>JARCFY010000007.1:126830482-129330482 GCA_029233225.1 Lepidodactylus listeri | reverse complement strand
CTCTCCTCCTCCTCCTCTGATGAAGAGCAATGAACCTCATTATGAGATCGATCAAATCTTGGACTCTAAACTAAAGCGGGGGCATTCGTTTTATCTTATCAAATGGTTGCATTTTGATCCTGAAGAAAATGAATGGGTTGAGGCCTCTCATGTGCATGCTCCTGAAAAAATTTGGGCTTTCCATAAACTGTACCCTTTGAAACCTGGGAGGGGAGGGGATGTCAGTTAGCACTGCCATGGTTTCCTGGTGATTGTGATTCTCAATGATACTGTTGCATTACCAAGGTACCTATTCTCAGCCCTGCCAATGTCTCCTGCTGTTTATTATTCTCAGTGGTATTATTCTCTATTGCAATTGTGTTACTCATTGAGGCCTGAGAGGTCTATCAACCAATCTGATGATTAATTAACATTGCCTTTGTTTCAAGTTGCAAACCGACTCCTCTAGGTCCTGGACAGGAGCTGGCATCTGTAGAGTGACTCCCACCACAGGAATGCATTTCTTGCTCGCTCTGCGCCTGCTTACTGCTCATTAACTTTTCTTTATTCTTATCTGCCTTTCGCTTCTCCCTAGCTCATGGCCTTCAGCTGAAAGCCTCCTGCTATGTGTTATATTATTCACAGGTGCTATGTGATCCTTTGCTTGCTTTTCCTTGGGAACATCCACTCCACAAACTCCAACAGTGTTTTGCCTGGGAACCTACTTTACCGCGCTTCCCTTGGGAACAGCGGGCCAGTATATTTGGGCGCCAATAATTCTCCCAGTTGATTGGTGGATATTGAGGGGGGCTTATTTCATATCAAGTATAATTGTAGTTGTATTCATACTAACAGAAGAAGTGTGTTTGACCAACAAGATCTTTTCTGCAAATAAAGGACTTTCTGTTTAAGGAGACCTGTTGTGCACTACCTCTATTGGGACAATCTCACAGTATCATGTTTTTATATTGTTGACTAGATGTACAATGAAATAAAGCCATGCTCTGTGTAGGTAGAGTATCTATTACTTCTTACTGGAAGGACACTAACATACCTACTATACAGACTTGGTTTAGCAAATTGTGGGACTTACATGTGATGGAAACTATCAGTGACAAAATTGATTTTCTATCCAAGCCAAATTTCATTCCTCCTGCATGGGAACGGGGGCATGGCATCGGCGTTGATGGAGAAGGACGCCTGATTCCCTTGCTCTGACCCTGTCACCCCTTGAACCGGTTAAAATCGCAATTAGAGCTCTAAACTCATTCCTGAGATGGGCAGATCTGACTCAACAAACAAAACTACATTGAAATCTGCCTCCCAGGGGATCCAAACCTTTCCCCCAGTGCAATCAATCTCTGAGGCCTCTGAAAACAACTGGGAGGAGACTAACAAAATGGCGACCGGGACAGCCTCTTCTCTCCCGCCAAACACACTGCAGTCTGAAACTCCACTCCCAAGCCTTCTAGCCACAATGGAGAAAAAAATCCTTCACAGCATGGAAGCTCTCAGCACTCCTCTGAATAAACAACTGGCTGAACTGAACATCTCAATGAATAAGGTCAGTCACACAGCAGAACAGGCCCACGAACTAGGCATAGCATTAAAAAAAGACATTCACTCTCTGCAAGATGAAACTCTCTCCCTGAGAGAACGAGTTCTGTCCCTAGAAACCTCAACCTGCTAATCTCACCTGAAGTTTAGAGGGTTCCCTGAGAAGCTGGACACTAATAAAAATTTACAGTCCTTCCTAGCTGACTGGTTAACCCGCGAAATGCAGCTAAAAGACTGAGTGGCCCCATATATCATGTCAGCTTACAGATTAGGCTCATTAAACTCAGCAAGGTTCCGGGGGCCCAGAGATGTGTCAGCTGACATCCCAGACTTTCTATTGCACATGTGCGGACCTCCGCTCTTACGCATTTCACGCAGCTCGGAAGAAAAACATCCGGCATTTACGCAAAAGCGCGACGATGGCCGGATGCGATGACATAGGTGCGCTGCTGCGATCCCACGCATGCCTGCTCCCGGCTTTTCCGGAAAGGACTTCAGTTTTAGCAGTCACTTTTTGAAGCGCATCAACGGGCGTTCGCGACGTTGTTATGCCGGGCACACGACGCTTCGCAGATGTGCTCGTCTGATCCCGTCAGTTTGCGCCGTCGCTTCATCGCACCGCTTACGTCATAAATGGGTGCGTATGATCACACCCTATGTCTCTCATTCAAGTTTATTGCTCTTACTGTTGATATATCATGCTTTTATATGGTTGACTACATATTCAATGAAATGAAGCCACCTTGTATGTAGCTAGAGGAAAAAGGTGCCCCATACTGCCACTCAGTGGAATTCCTCGGGAGTAATGCCGAAAGTCATTTTTTGTAACAAACTATTACAATTTACAATCCAATGTTCTTCTTGTATACTATTCATTGATTACTCTTCTGTGATCTCTTGGGTAGATGACAGTGATATTTCTAGGTTTTACAAAGTGATATCAATACAGTGTCAGTTATCACGCCTTGTACAACCAAATTCAAAATCTGATGAATGTATGTCTTGCATTCAATGTTCTTGCTCTTACAGATGATATATCATGCTTGTATAGGGCTGAGTACATATACAATGAAATCAAGCCACCTTCTATACAGTTAGGGGAAAATGGTTCCCCATAATGCCGCTCAGTGGGATTCCTCGGGAGTAACGCCGAAAGTCATTTTTTGTAACAAACTATTACAATTTAAAATCCAATGTATTTCTTGTATAGTATTAATTGATGACTCTTCTGTGATCTCTTGGTTAGATTAAAGTGATATTTCTAGCGTTACAAAGTGATGTCACTACAGTGTTAGCTATCACTACTTCTACAACCAATTTCAAAATCTTATCAATGTTTGTCTTGCATTCAATGTTATTGCTCTTACAGTTAATATTTCATGCTTTTATATGGTTGAGTACACATACAATAAAATGAAGCCACCTTCTATAAAGCTAGAGGAAAAAGGTGCCTTTCAGTATCCCTCAGTGGGATTCCTCGGGAGTAACGCCAAAAGTCATTTTTTTTTAGGAACTATTACAATTTACAATCCAATTTTTTTCTTGTATACTATTCATTAATTACTCTTCTGCGATCTCTTGTTTAGATGAAAGTGATATTTCTAGGTTTTAAAAACTGATATCAATACAGTGTCAGTTACCACTCTTTGTACAACTAAATTAAAAATCTGATGAATGTATGTCTTGCATTCAGTGTTCTTGCTCTTACAGTTGATATATCATGCTTTTATATGGTTGACTACATATTCAATGAAATGAAGCCACCTTCTATATAGCTAGAGGAAAAACGTGCCCCATACTGCCACTCAGTGGAATTCCTCGGGAGTAACGCCGAAAGTCATTTTTTGTAGCAAACTATTACAATTTACATTCCAATGTATTTCTTGTATAGTATTCATTCATGACTCTTCTGTGATCTCTTGGTTAGATGAAAGTGATATTTCTAGGTTTTACAAAATGATATCAATACAGTGTCAGTTATCACTCCTTGTACAACCAAATTTAAATCTGATGAATGTTTGTCTCGCGTTCAATGTTATTGCTCTTACAGTTGATATATCAACTACATATTCAATGAAATGAAGCCACCTTCTATAAAGCTAGAGGAAAAAGGTGCCTTATACTGCCCTTCAGTGAGATTCCTCGGGAGTAACGCCAAAAGTCATTTTTTTAAAGAAACTATTACAATTTACAATCCAATGTATGTCTTTTATTGTATTCCTTGATTACTCTTTTCTGTTGGTTACATGACGGTGATATTTCTAGGTTTTACAAAGTGAGATAAATATAGTGTCAGTTATCACTACTTGTACAACCAAATTCAAAATCTGATGAATGTATGTCTTGCGTTCAATGTTCTTGCTCTTACAGTTGATATATCATGCTTGTATATGGTTGAGTACATATACAATGAAATGAAGCGACCTTCTATAAAGCTAAAGGAAAAAGGTGCACCATAGTGCCCCTCAGTGGGATACCTCAGGAGTAATGCCAAAAGTAGTTTTTTGTAACAAACTATTTCAATTTACAATCCAATGTATTTATTTTATTGTAATCATTGATTACTCTTTTCTATGATCTGTTGGTTACATGACAGTTATATTTCTAGGTTTTACACAGTGATATCAATTACAGTTTCAGTTATTACTACTTGTACAACCAAATACAAAATCTGATGAATCTTTGTCTTGCATTCAAAGTTCTTGCTTATACAGTTGATATATCATGCTTTTATAGGGCTGAATACATATACAATGAAATGAGGCCACCTTCTATACAGCTAGAGGAAAAAGGTGACCCATACTGTCCCTCAGTGGAATTGATTACTCTTCTGCGATCTCTTGTTTAGATGAAAGTGATATTTCTAGTGATATTTCTAGGTTTTAAAAAGTGATACCAATACAGTGTCAGTTATCACTCCTTGTACAACTAAATTAAAAATCTGATGAATGTATGTCTTGCATTCAATGTTCTTGCTCTTACAGTTGATATATCATGCTTTTATATGGCTGAGTACACATACAATGAAATGAAGCCACCTTCTATACAGCTAGGGGAAAAAGGTTCCCCATAATGCCGCTCAGTGGGATTCCTCGGGAGTAATGCCAAAAACCATTTTTTGTAACAAACTATTACAATTTACAATCCAATGTATTTCTTCTATAGTATTCATTCATGACTCTTCTGTGATCTCTTGGTTAGATGAAAGTGATATCTCTAGGTTTTACAAAGTGATATCAATACAGTGTCAGTTATCACTCCTTGTACAACCAAATTCAAAATCTGATGAATGTATGTCTTGCATTCAATGTTCTTGCTCTTACAGTTGATATATCATGCTTGTATATGGCTGAGTACATATACAATGAAATGAAGCTACCTTCTATACAGTTAGTGGAAAATGGTCCCTTATAATGCCGCTCAGTCGGAATCCTCGGGAGTAATGCCGAACGTCAAATTTTTTAATAAACTATTCCAATTTACAATCCAATGTATTTCTTGTATAGTATTCATTGATGACTCTTCTGTGATCTCTTGGTTAGATGTAAGTGATATTTCTAGGTTTTACAAAGTGATATCAATACAGTGTCAGTTATCACTCCTTGCTCAACAAACTTCAAAATCTGATGAATGTTTGTCTTGCATTCAATGTTATTGCTCTTACAGTTGATATATCATGCTTGTATATGGTTGACTACACATTCAATGAAATGAAGCCACCTTCTATAAACCTAGAGGAAAAAGGTGCCTTATACTGCCCCTCAGTGGGATTCCTCGGGAGTAACGCCAAAAGTCATTTTTTTAAAGAAACTATTACAATTTACAATCCAATCTATTTCTTCTATTGTGTTCATTGATTACTGTTTTCTATGATCTGTTGGTTACATGACGGTGATATTTCTAGGTCTTACAAAGTGATATCAATATAGTGTCAGTTATTACTACTTGTACAACCAAATTCAAAATCTGATGAATGTATGTCTTGCGTTCAATGTTCTTGCTCTTACAGTTGATATATCATGCTTGTATATGTTTGAGTACATATACAATCAAATGAAGCCACCTTCTATAAAGCTAGAGGATAAAGGTGCCCCATAGGGCCCCTCAGTTGGATTCCTCAGGAGTAACACCAAAAGAAATTTTTTGTAACAAACTATTTCAATTTACAATCCAATGTATTTCTTGTATTGTAATCATTCATTACTCTTTTCTATGATCTGTTGGTTAAATGACAGTGATATTTCTAGTTTTTACAAAGTGATATCAATACAGTGTCAGTTATCACTCCTTGTACAACCAAATTCAAAATCTGATGAATTTGTGTCTTGCATTCAATGTTATTGCTCTTACAGTTGATATATCATGCTTGTATATGTTTGAGTACATATACAATCAAATGAAGCCACCTTCTATAAAGCTAGAGGATAAAGGTGCCCCATAGGGCCCCTCAGTTGGATTCCTCGGGAGTAACGCCAAAAGCCATTTTTTGTAACAAACTATTACAATTAACAATCCAATGTATTTCTTATATAGTATACATTGATTACTCTTCTGTGATCTGTTGGTTAGATGAAAGTGATATTTCTAGGTTTGACAAAGTGATATCAATACAGAGTCAGTTATCGCTCCTTCTACAACCAAATTCATAATCTGATGAATGCATGTCTTGCATTCAAAGTTATTGCTCCTCCAGTTGATATTTCATGCTTTTATATGGTTGAGTACATATACAATGAAATGGAGCCACCTTCTATAAAGGTAGAGGAAAAAGGTGCCTTATACTGCCCCTCAGTGGGATTCCTCGGGAGTAACGCCAAAAGCCATTTTTTGTAACAACCTATTACAATTTACAATCCAATGTATTTCTTGTATTGTATTCATTGATTACTCTTTTCTATGATCTCTTGGTTACATGACAGTGATATTTCTAGGTCTTACAAAGTGATATCAATACAGTGTCAGTTATTCCTACTTGTAGAACCAAATTCAAAATCTGATGATTCTGTGTCTTCCATTCAATGTTATTGCTCTTACAGTTGATATATCATGCTTGAACATGGTTGAGTACATATACAATCAAATGAAGCCACCTTCTATAAAGCTAGAGGATAAAGGTTCCCCATAGGGCCCCTCAGTTGGATTCCTCAGGAGTAACGCCAAAAGCCATTTTTTGTAACAACCTATTACAATTTACAATCCAATGTATTTCTTGTATTGCATTCATTGATTACTCTTTTCTATGATCTGTTGGTTACATGACTGTGATATTTCTAGGTTTTACACAGTGATATAAATATAGTGTCAGTTATCACTACTTGTAAAACCAAATTCAAAATCTGATGAATGTATGTCTTCCATTCTATGTTCTTGCTCTTTCAGTTGATATATCATGCTTTTATATGGCTGAGTACAAATACAATGAAATGAAGCCACCTTCTATACAGCTAGGGGAAAAAGGTTCCCCATATTGCCGCTCAGTGGGATTCCTCGGGAGTAAGGCCAAAAGTCATTTTTGTAACAAACTATTACAATTGACAATCCAATGTATTTCTTTTATAGTATTCATTCATGACTCTTCTGTGATCTCTTGGTTAGATGAGAGTGATATCTCTAGGTTTTACAAAGTGATATCAATACAGTGTCAGTTATCACTCCTTGTACAACCAAATTCAAAATCTGATGAATGTATGTCCTGCATTCAATGTTCTTGCTCTTACAGTTGATATATCATGCTTTTATATGGCTGACTACATATACAATGAAATGAAGCCACCTTCTATACCGTTAGGGGAAAAAGGTTCCCCATAATGCCGCTCAGTGGGATTCCTCGGGAGTAACGCCGAAAGTCATTTTTTGGAACAAACGATTACAATTTACAATCCAATGTATTTCTTATATAGTATACATTGATTACTCTTGTGTGATCTGTTGATTAGATGAAAGTGATATTTCTAGGTTTGACAAAGTAATATCAATACAGTGTCAGTTATCACTCTTTGTACAACCAACTTCAAAATCTGATGAATCTGTGTCTTCCATTCAATGTTATTTCTCTTAGAGTTGATATTTCATGCTTTTATATGGTTGAGTACATATACAATGAAATGAAGCGACCTTCTATAAAGCTAAAGGAAAAAGGTTCCCCATAGTGCCCCTCAGTGGGATTCCTCAGGACAAACGCCGAAAGTCATTTTTTGTAACAAACTATTACAATTTACATTCCATTGTATTTCTTGTATAGTATTCATTCATGACTCTTCTGTGATCTCTTGGTTAAATGAAAGTGATATTTCTAGGTTTTACAAGGTGATATCAATACAGTGTCAGTTATCACTCCTTGTACAACCAACTTCAAAATCTGATGAATGTATGTCTTGCATTCAGTGTTCTTGCTCTTACAGTTGATATATCATGCTTTTCTATGGTTGAGTACATATACAATGAAATGAAGCCACCTTCCATACAGCTAGAGGAAAAAGGTTCCCCAAATTGCAGCTCAGTTGGATTCCTCGGGAGTAACGCCGAAAGTCATTTTTTGTAACACACTATTACAATTTACAATCAAATGTATTTCTTGTATTGTATTCATTGATTACTCTTTTCTATGATCTGTTGGTTAGATGACAGTGATATTTGTAGGTTTTACAAAGTGATATCAATACAGTGTCAGTTATCACTCCTTGTACAACCAAATTCAAAATCTGATGAATGTATGTCTTGCATTGTATATATACTCAACCATATAAAAGCATGATATATCAACTGTAAGAGCCATAACGTTGAATGTATCTGATGAATGTATGTCTTGCATTCAATGTTATGCCTTTTACAGATTACTCTTTTCTATGAACTGTTGGTTAGATTATTGCTCTTATACTTAATATATCATGCTTTTATATAGCGTCGTCCCAGTAAAAAGAAATCGATAGTCTCGCTGCATAGAAGATGGCTTCATTTCATTGTATATGTATTGAACATTATAAGCCTAACCTAACAATTAACATTATAAACATTATAAACAGAACCTAGTCCTACCCTAGCCCTAACCCTAGCCGTAGCCCTAGCAATAACTCTAACTGTAACCCTGACCCTAACCCTAACCATACCTTTAGCCATAACACTAACCCTACCCAAAACCTAACCCTAAACCTAGCCCTAGCCCTAACCCAAACCCTAATTATAGCCCTAGCCCTAGCCCTAGCCCTAGTTCTAACACTAACCCTAACACAAACCTTAACACTAGCCCAAGCCCCAGACCTAACTTTAGCCCTAGCCCTAACACTAACACTAACCCTAACAGTAACTGTAATCCTTACCCTTACCCTAACTCTAGCCCTAACCCTACACATACCCCTTGCTGAAGCCCTAACCCTAACCCTAACCGAACTCCTAACCCTACCTCTAGCCCAAACCCTAACCCTAACCCTAACCCAAGCCTTAACCCTAATCCTAACCCTAGCCCTAGTCCTAACCCTGGCCTTAGCCCTAACCCTAATCAAACAGTAAACCTAGTCCTAGCCCTTACCCAAACCCTAGCCCTAGCCCTAACTCTAACCCTAAACCTAGCCCTACCTGAACCCTAACCCTGGCCCTAGCCCTAACCCTAATCTAAGCCATCAACGTAGTCCTAATTCTAATCCTAACTTGAGCCTTAACACTAACCCTGCACAAAACCTAACCCTAACCGTAACCCTAACCCTAACCCTAACCCAAGCCCTAACCCTAATCATAAGTAATAGATACTCTGGCTGCATAGAGCATGGCTTTATTTCATTGTATATCTTACTCAAAAATATGAAAGCATGAGATACCAACTGTAGGAGAAATAAGGTCAAATGCAAGACATACAATAGTCAGAAATTGATTTTGGGTGAACAATAAGTGATAGCCCTAGCCCTAACCCTAACCCTAGCCCTCAAGCTAACACTAACACTAACCCTACCCCTAAACCTAACCCTAGCCCTACCCTAGACCTAGCCTTAGCCCTAAGCCTATCCCTATCCCTATCCCTAAAAATACCCCAAGCCCTAACCGTAAGCGTAACCCTAATCCTAACCCCAACTTTAACCCCAATCCTAGCCCTAACCCTAACTCTTACCCTTCACCTAACCAAAACTTTAACCCTAGATAACCCTAGCCCTAGCCCTAGCCCTAACCATAACCCTTACCCTAACCCTAACCCTAACTCTAGCCCTAACACTTACTTTTACCCTAGCCCTAACTTTAGCCTAACACAAACCCTAACCCTAGCCCTAACCCTAACCCTAGCCCTAGCCCAAGCCCTAGTCCTAGTCCTAACCCTAACCCCACACCTAATCCTAACCCTAACTCTAGCCCTAATGCTTACTTTTACCCTATCCCTAACTTTAGCCCTAACACAAACCCTAGCCCTAACCCTATCCCTATCCCCAACCCTGACCCTAGCCCTAAACCTAACGGTAGCCCTAGCCGTAACTTTGACCCTAACCCTTAAAATAGCCCTAAATTTAGCCCAAACACAAACGCTAAGCCAAAATCTAAACCTAACCCTAGCCCTATCCCAAGCCCTATCCTTAATCCCAGCCCTTACCCTAACCCTATCCCAAACCCAAGCCCTTACCCTAACTTTAACCCTAAGACTAGCACTAGCCCTAACCCTAAACCTAATCCGAACCCTTACCCTTACTCTAACCCTAGAAAACCCTCCCTAACGGTAAACTTAACACTAACCCTAACCATAATCCTAGCCCTAGCCCTAGACATAACCTGAACCCAAACCCTAGTCCTAACCATAACCATAAAACAAACCCTAAAACTAGCACTAGCCTATCCCTAACCTGAACCCTAATTATACCTGTAGCCCTAGCATTAGCCCTAGCTCTAACACTAGCCCTAACAAAACCCCTAACCTACCCTTGCCCTAGCCACAGCCCTAGCCCTGGCCCCAGCCCTAGCCCTAACCCCAGCCCTAACCCTATCCCTAACCCTTGCTTTAGCCCTAACTCTAACCCTAGATGTAACCCTAACCCTAACTCTAGCCCTAATGCTTACCTTTACCCTTAGCCCTAACCCAAACCTGAGCCTTATCCCTAACCCTAACCCTTACACTACCCCTAAATTTAGCCCTAACACAAACCCTAAGCAAAAACCTAACCCTAACCCTAGCCCTAGCCCAAGCCCTAACCCTAACCATAACCCTAATCTGAACCCTTATCCTAACCCTAGAAAACCCTAACCCTAACAGTAAACTTAACCCTAACCGTAACCCTAATTCTAGCCCTAGACAAAACCCGAACCCTAACCATAAACCTAAAGAGAACCCTAAAACTAGTGCTAGCCTATCCCTAACCCTAATTATAGCCTTAGCCCTAGCATTAGACCTAGCTCTAACACTAACCCTAACCGTAACAAAAACCCTAACCCTAGCCCTAGCCACAGCCCTAACCCTAGCCCTAGCCCTAGCCCTACCCATAACCCTAACCCAAACTTTAACCCAAACCCTAACCCTAGCTGTAGCCTTAACCAAACCCCTAAAACTAGCCCTCACCCTAACCCAGCACTAGACATTCTCCTAAACGGAGCCCAAACCCTAACCCTACCCATAGCCCTAACCCTTTTCCAAAACTAACCCTAACACAAACCCTAACCCTAACCCTAGCCATAAACCTAGTCCTAACCCTAGCCTTAACATAAACCCTAACCCTAACCCCAGCCGTAACCCAAACCCAGCATTAGACTTAGCCCTAACCCTAGCCAAAACCCTAACCCTAGCCATAGCCATAGCCCTAACCCGACCACTAACCCTAACAGTAATCCTAATCCTAACCCAGGTCCTAACCCTAATCCTAACCCAGGCCCTAACCCTAATCCTAACCCTACACATATCACTTGCCCAAGCCCTAACCCAAAACCCTAACCCTAGCCCTAACCCAAACCCTAAATCGTAACACTAACCCAAAACTTAACCTACCCTAGTGCTAACTGTAACCCTAGCCCTAGCCCTAATCCTAATCCTAGCCATAAACCTAGTCCTAGCCCTAACCCTTACCCTAGCCCTAACTCTAGCCCTAACCCTAAACTTAGACCTAGCCCTAACCGTAACCCTAACCCTAACTTTAGCCCCAACCCTAACTTTAACCCTAACTCTAGCCCTGACCCTGACCCTGACCCTAACCCTAGCCCTGACCCTTACTTTAACCCAAACCCTAACTTAACTGTAACAGTAACCCTCGCCCTAGCCCTAACCATAACCTAAACCCTTACATTAACCCTAAACTTAGCCCTAACCTTAACCTTAACCCTAACACTAACCCTAAAACTAGCACTAGCCTAGCCCTAACCCTAATTATAGCTGTAGCCCAAGCCCCAGCCCTAGCTCTAACACTAACCCTAAACCTAATACAAACCCTAATCCTAACACTTGCCCTAGCTCTAAACCTACCCCTAGCCCTAAACCTACCCCTAGACCTAGCTTAGCCCTAGCCTTAGCCCTAAGCCTATCCCTATCCCTAAAATTACCCCAAGCCCTAACCGTAAGCGTAACCCTAACCCCAACTTTAACCCCAATCCTAGCCCTAACCCTAACTTTTCCCCTTGCCCTAACCAAAACTCTAACCCTAGATAACCCTAGCCATAACCATAACCCTTACCCTTAACTTTACCCTAGCCCTAACTTTAGCCCTAACACAAACCTTAACCCTAAACCTAACCCTAACCCTATCCCTAACCCTATCCCTAACCCTATCCCTAACCCAAACCCTATTCCTAACCCTTGCCCTAGCCCTAAACCTTACCCTAAACCTAATCCTAACCCTAACTCTAGCCCTAACGCTTACCTTTACCCAAGCCCTAACTTTAGCCCTAACACAAATCCTAACCCTAGCCCTAACCCTCATCCTAAACCAAATTATAGTCGTAGCCCTAAACCTAACTCTAACACAAACCCTAACACAAACCCTAACCCTACCTTTACCCTTAACCATAGCCCCAGCCATAGCCCTAACCCTAGCACAAGCCCTAACCCTAGCCCTAGCCCTAACCGTTACCCTAACGCTAACTCTAGCCCTAACCCTTACCATTTTCTTAGCCCTAACATTACCCCACACCCTAACCCTAGATATAGACCTAGCCTTAGCCCTAGCACAAGCCCTAGTCCTAACCCTACTGTAATCCTAGAACTATACTGAACCCAACCCTACACCTAAATCTAGCCCTAACCCTTACCCAAACCCTAAACATAACCCTAGCCCTCGCCCTAACCCAAAACCTAATCCTAGCCCTAGCACTAAACCTAACCGTAACCCTAACCTAAGCCTAAGCCTAACCCTTACTATAACCCTAGGCCTAGCCCTAACCCGAGCACTAAACCTAACCCTAACTCTAGCCCTAACCCAAGCCCTACCCAAAAACTAACCCTAACTCTAACCTTAGTCCTAACCCTAACCCAAACCCAAACCCAAATGATACCCATAGCCCTAAGGCGATGCCTAGCTTTAACACTAACCCTAACCCCAACACAAACCCAAAAACTAGGCTGAGCCCAAGCCCCAGACCAAATCCTAGCCCTAGCCCTAACACAAACATGAACACTAACCCTAAACCAAACTCTAAACCTAACCTAGCCCTAGCCCTAACTGAAACCCTAGCCCTAGCCCTAACGCTAACCCTAATCCTGGACATAGCCCTAGCCCTATCTTTTATCCTACCAGAAGCCCTAGCCTTAACTGTAATCCTTGCCCTAACGTTAACCCAAACCCTACACCTAACTATAGCCCTAGACCTTGCCCTAACCTAAACCCTAACCCAAACCCTAACCATAACTCAAGCCCTATTGCTATCCCTAGCCCTAAATCTAACCCTACCCCTAGCCCAAAACCTAACCCTAACTCTAGGCCTAACCCTAATTCGAAACAAAACCCCTAGCCTGAGCCCTAGTCCTTGCCGTAGCCCAATCCTTAAATCTAACCCTAGCCCTAGCCCAAAACCTAACCTTAATCCTAACCCTAACCCTAGGCTTAAAACTAAACCTAACCCTAGCCATAACCTGACCCCTTACCCTTACCTTTACCCTAGATCTAAATTTAGCCCTAACACAAACCCTAGCCCTAACTTAACCCTAGCCCTAACTTTAAAGCTAAGCCTAACCCTAAACCTAACTCTAGCCCTAACCCTTACCATTTACCTAGCCCTAATGTTACCCCACACCCTAACCCTAGACATAGACCTAGCCCTAGCCTTAACCCTAGGCCTAACCCTTACTCTAGCCCTAACCTGAGCCTTAACCCATACCTTTACCCTAGCCCTATCTTTAGCCCTAACACAAACCCTAACCCTAGCCCTAACGCTAATCCAAAGTTTAGCCCTAACCCTAGCCTTAGCCCTAACCCAAACCCAAATTATAGGCATAGCCCTAAGCCTAGGCCTATCTTGAACACTAACCCTAATGCCAACACAAACCTAAAGACTAGGCTGAGCCCGAGCCCCGGACCAAACCCTACGACTAGCCCTAACCCTAACCCTAACAGTAAACCTAATCCTAATCCTCACCCTAACCATAGCCCTAAACCTACAGAAACCCCTAGCCCTAACACTAACCCAAACTCTAAAACTAACCCTAGACCTAGCTCTAACCCTAACCCTAACCGAAAACCTAGCCCTAGACTTAGCCCTAACTCTAACCCATATTATAGCCATAGCCCTAAGCCTAGGCCTATGTTTAACACTAACCCTAACCCCAACACACACCCACAGACTAGGCTCAACCCAAGCCCCAGACCAAGCCCTAGCCCTAAGCCGAACACTAACCCTAACAGTAAACCTAATCCTAACCCTTGCCCTTGCCCTAACTCTAGCCCTAACCCTACACATACCCTTGCCCAAGCCCTAACCCTAGCCCTAACCCAAAAGCTAACCCTGGCCCTAGCCCTAACCCTAAATGTTACCATAACCCTAGCCCTAACTGTAACCCTACCCCAAACCCTAACACTAACCATACACCTAGCCGTAACTCTAAACCTAACCCTAGCCCTAACACTAACCCATACTCTAACACTAACCCTAGAACTAGCCATAGCCCTAACCCTAGCCCTAGCCCTAACCCTAACCCTAATTCTAATCCTAACTTTACCCCTAAAACTAACCCTACCCAAAAATTAACCTTAGATTTAGCCCTAACCTTAACCCAAACCCTAATTATAGCCATAGCCCAAAGCCGAGGCCTAGGTTTAGCACTAACCCTAACCCCTAAACCGTAACACTAACCCAAAACTTAACCCTACCCTAGCACTAACTGTAACCCTAGCCCTAACCCTAATCCTAGCCATAAACCTAGTCCTAGCCCTAATCCAAACCCTAACTCTAACCCTAACTTTAGCCTTAACACTAACCCTGCAAAAAACCTAACCCAAGCCCTAACCCTAAACCTAACACTAACTCTAGACCTAGCCCTAACTTTAACCCTAGCCCTAGCTCTAACCCAAACCCTAACAGTAACCCTAGCCCTAAACCAAACCCTAATTGAAACCCTAGCCATAGCCCTAACCCTAACCCTAATATAAGCCATAAACCTAGTCCTAGCCCTAACCCAAACCCTAGCCTGAACTTTAGCCTTAACACTAACCCTGCAAAAAACCTAGTCCTAACCCTAGCCCTAACCATAACCCTAGCCCTGGCCCTAGCCCTACTCCTAATCCTAACCCTAGGCCTAACCCTTACCATTGCCCTAGCCCTAACACAAACCCTAGCCCTAACCCTAACCATAGCCCTAGCCCTAACACTAACAGTAACACTATCTCTAGCCCAAAACCTAACCCTAACTCAAACCCTACTCCCAAACCTAGCCCTAACCCTAACCCTAACCCTGGCCCTAGCCCTAACCCTAATCTAAGACATAAACCTAGTCCTAGCCCTAACCCTGGCCCTAACCCTAACCCAAGCCCTAACCCTAAACCTAACCCTAGAACTAGCCCTAACTTTAACCCTAGCCCTAGCTCTAACCCAAACCCTAACAGTAACCCTAGCCCTAAACCAAACCCTAATCAAAACCCTAGCCATAGCCCTAACCCTGGCCCTAGCCCTAACCCTAACCCTAATATAAGCCATAAACCTAGTCCTAGCCCTAACCCAAACCCTAGCCTGAACTTTAGCCTTAACACAAACCCTGCAAAAAACCTAACCCTAACTCTAGACCTAGCCCTAACCATAACCCAATCCCTATCCCTTACCCTAGCCCTGGCCCTACTCCTAATCCTAACCTTTACCATTGCCCTAGCCCTAATTTAAGCCCTAACACAAACCCTAGCCCTAACACTAACAGTAACACTAACCAAAGACCTAACCCTAACCCTATCTCTAGCCCAAAACCTAACCCAAACCCAAACCCTACTCCCAAACCTAACACTAGCCCTAACCCTAACCCTAACCCTGGCCCTAGCCCTAATCTAAGCAATAAACCTAATCCTAGCCCTAACCCAAACCCTAGCTTTAGACCTAGACCTAACTAAACCAAACCCTAACCCTAGCCCTAGCCCTAGCCCAAACCCTGGCCCTAGCCCTAACCCTAATCTAAGCCATAAACCTAGTCCTAGCCCTTATCCAAACCCTAGCCCTAACTCTAACCTTAACCCTAACATTAGCCTTAACACTAACCCTGCACAAAACCTAACCCTAACCCTAACCCAAACCCTAACCCTAGCCCTAATCCATATAAAAGAATGATATATCAAGTGAAACAGCAGTAACATTGAATGCAAGACATACATTCATCAGATTTTGAATTTGGTTGTACAAGGAGTGATAACTGACACTGTATTGATATCACTTTGTAAAACCGAGAAATATCACTGTCATGTAACCAACAGATCATAGAAATGAGTAATCAATGGTCCTCAAGGGGAGCAATGGGCATTAATGCCATAGATGCAGCCAAGTCAAAGGCTACATCCTGAATTTCCAGGCTGTGATTATATAAAGAGGTATGCTGGCAAAGTTTCTCGTTTTGCCTGAAAACTTGCATGAGAATTTTTTTTTAAAAAAATGGAAGGACATTTTCCTGGGTTTAGCGGGTGCACGACGTTCCCTTCCTTTGGGGAAACCATGACTTTCAAATATGCAGAGCGAAGTATGAGACCAGTTGCACCTTTAAGACCAACAAAGTTGTATTCTGGGAGTAAGCAGTGTGCGTGCACATGAAAGGTTAACTTCATTAACCTTAAAGGTGCCACTGGACTCAAAGTTTGTTCTGTCGCTTCAGACCAATATGGCTACCCACTTGTTGAATCTATCTATAAGGGTGTTTTTTGGACGGGCACTGAATCCCTGTGTTGCTGGAGGTGGAGGTGGAATTGTGCCAGAATTTAGCCACTGAAGATTTACATGCTTCTGTCTTATACCTGAGAAAGGGAGCTTGGACTCCCAAATGCTGATAACCCTGAAAATCTTTTTGGCCTCTCAGATGCTCCTGAAATTGAATCAGGCTTGTAGCTTGAGTGTTTCTGACTGAGCCTCCCAAATGATTGCAACAAACTTCCGAGAAAACAAACTTTCAAGGTCTCTTTATTGTCATGAGGCCCCCGTCCCTTTTCCCCGTCAGCCCTGAGTGTCAAAGAACCTCCGGCATGTACGGGTTCATGGCCCGTCACATCTCATTTCTTGGCCTCTGCGTACTGGTCGAGCAGCATAACGACGTTGGTGCGTCCAACCCGGATCCAGCCATCTTCCTTCATGTGATACACTGGGAGACACCACACCATCAGTGTAAAATGTGCAAAAGTAAAGCCGGCTCTCACAAAGCAGCCACATGCTTATAGGACTGAGATGGGCGACATTGAAAGAGCCAGGGCAGTTCAAGGGCAGAGGCCAGGAAAACTTACTGTTCACCACGCCTCCACAGTAGGAGTCACGGTGGGTGGCTTAAGAGATGGCCTGCCTGCCCAGGTCATAGGCCTCTTCCATGCTGAGGTCGGGGCGGTATCCGCTGTCCAGCACCCCGTAAGCATAAGAGTTTCCACTTCCTGTGGAAAAGAGGGGGCCTGACAGGCGTACGCCATCGTCGTCTATGTAGTAAAGGCCTGGTCCCTGCAGACAAAGGAAAGGGAATGCTGTAACTTTAGTGCCCAGTAGACCGTGCCCCCCCAGTAGACTGTGCCCCCCTTCTTGCTCTGCTAGTCTTCTCCTCAAAAGCTAAGAAGTCATTTCATTCTCCCTCAACCCCTTAATCCAGTAATATCCCTCCTTTATATCATTCTTTCCACATTCTTGAAGAGAGACCCTGGATTCCTAGCCTTCCACGATCTCTCATTCAATTTTAAGCATTCTAAAAACATATGTCTACAAAGGCTATGGCCTGGCAGACAAGTATATTGCAGTCCTCTCCTGTACACCAGTGAAATGTGCAGAACTAGAACAGGCCCACACCAAAAACAGCAATGTGCTTCTGGGCTTAGAGATGAACCCCAGCGGTTTCCCCAAATTTCCTTTTAGAAGGATCCCAACACAAGTTATACTCTTGTGTCTGACCTGAGGCCAGGAAGGAATTTTCACCCTCTGTCTTATTGTTAATGACCTAGTACATTCCTTTGAAGAATGAAATTTGGCTCGCTTACTCAAGCAGTCTGGCTCCCTACTCTGCAGCTCTTTTCTGCGCCTCACCCCCCCCCCACCCTGCTTGTGTGACATGTTATGGGTTGGGTCACTCTGCTGGGGGGAGCAATAGGTGGTCCAGCCCCCAAACCAGAACTGCCCTCCTCTGTGGGGACAGAGATTCTTCCCTTCTGTAGCTGCATCTCTGCTGTGGGCAGCTCCTCCTGACAAAAGGCCGCCCCTGTTGGATTTTGGCCTACCACACAGCTATTAACTGCACGAAGCTTCTGCCTACAAGAGGATGGGAATGTCCTGGAAAGAGAGGGTGCCTATGTGGGATCTGGGGTTGCCCTTATAAGGGGGAGCCCCTTGATCATCTTAAGGCCCTGAAATGCCCAACTTCACCAGTCTTGGGGGGAGCAAGCGAAGGGCCTCAGGCTCCCCATGGTCTCCCCCACCAGCTGCTCACTGCAGCAGCTGAACACCCAACATCCTTTATGGTGACCCATGTTTTGAGCATCATTCCGCTCACATGCTCCTCCCTCCATGTCCAGCAGACCCCCTCCCCCCATGAGGCCGGCACCTTTTTGTCCCAGCCGCAAAGCATGCTGCCCACAGAAAGGCCCATCCCCCCCAAAAGCATGTTGACCAGGAGCTTGGAGGCCGCCGAGACACTGATCCATTTCTTGTTGTACAGGTAATAGAGCCTGGAGGAGGGAGAGTGTGGCACACGCACACACACACAGAGGCATCAAAGCAGGGCCAGTTTCAGATTTTGGGGGGCCCTGGACAGACAGTACCCAGGGGCCCCTATCTCCCCTCCCTCCAGAGCTCCCCTCCTGCCCTCCTTTCCACAACACCACACCGGTATGTCCCCCACTTCCATGGGCATCCTTCTCCCCCTGCAAGCCCTTCCACCCCACATGCTTGTTGGAGAAATGAGCATGTAATGCAAGGCCTGAGAAATTCAGTCATTATAGGGTTAACTATGCAACTTGTTTGTTTACCTATGTTAGCCTGGAAGTGATACCTGGCAGCTGGCCAATTATCTGTAAACCCGGGAAAACTAAAAGTGTACTGTCTTGCTAATTGGTCAATGATATCAGGTGTTTCCTTTCAGGGGTCAAGAAGAAGGAGAGATCCTCCATTACAATCTCTCACTCTCTATCAGCATGTCTTAGTATGAAGACGGAGCACAATGCAGCTCCTTAGAAAGCATGTTTTGTTTATTTGTAGCTAATCCCGTTTACCTTTTCCCTTTAGTAATAAACTTCTTTTAAACTAAAAGAAGCAATCTCTTCTTTCCAGAAAAGCAAGATTCATTACTCTGATTTTTCTGATTATTGGACAAAAGTCCTAACAAATGGTAGCAGAGAGCATGGTTCTTAAAACATGGTTTCTCTTCTAAAAAGCTTTCTGGATTGATTGAGAAAGAGAAATAGGGAATAATAGCTAGAGGCTTGGATTTTTAAAACGACCACTTTTTTTCCTTCCTGCTCTCAGAGCAATCTTGCAGCCAGAAAGGCCCAACCCTGTTTCCTTGCTGATCAGGGGAAAACCTATGCTGGATTGTAGTTTGCCAGGAGCAAAAGGATCTTTTTTGACTGGATTAATTTTTGCCTGCTGTAAGTGGAGCTGAGCCTTGGAGCACTGAAGAGACGCTGCTGCCTGGAGAACAAAGGAAGGCGAGGCAAAGGAGCTTTTGAACTTCGCGCTGCTGCAGAGAGGGGAAAGATTAACCCTGCCAGCTCCTGGAGAAGTAGATGACTGAGCCAGAACCTGTGCTTCTACCTCAAATCCAAAGGGACGTGAGTAAAAAAAAAGAAAATGGCTTTTAATGCCCCATCCCAAGAAATGCCAAACCTCAGACTTACAAAGGCTAACTATCAGTGGTGGGAGGAGTATTTGAAGAGTCGCCTGCAGACTCACAATGCCCTTCAAGTATTAACAACTGAAAATCCTCCAGAATCTGACCCTGATAAGACACAATTCCTTATGATGGATGGTTTTGCTAAAGCCCTGATTTTAGGGAGTATTCCCTACACAGAGGTACCAGGATTAAGAGGGCTAGCCACGTCCAGATTGATGATTAAACACTTAAAGAATAAATTTGATAAGCATAGCAAGAGTAAAATCTATTCCCTCAAGGGAAAGATTTTTGATTTCAGGATGAAGGAGGGAGACTGCCTTCCCAAAGAGATGGACAAATTAATGGGCATTTACACACAGCTTAAAGACCTGAATGAAGCACCCTCTGATACAGATATGATTTCTTCAATTCTTAAGGGTCTGCCTGGCTCCTATAAGTCTGTAACCAGTATGATTAGACTGAAAGATGATCTGACTTTAGAAGGTCTTTTGTCTGCACTAACTGAGGAATATGATTCTAGAAATTTGAAAGAAAGTTTGTCTGATGAGATGTCTGTTTTGAGTCTAAAGCATGGACAGAGATTTAAAAGGAAAATAGAGTGTTTTATATGTGGGAAAAATCATCTTGCAAAGTACTGCTCTTCTATGAATGCACCTAATGATGAGCCCCAAGAACAAAGAGCCACAGAAGCACATGGTTCCAGTAACAAAGAACCAGCCAGTGGAAGGGGAAGCCATTATGGGAGGAGAAGAGGTCACGTTTCACACGCACAGCACAGAGGAAAGAAGTTTGCAGCACAGACACAGAGCAAAGGCAATGCTTTTAGGATCACTGATGATTTTAACACAGATGATAAGAAAATATTTTTAATCGATTCTGGCGCTTGTACACATGTGTGTAGAGAAAAAGCCTGGTTTAGTAACATAGATGTTGAGAATAAACCAAGAATTTACCAAGCTAACAGGCAATTATTGAATGTACAAGGTGTTGGAACTGTAAAATTACAGTTGTCTACTACAGATAATCAATTAATTGAAGTTGAATTGCAAAATACAGCTTATGTGCCTGAAGCTGTTGAGAACTTAATTTCAACAAAAAGCCTTATGAATACTGGCCATATTGTAGTGCTCAAACCAGAGCAAGGAAGCAAGGTCTCTACCATGGATGGAGAGCTTGAATTTAAAGTGGAAGAGAAAAATGGCTTTCATTACTTTGTAGCTTCTGATGATGAGGAGACAGAAACTTTTGATGTTGATCCTGATGAGGAAATAGAGACTGTTGATGATAAGGAACAGATTTGCCAGACTAAGGATGCTTGTGATGATGCTTGTAAACATGAAAAATGTTTATTTTCGTGGCATATTAAAATGGGACATAGAAATTTGAAATCTGTTGAGCAGTTGTTAAAGCAATGTGGAATACCTGTTGTGCATTGTGAAAAGAGTGAAACTAGATGTGAGACATGCCTCAGAGCAAAGGGAGATGCCCCAAGTTATTCTGGGAAAACTCCAGCGCAAAATCAAGAATTTTTGGAAACTGTATACAGTGATCTTGTTGGGCCTTTACCTGCATCCCTAGGTGGGAACAAATATTTTGTGACTTTCACAGAGAATAAAACAAAATACACTTATGTGTATATGCTGAGAAGTAAGGATGAAACACTGCGTAGATTTAAAAATTATGTGGCTATTGTTAAAAATAAATTTGGCAAAGCACCTCAAAGCTTACTCACAGATGGAGGTGGTGAATATTGTAATGCTGAATTCAAACAATTTCTACAAGAGCAAGGAATTCAACATAAAGTATCCATTGCTTATTCACCCCAGCAAAATGGAGCTTCTGAGAGATTAAATAGAACACTGCAGGGGATGTGCAGAGCTATGCTGATGCATTCTGGACTGCCAAACGGTTTATGGGCAGAAGCCCTGAACACAGCAGTGTACTTACACAACAGATTACCCTCAAAGATTATTGGAACCTCCCCTTTTCAGGCTTGGTTTGGAAGACAGCCTGGTCTAAGACATATCAAAGCTTTTGGCGCAAAAGGGTATGCACACATACCAAAGGAAAAGAGGGGAAAGCTTGATTCCAGATCTGAAACTGGACTTATTGTAGGCTATCCTGTTGGTGGGAAAGGGTACAGGATATACAATCCCCAAACCCACACAGTAGAAGAACGCAATGTTGTTTTTATTGATGAGACTGTATTGCCTAGTGTTTCCACTGCAGCTGATCCAAAGATGCCTGGGACTGCACCTGATGAGTTCGTTGCTTGGCTACCTGTAGTGACTGCTGGTGAACTGGCCGGGGAACTGGCAAGTGAAGCAGCAGGTCCACCTTCTGAGGAAACTATTGAAACAGAAGGGGAAGCAGGGGCCACACCAGAGGAAGCGGCTCAACCCACGGCAGAACCCACAGCAGAACCCACACCCGGTGTGAGGCGATCAGAAAGGAGCACTAAGGGACAACCTCCAATGAAGTATGGATTTTGTGAACTTGTGCAACCTGCAAAGGAACCCAAGAACTGGAAGGAAGTTTGCAACTTACCTGCGAGTGAAAGAGGCAGATGGCTTGAAGCAATGGAACAAGAGCTGCTATCCATTAGCGAAAAAGAGGCCTGGACTCTCACTCAACTACCTCAAGGCAGAAACCCTGTTGGATGTAAATGGGTCTTCAAAATAAAGCACAAGGAAGATGGAACTGTGGAGCTATACAAAGCACGCCTAGTAGCTAAAGGCTACTCGCAGCAATATGGGACTGACTATTTTGAAACTTTTGCTCCAGTTACTGACCAAGCAACATTCAGAACACTTCTAAGTGTTGCAGCATCTAGGAACATGATAGTAGAGCATCTTGATGTAAAGACTGCTTTTCTCAATGGAGAACTATCTGAGGAGATCTACATGGAACAACCTGAAGGTTTCAAGGTCAAAGGTCAAGAAAACTACGTCTACAAACTTAATAAAGGACTCTATGGCCTAAAGCAAGGCGCAAAGGCCTGGTATGACAAACTTACTGAACTTTTAAAGAAGCAAGGCTTCAAGCAAGGGAAAGCTGAACCTTGTCTGTACACTAGAATCAGAAATGGACAATACCAGTATGTTCTTGTTTACGTTGACGACTTGATCGTGGCTTGTCAAAACAGAGGAGACATCAAAGCAATAGCTGATGGACTGAATAAGGAAGTGGAAGTCAAACAGCTAGGAGATGTTCAACAATACCTCGGAATGCAAATTGAGAGACTCGAGGATGGAACTTTTCTTTTATGCCAGAAAAGAAAGATTATGGACTTTATAGAATCTGTTGGCATGAAGAACTGCAAAGCTTCAACAATCCCACTTGAACCTGGATATCTGAAGGAGAAGGATGGCACACCACTAAAGGACATAGGAGGATACAGAGAGGCTGTCGGAAAGCTCTTGTACCTGAGCAAATCAACGCGTCCAGATATTACAGCGGCAGTTGGATTTCTAAGCAGAAAAGTAAGTTCGCCAAATCATCATGATTGGAGCGCAATAAAGAAGATGGCACGTTACCTAAGAGGAACAATGGACTTAAAACTAAAAATTGCACCAACTGAACAACCAAGACTAGTTGGCTACATGGATGCCAGTTGGGGAGAAGAGATGAACAACTACAAGTCTACCAGTGGATACCTATTCTTTTATGGAGATGGACTGATAGACTGGACTAGTAGAAAGCAGACTGTTGTAGCGCAATCCACAGCAGAAGCTGAGTGCATTTCAGCAGCAAGTGCCTGCAGCAGACTTGAATGGATCTTTGAGATGTTGAAAGATTTTGGAATAATTGAACCTGTACCTATACTTATGTTAGAGGATAATCAAGCTTGTATAACTATATGTAAGGAAGAGAGCACGACTGCTAGAAGTAGATCTATTGGTATTAAATGTGCATTAGTTAAAGATTTGTACCAGAAAAGGTTGATAGAGATTAAGCATTGTCGTACAGAAGAGATGGTGGCTGATATTCTGACTAAGCCACTGACCAAAGACAAGTTTGAAAGACTTCGTGAAATGTTGAATATGCTTGATGCTAATGTTCAATAATGTTTTGTGTATGCATGTATAATGACTTGCATTTCAGGTCTTGAGAAGGGGTGTTGGAGAAATGAGCATGTAATGCAAGGCCTGAGAAATTCAGTCATTATAGGGTTAACTATGCAACTTGTTTGTTTACCTATGTTAGCCTGGAAGTGATACCTGGCAGCTGGCCAATTATCTGTAAACCCGGGAAAACTAAAAGTGTACTGTCTTGCTAATTGGTCAATGATATCAGGTGTTTCCTTTCAGGGGTCAAGAAGAAGGAGAGATCCTCCATTACAATCTCTCACTCTCTATCAGCATGTCTTAGTATGAAGACGGAGCACAATGCAGCTCCTTAGAAAGCATGTTTTGTTTATTTGTAGCTAATCCCGTTTACCTTTTCCCTTTAGTAATAAACTTCTTTTAAACTAAAAGAAGCAATCTCTTCTTTCCAGAAAAGCAAGATTCATTACTCTGATTTTTCTGATTATTGGACAAAAGTCCTAACAATGCTGAGGTACCCCACTAGTGACAGGGAATCCGGCTTGTGCATTTCTTCAAGCAGCTTCCTTCTACTCTCTCCATTTCTGACTTTCTTTAGCATCCACCCCCATCTTTATAACAAAGGAGGGTTCTTTCATATCTTGGGAACCATCATTCTGAACTGAGAGGCTAGCAACACATTGTTGCTTCTGCTAAACTCCTCTTTACAGAGCACTTCTAGGGGAAGAAGATCAGGCATAATAACAATAGTAACAACTACTTGTGTTTCTGCAGTAATGTTTTAAAAAGTCAAATTATGAAGAAGGGGGCCACAAGAGTTATTTAGTTTTCCTAGTGCCATCAGGTGTCTGAAGCACAAATAACATATTTTTAGCATGTATAGCAAAAGGAAAGCACCAGTTAGCCTGGAGATATTCGCTAGGAAATTGCCAAAGGCTAATTTGCATGTTGGAAATTGGTTTATTATAGCTGCAAGAATAATAAAAATTTACTGCTGGAATGTCATGCAGCTCAGCATGCATGGTGTACATAAATGTGCACATCATGCACACTTTCTGCCTCCATCCTCCCTTCTTTCTGCAGGTCTCGCTTGGATCATTTCTTTCTCCTCCCCCACTCTTGGCTGCACATCTATTCAGCCATTCCTAACTTCACCAGTCAGACCCACCAGGATCTAAGCTGGTCTGCTCAGAAGTGAGTTCCAGTGTTATCACTGGGGCTTCCTCCCAGGAAAGAGTTTGGATCGCAAAGGGCTTTTTTCCATTGCCCTAGAATTGTTCAGCACAAGGCTGTTTAGAAGTAAGGGAAGCATTGTACCCACAACCCTGGCAAGATGGAAAAGCAGGAGTACTGAAGGGACTGACTTGCAATTAAGGAGGCGAAAACCTTAGGCTGTGAGGCCACAAGAGCAAACTTTAAGTAATTGGGGTTGCCTAGGAGCATGTCGAGCCCCCAGCCGCCCTGGACAAACCAGATGCAGGCACAAGAGGAGCCGGCCGCCACCGCTGAAAAAAGGCGCCATCGCCGCCAAGGACCACGCCACCACGGCTGTGCTCCAGCCAGAAAGGAGAAAACTGGCCGCTACCGGGGAGCCTGATACTGTAGCCTCCCCCTGGGCCTCTGCCGCCACAGCGCGACGAGCTGTAGGTGCGCACAAACCGTTCACTGATGGCCGGGAGCAGGTAGGCCCCTTCAAGCCCCTTTCCACCCTCTTTTCTGAAGCCTCCAGACACCTCCTCGCACTCCGCTCAGCCCCGACGCAGGCGACCCTGCTCGACAAAGCTCCCTTGCCACAAGGTCGCAGCAGCCATCAGGAGCCGGATCCCGATGCTGCGTGCGCCGCCATCCTTTTCTGGCCGCTGCCCACTGTGCTAGAAGCTGCTGCCACCCGGAAATGGGGCTTCACCGCCGTCTCTGGGCCGCCTCTGCCTCTCAGCATGGCCCCAACACCGGGAGCTCCCTCTGCATGCCTTCAGCGCGGAGGAGCAAGGGGCGCCGAAGAAGGAGCTGAAGGGCAGCAGAAGCTCGGGCCGAAGGTGGCCTTTGACGCTTCTCCCTCTGCGTGCTCTGCTCAGGCCGAGCACGCAGAGCAACTGCCAAAAGTGGGAGCGGGGCATCGCTTCTTCAAGCGGCAAGGCCCACCCCCCACAAGCTCCAAATGCACGCGAGGCACGTAGCTGTTGCTGCCCGTCTCCCAGCGCGTCGGCAAAGCGGCCCCCAGACGCTACCGGCATAGCCGGGTGCCCGGGAACCCAGATGCTAGAATAAACTTTGTAAGTCTTGCAGGAGCGCCTGGATTCTAGTTTCATTTAGATGTTAATGCAGTCTCCCTATGTTTACTAAGGTAGTTATCAGCAATTACTGCTGTTATGAATGGTCTTTGTATTTCTTTTCACCACTTTGGAATTTTGTGTAGGGTTAGTAGTAAACATAAATTGCAGTCCAGGAATATGAGCAATGAGATTGAGGACAGAAATACATTATCTTTTGTTCTTTCTTTTTTGGGTATTGTTTTATGTGAGTGTGTGTGCAGCTGGAAGTCATGGCGACCTCTGGTGACTGCCCCTACTGGGAGCCTGTAGGATAGTCAGAGAGGTAGCTGAATAAAGTCCACTCCTGCCTCTGGTATTTCAGGAAGGTCTCCCATCCAAGTACTTGCCAGAGTTGATCCTGCTTAGCTTCCAAGATCTGATGAGATTGGGCTTGCCTGGGCTAGCCAGGTCAGGGCAGAAATGTACTTCCTTAGTGTATGAAGCTTTTGGAATGCATTAGTTTGAAAGGAGAAAAGCGGAAACCAGACTTAGGTGTAAGAATTAGAAACTATAAGGAGTGATGTGTTTCATGATATGGGGCTGGCTGTCCAGTGAATATTTGGCAAATACTAGTCAATACCCTCATCACAGCACGTAGTCTCATAGTTTCAATACGCACATTTTGAAGACCACTTGCATAATACTAGCCAAGATACTTGGTTTTGAATTAAGTTGTATGCTTCTCATGTTTCAGACTTGAAACAAAGCATGATTAAATATTATGCAAAAATTATTTTGCTTATACCAGCTCTCTTTATTTTTCCAAGTGTCTGAACTACAACCTGAAAAATCTTTCAACACCAGCACAAGAATGTCACAGAAGAATTCCAGAGAACCTAAAAATTTTAATGTTTCCAGCTCCTTGGAGTCTGAAGGTATTAGTTTGGAGACTACACGGCCAACTGATGATATCTCCTCCTCGGAAGAATGGGAAGGCACCATCAAAATTACCAGGCAGCTGATAGAACTGAAGGAGCTGCTTCATCACCTCCAGTTGCTGAAAATAGAGCTTTCCCAGAAGAAATTGATGGTAGACAACATGAAAGTGGAGTACCTGACAAAAGTAAGGGCTCTTCCTGTGACTGTCACTGCACATGTTAAAAGCGCTCCAGGGCTGCCAATAGCAAAGCAGCTGTTGGTAGCCTGCTAGCTGGTTAGCATTCATAGCTATAAATCATATGTCATTTCTGCAGTATAATCCGGTACCCAGATTCATTTTTCAGTTGAGCTGTGACTTTGCTGCGGTCGAGGGTATAGAGAGATTTTTCTTTAGGTTATTGAAATTAGATGCAAACAAGATGGGAGCTAGAGAGGAACCATGTGAGTGGGGAACAATTTGGAACTCATTCCCAACCCTCGTGATTTATTCCTCTTTTCATGGGCCTCATTAGACTGATTCTTCTCACCCACACATTTTCAAGCTGTCTCTCAGCATCCCATCTCATACAGGGCATTTTCTACTCTTGTGAGACCAGTTTAATTTTCAAAGTTAATTTAGTTTACCAAGTCATATTTTTCCACATATCCCAACTATGTAAAAACTCCTGCAGTGTTTGTGGACCCAGTTTTGTTATCCAAATTGAGATCAGTCAGCAGAGTGTTTAGACAGAGAAATCTCCGTCTTCTACGATACACGCAACATTTCAAGGAAGGGACTATTCTGAGGTCCTTATTCAGAATTGGTTACTCACATCGTACTAATGTTTTAAGAGAGATACTAGTTCTGTGCTAAACTGCTTTTTTAACCATCTGTCTTAAATATAATTACATGGAAATGGTTTCCACTCATGTCAGTGGGATTTAATTCCGGGTAAACGTATTTAGAACCGGACTGCTAGGGACATTTCCGTGGGTTGGGGTTGGGGTTAGGGTTGGGGTTAGGGTTAGGGTTTAGGGTTCGGGTTAGGGCTAGAGCTAGGGTTAGGGTTAGAGCTAGGGTTAGGGTTAGGGTTAGTGTTTGGGTTAGCTTTTGGGTTAGGGCTAGGGTTATGTTTACGGTTTGGGTAAGGGTTAGGGCTAGAGTTAGGTTTAGGGTTGGGTTAAGGTTAGGGCTAGGGCTACGGTTAGGATTAGGGCTGGGGCTATGTCTAGGGTTCAGATGTCAGCTACAGTGAGGGCTAGGGTAATGGTAAGGGTTAGGGCTAGGGTTAGGGTTAGGCCTAGGGTTAAAGTTAGGGCTAGGGTTAGGGTTTGTACTAGGGCTAATTTTAGGTCTAGGGTAAAGGTAAGGGTTTGGGTTCAGGTTACAGCTAGTGTTGGGTTTAGGGTTAGGCCTAGGGTTAGTGTTAGGCCTCGATTTTGGGGTAGGATTAGGGTTATGTTTAGGGCTAGGGCTAGGTTTAGATTTAGGGTTAGGGCAAGGGCTAGGTCTACTATTAGGTGTAGGGTTTGGGTTAAGGTTAGGGCTAGGGTTACGGTTAGGGTTAGGGCTATGGCTAGGGCTTGTGCTAGGGTAAAAGATGGGGCTAGGGCTATGTCCAGGGTTAGGGTTAGCGTTAGGGTTAGGGATAGACTAGCACTAGTTTTAGGGTTCATTTTATGGTTATGGTTTGGACTAAGGTTCGGGTTATGTCTAGGGTTAGGGTTACAGTTAGGGTTAGGGTTAGCATTAAGTTTACCGTTAAGGTTAGGGTTTTCTAGGGTAAGGGTAAGGCTTCAGATTAGTGTTAGGGCTAGTGCTATTTTTAGGATTAAAGTTAGGGTTAGGTTTAGGGTTAGGGCTTGGGCTAGGGTTAGGGTTAGGGCTGGGATTAGGGATAGGACTTGGGATAGGGATAGGGTTACGGTTAGCTTTTGGCTTAGGGTTTGCATTAGGGCTAAATTTAGGGCTAGTGTAAGGGTTAGGGCTAGAGTTAGGGCTGGGGCTATGTTTAGGGCTAGGGTTAGGTGTAGGGTTGGGTTAAGGTTAGGGCTAGGGCTATGGTTAGGATTAGGGCTAGGGCTTGTTCTAGGGCTAGGGCTATGTCAAGGGTTCAGATGTCGGCTACAGTTAGGGATAGGGTAATGGTAAGGGTTAGGGCTAGGGTTAGGGTTAGGCCTAGGGTTAAAGTTAGGGCTAGGTTAAGGGTTAGGGTTTGTACTAGCACTAATTTTAGGTCTAGGGTAAAGGTAAGGGTTTGGGTTCGGGTTACAGCTAGGGTTAGGTTTAGGGTTGGGCCTAGGGTTTGGGTTAGGCCTAGGGTTAGGTTTAGAATTAGGGTTATTTTTAGGACTAGGGCTAGGGTTAGATTTAGCGTTAGGGCAAGGGCTAGGGCTACTGTTAGGTGTAGGGTTTGGGTTAAAGTTAGGGCTAGGATAACGGTTAGGGTTAGGGCTATGGCTAGGGCTTGTGCTAGGGTAAAAGATAGGGCTAGGGCTATGTCCAGGGTTAGGGTTAGCGTTAGGGTTAGGGATAGACTGGTGCTTGTTTTAGGGTTCGTTTTATGGTTATGGTTTGGACTAGAGTTTGGGTTTGGGTTATGTCTAGGGCTAGGGTTAGGGTTATGGTTAGGGTCAGTGTTAAGTTTACCGTTAGAGTTAGGGTTGTCTAGGGTTAGGGTAAGGGTATGGCTTTGGATTAGTGTTAAGGCTAGTGCTAGTCTTAGGGTTAAAGTTAGGGTTAAGTTTAGGGCTTGGGCTTGGGCTAGGGTTTGTGTTAGGGCTGGGATTAGGGATAGGGCTTGGGATAGGGATAGGGTTAGCTTTTGGGTTAGGGTTTGGGTTAGGGCTAGGGCTATGGTTAGGGTTAGGGCTAGGGCTAGGGCTTGTGTTAGGGCTAAAGTTAGGGCTAGGGTAATGGTAAGTGTTAGGGCTAGAGTTAGGCTTAGGGTTAGGAGTAGGGCTAGGGCCAGGGTAAGGGTTAGGGATAGGGTTTGGGTTACAGTTAGGGCTAGGGCTAGGGTTAGAGTTAGGTTTTGTGCAGGGTTAGTATTAAGGCTAAAGTTTGGGCTAGGGTTTGGGTTAGGGCTAGGACTAGGTTTATGGCTTATATTAGGGTTAGGGCTAGGGTTAGGGCTATGGCTAGGGTTTCGGTTAGGGTTAGGGCTAGGGTTTGGGTTAGGGTTAGAGCTAGGGCTAGGGTTAAAGTTAGGGCTAGGTCTAGGGTTAGTGTTAGGTTTAGGATTAGGGCTACGGTTAGGGCTTGGGTTAGGGTTAGGTTTTGTGCAGGGTTAGTGTTAAGGCTAATGTTAGGGTTAAGGTTAGAGTTAGGTCTAGAGCTAGGGTTTGGGTAAGGGCTAGGACTAGGTTTATGTCTTAGATTAGGGTTAGGGCGAGGGCCAGGGATTGAGCTAGGGCTAGGGTTAGGGTTTGGTTTAGTTAGGTCTAGGTCTAAAGCTAGGGTTTGGGTTAGGGCTAGGATTAGGTTTATTGCTTAGATTAGGGTTAGGGCTAGGGCCAGGGTTAGGGCTAGGGTTAGGGCTAGGGCTAGTGTTAAGTTTTGGAGTAGGGTTTGGGTTAGGGTTAGGTTTTGGGCTAGAGATAGGGTTAGGTTTAGGTCTTCAGTTAGTGTTACTGTTAGCATTAGGGCTAGGGCAATGGTAAGGGTTAGGGTTAGGCCTAGGGTTAGGATTAGGAGTAGGGCTAGGGCCAGGGCTAGGGTAAGGGTTAGGGATAGGGATAGGGTTAGGGTTAGGTTTTGTGCAGGGTTAGTGTTAAGGCTAAAGTTCAGGCTAGGATTTGGGTTAGGGCTAGGACTAGGTTTATGGCTTATATTAGGGCTAGGGCCAGGGTTAGGGTTAGGGTTAGGGCTATGGCTAGAGTTTTGATTAGGGTTAGGTTTAGGGCTAGGGTTACTGTTAGGGCTTGGGTTAGAGCTAGGGCTAGGGTTAAAGTTAGGGCTAGGTCTAGGGTTAGTGTTAGGTTTAGGGTTAGGGCTTGGGTTAGGGTTAGGTTTTTTGCAGGGTTAGTGTTAAGGCTAAAGTTAGGGTTAGTTAGGGCTAGGGTTTGGGTTAGGGCTAGGACTAGGTTTATGGCTTAGATTAGGGTTAGGGCTAGGGCCAGGGTTAGGGCAAAAAATAGTGAGGTTTGGGAGTAGGGTTTGGGTTAGGGTTAGGTTTTGGGTTAGAGATAGTGTTACTGTTAGTGTTAGGGCTAGGGCTATGGTTACGGTTAGGGCTAGGGTCTGTGTTAGGGCTAAAATTAGGGCTAGGGCAATGGTAAGGATTAGGGTTAGGCCTAGGGTTAGGGTTAGGATTAGCAGTAGGGCTAGGGCCAGGGATAGGGTAAGGGATAGGGTTACGGTTAGAGCTAGGGTTAGGGTTAGGTTTTGTGCAGGGTTAGTTTTAAGGCTAAAGTTTGGGCTAGGGTTTGGGTTAGGGTTAGGACTAGGTTTATGGCTTATATTAGGGTTAGGGCTAGGGCCAGGGTTAGGGTTAGGGCTATGGCTAGGGTTTTGATTAGGGTTTGGTTTAGGGCTAGGGTTACTGTTAGGGTTTGGGTTAGAGCTAGGGCTAGGGTTAAAGTTAGGGCTAGTTCTAGGGTTAGGGTTACGGTTAGGGTTTGGGTTAGGGTTAGGGTTATTTTTTTGCAGGGTTAGTGTTAAGGCTAAAGTTAGGGTTAGGGTTAGAGTTAGGGCTAGGGTTTGGGTTTGGGCTAGAGTTAGGGCTAGGGTTTGGGTTAGGGCTAGAGTTAGGGCTAGGGTTTGGGTTAGGGCTAGAGTTAAGGCTAGGGTTTGGGTTAGGGTTAGAGTCAGGGCTAGGGTTTGGGTTAGGGCTAGAGTTAGGGCTAGGGTTTGGGTTAGGGCTAGAGTTAGGGCTAGGGTAAAGGTAAGGGTTTGGGTTCGGGTTACAGCTAGGGTTAGGTTTAGGGTTAGGCCTAGGGTTTGGGTTAGGCCTAGGGTTAGGTTTAGAATTAGGGTTATTTTTAGGACTAGGGCTAGGGTTAGATTTAGCGTTAGGGCAAGGGCTAGGGCTACTGTTAGGTGTAGGGTTTGGGTTAAAGTTAGGGCTAGGATAACGGTTAGGGTTAGGGCTATGGCTAGGGCTTGTGCTAGGGTAAAAGATAGGGCTAGGGCTATGTCCAGGGTTAGGGTTAGCGTTAGGGTTAGGGATAGACTGGTGCTTGTTTTAGGGTTTGTTTTATGGTTATGGTTTGGACTAGAGTTTGGGTTTGGGTTATGTCTAGGGCTAGGGTTAGGGTTATGGTTAGGGTCAGTGTTAAGTTTACCGTTAGAGTTAGGGTTGTCTAGGGTTAGGGTAAGGGTATGGCTTTGGATTAGTGTTAAGGCTAGTGCTAGTCTTAGGGTTAAAGTTAGGGTTAAGTTTAGGGCTTGGGCTTGGGCTAGGGTTTGTGTTAGGGCTGGGATTAGGGATAGGGCTTGGGATAGGGATAGGGTTAGCTTTTGGGTTAGGGTTTGGGTTAGGGCTAGGGCTATGGTTAGGGTTAGGGTTAGGGTTAGGCCTAGGGCTTGTGTTAGGGCTAAAGTTAGGGCTAGGGTAATGGTAAGTGTTAGGGCTAGAGTTAGGCTTAGGGTTAGGAGTAGGGCTAGGGCCAGGGTAAGGGTTAGGGATAGGGTTTGGGTTACAGTTAGGGCTAGGGCTAGGGTTAGAGTTAGGTTTTGTGCAGGGTTAGTATTAAGGCTAAAGTTTGGGCTAGGGTTTGGGTTAGGGCTAGGACTAGGTTTATGGCTTATATTAGGGTTAGGGCTAGGGTTAGGGCTATGGCTAGGGTTTCGGTTAGGGTTAGGGCTAGGGTTTGGGTTAGGGTTAGAGCTAGGGCTAGGGTTAAAGTTAGGGCTAGGTCTAGGGTTAGTGTTAGGTTTAGGATTAGGGCTACGGTTAGGGCTTGGGTTAGGGTTAGGTTTTGTGCAGGGTTAGTGTTAAGGCTAATGTTAGGGTTAAGGTTAGAATTAGGTCTAGAGCTAGGGTTTGGGTAAGGGCTAGAACTAGGTTTATGTCTTAGATTAGGGTTAGGGCGAGGGCCAGGGTTTGAGCTAGGGCTAGGGTTAGGGTTTGGTTTAGTTAGGTCTAGGTCTAAAGCTAGGGTTTGGGTTAGGGCTAGGATTAGGTTTATTGCTTAGATTAGGGTTAGGGCTAGGGTTAGGGCTAGGGCTAGTGTTAAGTTTTGGAGTAGGGTTTGGGTTAGGGTTAGGTTTTGGGCTAGAGATAGGGTTAGGTTTAGGTCTTCAGTTAGTGTTACTGTTAGCGTTAGGGCTAGGGCTATGGTTAGGGTTAGGGCTAGGGCTAGGGTTTGTGTTAGGGCTAAAGTTAGGGCTAGGGCAATGGTAAGGGTTAGGGTTAGGCCTAGGGTTAGGATTAGGAGTAGGGCTAGGGCCAGGGCTAGGGTAAGGGTTAGGGATAGGGATAGGGTTAGGGTTAGGTTTTGTGCAGGGTTAGTGTTAAGGCTAAAGTTCGGGCTAGGGTTTGGGTTAGGGCTAGGACTAGGTTTATGGCTTATATTAGGGCTAGGGCCAGGGTTAGGGTTAGGGTTAGGGCTATGGCTAGAGTTTTGATTAGGGTTAGGTTTAGGGCTAGGGTTACTGTTAGGGCTTGGGTTAGAGCTAGGGCTAGGGTTAAAGTTAGGGCTAGGGCTAGGGTTAGTGTTAGGTTTAGGGTTAGGGCTTGGGTTAGGGTTAGGTTTTTGGCAGGGTTAGTGTTAAGGCTAAAGTTAGGGTTAGTTAGGGCTAGGGTTTGGGTTAGGGCTAGGACTAGGTTTATGGCTTAGATTAGGGTTAGGGCTAGGGCCAGGGTTAGGGCAAAAAATAGTGAGGTTTGGGAGTAGGGTTTGGGTTAGGGTTAGGTTTTGGGTTAGAGATAGTGTTACTGTTAGTGTTAGGGCTAGGGCTATGGTTACGGTTAGGGCTAGGGTTTGTGTTAGGGCTAAAGTTAGGGCTAGGGCAATGGTAAGGATTAGGGTTAGGCCTAGGGTTAGGGTTAGGATTAGCAGTAGGGCTAGGGCCAGGGATAGGGTAAGGGATAGGGTTACGGTTAGAGCTAGGGTTAGGGTTAGGTTTTGTGCAGGGTTAGTTTTAAGGCTAAAGTTTGGGCTAGGGTTTGGGTTAGGGTTAGGACTAGGTTTATGGCTTATATTAGGGTTAGGGCTAGGGCCAGGGTTAGGGTTAGGGCTATGGCTAGGGTTTTGATTAGGGTTTGTTTTAGGGCTAGGGTTACTGTTAGGGTTTGGGTTAGAGCTAGGGCTAGGGTTAAAGTTAGGGCTAGTTCTAGGGTTAGGGTTAGGGTTAGGGTTTGGGTTAGGGTTAGGGTTATTTTTTTTTGCAGGGTTAGTGTTAAGGCTAAAGTTAGGGTTAGGGTTAGAGTTAGGGCTAGGGTTTGGGTTTGGGCTAGAGTTAGGGCTAGGGTTTGGGTTAGGGCTAGAGTTAGGGCTAGGGTTTGGGTTAGGGCTAGAGTTAAGGCTAGGGTTTGGGTTAGGGTTAGAGTCAGGGCTAGGGTTTGGGTTAGGGCTAGAGTTAGGGCTAGGGTTTGGGTTAGGGCTAGAGTTAGGGCTAGGGTTTGGGTTAGGGCTAGAGTTAAGGCTAGGGTTTGGGTTAGGGCTAGAGTTAGGGCTAGGGTTTGGGTTAGGGCTAGGGTTTGGGTTTGGGTTAGGGCTAGAGTTAGGGCTAGGGTTTGGGTTAGGGCTAGAGTTAGGGCTAGGGTTTGGGTTAGGGCTAGAGGTAGGGCTAGGGTTTGGGTTAGGGTTAGAGTTAGGGCTAGAGTTTGGGTTTGGGTTAGGGCTAGAGTTAGGGCTAGGGTTTGGGTTAGGGCTAGGGTTTGGGTTAGGGCTAGGACTAGGTTTATGGTTTAGATTAGAATTAGGGCTATGGCCAGGGTTAGGGTTCGGTCTAGGGTTAGGGTTAGAGTTAGGCCTAGGTCTAAAGCTAGGGTTTGGGTTAGGGCTAGGATTAGGTTTATGGTTTAGATTAGGGTTAGGGCTAGGGTTTGGGCTAGGATTAGGGTTAGGGTTAGGGTAACGGCTAGGGCTTGGGCAAAGGGTATGTGTAGGGTTAGGGCTAGGGTTAGGGTAAGGGTTGGGCTAGGGTTAGGGTTCAGTTAAGGTTAGGGTTAGGGTCGGGGTTAGGGGTAGGGTTTGGGGTAGGGGTAGGGTTAGGGTCCGTGTTCAAGTTAAGATTAGGTTTTGGGTAAGTTTAGTGTTAGGGCTAATGGTAGGGTTAGGGTTAGAGTTAGGGCTAGGTTTAGGGTTAGGGCTAGGACTAGGTTTATGGCTAGGGTAGGTTTAGGTCTAGGGCTAGGTTTTGGGCTAGGGCTAGGGTTACAAATAGGTTTAGGGTTAGGATTAGGGTAGGACTATGTTTAGCGTTAGGGTTTGGGTTTGGGTTAGTGTTAGGGTTAGGGCTAGGGTTAGGGTTAGGCCTATGGTTAGGGCTAGGGCTAGGGCTTGGACAAGGGTTAGGGATAGGATTACAGTTAGGGCTAGGTTTAGGGTTAGGGCTAGGATTAGGTTTATGGCTTGGATTAGGGTTAGGACTAGAATTAGGGCTAGGGTTACCATTAGGGTTAGGTTTAGTTTTAGGGTTAGGGCTAGGGTTAGTGTTAGGGTTTGGGTTAGGTTTAGGGCTAGGGCTAGGGTTAGTTTTAGTGTTAGGGCTATGGCTAGGACTAAGGTTAAGTCTGGGGCTTGGGCTAATGTTTGGTTTTGTGGTAGTTTTTGTGTTAGAGATAGGGCTACGGCTATAATTAGGGCTAGGCCTTGGTTTATGGTTAGGGTTAGGTTTTGGGTAGGTTTAGTGTTAGGGCTAATGGTCAGGTTAGGGTTAAGGTTAGGCCTAGGGTAGGGTAAAGGTTAGGGCTAGGGCTAGGTTTATGGCTAGGATTAGGTTTAGGTCAAGGGTTAGGTTTAGGTCTAGGGTTAGGGTTAGGGCTAGGGTTACAAATAGGGTTAGGGTAGGACTACTTTTAGTGTTAGGGCTAGGATTAGGGTTAGAGTTAGGGCTAGGGTTAGGTTTTGAGTTAGGGTTAGGGTTAGAGCTAGGGTTAGGTTTAGAGCTAGGTCTAGGGTTTGTATTAGGGTTTCGGTTAGTGTTAGGACTAGGGTTAGGTTTAGGGTTATAGTTTGGTCTATGTTTAGTGTTAGTATTTGGGTTAGGGTTACAGTTAGGGCTAGGGTTATTGTAAGGTTTTGGGTTAGGACTAGGGCTAGGGTTAGGTTTAAGTTTAGGGTTAGGTCTAGGGTTCATGTTAGGGTTAGGGCTTGGGCAAGGGGTATTTTTAGGGTTAGGATTAGGGCAATGTTAGGATTAGGTTTACTGTTAGGGTTAGTGTTTGTGTTAGGGTTAGGGCTAGGGCTATGGTTTGGTCTGGGGCTCGGGTTCAGCCTAGTCTTTGGGTTTGTGTTGGGGTTAGGGTTAGTGTTAATGCTAGGCCTAGGCTTAGGGCTATGACTATAATTAGGCTTTGGGTTATTTATTTATTTATTTATCTTTGTTTTTTATACCCCACCCTCCCCACAAGCGGGCTCAGGGTTGTGGTTAGGGCTAGGGTTATGGTTAGGGTTGGTTTTTGGGTAGAGTTAGTGTTTGAGCTAAAGTTAGGGTTAGGGTTAGGATTAGGGCTAGGGCTAAAGATAGGGCTAGGGTAAAGGTAAGGGTTCAGGCTAAGGTTAGAGCTAGAGTAAGGTTAGGCCTAGGGTTCGGGATAGGGTTAGGATTAGGTTTAGGGCTAGGGTTAGGTTTTTGGTTAGGTCTAGGGATATGGTTATAGTTTGGGTTAGGGTTAGCATAAGGGTTAGGGCTAGAGTTAGGTGTAGGGTTGGGTTAAGGTTAGGGCTAGGGTTACGGTTAGGGCAAGGGCTAGGGCTTGTCCTAGGGCTAGGGCTATGTCTAGGGTTCAGATGTGTGCCAAAGTTAAGGCTAGGGTAAGGGTTAAGGTTAGGCCTAGGGTTAAAGTTAGGGCTAGGGTTTTTGCTAGGGCTAAATTTAGGTCTAGGGTAAAGGTAAGGGTTTGTGCTCAGGTTACAGCTGGGGTTAGGTTTAGGGTTAGGGCAAGGGCTAGGACTATAGTCAGGTGTAGGGTTTGGGTTAAGATTAGGGCTAGGGTTATGGTTAGGGTTAGGGTTAGGGCTATGGCTAGGGCTATGTCCAGGGTTAGGGTTAGCGTTAGGGTTAGGGCTAGGGTTTGGGCAATGGCTTAAGCTAGGGTTAGGGTTATGGTTTGGGCTAGGGCTAGGGCTACGTCTCATCCTGGTTTAGGGTTAGGATTAGGGTGAGGGTGGGGGCTATGGCTATGGCTAGGGTTAGGGTTTGTGTTAGGGTTAGTGTTAGTGTTAGAGCTAGGGCTAATGCTAGGGCTAGGGCTATAGTTAGGATTAAGGATAGGCTAGCGCTAGTTTTAGGGTTCGTTTTAGGGTTATGGTTAGGGATAGGGTTTGGGTTCAGGTTATGTCTAGGGCTAGGGTTAGGGTTATGGTTAGGGTTAAGTTTACCATTAGGGTTAGTGTTGTCTAGGGTTAGGGGAAGGGTAAGGATTAGGGTTAGGGCTGGGGTTAGGGTTAAAGTTAGGGTTAGGCCTTGGGGTTAGGGTTAGGGTTTGGGTTTGGGTTAGGGTTTGGGTTTGGGGTTAGGGTTTGGGGTTAGGGTTTGGGGTAGGGTTAGTATTTAGAATTAGGGATTAGTGTTTGGGTAAGTTTGGAGTTAGGTTGGGTTAGGATTAGGGCTAGATGTTAGAGTTAGGGTTTTGGGTTCGGGTTCAGGTTCAGGTCAGGGGTTCGGGTTAGCGGTTCGGGTTTAGGGTTAGGGTTAGGTTTTGGTCTAGTGTTAGGTTTTGGGTTAGGGCTAGGGTTAGGGCTATGTCTAGGGTTAGGGTGTGGGGTAACGTTAGTGCTAGGTAAATGGTAAGGGTTAGGGCTAGAGTTAGGTTTAGGGTTAGGCCTAGCTTTAAAGTTAGGGCTAGGGTTAAGTTAGGGCTAGGGTTTGTGTTAGGGCTAAATTTAGGTCTAGGGTAAAGGTAAGGGTAAGGGCTCGGGTTATGGCTAGGGTTAGGTTTAGTTTTAGGCCTAGGGTTAGGGTTAGGATTAAGGTTAGGTTTTGGGCTAGGGCTAGGGTTAGATTTAAGGATTGGGCTATGGCAAGGACTAGGGCTCAGGCTAGGGGTTTTGTTTCAAATTAGGGTTAGGCCTAGGGTTAGGGTTAGGTTTTGGGCTAGGGGTAGGGTTAGATTTAGGGCTAGGGATAGCAATAGGGCTTGGGTTATGGTTAGGGTTTGGGTTAGGGTGTAGGTTAGGGCAAGGTCTAGGGCTATAGTTAGGTGTAGGGTTTGGGTTAACGTTAGGGCAAGGATTACAGTTAGGGTTAAGGCTAGGGCTTCTGGTAGGATAAAAGATAGGGCTAGGGCTATGTCCAGGATTAGGGTTAGCATTAGGGCTAGGGCTAGGGTTTCAGTTAGGGCTAGGGCTAGGTTAGGTTTAGAGTTTGGTTTAGGGTTAGTGTTCGTGTTTGTGTTAGGGCTAGGGCTAGGATTTGGTCTGGGGCTTGGGCTCAGCCTAGTTTTTGGGTTTGTGTTGGGGTTAGGGTTAGTGTTAAAGCTAGGCATCGGCTTAGGGCTATGGCTATAATTTGGGTTTGGGTTAGGGTTAGGACTAAGGTTAGAGTTAGGGTTAGTTTTTGGGTAGGGCTCGGGTTAGGGCTAGAGTTAGGGTTAGGTTTAGTGCTCGGGTTAGGGCTAGGCCTAGGATTATAGTAAGGGTTAGGCTTTGGCTTAGGTTAGGATTACGGTTAGGTTTAGTGCTAGGGCTAGGATTAGGTTTTGGGTTAGGGCGAGGGCGAGGGCTAGGGTTATGTTTAGGGTTTGGGTAAGGGTTAGGGCTAGATTTAGGTGTAGGGTTGGGTTCAGTTTAGTTCTAGTGTTACAGTAGGGTTAGGACTAGGGCTTGTGCTTGTGCTAGGGCTAAGGCTAGGTCTATATCTAGGGTTAGGGTGTGGGGTAACGTTAGGGCTAAGAAAATGGTAAGGGTTAGGGCTAGAGTTAGGGTTAGGCCTAGCTTTAAAGTTAGGGCTAGGGTTAGGGTTTGTGTTAGGGCTAAATTTAGGTCTAGGGTAAAGGTAAGGGTTAGGGCTCGGGTTACGGCTAGGGTTAGGGTTAGTTTTAGGCCTAGGGTTAGGGTTACGCCTAGGGTTAGGGTTAGGATTAAGGTTAGGTTTGGGGCTAGGGCTAGGGTTAGATTTAAGGATTGGGCTAGGGTGAGGACTAAGGCTAGGGTTATGGTTTTGGTTAGAATTAGGGTTGGGCCTAGGGTTAGGGTTAGGTTTTGGGTTATGGCTAGGGTTAGATTTAGGGATAGGGATAGCGATAGGGCTAGGGTTATGGTTTGGGTTAGGGTTAGGGTTTAAATTAGGGCAAGGTCTAGGGCTATAGTTAGGTGTAGGGTTTGGGTTAAGGTTAGGGCAAGGATTACAGTTAGGGTTAAGGCTAGGGTTTCTGGTAGGATAAAAGATATGGCTAGGGCTATGTCTAGGGTTAGGGTTACCGTTAGGGTTAGGGCTATGGTTACAGTTAGGGCTAGGGTTAGGGCTAGGGTTTGGGTTAGGGCTAGGGCTAGGATTATAGCTAGGGCTAGGGCTATGATTAGGTTTTGGATTAGGGTTAGCGCTAGGTCTAGAGTTAGTGTTAAGGTTTGGGTTAGTGTTAGGGCTAGGGCTAGAATTAGGTTTAGGGTTACTGCTAGGTCTATTGTTAGTTTTAGGGTTACAGTTAGGGTTACAGTTAGGGCTAGGGTTATGGTTAGGGTTAGGACTAGGACTAGGGCTATTTTAGGTTCAGAGCTCGGTTTAGGATTAGTGTTCGTGTTAGGGTTAGGGCTAGGGCTAGGATTTGGTCTGGGGCTTGGGCTCAGCCTAGTCTTTGGGTTTGTGTTGGGGTTAAGGTTAGTGTTAAAGCTAGGCCTAGGCTTAGGGCTATCGCTATAATTAGGGTTTGTGTTAGAGTTAGGGCTACGACTTTGGTTAGGGTTAGTTTATGGGTCAGGTTAGTGTTATGGCTAAAGTTAGGATTAAGGTTAGGGTTACAGCTAGGGTTCAGGTTAGTGCTCGAGCTTGGGTTAGGGCTTGGGTTTTTTAGGGCTAAATATAGGCTAGGGTAAAGTAAAGGTTAGGGCTAGGGTTAGGGCAAGGGTTAGGGTTAGGGCTAGGGTTAGGGCTAGGGCTAGGGTTATTGTAAGGGCTAGGGTTAGGTTTAGGATTAGGGTTATGGCTAGGTTTAGGGATAGGGATAGGTTTAGGGTTTGGGTAAGGGTTAGGGCTAGAGTTAGGTTTAGGGTTGGGTTTAGGTTTCGCCTAGGGTTCAGTTAGGGCTAGGACTTGTGCTAGGGCTAGGGCTAGGTCTATATCTAGGGTTAGGGTGTTGGCTAAAGTTAGGGCTAGAGTAATAGTAAGGGTTAGGGCTAGAGTTGGGGTTAGGCCTTGGGTTAAAGTTAGGACTACGGCTAGGGTTAGGGCTAGGTTAGGGTTTGTGTTAGGGCTAAATTTAAATCTAGGGTAGAGGTAAGGGTTAGGGCTCGGGTTTCAGCAAGGGTTAGGTTTAGTGTCAGGCCTAGGGTTTGGCCTAGAGTTAGGGTTCGGATTAGGGTTAGGTTTTGGGCTAGGGCTAGGGCTAGATTTAGCGATAGGGCGAGGGCTAGGGTTAGGGTTAAAGTTTGGGTTAGGGTTAGGGCAAGGTCTAGGCTTATAGTTAGGTATAGGCTTTGGGTTAAGGTTAGGGCTCGGATTATGGTAAGGGTTAGGGCTAGGGCTACTGCTAGGATACAAGATAGGGCTAGGGCTGTGTCCAGGGTTAGGGATAGCGTTAGGGTTAGGGCTAGAGTTAGGGCTATGGTTAGAGTTAGGGCTAGGGTTAGGGTTAGAGTTAGGGCTAGGGTTAGGGCTAGGTTTAGGTTTAGGGTTTAGGGGTTAAGGTTAGTATTTAGGGTTTGGGATTAGTGCTTGGGTAAGTTTAGAGTTAGGTTGGGTTAGGATTAGGGTTAGATGTTAGGGTTTTGGGTTCGGGTTTGGGGTCAGGGGTTAGGGTTAGCGGTTAGGGTTTAGGCTTAGGGTTAGGCTTAGGTTTTGGTCTAGTGTTAGGTTTTGGGTTAGGGCTAGGGTTATGGTTAGGGTTAGGGTTAGGTTATAATGTTAGTCATTCCGTTGCCTGATTTAGTCCCAGCAGCGGAGAGGTCTAGTGATTTTGCTACTTGGAGGAATTCACTCTGTGAGTCTTGGCCTTTGATTGCAAAAGCATTAGAAGAAGCCAAAGTGGACTATAAGAAATATGCTGATAAGGGGAGGGCCCCAGGATGGGATGGCCCCAGGATGGGACCCCAGGATGGGATCTCTCCCCTGGAGACTCTGTCTATGTGTCAACTAAAAATATTAAAGGACTCCAACCTAGTTGAAAATTGGGCTGGACATACGTGGGGCCTTTCCCTGTTATAAGGTGCATTAACAAAGTGACATTTGAACTTAAACTCCCCAAATCATTGACATTTCTGCACCCTGTTTTTCATTACAGCCTACTGAAGAAAGATCCTGGGCCGAACAAATGGAGACCTTCCTCCTCCTCTCCTCCTCCTCCTCTGATGAAGAGCAATGAACCTCATTATGCGACCGATCAAATCTTGGACTCTAAACTAAAGTGGGGGCATTTGTTTTATCTTATCGAATGGTTGCATTTTGGTCCTGAAGAAAATGAATAGGTTGAGACCTCTCATGTGCATGCTCCTGAAAAAATTTGGGCTTTCCATAAACTGTACCCTTTGAAACCTGGGAGGGGAGGGGATGTTTTATCAGGAGGGCAGAATGTCAGTTAGCACTGCCATGGTTTCCTGGTGATTGTCATTCTCAATGATACTGTTGCATTACCAAGGTACCTATTCTCAGGTAGCCCTGCCAATGTATCCTGCTGTTTATTATTCTCAGTGGTATTATTCTCTGTTGCAATTGTGTAATTCATTGAGGCCTGAGAGGTCTATTGACCAATCTGATGATTAATTAACATTGCCTTTGTTTCAAGTTGCAAACCGACTCCTCTGGGTCCCGGACAGGAGCTGGCATCTGTAGAGTGACTCCCACCGCAGGAAGGCATTTCTTGCTCGCTCTGTGCATGCTTACTGCTCATTAACTTTTCTTTATTCTTATCTGTTTTTCGCTTCTCCCTAGCTCATGGCCTTCAGCTGAAAGCCTCCTGCTATGTGTTATATTATTCACAGGTGCTATGTGATCCTTTGCTTGCTTTTCCTTGGGAACTTCCGCCCCACAAACCCCAACAGGGTTTTGCCTGGGAACCTACTTTATCGCGCTTCCCTTGGGAACAGTGGGCCAGTATATTTGGGTGCCAATAATTCTCCCAGTTGATTGGTGGATATTGAGGGGGGCTTATTTCATATCAAGTATAATTGTAGTTGTATTCATACTAACAGAAGAAGTGTGTTTGGCCAACAAGATCTTTTCTGCAAATAAAGGACTTTCTGTTTAAGGAGACCTGTTGTGCACTACATCGATTGGGACAATCTCACAGAATCATGCTTTTATATTGTTGACTAGATGTACAATGAAATAAAGCCATGCTCTGTGCAGGTAGAGTATCTATTACTTCTTACTGGAAGGACACTAACATACCTACTATACAGACTTGGTTTAGCAAATTGTGGGACTTACATGTGATGGAAACTATCAGTGACAAAATTGATTTTCTATCCAAGCCAAATTTCATTCCTCCTGCATGGGAACATTTCCATCGTTGGTTATAATTTACCCCGAAAGGCGACAGTTATTATTTATAAAGCCATGCAGGAAGAGTATGTATTGCTTCTTACTGGAAGGACACTAACGTACCTACCGTACACACTTGGTTTAGCAAATTGTGGGACTTACATGTGATGGAACGAATCACTGACAAAATTGCTAACTACTCAGTAACACCTAATACAACCTTTTTTGATGCGAAAAGGTTGCACATAATGCCGCTCAGTGGGATTCCTTGGGAGTAACTCTGCACAGGGCTGCGTTCCCCTGGGAATCCCAACCTGTTTTGATGCCAAATGGTTTCCAATATTTGATTTTCTATCTAAGCCAAATTCCATTACTCCTGCATGGGAACGTTTCCATCATTGGTTATAACTTACCCCGAAAGGCGACAGTTATTTTTTATAACATAATGTATTAGAATTCACAATCAAATGTATTTCTTGTAGTTGTATTCACTGATTTCTCATGTCTAAGACCTGTTTGTTAGATATCACTTATTGTTCACCCAAAATCAATTTCTGACTATTGTATGTCTTGCATTTGATGTTATTGCTCTTACAGTTGGTATCTCATGCTTTCATATTTTTGAGTAAGATATACAATGAAATAAAGCCATGCTCTATGCAGCCAGAGTATCTATTACTTCTTAAGGGAAGGACACTAACATACCTACCATACACACTTGGTTTAGCAAATTGTGGGACTTACATGTAATGGAAATAATCACTGACAAAATTGCTAATTGCTCAATAACCCCTAATACAACCTTTTTTGATGCGCAAAGGTTGCACATAATGCCACTCAGTGGGCTTCCTCGGGAGTAACTCCACACGGGGCTGTGCTCCCCGGGAAGTTCCGGGCTTTTCAGCCTTCTCAGAAGACGGGGCAGTTGGGTTGAAAAAAGGGGAAATCAATCCAAAGTGGGACCCATGGTGCTCTTGAGTGGGTCTGGCTTCCTCCCAGGATACTTAATTTTCTATCTAAGCAAAATTTCATTACTCCATCATGGGAATGTTTCCAAGACTTACCCCTAAAGGTGACAGTCATTATTTATAACATAATCTGATACAATTCACAATCAAATGTATTTCTTGATTATGTAGTCATTGATTACTCTTTTCTAAGACCTGTTTGTGAGATGACAGTTAGCTAGGGTTAGGGTTAGGTTAGCATTATGACTAGGGTTAGTGTTAGTGTTAAAAACAGCTAATGTTACGGTTAAGGTTAGCTTGGGTTAGGGTTAGGGTTAATGATAGCTAATTTAAATTTAGGGTTAGGGTTAGGGCTAGGGCTACAACTAGGGTTAGTGTTAGGGCTAGTGTTAGGTTTAGGGTTTGGGTTAGGTCTCATGTTAGGGTTTGCATTAGCTTTAGGGTTAAGGTGAGGGTTAGGGTTAGGGCTACAACTAGCATTAGGGTTAGGGCTAGAGCTAGTGTTAGGGTTAGTGATAGCATTAGGGCTGGGGCTGTGTCTAGGGTTAGGTTTAGGGCTTGGGTTAGTGTTAGGGCTAAGGCTAGGGCTTGAGCTAGGGCTAGGGTTAGGGTTAGTTTTAGGGCTAGGGCGAAGGCTAGGGTTTTGGCTATGGCTGGGGTTATGGTTAGGGTTTGTGTTAGGGTTAGGATTAGTGTTAGGGCTAGGGCTAGGACTTGGGCTACAGCTATAATTAGGGTTAGGACTAGGGTAGGGCTAGATTTAGAGTTAGGGTTACGGTTACAGCTAGGGTTAGTGTTAGGGTAACGGTTAGGGCTAGGGCTAGGGTTAGGGCTTGTGCTAGGGTTAGGGCTATGGCTGGGGCTATGGTTAAGGGTAAAGGTAGGGTTAGGGTTTGTGTTAGGGTTTGTGTTAGAGCTAGGTTTTGGGCTACAACTATAATTCAGTTTAGGATGAGGGTTAGGGCTAGGGTTAGGATTTGTGTTAGGGCTAAAGTTAGGTCTTGGGTAAAGGTAAGCATTAGGGCTAGAGTTAGGGTTAGGATTAGGTTTAGGGTAAGGCTTAGGGCTAGGGCAAGGGTTAGGAATAGGGTTTGGGTTAGGTATAGGTATAGGGTTAGGGTTAGGGTTAGGGATAGGGATAGGGATAGGGTTAGGGTTAGGGTTTGTGTTAGGGCTGAAGTTAGGGCTGGGGTAAAGTTAAGGGTAAGGGTTATGGTTATGGCTAGGGTTATCTAGGGTTAGAGTTTTGGTTAGGGCAAGGGGAAAAGTTAGGGTTAGGGCTAGGATTGGGGTTAAAGTTGGGGTTAGGGTTACACTTACAGTTAGGGCTTGGGGTAATTTTAGGGATAGGGATAGGCTTAGGGCTAAAGCTAGGGCTAAGCTAGGGCTAGGGGTAGGTTTAGGGGTAGGGGTAGGTTTAGAGCTAGGGCAAGTGTTAGGATTAGAATTTGTATTAGGTTTAGGGTTAGTGTTAGAGCTAGGGCTGGGGTTGGGGCTGGGGCTTGGGCTACAGCTATAATTAGGGTTAGGGCTAGGCTAGTGCTAGTTTTAGGGTTAGTGTTAGGGTTAAGGTTAAGGTTAGGGCTAAGTTTAGGGTTAATGTAAGGGTTTAGGTTATGGTTAGGGCTAGGGCAAGGGTTACTGTTACAGTTAAGTTAGGGTTTGGGTTAAAGTAAGGGTCAGGGCTAGGGTTAGGGTCAGGGTCAGGGCTAGAGTTAGGGTTAAAGTTAGGGTTAGGGCTAAAGTTAGAGTTAAGGTTACGGTTAGGGCTAGGTTTAAGTTTAGGGTTAGGGTTAGAGTTAGGGCTAGGGTAAGGGTTAGGGCTAGGACTAGGTTTATGGCTAGGATTAGGATTAGGGCTAGGGTTACAGTTAGCACTAGAGTAGGTTAAGTTTTGGGTTAGTGTTACGATTTAGGGTTTGGGTTAGGGCTAGGGTTAGGGTTTTGGGTTAGGGCTTGGGCAAGTGATATGTGTAGGGTTAGGATTAGGGTTAGGGCCTGGGTTAGGATTAGGGTTAGGGCCTGGGTTAGGATTAGGATTACTGTTAGGGTTAGTGGTCGGGTTAGGGCTATGGCTAGGGTTAGGGTTTTGGCTAGGGTTAGGGCTAAGTCTAATGCTGGGTTTGGGTTACGGCTGGGGTTAGGGTTAGTGTTTATGTTAAGGCTAGGGTTAGGACTAGGTTTATGGCTAGGGTTAGGGTTAGGGTTTGTGTTAGGGTTAGTTTTGGAAAAGGGTTAGGGCTATGGGTAGGGTTAGGGTTTGGGCTCCGTTTAGGAGAATGTCTAGTGCTGGGTTAGGGTGAGGGCTAGTTTTAGGGGTTTGGTTAAGGCTACAGCTAGGGTTAGGGTTTGGGTTAAAGTTTGGGTTAGGGTTACGGGTAGGGCTAGGGCTAGGGCTAGGGTTAGGGCTGTGGCTAGGGCTAGGGTTAGGGTTTTTGTTACGGTTAGGGTTAGTGTTAGAGCTAGGTCTAATGCTAGGGCTAAGGCTATAATTAGGGTTAGGGATAGCCTAGCACTAGTTTTAGGGTTCTTTTTAGGTTTATGGTTAGGGTTCGGGTTTTGTCTAGGGCTAGAATTAGGGTTACGGTTAGGGTTAAGTTTACTGTTAGGGTTAGGGTTTTCTAGGGTTAGGATAAGGGTTCAGATTAGGGTTATGGTTAGGGTTAGGGCTTGGGCTAGGGCTAGGGTTAGGGTTAGGTTTTTGCTTAGGGTTTGTGTTAGGGCTAAATTTAGGGGTAGTGTAAGGGTTAGGGTTAGGGATAAGGCTCAGGTTTGGGTTAGGGCTAAGGGTAAAGGTAAGCATTAGGGCTAGAGTTAGGGTTAGGGTTACATCTAGGGTTAGAGTTAGGGCTAAAGCAAGGGTTAGGGATAGGGTTAGGGCTGGGGTTAGGGCTAGGGCTGGGGCTAGGGTTAGGGCTGTAGCTAGGGCAAGGGTAGGGTTAGGGGTTTTGTTAGGGCTAGTGTTAGAGCTAGGGCTAATGCTAGGGCTACAGGTATAATTAGGGTTCAGGTTAGGGATAGGCTAGTGCTAGTTTTAGGGTTTGTTTTATGGTTATGGTTAGGACTAGGGTTTGGGTTCAGGTTATGTCTAGGGCTAGGGCTAGGGTTATGGATAGGGTTAGTGTTAAATTTACTGTTAGGGAGGGTTTTCTAGGGTTAGGGTTAGGGTAAGGGTAAGGGTTCGGATTAGGTTTAGGGTTAGGGCTAGTGCTAGTCTTAGGGTTAAAGTTAGGGTAAGGGCTTGGGTTTGGGATAGGGTTAGGGTAAGGGCTGGGATTAAGGATAGGGCTTGGGATAGGGCTAGGGTTAGGGTTAGATTTTGGCTTAGGGTTTGTGTTTAGGCTAAATTAAGGGCTATTTTAAGGGTTAGGGTCAAAGTTACGGCTAGGGCTACCGTTAGGTTTAGGGCTAGGGTCAGGGTTGGGGATAGGGATAGGGTTAGGGCTACGGTTTGTGTTAGGGCTAAAGTTAGGGATAGGGTAAAGGTAAGCGTTAGGGCTAGAGTTAGGGTTAGGATTAGGTGTAGGGTTAGGGTTAGGACTAGGACTAGGGCTTGGGCTAGGGTTAGGGTTAGGGCTAGGGCTAGGGTTTGTGTTAGGGCTAAAGTTAGGGCTAGGGTAAAAGTAAGTGTTAGGGCTAGAGTTAGGGTTAGGGTTAGGGTAAGGGTTACGGTTATGGCTAGGGCTAGGGTTATCTAGGGTTAGAGTTTTGGTTAGGTGAAGGGTAAGAGTTGGGATTAGGGTTAGGGTTATGCTTACGGTTAGGGCTTGGGGTAGTTTTAGGGATAGGCTTAGGGCTAAGGCTAGGTCTAGGGTAGGGCTAGGGTTAGGTTTAAGGGTAGGGTTAGTGTTAGCTTGAGGGCTAGGGTTAGGGTTAGGGCTAGGGCTATCACTTATTGTTCACCCAAAATCAATTTCTGACTATAGTATGTCTTGCATTTGACCTTATTTCTCTTACAGTTGGTATCTCATGCTTTCATATTTTTGAGTAAGATATACAATGAAATAAAGCCATGCTCTATGCAGCCAGAGTATCTATTATTTATGATTAGGGTTAGGGCTTGGGTTAGGGTTAGGGTTACGGTTAGGGTTAGGTTTTGTGCAGGGTTAGTGTTAAGGCTCAAGTTAGGATTAGAATTAGGACTACGTTGATGGCTTAGATTAGGGTTAGGGCTAGGGCCAGGGTTAGGGTTCAGGTAGGGCTAGGTTTAGGGTTAGAGTTAGGGCTAGGGCTAGGGTTTGGGTAAGGGCTAGGACTAGGTTTACTGTTTGATTAGGGTTAGGGCTAGGGCCAGGGTTAGGACTAGGGCTAGGGTTAGGATTAGGGTTAAGGCTTGGGTTAGGGTTAGGGTTAGGGTTTGGGCTAGAGGTAGGGTTAGGAGTTCGGTTAGGGTTAGGGTTAGGGCTTCGGCAAGGGGTATGTGTAGGGTTAGGGCTAGAGTTAGGGTAAGGGTAAGGATTACAGTTACAGTTAGGGTGTTAGTGTTAGGGCTAGGGCTAAAGTTAGGTCTGGGGCTTGGGCTAGTGTTAAGGTTTGTGTTAGGGTTAGTGTTAGAACTAGGGCTAGGGCTATGGCTATAATTAGGGTTTGGGTTAGGGCTAGGGCTAGGTTTAAGGTTAGGTTTTGGGTAGGGTTAGTGTTATGGGTAAAGGTATGGTTAGGGTTAGGGTCAGGGTTAGAGTTAGAGTTATTGCTAGGGCTACGGCTAGGGTTAGGGCTAGGGTAGGACTAGGTTCCGTTAGGTTTATAATGTTTATAATGTTAATTGTTAGGTTAGGCTTATAATGTTAGGCTTATAATTGTTAGGTTAGGCTTATATGTAAATAATACATATACAATGAAATGAAGCCATCTTCTATGCAGCGAGACTATCGATTTCTTTTTAGTGGAACGACGATATATAAAAGCATGATATATTAAGTATAAGAGCAATAATCTAACCAACAGTTCATAGAAAAGAGTAATCTGTAAGAGGCATAACACTGAATGCAAGACATACATTCATCAGATACATTCAATGTTATGGCTCTTACAGTTGATATATCATGCTTTTATATGGTTGAGTATATATACAGTGCAAGACATACATTCATCAGATTTTGAATTTGGTTGTACAAGGAGTGATAACTGACACTGTATTGATATCACTTTGTAAAGCCTACAAATATCACTGTCATCTAACCAACAGATCACAGAAAAGAGTAATCAATGAATACAATACAAGAAATACATTTGATTGTAAATTGTAATAGTGTGTTACAAAAAATGACTTTCGGCGTTACTCCCGAGGAATCCAACTGAGCTGCAATTTGGGGAACCTTTTTCCTCTAGCTGTATGGAAGGTGGCTTCATTTCATTGTATATGTACTCAACTATAGAAAAGCATGATATATCAACTGTAAGAGCAAGAACACTGAATGCAAGACATACATTCATCAGATTTTGAAGTTGGTTGTACAAGGAGTGATAACTGACACTGTATTGATATCACTTTGTAAAACCTAGAAATATCACTGTCATCTAACCAAGAGACCATAGAAGAGTAATGAATGAATACTATACAAGACATACATTTTATTGTAAATTGTAATCTTTTGTTACAAAAATGACTTTCGGCGTTACTCCCGAGGAATCCCACTGAGCGGCATTATGGGGAACCTTTTCCCTCTAGCTGTATAGAAGGTGGCTTTATTTCATTGTATATGTACTCAACCATATAAAAGCGTGATATCTCAACTGTAAGAGCAGTAACATTGAATGCAAGACATACATTCATCAGATTTTGAATTTGGTTGTACAAGGAGTGATAACTGACACTGTATTGATATCACTTTGTAAAACCTAGAAATATCACTGTCATCTAACCAACAGATCATAGAAAAGAGCAATCAATGAATACAATACAAGAAATACATTTGATTATAAATTGTAATAGTGTGTTACAAAAAATGACTTTTGGCATTACTCCCGAGGAATCCCACTGAGCGGCATTATGGGGATCCTTTTTCCTCTAGCTGTATAGAAGGTGGCTTCATGCAACCTTTTCGCACCAAAAAATGGTTGTATTAGCTGTTACTGAACAGTTAGCGATTTTGTTAGTGATTTGTTCCATCACATGTAAGTCCCACAATTTGCTAAACCAAGTGTGTATGATAGGTATGTTAGTGACTTCCAGTAAGAAGGAATACATACTCTGCCTGCATGGCTTTATAAATAATAACTGTCGCCTTTCGGGGTAAATTATAACCAATGATGGAAACGTTCCCATGCAGGAGGAATGAAATTTGGCTTGGATAGAAAATCAATTTTGTCACTGATAGTTTCCATCACATGTAAGTCCCACAATTTGCTAAACCAAGTCTGTATAGTAGGTATGTTAGTGTCCTTCCAGTAAGAAGTAATAGATACTCTACCTACACAGAGCATGGCTTTATTACATTGTACATCTAGTCAATGATATAAAAGCATGATATTGTGAGATTGTCCCAATCGATGTAGTGCACAACAGGTCTCCTTAAACAGAAAGTCCTTTATTTGCAGAAAAGATCTTGCTGGTCAAACACACTTCTTCTGTTAGTATGAATACAACTACAATTATACTTGATATGAAATAAGTGTCAGAATCTGACAATAGCAGCCTTGTGAATTACTTTCGTTTCCAGTGTTACCATGTACTGCTTGCCTTGACACCCTTATCAAATCCTCCCCCCTCCTCTTCCTGTAACCATATATTCTCTTTAGAAGTATATTGCCTGCTCTGCTTAATGTTACTTTTTCTAGGCGGGAGGGTGGCGACTCGCATTCCTACACGTCATTTAAACAGATGGCTCTGTCCTGCCATCCTCTCCTCCTCCTCCCTTTGAGGCTCTGTGAATGTTGTCTTATTGTGACAACCTTGAAGCTAGTGTATTGATGCGAACAGGAATGTTTAGCCTAACTTTCACACTTGTGGGTCACCAAGATCAAGAAGGGAATTTTAATAACTTTCTCACCTTGCTGTGGGAACCCAAACGGTTGCCTTTCTTTTTCCCGCGTTAGTGCACTGACTGATTGGTTACATGTCTGGGTTCAATTGTGACTTGAAGGTATATCAACCATGACTGCTTTCTATCATGTATCTCTAATAAACATCGAGATCCTGTTTCCAGCATTTGAAAATAAAGAACTCTGTTTAACCACAAAGGTCTGATCTCTTGCTGATAGAGCAGAAGCCTCACAGATTGTTAGAGATCCCTTTTTGGTTCTCCCGTACCTGGCCATGTCAGATGACGGGAGCAGCCCCATCACTCCCCTGGAGGTCCCGGTTACCACAGCTCCCTCCGTGCCAGTGGAGCAACCAGTGCCGGTGACCACGGGACAGGAGCCGTGCCTGCTGCCGAGAACGGGGGCTAGGCTGACCTGGCCACTGGCCTCCCCATGATCCTAGTGGGCTACCTTCAGGGCCGGCACCTCTGAGACGTGGATCCATGATCGGAGGGGTGCCAGAGTACGCTTCAGTGGCGACCGATTGGAGTTCGGCTGCCCGAGCGTGCTAGAGGAAGATCGGTATCCTCAACGGGGCCTGGAAGCTTGGGGTTACAGCTTCCAGGATGAAGAACGCCAGCTGCACAGGGATCCCAATACCACCAGGGAGGATCTGGACCACGTCCTGGACTGAAGGCTGGACGAGATGCACGACCGCATAGCTGTGGAGCTACGAGAGGCCATACTGGAAATGCAGCAACAGCTGATGGGGGCCATAGCGGCTGGGGTGATCCCAAACCTCGGCCAACCCCAGCCGGGGGGAGGACCGGCTGGGGCGCCACCGGCACAACCTGCGGGGGGGAGCGGGGGGAGCTCCGGCTCAACCCATGGCCCCAGTCGCACCTCCGGCGGGAGGACCTCCTCCACTTATCCCGGGGATCCAAGTGCCTGGCGGAGGCATGATCCGACAAGCACCCAGTGACCCCGATGGCAACATTCGACGACGACCCAGAAAAACTCCGGTTCTTCATCATCGAGATCGAGAGGTTCCTGGCGGCTTGGGGACACCTCTACCCAACCGAGCGGGATCGCGTGGGCTACATCGGTTCCAAGCTGCGAGACACCGCAAGCGACTGGTACGTGAGTTTGCATAACCCCCCGGGGCCCGAACTGCGAATGTAGACAACTTCATGTGGGCACTGAGGCAACATTATGAAGATCCGTTGGGGGAAGAGAAAGCCTGGAACCAGTTGCGTGAGCTGGCCCAGGGGTGCAGCTCCGTGAGGGACTACACCGACCGTTTCCAGCATATAGCGGCCAAGGTCCAGGGGTGGTCTGAAGACCTGTTCATGGAGAAGTACCGAGAAGGGCTGAACCCCGAGATCTATGAAACAATCCTGAGAAATGGGTGCCCTTTCTCCCTGGCTGCTTGGATGCGGGCCGCCGCAGATGTGGAGGAGCACTTCACCCTGATCAAGTTGGGGGCGTCGGCCTCCCACCAGCCCAAGGCAGCCCCAAAACCAGAAGGGAAGTCGGTGTTCCAGAAGCTGCGCGACTCCCGCTTCAAGCAGGGCTTGTGCATGAAGTGCGGGGAGAGTGGCCACTTTGCGTCAGCCTGTCCTCGCGGAGGGGCGAAGCCACCAAAGACCTCTACCCCGGTGGGTGGAGGGACCCCGCGACCCGCAAGGACACCATTTAAACCCCGGGCATTACAGCTTGAAGGGGCAACGTGTGAACAACGAGACCTGGTATTGATCGAGACCCAGCTGTCGGGAAACTTCAACGACCTGCAGTAACTGGCGCAGATCTGCAGGTCCCGTCCCCCGACGCGCCATCGCCGGTGAGCATCCCTGGCCCTTTGCTGTATATGGTAGTGACTGTAATGGTGCCCAGTTCCAGGACTCACATGCGGGTCCGTGCCCTTATAGACTCAGGGTGTGCCAGAGACTTAATCAGTCCCCTAGTGGTTGAGGGACTGGGGCCAAAAGTAACCCAGCTAGGTGAGCCTTTGTGGTTCATCCAAATGGACGGCTCCGAAATGAAAGAGGCATGTATTGCAGAGACTGAGCCATTAATTTTGGGGACAGGGGGGCATTGGGAGGAGAGGGCTTTTGTGATTACGCCTAACACCCAGTTCCCCATGGTTTTGGGCAGCCCCTGGTTGAGTTCCCATGACCCCTACATCAAGTGGAGCGATGGTAAAATATCCTGGATCGACCCCAAGTGCTCGCAGCACAGGTGGGAGCCTCGCTGGGGAAAAGGGCCTCCTACCCCCCCTCCCCTGCTGCCCTGGCATTGTCGCCTCTGCCCATCCCACAGGAGTATAGGGACCTGGGAGAGGTGTTCAGTGAAACTGAGGCTGATGAAGTTCCCCCCCACCGCCTCACGGACTGTGCCATTGAACTGCTCCCGGGGGAGAAGTTGCCAAAGGGGAAGTTGTATTCTATGAGCCCATCTGAAAGGGAAGAACTAATGAAATTTTTGGATAAAAATTTGGAACTGGGTTTTATCCACACAGCCAAATCCCTATTCGCTGCCCCCGTATTGTTCTGGAAAAGAAAAAATGGGGGTTTGAGACTTTGCACGGACTACCGAGGGCTAAATGCCGTGTCTGCTTCTAATGCTTACCCCCTCCCTTTAATAAAAGACTTGTTAGCGGAGGCCGCTAAAGGGAAGATCTTTACCAAACTGGATTTGAGGGATGCATACTTTCGAGTGCGGATCAGGGAGGGGGACGAATATAAGATGGCTTTTAACACCCCCCTGGGACAGTTTGAGTACCTAGTGATGCCGTTCGGCTTAAGTGGCGTGCCTGGCGTTTTTATGAGTTTGATCAATGAAGTGTTACACAAGCATTTGTTCAACGGGGTGCTCTGTTATCTTGATGCTATCTTGATTTATTCAGCTGATAAGAAATCACATGTGACTCTGGTGAGGGAGGTCTTGGGGACTTTACTAGAACAACAACTTTATGCTAAACTATCCAAGTGTGAGTTTCACAAGGAGGAGGTGGATTTTTTGGGTTACCGTATTTCCCAACGGGGACTAGAAATGGATCCTGCCAAAGTGGAGGCGGTGATTCAATGGGAAGCCCCCCGAACTAGACGCCAGTTCCAAAGCCTGTTGGAATTTTGCAACTTTTATAGAACCTTTTAAAAGAACTTTGCTACCATCCCCCTTTCCCTCACAGAACTGTTAAAGACTAAGGGGAGGGGCCCGGAAGCAGGGAAACCGGGGGAACGGCTATGCTGGACCCCCCAGTGCCAGGGTGCGTTTGATGAACTGAAACGGTTATTTGCCTCCGAGCCCATTCTGGCGCACCCAGATGAAACCAAAGAATTTATGATTCACGTAGATGCTTCAGATGTGGCTAGGGGGGGGCGATTTTACAGAAAGACTCTAATGGCGTGTTGCACCCCCTCGCCTACATCTCAAAGAAATTCAATGAGACTGAGCGGCATTGGTCAGTGTGGGACAAGGAAGCAGCCGCTATTAAGTTAGCCCTTTCCACATGGAGGCACTGGCTGGAGGGAGCACAAAAGCGGTTTGAGATCTGGACTGACCACAAAAACTTAGAGGCTTTGCGCACGCAGCGATCCCTCAATGCTAAGCAACTCTGGTGAGCTGACTTCTTTTCCAAATTTAACTTTGTGCTTAAACACTTCCCTGGGAAGGCAAACTCCTTAGCCGACGCATTGTCCCGGCTACCCCAACACGAGTCCCAGAGGGAAGAAGTGTTCGACTCCATGTTTTCCCCACAGCAACTGGGGGGGGCTGTGCTGACACGTAGCCAGAGAAAAACCTTGTCAGAAAACCCTTCCTGGACTGTAAAATGTGGGGAGGCGTATACAGATGAGGAAGTCAAGGAATGGGCTGAGGACTCTGAAAGCACTAAGGCTGTAGATGGTTGTTGGTACCATGGTTCGAAACTGATTGTGCCCAGTTCCTTGCGGAAGGAAATTTTGCTGTCCTGCCATGAATCCAAATTGTCAGGACACTTTGGCTTCTTAAAAACCTTAAATTTGGTTCAGAGACAATTTTGGTGGCCGCACATGCGTAAAGACGTTTCAGATTATGTTACTACTTGCCAAGTGTGTTTGATGTGCAAACGGAGGGGTGGAAAAGTCCCAGGTGTGCTACAACCTCTCCCTACCCCTTCCCGGCCTTGGGAAAATGTGTCAATGGACTTTATTACGAGCCTCCCCCCTTTCAAGGGGAAGACAGTCATTTGGGTTGTTGTAGACATGTTTTCCAAGCAAGCACATTTCGTCCCGTTTAAACAACTGCCCACAGCAAAGAGCTTGGCCAAGGCATTCTTTAATCACGTGATAAAGCTACACACTTTCCCTAAATGTGTAGTATCCGACAGAGGGAGCCAGTTCGTTGCCACCTTCTGGCAGGAGCTCTTGCAAGTTATGGACATCGAACCCGCGCTAAGCTCGGGTTATCATCCAGAGACTAATGGACAATCCGAACGTGTTAATCAAATTCTAGAACAATTTTTAAGGTGTTATACAAACTATCATCAGGACAACTGGGTGGACTTGCTCCCTTTTGCAGAATATAGCTACAACAATGCTGTGCATTCGTCTACTGGCATTTCACCCTTTATGGCTGTGGGGGTTTTTGAGGGGCAGCCATTGCCTTCCTTGACAAACAGTGACACTGTGACTACTTCAGACTTCTCTCAGTGGTGGTCTAGGCTGCAGGAGTCCTGGCCCCTTATTGCTAAGACTCTAGATAAAGCTAAAGCAGACTACAAGAAATATGTGGATAGGGGAAGGGCTGAAAGTTGGGACTTAAAACCTGGAGACTCGGTCTATCTCTCCACCAAGAACATTCATGGATTGCAGCTCAGCAGGAAATTGGGTTGGAAATATGTTGTGCTGAAGAAAATCTCTGAGGTGTCTTTTGAACATGATTTACCCAAATCACTGAGCTCTGTGCATCCTGTTTTTCATTACAGCCTCATGAAGAAGAATCCTGGGCAGAATGCATGGCACCCAGATCCTCCAATTCCTCCTCCTCTGATGAAGGAGGGAGAACCACACTTTGAAATTTCTGAAATTCTGGACTCCAAGTTACGCAGGGGTCGGGTCTACTATCTTGTTAAATGGGTAGATTTTGGCCCTGAGCTTAACGAGTGGGTCCTTGCTGAAAATGTGCATGCTCCTAAATTAGTTAAAGCTTTTCATAAACGTTTTCCTGATAAGCCGGGGTGAAATATATTTTGGAGGGGGCAGGGTGTCAGAATCTGACAATAGCAGCCTTGTGAATTACTTTCGTTTCCAGTGTTACCGTGTACTGCTTGCCTTGACACCCTTATCAAATCCTCCCCCCTCCTCTTCCTGTAACCATATATTCTCTTTAGAAGTATATTGCCTACTCTGCTTAATGTTACTTTTTCTAGGCGGGAGGGTGGCGACTCGCATTCCTACACGTCATTTAAACAGATGGCTCTGTCCTGCCATCCTCTCCTCCTCCTCCCTTTGAGGCTCTGTGAATGTTATCTTATTGTGACAACCTTGAAGCTAGTGTATTGATGTGAACAGGAATGTTTAGCCTAACTTTCACACTTGTGGGTCACCAAGATCAAGAAGGGAATTTTAATAACTTTCTCACCTTGCTGTGGGAACCCAAATGGTCGCCTTTCTTTTTCCCGCGTTAGTGCACTGACTCTGATTGGTTACATGTCTGGGTTCAATTGTGACTTGAAGGTATATTAACCATGACTGCTTTCTATCATGTATCTCTAACAAACATCGAGACCCTGTTTCCAGCATTTGAAAATAAAGAACTCTGTTTAACCACAAAGGTCTGATCTCTTGCTGATAGAGCAGAAGCCTCACAATAAGCCCCCCTCAATATCCACCAATCAATTGGAAGAATTATTGGTGCCCAAATATACTGGCCCACTGTTCCCAAGGGAAGCACGGTAAAGTAGGTTCCCAGGCAAAACCCTGTTGGGGTTTGTGAGGCGGATGTTCCCAAAGAAAAGCAAGCAAAGGATCACATAGCACCTGTGAATAATATAACACATAGCAGGAGGCTTTCAGCTGAAGGCCATGAGCTAGGGAGAAGCAAAAAACAGATAAGAATAAAGAAAAGTTAATGAGCAGTAAGCATGCGCAGAGCGAGCAAGAAATGCATTCCTGCGGTGGGAGTCACCCTACAGATCCCACTCTTGTCCGGGACCTAGAGGAGTCGGTTTGCAACTTGAAACAAAGGCAATGTTAATTAATCATCAGATTGGTTGATAGACCTCTCAGGCCTCAATGAATAACACAATTGCAACAGAGAATAATACCACTGAGAATAATAAACAGCAGGATACATTGGCAGGGCTACCTGAGAATAGGTACCTTGGTAATGCAACAGTATCATTGAGAATGACAATCACCAGGAAACCATGGCAGTGCTAACTGACATTCTGCCCTCCTGATAAAACATCCCCTCCCCTCCCAGGTTTCAAAGGGTACAGTTTATGGAAAGCCCAAATTTTTTCAGGAGCATGCACATGAGAGGTCTCAACCTATTCATTTTCTTCAGGACCATGCAACCATAAAACAAATGCCCCCGCTTTAGTTTAGAGTCCAAGATTTGATCGATCGCATAATGAGGTTCATTGCTCTTCATCAGAGGAGGAGGAGGAGAGGAGGAGGAAGGTCTCCATTTGTTCGGCCCAGGATCTTTCTTCAGTAGGCTGTAATGAAAAACAGGGTGCACAAATTTCAATGATTTGGGGAGTTTAAGTTCAAATGTCACTTTGTTAATGCACCTTATAACAGGGAAAGGCCCCTCGTATGTCCAGCCCAATTTTCGACTAGGTTGGAGTCCTTTAATATTTTTAGTTAACACATAGACAGAGTCTCCAGGGGAGAGATCCCATCCAGAGGAACCCATCCTGGGGCCATCCCATCCTGGGGCCCTCCCCTTATCAGCATATTTCTTATAGTCCGCTTTGGCTTCTTCCAACGTTTTTGCAATCAAAGGCCAAGACTCACAGAGTGAATTCCACCAAGTAGCAAAATCACTAGACCCCTCCGCTGCTGGGCCTAAATTAGGCAACGGAACGACTAACATTATAACCTAACCCTAACCATAACCCTAGCCCTAACCCCAAACCTAACACTAGACCAAAACCTAAGCCTAAACCTAAGCCTAAACCCTAACCGCTAACCCTAAATCCTGACCCCTAACCCGAACCCCTAACCCAAACCTTAACCTTAACATCTAACCCTAACCCTAACCTAACCTAACACTAAACTTACCCAAACACTAACCCCTAACCCTAAACCCTAAATACTAACTCTAACCCCCAACCCCTAACCCTAAACCTAACCCTAGCCCTAACTCTAACCCTAACCCTAGCCCTAACTGTTAGCATAGCCCTAACCCTAATGCTATCCCTAACCCTGGACATAGCCCTAGCCCTATCTTTTATCCTAGCAGAAGCCCTAGCCCTACCCTAGCTCTAACCCTTACCGTAATCCGAGCCCTAACCTTAACGCAAAGCCTATACCTAACTATAGCCCTAGACCTTGCCCTAACCCTAACCCTAACCCAAACTTTAACCATAACCCTAACCCTCGCCCTATCGCTAAATCTAACCCTAGCCCAAAACCTAACCCTAATCCGAACCCTAACCCTAGGCCAAACCCTAGGCCTGACACTAAACCTAACCCTAGCCGAAACCTGAGCCCTAACCCTTATCTTTACCTTAGACCTAAATTTAGCCCTAACACAAACCCTAACCCTACCCCGAACACTAACCCTAGCCATAGTCCTAACTTTAACCCGAGGCCTAACCCCAACTCTAGCCCTAACCCTTACTATTACTCCAGCCCTAACTTTAGCCCACACCCTAACCCTTGATATAGTCCTAGCCCTAGCACAAGCCCTAGCCCTAACCCTACCGTAACCCTAGCTCAAACCTAAACCCCACCCTACACCTAACTCTAGCCCTAACCCTTACCCAAACCCTAACCCTTACCCAAACCCTAAACCTAGCCCTAGCCCTAAACCTAACCGTAACCCTAATCCTAACCCTAACCCTAGCCCTTACTATTAATCATTTTGAATTTGGTTGTACAAGCAGTGATAACTGTCATTGTATTGATATCACTTTGTAAAACCTAGAAATATCACTGTCACCTAACCAACGGATCATAGAAAAGAGTAATCAATGAATACAATACAAGAAATACATTTGATGGTAGATTCTAATAGTTTGTTACAAAAAATGACTTTTGGCGTTACTCCCGAGGAATCCCCCTGAGCGGCATGATGGGGCACCTTTAGAATCAAAAAAGGTTGTATTAGGGGTTCTTGAGCAGTTAGCAATTTTCTTAGTCAATCTATCCATCACGTGTAAGTCCCACAATTTTGGTAAACCAAAAGTATATGGTACCTTAGCATCCATCTAGTAAAAAGAAATCGATACTCTAGCTGTATAGAACATGGCTTCATTTCAATGTATATATACTCAACCATATAAAAGCATGATATATCAACCGTAAGAGCAATAACATTGAATGCAAGACATACATGAATCATTTTGAATTTGGTTGTACAAGGAGTGATAACTGTCATTGTATTGATATCACTTTGTAAAACCTAGAAATATCACTGTCATGTAACCAACAGATCACGACGACGGATGGCTGAATGTCGAAGTGGGGTCCTTTGAGGGCCGCCTGTGTGTACTGAGCCCCCTCTGGGCCGGGATGACAAGGTGGCCTCTGGCAGAGGGTGCAACAACTATCACTGGGGGTTATAATAACAAGCCCCCAGCAGTGCACAATTTGATTCCACCACTGCAACGGCAGAGTGAGTCCATGTTGTCCTGATCCCCAAGAGAACTGAGGTGTGCCCCCTCGTTGTACCCAGGGGGCGAAGAGAGGTCAGGAGAGAGGGACTGGATGCTTGGTGGCGCTCGGTGCCAAGGAACAGCTTCGCCAGTGGAAACAAGCTGTCCTCTATTTATTTATTAGTTTAAGTGGGGCTGAATTGGAGACCTGATTGTGATAGGCTGGGGTTGGGAACCTAATTAGTTATTGGGAGGGGGAGGGGTCAGCACTGGCCTTTATTGTTTTCCTGGCCAGTGGAGGAAGTTTAGCAGTGCCAGTGGGCTACAGGATAGCGAGGGAGGATCCACTGGGGATACTCGTGGCTTGGGGCAGTGCAGAGTGATTGCCTAGCGATCTGAGGCGTAAGTGGAGATCAGAGGTAGCGATGCCTGGCCAGCAGATCCCAGTGCTCCTGGGGAGGGGAAAGTTCAGCGGTGGGTCCAGGCATGAACAGAAGGGAAGGATGCGGAGAAGCAGATGAGCTTGGCACCATTTCAGCCTGAGACCCATCCCAAGGGTGATTGGCAGTGGGGCTAGGATTGTAAACTTCCCTCCATCATTGGTGTTGTGCAATGCCAGATCCATAAACAATAAATCCATGGTCCTCAGGGATTTCATGGCGGATCAGCAAGTGGATCTGGCTTGTGTGACCGAGAGCTGGGGGCGGGAGGGAGAAACGGTAGCTCTTTCCCAGCTTGCCCCTCCTGGGTTTGCGGTCCTTCACCAATCACGGACTTGGGGGCGGGGGGGAGGGGTGGCGATGCTTATTCGAGAGGCTTACTCCTTCAGAGCGCTCCCGTCGCAGGAGATCACGGGCTTAGAGTGTGTTGGTCTGGTGCTGGAGGCCGGGGTGAGTGTGGCTATTTGGCTGGTGTACCGGCCGCCTAACGCACCGGCCGAATGCCTGCCGGCCCTGATTGAGGCTGTAACAGGCTGGGCGTTGGAACACCCGCGGCTAATAGTCCTGGGTGATTTCAATGTCCATGCTGATGATGCGGCTTCGGTCCAGGTATCGGACTTAACGTCGTCCATGGCGGCGCTGGGACTCACCCAGTTTGCATTGACTCCCACGCACCAGGCTGGACACACGCTCGATTTGATCTTTGCGGCGGGGGTGACAGTGGACCGGATTACTGTTTCGGCAGTACCATGGTCAGACCACTATGCTCTGAGGGCTCGTCTGAACACTCCACCTCAACCCTGTTTAGGCAGTGAGCGTATTTTGGCTCGCCCTCGGAGCCAGATGGACCCTGAGTTGCTCCTGGCGGCTCTGACGGATCTGATGCCCCCTGGTGGATCATTGGATGAGCTGGTGGAGGACTGGCATAGCCGACTCTCCACGGCCATCGATGAGATCGCTCCCAGGTGCCCTCTGCGCTCACGTAGTAGGCTGGCACCATGGTACACCCATGAGCTCCGGCTTATGAAACGGGAGCTTAGACGGTTAGAGAGACGGTGGCGCCACGCTCGTGACGAAGAAACAAGAGCATCTTATAGGACGTTTATGAAAGCCTATGAGATGGCAACTAAGGCTGCCAAGAAGGCTTACTTCTGCAAGCTCACGCCCAGCGCAATTATTTAGAATGATTCGGTCTATAACAGTGTTGCCTCAGGGCAAACCAAATAGTAGGGAATTGGAGATCGGCTGTGAGGCTTTTGCGAGCTACTTTGCGGATAAAGTCTTGGCGCTCCGCTGCGACCTCCCTGCCATGATTGAGACAATAAGCGAACTCGAGGCCCCTTGCACGTTGGCGCCGGGTTTGGATTCTTTTGACCCACTCAGCCTAGAAGAAGTTGACAGGTTGCTTTTGACTGTATGCCCAACCACATGCATCCTGGATCTGTGCCCTTCCTGGCTCATGAAAGCGGGCCACGAGGGGTTACGAGGTGCACTGAGGGAGATTATCAATCTGTCCCTCTTGCAGGGACGATTCCCGAGTGCACTCAAGGATGCGATGGTCCGCCCTCTCTTAAAAAACCCATCTCTAGACCCGGCTGAATTGGCCAACTATTGGGCAAATTAGTAGAGAGAGCGGTGGCGATACAGCTACAGAGCTTCCTGGATGATGCTTCGGTGCTAGATCCCTTCCAGTCCAGCTTTTGCCTGGGGTTCGGAATGGAGACTGCTCTGGTCGTGCTGACGGATGACCTCCGGAGACACCTGAATCGGGGCGGCATTGCGGTATTGCTGCTGCTTGACCTGTCGGCGGCGTTCGACACGGTTGATCATCGGCTGCTGACCCGTCGCCTTGCCAACGTGGGGATACAGGGGCTTGCTTTACAGTGGCTGGCTTCCTTTCTCCAAGGTCGGGGACAGAGGGTGGTGCTTGGGGATCAGCAGTCCCGGAGGCATCCACTGGAATGTGGGGTGCCTCAGGGGGCTGTGTTGTCCCCGATGCTTTTTAACATCTATATGCGCCCCCTTGCCCAGCTGGTACGGAGGGAGGGGTTGGGATGCCATCAGTATGCTGGTGACACCCAACTCTATTTGATGTTAGGCGGCCAGTCTGGCTCTGGACTGGACGATCTTGACCGGGCATTGCACACTGTGGCTGGTTGGCTTAGGCTGAGTAGGTTGAAGCTGAACCCGGCAAAGACGGAGGTCCTGTGCCTGGGTAAGGGTGGACCTTGGTCGGGGCTCCTGCTCTCGGCATTCGACGGGGCGCCGTTGGCGCCTGCGCCAGTGGTGAGGAACTTGGGAGTGCTCCTGGATTCCTCCTTAAATATGGAGGCCCAGGTAGCAGCCGCTGCCAAGTCGGCCTTTTTTCATCTGAGGCTGGTGCTGCAGCTGGTTCCCTTCCTGGACCGTGCCGACCTGGCTACAGTGATTCATGCAACAGTCACCTCGAGGCTAGACTATTGCAATGCTCTCTACGTGGGGCTGCCCTTGTCACTGATCCGGAGGCTGCAGCTGGTGCAGAATGCCGCAGCAAGGCTGTTGATGGGTCTCCGGAGACGGGAGCACATCCGGCCTGTGCTGGCGGTGCTGCACTGGTTGACAATAGTGTACCGAATTTGCTTCAAGGTGCTGGTGCATACCTTTAAAGCCCTAAATGGCCTGGGTCCAACCTACCTGAGGGACCGCCTTTCCCTGTATGTACCCCGGAGAGCACTACGGTCTGGGGCCCAACACCGGCTGACTATACCTGGCCCCAGAGAAGCCAGGCTCGCTGCCACGAGGGGGAGGGCTTTCTCAGTGGCGGCCCCTATCTGGTGGAATGAGCTTCCAGAGGAGATCAGGGTCTTGCAGGATTTAGTTCAGTTCCGCAGGGCCTGTAAGACGGAGCTCTTCCGCCAGGCATTTGAGTAGGGGCCGCTACTTCCACCTTCCCTCCCCCTCTCTGTTTTTCTCCTGCAGCATACCTATTAAAGCCTGACCGCTACATGTACCATCTGCCACGAGGAAACAGGGGCTCTGGGGTGATTAGGATGCCGCCATCTGAAGAGTTGAGCACCTTAGATTGTTAATTTGTATTTTAATGTTTTATATTGTTTTAATGTTTTAGTATGGTCTGAATCCTGGAGTACAAGGTCTTGTACGTCGCTCTGAGCGTGCAATCGCAGGGAGAGCAGTTTAGAAATCAAATAAATAAATAAATAAGATCATCAAAAAGAGTAATCAATGAATACAATACAAGAAATACATTTGATTGTAAATTCTAATAGATTGTTACAAAAAATGACTTTTGGCGTTACTCCCGAGGAATCTCACTGAGCGGCATTATGGGGCACCTTTTGGATCAAAAAAGGTTGTATTAGGGGTTCTTGAGGAATTTTCTTATTCAATCTATCCATCACATGTAAGTCCCACAATTTGGTAAACCAAAGTACATGTTCGGTACTTTAGCATCCCTCTAGTAAAAATAAATCGATACTCTAGCTGTATAGAACGTGGCTTCATTACATTTTATATGTACTCAACCATACAAAAGCATGATATATCAACTGTAAGAGCAATAACATTGAATGCAAGACATACATGAATCATTTTGAATTTGGTTGTACAAGGAGTGATAACTGTCATTGTATTGATATCACTTTGTAAAACCTAGAAATATCACTGTCATCTAACCAACAGATCATAGAAAAGAGTAATCAATGAATACAATACAAGAAATACATTTGATTGTAGATTCTCATACAAAAAATGACTTTCGGCGTTACTCCCAAGGAATCCCCCTGAGCGGCATTATGGGGTACCTTTAGAATCAAAAAAGGTTGTATTAGGGGTTCTTGAGCAGTTAGCAATTTTATCCCTGATTCTTTCCATTACATGTAAGTCCCACTATTTGGTAAACCAAAGAACATGGTAGGTACCTTAGCATTCTCCCCCCTCCCCTTTTTAAATTTAAAATTTTATTAACAAATTCAAAATATACAAAAAGAAAGTCAATCAAAGTGCAATACATCCACAAGAGCATTCATACAGTGAAAATAATAAAAGCCTTGTACTAAAGATGAAAGTTGTAACCTGATATCACAAACAAGAGAGGAATTAGGCAAAATCTGCAAGAACCAAATTTAAAGTTATATTGAGTATACTATAATAAATAACAAATATCAAATATCAAATAGTGTGCAAGTGCAACAGTGAGGAAGAGTAAAAGTAAAGCAAGGATAGAAACAGAGACAGCTAAAGACCAGTGAGTGTAGTTACATCAATATTAAATCTCTACAGAATCTATTTTGTGGCAAAATATTTTGTTTGACTGCAAATTCATAGAAAGAGTACCACTTTTCAACAAAGTTTGTTGATTTTGGGAAGATCTCCGATTGGTATAAGCGATATGTGATTTTCTCCATCAGAAACTGATCCCATACTTTCATCATCCATAGGGACCTTGAGAGTGGTTGAGATGATTTCCAAGTTTGTGCAATTGCCGTCTTCGCTGCCGTCAGTAAGCTAGTGATTAGACCTCTTTGGGATTTAGGAATAGCTTCTTCATGCCACAGGTTCAGCAGGATTGTTTCTGGATTCAAAGGAACCGAGTGACTGGTTAATAAAGCAATTTGGGAGATTACATCTTTCCAGCAGTTTTGAACAACCTCGCAAGTCCACCAACAGTGAATATAGGAACCGTCCTGTCCACAGCCCCGCCAACATTTTGGGGAATGTAATTTTGAGGTATGAGTAAGTCTGAGTGGTGTCAGGTACCATTTAGTCAAGATTTTAAAATTTTGTAATTTGGTGGTTGCTGAAGGTGTGGTAGATAGAGATTTCATCCAGATCGTTGACCATTGTTCGTCTGAGAAAATCTGATGACAGTCCTGATGCCATGAGTGTTGAAATGGGAAAAGTTTGGGTTTATCATGGCATATTAGTATGTCATATATAGTGGAGATCAGACTGTTAGCCGAATTGCCTTGATTTACGTTCAGCAATTGGCCTAATTACAGGTTCTTGCCAACTATACCAAGGTCCCGCCCCTTCCAGGAGTTCTCAGTAAATAGGCGTGGAGGCAGAGTGGTTTCTTTGAATGATGTTTACTAAAAAGATGTTGTTCAAGCATACAAGGAATAATAATAAAAACCACATAGACACAAAATCTAAGGAAATCAGACAGAAAATAGCACTGTTGCATGATCAGGAGTATCGTTGAGTGGGAGTTACGTTACCTGTCTTGATAGTGGGTGAATCACTTCCACGAGAAGAATGAGGGAGGGATGAATGTGAAAAATAGGGGGAATGAGATCTGAACCTGCAGATACACGCTCCATTCCTGGCTGCGCAAACCAGGAATTAAAGATGGAGGCAAGGTACTGGGTATAGCAAGCTGGACATGTGAGGTTGTTAAGAAGATAGACGTCGAAGGTGGCTAAGGAGCAAGCTAGGGGGCCTGTTTCTGTTGTGCAAGATCTTTTATCAGGTGGCATTGGGGCGGGCTGTGCTGACCACATCCCATTGTCACACCCACTAGGTTGTCCGTCCTTACTAGTCTTTTTATTGGTCAATGTCATAGTGAGGAGGGGGCAGGAAGGAGTGGACAATATTGCAAATCTAGGTGCTAATCAGGATCTAACACCTGGGCCTTCTGGTCGGTCTTCTTGGCGCCAATCTCTGGTCTCGTGATGGCTTCGGCCAGGTCACTTGATGGTCGGCGATTAGTTGCTGGGCAACCTAATCTCTTACTGGAACTTTGGGGGCAGGTGTGAAGGTGTAAGCCAGCAAAGCATTTTATACACTCTTATGAACTTTGATAACATAGGAAAGCTTGACGCCCTTCCAGCCTGAGACTCATCCCAATGGTTGTTGGCAGTGGGGCTGAGATGAAAAACCCCTCTCCGACATTGGTGCTGTGCAATGCCAGGTTGATAAACAACATGGCCAAGGTTCTCCAAGACTTCTTGGTTGAACAAAAGGCTGACCTGGCATGTGTGACTGAGACCTGGGTGTGGGAGGGAGAGACAGTAGCTCTCTCTCAAATGGCCCCCCCGGGATTCTCAGTCCTGCACCAATCATGGACTAAGGGGCGGGGGGGAAGGGGTGGCAATTTTCATTCGGGAGGTTTACACCTTCAGGGTGCTCCCACCAGTGGAGATTGCGGGCATGGAATGTGTCGGCCTGGTGTGGGAGGCTGAAGAGAGTTTGGCTGTATGGCTGGTGTACCGACTGCCTAATGCACCAGCCAGCAGCCTGCCATCCCTGATGGAGGCTGTACCAGGCTGGGCGCTGGAGCACCCTAACCTAGTGGTTTTGGGTGACTTCAACGTCCATGCTGATGACGCAGCTTCCATTCGGGCGGTGGACCTGGTGTCGTCCATGGCAGCACTAGGACTCTCTCAGTACATCTTGGCCCCCACACACCGGGCCGGACACACGCTCGATTTGGTCTTTGCTGCGGGAGTGACAGTGGACCGGATTACAGCTTTGGCAGTGCCATGGTCGGACCACTATGCCCTGGGGGCCCGTTTGAATGCCCCACCCCGACCTCTAGGCAGTGAGCATATTTTAGCTCGCCCGCAGAGCCAGATGGACCCTATGCAGTTCCAGATGGCACTGTGGGATCCGATGCTCCCTGGCGGCTCGCTGGATGAGCTGGTTGAGGATTGGCATAGCCGGCTCTCTACAGCCACCGATGAGATCGCTCCTAGGTGCCCTCTACGCCCTCGCAATCTGGTGGCCCCTTGGTATACCCAGGGATTACAGCTGATGAAGTGAGAGCTACGACGGCTAGAGAGGCGACGAGGCTACAAGAGCATCCTATAGGACGTTTATGAAAGCCTATGAGATGGCAACCAAGGCAGCCAAGAAGGAATTCTATGCTGCTGAGATTGCGTCCGCAAGCTCACGCCCAGCCCAATTGTTTAGAACAACTCGGTCTTTAACAGTCCTGCCACAGGGCAGACCAAATGCTAGGGAATTGGAAATTGGCTGTGAGGCATTTGCGAGCTATTTTGTGGATAAAGTCTTGTCGCTCTGCTGTGATCTCCCCGCCACATTTGATACAGTAAGTGAACTTGAGGCCTCTTGCACATCTTCGTCTCCGGGCTTAGATGGGTTTGGCCCGCTTGGCCTTGAGGAAGTGGACAGACTACTCATGACTGTGCGTCCAACCACGTGCATTCTTGATCCGTGCCCATCCTGGCTGATTAAAGCCAGCCACGAGGGGTTGTGAGGTGCTGTTCGGGAAATTATCAACACCTTCCTCTCTGAAGGGAGGTTCCCGGGGGCACTTAAGGAGGCGATGGTCCGTCCTCTCTTGAAAAAATCACATCTGGATCCAGCCGAATTGGCGAACTACCGGCCGGTATTCAATTTGCCCTATTTGGGCAAATTAATTGAGAGGGCGGTGGCGTTACAGTTACAGGGTTATCTGGATGATGCTTCGGTCCTTGACCCCTTCCAGTCTGGCTTTTGCCCGGGATATGGGATGGAGACGGCTTTGGTTGCCCTTACTGACGACCTTCGGCGGCATCTGGATCGAGGTGGTGTTGCGGTGTTGCTGTTGCTTGACCTGTCAGCAGCGTTCGACACAGTCAATCATCAGCTGCTGGCCCATCGTCTCGCCGACGTGGGGATACAGGGGAGGGCCTTGCAATGGCTCGTTTCCTTTCTCCAAGGTCGGGGACAAAGGGTGGTGCTAGGGGAGCAGCAGTCCAAGAGGCACCCACTTGAATGTGGTGTGCCTCAGGGGGCAGTGCTCTCCCCAATGTTGTTCAACATCTATATGCGCCCCCTTGCCCAGATTGTCAGGAGGTATGGGCTGGGATGTCACCAGTATGCTGATGACACCCAGCTCTATCTGATGTTGGGCGGCCAGTCAGACTCTGACCCAGAAGATCTCAACCGGGCATTGCATGCCGTAGCTGGTTGGCTCAGGCTGAGCAGGCTGAAATTGAACCCAGCAAAGACGGAAGTCCTGTGTCTGGGTCGGGGCGGATCGGGGCGGGGGCTCCCACTCCCGAACTTCGACAGAGCACCATTGGTGCCTGCGTCGCAGGTAAGGAGTTTGGGACTGCTCCTGGATTCCTCTTTGTCAATGGAGGCCCAGGTAGCAGCCACTGCTAAGTCGGCCTTTTACCATCTTCGGCTGGCTCGGCAGTTGGTCCCCTACCTCGACCGCGATGACCTAGCTACAGTGATCCATGTGACGGTCACCTCGAGATTAGACTACTGTAACGCCCTCTACATGGGGCTGCCCTTGTTGCAAACCCGGAAGCTGCAGCTGGTGCAGAATGCCGCGGCCAGGCTAATGATGGGTCTCTCAAAGTGGGACCACATCTGGCCTGTGCTAGCGGCGCTGCACTGGCTGCCTATAGCATACCGAGTCCACTTCAAGGTGCTGGTTCTTACCTTTAAAGCCCTATATGGCCAGGGTCCAACATACCTGAGGGACCGCCTCTCCCTGCATATACCCCAGCGAGCACTTCGGTCGGGGTCGTGTCATCGACTTCATGTCCCAGGCCCCAGGGAGGCCAAGCTTACTGGCCTTTTCGGTGGCGGCTCCAACCTGGTGGAACGAGCTCCCGGAGGAGATCAGGGCCCTGCGGGACTTAATGCAGTTCCACAGGGCCTGCAAGACGGAGCTCTTCCACCAGGCTTTTAATTAGGAGCCGCCACTAATAATAACAGCAGCAATATCCACTGCAGTAACATCTATAGTGTGAGCCGGCCCAAATGCAGTCCAGATCTGATTGTGGCTGGTAGGTCCCTAACCTGATAGAAAGCCATCTGATAAGATTGGAAGCACTTTGAAATTGGTATGCACTTTATTGGTAATTTATTGTGACATATCTGTAACTTTGGTAGTTTTAGTTTTATTGTTATTGTTGATTTTAAATCTGTTTTATGATGTTTTAACTGGCACTATGCCCTTGTAAGCTGCCCTGAGCCCGCTTGCGGGGAGGGCGGGGTATAAAAATAAAGATAAATAAATAAAATAAATAAATAAACATAAGTTTGACCTTTGGGGTTGGTTCTCTGCCCAAGGCGAAAGCACTCTCTACAGCCATGAGAGGCTCCAGCCCACAGCGGGAGACTTCCTTCAGAGCTCACACTTGCATGAGAAACCGACATACATTTCAAAGAAATCTCTCTCATGAAGATCATGAGAATACATCTCAAAGAATGCTCCCATGGAGGACACGAAATGCATTTCAAAGAGCTCTTACATTTACTTCACATGAGAACCACCATTCCGGAGACCAAGACTCCATTTCAAAGAGTCCTTTTCTCCCTACACTGGCCCTCTTTCACACCTGCCCCCAACAATTCCAGTAAAGAGATTAGGTTGCTTGGCAATTAATCGTCGTACATCAAGTGACCTGGCCGAAGCCATCATGGGACCAGAGATTGGCGCCAAGAAGACTGACCAGTTGGCCCAGGTGTTAGTTCCTGATTAGCATTTTAGTGTTGCAATATTGCCCACTCCTTCCTGTCCCCTCCTAACTATAACACTGACCAATAGAAAGACTAGAAAGGACGGACAACCTAGTGGGTGTGACAATGGGATGTGGTCAGCGCAGCCCTCCCAAATGCCACCTGTTAAAAGACCTTGCACAGAAGAAATAGATATGCCTTTTTCTTACCCTCATCGACCTCTATCTCCTTGACCAACCTCTTACGTCCTGCTTTCTCTACCCAGTCCCTAGCCTCCATCTTTAATCCCTGGTTTGCGCAGCCAGGACTGGAGCGTGTATTTGCTGGTTCAGATCTCGCTCCCATATATTTTTCTACTCATCCCTCCATTCTTCTCGTGGAAGAGACTCAACCTCTATCAACCCAGGTAACGTGGCTCCCCCTCAACAATACTCCTGCTCATGCAAACGTGCTATTTTCTATCTGATTTCCCCTAGACCTTGTATGTATGTGGTTTTTATTATTATTCCTTGTATGCCTGTCTAATATTTTATAGTAAACATCATTTATAGAAACCGCTTTGCTTCACACCTATTTACTGAGAACTACCGGGGAGGTGGGACCTTGGTATAGTTGGCAAGAACCCGTTATAGTGCCGATTGCTACACATAAACCAGAGCAGTCAGGCCAACAAAGGGGCCAGCGTAAAGGAGAAAAGGACTCTTTGTCTTCCTGTTGTTGGGACCATGTGAAGTAGATGTGAGAGCTCTTTGATATGGATTCTGGTCTCCATGCAAGTGTGAACTCTGAAGGAAGTCTCCCGCTGTGGGCTGGAGCCTCTCATAGCAATAAAGAGTGCCTTTGCCTTAGGCAGAAAACCAACCCCAAAGGTCAAACTTATGATTTTAAAGTTCATAAGAGCATATAAAATGCCTTGCTGGCTTACAAGACCTCTGTTGCTAGATGAAGTGCCTCCCAAGAGGCATTCAAACATTGTACGTGGACTGGAAAGGATTTCTTGAAGCTGTATTTGTGAAGCCATATGCCGAAGTTGTAGATAGGAAAACCACAGGATGGAATGATGTAACTTCCGTTCCAGATCCGCTTTTAAAAGAATGTCTGATTTGGAGGATATGTCCTTCAGTGTTGTGACATTAGCTTGTTGCCAGATAGACTGAGTACCCCACTCTGTTCCAGGAGGGAACCAGGTTTGATGGACGAAAGTTGAATATTGTGAAATAGAGGGTACCAGCATCCGTCGGTGATCATCCCAAGTTTTAAGAATATCAGATAAGAGTGTCTGTTTATGAACTGCCTTTGGACAACATGCAGCTTTATTCCAAATCAATCCTGGTAGAGATGTATGGATCTCCGATGAGAGAAGTGTGTTGTTCCAATCTTCTGAACTTTTGGTCCATAACATTCTAACAATAATAGCTAACATAGAAGCAGTGTGATATGTTCTGACATCAGGATAATTGAGTCCTCCTTGTTTGGTGCTTTTGCGTAGAATGGAAAAACTAACTCTGGAGCATTTACCTTGCCATAGAAAATCATTGAAGATGGACTGCCAGTGATGAAGAGTTTTCCTCGGTATCCTCAAAGGAATGGTGCGAAATATATAGAGCAGCTTCGGGAGAGCAAAGGATTTGATTAGATGAAATCTATCATGCCAGGTTAGATGTAATGCCTTCTACCGTGATATATCAACTTGGATATCACGGAATTTTTGCAAATGATTGAGTTGTAACAGATCTTTCATATTTGTCGTGATGTTGATTCCAAGATAGGAAAGAGATTTTGTAGACCAATGATAGGTGTATTTCTTGGAAAGTTCAGTTTTCAATGCTTGAGTGACGTTGAGAGGTAAAATGGAAGATTTAGAGGTATTCACCGTTAAACCGGAAACCTTTCCAAAATCATTTAGCGTATCTTGGAGATGGGGAATCGACTCCTCTGGATTTGTAATGTAGAGAAGCATATCATCAGCAAACATGCTAAGCTTATAAATCTTCCCTCCAATGCGAGTTCCATGGATACAGGGGTTTGATCTAATCTGCATGGCTAATGGTTTGAGCGCGATGGCAAATAAGATAGGCGAGAGTGGACAGCCTTGTCTCGTTCCCCGAGCAATTGGGAAAATGTCAGATAGCGTTCCATTGACACAAACTTTTGCCGAGGAGGAGTGGTAGATAGAACGAATAAGGCGTCTGAAGTGGTCTCCAAAGCCCATTTTTAGGAGTAATGAGTGTAGGTAGTCAAGTTCTAAAGCATCAAATGCTTTTTGAATGTCCAAAGAGAGCAATAAAGTAGGTTCCTTAGATTTAGTACAGTGATCAATTATATTCAATGTTTTGATGGTATTATCTGAGATATCTCGCCCCGGAATGAATCCTACTTGATCTAAGTGAATATAACTTGTTATAAAACTGTTCAATCTTTTGGTCATTATAGAAGTCAATATTTTATAATCATAATTCAAAAGGGAGATAGGACGATACGAGGCTGGTGACGTCAGATCCTTTTCTTGTTTCGGGATTACACTAATGGTAGCCGATTGCCACGAAGGGGGTAGATCGCCAGAATCTAGGAGAGAGTTACACGTTGTCAGAAGTTGTGGAGCCAAGATCACCGCAAATTTTTTATAAAACTCTGGTGGGTAGCCATCGGGGCCCGGTGCTTTGTAGTTTTTCAAACTTCGGATTGCATCAAGTATTTCTTGCAACTCAATGAGTTTATCCAAAGCTTCTTTGTGTTCTTCCTTAATTTTCTCTATAGAAACATTGGATTCAAGATATCTTGAAACTGAGATGCCAGATTGTAGTTTGGAGGAATAAAGATCCCTATAGAAGTCTGCAGAACTTGAGGCTATTTCTTTAGGTTGCCTACGGTGAGTGCCAGACTGATCAAAAATGGAGGAAACTGTAGCAGCTGATCGTCTTTCTTTTACCCTCCAAGAGAGAATTCTAAGGGATTTGGAGGATTTAGTCCATTGACACTATTTCATATACAAAAGATTCTTCTGTACTTGAGTACACTCTAAGGTCTCCAGATGCTTATGTTTTGCAAGAATGGCTTTATATATTTTAGAGCTTCCCGATTTTTTGTGTAACTTCTCTAGATGAGTTATACGATTCAAGATATCTTGTTGCCTGGCCATCTTTTGTTTTTTCAGGTGGGAGGACATAGTTATCAGTTGTCCTCTTAGAACTGCCTTAAGGGCATCCCATCTCATTGCCGGTGATGTTGCATCTGCAGGGTTTTCTTGCAAGTAAAGTTCAATGAAAGAGTTGATTTCATCGGAGTATATTTCTGAGTAAAGCAAGCTTTTATTCAAAGACCACTGAGTGTTGTTAGAGACAATTGGATTGAAGGTAAATGAGGCTGAAACCCAAGCATGATCAGACCAGCATGCATTTCCTATCTCAGATGCTGTTACTTTGTCTCACAAAGAATCTGAGGTTAGGATGTAGTCAATCCTCGTGTGTGTATTATGACGTGGAGAGAAGAAGGTGTAGTCCTGTTCTGACTTATGTATTTCACGCCATACATCTGTTAAGTAGAATTTCTTTATGAGTTGAACCAGCGGAGAATCATGCTTTTTCCTGTCAGATGGAGCCATGGAAGGATTGTAGTGATCTAATCCATGATTCATGATGAAGTTCAGGTCCCCTCCAATGATGACTTCTCCTTCTTGGAAGGATCTCAGTGTTGTCAGAGTTTCGGCAATGAACTCCAGTTGGTTGGAATTAGGGGCATATAAGCACACTAGCATGACTAGTTTGTCCCCTAGAGTGCCCTTAACAAAGAGAAAGCGTCCATTTGGATCTATTTTTGTAGTTTTGTGTTGGAAAGATACTGTTTTGGAAAGTAGAATGGCAACTCCTCGAGCCTTCGAGGAGCCTGGAGTGAGGTATTGGGTTTGAATCTAGCTGGATTTTAGAGTAGATCTAGTAGTGTCCCGTAAGTGCATTTCCTGTAGGAAAACTATATCAGCTTTCAATTTAGATAAATTCATAAGGATACGTCATCTTTTGACGACGTTGTTGAGACCTTTTGCATTCAGAGTTAAGACATTCAGCTTAGTCAGCATGGCAGTAGATCTGGTATGTGCTAAGTAAACTGCTGAAGGAGACAGCTATAGCAGTGTTAATAGGAATAAATATTGGACCGTCCTCACTGGTCAGAGAGAGAAAGATAAGCCAAGTGGTGATTCAATAAAATAAGTTGAAGAAGACAGAAATTAGTATGAGACTTACTATTTAAATTAATTCTGAAATATAATTAGGTTTTGCTTGAAGCACTCACACACTTGCACACTATTGCACTTTAAAAAAGCGTGAACTATAAGGAAACAATCAAATATACACTAGAAGATAAACAATTACCCCAAAATTGATTAACTATGTAGAGTAATTAATTGATATCCCCTCTTAATTTTATAATTAAAAAACCCCTTATGTTCCAAATTGATTAATGCTTTAAGGCTAGACAATTAATTTATGCCAGTGAATGAAAATCAGTCGTAACAATTAAATTTGCTAAGCAATGAACAGGAACAATTAATATAAAATACAGTGCACAATCTAAAAAAGCAATACAAGGCAATCAGTTCAGGAGTTCGTATGGAGACGTTAAAAAGGAAAAGAAACACTTAGTCTTTCAATTTGCAATAACTCTAAATAACAACATGCTGAGAAAAGTGAAAACAAAAATGGAAAACTGTAGAAACACTCCGTAAGATTAAAAGAAAAACTGAGTGTGCTTCTTTAAGTGTTGCAAAAAGCAATAAAACAGCCCGACTGCAAACCTCTTCTGAAAAGTCAATCAACAGAGCTTCAATAGAGAGAGGGAGATTTGCGCAGGAAAATAATAATAAAAAAAAAACTTCTATAAAACTAAGAAGTAGAAAACTATTGCAATCTCAAATATGGCAAACACCTACCCGGATTGAGAGGGGAAAAGTTAAGAAATTCAAGAACAAAACACTTATAAAATAGGAGGCTAAAAGAAGGAGCAAGCCCCCCCCCCCCACTCAACCAGATTAACAAGGAAGTGGCGAACATAGCAATTTAACCCACCGTAAAACAGCATGCAGCCCATAAAAATGGGGCACTAGAGAGAAAAAAAACAAACAAGAATTTAACAAGCATAGAGATAACATAGCAATTTAAACTGCACGTATTGGAATTTTACTCTGCTGTGAAGGAGAAGGCGGGCGATCAGATTTCCTCTTCTGAGATCCTTTGCTAGTGTCCATAGGTTGAGGGAGATGAAGATTTAGAAGCAGAGCTTTGCCAGAGTCTAGGTTGTCAGCAAAAAAAAGTTCCCATCAATGAGGACCTTCAGCATCGACAAATTCACCCATCTATAGTCAATCTTCGCTTGTTGTAAAGACAGCGTTATGGGCTTGAGCTCTTTCCTCTTTTGGAGCACAGCAGGAGGGAGATCAGGAAACACTAGAATACGATCGCCATTGAAGGAGAGAGAGCTGTGGGATCTAGCTACATCAAGAATTTTCTTTCTGGAGCGTACATTGGGTATGGTGGCCAAAACGTCCCGAGGGCCTTTACGATGTGGATTATTGAAGGAACCCAATCTGCTAGTTTTGGATATCAGTGGAGCTATGCCATCCTCAAGCTCTAATTCACTGGAAAGCCAATTCATAAGGAAGGAAGGAAAGTCCCGATCCGTTTGCAGCTTCTCTGGGAGCCCTCGAAATTTGAGGTTCAGCTGACGGACAGACATTTCTAGAGACGTGACCCGATCTTGTAAGCCAGCATTTTCTTTAAAAAGCACCGTACAGTCCTCCTTAGAAAGCATACTCAGTTCTATAGCACTTTCTGCCGTCTGTTTGTTTTTTTCCATAGTTAATTTAAGCTCTGTGAATTGATCTGAAAGAGGTTTTATTAGTGCTGCCATGATATCAAGAAGTTTCTGGACTTCCGGTAAATTATGCGCTTAATGGAGGACACCTCTCTCCGCATCTGCGGGAGAGGCGATCCCCTCTCGGTGTGTTAGAATGGGTCCTGGACTGGTCCGGACCCTCGGAGACCCTAGCGAAGGGGCTCTGCCTGGGGTGCCTGAAGGCAGCCTCTCCTAGTGGTGGCGACCGCAGGATCGAGACTCCTTTTTACCCCTGTAGGTTCGCTCACCGCAGAAGCCACACGGCTACAAAAGCGCAACCGAGAAGCAGCAGAGAATACAAGGCAGAAAAGCAATGTAATTCCCGATACGCAATGACAAAACTGTGAGTCTCAAATAGTGGAAGCGGCAGGGATGGGTTGGAGGGATGAAATCCCCCCTCCCCCTCAATGTAACTTACGGTGCAAGACTTTCCCATGGCTTTGTTGCGACTACGGAGCGTAATCTGAGTGCTGGAGGGCAGGATCGCGCAGACAAAGAAGAGAACTTTGCAAAGGCATTAGTATGACAAAAAGCCATTGTTTTCTTCGGGACTCCTTATCTAACTATAAACAACTGAGAAAGTAAGCAAGAATGGCGGGGAGAAAACCCTCCCCTAAAGTTGGAAGTTCAGTTCCGAGTTCAAAGGGCAATATCACAGAGCTGAATACAGTGTTGTCAGCGATGCTGCGACCTCTAGTGAATCAGCTAGCTACTCTCAATACTAAAATGGATGTTATACAGAAAGAAATGACTGAGTCTGGAAAGAGATCGGAAAAGCTGCAGCAGGAACTCCTGGAAGTCAAAAAAGTAGTTGAAAAAAATGACTCTAGATTGCAAAAAATAGAAAAAGATAATTGCTCTGCAAGGAGACAGCATTTTAAAACTACAAATGGACCGCTCAAATTTCTACTTGAGATTTCAGAATGTTCCTGAACAAAAAGGAGAGAACATTAAACAGCTGTTAAGCGATGCATTGGCGCCTGTGACAGGTTGGGAAGCAGAGAAAATACAAAGCGATATGGATTTAGTCTACAGGACTTATCCAGAATTTGTAAAAAAGAAAAACCTGCCAGGTGAAATTGTGATAAGGTTCTCCAGAAGATCAACAAGAGATTTAAAAGCCACGAATAGAACAGTTCTGAAGATTCAAGAAGAAGAGATCAAAGTGTTAAAAGATATTCCATTTGAAATTCGAAAAAGAAGAAAAGCCTACAGGAGCTTGATGGCATGGTTACAATCGGAGTCTATTTCCTATCATTGGGACATTCCAGAGGGACTGATCTTCAGCTACAAAGCCAAGAAATATAAAATTGACTCTATTGAAAAGGCAATTTTTTTTTGGGAAAAACGTAAGAAGAAAAAAGCAGAGACTGAGTCAGACGACTCACTGGAATCGCGGGAGAGTATGTATGGATTTAATGGCTCAGAAAGCGGAGAACTTGAAGAACATTCGGATTCTGAAAAAGGGGCTGTGGCTCCTAAGCCTCAGGAAGGAAGGAAGAAGAAAAGAAGAGGACTGAAGAAAAAATAATGTTGAATTGTTTTTTTAATATCGTGACGCACTATGTCAGATAATGATTTAAACCTAGATTTTAGATACTTCTATGTCTGTATGCAATCCAGTTATCCAGCTTTTAATTTTAATCTAGACAACAAAATAGATGTAACAGATGATACCAAGATTTAACATTGCTTTTCAATATAATAATACTCTTATTTTGTAACATTACAAACTGTATTCTCTGTATAATATAGATTAGCGTAGGTTTTTAGCATGTAGGAGTAGTATAGGGGAAAAAGCAATAAAAAAATTTTTTTACAAAAAAGAAGTTTGTGTTCCATAGTTTGAAGGAGGACTGCTAAACGGTCTTCTGTCAGAGAAGGCTGTGAGGCAATCTGGGAGCCCGCCATAGCCGCCATTTTGTCAGATTCGGCCTGATCAGGTATCCCCGCTGGTTTTTAAAGAAAATAACTCAGATTAAGTGCGTTTGGAGGGCTAGGTGTAAACTTCTTGTTACAGTCTTTCTTGCCCATGCTCTAGATATTCAAATGGTGGGTAAAAATGCCGATTTTATCAGAGGCTGAAGGGGGGGAGGAACAGAGCTCACCCTTTAGACATCCATCTTCTCCGAGACCGATGCCACGCCCCACCTTAGCATTCTTGAAGTAAAAAAGAAATCGATACTTTAGCTGTATAGAATGGTTATAACATTAACATTGACAATTGGTCAAAAATTTGGAAATCTATAAAATACCTGAAAGGGGTAAATTACAAAGAGAATATTTATAAATTATTTTATCGCTGGTATTGGTCACCGGATAGATTAAGTAAATGCTTTAAATCCATGTCTAATCTCTGTTGGTTATGTGGGAGTAACATTGGGACTCTTTACCACAGGTGGTGGTCCTGTAAGGTGGTACAAAAATTTTGGTTGCTAGTTAAGAAACTGATACTTGAAACTATGGAATATGACTTGGTTTTGGCCCCAGAGGTATCTTTGCTGAATATGTAACAGAGGGCTTGGGGAAAACAGATCAAAAGTTAATGGTATGCATACTAACTGCAGCTCGTATACTATGGGCCAAATTTTGGAAATCATCCACTTTACCAAGAAGGGAAGAAATAATATACAAACGCTCGGAATGGGCAGAGATGGACAAGTTAAGTTACCTAATGAACATGGAAAACAAAGCTGATCCTGACGATGTATGGTCCAAATTTACTACATGGCTGAAATAACTGTCATGCTCATTGGGAAAGAGATGGTTTGGAAATGTTGAATGTTGTAAATAAGGTGGAAAACTTAATAAAATTTATATTAAAACAAGAGAACTAAGCACTTCCTGCCCTCCCTCTCATGGTCTGCTCAAGTTCACAGAATCAGCACTGATGTCAGATGGCCATCTAGCCTCTGCTTAGAAACCTCCAAAGAAGGAGAGCCCACCTGAGGAAGCCTTTTCCACTGAGGAACCACTCTGTCAGGAAGTTCTTCCTAATCTCAATTGTAAGAGATTGAAAATTGGATAAGTTACCGACAAGATAAGAAGTTATACATAAAATACTCGAGGTGGTTGAAATGGACAGACTAAATATAATTATATGTGAGAATGTCTCTAGATATAGTCCACAACAGGTCTCCTTAAGCAGTAAGTCCTTTATTTGTAGAAAAGATCATTGTAGTCAAACACTTTTCCTGTTAGTAATGCTGTGCTTAGGGATTACATGTATTGATACACTGGATATGAAATATGGCTTAAGAGCTGTCTACCAATCAATAGACAGGATTTTAGGCACTCAAATATACTGGCCTAAAGTTTTCATAGAAAACACGGGAAAAGGAGTTCTCAGAAAATAATGATGTTGAACATTTCTAAAAGCTAAGTTCCCAAGACATGAAGAAAAGGAATACATAACACCGGTGAGTTTGGCTCATACAGAACAGGAGGCACTCCTGTTCAAGGACAGGACACGAGATAACACCAGGGAAGCAAGTAATTGAGTCAGGGCATGTGCAGGCAAGGCAAGCAAGCAAGCCGGCAAGGAAGCGGAGCACGCATTCCAGAGGAGGGGGTCATGGCCCCGTTGCAAACTCCCGGGCAGGACCTGTCACGAAACTTCGGGGAAAACGCATATGTAAGCCTGTGACCTTTTCAGAGACCATGTAAATACACCTTGAAACAGTCATACAGTTATTGGAATGAAATCATGGCCGTTAACTGACATTATACAGGGAAAAGATCAAGATATACATACAAAAAGATGGAATCGATTATATTTATGGCTGGATCAAAAAAAAGAGGAAATGTAGACTCAGTCGTATCTAATAATGTAGACTATGTATGGGAATATTAAAAAATCAATTAATAAACTTGTTTTTTAAAAGGAAGTTCTTCTTAATGTTTAAAAAAAATATTTCTAGGTTTTACAAAGTGTTACCAATACAATGACAGTTATCACTCCTTGTACAACCAAATTCTAAATTTGATTAATGTATATCTTGCATTCAATGTTATTGCTCTTACAGTTGATATATCATGGTTTTATATTATTAAACAAATATACAATGAAATAAAGCCATGCTCTATGCAGCTAGAGTATCAATTGCTTCTTACTGGAAGGACACTAACGTACCTACCATACACACTTGGCTTAGGAAATTGTGGGACTTACATGTGATGGAAAGAATCATTGACAAAATTGCTAACTGCTCTGTATCCCCTAATACAACCTTTTTTGATGCAAAAGGTGCCCCATAATGCCGCTCAGTAGGATTCCTCAGAGTAACTCTGAAAGTCATTAGTTATAACAATCTAGTAAAATTCACAATCAAATGTATTGTATTCATTGATTACTCTTTTCTAAGACCTGTTGGTTAGATGACAGATATATTTCTAAGTTTTACAAAGTGTTACCAATACAAAGACAGTTATCACTCCTTGCACATCCAAAATCAATTTTTATATTGTTGAGTAGATATACCATGGAATAAAGCCATGTTCTATGCAGCTAGAGTATCAATTGCTTCCTCCTGGAAGGACACTAATTTGAGGGACACTACCTAACTCCTTGTACAACCATAATCAATTTTGGATTACCGTATGTCTTGCATTCAATGTTATTGCTCTTACAGTTCATGCTTATTGCTCTTACAGTATCATGCTTTTATATTGTTGAGTACATATAGAATGAAATGAAGCCATGTTCTATGCAGCTAGAGTATTGATTTTTTTCTACTGGAAGGACCCTAACTATACACAGTTGGCTTAGCAAATTGTGGGACTTACATATGATGGAAAGAATCACTGACAAATTTGCTAGCTGCTCAATAACCCCTAATACCTTTTTTTTGATGCAAAAATGTGCCCCATAATGCCAACCCTAACCCCAACCCCTACCGTAACCCTAACCCTACCCCAATCCTAATTCCTACCATAAAACCAACCCAAACTCTAATCCTAACCCAAACCATAATCGTAGCCCTAACCCTAGCTTTAGCTCTAGCCTTAACCCTAACCGTAACTCTTTTTTTAAAAAAAAGATTTTATTGATTTTTTCTATTATCTACTACTATACGCTATTCGCTACGCTACATATATCTTATACAGAGAATACTTAAAAAAATGCTTAACTATATCCGGTTAAGTAAAGAAAAAACTGAAGCATTAATAAAACCGTGGTTAACTATGCATTACATTGTTACTGTTTCTACTAAGAAAGCTGTTTGGCAAGTATGCATACTTTAGAGAAAGCACTTAATAACACAACCTATACATCGTATTAATGCACATGCTTAATATAACGGTTTAACAATCATTTCTTCCTTTGTCCTCTTCTTGTTTTCCTGGACTCAACTTGTACTTTTGGAGCTGCTGCCCCTTTTTCCGAGTCTGAAATATCTTCGTCACTTTTAGAACCATCGAAGCCATACATACTTTCTTGCGAGGCCAGTGAATCATCTGAGTCTCTGTCTTTTTTCTTTTCTTTGCCATTTTCCAGAAATTTTTTCGCTTGTTCAACAGAGTCAATCTTATATTTCTTGTCCTTAATGCTGAAGCATAGTCCCTCTGGAATATTCCAATGCTACACAATAGACTCAGACTGGAGCCACGTTGTTAACTTTCTATAGGCTTTTCTTCTTTTTCTTATTTCAAACGGTATGTCCTTCAAAACTTTCACCTCTTCTTCTTGGATCTTCAGAACAGCTTTATTTGTGGTTCTTAAGACCACATCTCTTGTAGATTTTTTGGAGAACCTTATCATTATTTCACCAGGCAGGCTTTTCTTTTTAATATACTCAGGATAGGTCCTATAAACCATATCCATATCGCTTTTTATGTCCGTTGCTTTTAAGCCTGTTACTGGTTCCAATGCTTCACTTAGAAAGCTTTTAAGGTCTTCTCCTTTTTTCTCTGGTACGTTCTGAAGTCTTAGGAAGAAATTTGATCGTTCCATCTGCAATTTTAAAATCGAATCTTGTTGAAGAGCCTTTTCTTTTTCCGCTTTTTATAGTCTTGAGTCTTGATTTTTTACTGACGTTTTAACTTCCATAAGGTCCAGCTGCAGCTTCTCTGTGATCTTATTTGATTCCTTCAGTTCCGTCTGCATTTTATCCATCTTAGTATTGAGAGACGTCATTTAGTCCACTAGAGGTCGCAATAGTGAGGAGAACACAGCGGTCATCTCTGTGGTATCGACCTTTGCACTCGGAGCTGTACTTCCTAGTTTGGGGGAAGGTTTCGGTTTCCCCGCCATTGTTGAGACTGCGCTATTGTTTACAATTAGATAAGATGAGCAAAAGAAGCGATTTTCTTAACGGCACTTATATCGTTTTCAAGATTATGCCTTCAAGTATGCGATACCGCCTGCTAGCAGTTCGTAGAAGCTTTTATTTTCTCAGTAACGCTGTGAAACGAGCCTCGTAAGTACGCCGATAAAGAGGAGGGGAGGTTTCACTCCACCCGCCGTGTTCCCGCTAAGTTTTGCTTAGTTTTACTTCGAGACTCACTTTTTCACCGTGCGTATCAGGAATCTTATGCTTCTCTGCTTCATATTCTCTGCTGCTTCACGGTTTGCACTGCTGCCATTACGGCTTCCACGACGGGGGAACCTATGGGGGTGATGAGGGGGATCTCGATCTCGCGGTTGCCACTGCCAAGAGAGTTCCCCACTCGTGCCACCTCAGGCAGAGCCCCCTCACTGGGGTCTCTGGGGTCTCAGCACCTGTCCAGAGCCCCTTCTTCCCGTCGGGCATGGATCGCTTCCCCCGCTGGTGCGGAGGGAAGCGTCTGCCATTGCTCACAAGTCTTCCGGAAGTCTCTACCCTAACCGTAACTCTTGACTTGCCCTACATCTAACCCTAACCCTAGCCCTTACCCTAACCATAACCCTAATGCTAAAACTGGCCTAACCCTAAACCTAACCTAACATTAACATTATCCCTAACCCTGGACTTCCCTAGCCCTAGCCCTAGCCTGAACTCTAACCCTAACCCTAGGTCTAACCCTAACCCTAGACCTAACCCTAAACCTTACCCTTACCCTAACCCTAACACTAAACCCAGCCGTCACGCCAACCCAAACCCTAACTCTAGCCCTAAACCTAGCCCTAAATCTAACCCTAACCTTAACCGTAGCCTAACCCTACCCCTACCCCTACCCCTATCCTAACCCTAACCTTAACCCTAGCCCTAACACTAACTCTCAAACTAGTGCTCAACCTAGTCATAACCCTTACCCTAGCCCTATACCTAATCCTACCCCTAATCCTAACCTTATCCTATCCCAATCCCTAACCCTAGTCCTAGCCCTAATCCTAAACCTAGACTTCCAGTAGCCCTAACCCTGACCCTAACACAAACTCTAACCCTCGACTTTCGCTAGATCTAGACCTTGCCCTAACCCTAAACATAGCCCTAACCCTAATTCTAACCTAACCCTAACCCTAAACCCTAAATGCTAACCCTAAACCCTAACCCAAAATCCTAACCCTAACACCTAAAACTAACCCTAACCTAACCCTACCCTTACCCTAACCCTAACCCAAAAACTAACCCTAGCCCTAACCCTAGCCCTAACCCTAGCCGTAACCCTAACCCAAGCCCTAGCCCTAGCTCTAACCCTAACCCAAACCCTCACAGTAACCCTAGACCTAACCCTAGCTGTATCCCTATCCCTAACCCTAGCCCTAACTGTAACCCTAGCCCTAACCCTAAAGCTAACCCTAACCCTGGACATAGCCCTAGCCCTATCTTGTACCCTAGCAGAAGCCCTAGCCCTAACTCTAACCATAATCCTAGCCCTAACCTTAACCCAAACCCTACACCTAACTATAGCCCTAGACTTTGCCCTAACCCTTACCCTAACCCTTACCCTAACCCTAGTCCTATCCCTATTCCTAAATCTAACCCTAGCTCTAGCCCAAAACCTAACTGTAATCCTAACCCTAACCCTAGGCCTAACCCTAGCCATCACCCAAGCCCTAACCCTTACCTTTACCCTAGACCTAAATATAGCCCTAAAACAAACCCTCACCCTAGCCCTAATCCTAACCCTAGCTCTAGCCCTAACTTTAACCCTAACCCTAGCTCTAGCCCTAATTTTAACACTAACCCTAACTCTAGCCCTAACCATTACCATTACAGTGTTAGGGTTAGGGGTTAGGGTTTAGGGTTAGGGATAGGGTTAGGATTCGGGTTAGGGTTTGGTTTAGAGTTAGGGTTTGAGTAAGGGTTAGGGCTAGAGTTAGGTGTAGGGTTGGGTTAAGGTAAGGGCTAGGGTTACAGTAGGGTTAGGGCTAGGGCTTGTGCTAGGTCTTGGTCTATGTCTATGTCTCAGGTTAGGGTGTGGGCTAAACTGCTCAAGAACCCCTAATACAACCTTTTTTGATGCAAAAGGTGCCCCATAATGCCACTCAATGGGATTCCTCGTGAGTAACTCTGAAAGTCATTAGCTATAACAATCTATTAGAATTCACAATCAAATGTATTTCTTGTATTTTATTCATTGATTACGCTTTTCTATGACATGTTGGTTAGATGACAGTTATATTTCTAGGTTTTACAAAGTGTTACCAAATACAGTGTCAGTTATCACTCCTTGTACAACCAAAATCAATTTTTGATTACTGTATGTCTTGCATTCAATGTTATTCCTCTTACAGTTGATATATCATGGTTTCATATTGTTGAGTACATATATAAGGAAAGAAAGTCATGCTCTAGTAGCTAGAGTATCGATTGCTTCTTACTGGAAGGACACTAACCTACTTACCATACACCCTTGACTTAGCAAATTGTGGGACTTGTATATGATAGTAAGAATCACTGATAAAATTGCTAACTGCTCTAGAACCCCTAACACAACCCTAACACTAAACCCGAACCCGAACCCAAAACCCTAACCCTAACCTAACCTAACCCTAAACATACCCTAACCCAAACCCTAACCCCTAATCTTTAACCCTAAACCCTAACCCTAACCCCAAACCATAACCCTAACCCTATCCCTAAATCTAACCCTAGCCCAAAACCTAACCCTAATCCTCACCCTAGACCTAAAGCTAGACCTAAATTTAGCCGTAACACAAACCCTAAGCCTAGCCCTAAGCCTAGCCCTAACTATAACCCTAGCCCTAACCCTAATGCTAACCCTAACCCTTACTCTAGCCCTAACCCTTACCATTACCCTAGCCCTAACTTTTGCCCACACCCTAACCCTAGGCATAGACCTAGCCCTAGCACAAGCCCTAGCCCTACAGTAACTCTAACCCAAACCCTGAACATAACCCTAGCCCTAACCCAAAACCTAACCCTAAACCTAACCCTAAACCTAACCCTAATCCTAACCTTAGCCCTAACCCTAGCCCTAAACCTTACCCGAACCCAAGCCCTAGCCCTAAACCTAACCCTAACCCAAGCCCTAACCCTTACCTTGACCCTAGCCCTATCTTTAGCCCTAACACAAACCCTAACCCTAGCCCTAACCCTAGCCCTTACCTTAACCCTATTCTGAACTTTAGCCCTAACACTAACCCTACCCAAAAACTAACCCTAACTCAAACCCTAGCCTTAGCCCTAACCCTAACCCAAACCATAAGTATAGCCATAGCCCTAAGCCTAGGCCTAGCTTTAACATGAGCCCTAACCCCAACACAAACCCAAAGACTAGGCTGAGCCCAAGCCCCAGACCAAACCCTAGCCCTAACCCAAACCCTAAGATGAACACTAACCCTAAAGTGAACACTAACCCAAACCCTAACACGAACCATAGACCGAGCCGTAACCCTAAACCTAACCCTAGCCATAGCGCTAGCCCTAACACTAACCCAAACCTTAACACTAACCCTAGCCCTAGCCCTAGCCCTAATCCAAAGCCCAAACCTAGCCTTAACTATAACCCAAACCCTAAAACAAAACCTAGCCCTAGCCGAAACCCTAATCCTAACCCTAGACCTAACTGTAAGCCTAGCCCTAGCCCTAAACCTAACCCAAGCCCTAGCCCTAACACTAACGTTCACCCGAACCCTGGACATAGCCCTAGCCCTATCTTTATCCTAGCAGAAGCCCTAGCCCTAACCCTAACCGTAAACCTAGCCCTAACCATAACCCAAACCCTACACCTTACTAAAGCCCGAGCCCTTGCCCTAACCCTAACCCTATCCCTAAATCTAACCCTAACCCAAACCCTAACACTAACCCGAGCCCTAGCCCTAACTCTAAATCTAAGCCTAGCCCTAACCCTAGCCCTAACTCTAACCCTAGCCCTAATCGTAACCCTAGCCCTAACTCTAACCCTAACGCTAACCCTAACCCTGGACATAGCCCTATCCCTATCTTTTATCCTAGCAGAAACCCTCGCCCTAGTTCTAACCCTAAACGTAATCCTAGCCCTAAACTTAACCCAAACCCTACACCTAACTATAGCCCTAGACCTTGCCCTAACCCTAACCCTACCCCTATCCCTAGACCAAAACCTGACCCTAATCCTAACCCTAACCCTAAATCTTAACCTAGCTGTAACCCGAGCCCTAACCCTTGTCTTTACCCTAGACCTAAATTTCACCCAAACCCTAGCCCTAACCCTATCCCTAACACTAACCCTAGCCCTAACTGTAACCCTAGCCCTAACCCTAATGCTAACCCTGGACATAGCCCTATCCCTATCTTTTATCCTAGCAGAAGCCCTAGCCCTAACCCTAACCATAACCCAAACCCTACACCTTACTATAGCCCGAGACCTTGCCCTAACCCTAACCCTAACTTTATCCATATCCCTATCCCTAGCCCAAAACCTAACCCTAACCCTAACCCTAGGCCTAACCCTAAACCTTAATCTAGCTGTAACTCGAGCCCTAACCCTTACCTTTACCCTAGACATAAATTTAGCCCTAACACAAACCCTATCCCTAACCCTAACTTTAGCCCACACCTTAACCTTAGCCCTAACCCTATCCCTAGGACAAGCCCTAGCCCTGGCCCTAACCGTAACCGTAACCCTAGCCCTAACCTTAACCCAACCCTACACCTAACTCTAGTCCTAACCCTTACTCTAACCCTTACCCAAACCCTAACCATATATCTAGCCATAACCAAAAACCTAACCCTAGCCCTAAACCTAACCATAACCCTAATCCTAAACCTAACTCTCGCCCTTACTATAACCCTAGGCCTAGCCCTAACACTAGACCTAGCCCTAAACCTAACCCTAACTCTAGCCATAACCCTAACCCTTACCTTTACCCTAGCCCTATCTTTAGCCCTAACAAAACCCCTAACCCTAGCCATAACTCTAGCCCTAACCCCAACCCTAGCCCTAAGTGTAAGCCTAGCCCTAAGCCTAGCCCTAACTGTAACCCTAGCCCTAACCCTAATGCTAACCCTAACCCTGGACATAGCCCTAGCCCTCTCTTTTATCCTAGCAGAAGCCTAGCCCTAACCCTGACACAAACACTAACCCTAAAGTGAACCCTAACACTAAATCTAAACCTAGCCCTACTCCTAGCCCTAACCCTAAACCTAACCATAACCTGAGCCCTAACTGTAACCCTAACCCAAACCCTAACACTAACCCTAGCCCTAACCCTAAACCTAACAGTAGCCCTAACCCTAGCCCTAACCCTAATTATAACCCTAGCCATAGCCCTAATCCTAACGTTCACCCAAACCCTGGACATAGCCCTAGTCCTATCTTTATCCTAGCAGAAGCCCAAGCCCTAACCCTAACTGTAAACCTAGCCCTAACCATAACCCAAACCCTACACCTTACTAAAGCCTGAGACCTTGCCCTAACCCTAACCCAAACCCTATCTCTATCCCTAAATCTAACCCTAGCCCTAACCCTAACCCAAACCCAAACCCTAACCCTAGCCCTAGCCCTAGCTCTAACTCTAAATCTAAGCCTAGCCCTAAGCCTAGCCCTAAGCCTAGCCCTAACTGTAACCCTAGCCCTAACCCTAATGCTAACCCTAACCCTGGACATAGCCCTATCCCTATCTTTTACCCTACCAGAAACCCTCACCCTAGTCCTAACCCTAAATGTAATCCTAGCCCTAAGCTTAACCCAAACCCTACACCTAACTATAGCCCTAGACCTTGCCCTAACCCTAAGCCTAAGCCTAACCCTAACCCTAAACCTAGGCCTAATCCTAAACCTTAACCTAGTTGTAACCCGAGCCCTAACTCTTACCTTTACCCTAGACCAAAATTTCGCCCTAACACAAACCCTACCCCTAACCCTAACGCTAACCCTGGACATAGCCCTATCCCTATCTTATATCCTAGCAGAAGCCCTAGCCCTAACTCTAACCCTAACCATAATCCTAGCCCTAACCATAACCCAAACCCTACACCTTACTATAGCCCAAGACCTTGCCCTAACCCTAACCCTAACTTTATCTATATCCCTATCCCTGTCCCTAGCCCAAAACCTAACCCTAATCCTAACCCTAACCCTAGGCCTAACCCTAAACCTTGACCTAGCAGTAACCCGAGCCCTAACCCTTACCTTTACCCTACACCTAAATTTAGCCCTAACACAAACCCTAACCCTAGCCCTAACTTTAACCCGAGGCCTAACCCTAACCCTAACTCTAGCCCAAACCCTTACCATTAGCCTAGCCCTAACTTTAGCCCACACCTTAACCCTAGCCTTAACCCTAGCCCTAGGACAAGCCCTAGCCCTGGCCCTAACTGTAACCCTAGCCCTAACCTTAACCCAACCCTACACCTAACTTTAGTCCTAACCCTTACCCTAACCCAAACCCTAACCATATCCTTACCGCTAACCAAAAACCTAACCCTAGCCCTAAACCTTAACCGTAACCCTAATCCTAAACCTAACCCTCACCCTTACTATAACCCTAGGCCTAGCCCTAACACTAGCCCTAGCCCTAAACCTAACCCTAACCCTAGCCCTAGGCTTAACCCTAACCCTAACTCTATCCCTAACCCAAACCCTAACCCTTACCCTAGCCCTGACCCTAACCCCAACCCTAGCCCTAAGTGTAAGCCTAGTTCTAACCCTAGCCCTAACCCTAGCCCTAACTGTAACCCTAACCCTAATGCTAACCCTAATCCTGGACATACCCCTAGCCCTCTCTTTTATCCTAGCAGAAGCATAGCCCTAGCCCTAACTCTGACACAAACACTAACCCTAAAGTGAACCCAAACACTAAATCTAAACCTAGCCCTAGCCCTAACCCTAAACCTAATCATAACCCGAGCCCTAACTGTAACCCTACCCCAAACCCTAACACTAACCATTGACCTAGCCGTAACCCTAAACCTAACCATAGACCTAGCCGTAACCCTAAACTTAACCCTAGTCCTAACTCTAGCCCTAAAACTAACCAAAACCCTAACCCTAACCCTAGCTCTAACTGTAACCCTAGCCCTAACCCTAACCCTAACCCTGGACACAGCCCTAGCCCTATCTTTTATCTAACCCTAGCCCTAACTAACCCTAGCCTAGCCCTAGCCCTAACCCTAATCGTAATCCGAGCCCTAACCTTAACCTAAACCCTACACCTAACTAGAGCCCTAGACCTTGCCCTAACCCTAGCTCTAGCCCTCGCCCTATCCCTAAATCTAACCCTAGCTCTAGCCCTCACCCTATCCCTAAATCTAACCCTAGCCCTAGCCCAAAACCTAACCCTAATCGTAACCCTAGGCCTAAACCTAGGCCTAACACTAAACCTAACCCTAGCCGTAACCTGAGCCCAAACCCTTACCTTTACCGTGGACCTAAATTTACCCCTAACACAAACACTAACCCTAGCCCTAACCCTAGCCCTAACTTTAACCCTAGGCCTAACCCTAGCCCTAGCCCTAACCCTTACCATTACCCTAGCCCTAACTTTCACCCACATTCAAACCCAAGGCATAGACCTAGCCCTAGCACAAGCCCTAGCCCTAACCCTACTGTAACCCTAACCCAAACCCAGAACATAACCCTAGCCCTAACCCAAAACCTAACCCTAGCTGTAGCCTTAAACCTAACCCTAACCCTAGCACTAAACCTTACCCTAACCCTAGCCCTAGCCCTAAACCTAACCCTAGCCCTAACACTAACTCTAACCCTAACTGAGCCCGTACCTTGACCCTAGCCCTATCTTTAGCCTTAACACAAACCCTAACCCTAGCCCTAACCCTAGCCCTCACCCTAACCCAAACCGTAAGTATAGCCATAGCCCTAAGCCTAGGTCTAGCTTTAACACGAACCCTAACCCCAACACAAACCCAAAGACTAGGCTGAACCCAAGCCCCAGACCAAACCCTAACCCTAACACGAACACTAACCCTAAAGCGAACCCTAACACTAAACCTAGCCCTAATCCTAGCCCTACCCCTAACCCAAACCCTAACACTAACCATAGACTTAACTGTAACCCTAAACCTAACACTAGCCCTAACACTAACCCAAACCTTAACACTAACCCTAGCCCTAGTTCTAACCCTAACCCTAACCCCAAATCCAACCCTAGCCCTAGCCCTAACCATAACCCAAACCCTAAAAACAAAACCTAGCCCTAGCCCAAACCCTAACCCTAGCCCTAACTGTAAGCCAAGCTCTATCCCTAAACCTAACCTGAGCCCCAGCCCTAGCCCTAACACAAACCCTAACCCTAACACTAACCCTAGCTCTAACCCTAAACCTAACACTAGCCCTAAATCTAGCCCTAACCCTAACAGTAATCCTAGCCCTAACCATAACCCAAACCCTACACCTTACTATAGCCCGAGACCTTGCCCTAACCCTAACCCTATCCCTAAATCAAACCCTATCCCTAACCCTAACACTAACCCTAGCCCTAACCCTGAACCTAAGCCTAGCCCTAGCCCTAACCCTAATTATAACCCTAGCCCTAACCCTAAAATTGAACATAGCCCTAGCCCTATCTTTTATCCTAACAAAAGCCCTAGCTCTAGCCCTAACCGTAATCCTAGCCCTAAGCTTAACCCAAACCCTACACCTAACTATAGCCCTAGACCTTGCCCTAACCCTAACCCTAACCCTATCCCTAGCCCAAAACCTAACCCTAATCCTAACCCTAACTCTAGGCCTAAACCTAACTGTAGCCCTAACCCTAAACCTTAACCTAGTTGTAACCCGAGCCCTAACCCTTATCTTTACCCGAGACCTAAATTTAGCCCTAACACAAACCCTAGCCCTAGCCCTTACCATTACCTTAGCCATAACTTTAGCCCACACCCTAACCCTACACATAGCCCTAGCCCTAGCACAAGCCCTAGCCCTACTGTAACCCTAGCCCTAACCTTAACCCAACCCTACACCTAACTCTAGCCCGAACCCTTACCCAAACCCTAAACATAACCCTAGCCCTAATCCTAGCCCTAACCCAAAACCTAACCCTAGCCCTAGCCTTAATCCTAACCATAAACCTAATCCTAACCCTAACCCTAGCCCTTACTATAACCCTAGGCCTAGCCCTAACCCTAGCCCTAAACCTAACCCTAGCCCTAACCCTATGCTTAACCCTAACTCTAGCCCTAATTTGAGCCCTAATCCTTACCTTTACCCTAGCTCTAACTTTAGCCCTAACACAAACCCTAACCCTAGCCCTAACCGTAGCCCTAATCCTAACCCCAGCCCTAATCCTAACTTTAGCCCTAACACTAACCCTATGCAAAAACTAACCCTAACCCTTGCCTTAGCCCTAACCCTAACAAAAACCCTTATTATAGCCATAGACCTAAGCCTAGGCCTAGCTTTAACACTAACCCTAACCCCAACACAAACCCAAAGACTAGGCTGAGCCCGAGCCCGAGCCCCAGACCAAACCCTAACCCTAGCCCTAACATGAACACTAACCCTAGACCTAACCAAAACTCTAAACCTAACCCTAGACCTAACCCTAAACCTAACCATAACCCTAGCCCTTACTGTAACCCTAACCCAAACCCTAACACCAACCATAGACCTAGCCGTAACCCAAAACCTAACCCTAGCCCTAATCCTAACTTTAGCCCTAACACTAACCCTACACAAAACCTAACCCTAACCCTAACCTTAGCCCTAAACCTAACCCAAACCCTAATTATAGCCATAGCCCTAAGCCTAGGTTTAACACTAACCCTAACCCAACACAAATCCAAAGACTAGGCTGAGCCCGAGCTCCCGACCAAACCCTAGCCCCAGAACAAACCCTAGCCCTAACCCTAACATGAACACTAACTTTAGACCTAACCCTAGCCCTAACCCAAGTCCTAGCCCTAACCCTAAACCTAACCATAAACCTAGCCCTAACTGTAACCCTAACCAAAACCCTAACACCAACCATTGACCTAGCCGTAACCCTAAACTTAATCCAGCCCTAGCCCTAGCCCAGCTATAACACTAACCCAAACACTAACACTAACCCTAGCCCTAACCCTAACCCAAAACCAAACCGTAGCCCTAACCCTAACCCAAACACTAACACTAAACTAAGACCTAGCCCTAACCCTAACCCTAACCTTAAGCCTAGCCCTAGCCCTAAACCTCACCCTAGACCTAAACCTAACACTTGACCTAAACTTAATCCTAGCCATAAACCTAGCCCTAGCTCTAACCCTAACCCTAACCCAAAACCAAATCCTAGCCCTAACCCAAACACTAACACTAAACTAAGACCTAGCCCTAAACCTAACCCTAACCCTAGCCCTAACACTAACCCTAGCTCTAACCCTAACCCAAAACCGAACCCTAGCCCCAACCCTAACCCAAACACTAACACTAAACTAAGACCTAGCCCTAGACCTAACCCTAACCCTAACCCTGGCCCTAGCCCTAACTCTAACCCGAACCCTAAACCTAACCCGAATCCTACCTTTAGCCCTAACACTAACTCTACCCAAAACTTAACACTAACCCTAAACCTAGCCCTAGTCCCAACCCTAACCCTAATTATAGCCGTAGCCCTAGCTCTAACACTAACCCTAACACAAACCCAAAAACTAGCCCAAGCCCCAGACCTAACCTTAGCCATAGCCCTAACTGTAACACTAACCCTACCATTAACAATAATCCTAACCCTTGCCCTAACCCTAGCCCTAGCACTAAACCTAACCCTACACATACCCCTTGTCAAAGCCCTAGCCCTAACCCCAACTCTAACACTAAGACTAATGGAAGACCTAACCCGAAGCCTAACCTAGTGCTAGCCCAAACCCTAACCCTAACCCAAGCCCTAACCCTAATCCTAAAACTAACCCTAGCCCTACCCTTACCCTAACCCTAGCCCTAACTGTAACCCTAGCCCTAACCCTAAAACTAACCCTAACCCTGGACATAGCCCTAGCTCTATCTTTTACCCTAGCAGAAGCCCTAGCCCTAACCCTAACTGTAATCCTAGCCCTAATTTTAACCCAAACCCTACACCTAACTCTAGCCCTAGACCTTGCCCTAACCCTAACCCTGGCCTAAGCCTTCTCCTATCCCTGTTCCTAAATCTAACCTTAGCCCTAGCCAAAAACCTAACCGTAATCCTAACCCTAACCCTAGGCCTAACTTTAGCCATAACCCGAGCCCTAACCCTTACCTTTACCCTAGACCTGAATTTAGCCTTAACACAAACCCTAACCCCAGCCCTCGCCCTAGCACTATCGCTAAATCTAACCCTAACCCTGGCCTAAGCCTTCTCCTATCCCTGTTCCTAAATCTAACCTTAGCCCTAGCCAAAAACCTAACCGTAATCCTAACCCTAACCCTAGGCCTAACCTTAGCCATAAGCCAAGCCCTAACCCTTACCTCTACCCTAGACCTAAATTTAGCCCTAATACAAACCCCAACCCTAGCCCTGGCCCTAGCCCTAACTTTAACCCGAGGCCTAACCCTAGCACAAACCCTTACCATTACCCGAGCTCTAACTTAAGACCACACCCTAACCCTAGACATAGATCTAGCCCTAGCCCAAGCACAAGCCCTAGCCCTAATGTAACCCTAGCCCAAATCTTAACCCAACCCTACACCTAACTCTAGCCCTAACCCTAACCCAAACACTAACCATAACCCTAGCCCTAACCCAAAACTTAAACCTAGCCCTAACCCTAACCACTAACCCTAACCAGAACCGAAAACCCTTATGCTAACCCTAACCCTAACCGAACCCTAAACATTCCCTAACCCCTAACCACAAACCCTAACCCCTAACTCCTAATCCCTAACCCTAAACCCTAACCCCAAACCATAACCCTAACCCTAGCCCTAACACTACCCTAGCCTAACCCAAACCAAAACCAAACACTAACTCCAGCCCTAGGCCTAACCTGAAAACTAACCCTAGCCCTAAACCTAACCCTAGCCCTAACCCAAGCCCTAAAACTAACCCTAGACCTAACCCTAGCCCTATTCCTCGCCCTAACTCTAACCCTAACCCCAGCTCTAACTGTAACCCTAGCCCTAACCCCAACCCTGGACATAGTCCTAGCCTTATCTTTTATGCTAGCAGAAGCCCTAGCCCTAACCCTAACCGTAATCCGAGCCCTAACCTTTACGCAAACTCTAACCCAAAACTAACTATAGCCCTAGAACTTGCCCTAACCCTAACCCAAACCATAACCCTAGCCCTCGCCCTATTGCTAAATCTAACCCTAGCCCTAGCCCAAAACCTAACCCTAGGCCTAACACTAAACCTAACCCTAACCCTAAACTTAGGCCTAACCCCAACTCTAGCCCTAACCCGAGCCCTAACCCTTACCTTTACCCTAGTCCTATCTTTAGCCCTAACACAAACCCTAACCATAGCCCTAACCTTAGCCCTGGCCCTGACCCTAACCCTAACTTTAGCCCTAACCCTAACCGTAGCCCTAACTCCAGCCCTAACCCTAACCCTAACTTTAGCCCTAACACTAATCCTATGCAAAAACTAACCCTAACCCTAGCCTTAGCCCTAACCCAAACCCTAATTATAGCCATTGCCCTAAGCCTAAACCTAGCTTTAACACTAACCCTAACCCCAACACAAACCCAAAGACTAGGCTGAGCCCGACCCCCAGACCAAACCCTAGCCCTAACACGAACACTAACCCTAAAGTGAACCCTAACCCCAGCCCTAGCTCTAACCCTAACCCTAACCGTAACCTTAACCCAAAACCTAACCCTAGCCCTAACCTAACCCTAACCTTCCCCTAACACTAATTTTAACCCCTAACCCTAAAAAACCCTAACCCCTAACCCTATCCCTGAACCCTAACCCTAACCCTAGCCCAAGCGCTAGCCCTAACTCAAACCAAAACAGTAAGACGAACCCTAGGCCTAGCTCTAACCCTAAAACTAACCCTAGCCCTAGCTCTAACTCTAACATGAACACTAACTTTAGACACAACCCTAAATCTAACCCTAACCCTAGCCCTAGCCTGAGCCCTAACCCTAACCCAAACCCTATCACTAACCCTAGATGTAGCCCTAACCCAAAACCTAACCCTAGCCATAACCCTAACCCTAGCCCTAACTCTAACCCTAGCCCTAACGCTAACCCTAACCCTGGACATAGCCCTAGCCCTATATTTTATCCTAGCAGATGACCTAGCCATAGCCCTAACTGTAACCGTAATCCTAGCCCTAAACTTAACCCAAACCCGACACCTAACTAAAGCCCTAGACCTTGCCCTAACCGTAACCCTAACCCTAACCAAAACCCTAACCATAACCTTAACCCTAGCCCTCGACTGAGCCCTATCCCTAAATTTAACCCTAGCCCTAGCTCAAAACCTAACCCTAACCCTAGGCCTAACTCTAAACCTAGAGCTAACCCTAAACCTAACCCTAGCTGTAATGCGAGCCCTAACCCTTACCTTTACCCTAGACCTAAATTTAGCCCTAACACAAACCCTAATCCTAACCCTAGTCCTAACTTTAACCCTAGGCCTAACCCTAACCCATACCCTAGCCCTAACTTTAGCCCACACCCTAACCCTAGACATAGAACTAGCCCTAGCACAAGTCCTAGCCCTAATCCTACCGTAATCATAACCCAAACCCTAACCCTAATCCTAACCCTAATGCTAACCCTAGCCCTAGCACTAAACCTTACCCTAACCCTAGACCTGGCTCTAAACCTAACCCTAACCCAACCCTACACCTAACCCTAACCCTCATTATAGCCATAGCCCTAAACCTAGGCCTAGGTTTAACCCTAATCCCAACACACACCCAAAGACTAGGCTCAACCTGAGCCCCAGACCAAACCCTAGCCCTAACATGAACACTAACCCTAACAGTAAACCTAAACCTAACCCTAACCCTAACCCTAGCCCTAACCCTAACCCAAAACCAAACCGTAGCCCTAACCCTAACCCAAACACTAACACTAAACTAAGACCTAGCCCTAACCCTAACCCTAACCTTAAGCCTAGCCCTAGCCCTAAACCTCACCCTAGACCTAAACCTAACACTTGACCTAAACTTAATCCTAGCCATAAACCTAGCCCTAGCTCTAACCCTAACCCTAACCCAAAACCAAATCCTAGCCCTAACCCAAACACTAACACTAAACTAAGACCTAGCCCTAAACCTAACCCTAACCCTAGCCCTAACACTAACCCTAGCTCTAACCCTAACCCAAAACCGAACCCTAGCCCCAACCCTAACCCAAACACTAACACTAAACTAAGACCTAGCCCTAGACCTAACCCTAACCCTAACCCTGGCCCTAGCCCTAACTCTAACCCGAACCCTAAACCTAACCCGAATCCTACCTTTAGCCCTAACACTAACTCTACCCAAAACTTAACACTAACCCTAAACCTAGCCCTAGTCCCAACCCTAACCCTAATTATAGCCGTAGCCCTAGCTCTAACACTAACCCTAACACAAACCCAAAAACTAGCCCAAGCCCCAGACCTAACCTTAGCCATAGCCCTAACTGTAACACTAACCCTACCATTAACAATAATCCTAACCCTTGCCCTAACCCTAGCCCTAGCACTAAACCTAACCCTACACATACCCCTTGTCAAAGCCCTAGCCCTAACCCCAACTCTAACACTAAGACTAATGGAAGACCTAACCCGAAGCCTAACCTAGTGCTAGCCCAAACCCTAACCCTAACCCAAGCCCTAACCCTAATCCTAAAACTAACCCTAGCCCTACCCTTACCCTAACCCTAGCCCTAACTGTAACCCTAGCCCTAACCCTAAAACTAACCCTAACCCTGGACATAGCCCTAGCTCTATCTTTTACCCTAGCAGAAGCCCTAGCCCTAACCCTAACTGTAATCCTAGCCCTAATTTTAACCCAAACCCTACACCTAACTCTAGCCCTAGACCTTGCCCTAACCCTAACCCTGGCCTAAGCCTTCTCCTATCCCTGTTCCTAAATCTAACCTTAGCCCTAGCCAAAAACCTAACCGTAATCCTAACCCTAACCCTAGGCCTAACTTTAGCCATAACCCGAGCCCTAACCCTTACCTTTACCCTAGACCTGAATTTAGCCTTAACACAAACCCTAACCCCAGCCCTCGCCCTAGCACTATCGCTAAATCTAACCCTAACCCTGGCCTAAGCCTTCTCCTATCCCTGTTCCTAAATCTAACCTTAGCCCTAGCCAAAAACCTAACCGTAATCCTAACCCTAACCCTAGGCCTAACCTTAGCCATAAGCCAAGCCCTAACCCTTACCTCTACCCTAGACCTAAATTTAGCCCTAATACAAACCCCAACCCTAGCCCTGGCCCTAGCCCTAACTTTAACCCGAGGCCTAACCCTAGCACAAACCCTTACCATTACCCGAGCTCTAACTTAAGACCACACCCTAACCCTAGACATAGATCTAGCCCTAGCCCAAGCACAAGCCCTAGCCCTAATGTAACCCTAGCCCAAATCTTAACCCAACCCTACACCTAACTCTAGCCCTAACCCTAACCCAAACACTAACCATAACCCTAGCCCTAACCCAAAACTTAAACCTAGCCCTAACCCTAACCACTAACCCTAACCAGAACCGAAAACCCTTATGCTAACCCTAACCCTAACCGAACCCTAAACATTCCCTAACCCCTAACCACAAACCCTAACCCCTAACTCCTAATCCCTAACCCTAAACCCTAACCCCAAACCATAACCCTAACCCTAGCCCTAACACTACCCTAGCCTAACCCAAACCAAAACCAAACACTAACTCCAGCCCTAGGCCTAACCTGAAAACTAACCCTAGCCCTAGCCCTAAACCTAACCCTAGCCCTAACCCAAGCCCTAAAACTAACCCTAGACCTAACCCTAGCCCTATTCCTCGCCCTAACTCTAACCCTAACCCCAGCTCTAACTGTAACCCTAGCCCTAACCCCAACCCTGGACATAGTCCTAGCCTTATCTTTTATGCTAGCAGAAGCCCTAGCCCTAACCCTAACCGTAATCCGAGCCCTAACCTTTACGCAAACTCTAACCCAAAACTAACTATAGCCCTAGAACTTGCCCTAACCCTAACCCAAACCATAACCCTAGCCCTCGCCCTATTGCTAAATCTAACCCTAGCCCTAGCCCAAAACCTAACCCTAGGCCTAACACTAAACCTAACCCTAACCCTAAACTTAGGCCTAACCCCAACTCTAGCCCTAACCCGAGCCCTAACCCTTACCTTTACCCTAGTCCTATCTTTAGCCCTAACACAAACCCTAACCATAGCCCTAACCTTAGCCCTGGCCCTGACCCTAACCCTAACTTTAGCCCTAACCCTAACCGTAGCCCTAACTCCAGCCCTAACCCTAACCCTAACTTTAGCCCTAACACTAATCCTATGCAAAAACTAACCCTAACCCTAGCCTTAGCCCTAACCCAAACCCTAATTATAGCCATTGCCCTAAGCCTAAACCTAGCTTTAACACTAACCCTAACCCCAACACAAACCCAAAGACTAGGCTGAGCCCGACCCCCAGACCAAACCCTAGCCCTAACACGAACACTAACCCTAAAGTGAACCCTAACCCCAGCCCTAGCTCTAACCCTAACCCTAACCGTAACCTTAACCCAAAACCTAACCCTAGCCCTAACCTAACCCTAACCTTCCCCTAACACTAATTTTAACCCCTAACCCTAAAAAACCCTAACCCCTAACCCTATCCCTGAACCCTAACCCTAACCCTAGCCCAAGCGCTAGCCCTAACTCAAACCAAAACAGTAAGACGAACCCTAGGCCTAGCTCTAACCCTAAAACTAACCCTAGCCCTAGCTCTAACTCTAACATGAACACTAACTTTAGACACAACCCTAAATCTAACCCTAACCCTAGCCCTAGCCTGAGCCCTAACCCTAACCCAAACCCTATCACTAACCCTAGATGTAGCCCTAACCCAAAACCTAACCCTAGCCATAACCCTAACCCTAGCCCTAACTCTAACCCTAGCCCTAACGCTAACCCTAACCCTGGACATAGCCCTAGCCCTATATTTTATCCTAGCAGATGACCTAGCCATAGCCCTAACTGTAACCGTAATCCTAGCCCTAAACTTAACCCAAACCCGACACCTAACTAAAGCCCTAGACCTTGCCCTAACCGTAACCCTAACCCTAACCAAAACCCTAACCATAACCTTAACCCTAGCCCTCGACTGAGCCCTATCCCTAAATTTAACCCTAGCCCTAGCTCAAAACCTAACCCTAACCCTAGGCCTAACTCTAAACCTAGAGCTAACCCTAAACCTAACCCTAGCTGTAATGCGAGCCCTAACCCTTACCTTTACCCTAGACCTAAATTTAGCCCTAACACAAACCCTAATCCTAACCCTAGTCCTAACTTTAACCCTAGGCCTAACCCTAACCCATACCCTAGCCCTAACTTTAGCCCACACCCTAACCCTAGACATAGAACTAGCCCTAGCACAAGTCCTAGCCCTAATCCTACCGTAATCATAACCCAAACCCTAACCCTAATCCTAACCCTAATGCTAACCCTAGCCCTAGCACTAAACCTTACCCTAACCCTAGACCTGGCTCTAAACCTAACCCTAACCCAACCCTACACCTAACCCTAACCCTCATTATAGCCATAGCCCTAAACCTAGGCCTAGGTTTAACCCTAATCCCAACACACACCCAAAGACTAGGCTCAACCTGAGCCCCAGACCAAACCCTAGCCCTAACATGAACACTAACCCTAACAGTAAACCTAAACCTAACCCTTGCCCTAACCCTAGCCCTAACCCTACACATACCCTTGCCCAAGCCCAAGCCCTAACCCTAGACCTAGGTTTAACCCTAACCCTAGCCCTAATCCTAAATGTTACCATAACCCTAGCCCTAACTTTAACCCTAACCCAAACCCTAACACTAACCATAGACCTAACCGTAACCCTAAACCTAACCCTAACGCTAACCCAAGCTCTAACACTAACCCTAGACCTAGCCATAACCCTAACCCTAGCCCTAACTGTAAATCTAGCACAAGCCCTAGCCATAGCCCTAACCCTAACGGTAACCCTAGCCCTAACCTTAACCCAAACCCTACACCTAACTATAGCCCCAGACCTTGCCCTATTCCTAACCATAACCCAAACCCTAACCATAGCCCTATCCCTAAATCTAACCCTAGCCCAAAATGTAACCCTAATCTTAACCCTAACCCTAGGCCTAACACTAAACCTTACCCTAGCCGTAACCCGAGCCCAAACCCTTACCTTTACTCTAGACCTAAATTTAGCCCTCACACAAACCCTAACCCTAGCCCTACCCTAACTTTAACCCTAGGCCTAACCCTAACTCTAGCCCTAACCCTTAACATTACCCTAGCCATAACTTTTGCCCACACCCTCACCCTAGGAATGGACCTAGCCCTAGCACAAGTCCTAGCCCTAACCCTACCATAACCCTAACCCAAACCCTAAACATAACCCTAGCCCTAGCCCTAACCCCAAACCTAGCCCTAGCCCTAAACCTAATCCTAACTCTAGCCCTACCCCTAGCCCTAAACCTAACCCTTGACCTAGCCCTAAACCTAACCCTAGGCCTAACCCTAACTCTAGCCCTAACCTGAGCCCTAACCCTTACCTTTACCCTAGCCCTATCTTTAACCCTAATACAAACCCTAGCCCTAACCCTAACTTTAGCCCTAACACTAACCCTACCCAAAAACTAACCCTAACCTTAGCCCTAACCCTAAACCAAACCTTAATTATAGCCATAGCCCTAAGCCTAGCTTGAACACTAACCTTAACCCAACCCCCCCAAAAAACTAGGCTGAGCCCAAGCCCCATACCAAACCGTAGCCCTAGCCCTAACCCTAACACGAACACTAACCCTAAACCGAACCCAAACCCTAAACCTAACCCTAGCCCTAGTCCCAGCCCTAACCCTAACCCAAACCCTAACACTAACCCTAGCCCTAACCCTAGCCCTAACTGTAACCCAAGCCCTAGCCCTAACCCTAGCCCTAACCCTAATGCTAACCTGAACCCTGGACATAGCCCTAGCCGTATCTTATCCTAGCAGAAGCCCTAACCCTAGTCCTAACCCTAACCGTAATCCGAGCCCTAACCTCCTTTTGTTTTCAGCAAGTCAGTTAGGGGTAGGGTGACAGTAGCAAAGTCTTTTAAAAACGTTCTGTAAAAATTGCAAAATCTTAATAGGCTCTGCAGCTGTTTGCAAGTATGAGGGGCTTTCCAGTTTACCGCTGCGTCTACCTTGGCGGGGTCCATCTCCAATCCTTTGGGGGAGATGCGGTACCCCAAAAAGTCAATTTCTGTGCAGTGGAACTCGCATTTTGACAATTTGGCAAACAGTTTGTGGATCATGAGGGTGGTTAGCACTTCTCTCATTAATTTTACATGGGAAGCTTTAGCTTGAGAATAAACAATGATATCATCTAGATAACAAAGAGCCCCCTTAAATAAATGCTTGTGCAACACCTCATTTATTAGGCTCATAAAAACGCCGGGAGCGCCAGCCAATCCGAAGGGCATAACCAGGTATTCGAACTGCCCCAGGGGGGTATTAAAGGCAGTCTTATATTCGTCCCCTTCCTTGATGCGCACTCGGAAATAAGCTTCCCGTAAATTCAATTTTGAAAAAATCTTCCCCTTAGCCGCCTCCGCCAATAAGTCCTTTATCAGCGGCAAGGGGTAAGCATTGGAGGCGGAAACAGCATTCAAACCCCTATAGTCAGTGCAAAGCTGCAAGCCCCCGTCCTTCTTTTTCCAGAAGAGCATCGGAGCGGCAAAGGGAGATTTCGCTGGGCAGATGAAACCCCGTTACAGATTCTTATCCAAAAACTTCCGCAGTTCAGCCCTCTCCATGGGGCTCATAGAATATAACTTTCCCTTGGGCAACTTCTCCCCAGGTAGTAATTCTATGGCACAGTCAGTGAGTCTATGGGGGGGGGAAGTTCATCCGCCTCTGTTTCATTGAAAACATCCGCTAGGTCCCGGTACTCCAGAGGAATTTTGCTTAAGTCCTCTGAGACCATGCAAGCGAAAAGAGTGGAGGGGGGTCCGGAACCCCAGCCAGGATTCCATTTATGTTGTGCGCACTGGAGATCTATCCATGTAATTTTCCCTTCACTCCATTTGATATAAGGGTCATGGGCTCCCAGCCATGGATTTCCCAACACCATGGGGAACTGGGCGTGAGGGGTGATGACAAAGGCTCTCTGCTCCCAATGATCCGCTGTACCTAGGATTAACGGCTCAGTCTCTGCTACACAAGCCTCTTTCATTTCAGACCCATCCATTTGGGTGAACCGCAAAGGTTCCCCCAGTGTGTTCACCTTAGGTCCCAATCCCTCTACTACCAAGGTACATTAAGTCTCTGGCACACCCTGAGTCAATAAGAGCTCGCACTCTGACGTGAGTGCCACTTCCCGGAGCAATAACAGTCACAACCATATAGAGCAAAGCCCCAGGACTGCTCACCGTTGGCGGCGTGACCGAAGGGGGGATCTGCAGCTCCATGCCTCCTACTGCAGGTCTGGGAAGTTTCCCGACGGCTGAGCAGCCACAGCTTCCAGCGTTGTACTCTCGCCCCTTCCAGCTGTAATGCCCGGGGTTTGAAAATTCCTTTAAGTGGTTGCAGCGTTCCTCCTGGAGTCGTCAGGGGGGTCCTGGGAGTCTTCGGGGTCCCCAAAGGACAGGAGGATGCGAAATGCCCACTCTCCCCACATCGCATGCAAAGACCTTGCTTACAGCGGGCATCTCGGAGCTCCTGGACGGCGGTTTTAAACTTGGACTTTGTTGAAGGCTTAGCGGCAGAGTGGGAAGGTTGTGAACTCAACTTGATCAGCGTGAACCTTTCCTCCACATCAGCTGCTGCTCTCATCTGAGCTGCCAAGGAGCCAGGCCGATGATTTCGCAACACAGTCTCGTAAATCTTGTCGTTCAGCCCTTCCCGGTACTTTTCAATGAAAAGATCTTGGCCCCAGCCATGCACCTTCGCAGCTATTCTACGAAATTGGGCAGTGTACTCCCTTACAGAGGATCGGCCCTGAACCAGCTTCTGCAGCTGATTCCTGGCTTTCTCCTCCCCCAAGGTATCCTTGTAGTGCTGCCGGAGGGCCCACATAAAGTCATTAACAGTTCTCAATTTGGGGCCTGGGGGGTTGTGCAAACTTACATACCAGTCACTTGCAGTGTCCCGCAACTTTGAACCAATGTACCCCACCTTTTCACGTTCAGTAGGGTACAAGTGGCCCCAGGTCCCCAGGAACCGCTCAATCTCGATGATGAAAAACCGCAGTTTGTCAGGATCCTCATCAAAGGTGGCTGTCAGGAGGTCATTTGGAGGCTGGCGGTACAACTGGTCCACTGGGTGGGGAGGTGGCTGCGCTGGAACTGCTGGCGCCTGCTGTGGACCCGGGGGAGGTGGCTGCGCGGGTCCTGCTCCCCCATCCTGCTGCTGAGCTGACGCTCCCCCATCCCCTCCGGCGCCTGCCAGAGGGACTGCTCCCGCAGCTACTCCCAGCAAGGCCTGTTGCATCTCGAGTAGCGCCTCACGTGGCTCGACCGTCAGCCAGTCGTGCATCTCATCGAATCTCCGGTCCATCTGCTGCCAGAGGTCATCCGTACCTCTCTCCGATGGCCAAGAGGGTTCCGGTTCGTCCGGAACCAAACTCAATCTCCAAGAGTCCCTTTCTCTAAATCAGCACTTATTTTCTCTGTTCTGGGCACATGACCAGATGGAGAAACTGTTAGGTAAACTTACTGGTTATAGGGATGCCATTTGTATGATAGGTAGCTAGGAAAAAACTGTTGTCAATTTATACTAACATTAATGCATATGACAGGATGGAAAAAATAAATGGGGCTAGTGTTAACAAACTTTAATGATGGGTAGAAATGTTTAAAGAAGCAATTGTATTTTGCATTGAAATGTTACCAGAATGTTCCAGATGCTGCTGCTTTATACTAAATCTATGCATTGGTCCATCAAGGTCAGTACAGTCTACTCAGACTGGCAGTGGTTCCCCAGGGTCTCAGGTAAAGGTGTTTCACATCACCTCCTACCTGATCATTTTACCTGGAGATGCTGGGGATTGGAACTTCTACATGCCAAGCAGATGCTCTGCCACTGAGCTGTTGCCCTTCCCTTAAATTGATTTCCTTCCAAGTGTATCCTCATGTGAATATTAAACATTTGATTCTTTACCCACTAACCCCTTTAATCCTGCTAATCTGTAATTAATAGGGCTGTTTCCTCCTGAATGGACTAAGTCCATGGAGTCTCAGAAGTTCTGGGGGTCTATAGAAGTAAAACTCCCCTAAATCCAAATCTGGGAAATAGCTTTTTAAAAAAGTATAGACTCTTTTGTTTACTCCTTTGCTGTATTCAGCTTCTCATGGATTTCTTCCCCTACTTCATCTCTTCCTTTACCCTGTCTGAGGCTTTTTATTGTCTAGCATCTCTTCCCCCCCCATTATAGTAAAGTAGAACGGCTAGAAATGCTCTGGCATTTTTGGTACCACTGCAGACAGAGCTCTCCTGAATGGTAGTTATCACTTACATTTGGATGTCTGAATTGCCTGAGAAGTGAAACGTGTTAGATGTGGGGGAGGGAGGGGCTGCAGGCGGAGTAGTAGTTCAGTAAGTTCTCATTATCCCTTATGGTAATAAACTATTCAGGATAGCAACTGGCCCCTTATCACTCCATTCACTGGGAAAGAGAAAAGCAGAGCAGAATAGAGTCCCTAAGGATTCACCAAGTTTCACTGTAATTGAAAAAATGATGGAAGGGATGGGAGCTGTCATTGTAATTTTAAAAAGAGGGGGGGAAATCCAAGAGATTATAGGCAATCTGTTTTATTTAATTTGAATGCAATATACATTGGTTTTACTTTCAAGTGCTAAATCCTTGTTAAGGATAATACATAATCAGAAAAGCACTTTCACCCCTCTCCACTTGCAAGGCAATAAACAACAGAGCATAACTAAGAGCAGCCTTTCCAAATGGAGGGGCTTGCTGCTTGGCATTAACCAATGGGCTGCGCTGGCAGTTTCCTATGAGACAAGAGTTTTTACTTGAACTTGTGTAAGGCAAACAGCAAACACTGGGCAAACAGCCAAGCACAAATGTCTTCATTTTTTTATAGTAGTGCACTTAAATGCCTTAACTCATAGTCAAGTCTTTTAAAAGGATTTCACTGTACTGAAGCACCAACCTTCTATAAAAATTCTTATTTACAAATAACTTTGCCAACTCTCACTGTACAAGCTTGCCATCAAATTGTCTAAAAAGTGTAAATGCTGCTTTTGTTAGATAATTTCATGGAGAAATTCTGAACTGTGAGCCATCTTCACTTATCAAACAGAAATCCAGTTAACTACACCTGAATGAGTATTTCAGTGTGGGAGAGAAAATACTGTTTGCTTCTCTAAATCTGTTCTAGTCATGTGACAAGATAAAATCATTCTCTATGGAGCCTGTGTACCCCTTCTCCTATGAACTTTAGAATATTAGCACAGGAGCCTAACCTGCAAACACTTCCAAAAGGATTTAAAAAAACCCATCCTGATTGAGAAAAACACTTTAAAAGCAGAAAAGAGCAAGAGAAGGAGGCATTCGCCTGGGCAGTCTTCTTAGCTGAAACATGAACTTTCAAAGAGAAGCACTCTTCCTCCAGCTAACCCCTGAATCAAGCTATAGCCCCACCCCCAATGTTCCTGCTCCACAAAGTGTATCACAAAGACCTGTTCTATACGTTTGTTTTCTGCAGTGCAGCACGAGTACTTTAACAGTGGCCAACATAAATGCTGCTGCTGTTGCCACCCAGTAATCCTAAACTCAGTTCCTTTAATGCAATGAAAGAGTGCTAAAAACGCTTTGAGAAAGCCCCAGATTCCACCACAAACCAACCAGAACCCTAGAATTCCTCTAACTAATTTGAAATCCCAAGGTTTTTGCCTCTGAGATCAGTGAACAAAACCCTACCTGCAAACTCAGTGAGGAATTAGAAGGACATAAGAGCAAAGAATTATTTCAGACAATCTTGACCTACAAAAATTATTTGTGGAAGGAGTAAAAGGACAACTCCAGCATTGCCATTTTTCCTTAATTGTCGTCAAGTTTGGGTAGAAATGTTCAATTATGGCACAAGTCAACCTTTAGCACAGCCAACCAAGCCAAAATGGCTCTGTGTTGTCTTTGAGGTCTGAGACCAGGGTTCTTCACCACAGAATTCTTTGGTGTATCCCAGAAGTGTGCAAATGAGAGTGTGTGGGCCACCTCCCAGCCTCCCACATAGCTCCAGCCTGGAAGCATTCACAAGAGTTGGGCATGGAGCAACCTCAGTTAGTCTCATAGGAGGACAGCAGAGCAGCATCAACTGGCTCCATGCACGAAGGACATGTGAACGATCGCATCAGCCAGTCATCAATGCAGTGTACGTGGTAGATGTGCAAGCACGGCAGGAACCGGATAGGGTCTCCATATACAAAATCCAGCATGCAGATCACGCACCTGGAGACAGGCAGAGAGAGAAAGGGGAAAAGATGGCATTAGCAGAAGGAAACTACTAGGAGGTGCTGCTGATACAAAAACATTATTAATGTATCTTTGGTGTATTTCTTTGTTTTTTTACAACCAGTACTAGTTTAGATAGGAAACAATTCCAGAGGTTAAATGTATGTAGGTGGAGAAGAAAATGAAATAAATTTTTATTTTAAGTATGCTAGCTTTGGGGGGTGGGGAATATGGCTCCCAGCCAGGGGAGCATAGATGCATAGGTAGGAAGCAGAAGTTTAGACACATCCAAACTGTATGCTAATTCTCCAGAAAAATCTCCATTCCAAAAATCAAAAAGGTGAATGTTTCTAGATGTGACTTCCATAATCATATAAACAGTATAGTCCACATCAGAGGGGGGAAAACCCAACAGAATAACCTCTTCCAGTTAATAGTGTAATTCATCTCTGTGCTCCCAGAAGGAATCAACATTTGCTGCAAAACTATTCTTCCAGACTCCATCTGTTCTGTCTGAGCTTATTGGTTCAGAGCACTGGTTCCCCATTTTTACAAGTATAAGGGAAAATCTGCATCCCCCCCACGATAGTAGTTGTACTATTAGTATCTGTTGATTAAAAAAAGATCAAAATGACAATCCTCCAGATGGGTTTGCAGACCCCTTGCAATAACGCCGGGGCTCCCCAGGGATCCCTGGCCCCCAGGTTGGGAACCACTAGTCTAGTGTAACAGTCATTGAAAACAAGAGATGGGCCTCACTATGGAGGAGTGGTTACTGGAAAGGAGGAACTACATCCCCTGAGTGGGGAAACAACCACAATGGCTGGAAGACTGCAGTGGAGAGGAAGAAGGGGATCAAAGCTGCCTTTCTGCTTCTTCAGTAGGCACAGAAGGAGGGCAAGAGGAGGGCAAGTTTGTTCCATTCTTCCTCTCCACTACAGTCTCATGACCCTTGGTGGCTGTTAGTCCATGTGGGCCCAATGACCCCAGGAGTAAACTTTCCCAGTGATGGAAAGGGCTGCTGGGGAGAGGGGAACGAGGAAAGATCTGCAGTCATTGCATCTGCAGAGTACAGATTCTAAACCATAGTTCCTGAGGTAAAGGAATACCAGAAGTCAAATGCAGAGGGAATTTGTGTTTGTGCGTGCACAGGTCTTTCTCTTAGTCAGAATGGCCTTACACATTTCTCCAAATGAGTATTTTGATCAACAGCAACCATCCCCACAATTGGGCTTCCTGCTTTCTTCAAATTTCTTCTATAATTGGAGAATCTTGTTATCTTCCCAATAAATTATTCTCAAGAAAACACTTGCTCCATTTAGGAAGTGGATGCAAAACAGCTTTAAGATGTTTAAAAAAGTGGATAGGGCCTAGACAGGTGTGTAAAACAACATGCCGCGCACCAAGTCAATGAAGTATACAGCCTCTTTAGGCACCATTAGCAAATAATTGCTATGAAGCTAGCATGGTAAATACAAGGCATTGCACATAAAGGACATACTCTTTAATTTTCTTTTCCGATGGCTCTGAGCCCAGATCAAAGATTCCTTTGGGAAGGTGTTGGATTAGCCCAATCCTCTGAGCAATTCGGATCTGCTCCTCTTCTGTCAGCTGTGTGGCGAGACGTGCCTGGCTGGGTGTTGGATGGTACACTGGAATCGGTGCATGTTCCTAGAAAGTCAAAAGAGCAAGCAGCTCTTGTAACCAGCCAGTACTCACAGGTAAATCTACACAAACATACAGCAATCCTGTCACCAACAGATCCCTTTTCTTATAAACCACTCCTCTGCCCTTTCAAAAGATCTGCGACTCTGGTAATATTTTTACAGATGTGGAACTACAAATAATTACATTAGTCATGCATTCACATGTGTACAAATTAACATTCTGGCATATGCAGGGCTGAAAATGTCTGATAACAGCTACTCTGCTGTAGACAGATAAGGGTAAACAGGGGGACTGCTACCTATTTCATCCTGGCAGTTCAAGGTTTTCCAGAGCACTCAGACAGAATACACACGCCACTCAACAAGAATGGAATTGGCAGGTGCAGAGGGTCTTAGAAGGAAGATGACCTTCCTGCATAAGTGGTGAAAAACTGGGGATTGGAGAAATGATTTATACGAATAAAAAAAACTTGTTCATGACAGTTCTTGTTTTGGGGCAATGCTCTGTATTGTCACATGCATACATACTTGCCTCTATGACCTGTGTGCGTCACCATGTGTAAATGTTAAGTGCCATCAAGTCACTTCTGACTTAACAGCGATCCTATGAATCAATTACCTCCAAAACATCCTATTATCAACAGCCTGGCTCAGGTCTCACAGACTGAGGGCTGCAGCTTCCTTGACTAAGTCAATCCATGTCATGTTGGGTCTTCCTCTTTTACTGCTGCCTTCAACTTTTCCTAGCATTATTGTCTTTTCCAGTGACAACTTCTCATAATGTGACCAAAGCACAATAGCTTCTGTTTAGTCATTTTAGCTTCTAGAGAGAGTTCAGGCTTGATTTGATCTAAAACTCATTTATTTGTCTTTTTGGTGGTCCACGGTATCCAGAAAACTCTATTCCATAGAGTAAGGGTTAGTTAGCTAAAGCACCTCCATTGGTTATAATACTGTGGCTCAGGAGCAATGTCATACTTGAGTGTGTAGAAGATAAATGTATTTATTTATTTGTTTCCTTTTACCCTGCCTTTCTCCCCAGTGGGAACTCAAAGGGGTTTAAATAATTCTCCTCTCTTCCATTTTATCTTCACAATAACCCTGTGAGGCTGGTCAGGCTGGGTCAAGGTTACTCATCAAACCTCCATGGCAAAGTGGGGATTTGAACCTGGGTCACCCTCTAACCACTATAGTGATGAAATCTTTGAAGGACCCATGAACTCCTTATACCCAAGCATGCATCTAGATAAACCTTTTTGCAGGAGCAGTATACTGCAAAGTATACTGCAAAGATCACATCCCAGTTTCTTTCATATATTGGTGTACCCTTGCTCAAGAGCCACAGCACTGCTTTAGCTAACCATAAATTACTCTGTGGCGATGCATACATACTTACCTCTACAGCATGTGGCAGTATAGAGCACTGCCCCCAACCAAGAACTGTCATGAACAAGTTTTCTTATTAGTATTAATAATTTCTCCTGTCCTTGGTTTCTCTCCTCACCCAAGGTAGGCTGTCTGCCTTTGTTTCTCCTAAGACTCCCTACAGTATTTTCTGGGAATGGAAGCCTAGTTCATTCCATTCCCCGGGCCCTGCTTTACACAGAACTCAGAAACACTGTGCTGTCTATCTCATCCGTATAGTTTGAAACAGGTCTGTGGTAACATGCAAAGACAAAACAATAAAAATCCATTCCTACTTTTTCTTTCTTCATAGAAGAGCACCCAGTCTACTCTGAACATCGTTGCCCTATGGAGACTGGTCAAGCATGCCACTGTGCAAAAATATGCACAGCACCAGAATCAAACAGTTTATCAGGCATCAGAAACGAAAGAGCAAAGGCATAGAGAGCCTTTTAGAGGCATATTATTAAATTTATTAATTATATTATTAAATATTAAATTTTCCAAGTAATTCATCTGTGGAAAGAATGAGTAGCATTATGAGACCTCAGTACCAGCACAGCGTGGTTTTCAAACTTTTGGAAGTGGGACCCATTTATAAACTTACTTTACTTTACTTACTGTAGCTTTTGAAATCCACTTACAAAGCGACTCCATGCTATTTCCTCTCAGAAGTCAGTTCACACTATACACATCTCTATTTTATTTTTCATATTTATAACTGAGCAACAAGTTGTATCTCAAGGCCATTTTGCCCACTATACAGAAGCAAACCAAAATTTGCTATTCACCCTCCTCTCTGAGCTCACCCAGTTCCTCCTGGCCTCATAATCCATCTGCGAGAGTTCCACCCCAATTCTGGATCCTGACCTATAGTACAACCACCACCACCACAGCTCAGTATTTTCCAGAGATTCACTAAGAAAAGCAAGCTCACAACAACTAACACACAGCCTGAAACATCAGCTTTCAATCAAAACCCTGCAATAAGCCAGGATAGTTCAGCCTCTCTGGCCAAGCGAAAAGGCCCTTCTCCTGTCACTTTCCATACAGTGATTAACACATTCTGTGAATTTCCTGCTGCCCAACTTCAGCTGCCCTTGGTGGCTCCAGCCTTTTCACATTACCAAAGGCTGCTGTCTGCCTGCATCTTTTTCCCCTTGCAGCTCCCTATCACTGAAGCATCCTTCCATCTGACACCGGATTCTCTCCTCAGTTTTTCCACCCAAGTGCCCCCTTAAGATTAATCTATTTACCTTGCTCTAACTGACCATCATGCCCTGACCTGGATAGCCAAGCTAACCAGATCTTGTCAGATCTCAGAAGCTAAGCAGGGTCAGCCCTGGCTAGTATTTGGATGGGAGACCTCCAAGGAATACCAGTGTCATGATGCAGAGCTAGGAAATGGCAATCCCCCTCTGAAGGTCTTTTGCCTTGAAAACTCTACAGGGTCACCATAAGTCAACTGTGACTTGATGGCAAAAAAAAAGACCATCTCATTCTTTGATTTCACTACACCAGTCTGGTGTAGTGGTTAGGAGCACAGACTCTAATCTGGGAGAACTGGGTTTAATTCCCCACTCCTCCACAACTGACCTTGGATCAGTTACATGTTCACTCAACAGCAGTTCTCAAAAGAGCTCTCCCAGCCCCACCTACCTCACGGGGTGTGTTGTGGGAAGGGGAAGGGATTGTAAACTGCTCTGAGACTCCTTCGGGTAGTGAAGAGTAGGGTACAAATCTAATCTAATCCCTTCTTTCTCCCCTAAAATGACTTGTTTTATGCTGCAGGCAGGACATCTCATATTTCAAACTGTTGTAAAAAGCCTAGCCATTTGAAATGCAAATGACTAAATACCAGCAGCCCTACTTGGGCAGCTGTTCCTCTACAAATATATCAGACTTGCCGTGCTGGTGATGGATAACAATGCCACTGTCCCAGTACAGCATGGCTCTTTCTCACAAATACTTCTTCTATTATTTTTATTACTTTCATTGGAATCTTGTTCTTCCTTAAGAAAATTCAGGCGATGTAGTTGGCTTATCTATTTTATCCATACAACTAACCCATCTGTGAGGTAACTACGGCTGACCCTGCTTTGCCCAAAGCTGCCCAGGGAGGGCACTTTCGCACAGTGACCCAAATTTTTCAACGGGGCTGCCGCTCACCCTGCCTCCCTGATGACAACAGCGAATGTGTACGTTTGCCACATTCACAACTTACATTTTTAAAGAACAGTCATAAACTCCTTAGCTGTACATTTTTTTAAAAAAAAGGCTTCTAAATCTGAAGGGGAATTTCAGTTCAGAGTTCTGCAATGCAAGCTGACCAATAAGTCACACTAACTAGCATAGTTTAGTCTCCCAGGCCTCGGCAGGAGGTGGCCCCTTCCACAACTGACAAACAAACCACATTATGACTTCGGTGCCATTGCCCTCCACGCACTCTAAACCTCAGACCCTCCTCCGTCCAGGTGCTTCTGTGGCCCTCCCTCTGCCCAACAGAGCACTAGGTAGGCCAGTAGTAGCTCTAACCTCTCAGGCCCAGCAGCAGCCCCAACACTCCCAGAGCCAATTAAGAACATATTATTTATTTATTTATTTATTAATTTAAATTTATATCCCGCCTAACCAACATAGTGGCTCTAGGCAGCTCACAACATTAAAACAGTACAACAATAAATTAATACTCTAAAATACAATAAAATTTCACTTTCAATTTCAACTGGCGGCATAAAATACAATATAATTTAATTTCAGTTGGCGGCAAATTCCAGATATAGCTGGCAATAATTTAAAGTGCCAATACCAGGGCAACAACAGCTCCCCCCCGCCAGGAAGCTACCACTCTCTGTTATTCCGGCCTGTGTGCTTCTCTGGCCACCTATGGGTGGCCATTTCCCCCAGCAGCAGCCCCAAAAGCCTGGCGGAAGAGCTCCGTCTTGCAGGCCCTGCGGAACTGCAAAAGGTCCTGCAGGGCCCTGATGTCTTCCGGGAGCTCGTTCCACCAGTAGGGGGCCGCTACTGAGAAGGCTCTGTTCCGAGTGGTAGACAACCTGGCCTCTCTTGGGCCAGGAAGGGCCAGGCGATGTTGCGTGCCCGACCGTAGTGCTCTCTGGGGTATGTATGGGGAAAGGCGGTCCCTTAGGTAGGCAGGCCCCTGGCCATAAAGGGCTTTAAAGGTTAAAACCAGCACCTTGAACCAGATCCGGTATGCTATAGGCAGCCAGTGCAGTGCTCTCAGCACAGGCCGGACATGGTCTCTCAAAGAGAGGCCCATCAGCAGCCTGGCCGCGGCATTCTGCACTAGCTGCAGCCACCAGAGCTGGGACAAGGGCAGCCCCATGTAGAGAGCGTTGCAGTAGTCAAGTCTCGAGGTGACCATTGCGTGGATCACTGTAGCCAGGTCTTTGCGTTCAAGGAAGGGAACCAACTGCCTAATCAGCCTCAGATGGTAGAAGGCTGCCTTGGCAGTGGCCGCTACCTGGGCCTCCATAGTCAAGGAGGCATCCAGGAGCACCCCCAGACTCCGAACCCTCGGGGCTGGCACCAGTGGAGCCCCCCCGAAGGCCGGTAATGGGGTCCCCACCCCCCAACCGCTCCGACTCAGGCACAGGACCTCCGTCTTCGTTGGATTCAATTTCAATCGGCTCAGCCTAAGCCAGCCCACCACGTCCTGCAGCGCCCGCTCCAGGTCCTCTGGGGTGGCTCCAGACTGGCCGCCCACCAACAGATACAGCTGGGTGTCATCCGCATACTGATGACAACCCAGTCTGTGCCTCCGGGCAATCTGGGCAAGAGGGCGCATATAGATGTTAAACAGCATCGGGGATAGGACTGCCCCCTGAGGCACATCACATACCAGTGGGTGCCTCTGGGACGTCTGCTCCCCCAGCACCACTCTTTGTCCCCGATCTTGGAGGAAGGAGACAAGCCACTGTAAGGCAAGCCCCTGAACCCCCGTATTGGCGAGGCGGTGGGCCAGTAACTGGTGGTCGACCATGTCAAACGCAGCCGACAGATCTAACAGCACCAGTACCGCCGTACCACCCCGATCCAGATGCCGCCGGAGGTCGTCCGTGAGGGCGACCAGTGCTGTCTCCGTCCCATGGCCCGGTCGGAAGCCGGACTGAAACGGGTCCAGCACAGAAGTGTCATCCAGAAAGCCCTGCAACTGAATCGCCGCCGCCCTCTCCAAGATCTTGCCCAAAAAGGGCAAGTTGGAAACCGGCCGATAGTTAGCCAATTCGGCCGGATCCAGTGATGGTTTTTTCAGGAGAGGGCGGACCATCGCTTCCTTGAGTGCCCCAGGGAACAGTCCCTCCGCGAAGGACTTGTTCACAATCTCCCTGAGGACACCTTGCAACCCTTCACGGCCAGCTCTTACAAGCCATGGAGGGCACAGATCAAGGCTGCATGTGGTTGGGCGTACAGTTGAGAGCAGACTGTCAACTTCTTCAAGGCTGAGTGGACTGAAATAATCCAGAATAGAACTAGAAGACGTGCATGGAGCCTCGAGTTCGCTCACTGTTTCAACTGTGGCTGGGAGATCACCGTGGAGCCGCAAGATTTTATCTGCAAAATAGCTCGCAAAAGCCTCACAGCCTATAGCCAATTCCCTATCATTTGATCTGCCTTGTGGCAGCTCTGTTAAAGACCGAATAGTTCTAAATAATTGTGCCGGGCATGAGCTAGCAGATGCAATCGTGGCCGTGTAGAACTGTCTCTTCGCGGCTTTGACTGCCACCTCACATAAGAGAACATAAGAGAGAAGCCAATGTTGGATCAGGCCAATGGCTCATCCAGTCCAACACTCTGTGTCACACAGTGGCCAAAAACACCAGGTGCCTTGTTTGGTACTTGGGTGGAATAGGATCATACAATCTTAAGAGTTGGAAGGGACCTCCAGGGTCATCTAGTCCAAACCCCTGCACAATGCAGGAAATGCGCAAATACCCCTCCCCACATCCCAGTTGACCCCTGCTCTATGCCCAGAAGAGGGCGACCCCCGCCTCCCCCGGTTATGTTGACCTTGGTCTGGTCCAGTGGGGTTCGTTCATGAGCTCCCTTGGAGGTGACTTGTGCTTTGGTTCTGTCTGACACCCCCGACATGGCTAAAATTGGTGCAAATGCTCTATAGGTCTTCACTGACGAATGTAACTCCAGGATCAGATCTCAGCCTTTTTTGTGCACACACCCTCTCCGTCTCTCACGAGAACATACGAGAGAGAAGGCAACGTCGGATCAGGCCAGCGGCCCCTCCAGGCCATCGGCAACGACCCTCGGGCTCCCCTCCTCCTCCCTCCCCCAGCGGCACCAGCCCGCCGCCTCGCTCACAAACCCAGCCTCCGGGCCGCGGGAGCCAATCCCCCCCGCCCGCAGGGGCACCCCGGCGCTGGATGGACCAGGCCCGGCCCCGGGGTACCTGGCAGGGGGGCGGCGGCGGCGCAGAGGGGGGCGACGGGGGCGGGTCCCCAGGCCCCAGGCTCGCCCCGTCGCCCGTGGAGTCGTTGAGCAGCGAGAGGTCGTCGGCCGCCTGCGAGGAAAGGCAGCCCCCCATGCCCGCTCGCCCGGGCCGCCTCCACCGGGTCCGACCCGTCGGGCAATCTCCCTTCGCCAGCTCCGGAATGGGGGGCAAAGGGAGGGGGCTCCCAGAGCTTGTCGGGAATTGTAGTTCGAGGATCGGGCACGCCGCGCTTGCGCAGCGCCGCCCAAGACCCCACCCCCCGTGAAGCGGAAGTCGACTGGCACGCGACCGACCGGGCAGCAGCGGAAGCAGGGCGGGGGAGGGCGGTCGGCGGGCTGGTGAAGGCTACCCTGGCTGCTGCTCCCTTGACAAGTTTGCATCCTGGGGAGCTAGGCGAGAGGCTAGGGCAAATTTTGCAAAGAAAGGAAAGGCGGGTTTGCGTGACCTACATAGTTCACAGAACTTTTAAAACAACATAAGACTAGACACAAGAGATTAAATGTTAACCCACAAGAATGCTTTCATTGGGTACTTTTAATGAAGACGTTCGCATACTGGGTCGAGATAAGGGGACAATCAGTTTTGTGACAGTGATCTCTGGCTTCATGTCCGGGTGCAGAGCTGAGGTCCAGCAGTGGCTATGAGCCACAAGGTCTAGATAGGAATTCTCAGTCTGGGGCAAGTGATGCTCTGTATTCTTGGTGCTTGGAGCGGGGGGGGGGGGGGGGGGGGTTAAGAGTGTCCTGGACCTCCTGATGGCACCTGGTGTTTTTGGCCACTGTGTGACACTGAGTGTTGGACTGGATGGGCCATAGGGTCATGGAAAATGTTTTTATTTATTTTTTCTCACAGCAAAAAAAAAATGAAATCTTTAGGGCTCAAGAAAATTTACCTAAAACAGGGGGAAAAGTTGAAGTATTTAAAGTTATATTAAAAATATAGAGCAGGTAGAGAAAAGTACTTTTCTCCCTTTCTCACAATACAAGAACTCATGAGCACTCCATGAAATTGCTGAGCAGTTGGGTTAGAACAGATAAAAGGAAGTACTTCTTCATCCAAAGAGTGATTAACACATGGAATTCACTGCCTCAGGAGATGGCGGTGGCTTCAAGAGGGAATTAGATAAACATCTGGAGCAGAGATCCATCAGTGGCTATTAGCTACAAGGTATAGGTAGAACTCTCCGTCTGGGGCAAGTGATGCTCTGTATTCTTGGTGCCGGGGGGGGGGGCAACATTGGGAGGGCTTCTAGTGTCCTGGTCCCACTGCTGGACCTCCTGAGGGCACCAGGTATTTTTGGCCACTATGTGACAGAGTGTTGGACTGGATGGGCCACTGGCCTGATCCAACACTGGCTTTTCTTATGTTCTTAAATAAGTGTAAATGTTTTTTTATGGAGGGAGGGGGCAGGCCCATGAAGGAAAAAGTGCCTCTGGCCCACAAAAGTCATAATGTGGCCCTGTGCAGACCAATGCTGCAACACTCTGAATATGATTTTGAGGTAGACTCACTGAAATCCACAGGGCCATTTGGGAGTCTTTTGATCACAACTGAGGTCGGGAGTGTTGTTCAAGTGAATATTAGATTATACTTAATCAGCAACATTTAATCACAGAGTGACTGTTGGTCTCTGCTGAGTATTCCGCAGTGTATACCGCAGTCAGAACTTCACATTGCAGAAAAATCAATTCTGCTAGAATCAGATTTAGTATCTGAAGAAGTGTGTGTGCACATAAAAGCTTATACTTGAATAAAACTTTGTTGGTCTTAAAGGTGCCACTGGACTCAAACTTTTTTTTTCAGATTTATTAGGACACACTAAAAAGTGACAGTTCAATTGACAACAAATACTGGCTCACCATTGTCATGGCTAAAGCCCATTCAATCTTTTAGCACTCTGCAGTTGAAATGATCATAAGATGCATACTGTTCTTGCACCATTTAATATTATTATTATTATTTAGATTTTTATCCTGCCCTCCCTGCGAGGCGGGATCACAGCAGTGTACAAGTTAAAATCAAATACATAATTTAAACTGTTAAAAACATCATGCAAGATATTATACAGCCAGGAAAGAGGTGCATCACTGTTCTTGAAAGAGATTCAGAGGCCGGGGGGGGGGGGGGGGAGAACTACCCTCCCTGTCCTTTCCCCACCCCCAAAGGCTTTCCCCCCATTTTCCCAACAAAAAACATGGAAATATGGGGGCACTGAGCAAAGCGCCAATGTAATATTTTCTCTTTCAGAATTAGTGAACTGCTTTTAAGATAAAATTCTACTCACTCAAGTTGTGTAGTATGAAGATTTTAATGTAAGACAATGTATTCTGCAGCATTACAGAATGATAATTCCTGTATATTCTACAAACATATTCAACATATTTTCAAAGACAGGTCGATTGTTTAAAGGGGACAAATTTTGTATACCATGAATATGCTATGTGTATGATGATAAAACATTACTGAAGAACTCAGTGTTTTCAGTGTTACAAAATTTAACTGCCAGTACTTTTGTGATTGTGTGAGACTTTTTGAGTGATTACTAATGTCTTGGGGACACACTGTCAGCCCCACACTTCTGTTGACTGGAAGTGACTTGAGGCTGAAAGCACAGAGGATGCACTTGCAGCCCCAAGCTACTGCTGGCCAGCTAATTGGGGGCCTGGCCCAGAGCTTGAAAACAGAAAAAGAGTTGGTTTTTATACCCTGCTTTTCTCTACATTTTGAGGAGTCTCAAAGTGGCTTACAATCTCCTTCCCTTCTTCTCCCCGCAACAGTCCCTTTGTGAGATAGATGGGGCTGAGAGAGTTCTGAGAGAATATGACTGGCCAAGGTCACCCAGCAGGCTTCATGCAGCCAAGTGGTCAACAAAGCTGTACCTTCAGCAGGTACCACAGTATCCTATTTACATGTATGTAAGCAACAGTAAATGTGCAGTTCAACCATGCCAGACCCCATGCAATGTCTTAAAGTAGGAGGAGGCAGGTTGAATGCAACAATCAGAGCAAGCCTAAGCAGGTCTACTCAGGTCTGTTCAGTGGAGCTCACTCCCAGAAAAGTATTCTTAGGATTGCACTGTCAGCATCCTCCCCTCTATTCCAAAAGCAAACCAGGGCCTCATTTACTGAATAGAAAGGGAAGCACTCACACAAACTACAAACGTCAAAACTTATAATAGCAAACTCTGCCAATAAAAGACAGTGTATGTTACATACATAAGTGTATGTTACAGTTGTGTTTTCAGCATCCACAGAGGCACCCGTCTCTTGCTTATGTTTTGCTAAAAAAAATGCAAGAACAAATCACCCAAAGATAAGTTAATCAAAGGCCTATAATAGTGTCTGCCACCCATCTGAATAGCATCATTTACTGCATCTTTCTTCTATGCACTGAACCCACTGTAAGATCTGTCACAGTCAGTATGGATGGCAAATGCAGGCTGCCCCATGACCTGGGAAGGAAACTGTAGTGTGTCCAAACAAAACAGCACAAGTTCCGATAACTGTATGTCAGAGGCACAGGCACTCTCATTACCATCATAAGGTTCAGTTGCAGGGGCAAAATATTGTTTGACAAGGCCAGCTTCTCCTGGATGTTGTTGGCTGTGTAACAGCTAGGGGGCCTATGTCACCAAGTCATACTAACTGCACTAGTTGTCCCCTTTGTAGATTTGCTTAAAAGTTGCCCCCAATATTTTATCCCTTTGGCAGCAATCTTCTACATGCTTATTTGGGATTAAAATCTAATTAAATCAGTGAAAGTTACTTCCAGGAAGACATGCAGTAATTATGTTTGTTCCTCTTCCCTGACCCTAACCCCAGTGTAAAAGCTCCACCGAACATAATGTGTGCGTCTTTCTCCCAGACACATACACTTCTAGAACACTTCTGTAAAGTGGAGGTGCAGTTTTGAAATGTGCTATGACACTTGGATGCAGAGGCTGCTGTACAAGCTGCACCGTGCTCTCATGGCCCTTTGCTCTTCTCCCCATGCCATGTGCATCACTCAGCATCTGGGTGTGTCAACTGTCACCTGGTCAGGGCTGACTTATGGCGGCCCTGAGGCTTTCCAAGGCAAGAAATGAACAGAGGTGGGTTGGCCATTGTCAGCCTATGTGTAGAGTCCCTGGACTTCCTTGGCGGTCTCCTCTCCAAGGAGTACCCTGGGCTGACCCTGTTTAGCTCCCGAGGTCTGTCTGACGAAACGGCGCTAGCCTGGGCCATCCCGGTCAAGGGGGTGTCAGTCCCTAGCCACGGCTGCATCCCTGCAGAGCCCAACCTGACGCACGTCTGCTCCAAACTCCCACTATGTTTAACGGCAGTGACGGTCAACCAATGCTCCCTCCAAGCTGTGGAGACTCTTGTGAGCAAAAATCCTACTTGGTGAGCTGCTGGCATTAAAGTTGGGAGCCAGAGATTTGGGCTGCTGCATCAATTAGTTTGCTCTGGAGCCCCATCCCTCCTGAGCCGAGACAAAAGTGTGTGAGCCGGAGGCTAAGAAACCGTGAGCTGCCTCACACTCACTCAGCTCAGAGGGAAGACTGCTGCCAACGAAGCGCGTCTCTGTGCGGGCAGAAGAGGGACACAACCCCTTCTCCTCCCGCGTATAGATTTCAAAGCCGGTTCCGTCCCTGTAGAGCTCCGCGGCTGGAAATAACACCCCGGCCCCTGCCCCAGCAACACAACACAACACAACAGGGGGGCTGGGGAGAACGCCGCCCCCTCGGCATCCGGGAGCTCCATCCCACGCGGGGCTGGGCGGCGCGCGCACTCCCGGGCTGACAGGTGGGGGGGAGGGGGAGCCGCCGCGGCTGCCGCGCTCTCCCAGCGTCACGTGATCCGCTGCCGCGCTTCCTCTCCCTTTCTCTCTTCCCCACCTCCTTTGTCACGTGAGCCGTGGGGACGGCGGCCGGCGTAGCTCACCGCCCGCGTGTCGCGTTCGTCTCCTGCTGGCGCCCCCTCCTTCCCTCCCTGGTCGCTGACGCCGCGGCCTGGACCTGGGCACGCGGGAACCGGGCAGGTACCGCGCCGGGGCTGTCGGTGTGCTTGGGGAGGCGCTGGCGGGAGGCTCCGCGAGCCCGGGCCTCGGTGGGACCTGGGCGGAGGGCATCCTGTGGGGGGCCGGAGGGCCTGGCTGGCTGGCGGTGACGGGAGCAGACAACAGAGAGGAGGCGGGGGAGGGGGAGGGCGGGCGCGGCAGCCGGGATCGGGGCGGGCGGGACACGGACGGACGGACGACTCGTAGGGGGGGGGCGGGCGGGAGGCCTGGCCGGGGGGGGGGGCGGTGCGCGGCTCCGGGGAGGGGCCCGAGGGCTTCCGCTCTGGTCGGGGGGGGGGAGGAGCGCCCCGCAGCAGCTGCCGCTTCCAGGCCCCCCTCCCCCCTCCCTCTGTGTGTGTGTGTGTGTCGGGGGGGGGGGGGGCCGTGTTGCAGCACAGCTGGCCCGGCACATGTTCGAGGAGCCTCAGAGCCGCCCTGCCGGATCTTCCAGGCCAGCATCGTGCTCTGCGAAGGGAGTGGCTAGGTGCCTTTTCGGGATGCTCCGAAGCCTGCCGTGTGCAAGGCGGTCAGCCCTGCCCCATGGTTGGAGGGGGGGGGGTCGCCATTTTTGTCATTCGCAGATATATTGCCTTGCAAGGTGGAGGTTCAAGCATGGCTAGGAGCTCCAGGTAGACTGGATGCTGTGATGTCGTTTAGGGCTCATTTGTCCTAAATGGGACCCTAGTAAGATAAGACAGATCCGCCCCGTAGACACCCCTCTAGTTCCAGTATTCTCGTTCTGGGGGTGGAGTGTCTGGGGAAGTAGTGTGCCTGCCTCCAACTGTTAAAAACCACAGAAAACAACTGTGAGCTGGATTTCTGTGATTTTTGGCTTTCCTTACTGTGTGCTGCACTGTTTGCTGTTTCCTGCCTCCAACTGTGTCTTAATTCTTACAAATCGCCATGTAAAAAAAGATAGCTAGGGCAAGTTCAGTGAATAAGAGGTTAACCTTGCTGTTGGTGTTCACTTCTGTGCAGTTAATGTACCCCAAAAACACACTTGGAGTAGGAATGGGCTTTAGCGTGGCCAGGGGAGCAATAAGTGAATAAGAGCAAAAACATTTTAAAAAATGAATGGTCGGACATTGTAAGTGTTAGTCACTTCCTAAACAGTAGATAGATGCCTTGGATTGTAAAGAATCTTAATGAGAAAGGGAAAGAGGGGCAGGCAACAAAAGTCAGGAAATGGTACAGTCATGGTCTGTGTAGCCACAAGGCAGTAGGGGAAAGATGATTTCCCCATTTGCAGAATATAATGCCCCTGGAGCTGGAAAGGTAGGGTACCAAACAACAAACCTGTGATGGAAGGTGTTTGTGCTGTACTTTACTAGCAAACAGCAATTTAAGATTTGGTGTTCATGATATGTCAGAGAAGTCCTTTTAGTAGTTGATTGTTTTATCTGGAGCAACTAATCACAGGGCTGTAGACTTTGCCATCCCACGAGTGAATAGAGAGGCTAGGAAGGGGACTGGGCAAGAAGCCTATTTCCCAGAAGTCTGGAACGGAATCCTGGAAAAACCTTTTCCTCATGGTACAGTATTTACTGTAAACTTTAAATCTGTATCTTCAATCCAGTTGCCAAAAGTGGTAAAATTAAGGAAGCTGGTTAACTTTCTCTGCCAAGTGAAATCTCTTCATCCCCTTTTACTGTCTGAACAAACCATTTCTATGTGTTTGAGGCTAAATCCTCTACCCATATTGCATCTCACTTTATATAGGAGTTTTATGCAAGTTCCCCAGTCACTGAATGTCTCTGTGATGAGTCATACAAGTATCTTGACTGTGCTGCCACAAATGGTTGTTCTGGCATTCTAGCAGTTTCTAGATGCTTTTTGATGAAGAAGCTTGCTTTTGCAGATGGTATCTGTTAATCAAGACATTCTGCTAGACCATATAGACTTTATTTATATTACCTTAGCCATTGTTCTTTATACATAAGAGAATATAGCAACTTCTACATGTGAAGCTCATGTTGAAACTGCTACAAAAGTAGTGGGTGTTTTATTTGAGGACAGGAAATCCCGTTCACTAGCTGCCTTTGGGCAAGTTTCTTTCTCAGCCTAACCTACTTGTGATGATGAATTGTGATGATGAACTGCACTCGGCGTTCCTTGAAGTAATATAATGTTTCTCTGGAGTTCATTGGTGATGTACCTGACTTTTGTGGCCCTCAAATATTTTTCCGTTTGCCTGCGTTTAACCTAGCCAGGCCAGGACAAAGCAGTGTGCTGTTTGTCTGGATTACCTATATTTGATTGCAAGAACAATGCTCAGGAATGTGCAAAACATACATAGTTCTGCTTGAGTGTATCTTGAAGTGTCTTGAGTTGCAATCTGAGGCAGTGAGTTGATTATTAGTTCTGTCATGCTAGTAATTTTGTTGTTGTTGTTTTACAGGTAGTCAGCTTCCCATCATGGACTGGCAGCCAGATGAGCAAGGCCTCCAGCAAGTACTTCAGTTACTCAAAGACTCTCAGTCTCCAAACACAGCAACCCAACGTATTGTACAAGATGTATCCTTGGAATAGTCAAGATTACTACAGAAAGTGTTAGGGACAATATAGGAGAAAACCTCTGAACCCTTGGCTGCACTTCAAAGACTCAAAAGCAGTGTCCAAGATGTGTTGTATTATATATGATACTGCAATCAAGGCTAAACTATTAGTGAGATAAATTAACTACTGCAAAATGTTGCTAGCAAGCAATATTATATTTCTGGGGTTATGATACAAAGTGCCTCGGTTTTGGATACTATGATACTGTATTTCATGACCCTTGACTGTCTAATGGACTGTCTAATGGATATCCAAATAAGTAAAGCCCCACTATTTTTGGTGGAAGAAAATACCGATAGCTATAAGGATTGTTTAGAGGCGATAAATGTTTGGCTACATAGAATTTGTAACATCATGTTGATGAACAAGGTTACTTATGTGTAAGCATGTTTAGTAAGGTTGTTTACATATGAATAGAGAACTTCAGTATCCACTTGTTTCTTGGTGGAGTAGGATTTATCCAACGGAAAATGTTAAGCAAGAGAGATTGCTTCTTGTTTGAATGTTACATATAATCAAATTTAGACTTGTTCACTTGTTTATGTAGCTATTGTTTCAATGGAATATTTCGTCTGAAAACTAATTAGGTAGGGTTATGTATAGATATGGTTTTGGAAACTTATGTTTGCAGGACACTGGTAGAACTTCTTAACAAATGTTGCAGAAACTGAAACAGCTCAACCAGTTTCCCGATTTCAATAACTACTTGATATTTGTATTGACAAGACTGAAATCTGAGGGTATGTTACAAAGGAAGTTTAAGGATGTTGTGGGCTTGGGTGTATCTTCTTGATCGTCTGATATCGTGGCTCAAGTTGGGTCCTATAGAATTAATCAAATCTATGTTCAAACAAAAAGTTGATGACCAGTGACACTGTCACTAAAGCATTCTTCCGCTGCAAGTATAGGCCAGCATTATTCATCATACCTGAGTTGCAGCAGTAAGTAATGCTCAGTTTGTTGGACTGGAAGAGGTTCCCTGTCCTTCTGGTGCTGAACTAGTAGTTGGCTGCCATGTTCCTATTTGGAAGAGCTGTGTGTTGTGTTTAGAGCCCAAGATGGAGGGAAGTGGGTCAGTCAAAGCCAGTCGAGCAGGTTTCTTTTGGTGACAACTGCTTCTGATCTTAGTCTCAGTAAAATGGAGGTTATGCTGTTTTATTCAAGAGGACAGCACAAGGGTTAATGTTCAGTCGCTGAATTTGGGAGGGGATTGTCTCAGAGTCTGTGCAAGGGAAAGGAATGCAGTCCCATTGTAAATTGAACAAATGGGCAAGGGAGAGACCCTGAAGATAAGTGCTATCTGACCATGATGACCAAAGTTCTCTAGCAGTTTTCTATGTTTTATTTATGACCTTAAAATTGCAACTGTTTGTGTGCTACAATTTTGAGTAAGCCTTCTTCTGTCTGAAGTGACTTGGGGGGAAAACTTTTCTGCGTTTTTGTAGCACTGCGCTAGTTTAGCTGAGAACCAAGCACTTTCATTCTTTTGAGAAAAGAATCTGTAAAATAAGAGAGCTTGCCATAGTTAGTTGACTCAGTAAGAAATCCAGTTAGCTATTTTATCATCTTCGGGGGTGCATGCAGTGTTAGCCCAAAGAAGTGCCCTGCTGCATTGAGTCTTGCAGTCTATTTCAACAGGCCTAGTAGAAATCTGTCACAGCTTCACAGCTCATTCATTGGACCCATGCAGCTGTGCTTACTGCTTCTGGGGTTTGTTAAAAGAATGCACTTCACAAAAAAGGGAAGCAGCAGCATTTAGTTTGTCGGAATTTGTTTTATCTGTCACTAATACAATAGTGGGTTTGTGCCCACTTCTCTGTTGCTGACAAATATGAAAAGCTAAAGTGAGAGCTGTGGTTCTCAATATTGCTGTGGCTTCTGATGTGAGCAAATTGTACAGAAAATCTGCTACTCAAGTTCTTTCTGTGCTTTAGTATCCCACCAGCCATACTAAATTAGTGTAACTGGAAAGTGTGTCCAGCCTAAAGTCTTTCATGGAGGTAAATTGAGCAAATGAGGATTATCCCCCCAAAATTCTAATTGCAGTGCATTTGTGCCCTGTCTGAAAAGTACATAACATAAAAATAAGGTATGTCCGAATAAAACTGGTAAATGGACATAACACATATTAATTTGTAACGGATTTCATGAATGAACAGATTTCATGATTGAACCTCCTAAAATCTGTGCTTGGATGACTAATGTCATGAATGTTGGCTGTTCTGTGTCATTGTATGGCCCAAGGCTTGACACCTTGTTCAGCTCCTTGGCTAAGTAAAATGCTGTTCTGTGCCTCATATGTAGACCTTACAATAAGTACAACATGCCAGTCAGGTTTCTGTGAACAAAGGTGTGTCTAAAATTCTTGTATAAGAGGGTTGTGAGAGAGGATCATGAGTAAAGCATGTTAGAAAACTGCATATGGATATAAACAAGTGCTTCGGTTCATGACAGCTGAGTAACCCCTCTTGGTGCTTCTGATTTTTTTGGCTTACCTTGTCAGGTCACCATTTACCTCTTCTCTCCCACCCACCCCCTCCCCTATTTGTGTATCTTCCCTGGGATGAGTTGTAACAGTTCTTACAGAATATGTTTCCTCTCCAAAAATGATCTTTTTAAACAGATGAGCCAACGCGTTCTCTGAGTGGTCTGATCCTGAAGAACAACGTGAAGGCTCATTACCAGAGTTTCCCGCAGCCTGTTGCAGAGTTCATTAAGCAAGAATGTCTTAACAACATAGGAGATGCTTCTTCTCTTATCAGAGCTACCATTGGTGAGTGTCAGAGGAAGGGTATGGGGTAAGTGGGTTTGTATCTAATTTTAAAAACTGGATTTGTATTTTGGGGCAGTGTTAGACAGATGACTCTTCCACTCAGTAAAGCCTATAGAGTGTGGGCATGATGAGTAGCATTATAGTTGTACCTTAAAACTAATCCTTTGACTCTTTATGTTCCCAGTGAGGCCTTTTCTAATAGCAGTTGCTCTTGCTTGTTCAGAAATAAAAAGCTGGTTTAACAGATTTGTTCAGATCACCATGTAACTTGTAAGCCTGTGTGTAAGGGCCTGTTTATTTTACCTATATATTGGTACACTGGCTAGTATTACATGGCAATGTTCATGGTATGTGTCGAACCAAGATATGAAGAGATCGTGGTGTTGATTGAAGGTATCTGTTGTAGCAGATATATTTAAGTGGCAAAGTGGGATTCCTCTCTCAAACTTAACATGCAAAATCTGTGTGCTGGATGGAATGTATTTCAGACTTCTCGGCATATACTGTTTGCAAGTTTTCAACATGGGCTGTAATAGATGACTGGCAGGGGTGTATGGGAGTGCCCTGTAATCTTTAAATAGTTATACCCTGCTTTAGATAGTTATGCCCACTGGGGACCCAAAGCAGCTTACAACATTTTTCTCTTTCCTGTTTTATCCCTACAGCAACAGCCCTATGTTAGACTGTGAGTGACTGGCCCAAGGTCTTCCAGTGAGCTTCCATGTCAGAGTGTGGATTTGAGCCTCTTTCCCAGATTCTAGTCCCATTACTAACAGTACACAACAGTATTAGGGCACATCCGTTTGGATTATTAAAACTTCTTACCTTTGACATTGGAAGCTGAGAGTTAAACTGCGTAAACGAATGAGCCCAAAATGGGCTTGTGGGCTAATAATAAACTACAGCTTGTTGCTTCTCCCCCCCCCCCCCCCCCCACTGCCAGGAATCCTTATTACCACCATTGCATCTAAGGGAGAGCTGCAGATGTGGCCAGAGCTTCTGCCCCAGCTTTGCAACCTGCTCAATTCTGAGGACTACAACACTTGTGAGGTGAGTGGGGAAGTGCTGAGCCTGAACTGAAAGCATATTTGCAGCCAGCAGTAAGCTTGTGAGTTGTGAGCCGACAGAACTTTTCACGAAAAGATCTCTTGGGGCATGTAGTGTGGCGGTGCGTACTTGATGGTGTGTTCTGGATTCCTCAAGCATCACTGGCTGTAACACAGCACTTCACACAGCACTTTAGTTTATTAACATGACTAATGCTGCAGGCCTGTGCTCATCTGGACATGAGGCCTATTGGGCAAAATGAGATTTTCTTCTGAGTCAATATGCATGGGCTTGCACTAAGCAAGGTTAAATGGGCGTTTTAAAACTAGATGCCTGTTCCCCCAGCCTGGTGAAAATGTCATTGATTCCTGTAGCAGCAAACACTTTTCCTGTGCACAGTGCTATTCAAGTAACCCTTCTGTTTCACTGGGAGTGACATTGTTTCAACGTATGCTATAAGAAGCCTTGGTAAAATTAGATGGATTGGAAGAGGCATGTGAAAGAGGAGTTTGTTTGGGCAGTGTGCTAGGTGGGAGATCGAAGTACTGATCCAATCCAATCAATTTGTAATTCCCCAGTTGAGAGCTAGCATGATGATGTGCTTAAGAGCGGCAGACTCTAATCTGGAGAACCGGGTTTGATTCCCCACTCCTCCACTTGCAGCTGCTGGTGTGACCTTGGGCCAGTCACAGTTCTGTCTCTCAGAGCTCTCTCTCAGCCCCACCTACCTCACAGGGTGTCTGTTGTGGGGAGGGGAGGGGAAAGGAGATTGTAAACTGCTCTGAGACTCCTCAAAAGGTAGAAAAAAGCAAGGTATAAAAACCAACTCTTCTTCCCAGTTTGCATATTTCCTAGAGCATCCTTAGCTACAGAGTGCTCCCTGCTTTCTGTTGATCAGATTGCTTCTAATGGGATTTTCTCTTTAAACCTGTTGCTGCTTCTCTTCCAGCATTTCTAATTATTTAGGCAGTTAGTTGGCACATCTCAGGCTTCTGCGTGGGATGTCTGGCTGAGGGTAGGAGGACAACACGTTCTTTCAAATTGGCAGCCTGCCACCTAGAAATCTTCCCTTTAGCATAGCTCTTATCAGAATGAATGCAGCTCATGCCAGAATAATTGGAACACCCTAGCTTGGCCAGGATGGTGGGCTTTTGAATGAAGCTTGAATGCCCTTTGCCTGTTTCTGTAATCTGGGGTGTTTGGTGCTAACTGTTGTCGTGCTCTCTAGGGGGCTTTTGGTGCCTTACAGAAGATCTGCGAAGATTCCTCTGAGCTCTTGGACAGTGATGCTCTCAATCGGCCACTTAATGTCATGATCCCAAAGTTCCTACAGTTTTTCAAGCACTGCAGCCCCAAAATTAGGTCTGTGCTTTCTTCACTACCGATTCCTGTTATGTATTCCATGAGTTGAGCTAAGATCAACTTTTGTATGAGAACTCTGAAGTAGCAAGTCATCCAACCCCTCCCATTTCTCTGGAAAGAGTATTATGCTATATCCTGGATAAGGAGGAGTTTCATAGCCTTCTATCTAGTTCAAAAATCAGGATTTTGAAGAAGTATTATTGAGTTATTTCTTCCCCCATCAGAGTTAGCAATCTTGACTAGTTTCATGTTTGTAAAACTTCTAGATGTTAATAGAATTTTATTAACTGTTAGAACTCAGCTTGCTTCTTAATTTGCATGTTTTGGGAAATATCTTTAACTTTTGAAAAAGGTATAATTTCTAAAAACTAGAATTCCAGCAGTCTTTAATTACATGATGATTTTTAAAACCCTCATAAATGATATTGATCTGATTAGGAGCAGAATGGTGCTTGCATGGGAAATAGCTTTTTAATCGTAACTTATTGGCTTATTTTGTGGGATGCAAAGTACAAAACTTGGAAACAAATTGCTGTGCTTTTTCCTCCCTCAGTAATGCAGTAGCATACACAGAAACTGAGTTGCAACTTTGGTCTGTTTTGTTAAGCTCAGCTTTTTCCCCAGTGTGGAATTAGCCAGAACTGCATTTGAACCCAGAGAATGTGTTGTTTGATTACTGGGTTGTATAAGTATAGTAGTAGCTGTAATAAATGTAGTAATAGCCTTTAATCAACAGTTGTTTCAGCTGTTTGTGCTCTTTCTTGCCAGGTCTCATGCTATTGCCTGTGTTAACCAGTTCATCATGGACAGGGCCCAAGCACTGATGGACAACATAGACACTTTCATTGAGGTAAGGTGGATGTTCCTGTGCCCTTGGTTCCTGTTGGGTGTGGTGGCCGCACAGCCTGTGACTCGCTGTGGACTGAGCCCAGGGCTTTCCACATTCGCTTATCTGTTGAGGAAACACTGCCGTGGGAATCTTTGTATTGCAGCAGGTTCTGGATCATGTTCCAGGAAATATTTGCAGTTCACCCTTGTCACTGATCTGGCCTGTGGAGCTTCATTATTGTCATGGGTGAGCTGTGTATGTCTTAAACGCCCCCTTCATTTTTCTGCAGCTACACAGTTGGGGAAGATTAGTGGTGGGTGGATAGCAGCGTTAGTAAGAATTCCCTGTCCCTCCTGAAGAGTGCCTGTTGTGAGTTTCCCACAGTTCTGCAGAATGCTGTTGGAAAAGCTGTTGCATTTAGGCGAACAGAACCCTCTGAGCGGTGAAGGGAGGCCAGCTATTCCCTTCCTAAAGTATCCATAATTTCAGTGCGTGTCAGCTCTTGGGGGCTCTTACTCTGCTGTATGATCATTCTACTGAGAGGTCTTTGGCTTTCTTGGTCTCAGTGACTTTTGACCACAGTAAGTGACTACCCATGGCCAGAGTTAGCGTTAGAAAATACAGGGCCCAATACAGGAACTGAGGTATTTGGCTCTTAATGGTAGCATGCTCTTCTGACCCAGGCTTAGACAAATGTAGTGTTTTGTATCCAGTCATACAATTCTGGAGACATGAGGACAATTCCATGTTTGGAAGAGGGGGGTGATGATTTTTGCTGAATCTCCCTGTCTACTGCAGGCCTCAGTTTAATCACTGGAATACACTTGAGGGTCCACTGACCCCAGGGAACAAAATTTCCAGGGGCTCAACTGGTGGCAGCAGGAGAAAGCAGAAAAGTCCAGCACTATGAGGTCTGCTCCACAAGCTGATCTCGTTGGATATAAGCCAGCGTGGCCTAACTATGTTTTTTGAAACTGATGCATCTGTCCTTGTCTTGTGCTGCCTCTGCACTTGAAAACATAAAGGTATTTTCTCTTGAAAACCTCAGGTGTCCATAGGATAGAGCTTGTAGGCCCTGTATAGCTGGCTTCCCTATTCTTTCCCTTATAGACCAAACATGATGCTGTCACTGCACCTCTGCTTGCCAAAAAAAATCTTTATGGAGAAGACAAAAAACTATAAACACAGTGCTTCACTACATATTTTTTAAAAATCTTGCTGGCTTCATTACAGCACGTTCTAGAAGAATCAACAGCAGCATGAGAGTCTTTGGTTTGGGCCAGTTGACTAGAGGGCATGGATAGGGTGGGAATGTTGTCTGAAGGATCTTTTAAAAATACTTTTATTATACATAAACTTTGAATATTAATTTTTCCTGGTCTCGGCAGCATCTTTTTGCCCTGGCAGTAGATGAAGATCCTGAGGTCCGGAAAAATGTGTGCCGAGCACTGGTGATGCTGCTTGAAGTGCGGATTGACCGACTGATCCCCCACATGCATAGCATCATTCAGGTAAGCACCCTTCCTCTGCCGATCTTGTCCCCATACAATCCTGCCTTGACATGTTTTGAGAGCTCTAATGGAGGTTGGGATGAGGTTACTGATGCAAAATGAGGATAAGCATGCTTGCCAGCTGGCTTATGCCACTGGTGAGTTTTTCTGGCTGTTGCTTCCTGCTTCAGTCCTGGCAGCCTTGTAATAGAAAGCTGCCTGAGCCAGTGCTGGTTGTCTTTGTTTTGCTTTAGCCTCTAGGGTTCTGGAAGTGCCATGGGGAATAAAAGTGGAATTGAGCTGGCATAGTTTCATCTCCTGATAGCATTCCATGGTACTTGGTCACTGCTGATCCAGTGGGTGACTTTACACTGCTATCTTGCTTGTTAGGAGGTTTTGTACTGTGAAGTTCTGAAGCTGACCTGGCAGGTCATACCCCAAATACTGTGCCCTTTTGATGGTATATGTCTGACTTTTGATGTTCTACACTATAGGCAGTGACTGGGACTGAGCCAGAGTTTCTGTTTCTGTCTCTTCCCTAGTACATGTTGCAGAGGACCCAGGACAGTGACGAGAATGTGGCATTGGAGGCGTGTGAATTCTGGCTGACCCTGGCTGAGCAGCCCATCTGCAAGGAGGTGCTCTCTTCACATCTGGTGCAGTGAGTACCTTCCCTTCTGTAAGATCAGTTTGTTCTCCTTCTGGGATGCCAGTTCTAAAGCTTCTGTTTCCTTTGCTTCCAGCTAAAGGGCAGCATGGTTGTATGTGTGATGAAGGCATGATGGGTCATGGAGGGCCTTATGCGAGCTAAATAGTCTACATGCACCTTCTCTGTGAATGTCTTTGCCACTGCATCCTTAAGCAGTTGCTCTATATCAAAAAGAAAAAGAAAGGGGGGGGGGAACTGGTTTGCTGCCTAGGTTAGTTCCATCGTGGTTAATGGGTGCCTCTGCAGTTGAATTCCTCTCTAGGGAAGTTAAAGAAGGTGCTAGTGCCCTCAAAATAGGAGCCAAACAGGATGGTCTTGAAAGAAGTAGAGATCTTCGACGTGGTCTCTGTGCTTCACACCATTGGGTTTCTGCGCCTGCGCCGAAACTCATCGGTGTCTAGAAAGCTAACGGATTTTCGCGCCCAGTGCCTCCGGGCATGCGCGGGCCGGCTCCCCGCATGCCCAGGAGAGCCAGGCGCGGACATCCCGCCAGTTCTCTTCTGACCGCCGAACTGGCAACAGCCTAACTTGTCGAGTCGTTGAAAACTTTAGAAAGCTTCTTACGAACTTTGCCTTATCGAACACGGACTGGACTTTGACTACGTTTCTTCTTAACGGACGCTGGCTTCTGTAGAGCTCTCCCCTCCTCGAGCTCAGTGAGTCCCCCCCCTTCCCCCCCCCAGCCCCGATTCGCTGTATGGCTCAGCGTTGGGGCTGCTTTAAGCGGTGCACCAACTGTGGGAGCAAATTAGCGGCCCCCGACGGGCACTCGTTGTGTATACTGTGCCTGGTTGAGTCCCACAGACCGGAGTCGTGCGCTCATTGCGCCAAGTTCTCCGATCAAACCCGAAAAAACAGGGCAGCCCGCCTCAAAGTGGCACTATTAGAATCGGCGTTGCGCCCGGCATCGGCTTCCTCCATGGATCAGGCTATGCCATCGACGTTGACAGCACCCCCGACATCGATCTCGGCATCGAAACCACCGGTACCGAAGGCTGCATCGGACCTTGGCCACCGGCCTACTAAGCGCCCCAAGCTTGTCCACTCCTCTTCTTCAACCCCCACCAAAAAGAAGAAGAAGGAGAAGTCGGAGTGGAAAAAACATCACCCAGCCAATAAGTCCCGCAGTAAGGGCGAGGCTGTGGGTCGCCAAGCGACGGACGCCAGGCAGCCAATGTCGACGGCGGAAGGCGCACCATCGGATCCATCCCGACCGCCACCACCACCAGAGATCATCCACCTCCTGGATTCTCCACTGAGACCACCGGGCCCCAATCTCCCGGAGATGGTCCTGGAAACGCAGGAGTTCTTCGGTGCAGAGTGCACCTCGCCACGCCGGGAGCGCTCACGGACTTCCTCACACTCTAACTCCAGGCGATCAGCCTCCCCCGTCGGCACGGACCAGTCACGTCCGCCTGATTTCGAGAGCCCACATGAGGACTCAGAGGCGCATTCTCCACCTCGACCCCCGTCCAGACATGGACTTCCAGACCGTCGAGATCGCCCGCGTTCTCCACATCACCACGACTACCGACATTGGGATCAACGTCGATACTATCCTTATGGAGCCTACCCTTTGTCTTCGACATTGCTGTGGCTGTCTCCATCCCCTTTGGCGTGGGACCACCCACCGCAGTATCGATCGAGGTCACCCAGGTACTACCCATACACGGAACCTCCACGACATCACGACATCGATACCAGAGGTACAGCTCCCCTCCGACACCACTCTCCATCACCCCCGTGGAGACCGATACCGGACATGCAGAGGAGGCCACCTTCGACACCGGCGGCAGCACCGATATCGGTACCACCGCCGGCACTGATACGACGGCAACCAACTCCGGCACCGACTCCACAGCCGGACAGGCCCGCTCCGGACAAATCACCTTCGGCATCGGAGTCCTCCGACTCTGAGGAGGAGGGCTCTTCCACTCGTAGTTATCCATACCGACCCTCGCCTAAGCCGGATACGTCGGAGAATCTCCCTATTTCACCATCAGAGGATGTCTCTTCGTACGGCGATCTAATTAAAAGGATGGCCCACTCACTGGGGATACCGATAGCACTGCCACCACAAGTTGTCTCCGACCCAGTATTTGACATAGTGCAAATGGATTCCTCTCCATCAATTGCCCTCTCTATGTCATCAGTCCTATTACAGGCTACCAAATCACAATGGGACAAACCAGCATCAGCACCAGTGTCTTCGAGAAGATTAGACCACATGTACCGCCTTCAGGAAACGGGAGTGGAGTTCTTATTGACTCATCCTAAACCTAATTCAATGGTGGTAAACTCTTCGTCACGTTCTAAAAAGTCCCATTCCACTCCTCCAGACCGGGAGAGCCGCCGCCTGGACGCCTTTGGGAGGAGATTTTATTCGGCCGGCACCCTGGGCATCAAGACCAGTAACTATTTGGCCTGCATGGGCCGCTATCAATATGCGCTGTGGGAACAGCTGATGGACCTGATACAGGGTCTCCCAGAAGATAAGCAATTAGCAGTCAGGAGGATCCAAAAGGAGGGTCTAGTGTTAGCCAAACAACAAGTGAACTCGGCTAAACATGTACTAGACGCCTCCTCCAAAACAATGTCAACAGCTATTGCGCTCCAAAGACACTCGTGGCTGCGGACGACATCCCTCTTGCAGGACACCAGGGTCCTTGATCGAGGACCTGCCTTTCGATGGCCAGGGGCTGTTCCACGCCACAACAGATACAGTTCTCCAAGACTTAGATAAAAGCATTAAGGCTTTGAGAACCCTAGGCATGTCAAGTTCCACAACAAGGCAATACAAACCCCTCACTTGGTCCAGACCCTGGTCCAGAAGACCGTCGACCCGGAATTCCCCAGAACGCACCTGGAGGCCGCGCCCATCACCTACCCAACAACGGCAACCGTATGCCACCAAGCAATGCTCTGCTACAGGCCAACAAATGGGCCGCCAAAAGTTCTCTCGGCCCCCCAAGCAGGGCCTTTGACTCTGTCCCTACTCCTCCTCTACCACTACGCCTAGCACCCTTCCTACACAAGTGGCGGGAGGTTACATCCGACAAATCGGTGCTTTCCATCATCTCCAAGGTCTACCACATAGAACTGCACCAAAAACCTCTTTATGTGTTCGTAGCCACCCCACCAACTCCCGCACTACTAAACGAGGTCTCCACCTTACTCCAAAAGGACGCCACACACCAACAGGGACAAGGCTTCTTCTCCCGGTATTTCCAGATCCCGAAACGGGACGGAGGGACGAGACCCATCTTAGACCTAAGGAATCTCAACAAATTTGTGTGTTACCAACGGTTCCGTATGGTCACCCTCCGGTCCTTCCTGCCCCTGCTTCGAAGACACTCCTGGATGGCGACGCTGGACCTCCAGGATGCCTATTTTCACATCTCCATAGCTCATCACCATCAAAAGCTTCTTCGCTTTGCTATCGGAGGCAGGCAGTTCCAGTACAAGGTCCTCCCCTTCGGCCTCTCCACCGCACCCCGGGTGTTCACCAGAACCATGGTGGCAGTAGTAGCGTTCCTTCGTCTTCAGGGAATCACCATCTTCCCTTACATAGACGATTGGTTACTGGTAGCAGACTCCCCGGATATCCTTCTAACACACATCAGGATTACCCGCACCCTGCTGGCAGACTTAGGGCTCAGGATAAACGAGGAAAAATCACACCTCCAACCGTCCCAGTGTGTTCAATTCATTGGAGCACTCCTTGGCTCCAACTGTCTGACGGCGTTCCTCCCAGAGGACAGAGCACCTCCAATCGCATCGCTAGCCCACCAGGTAGCTACCCAGCCCACGTCCTCGGCCTTGATATTCCAGCGCCTTTTGGGACTGATAGCGGCCACTACCTCAGTCATCCCGATGGCAAGGCTACAGATGCGCACACTCCAGATCTGGTTCCTCAGTGTTTTCCGGCCAAACAGGGACCCGCAATCAACCAGACTTTCCCCCCCGCCCGAGATGAGGACCTCGATCGAGTGGTGGACAATACAGGGGAACCTGCTCCAGGGAACTCCCTTCCCCCTCCCCTACCCTAACGCTCACTTCAGACGCCTCCCTATGGGGCTGGGGAGCACACCTCCGGGGCCATACCGCGGGAGGTCAGTGGGAAATCTCCCTCAGAAACAAGCATATAAATTTCCTGGAACTACTAGCTATGTTTTACGCCCTCCGGACTTTCCAAGCCATTGTCCGAGACCACTGCATTGCCATTCTTTCGGACAATACAACAGCGGTAGCATACATCAACCGCCAAGGGGGCACAGTATCCAGGTCCCTTTGCACCCTGGCTCTCCAACTATGGACATGGTGCCTCGAGCATCGTATTTACCTTTGGGCCACTCACATACCAAGAGCCCAAAACACCCAAGCGGATCTCTTGAGCAGAGGCCTAAGTTCCCCCCACGAATGGGAACTCTCAAACAAACATCTTCTCCCCATATTCCTCAGCTGGGGCACCCCAGACATCGATGTGTTTGCGACCAGGCACAACTCAAAATGCGCCAAGTTCTGCTCTCAGGGAGGCATGGATCCAGACTCCCTCGGAGATGGCCTCCTTCTCCCTTGGGGAACTGGATTCCTGTACATCTTTCCACCCCTCCCACTTCTCACACGGGTCCTCTGGAAGATCCATGTGGAGAAAGCAGACTGCATACTCATCGCCCCCTGGTGGCCCCGCCAACCATGGTTCTCCCTACTCCTATCTCTGGCTCAGGGACACTTCATCCATCTCCCTCCAGACCCACACCTCCTCAGCATCGCCAACTCCCCACTCCTTCACCACGACGTTCCCCACCTAAAACTAACTGCGTGGAGACTTTCCCCCCCGATTCCCATCTAGGGTAGCCAATGTCCTCCTGAACTCCAGGAAGCCATCTACCCGCGCTTCGTACAACTACAAGTGGTCCAGATTCATGGCGTTCCTGGGACCCAGCGATACCTCGCCAACCTCAGTGGGGCTAGAGCGCATCTTCAATTTCCTCTTGTCTCTGGCGGACTCTGGCCTATCACACTCCTCCATTCGGGTGTATTTGGCAGCCATCTCGGCGTTTCACAATGCTATAGATACGTTTACAGTCTTCACTCACCCACTCTCCAAACGCTTCCTCAGGGGCCTGCTACATCTGTATCCCCCGGTCAAACAGCCAGTTCCCTTATGGGTTCTTCGCCAACTGACAAGGAAACCATTTGAACCGTTATCCTCATGCGACCTCAGACTCCTGACACGGCCTTCTTAACAGCGATCACCTCTGCCCGAAGAGTGGGTGAAATCATGGCGTTCCGACATGATGCACCGTACCTGTCCTTCCTGCCTAACGGGGTACGCATCCTCCCGGATATCTCCTTCTTACCCAAGGTACTTTCAGAATTTCACCTACACGCTGAAGTCTTTCTCCCCGACTTCTTTCCCAACTACACCTCGGAGACAGAACGCTTACTTCACTCCCTTGACGTCAAGCGAGCCATTCTTTACTATCTTCAGAGGACCAAGGCGACCAGGCGATCCCCACGCCTCTTCGTCTCCTATGCCCACAACAGAATGGGCATGCAAATTACCTCACGCAGACTCTCTAGATGGATAGTCGAACTCATTTCACTTTGCTACAAGCTAGCACAAACTCCTCTACCAGGCCCTCTCAAGGCCCATTCTACAAGAGCTGTTTCTACCTCGACAGCATTTCTAAGGGGAGCTGCGTTGTCAGACATATGCAAGGCCGCCACGTGGGCCTCCCCAAACACTTTTATACGGCACTATGCCCTAGACACGAGGGCGTCGGACAGCACAGCCATGGGAAGACTTATCCTGGCTTCTGCTTCACGTTGACCGCCTGCCTGCACCCGCCTCCAGGTAGGTCTTGCTCGCTAATCTCACAATGGTGCTTACCTGTAACTGATGATCTTCGAGTGGTCATCTGTGCATTCACACCTCCCACCCTCCTTCCCCTCTGTAGCCAGGCGGAGCTCTTCTTTGTTCTGGTTCCAGCGGTCAGAAGGAACTGGCGGGATGTCCGTGCCCGGCTGTCCTGGGCATGCGCGGAGCCGGCCCGCGCATGCCCGGAGGCGCTGGGTGCGAAAATCCGTTAGCTTTCTAGACACCGATGAGTTTCGGCGCAGGCGCAGAAACCCAATGGTGTGAATGCACAGATGACCACTCGAAGATCATCAGTTATAGGTAAGCAACCTGTTTTTCTTCAGTATTCTTTGTGTCAGCTCTGTTTTTTTTGGCAAGCTACTGGTACTTGAGTTGAGAAGGAACTGCCGGAATCATGCCGTATACTCAGGCGTTTCACGGGGTGGGGTGAGGAGACTGAGAAACAGGTTCTGTTCCCAGGGCTGCTACACACCATTATTGTGTGCCTACATTTGCCTGCTTTTCAGTCTAAAGTAGCAGCAATATGTTTGGCTTTCAGTGCTGGTAGATATTTGTTTGCTGTGGGGAGCCTTTGTATTTGAGTGTCAGTCATAAAAATGCCACCCCCCATGTGTTTGCTCCTGTTTGGTAATTGTGGGCTTTGTCGCCAGCTATGATTGGTGTAACTCTGTCTTCGAGCCCCATTTACTGAATCATTTTTTCCTCTGCCTTCTCTTGACAGGTTGATTCCAATTTTGGTGAATGGAATGAAGTATTCTGAAATTGACATCATATTGCTAAAGGTACTTCTCTGATAATCCAAACAGCTTGGGAAAACAAGAGTGACTAGTTGCCCCTTTCCCCCTTAAATTATACCTCCATCCCCCCTTTTTGGATTGGATTATACTTGCAACTTCTTTAACTTCCATTTTTCCTTACATCGTTATTGGTACTGACACAGTACATGGTAGTATGGTTAATTCTGAGGAGGCCAAGCAATTTTCTTCCATTGGTACTTTCCATTCCTACACCTTTTACTTTGCGATTCAGCCTGGAAGGCTACCTAGCTTCTGACTACAGCAGCACAATTACGCTGTGCCCTCTGTGTGTATAAAAAGTGAGCATACCACTCGTATCCCAAGCCTTCAAGTTCCTTAGGCCATCTCTGTGTGGCTGGTGTTTTATGGATGGTCCTTCTCTACTGAGGCTTCAGAGATGGAAGCTGCCCTAGGGCACTGGCTCACTTGCCAGTGAGTCCATAATATTATTTATTTATTGGACTTATTGATTGTCCTATCCCAACTTGCTCCAGGCTCTGGGCAATATACAGTATGGCGTAAGCCTTAGGAACAGTATACACACTTTAAATATAATAAAGTTAATAACGTTAAAACCAATTTAAAACAGATTCAAGATGGCATCACTAACAATTACACATTTGAAAATCTGGAATTCTGGACTGTTTGGTCACTTCCCAGGGTATTTGGAGGGGAGGATGGGGGGGGGGGGTGCCAGCCTTGTAGGAAAACCATCACTGTCCCTAACCAAAAGCCTGGCGGAACATCTCTGCCTTACAGACCCTGCAGAACTGCATTAGGTCTTGAAGGGCTCTGACAGTATTAGGCAGAGAGTTCCACCAGCTCGGAGCCAGAACCAAAAAGACCCTGTCTCTGGTCAGGGACAGCCGGACCTCTTTGGGGCTAGGGATCACCAGTAAGTTGTTACCTGTGGAGCGTAATGCTCTCCTGGAGATATAACGGAGGAGATACAATCACTGGTAGGGGACCTTCTTTGCTGCAGACTCCATGATAAACTGCACCCATATGCTAGCTGTATTGCTTCACAAGAAGGGTGCTCAGGTATTTTTTGGAAGTGGAACCGTTCACTTGTAAATGAGCTTTGGGTTCTGCATAAAGAGCTCCAATTGCCCTATAAAATTTCCCCCCAAAACCCATTATAGATAAGAGTTTCTTTCAGAAACAAAGGCTGTAACCTGTCAAAAGCCTTTTCTATATCTAATGACAGTATAGTCACCTCGATATTATTTTGATTGCAATGAGATATAACATTTAAGGTTTTCCTTATATCGTCTGCAAGATTTCTGGAAGGTAAATCTGGATTGATCTGGGTGTATGAAAGATGTTATAAACAAGCTCATTCTTCTTGCCAATAGGGCTGTAAATATTTTCATGTCCTGGTTAAATAGAGGAATTGGTCTGAAGGAGGTCTCATTAACAAGAGGAACGCGACAGGGCTGCCCACTGTCCCCCCCTCCTGTTTGCTTTGGCCATGGAGCCACTCACAGAAAGTATTAGAGACAACAAAACTATATCAGGAGTTGCAATCAATAACTCAGAATATAAAGTTTGCCTCTTTGCAGGAGATATGTCCCTATATTTAACAAAGCTGGCTGAATCCCTACTTGAAGTTGAAGACATTTTAAAACAGTTTAAAGAGGTTTCCGGTCTATAGGTTAATTTAAATAAAACAGAGCTATATCCGATTAACATCACACCAAGTTCAGAAAAGTTTATAGAAGACCATTTCAGATATAAGTGGATAACAGATTCCTGGTGATAACTGGGAATCTGGATTCCATTGAATTTAAATAATATTCTAAATGTCAAACCCATAAAAATCTTTTAAAAAATCACAACTGAACTGCAAAGATGGGATAAACTTCCATTAACTTTGGCAAATAGACTTAATTTGGTTAAAGCATTTGCTTTCCCTAAACTTTTATTTCTATTTAGGACTATCCTGATTACAGTTACGTATTTTAGGCAGTGAAAATCCACACTAAATAAATTTTATGGGGTTTTCATAAGCCAAAAATCAATTTTAAAATTCTAAGACAATCTACGAAAATGGGAGGAATGGGATTACTGGATTTAAAGAGGTATTACAAGACGGCTCAGTTATCCCACTTAGTAGTAATGCTTTCTCCTGTGGCCACCCCTGATTGGAAGAAAATAAAATAAAGCTACACTTCATCCCTATCTATACAAGAAGTGGTATGGAATAAAAAACAGCATAGACCTACGAATATAAAAAAAGCAGAATATGTTACCTTCATTAAAATTATGGGATGCAAAATGCTCAAAATTAGTTTCAAACCCATCCTTACTATCTCCATATTTGGGCCAGAATTGGTTTCCCCTGGCATTAAATCCAGAAGCCTTTATAAAATGGAAAGAAGCTAAATTAACAAGATTAATAGTTATCTTTAGCAAGGGTACGCCAATGGACAAAAGCAAATTAGACCATAAAGCAGGCCCCAGATTACCTTGGTATCAATATATGCAATTACAACATTTATTTGCCTCCCCACAATTCAGAGAGCTAGGAAAGAAACCGTTCACCCCATTTGAAACTCTTATAAAAGTTGAGACTTCCTCCTTTAAAGGTCTGATCTCTATACTGTATAACATACTAAGACAAACTGATATTGGAACACCACTTTCCTACCAAGGAAGTTGGGAACAAGACTGCAGTAGGACTATATCTAACCAGCAATGGCAATCTTTTTGGAAATCTTCAACATTACAATCACATTCAATGAATATCAGAATGCAATAATTTAAGATCTTAACAAAGTGCTGTTTATCACCACAGAAATTACACTATATATGTCCTTATACGAGTTCACAGTTCTGGAAAGGATGTGGAGCTATAGCATCCTTCTTCCACTGCTGGAGGACATACCCACAGCGTAGCCCAGTTTTGGAATTCAATAATTGAACAAATTAATAATATAACAGGTTATCTTATTCCGAAAAAACCAGAATAACTATTACTATCTTTATGGGAAGATTGTGAGTTGTGGAGTTCAAAGAAAATATTAATTGACTTTCTGCTAAGCAGCAGCCAGAGCCTCAATTGCCATAAAATGGAAAAATAATCTACCTCTTACAACCAATCTATGGTATGAAAGGATCTGGCAATCTTACGTTATGGAAAAGATAGTGTATAAAAACTCCCAGACCGTCAGTGTGAAGCAAAATGATCGCTTTCTGGCAATCTGGTATCCATTCTTCGAATACATGATATCAAAAGGTAAAGTGCCAAGAGAAGTATACCCTGTATAGACTTGATACAACTGTAAACTGATGTACCTTATAACACTAAATTCTGTGTTTAGTAGATAAAAAATATCAGTATCAACTCAATAAGAATTCAGATCTTAACTAACTGCAAGTTGAAAATGTTATGCAAGTCATAATAAGTATAATTGTATTATGTATTTCTACCTATTATTTAATAAAAATTGTTCAAAGAAGAAGGAGGAGGAGGGGGCTCAGGTATATGGATCAGATCAGTTGAGTTCTAATGATTACTTTCCCAGTAGTCCTGGGTAACACTTGATGGGCATGGAAAGCTAGTGACCCCCCCTGTGGTACTGCTGCATAGAGCTAATAGTTAAGGATCTGTTAGAATCCAGTATGGTTCCTTAAAAGGAAAAATCATAATTTATAACAAGTGTTCGACCAAGACCACAGAAATTGTTCCAAATCTTAATGCAGTTCCACAGGGCCTGCAAGACAGAGCTCTTCCGCCAGGCCTTTGACTAGGAGTCGCCACCAGTAGTATCATCCATCGCGAGCAACACCTGGGATGTGGGCTGGCCCTGAACACAGCCCAGGCCTGATGGTCAGGGGGATCGAACCCAACCTGATAGGAAGCCATCTGATTAGTGATGAATGGAAGCATTTTATTGTAATTTATGGTACTTTATCTCTAATTTATTGGAACTGTTTTATTATTATTGCTGATTTTAACCGTTTTATGATATATTGGATTGGCACTTTGTGCCCTTGTGAGCTGCCCTGAGCCCGCTTGCGGGGAGGGTGGGGTATAAAAATGAAATATAAATAAATAAATCCCAACTCTGCTACAAAACTTAATGGCTGACCTTGGACTACCCTTTGTCTCAGCCTAGCCTACCTTAAAGAATAAAATGAAGAGGGGAAGAATTTTGTTTGCTGCCCTGCATTCACTGAAAGAAGGGTAGGATAAACATGTGGTAGACGTGGGTGAGCAAACCAAGTAATTAGAGTTCATGCCTTTGTGGAAGTGATGCATGACCTTCATCCTGACAACAGTGATGTTTCGTTGTATTCATACTGTCTGATCCATGGAGGCATGGTCTGAAGGGTCCAAGCGGGCTTTTGTAGTGCTCATATTTGGGGAGCAGAAGATGGGACTGCAAGCTATCCTAGCAGGCTCTCTCATTTGTGACTTCAGAGATTTCTTTTCTACTGGGAAGCCTATGGAAATTCTGGTTAAAAATGTTATTCAGAGTGGCTTTTTGGAAAGTCTTCATAGTATCAAATGGGTTTGTGCTTTTGGGGGTGGTAGGAAGGCCGTCAAAGGTCTGGAAGTGAAGTCATGGGAGGGGTGGTGCTCATCCTGTTTGGCTCTTGCTTTTATCTAGTTTCTGTAGAGGTTAACTGTCTTATGTCCAGAGGCACAGGTCAGCACCTGTACTGGAGAGATAAATCGAGTAGTATGCTGGTTTGCAAGGTGCCATTTTGTTGGCAGGTGAGGTTCCCTGTCCAGTGGGCTTATGCCTTAACCCTCCCCCCTCAATTGCAGGGTGATGTAGAAGAAGATGAGGCCATCCCTGACAGTGAACAGGATATCAAGCCTCGCTTCCACAAGTCCCGCACAGTTACTCTGCAGCATGAAGAGGAGCGGCTGCAGGATGGCGAAGATGGGGAGGACGAGGACGACGACGACGACGACACCCTGTCCGACTGGAACCTGAGTGCGTATTTGGTTCTTGAGGTCGGGTTTCAAATGTGGTGGTACTAAGCCAATCAGACAGGATACGAACGCGTTATAGGAAACTGCAGCAGGGGTGGTCCCGTAGCCTGTCCGTTATCCTCTGACCAGTGAAAGTGCAGGCTGCGTGTATGTGGAACTGTTCCAAGTTTTCTCCAGCCAGCTGTTATTTTCTCATGTAGCTCTTTTTGACACCCAAGAACCAGTTGGGTCTCTTGTGTGATTTTTTTTTTTTAGCCAGTCGTAGTTGGTTGGAGTTGGAAGGGGGGGAGGTGGAACCCCTAGCTTATCTACAGGTACATTGTTTCTATTGAAAAGTGTTTGATGCCGGGGGGCAGAGGGGCTAAAGTGGTCAGTATCAAGGTTCAAAGATGCTGTCCTCAGGGAGCCCTGTCTGTTGCTCTGTACCCATAGTGGATAGCTCCCTACCACATAGTCCACTTCTTTCCTTCAGGAAAGTGCTCTGCTGCAGCCCTTGATGTCTTAGCCAATGTCTTCAGAGATGAGCTCCTCCCTCACCTGCTCCCACTGCTCAAGGGGCTGCTCTTCCACCCTGAGTGGGTCATCAAGGAGTCAGGGATCCTTGTTCTAGGAGCCATTGCTGAAGGTAAGGCTACAGCTTTTGACTCAACCAGAGTCTGCATCTGGCAGTCACCTTACAGAAGCAGAGAACTGAAAACCATGGATTTGTAAAGAAATGTTCTGCTTTTCTAGGCTGCATGCAAGGGATGGTTCCCTACCTCCCAGAGCTGATTCCGCACCTGATCCAATGCCTCTCGGACAAGAAGGCCCTTGTGCGTTCCATTGCCTGCTGGACCCTGAGCCGTTACGCCCACTGGGTGGTGAGCCAGCCCCCCGATATGTATCTCAAGCCTCTGATGACCGAGCTGCTGAAGCGGATTCTTGATAGCAACAAGAGAGTACAAGAGGCTGCTTGCAGGTAACTTGTTTATAAGTGTCACCTGAATTGATGCGTGTGAAATAAGCAACAATGGCACTGAGCCACAGGTCAGCCTTATTAAAGGCACAAGGCTTTCTCTGGATGTGATGAGGAACTTGAAGTTTGATCTCTGCAATGATGGGTTGTGTATTCATACTGTCTGATCCAGAGAAATGCCCTGATATTTCTGATCAAATGCAGTATCTTGGAAGGCTGTAGATCAATCTTATATCATGAAACTACTTGCCAAAGCTCTTTGGAATATAAAATTTGACTAGGTTGCTGTGAATTTTAGTCTTCTTCCCCTACTATTTCTAGTGCTTCTCTAATCTTGTCACTGTCCAATACTTGTCCTTTTTCAACTTTAATTTTAGTGCGTTTGCCACCCTTGAGGAGGAGGCGTGCACTGAGCTGGTCCCCTATCTCAGCTTCATCCTGGATACTTTGGTTTTTGCCTTTGGGAAATACCAGCACAAGAACCTGTTGATCCTGTATGATGCAATTGGCACATTGGCTGATTCTGTTGGCCACCACCTCAATCAGCCGGTATGTGCATTCTTCCTTTTGGCACCAAACTGCGGTTTTGTCAGGTGCTGGACCATTTAAAGGGAATAATCCATAAGCCAGCCAGAAATCTCCAGCAAGTCAGTTTTCTTGAAGCTAAGGCTCAACGGGTGAAATTTCTAGAGAAAGGAAGTCCCAAAATGTGTTAAAGCTCACTGTTCCTGAGCTTACAAAAGAAACAGGAGAAATCTTGCCATGATTTCTGGGAGTCAGGATGATGAGGCACTGCAGTTCAGATGGTAGATGCCTTGTTTGCACATAGAAGATCTTGGGTTCAGTTGCTGCTGTCTCCAGTTTAAATGATTGGGTGGCATAGCTGAAGATGATTTATGGCTGACAACAGCTTAGTAGGATTTGAGGTCAATGAACCAATGATCTGACTTGGTATAAAGCTGTTTCATAGGTTTAAGACATGCTTCTTAGTGCTTACAGCATGCTTCTGATACGGCATTCTTCTTAAATAGACTTGCCAGAACCATTACAGGACAAGTGCTCAGTCATTTCCTGCATCAAAATCACAAAAATAGGGAAGGTACTATGACATGAGCTGTAACATCCTGAAACCGGGACCTCAGTTATTGCTGTGGGTGAGGGGTACCTGTGAGATAAATGGCCTTGATGTGCTGCAACTCGAGGCAGCTGTTGGCTAGAGGGTGATACACACTATGTTATTGAGCTCCAGCAAGGAAAAACTGGTGTTGCCTTGGTTCAGAAAACCTTTCACAAATAACAGCATGTCACACTTTGCAGTTTTACTTGTCGAGTATATTTATCTTGTCCAGTTTCTCATCTTCTCATAGTTTTTTAAATAGTATTGTTTGAAACCACCCCTTTTAGAGTCAGACTCAGTGGGACACGTCACAGATCTCCCAGCTTTTTCTAATCTAAATTTTGGTTATCCATCATGCTCAGATTTCTGTGAGTCATGGCGGCTGGAAGCATCTGCAGGTTTCCTGTAAATATTACCCATGTAAGTGGAATTTTAGAATTGCCCCTTGCTGTCAATTAAGAGTACATGAGATCAGAATATTGTTGGGGCCTCCTGATAGCTCTGAGCCCAGAAACTGTGATGACTAATACTTCAAGACATTCGAATCCTGAAGCTGTGTGTTGAATGATTTGGTTCTGAAGGTTTCTGGGTTGAGTTTGTAGTTCTGGAGATGGCTCACATCAATACGGTTGTAACCACAGTCTTCCCTCCCCCAGGAGTACATCCAGAAACTGATGCCCCCTCTGATCCAGAAGTGGAATGAGTTGAAGGATGAGGACAAGGATCTTTTCCCTCTCTTGGAAGTGAGTAGTCAGCCATTATTAGCTTGAATGGGCTCTTTCACTTGGAGAGTGCTGAACTCTGCAGTGATAAGGCTATGTTCGTCTGAATCTAAGGCAGTGTCTGAAATAGAAAATGGATCGTGGCATCTATATAATTGAGAATGAAGTGTTTGTACATTTGTACATTTTGGAAAAATATAGGTTGTCTTATTCTGACTTGTCCAGCTTGCTATCTGGCCACTGGTAAACCATTAGCCACTTGAAAGGAAATGTACACAACAGCACTTTCCTTTGAGGATTGGACTCAGTGGCTCTAAATTAATCAGTCATTATATGCAAGGAAATGTAAGCCAGATGGTCCTCTGTGCATGTCTTATGAGTTCGTCTGTTTTCCTTTCTGCAGTGTTTGTCATCTGTAGCAACTGCTCTCCAGAGTGGCTTTCTACCATACTGTGAACCTGTCTACCAGCGCTGTGTGACTCTGGTGCAGAAGACCCTTGCTCAAGCCATGGTATTGACAGGGTGGTCGTGGTGGGGCTTAGATGTGGGAGCACAGTCACAACTTGGAATAAATTGGAACAAAGGGTGACTTTAACTATCACATGGGACTCTGTTCCTTGGCCCGGTGGATTAACCTCTTGCTTTAACAGCACAACTATTAGACCCCATTGCTCGGTGGATTTTTATGTAGTGTTGGGAAGTGTGTGATTTCTTTGAGGCAAATTGCTTTCCGTCTCCCAATTTACAGATGTATAGTCAACACCCAGACCAATATGAGGCTCCTGATAAAGACTTCATGATCGTCGCTCTGGACTTGCTGAGTGGCTTGGCTGAAGGCCTAGGATGTCACGTGGAGCAGCTCGTAGCACGGAGCAACATCATGACTCTGCTCTTCCAGTGCATGCAGGTGGGGTGAAGTTGCAGTGCAGAGTGTACATTTCAGCCCAGATAGGTTTCCAGGACTCTTTTTAAACAGTCCATGAGAAGCGAAGTTTTGGTGTCGTTGTTCTTTAAAACACAGCTATGCTGCATTGATGCTGGTAAAATTTTGAACTCTGTTGCATGTGATGTGGTTGTGAGAAAACCGGGGAAGTAAGAACTAAAAAATGCAATGATTGGCTTAACATGTAGAAGCAGAAAGCATCTTTGGGGAAACTGAAGCCTAAAAATATGCTAGCAGCAGAAGATTTTTGGTAGAAAAAATATAGAATCCCAAGAGAAATAGACAGTTGGTGTTGGATTACAGAAATGTCATAGAGGCTTCCAGGAGGGGGTGAACGGCATGTTTACCATCACAGGCTTAGAGAAGAAGAGTGCGCTTATTTGGTATTTACTATGTTCAGATTGGCAGGAGAAAACTCAGAACTTAATATGGGACTAGTTAGTGAGGAAGCACAAGAGGATAAAGCAGACTTGGGGATTCATATAGCAGAAGCAGTGAGAGACTTCAGAGAGTTTAGAAAGAATTGTGAAGCCAAAGGCTGGTGCTTGCAGATCCTGATGGTCTGGAACCCACAAAGGGAACCTCCAGTGTTCAGAGGCAGTCAGCCTCTGAATCCCAGTGTCAGGAAGCAACATCTCAGGAAGGTCTTGGCCTCTAAGTGCTTTTGTTAGCCCTCCAGAGAAACTGGTTGGCCACTTGTGAGACAGGATGATGAACTAGATGGACCACTGGTCTGATCCAGCAGGGCTGTTCTTATGTTGTTCTTACATTCATTTGCTATTTGGGGTACATTATTCATTTATTTCATGTATACCCTGCCTCTCCCCAATGGGGACCCAAAGTGGTTTACATTATTCCCCTCTCCTTCATTTTATCCTCACTACAACCCTGTAAGGTAGGTTAGGCAGTGTGAGACTGGCCCATGGTCACCCAGCAAGTATCTACGGCAGAGAGGGGACTGAAACCTGTGGGATCTTAACACTCTAACCATATAGCTAAGACACTCTGATAAGGTGATTCCTTTTCTCATTGTCTGAGAGAAGATCCATGCCTGTTAATTGCCAGATTCCACAGTATCTGTACAAAGCACCTTCATAATGGTATTAACCAAAACGATAATCTTTAGTACGAAGCCTCTGGACTGCAATCCCTTAAGAATAAGAATCCGTCTTTTCCATCTGGATCGTCCACATTTACTTTTCCTCTTCTTCCTGTTACAAGATTGGACATTGGTCATAGTACCAAAGCTTGAGATACGGTTCAGTAGAGTGCAGGCAGAACTGGTCCTTCTAACCTCTCTTGCTCTCCTTGTAGGACACCATGCCAGAGGTTCGGCAGAGCTCTTTTGCACTCCTGGGGGATCTTACCAAAGCCTGTTTCATGCACGTCAAGCCATGCATTGGTAGGTACTTGTTAAGATGGTCCCTTGGTTCCAGATATGACAGTGGTGTCCCCTGTGTTCATATGGGCTTAGATCCTGTGATAAATCTCTACTAATAGAAGTTATTTCCATTGTTGGAATAGGAAAAGCTCCATGAAGGGCTGCTCCTGGGAGAAAAGGGACCCCACAGATCAGCACAGGGGGCAAGTCATGTCTGCAGCAGTAAGGTGGGGTTGATTAAAAACCCCTCCCTCCTTCTGCTAACAGAAATTTGCCATGGGATCAAAACCATTGCCTGAGCCTCTGTATGGGCTGATGGGAAAAGCACAGAGCTACCAGTATTGGCAACAGCTGTTACAACTCTTTGGGATTTTGTGATGCCCTCCTGCCATTGTGGCTTTACATAGCTGGTGGTGGCCAGAAACAAGGGAGCTGCGGCAGTCTGAATAAAAATTAGGCAAGTATCCAAAGATGTTGCAGAAGACTGGTAGCATTTTAGAAAAGGCTCACTAGATCTTGTGCATTGCAACTATTCCAAAGGACAGATTTTTTTGCCTTCACTTAACTCTGCTGCAGCTTTTGAGAAACACTGTTGACTGTCAGTCCCTTTTAACAGAGTGAGTGCCACACTTTAAAACAAGAGCAATTGTAGTAGTCTTAAAATTGCAGGGGAGGTCCTGTGCTGTAGCTGAAAGCTCCTCCTATCTTTGAGCCTTTGCACAGAACCCAGTTCCGTAGACTTCAGTCTCATTTGGGGACTGATCTAATAATGAGATCTTGCTCCATTTTTCCTTGCCTTGGCCGTTTAGCCGGAACTGACTAGTACTCTCTCTCTCTCCCCTTCTTTAGCTGAATTCATGCCCATCTTAGGGACCAACCTGAATCCAGAATTCATTTCTGTGTGCAATAATGCCACTTGGGCTATTGGAGAAATCTGCATGCAGATGGGTGAGTGTATTGGGGACCTGCAGTAACATGAGTGTTACCTTTGTGCTACCATGTCACTTGGCATTTGTGTACCCCCTCTGCTTCTTGGTATGTCTTCACCATGTTAGAATAGGCAGTGGTTGGTCTGCTTAAATGATTAATCCCTATGTGATGGCCTTACTAGTGGTAAGGTTCTTTGGTTTCTGCAAGGCGCTGCTAAGCTTTTCATAGTGCTTTTTGTAGTTTCATAGATCCTATTACATGTCTGAAGTATCATTTGCAAGATCCTATAGTGACATCTACCAAGATTTTACTATGACCCACCCCTTCCCACCACAATGACCTCCTGTTTCCTCTTGTGTGTAATCTGTTGCTTCATATTTTACTCCCAAGGTTGACAGGTTTCTCTTGACTTTCTATTAGTCTGTAAACCAGCAAGTGAAAAGTTTGTTTCTTCTTTTGGATGAGGGATGCAGAGCAAAGAGCAGGGTACTGATGGGTGCAAAGTTGTCAGGATCATAGGATCCTAACAGGGCTTGCATTGTATTTTTTCTTATTTGCTATCGCTCAGAAAGAAATGTAACTTCAGCTGTCTCCTTTCATGTCTCCTCATGTCCCCCTCCTACATGTTTATTGCCTTGAGATATATTGCTGTTTGAAGGTCTGGTCAATGTAACCATTTCATCCGGGAGAGTGGCGACCCCACATATTCACACGTCACTGTAGAACAAATGGCCTTTCCTCCCAGGCATTCCCTCCCACCGTTTCCTGGGACACAGAACTGTCTTATCTTGTTGTGAAGACCTTGAAAGTATATTATGGCCGCCAGAGCCGCTTTGTTATGCATGGGTTTCACACATCTGGGTCGCCCAGTTCAAGAAGGGAATTTTTACAACTTTCGCACCTCACCTTTCCTGTGGGAAGTAAAACGGCTCAGGTCCTTTTGCCCGCGTTTTTCCCTTTTCTGTGATTGGACGAATGTCGGGGTTCAAACTGTATTGGAGGGTATATTAACTCTGACTGTTCTTTATGTGGCATCTCTAACAAACATTCGAGAACCTGTCATGCAGTATTAAGAAATAAAGAACTCTGTTTCATCAACAAAGGTCTGATCTTTTGCTGTTAAGTACAGAAGCCTCACAAAAGTCAAGGTTTGGGGCTTAGACTACTAGAGAAATGCATGGTTCAGCTGATTTATTTCTTCACACCAGGAGCTGAAATGCAGCCATATGTCCAGATGGTTCTGAATAACCTTGTGGAGATCATCAACCGCCCAAATACCCCCAAAACACTTCTGGAGAACACAGGTAAGAGACATCCAGGTTTTTTCCCCTAATTGCATTATCTTTAGGTATTTTCACGTTCCTTAGCAGTAGTCATTATAAAGGGAATTTGGGGCGTCTTCTTGTCTGCATCTCACTTGGAAAGGGGGTCTGGCCTTTTTACTGCTGGAGCACATGATCTCGGGATTCTGGGGCTATTCCTTTGCTGACCCTGAAGTTAACTGTAAGCAAGTTTCGTAAATCAACCTAAATGTTTCTGTTGTCCTGGATCAAAGAGCTGGCTTGCTTTCTTAGATGCCTTTTCTGGTCTTCTGTGCACACTGTAGCTAAACATGGTTTTGGAGGTATGTGTTGTACTGGGTTGTGTACTGCTTGTTCTAACCCTTGTTACTACCACACTATGCATTTGGTATAATGTGGCCTAGTTGCTGTGGCCATAAGTCCACACCCATCCTTCGTACCTATCTCTTGATGCTACAGAGTTGACAAGGCTGCTCTCCACTGAGTTGTGACAGGCATGTTTCTTTCCCCTTTTCTAGCCATCACGATTGGACGCTTGGGTTACGTCTGCCCTCAGGAGGTGGCACCGATGCTGCAGCAGTTTATCAGACCCTGGTTAGTGTTGTACTGAGACAGAAGCCACAATCTTGGCCCTCACTTTGGGATGGCACACTGGTGCCACCCTTTTAACTACTAGCGCGTATTGCTTATAGGCTCATGGGAAATCTTGATGCATTTTTGCACAACTGTTTTGTCTTATAAATAGATTATTCTGTACACCATTCCTTTAAATTTATTATTTTATTAGAAGGATGTCAGTTTCCGAAGCAGGGAGACTGCAATGTATTGTGTATGGCAGAATGCAGTCTGGAACACATTCACTGCTGTTGTAATGGCCGTGTGCAGTGTGGCTTGCTTAGTAAGGGTGGATCACTAGCTAGTCCCTGTAATGTAGTTAGTTGCAGGCAGCAGAACTCTTCCCACACATCTTCCATCCTTACAACACTTTAGGTGGCTACATGTTCTCATACTGTATCGAACAAAAGGTTGGATCCTAAAGCTCTGTTCCATTGGTATAACAGCAGTCAGTTAGGTTTAATGGGCTTTTCTGTCGGCAGGAGAGGGGAATTTGTGCAGATTTCCCCCTTCCCATTCTTCTGACCTGCTTTGGGCCCACACTGTTCCTGGAGATCCCTGGACTCTGAGGAACAAAATGTTGAAGGTGTTCAGGGGACTGCAGCAGCAAGAGGGAAGGTGAAGTCTTGGTCTGCAGGCTTCACTCGGCTGGCGACACCTGAGATCCAGCCCAAAATGTAAAGGGCTTTGAAACATCTGGATTTTGATTAAAGGCCTTAAAGGGTAGTAATGATCTGTTTTATCTTCCGGGCTCAGTACTTGGACAGAGGTTTGTCAGTGACTAAAAGTATGTGGAGGGGAGAGACGTGTGTTCTAATTATCTAAACTTGAACTGAATTCCAAATACTCCCAAAAGAATGATCTAATTGAATACTAGCAAGTAAAAATTCAGTGAAAGAGTACGTAATGGAGAAATGGTAATACTAACTTCATCCCTTTGTTCATTATCAAATATGTTGTAACGTGTCTGTATTAAAACACTAAGCTAGTTCTTCTGTTCCATGTTTATATTGTTGCATGGGTTTGAAGGACCAAGCCAAGGGTCAGCACTCTTTTCTCCTTTTGTCTCCACCTCACCCCATCACGCAATTGTTTCAAAAGTGTCTGCTCTGACTCACAGGTGCACGTCTCTGAGGAACATACGTGATAACGAAGAGAAGGATTCGGCCTTCCGTGGCATCTGTATGATGATTGGCGTAAACCCGGGAGGGGTTGTTCAGGTGACTCCTGGGGGTGGTGTGCATGTGGCAGCCCATTCTCTAAAAGACCTGAAAGGCATTGTTTTACATGCTTGCGCACGCACACATGTCAAAGGGAATATACAATGTGAAAATGCTGAATTAGATCTCATCAAAAATTCTAATGACTGCTTGTCATCCTGGTTTAAACAGAGTTGGATTTCTACAATCTCCAATAGCTCTACAGGACCCACATTTTTAGAAGTTTCATTTTGCTGTTAACATGTTTCATCAGACAGTAACGTTGTAATATTCGCAGTTAACTTTTCACTTACAATTTAGTGTATTTCTTCCTGAGTAGTTACGAACCCTATTACTTTGCTTATCTGTTTGAACCTCTGCTCTCTCTTGTCCTCTGTACAGTTGTAACTGCTAATTCTGTTGATTTATGGATGGATTCACACCTAAACCTTCTACCTCAGTGCCTCCCTTTCCCCCTTATTATGAGAATTAACGCTTGAAACCCATCATAGAATTCACACCAAACCTCTCTGCCTCATCTCTTCCTCCCTTCCCTTGTAATCTTCCTTATAAGAGTTCCCAGTATGATTTCCCTTCATCTGTCTGAAGTGAGCTGCCCGCCATGAAAGCTCGTTGAAATAAATGTTAGTTTTTAAGTTGCCACTGACAAAGGTTAGATTTCTGAGGTGCAATTCACAGGTCTTGCGCAGATTTAGAATGGATAGCAAATCTCTTAATTTTGGTGAGTTTAGACTTTGGTAGTTTGGCTTTTTCTAAAGAACTCTCATCCTTCTGTAGGATTTTATTTTCTTCTGTGATGCTGTTGCTTCGTGGGTGAACCCAAAGGATGACCTGAGAGACATGTTTTATAAGGTACGGCACTACACTGGGATGAGGCTTGCTCAGGAATGGGTTGAAAGACAGGCTTTCACTTCCCCATGATTTGTTTGGTCAAACATTTGTCTGGGGCACATTTCATTTCCCCCTCAGATTGCTAGGTAGGGATACTTGTTGAATTCATTGGTTCTAATAATATGGTGGTGGATCTACACACAAGTTTCTGTAAACAGTTTCCAGATATTTAAAAATAAGTCTATATGCAACTGCGATATGTGCCATGCATTCAAATACTGAGAAGAGTTCCAGGGTCCTCAGTCCATTGATATACTGGAGGTTGACTTTCCAGTGTTGTAGTGCAAGCCTTCACTATAGCCAGGGCACAGAGGAAGAATGATGCTGATACAATACAGCTTATTTGTCAGAAAAGCATGTTTCTCAAAGCCCTAAGTCTCACTCAGTGGGAGTCCTGCATCCAGCCAGCTACTTTTTAATTTGGGATGTTTCACGATGATAGGTTACAAATTCAAATTGTTACCAGATGTGTGTTAATCCATATTGGCTTTTAACATGTACATGCAAATGTAACTGCTGTATTTGCATCCAGCTGGAGCTACCTGTGTATGCTGCAGTGGAATGATCAGTGTCCCCTTTCCTTGTGTCATGACTAAAGCCAGGGATCCTAGGCTCATTGTGTGTGAACAGCCTGCTTTGTGAGGAATGCAGACCTGACGCAGTCTCCTCTTCTTCCTTCTCAGATTCTTCATGGGTTCAAAGATCAAGTTGGGGAGGACAACTGGCAGCAGTTCTCAGAGCAGTTTCCTCCACTTCTGAAGGAGAGGCTAGCTGCGTTCTATGGGGTCTAGATGAAGCAGCAAAACCATACTCGGTGAGCCCCCGAGCATGCGGGACCTAACTAGCATTGCAACCAAGAGAGGAAGGAAGGAAGTATTATGTAGAGCCCTTGGAGGTGAAGGAATTGAAGTACGAGGTGGTGACTGCAGAAGAAGTTTGACAAGTGTATGCTCCATCTCTGTAACATTTGAGCAGAGGATGTAAGAATGAGTGCAAAAATCAGGTAGTAGATCTCTCTGTATAGGGATCATCCCACGGTCCATGAAATAGATCAGATTTTTTTTTCTTTCAAAAAGGGGGGGCGTTTTCTGAAATCCAGCAACTAAATAAAAGGGTGTGTGTGTGTGCAGGGCTACACATAAGTTTTTATTAAAAGTTTCCTAAAAAATATAGAGAACCTTTATAGGATCTATAAATATAAATGATCTAAAAATAAGCATGTAATACATAATTGGTGTCTATATGCCATGCATTCGAATCCTGATAATGTTCCAAGATCCACTGATATGCAGGAGGTGGGCATTTATCTCCCCCGTGTTGTAATACAAGTCTTTCAGCTGTAGGAAGGGCACGAGGGTCCATCGCTTAGCTTCCAAGAGATGGGCAGGTAGTTTAAAAGTACATAAGTGTCCTCAAATCGATGAACATTCTAGTACAAAACTGATGTAAATAATAACTTTCTCCCAGGAAAACTGGATGACTGAACTCACCCAAAGCAAATGTTTAAGGAAAGCATTCTGTGAGTTACAATACCAACAATTAGACACTTTACTCAGTCCTTTACTAAAGAATCACTGAGGTGTCCAGTATATTCTGAACATAATTTTTTCTGCATAAGTCACAACTTAAGATCCATGGAGAGAGCAGGTCTAAACATTAAGACCATGTCTCATTGCTTTGGCAACACAGGGTGAACTAGCTCCTTATTCCATTCATTCCTGAGACTGCATATCCTGTGTGTTAATACTAATGCTTATAAACACTGTAGGTTTTGTTTTCTGCATCAAGTCAATGAGAGTTTCCAGGAGCTCGGGACTCTGACACTTAATGCCACAGGGCCATATTTAGATACCAACAGATGTCACAATTGTAAATATTGCCATTCAGCAGAAGTTGACGTCATATCTAGACCTCAGCTGACAAAATGACATCATCATTGTGTATCAGTTCGTCCAATGTAAAAATCCCCCTATCAGTCCAAGCCTTCCATAAAAAGATTTCTTCACAATTTTTAGGACTGGATTGGCCCATCATTTTAATTTAACCTGTGAAAATGGATCCCACTGAAACTATCATGACATGATGCAGCTTTGTTTTCTAGCTGTAGAAACTGCCAGATGATCGAAGTCCACTCTAGCATAAGTGTACTCTAATGTATTCCACTTAGATCAGAAGATGTGAGAGGATTCCGTTTGTTATAGGAGCTGTTATTGCACTGCTACCACCTAGCACAAATTCCCCAAGCAAAATGGCTCTCATCCTGATAATCAGGGCTCAGCCTTTTATCATATTAATATTTTATGTACAGTTGTAAGGGAATACATTACCATCCTGTGGTTTGATTTTGGGCTGTGCTGATGAATTGTGGCTGCACCTTAGTATTGTTGCATATTGTAGAAGCAGAATGCCTTGGTTGCATTGAGCTGTTACAAGTTTGAATGGGAGGTCAGAGCAATGAGGATGGGCCTTGCTGTGTCACATGGGTCTGGTCAGTGACTCTTAATGTTTTTATGGTCTTTCCTTTATTAATATTGTCCTTTTTGTTTCTTCCTTCAGGTTCCTGTGTGCGCTGGGAGGGATACTGGGAACGTCCACAACCCAGTCTTGCAGATCCCTGTTAATGGGGGGTTAGGGAGGATGGGAAGAGCATTGTGGGACATAAAATGACTTAGCTCCTCATCTCCTGAAATTTACAAAGTTGGGGGGGAGGGTGGGCCTCCGTGACCAATATAAACAAAAACTAGAATATCTCACTGGCAGAAGGAAAGGTCTCTTTGTTTGGAGACTGTTGTTTGTGGACTGGGGTGGGGTGGGGCTCAGCCCAGGGCTGAGAAAGGGGAGCAGTCTTAAACTGCAACACTTGAGAAGGGAATCTAACCAGGGGCCATCATAAAGGACTAGCTAATAATGATAAAGGATAGGGTTTAAGATGCTAAAACGGGATTAAAAGCTCTAATGGTTTAAAACCTAGTTGATGAAATGGGAAGGGTTAAAACTCAATCCAAGGGGATTATACTACTGTATATTTCCAGTCACCAGTGTTCAAGAGATCAGCTATTCACCTTTTTAAGACTGCATGGTGACCAAGAAGTAGACTAGCAAACCTGTGAGTAGCCCATAACGACTAAGTGTAAAGCATTTTCATCTAGGAATCTTAAGGAAACCCACAAGCCCTTTTTGCCATAGCTGCCGTGGCACTGTGTGCTGGATGGATTGCTCGGAGCAAAGGCAGCCTCTGACATAGAAGGGGACCTGCCAGTCATCTAGGGAGCAGTACTTGTCATAAGAAATACTGTTGGAGAAGCATGTCTTTATTTTTTAAGAAGATGCCACAGTGCAATGAATCTGTTACCCTGTTGTTCAGCTGTTACTTTGTGACACTGCTATTGCATTACTTCAGCTGTAGGAGGCAAGAGAGAGTAAGGAGGGAAATTGAATTCCAATAGGCAGTGTGAATGACTGACTGACTGACTGTGGCCCGAAGGCCTGCAGTGCAGAAACCAATGTGCATTTGATGAGTTTTATATGGCACATGATCTTTTGTGTCCTGCACTCTTGTGGCCAGAGTGGCATAAGGGTTCGATACACTTTGTGTCTCAAAAGAGTTCTGTGCTACATTTGCCTCTTTGGTTTACAAAAGGGGCAGTAAATGTAAGACAGGATCGAGGAACTAATAAAGCAGAGCCCTCCATGCATGGCCAGTGGAAGCTCATAGCTTTTGCTGCATGCCTAACAGGGTTGTCTTAAGGAATTCTCATTAGATCCAAATCAGTTTAGCCCCTGGAAATAGAATCCAGGATTCTGCTGAATACATTCGTCTTAGTGAAGCCATAGCTTTTTAATGGTAAGTGGAGAGCATGTGATGTGGAAGCAAGCCTGTTTTTTTTCCCAAAGGCAGCTAGATGGAGGGGCAGGAGGAGGGGGAAGAAGAGGAGCTGCTTCACTAGTAAAAGCAACTTCTGGGGAAGGTAGACATGTTGGAAGAGAAACAGTCATCTGGAATGTTCTACGAAGTCAACATTGATGGTGCTTGTGCAAGAAAGTGTCAGCAAGCAGCATGCCAAGGAGGGTGAACAGTGAGCTGAGCTACAACCCCCAGCATTCTTCAGAGCAGAGCCCAGTGGAACTTCAGGAGCTTCAGGATTGATAGCCAGGCAACTGGGTTGAACTGTGCCTAATATCCTGCATTGCTGTGATGTGTGGGCAGTACTGAAGAATATGCACTGAAGGTGGGCACACCCCTCTTGGAATGAGGAGGTGGTGGTGCTTAGAGAACAGTGAGGTGAACGTATTTGTGAGATGATTGCTCAGTAACTTAAACTTCACTGACATCCTTTCCCGTTTTTCTGTCTATCCCTCGCCTCAGTTTCACATGCTCCAGTGCTTTTGAAGCTCTCAGCTTTGTTAAACGACATGCTGTGGTGTTCTACAGGCTTTGGAATGTGAAAAGGGTTAGTGGGGATGGCCCCAGCTGAGAGCTTTCTCTTGATCCTAAAGCTTACTGGGCGGGGGGGGGGGGGTGTCACCGTTGCACTCCTCTGGAGTAGCTGGTTCAAAGAAATGATAGTAAACTTGCAAATGCATTCCTCAATTTGTCTTTTTAATAGTGTGGAACTTGAGCAGGTCTCTGAAAGCTCTTTGCATTTTAATAGTTTTATAAGTGGTCCCTCTTGGGCCTCATTCTCAGTTTCCCCCTACCTGAGTGGGGGGATGGACACACACCTCCAGAGGGTTCTATTTACAGCAGCAACTAGTTTTTAAATGCACGGGCAAGAAATGTGCACAGATAGTAAGTAGGTGGTGTCCCGACTTTTGTGCTTCTAAACTACATGCCCAGGAATATAGAAAGAAGGCTGTGAACTCTTCATCTAGTGAAGTTTAAGCTACTCTACATGACTGCCTCTTGAAATGGAATTTGTCTTTTTTTTTGTACAAGTGCTTCTAGTATTGCCTCCTGTTCGTTAATCCTGGATTTGTATATTTGTAAATGTGCCGTAATGTTTCCAATGGTGGAACTGCAGTGTACCTAGTGTTGAAGCAGCTGCTTGCACCTTGCTCAGATGAGATTTTTCTCATTTTATGTATAATTTTTTGTCAACTAAAAACAATTTCTTGTGAGTCTAGTTTCCATTTTTATTGGCAGTGTGTCCTAAGTGAACATTTTCTTCTGAATTCCATATAATCCTAAACATTATTCAGTGTTTATTAATCTTTCAGTGGACCTTTGCTGCTACGAGGTGGTAGTCTTCATTTTGTAGAGGAAGCTGTTTAAGCTATAGGGGGTAGAAAAGTATCAGCTTTAATATAAAAGGCTGACTAAAAACCCCTTGATCTCCAGTTAAATTGTGTAGCAAACTATGTGTTGGAGGCTTTTGTATAAGACTAGAAAATTATAGCTAGTAAGAATAGATGAGCAACCTGGATGGATCAGTAGTCTGCCTCAGTGCATAGCAGCTTCAAGCCCTCTGATAATAGCTTTTGTCTAAAGTCTTTTATCATATAAGTTTAATTGTTAAGATACCTGGTCTTCTGCAAACCAGTCGCTATGTTTATGCTTCTCTTTAATGTTGTATACAGGCACAACCTTCAGTTTAGCTAAAACGGTAGCCCTTCTTTCGGCTAAGGAATCACTGCAATCATTTAATGATTATTTTTTTAAAGAGGACCTGCAAATCTTGCACCGCTCACGAGACAACCACATGTTAAATGGACTGTCCCTTCCCAATCTTTCATGGTTACATCGAAGTATTTGCTGTGGGCAGTGGCAAAACGCTGTTCTCCAATTCTCCCTATGTCTAATAAAAGAGACCGTGCAATTGCAACAAGCAGCCTCTGCACCAAGCTTCCTCCCCACCGGCGGGTCCTGTAGCCTAGCTGTGAGCCTTGGATTCACGCGGACTAAACTGCGCCGCGTCCCCGTCCAACCAAGGGACAGGCGCCGGCCTTTCTAAACCGCTCCCTCCGCAACGGAGACCGGAGACGGCGCCCTTCCAGCAACATCGCGCGGAGGGCTTCGCGGGCGGGCTGCGTCAGCGCGACAGGCTCCGGAGCCGCCTCAAGCCCGCGCCAGTTGCCAGTCCGAGACTTCCGGAGAACGCAGGTGACGCTTCCGGTGTGGGGGGAAACACGCGCTGGCGGATCGCGTCATCGCTACGCGCCGGAAGTCGCTTCTCCTTGGCGATGGGACGCGCCCCGCCTGGCTGGAGCTCCGGCGCGCCGGTTCCGGATCCGAAGGGGCGGGGCGGAAAGGTCGGTCCTTCGGGGTGGGTTTTCTTCCCGGGATGTCGCCGCGCCCCGCCGCATCCTCCCGCCTCCGCTGCCCGGGAAGAGTCGGGGGGTGCCAACCAGTGCTCCCTCTTCTAAGCGGTGGAGGGTCCCTGTGATGGCATCGAAGCTGTGGGCCAGCGATCTGGCTGCTGCATAGAATTAGTTCGCTCTTCTGGAGCCCCACCCTTCCTGAGCCGAGACAAAAAGGAGTGAGCCGGAGGCTAAAAAACTGCGAGCTGGCTCACACTGACTCAGCTTGGAGGGAACACTGGTCTGGTCTGGTCTGGTCTGGTCCCCCCCCCCCCCCCCCCCGGGGCTGGCCCGTCCCGGAGCGCTCGCCCGGCGGCGGTGGCGGCGGCGTGGAGGAGGAGGAGTGGGCTGACGCCTGGGTTTGCCCTGCTGGCCTACTTGGTCCTCGGGCGCCCGCCCCGGCCGTGCGGCCAGAGACTGGCAATGCTGCTTTTCCTCCACTATTCGTCGGCCCTCTCGTCAGGCGGAGGGGCTTGGTGGCGGCAGGAGGGTCCATGTGGACTCCCGGTCCGCCCCTCCTTGAAAAGAGGGCCTCCACATTCTCAGTTGCACCCAGGACTATTTTGGGGCAGGAACGGAGTGTCCGGCTGGCTCCCAAGTTGGCCACGCCCAGCAGGGACTCATTAGTATAACAGGCCACACCCAACAGCAGGAACTCATTAGAGGTGTGTGGCCTAACATGCAAAAAAGTTCCTGCTGCAAGAAAAGCCCTGGGTTTTGACAACAAACAAGGTGAATAGAATAAGAAGCAAAAGGTGGGTGTGGCTGGAGGACCACTCTTCTGGTAACACGGGGGTGTCGCCTAATATGCTGATGAGCTGTGCTGCCAGGAGTGTGGCCTACTATGCTAATGAGTTCCTGCTGGGCTTTTTCTACAAAAAAAGCCCTGGTTGCACCTAGACAGTGCTGTGAGTTCTTCTGTGCGAACTGTCAGTCTCTTCTATGATGATGGGAGGTGGCAGTGAGGGGATTACAAGGGCTGGGTGAAGGGTGCTGCTGAATGGCAAAAAGAGTTTTTCCTCTTCTCCACTCAGTCCTTGGTCAGCTTTCCCCCCTTGTTTATTTATTTATTTATTTATTTATTCAACTTTTACCCCACCCTTCCCGTTGGAGCAGGCACAGGGCGGCTCACATAAAACCAATAAAATCATTCATCATTGTTTAAAACTGGTCGCTCAGACATTAATCTTGTTCAAGGCAAATGGCAGTAAAACCATATTGTAGAGATACTGTGGATTTTGCATAGGGTTTTGGGTCCTGGATTGCTTTTTAAGATCTTGGTTTCAACAATGAAGAAGGGGTGTCTGCCACTGTGAAATGAATGTACCTACTGAGGGTTATGATGTTGTTCAGTAATGTAGACTGTTAACTGTTGTTTAATGTGAGGGTTCTGACTTCCTGTCCACTTATTTCTTCCGGGATTCTTTAAAATTTTGTCATAGGAAGCCTTTTTTTATCATCAAGTCAAGCTGACTTCTGGTGACCCCTAGTGGGGCTTGAAGGCAAGGGACGTTCAGAGGTGGCTTGCAGTCATCTGCCTCTGCGTCAGTACCCTAGTATTCCTTGGAAGTCTCAAATACTAGGGCTGGCCAGTTCAGGGCTAAGATTTTTTCTTAGGAAGCTCTGACAAGTTAAGAAGAAGAGTTGGTTTTTGTACTGCCTTTCCCCTCCCCACAACAGACACCCTGTGAGGTAGGTGAGGCTGAGAGTTCTGAGAGAACTACTCTGACAAAATAGCTGTAAGAGAACTGTGACTGGCCCAAGGTAAGCAGCCAGCAGCTGCATGTGGAGGAGGGGGGAATCAAACCCGGTTCTCCAGATTAGAGTCCACCACTCTTAACCACTATACCACACTGGCTTCCAACCTATTCCTGTATGTATGAGACTAATTGTGAGAGGAAAAACCCTTTCTCTAGATTAGCATAGGACCCCCACGCAAAACACTTTGTATTATTTCCAGCATACAGCTTGTCTGTTGCCCTGAAGAAGATCATTGTATACCTGGTGAAAAATGTACTGGTGGTAAATCTGCATGTGGTCTCAGTCCTAGAGATTGTTGCTTTTAACTCTGTTTCTGTTCCCCACATAGCCATGGATGCTGATCCAGATTGTTCTGTTGCACATCAAGCCTCTGACAATGACTCTGACACAGAGACCAAAACTGATCCAGATGCCCAGGCTGAAGAGTACATTGCACGTGTTCTTGGTCCTTCCAGCCAGTCTGCTCAGACATCCCAGTGTCTGCCCCCAGAGTCTCTCTCAGTAGGTGGGCTGGCTCAAGTGTCTGAGTGCAGGTCACCTGTCCTAGATCTCAAAAAGTCTCCAGTTAGTGATGACACAGTTTCAGGACTGTTGTCTCTTCCTCTAGAGCTGATCTTGGAGATCTGTTCCTACTTGCAGGCCAGGTTTGTCCTGAGTGTCCTTCCTCTGGTCTGTCAGACACTAAGGGACATTGTGCAGGATAAAATTACTTGGAGAATTCGCCTGCAGAAGAGGATTGACAGCTGCTACCCAGTTGTGGAAGGTGGGTTGTTGTGCTGATTTTGCAGTTGAATTAATGAGATATTAAGCTAGTGTGTTCTCTTTCATAGAATCATAGAACGTTAGAGTTGGAAGGGACCTTGCAGGTCATCCAGTCCAACCCCCTGCACTCTGCAGGAGCATAGCCGAAAGATAGCCCTACAACATACCTGAAAGATGGTTGTCCAGCCTCCGCTTGAAAACGTCCAGTGAAGGAGCATCCACCACCTTCTGAATAGATTTTCCAAGCAGCTTCTTGTGTTTGATCAAATTTGGCCCCTTGGGAAGAATAGAACTGGCAAATGCCTAGATAAGTGGTTCTCTGACTTCTCAGGAAACAGAACACATGCTTCTAAACTTTACTTTTCAGGATCCACTTGCAAAGTAACTGTGTGCTGCTTTGTCCTCCCAGCAAAAAATCAAGATTACTGCAGCAGTTAAGCAGTAGAGATTATATTTTTCTTGTTGAACATTTATAACCACATAGCATTGCTGAGCAACAGCCTATATTTCATGGCCATTTAACACAGTTTGAGAAATACTTGTCTAGAGGGTTGAAGTTTAGGAGAAGGGGGTTTCCTATTTCTGTGCTTGAAAGGGAGGAAGACGTGTGTAGTTGGTTAAAACAGGTAGAAGTTATTGTTTGCCATTTCTTTCACCTACTAATGACTGCACAATTGTTACATCATTTTTATTTGTGTATACCCTGCTTTTCTCCCTGATGGGAAACCAAACTGCCTATCAACATTGTTCTTCCCTCCTCGTCTTTATCCTCACAACAGCCCTGTGAAGTAGGTTGGGCTGAGAGGGAGTAATCGCCCTGAGATCTCCTAGTGATCTTCCATAGCAGAGTAAGAATTAGAATGTGTTTCTCCCAGAAACCAGGTTATGGTTTTATGATTAATGTTTGAAACTCACTTTGGACATTTTTGAGCTGTATGTGGGGATGCATTTTTTTAATGAACAATTTCTTGGGTGGCTGTGAAGAAGTACCCTTTTAACCTTTCTGCCATGGTTCTTCCCCTTTCCTGTTATAAGTAGAAAAACACTTCCTCATCTCCTGTTTTGGAAATATTATGACAAATCTATTGTCTAACTGCATTCATGGCTACCCACCCACCCCAGTTTCTCACTTTTCCTTCAGGAAGAGGCATAGGCGTAGAGTATGGGGGGGGGGGGCTTGAGGGCTTGAGCCACCCTCGAAATTTCCTGGGGGGGCTCAGCCACCCCAGGGAAAACGGAGCACCTGCCACCGCGCCTCCCCAGTTCCTTCCGAGGCCCGGCTGCTGCTGCTGGAGAGGAAGAGGGAAGGGGTGGCGGGGGGGAGGAGAGAGAGGCACCGGCAGCAGCAGCTGGCGGGCCTCGGAAGGGCCCGGGGAGGTGGGGCGGTTTCCGGGGGGGGGGGAGAGAACATTGCTTGTGCGTGCTAAGGAGCCCCCCCCCCCCAGAATTTCCAAAAGTCTACGCCCCTGGGAAGAGGCATGTATTTCTTAAGAACCACAATTCTAGATACAGAGCCTAGATAATTCCATTAGGCCAAGCTGTTACTATATATTTCTATCCTTCTGTATCTTTATATTCACTGGGCCACTTCTGCTTTTACTTAATCTTTATAAGTTCACTCAATGCTCCTTAGATTCCAATTCTTTACATGTTTCTTCAGATGAACCATAATAGATCTGATGCATCTTGTTGAGTCCTTCCTGACATATTACTGAAAACCTTTCCAATATCTTCCTGAGCTTCTTGCTCCATGCTTTCCTCCCAGCCTCCGATTTGCTCTCACACTCCACTATACTGGAGCTTTCAGGACTCATTTGTTCCTCTGGGACTTCCACAGAGATGCTTGGTCTGTGCCAGCCGTTGGTTCCCCCTTTGATGCATCAACTTTATAGGCAGTTGGTAAAATTGGATTAGCACCTTTGATGGGGTGGAGATGGGTGTTGACTTATCAAGGTCACGAGAGAGCTGCAAACTGTTGTCAATGTCAGTGTTGGGGATAGGGGAGGTAAAATGAGTGCTGCAGGCTTAAGCGTTTGGCTTATAGTTGGACAGTCGTCTCACAGCGAGAAATAAATTAAGAGGCTTGACTGAAGTATGAAAGAGCTGGAGTGAGTTCTTCAGTTTCTCCAGTGCAGAAAAAATTTTGTTTGTTCCTCCCAAAAAGATTCTCTTGGAGAGTTTGCAGGATACAGCTGTTTTATTTCATCTGGAGCCTTGATCTTGCTTGGGCTGACTTGCAGTCTTTTGTCGGCATGCTGGAGTAGGCCTGGGTCATTACCAGTTGTGTTAGAAAGGGCTCCAGATTCAAGGCCGTAAGTGGGAGGTTTCCTACTTATAGTCCCTGGAATTAATGTCCAAACAGTTTCATCTGTGAAGACTCTGGTTGTAAAGATTTCAAAGGAGGATAAAAACTTCCACATTTTCAGATGCATTTTGGGAATTATTGGCTGGTTGAAAGTTAGGAGAACTCTCCTCTCAGAAGATGTGTTTGGGAGTCTTTCAACTCTCTCAAGGTCAATAGGACAAATTTCTACATGCAGAAGTTGGCTCAGGGAGTAGAGGTTTGCTCTTTTATTTATCCAGCGCCCCCAGTTCACAGCATTATGTTTGATAAATAATGCAATTTGATGGTTTTGCAATCTGCGACCCAGCTTTATACCTTCTTCACTGTTCGTCCTGTGTCCTTGAGCCAGGAGATTTGTTATTTATTTTTGGTGCAATTAAAGCTTCTTTCCCTTATATGGTTGAAGGGGGGGGAAGAGGTGCAGGGTCTCTGGAATTAAGGCATTGAAGTTTTGCCTAAGGCAGTTGAGTTTATCAGCAATGCTATTTAATTGCTGAAAAATAGCCACAACAATTTTGCCAGTAAGGAGGCTGTAGTCTCCAATAAACTTGGGCAGAAAATCTCTTAGTGGGTCTTGCTCATACCACCCGCTCTCTAAGGACTTGTCTTTCATCTCTGAGGAAGATGAACAAGGTGATTGTAAGTGTGCTAATCTAGTCTCCTGTATAAGTTCATCAGCTTTAAAGAGGTGACAATTTATGGATAGTTGGGTGGCTGGCTCACTGCCTGCGTCCAGAGCCTTGTGTTTGTTAGGAGAGAGAAAACTGGAAAGTTCACTCACGAATTCTTTTGTTGGTAGGTGGCTATCTATACGCAGCTGCTTGGCTGGTTTTAATGGAGAACAAATGTCTGAGTGCCTCCTCATTCTGTTCTTCTCATTCCTCTTTTTCTTCCTCGTGTTCAGGTCTGTGGGCTGTTTCACTGAGGCATCCAAGTCCTTGTATTATCATCTCTGATGGCTTGTGGTGGTGTAGGTAGTCCTCTGACTCTTATAGATTTTTCATGGGATTTTTCTTTTTTTTGCAAAAGCTCCACAGTGCATATTGGATGTTTTCATGCTAATTAAGCGGGAATGGGAACTCCCCAAGGCTATTAAATTACTCCACTTCTATAACAACCTCACCTTCGATGTGTTTCTGCCCTTTGAGCAGACTAGATAGGTCAGTTGCATTCCTTTTTGTCTTTGTGAATGGGGTTGAGAATACTTGTGCACAACTCCTACAAATAAAATTCGCTTTCATCACTTGAGATTGCCCTGCATGGCCTAAAGGAAAATCTGGATTTTTTTATGTCCCGCCTATGTCTCAGCAGATGATGAATTTAACTGGCCGGCTGCCTGCATTGAACTAGAGGAACATCTCCAGCAATGGGCAGAGGATGGCAAAAATACGGAGTATTTTTCGCTAGCTGATGGGCACTTTGCTTCAGTTGACTCTGTACTGCTCCTCCAGGTAAAAGCTGCTAGATTTCTGTGCTGCTGTAGTGGTACAATATTACTTTTTGACATAATATGTCCTTCCATGAGTATGTGGCCAGTCATAGAATTTTGTTAGCAAGAGCAGGAATGCTGCATTTGGGTTTGTCAAAATGTCTCTGTGGTAGATTGCATGGAAGGGGCCTTTTTTCCAGAATTAATCCAATCAGACTGACAGTACAGTTTCTTGTTCGAACCCACTCCTTCCTTCCTTCCTTCCTTCCTTGTATTTTATGTGTGTGTGTATCTGGAAGTCATGGTTGACTTCTGGCGACCCCTAGTCGGCCTTGGACGTTTCTGAGAGGTGGCTTTTGCCTGCTGTTGCCTGCTTCTGTGTTCTGGCCCTGGTATTCCTTGGAGGTCTCCCATCCAAGTACTTGCCAGGGTTGGCCCTGCTTAGCTTCCGCGATCTGATGAGATGGGGCTTGCAGGTCACGTCCATTCCATTTCTTTTGGAATTCTTGGAATAGAGAGCTGATGCTCTCACCTTTAAGATGTGTTGTTCCACATGGGGAGCAGGGTGCAGTGACTGCCTTTTAAAAAACTGCTAGACTTTGAGCTGGCTGCAGTCAGTTTGAAACGTTTTCTGGTTAGCAACTGTCGTATGGTCTGCTTTGTTCTGCAGAGCTCTTTCTCCTCATGCCTGTACTGCACCCATGACTCCTTTCCTTGCTGTTTAACACCCGGAGTTCTTTGTGCAGCTATTCCAGATATTATGTTCAAAACGAACTGTGCAGATGTATGCGTCACTGCATAATTTTTCTTCGGGCAGAGATCAGGTTTTGGCTGCCTGCCCTTACCTGGCCCGCTCTTCAGAAGAGGCACTGGTGTATTTCTTCTGGATGTTCATGTGTTCTCTTATCCAGGGTGGGGAGCTGTGTGTCTCAGGTTCTCGAGACCGAAATGTCAACTTGTGGGACCTGAGGCAGTTAGGCAAAGCACCAGAAAAAGTGCTTGTGAAGGCATTGGGAACGGAGCGCAATGGGACGCACAAGGTAATCTCAATCTGCAGCATGCGATCCATGGTTCAAGTTGTGATAGTTTTTATTTCTAAATGCTATTAACAAAGTTAATACTTGTACTGTTATTTAAAATACTTAAATACCCAGAAATAAGACTAAATGTTACACAAACAGGAATTGCAACTCAATAATCTAATGTCCACCCAATCTCCAAAGCAAAACGTAAAAACAAAATAAGCTGAAGAAATGGGGGTGACGCTTAAATAATCTCATCCTGGTTTCTCGTGTCTACACTGGTGCTGAACTAAAAATAAATAAATAAATAAATAAAATGACATTTCTTCGAAAATAAATGCCCAGGATCTTCCCCAGCTCCACTAGTCACTGTTTCCATTTTCTCCAGTGTGAGAGAAGAGTGAAAAAGATTAATTCTCTTTGGTTCTCTCTCTCAATATTACATTTTAATTCCAGGTTCCTCCACAGAGCTCGGGGTTGCATACATGGTTCTCCCCTCCTCTGCTTTGTCCTTACAACAGCCCTGTGTGGTAGGTCAGGCTGTGCGTGTGTGGTTGGCCTGGGGACACCCTGGGAGCTTCATGGTCTCTGCAGTCCTAGTCCAGTTCTCTAACCACTGCGTCGTGGTGGCTGTCAGCACCAGGTCTGTCTAGGTCTGCCCATATTATGTGGAATTAGTCCCTGCTTTAGAGCAGTTACTATTACTAAGATGTAGATGAAAGGAATTGGCTCAAGTTCTTTGTGTGCCACTGGAATGAGATGGTGTTGCTTCTAAAGACTCGGAGAGAATGCTGAAACAGATCTTAACTCTTTTGCTGCTAGGGATGGGTCTGGTCGCTGGCTGCAAGAGACGACCGGGTGTGCTCAGGCTCCTGGGACAGTACTGTGAAGCTTTGGGACATAGCTGCTGATGGGCAGCAGTTTGGAGAAATCAGGTAATGTTGCCCTAGCAGCTTGAGGGTCTAAAATAAGAACTGCAGAGCCTGGAATTCTGCTGCGTGCTCCACTGAATAATGGGACCTGTTTCAGTATTTTGGGTTCTCAGGCAATATTGAGAGACATGAAAGCTTTTGCTCGAGCTGACATGCACAGGGCACCAGCCTTGGACGCAATGACAAGCAGAAGAGAACTGTGGCTGGGCAGAGGTTTGCTGACTTCAAAGTGGGCATTCTGGCCCTTCACCTGATTTTTCCTTCTCCTCCTAGAGGGAAAGCAGCTGTGTTGTGCCTTTCTTACCTGCCTGACATCCTTGTCACAGGAACCTATGACAAGAGGGTGACAGCATATGACCCACGAGGTTAGTGCCGTCTGTTTCCAGTGGTACTGGTGCCTTGATCGGTCACAACCTTGCTTCAGTGCTTGTCATTCGAGACCTTGGAAAGGAACTCCATGGTGTGTTTTCTCCTTGCGTTGTCCTTTTACTTTCTGTCCCTTTCATTCCCCCTCCACATCCACCCATTCCCTTTAGTCAGCTGAGAAAGAACACAAAATCTGCCCAGCTTGGTAGACACAGGCCCAGTTGCAAGGAGCTGATGGAGCTGTGGGTACAGAGGGAAGCTGTTTGTTTCTCTAATGGGAAGGAGGAAGGCAGAGGTGGGCCTCTCCCAGCCAGATCCCTTTGCATGAAGACCGTGTGCATCGTTAGCAGCCAGCCCTCTCACACAGTTTTCTTCAGCAGAACATTTCATGTGGGAATATAGTGGCTCTTAAGGGCACTTGCTTGGGCTAGGAAAAGGTAACCGTGTCAGTTGCATAACAGTGGGCTAGCCGCAGAGCAGTTGGGAAGAGCTTGCCAGAGTCCACCCAGAGGAAGCTCCATTCTCTCTTCTGCTTGTGGTTGCTTCCCAAGTGAAAAAAAAGTGATGTCAACTGGAGTACTGTGACCCACTCGGGAGAGACAATGTGTGAGGTGTCAGCTGATCAAGCCATTAGTTCTGTGAAGTTCTGTTGTCAGTGACTCTGCTCTTGCGATCAGGGCTGGCCCTTCATTGTCAAATTTTAGACCCTTGCCTAGGGTGCCGGCTCGATGAGGGCACCACTGGCTTGCCTGCCGCCCCGCCTTCCCCTCCTTCCCTTGCCTTGCGCGGCCTGTCCCGAGTCTCCTAGTTGCACCCATCCTCCTCCCTGTCCCCTGTTACTAGCAGGCCTGCCTGGGGGCTCCCCCCCCTACACCCCAAGCCTGCTCTCTTCTCCACCACCACCCCTCCCGGTGCTTCTCTTTCCTCGCCTCTCCTCTCCGCTTCCGCTCGCGGCTTGTCTCGCGGCGGCAACTTCCCAGGCAGAGGCGTTCTGGCAGGTGCTCAGCTGGATGTGAAGCCTCCCTGTGGCAAGCGGCAGAGCCCTCGTCGATCTTGGGAAGGAGGTGCTCCTCCTCCAAAGAGTGACAGGAGGCCCTCCCCCATTCCCTCCCCATGCAGAGCTGCAGGCCTAGCCGGCCCCCAGGGCTCACCCTCCCTTCCTCGCCAAAGGGCTGCTGGCCTCGTTGCGGGCCATTCCTTCACCAAGCCAGTGTAGTTGGGGACCTGTAGAAAGGGAAAGGCAGGAGAGGGGGTGATGGCTGCCTAACACAGCTCCTTCCCACCAGCGGCAAGGCCGGCCTTTCCAAAGGCAGAGGGGCTCCAAGATGATCCCAGTCGACCCCTAATTGGCGGACCAGAAGGCCACTTTCCCAGTGTTTCGCCACAGTGGAGAGTGTGACCTGTAAACTGACACGGCACTGGGGGGGGCGCCACAAGATAGACTTGCCGCGGGGGGCACAAGGTAGCCTCGCCTTGTATGTAAAAAATCCTGGGGCCGGCCCTGCTTGTGATGCATCTCTTGGACCCTCTCCCACAGCTTCTCAGCCCCTAGTCAAGAGCCGCAAGCTCCATTCCAGTGCAGTCCTGTCCCTTGCAGCTGACGAGCGCTTCATTATCTCTGGCAGTGAGGATCGGACGCTGGTGTTTTTTGACAGACGGGCCAATAGTGTCCTCCAGAGGCTACAGGTGAGGGAGAGGTCTGTGGGACTCATTTTCCTAATGAGGACAGCCAAACATTCCACGGGAGCGAGCCCAGTTTGTGCAGATTTTCTCTTGAATGCGTAATGAGAATCTTTGGCCCTCCAGTCCCGTACCTAGATGAGCTTTGGTGGTGGGGGCAGGGGGAGGAAGAAGAGTGGAGGTGCTCGACGGTGGGGAGAGCGAACATGCCTTCCCTTCCCTGCCCCCAGCCAGCGCGCCACTTGTGCCCGACCTCCCCACCTCCTGGCAGGGCGGGTGTGTGTACTGAGCTGTGATGGAAGGCAGCGGCCACTAGGCTCCCATAAGGGAAGCAGAGTGTCCCCTGCTTCTCCCTGCCACCCCCTCTGTCTATGAGTCAATGAGCGGCACAAGGATCTTTGGACTGGGGGGCATTGGGAATTCAGGAGGGATGCTCTTGCTAGCTGTGCCCTGATTGGATGACTTCAGAGCTTGTGGAAGGGCTGTACCATGAAACAAAGCTCTGCCTCTGTTGTGTCCAGCTTGGCAGCCGTTGTTTTGATTGTTCAGTGGCACCACAGCTGTGGTGCGGCCAAAAAGAATACGTGTAGTGGTATTTATTTGTGCTCTCACCCCTCTGTTCCCTATTCTGAGTTTTGTCCCCTGTAGGGAGAAGGTCTTCCATTTTCTTCCGAATCATGTTGCTTGTCACTTTTAGCACCAGGATTTCCCCCCATGCTTGTATTGGCCGGCATTTCTGAGCATCGTTTACTTTCCACTGCACCTTGTGTGGCTTGATGCTGTTGGTTTACTAGATTACATGCAGGTATTTGGTACACCTTCTTTATTCCTTCTTTATTCCTACATCTGTTTATTTCTTTCCCTAGCTGGACTCCTATCTCCTCGCCATGTCATACCAGGGCTGCCAGCTGTGGGCTGGAGACAACTGTGGGCTGCTACATGTGTTTCAGAACCGAGGGGACGGCTTTCAGCATGTGAGGGTATGCTGGGAGACTGTGGATCGCAGGGAGGCGTGGAAGGATGGTACGCTTCTCTTTGCCACCCACAAAATAAGCTGTGCTTCCATAAGCACAGATAAGATACTGCTTGATTGTGGCTGTATTTTAGAACACTTCTAAGACTCACAGTAGAAATATCATGAGTTTTGAACAGTTGGGGCAGTTTTTGTTCTGCCAGCCGCAACAGAATCCAGGACTAAACTAGAAAGCAGTTTCCTCCGCATGAAAGGACCTTACTATGGGCAGTCCAGGTTCCCTAAGATGAGGCGTGCGTGCTTGTATTGGCTGCCTTGGCCCATTCAGTGCCTCTCTGTTTCTTCTCTCTGCAGCACTTTGATGTGGGCCACCGTTCTCAGATCACGGGAGTCCAACACTCACGGGGTACTCTGTACACAGCTTCCACCGACAAGACACTGCGGGTAAGCACTGTCTCCAAGTTATGGCTCTGTGACCAATAGACGAGCTTAGGTCCAGGGTATCCCCTCATCCTGTACGTGCTGGAGCAAAGCTAAATTTCTCTACTATCCTTCTCAACTTTGTCCAGCAAGAAAGATGTCCCTTGGCTCAGTTGTGAATTGTGCAAGGCACGTGAGGACTGATGGCTTAGAACAGAAACCATGAAGGAGAGCCAGGGCCACCTTATGCTGGCTTCCTTGCCCCTCTTTCCAGGCTGGTGCCCTCGGAGCGTGCTCCCCATCTGCATCCCTCTCCTGTCCTTTTACGGAGCGAGCGGAGCTCTGTCCTGATTGCCCCGGCTCAAACCTTTTGTGAGTCATCTGCTGTTCCCCCCCCCCATTCCTGTCTTTGTATTTCCTACAGTAAGGTAACCTTTTCCTGCCAGACTTCCAGCTTCAAGCCCTGCATCCCTTGTATTTCTCTTCCCAGGTCCATATTCCCACAGATCCACCAAAGGCGATCTGTTCACGGACGCACAGCTACATGCTAAGTGGGGTAAGGACCGTGGGGTAAGGACCGAGGGTGGGGAATGGCAAGGCTGTTAGAGTCCCACCTGGGAACCAGGGAGCACTTGGAATTGGGGGAGGTTGTGGGCGGAAGCATCTGCAGCTTTTTCCTGGGAGGACAGGCACCCAAATGTCTGTCTGTCTGTCCATCCCACCCTCCCTGCCACTGGGCAGGCTCAGGGCGGCAAACAACACAATTCCTATACTATAAAATTCCATTTAAACAACCAACAGTATAAAACCTACAGTACAAACTTCAAAATACAATACAAGATGGCGAGCTTCAACGCCCATATCCAAGTGGAGTCGGCAGACTTCTTCCAACTTCTGAATTTCCAGTTTGTGGTGCAGATGGTCCTGATTGGCAGTCTTAGATGGTTGAGCCAGGGCTGTAGCGTCGAGGCGGCCCCTACTTGAAAGCCTGGCGGAAGAGCTCTGTCTTGCAGGCCCTGCAGAACTGTAAAAGGTCCTGCAGGGCCCTGATGTTATCCGGGAGCTCGTTCCACCAGTGCGGGGCCACCACCAAACAAGCCCTTGCCCTTGTTACCGCCAACCGGGCCTCCTTAGGCCCTGAAAGGACCAGGTGGTTCTGGAAACCTGATCGTAGTTCTCGCTGGGGTACATAATGGCTTCAGTATGTATATATGGCTTCAGTGAGAGGAGCACCATCTACTGGGCTAACTCCCCACTCCCCTTCCCTCTCCTTTTCTTTTGCAGATCAGCGTTGCAGGGAACATTGCTGTTGCTGCCTCAGGCGGCCTGTCTCTGGAGGTCTGGAGACTCCCAGTGTGAGGAGGAGTCAGTTCCTGATCCATGCCTCCAACTGCAGGGGGGTGCCAAGTCCTGTGTCTCTGACAACCCCCCCTCAGGGACTTGAGTGGAGATGTTGGTTCTGTTTGTATGCTCTGTGTATCTGTGAGGTTTTTTTCCGGGGGGGGGGGGGTTTGAAGCATCAGCCTGAGCTTGTCCCAGGGGCTGACACTGGTTAGTGCATCAGTGTACCTCCAAGCCCCCTGCTGCCAGCTGCTGTGTCTCCCTAGCCTGGGGCTTACTTACATCCTGCCTCTCCTGGTGGACACTCACTGCTAAGCTGGCTGCACATTCCAGAGGAGAGCTGCCAGTTGAGTCACGTTGTGGGTGAGGCCAACTAGCTGGTCCTGCAGCTGAACAGCTGCAACATTCCAGGCACAGCTCTAGCCCTGGGGCCACCAGTTTGAACAAGAGGAGGTGGAGGGGTGGCAGAGAGGCTGGAGCCTGCAGTCAGGCAAAAATGACCCTGTAGCCACCAAACACTGATCCATGTTTACAGTTTAATTAAAGATGTTCTCTTGTGGTGGCTGATCCATGGTGGTGGTGCACTGTTTATTTCTCATGGCTTTTAACCTGCTTTTCTAAAGCCGCTGTCTAGTGGTCCTTGGTTTAGAAATGAGACTTAGTGTATGGAAGAACTTGGCTGTGCAGTTTTTTCTTATCAGCTCTGTTATTTCCCTACTAGCACATTTTCCGAGCCAGCTTTAATGGGGCACAGATTAAGGGGGCACTTCTGAGCCCCTGATTTGGATGCCCATTCCTTTCAGAACTGTGGAACATAGCAAGTATTGCAGTTGTGATACAAATGCACAAGACAAATAATGCTACTGGATTTATCCATCTCCACTAGCTTCATTTTTGAGCTCTCCCTGGGCCAAGCGTTGGTAACTGCATGTGCAAATAATTCAAAAGCACATATGTATATTTTAAACACATTTTGTGCTCAAATCCTTTCTATACATATTTTAGATTTTTGTTGGTATATTAGCTCTATCCCTTGCCGGCGCTTTTATTACAGTCTTTTAAAACCCACTCCTGAAAGCTGACAAAGGACAAATGTACACTAATCCTTGAAATCCTCTAGGATGCTGAGTCATTCACTTTCCCATAGCTGAGCCAGCCTAGTCCCCCACCCCACTCAAAAGGTAGCCCAGATGAATCTTATTATCAGGACAGTAATTCCAAAACAGTGTGAAGACGCCATAAATATCTATCTACGTACTTGTGTTATGCAAATGCAGAGTAAAAAGTTAGTTTGGCTAAGGAAGTCTACTGAAATGCACTGAATACCATCATGGATTCTCTGACAAAGTTTCTACCATCCCCATCCTACATCTGGGACCTTGCTTCAGTGTGAGAATGTCCCAATGAATATAGTCCACAACAGGTCTTGTAAATAAAAGTCCTTTACTTGTAGAAAAGATTATTGGAGTCATACACTTCTGTTAGTAATGAGATGCTTAGGGTTACATGCACTGATATACTAAACTCACAAACGGTTACAGATAGTCTGCCAATCAGACTATAGTGCTGATGGCATAACAAAAAGGAGGGTCAGTTGCCAGAGAATACGCGGGAAACCTTTTTCTCAGGAAATAATGATGTTGAACATTCTAAAAAATCCGTTCACAGAGACCTGAGACCATAACAGCAAACAGTTTCTTTCCACACCAGACCCTTTCATGTTTCAAGGCTAAGATACGAGATAAGTGGCCAGAAGGTAGCTAGCTGTCTGTGCAGGCGCTGGTAATCTGCCAAGCAAAGCATAAGCCAAGCAAGCAAGGGAGGCGGGTGAGAGGTCCATTGTTAACTCCCAGGCAGGACCTGTGGGGAAGCTAAAAGCAAGGCGAAATATGAATAGGCCCAAAGCATGATTAACATAATGGTATAGCATAGGCACATAAGAATACAGGGTGTATAGGCTCAAAGCCTGAGCAATATACTGATATAGCAGAGACACATAAGAATACAGGGTATGCACTGAAATATATGGCAGGCACTGACATTCAGGAGGACAGATGGTTGCTATGGCATCTTCCCTGACCCCAGGCAGGTACACCTTGGCCAGTTCTCTGGCTTCCATGAGAAAACCTGAGCACCTGGAATCTTGTACCATTAGTGCATCCCTGCTTGGTTGATCTGAAAAAAAAAACACAGGAAAGGGACGGTAAAGGATGTCGGGTACAGCTGGCTTATGGACTTCTGCGGCTTCTCTGCACTGTATATACTGTACACTTGATGTCGTAGGCTCCTGGTAGTGCAATAGTGTTAACAAAATTTGCTTGCGCATTTTGCATCATTCAGATTCAAAAATGCACTACAAGTATAGTACCATGCAGTATTTTAGGCTTCAGGCAATGTGTTTATGTCTCAGATGAGAGGGGGAAACTGGTACTTTCACCCAGCCATTGATGAAAGAACTTGTAATTTTCCTAGTCCGACAATTGATCTAATGGGTTATGTTCTGCAGATTATATAAAGCCCTGCTCATGGAGTCATTAACTGTTACCTAACAGGAGAACACCATAGTTTCAGGCTGTGGCTCTGTCCTACATCTTAGGAATTACTGGAATGAAGAAGTCAGTAAAATATCACAAATACCCTTTGTAGGTTTTGCAAGTGAAGCACCCAGGTATGCTGCTATTTTAGACACATGACTGAACTGAGGTGGATAATTAGTCTAATGCAACCAAATAGTTCAGTAAATTACACCCCCAACAGTGCAGATGAGGCACAGTATGGCTATATTCTTTTAGCTGCTGTTCACTGTCATTCTGAAGCAGTCCTGGCTGCCTGATACATGGCATCCCACTGGAACTCTTTCCTGGAGCTGTGGAACAGGTATAAGAGATCCATCCCAAGTCAAGACTGAAACCTTGCAGGCCTTTTAAGAAAGCTTGAGCATGGTTTTAGTCACGGCATGTCAGTGAAAGCACATAAAAAGACAATGTGAAATACATCCACAGCCTGCTGAGACAGAGGAAGAACCCTAAGGAAATAACCATAGTAATAATTTGTGTCATTCCCGCCCCCCCCCCCAAAAAAAACCCTACTCACCCCACTGTCTGCTGGTGCACAGCACAGTTATTAGTGCACAGTTAGCAGATGCACAACCACTTTTATGATAACGGTTTTTAAGGAGGAGGTGGGTGAAGCACTCAAACTGTTAACCTAACTGAGTGGCTGAAGGTTTGGGGCTAGCCATCTTGCCTTTCCATAGCCACTGCTGGACTAGAAGGATTGGGAAGGACTCTTGTTTTCTCTCTATTGTATGGCCGGAGGTGGGGTATGATTGGAAGAGCTGAACTGTATAGCTAGGATATCTTTCCCTGCACTTGCATATGCCGATGGGGCTTGGTGCCCTCCCAAGGCAGAAATTGCAGGCAGGGTTGCAAGGTTTCATTAAGAGTCGTGCTTTCCAAATGGAAGCGCTTATTATGTTTTAAATAGCAGTAGAGGTTCTAGCAAAAGTAGATTTGACCTTTAGTCATTCCCATTTTGTCTTGCCCCACCCAGGCCAGTGATGGAGGATAACAGTTAAAAATCCAGAACACAATACCAAACAAATATATTTATATTAAATATAACATATCTAGGTATCCACCATGAACAGGAAAATATGTGAAGTAGTTTAGTAATATTTGGTCATACACTCTTACGAAGTGCTAGCTGCATTGTCCAATTTGCTGGTTAGGGGAAGGAAAACTGCAGCTCTACTTTGCGTTGAACCATGTGGGGAAATCCTGTGGGTCGACTATAGACAAGGTCTGGAGCAGCATATTAAGGTGGTTGCTTTAGTTCACTCATGCTGTAGTGCGCGTCACCTTCTGGAAGAGGCTGGGGTGCCAGTCAGCAGTGGACTGTTCTGTGCCTGTTCGAGGCAATATTGCAGCAGATCACCAGCTGCCTTCGTCACCTGCAAGGAAAACAAAGGTTCTTCTGAGCTACTCCCACCGGAATTGGAGGGCCGGAGTTCATTCTTGGTTGGGAAAGAAATGGAGCACCAGAGCACATGGTGGGAACTGGAACTCCATTTTATTTGGTAATCTAGCAAGGAAGGTGACTTGGGAGTCCTCATCGCCAGACTCCTCCTCATTCTGATCTTTGCTGTATTTTTGTTAATTACCTGATCTTGCATTATGCTTCCTGTGTTTCAGGAAGTTCCTGGTTTTAGTTTCACCTCTAACAACAAAAAGGAGTAGCTGGTGCTCAGTACAGAAAGTGAAAGGAAGAAAATTCAGATTTTGACATTGATCAAGAGTGAGGTTACTCCCACAGTAAGTAGCTCCTTGTAAAACTGATAGGAATGTTCTTGTGAGGAGATCCCCGTAATGGTTTCTAGGAAGTTTGAAAACGAGCAGACAATCATACCATCACAGTGTCTCCCCTGATCACATATATTCCATTCTACTTGTAACGTCAGCAGTGAATGGGAAGTGAACTAAAACAGCTTCCCTAGATGAGACAGCCCACTGGTACCGAATTTGCAGAACAAAAGTTTTCTCAGATGGGGTGAAGCTCTTCCTGCCGCAGAGCCAGTGCATCCCTCCTTGTGGATGGCTCTCTCTGAAGGGGATTATTCCTTCAGACTTGTTCTTATGATGCAGCAGTATAGACATACACCCCACTGTCACCAGCCCAGATAACATGACCGAAGTCCCAGGGGCTGCCTTCTCATTAGGTGGTCACAAGAGAGATGGACAGAAGTTATAGAAGTTGCATCCTTCTTGGAATTCAAACAGAGACTTCCCCTGAAGTAGAATCCTTGCCCAAATCATACTGATTGTGATCCAAATAAAGTTGTTTCAAAATGAAATAAATGAGACTTAAAATTTTACTTTCAATTAGACTGTAAATTGGCTCTGGCTTTTGATTTTTTGAGGACTATGTAGGATCATTGTATTCTGCCCTATCTCAGAAGGCAACTGGGTATACTTTCTGACTACTCCATCTAGCACAAATGTGGTTGCCGGCCCTATAGACTATTCCCAGCAGCCCTAACTGACATAAATGATCCCAGGAATCCTGGCTCTTTGTCCACGTAGGAGTATGCAGCCTAGGGGGCTGGCTCCTTCTGCTCTTTTGGGTGGGGCTGTAGCAGAGGGTGTCATTTTTTCTCTGAAACCTTCATCCGCTCCAACTCAGCCTGCAGCTGTTTCACAGCCTGATGGCGCTGACTGACATGGGTGCAGCTGGCTGCTTTCTCCGACATCAGAACAAGATTCTTCAATAGGGCAGACAGCCTGGAACAGCAAGAGGACAATCAGTGTAAGGCTGAAGGTTAACCTCAGTTGCCACCTGGTCTCTCTGCCTTGTTTTGGACTTGTGGGCTTCCTGTCTTTCTCTTCCCTGCTTCCCTAATAACCTGTTTCCCCAAAAAAACAGAACCTCTTACAGAGCTTGAAGCATGCCTGTGCCAAACTTTGAGTAGATTGCCACTGAGTAATAGAGTTGGTGTCAGAACCCTGGTCACATCTTTCTCGCCTTTTCAGCTGTTGGAGCTTTCCAAGGAAGCAAGACAAAAGCAATGATCTCTTAAACCCAGTGGTCCTGGCATCCCTATCAAATCAACTAGTCCCAGACTTCACTGTTCAACATTCTGCTGCAATACAAAAGCAAGAAGCCAGGCTTCATACCCACCCATTCTTTTATTTTATTAGAGGTACAGAAGAAGATACAAGATTCCTTTTCTTTAATCTAGCTTTAACCTGGAGTGAACCTTGTTACCTTCTCAGCATTCCCTAAACTTGGACAGCAATTGGGGGGGGAAATTGGCCACTCACCTTGAGAGTATGGAAGGCAACCCTGTGTCTCACTTACTGAATTCTGTGAGGGAAGAATTTTCTCTGTGTAAACCGAGGCCCCACAAACCAGGGCACCTCTTTGTTTTGTTTGTTATTAACTTCTACAGCAGTAGCTGCCAGCTAGTCAATAGATCTTCTTCTACTGCCCAGTGGTCTTTGATTCCTTTGAAACCTGTTGCTCTTTAGGCAGCAAAATGTCATCCAATTTAAAAATAGTATCCACTGTGACAAGGACAAAAGGGCAGGTTGATAGTCATGTGGATTTGATGCTGATCCACCTCTTTTTCCTGGGTGATGAGTGAAGGCAAACCTGTAACACTCTTTAGGGGAGATACCTGAATTAAGAGGCAGTTCCCAACAGAGCTAGGGCTAGAAGTTGGAGTCCCAAAGTATCTTACTGTAGTTTTTGCACTTTTCTAGCACATGGAACACTAGCACGAGACCCCAGATCAAAGCAATGGCATGGAAAACTCAGTGTTACTAGATCTTTAAGGTTTATGCAGAAGTTAATTGCATGCCTACTGCTTTCTTCCCAACATCCTTTGCATAACTCTTGTTGGTTTCTTTGCTTAATTATCTAGGTTTACTATTTCAAGCCTCTCTCTCATGGTTTCCTTACTCCTGCTGTATCTTAGTAAGTACTAGATCCAACTTGGCAGCTGTCCAGATATTTTTATTCTCTGTTGGTGGACAACAGGTGTTGGTGGACAACAGGTCCCATTGGTTTTACAGGTGTTTCAGGCAAATTACACCCCAATTCCTTTATGGGTCCCCATTTGGACTCAGGCTTCTGGGTCCACTGTGGAAGTCATTCAATCATCTTTTCTTTAAGCTTTGTTTGGTACTCCCAGATGTGTAGCATCATCTGTACAATTTTTAGACCTATATGATAGATTCTCTAAGACTTCACATGGCCAAAGGATATGTCCTCACGGCCTTCAGGTCCCTGAAAACTTTCATGAAAATTCTATGGTAGTTTAAGAGCTCTTCTGATTACCCCCTTTCTTGTTACACTCCCCAACAGTTCAGATGATTATCACACAATCTCTAGTCTGTGAATGAAATTTGCACCACTCTGGCTATTGCCAAATGTATTTCAGCTGTTCTTAAAATCTGAACCATTGTCATTAATTCAACATTAGAATAACCAATTTTATTTTAATTTATGCTATTTTAATATGTACACATTTTTCTTTTAAATTCAGGAATGATATTCCGTTCCTTTGTATCTTCAGCTTTTGTTTTTTGTTTAAAAGCCAGTGTGCTAGAGAGAAGAAGAAGAGGAGGGATTGGATTTATACCACCCTTCACTACCTGAAGGAGTCTCAGAACGGCTTACAAACTCCTTTCCCTTCCCTTCCCCACAACAGACACCCTGGGAGGTCAGTGGGGCTGAGAGAGCTCTGACAGAAACTGCTTTTTTTCAAGGACAGCTCTGGCAGAACTATGGCTTGCCCAAGGTCATCCAGCAGCTGCAAGTGGAGAAGTAGGGAATCAAACCCGGTTCTCCCAAATTAGAGTCCGCGCACTTAACCACTACACCAAACTGGCTATGTAGACTTCTCTGGAATAAAGTACCTCCGGTTGAGAACAGACAGTGAATAGACAACACTGTTTTTCCAACATGTAGAACTGGTTCAAACAATGTGATGAAACATGCCAGAAAGCTCCTTTCAGGATATACTGCAATCCGCTGAGCTGTCCAGTTGTGCCACCTGTGATTAATATCTAGCTCAATGTTGTGCATGCACATAGACTGTGCTGGGATACTGTCAGCTATGCTGCCATAGAGAGTGTCTGTGGGGGGGATTGTGAAGCTTCTGATATTTTAACTTTTGTTTCTTCTGAACACTTTATCTCCCAAACAGGCAAGGATTGACCTTGGAGAAGCTTAGAGATGCTGCTTTTCATGCTGGGAACTGAAAGCTGTTAGTTTAGGTGCACATGTAACCTGTTGCTATTGGCTTGCATCCATCAGATGACCCTTGTTTGATCCCAGTATATCTAACCCTTCCATCCTTGTACTGGCAGTCTTAACACAAGTAGTGTTTGGAGCAATACCTACTATTCTGTAATCAATAAACTTGATCCTACTTAAGGAACATTGTTGGTTTCTGATAGCTGGGGACTCTGACAGAGTGTTAAGACTGCCATTCTCCTGGACAGTTCTCCAATCCCCGAACCCCACCATGAGTGCTGGGAACGGTGGAGACATACCAGTTACTATGGCAGAGGAGGTCCCTGCCACGACGGTGGAGACCCCAGTGACTACCGCCACCCCAGTAGTGGGGCCAAGTGGAGGTGCAGGTGCGCGACCCCAAGGAAGGGACCAATATTCTTGGACACACTTCTCCACCATCACGAGGAAGTTGTGGGTAATGACCCCTCGAGTGACTACGGCAAGCCGCTTCGACCAGGTGCCCACCCAATGGACAGAGAACCAGTGCGGTGCAGTAATGATGATGGTGCTGCTGTGATTAAATTACACAACTTAGGTTCAAGCCACTTTTTAAAGCTCTGAAGCTTGCTGGGTGATCAATGGCAAGTCACCTTTTCAGAGTGCTGATTCTTGATTGATTTTTGTACTTAGGTCTGTGCTGAATTCAGTGGATTCATCTTTCAAGTACATATGAGCAGGCCTTTAGACTGGGCCTGCCTTCATGTATTTTAAAATGGAACCCTCATATGACGCATGTATATTTTGTGTTGAAATATGGGTAACCAGGGCTATTTTGGGGCAGGAACGCACAGGAATGGAGTTCTGGCTGGCTTCTGATTTGTAAATATATAACCAATAAACAGCAGTAATAAACACTATTGGAAAACAAGCACTGCACTCAAACGCAAACAAAACACTTATGTGAATATAACTACTGATATATTATAACATATCATATCATTATCACTCTTATTTTACAAGAAGCAATGAAATTTGTTAACAGAAGCTAATAAAGCCAAAAGTATAAATAACACAGCTGAATCCAGCTCAATTCCAATCCAACGAAGACTCCGGATGGTATCTTCGTTTCGATTAATCTTTGTCAGAAGACTTGAAAATAGAAAGCATATTAATAAACAATTACACCCTTACAAAAATATGAAACAAAAATTACAAAAATTATATGAACTTACAAGCATACCTTATATTAGATTCATAGAATACTACATGTAAATTTCACCAGTTTCACTAAGGTGAAGAAACTCCATGAGCATAAATATTACATATTCACTGAGCAGAAATTGCTTCATCCTATCATTTTAAGAGAACAAAATACCAAAAAACAGTGAGTCAGAAAACACATAATACATTGCAAAATTTGCCATATTCTGCCCAGAAGCTGGATGAAGACTGCTTACCATTGACAAGACAAAATGAGTAAAGACGAGCTACTGTTCCTACCATGGAACTACTCTCATATGGTCAGCATGCCTTAAGGAAAGCCTAAAAGGAGTGGTTAATATAGCAGCTAACTGAGCCTGACAATTATTGAAGGGGGACAACCCTAAAAGGCAAAGTTGTAAATATATTTCCTAATGTCTTTATAAAAAGCAGCTTAAGTCAAGAGACTGATTTAGCCCATGTGGCTGGAGAGTGTTTAAACGAAAAATCCAAAAGGCCTCCCTTTGTAAAAGCCTTTTACGGATGTCCATGGCAATATAGGAGCGGCATTTAAGGACTTCTAGGATGACAAACCTAAAATCATTAGGATCATGGCTTCTGATTTGGCCACGCCTACAGCCTCCCCCCCTTGGGCAGTTTCTGGATCAGCTTCCCCAGGTGCCCCACAGCTGCAGGGTGCCTGCCTCGGGAAGCCAAGCCCATCCAGGGAGGGAAGGCAGTTTAAACTGCCTCCCCTCCTTGGGTCCCCCAGGCACCCCGCAGCTGTGGGGCACCTGGGAAGCTGATCCAAAAACTCCCTTCCTTCCCTCGGGTTCCCCATGCACCCCGCAAGCCGCAGGGCATCTGGGGAAGCCAATCCTGGGAGGGAGCTGCGCTGTCAGGGGTGTGGCCTAATATGCTAATGAGTTTCTGCTGTTGGGTGTGGCCTGTTATGCTAATGAGTTCCTGCTGGGCTTTTTCTACAAAAAAAGCCCTGTGGGTAACCCAAGTATAGGAATTCAACGTTAAAATTTGTTTTCTTCCACAACACAGCTATTGATAACATAAAATGAATTACTTTGTCATATGCATCTCTGAACCTAGATACAATTACCTAAGCTGTTACTAAAAAAACACGACCATCTGCAGCACTATTAAAGTAGAAAAACAATAAAAAACAGTACAGCAGACTGTATAAACTGACTAGGTTCAGAAGAAGAAAATTGCCAATAGGCATCAGATTCTAGAACAACTCAGCTGTTTTTGAACACTTTCCTTTGAAATGGGAATTCCTATTCTTGTCAAAGTTCAGGTCTCCTAAATTGTATTTCCTTTATTAAATTATGCCGATCAATCCAATTTGTTTTCACCTTGCGTACAGCTCTCCAAAAACAGGTTTTCTACTAGGATCAGTGTCTTCGGAAACACTGATGGGATATCTACCTGTTAATGACTGGGTCCTAGATGAGCTGTTAATCTGAGTCTGCTGTTTCTGATGCTTGGGCAGCTGAGTTATGGCCAGTACTAGCAGTTTACAAAACTGGGCATTTGATGAAACTCCGAGATTTGGAAAGATAATTGGTGTGGTGCAGTGGCTGGAGTGTTGGACCGAGGAGAGCTGGGTTCAAAACCCTTCTGTGCCATGAAGCTCACTGGGTGACCTGGGCCCAGCTCTTTCGAAGCCTAACCTACCTCACAAGGCAAAATGGAATAGGATAACCCCCCCCCACCCATGTATGCTGTTCCAGAGCATGCTAAAAATGCAAAACAGAAACTAGAAAGGGGCCCAGTGAGTTTGGGGTGTGTGGGTGAGCATTCCCATTTTGCATGGGGCACCAAGGGATAGCAGAGGCCATACTTGTGCTGCTGTGGTCCTCCTGGGTACTTTGCAGAAAGTGAGAAATCCTCCCTGCTCACAGTATTTTAGAAAATTCTGAAAAAATTGTTCACATTTCTTTTGATTTGGGATGCCACTATTTCTTCATGACAATCAAAGAATGATTGGTGGGTTAAATGTTAGACTCATTCTTACAACACTTTGTCCTCCAAATTCCAACCTACCTTAAAGACACCAAAGATTTTATTTCCAAAATTGAAGGTTTAGTGTTACCAACTGAAGCAGCTCTCACAACCCTAGATGTGTCTTCACTTTATACGAATATCCCACCTGAAGAGGCGATAGTATGTCTCCTAACTATATTAGAAGAGGAATCCTCCCCTCCCCTCCCACACACATCCTGTTAGATTTGATAGATATCATATTTGAAAAGAATTATTTTCGGTTCCAACAAGATTTCTTTTTTGTAATACTTCGGTAAATGTAATAATTGAGCTAGAATTATTTTGGCAATGTAGAAATTACTGAATGATGTTTTTTAGAGTTCTTATTAAGGACATTAACTTGCTGGAGATCACCATACAAGCAACATGTGTCTATGAGATGTAGTAATTCAAGTCTTGGGATTATGTATGTATGGAATTGTTATTTAAAATAATTGCCAGTTTCCATATTCTGTAAGTTTTGTATTTTGACATATTTATTATTATTAAGAACATAAGAAAAGCCAATGTTGGATCAGGCCAGTGACCCCTCCAGTCCAACACTCTGGGTCACACAGTGGCCAAAAACACCAGGTGCCCTCAGGAGGTCCAGCAGTGGGGCCAGGACACTAGAAGCCCTCCCACTGTTGCTGCCCCCCCCAAGCACCAAGAAGACAGAGCATCACTTGCCCCAGACTGAGAGTTCCTATCTATACTGTATATAATTCTTAATAGTGAAAGGTCCATTTCGGAAGACAACCTGCAAAACGGAAATTAAGTCTGGAAAATTCCGTCAAGCTAATACTCAACTTTACCTACAATGCAAAAGGAATATAGATATTTATAGAAAAAGTTTTGTATGTGTTACGTTATATAATTTTTGAAATATACATTTATGGGCATTACACAATTTTGTTATATCTTTTTCCTTAGCTTTTTATACAGACCATTCTATATTATTTTGGCACCCTGCACCAGGAGAATGTTTAAAAGGTAATGAGATGAAATAGTTTTAGTATTTTTTTTAATTGGGTGTACCCACAAAGTTGCAGTGGATTGCCTGGAATCTAAGGAATGAGATCTATCCTGTGGTATAGATTAAATTTTTACAGTGTTTTAATTTTGTTAATATTTTTGGTCTGCTAGCTTTGTATGCCTCCTTGAATTATGTTTGTGGCAAGAAAGGCAGGATAATGTTTTGATGAAACAAAGCATATGGAAGCTGGCATGCCTCTCATCATATCCCCACCACCTATAAAACATGGGAAGGAGCAAACACACAGGACCCATCACTCTGTGTGGGATTCCTCTAATTCCCACACACCTGGGAACACTACAGATGGCAGCAGAATGCTCTCCTGCAAATGCATACCCTTTGGACAGGTAAATGCACCCAGGGAAGGAGGCATGGCGACTCCAACCATATCACTCAGACAACAAATTTGGCAGAGGGAAAGCCTGGAAGAGGAAAGAACACCTCCAGGTCCAGGATCTTTTGTGAGCCAAGGGAAAATACACAATTACACATTAATAGAAGACATCCCTGTCATCTCTACAGTACCTCATGTGGGAAACAGGAGGGATTTGAATTCCACCATGGAAAAATTCTTCTCTGTCCCATAAACAGTTTGATTTTTGATTAGTATTGTTGAAATACAAAAAAGTAGGATATTAACACAGCAAAATTATCTGTAGCACTGAGAAAATACATTTAAAATTATGCAGAAAACTATACCACGGTGTGTTTTTTAACCCCCAAGGACCCAAAGCACAGAGGTTGCTTCGGTCTGCCCATTTTAATACCACAAACACTGCAGGAAAGGGACAGTTCTGTGCAGCTGTAGCTGAAACACACCTCTTGCATTCTCTAGCATATTAAACTCATAAACTGTGAAAAGTCATACAAAGGAATGCATGTGTACTGTTAGTTGTATTAACCTAGTCAATAGGGCTTCTCTGTTTTGACTTTAACCAAGTTGCTGTGCTGCAGCATGACCCAAGAATAAAACCCATCACAAAGAGGGACTAAGCAGAAGCCCAAAGGTACCTTGAAGTCTAATAATATATATTTCACCATAAGCTTTCTTGAGTCACAGTCACGTCATCACATTTGGGGAAGCAAGTTCTGAGACACACAAGCTCATAAAGGAATACAGATGGTTAAGGTGTCTAAGGTGCTCCTGTTCCGTTTTCCTGCAACAGACCTTGTGGAATGTCACACTTGAATTAGTAGTTGTAATACAGGGAATTGCAAAGTGACAGCCCAAAGTGGTAGGACAGACACATTTCAACTTTAGCAGAGGAACAGGCCTCTCTGCTTAAACCAGTAAAAGGCATAAAAGGGCTAGTCCTCTTGAAGATACGATGTCTAATGTGTGAATAGTCCTCGTCTGATGCTGCACCCCTTTCTGGAGATGGTGAGCCAAGGCGATGCTTCGCCTGAAAGATATGTTAGAGCATCCCAAATCCCTGCATCTGGAGTTCTCTGTTCCATCTATCCAGCGATGAAGATCAAGCAGGTGGCCCTTCCTCCTCGGCCACATATGACTCCTCCCTCCAGAGTTGCACAAGGCCCTCGGCTGCAGTCAGCAAGCAAGCCTCGGCTGGGTGGAAGGACAGAGACTGGACAGGACTCTTGCTCACAGGTAAGGTCATAGCCAGGGATCCCTATGAGGAGAGAGGACAGTCGCAGACATTAGGAAGACAAGGAACTCTGAAGGCTGCTCTTGCCACCGGACCTGGAGTCTCTACCTCATGTACAGTCCACCTTTCTCGCAGAGACTCAAATTGAGAGTCCCATCTACCATGGGGTTGCCAGTGCTTACCCAGCAGAAGAGAACATCACCTGTTAATGCTGCAAAAGTGGACCCAGGACACACAACACTATCACCTCTCGCTTCTCCCCCATGATTTTACAGGATGAAGAGAGCCAAGCAAAGTCACTGTTACAGCTGAACAAGCAAGATTGGGAAGGAGCATCCCAGTTTAACACATTCCATGACAAGAAATGCCCGGCAACCGAAATGATGCACTCTTGTGCATGAACCTCACTGGCTATGGGGAAATTATTTGCCTTGCATGGATCAAAACTCTGCATTTGGCAAGGCTTTACCCACAATAAAGTGCTTTGTAACCCAACAGGTAGATGATTGGCAATTCCTAGGATTAAAAATATTCTGCACCAACTCTGCTGACAGCCTGCTTATGTTGTTAGCAACTTTCCCAAGACAGCTAAGGTCAGGCAAACCACCGACTATTCCTTCCCTCAACCAGGCTATGGAGTAGAAATGTGTTGTTTCCCATAGACCATGACTAGTGGGGGGGCGGGGGGGGGGGGCGGGAGAGAGACTGTCAGTTTCTTTCTCCAGGGTTAAATATTACCCTGTCCGCCTGAGGGGAATTCATTCTTTACAGTTTCCATAGCACACAACGATATCTATTGGTCTGCTGGCATGAGGCAAAGAGAAATCACAGGGTGCCTGTGAAGAATGCCCACGATGCCCCTGGGCAATTATGCTCACCTCAACCAGGTCCCAGAAATACACTTTGCCATCCTCAGAGCAGCTCCCAACATGCGTATCTCTCTCACTCAGGCAGCAGTCCATCTTGTAGGCTACATTCTTGTGGCCTGTGTATCTAGAGATATCGGGGGGGGGGGGGTTCCAGATGAAAATGAGAAGAATATTTCTCCCATACAGAACAGCCAGGCCAGGCTCTCCCCAGCAGCCCATCTGGTACAACTGCACTTTCCTTGTGTCAAGATACATGGGGAACAACATTAGACCAGAGTCACAATGTTTATTTCGAAAAATTTCATGCCACCTCTTCAGGAACCTGCCTGAGGCGGCTTAGAAGAAATAAACGGGTAAGCAGGGCAGATCTTTGAGCACCAGATTAATATGATCCCTATATCCTGCCCTGACAACAGCAGGGCTGCTGTTTTTATTACTCACTCTCCCAGCATCTCGCCTGTGTCCTTGTCCAATAAGCGTAGCGTAGAGTCCAAACTAGCAGCCAGCGTACATTGTCCATCTTTGCTGAAACACACGCAAGTGATGGGACCTATAATAATAAGATAGCAGTGCTGGGTTCCATCATTTCAAGTGTGTGTGTGTGTGTGTAGGCAGGAGCAAGAGGATGAGCAAAGTCTTTGTAATGTGCTCCTAGGACTCTGATGGCATTTTGTCCAATGCTAACAATTCCAAAGGAAGACAGACACGAAGAGCGACTTGCAGGGATCAAGTCAGCTGCATTCTGCCCTGCCGCTGTCTGGAGTAAATGAAAGACATGTGACTGAAGATGAAAGATGTGGCTTCACGACAACCCTTCAAGCTGCATCTGTACCAAGTCTATTGAACCGAAATGGTCAGTGTCAGTTCTACAACATGGAGAGTCAGAGACATGTAACAAAAGGCACCAGATTTGCAGATGGAATTTGGCACACTCACTTCCAATATAGTCTGAGCAGAGCTCTCCAGCGCGTAAGTCATAACGTCGGACACGTCCATCTACAGAACTGAGAAAGGAGAGGGAGGCATTGCTAATCAGCCAGGGTAGTAAATTCTGTGCTGTAAGCCCTCTGATTCTAAAATTACAAACTCTAAATGTTGAGATGGGGAAACAGCCACATGCATTTACTGTTTGCATCCTTTATGCAAGTGTGTATAAACTGCAAATTTTGCAAAAAGTCTACATGTGGAGCTAGTGTGTTCTAAGAAAAAGAACAGGTATTTTTGAACATTTTGAGCAGTTTAAGGGGAAAAGCCCCAGGGGGGCTAAGAAGAGGGACCAGCAGCACTTGCTGAATAACAATATCTATTCCCCTCATCATCGAAAACTGCAGTTCAAATCATTCCTCTCATGAGTAAAAGGTAGTTGTCAAAGCTGGCCTGGCAGGAGTGGGGCCCCACTGACAGAAAGCCCCCAAATGGAAAGGCAGAGGACTGCTATTTTTTGCTTAGTTCTCCTCTCACTGCCCCATTGGGGACGGACAACTTCAGGTGAGCACGTACATTTGGGGCAGGGCACAGCTTTGATAATAGGAAACACTGAACATACAGAAAACTTTCTACTCTGTCATGAATGGCAAAGCAGAAAAGGATAAAAATGAATAGATGAAGATGAAAGGGGAAGACAAGAAACAAAGAGCAGCCCAGAAAGCAAAACTTTTGCTCCAAAGACTAGGCAGTTTAGTATTACTATCAGGACTGTACAAAAATATTACTGTTAAGAATAAGAAATAAACCAAATAATATTTATATTAGTAAACAGAAAATGATGACATGTAATTTTAGGGTGTATGGATGAAGAGATGAAAATAAGGAGAAAACTTCCTAGAGATGGATGAAAGTCACAAAACTGAGGCTACTTGGTACACAAATGCCATGAACTGTCAGCTAAAATTGGGAAGTAATTTGTTTTTGACAGCAGACAGAAGGGGAAACTAGGCCGGTTCTGCAGCTGCTGGGCCGATGGTGGATTGGATCAAGCCTTGTGTTTAAAAGAGCTTGTAGCTTTAAAGTTTTAAAAGGTTTATTATGTGAACAAAAATTTAAAAGCAAATTTTTATTGGAATGGAACGTAACAAAAAAAATACAGCAGCAAATACATGAAAGCTGTTCACTGATGTGCACTTGTATCCTCTGATTTCTAAGCATTTAGTAGAAACTGACCTGCATAAAAAGTAAGCCAAAATGATCAAATCTGTACACGCTGCAGGATTAAAAGACAATGTTTTGAATGCTGCGTTCCAATAGTGGTCACATGGGTCATTCTCTCCCCGCCCCCCCAAGTTCTCACAACCCTCTCCAGAGGAGCCAGAAGGGTTGGGGGTGCTTGACAGGTTCCAAGAGAGTTTGGCCTGGGCTCAGCAGAGCAAGGGGTTTGTCTTCTCCACCTCCAGATAGCTCTTCCACCTTACTTCTCCTTACCCTGTAAGGATTTCATGATCTGACACTTTCAGACTGGAGATGCCATCTTTGGCCTCATCAAGTATCTGGATGGAATCTGGTCTGCGTGAACGACAGTCCCAGCAGCGGACACTGGAGTCAATAGATCCTGCAAGACAGCAAACAAACAAACAAAAAACCCAACTAGGTAAAACCAGAAAACCAATTATCTGGAAACAACTCGCAAGAAAAGAAGCATTCCTTACCTGACAAGATCACAGTAGCCTCTTCATTGAACTGGACAGAGTTTACCTTCTGCCCAATAACAGAGAGAAAGAGATTAGGGACAAGTTCTTTCCCAAAGGCTACATATAAACTTCCTCATCCTGGGAATCAAGACTCAAGTACGCTTTTGAGTACGACCTTTTGTAAAACTTGTTTCTTACTCCCCTTCTCACTGATCACTTCAACCCTTCATACTTGTGTTATTTCCACAGAGCTCTAGCCTCCAGTACTACTCCCGCCCCACAATACTAACACACAAAGTATTCTTGTAGTCAAAACAGGGTAACTTTTGTTTAATTTCACCCTCAACTAGCAAAGCAACTGGTATCTTTTTTTTGTGGGGGAGATGGTCACAGACAGCCCCTGCCCTCTGCGCTTACGTGCTCAGTTTCACTGTCCAAGTCTCTCAGTTTGTTTAAGTAGCCTGGCAATCCCACAAAAGCATAAGAGTGGAGACATTTCCCTGAAACCCAAAAAGGACAGAACACGTCTTACCCCTGCATGGCCACGGAACTTGCGAATCACTTGCCCCGTTGCCACATCCCACAGCACAACAGTCTTATCCGACCCGCATGAACAAAGCTGGCTGTTGTCAAATGACCTATGGGAGAAGAGAAACAGATGAGAGATAACAGCAGCAACAGAAATGTCATCTCTTGGGCATCTGCATCTCCTACTCTAATTCAAGGGATGTCAAGTCCCAGGGCTCTCTTAATTGAACTGAGAGAGAACAGAAATCAGCAGTAGGTGCAGAATTAAGAGAACATAAGAGAGAAGCCGGTGTTGGATCAGGCCAGTAGCCCATCCAGTCCGACACTCTGTGTCACACAGTGGCCAGAAACACCCCAGGTGCCCTCAGGAGGTCCAGCAGTGGGGCCAGGACACTAGAAGCCCTCCCACTGTTGCCCCCCCCCAAACACCAAGAATACAGAGCATCACTTGCCCCAGACTGAGAGATCCTATCTATCCCTTCTGGCTCATAGCCACTGATGGACCTCTGCTCCATATAAGAACATAAGAGAGAAGCCAGTGTTGGATCAGGTCAGTGGCCCATCCAGTCCAACACTCTGTCACACAGTGGCCAAAAACACCAGGTGCCCTCAGGAGCTCCAGCAGTGGGGCCTCTGACAGAGACACTTAGATTCTATTTTTTTTAAGTCACAAAACTAGGAACTAGATTTCCCACAGAAGGAAGAGAACAGTTTATTATAAACCGGGCATTTTAACACACAGCTTACATCTTTTTTCTTTTCCCTTGGTGAATCTTGCATAGTGAAAGTTCGTTGTACTGTATCTGATGACAGACTCAATCCAACAAAGCTTGTTAAAATTAGTTTGTTAGTTTTCAAGGCAAAACAGGACTTTCTTTTTTGTGATCAGTGGGTAGCATTAGGGCAGGGGTCCCAAACCTTTTTAGCCTGCAGGCATATTTGGAATTTTGAGAAGGGGTGGTGAGTGCCATCCCAAAATGGCTGCCACAGGAGGGGAAGAAACCCCCCCAATGGCAGGAGATGGAACCCTCCCTCCTAAGGAAGAATTGGGAAAGTAGGGTTAGGTACACAGATACGCAACATAGATCCACACAATGACTAAGAAAATCCCAGGTGCCTACCAATCCCCCTGTTCCCCAAGTGGAAAATTCACTTCTATGAATCAGGGCAGCCAATAAGAAGCCCTGCCTTACAACAGTCCCACCCACTTTTGCAACTGTTTTGTAAGCCAGCAGAGCATTTTGATACACTCTTATGAACTTTGATAACATAAGTTTGACCTTTGGGGTTGGTTCTCTGTCTAAGGCGAAAGCACTCTCTACAGTCATGAGAGGCTCCAGCCCACAGCAGGAGACTTCCTCCACAGCTCACACTTGCATGAGAAATTGACCTCCATTTCAAAGGTATCTCTCTAAGGAAGAGCATGAGAATACACCTCAAAGAACACTCTCAAGAAGAACTTGAAATGCATTTCAAAGAGCTCCTATATCTACTTCATATGAGAACCACCATTCTTCGAGACCAAGACTCCATTTCAAAGAGTCCTTTTCTCTCTACACTGGCCGTCTTTCACACCTGCCCCCAACAATTCCAGTAAAGAGATTAGTTGCTTGGCAACTGATCGCTGTCCATCAAGTGATCTGGCCGAAGCCATCACGAGACCAGAGATTGGCGCCAAGAAGACTGACCAGTTGGCCCAGGTGTTAGCTCCTGATTAGCATTTTAGTGTTGCAATATTGCCCACTCCTTCCTGCCCCCTCCTAACTATGACACTAACCAACAGAAAGCCTAGACAGGACGGACAACCTAGTGGGTGTGACAATGGGACGTGGTCAGCGCAGCCCTCCCAAATGCCACCTGATAAAAGATCTTGCCCAGCAAGAAATCTGCCCTAGCTTTTTACCCTCATCGACCTCTATCCCCTTGACCAACCTCGTATGTCCAGCTTCCTTTACTAAGTACCTAGACTCTATCTTTAATCCCTGGTTTGCGCAGCCAGGACTGGAGTGTGTATCTGCAGGTTCAGATCTCGCTCCCATATATTTTTCTACTCATCCCTCCATTCTTCTCGTGGAAGAGACTCAACCTCTAGCAACTCAGGTAACATGACTCCCCCTCAACAATACTCCTGCTCATGCAAACGTGCTATTTTCTATCTGATTTCCCCTAGACTTCTGTATGTATGTGGTTTTTATTATTATTCCTTGTGTGCCTGCCTAATATTTTATAGTAAACATCATTTATAGAAACCGCTTTGCTTCACACCTATTTACTGGAGAACTACCGGGGAGGTGGGACCTTGGTATAGTTGGCAAGAACCCGTTATAGTGCCGATTGCTACACGTAAACCAGAGCAGTCAGGCCAACAGTCTCACCTGGTAAATAGCAGGAATAGAACCTGTTTTCAAAATAGCAATAGAGATTGGATCCTGCCTATAATTTCTTCAGGTACAAAGAGGGATGCAATTTTTGCAGATTCCTTCCTTCTACATCAGACCAAAACAACCCTAAAAATGCTGCTCCTGGGAGACAGATGAATCTGATGTTTCATATGGGTGAGTGGGGGCACTAGTGAAAATCATCCTATCTCCTCTCTATGCACCTATGGAAATTCTAAGTGGGATCCAAGCCTATGAATGTACATCTACTTAATTTGCCCAAAACATACAGTTCAGAGAATTCAACTTTTTAATAGAGCAACTTTTTATACACAGCCCTGTCCTCTCAAAAGTACGGACAAAGCACAAAAGTTGTGACTTAACCTAAACAAGGGGATTGTTTAACATCTCAATTTTTCTGGAGGGTGTTCCACAGCAAATGTCCTTTCCTTTTCTAACAGAAGTTGATCCCTCTCCCCCAGCTCTTACCCTGCTGCATCCAGCACCTCATAGCCATGGCCACTGTATGTCTTGAGGAGAGTCCCTTTGTGGGGGTTCCAGAGCTTGAGTGACTTGTCACTGCCACAAGTGAGACAGTAATTCCCATCCACTGGGGGAAAGAGAGAAGAAGAAAGGCTAAGAATCACTACACTACTGTTGTATCAAGCAACTGAGTACAATTTAAGTTCAAAACTAGTTTTATTGTTTTAAGTTAAACAAGCAAAACAAAACAAATGCAGCATCATTTAATAAAATAAAGTAGGCCCAGGCCAAATCTTCTCTTTTCTAGGAATGTGCATTCGGTTTAGATGAACAGGAAAAAAACTCTAATCTGATTCGGCTGGCCGAACAAGGATTCCCCAAATGGATGCCATATATTTGGCATCCATTTGGGGAATCCCTTTGCTGGGCGAAGGGAAGGCAGGGCATTCCGGGCCTTTCCTGGCTTGCCCACCTCGGTGGGGGGGGGGGGCGGCTCCCCTGGGCTTCTCTGGCTGGCCAGGGAAGGTGGGGGAGAGCTAGCCTGGGGCGGCAGCGGGCTGCCTTCCCTGAAGGGAACGTGCCGACTCTGCGGTGTGACTCGGGGAGAGGGATTTAAATTTTAATACTTGAGTCACACTGCAGAGGCCTTCCCTTCTGTGATAGGAAATCCCCCTTCAAGGGGGAGATTATACCCTATGGGGACAGTCCCTATAGGGTATAATTGAGCCAAATGTGATTCGGCCATCCGAATGTCACCCCAATCGGCTTGCATTGCCGAAAGTGGCATTCTGGGGTCATTTGGCTGACTAAATCACATTCAGCCCAATTCGGCCAACTCTGAATGGGACGATTTTTTTTTTTTTGCACGTCCCTTCTACTTCCTGATTTCTGTACTACCAGACTACATCTCCCAACAAGCAGTGTTTTCATGGCTGTTATTACTAAGAACACCACGTCGTGTTCCAGTCTGTGATATTATCCATTTGAGTTACACTGACCACACCATTCCCATGCTGTTCAAAACTTTTTCTCAGCCCCTCCCACACCCACTGCAATAACTTTCTTGATCTAACCAATCACTAAAAAACTTGGGTCATGTCACACAATAGATCCCAGTTTCATTGTAGATCATAAAACAAGGGCTCTCTTTCCTAGCTTCTTTAGTTCTAATAATTATATACCAATGTCCACTGTGTAGGACTGAGGATGCACTCACCATTGAACCTTACAGCCCTGACAGCTCCCTGTTTACATTGCAATGTGCCCTGCAGTTTCTTAGGCAGCTCAGGTTTCTTTGGTTTCGGCTCTGGAAAAGCCATTATGAAGAAAAGTAACTTGCTTCACACATATGTTGCGAGTAATGCTCCCATATATTTGATGACACAGCAACATCAACTGTAAAGTTTCATGCACCAGGAATATCCCAGACTGGATTGAGGCATAGGTTAGGAATGTCTTGCTTCTGGTAGTTTTTTCATCTTGGAACACCACCTTATTACAAAATAACACAGCAACAGAAATAAATCCTCAGCTCTAAACCCAACCAAGCTACAATTTTCCTTACCATGGTAAACAGAACTAGAGACAATGCATCTTTAGAAAGCAAAACTGGCAAAGGAGTACCCACTCCAGACCAGTGTCCCCTCTAAGTTGAGTTAGTGTGAGCTAGCTCACAGTTTTTTAGTCTTGAGCTCACACATTTTTGTCTCAGCTCAGGAAGGATGGATCCAGAGCAAACTAATTTATGCAGTAGCCAAATCGCTCACTCACAACTTTAATACCAGAAGCTCACAAAGTAGAATTTTTGCTCGCAGGACTCCACAGCTTAGAGGGACCACTGCTCCAGACTACTTTATGTTGCCTTATATCTGCTCAGTCGACTAGATCCTCTTTCCACCATTCCGCTCCAAATTAGTAAACAACATTTTTGTAGCATATACTCATACAGATCTAGGATTTCTTACATTTTTGAGAAATCCCTGAGAATGGTCTCTCTCTAATCTAGGGTTGCCAAGTCCAGGTTGGAAAATACCTGGGGACTTTGGGGCTGGAGCTGAGAGAGGGGGGCTTGGGGAGGGGAGGGGCCTCAGCATGGTACAATGCCATAGAGGCCACCCTTCAAAGCAGCCATTTTCTCCAGGGGAACTAATTTCTGTCAGCTGGAGATCAGTTGTTAAAGCAGGGTATCCCCAGGCCCCACCTGGAGGTTGGCAACTCTAATCTCTCAATCTCCAGCCAGTTGAAGCCAACCCGGTGGCCTTTCTGTAGAGATTTCCCAACAGCCCCAAGTCCCATTTAATAGAGATTGCTAACCGCACTTAAGACTTCTTACATCTTATCTTTAATGCCGACTGCAAACCGGACCGGAGCAACAAGCGAGGAGGGGAATTACAGGGGCAGCACCGCGTCCATCCTCCTCATGGGCTCCCCCGAGGGTGCAGCTCCCGGGCGCGATGCCTTCCGCCCCGCCTGTTCTCCGCGGGGCTCCTCCTCCCCCTCCCAGCAGAGCAACCCCAGAAAAGGCAGCCCCGGAGTCGCCCGCCGGCATCAGCGCGGACGAGGGCGTGAAGCGACACAGAGGTCGCGCCCTCTCCCCGGAACTGAAGGTTTCGAGCACGGCGGTGCTTCTGCCTCTGTCGCCCCCCATCGCGCTGAACGGAAGCGGAAGCTGGAGAGGCTGTCCGGGGTCGATGGGGACGGGGCTGCGATGTCCAGCAACAGCATGGCGGACCCGCGGCGGCCCAACCGCGTGCTCAGGTCAGCAGCCAGCGGGCCCCGGCGGGTATTGTGGAGGCAGCGCCCCGGGGCGTGGGCAAGAGCCGCGCGGCGCGGAGGGACCGCCGTGACACGGGAGGGGGCGCTGGGGCGCGCGGAGCCACGTTAAGGGTGGCAGGAGGGAAGGCGGTGGGATCGCTATGGCGACGGAGTAGGAAGGGCGAGGGAGGGAGAGAGGGCCAGAAAGCAGTTTACCTTGCCAACACTAAAGTAGTGTTAGGCGGGTAGACAGAGCAGCAACACGTCGTGGGAAAGGGCCGGAGTCCAAAGGCAATGGCAATATCCACTCCACGCTCCAGAGGAGGAGGGAGTGTGTGTTGCCGGTGGATGCTGCCAGGGGATTTGTGCCCTTCGGGATTGGGAAGTCGACTTAAAAAGCACAAAACTGTGAGTATTCCAAGGATGTAGGGCAGCTAAAGAATTGCCAGAGCAGGTTGCCTTGCCCGTTACATCACAGGCACTCACTCACAGATGTGGCCGTGTTTGCATCATCACATTCCACACAGGGAGATGTGTCCTGTCCCAGTCCATTGGGGGAGCTGGCTTTGTTGCGATAAAATAGTGCAATCTGAGCACTTAGAAAATTGTATATATTTTTACAATAGGCCCCCTACCTTCAGCAATACAATAGGGCCCCTACCTGAGCCTGCTGAGAGGCAGCTGAATAAATAAGCAAGCAAGCAAGCAGAGATATTTATCTGGATCCCTCTTCGGCACTAGTTGTACTTCAAGTGTCCTTCGTGTAGGTGCAATTTGAGATAGAAGATGGATTGATGTTTGAGTTGGAGGGCTGCTTTCTTGGCTGTGCATTGTAGGCCTAGGCTCAAGTCTTGTGAAAGCCAGTTGTGCTTTTGTCACGATAAAATCCCACATGGATGTCACCACTAATTCAGGGCCCCATTGATTCTAGCAGCTGTGAGTAACTTCCTACTAGCTGCAGTCTATATGTGTTTCTTGTATGCACATGATGGAGCAGGAGAGTGTATGATATGTATATTCCCCTTATATAATGTGTCATGACCAATGCTCCCTCTAAGCTGTGGAGTCTTGTGAGCAAACATTCTACTTTGTGAGCTACTGGCATTAGAGTTGTGAGTGAGCAATTTGGCTACTGCATAAATCAGTTTGCTCTGGAGCCATCCTTCCTGAGCAAAGACAAAATGTGAGCTGGAGGCTAAAAAACTGAGCAAGCTCACACTAACTCAGTTTAGAGGGAACACTGGTCATGACTGTTTTTTGCTCTAATAGGTATGTATTAAAATTTAACAAGTTAACAGAAAACAGTAACACTGATGGCTTTAGGTCTGCAAAATAAGCCAGATAATGATGAAAGTAAAGAAAGAAGATTAAAGTTATTTTGTTCAAGTGAATAATAGCCTCCATTGAATGGAACTGTTGCCCTGTGAAATACTCTTTGCTCCGAGTTCATTTACTTGTTGGCAAAATGAGGGCACATAACCAGCTAGATGTTTTTTAAAAGTTTGTCAGTGTAACATAGTGTTAAAGAGAGCCAGTTTGGTGTAGTGGTTAAGTGCACGGACTCTAATCTGGGAGAACCGGGTTTGATTCCCCACTCCTCCACTTGCACCTGGCTGGATGACCTTGGGCAAGCCATAGCTCTGTACCAGCTGTTCCCTCAAGGACAGCTTGGGAAAGAGCTCTCTCAGCCCCACCTACCTCACAGGGTGTCTGTTGTGGGGAGGGGAAGGGAAAAGGAGTTTGTAAACCGCTCTGAGACTCCCTTGGGGAGTGGAGGGCGGGGTATAAATCCAATCTCTTCTTCTTCTTCTTCTTAAAGCAGGAGCAGTGTTCCTGTTATTTGGGGTTTTCAGCTGAACAGATAAACTGCTAAGACATCTTCTGTTTAGCCAAGCATCATAAAATTGATTGGATTTGGTAATTGTCGTGACCCCTTGCGGGTTGCCACCTTCTGCCGCCACCCCCCCAGACTTGGGGTCTCTTGAGAAGGCCCAGGGTACCCTCCCAAGCCCAACCAAATGCCCTGTTTTAAACTGAGAAAACAAAGGCGCGATGATCAGGCAGAGAACCATTGAACAAAAGGGTTTCTTGATACAATTCTGGGGCAGGGAAGACGAGACCAGGTGCATTAAAACCATTAACCGTGTTTAGGCTTCCGGTCGGAGGAAAATGGAGATTTGACACACCTTGTAAAAGCTCAGGGTGAACGGCAGTTCTTTCTGACAACTCAGGGGCTTTTAGCACCCGATGCAATCCTCCCCAGGCAGGGGAGTATCCAGCAAGCAACAAGACTCAAGAGAGAGTGAGATTGGTGGCAGTAAATCTCGGAGGAGACTTGTTGTCACTTTGATCTCCTTTCCGACGCAAGCTTTGCAAGCAACTCTAGAGGGCTGAGCCGGGCTGATTTATTCAGCTTAAAATCTCCACTCCCCCGATTTCTTGACTGAAAGAAGACAGACTTTAATTTATGAAACCTCACCCCTACCAGAAAAACATCTAAAGGTAACAAAATAAACTCTTTGCTTATCGGCATCGTGTCTGTAAGAGCAGGAAAACAGACAAATTAGCAGAGCAGAAGCTGAAGAACAGACTGGGACTTTTTTTTTTGTTTTAAAAGAGCTGGATTTTAGCTAAAAACTGCTAGAAAAGTGTTTGTTTACCGATCCTGTGGTCGCGGAGGAGAGGGCAGGAGGGCTTGGAGATATCGCGAGATCTGCTTGGGCGAGAGAAAAAAAGAAGACAACAGGAAGTGACTTCTGGCTGAAAGCGTGTCAGGAACTGAAAATAGCATCTCTGTACTTTGCTTTCGTTTTCTTTGTTCTAGGGGCCCTGAGCCTGCCTCCCTTATCTGTCTTAACTCCCTTCCCCTGTGCAGCTGTAAATGTCCCTTTTGATGTATATTGGTTGCTCTGGTTTATGTTACATTTTCTGGGCGGGAGAATGGCGACCCAAATTTCTGAACGTCACCTAAAACAAATGGTCTGCACTCCCATGCATTCCCCCTCCCTTTTTCCAGGCCAGCGTATGTTATCTTGTTGTGAAGACCTTGGGCGCTTCTTTATGGCTGCTTGCCTGGAATTGTTGTGCCTAGCTTCACACATGTGGGTCACTCAGATCAAGAAGGGAATTTTTATGACTTTCTCACCTTGCTGTGGGAACCTCAACGGTCCCCTTTCTTTTCCCGCGTTCACCCTCTGATTCTGATTGGCCTAAGACTGGGGTTCAGTAGTGACTGGAGAGTATATTAACACTGACTGTATTTCATTAAGCATCTCTAACAAACATTGAGAACCTGTTTGCAGTATTTGACAATAAAGAACTTTGATTCAACAAAGGTCTGATCTCTTGCTGACTATTCAGAAGCCTCACATAGCAGAAAAGAAGAACAGAAGAGGAAGGGATCTGGGAGACTGCAACAGCAAAAGCACTTCCGGGTGAAAGAGAACCACGAAGTAAGTCAGGTGACAAATACCACAGAGAAAAGACGTCCACCATTTTGGGGAGGACTAAAACTTTAAAATTAAATATCTTGAAAAGTAAACACCATAGAATGGTGAAAATAATGGCATTTGTTAAAGCTCTTTAAGACTGATTGATTGAGCCTAAAAACGCTGAAAGTAGAAGACACCAAAAATCGGCCTTTTTTTAAAGGGCAAAAACGGAGGCTGAACAGAGAAAGCGGGCAGGGTCAGTGTCCAAGATGGCTCCTAAAAAAGATATTGAACTAATGGCAATGATAGAGGTGATGGACAAAAGGATGATAGAAGCTTTTAATGATCTTGGCCAGCAAAATCAACAATTGAATAAGCAAAATCAACAATTGAGCCAGCAAAATCAACAATTGAGCCAGCAAAATCAACAATTGGAAAAGAAAATGAATGACCTAGCTGGACAAGTGGATAAAAATTTTGGAGATCTAAAGACTGAAATTCAAAATGTGGCAAAAAAATAGAAAGAAATGGAAAACAAAATGCTTGTGTTGGAAGAAAATATTCAAAGAGTGACAAAAGAGAACTACAGAGTGGAAACAATGATGGTATACAGAGATGCAAAAACACCTAAGATTCAGAGGGATAGAAGAAAAGGTGGGTGAGAATATACACATAAGGATGACTGAAGCCTTGAGTGACTATTTGAAGGATGAGGAAGAGAATACAAAAGTTAACATAGACCTGGTTTACAGAGTTAATTCTGAGTATGCTAGAGGGAGAAACCTGCCAAGAGATGTGGTAGTACAATTCACCACTAAGAGGATAAAAGAGTCGATTTATAGAAAATGTTTTAAGGAACCTTTTGAAATGGATGGAGTTAAAGTAATTGTGATGAAAGAGCTCCCTAGAGCTATGTTGCAAGACAGGAAGAAATTCAAATGGCTGACAGATAAGTTGAAACAGAAAAACTACAGATACAGATGGGAAACTCCTGAAGGTGTAAGCTTCAACCACCAAAGTACAAGAGTGGTAATTAAGAGTATGGAAGAGATGCTCTCTTTCTTGGCAAAAAATATTGAAGAATTTGGTGACATTTAACTCAACATCATTATGGATTACAAAGTACTTTCATGGAATGTAAATGGACTAAATTCACGCAATAAATGTAAGATAGTCGGACATTGGCTTGAAAAACAGAAATGTGATGTGATTTGCCTGCAAGAAGTACACATTAAAAAACAAGATTGTAAATATTTGATTAAGAAAAGAATTTTTTTTGTTAGCAACGATTAAGAAAAAAGGATAAAGACTATACTTTTTACTCCAATAGGCATGACTCACACTCAAGGATAGATATGATGTGGATGATGTCAGAATTAGTGCTAAAAATGATTTCCGGATTTTAATTGTATAGTTTCCCACCACGTCAAGTTAATATTTTGTCTCTTTAACTTCTCCATAGAGATATTGTCCAGATTAGAATCCAACAAATCCTTGTAAGTTATAATTTTCCCAATTGATAATAAGGTGGGTTTTATGAATGCCTCTAGTGGCGAGACCCAAAGAGGAATTTTGGTATAAAACTTGTATTTAATTTCTTCCCAATACTTAAGTAAAGAACCACGAATATAAACAAGGCATTTTTGGTTCCATACCAGACCACCGAATGCCAGCCAATTTGGAGGTCATGCCCTTCCAAGTTCAACAGTCTTGTGTTTTGTAATAACACCCATTCTTTTAACCAAACTAAAACTGCAGCCTTATAGTATAAAAGCCAGTGGGGTAATCCAAACCCCCCCCGATCGGTTCTCTCCTGCAAATATTTAAGTCTAATCCTTGGTCTTTTATTTTGCCATACAAATCTAGAAACAATTTTCTCCAGTTCTTGAAAGAACTTCTGTTCTCTTATTATTGGAATGGTTTGGAAAAGAAAAATTAAACGCGGAAGGACATTCATTTTAATGATAGATATTCGCCCTAAGAAGGAAACCTGAAAATTCTGCCACAATTCTAGATCCAATTTAATTTTAGATAAGGTTTTAGAGTAATTGTCCTTAAAAAGTGCGCTACATCTAGCAGAATCTAGAAAAAGAATATGATATAGCCTGAATTATGTAACCATTCTTTTAAGAAAGTTGTGTAAGGCATAGACTAACTATTACCTGGATTCCTGTTACCTTAAAGGTAGTTTAGTTTTTTTACTTTTTAATTAATGTAGTGTTTAGTAGGTGGTAGTGTAGAGGAAAAAAATTAATAATTTTTTTTAAAAAAAAGAAAAGAATTAGCGCTAAAAACAAAAAAGACAGAAATTTTACCAAAGTTTATCTCTGACCACAATCCCTTGTTGTGGACTTCGAGACAGGGAGAAAAACAACGGAGATGGAGACTAAATGAAGAACTTTTGGATAATAATGAAATAACTAATAAAATACAAGAAGATACAAAAACCTATTTTCAAATGAATTTACACCAAGAAACCAAGCCACAAGTCGTATGGGATGCATATAAGGCTGTAATGTGCGGAACATTGATATTTTTAAACAATAAAGAGAATAAGAGAAAGAAAGAGCAACAGAATAGTATTATCCAACAATTGAATCAAAGGAGAAAGAATGAAAGAAAAGACCTGGAAAAAAGAAACTTCAAAGAAAAATACATTTTCTACAAGATCAATTAAAGGCTATTTTGAACCAAGAAATATACTGGAACTTTAAAAAGCTGCAGCAAAAATCTTTTGAAGGTGCAAACAAACCTGGAAAATATCTGGCATGGCAATTAAAAAAAAGAAGAGAAAACAAGATTATAAGTAAAATTGTGACAGATAAAAAAGAAATAATGGACATGAAAGGAATAAAAAGAGAATTCTTTAAATATTATGCTAAACTTTTTCAAAAAGAGACAGTAGACCAAAGTAAAATTTCAGAATATATACAAACATTGGGAATACCTAAACCAACTGAAAAACTTAAAGAAATGTTGAATAGTCCTATTACAATTCAGGAAATACAGAGGGCTATTGAAGATTCTAAATTGGGGAAAGCACTGGGGCCAGATGGTTTTTCGGCTAAATATTATAAGAAAATAAAGGAAAGTTTTTTGCCAGTTTTGGAACTTTTGCTAAATGAAATAAGAGCTACAGCTTAGATACCAGATTCATGGAAAGAGGCAACAATATCACTGATTCCAAAAGAAGGACAGGATCTATCAGATGTCAAGAATTACAGACCAATCTCTCTACTTAATAATGATTATAAAATTTTTGCGAAAATATTAGCAGAGAGACTAAAAGAATATTTAAAGGAAACGATACAACAAGAGCAAGCAGGTTTTTTGCCAAATCGCCAAATAAAGGATAATTTACAAACAGTCCTAGATGCAATTGAATACTATGATAAACATTCCGATAAAGAGGTAGGTTTTTTCTTTCTGGATGCTGAAAAAGCCTTTGACAACCTAAACTGGGACTTCATGTTTGCGGTATTGGAGAAACTACAAATTGGAGAATTTTTGCTGAATATGATTAAATCGATATATACGGAACAGAAGTCATCGATTATAATGGTGAAAAGACGGATTATTTTAAAGTTCAAAAGGGAACGAGACAAGGTTGCCCACTTTCACCATTGTTATTTATTTGGATTCTTGAAGTTTTGCTTTGGAATGTAAAAGACGATAAGGAAATAAAAGGTCTGTCAACTAAAGGATTTTCTTTCAAGTATAGAGCCTTTGCTGATGATGCGATGTTTATAACTGAAGAACCTATGACTACCTTACCACTTTTATTGCAAAAAATCAAAGACTTTGGAGATCTTGCAGGTTTTTATGTTAATAGAAGGAAATCAAAAGTGATGTGTAAAAATATGTCAAGTAAAAAGCAGTTGGAATTACAAAATTTAATAGAATGTGAGGTGGTGAAAAAGACTAAATATTTAGGTATTGACTTAACTATGAAAAACATTGACCTCTTTAAAAATAACTATGAGAAGTTATGGACACAAATTTCACATGACATTAATAAATGGAACACTCTACACTTATCACTATTGGGCAGAGTTGCTACAGTTAAAATGAACATTTTGCCAAGACTAATGTTTTTATTACAAACAATACCAATCGTGAAAGACGTTAAATCCTTTAAAACATGGCAAAGAGAACTTTTTAAATTCGTCTGGGCAGGGAAAAAACCAAGAATAAAAATGAAAATAATGTGTGATGCAAAGGAAAGAGGAGGTTTCCAACTGCCAAACTTAAAGCTATATCATGATGCGGTCTGTTTGACTTGGCTAGAACCATGGATCTCTTTAAAAGATAGAAAACTACTAGCACTCGAAGGGCATGATTGTCAATTTGGTTGGCATGCGTACTTGTACTATAATAAAACGAAGATGGACAATATGTTTAAGCATCACTATGTGAGGAGAACTTTAAGAGATACTTGGTATAGATACAAGAATTTCTTTCCAGCAGAAAAGCCTATGTGGATTGTACCAGCAGAAGTAATAAAACCTCTTTCGAGCTTTAAAGGACAAGACTGGTTGAAGTACAGAGACCTGCTAAAAATGGAAAACAGTGAGTTTGTATTGAAAGAAGAGAATCAGATGGATTTTAAATATGGTTGGTTCAGGTATAGACAGATTTATGATCTATTTATGACAGATAAAAAATGTGGGGGTTTCAGAAAGAAAATTAATGAGATTGAACAGGTTTGGGAGGAAGGTGGAAAAAAACTGATTTCAAAAAAGTATAAAATTTTGCTGAAATGGTATAATGCAGATGAACTTGTAAAAGAACAAATGATAAAATGGGCAGTTAATATGAACAAAGAAATAGATATGATCTTGGGAATATTTGTGGAAAATGCTATGAGTATTTCTACTTGTTATAATCTAAAAGAAAATTGTTTTAAAATGTTGTATAGATGGTATATGACTCCGAAAAAAATAGCAAATATTGATCAATGGCTGTCTAATAAGTGTTGGAAATGTAAACAAAAAGAAGATTCTTTCTACCATATGTGGTGGACTTGTGATAAAGCCAAAGTCTTTTGGTGTATGATTCATGCTGAAATGGAAATTTTTTTGAAATGTACTTTTAAAAAGTTGCCTGAAATGTTATTGCTTGGTCTTAAGCTAGAGGAAGTTAATGTAACTAAAATGACATTAATATGGTATATAGTGACTACAGCGAGAATGGTCTATGCTCAGAACTGGAAATGTGAAAAAACCCCAGACATATGGGAATGGTTGAGAAAACTGCTATTTATGGCAGAAATGGACAAATGGACAAGAGAACTGAATAATCAAGACTCAGAAAGATTTCTAGAAGAATGGAAAGACTTGAAAGAATATCTAAAACAACATTGGGATATGAAAAATAATATTTTTACATTATTGATCTTTGATGTTTAAAAGAAGAAACAATTATTTTTAAGAGAAATATATTGAACGATTGAAATGACAAGAACAGAAACTAGAGTACATATTACAGATATCTAGATATTACGTTTAAATGTTTAAAAATTACCTTTCTTTTTTTTATTGTTGTAACCAAATTTGTTACCTGTAAGAGCTAATAATTTTAAATTTTTATAATTGCTATTATATATATAATGGTATAGGTGAGGCGGGAAGTCCCAAAGTTTTTGAATTGTAAGTGGAATACATAGCTATATAGAAAAACGGATAGTGATGATAATATTTCAAAAGTAACTATGTAAAGTTTTGTAACTGGAAAAATAATAAAAATTTGTTTTCAAAAAACCACACACCATTAATCGTGTTTAAAGGCAAAATAAACGAACTGACTGTTTTTCCCTTGACTGTCGACTACTTCAAGGCCCACTGCCCTTCTAGACCAGGCCTCCTGCCTGCACCCGCTCTGCCCCAAGGGAGGGATCTTTCTCCCAGCCCAGACTCTCCCCTCAGCTGGACTCGGTGTGAGGAAAAGGCCGCAGAAGAGAAAAGGACGCCGTCTAACAGTTCACCAAAGCTTAAGTTCCGTCTCCTGACACATTCCCTGAACTCACATTGGTGACCACCGCTGCCAAGCATCATGGGAACTGTAGGCTGTCAGCCCTCTCTACCCGCACACAGGTCCCTCCTGTGCCTAGGCTGCAATAGGCCTGTCTCCCCAAGCAGGCACAGATCATGACAGTAATTAACAGTGATTTTTCTGTTGCCTCTATATTGTCCTTTTCACTGTAAAATCTATGAGAGGAGAGGCTGTGGAGAGATACTGAACAGGGTGGTAGTAACATATATGGACTGCAGTATTATTTAGCTGTGCACTTGGATGGCATTAGGGTGCTCTGGGGTAGAGAAGCAAATTCCACTAGCTACCCAGGCAATATTAACTTCATCCCTTCCCTTATTTATTTATATACTTAATTTATACTCCACCTTTCTTCCCAGTGGGGTCTCCGAGTGCCTTATATAATTCTCCATTTTACCCTTACAATGAGCCTGTGAGATAGATTAGGTTGAGAGTGCAGGACTGGCCCAGCATCACCCAGCAAGCTTCTGTGGAAGAGTGGGGATGTGAACTTCGGTCTCCCAGATACTAGTGCAGTCCTCTAACCACGGTACCACACTGGCCGTCCTGCAACCAGGGTGAAGAACCTTTCTCCCTCAAAAGGCTATTTGGCAAACTTCTAACTGATCAGTGTGGTGCATTCGGGGGTGGGGGGGAGATGTGCACATCTTTATGCAGACATAGATTCTTGCTCCTTTGTATACAAGTTCTCCTTCTCCATCTGCATCATTTTAGTTCAGATGTGTACAACAACTGTAAAGATGTATGGGGGAGAGAGAGAGGCCCTTTGTATTGTTTCATATTACTTTACTACTTAGAAAAATCCAGGTTGGTGTTTGGGGCTATGTTTTGCCACCCTTAAAGATAGCTGGCTTCTGATAAGTTTGCCTACATGTGCCTGATGTTGAGATGCTTACCAGTCATTCAAAACACAATTCTGTGTACTTTCTTAATCAAAATTGCCCACAAGCCTTTAGAAACAAGGAAAAGAGAAGAGATTTGGATTTATATCCTGCCCTTCACTCACTTGGAGTCTCAGAGCGGCTTACAAACTCCTTTCCCTTCCCCTCCCCACAACAGACACCCTGTGAGGTAGGTGAGGCTGAGAGAGCTGTTTCCAGAGCTGTCCTTGAGAGAAAAGCTGTGCCAGAACTATGGCTTGCCCAGGGTCATCCAGCAGGTGCAAGTGGAGGAGTGGGGAATCAAACCCGGTTCTCCCAGATTAGAGTTCTCGCACTTAACCACTACACCAAAATGGCAGATTTCACAGTATTGGGGCATTGGCTTGCTATACAACTGCTTGAACTACTTGTAAGACCTGGACCTCCAAATGTGGAGTTGAATTCTGCCCCCCCCCCCTTTGCGCTTTTAAAAACAAGGCCTCCTTCTCCTGGCTTAAGCAAATGGCTTCCCTTTTGAGTATTAAGTGGCTGTGGTACAATTTTTTAAAATTGTAAGGAATATGTTTAAAGTGTTACAAGAGCAGTGAAGAGTACATCGTGTGAGAGAGTGGCATTGGAGGTTTTGGCACCACTTCTTCTCCCATAGACACTGGGGCAAGTACTCTGTGAATGTTGACCTGGAATGGCATGAAATATGCAGCAGGGAAGTGTAAGGTCTGTAATCTTGATTCAGTCTTGATATTGCTGGGGATAGAACTAATATTTTATTTTCAAACATAATAGCATGCTTTCTTTCTCTCATAATGAGTAATTCTTTAACTTATAGGTACAAGCCTCCATCTACAGAGAACAACCCTACCTTGGAAGACCCTACCCCAGACTACATGAATCTACTGGGAATGATTTTCAGTATGTGTGGCTTGATGCTGAAGGTAAGCAGTGGGCAGTTAGTCCTTTGATACCATGGTATCAAGAATATTGATCACACAGATCATACACAATATTTCAGCTGCTTGTTATCATATAACTAAAACATTTGATATGGCCTGGTATAGTTCTACAGAGCTTCAGATGATCAGTCATAAACATTCCCAGATTAGTTAGATTTGTAAGTGATTCATGGATTAGCTACCCTTAAGTAGTACACAAAATCCACAGCTTTCATCTTTTACCTGTTTTGAGCTGGATCAATTTATCATTTATTTGAACCTAGGCCACCTCCATTGTCTGCCATTTTAGATTCTCCAAAGCGACCCATGTCTTTAGCCTAGACTTTTCACATAGCAATAGCACAGGAGAACACCACCTGGATAGTATAGTTCCACTGAGCCCCAAGAGCTGGAACTGATTGTTGAAAACTGAATACTGAATGCTTCAGTTTATGCTAGGGAACTTTCCAGCAATTAGAATGAAGACACAGAATACAATTTTAAAAAAAAAGTTAGTAAGTTTCAATGGCTTTGGAAGAAGACCAGAATGATAGCACAAGGCATTCTAATGCAGAATAGAAGATGGAACAGTTAAAGGAATCTCTCTTGACTGAATGGTCACTATGTATCTCTCCTGCAGTAGGTAAAACAGTTGTATGGAACCCTATCATCAGTTTTGTTCTGTGTAAGGAGTTGCAATTAGAAATAAAGACCTTTGCACCAGAGTGCATCTCTTTTCTTCTAGACAAGGCCTCCCTTAGAAGGGCATGAACTAAAATCAATAAGTGAATCTTTGAATAATGATGTCAGTTAATAATTACTATACAGCCTCAATAAGATTCACCTGTAAATTCCAGAGTAAAGTATTCCTAAAATGTACCGTATATTTAAAATTTGGCGGGAATAACAATCCATGCTGCTGTATTGATTTACAGATGTACATTGTTAGTTCATTTGATATTCAATCTAGGTGGAAAACCTATTAAGTGCAGTTGTATCAAAACACATGGCATAACATTTTAAGATCTTAAGGCAGTCTTTAAAATTCAAATTGTCTTGTTTTTATATGAGGTTATATGAGGTTAATCATTTCAGAGATAGGAAGAACAATCTTAATCCCCACTGCTGATGTGCCACCAGCAATATGGCTCCAACATCACTAGTTGGTATGCTGTGCTCTCTCGGGGGGGGGGGGGGAAGATATTTTAAAAAGAAAAGAAGTAGCACGCCAATGACAGCCTTATAACCAATTGTGTATGGAAGCAGGCAAGAAGTGTACAGCAGTGCTGGAATCATTCTGCCCTGACACAACACAACAAGGGAAGGAGCAAAGGAAACACTGCACCATACACTATCGTGTGGGCAATGGCATGCCCATTAGGAGCCCCTTAATACACCCCTGGAGCTGTGCAGATGAGGGCTGGAATCTCCTGCAGTTGCATGCCCCCTTGATAGGCTGACATGCAGGGAAGGAAAGCATGGCTACTCGAATCAAATCACGGAGACACTTCCACAGCTCACTCAGGAGGGCAAACTGCCACAGAAAGATCTTCACCTTCCTGAGAAAAGGGCTCATGTCTTTCTGGGTGGCTGGGGGGAAGAATACTTTGGGAAAGAGTTTTTTCAAAATAAGAAGATATTGTGCTGTCAACATTTTGATGGTGTACAGTGGTCTCTGCCTAAGTTAAAAGTCTAGAAGTTGTTAGATTAGTGCTGAAGAAACAGGTCTACTTGATGTCAAAATGTGCTTTTTTATTATCTTCATTTTGTATAGGAATTGTGGCTCTATTTCAACTGGGTCAGTCTTGCCCTGCTGATCCATTGCTCAATAACCTTGTGGATGGACTACTGTACTGCACTGTACATGGGGCTACCCACGAGACAGTTAAAAGTTGAGCTGATGTAAAGTATGGCAGCTGGTTTGTGATTCCGAGCTAGCTGCAATTCACCTTCTCATGTAGACATTTCTCTGCTGCATTCAGCTTGCTTGCTCCTGTTCATCCCAGCACCCCTTGTGGAACTTGTGCTGATTAGAGTTGGTGTCCTAAGCATTTTACATCCTGGCTATAGGTGTCATGCTTGCTTCTGACCCAGCCCCTGCTGACCAGGATCAGGCTCCTTTAACTGGCTTGGACGTAAGTCCTGAGGAGTCAAGCCAGCAGCAGGATCCACCTACGGTTGATCAAGCTCTGCCTGGCCCACGCTCATCCCCTCCTGGATCTCCCCCACCTGTTAGTCGGCTCCGTGAAAGACGCCGACAGGAATTAAAGGAGAGACGGAGTACGGCACGTCAACGGAGAATGAGGGATATCAGCCCAGAGTTTTAGCAGCAGCAGGGCTACGTCCGGTATGCTGCTAATTGCTGACAGCCAGCACAGGTTAAAAACAGAGGGCTTGTTCAGAGCCAGTTGTGCTGGCAAAGATTTATTGTCTTTGACAGACCCCCTCGCTGGACACCTTTCTGATTCAGTGCTTTTCTCTGGACTTTGAACCCGGCTCTGGACCTTGGACCGTTGACCCTGGACTTTGGACTCTGGATTGTGGATTTTGGATTTGGCGTTCCGGTTCTATCCGTGTTTGTTCCTCGGCTATTCGACCCTCAGCATTCCTTGAGACGACGTCTCCCTGCTCCGTCCTTCGGCTATAAAGGTGATTTATGGTTTGACCACTGGACTGTTTGAGATAACGCGCTGCTCTACGAACTGTTAACTCCCTGCCTGCTGTGAACTTCTGACTGTCAACTTGGGCTGGTGTTTATTCTGCCTCGACCCAGAGGCTCTGTTGTGACAGATTGCCAGCACCCATAGACTCGCCAGGCCCCACCATGACAGATCAAGCAGCGGGAGACGCTGACCCTCTTTCGGGTCTCCTAGCCCAGGTACAGCAGCTCACGCAGGCTGTGCTCTCATTGCAACAACAAACAGCCTCCAACACTGCTGCCCTGACAGTTGCTCCCACGCCTCCCACTCGCTGCCCTGTAAATCCTCCGGACTGGTTTGGTGGCAGCCTGGAAGAGTTTCCTGCCTTCATTGCCTAGTGTGAGCTCTACTTTGAGCTGAGGCAAAATGACTTTCTCACAGACAAAACCAAGGTCTGTTTTGTTATCAGTCTCCTGAAAGGACAAGCAGCCAAATGGGCCACACCCTTACTGGTGGGAGCATCACCACTGTTGACCAACTACCCACGCTTCAGAGCTCATTTCGCAGCTGCCTATGCTAATCCAGTGCAAGCAGAGACAGCCAACTGCAAGATAAGAACTTTAAAACAACACCAAACCTCTGTCTCCCAATACACCACTGAATTCCAGTTAATTGCCCAAGACCAGAGGCGTCGACTTTTAAAATCCCCGGGGGGGCGGGGGCTCTTGTGCGCTGGGACCATGTCCCCGCCGCCCCCCCCCCGGACCGGCCTAGCCTGGCCACTCCTGCCTCCCAGCATGCCAGGTCAGTCCCGGGGGGGAGGTGGCGGCGGCAGCCGCCGGCGGGCGGACAAACAAGGCAGCAGCTCGCACCTGCCCCGCCGCCTCCCCCCCCGCCTGCTCCTGCCTCCGTTCCTCCGTCCAGCACGCTGGGCATTTGCCCAGCTGGTTCCTGGACGGAGGGAGGGAGGAACAGAGCAGGGGGAGAGGCGGTGGCGGCAGCAGCCGGCCAGCCAGCCGGCCGGGGCACTCCATTTCCCTGGGGGGGGCTGAGCCCCCCCCGGGAAATTTTGGGGGTGGCTTGAGCCCTCGAGCCTCCCCGTAGTTTACGCCTATGCCCAAGACCTGGCCTGGAACGAAGCAGCTCTGATGGACCAATACACAGAAGGGCTCTCTGATGCAGTATTAGATGAGCTGGCTCGCAGTGATCGTCCAGGCACACTGCAGGACCTGATCCTTTTGTGCCTTCGCATTGATGGGCGGCTGCAAAGTCACCGCCAAAGCCGAAAGGTGAGCTACACTCCAGTAAGGGCTCTCCCAGCTTCCCCCGCCTGGGGCTCTACTCCACCTCCTCCAGAACCCATGCAGCTGGGCGTCGCTCGTCCCCGCCTGACTCCCGAGGAGAAGACCAGACGGCGCACCAACAACCTATGCCTCTATTGTGGCCAGGCCGGACATTTTTCAGACACCTGCCCCGCCAAATTAAGGCTCCCCACAAGCTCCGCCACCCCAGCAAAAGGCCAGCCCCAAGTCTAACCGGACCCTCCAGCTTGGGGCCTTTCCTGGGGTCCTCCAGCTCTGCAGACCCTCCACACACCCCGTTCCTGATTCCAATCCGCCTGCAGCTCCCTGACGGCCGGTGGCTCTTTATACACGCCATGCTGGACTCAGGGGCTGCCTGTTGCTTCATGGACAACCACTTCGCCAAGGACTCAGGGGCTGCCTGTTGCTTCATGGACAACCACTTCGCCAAGGAGCAGGGCATCCCCACTCGGGAAAAGAAGACCCCTACCCTGGTCGAGGCCATAGATGGACGTCTGCTGCGATCTGGACCCGTCGTCCATGAGACCCAACCACTCGTCCTGTGGGTCCAGCAACATCAGGAAAAGCTGGCCTTTGACCTGGTCCGCATGCCGCGGTTTCCCATCATCCTTGGCTTGTCCTGGCTTCACACCCACAACCCTCACGTGGACTGGGTACGTCAAGACCTGCAGTTCGCCGCCGAGCCTGCATCCCGGCCAGATGTACAACATGACCCTGAACCTGTGTCTCCTTTCAGGTCGCCTGGTCCCTTGCCCGCAGCCATCTTCCTAGAAGCCACCACTACCCTACCCGCTCCTTACCAGGCGTTTGCGGACATCTTTGACGAAAAGGAGGCAGACCAGCTTCCCCCACATCGGCCCTACGACTGTGCCATTGATTTAGTGCCCGGCGCTCCATTACCATCAGGCCGCCTATACCCCATGGCGGAACCAGAACTGGCCGTGTTACGGGACTACCTGGACAAGAATCTGGCCCGAGGATTCATCCGACCCTCCACCTCGCCACTGTCCTCTCCTGTATGTTAGTGATCTGTTTTTGGCTCTCCCGTGCCTGACCATGTCAGATGACGGGAGCAACCACCAAACTCCACTGGAGGTCCCGACCACCACGGCTACCACCATGCCTGTGGAGCAGTCGGTGCCAGTGACCACGATACAGGAACCGAGTCTACCCCCTCGAATGGGATCTCGGATTCCCTGGCAGCCAGCCTCCCCTACCTGCTCTTGGGCTACATTTGGGGGAGGCACTTCCAAAACGTGGATCCACAATCGGAAGGGGGCCAGAGTACGCTTCAGTGGCGACCGATCAGATTTCGGCCGCCTGAGCGTAGTGGACGAGGATAGATACCCTCGCTGTGGATCGGGAGCCTGGGGGTTCAGTTTCCAAGACGAGGAGCGTACGATGCCCCGCAGCCCCAATCCCGCCGGAGGAGACCTGGATCGGGTCTTAGACCGGAGGGTCGAAGACATGCACGATCGCCTGGTGGTGGACATGCGAGAAGCCATGCTCGAGATGCAGCAGAACCTGATGGGAGCCTTGGCCGCCGGTGCGGTCCCCCTCCCAGGGCAACCCCAAGGAGGGGGAGCCCCCACGGCAGTGGCCCCTGCACCTCCAGCCAGGGGTGCAAGGGGGGTGCCAGCACAACCGGCTGGAGCGGGGGCTCCCCCGGCTGGAGGGGCCCCGCCCCATCCCCCTCCTATGATGGCTATCCCGGCCAGAGGTTACGTCCGGCAAATGCCTAATGACCCGGTGATGGCCACATTCGACAGAGACCCCGAGAAGCTCCGGTTCTTCATCATCAAGATCGAGCGCTTCATGGCATCCTGAGGCCACCGCTACCCGACGGAACAAGACCGGGTTGGCTACATCGGGTCCAAGCTGCGGGACACTGCGAGCGACTGGTATGTGAGTCTGCACAACCCCCCAGGCCCCGAGCTGATGTCGGTAGATAACTTCATGTGGGCCCTATGCCAGCATTACGAGGACCCACTGGGGGAAGAGAAAGCCCAGAACCAACTGCGCCGGCTGATACAGGGGCGCAGAACCGTGAAGGACTATACAGATCGGTTCCGGCGCATAGCGGCAAAGGTCCAGGGGTGGTCCGAAGACCTGTTTGTAGAGAAGTATTGAGAGGGGCTGAGCCATGAGGTCTACAAGACGATCCTGAGGGCGGGACGACCGACATCGCTGGCAGCTTGGATGCGAGCAGCGGCGGACGTGGAAGAGCGCTTCACCCTGATCAAGTTGGGAGCGTCGGCGGCGCAACCCCCCAAGCCAACTCAGAAAACAGACAGGAGGTTGGTGTTTCAGAAGCTGCGCAATGCCCGTTTCAAGCAGGGGCTCTGCATGCGGTGCGGGGAGAGTGGCCACATCACTTCTGCCTGCCCCCGCAGGGGAGCAAAAGCTCCGAAGACCTCCACCCCGCTGGGGGGGGCTCCCCCCGAGCTCCCAAGACGCCGTTTAAACCCTGGGCATTACAGCTGAAAGGGGCGACAAGCGAGCAAGGAGAGCTGGAGCTGACCGAGTACAAGTCGTCGGGAAACTCCAGTGACCTGCAGTAGCTGGCGCAGAGCTGCAGGTCCCTTCTCCCGACGTGCCATCACCGGTGAGCATCCCTGGCCCCTTGCTTTTCATGGTACTGACTGTCCTAGTGCCCCGTACTGGAACCCACATGCGGGTTCGAGCCCTTATTGATTCAGGGTCTGCGAGAGACTTAATTAGCCCCTTAGTGGTGGAAGGGTTGGGACCCAAGGTAAAACCCTTAGAGGAACCTTTACGGTTTACACAGATGGACGGGTCGGAGATGAAAGAGGCTTGTGTAGCAGAGACTGAACTTTTGGTTGTGGGGACCAGGACCAGGAAGAGAGGGCTTTTGTAATCACCCCAAACACCCAGTTCCCCATGGTACTGGGTAGCCCCTGGCTAACCTCCCGTGACCCATACATCAAGTGGAGCGATGGGAAGATCTCTTGGGTCGATCCCAAATGCACTAAGCACAAATGGGAGCACCACTGGGGAAAGGAACCCCCGGGGTCTGGGGCCCCTGTTGCCTTGGCTGTATCAATGAACCCCATTCCCCCGGAATATAGAGACTTGAGTGAGGTGTTCAGTGAAACCGAGGCAGTCGAATTACCCCCCCCCCACCACCACCATCTCATGGACTGTGCTATCGAACTTTTACCCGGGGAGAAATTGCCAAAGGGAAAATTGTATTCCATGAGTCCCTCCGAGAGGGAGGAGTTGCGGGTGTTTCTGGATAAAAACTTAGAGCGGGGGTTCATCTGCCCAGCCAAGTCCCCTTTTGCAGCCCCCGTGTTATTCTGGAAGAAGAAAGATGGAGGGTTGAGACTGTGTACTGACTATAGGGGTCTGAATGCGGTATCCACCTCAAATGCCTACCCCCTCCCTTTAATTAAGGACTTATTGGCGGAAGCAGCCAAAGGAAAGATTTTCACGAAATTAGACCTCCGAGACGCGTACTTTCGGGTGCGCATCCGAGAAGGGGATGAATATAAGATGGCCTTCAATACCCCCCTGGGGCAGTTCGAATACCTGGTGATGCCCTTCGGTTTGAGTGGCGCTCCAGGCGTTTTTATGAGTCTAATCAATGAAGTGTTGCACAAGCATTTATTCAAAGGGGTGCTCTGTTATCTTGATGATATCTTGATTTATTCAGCTGATAAGGACTCTCATGTAAAATTAGTCAGGGAAGTCCTAAATACATTACTAGAACACCAGTTGTATGCTAAGCTTTCCAAATGCGAGTTTCATCAAAGGGAGGTAGACTTCTTAGGCTATCGCATCTCCCAAAAGGGGCTGGAGATGGACCCTGCGAAAGTAGAAGCCGTAGGGCAATGGGAAGCCCCCCGAAATAGAAAGCAGCTTCAGAGTCTGTTGGGATTTTGCAATTTTTACCGGACCTTCCTAAAAGACTTTGCCACTATTACCCTGCCACTTACTGAGCTACTGAAAACCAAAGGGAGGGGTCCCGAGGCTGGAAAACCGGGGGAAAGGCTGTGCTGGACCCCCCAGTGCCAAGCGGCATTCGATGAATTAAAGAGACTATTCACCTCCGAGCCCATCCTAGCCCACCCGGATGAAACCAGGGAATTTGTCATGCATGTGGATGCGTCTGATGTGGCCATGGGAGGGGCTATCCTACAGCGGGACTCTAAGGAGGTGTTACACCCCCTAGCCTATATTTCGAAAAAATTTACCGAAACTGAGAGACATTGGTCTGTGTGGGATAAGGAAGCCGCGGCCATTAAACTGGCCCTTTCTACTTGGCACCACTGGCTAGAAGGGGCACAAAAACCATTTGAGATATGGACTGATCATAAGAACTTAGAAGCGTTGCGCACACAACGGTTATTGAATGCTAAACAACTCCGGTGGGCCGATTTTTTATCAAAATTTAACTTTGTGTTGAAATACTTCCCTGGGAAGTCAAACTCCTTAGCAGACGCATTGTCCCGCTTACCCCAACATGAGTCCCAGAGGGAAGAAGTGTTCGACTCGATGTTTTCTCCCCAACAGTTGGGGGGGGGGGCAGTCGTGACGTGGAGCCAGAAAAGAGCGGCCCCGGAATCGGTGGCCTGGACTGAGAAATGTGGGGAAGCTTATACCTCAGAAGAGGTGCAGGAATGGGAGGGGGATGGCGAGGCTACAAAAGCTTTGGACGGCTGTTGGTACCATGGTTCTAAATTAATTATACCCCTAGCCCTCCGGAAGGAAATCTTGCAGTCTTGCCATGAATCTAAGCTATCAGGACACTTTGGGTTTCTGAAAACCCTCAACTTAGTGCAACGTCAATTTTGGTGGCCTCGTATGCGTAAGGACGTGTCTGACTACGTTACTTCCTGTCAAGTGTGTCTAATGTGTAAACGGAGGGGGGGGAAGGTGCCGGGGTTGTTGCAGCCGCTCCCAACCCCTTTTCGTCCTTGGGAAACAGTGTCTATGGATTTCATTACCAGTCTCCCACCTTCCAAGGGGAAAACTGTGATTTGGGTGGTTGTGGACTTCTAAACAGGCTCACTTCGTTCCATTCAAACAACTGCCCACCGCAAGGAGCCTGGCCAAGACATTTTTCAATCACGTGATTAAGCTCCATAAGTTTCCCTAGCATGTAATATCCGATAGGGGAAGCCAATTCGTTGCCAACTTCTGGTGGGAACTTTTGGGGCTCATGGACATTGAACCCGCGCTCAGCTCGGGTTATCATCCAGAGACCGATGGACAGTCCGAACGAGTTAATCAAATATTGGAGCAATTCCTCAGGTGTTACACAAACTACCATCAGGACAATTGGGTAGATTTACTCCCGTTTGCAGAGTACAGCTATAACAATGCAGTGCATTCGTCTACTGGAGTGTCAGCCTTCATGGCGGTGGGTGGTTTCGAGGGGAAACCCCTGCCATCGTTGCCCAGCAATGATGTGCCCAACCAATCGGACTTTTGCCAGTGGTGGACCAAATTGCAGGAGTCCTAGCCACTTATAGGAAAGACTTTGGAAAAGGCTAAAGCAGACCATAAAAAATACGCCGACCGAGGGAGGGCTGAAGGTTGGGATTTGAAGCCTGGTGACTCGGTGTATCTCTCCACCAAAAACATACATGGCTTGCAACCCAGTAGGAAACTGGGGTGGAAATATGTTGGACCTTATAAAGTACTAAGGAAAATTTCGGAAGTTTCATTTGAATTGGAGTTGCCTAAATCACTAAGTTCTGTGCATCCTGTCTTTCATTTCAGCCTCCTGAAGAAGAATCCTGGGCCAAATGCATGGCACCCGAAACCTCCAACTCCTCCTCCTCTGATGAAGGGGAGGGAACCACATTTTGAAATTTCAGAAATATTGGACTCTAAAGTTCGCAGGGGCTGGGTCTACTACTTAGTAAAATGGGTAGATTTCGGTCCTAAATCGAACGAATGGGTCCTTGCTGATAACGTCCATGCTCCTAAGTTAGTCCGCTCCTTTCATCAACACTTCCCTGATAAGCTGGGGGGGTAAAATTTAGTTTTGAGGGGGCAGGGTGTCAGATTCTGCTTCACATAAGGGGTCTTTTCATGATGTTTCTACAATGTTTCTTATTGATTGAATCTGACACTGATGTATCTCTGTGAAACTGCTCTCTTGCTTACTTTCGTTTTCTTTGTAGTGACCAGATGCTTTATTGCCCCTCCTTTTGGTGTAGATTACTTGTCTGCTCAATGTTACATTTCAGGCGGGAACTCGGGTTCCCACATACCAGGGTGTCACATAGTACAAAGTTATCTCTTTTTTCACTCCCTTGTATTTCCTCCCCTTCACCAAGAGTGCTATCTGCTAAATGTAGCCTTGGGAATTATTTTATTGTTTTCTTCCTGCCTGCTTTTGCCGGGGACCTGGCACTTCTGGATCGCACAGTTCGAGCTGGGAATTTTTATGTTCTCTAACCCCTGGGTGACAAAAGGTGAATCTGCCTTCCCGCATTTTTTTACTGAATGCTGATTGGTGATCAATGTTTATACTTTCATGTTTGCAGGTATAATAGTCCCCTGCTCTTTGTGTATGGTATCACTAACAAACATCAAGACCTGTACCAGTATTTGAATAAAAGGACTATGTTTTAACCAACACAGGCCTGATCATTTGCTGATAGCACAGAAGCCTCACACCGTACTGTTTGTGAAGAAGAAAACGGGAGACTTGCGACTTTGCAACTACTACCGGGCACTCAACAAGATCACAATTCGGGACTGTTACCCCCTTCCGCTGATTTCAGAGCTCCTAGATCGTCTAAAAGGAGCTAGAATCTACACCAAGCTCGATCTCCGAGGTGCCTACAACCTGGTTCGTATCAAGCCTGGAGATGAGTGGACACCTGGTCATGCCCTTTGGACTTACTAACGCCCCTGCTGTATTCCAGCTCTTCATGAATGACGTGTTCCGAGACCTCCTGGACCGGTTCCTGATTATTTATTTAGATGATATATTGGTTTATTCCACGTCCCTACCGGAACACGTCTAACACGTGCAGCAGGTGCTCCACCGGCTCCAAACTCATGGACTTTATGCCAAGCTGGAGAAATGTGCTTTCTATCTCCAGTCCGTAGAGTTCCTAGGGCACATCATCTCTCCACAAGGGACCCAGATGGACCCTAAGAAAGTGGACGTCATTCTCCAGTGGCAAGCCCCCCAAAATCTGAAGAACGTCCAACGTCTCCTTGGCTTCGCCAACTATTATCGCCAGTTCATCGCCAGTTACGCCAACCTAACCAAATCCCTGACCCGGCCCCTTCGTCCGAAAGAACCCTTTCATTGGACCCCAGAAGCTGATCAGGCCTTCCATGCACTCAAACAGCGCTTCTCATCCAGTCCCCTCCTTCGGTACCCCGATCCCAGTCTGCCCTTCACGGTGGAAGCCGACACCTCCAGCGTGGCTATAGGGGCCGTGCTCTCCCAGCAAGACGACCCCAGCCTGCCGTTGCAACCCTGCGCCTATTACTCCCGGCAGCTCTTCCACACCGAGCAGAATTACACCATATGGGAAAGGGAGCTACTGGCCATCAAAGTGGCCTTCGAAGTCATGCGCCACCACCTTGAAGGGGCTCGGCATCCAGTTCAGGTGCTCACCGACCACCGGAACCTGGAGCATCTACAGACGGCCCGCAGGTTAAACCAGCAGCAGATCCGCTGGTCCCTGTTCTTCTCTCGCTTCCATTTCACCATCTCCTATGTCCCACACACGCAAAATCAGAAGGCGGACACCCTATCCCGCCGACCAGATTATGCCCCCACGACAGCGGAAGAAGCTCCCAAGACCAGCATCCTGCCACCCACGGTCTTCGCTGCCGCTCCTGACGTACTGGCTTTTGCAGATGAGATCCGGACCAGCCAGGCTACAGATTCCTGGGCCCAAAAGCACATGCAAGAAATACAGCAAGGTGCTACAGGGAACCTGACTACCCGTGATGGGCTACTTTACCACCAAGAGCAACTGTACATTCCCCCAGGCCCTCTTAGATCTCGCATCCTCCGCCTTACTCACGACGCACTTCCGGCTGGACATTTTGGTCAGCACAAGACGGCCCACCTCCTGACCCACCTCCTGACCTATGGGACTTTTGGTGGCCCAGTGTTCGAGAAGACGTCAGCTGATACGTGAGCTCGTGCAATGTTTGCCGCCGTGCCAAAAATGTGCCGGCCAAGCCCTCAGGTTTACTGCATCCGCTTCCAGTCCCCTCCGGTCCCTGGGATATTATATCCATGGACTTCATTGTGGACCTGCCTCGGGACATACTTGCATCTTTGTAGTGGTAGATCTGTTCACCAAAATGGCCCACTTTGTCCCCTGCACCAAAGTCCCCACAGGGCCAGAAACCGCCCAGCTCTATCTGACCCATGTTTTCCGCCTACATGGACTCCCGACGCGGATCGTTTTGGATCGGGGCCCGCAGTTCACTTCCTGTTTCTGGCAAGCTTTACATCAGGGTCTGGGACCGAGATCCACCTGTCCTCCGCATACCACCCCCAAACTGACGGCCAGACGGAACGAACCAACGCAACCCTCGAGCAGTACCTGCGCTGCTATACAATGTACCAGCAGGATAACTGGGCCTCCCTGCTGCCGCTAGCGGAGTTTGCTTACAACAACGCCCTCCACAATTCCACCCAGACCACGCCATTTGTGGCCAACTACGGTCAGCACCCCCGTTTCTTCCCTCTGGTCGGCTCCCCCTCCGATGTTCCAGCAGCAGACGCTCGAATAGATCAACTGCATGCTCTTCATGCCCTGCTTAGTACCCAGCTCCAACGCGCCAAAGACGCGTACAAGCTGGCTGCAGATCGGCACCGCAAAGACGGACCGCCTCTTCAAGTCGGTGACCTCGTGTGGTTGTCCACTCGTTACCTACGGACTCCTGGCTGCTCCCCAAAGCTGACTGACCGGTTCATCGGCCCGTACCCAATTGACGCACAGATCAACCCCGTGGTCTTTCGCTTGCGCCTCCCGGCTCATCTCCGGGTACATCCTGTGTTCCACCGATCCCTTCTTCAACCGGCCGCTCCCCCAGATCCCAACTGCGATGCCCCGCCGCCACCAGTCTTAGTGGACGACGAGGAGGAATATGAGGTCCACCGCATTCTGGACTCTCGGCTGTACCGAGGTCACCTCCAGTACCTCGTAGACTGGAAGGGCTACTTTCCCGATGATCGCTCCTGGGAACTGGCTACCAGTGTGCATGCCCCTGACCTGTTCTGGCAGTTCCACGAGGCCTACCTGAACAAGCAGGCGGTTTGGATGAGGGGGAGCCTGAGGGGGGGGATAGTGACATGCTTGCTCCTGACCCAGCCCCTGCTGACCAGGATCAGGCTCCTTTAACTGGCTTGGACGTAAGTCCTGAAGAGTCAAGCCAGCAGCAGGATCCACCTACGGTGGATCAAGCTCTGCCTGGCCCATGCTCATCCCCTCCTGGATCTCCCCCACCTGTTAGTCGGCTCCGTGAAAGACGCCGACAGGAATTAAAGGAGAGACGGAGTACGGCACGTCAACGGAGAATGAGGGATATCAGCCCAGAATTTTAGCAGCAGCAGGGCTACGTCCGGTATGCTGCTAATTGCTGACAGCTAGCACAGGTTAAAAACAGAGGGCTTGTTCAGAGCCAGTTGTGCTGGCAAAGATTTATTGTCTTTGACAGACCCCCTCGCTGGACACCTTTCTGATTCAGTGCTTTTCTCTGGACTTTGAACCCGGCTCTGGACCTTGGACCGTTGACCCTGGACTTTGGACTCTGGATTGTGGATTTTGGATTTGGCGTTCCGGTTCTATCCGTGTTTGTTCCTCGGCTATTCGACCCTCAGCATTCCTTGAGACGACGTCTCCCTGCTCCGTCCTTCGGCTATAAAGGTGATTTATGGTTTGACCACTGGACTGTTTGAGATAACGCGCTGCTCTACGAACTGTTAACTCCCTGCCTGCTGTGAACTTCTGACTGTCAACTTGGGCTGGTGTTTATTCTGCCTCGACCCAGAGGCTCTGTCGTGACAATAGGATTGTACTCCTGGGTGGCAGTCCTAAGCAGAAGTCCCATTTTATTCAGTGGGGCTTACTCCCAGGAAAGGGCTTTTAGGATTGCAGCCTTGATCGCTTTTTGAAAAATACCTAAGGTAGAAAATGGCCAGCTCTTAGTAACACCAGATATTCAAACATAACTACTATGGTGTCTGGATAAACCCCTTCTTAAGGATTGCCTGCAATAACTACCACTGTTCCCATCGCCCTAGAGATGAGAATCAAATTATGCTAAGGGCACTACAAAACTGCTGTATCCAGTTTAATATCAAAGTGTGCCAAAAAGGTGACCTCCTGTGACTACATATGGACATATTATAAAAAAGCATTCAGCCCCAGCTCTTCATTATTTAAAATGCATAAATATGCATTTTGTATCTTAACCATTGCAAATAATTAAAACAAGCAGGGGACCACATGGACGGGGGGGGGGTCCCACTATTCCCCTCCCCCACTATTTCTTCATTCCCTTCCCTGAAAACCCCAATATCCTATCCTCTTTTTCTGCCTCTTTCTTTCCTTTCCACCCAAAAATGAACCGACCTTTATCCCCCCCCACACACCTGTCTTCAGTTTTGCAAGTGGCTCCTCCATTTGCCCTGTATCCCCCTCCCGACAGTTTCTTCTTTCTCTTCTCCAGACAGCCCCCATATGCTCATCATTCCTTACTTCCTTCTCTCCTCCCCCCTCATTGACTCACCCACATTTTATCTCCCCCCCATCTTCAGCTATATTTATTTACTACATTTATGCCCATCTTTCTCCACACAATGCCCCCAAAACAGCTTACATCATCCCCTTTCATTTTATCTTCACAACAGCCCTGGGATGTAGCTGAGAGTGTGTGAGGTCACACAGCAGGCTTCTGTGGCTGAGTGGGGATTCAAACCAGGTTCCCCCCCATCCTAGTCTGACACACTGACCATTAGCTCACTGTGGTTTTCATGGGGTGGCTGCTGTTGAACAGTAGCAAGCAGCCAGGTCTGGGTGAGTCATGCAAATTGTGTGGTAGTGCTGCCAGGCCTGCCCCTGATGACTCCTTCCTAAAAGACCAAACAGCCCTGGAAAGGGCCTCCTCCCCTTGTCTTTTACTGACTGAAACCGAGGCTTGAACTAACAATGATGTTGTGGTTGCCCAGCAATGGTCATGGAGGGCGTTTCTTCAAGCAATTATTTTTTAAAGTTTCTATTATTGATGTGTGTTTTTTAACCCTGTGTTTTTGTTTTGTTTTTTAGATTTAGTTTTTTCTGAAAACTTGGGGCTTTTTCAGGCTTATAGAAAAATATGTCTTGATTGTTCATAGCTCCTGTCTTCGGGTTTAAATAGCCACAGATGTGGTCATGTTGAGAATTACCGTATTTTTTGCTCCATAAGACGCACTTTTTCTCCCCAAAAAAGTGGGGGGGAAAGTGTGTGCGTCTTATGGAGCGAACCCCCCGCTCACCTTTCCCGGGCCGCGGCATGGCCGCCAGCCCTGGGAGAAACCCCCTCCCTCTCCTGCTCACCTTTCTCAGGCCGCGGCATAGCCGCCGTCCCGGGAAGAACCCTCCCTCCCTCCCCCGCTCACCCCGAGTAAGGCTGGGGTGAAAAGAGGCTGCACTGCCCTTTGGCAATGGGGCCCAGCCGCAGAATGCTTCTCCTCCCACAACTGCAGGCGCGCGACGGGGGGAGAGAGAACGAAGAACCCAGCGCGCGCAGAAGCCGCCGCTGCATCCTTCTCCGTCTGTCTTGCAGCAGAAGCAGCTCCCTCTCTGGCCGAGTGAGTGAGCGAACGAGGGAGGGACTGCTGCCAGGTGCCCTCCAGGCTCCTTCCCCGCGCCATGGGGGAGCACGGTGGCAGGGGAATGGAGAGGCCGGTGGTGGAGGCGGGAGAAGAGCAGGCGAACTCAGTGAGTGAGCCTGGGACGGAGTGAGGGACGGGTGCACGCTGGGGAGGGCAGAGAGGGCGCGAGAAAGATTTGTAGGTGGGCGGCGCCAAAAACAATAATAGCTGCAAGCCGATCTCCGACTTGTTTCTGGGTCACTCTGGGCTGCTGGCCGCAAAAGCTGCAGAGCAGCCTCAAATGCAGGGCCAACAGGCTCTCCTCTGTTTCCAGGCATGTAGGTAAGAAGGCAACAAATTTCCTCCCCTCCCCTCCTGCGAAGAGGAGTTTTCAACCTGTTGCGTTGAGGCTTGGCTTGCAGAGTTGGGGTGTGTGTGTGTGTGCCAGTGTTGCGGCTGCTCCTTCAACTGTGCATCCTGCAGGTTGAGGTGGTGATGAAACTGACAAGCCGCAGCCTTCACTGGCAGCTCTGGGTAGCCTTGCTTTGCTTTGTTTATCGCTGAGAGCAGTTTTGAGGCTGAGCAGAGACCCCTAACTCTCCCTGCCCTCTCCTGATAAACAAGCTCCATTGGCTTTCAGGTCCTCAAGTATATATGTAGTCTCTAATAGGTACAGGAATCCTAAGCCTAAGAGCTTCAAGTCACCAGCCCAGGCTGTGATTCCTCCCCCCCCCCCCCCCCCCCAAATATACAAGCAAAAAGAAAGAGTTCTGAGAGAATCCTTAGCTGAAGTTGCAGACTGCAACTGGAGGGGCGGAAACCCTTCAGCTGGATCCCTGGCAGGTTTACTGGCAAGTAAGTAATGGGGTGGGGGGGGGGAGATAAGCCTTCAGTCCCCCCCTGCTGGAGAGAGAAATGCAGGCTGTTGTTTGCTTATTTTTTTTAATGGGAAGTTTGTATTACATAGTTTTGAAATGCAATAGCAAATGTCTGTTCCATGTAGGTTCGACAAGGCTGCCTGCCAGTAACTGCATGGTGTGATGCTGCCAGGGGAACTGCAGCATTGTAAGGGTTAAATGGTGCGAGCTGCTTCCTAGAGAGGTGGGAGGAGAGGAGGGAGGAAAAGTCCTTTCCGGGGCTGGGGGGAGGGGGCTTTGCTATTTGAATGGTTAAAGAGACTAGGGAGGGTTTCAGTTCTGCAACAGGAGAAAAAAAAGCTTTTCAGCTGGATTCTGAGCAGGGTTACTCTCAAGTAAATCATGGGGGGAAATAAGTCAGTTGTGCTGGAAGAAGAAGAGATTGGATTTATACTCGACCCTTCACTTGGAATCTCAGAGCAGCTTACAAACTCCTGAGCTGTGACTGAGTCAGGAAAGCTCCTCCCCTGCCACGAATTTTGTGAGTCTTTCAGGTGCTGCTGGACTCTTGCTCTTTTCTCCCCTTAGGCTCCGCCATGACAACTTTGCTCATCTGAGCAGCAGGAACTCCTGCAGGGGCCCCTCCCCACCAATGGGCAGAATCAGCAACTCCCCATCCAGGGGTGCCTTCTTGGTGGCCCCCACCTTGTGCAACAGCATGGGTGAGGTCAGGAAGGCTCCCAGCTTTCCGCAATAGGGTAGGCACTGTACAGAAAGATTCACAAAGTCTCTTGGAGAAATTATCTGGGTCTGGGGTCTATATTAATGTGTATTTGCTGTTGCTGTCAAGTCACAGCTAGGGTTTTCAATGAAAGAGACATTCAGAGGTGGTTTTGCTTTCGCCTGCCTCTGCATCATGATCCCGGTATTCCTTGGAGGTCGCCCATCCAAATATTAGCCAGGGCTGACCATGCATACCTTCCAAGATCTGACGAGATCAGGCTAGCCTGGGCTATCCAGGTTAGGGTGTTACCTGGGAGAGTTGGAAGTGGTTGACCTCAGCGAACATACCTCATACAGGTTGCACACTGGAATGACAGCCCTTGGGGGTTGCAGAAAAATTCTGGAAGGGGAATGACAGCCCCTGGAAGTAGCAGAAGTATTTTGGGACTGGAATGACAGCCCCCAAAGTGAAATGACAGCCCCTGGGAGTAACAGGAGTATTCTGGGACTGGAATGACAGGTCACAGAGTAGAATGATGGCCCCTGGGAGCAGAAGTAGTATTCTGGGACTGGAATGACAGCTCTCAGAGTGAAATGACAGTCCCTGGGAGTAGCAGGAGTGTTCTCAGACTGGAATGACAGGTCGCAGAGTGGAATGATGGCCCCTGGGAGCAGAAGTAGTATTCTGGGACTGGAATGACAGCTCTCAGAGTGAAATGACAGTCCCTGGGAGTAGCAGGAGTGTTCTCAGACTGGAATGACAGGTTGCAGAGTGGAATGATGGCCCTTGGGAGTAGAAGAAGGACTGGGTGGCCTCACAAAGCGCTTTCTGCCTCCTCTGGGGAGCCCCGAAAGAGAGAGCAAGAGGCTTCGCGAGCAAGCCGCCTGTTTTGTCTTCGCAGTTCGGGCTAGCTGGGCGGAGACAAATAATCCCGACGTTCTCCTCTCCCAGGAATCTGATTCCAGGCCCTGCGGTGCAAACATGTAACCCGCCGCTCTCTCTCTCTTTTAATGATTGGTCGCAAGCAGTTGCTGACCGGCAAGCCCCTTCCTTCCCTTACTTGACCCGAGGGGGTCCTCTGGGTGCCAAACGGAATGCGTGACTCTCGGCCGACCCAGCATGCCAAATGCGTGACTCTCAGCTGAACTCCCCTCCCTCTCCTTATCTTTCCGGGGCCAGCAGGCCACCGGCTCGGGGAGAAGCCCCATCCCTCCCCCCTCACCATTCCTGGGCTGTGGGGGGGGGGTAGGAAGGGAAGAGCTGAGCCTGAGTGGCGTTAAGCCACTCGGGCCCAAGCAAGGGGGGGGGGAGGGAAACATCCTTTCTTTCTGCCTTCCTTCCTTCTCTCTCTCTCCTCCCTCCGTTCCTTCCTTTCTTTCTCTTCCTTCCTTCTCTCTCTCCCCCCTACCTACCTTCCTTCCTGTTCCTTCCTTCCTTCCTGTCTGTCTTTCTTTCTTTCTGTCTTCTTTCCTTCTCTCTCTCTCCTCCCTCCCTTCCTGTTCCTTCCTTCCTTCTCTCTCTCTCCTCCCTCCCTCCCTCCCTGTTCCTTCCTTCCTTTCTTCTCTCTCTCCCCCCCCCCCCCACCTACCTACTATTTGGTTCAGAATATTTTTTTTCCTGTTTTCCTCCTCTAAAAACTAGGTGCATCTTATGGTCAGGTGCGTCTTATGGAGCGAAAAATACGGTAGATATACTGATACCTATTTGAATGTATGTGTTAACTACATGAACATCCGATTAATTCCTGATCTCTGTGTTTGGGTTCTCTGTAGTCATTGATTTTTCTGACATAAATGAGATTACAAAAGCATACATGCATGCTTTTTTTCCTTGAGTTCTCAAGTCACTGTAAGCTTTACTTGTGCTGTTTGTGAACACATTGAACACCTGAGGTTCGATGCCCAAGGATCATGTGTTCATCTTATCATTTGAGAGATATGAGAGTGTACTATTAATATGTTCCTAGTTTGTTGCTGAAAGTCAAAAGTGACTTGATAGCACATAGTACGCACACAATTTTCTAGAAGTCAAATATATTTTATCATTCGTGTGGCCACTGAATTTTTAGTGAGCTTGGTCTAGCAAAATTATCCCTCTTTAAAACTGAAACCAGTTTCTGTCTTCTCTAGAAAAGCAAGGCTGTATGTTTTTGATGGTTTTATATTATATCTATATCTACATATTGAGGGTTTCTCAGTGTTTATCCCATGGGTTTTTGCAGCTCAAGTGGTGTGCATGGATTGCTGTCTACTGCTCATTTATCAGCTTTGCCAACTCGAGGAGCTCAGAAGACACCAAACAAATGATGAGCAGCTTCATGTGAGCCAACTATTCATTTCTTTCCCCATCTTATTGATTCCTGGCTAAGTTTCTCATCTCATCAAAGAGAAGGTGTTATCCTTCATAAATACCTAAGGGAGCTGAAACCATGTAAAAATGCAGTATCCATTTGGCAGCCAGCCCTAAATTTTCTTTTTGAAGCAACTGTAAAACATGAGGTACACTGGTACCTTTCATATGCAGGTGCGCCTGGAAGCCCCTATGTAGCCCACCATTCTGTGCTGCATTCACATTCTCAATATTTATTTCTACTTCCTTCTGTGTAGGTCACTGTAATGATTTCATGTTTTGGTGTGTGTGTTCCTTTAAATGTTGTGTGGCTGCAGTACTGTAGGGGGGGGTGTTAGAGGGAGACAAGTGTGATTTTGATTGGCTGATGACTGAGTGTGGGAGGGGAGGTTCTGAGAGGAATCAGAGTGTGGGTGTGTCTAAGAAGAATTCTGTATGTGTCTTGGGAGAGAGACAGGTGCGTGAAGTTCAGTCTGTGGGACTATGGGATGTGAGTCTTTCCCGGAGTAAATAAGACCAACAATTTAGTCTGTATGACTAAGAGAATGGATTCTATTCTGTGTGAATAAAACAAAGAGACTAGCCTGTGTGGCTACTATATGGAAGAGAGAGAGAGAGAGAGATCAGACCGTCAGAGTGGAGTCTGGAGTTTGAGAGACTGTTTGTAGCACCAAGCATTACCAGTTTGATTTACAAGTTCCTTTCTTCAGCAGCTGTTCAAAATAAGCAGAAACCCATTTTGTTCTTTATTAAATAAATCAATTTTTGTGTAACCATATCCCAGGAATCAGTACAGTACTTCCTCAGGGCCACATAGTTCTCTGAAGTGCACAGACCCTAGGTCGTACTACCAAAAGAGAGAGATTTAGAATTTTTAATTCCTGGTGGCAGCAAGAAACTACCAAGTTTATATATAAAGAGTGTGTTTTAAAGTAAAACCGTTTTCCCCAATAGCAAGAACATCACAGTCACGCTGTACCAACTTGAGCCATGCCCCCCTTTACAAGTGGGCCTCCCTCCTCCTGTGGCACCTTTCATCTCTTGCAAGGGTCTTCCGTGCGCACACCACCTGAGGGCAGCAGTATATACCACTTTCATAAGGGAAGAATGACCAAAGTGGAAGCCAAGGAATTGACTGTTCAGTATGTAACATGTAGTATGGGAAAGGTTTTTGGCTAACCTATCCAATATAGGTTCTTAAAGCTGAAATGCATTTTGAGGTTCTTCCATTGTAATTCATTCTGTTGATGTCAACACTTGGAATAATGGTAGGACTGTGCCCTAATTGTCTCTTTCCCTCTCTCCTCTCCAGGCTGTCTATCTCTGCTGTGGTGATGTCCTATCTGCAAAACCCTCAACCCATGTCGCCTCCTTGGTGAAAGGATAACTTTTCTCTGCAGATGTCTGCTCTTATAGAGCAGAATGTAGTCCTTGTTGAAGGGCAAGGACATTTTTCTCAGGCAAGCTGAAATCCGTTTGCACAAGCTGTGTTGCATAATGTGGGAGTGCCCATTCAGCTGTCAATAACAGGATGGTTATTAAAGATGCCTTTGGGTACAATGCCAGGTTGTCTCAGTTGTGTGAACAGCATGTTTTGCTCAAACACCAGGTGAGCTCTCACCCCAGCAAATACATAGAGAGCTTTCACCACTTTCCCCAGACTGTGCAAGTTGGCTGTCCAGTTTGGAAAGGAAAAAAAACTGCACCCTAACAACTCTCACCAACCGTTAGCCCTCCTCCTGGAGCGTGTTGTTTTTGTGTGTATTTTAAATGCTTTTTAATGTTTGAAATGTTACAATGTTTGCTGCCCTTGGGGACTCTAAATTTGGGGGAAAGACAGCATAGAAATGTTCTAAATAAATAAAGCCCAAGTGAAGGAAGCTCCTGTTTTCCAGATCAAGTGTTGGAGCCAAAGTGAGTGAAATGATGGCTGGGAAAATGACTTCCATGTTGTAGGGATCTCCATTCTGACTGGCAGCCGGATGTCAAAACGGAGAGCTGCAGAGGCCTGTGATCAGGCAGCTTCTAACATGCAGCACAGAAGCCTACTAAGGACTTGTGCGCCAAAGCTGTCTTGGCACTTATCTGATACAGGAGGCCCTCCACTGATCGAGTGGGTCAAAAAAAGAGATGGGAATTGTGCCCCCTCTCAAGATGACACAGATCAGTTGCCTTTTATATAATCCACACATCTTTTACTATCATTGTACGTTAAAAAAATAGCAATAAGATTGTTTCTACATCATGCACGTTTTCCGTACAAGATGATGACGGGTGCTGGTGCTGGAGTGCAGAAGGAGAGGGTGAGTGACTCTTCCTTAATTCAAGGGTTTTGTCTCAGCAGCACGCTTTACACAAAGCAGAGGGATCGGATATCAGTGGAAGGCTTTGGGGCAGGAGGCCTGTCGCTGGCTTCCAGGCGCTGCTCGTTGGCCAAGTTCCAGGGTCTGGAATGCAGCTGTTGGTTCCGGCCTGCTCCCCTCCCCCACGGCTGTTTCCTGGCTTCCAGACAAATCCTCTCCCCCCCCCCCCCGCTTCCAGCTGCAGCGCTACACTCCGGGGGGGGGGGGGAGAGCTGGCGTGTAAGTCCAAAGCGGGCGGGCGGGGGCAGCGCTTGCGGGCGGGAGAGGAGGCCTGGGAGCAGCGGGGGCGCTGGCCAGGGGGACCGAGGGAGCGGGAGGAAGAGAAAGCCCTTTTTGTTCCTACTCTGTAATGCGTGTCTTTGCCGGTAGGCTCGAGACAGCTCCGGACGAGCACGCCTGGCCCCTCAAGTGGCTTGCTTGCTTGCTTGCTTGCTCTGGGATGCCGCCTGTTCGGCCTCCCCCGCCGGAGCCGGGCCCGGGAGCGCAGCCCCTCCGTCCCTTGGCGCGCAGCAGCAGCAGGAGTGAGTGAGTGAGTGCTTGCGCGAAGGCAGCCGGAGCCGGGCCCGCCTTTCCCCACCGCGGCTGGGCGGCTCGCCCGCGGACAGGGGAGGCGCCGTGGTGATTCCCACGCCGTCCAAAGGGGGCCTGCCAAGGGGGGGGGGGGGGTCGGTGTCTTCCGCAGCAGCAGTTGGACGGCGCCGGCCAGGGTGCCCGCCCGGCAAGGCAGGGCGGCAGGAGCGCGCGGGGTTTGGTCACGCCCGCCGGAGCCCTTTCCGACCGCGCCTCCCTCCCCTCCCATCGAGCTCGGCGCTGTTCTCCCTTCCGCCCTCCTCTTGGGGGGGGGGGGTGTGCCTGGAAATGCCCGGCTTCCGCGCGGGGGCGGCGGAGCTGGGGGCGGGATGCCGCCGAAGGGGAGGGGGCCGGACCGGGCGCAGGCACCAGCTTGTCTCTCGCTCGCTCGCTCCGCCACCCAGAAGTCCTCGGGAGGCTGGGCTGGGCTGCTTGGGCTGCTGCTCGGACACCCCCCCCCCCCCAGCCTCGAAGAGCTCTGCGCGCTCCGGAAGGCTGTGCGGCGGCGCCTGGACGAAGACCACCGTGGTGGTGGCCACAGGAGGTGGCGGGGGCTACAATCATGGATGGCTTCAAGAAGGAGTTGGAGGAACATCTGGAGCAGAAGTCCAGCAGCGGCTATTAGCCACAAGGAATAGATAGGAACTCTCAGTCTGGGGCAAGTGATGCTCTGTATTCTTGGTGCCTTGGGGGGGGGGGCAACAGTGGGAGGGCCTATAGTGTCCTGGCCCCACTGCTGGACCTCCGGAGGGCACCTGCTGTTTTTGGCCACTGTGACAGGGAGTGTCAGACTGGATGGGCCACTGGCCTGATTCAGCACTGGCTTCTCTCTCATGTTCTTACATGGAGCAGAGGTCCATCAGTGGCTATGAGCCATATATAGATAGGAACTCTCAGTCTCGGGCAAGTATAGATAGGAACTCTCAGTCTCGGGCAAGGGATGCTCTGTATTGGTGCTTTGGGTGTGGGGGCAACAGTGGGAGGGCTTCTAGTGTCCTGGCCCCACTGCTGGACCTCCAGAGGGCTCCTGGTGTTTTTGGCCACTGTGTGACACAGAGCATTGGACTGGATGGGCCACTGGTCTGATCCAACACTGGATTCTCTTAGGTTCTTATGTTTCAGAACGAGGCCAGGTGCCCCGGAAGAGCGTGCCCCTGGGGCGTCTCCTTGGGAGCAGGTCCCTAGCAGGGCTTGCCAGCCTCCAGGGGGGACCTAGGGATCCCCTGGAATTACAGCTCATCCTCTTCTGGCTACAGAGATCAGTCGTCGTCGTCCCCCCACTGAGAAGAGGGATGCTTTGGAGTGGGGGACAGAGACAGGGAAGGACGGACTCCACAGCCTTGTACCGCACTGAGACCCCTCTCCTCCTCCCCAGGCTCCGATCTCCCAAGAGTTTCCCAACCTGGACCTGGCGACTCTGTTGAGCTGGCACTCACCCTGTGGGCATTCCAGAGAGCTGGGCAGCAGCCCTATTGGAAGGGGACGATGCCTGCAACAAGGTGGTGTTACATTCTTGCCCGCCTAGGCCCCAGGCAATGCTCCCTCTCAGTTGTGGAGTCTTGTGAGCAAAAATTCTACTTTGTAAGCCACAGGCATTAAAGTTGTGAGCGAGCGATTTGGCTGCTGCATCAGTTAGTTTGCTCCGGAGCCACATCCTTCCTGAGCGAAGGTGTGAGCCGGAGGCTGAAAAACTGTGAGCTAGCTCACACTAATTCAGCTTAGAGGGAACACTGGCCCCAGGGCATATACTTGCTTGGTAGCTATGGGGTCTAACCCAGAAGCCCTGCATCTTACATTTCGTATCCCTGAGCCCTGATTACTCAGTGGCAAAGGAAGCACACTCTGTGCATTCTCAGACAGTGTTCTTGTTCGGTATCCACACTTTCCAATGTTCATACCTAGACATGATGGGAGCTGCTGCTTCCAAGCCTAGTACTATGGTGCTCTGCTCTGGGAAAGTGGGGATCAGTCAAAGCCCTGATTGGAGTCTTCCAAATTAAGGTGGGAAGAAAGGGAGGGGAGTGTCTGTTCAGAATTAACAAAGGGTCCTCTGGCTGCTTTTCAGGGAGCAGAGCGGGGCTCACAACATACGGGAACAAGGAGACTCCCAGGTCACAACTGCTGAGATGAGTCACTCAAGATTCATGCCTCTCTTTCTCCCAAGGGGCGATAGCTGAGCAGCACAGCCGGTTTGATGGCGCTGTGGTGCAAGTGGGCAGACCTTTGCCCTGCAGGCTGTGTTGAATAAGCCTACACTACTGCAGCAACTTTGAGAATGGCTTCTTTTGCACAGGAAGTGGAAAAGAGCAGAGCAGCATAGTGCAATACAGCCACTCTCCAGATTATGTAGATCGGTTCCCCTGAAGAAAATGGCTGCTTTGGAGGGTGGGCTGTATAGCATTATACCCAGCTGGGGTCCCTACCCCCCCCAGAACTCAGGAATTTCCCCACCCGGAGCTGGCAGCACCTACTGGGAAGGTGGATCCCTGATGCATCCCTTTGGAATAAATAGCCTCTTTCTCTTTCTGCTTTAAAGGGGGGGGTGCAGTTGGCATGAGACCCTGTGTAGGCTGCCACCACCCCAATTCTTGATCCTCCCAAGACTGTCTGTCATTCAGCAGTGGCAGACTGCCAGGATGGGTGATTCTGGCTGCAAAGGAAGAAAAAGGGAAGTGGCTGCTTGAGGCCAGGGGAAAACAATTACTGTTTTTTCTGCAGGAAGGAAGGCAGGCAGCCCCACCCTGTAAGTGCTGCAGATAGAATGGACAAGTAACCACCTCCGTTGATTTGTGGAAACACACATGCTCCTTGTACGGTTCACACATACGTATATATGCCCCATACTTTTATACACAGGCATCCAGATGTTTCATTCCCTTGTGCAAATACATGAAATCCTCAAGTACATTTGTATGCGTTATTATCCCTGCTCAGATACACTGCTTCAGTATGTGTGAGTATTCTTATGTCTTTGATCAGTAGCTAGTTTGGCTGTAAGCCACTTTGGGAAAGGTGAGGCTTCCCACTCACACGACTGTTTTGTTTTCGTTTCTTAATTATAGCTGTGCAACTTGGGGGAGGGGGTCAGAAATGCCAAATGGGAAATAAAACTATGACCAAGTGGTCATTAGCTGGTAATCCCTACATTACAAACACTGTGATTAGGCAAACACTAGTTCAAGACCCCTGAGAGCACACACAAGGACCTCTATACATATGCACATAAAGGGCCATACTGATCTTCCCGATAGACATACAAACTCTGAATAAGATGGCTGCAGGCATAGAAGCAAGCCATATGACTTGTGCCCAGCCTGCTTTTGAAGGGAGAGTGTTGTGGCTTGGATTCCATTTTTTATTTTCAGTCTAACAGTTCACTGCTTTTGCTGTATTTGGGATGGAGGGGAAACCACTTTCAGTGAGATTTGCAGATAGAAGGAACAGCTGGTGACCAGGTGTAGGGTTGGGTGTTTTTTTCCCCTCTGATGCAAAAGTTAAGAAGTGAGACTGATTTGGGGACATTGACACAGAAAGGAGGAAATTCTGCGAGGTTTCGACTGCTGGCTTCCTGCATCCAAATTCAGGACAGTGTTTTGGATGGGGAAAACATTGCAAAAAGATAAATTTGGAATATACCCTGAAGGAAGCTAGGAAGTTAGCTAACTAAACACAGGCTACAATAGTCAGTCTTCACAGTATATTTGTTTTGAGTGAGACCACATGTTACTATACAGCAAGTGATCCTGGCCACCTCTCCTCCCTTGGCTGTTACCAAGGATTAAGATTTCTGTCAGCTGGGCTGTTGTCTCAGCCCGACTGGCAGCATGCCCAGGCTAAACTGTGCGAGTGTTGCCTTGCTGGTGTTAGGAGCAAGACCTGTCTGCAGAGTCTCATGGCACCTCCCTTAAGCCAGCAGCACCTATGAGCACCTGACAGGTTCCACCCCGTGTGGGAAGGAGGAAATGCCACTGGAGGAGGAGAGGTGGTCTCTGTAGTCTGAAGGCGACACGGGCTAGAGAGGCTCGGCCTAAGCAGCGTACTTCTGTTTACGCTCTAAGGATACAATCGGTGGGAACTAGAAATTTTTTAGTAAGGAATTATGTCTGGAAAGGGAGAACTAAAAAGCCCCTTAACTTCACGTTGTATATCTGGCTTCTGCCCATAAGATTCCAGTGACCCCTGTTGTTCCCAGCAGGTAGCATGTTCTAGCACAGGGGTGGGCAATTGTTTTGGCTCGGGGGCCACTTTGTGGGAGCGGAGGTTAGCGGAGGCCTGCACCTTTTAAAATGATTGCATTCATTAGTTAACTTTGCATTTCAGAAAAGGTATAAATTGTGAGCAGCGAAAATAACAGCATCTGTCAAAGCTCTCCAAGACTGATTGATAGAGCCTAAGAACATCGAAATTGGAGGATACCAAAAAATCTGGGTTTTTTAAGAGGAAAAAACGGAGCCTGAGCAGAGAAAACGGGCGGCAACTTGGTCAGCAGCTAAGATGCCTCCCAAAAAAGACACTGAAATAGTGGGCATGATAGAGGCAATGGAGAAAAGGATGATGGAAGCTCTAAGCGATCTTAGCCAGAAAGTGGACAAGAATTTTGGAGACCTTAAGACTGAATTTCAAAACTTGGCAAAGAAATTGAAAGTGATGGAAAATAAAATGCTTGTTTTGGAAGAAAATACTCAAAAAGTGACAAAGGAGCAGGGGTCCGTTGGAGTGGGAGCGCGCAGGAGCGCAGCTCCGGGAGTGAGGAGCCCAGGGGGTGGGCACATGACCAAGCCCCGCCCCCTTCTCGGCTTCCCCGAGCAGTGCAGCGGCGCAGCGCCCCGGGGAAAGCCCTGCTAGGGTCTTTATTGTTTTTAATGTTTTGTTTTAATATTGATAATTTTATCATTGTTCCTTTTATGACTGTGTGCTGCTTTTCCAGAGACTTGCTCAAGGTAGCATATAAATTTTCTAAGTATATCATTTTTTATCTGGGCACATGGCACATAAGTACTGAAAAAATTTCACCAACCCTTCAGCAGCTTCCACCCCATCAGTCTGATGTAGTGGTCAGGAGTTGTACTCTAATCTGGGAGAACTGGGTTTGATTCCCCACTCCTCCACATGCAGCTGCTGATGTGACCTTGGGCCAGTCACAAGTTCTCTCAGAGCTGTTCTCTCATGAGCAGTTCTGAAAAGACCTCTCTCAGTCCCACCTACCTCACAGGGTGTCTTGTTGTGGGGAGGGGAAGGGAAAGGGATGGGTGGTGCACATGTCCTGGGTATCTCAAGTCTACTTGAAACCTGGTGGTTTCAAGGGAGCAGGAAGAGAATGAGGGTGTGTTCTTTACACTTATTTTTATTGCACAAAGTATTGGATGGGGAAGGGAACAGAGGAAGAGCAGGTCAGTTTCACTCACCTGTGGAGTGGAGCCTGAGGGGTGGGTGTTGCCTTCTGACACACTTCCGGTATGTTAGGGGGTGTGGCATATGCAAATGAGTTATGCAAATGAGTTATGCTAATGAGCTCCTGCACCTCTTTTTCTACAAAATGACCCCTGCAAAGGAGAATTATAGATTGGAAACAATGATGGTATACAAAGAGATGCAATACCACTTAAGACTTAGAGGGATAGGTGAAAAGATGGGTGAGGATATATCCACAAGGATTATTGAAGCTTTGAGTGATTATTTGAAAGATGAAGAAGAGGATTTAAAATCTAACATTGACTTGATCTACAGAGTTAATTCAGAGTATGCTAGCAAGAAAAATCTGCCAAGAGATGTGGTAGTGTAATTTATAACCAAGAGAGTAAGAGAGCTGATCTACAGAAAATGCTTTAAGGCAGGGGTGGCCAACCTTGCTTAACGTAGGAGCCACATAGAATAAACGTAAGAGCCACATAGAGATGTCTGAGAGCTGCAAGACAGGAACAAATATCACACACACGTTTTTATTTTTAAAAAAATGCAAATTTGCTTTTTATTAACGTTAAATGGGACTGCCAAAAATAAAAACAAACGAGGAAAACCAGTTATAAGAAAGAGAGAGAGAGAAACTAGGAAAGCAAATAGATGGGAGGGAGGAGGGAAGGAAGGAAGGGAGAAAGAGGGAAAAAGCATGCCTCCCCTTTGCTTCCCCAGCCACCCTGCCAGGAGCCGCACAATATGTGTGAAAGAGCCGCATGTGGCTCCCGAGCCACAGGTTGGCCACCCCTGCTTTAAGGAATCTTTTGAAGTGGATGGGAGAGTAAGAGAGCTGATCTACAGAAAATGCTTTAAGGTCCAAAAATTTTTTAGCAAATATTGATCAACAGTTGTCTAATAAGTGTTGGAAATATAAACAAAAAGAAGGTTCTTTCTATCACATGTGGTGGACTTGTGATAAAGCTATAGCCTTTTGGTGTATGATACATGCTGAAATGGAAATTTTTTTGAAATGTACTCTTAAAAAACTGCCAGAAATGTTACTGCTTGGTCTTAAGTTAGAGGATGTAAATGTAAACAAAAGGACACTGATATGGTATATGGTGACTACAGCAAGGATGGTTTACGCCTAGGATTGGAAATGTGAAAGAACTCCTGACTTATGGGAATGGTTGAGAAAATTGCTATTTATGGCAGAAATGGACAAGAAAATTGAATAATCAAGACTCAGAGATGTTTTTAGAAGAATGGAATGACCTGAAAGAATATTTAGAGCAATACTGGGATATGAAAAATAATATTTTTACACTGTCTAATTACTGATTTTAGATGTCTAAAATAAGATTAAGAAAAGAAGAAATAGTTCTTTTTAAGGGAAATATATTGAACGTTGGTTCTGACAAGAATGGAAGCTAGATTACATATAACCGATACTTAGTTAATATTTTTAAATGTTTTAAAAAATGTTATAACCAAATATGTTACCTGTAAGAGATAATACTTCTAAATCTTTATAATTGTTGATATATACATAATGGTGTAGGTGAGGTGGGAAGTCACAAAAAGTTTGAATTGTAATCGGAATACACAGTTATATAGAAAATGTGATAGTGATGAAAAAATTCTGGAGGTAAATGTGTAAAATTTTGGATAAGAAAAAATAAAACTTGTTTTCACGAGAAAAGGTATAAATTGTATCATAAAAATCAATAAATATAAATTAAATAAAATAGTGGTAGTTATATTCAATTCATTTATTGTGCTAATTTTATATCATCTATAGCTGCAAGCACATTTAATTTTAGAATCAGTTTAATGAGACAAATGTACCCTATCACACTTTTCTACAATTTTTTTGAAATCAGGAGTAAGATTGCTTGTTGAGAAACCACATGGCCGACTGTCTTGGCGGGCCGCAAAAAATTCTGTGGCGGGCCGCATGTGGCCTGCGGGCCACAATTCTAGCAAAACAGGTTTCTTGTGCAAAGTGTGGTGAAAAGTTTATATGAATTATAATATAAGGAAAGGGGGGGACCTTATTGTCTTCCACATTTTTCCCTTCTCCCCCTTCCCTAATAGTGACTCCAGGGGAAGAAGGGAAAGATAGGTGAGGACAGAATCCCAGTTTCCCTTAGATAGGAGACTGGCTCAAAAAGACTGATTGCTGTCTCACTGCTGTCTGAAAAGCAGAATCAAAACGGAGAAGAGATGCTGTTTTTGCCCAAGTTTCCCATTTCTTACAGTGAAGTCATCCAGAACTGAGAGCATAATTCCAGTTCATGGACATAAATTGACAATTCGAATAAGAATTGGTTTTCAGCCAGCTGCAAGTCAAGTGTGATGTGGCGTAACTAAAAAGTGCTACATGAGGTCAGATAAGAAGGCCAGCTTTGATTATATGAGTGCAGGATATGGAATATCAGCCTTTCCATTTTGTGACAAAAATGGAAATCACAATAATCTTTTGTTTCCTTAAAAAATGCAAGGGTTAAAATGGCTAGGAATATTGAAACGGAGGCTGCGGTGGTCCACAATCAAAGTGCACGAGTGACTGCCTCTGTAATAACTCTCCAGGAAACAAAGAAATATAGGGAAGGCAGAATGACTGTTTATGGACTCTCCCTGTTGAGGCTATTTTTTTTCATTCAGAGATTATTCTGTTGTATGCTTAAGCTCTTATTATTCATGCTGTAGCACATGTAGCAGGACTGAAGGAGGGATTGTTCACTTGCTACAGGGGATTTTTGGCTTTGAAATATCTGGGGGGTCCTGTTTTCCCCTCTGTGTTGAATGGTTAGAGGCAGAGAACTCAAGGTTCAAAGAGGTCATGTAACATGAAGTCTGTGTTCCTAAAACTGTTGTGCCTCTCTTTGGGTTTTTGTTTCCTTTTTCACCAATAAGTGAGAAAGCTGGTGTGTGTGTGGGGGGGGAAGCTTTAGGAGTTCTGGCTTCTGGAATAACCTGCTCTAGCTGTTAGTGTGTGCAGCCTGTCTACAAAGCAGTTTCCCATGGGTGCTAATTATTCTGAGGTGTGTCCCATAATTGTCCAGGTTGGAGCACTTTAATGAGGTTGTCTGGCTGTTCATGGCGCAGGATAATAGTCAACAGCAATTCCACACACAAAGGGGTGTAGTAATCATGGGATTCCAGCCTGCACCATCAGTGTTGGCAGGGCACGAAGGGACTGCCACTGTTGGAGAACCCAGGCGAAGGGAAGCTGGGCAGAGCAAAATCGCACTCAGAATGAAACAAACATACAAACTTGCACAACTCCAGTTGATCCCATATTTCTCACCTAAGCGTCCAATCCAGATGTCTGCTCTCTGTCTTGCCATCTTTGTAACCTGGAAAAGTCTCTTCTCCAAAGCTGAGAATATGGTCCGGAAGTCCAGGGTTGGTACTAGGCTAGACCTATAAAAGTGTGCGGATATTTAGATGTGAATGGCATGGCTTGTGCCTGTTGTAAATAGGCCTGCACGCCCTTCCTGTCTATTTTATTCAGTTACGGCTGCTTTTGGTGTTGCAACGTTTTCAGCACAATACAAAGCATGTGCACTCAGAAGCAAGTCCCATTTAGTTCAATAGGGCTTGCTTCCTAGTAAGCTTGGTTAGGGTTGTTGTCTTTGTGATGGAATACATTGCACTATCCTGGAATTAGGAAGACTGGGAGCTGCTTTTCATTCTTCTCACTGAACAGAAGAAAAATTCACTGAAACCAAAAGGGAGAAAACGAAAGTTCCTTATCATTTCCAAATATTTTGTTACCCAGTGGAACTACATGCCTGGGTGGGGGAGAGCTGTGACCCTTGGGCCAAGAATCTCATCTGACTGAGGGTGTGTAGTCCCATGGCGCTGCCCTCTCCCCACTCTTCTGCCCTCCCTGGTGAGAACACAGGAACTTCAGCAGGGGCCGGATACAGCCTGGCTCATGGTAATGCAGAACAGTCCATCCGCTCTGGTATCCTGTCTCCAGGGGAAGCTGATGCACAGGAAACCAACCTCTCAGCATTTGGTGTGTGAGGTCTTCCTTGCTCTGCATCCCCCATATCCTGGCTTTGATTTTTTTTCTATCCTTCAGACTGCCTTGTGGGGGGGGGGGAGGGAGTTCAGATTTCTGGCAGAGAATCACACTGTGAGTGGGAGCCATTCGCCATGCTGCCTTTGTTCTGCTGGAGATGTTCCTGGGGCATTATCAAAGACCCTTCTGTTTATTCACATGGGGAGTGTCTTGCACAGGTGATGAATGGCATGACGCAGGGGCTCTAGGTGCAGTGCCGGATCGGGTGGGTTTTCTGGGGGCTTCCCACAAAGCAACAGGACAGGAAAGCTAAAGAGGGCAGAAACTCTGGAATTCAAACACATCATAAAGAATATACTATAGTGTAGTGTAGCAAACAGGGTGTTTTTTTTTTTAAGTGTGCTTGTTAACCAAAACATCCTGTACTTTATGGAAGATCATAAGGCTTAGAGGGCTATGATGTGGCCATGCTACGTAATCTGACAAAGGCAGCTTTGACTCTGGAAAGCTCATACCCCCCAAAATCTTGTTGTTCTCAAGGATGCTACTGGACTCCAATCTGGCTGTTCTATTGCAAACTAACATGGCTACGTTCTGAAGCTTTTTTACGTAATAGTGGTGAAATGTGGACTTAGGTAGTGTTTCCTTTATCACTCAGCTTGAACAGACAAGAATCTGGCTCATGCTGAAAAGGATCACTGGCCCTTTTATTTAAAATATTTATAACCTGCATTGTCTCCTCAAACACAAGACATTTAGTGCAGAAGTGTTTCCTCTGACAGGTGTGCTTTCTCCAGGCTTGCAGGCAGAAGTCTTCCTTAGCCCTGCTACGTCAGAGTTTTATGTGCAAACCAAATATTCAGCCATAGAGCTGTGGGCTTCTTTGTGATGCTGCATGTGCCCTCCTCTCTCAAGTTTACTGGCTGGGGGGCGGGGTGCAGCAAAGATATATAAAGCTATTCATTTTAAAAGTCTCAACTCACCCCCAAACCTAGTTTAGGATGGTCTAATGTGTATTTCACAGGCTCAAAATGCCTTCTGAATAGTGGAGAAGAGGATTTTCAAAACCACACAAGGCAATGTGGAGAGCCTGCATCAGCCTTGGCTAGAATAAAATGCCTTGCAGCTTGTTTAATCATCTGGCAGAACAAGGTTTATGCATGCTCAAAAAGCAAGCTGGACCCCTTGACCTTGAGCAAAGGAGTTTATAGGCATTCTTTCCTGGTTAGTGGCTTCAAGAACAACTCTTGGCTCTAGTTAGTTATTCTGTTACAGCATGTGTGGAGAGAAAACCATGGGATGCACAGAAATAAGCAATATAATTGCTTGATTCCATTGATGTTTGTGAAAAAAGAATTCAGGCTTCCAAATCTCACCAACCTCTACTGCATACTAATTCAGATCTAGTGATCTAGGCTACAAAGGGCCACATGTGTCTTTACATATATGTTCACTCACTGATGTCACAGCAGAGAACAGATCTGTTCTCCCCCCCCCCCCCCCCTTGAGACTGCAATGAAACATGCAGGTGAGAGAAATCCTGCCCTTACTTACATCAGTATGCCTAGATGTTTTCAGCATTTTCTTCCAGCTCATCTTCCATACTGTGAACTGAGCTGGGCTAGAAGAAAAGTGAGGAAAGCAGTAGTGTGCAGTAAGGTGGGTGGGGATAGGAAGGACTGGATCCTTCACCTGCATATTTTTTAAAAGGCCGTGTGTGTTCAGCACATCTTCATCATTTGATCTCAAATTTGGCAGCGTTTCAGACCATTTTGCTGGGTTTAAAAAAAAAAAAATTGAACATTTCACTGTTATTTCCTGCTTAAACAACAAAAAGCTCCCAAAAGACTCTCAGCTCCCCCACCCCAATTTTAGATGTGAAGTGGTTACAGATGGATTCTGTCTTTCCTCACTGGATGGGTTTAACACTCTTTTAACACGGACAACAATCGCATCTTGAAGTATGTACTTACAAAAGCTTTGCTCAAGAAGTTACAGAAGTTCCAAGTGTTCCAAGAGGGAAAAGATACGAATCAGGTCTCTGCCAGATTTAAACTTTTACATTATCTCATGTTTAGTTCAGACACAAAGGTTGTTTGTGGGAGGCAGAACTGGATTTTTTAGTGGTTGTGGGGCAGATGTATAAGAGACCACCTGCAGAGCTCTGCCAACTCTAAAAGCTGTCTTGTCCCGACTTGTCCCAAAGGGAGATTTTCCTTCCCTTTGTAAATTCAAAGCAGCCCTGCGCACAAGAGAATGTGTCAGGCCTTTCAAGAACTCCTCTTCCTGAAAGGAACAGTAAAGGCCTACGGGCATATATGGGTTCCAATTCTGTTTAGCACTCCTACTGTATGTTACAGGAGGGGAAATTTTACACTCAGCAGGAGCCAAAGCCCCCAAAGTGGAATAGCATCTTATTCTGTACAAAATTTGTGGTAGGGGTGTGAGCTTTTGTGAGCCACTGCTCACTTCTTCACTATCTGAGGAAGTTAGCAGTGACTCACAAAAGCTCATACCCTACCACAAATTTTGTTAAGTCTTTAAGGTACTACTGGACTATTTTCTAGTGCTACAGACTAACACAGCTACCCATCTTGATCTATTTCCATTTGTACCGAATGCTTGGCTCTTGTAGAAAAGTAGGTCACGGTTCTTCGTAGCTTAATAGCTCTGGTGTTTTGTGAATAGTATCAGAGCAACCAAGCTGTGACAAAGAGTGACTTTCCAGCTGACTCATTGGTAGGGGTGGAGTAGGTTTTGTGTGGGAAGAAACAGGGTTGGGCTGAACCTGATGCCTAGTTGTCACTTGGTGGGAAATTTAGGCCTTGGCTGTATGACTTCAGCCTGAACAAACCTCCATACAAAATTTTAAAAATTCCTCACACGGAAACTAATGACATAGAGAAAGCTAAGTTAGAATCATTCTCTGCAATAGCTATGTTTCTATATGGAAGCTTTAAAAAATTTCCTGTGAGCATCTACCTGCAGTGTGAAGTGCCTAGACTCGACTTTACTACTTTAGAGGGAAACCAGGCCAGAGACTCCAATCTCTACTAACCGTGACGGTAAATTGTAGAACGAAAAAGCTTCGGTTGCCTGCTATGCCTCCGACAGAAACCTCAAGGACTTCACACCAGCTAAAGAACTAATTTAATAAATTCAGCTAGGGAGGAGGTAACTAGATTGTGGAGAAGGGAAAATTACCAGTTTATGACCTTTAAACTGGCTGCAGCTCAGGTTACAAGTGAATTCCTGAGCCTTGAATCACAGAAGAGCTCTTTTAGCCCTGGGGCCCCATTCACCATCATTCCAGTTCTTCCCCAGCTGTCTCCCACAACTTCTACTGTAAACCAGAATGAAAGAGTCCCAAGGTGCAACAAAATCTATTGTGGCATATACTTTTATTCCCACTTTGTCAAATGTCAAATCCTTTGGTGCACTGACATTTTAAAACGAGTAAGAAGTTTAATGTAAAGACTTTTCCCAAAACCATGAATCCTAAAGTTAATGACTTATTGGAGGGGCTCCTTTGCATTCATTGGACTACTGAGAAACACTTTATTCCCAGTCTTCAACACTGTGCATAATTCCCTAAAAAACCAGAAATCAATTTTTACTTCAGTTTCATGACATGCCTAAATACTTTTTGAAATGACAAAAAAAAAATCATGCTGGAATTATAACCAATGGTTTATTCTGTTGGCCAGCAATTAAATCAAGTCATATATCACCCAAATGGAACATCTGTTCTCTTGTGAAAAACTTCTCTTGAGGGGACCTTCATAACCTGTGAACATTTGTGGTGGTACACAGCCCCTATGGGAACCAATCTTTGACAAAACTGTATTGGGCCAACAAACCCTTATAAGGTTTCCACTGTGTGATCCAAGAACTACAGACAAACATAAGATGCTCATTTAGGAGATTACCTTTGAGACACCGCAGCTGCTAATGTTTTGCAAAGCACTCATATCCAAGCTTCTGTTTGCCAGGACTGTCCAGCTGGCTAGTAGCCCATGTTTATGGAAATGCTATTTTCGTTCATGATAAACAAGTTTACAAGCTCTCTGTTGCTGCAGTTCTAAATATAAGCTGCCTGTGTTCTCATGCCCCTTCTGAAGCCACACATTGTTATGCAACTCAGTCGTTTGACCCAAGCTACCTGGCAGAGAGATCTGAAAAGTGATAGCCTAAAAGCCAAACAGGAATAACTATCTAGCTTAAAGCAAGTCAACACTTGCTCATCCTTGCCTCCATCCACTCTTGGAATAGCCACATAACAAGGAACATGATTTAATTCTAGCTGCACTAGAAGTCTAGAGCACCAATCAAAGTCATACAGGCCTTCTGGGCTGGTTTTTAAGAGCACAATGAGTTATTGGAGATGGGAGTTAAAATCAGATTTGTATCCATTTCACTGTATAGGTATGACACTTGGAATTCTGGCCCTTAGAAGATGCTGCTCTCCCCTGCCACCACCTTGCCGTTTCTTCAAGCCCCTTTGGTTCTTTCTTTCATTACCCTTTGCACATTAACAGTTCTTAATGTAAGAGGCATAAATGGTGGGACCCAGGAAGTGTCTGAACATTCCCCTTCTTTCAAGAATGACGCACCACAGGAAATAAAATTTAAGATGGTCTTTATTTCAGTGACCAAAATTATTTACACCATGAGGGTGAAAAACAGAACCAAAGAAGCCTGTATTTCCCCCTCATTTCAAGCAACAGAAGATAAACATAAGTTACAAAACTTTGAAAACATACAGGCAGTATTACAGAGTACCTTGACAGACACCAATCTTGCCAGTTTTGAAACAAAACAGCCTTTCATGAACTTTCCGGATTCTTAAGCCAAGAGTTTGCATTAAACACACACTTGAGAAGCATTTATATTAAACTCACATAGGACAACAAGCAGCATTTCACAATAGACCAAGTGGAAGAAATGCTGTATTCAGCAAAGGGAGAAAATGTCTTGGAATTTCACAGAACGGCCCCTTTTTTATATATAAAAAATGAAATGATGCCAAAACACCACCAATCTCATTCTCTTTGAGTGAGAAACGTCCAACTTGGAAATCTCGAGAGAAAAACATTCTGTTTCTGTAAAAACAATATTGCCCACCACTCTTCAACTTATAGCTCAACAGCTTCAGGCATCCGGGAGAGCTGCCAGTAAGCCTTTCACACCTGTACTTTAGACCCCCTCCCCAATCCACACAGCCAGAGTTCTACCCACACCTTTTAAAAAAACACAAACAATGCTAAGGCAGTGTAAGCAGGAAATCCCCTGCCCTCTTGGACCCAGTGCAATGCAAATGCCAGTCATATGAGAGATGTGTCATAACTAGTATGACCGGTTGGGTTTCCCCCCCCCCCTTCTGTTTCTGGCTCTCATCACACTCACACACACACACACACACACCGGCACGCCGAATCTGGTTTTGAGATCTTCTCTGGCACAAAGAAACCGGCCACTGCATCATCTTTAATGACTAGGTAAGGAAAAGAAAGGGGGGGAGGGGGATGGCCCTGAGGAAAAGGAGGCTGGGTAGATCTCCCCTCCCTCCCCACACACATACACCAGATAGCCACGGGACTGGCCCAAGCTGGCTTTCTTCAACCGCTTTCAGCAAGGTTTTTTAACGCTTCCGGGGAGCTGCCCCAGCATCGGGCACTCCCCTCCCTTTCATCCCGTTCAACAGAGGATTGGGAGGGCGGGGGGGAGGGGAGAAGAGCCCCCCAGAAGAGGCAACCCCTTTCCCCAAAGGCAGAAGGAGCACGGCATTGTCCCTGGCTAGCGCGCGCGCACCAATTCCCCCCCCCCCCAAAAAAAAACCGCGGTACAGACAGTGGTCGCTTCCCACGTGAGCCGGCCGCCTGGCCTCCGACGGCGCGATCCGACGGGCTTCGAGTCTCTCCCCCTGTCCCAAAGTCAAGTCCCTTCCGCCGCCTCCCAGCACCGGCGCGGCCAGTCCCTCGGACGCCAGCTGCGTGGCGGGCTCGCGGGCCGGGGCGTCCTTCGGCAAGCGTCGCTTCCTCTCCCGCAGGAGTGGGCGCCCCCGAGGCGCTGGGGGACCGCTGGTCCGGGCGCGGGCGGTGGTCCGCTCCCCTGCCGCCAGGCCGCCACGGCGGCGGGGCTTCCTTCAGCAGCAGCAGCAGGCGCCGCTTCCCTGGCGCGGGGCGTCTCCGGCCCCGAAAGTCCCTGGCGGGGAGGGGGGCGCTTCAGAAGGCCACCACGGCTCGCACCACGATGCTCAGCACGCCCTCCCCTTGCCGGCAGCCGCCCGCGGGCTCCCCGCCGCCGCCCCCTTTGGCCGCCGGCGGTGGGAGGACCAGGCCGGCGAAGCGGTCCTGCAAGACCCGGGCGAGGCTGGGGAAAGGCCCCTCCTGGCGCTGCGGCTGCCGCTCGCCTTCCTCTTCCGCCAGCTTGGCTTTCTTGCTGGGCGCCAGGCCTGCGTCGGCGGCGCCCATCTTGCCCAGGCTGCTGCTGCGGCGCTTGCGGCTCGCCTTCGGGGGGGCGGCCCGGCGGCTGGGCCCCTCGTCAGTCTCCATAGGCACCGGGCCCGGCGGCGGCGGCGGCGGGCTGGGTAGAGAGGCCTCCCGCGGGGCCCGGGGCAGGCTCTCCAGCTGTGGCGGGCTGGGCGCCGGCGAGTCCAGCTGCGGCGGCCGCCGCCCGGCGAAGTCCTCTCCCGGGCCGACCCCGGCGGCCAGCTCGTCGTCCTCCCCCTCCTCCAGCTTGGCGGCCAGGTAGAGGTCCCGGGCGTTGCGCATGACGAGGGAGAGCTGCAGGCTGCGGTGGAGCCGGAGGCCGCCCCGCTGCATGCGCGAGTGGTACATCTTCCACACCGACATGGTCATGATGCGCTGCGCCTCCTTCTGCACCTCCATGCTGGCCGCGGACGCGCCCGGGCGACTCGGGGTCCCTCCGGCCTTCCTCCGCCCCGCCCCCCGCTTGCCCTCTCCTTTTCGGGGGTGCGCGCGGCGTTCTCGGCAGCGCGGCCTCGCAGGAGCCCCTTCCTTCCCAGCGCCGTCCGCCCCGAGTGAACGCGGCCGCGCCCCGCGCGCTCCCTTTTATACGGCGGGTGAGCTCAGCGCCCGGGCCTCCCCCGCCCACTCGGCCAGCCCTGTGCCGCGCGCGCCTCCGCCCGCCCGGAGACGGAAACGGCCGGCGACGGGGATGGATGGGGGGCGGGGAGGAGGAGGAGGAGGAGAAAAAAGCCAACCCTTCGGCCGCCCAGGGCCCCCGGCGTCCAACAAGGAAGGAGTGCCGTGCAGACCCTGCGGCTTTGGATTTCTGGTATCGCTGATTTCAGAGCGGAGTGATTCGTTTGGGTGGGATTTCCCCAGCGGAAGGTCCCCCTATGGAAGCCTAGTCATCACACTCCGCTCCAGCTGAAATAAGTGTGACTGACTGACAGACGTTTGAAAGACTGCGAATGAAGCATGAAGACTGGAACCGATTCACACGTGGCTGCACATCCCTTGCGGAATAAATTCCAGCATAGACACTTGCTGACTTGGCAATTGATGCATGACCTGACTTCTTTGAAAAACACCTCACAGCAACATGCAGGTTGTATCTATGCTTGGCCCGTTGGTACTTACATGAAAGTCATCACTCAAGGTTGCAGTAGCCTTACCTGACCTTAATGAGCTGTGGGGGCCTGTAAGGGCCATGCAATAACCACAGGTGCACATTCAGTGTGAAATATGGTGATTTCAACTACTGCTTGGGGTAACCTGGAGCATTGCTAAAAATATCTACTCTGTATCATTGAGGGCAAGATGGTTTCTTTGTACCTGCCACAAAACTTGTAGATTCAGGAGTATTAAAGTAGGAGAGCTACCACCTCCATGCTCACCAAGTGTAGCTTCATTCAGAGTGTACACCTACTCATTTCTCAACCATTACTGCCTAATTCACACGTGTGTGCCCATAGGATTGTTCCAGGCCTGATTACGGTACTTGCTTTGTTAAAAAACAACAGTGGATTTGTGAAAGCTCTATCTGTGGGATTACATATGTGCATATGTGAACCAGTAAGACAAAATGGGCGACTGTGCCTTATCACTTAAACAGTTCCTATGATATGGCCCAATCCGGTCTCATGTTCATTTGGAAGTCTGATTTTGGCATGATTCACCTAGTGTGCATAAAAACAAAAACCTGTTTTGCACTTCCCACACTACTAACTTAACTAAACCAGAGTTGGATAGAATGGGCATTTGATTTCAGTGTTCCTTTTCTGCCTTAACATACAAGATATACGCTCCATGCATTATCATGACTGAAGTCCTGAATATTTTACTTGGAATTAAATGCCACTGATTTCAAGGGAATTGACTTCAAATTAAGGGTCTCTGCAACAAAAACATTTTTATTTAAGCTGATCCTGCATTGAGCAGGGGGTTGGACTAGATGGCCTGCATGGTCCCTTCCAACTTTTATGATTCTATGATTTGTGTCAGTCGATCAAGCTAGGGGACTAATGTAGTAGCTCCCTTGTTTTGCTTGGTTGGAATCCTTCTCTTTGGGCATACTATCGGGAAGGGGGGAGATATCTGGGACAAAAATGAAGTTCTTTGTTTTGACAACTATGAGTATCAGGTGATTCCCCTGCCTCTTACATTTGGAAACTCAATTAACAGTACAGTCCTAAACAGAATTCCTCCACTCTAAGCCCACTGGGCTTACACTCTAAGCCCACTGGGCTTAGACCGGTATAACTCCACATAGGATACTGCTGTAATACTCATACAAATCCGGTATATTTATGCAGATAAATTATTAAAACAAAATAAACATCATGTATATGTATGACACTGAATATCATTTGAAATTTGTTAGTATTGCAAAATAAAATTTAAGTTTTACCTACTAATTGGACTAAACCCAAAAATAGATTTATGCTTTGTGGTTGAAAGCTGGTGCTTGCAATCCTCATAGTTCTTCTAAAATTGATTAATCTTACTAGCTATCAAAATGCAAAAGGCATTTGAATTAGAAATTATGCTGATTGTTGCATTCTTCTTTCTCTTCAAAGAGCTGTGTTTTAATTTCCAGCTGCTCACTTCTAAGTCAGACATACCAGTTGTTTCCCAAAGTCCCACTCCTTCTGGTATGTGACAGGTTTCTTTCTGTATCTGATCTCCCCTATGGCCTGATAAATTTAAGGACAGACCAGTCACCTGCAAGATGCTGCCTTTGATGTAAACATGACTGCACTGTGCAAATTTTTGTACATGTGCAAGAACTAAGTTTCTTTGTTCAAGGTATGACACTTTGTCCTCTCAGTGGCTCAGGGCAGCACTAATTGGATCAGCACAATAGCCAGCAAGTGTGTGCTGAGAATGATGCTCTACTGTTTAGATATGCTTTACTCCTTCTATTGCCCCACCCAAATTCCAAAGACTTTTGTCATGTCCCATTCTCCCCCCCCCCCCCCCAGCAGCTCCTACACAGGCAGAATGTAGAGGCGAGTGTTTCTGTCCTCTCCTCCTTCTACAGCATAGGTATGTGGGCGGCTTCTCTTCCATGAATGCTGCCACTGAGGTAGAAAAGGGAAAAGGGGTGTCTGTTAGATGGGACTGGCAGTTGACTTGCCTGCGATTGCTGCTGCTTGAAAGCTCAGGGGATAGAAGAGGAAGCTACTATTAGCGTTTCTCTTCCCTTGTAGTTTTGAGCAAAAAAAGGATGCGAAACCAAGAACTGGCAACCTAGTGTCTAGTCTGCTGTACTAAAGTGCCCCTTTGTCTTTTTGCTTGATGCAACATTTCATAATTCATGTTAACTGCAACTAGTGTTCCTGAGGCCTTGCTTTGTATGCAGAAACCAGGAGGGAAACACGCTTCTGTTACTGTACTAGCTGTTATTACTTTCAGCACTAAAAATAGTACAATTAGTACATCTTATAAATTTAAACTACAATGCAACTTCCACCAAAAGGAGACAAAACAGGTTGTCATTGCAACCCTGGGTTTATGCATGCGTAGCAGCCATTGTAATGAAATCTACTCCGGAGGACCCTGACTCGGGCCAGTTTGGGACCTGACCTGATCCTGTGCCTGCCGACTGGGAATCAAGTCCTGGCCTATTGCGCTTGTTGGGGTTTACCCTCAAGCGCAGTCTAGGCTTCCACCGTGTCTTCCGCACCCCCCTGGCTGTGCTGCTTCCCGCGCACCCCGTTTGCACGCATTAGTTTCCATCTGAAGCACGCGGCGCCCTTCTCTCCCTCCACCACCCCCCCCGCCAAGCTTCCGCCGTTGAGAAGACTCCGCCCCCTATGAGGTCACCCCCGTCTCCTTGGGGACCGTTTCCCTTCATGTATTCTTGGGCGATGACGACACGGGGCGGAGTCGCAGCTGCGTTTCCCCGCCGTCGTTCCTGGAATGCTGACGTCGGTAGCGGCGCGGCTTCCTGTGGCCATACATGGGCAAAAGGGGCCCCGGAGTGCGACGGGGTTTTCGGGAGCGGCGGCTGCGCTGCGAAGTGGCCTGTGGACGCGCCCGGCGAGGGGAGGCAGCGCCCTGCTTGGGACACGGGTGGCCTCTGCGTTGTGGGAAGAAGCCCCCGGCAGAGCAACCGACGCCTCTCCCCTCGCTTGGTATTACAGACGCTCTCGGTGAAGCCTGCGGTGCAGAGGCGCGACGGACGCAGCCCCTGGGCAGGGAGCGGACGCCTTCCCGTGGCGCGTTCCACCCGCAGCTTCACGAGCTGGCGGGCACACGCGGGTGCAGCACGCTGAGACGCGGGAAGAATCGAGGAAGCAGCAGAGAGGGCCTCGTTTATTGTCCCCCCACCCCCGGATGTTGTTAACTGCCACCGCTTCCCCCGCACACTCCCCGCTCTAAGACTGCAGTCAGATGCAGCGCACGGACGGCTTGGGGAGCCAGGCAAACGGAGGGCTCCGCCGCCCCCTGAACTGGCATGGGAAGAACCGGGGGAAGAAACCCGGTCTCGGAAACGAAACCATCACCCCCCCCTCCCGTTTCCAACCATTCTAATGCTGCGCGAAGTGTCCCGTGGCCTGGCTTTTGCGCGTGGTGGTCCCGGGGGGGGGGGGGGGGAGACCCTGGCTCGGCGTGGCGCCCAAGACCTCCGGCCTGGCCAGACAGCGTCCGGGGCAGTGGGGGAGGGAGGCCGGAACACGAGGCCGCTGAATGGGAAGCCCCCGCAGAGCGGGCGGGCGGGGCGACTCCTCGGGGCCGGCCGAGTGTGTTGCAGGAGGGACTCGTCCCCCAGTTCCGGGAAGCGGGCTCGGGGCGGAGCCGAGTGGAAGAAAGCCGCGGGAGCCCGGGCGCGGACCTTCCCCCCTCCCTTCGGGCTCCTCCCCCCGTTGGGAAAGGCCGGCTCCCCCCCCCCCCCCGGAAGGCGGGCAGGCGGGGAAAGTCCGAGGCGCCCCCGGCGCAAGTGGCCGCCTGGGTGGCTTAGCTTCCGTGTGGGGCGCGCTCCCCAGACGCACGGCTCGGCCCAGCCGTGCCCGGCCTGGCGCTCCCTGACGGCGACTGACGGGACGGGGCGGCGGTGTCTGCCGAGGAGCCGCCCTCGTCCTTCGCGGAGCAGCCCCGCCCCGCCCCCCGGAGCAGCCTTTGGGGAGGCGGCCAGCGCCGCGTGGCTTGGCGAGCGTCGGCAGGGCGGAGTCCTCCGGGAACCTCGACGTGCGGAGGGGGCCGACCGAGAAGCCTCCTCCTAGTCAGTTCCCCCGAGGGAAGCTGTGCTCCGAAGCCCTGCAGAAACCTCTCGGAACAAGCCCAGGAGCCACACGCCAGAGTTTTGTATTGAAATGGCTGCGTTTTCTGGTTATTTCGATCACAAAACCTCTTCCCCGTTTTTTGTAATTTTAAGCTACAACAAGGGCTATAGTATGTGGCTATAGTATGTGGCTGTGTAACTATGGTTTGTGGTCATTGTCAGCTAAAGCTGCCAGCCCCTGCCCGGGAGGTGGCACGGCTGACCGCATGACGTCTACACAGCGGTATGTTATGTTATAGTTCATCCTCCTTCTTGCCCCACATTGGGACTGCGTGGATGCAGGCCAGCCTTGGAGAATTCTTCTCTAGCGCAAAAACTTTCTAATATTGGGGCGGTCCGCCCGCGAGGACTAGGGCACGCACCCCTTCTTCACGTGTGCCTCCCTATAGCTGGGATGGACTGCCCCCCCCCATTCCCTCAGTTCTTTCTTCCCACCCTGTGAGAAGGATCTTCTCTACATTCTCTTCAAATAACCGTTGACCGCTGAGACCACATATTACTAATCTAAAGAAACTACACTGTTAATTTAAAGACAGTACTGTTCCCTGCTAGCGGGAAAGTCATACTTGAACTGATACTTAATCAGGCCTTGCTGGTGTTTGATCGTCCAAGATGGCATCTTTGTTCAAGAAATGTCAGAGATATTTAAGATGACATGTGCTGACGAGCATGAACTTTGTTTGATCTGTTTAGGGAAGACCCACAACGTGGGGGCATGCAGAGTCTGTCAAAAGTTCACTGCTAAAGCGAGAGCTGATTGTGCTTCACGGCTGAAGGCAGCACTTTGGGAGAGAGTGTGTTCACCTCAACCCATCACAGCCAAATGTCAGTCCCCAGTCGACCATCTCGGTTCCGACCACAAGTACCTCTGTTATGCAGACCTCAAAACCACCGTCTGTCCGGTCGGTTCCAGTGAGCTCTACGTTGGCTCCACAAAAAAGACCTGTGCCGGTGCCAGCAGTGCCAGAGGGTAATGAGCAGGTTCCCCTACCTACTGTGCCCATGCAGGTGTCTGAGACCGAACCTGTTCCAAAAAAGCAAAAAGAAATCAAAGCATAGAGAGAGGTCCCCCTCCATTTCTAAAAGGCATAAGCGGCAGGAAAAAACAGGGGAACCTGCACAGACCCGGGGAAGGGAACCACGGAGAGTACCTTTGGTTCCAAGAACCCCTTCACCTCATTTAACATTTAATGAGGAACTGGCACTGGAAAGAGATTGCAACCAATCAAGTGACAATTTACAGGTTGAGCTTCACGGTCCAGAGTACTCCATGTCCTCCAGTTACCTGGTGTCAGAATCTGACAATAGTGTGCTTGTTTTTATTAATCTATGCCTTTAGAATAGTATCTTTCTCTTTCTGTAACCATGTTATAGCCTTTGGGAATTTACTGCTTGCCTTGAAGTATATTATCTGGTCTGCTTAATGTTGCCTTTCCTTGGCCGGGAGGATGGCGTGTCACATTCCTGCATGTCACATAAACAACTGGGACTCTCACATCTGCCCACTCCCCCTCTAGCCTTTGAGGCTCTAGGAATGTTATCTGTGTTACAACCTTGGAGATTGTTTAATTGTTTCTAGCCAAATGTTTAGCCTATCATTCACACATATGGGTCACCCAGGGCAGGAAGGGAATTTTTATTACTTTCTCACCTTCCCTGTGAGAACCTAACGGTCACTCTTTTTCCCGCTTAACTGTATCGAATCTGATTGGTCCTCTACCTGTAGTCGCTTATGCCTGAAGGTATATTAACCTCTGTTGCTTACTGTCATGTATCTCTAACTAACATCGAGAACCTGAACCATTATTGGAATAAAAGAACTTTGCTTTAATCAAAGGTCTGGTCTGATAGTGTCAGAAGCCAAATGTTTAGCCTATCACACCTGGAGCGCTGGAATCAGGATGCCCAGTACACTGATGATCAGATGATTTCAGGGAAAGCAGTATGCGAGCCCAGTTCACTCTACCCATTCCAATCACCACTCAGAGAACAGGAAGAGATGTCAGTCCTTTCTCATTGCAGCCTTGAGAGTAACTCTGACCCCTTGCCTGAGGAGGCGATTGGTGATCCACCCACTGTGATGCCAGTGGAAGATTTTAAGCTGTATAGCGAACAAATACTTCGCATGGCGCAGGCTCTTGAAATTGACATTTCAGCATCTGATGAAAGACCTAAGGACAAGATCCTTAGCCGTTTGTGTTCTAATACGCCTACTTCTGTTGCTTTCCCAATCTTACAAGGCTTGGAGGATTTGACAGTTCCTATTTGGAGTAACCCAGCCTCTGCTCAGTCCAACCCAAGGAAGATAGAGGCACTTTACCCAGTTAAGCCAGAGGTGTCAGAGCATTTGTTCACCCACCCGAGACCCTCATCCATCATAATAGAGGGAATGCAGTTTCATCGCAGACCGGGTCGTCATGTGTCACCAACTGATAAAGAAAGCCATTGTCTGGATTTCTTAGGAAGGAAATTTTACTCTTCTGCCTCACTTTTGTATAGCAAACCTTGAAACAATCATGGGCGGCTACCAATTATATCTGTGGGAAAGCCTTTCTAAATACTTTGCTCATCTGCCAGGGGAAGCTCAAAATCTGGCAAAGCTTATCCAGGAAGAGGCTATAAAGCTCTCAAAGCAACAAATTAATGCAGGGAAATATTCCGCTGAAATATCTGCACATTTCATGGCGTCAGGAATTATTCTGCACAGGCACTCATGGCTCAGAAATACAGCATTACCAGTTGAGACCAGATCAAGGGTAGAGGATCTCCCCTTTGAACGTTCAACTCTGTTTGCTGAAGCTACAGATGAATTTCTATCAAATATTAAAAAGAGCAAACAAACTGTGCGGTCCCTAAGTGTGTATTCCATGACAACTAATCGAGACTACTGTTTTCAACAGAGACAGCAGCACATCCCGGCGTAGCCTTACAGAAATCATCGCCAACCATAACAGCATTGCTTGCCATATCCTCAGCGCCAGTTTCTAGCTAATGGTTTTGGGAGATGTAGAGGCACTTCCCGTACACGACCAGCCCAGCAGCAAAATCAGCGTGAAATGGGTCAACAACAAACACCTAAATTCTGACTAGAGGATGCCCCTGAGAGAGGCATTCCTACATATACTAACTGTTTAGCAAAATTTTCTCAGTGTTGGCATTCTATATGTTCAGATTCATGGGTATTATCTATTATAAGCCAGGGTTATAGATTAGAGTTTAATTCATGTCCCCAGTTGTGTTTGGGCAGTGGGTAATACTATCCCAGAACTCACAACCCAATTGGCAAACCTCCTTTCTAAAGGAGCAATTCAAAAAGTTCCTAATGGTTTGACTTCACTGGGTTTCTATTCCAAGTTTTTTGCTGTGGATAAGAAGGATGGGGGTCGTAGGCCCATTTTAGACCTCCGATTATTAAACAGCCATTTGTTTATTGCTAAATTTAGGATGGTCTCAGTGTCACCAGTAATTGAGTTTCTTTCATTAAATATATGGTTTGCAATCCTGGACTTGAAGGATGCATATTTTCATATTTCTGTTTATGAGCCACATAGGAAATACCTTCATTTCTGGCATGGTGAGGATATTTACCAATATTCATCTCTACCCTTTGGTTTGGCAACAGCCCCAAGGGCATTTACAAAGTGTATGGCTGTGGTAGTTGCCCACCTACGTACCCAAGGCTGTACCATATTTCCATACTTGGATGACTGGCTCATAGTAGGGAATACCCCAGACTCCCTTCAACATCAGGTGAAGATAGTTACAGGTACTTGTAAGAGCTTGGGACTACTGTTAAATACAGAAAAGTCCAAGTTAGAACCATCTCAAACTGTCACTTTTATCGGTGCTTACCTAGACTCTACAGTCGGGAAAGCATTCTTGCCAAGGGAAAGGGCTAGGAGTATAAGGGCTTTGATTGTGGCCTTCTGCAAGAATCTCTGGCAACCTGTAAAATCAATTCAAAGGTTACTGGGTCTGATGGCATCGACCACTGCAGTAGTCCCCTTTGCAAGATTGCAGATGCGGGACCTACGGTTATGGTTCTTGAGGAAATACAATCCCAACATCTAGGGCCCAAATTGCCATCTTTCCATCCCTTGGGTGATTCTGCGTTCTCTGGGATGGTGGATCACCATTATGACTGATGCATCCTTACTTGGATGGGGAGCCCATTGTGGTGAGCACTGGGCTCAAAGTAAATGGTCAGATACTGAAAAGAAACTTCATATTAATGTTCTTGAATTGAAAGCTGTTAGGTTAGCCCTCACATATTTCGCAGATATCGTGGAGGAGATGAATGTTTTAATTCAAACGGACAATATGACAACAATGTATTACCTAAACAGGCAGGGGGGCACGGGCTCTGTGAGGCTGTGTCAGGAAGCGAGGGCACTCTGGTTGGTAGCCAAAAATATAAAAGTCACCCCTCAAGCCATTCACATTGCGGGCACACAAAATGTGTAGGCAGACAGATTGAGCCGTTGTTTCCTCGGGATGTACGAGTGGTCCATTCAATACAGGTACCTGCTGCCCATCTACCATGGGGGCATGGGGGTTCCCTCAGGTGGATCTCTTTGCAACAAGGAGCTCAGCGAAAGCTCCAAACTTTTGCTCATGGGGAGGAAGAGATCCATTATCCCTGGGAGATGCCTTCCAAATGCAGTGGACTGGGACCCTATATTATGCTTTCCCACCGTTGCCTTTAATAGGCAGAGTACTTGGGAAGATGAGGGCAGATCAGACACAGGCCATCCTTATCACCCCCTTTTGGCCCAGACAACTTTGGTTCCCGGAACTGCTAAAGCTGGCCAAGGGGACCTTCATACGTCTACCAGTAGATCGAGATTTATTGACCCAGAACCATCCAGATTGCAGCAGGTTACAACTGACTGCTTGGAGAGTCAACCTATGAAAGATTCCTTTTCTGCTGAGGTCCAGGAGGTTCTGTTACAGGCTAGGAAGATATAAACTAGATGCTCATATATGAGGAAGTGGAATCACTTCCAATCGTGGTTGGCAGGGAGACAGAAAGGTCCATTCACCTGTGCATTATCTCATATTTTGGAATATTTGTTACATCTAGCACATTCCAATTTATCAATTTCTTCTGTGAGAGTATATTTGGCAGCCATTTCTGCCTTTCATGTTGAAATAGATGGAGGTTCAGTATTTTCGCACAAATTGGCTTGGCGTTTCTTGAGATGGTTGAATAATAAATTTCCTCCTACGCCACATGTAGTGTCTCAGTGGTCCCTTTCACTAGTCCTAGCTGCGTTGATGAAGGCCCCCTTTGAACCACTTGATACGTGCTCCTTAGCCCATTTATTGTGGAAAGTGGCATTCCTGGTGGCTATCACCTCGACTAGGAGAGTGAGTGAACTGGCTGCACTGAGAATTGACCCTCCTTTCTTAAAAAAATTTCCAGGAGAGTAGTGCTGCATCCAAGCTTAGACTTTCTGCCAAAGTTGGTGTCTCAGTTTCACTTATCACAGGAGATTGTCCTCCCTGTGTTTTTCCCTAATCCTTCCTGCCCAAGGGAAAAAAACTCTTCATACATTAGATCTTAAAAGAGTATTACTCTACTATCTAGATAGAACTAGGAGTTTCCGTAAAAAGAAGAGTCTCTTTATTTGTTATTGAGGACCAAAAAAGGGAAGCGCAGCCTCTGCCCAAACTGTATCTAGATGGGTGGTGGAGGCCATACGCGCCTGCTACAAAGTATCTGGAACAAGTTGCCCATTGAACATCAGGGCACACTCCACAAGAGCAAAGGGTTCTTCTACGGCTTTTCACCACAACGTCCCCTTGTCTAATATCTGCAAGTCTGCAACCTGGTCATCTGAGGACACTTTTGTTCGTCACTATGCACTAGACCTACAATAGGAGAAAGAGGCAGAAGTTGGGAAAGCTGTCCTACAGTCTCTCTTCAATGAGGCTCAACCCACCACCTAAGGTGAGAAGCTTGTTAATGGTCCTAATGTGGGGCAGCACAGCAAGACGAAGGGTGAAAACAGGATTTCCTTACCTGTAACTGTTGTTCATCAACGTCTTCTGTGCAGACACACATTCCCTCCCTCCTACCCCTCTGTGAGCTCTCATTAAAAAGAAAAGGAGAAATCGCACTGGGAGCTCACGGCGGTTTGATGGGAACTGAGGGAATGGGGGGCGGTCCGTCCCAGTTATAGGGAGGCACACGTGAGGAAGGGGCGCATGCCCTAGTCCTTGCGGGTGGACCGCCCCAGTATTAGAAAGTTTTTGAGCTAGAGAGGCCAGCCTGCGTCTGTGCAGTCCCAATGTGTGTCTGCACAGAAGATATCGATGAACAACAGTTACAGGTCAGGCAGCCCTGTTTTCCCCTAGCTTGCTTATCGCGCTGCCTGCTCTCCCGACCTTGAGAGGCTGCTGGTGCCAGCTCATGTATCTTTTCTCATGTCTGACTATAAGTCTTCCCGCCTGTTCTATGGGAACTGAAAGCCAGTATTTTAAGCGCCTTCTTACTAACCTAATGATTGGTTGCAAAACACCACTGGGCCTCTTTTTGAATTCTGTATAACTGTCCTGGTTTTGCTAGTGCCCGCCATTACTAACAAGAAATGCAGATGACCATAGCAGATCTTTCTCAGTAAAGCATTCCTGTTTAAGGACACTTGTTGACTGAGACTGTAGGACCTCCAGTCATTACCCCAACAAAAAGCTAACCTCTAATCTAACTTTCCCCCAATTTCTCAAAATTCCAGTGTTGCTTTAAAAATTTCTATTTAAATGAATACTGGAAGCAGTGTGGAAAGCAGCCGGTTAAGCGATGAATGCATCCACCACTACTGAACGGGGTAAACTTAAATTTACATATAAGCCAGCAATGACAAATACTTCATGCTTGTTAATTTTGGGGTCATACAACAAAACATGCTGATGCAAAATGATGAATAAGCTTGTACTTCCACAGAGAACTGCTGAGAGACACAGCAATAAAGTCATTGGTGGACATATTAGCTGCCATAATGACATTTCTAGATCCTGTGGTGACCCAGCCCCTAGGATTTGTCAAGCCCTGTCATATGGTATAGGAGGCCTCCATGGCATCAGAGAAAACAGGGTTACAGAATGTATTTGTCATGCTCTAGAGAGCACCTTGTTTAAGGTTGTCAAACTCCGATAAAGGACTGTTAATATTTGGAGAATGTTGTCCATAAGTTTTAAGTTATGGACCCAGTTTGGCTATGATTTTTGTGAAAGCATAATTGTCCATTAGAACAAATTCAGTAAGTGCTGCCTGCACTTTCCTTTCCAAACTAGGTGTTTTTATTTGTTTGACATTACTACCCTGAAAACAAACAGATTTTATCAGTTTAACAGTAGAATCATAAGGGGCTGGAATGACCATTTGGAAGCAGTGGTTTGCTTTCCAGCTGTCTTTTTAGTGAACTAGCTTGATACCTGTGCTTTGCAATGGTATTTAAGTTCCGTAAATCCAGTTATAATACTGATGATGTAAAGTTTGAAATGCAGCATTTGTTGTAGGAATTCTAATGGAGAAGATTGTAGTGTAAAAAACGAAGTGAGACATTCGTACTTTTCTCTCTCTCTACTAGAGGACCTCTCTGTAGACCACATTGGTGGTTCTGCCCTCTGGTGCTAGGATCACCAGGCTGCTTGGTGAGCTCACTCTGGAGCAGGCCACATAGAACTGCCCATTTAAGAAGCAGTCATCTGTTAAGTCAACTCCTGCCACCTTCCATGAAAGTGATGGCCTCTTTACTGGTGTTCCTGGATTGTTTTGCTCATATGGAGACTGTGTTGTTCTGAGTGCCTCAGGGTGATCTTGCTGGTACTTGGCATGCGCAGCTCAGTGCCCCGCAGGAGTACTATGTGCAAATGTATTTGCTGCATTCCTAAATTGTCTCCTCCTTGTAGCCTTAAAGTACCCTGGCCCTGCTCCGACACCTGACTGACACCTGCCTGTCTGGTGTGTGGGGAGGGATTATGTTTAAAGGCATCCGGGAGGCTGGGCCAGCAGCAGGGCTAAGGCAATCCTGCTGAGCAAACCTCCCCGGTGGCTGTAAGCATCCCACCTCCTCTCCTACACCTGACAGGCAGGAGCCTGTCCAGTGTAGGAGAGGGAGGAGTATTAAAAGCTACTGTGGAGGTGGGGCCAGCAGGATCACTAAGGCATTACTACTGGGGCAAACTCCCTCGTGGCTTTAAGCACCCTGCAACTGCTGCTGCACCTGACAGACAGCTGCCTGTCAGGTGTAGGGGGGAGTGTGTTGGAAGCCATCAAAGAGGCTGGGTGTGTGAGGCTTCTGAATAGTCAGCAAGAGATCAGACCTTTGTTGAATCAAAGTTCTTTATTGTCAAATACTGCAAACAGGTTCTCAATGTTTGTTAGAGATGCTTAATGAAATACAGTCAGTGTTAATATACTCTCCAGTCACTATTGAACCCCAGTCTTAGGCCAATCAGAATCAGAGGGTGAACGCGGGAAAAGAAAGGGGACCGTTGAGGTTCCCACAGCAAGGTGAGAAAGTCATAAAAATTCCCTTCTTGATCTGAGTGACCCACATGTGTGAAGCTAGGCACAACAATTCCAGGCAAGCAGCCATAAAGAAGCGCCCAAGGTCTTCACAACAAGATAACATACGCTGGCCCGGAAAAAGGGAGGGGGAATGCATGGGAGTGCAGACCATTTGTTTTAGGTGACGTTCAGAAATTTGGGTCGCCATTCTCCCGCCCAGAAAATGTAACATAAACCAGAGCAACCAATATACATCAAAAGGGACATTTACAGCTGCACAGGGGAAGGGAGTTAAGACAGATAAGGGAGGCAGGCTCAGGGCCCCTAGAACAAAGAAAACGAAAGCAAAGTACAGAGATGCTATTGTCAGTTCCTGACACTGGGCCAGCAGCATCACTGCACCTCACAGGCTGTTGTTGGCCATTCCTGATTTCCTCAACTGCCATTAGCTCTCTGCAGTCTCCTGTTACTGTTTCCCCCCCTCAGAATGCTGAGCTCTGCAGCTGACCAGTCAGAGAGTGGGGAGTGCAAGGAGGCAGCCGCAAAGGAATCAATGGGGGGAGCACATTTCCACCCTTTTGACCCACATAGAGGTCGAATTTATAAAAATCCCTTCTTAGTGAGCATCTACACCATAGTAGGAGTGCTCTCCCCAAATCTGGTGCTTCTAGGTCCAGTGGTTTGGCCTGGGTGTTGATTTTACGGTGAGGGGACTTTCTTTTATATATATAGATGTAGATCAGAGTAGATCATGCTTTGTTGCACTATGCCCCAGGTAGTGTAAGTCTAAGCAGGTCTAAACAGAGTTTACTCTCAGAAAAGTGTTCTTAGGATTGCACTGTTAGTGTCCTTCTTGTTTTGCCCTGCTGATTCTGCTGATTGGGGACGCTCTCCGTATTTTGTCAGGCTGCAAAGTAGCAGCGCTGTACCTTTGGCGTTTAGTCATGCTGGCCACATGACCACGGAAAAAGTATTTGGACAATGCTGGCTTTTCGGCTTGGAAACAGAGATGAGCACCACCCCCTAGAGTTGGATTTGACTGGCTTTTGAGCAAGGGATACCTTTACCCTTTACCTTTCAAAAGGAATTCTGTTCTGTTCCAGCAGATAGGAATGAAGGGACCAATTTCCTGCTAAGTGCCAATGATTTGCAAGTCTGTGGTGTCTCCTTTCCTGGATCTCTTTTATCTTGTTACAGCATTTTTAACAGTGTGGTCTATGTTTCTTACCTCATTAATTACCACAATAAACTTCCTGTTTTACAGAGTGAGAACAAACAGTGGAGGCTGAGAAGGTAATTTGTGTCAGAATTAAGATCTCACAGGTTCAATACTCTCACCACTAAACTAGAGCTAGTTCTGTTTCTCTCTTTCACACGCACTGAATAATTCACTTTCAGTGCACTTTAGTAATAGTTTGCAAATGGATTTAGCCATTTTACAGAATAAAATCCAGTTGCAAAGGAAGTGAGGAATAAAATCCAGTTGCAAAGGAAGTGTGGAAGCACCCATATGATTCCTGTCCCCAGTGTATACCTAAACTGAGAAGAGAAGCAGCAGGGAATCCAAGTCCATGGGTGTTGGATCTTATGGATTGTGGCCAGTATATCCAGATGTATTGGTAATGCACACTGCACTCCCATGCACATTTACTCAGGAGTAAATCCCATTGAACACAGTTTGACTTCTGGGCAAGTGTGCATAGGATTGCACTACTAGGGTTTTTAAGTGGTGAGGAGTCCTTAACTGGAGCCTTAGCTCATTCACATAATCTGTTCTGAATGCCTGGAACGTATTAAGTAGCAATGAATGGAAGTCTCTTGGGAGATATTCACAGTACATTTCCCCAACTGCTCACTACTAAGCAGGACTCTTTTTGTAGAAATAGCCCAGCAGGAACTCATTAGCATATTAGGCACACCCCTGACAGCACAGCTCATTAACATATTAGGCCACACCCGATGTTACCAGAAGTGTGGTCATCCAGCTACATTCACCTTTTGCTTCTTATTCTGTTTTCCTTGTTGTCAAAATAGTTTTGACAAAACCAATAAAAACATTATTTCCTGTCCCATCTATACAAAATCTTGCCTGAACCAATATCTTATGTCCAACAATTATTCCCACACTGGATTGGAATCAATTCCTAAAGGTTAGGTTCCCATGGAAATCAGCTTGTCTTCCTGCAGAACTAGTTATTATTTATTTATTTATTTATTTATTTAGATTTATGTCCCACCCTCCTTGCCATACGACAGCTCAGGGCGGCTCACAACAAAACACCCAGTAACAAATAGTATCTTAAAACATTAAAACATATAAAACAGCATAACACTATACAGATGGCGTGTCTTCAACTTGATATAGCATAGCAGCGCCCAAGTGTAGTCCTTATAGACGATCACAATAGGCTGACAGATAAGGTCAAATAAATCGGGCCAGGGCCAAGATGCATATATTGGGCGGCCACTACTTAAATGCCTGGTGGAAGAGCTCCATCTTGCAGGCCCTGCAGAATTGTAAAAAATCCTGCAGGGCCCTGATGTTATCTGGGAGCTCGTTCCACCAGTGCGGGGCCACCACAGAAAAGGCCCTGGCCCTTGGGTCTGCCAACCGAGCCTCCTTCGGCCCTGGGAGGACCAGACGGTTTTGGGATCCAGACCGAAGTGCTCGCTGGGGAACATATGGAGAGAGGTGGTCCTTCAAGTAGGTAGGCCCCAGGCCATACAGGCCAGGCTGTATGGCATATATGGCCATAGGCCATATAGGCCCCAGGCCATATAGTACTCTGAATATGATTTTTAGGGTTGCCAACCTACAGGTGGGGTCTGGAGATCTCCTGGAATTACAACTGAGCTCCAAACTACAGAGATCAGGTCAATGGCTGCTTTGGAAAGTGAAGTCCATGGCATTATGCCTTGCTTAGGTCCCTCCTTCCCCTAAACCCCACCCTCCACTCCCAAATCTCCAGGGATTTCCTCAGCCTGGAATTGGCAACCCTAGTTCACTGGCAGAACAACCCTAGGAGCCAGTTTGGTGTAGTGGTTAAATGTGCGGACTCTAATCTAGGAGAACCGGATTTGATTCCTCACTCCCCCCCTTGCACTTGCTGGATGACCTTGGGCAAGCCATAGCTCTGTACCAGCTGCTGTCTCAGAGCTCTCTCAGCCCCACCTACCTCACAGGGTGTCTGTTGTGGGGAGGGGAAGGGAAAGGAGTTTGTAAGACGCTCTGAGACTCCCTTGGGTAGTGAAGGGCGGAGTATAAATCCAATCTCTTCTTCTTCTAGGTTTGTGGATGCACTGGATGGGAGTAGTTTGTGGACTATTTTATTCAAGGTACAAAATTTTATTCAAGGTATAAGATTCATGTGCCACCCACACTTCTTCAGATGGAAGAAGTGTGCATGCACACAAAAGTTTATACCTTGGATGAAACTTTGGACTCCAACTTTGTTCTGCTGCTTCAGACCAACACGGCTACCCACCTGAATTATTACACTATAATATTTTTTACGAGCAATTATGTACCAGTGGAGTGGTTACCATGCAGAGTCTGTCCCACAGGTAAAATTATCCTGTGAACAGGTGGTCTTTACCACATAAAAGTATCACTACCATCACAAGATCACCAATCGTCGGAAGTCAACTCCTCAGAAGCAGAAATCTCTCTTATTAGGAATGTTCTTATTTAAGAACATCAGCTTTGCTGGCCCATTAAAGGCAGATGTCAGCCCAGTGGCAGGAGAAGAGGGACAATCATCTTCTTCAGAAACTCTGCCCACTTTTTAAATTTCACAAAACAGGCAATCTCCAAAGTGCTGCTGACCATGCTCATTTTTAGTTACAACTCTGTTTCTCTGCAGATGTCCCCCAAGCAACAATCAAGTATTCTGCCAACACATACAGCAATGAAGGTACTTTTTCAGATGTTTTCTCTTTCATGGCAGTTAGCACCAAACCACTTTAATACAGACTGTAGACACACATATATTTGCATACCGTTCCCAACAAGACACAACAAACTCTCAGCCTTCAAACTTACTTTTCTTAAACAGATGCCATGAGAAAACGAAAGAGATTCTCAAAAATTAAAGATATCAAAATCAGCATTTCCTGGGCTCTCTGCTTTTTTACATCCCCCCCTTTACAATAATTTTTTAAATAAAAACACAAAGAACAAAATGAAACAGAAAGAAAGAAAGAGGTAGGTGGGGAGAAAGGAGAGAGAAGGAAAGAAAGAGAAAGAAGGATGGATAGATAGAGGAGAGAGGAAGGAAGGTAGGTGGAGGAGAGAGAGAGAGAAAGAAAGGAAGGGGGAGAAAGAAAAAGAAGGAAGGAAGGTGGGGACAGAGAGAGGAAGGAAGGAAGGTGGGGACAGAGAGAGAGAAATAAAGAAAAAGAAAGAAAGAAAGGTAGGTGGGAGGAGAGAGAGAGAAAGAAAAGAGATGGGGGAGGCATTTACCGGAGCAGGGAGAGTGAAGCGACATTGGCAAGCCAAATGCAGAGAGACCAGGCCTTTCAGTGCAAAGAGCCCAGCCTGGTGCTTAATCTGTGGGTGGGCTTTTTCCTGCTGGCTCTCTGCACTTAAACGGAAAGCTCCAGGTGGGGCTTTTTCCTGCCGGCTCTCTGCAGGAACTTTCCCTTTAAGTGTAAACAGCTCAGGCCCGGTGGAGAGGGGGCAGGGCATGTTCGGATGCCAGCCGGAATGCCATTCCAGTGCGTTCCAGTTGAAAAAGAGCCCTGCTACTAAGTAATCAACTGTCAAACCGCACATACCTGGCATTAGGCAGCAGAGTTTCTGGGTCAGAGGGATTTGGCTTCAAGGTGGGCTTGAGACAGCACTTCGTTTTAGTTTATGTAATCAACAAGAAGTTTGCCACTAAGCACTTGATTTTTAAGGCATTGCTTCTGAACACCTAATTCCTACAGGAGCGGGTCATAACATGAGGGAGTTGCTCAACATCAAAATGTTCTTACTGCTGGGATGTGTGCAATGTATTTACCAGTTGCAAATTATTTTATTTACTAGCAGTAAAGCCTGTTATGAAAACAATACAATGGGCTCTAGAAAGATGTGATGTGTCAGGAATGCATAGGTTTGAAGGAAGTAAAGAACATATTAGCAGTCTGCATCCCAGTGCTCCACGCGTGTTTGTCTGGATGTTCCACCCCTCCTCAAAACATGTCCCCCTCCAAGGTCCACCCCTGAAGTTTCCAGGACTCTCCCATGTAGAGTAGTGAAGTGTATCTGCGCCCCAGGAAAAAAGCAATGTATAACCCTTCTTTTCCCCTGAATGTTAAAGTGTGCCCCCCCCCCCAAGCTGCAGCTGCAGTCGCATACATGCTGTGAAGCCCCAACTGCAACATGGCAGTGACTGTTGTAGGCCTAGGAGTGTGTGAGATGTCCGGAAAATGCAAGACTCAGGCAAGGCAGCCCGTAGATAGGGACAGCCTCCGAGTAACACATCATGTAGGGAAGTGGCTCACAGCAGCTCTCTGGAGTCCCAGAGGTATGATCGTAACGTCAGTGGTAAGTCAGTGGATGTTTTTTCCATCAGCATCCGTGGTTTGTAGGCATTGGCACACACAGACAGAGTGTACTGACAGTTCTACGTCTCTCTGTGATGTGAGAGGCTGTCTAAATGTGCCCTGCTGGCATGTAGATGCTGTTAAGAGTTGCAGGAGGGGTTTTTGAGTAATGTTGCCATACCTGCACCAAAGTGTTCAAGTGGAGGTGCTAAATCATGAGGTAAAAGTATTACCTGGGGAGCAGAGCCAAGGTGAAATCCTGTCCCATCCCCCATCCCCCAAATCTGCTGGGCCACAGAGGAGCAGTGTTCCCTCTAAGCTGAGTCAGTGTGAGCTAGCTCACAGTTCCTTAGCCTCCGGCTCACACACTTTTGTCTCAACTCAGGAGGGATGGCTCCAGAGCAAACTAATTTATGCAGTAGCCAAATCGCTTGCTTCCAACTTGAATGCAAGGAGCTCACAAAGTAGGATTTTTGCTCACAAGACTCCACAGCTTAGAGGGAGCATTGGTTACAACCAATGTTCCTTCTAAGCTGACTGAGTATGAGCTAGCTCACAGTTTTTTAGCCTCCGGCTCACACATTTTTGTCTTAGAGAGCCAGTTTGGTGTAGTGGTTAAGTGCGCGGACTCTAATCTGGGAGAACCCGGTTTGATTCCCCACTCCTCCACTTGCACCTGGCTGGATGACCTTGGGCAAGCCATAGCTCTGTACCAGCTGTTCCCTCAAGGACAGCTTGGGAAAGAGCTCTCTCAGCCCCACCTACCTCACAGGGTGTCTGTTGTGGGGAGGGGAAGGGAAAAGGAGTTTGTAAGCCGCTCTGAGACTCCCTTGGGGAGTGGAGGGCGGGGTATAAATCCAATCTCTTCTTCTTCTTCTTCTTCTTCTTCTTCTTCTTCTTCTTCTTCTTAGCTCAGGAAGGATGGCTCCAGAGCAAACTAATTTATCCAGTAGCCAAATCACCTGCTCCCAACTTGAATGCCAGGAGCTCACAAAGTAGAATTTTTGCTCACAGGACTCCACAGCTTAGAGGGAGCATTGCAGAGGAGGCCTGTGAAGGCCAGAACGCAGAGGAAGGGATCCGAGGTCGAGCATCTCAGGCAGGAGAGAAGGTCAGTTCTTGGCAGGGAGGAAAGAGGGGGAGGGAGAGAGGGGGGAAGGGGAGAGAGAGAGATGTCGGTGGCTGCGGGAGGGGCCCTGGGAGGTCTGGAAACAGTCCAGATCTTCTTTAGAGGAAGCGGCCTTAGTGGAAGGGCAACCTGTTCCCAATGGCTTCTAGTGTCCTGGCCCCACTGCTGGACCTCCTGAGGGCACCTAGTGTTTTTGGCCACTGTGTGACCCAGAGTGTTGGACTGGATGGGCCACTGGCCTGATCCAACATTGGCTTCTCTGTGAAAGCCAAGCGGCCGAGGCTTGAGAGGACAGTGAGCTGCGCCACCGTCGGGGGTCTTGGAGGCCACGTTCCAAGGGTGTGCGGTCTGCGGCGGCATGCTGGAGAAGAAGGCAGCCTATGTTGCTGGGCCGGGTCCCAAGGCAGCGGGGAGTGGAGGCTAAAGCCGGGCCATGAGTAGCGGTAACGGTGAGCGTTAGGGTCAGTCAGCGGGAACAGAAACGTCCGGAGTCTCCACACTCTGTACTGAGGAGAATGTGTCTTCTGAGGAGATGTGTCTTCTGAGCGCTGCTTCTGTGAGCGGGACTCAGGGAAGGCAGCCAGTCTTAAGGACAGTATCTGTGTGACAGTTCAGGGAGCGAACCAGTTTCGGAGCGTGTGAAATGTTCTGGAGAGTGCCACCGCCAGACGGCTTTTTATGTAATATAGGGACAGATTTTTATCCGGCCTTGGGGCTCAGGTGACATATATAGTTCCTTCCCCCATTTTTAATCCCCACAATAACCTTGTAATGTAGGTTGGTCTGAGAGAGAATGAGTGTCCCATAATCACCTAGGGAGCTGAATGGCAGATTGTGGCTTAAAGCTCAGTCCCCACATTGTAGTCCAGCACTTTAACCCCTATATCACAATAACGTTGAAGTTGAGCTGTGTTACTAGCTCACAACATATTTGTGGGTCACTTGCCCACATATGTCTGTGTTACACATTTGTGGGTAAAAAGAAAGGGTGGTTTTTTAATATAAAACTATCCTTTCTGGTCATCTGGAGATGATTCTTACCTACCCCAGCTGACCAGGTGAGTAACTTTTGCAAGACTTTATAGAGGTGATTCACCCAAGGGAGAGTTCTTGGGGCAGAATTTCTACAGATTCCCACTTCCAAACAGAACTCTGAAGTGAAATGGCTGAGGCACAGATGCCTCAGGATACAGCAACGAACTCTGCCTCATGTGAGATTGTCCCAAAAGATGCAGTCTGCAACAGGTCTTCTTAACCAGAAAGTCCTTTATTTGCAAAGAGGTTCTTATTGGAATGGTTACACTTTCTCTGTTAATAATGACTTTATTGTAAACAAACAGTTAGTCTTATACTAAGCAACCGGAATCCCCTTCACTGCATCTACACCAATCATAAAACGTAAAAAGTTGTTCCAGCCCCCTGAACAGGTTTCACACAGAAATGGTGGCAAACAGTTATTGTGCTTTTTGTTCCCAAGGAACTTCTACTAAATGTTTTTGAGAGCAGCTGAAAAAAGAATAACATGGTAGGGGAAGATTTATCCCAGGCCTTGAGCAAGCTGGGAGCGAAGCAGACAAGCTGGGAGCGTAGCAGACCAAAGCAGGGCGTGATAAGGAAGCCAGACAGCTAAACAGCACGTGTGCACATTCCAGCGGGTGGGTCACTGGTCGAGTCCCAACCCCCGGGCGGGAGATGGCAGTGTAGCTGACACTCATGGCAAACTTCAGATCAAATACAGCTAGGGTTGCCAGCTCCAGGTTGGGAAATACCTGGAGATTTGGGGGGTGGAGCCTAAGGAGGGTGGGGTTTAGGGAGGGGAGGGACTTCAATTGGGAATAATGCCACAGAGTCCACCTTCCAAAGCAGCCATTTTCTCCAGGTGAACTGATCTCTGTTGCCTGGAGATCAGTTGTAATAGTGGGAGATCTCCAGCTACCACCTGGAGGCTGGTAACCCTTGATACAGCAGTGCTGTACCACTCATGACCTGCCAAGCCAAATGCAGCCCAACAAATTACTTACAGGGGCTAAGTAGCAGCTCAGGAGACCTTTTATGTTTGCTGCTTGTTTTACTCTGCGCCAGAAAAATGGACAGCTTGTCAAGCGATGGGGCTGGTGGGCAGCATTCTGCTAGGCGTTCACGTGCTGTGCAGACTTGACGTGGAGAGGCAATACCTATAGTCCTGGTTCCCTTGCCTCACGTGTCCCCCTCATTCTACAAGCCTCTTTGTGCTCCACAGTGAGGTTCAGAAAGCTGTAAATTCAGCATGGGGACTGCACCAGCACTGGTGTCAGCTGCTTCAGGAGACTCCTGGTGTTAGCAAAGAGGAATTTGACTGGATGACCAATGAACTCCGCAACAGTTTGCGCAGCATTGACTGGGACTTGGAGGATCTGGAGGAAACCATTTATATTGTTTTGAGGCCGGGACCCTATTAAAATGGGCTGGAGTTGTGGAAACTGGGTCTCCTGGTACCGCAGTTGCTTCAGTTTTCTACGCTGTGTTCTGCTTAGTATTGGAATAGTAGGGAATTGCTCAGCCACTACTGCCTGCAAAGCCCGTTGGTGGAACTGGAAGGGAAATATATACAAGCATGCTCCTGGTGTAGGTGGGGCCTCTGGGAGAACTATGGGATATTTGTAATCTTTACCCTCAAAGCTTAACGACTCAAAGCTCTTTGCACTTAACTTGTGCCCACGCGTTGTGGAATCAAACCCACGCAAGTTCAAAACTGAGCCCTCTGAGCTAGCCACCCGGCATGCTTTCATCACAGAGATGCAGGGATTGGTTAAGGTGCGTCTTCCCCAGCTGGACACCTGGTCACCATCCTGACCCTGAGAAAAGAACAATTAAGCAACTGTCAGGACTGAAGTAGTTCTGTAGGAAATGGGAAGATTTGGGACTATTGACCCATACCTGAGGTGAGACACTTTCTAAGAGAAAGCAGAAGAGTTTGTGTTATATTGAAGGTGTTCAAAATGTACCAGTTGAAAAACTGGAATGTGAAATCAGGATTCTTTGGCAGCTCTTGGAGACAGTGTGGTTGGGAGTAAGGAATGTGGAAATCTATTCCCAAATGTGGTAAAGAAATGAAGTTAGATGGTTGAAGCTGGGATGAGGCTAAATGCTATAGCACAGGGGTGTCAAACATGCGGCCCGTGGGCTGGATCAATCCGCCCCCCCCCCCCCCCCCCGAGGCCCTGGCTGTTCCCTACTTCCTTTCCCAGTTCTCTTGCTGCTGCCACATCACAGCTCGCTCTGCCAGTCTCTCTCAATCGCTCAGGAGAGATAGATGGCAGACCTCTCCTTTGCAGTTGAGAGTGTCTGGTAAAGAACTGGCTGTGTCCTTTATAAAGTTTATATCTCCGCTACCTGGCATTACATTTTATGACACACATGACCTGGCCCAACAAGGTCTCATTTATGTCAGATCCCACCATCATAATAAATGAGTTTGACACTCCTGCTATAGCAGATCTTCTGGTTTTCTTATCCCTGTAGGGAGTCTGCAGTGGTGTCTATTCTGGGGGGACTGTGTAATATTGTGGTTACAGTAGTGATACTCAGTGGCTCAGGAGTCACCTGTGGTTCTTCTGAGCACTGTCCCCAGTGTGGCATTTGTCCCATGTTTCAGGAAAGTGGGGCTTGTAACAGCCATTAACCTGTTGCAAGTCTCTGTGGTGCAGGCCTCTTGCCAGGAACAGAAGTAAATATGGCTGTTTTGGTTGATAGTAATTGCAAATAGGCTCTCCATTAACCACATCAAGAGTGTTTGACTAGGACAGAGGAATCCTGGGTTCAAATTCCTGCTTGGCCATGAAGCTCACTGAGAGACATGATGCTAGTCACTCTCTAAGCCTAACCTGTCTCCCGGGGTGGTTGTTGAAGATCTAATGGAAGAGTGGAGAACCATGTCTGCTACTTTGAGTTTCTTCAAGAATAGGAAGGATATAATAGTAATAAAATGTCATGTATAGCAGTGTATTGTTGTATTTAGGGCAGAGTGTACAAATTTACAAAAGTGACAGGCAAGGCTTGTAACAGACGGTTACGTGCCTTAGGAGCCCTTGAAAAAAATATACCCTCAATATTGTTACAGATGTACCCTTTGAGGTCACTGTCTTTACTGATAGTTATGTTTTCTTCTTTCTTTACTTTAGGAAATATGGGACCACATATCCAGTCCTACAGCACAAGCCATTTTGGAGAGGAAAAACAGAGAGGTAAATGCATTCCATCTCTTCACCTCTGTGCTGAGCTGGGAATCTCCATCTCTGCCTTGAAACTCACTGGGAAACTCTGGTCTCTTTGCTCTTTCTCAGCCGCATCTACCTCTCAAGGTTGTGGTGAGAATATAACGGAGATCCACATGCCCCCCCCCCCCACCGCAAGCTCTTTGGCAGATGTGCATTAGTTCTCTAGTCGAGGGTAATTGTGCCTTCCTCCTCCAAGACACAGAGGACTCAACCTTCCTCTTTTTCACTGTTAGATATCCATCCTTGGGGCACAGATGTGTCTCTGAACTTCTAAAAGAAAAAGCACTACCATGCCCATCAGTTCCTCATTTAGCAAGTTAAATCACCAGGGAGTATATGCCCCCTGTGTACTATGGCCTCCAATCTTATTCCCAGGTCTGCATGAGATTCCAGACTGAGTGTGGGGTGGGAATCCCCATTTCATTTCAGGAGAACAGAGTAGAGTTCCTGCTTCCTAGAAGGAGGCAGCAGGGGCTGGGGGGAGGCAGCCCGTTGCTTCTTCTACCTGCTTCACTTCTAGGATTTGTATTGCTCCCGGCAGGTTTCCTGTGTGCTGCTTGAATCCTGACTGCTCAGATTTTTCCCTTCCTTCCCTGTAGCTGCCAGGGGTGAGCAGTGAACGATATCAGCTCTTGGATGCAGAGGGACTTTCGACAGTCCATTCACATGCTGTGGAAGAGCAGCAGTTGCATCAGAAGGTGGGAATGGGAGTGTCTTAAGGGATATTACCTGTAAAAAATATCTTATTTTGGTTCTTCAGAGTTGCCTTTGAAGGCATTTTTGAATTCTTCCATGAATGCACACAAAATATGGACAATTTATGTTTTGGGGACAGCACAAAATTATTTTTATTTAAAACATTTTAAATCTTACCTTACCTTGAGCCAGCAAATAGTTAAAAAGACATTAAAAATCAACTTAAAAACAAGATTTAAAACAAAAGGAAAGAGGATGCCTAAAAATATAAATCTTCATCTGCTGGCTGAAAACAATGATGGAGGTAGACAGACAAATCTCCTTGGGGCGGGAATTCAACAGTTTTAGTGATATGACCTTTCCTGGGTTGCCACCCTTCTTGTCTCAGACAATGAGGACATCAAAGCAGGTCCCCTGAATATGACTGTAATGGGTTGAGTAAGTTCATATTGGACTAGATCTTTTTTAAGGTGCATTGGTCCCAAGTCTTATAGGACTTTAAAGGATAATACCAGCACCTTGACTTGAGTCCAGAAGCAAACTGGGAGCCATTGTTGATGGAATAAGACTGGAGAGAGATGGTCAATACATTCTGGTCCAATCAGCGTTCTTGCCGTCCCAATTATAGTTTCCTGTTCAAGGGCAGTCCCATATGTAGCAGCACATTGCAGTAATCTAATCTAGGTCTGGGCATACACCACAGTGGCAGGAAAGGCTACAGCTAGCTCACTAACTGAAGCTGGTGGAAGTTGTTTCCAGCCACCACTGTCCCCTTATCCAACAGGAGGCCTCGGTCCAGCAACACCTTCTCGCTGTGAAACTCCCTTTAGGGAGAGTGCAGTCCCATCCAGAACAGGTGTCACTCAGTTCCTGGGTCAGTGCTTCTGCACATCAGTAGCACCTCTGTCTTGTTGGGATTAAGCTTTGGTTTATTATTTATCCCCAAGGTGCCTCCAGGCACCGGTTCAAGGGTTCCACAGCTTCTGAGAACTGAGTATCGTCTGCATGTTGCTGACAACCCAGCCCAAATCTCTGGATGACTTTACGCATTAATTTCATATAGATGCTAAAAAGCACAGAGGACAAAATGGAATCTTGTAGGATCCTAGAGACCAAGGGGCTGAGCAACATTTCCCCATCACCATCTTCTGAAACCTGCTTTCTAGGTGTGAAGGTCTAGGAGAATCAATAGGGTCACATTGCCTTGTCCGTATCCTGGCATAGGTTATCTGATAGGACAGCCAAGGCCATTTCAGTCCCATAACCAGGCCTGAAACCAGATTAGAAAGGATCCAAATCTGCTTCATCCAGGAACCCTTGAAGTTGTCCAGCTACCACTTGTTCAGTTACCTTTCTCAAGAACGGTTCATTTGAGTCTGGACAATATTCAAATCTCCTGGGTCCAGAGTAGATTTCTTTAGGAGTGGGTGCACCAGCGCCTATTTCAAGATTTAAGTGACCACCCCCTTTCTCAATGAAGGCACCTACTGTCTTCTGGACCTTGGTGACTAGCCCCTCCCCCAATGGCTCATTTGAGCATCCAGGAGAAGCAAGGGTCATGCAAGAAGGTGGTGGGTCTCAGACTTCAAAGAATCTTGTCCCCATCCTTAGACTGAATAAACTGAAAATTATCCCACAAAACTGGACAAGCCGGCACCCCAGCACCATCTGACCCTGTCACCTCAGAGTCCTGATTGGTACGGATGTGAGAGATTTTATTAGCAAAGTGTTGGGAAAACTGATTGACATGAGCACATAACTGCACCTTCTCACAGTTGCTCTTGCTCAGTTGCTTTTAGGGAAGCCTTGTTCTCCTGAGATTTTGGCTACATTGTGTTGTAGGATCATGGGCAGGGGCAGTCATGGTTCCTCTTTGAGTCTGGCTACTTGAAATCTCATCTCCTTCCTATGGACTGATTTGGTGTCTCTCTTCTGGAAGCAGGCTTCTTAAGGGGATAATTTCAGTCCCTTGGACATTCAGCTATGGTTGCCATGATTCACCATTAAAGTTTCAAAGAGAGACTTTGCTCAGAGTGATGCTACTCAGTTGGAAGACAGGATAATATAGGACTTGGTCTCTGTAGGGCCTGGGGATAACTGTCTGTGTAGCTCAGTGTGCAAAGTCATTGCCCCTTTTAAAAGATGTATGTGTAGTGTACATTATGCTATTTGATTTGCCAGTTCATCAGCAGTAGGGAGTTCCTCTAAGTGAATCATTTACTCTTCTGCACAGATGGGTCTTTTCATTTGTGTCTTGCATAGTGAAATAAAATACATCATTTCCTTGATCGCTGGGTCTTCTGGCTTCATTTTCTAATAGCTGGAGCTGGCCTCTGGTAGCATTCGCGTGCTGAAATACATGTCAGGGCGGGTCGGCGAGGAGCTGGAGGAGCAGGCTGTGTAAGTGCAGACAGCATGGGGTGTTTTAGCACTGCAGGGGGCCATGGAAACCATTCATCTGCAGGATGTGCAGAGAAATGCTTACGCAAGTGGGTCAGGAAGGGCACAGTGGTGCAGAATAGATCTGGCAATCGCGCTTCTGTCACTAGCTGTTCTTGTAACGTTGGCTCAGTCAGAGGCCAGGATTCAGGACCTTCATCTGTCTTGAACTGTGCCGGGCAATTGATTTTCAACCGAGGTCTTATTTTTAATTCAGCCAGGGTCAAAGGGCCAACTGTGATCACCAACTCAACTCCACGTCAGCTTCGACCCAGGCAAAAGGTACCTGAAGCCCCTCAGCAGGAGTAGGGAAAGAGGCTGTGTCACAGTCCTCCCACTTCAGCTCTTGCCTCCATTTGCCTTGGCTTGTGCCTAAGAGGGAGTTGCTAAGGCCCACAAGGAGTAAACTCTGTGAGAGTCTCTCTTGCTGGGTGGAAGGCAGCTAAAGAGTCCTTTGCCTCCTGCTTGGCTTTGAGGCTGGGGTGCATTGGCAAACACCTGAGCCTTCATCAGGTGGGATTCTCAGGACTGGGGGAGAGATGGGAAGCCCTCCCCAGTCCTTCATTTCCTAGCCCTAATCAGACTTGAATTAGTAGAGTCCAGCCACTTAGAAGAGAAGGGATTCCGCCCCCCCACCATCCAAAAAGAGAAAACATACATGGGACATTGTCTATTCATGTCAGGCTGAGATCTTTTGTGCAGCCATGTATTTGAGACTGGTCCCTTGATGGCAATTGGGAAAGGCAAGGCATGATTGCTTTGGACAAGGTATGGCTGCCGCCTGAATTGATGACACCTTTACTGACTTTAGGATGCTGGAAGACTTTGCTCATGAGATGGATGACACTCACAATCGCATGGATGGCATGTTCGTGAAGATGGCCAGAATCTCGCACATCACCTGAGGGAAAGGATAAAGCTCTTCATGACTCATTCCTGTTCAAATCTAGAGCAGAAACCACAAGTCCTGGTTTCTGTCTCCTTTCTAATTTCCAGAGCCATCAGATACATTCAGGACTGTTTTGGTACAAGGGAGATTTGACTATCTCCCCCAGATTTCCTTTACAACCATCCTCAGCTCTTAGCTTTGAGGTTTACAGTCAAGTGATAAAGGAGGCTGAGTCTAGCTGCCAGGATGCCTGCCTATCTGCTTTCCTAAAATTATTCAATACTGATTTCCTAAGTGCACTGAGAGACTGCTGTCATCTGGGTACTTTTGGCCATTTCCAAGAGGCACGGTCCATGTGCTGTGTCTCTCATAGCCATATGGCAAGTTCTGCCTCTCTCCCCTCCTTCCAGCAGAGGCTCTGCCTCTTTCCTCTGCTCCTGCAGACTGACTAGCGCATTTGCTTGAGGACGGGCCAATGGATCTTGGTTCATGGTCAGTACCATGTCATTCTAGAGGGAATACAGAAGTGAGGCTTACTAACCTTGTTTGATACTGCAGTTTTCTTTTTTCCTGGGGCCCTGGATTATTTTTATTTATGTTTTTGGTGGCTCTTATTCTTTTTCTTACATTTTGTCAGCCCAATTTGGGTGCCCTCAGAGCAGAAAAGTCAGAGGGAAATGTTTTAAATAATATCCAGAGATGTAGCGCTGAGAATACGTTGCAGCCAAAACACCAGAGAGTTTTGTGGCCCAGCACTTGTAGTTAGGCTTAAGCTTTTATGTGTCTGAGCCTACTCTGTCAGGTGCATTGTGCTTAGAGGCCGGTGGTAAATCTGGTGCAGTAGGCACCAGCTGATGGAACACCTATGCCACACTAAAGGAGCCACAAGACTCTGTCTTGTTTTGAAAACAATACTGTAACAACAGAAACATTGATGGAATGGGCTGCACTTCAGTTTTGGTGGGGTCTCCCATCCCCAGAGGAGCAAGTTGCAGCAGCAGATAGGCAGGGACCGATGCAGTTGGTCTCTCACAGTTAGATTTATCACAGGGGAAGGGTGAGGGAAGTCAAAAAGAAACAGAATGATACCAGGGAATAAAACTTTGAGAATCCTAGTGTCAGATTCTGCTTCGCATAAGGGGTCTTTTCATAATGTTTCTACAATGTTTCTTATTGATTGAATCTGACATTGATGTATATCTGTAAAACTGCTCTATTGCTTACTTTCGTTTTCTTTGTAGTGAGCGTTTGACCAGATGCTTTATTGCCCCTCCTTTTGGTGTAGATTACTTGTCTGCTCAATGTTACATTTCAGGCGGGAACTCGGGTTCCCACATACCAGGGTGTCACATAGTACAAAGTTATCTCTTTTTCACTCCCTTGTACTTCCTCCCCCTTCGCTAAGAGTGCTATCTGCTGAATGTAGCCTTGGGAATTATTTTATTGTTTCTTCCTGCCTGTTTTGCCGGGGACCTGGCACTTCTGGGTCACACAGTTTGAGCTGGGAATTTTTATGTTCTCTCACCCCTGGGTGACAAAAGGTGAATCTGCCTTCTCGCATTTTTACTGAATGCTGATTGGTGATCAATGTTTATACTTTCATGTTTGCAGGTATAATGGTCCCCTGCTCTCTGTGTATGGTATCACTAACAAACATCGAGACCTGTACCAGTATTTGAATAAAGGACTATGTTTTAATCAACAAAGGCCTGGTCATTTGCTGATAGCACAGAAGCCTCACACCTAGTTGGATCTAAGTTTTTACTGTTCATTCTCTGTCAGTTTCAGAAGTTCTAAGTCAGCAGCTGCTGGCTTTTCTGGCAAGTCTGCCACCAGTACAAAGTATTTAACAGTGCCATCTAGTGCATGCTCATAGCATGTGCAGCCCAGCCCTTGCGGCAGAGAGAAAGAGGCAGGCAGGAATTCAGGCTTGAGATCAGAACCAGGCCAGAGGGTGCCTCAAACCCTTGCTCTCTGCATGTTCTGGGCTGCAGAATGGCCACCATTGGCAGGAGGCTAAATATTGATCAACCAGCCAAACTCTGTTCTCTTGGCTGCTGTATTTCATTTGGGAGTGGCTTGGTCTTATGCTGTTCCCTTTAATGGGATCCTTTAAAACGCCACATAATTGAGGAGGATTTTCCAAACAGGCGAGGTATTTCCTTAACACATGCCAAGCAATCAGAGTCTACATTCTTAGCTGTACAGAAACAAAGCTCAAATCCCAAAGTGGAGAACATTTTCAGTCTTCTTTCAGTTTTGCACTGCAGAAGAACAAGTCTGAGCTCTCTGAGGGGCATGTGTGGCAGGGCAGTGGAGTGTAGGAGAGGAACACAGCTAGGAGAACAGATCTTAAGACAAAAATATGAAGCCCTGTACATGCTGCTAGAAACTTTTTTTATATACTAGGAAAAACTACTACTACCACTACAATTCTACAAATTATACAAAAATCTGTAATCATTCAAGAATCATGAAAAACACTGATGTTGTTGTTGACAGAAGTGGTTGGCAGACGAGAATCTCCGGAATAATGTCCCATTTCAAATCACAAGATCTTCATCTGAACCATGACGTAGAAAACCATAGTGCAGAGAATTGGATGACCCGACTGTAATTGCAATTATGAAGTAAGACTGTATGATTCCTTTGTTTCGTAGATGTTAAATGTATGAAGGTGGGCTGTTTTTGCTCTGTGCCTGATGTATGAACAATTCTCTACACTATGGTTTTCTATGTCATGGTTCGGATGAAGACCTTGCGATTCGAAACGGGACATTATTCCGGAGATTCGTCTGCCAACCACTTCTGTCAACAACATCAATGTTTTTCATGATTCTTGAATGATTACAGATTTTTGTATAATTTGTAGGATTGTAGTGGTAGTAGTAGTTTTTCCTAGTATATATAAAGTTTCTAGCAGCATGTACACGGCTTCATATTTCTGTCTTAACATCAGGGCAGGGGAGTGAGCTCAGAGCCGGGGCCCCAACTGTAAGACTCAGCGTGTGCCTTAAATTCAGTTCGGTTTATACCCCCTAGGTGAATATCACGCTCTTACAAACAGTTCTGTGAGACTGTCAAGCCTACCTGTGATGGGAAGGATGGAGGGTTTTCAGGAGGTGGGGCTGGTCTCTGTGTTCACTCCATCTCCCTCAGTGGGCTTTCTCCTTGTCAGACTGGCGTCAGTGCTGCATCATTGGCGTGTTGCTCGTCATTGTCATCGTGGCACTGATTCTCCTGTTCACTTTGTGATCAAAGGGTAGGGACCACTCCCACCTCTTGTTGAGTGGAACACCTGGAACTGCTGCAGCCTTGTTTCTTGAGCAAAAGTGAGAAAAGCCTACCATCCAGCAAGGCGGCAAGACATTTTGTTGAAGGGACTGCTACAGAATTACTGTTCAGAGCTTCAGACTTCGTGGAAAGGGAGAATTTGGAAGGCTGGAGGTTAGTGCCTTTGTATGGCAAATCTGTAGACTAAACTTCTGATGCGTGTACTTCAGTGATTGGGATGAAGTTACACACAGAACTTGGTACGTTTTCCACATTGAGAGCATGTTACACGTGCGTTTTTAGTACCAGTATTGCAAGCAGAGGCCCCAGTTTAAGTTTCTGTCTTCTGAGTGGCCTCTTCCTCACATTTTGAGCCACATACAAAGCCAAAAACACAGAGAGCTGATTAATCTTACTGACATTGAAGAATATGGATCTTTGTCATCTTTTTGAATGGAAGCAAGTTGGCTCTACATTAGTTGTATTTGCTGACTAGCTATGATTGATTGAAGCTGTCAGTTATATTTCATCTTGATTAATGACAGATGGGAACCATGGCTGGACTGGACAGCATGATGCTTTATCTTGCTTTTAAAAGATGAAATTACTCAGGGTTGAGGATGATCCAAAACTGTCTTGCCATTTAAGGTTCAAGAGACTAACCTTGCTTATTAAATGTGGGAATAAAATGCAGGTGGCCAACATCATTCTCCTAATCCTATGACGGCCCCCCCTCTAGGCACTGGGAGCAGAAGAAAACAGTCCGCTTTTCCTCATCTAGGCGTCAGGGCTGTGCTTCAAGGTATCAGAGCTATTTCTGTGCTCCTGCTAAGAACTCCAAGGAAAATAATTTGCAACTGAGTCTACTCAGTCCTTTCTTCCCATCTGAGCACTGGGACCAGTATGGTCAGCATCCTCCACCTCAGACTAAATGTAGGCCAAGCCAACTGCTGTTGCCTGCGGGCAGTGGTTCCTTTTGGGTAAGTCCCTGTGACCTCTAGATTACAGGAGGTCTGTGTGGCTGCTTAGTTCTTGCATGCAGTCAAAAGCCATTTCATGTTTTTATTGGTACGATATTTTAAAATGCTAAACCAGCTTCTTAAAATAAACATTTTATATCTCTATTTAATACATTATTTAGTTCTGTGTTTTTTTAGTTGCTGGAAATGAGGGGGTCTGGCTAGAATGGACTCTCGTGTGCTCTCGCAGCGCTGTATCCAAAAATGGCCATCTGTGGGTGCTGCTAGAAGCTGACAAACAGGGCATGAATCAGCTGCTTCTGAATGTGGAGGTTCAGCTCTAGCTATCATGGTTAACAGCTACTGATAGATCTGTCCTCTATCAATTTGTCTAATCCTTTGTACATGAATTCACTTCATAGATTAATGATGTGATGCTCAAAGTAGTACTTCTGGGTTTTCCTCCCTGAAGCTGCTTTGCCTTAACGAATAATGCAGGGATTTGTTTTGGGCAACCAAATAGCTTGTTTTTTCATAACAGGATTGTGTTTTCCTACTTCTCATATAACCGAATCTAATATTCTTTCTATGCAAACTTACCCTGTGATCCTATGAATGCTCACTTGGAGCCAAGTCCTACTCGGTGCAACGCAGCTTCCTCCCAAGTACATGTGTGTAGGATTGCAGCCTTAATCCTCTCACTCAGCAAAGTAGTAATTAATTCAGTGAGCATTGCTGAATTCTATAAAGAAACTGGGCCAAATAAAATGACTACAGTTCTAGTTTAAGGAACTCTCTGTGTGCAGCTCAGATTAGGTCTGTATGGACTACAGTGCTTGGAAAAAGTTTGCTCCTTAACATGACGAATTATCCCCGAATTATCCCAAGGCCCAAATTGTAGCTCTAAAACTAATGCAGTCTTTTTATAACATCAACAAGGCGGTTCCATGAGGCCATTCTCAAAGAAAATAATCAGCTCTGCAATCAGCTCTGTAACACGTGATTGTTACAAACTTTTTTTATTAACATTTCTGAATTCCTTTTTTCAGTCTTTACAGTAGTTAATGTGCAATTCTTGATACTCTCAGGTCACAGGGATGAGGGAGTCACAAAATTTTTCTTGGCACTTTATAACACAGAACAAATACTGGCATTATCCAGGGGCAAAGGGGTGGGTTTCGAGGTAAAAGCAGGGAGTGCTGGGGGGAGGAGCAGGGGGGGGGGAAGGGGAGGTTGCTTTTGTTAATTTATTTTAAAGGATTTGTTTTCCTCTGGAACGATTTTACAAGGGGGAGGGGAGGGAAAGGGGGCCAATATTGGAGCAGCTGCTTGCATCAACCCAAAGCGGCTGGAAGGGGGTAAGAAAAAGTCCATGCTGCCTCTGCACAGAAGGTTACATAATCAGGCTTTGTTAGTGCTTCTCAGTGTACATTTTTTGTCCTTTTTTAAAAAAACTGTTTGCCCTAGTTTAGAAAACCAAGGGAAAAAAATGAAAGGTGACAAAGCAGATAGAACAAAAAAGTTACAAGAAGGCCACACTCCACTTTCCCCAGTCTGAAGTTACTCTCATCCCCAGTAGAAAGCAGGTCCAAGATGCAGATGTTACATTTTGGAGGATTCCTCAGCTGGCTGGAAGGGACCTCAACAAAAAAGGGATTGGCTGTTTTAAGTGTAGGTGGCTAGGAGGGTCGGAGGTATTTTGTTGCTTTTCCTCCTCCTGCAATGGATCAGACTCAGCTGGCAGTTCCAAAGGTCCACAAGGCAATGCCAGTCACCCTCCAAGCTGCTGATGACCAGAATGAACCAGGTCCCCCTGCCCCTTCCCTCATGTGTTTTCCCTGCACTTGTGGGGGAGGGGGGCAGGGGGAAAGATGACTGGAGAACTGGCCCTGCAGATTGCTCTCAGAGATTAACAAGGGCACCTTATTTTAGAATAGCACCACCCTACCAGACCTAATAGATGCCCTTATTTCAGGCATTCCTCCTCCACTGTCCTCTTATTTTTGAAATTTTGATTTGGTAGCCTCACATTAGAAGAGATCCCAGCTGACTGGCAGAACAAGCCTCTTACAGGGAAGAAATCTCCCCCTCCTAACTTCAGGTCCAATGTTAGTGGGGGTTCTGTTTACCACTCTGCCAATCTTCTGGTAAGTAAACCAACTTCAGTACAACAGGTCTGCTGGTACAACTTTAGAAGCTGTTCTGATTTATGTTCCAGTGTAAGCAGACTCGCTCAAAGTTTAGCAGACCTGGAATGACTCCACCTAGTTCCAATCAGGGCGGTCCATATAGAAACTGCCCTCTGGAACAGATATAAACAGAATTGTGTATATGCCCCTCCCTTTTACACTTAAAAACCAGGATTTTTTTGCATTAAGTCAGACACCACAAGAATCTGAATCTTCAGTAATCAACCCTCCCTAGCAGATGCCACTATTATTGCATAATTCCCCCCCCCCCTTTGCCAAGGAGAGTTCCAGGATCAACTAAGGCTACAAAATACTCCGTGAAACGTCACTAGCCTTCTGTATAGATCTAAACGGCCCCTCTCAGTTCAAGCACATTTTCAGGGACACTCTGGAAGCACAAATCTTGCACGAGGGAACACGAATGACGGAAGGGCAACTAGTGCAAAGCTGGTTGAATAAAAGGGAGTGGGAAAAGAGAGGCTGAAATGCATTCTACTCCACAAGCGCTTGACCACAGGCTTAAATGGTGTGCTAAGCCAAGTAATTAGGTAAACAAGATGAGTCTGCAACCAGCTTGTCTCTCCTTTCCTTTTTACAGACTATCAAATGGTAGAAGTACGAGAGAAATGCCAAGTGAATGTGGAATGTACATTTTTTGCTGCCCCAGTATGACATCTCTGTCACCACTGCCACTTCACTGCCCCCACTTTCAAATCAGCTGTGGAAAGAGGAAAAAAAGGAAGGAAACCCATTTAAAAGGACAGGTCCTAATATTGGTAGTAGAAACTGTCTAGTAGATAGCCAAGGTCACTTCATGTTGCCAACAAGAAATGTAAATGCAGCAGTGAATCATGGCCAATCCCACGTGAAAGTGCCCTTTGTCATATACACTGTGGCATTTATAGCAAGCATGAGTTAATAGTTTAAAGTAGTGCACCTAAAAACGTAGTGCAACTCCCAACACCCTGCACAGCTGGAAAATGAAAGCAAAGAATGTTCTGCTAGGACCTTCGTTGGGCAGAATCACTCTTTTGGGTAGGTGTTAGGAAGAACAGTAATTCTGGATCTGCTGGTCATTCTAGAATTGAAACAATTCCTGTAGTTCCAAGCAAGAACAGAAAACAGCCCTGTGTTGGGGGATACGTTTCACATGCTTTGATTTTATATGATCCAATTTATACCTTTCAGGGCAGACCTTTTTTTGTGGGGGGGAGGTGTTGGGAAGGATGAGACAAGGAATGCACCCAAACCTGGACTTCAAAGAACAATTCGCCTGATGGTGTTCTATAACTGAAAGGGGTGGAGAGGGTGTGTCTGTGGGTGCATTTGGTCCCTTCTAGTTCCACGTCTCACAGTAACCTCCAAACAAATATAAGCTGCCCAATCTTTACTCCTCACCGTTCTCCCTGCTACAAATTTCAATACTGATATCACAGCAAAGGCAGTGATTTTGGCCTCCTTTAAAACCCAGTCACATGAACACATCTGAAGCTGCCTTCTACTGACTGAATCAGACCCTTGGTTGGTCCATCAAGGTCAGTCTTGTCTACTCAGACTGGCAGCAGCTCTCCAGGATCTCAGGACTGAGGTCTTTCACATCACCTCCTACCTGATCCTTTCAACTGGTGATGCTCGGGATTGAACCTGGGACCTTCTGCATGCCCAAACAGGTGCTTTACCACGGAGCCACAGCCTCTCCACAAGCAAACAGGAGAGGTCTGGGATAGAAGGAAGAGAAGACGGTGTGTGTATTTATGAAGTGGTTGGCCAGTACAGTACTGAGGGCCTAAAGCATGGCCATGGCATCCAGGAAAAGGGATGGATCCAAGCTGCAGCTGTGAACAAAAGGCAGCCTCTCATCTGTCTGCATATTCCAAAATGCATCAAAGCATTTGGCAAGCCAGTTCTACAGGACTCATGTGAGCACTGTGACACAGATGTGCTGCCAGACATCAACACTAACACTAACCTTGTGCGCATACAGTTCTCTTCTTGGATTGGGATTTAAAATGTCTTGCAATACACTGTTTTTTTTGTTTTAAGGATTTGTTGCTGTTCAATGCTTGTGTTCTCCATAACTTCGCTAAGGCTAATCATTGCCCGATATCTCATTAGATTTCCCTCTTGAACCATATAAGAAAGCAGAAGAGGAAAACTAGCATGAAACACACCATGTGTGCATATATATTATCTTTCCAAAGCCATGCTCTATCTCCCTTCTTAACTAGAGCACGACTAAAGGTTATTTAATGTAAGTAATCAACTATTCACATGCCCCTATTTGGGTTCTAGTAAATACCTGTCCCCCCCCCCCCCCAAATGTCTGTATTCTATCATTCTTTAGGGGAAAATAGCATCAAGGGTGAATGGGTTTAATTACATAAATGACCATACATGCAGTATTAGTGGCTGGTGATAACAGAACCCCTTCCTGAGCCCCAGAGAGAAAGGAGATAAAAAAGGACTTGAAAGTGAAAATTCAGTGTTTTACTGAAATTGTGTCAATGACAAAATCTTAAGTTTCAGATGTTGGCAAAATGCAATCCGTTCCTCAAAGCAACGCACAAAGCAGTGACATAGTCAAGACTAAGCTGCTATTACTTCATTTATCATGGGCTTTCACCAAAGGAACTATAATTTTGAAAAAGGTTAGTAAAATAAATTTTATTTCTCTTTTACAAACTTACAATTGCAGGGTTCCTCTGGGAAGGCATGCCACTTAAAGCAGGATAAAGTCAGCCTAGGTTTGTAAAGTAAATTTATGATTGGATGGCCACTGGCCCTATTAAAAACCTCTGATATCGAGTACTAGTCCCCAGGGTCAGCACATAGGAGATGGCGGTTCTCTATGGCCAGCCTAATGTGCTTCAGCCCACAATTCCCAGTTTACGGAGCTCCCTCAGCCAGTTGGGCCATGCACACCTCTTACTACACATTAGTCTGTGAATACACAATGGCACAAATGGGCAAGAGAAGTATCCAGCATTTATTATCAAAGAATTTTCTTTAAAACAAAGCAACCCCCCCCCAACCCTAGAAGCAGAACTGCCAAATGTCCTAACAAAAGAAACCAGCAGTGTGCTCTGAAGAAGCCACCCACCCTTTTAGGATGAAGCATCAACTGTGGGGTGGGTGGTTAAAGTGTCAGAACAGGATATGGGAGGTTCAGATTCAAGCCCATGGAAGCTTGCTGGGTGAGCTCAGGCCTGTCACATCCTGACAGCCAAGCCTGCACTACCAAATTGTTGTAAGGATAGAATGGAAGAGAGAACAATGTAAGTTCCTTTGGGACCCCTCCTGGAAAGAAAGGTGGGGTATAAATGAAGTAAATAAAATAAATGTGTACAGGACATACAAAACGCTTTCAGAGATCTGAAATTCTACACTGGTTTTCTAAAATCAGCCATACCAGTTCATCTCCGGTAATGCTGGTACACTTATCTAGATAGTGGGTGGCAGTTCTGTCCAGTTACACAAGCAACGTTCTGGCCAAGATGCCGAATCCCAAAATGTATTCTTAGTGCCATCGATATTTTCTTCAGAGCTTGGGAATCAACCAAAATTAGTTAATCAACCTATTTTGTACTGATATATGGCCCTCCTGTGTTGTAAACATTAATGCATTTCAATGTTATCTAAGCTCCTTTGTGACAAGTGAAAGTGCTCTCCTCTCAATAAACTGTGACTAGCTACTGAGCAGCATTCCCAGATTACCGAAGGGGCCTCTATCTGCTGGGCTACTTTTAGATCCATTTTGCAAGAAGGACTTCGATTCCACTGTTAGTAAGCCTCTCCCATCCCCAGTACTTATCAAATGTGGAGCAATCTAAAGATTTCAGCTCTCACTTAAACACACCCAGTACAGTTGGCTCTATTTGGAGAAACAGTCTATACATTTTTATAAAAAGGTTATTTCACAAGATGTAATTGGGCCTGTTTTTCTTTCTAAGAATCACTTCCCCTTTGCAAACAAACAATGACAGAGATTCAACTGGCAACCCTTCATTAGAGGAACTCTTTCCAAAACAAAGTTGCTTCAATGTACAGAGAAGTTAAGAATCTACCTGAAGTACTCTGACTAGAGGCTGACCTAAAACCAGTTACAGCACAAGTTAGGTAAAGGTAAAGGTTTGCCTTGCTTGAAAGCCAGTCGAATACGACTCTAGGGATGCAGTGCTCATCTCCGTTTCCAAGCCGAAGAGCCAGTGCTGTCCAGAGACATTTCTGTGGTCATGTGGCTGGCATGACTAGACACCGAGGTACACAGAATGCTGTTACCTTCCCACTGAAGTGGTACCTATTTATCTACTTGCAATTTCTTGCTTTCAAACTGCTAGTTTGGCAGGAGCTGGGAGCACAGACGGGAGCTCACTCCATCATGCAGCACTCTGGCCTCGAACTGCTGAACTACCAACAGCGCAAGTTACACTCTTTTAAATCCATGGAATTCGATGAGCTTACAAGGGTGTAATGCTGCTTAGAAATTCTAAGGTGCCATAAAACATCATTCTTCTGCTACAGATTTGAGCTGGCAAATGCTCTGGAATTTATTTCCATGGAAATGCAAGGACAAGGGTTGCTACCTTTTAAAATGTTTTGATTTTCTTTAATAAAGGATCTCTGCCCCCCACCTCCTTTCACATTGTTAAAGCTTGATTTGTTCAGAGAAAGGTTGTTTGCTATTAACAATGAAAAAAAGGTGTGCAAAGAGGCTTTCTGAAAATTAGTGTCTACACAATTTGATTTCTGGTAAGAATAACCAGCTCATTTTTCAAAGATTTCCAAAGGAGAGAGATCTCCCCCAATGAAGTTAGGAGGCATTATCTTAACCATACAAATGAAAAAGGAGGCCAAGTAGGTGCTACACTGGAGGCATGTCATCCACTCCAACTAGCATGCAAACATTCTAAAACCATGTCTGTGCCCCTCTTACTTCCCCCTCCCCAAGACAGAGTCTACAAGCCCAAGTATGGAAGTTTTTTCATTCTGAATTAGCACCACTTGGAAGCATCATGAATGGGGGGAAAGAAGGCAGGAAAGTGGGTGAAGTTTCATATGGTGACTGAAAACAAAGAAAGAGGCTTGTGGCACCTTAAAAAAGTAACAGAGTTTTTATGGAGTAAGCTTTACTGGATTATGACCCTTATCAGAAAGATGAAGTGCCTTCCATTGCTGTAGCCCCTACCAGCAATTGGTATTCAGGGGTACACTGCCTTTGAAAATGGAGGGTCTATTTAGTCATCATGAGCGCATCTGATAGAAGCAGAATCTTATTCTCACGCATAATAATCTGTTAGCTTTTAAGGTGCTACAAGACTTTTTTTCTGCCTTTCCTTTCACAGACTATTTCAGCTACCCCTCTAGACCGTGTGGCTTGTATCCAACAAGATCTCTTCACATAACTGAGACCTTCCTGCTTTCCCCCTTCCACTTCAGCCCGCTGAACTTTTGTTCCCACCAGTCAGCATAACCTCAGCAACAGCACGGGGGGAAGTGAGGGGCTACAGTGGGTGGAGAGAATTTGCAGAAATTGCCTTGCCACGCCCCCTGCCCAAGATGAAAATGCAACAAGATCTGATACAAGCCTGTAATTAGTTGCTGGAGCTCAGCCAAAACTTCAACCATTGATAAAACACACTGGCCTTAAGAGTCCAACAGACAATGCCCCTCCTTGCTCCATGAGCTGCTGGAGTTCCAGTGACTCCACTGCTGGACAGCTTCTGGCAATGTTTGGAATAAGGATGCAATACTTTCCGCCCGAGCTTTGCCCCTTCCTTCAGAACCCAACTTCCAAGCCTCATGACATTTGTTGGGAACAACCTAATTCAAGAGGCAGGAATAGTTGGCAAATGCTATTTGTTCCACTGCTCAGCTGAGATCTTTTAGACAACAGGAACATTTCCAGACTAGGGCAGCAGGGGGAGGTAGCACTGCGTTCCCTCTCAGCTGAGTTAGTGTGAGCTAGCTCCCAATTCTTTAGCCTCCTGCTCACACATTTTTGTCTTCGCTCAGGAAGGATGGCTCCAGAGCAAACTAATTTATGCAGCAGCCAAATCGCTGGCTCACAACTTTAATGCCAGCAGCCCACAAAGTAGAAGTTTTGTTCACAACATTCCACCGCTTAGAGGGAGCATAACCAAGGTGGACCCTGCTCAGCTTCCGAGATCGGACAGTATCAAGTCCGCCAGGGCCATCCAGATCAGGGCACAGAAATTTAGGCTGACTGAAAACTGTTTGCAAGTTACATCCCATGTTAAAATGTACCACCTCAAAGAAGAAAAGGGAGGAGTTACAACTAAGTCAAAGGATGTTGGTTAACTGAACTGTAGTGCTTAGAAAATGAAATGACTGCATCTCCTCCCTTGCCTAGTTGTTGAGGAGGTGTTCTCCTTGTTTCCTTCATTGACTGGGGCCTGTTCTGACATACTGAATCGTCTTACATGTCATTGGCTTAGCCCCGAAATAAGGAGCTGCCATGGACCGGGGAAGGAGCGTGGGGGGGGGGGCGGGTTTCAGCAAAGCCAGGGGAAGGGGGTGCTGAGACTGGCAGGAGAGAAATTCCCCTCATTGTCAAGACCTATGCATGCCTAAGCAAGGGGAAGGGAGGACAGAGAGGGGTTGAGAGGTGTGGGGGGACATGACAGCAGCCTTGGGCTTCTATTTCTGTCCCTGCATGCATTTGTTGTGGCATTAGAATTTCCTCCTTCTCTGGTATGACCCTGAGGAAAGACTTGGTGATGATCAGTCCCTGCGGTACAGCCCTACCTAGGAGATAGGATGAAGAAAGGGCAGTGGTCCGGGCAAGCATTTCCCTGGATCATGGCCTCCATCTGCAAATGGATTTGGTTTTTAACAATTTCTATTAAAATATATATCTAAAAACAATTAACAGCATGAGGACAGAGGGGAGGGCGGACAAGACACCGGCCAGAGCTGCCCCTGCAGCGGCACGCCCTCCCCTCTGAGCTCGCCCTGCTTGTGGTGCCCGAGGAATTGACCCCCTTACTGCTCATTTTATTAAAAAAAGGAGATGGTCCAATGCTTGCTTTCCCCTCTGCCAAACCCCCCACCCCAACAACAACAGGAAAAAAAGGGAAAATGAAAAAAGTGGAAAACGATCCTACAAAAATTCAAATTAGGAAATAAAAATCATTGAGTGGGGGGGGGAAAAAAAGAGGCGGGCACGTTTTACTGGAGGCCCTCAGTGGAGGCGCCTGCATCGCCGTCATGGCTGCCGGTCTCAAAGCTGTGCTCCACGCCCATGATGTCTGGCTCCATCTTGCCAGTGTCATTGATGAAGGTCGTGTAGGTGTCTCCCTCGGCCATCAGTAGTTTCAGTTTGGGGATCCAGCTCTTGCGGACAACGCGCCGTGCATTGGTGCACATGTCAGCAGCAATAGCATTCATCTCACTCTCCTTGAAGTTGGGAGCAAAGTTCTGGCAATAAACTGACAAAAGGAAGCAAGTCTCTATCAATGCTACTATTGCGTGTGACTGGGAACGTTTCCCACAGCTCCTTCCCCCTCTCGACTCCAACACCACCATCTCCTCTCATCTGCCAAGGCCTTCAGACACGTCAGTGGCACTCTTAGCATGCATGATCCCCAACCAAGTGTGAGAGGGTGATCTACCTCAAAGGTTTTAAGCACAACTCCAAATTTATCTCCTTTGCCGCAATCATAGATTTGTGTACTCAGATGTTATAGACGGCCAGCTGTCCTGATCATATCCCAGCCCTGTTCCTCACTCTTCAAGAGAGCAGTTTTAATAGACTCTTCCATTCCCCACCCCATATCAAATCCTCTTGAATGGACACTCACACTTCACAGCATGCAGCACCCTGCTGTCGAGGGGTTTTCGGCTAGGGTCATTGGTGGAGGATCGGATTCCAGTGCCACAACTGTTGGCAAGGGTGTTCCTAGAAAGTGATTGAAGAGAAAGCAGTTAAAACCTACTGAGCCATGGTCTCTTGACGGTCAGTGCCGCCCACCTTTACCCCTCCCTAGCTGTTCTGGCTCCTATCCTGCTCTTGATCTAACAAAACCTCATATACTTCCCTCAGCTAGAAAAAGAACCTGGTGATAGTGCCTCCCCCCACCCCCGACTGAAGCAGAAATGCATCCTGGGACAGGAAGGAGAGAACCAGAACTCCCCCTGTCCCCATTACCACAAACAACAGGAAAATCACACACCGGTCAAAAAAGGATGCTAGTAGCCGCCTGAGAAGGACTTTATGCCTTGTCCCAGCACTGACATGACAATTCATCAGCTGTGCCCGAGTGATGTACACATTGGTACCTAGACAGGGAAGAAAGATCAGTCTGTTTTGAGGAAAGCATACTTCAAAATTGGATAGAGACTGAGGAACCAAACTTTGATAGCACCAGATGCTTTAAGGAAGTGACAAGAAACAACGCAGTTGTGAAAGGATCCATTTCCTCTCAACTTCCAATAACAATTCTAGAGAAATAAAGAGCACAAAGTTGCCTAATAACCATTAAAGGGTACATCTTGTACCCAATGTGGTCTATCTAATCTTTCTTATTAATTCAGCTGCCCGAGAGGCCATCACCACATTGCACAAAATATCCCAAGGATATTACACAAAACTTTTGGAGACATGCTTGTTGTGGCTAACAACCTTGGTGGCCACAGGATGAATATTCAGAAGGTGGATTCAGACCAAAGCCTAGGAAAAAAGAAGTTTACTTCTGTGGGACAGTCATCAGGGAGAAGTTCGGTCTGTTGGATCTGCAGAGGTTTGAATCCTGACCAACCCATTCTATAGCAGACCAAAATCTTCCATGATGTCTAGCAAATGCTGAACTATTAAAACTAATGTGGCTGCAGAAGCAACTTTCTCCCCTTCCTGCCTCAATAAGTGGGTTAACTTATAAGTAAGGCATCAGGGTAAGGAAACTAATTTCCTCTGAACTCAACGTTCTGTTTAAAGTGTTTACAGTGTTTAAAGAGTGGAAATTAAGTCTTCTCAAGTACTACAAAGCATTTGCACCACAAGGCCTATGACAAGGTTTCGTTAAAAAAAACTGTTACCCAGAGCTGTGAATACCCAGCAGAATGACTGGAAGCTGGTCTGCACGGAGCATGCGGCCCCCAAAGGCTCACCTGAGTCCCCCCCCCCCACAAGGCCAACCCCATTTCTATGGACACATTGCTTCCTGATTTCACCTGGCCATTTAATTAGCCTTGCCTTCATGGCTACCGCTTGCCATCATGGGAAGTGGGGGGCTGCATAACCTAGTTTTGTATATGGGCAGGAAATCCTAAATCTGATGGATCTTTAAGGAAATAACAGTACATAGTAGATGCCTTCCAAGTACCAACATCTTGTAGGCTAATAATCAGCTCTACCCTGCATCTAGAGAGAGAAAGAACAAACAGTTGATATAGGATAAATTAAAACTACTTTGTACCATCAAAACCTAGTTCAACCAGTCAAAAACCTACTCAGAGTCCTTTTGCTAAAAACATAGGCATGCATTTTACTTTCATGGGGGAGGGGCACAGGACCCTACCTGTCACAAGTTCCAACTTCTCAGCAGGGTCTCCTTCATCATACAGCTTGGGATGGCACCGGTTCCCGATCTGGTTGATGAGTTCGGCAGGCAGCGAAGCCAAGTCCTGCCGCACTCGTATCCGGTTCCGGGACTCTGATGCCACCTGGTCTGGCAGAGCTTCCACTTTTTCTGCTGGGCAAGCAGAGTGGGAGGACAGAGAGAGGACAGGGATAAATGGCAGGGAAGTGAGTGAAAGAACAAGCACAGAATGGGGGTTAAAGTTGTGGGATCTAGCCAGGAAGACACTTTTAAAGCTTGTAAATTTGCCACTAAAGCCTCACATTCTTAAGTGGAATGTTTATGCAAGTCATGGAGATTCCCAACATGCCCCCCTCCCCCAATGTACAGAACTCTAGATGCCTCAACTCATACTCCATTCAAAAAGCATTAAACAGGCGAGGGTGGGAAGAGCTTTGCACTGCTGTTACTAAGAGGAACGACAGTCATGGGAAAGGCCTTGATTCAACATGTCTCATCTCATCCTGCCCACATGCAATAATAAAGGTAAAGGTAAAGGTTTCCCTTGCTTGAAAGTCAGTCGAATTCGACTCTAGGGATGTGGTGCTCATCTCCGTTTCCAAGCCAAAGAGCCAGCGCTGTCCAAAGACATTTCCGTGGTCATGTCGCTGGCATGACTAGATGCCGAGGTGCACGGAATGCTGTTGCCTTCCTACCGAAGTGGTACCTATTTATCTACTTGCAATTTCTTGCTTTCAAACTGCTAGGTTGGTGGGAGCTGGGGCCAGAGACAGGAGCTCACTCTGTCATGCAGCACTCGGGTCTCGAACTGCTGACCTTCCGGTCTGCAGCTCAGCGTCTGAACCACTTGAGCCACTGCAGCCCCACATGCCATACTACCAAGTGGCAAAAAGACTGACAGCCCCTGCAGACTGAATGCTTTATGCTTTCACTCTGCTTATCTGAAGCATGAGCCTGGTGTTCATCATACAAATAACAAGAGAGTCTTCTGTCACCTTAAAGACTAACAAATTTATTACTGCATAAGCCTTCCTGAGCAGGAGCGTTCTCCAACATATAAAAGTTTGCACCACAGTAATCTGTCAGCCTTTAAAGGTCCAGTTAGATTCTGCTGTTTTCACCACTGCAGACTAACAGAACTACCTTTCTAGAATCACAGTATTTCATATTAATATGACATTTTCCCCTAAGGGGCCAAAGTGTTTTGCACACATTATCTCAATGATCTTTACAATGACCTGGTAGGTCATCTCTTTTACATCACCTGTTCCAACACGTCAGATCGTCAAAGCCAACTGCAGCTCCCTCCAGCACAAGAAGAGTTATGCTGGACCAGACCAAAGTCTCCTCTAGTCCACAGTGGCCAACCAGCTACTTCTAGCTAGCCCACAAAGAGGCAGACTGCAACAGCCCCCTCCTGCCCGGGCACCCGGCCACTGAGACCAAGAGGCAGCTGACGGCCACCTCTGGCATGGGAAGATGTCGACATCAATCATGCCATGGACAGGCCAGTCCTCCATGAATTTGTCCGCTTCCCTTTTAAAGCCTTCCGAGTATTATGGAAGAGGCAGAAAAGTTTCTTCCTGTCCACTCTCTCCATGCCTTGCATGATTTTATAAACTTCTATCGTGTCTCCCCTTACTTGCCTTTTTTCTAGGCTAAACAGCCCTACGCGTTTTAACCAATCCTCATAGGACAGTTGCTCTAGTCCCCTGATCATTTTGGTGGCTCTTTTCTGCACCTTTTTCAAGCTCTACAATATCCTTTTGCAGGTGTGGTGACCAAAACTGTACACCATATTCTAATTATAGTCTTACCATAGATTTATATAAGGGTAGTATGACGGCGGCAGTTTTATTCTGTCCCTGTTCTAATTATGGCCAGCATGGAATCTGCCTTTTCCACATCAGCTGCCGGGGGGTGTGTGTGTGTGTGTGTGTGTGTGTTGTTGGTTAACATTTTCATCACGCTACCTACTACAACCCCAAGGTCCCTTTCTTGGTCTGCTGCTGCCAGCTCAGATCCCGTCAGTATCTATATGAACTTGGGATCACTTGCTCCATATATATGTTCAACAGTTTTATCTAATAATGCTTTCCATCAATTTACCTAGATGTTAAACTAACTGACCTGTCATTTCCTGGATACCTCCAGATCCTTTTTTTAAAAATGGGAGTTATATGGGCCACTCTCCAGTCCTCTGGTACAGAGGCTGATCTAAGGGACCTGTTGCATATCTTAGTTAATTTCACATTCGAGTTCTTTAAGAATTCTAGGATGGATACCATCTAGTCCAGGTGATCTGTTAGTCTGCAATTTGTCTATAAGTTTTAGAACTTCCTCTACTGTCACTGCTCCTTGCCGAAGCTCCACATCTTCCCCTCCTGAAAATGTCCATCCAGGAGCAGCTTATTTACCTTATATCTTCAGCAGTGAAGACAGATGAGAAGCATGCATTTAGCTTCTCAGTAATAGCCTTGTCCTCCTTTAGTACTCCATTGGATCCATTGTCATCCAGTGGTCCAACTGTTTCCCTGCTCCTCAGGTAGTTATTGTTGATTGCTTTTAGTGATGTGTTCCTCAAAATCTTTTTTTGCTTCTCTAATTGTCTGCTTGTATTCCCTTTGTGCAAGTTTGTGTTGGTTTTAGTTTGCCCTGTTTGGGTAAGCCATCCAGCTTCTAAAGGAAGCTTTTTTCACTCTAAGACTTCCTCACCCTGCTTTTTGCCATGCTAGCGACCTCTTAGACTTTGTATTACCTTTCCTGACCTGTGGTATACACTCTCACTGAGCCTCCAATACTGACATTTTGAACAACACCCAAGCCTGTTCAAGAGATTTGACCCTCTTGACTGTTCCTTTCAACTTCTTTTTCACCAGATTTCTCATCTTAGAGAAGTTTCCTCTTTTGAAATCAAATATGACAGTGTTGGAGTTCCCTGGCACTTTCCCACATACATAAATTTGATGCCACTGTGATCACTGGTTCAAACTGATTCAGCCACCTCCACATCTTGCACTAGGTCCTGAGTAGCACCAATGAGGATTAAGTCCAGTGTCACTTCCCCTCTGGTCAGTTCCATGACCAGCTGTTCTAGGGCACAATCATTTAAGATATCTAGAAATTTTACCCTTTGGCATGCCTGGAACATGCATTTATCCAGTCAGTATGAGGGTAGTTGAAGTTGCCCATTATTATAACTCCCTCTCCTTTGGATGCCTCTCTGATTTAATTTTCCATCTCAAGATCACCCTGAGCATTTTGATCAGGGGGCCAATAGAACGTCCTCAGTACTAATGTACACTAGTACTAGTGGCTCAAGTGGTTAAGACGCTGAACTGCAGACCGGAAGGTCGGTAGTTCAGCAGTTCGAGACCCGAGTGCTGCATGACAGAGTGAGCTCCCGTCTCTGGTCCCAGCTCCTGCCAAACTAGCAGTTCAAAAGCAAGAAATTGCAAGTACATAAATTGGTACCACTTCAGTGGGAAGGTAACAGCGTTCTGTGCGGCTTGGTGTCTAGTCATGCTGGCAACATGACCACGGAAATGTCTTTGGACAGCGCTGGCTCTTTGGCTTGGAAACAGAGATGAGCACCGCATCCCTCGAGTTGGATTCAACTGGTTTTCAAGCAAGGGAAACCTTTATCTTTACTTACAGTACTAACTTACCTTTGGGACCTGGTATTGTCACCCACAGTGATTCTGTGGCAGAACTGACCCTTTTAAGGTTTCGAGTTTGTTAGATACTATGCCCTCCATGATGTACATAACACCACCCCCTCCAGTATACCTTTCCGTGTCATTCCTATACATTCTGTATCCAGGGATGACCCTTTCCCGTTGGTTCTCTCCCTTCTACCAGGTTTCTTTTATCTCACTATTATCTATGTTTACCCTTAAAACCAAGCACTCCAACTCCCTCATTTTGGGCCAGAGGCTTCTGGTATTTGCCTAGAAACGCCTCCTCACTATGTTTCACACATACACGTGAAAAAGTCACGCAGCCTGTGTTCAGGGTAGATATGGACACACAAGAAGTACTTCCACTTGAATATCTGAAGAAGCCCACAGACTAACCAAATCAAGCTCTAAGACAAGCACTGTGTTAGACTGCTATAGCCAAAACAACACTCTTGAGGCACCTTACAGACAAACAACAGAAGCTTCAGTAAGCCAGTGTCTGTTTATCACAAGTATCACAATTGTTTTCAAGCTCCCATAACCTCTTAGTCTGGAACTGACTCAGAATTTTTCTGGAAAACTTGGGCAGACAACTTGAATAATTCTACTCTTTTAAGGAGGAGGGAACAGGAGTATCACCCATCACCATTTTCTGCCTGGTACTCACCAGTCTGTCCTACATTCATCATGCTGTACATAGTGTACATGTTGCAAATCTGCCGGTACTGCTCATCGGTACCTTCCTCAGGAGCATCCTCCTCTTCATCTTCCTCATTATGATAGGAGCTGGGACTGTCGCTGGTATAGGCACTGGAGGTGCCAGGGCTTGTCTGGTCTGATGTACTGGGGCCACTGACTACATTTGCCCCTCCACCTCCTCCAGATAGCGCCCCCTGCTGCTGGGCTTGCTGCTGCTGGGACTGCTGCTGGGCCTGCCGGTTACCCCCACTCAGCTCCTGCTGGGAGGAGATCTTTGCCATTTTGCGGCTGCCGTTACTGCCACCACCACCTCCCCCTTCTTTCTGGCTGTTTTCCCAGAGCCGCTTAACCACAAATGTGCACTGGACAGAGTCCGACTCCTGCTGCTCAGTCTTTACGCGAGAGACCAGGGGCAGGGGCGTGTTGCCGGAGGGCCAGGTGGACGTCTGTGCCACGGGGCTTTGTGGCTCGGACGAAGGTGCCTCCTCAGTGTGCAAGCCTTGGGAGTCACAACTGGGTGAGCTGACCTTCAAGAAAAACTCAGTCCCCTTCTCCATAATCTCCTGGATCTGCAGGAAACCTGCTGTATACATTAGGAGGAACTGGTCACCCACATTCATGCTGAGGCGGCCAGTGTAGCAGAAGCTGAGGATCTGCTGGAAGGATTGCGGCTGCACAGCAGCGGGAAGTTCCACCACTGTACTCTTGCTGTTGTTGAAAAGGTCCCGAAAGTAGCAGCTACTGGCGGCCAACACAGCCCGGTGCGCCTTGAAAGCATGGCCTTTCACCACCACTGAGACATCACAGTATAGACCTTGCAATCGCTGCTCATTCAGGCACTCCAGGATGCTGTTGCCAAAGTTGGGGATCTCCATTTGGAGAATTTGAGCCATCCTCTCCTTCTCCTCACTTGGATAGGTCTTCTGCAAAGTAAACAAGGAGCCAGGGAGGATATATATATATATGTATGGGACCGATAGGGAAGGATACATACAGAACCAAAAGAGAGGAGGAGCAAACAAGGAAGGGAAAGGGGTGGGGGGAGGGGGGGAAGAAGGTTAGCCATTTCCTTTTACTACCTGGTAGGGAAAAATGTGAAGGCCTGGGAGAAAAAATGGAAAATTTAAAAATATCCTGTTTCCCCCAGTTTCCCGCCAAAGTCTTAACAATAACTTTCCAATGCGGAAAGAAAGACATGCCAGGCAGCATTCAAAAAAGGCAATGAAATATATTCTCTTTTGGAAATGAAATGTTTTCTGTGACAAGGTTTTAGTCACTCAAAACACGGAGGTTTTTATTTAAAAGAATCCACAGAGTAATAACAATTCCTGTAGACATATATGCCTTGATTGGGCATATACATTTTGTAAATACATACATGTAATCTTCAAGGATATGTTTACATTGTTTAAATATGACTTGATTTTATCCACAATTAATCTGCTCTGATGTGTTTGATGATACACCCTGGCGAAGTTCAGTGTTCTCAGTGGCTTCGATCCCAAGGCTTGCTCCTGAGTGTGAAGCTCCACTGATAAAAAAAAGGGAGTGAGAGCACCTGCTTCCCCTTGTCACAACCCACATGGCTATTACTCCATTGGGTCGTGTGATCCAGGAAATAAACTTCCCTAAGCCTGGAAAGGATAGCTGGAGGGAGAGGAAGGCAGTGAAGAAGATCCATGACCATCAGAACCTTCCACTGACAGACTGCTATATCCAACCCACCTAGTCCTTCCAATCATCTTTTACACATTGGATCCTACCACATGGCTCTACTAAGTCCTCAGCCTTCCACCACAGAACAGCAGTCAAATGAAGGTTCCACATTAGATCTCTTCCAGTCCAGCTTCTGCCCAGGACACAGAACAGAGATGGCATTGGTCACTCTTACTGAAGAGCTCCTGAGGCATCTGGATCAGGGTGGTTCAGCAGTACTGGTCCTGTTGGACCTGTCAGCGGCATTCGATGCGGTTGACCACCAGTTGCTGACTCACTGCCTTGCCAAAATGGGAATTCAGGGGCTTGCCTTGCAGTGGCTTGCTTCCTTTGTCCAAGGTCAGGGACAAAGGTGGCACTGGGGGAACAGCAGTCCATGAGGCACCCACTGGAGTGTGGAGTGCCTCAAGGGGAAGTGCTGTCTCTGATGCTGTTCAATATTGTTATGCGTTATGCGCTCCCTTGCCCAGAGGTGTGGGCTGGGATGCCACCAGTACTCTGATGACACCCAGCTCTATCTGATGTTGGGCAGCCGGTCAGACTCTAGACCGGAAGACCTGGACCAGGCATTACAAGCTGTGGCTGGTTGGTTTAGGCTGAGCTGGTTGAAGCTGAACCTGACGAAGCTGAACCATTGGTGACAGCATCGGAGGTTAGGAGTTTGGGAGTGCTCCTGGATTCCTCCTTAACAATGGAGGCCCAGGTGGCAGCCACTGCCAAGTCAACCTTTTACCATCTTCGGCTGATAAGGCAGCAGGTACCCTTCCTCGGCCACGACAACCTAGCCATGGTGATCCATGTGACGGTCACCTCAAGACTAGATTACTGCAATGCTCTCTACATGGGGCTGCCCTGGTGCAAATTCGGAAGCCCCAGCTAGTGCAGAATGCCGCGGCCAGGCTTTTGATGGGTCTCCCTAGATGGGAGCACATCCAGCCTGTGCTGAAGGCGCTGCGCACTGGCTGCCAATAACATATCGAATTCGCTTCAAGGTGCTGGTATTGACCTTTAAAGCCCTATATGGCCAGGGTCCGACATACCTGAGGGACTACTTTTCCCCGTATATACTCCAGAGAGCACTGAGGTTGGGGTCCCAGAGCCGACTGTCCCTTCCGGGCCCCAAGGACGCCAGGCTCGCCACACTCAGGGCCAGGGCCTTCTCAGTGGCGGCTCCATTCTGGTGTAATAAACTCCCGGAGGAGATCAGGGCCCTGCAGGATCTTTTGCAGTTCTGCAGGGCCTGCAAGATGGAGCTTGTCCGCCAGGCTTTCAAATAGGAGCTGCCCCCACTACTACCATCGAGTTTGGCCTGTAGCCTTAATCCCTGGCCCCACCACTGTGCCCAGGGAAATCACTGAGTGACAACTGTTTGGCAGTGGGGTAATTTTCAGTATGCCATCTTGCATAATTATCATCGTATTAGCACTAGCACTTTTGATCTGAACTGTTGATTTAATATTTTATTGCTGCTGTGATTTTAAATTGATTTAATGTGTATTTAATGGTCTATACTGGCCAATTATGTAAGCCACCCTGAGCCTGCATGTGGGGAGGGTGGGGTATAAATACAATAAACAAATAAATAAAATAATACCTGAACTGTAGGGTCCAAACGAACATGCAGTTTTTAGAAATGATAAAATTATTAGCGTATTACAGTTCTTTCTCCACAGTTAAGTAGCCAGTTGGGGGTTGGGGTTGGACAATGAGTATGAAGCTCTGCCAATATTAGCGTAACCACTAAGGCTCAGGGTCCTGCCAAGGCAGACCTCAACTATAGAGTAATCATTATATACTGCCACTGCTTTGAGAATGGGACTGTCCTGCGCTTTGTTCCTGGCCCGTGGTCATAACCTGGGTGATATACACACTTGTGTACCCACAAGAGCTGTGATACTTTCATTCCCAGCTATAGAGAAAGTTACAAGTATAAATAAGCCACAAAAAAACATTGAGTGGAGTCAGTGGGAACAGAGAAGGGTACTTGTGAAATTGCTTTTGCAAATACAAGTTTGAGGACTTGAAATTCAACACAGCTGAAAAAAAGAGGCTATTTGTCATAAAGTCTCTATTTATGGAACAACTTTATGAATAGTTGCATTTACTACATAGTTGCATCTACTATACGCTTAAGGTCCAGGAGCACCTTAGAGGGAAGTACAAAGAGATTTTCAGGGTATCAATCAACTTTTGAGAGTCAAAGCTCCCTCCCAGCTTCTGCTCCAAAATCGTGGTTGCTCTCTAAGGTGCCACTGGACTTGAATCTAACAATTCTACTGCAGAACAACACAAACAGAGGATGAAGTTTCAGAGAGACGGAGGTTTCAGGAGAACATATATGAGCGCATCCTTTCCCCATTTAAACAAATGCCTGATTCTAGACAAGATATGTTTTATCACTAAGCTTTTCTCAGTACTGTTGTTACAGTTCACATACAGTGAAAATTTCTACAGAATTGGACCCATCAATATTTTGCTTTGAAAATGGCTTTGAACTCAGAAATGTTTTGCTTTAAATTCTGGAAAGGAGAATGTAAAAACAAACCAGCCAAAATTGCACAAGAATACTGCGCAGTGGAAACTCTTGGCAGACAGTCCCGGCCACTTTGTAAATTTAAGCTTGAAAGATTTTGCATCACAGATGCATAAGGATGAAGGGAAGCCAGATGTCCATTTCAATTCAGCCTCCTGAACTGAGGACACAGGACTATCCATATTTAATATTCATAACAGATTAGTATATATCACAGAGAACTGTATGCCTGCAACATAACACAGAAACAACCAGTGAAAAACTCACAAATGTGATTAGGAGCCATGCCCATAAAAACTTCCAAAACCCCCAATTTTTAAAAATTCTGGGATTAAGGATGCCATGGCGGGGGAATAATAAAAGTTTTAGCCATGAAGGCTGGCATTTCTCCACCAGTCCCTTGAGAATTCAAGACAAGAGATGTATTGGTCTTGAAACAACAACCTTTCAAAGGTCATTTAACTCTGCTTCCAACATCAAGTCATGGCCTTCTACGCCCAAACTCCCCCATGAAATCAGCCGGTATCATCTGCCATATGCAGACAGCAGAATTGCCAGATTTGCCTACAAAGAGATAAATTCAATAAAATCAGGGCTGTAGCTGTGGCAGGAAATTTCAGGGCCAACCCGCTCAGTCACAAGCCACCCCCCTGCCCCCAAAGGCCACGCTTGTTTGCCTCACTACAGGAGAAGGGGAGCCGGCCCATGCGCTCTCCGTTCCACAGCAGAGAGGGCATTCCAGCCGGCTCTCCTTCCCCCAGGCCAGGTGCCAGCCAAGGCTGGGGCTGGCGGAGGGCTTTCCCTGCCCACACAGACAGCCTTTCTCCATGTGCAGCTCCAACAATGCTGTGAAGGAAGTCACTGTACGGCTTGGCTTTGTGGGGGGGGGGGGTTCCTCTCTCTGCAGCAAGGGTGCAGGCAGGGGGCGACGAGCAAGCAAGAGGAGGGGGGGTCACTTAGTGCAGAAAGGGGGGGAGAGGAATCCACAGTTCCGAAAAAGCGCAGTCAAGCTACACGTGGAATTGGAACTCAGATGCAAGGCAAACAAGTGGGGCCGGCACTCCTGCACAAGCTGGTAAGAATGTACCAGCTAGTTGCCAATGGGATATATCTTTCCCCTGCCCCCCCCCCCCCCAGATTTCCCACTCCCCCACCAACCAAAATTGTCTGGCCACGCCCCAGAAGAAAAGAGAATCCAATGGCTCCAATGAACAACACATCCCTTAAAGATTCTGCAGAGTATCATCTACTACATCCAAATCCAATCAGTATTCTTTTGACATGGCCCTATCAAGGACTTGTTCCCTTCAGAGTGACCTAAATAAACGAGCCAACTCAAGAACTTGAAAGAAGCAGGAAGATGTGTATGTCGGTGTGCAAGGAAGCAACAGCAGCTTGTCTTCGTCTGGTGTGTGTTCTTTATACAGAGAGAGAGAGAGAGGGGGGGGGGAGATGTGGTATGTGCTGGAGAAGACGGCTTCTTCACTCTAGAGCAGCACTTTTATTAACTCCGCGACACACGAGCCCTTTTGCACATGGCACCTTTATTTGTACCACTGTGGCTATTCGCAGCCAGGAAGGACAATGTTGGCATGGCGTTCTTTTCGCAGGATTACCCCTTTTTTTTACAGTGACATGGTGATAAGCTTCAACTATCAAACAGATAGCACTGGACTATGAGAAAGTGGCAACATTCATTTTCTTTCTTGAGAGCAATCTTTTTGTTCAATACTGAAAGCATATACAAAATCTAATCAGAAGCAGCACTTTTTGCTATGTTTTTTTTTAAAGACAGACGTGGCAAATGGGCCACAGGCCAGCAGAGGTAGACAGCAAATCAAACAAGGCTTCCCTGTTCTCAGGTCTAAGAAGGGACAGAACTCTATGAGCTTATGGATCTTCCCTTCCCATTGCCCGTGTGGCTCTAAAGCATTGATATTGTCTGCTTAAGACAAAACAGCATGTGTGTTAGAGATAAGAACACCTATGAATTTAAATGAAGCCTTTTACTAAAAACGGACAAAACAGTCATGTGCTTTTTATTCCTTCACACTTGCCAGCTATGGGGGCTAGTTAGTACTGAGCTGAATGCTAAACACCAAAAATAAAACATATACAGTTTTGGCTAAGGAGGTGGTGCTATTGTGCCTGCTCAGGAACCAGTTTTCAACAGTTAGCTTTAAACTACATCACAAAACACACTGAGGTATTACAGTGTGCGGGCTATTTTGACAAAGAGCTGGAGGGAGCACGTGATAGGCTCTGAATAGGCAGCAGTGGAACCTCTGCTGGTTTAGAATTCTCGGGTATGCCAAAGGCTGGTTGTGATTAAAGTGACATTTGGAGAAGAATAATGCTGTCTCCTGTGTTGACAAGAGTTATGCCAAGTCATTATACAGACTGCTGTTTGCGAAAGCTCTGGTCCACATTTAAGTTACTAGCAAGAAAGAATGCTAGCAATTTTTGAAGAACCTGCAGCGTTTGGAAAACTGCAAGTCACCATGAGAATCTGAACGGAATGGCACTAAAAACATCCTCAATGTAAATATCAGTAAACTGAAAATCTTTCAAAAAGCAATACCACCTCCAAATTTGGAAAATCATGATCCCACTGGGGAAAGGGGAAAAAACCTCAAAATTCCCATTAAAAAACCCTTTCCCATTACTTGTTGATGACTATAAAATACCAACTTGAGTTACCTGAGTTCATAGAACTATTTCTAAAAATCATCATGGGAGATCAGATCTGCTCCCTTCCCCCAATTGAAAAGATATCACAAGTTAAAGAGAGGATTTAATTCTTACTTGAAAATTCCCTATTTACAGCCTTGTCCCCCACAATGGCCTTACTTCAACTCAAGTTACTCAGGATTAAGTCCCATTGAAGCCAGTAGACTAACTTAAATTTCATTGCTTGCAACAGGACTAACAGGGTCTTCCCAAGCAAAATTACATCCTTCTAACTCCATAAATGTTAACAGGTTTAAAAGAATAACTCTGTTTAGGATTGCATTGTCAGTCATTAACAACAGAATAGGAGTCACCTCCCAGTTATTGAAAATGGAGAGTATATATAATGTCCATCCTGTTTACCTCTGCAAGGCAAGGAGTAGGATTAGATGTGGATTGTTTATACAGGCTTCCTAGTCCCTTGTTGTAATGCCTGTGTGCATGTCTGCACAGGTGGGCACTGCATCATGCCCTGAGAATATTACGATTTTCTGTCCTCCTCTTTACTACAAGTAGATCAGCTACAGATAATGCACATTCTGGATCTGCAGTCCAAAGGTGGTCACTTCACATCATGCACTTCTAAGCAAAAATGCTCAGGATGCCCCCCCCCCCGGCAGTAAGTTAGCAAAGAAGTAGTAATTTATATTTTCAGCAATATATTATTTTATGTATTATAATCTACCCAGGAAAGAATATTGTTAAAAACTAATCTGTGGGATGAATAACTTTTATACCCTGACATTAAGTTTTTGGTATACTCCAAAAAGGAAGGGGGGGGGGGGAAGAGGGACAAACCCAACCCAAAAATGGAATTAGGTACTACAAAGGTTAAGCAGAAACAATATAAAAATGAATTAAAACAGATCAATTTATTATACAGTACACTTAAAATATAAATTTTAAAACACAGGAATTTAGCCTACTGCTCAAAATATTTTTTAGGTTAGTAGTAACATTACTGGGAGAATTGACGTACTTGCACACCTGATTAACTTGCACACCTGATTTTTGTACAGTGGATTTTAAAAATCTTTAAAACAAGAAATTGTATAAAAAAGAACCCCACATCATTTTAACAAATCTGTTTGTAGTCAACAGACAAATGCAACGGTTTTTCAACACAGACACCAGAAACTGTACACATCATCATTTTTATAACACTGAAATACAATGCCGGAGTGTCAAAAAAGTTAAAATGCAGAAGCTATCAAGCCATCAGAAAAGAGCCATAAAGAATAGAAACAATATGAACTTTTGCAGCATAAGACATCTCTGTGAAAGCCATGCATGGTGGGACAAGAAATTTAAAACCTGAGTATCTATATACTAATTCCAAGAGGTTTTTTTTCTGTGTGAATGCTTATTTCTGCCAAAAGGGAGCTCACTCTCCCCCAACAGCTTTTCCTACATAGTCAGGCCCCTTCCTCAATCTGCAGAAGAATCCGAAAAGTTTAAAAAAAACCCTTTGAATCCCCCCCAATACCGTTTGAATGGCGTCAGCTGTGAGGAGATTAGAATGTTCGGGGGAAGGGGGGAGGTTCTAACTGTTTCTGTCAGTAAAAGGCAGGGTTTTTACTGGCAGCAGTCTAGGGTTGCCAAGTACCCCCCCTGGCCACCAGCAGCAGATCCAGATCCAGGCTGGGAAACTCCTGGAGATTTGGGGGTGGAACCTGGGGAGGACAGGGACCTCAGTGAGGTACAATGCCATAAACTCCACCCTCCAAAGCATCCTCCATGGAAACTTATCTCTGTAGTCTGGAGATGAGCAGTAACTCCAGGGGATCCCCAGGTCCCACCTGGAGGCTGGCATCCCTAGGCAGCACCCTCTGTGACACTTGATACCACCTGATTTGCATGACTTAATTAGGCCCAGCTGCTTTGCTACTGAAAGCCATTGTGATGTAACAGTTAGAGCTTCAGATTGAGATCTGCGAGACCAAGGTTCAGATCTTGCAGTGGAAGCTGACTGGGAGATTTTGGACCAGTCACATACTTTTAGCCTAACCAACCTCACAGGGTTGTTGTGCAGACAACAAAGAGGAAATAATAATGTAAGCTACTTTAGTCCCCACTGTGGAGAAAGACTGTAATTTTCCTAGGTAGAGGCTGCGGGGGAGGGCGGGGGAGATGGAAAGCTGAAGACAGATAAAGGTAGGTTGGCTGTTGGGTGGGAAGGAAATAGGGTTGCCAACTCCAGGTTGGGAAATTCCTGGACATTTCAGAGGTGGAGCCTGGGGAGGGTGGGATTTGGGGTGGGAGGCAGAAAGAGAGAGAAAGAGTGATGAGGTGGGGAGGAAGAAAAACAAAGAGAATGATGACAGGTCAGAAAGAGAGAGGAAGTAACATACATGGAGCAGAGAGAGAGGGTAAGAAAGGGGGGGCAGAAGGGAGAAAGAGTTTGAGAGAGTTAGGGGAAGAAGGGAGGAAGCAAAGGTGTGAGGAATGGGATAGCCATCCCGCAAGTTTCTTGTGGGTCTCCACTTGTATAGTCTATTTCTGTGTAGAAGTTATGTCAGACCTTTGCATGATTAGATGACCTGCTACAGTAAAAACTGTAGACCCTTTCTACTGCACTGTTCCCAAAAGCTCTTGCTCGCAGCTTAGTGATCTTGGCAGAGATCTGGGATTGCATTTTTCACACCATTATCACAAGACTCAAAAGAGCAAACAGTGTCTGAATAAACCCTGTGAGGACAGACCCACAGGCAACCAAGCGAGGGAAATGACAGGCAGACCTGCCAAATTTTCTCCTTCATTCAGGTGATAAGCTCCCACATCTGCTTTCCACTCTGGCATATGTATATCATTCTTGGGGCCTAGAGTTTTGTATCTAACTTTTCAATATGAAGGTCCATTCATTTTGAGTACTGCCCATTATATTTTTCTAAGCAACATCATTGCCATCACTTTATACTGGATGAATATGACAAGGAACAATAAAACAGGGGAGGGGACTTCACCCCAAACCAGAAAAGAATCTAGAAATCCTCATTGTTATCTGTTCCTCCAGCCAGTTAGAGTTTCTCTCTCAAAAATGCAGGGGACCCAAGAATCCCTCCTTTCCTACACTCTTGGTAGTATTCAGTTTAAACAGTACATTTCATTGTGATGAAGATCTAAACACTTCAGTACAATTTAGCTACTACTCTCGGACATAGTCCTTGTAGGAGGCAGGATAAACTATTAGAAGATAATTAGGACCAGGCTCAGAATAAGAGTGTGCATGTGAACTGGGAAGGGAAAATCAGAAACCTGCTCACGTTGGCTGAGCACTGCTAAAATCTGGCTCCCCTCGCCTACTTTGCTTGGCTGTGTCAAAGGCCCACTGAATCATTAGTTACTTTATTTATATCCCGCCTTTCTCCCCAGTGAGGGCCCAAAGCAGCTTACGTGGTTCTCCTCTCCTCCGTTTTACCCTCATAACAACCCTAGGCTGAGACTGAATGGCCCAAGGTCACCCAGCAAGCATCCATGGCAAAGTGGGGATTCAAACTGGGGTCTCCATTATCCTAGCCTAACCATTTTGCCACACTGGCTCTTAGGAATATGTAATATAATTACCTATACTATGATCTCAAGAAGCCAAGTAAGGCAGGCCTAGGACCCAGAATCCCTTCCGCCACAGACTGTTAAGAGTGACCCGGGGCAAGCAGTGTCCTGTACAAACTTATGCACACTTACTCAGAAGTAAACTAGGCTGCGTTTCATGGGGATTACTCTGAAATAAGCATGCATGAGTCTTAAGTCCTCTAGGTCTCAGTTGAGCACATAGGTGTCAGCTTCAGGGGGGCTGGGGAGCTGGAGCCCCCCCCCCCCGAACTTTTCCAGGACATGCTGAGCCTCCCCTGGCGACAATGGCCTGTAATGTCTCTGGCCCAGCCCCAGCCCAGCCCCCAGCCCCCCCCCGGGGGAAATTGGAAAGTCTACGCCCTTGGTTGAGCAAACAGGTCTGCTTTCAGTGAAAATCTATAAATAAGTAGAAAATACTGGTTTGGATCTTTTATTTCCAAAGGATATGCAACACCAAGTGCCAGCTTCTCACTAACAGACTGGCAACAGCAGCAGTGTTTGCAGTTTCTAGAGAAGCTCCATCAGAAACAAGAGCTTTCTCCCATGGGGAACTGCCCCAGATCACAGAGTTCCATTCCAAATACATACATAGCTCCCCGCCCCGCCACCTTCATTTATCGGACAAAAACTGGAAGTACAGCTTACTTTAGAATAAGACAGCATGATTATTAATAGAGAGAGCATCACTTCTTGCTGAACATTCTGTGATTTAGTCTCCTCTCTCTATTAACAATATACTGAAACAGTTACAGCTGCTCAAGCGCCAAAGGCTATTCCTTGCTTTCACCCTAAAACATATTTTACGAGAAGATGGACACAGCATAGGAGGGGAGGGTAAAGTTGGTAGAGGTTATCTGACTTTAAAGAACATTTAACAAAAACCAACAACTCCAGGTCTCAGTTCACAATACATAACTGATAGTCCTCATTATTGTAGGCGCTAAAGCTTCAGGGGTACCCCTTGCTTTTGATGAGGCCCCCTTAGAAAGAAGTCTACAAATTATTCCCCTCAGACCTGCCATTTCCCCCCATAAATGTAGTTCCCAATGATCTAGCCTGTTGTCGGTTAACTGAGTCCACCCTTGCTTAGCCCCCCCCCCCCCCAATTTTAGAATACCAGGTGCTGCCAGGGCATCCACCACCTGACCTCCCATCCTGCACTTACTATTTGCTCTCCTTGGCGACACTGCACCCCAAGCAGTACCGTCTACATAGTGGGAAGACAGAACATGCCACCATTTCTTCTCCAGGAGAGGAAGACCAAAGTTCATTAGTTTGTGATAATGTCAGGGCTCACCCAACAGCTGTCAAGCAGGCCTAACTCACAACTCACCCTAGAACACACTCCTTCAGCATAAGAAAATCTATCTCTATACCTCATTGTTCCAGTGTCACTCAGGGAGCCTCCTTTGTGCGCTATATGCTGGCCACCTGGCTCAGACACATGATACCACCCTGATTCTTCAGAAGGGAAGGTGTAATGGAAGCAGTGGACCAGGGAGGATTTATGCATTGAAGGAAGAACAAACCCAGGAACAAAAGTTGAGGCCTGCCAGGGAAAAACCCCATGGATCACTGCCTGTGTTTGCTGTTCTCCCCATGTGATCAGGACATCAGACACTGCTCAGGTATTAAGACAGTCTGCAGGAATGCCCTGCTAGCTAGATTTTACTCCTAAGGATCAAGGAACTCTGTGTTATGAAGAAAAGTGCTCTACTTACTCATTATGGGGGATTTCAGAGAGAGAAAGATCAAGAAGATAAAGGTTTACTTAAAATATCTGAAAGTTCAAGAACAGAAAGTTGTCTGAGATTTTAAGGAGGGTGGGTAAAAAAATAAATTTTAAATCATGCTCAAAGGCTGGACATTGATCTTTCTGAATCTGTACAGAGCAGCTTGTGTGACATGGGCGGACCTCCCAATCTTGAGGCTACAAATGGAGAGAATGACAAAATTCAGTAATACTTGCTATCTACAGAGCAAACAGTTTGGGACAAAAACAAGTGACATACCAGCCTGAACTGATTTAATAGAAGACTGCAGGGATTTCGTGTTCCAGTTCCCCTCCAGGATGTTTCTCTAGTCCAGGGGTGGCCAACCTGTGGCTCGGGAGCCACACGCGGCTCTTTCACACATATTGTGCGGCTCCTGGCAGGGCGGCTGGGGAAGCAAAGGGGAGGCATGCTTTTTCTCTCTTTCTCTCTTCCTTCCTTCCTTCCTTCCCTCCTCCCTCCCATCTATTTGCTTTCCTAGTTTCTCTCTCTCTCTTTCTTTCCACTTCTTTAATTCTTTCTTTCCATCTCTCTTTTTCTCTCTCTCTCTCAATATCATTAGCAAACAAGTAATATCATTATCAATAACCGGTTTTCCTTGTTTGTTTTTATTTTTGGCAGTCCCATTTAACGTTAATAAAAAGCAAATTTGCATATTTTTAAAAATAAAAACGTGTGTGTGATATTTGTTTCTGTCTTGCGGCTCTCAGACATCTGACATTTATTCTATGTGGCTCTTACGTTAAGCAAGGTTGGCCACCCCTGCTCTAGTCTGTGGGACAGACAGCAAAGCAGTCTAAGGAATGATCATATGTTCCTCAAGGGAACACACAACTATGCTTCAAGAGTTGCCAGCTTTGAACCCTGGTACTTGCCAGTTACCCAGCCCTGCTTTAGAAATTATCTCAATCCAACAACTTAATCCTGTGGTAATGAGAGTACCAGAATGGCTTTCATATTCACCTGGGATGAAGGTGAGGCAACACCCTGCCTAAATAACCAGCATGTATTTCACAGTGGCTAAGCACACTTAAAATGCCCCATTTTCTAATAACATTGGGAGCGTGAAGGAGATGTTCTCATCAGTTTCATCTCCTGGTTATTTCTAATATTAATTTCATGTTTCCCACATTTAACTAAACCATGTATTCTCAGATGTTCATTGCCCAAGCAGAGAAGAGATTCTTTTTCTTTTCAACATGCCTGGTACAGAAGGCAAATTACGGACAGCTCAACTAACAGCACCCATTCCAGCCCTGAAACAGGAGGCAGGCTCAAGTAAAAGTCAGAGAGCAGATCTCTACAAGCCAATAATATTATTTAAGAGCATATAAAAACAAACAACAGATATAGCATCAACCCTCGATACCAGCCCCATCAACTCAAAGGGTTCAAATAGTCTTCATCTCCTCACACAGCAACTACCCACAATCTGTTAGCAGGCACACACAATGCTAAGGATCACAGAACCAAACACCCATAGTCTCCATCAACATAAAGTACAGAACAATTACAAATGACATCAGATTCCTTACTCCTCTGGGGTTGTGTGTTGTGAAAGATATCTGAGGGTTGGGCCCTTCATTAGGATTATAACTAGAAACTCAGACTCAGCCTTACAGATAAATACCAACTCTTTACAGCCCACAATGTGCCTAGCCTCCACCAGAGTCACAAGATGGCTAGAGTGGCAAGTCTGACAAGTTATTTCCCAAAAGGAATTCTGCTGAGTGGAACAGCTGCACATGGTGAAAACAGAGCCTCCATATTCAGGCACAGTCTCTCTAGTCACCAGTCATTAGGGACAGCCAGCTTTTGGCACCTTTCTCCACAGTGCCCTACTTATGAATTTTTCAGAGACATCTCATCAGCCTCTGTTGAAAGGCAGAATACTCATACAGGTGATTTTGTGGTCTGTTTAGCACATGGTATTCTTGATATCCTGATCCTAAACTTAATTCACTTTGAATTAAGCTGCACTGAGTACAGCAGAACACTTTTGAGAATGCTCGGGATTGGAGCCAATGGATGTAAAAACTAGAGGATGTGGCAACTGGTCTCTTCTGGTGACTCAAAATGAATTTGTTTCTGGTTTTAAAAAATAACTTTGTGTTGCTCTAAGTTGTCCCAGGTTCTTAAGGCCTTTTAAATGCATTGTTGAAGTGAGGATCATAGAGCTTCTGAAATGTGGGCTGGTTGTTCCTCATGTAAATCAACCTCACCAGTGCTAGCCAGAAAACATTTTGTGCTCTGATAATACAGTGCCAATGATCTTAGCAAAGCCCAGAAGAAAAAGGATCTCTATAACCTCTCCAAGGCTCAGAAGTAACTATTTTAAAAGTCCCTATTCATTTCCTTGTTACTAACAGAGAGCAAACACACAAAAGGTCTAAATTGTTCAAAAGTATAGGAGCAGGGTAGTGGGTATGAAATTTGCAGCCTGCCCCCCCCCCCAACCCACCCATAGCTGGGGTACAGAACCCAGCAGTAGTTAAAATCTCTTGGCTTCCTGTTCTCTGTTTCTCTCCATGCACAAACCCAAAGTCTTTTACAGCGACAGAATGAGGCCTTCCATTTATGCAGACTTTATAAGCCTTTTGAGTACACAGTCAACCTGCTATCCCATTGTTTAACAGGCACAAGAATGTTTCATTCTTCTGCCTTCCCTTCTTCCCAGCAAGATCAACAGGAATGAGAGTAAGGGGTGGGATTTTGATTGTGGCTTCCTTTTGCAGCTGGATGAAAACAGAAACCAACTCTGTATGGCAAGCAAAGAATTGGGGGAAATATCCAGCTAGCAGATCTTGGTGACTAATTCATACAGCAGAGTCAAATTGCCTGCTGATCTACCAAGAATTCTTACTGGTACACTCTAAAGGGGGCAGCTAACCCTCCAAGGCCTTGGCCTAATATTATAAGGCCCCAAAGCTGCCTGTATCGGCATTCTTATCACATTCATAAGAACAGCTTCTTCCAGTCAGTCAGACTCGTCTACTGAATATGTACTGCCTGCAAAAAGGCAAGGCATGGCTGGCCTTAAATAATTATGAACTATTGCCGACTACACTGGAGGTGTTTATTTCACTGCATAAATCACTTAGAAATCTCAAACATTTCCTAAAATAAACTATCCGATCTTTCTTCACATTTACATCCCCCCTTCCAGCCTTTTGTCTTGTGTTTACAGTAGGAGATAAAATTACCTCAACATTCCCTCCTTTCCCGTCCGTCTCTCTACTTCCTTGAACTTTAAACTGCGCTATATTATTACTGCATACCTTTCTATCACCCTGGAAATCTTCTAAGGGTCTTGGCTAGGATAAAAGTACACGACTCTTTGGCAGGTTCCAAATCCATTAAGAAAGTATAAACAAGTAAGTTACTAAGAGAGAGAAGTAGATTTCATTTTTTCTTCTTCCCAGCCTCTGTTAACTTCAGGATAAAGTGCACTTTAAACGGAGAGAGACACCCTGCCCTATCTTAGCCAACATCTACTCATATTCCTATCACTCATAAATTGCTCTCTCCCTCCCTAACGTTGGCAGTCCTGCTTCCAGGAGGAGACAGCAACACAGGTAACAGAATGGTGTGACAAATGTTTTTGTTTGAACTTGCTATGTATTAATTTAATTAAGGAGCCCACTAATTAGAAGAATATGTGAAAAGGTAACAGTTCTGCTAATTTATTCATGATTTTGCATATGACTCATAAACTCACTTAGGTGTTGCTTATCTTGATAGCTCCTTCTCAAAGGAAAGGCATTTTATCCCCTGTCCTCCTCTGTATCATTTTCAAGTTCTGTAATTTAAAGACGTAGGTGGCCAGAACTGTACATACAGTATTTAACATGCAGATGTTTCCACGGTTTATTTTGTTAATATCTGTATAATTATTACATAGTGTTTGCATCAAGTCCTCTCTGCCAACACTGGGCCTAGCAGCCAGGGACAAGAACAGAAGTCTGGGATTCGGGCACGGCTACAGCCTCACTAGAGAGGGTCACATCCCCAGAGACCATGACAAGTGCCTGCTATTTCAGAGACCACCCTGATTCTACAGAAAAAGGAAATTAGAGTAACCATACCAACCCTTTTCTGTTTGGATTATTTTGAAGTCCTTCTGTTAACTTATTTATTTTATTTATTTATTTTTTCGCATTTATATCCCGCCCTCCCCGCAAACTTGAACATAACACTCAACCATAACAAGTATCTGCTATTTCAGCGACCACTCGGGGTGTAGCTAGGATTTTTAAAGTCAGGTGGCGTTTTAAAAATGGTTTCTGGGGATTCAGTTACCAATGCAGAATAAAGTTTTGACTGTAAAAAGTGATGTCATGCGACAATACAAGTCCTGTCTAAAGTCAGAATCAAGCTTGAAGACATAAAATGTAAGCCGCCCTGAGCCTGCCTTGGCAGGGAGGGTGGGATATAACAAATAAATAAATAAATTAAAACCAGTTATCCAGAACAATTTAAAGACATTTTGCAATTGTTTTCTTTCAAAAATTGAAAATCAGGAGGTAGGAAAGGCAACCTGTTTTAAGACAGCAACCCACAGCAAATGTGAGCAGCATAGTGGAGGAAAGAGATACTGCATTTACTTGAACGTAAGACTGGGTCTCCCTGCCCCCCCCCCCCCCAAGGTATGGCATCCCCCTTAAAAGGTGGGTCCATCTTAAATTTGCAAACACGAGTTACGTCCAGTAATAAAAAACTTAATGTATAACATTTTAGTGGTTTCTCTTCTTTTTGCATAAATACAGTAGCATTTATAAATGTCTCCTTCAACCTGCCAGTCTCTTTAGTGCCTAAAGTTGTTGTCCAAACCCATTCTTTTTGACCTTTGACCTAGCAGTCAACATATATAGTTGTTTATTAAACAGTGAAGTTCCCAGAGAAGCTGTTTCTATGGTGGTTAGGTTTGCAGTATCCCAGGCAGTGCAGAGTCCAGCAGCTTCCCAAAGTCCTGGTTCTGAAGTATGTCACCCCATGAGAGGAGAAAAAAAGGACCCTAGGATTAGGGGGCTGAGTGGCATGGAACAAGCAAGTGAATAGAATTTTTAAAATTAAGCTTCTAAGTGCCCCTATCATGTTACATTTTTCAGTATGCAGAAACAATCAGGATCAACATACTGTTGGGCCTACATAGCCTTCCCACAGCATTCCAACTTCCTATAAAGTTTTCTGTTTATCCACATCCTATGAAAAGCAGGATGTCTCAGTGTTACGCATCGTATCAGATATGTCATATAACATTATAATGTAAATGACAAGTAAATGCTCCCACATGAACTGGAACTGATCCAGTGATCAAATTTCTATTTGCCTAAATCAAAACAGCTTCAGTTACAGCAGAGACACACCAAACCCTAAAAGGGAAAAAATGGTTTGACTCCATGGAAACAGTTACGATTTCATGGCATTTTTCTCCTACTGTCAATTATAAGATTTTATAAATACGGTATCCCCTCCTTTTAAGAAAAGACTTACCCTGACCAGCTTATATTCAGACACCTGAATTTAATTTTTGATGTGGCTGAAGTTTACCTTGATCTTTATACTCTAGGAAATAATCCACTACTGTTGCATTAGTATTTCAGTACACTGCACCAAAGCTGCAGTCCTACAAACCCTTACTTCAAGTCCCATTAAATCATAGCGGGACATACTTCCTGAATAATCATCTACCTGCTCCTTGTGGATGAGATTCTGGCAGGGCAGAAATCATAACTAATAGACCTTTGGTCTTCACTGTGGCTTTTCAATATAATCTTGGTCTACATAACACTGGTCACTAATGCATGGCTGTAACTACCAATAAGGTGTTCTCTGGAGCCGAGCTCTGCTGTAGATAGGTACTTGTCACCCACAAACAGGGACTCCAGTTTCCCAGGACCCCTCCTCCATATGGCCTTACTATGACCTGTAATATCCGGCAGAAACTAACTTCAGGAGACCGCTCACTTGGGAAGCGAGATGGGCAACCTGTTCAAAGCTACATGACATTCTCCCATTCTGGAAGTCAATTTTATGACAAAATAGTGAGAGAATCCACTATTTTTGAAGAGATTAGCCAAGTCTGAAACATACCGCAACCTTTCCCTGCTATGAAATCACAATTTCCAAACCAGCAACACTACCCTATGTCACAGTAACTTTAGCACTTGGATAGGCTAAATTAAAAAATCAGCAAGATTTCCCCCCCAACAAGAAAAGGATTTACGGCAGCGCTTTAATTAGGAAATATTATTTGCATCGTCCAGTTCCCCTGAACCCCCATCACCACCTCCAGAGCTGCCTTGAAGAGAACAAAGCCATATCCAAACCAAATCCTTAATATTAATGTTTCCTTCCGCCATCATATGCATAAGCCAGCAAAATAGGTATGACCCTATCCCTTCAAAAACAACCCCTCTTCCACTCGCAAACGGAAAAAGTCGCAATCCAAGACTTCAGCCCGGTGTACATTTACTTGACAGCAAGCCCCCTGAAAACTCCGTTCGGGCAACGTGCAAAGGGACCGGGCCACGCCGGCCAAGCAACCCAGAACCCCCCTCCTCTCCGTCTGGAGCACAGCCTCCCTGGCCCCAAACTCTCGCCCACCAGGAACCCACGAGGGACACTTTCGGAAGTTCGGTTTCCTCCCGGGTTCCCGGCCGTCGGGTCTTTTTTGGTTAGGGGGCCCTGGTGCGGTTTCAACACTGCGAGGTCCCCCTCCCCCTCTTCCCTCCCGGAACACGAGAGCAGCGCCCCCCCCCCCCCCGGCTGGAAGGCCGCCCCCGCTGCCCCGCTCTTCCCGAGCCCCCCCGCCCCGCCCCAACCCCCGGCAAGGCCAAGGCGCTCAGTTCCCGGCCCTCTCTCGGCTTGGGCTTGCTCGCCCGCCCGCCCGCCGCCGGGCCCTGCCCCATGGCCGCTGAGTGCGGGGCGGTGGGGAGGCGGAGGACAAAGCCCCTGCGGGAGGAGCCCGGGGGGGTGGTTCCGGACAGGCCTGCGGAGAGGCGAGGGCCCGCGCCCCCCTGGCCACCCAGGGCGGAGACCCCCCCCCCACTCCCGGCCCGTGGGGGGTCCCCGCGGGGGGCAGAGGTGGGGGGGAGGGTGGGAGGGGGGGTGTCGCAGGCCGCAGAGAGGCCTCGCCGGGGGGGAGGGGGGAGGGGGGAGGGGGGAGGGGGGGAGGGGGGGAAGCTCAGCCCGTGCCCCCGCCTCAGATGCCGCCGCCGCCGCCGCACTTTCGGGAGGGGGGGAGGAGGAGGGGGGGAGAGCAGCTGAAGGCGCCCCCCCCCCCCCAAGAGAGCGAGGCCGGGGCCGCAGCTGCCGTGCGCAGTGACCCGTCCCGCCCGCGGTGTGGGGAGAAAGTTGAAGCGCCCGGGGGGGGGGGGGATCGGGGAGGGGGGGCTGTGCTGGCGGCGGCGGCTGGGGGGGGGGCGTCTCTCCCCTCCCCTCCCCTCCCTCACCTGTGCGACGAGGAGCCGGGCGGTCTGGCTGAGTGGCGGGGCTCCTCCGCTCCCCCGGCCGGCCCTCCGAAGCCGCGCTAGCAGCAGCAGCAGCCATTCATTGTCGGCCCAGGCAGCCTCAGCCGAGAGCCGAGTGCCTCGATGCCCGCCAGCCCGTGCGACGCGACGCGGGTGCGTCATCTCGGCGCGCTCCCAGCCCCGGCTAGCCGAGCCCCGAGCCGACGGGCCCCCCCAAGCCCCCTCCCTCTCTCCCTCTCTCCCTCTCTCCCTGCCCCTTGGCGCGGTGGGGGGGGGGGGGGAGGCTGCGTAGCCTCACTCCCGCCCAGCCCCTCTCACTCCCGCCCTCCGGAAAGGGGCCCAGCAGGAGCAGCGGCGCCCTACGCAGGACTGCTCAGAAGTCAGCCCCAATGTGCCAGGGACCTGATTCCCTCGCAAGAAAACCCCTCTGCGTTGGTATAACTATTTAACTTATATCCCACTCTTCTCCCCAGCGGGGGCTCGAAGCGGCTTGTCCTGCTCTCCTCCCCTCGGCTTCATCCCTGCACGACAACCCTGTGAGGCCGGTGAGGCGGAGAGTCGGTGACTGGCCCAAGGTCACCCACCCAGCACGCTTCCAGGCAGAGCGGGGATTCGGGCCTCTTGTCTCCCAGATCCTAGACCAACATTTTAGCTACTGCTACACCATGAGTACGACAAGATGCAGCTAAATGGGTACACCGTACACACATTTCAGAAGTTTTCACAGTTTGGGTCTTTCCATTTTGCTCTAACCCCTATTGTCCCTCGGAGTCAAGCTCGGACTGTATGCCACTGGCGCCCAGTGGCGGTCAGCAGACATAACATTTACCAGTGAATGAAATAAAATGGAGGGACCCCTCCTTGGCTTGTTTGCCCGACATGAAAAATTGGTGCTGTGGGATGAATCACATGGACATTTCCCAGAAATCAAAGAGCAAGGAACTCAGTAAATCGTGACAAAAACAAAAGGCTTTTAGAAGTTGTTAAACCCACAAGAGGTTTAATTAAATAAACAGAGCCGGCAAGAAAGCTATAAAGTCTGGGTTCGAGCCTTGGGAAGGAAACAATGTTTTCAAGCTACTTGGCAACCCCCTTCCCGGTATCCTATACTGGGGTGTCAATGAAATGACAGGCAAAAACTAAATGACAAAAATAAACTGACATATATGTATTTTAAATACTCATCATTTTCTGATCCTCAATACTGAGCATTTAAAGTAGGCTATTATGGCCTTTTTCTTATCCTGAACTTGCAGGCTCAGAAACACATAGGTGAAGGTCAGGTGACCAAGTTCAATGTTACTGGTATGTTCAAATCCCAGTCCTAAATCTGTTTGTGTTGAAGTCAGACCTACTGATTTCAGTGCAATTTAGCTCCAAGTAAGAATAGGATTGCCCAGGCTAGCCCAATCCTGTCAGATCTTGGCTGCTAAGCAGGGTCTGCCCTGGTTAGTATTTGGATGGTAGACCATCAAGGAAGTCCAGGGTTGCTATGTAGAGACAGGCAATGGCAAACCACCTCTGAAAATCTCTTGCCTTGAAGACCTTTACAGGGGTGTCATAAGTCAGCTGTGACTTGACAGCACCAAGAACAGGAACTGAATATTTGCTAGACATGGATTGCTAAAACAAGACAAGAAACAGACCAACTGTTAGGGGGCAGACCCACCAAAGCTGAGTTCTGTTCATTGATTTCCATGGGGAAATGAGGCATATTCCTGATTCCCAACCACTTAGGATATGGGGTTTAAAAGTACTTAAATTTGGTTGATTCACAGAGTTTATTTCAACCATAACCACAGATGTTTGGAAGGATTTGAACAAGTAGGCAGATGGAAATTTTTACCAAAGTCTAAATGTGGTGTAATGTTTACCCTTCCTTCCCATTCCTTGTTCCAGCCTCACAACTGCCCATTTTTATGAGAGCAACTGTAAGATTGGGCCACCACTGTGAGAAACTGCTGGTGTATAGTCTCTGGTCTCATAACCAGCTGAAATGAAGCTGACATATATTAACAGCATTTGCTCATATTTCTGTTTTGATCTGATTCCCCCTCCCCCAACGTGATGCAAGCTTATTGGAGCATTAGTCTTTTGTTAATATTATTTTGCAAAGCACCATAATCATTAATGATACTAGATAAAATAATAATGAAAACCAGGGGTCCGTTGGAGCAGGAGCGCACAGGAGCGCAGCTCTGGGAGTGAGGAGCCCAGGGGGCGGGCACATGACCAAGCCCCGCCCCCTCCTCGGCTTCCCCAAGCAGTGCAGCGGCGCAGCGCCCCGGGGAAAGCCCTGCTAGGGTCTTTATTGTTTTTAATGTTTTGTTTTAATATTGATAATTTTATCATTGTTCCTTTTATGACTGTGTGCTGCTTTTCCAGAGACTTGCTCAAGGTGGCATATAAATTTTCTAAGTATACCATTTTTTATCTGGGCACATGGCACATAAGTACTGGAGAAATTTCACCAACCCTTCAGCAGCTTCCACCCCGTCAGTTTGGTGTAGTGGTCAGGAGTTGGACTCTAATCTGGGAGAACCGGGTTTGATTCCCCACTTCTCCACATGCAGCTGCTGGTGTGACCTTGGGCCAGTCACAAGTTCTCTCAGAGCTGTTCTCTCATGAGCACTTCTCAAAAGACCTCTCTCAGCCCCACCTACCTCTCAGGATATCTTGTTGTAGGGAAGGGAAAGGGATGGGTGGTGCACATATCCTGGGTATCTCAAGTCTACTTGAAACCTGGGGTGGGTGTTGCCTTCTGACACACTTTCGGTATGTTAGGGGGTGTGACATATGCAAATGAGTTATGCAAATGAGTTATGCTAATGAGCTCCTGCACCTCTTTTTCTACGAAATGACCCGTGATGAAAACTGATCTCATATAGGTTCAAAAGGAAACAAGACTTTGTGGCTTGGGAGGCATAGGTGACTTCTTTTTCTGCTACATTTATAGAATTCTGCACTACTGCCTGAGCTTATTTTATGTATCCCTGGCCTGTAGCGAGAAACAGGGGCGGTGGTGGCAGGGACTGCTATCCCCCAGGTGGGGCCTAGGGATCTTATTTTATTTATTTATTTATTTATTTTTGTTTTTATACCCCGCCCTCCCCGCAAGCGGGCTCAGGGCGGCTAACAAGGGCATAAATGCCATGCACATCATAAACATTTTAAAATCAATTTAAAATCACCAACAACAATAAAACTCAATTACATAACAAGAGTAAACTGCAACAATAAACTACAATACCCACTAAAGTGCTTCCAATCTCGTTACTCAGATGGCTTCCTATCAAGTTGGAGTCCTACCAGCCATAACCATCGGGCCTGGGCTGCATTCAGGGCCAGTTCTCATTGCGGATGTTATTACAGTGCTGGTGGCGGCTCCTAGCCAAAGGCCTGGCGGAAGAGCTCCGTCTTACAGGCCCTGCGGAACTGCATCAGGTCCCGCAGGGCCCTGATCTCCTCTGGGAGCTCGTTCCACCAGGTTGGAGCCGCCATCGAAAATGCTCTGGCCCTGGTCCCAGTGAGCCTGGCTTCCCTGGGGCCCGGGACACGAAGTCGATGACACGACCCCGACTGAAGTGCTCGCTGGGGTATATGCGGGGAAAGGCGGTCCCTCAGGTATGTTGGACCCTGGCCATGTAGGGCTTTAAAGGTAAGAACCAGCACTTTGAAGCGAACTCGGTATGCTATAGGCAGCCAGTGCAGCTCCGCTAGCACAGGTCGGATGTGGTCCCGTCTTGAGAGACCCATCACTAGCCTGGCCGCGGCATTCTGCACTAGCTGCAGCTTCCGGGTTTGCACCAAGGGCAGCCCCATGTAGAGGGCATTACAGTAGTCCAATCTTGAGGTGACCGTAGCATGGATCACTGTGGCCAGGTCAGCACGGTCAAGGTAGGGGACCAACTGCCGTGCCAGCCAAAGATGGTAAAAGGCCAACTTGGCAGTGGCTGCTACCTGGGCCTCCATCGACAAGGAGGGATCCAGGAGCACTTTCAAACTCCTTACCCACAACGCAGGCACCAATGGTGCCCCGTCGAAGCTTAGGTTGCCAACTGACCAAATAGAAATGGCTCCCCCTGTTTTTATGAGTTCAGTGCCATCAAGTCGCTTTCGATTTAGGTCATCCCTATGAAATAATGTCATTCAAAACGTCCTCACAAACTGCAGGCTATGGCTTCCTTGACTGAGTAAAGCCATCTCATGATGGGTCTTCATCTTTTCCTGCTGCCTTCAAACTTTCCTAGCATTACTGTTGTTATTGTGGGTAGTGGGGTCTGTTTGGGGTGTAATCCTTTTCAGGCATAAATACCGGGCTTCGGCCAGGGATAGCCAGTCTTCTTTTCTCCTTGCTGTAATCACTAACAAACTATGAGCTGATCATTCTATGCGTCTGAACCCAGTATATTTCAATTGTCTTTTTCAGTGACTCCTGTTTTCTCATAATGTGAATGAAGTAAGATAGCCTCAGTTTACCTACTTTTATGCTTTTATCTATTACTGTACAGCTTAATCTGCAGGAATCAACTAGTAAAGCTTTGTCATACTTATTTATTTACTTATTTATAATTTCAGTTTATGAATTGCTCTATCCCTGAGTACTCAGGGCTCTGAGCAATGAACAACAATGATAAAATACACTGAAATAAACCATTTAAAAGTTTAAGTAAAAACAATTCATAGATGGCGTTCTCAGATTCCAGACTGTGTCGCTGCTTCCTAAATGAGGTAGGCGAAACATAGCTGGAAAGGGGGAGGAAGAGGAGAGGAAGAGGGAGTGCCAAACAAGATGGTACTCACTGCTGTCCTCAACCTTGCTGACTGCAAATCATGAAATTGGTATAAGCTTTCCTGTGCATGCAGACTTCTTCAGATACATTGAAACAAGACTTCCTCAACCATTGCATATAGGGAGAGAGAAGGTGGGATGGGGGGTAATCATTGAGGAAGTCTTGTTTCAATGTATCTGAAGAAGTCTGCATGCACAGGAAAGCTTATACCCAGAATTAAACTTTGTTGGTCTAAAAGGTGCCAGTGGACTCAAACTTTGTTCTGTTGCTTCAGACCAACATGGCTACCCACCTGAATCTGTCTGCAAATCACGTAATACCAGATACACTTACTTGGGAGAAAGACCTACTGAACACAGTAGGACGCATACTAAAGACACATAGGCTTAAGTTGTAAAAGTACAGGTGCCCTTTGCATTTGGGTGCTGCAGTTGGTAGACTTTTTGTGGTGTTAAAGGACACCTTATTAGTTGCAGAATGATCTCTTCTTTGAACTTAAGATTTTATATCTTATCAGGATGTGGAGGCATGCTACTGGGTCCCCCTGAAATCCTTCCCACGTTACCCATGATTGTCTTATTGTGAAGACCTTGTTTTCTTTAATGTTTAGTATGAGTGGAAAGTGGGTAGTTGGCCCAAGCATTGGGGGGGGGGGGCAGGAAGAAAGGAGTAGTTTTATCTACACCCATACTGCCCTGATATATTGATGTCATTTCAGAAATAAAATAGAAAGTGACTCATGAGATTGTATGCACCGGCTGAGATCAAGTGTGTACAGGGCCTGGAGAAATTACACTTTGGCACTAGGTATACCTTTATGAAATTAATGTGAACAGAACTGAAAAAGATTCCAAAATGTTCAAAATTCCTGAAAAATATGTAGGCAACCCATTGGTCCTGCTGTGTAAACTTCTTTAGGTTCATAAATAGTCAAGTTTTGAAGTTACTCTGAACGCTTTCGGCCTTATTGGGGTTTTTTTTCAGCTGAATGTCATCCTGAATTCAAAGGGATTTACTCCCAAGTAAACGTATCCAGGATTGCAGCTTTTATCGGCCAAAATGTAAAAATAATTACATTTATCCTCCCCAAAGATAAAGTTGGTGCAACACCTTCCAGCACAAGACATTCTCAAGGAGAAATGTACACAAATCTTTATTATTATTATTATATGCGCTCATCGCCATTTACTGTGGCCTTTTCATGGGATAAACGGTAGTCGTAGCGTTCTGAGCACAGCTCTCCCGTCTTTCGGAATAAGTTCCGTTGAAATGGACGACCCCGACTTGTTCCCGGTGAGTTGATCGAGGCCCAGCTTTTTAAGTTGCGTTTGGGAGTTCTTCTTTTGACTCTATGGGCGTCCCACTTTTTGCGGATCGTATTGGCTGAAAAGGAGTCACCTGATTATTGTCAATATGGCGCTGTCAGTGTAGACGGTCGCGAGAAGCGTGGAAGTCACGGCTGGACGCCCCTTCTGGGTAGGAAATTCTGGAGAACAGGAAACTGGTTTGAGGGGGTGGGTTATGGCTACCTTGGAGGACCGGGTCTCTCTTTGTTTTCGCGTGGCTCCTGGGGAGTGAGTGGTGCTGCAAATTTCAGTTCCCAACTTTTCTGCCTGTATCAGTGTTCCCTCTGAGCTGAGTTAGTGTGAGCTAGCTCATAGTTTTTTAGCCTCCTGCTCACACGTTTTTGTCTTTAGCCCAGGAAGGATGGCTTCAGAGCAAATTACTTTATGCAGTAGCCAAATCGCTCGCTCACAACTTTAATGCCAGTAGCTCACAAAGTAGAATTTTTGCTCACAAGACTCCACAGCTTAGAGGGAGCATTGGTGTGTGTCGGAATAAAGCATATGATTATGATCATACAATTATTGGTGTGCTAGCCTGTTTCTGTCTCCCTATACCCCACCTCCCCCAATTCTCTTGCAGTTTTCCTCAGGTGCACGATCCCAAGACCCAAGATTATTCAACATATTGGAAGTTGCCTTCAGGCTAATTGTCCCTAGTTTATGATCTTCCTCTTGCTCCTAGGTAACATTCGTGAGCTTGGACAAAATCAAGGGTTTCTTTAACGCCATCCTTTGGTGAGTGAGCTAAGCCTGAGGTAAGAAGCTGTCTCTTACCAAGTCCTGTTGGCAAATGCAAGTTTATTGACTGGTACTGCTGTAGTAGTTATTAATGTTATTATTATGCCATCAAGTCGCAGGCAACTTATGGCAACCTCATAAGGTTTTCAAGACCGAGACATTTAGAGGGGGCTGCCATTGCCTGCCTCTGCACAGTAACCCCGGGCTTCCCATCCAAGTTCCAATCAAGGCTGACCTTACTTAGCTTCCAAGATCAGACTAGCCTGGGCTATCCAGGTCAGGGCACATAGCAAATAATGCCATATAGAAAATAATTTATGAGGAATACTTGTGAGGTTAGACTTCAACAACAAAAGCACAGCTGAATATATTAAAAATAAAGGAACACTTGTTCTTCACAGATAGAATTAATGAAGGGTTTTTCCACAGCATTAAGAATAATCTCCATGGCTTTCTGCACATCTTCAGAAGTGGTTAACTGCAAGTAAGCTAACATGTGATATCCTGTCCCTTACAGATTGTCACTTGTATGCACCTGAAGTGCTGGCAAAGAAGTGCCTGGAAACTCAGGAGGCGTGAATAGGAAGAGCTTTTCTTATGTTTTCAGAAAATGGTTTGATGAGAAACCTGTGCCGATGACAGAAAAATCTCTCCTGCGGATTTGGTGTATGAGACACACTTTATCACAACATCGAAGTGCAACAGCTCATCTGCTTTGGAAAACCTGGAACCTTCTGCCTTTTGTTGATTTTCAAGTCAGGACTCTTTCTTTTACTGAAGGCATGGATAGTGACCGGGCCCAAGAGATGGAAATGGATGGCTTCAGACTGGAGCAAAATATCGTTCATCCACCTGCAGTGGACTCCAGCAGTGGTGGTGAGCCTGTAAAAAATGGTGAGACTGTAATCACAGAAGGAAAGGCAAAAATAATTTTTCCAAGTGCCAACGAAGTTTTCTACAACCCTGTCCAGGAGTTCAACAGAGACCTGACGTAAGTGGGAAGGGGGGGGGGGACTGCAGAGGCTGTTTTCCATTGGACTTTGCAGAAGATGGGATGTTAGAAGCTACCCCTGTGTTGAAGATCAGGTTGTCCCTCTGATTCCATGATAAAGAAAGGGAGGGGTTGGATATGTGACTTGGAGTTGCTGAATTACTGTGTAGCCTTGGATTAGCTTTATGAACATTTCATGTGTGCTAAATCCTCACACTCTCCTTTGGATAGCAAAGTGGGTGGGTGGGGGTTAATTCTTTCAGTGGTGGGAATGGTTTTCCATCCTGAGGCTTCTCCTGTTGGCTGAAAGAAAGTGAATTGTGTTGCTTCCCTTTGGCTGATACAGTTAACCTACCCATCTGTTGAATCCAGGGCGAATACTACTTAGATGAATGGTTTATTGTTTGTGTCCAGTCTATTTAAGCTATAAAAGTCTTGAAAAGAACAATTTACTGGGGAGGTATGAAGGTGGGACTAGAACAGCTGTTCTGGATTTAGGCAGTGAGACTGCCGGGTGAGCATCCTGAACAAACAATGGCATATAGACAAACCCTTATTGTGAGATCAGTAATGATAGCTGGTTGTTTGATGACAGGTATATACTACTACCCAGCTTAGATGGTGGGAGCCATTCCAAAGAAAGGGGAAAATGCTGGAAGTTGATCTGATCCTATACTAAATGCTAAATGTTGATCTGATCCTATACTCCATTCAAGTGAAGAAGCAGGCATGGGAGAAAATGAAGAATAAAACAACTTGTAGTTCTTATAACAAATTATAGAGCATTTTGTTTTTTTGGGGGGAAAGGAAAATCTCTGGAAAATCAAACTGCATGGGTAGTCAGCTTTCGTGTACCTGGGAAATTGAGCTTTCGTGCTGTGTGCCCCAGAAAGAAGCCACTGACACCCTGCTTAAGGAGGGGTAGGTAGACTGCAATCTACTAGTGGATCTCTGACCAATTTCTGGTGGACCACGTGGCACCTGCTGGTTGCTAGGATTGTTGCAATGAATGCTGGAGTAAGTGGGCCTTGGTCTGATATGCAAGGCAATTAATTTGTTTGATTCTTAAGCAAGAGTGCATCCTCAGAATCACTTAACACAAGGTATAGTTTAACACAGATTATTTATGCATCAAGAGAACTGGAGTTACACATTTGAAACACATTAGTGACAGCATGTGGATTGGTAATTCTACTTCAGTTGATTTCTGTACTAGTTGATCATTTGGGTACGTGTCTAGTGAGCTTTCACTTAGGCCAACAATGCATAATTTATTTACTTAATAGTGTGCCTTGCTGACACAGAAGGTCAATTACAAAATTTGGTAATGTAACAGGAGCAGTTTAGGTCTCATAATACACATTGTAATAAGACTGAAATACAAAGTTAGAAGGCAATGCAATAAAAAACAGTATGTGACATAGGAAATGTAAAAAATAGTTTACATACATTAGAAAACAATGCAGTAAAAATAAGAAATGTATGCGATAAACAGTGCCATAAACTATAATCCTATTCCCTTTATTAAAATGTCCTCTGAAATTATTCCAATTTTACTACAGCTGTATTCTGCTTAAGCAAATGCCCCCTGAACACCATCTGTATCATGACAGAAGTGTGGGAACCTTCCTGACTGCCTCAGGCAACCCGTTCCACAAGGCAGGAGCCACTTTGCATGGCATAAAGTATATGCATGAAGTATTGGATGTCTCATTCTGGAAAATAGGCCCCTTTGAAGGGACCCAGTGTCTTTACTGATTTTATACATCCCCACTTCCGAGTATCAAAGTTGCACTCATTGGGTGCGATCATACCATTAGCCACGGAAGAGGGATGATTCACCACCGGATCAAAGCGGCATGATCACACCAGCACATCTGGGAGGCGTCCCACAGCCAAACCATGGCAAACTGCTTAGCTCCAGCAGAGAACCAGAGTAAAAAACTACTGGGGAAACTCCAGTATCAAATGGTTTGCTGCGGTTCACAGCCGGACTTTCCCCGTGTGATCACTCCAGCGCCGAAGTGTGGTATTGCAGATAGCGTGATCACACGCTATCCTGATGCCACACTGTTGTTTCTTTTCCCCCTTCTCCGTGTGCGCATCATCGAAAGTCCTTAGGGTGGGGAGGCGATTCATCAATCCCCCGTTTAAGCGCCTCGGAAACCAACCACAAAAAACCCCCCAATTTGCCCGCGGTTGCGTCTGATCATGCAGTGCCCTGGCAGGTTCACAGACCTGGGTGATCATGCAACTGCAGGGCAAATTGCTCCGGGCAAAAAAGCCTTGCTTTCCCTCCGGATTATCTCGCTTGTGTGGCTGTGGCCATAGTGTTATTATAATGCAGAGAACACTCTCTTTTTCGCCCCTCTGCCTGCAGGTGTGCCGTCATTACAGAATTTGCTCGTCTGCAGCTTTCATCCAAAAGGATTCAGAGTGAGTGGTGCTGTTTCCTTCATTATTCCATGGAGGGTGTTGCAGGGATGGCTGGTGATTGCTAAGAGGTGCAACAGTTGCTGCCGCTTGCTAAGAGGGGCTGCTGCTTTTTCTCCCCTGCTGTTGTGTTATGGGATCTGTTGAATTTCGGCAGAGGATGTTGCTCCGCTTGTTAGGAGCACCTCTGTGTTGGGCACCTGTTCTGGCAGGCATGTGCCCTACTAATGGCTGTTCAACATAAACTAGCCCAGACCTAGAAACCTTGGAGAACACTCAAGCTGCCTCAAGACCCATGCTTATAAGTGTGCTCTGGTTCTTGTATATATTGTATGTGAGTGAGCATGTCCTCTGGTTCTTGTATGTACTGCTATTTAGCCTGGATCCTGCTTCATACTATAAAGTACAACAAACATCTGCAACCAACTTTTTCACCTGCAGCTGAAAGATCAGATACAAGGCTAATAGCAAAGAAGAGCTAGAGGCAAGTCCAGTAGCGCCTTAAGAGACCAACAAGATTTTTTGGGTATAAGGTACTACGGGACTTGAATTTAGCTCTTCTACTTAAGACCAGCATGGATACTCTCCTGAAACTGTCCTAATGGGGAAAAGGGCTCTCTATGAACAGCAGGTGTAGTCTTGGGACCCCCCCCCAAAATACTTCTGGCTGCCATGCAATCCTTTGCAAGTGGCTGAACTGAAGTATGGAGGCAGCGGAGGCCATTATCTCTGCAACGAAGACTGCTAGACGGACTTTTTAATGTAGCGTTGCTCTACTTAAGGTTGAACATACCTTTGCAAAAATTGTTTAGGAATTGGGTATTGAAGGTGATCTTTTTGCTTTGTTCATGGAAGATCCCAGGCATGAGCTCCATTGAGGTCTCCATTATTGCTCCTTCTTTTCCAGTTGCAGTTCCTGGGGAAGAGAATGTCTCAAAAGTGGTCGTGGACCTTTCGAAAGAGGAAAAAGAGGATGAATTGGAACCAGCACTGACTGGTGATAAGGAGGAGCACACAGTTTCCACAGTTGGAGAAGTGTGCCAGGTGTTGTACTGCTACGTGTCAAGTTTGGGGTGCTTTGGGTGGCTCCACAGGATGACAGCCTATCTTGCTGTTGTGCTGATTGTATTGTTTTAAATCCACCTCTGTCTTGCCACCCTCGTCTTCCCTTCTCTTCCCTCTTTTGTTGTTCCCTACACCCTGGCATCAGCATTTAGACTGTATGCTCCTTGGAAGACAGGTTCTGGCCTCTTTTGCTTGTGCCATGTGGAGTGATAACATGTTACAAATGAAAACGTTCATCATTATGTGCCACAGGTTTAGGGATCCTTGCAATATTTGAAACAAGTGGGTGAAATAACTCACTGCTTAAACATGTTTCTACTTATAGCTGTCCACCAAATGTCCACTGTTAACTTTATCTCCCTAAAATGCTTGAGCCTAAGCTTTAGGACACCTTCTCAAAGAAAAAGATTGTGAGAGCTGAAGAACAGCTGCTGAGCAGGATGTGTGCTGAAGCATTCTCTAGATCCAGGAAACCTTTCAGACTTTTTGGCAAATATCAGCCAGCAGTAACTTTGACATGTGAACAGAAGGGACAGAGAAACTATGTATTGCGCACACGGCTGCTGGTCTGAATCTCGAGCATCTGGTGGTTGCTTCTTCGTGCTGCAGAATCTTGGGGCTGCCTTAATGCTGAGCCTCAGACTTAGGAGGGTTGGGCAAGGGCCTACCCTACATACACTTTCCTACATACCCTTCCAGCTCCCCCACTGAGTTATTTTAGCAGGACCTCTGCAGAGCTCATGAACTCCTGGGTTTCCTTTCTCTGTATCTCCGTCCCTTCGCAGGATGGACTCCGAGTGCTGGAGGCCTTGGCGGCATCTGGACTACGTTCCCTCCGGTTTGCAAAGGAGGTGCCCGGCCTTCGCAGTGTGGTGGCAAATGACGTCTCTTCCAAGGCTGTTGAACTCATCAACCAGAACATTCACCTGAATGACATGGGACACCTGGTGACTGCAAGCCTGTCAGATGCCCGGTAAGTAGAAGGTCTTCTCTTCAGGGCTTTAGGAGGGCCAAGTCAGCTGCATGTTCAGGTGCATCTTTTTGCCCAGTTTGAGCAGGACAGGACAGGACAGGACAGGACAGCAGAGGCCTGCCTTCTCTTCCCATTCTTCCATTTTTTGTGGCCAGCATGAGCTATATGCTGCCAAAAAATGAAGACAAGGGGCTGGAGAAATGGGCCAAACTGATTTCCCTGATCCTTTTTGTCCTTCTATTCCTATGCTGGTGGTACATTTCGGCCTCCCCAAATTAGGCACATTTCCCCCTCTTCCTGCCCTCGTCTTCACTGGTATTTCGTAGGGGAAAATCTCTTGCACTGGAGTTACTGGCCCAGAAAAGATCTTTGTGTTTCTCTGGCCTAGCTCTCACTGAGATGGTGGTTGTGTGGCTGAGCTGTACCATTAGTCCTGCAAGTGGGAGCTGATGTAACTAAATGTCCTTCCATACAAAACAATCCCTATGCATAAAAAATAAACAAATATTTAGATGTCAGGGAGAAGACTGAAGCCCCCCGTGAAGTCTTCAGTGCTGCAGCCCAGCTATAGGCCTGCCAAGAGTGAGAACTACCAAAACAACTGTGTGTAAACAAAGATAATTAAACTACTCAAACTATTCAGTGAAAACAATTTTTATATCATATACACAATTTATAAATACAAAGTCCAAAGCTATTCATATACCAACAAAATTCAACTTCAAATTCTCTAATCAAAGGGTAAAAAGCCAGACTTCCCACTCATAAAACACTCTGTTGAAGGTGCTCAGGTGCCTTCAGTCTTCAGAAACAGAAGCCACGTTCCAAGTTGAAACTGGACAACCGAGCCAAAGCACTGGTATCCAAAGGTCCTGATGGTCCTCTTACAGGCTCACTAGCAGTGTCATTCCACGTTTTGCCTTACGAGGCTTTTTCCACTGGGAACCCCTTTCTCAAAACTGGATATCGCTGAAACCAAAACTCAGGCATAGTCTCCCAAAATACTTATTCAAGGCTTTCTTCTGGTTTCGAGCAGTCACGAATAAGAAGAAAGCCTTGAATTTAAATTTTGATATCGTTGGTATATGACTAGCTTTGGACTGTATTTATAAATTGTGTATATGGTATAAAATTTATTTTCATTGAATAGTTTGCATAGTTTCATTATCTCTGTTTAGGTAAAACATTTTTTTACATGCAGTTGTTTTGCTGGTTGCATTTCCACTGTATTTTGTATTATCAGTGAGAACTAGGCCACTGTCTGTGTGTATGTGTGTGTCCCCCCCCCCCTTCCCCGGCACAAAGTGTGATACTTCTAGCCTGCCTCTCTCCTTTGTACAGGATGCTGATGTACCAGCATAAGGCAGCCAAAGACCTCTTTGATGTCATTGACCTGGATCCATACGGAAGCCCTTCTATGTTTCTCGATGCTGCAGTGCAGGCTGTGAGTGAAGGAGGTGAGGCAGAAACTGTGTGCTGCTCGATGCTTTGCTAAAGGGGTCCTGTGATAACTAGGACTCTGCATGGATTTTAGATTAGAGTTTCCAGCTTTTGTTTGGCGACTGTTGTTGTTTTCATTTATAGTCTGCCTTTCTCACTGAGACCCAAGGAGGGTTGCAAGTGTGATTTAAAAAACTCTTCAATCAGTAAGTGGATTAGAAAATATGATGACATTTGAATCTTAACAGCAAAGACTCCTAGTGAGACAAAAAAAACATTTGGGCTGGGATTGTGGAACAAGGAACCCAAAAAATGCATGGAAACACATCTTAAAACAGGCAACAGGGCAATCAGTGTAGAGAAGTCCTTTCCCCCTAATAAGTCACCTCCTGAACCGAACCATTTAACGCATCTTCACTCCTTCTACAAGAACGTCTAGGTAACAAATGCTTGTTTGCTGTTTTGGCCAGCGAGAGGAAGCAGGTTTCCATTAACGTCAGAGCAAAATTTGGGATTCTGTAAAGGAAAAGTCTTGCCTTAATGCATGAAGAAAGGGAGCACTGCTATGCCTTCTTGATGTTCAAGCAGTATCAGTACCTCAGATAGGGACTGGTGGAAGTGGACACCGGAAGCCGAAAGTCTTGAGAGTCTTTAGGATTGCTACAGATTTGCTTTGTGAATGATGAGGTTCCTGTTCCCAAAGGTCCCAGAGCTCTGAGGAAGGGTCAGTTGTATGTATATGCTCCTCGCTGTCCTTCAGTTTTAGCACATTTCTTCCCTGATAAGACAGGGGAGGATTCTCCTTCTCTGTGCACATGGAAGAGCTGGAACCAGCCAATGCTCTGATGTGGCCCCCTGTGGCACAGGAGACCTCCTCAAGCCTTAGCACCTGGTCCCTTGGCTCCATAACTCTGTTGCATTGCTTGATGTCTTCTTAGGTGCCAGTGCTGTGGTCAGGGAGGGGTGATGGAGAAAGGTTGTGTTGTCCATGGCTGACTCCTGCCTTGGGGTTCCTGTTGCAGGCCTGCTGTGTGTCACGTGTACCGACATGGCTGTGATGGCTGGGAACTCTGGGGAGACCTGCTACAGCAAATATGGGGCCATGTCCATCAAGGCCAAGTATTGCCATGAGATGGTGAGTGGGGTGAAGGGCTGGGCGTCCAGATGTGCAAGCTGGTGCTGTTTAAGGCCATCCAGAGGCTCATCCCTCCCTGTCCCTGAAGAGGGAACCAATACTTCCAGTCTGGTTGTTCTGCAGGGACAGATGCTCCTTGCCGTGTCCATATGTCCCCATCATCATTTAGGCTGTGGCTCCACACTTCTCGCATCTCCCTGCATGGCTGTTCCCTCATGTATTAAGGCATACTCCTTTGGTAGAGAATGAAGAGTGGTCCTCTGCATTCCTGTAGTTCCTCTTTGGAATGAAACAACACCCTGTTCGAACAACACATGTTGACGTTCGTGTCCAAATGCAAAAAAATTGGCTCTTGCTGCAGATTCTTTCCTCTTTCAGGCCCTGCGGATTATCCTGCACAGCCTCGATCTGCGTGCCAACTGCTACCAGCGCTACATTGTCCCGCTCCTGTCAGTCAGCGCTGATTTCTACATCCGCGTCTTTGTCAGGGTCTTCTCTGGGCAGGCCAAGGTCAAAGCGAGTGCCAGGTGGGGTGGCTCAGGCGGTGCTCTTGTTGATGGTTCCTACCGAGCTCCCTGATATCTCTCTCCAGAAGGGCTCCCAGTTGGCTGAGAGAACAGGGAGCTCATCTTCTACAACCAGTGCATCTGGAGGTTTCCCTCCCCTCCTCCTTTTTGTATCCCAAGTTGCTTTGTGGTCACGCTCTGTCTCTTTCTCTTGGCAGCAAACAGGCCTTTGTTTACAATTGCATGGGCTGTGGCTCATTTCACTTCCAAAGACTTGGCAAACTTGCTCACAGTGGAAACAAGTAAGAGAGCTGGGACTTCCGTGGAGCAACGTAGTAGCCATTCTCTCCTTCCTGTCCTTTAACCAGTCTGGATGAATGGATTCCAGGCACAATGGTTTTACAAGGTGTTCCTGATTTAACTATGCTAGGAAATTTGTTTCCTGGGTGGGCCTTTGAATGAGGAGTTGGGTGTGTGTGTGTGTGTGTGTGTGTGACAGCCGCTTCCCCTCATGCTCAGCATTATTTATTTTTTTTGCCCTTTAATTTTCAAAACCACTTGCTACCTCTGTCCATGATTCTGACACTTCTGGCTGCAGAGACCAGCAGCCCTGTGTCTGGGGCTCCTGAAATCCAGAAAAATAAAGTTGAGTGGGATTACTGTTTCTGTCAGCAAAGAAGCAATATGTGTCCCATAAGGTGGAAGCTCAACTAAAGGCTCTCCACATTGGTTATGGCAGCTGCTCTCTGCTTGTCATCATGGCTGTATGGCCCACCAGCATAATGCAGGGCTGGATCATCTCCTTAGTGCAAACATGACCCTGTTCTGTGCTGCATCAGGAGTCCTTAGGCTCCTGAGTGCTGGTGTTCATCTAGGGGATTGTAAACAGAGGATATACATAACCCTGGAAGCGGACCTCAGAGCAGTCAAAGTCAGCTGCTGTATCTCACGAAGGTGTTGTATTTCACCCTTCCAGTCTAGCCTGATTCTTCTGTAAATGCTGCTTTTCCGATCCTTAATCCAACAGTATCACCTACAAGGCTGCCTCTGGCCCTCCTGTGGGACCATCCTGTGAGCACTGCCACCAGCGCCACCAGGTGAGGTGTCTCTGTTTCTAAACCTCTTCGTCTTGTCCTAGCTAGCAGATCCCAAACTGACTCTTGAGCCTCTCTTCCCTCCTACAGCTAGGTGGCCCCATGTGGGCAGAGCCGCTCCATGATGTAGGTTTTGTCCAGCGAGTCCTGTCTGCAGTTGGGAGCAATCCAGGGCGCTTCCAAACAAGCCAGCGAATTCAGGGGATCCTCAGCATGGCGATTGAGGTGAGGATGACTGTGACTCTTCAGAAGACCAGCGGCGGCTGCCAAGAAGAATCAGTTGCCCTTTACATACCAACTCAACAGAAACAACTTCTTACCGTGTGTGTGTTGCAAATTTTGCACATTGTAAGAAATCAATAACAAAAGTTGTCTTTTCTCATTGGTGTAGTCCGGATCAAGGGCCTTTCTACTTGTTCAGAATCAGCTTGGCCTGATGCCTTCTGTCTGGGGGCAACACCGTAGGCCACTGAACAGGACAGAGGCCGTAGCTGCTCTCACAACTTGTGAGGCAGAACGTATGAACACGTGCCCTGTTGTGTGGTTCTTTATTCACTGTGCCAGTGCCTCCGCAGATGGTTTGGTGTGTATTCAGCTCCTGTTGATAAATTCTATGGCCATGATTTTCAAGCTGGGTTCTAGAAACCCGTGGATTCCCCAGAAGGTATCAGGTATTCTCCAGTGAAAAGATCAGCTACACTGGACAAGCTCCCCCAGTAGCTTGCCCATCACTGCTCATCTTTTTTGTGATGCACAGCAGCAAAGCAATGTTGGTTGTGTCCAGGGGCATGCTCTCAGAAGCATGATCCAACAGAGTTGGCCAATGGCCTATGTTGAGTGTCTGCCATAAAGCGTGTCCCGGATTCTCCTGCGACATGGCCAACATGCTGATGTGGAAAGGGCTCCATACAGACAGAAAGCTTCAGAACCGTTTTTTAACCCTCTTAAACTCATATCTCATTCAGAATTCTCTAACCAAACCCATCAGTTCTGCTTAGAGTGCCCCTGTCCCCTCCCAGATTTCCCATTAACTAGAATCTGTTTCTTTTGTGTGGCAGGAACTTAGCGACATCCCTCTTTATTACACCCTTGATAATCTCAGCAAAACCATCCACTGCAATAGTCCCTCCCTGCTGCAGTTCAGGTAAGTAAGGTGTGCATTGCAAGAGCCTCCTACCCTGCTCCTCTGTAGAAGTGAAACCTAGCCACAACTCATCCCTTCTACTGGCCCATGTGCCAGAGCTCTTCTGCTTAGAAGGTAAGCATCTTGGCGGCGCAGACCTTCTCCAGATTTCTGTTCCAGGTCAGCTCTCCTCCATGCTGGTTACCGGGTGTCCCTGTCCCATGCCTGCAAGAATGCTATCAAGACCGATGCACCGTCGTCTGTGGTCTGGGACATCATGCGCTGCTGGGTGAGCGAGGCTTCTTTTTTGCACTGGGGTGCCTTCCTTTATTGACCCTTGACACGTACATCTCCAGAACAACTGTGAAGGTGGGGTACTTTCCAAACTACTGGGCGATGTATGGCATTGGTATAACTGTCAGTTCTGTTTTTATTTTTGTCCTGTAACAATGTCATTGGCTGTGGAGACTGAGATGTCGTTCGGGACACACAAGCCTACATGATGGCTCTTATCTGGTTGCATTGATGCTGGTTTTGGTTTTTCAGGAGAAGATGCCTGCCTTGCATCATATTCTCTGTCCAGCTAATGCTCATCTTGCTCTTTGGGTCTGACCCTGGAGACAGGCCTGACGCATTAACAGAGGGCCTATTCTCAACCATCCCTCAGCTGAAGCTCATTGCTAGTTCTACCTACCTGTATTGCATATTCTGGATAATAGGCTCAGATTAAGTCCGCCATTCCTACTTATGCTCCCTTAACTGTAGGAGAAACTCAACCCTGTGAAGAGAGAGCGCCTTTCTGAGAACTGTCCAGCTGCCTGCATCCTCTCTGTGGAACCCAAGTAGGTTCTGGGGAGAGCAGAGGACTGCGCCTTGCGGGGGCAAATGTGGGCCTCAGGCCGAGCAGGGGCAAACATGGGCCTCAGGCTGAGCAGGAAAATGGGTTTGGGGCAGGAAACGGGAGCTCAGAAGATCGTAAATTGTTTTGTGAGGTTCTTGGTGAAAAGCAGAGCTGGACTGTTAATCTTGGGTATGGGATGTGGGTGCTCTCTCCTTATATAGAATCCACTGCATTCTGACTCAGAGTAGCCAGTGACTTGTTATTGCACTTGGCTAAAAAGCAGCACCCATCAGTGGGGTCCTTTGTAGTCCAGATTCTTTGTAGAACTTTTGGCCATCCTTCCAGTGCTGACTCTTGCTCAACTCCATAGGCTTCAGGCATCTTTCACGATCCGGGCGGATGCGAATCCCAACTCACGGAAGCAAGGCCTTAAACGGTTCCAGCTGAATCCTGAGCCCAACTGGGGGCCAAAAGCCAGAGCCAGAGCTGGGTAAGCCTTTCAGGGAGCCCAGCAATGCCCGGGGCAGGGGTGCCGGGTGTCTCTGCCCTGCTCCAGGGTGAGAAAGGAGAGTCCAGTAAGAAGTCAGGACCCCCGTTTCTTCCCTTTCCTGTGTGTGGTGGGAACTCAGTGACATGCCTCTCTGTTGGTGGTAGGAAGTGCTGTCCAATCACAGCTCACTTAGGGCAGCCCCTGGTGGGGTTTTCAAGACAATAGATGTTCAGAGGTGGTTTGCCCTTGCCTGCCTCTGCATCATGACCCTGGACCTCCTGAGTGGTCTCCCATCCCAGTGCTGACCAGGACTGGTCATGCTTTGCGTCCGAGAGGTGACGAGGTCGGGCCATCCACGCCAGGGCTCCTTCTCTGCTGTAGCCCCGATAAGATAAGCAGACCCATCTCCTGCAGCGGCCCCTCCCTGCGCACTGCCAGCACTGCACTGAGCTGAGGCTTCTTCTCATGGGGAAACGTTGCGTCGGCAGAGTGCCTGAATGCCGGCCAATGCTGCCATCTCCTGCCCGGGAGGTGGGATGAGTGAACTCTTGACGTCGGGTCTGTGGAATGTTATGTTGTACTTCTCCGAGCTGCTCTGACCTTGGGGGACTGTTGGTGCTTGCCCATGTATCTCTTCTTCTGTCTGACTCTAATTCTGCCCGCTTTTTCCCTGGGAACTGTAAACCAGTAATTTAAGCGCCTTTTCTCTGACATGGTGATTGGTTGCAATGCATTACCAGACCCCTTTTTGAATTCTGTATAATTGTCCTGCTTGGGGCTGTGTCAGCCATTAGTAACACAGGAAGTGCAGATGACCATAGCAGACCTTTCTCAATAAAGACTTCCTTCTCTAGGACACTTGTTATTGACTGACTCTGTGGGACTCTCACAGAGTGCTAAACAAACTACATGGCTGATATTTCTGTGCCTGACTAGAGTCAAGAGGCTTATCTATAAACTTCCAAACTGAGTCCCCTACTTTGGGAAGTCTCCCACTACCAGCTCTGGTCTGGGGCCCAGTTTAATGTCTGGTGTGTGTCACAGGTAGTTGTGCTTTGTGCTTTCTGGCCTGGAGGGAAGGCAAACTGGCCTTTCCTTTCCCATGTGAAACCTGATCGGCATCTTCCACATCTGTCCTTGTGGTTCTGCCTGATGACCACTTTTTGACAACAGCCACCAGAACCGAGCAGCAGCCTTCCTGGCTCTGGCCTGACAGATCTGCCGGGCAGGGGTGGGATCTCTTCATCTCTACAGGAAAAGAGGAGGCTACACCAGGACAAGAGGAAGGGCTGTGCAGAGGAGAGTGATGGAAGCCACCTGAAGAACTTTCCCTGCAAACGGTTCCGGGAGGTGAGTAGCCAGAGCTGTTCTGGCCTGGGGAGGTGGGTGGGTGGAAATAAGACAATTCTTGGGCAGTGAGTGTGACTGCTTAGTGTCCAACAGAAAAGGGTCATTTGACATCTGTCAGAAGTGGGCCTTTCCCTCATGAGACTATGTCCAAGCGCAAAAAATATGTAGCTCTTCAGCTGGTGCTCCTAAAACCACTAAGCTTTTGATATTCTGGAGATAATTTATCAGCCCCCCTGAGATTTATGGTCTGCCTCCACCCTCTGTGATCTGCTCACTTGGATGCCTTGGAGATGGACCACATGGCTCTCTGCAGCCTCCTGTGTTGAAGGAGCCTTTGGGGTTTCTCCTTTAGAAAGGACAGCAGAGGGAACTGGGAGTGCTCTGTCCTTCTCCTGCCATTGTTTCCTTCTGCAGACCCATGATTACTTTGCCAGCAGGTATCTGGAACGCTATAGAGGTCAAAGGAGTTCCAGCAGATTTCCCACTGAGGGGTTTCAGCACTCCCTTCCCTTCGGCTGCCAACCTGCCTCCAACATTCTTCTTATGAAATTGTCACAGACTCCAGGTGGGATGTGACTGGTGCCTTCCGATGTTTCTCTTAAGTCTCGTAATAGGAGGTTATGTCCAGTATTCAGATCAAGCACAGAGCGCTTGAGCCAATTTACATTCTGCCCTGGAGCCAACCGTTTGTGTTGCTTGAAGGCAAGGATTTGAACACCTTGGTGGTTACCGTGTGACAATGGATGCTGTTTCTCTCCCAGGGCAGCTGTTCACTAGGGGACAAGTGCCGTTACTCTCACGAGACAGAGCAGGGGCAAGGTGCCACAGCACCCATGTGAGGAAACAGCCCTGAACATCTGCTCCCGGCCAGGTTTAAATTTCTTTTTTTTGCATTAATGACTGATTATTTTTAAAATTAAAATGCTTGCCTATCAAATATGATATGCTTGCCATTAAATGAATGGTGGTGTTTTTCTTTGGTGCTTGACTTGTAGTTTGTTATCCAAAAGCTCACACCTGTAGGTTGCTTGTTTGGCTTTAACCATCCAGCCTTGGTGACTGATTGGCAGCCATGATTTTCAAATGCTGCAAGGGAACGAGGAAAGCTGCCCCCCCCCCCCCCCGCCCCAGTAACTCTTCGTCCCTGGAGTAAACATTTCCAGCCAGCCACTGGAAGATTTTTTAGCTAGGCTAGCAACAGAGCAGGAGGAGTTCCTCCCAACTGGAGCCATTGGAGCCATTTTCCCACGCAAGGGTCACATGCTCCAGGGAGGGGCTCTGCACCGTCCCTCAGTTCTACTGTTCTGCCACTATGAAACAGAGAGAACAATTCTTAACAGAGAGAAAAAAGCTCACCGTGTGGTAGGAGGGAGGGAGGGATATGTGGCTGCACAGTGACAGCTCAGTGACCAAGGGGTGGGGCGAGCAGTCCGCTGGAAAACAGGAGGGTGAGACCACTGTTTCCTCTGACCTCTCCCTTCTCCTGTTAACATCTACAGAGCAGTGTCTGATGAAGGTGTCGGCAGACAACCACGGGGCTGCTTTGCACACTTCAGTTAACGGGATGCCTCGTTGAAAGGTGGCTGATGTCAACGGAGACCATGCTCGTATGTGCTCATGGATAGATGCTCTTTTGATCACAGAGACAATCCACCTAGATACTGTTTGGGCTGATGCGCCCTTTCCTTTAGAGGGTCCAGCGAAACAAATGAATAATGGTGGAGTCTTTCTAAAAGCACTTGTTCTCTTTAAATAAAACAGCAAGGGCATGTTTAACCTCTAGTGTGTGTAATTTCTTTTCTGCTTCAGATGATGGTTGCAGGAAAAAAGTGGGTAGCAGTGTTTCCTCCAAGCTGAATTAGTGTGAGCTAGCTCACAGTCTTTTTAGCCTCCGGCTCACACATTTTTGTCTTAGCTCAGGAAGGATGGCTCCAGAACAAATTATTTTATGCAGTAGCCAAATTGCTCACTCACAACTTTAATACCAGTAGCTCACAAAGTAGAATTTTTGCTCATAAGGCTCCACAGCTTAGAGGGAGCATTGGTAGCAAGATATCCTGACTAAGGTAAATTGGAAACTACTTTAGGTAAAAACTGAATGATGGATCTTAAAACTACCCTGTGGTTGTGAAATTTCATAAACGGGTAATCCGCTCAGAGCACTGAAATTTCTCTCACCCTCCTAGCAGATATGGTGGCCACTAGGAAGGAAACTTGGAAGGAGAAATGCTCTAGGAGCAAGTGGTCACAGGTTCAAAGGGAGGTTGCATAAGCTGAATTGACACTAATGAGAGTGACCACTGAGGCACCATGGCGGTCCTGGGTGGATATAAATTGTTGAGGCCCTTGAGGAATTTCTTTGAAATCTCATGTGAAAAAAGAAGTTTCCCTTCTCCCAGGGCATGGAAAAGCAGAAATTGCTGCCAAATGGATCTTGATTGACAGTGGACAGTCCAGAGTCCTTCAATGACAATAAATATTCTAGTACTAGCAGCAATGGACAGGTGACCCTTCTCTATCCCCTAGCCACCTTAGGAAATGTCTCCAGTTTAAAGAGTATGAGGCTCTGGTCAAGGGTTTACACGCATTAATCAGAACCTTAATTACACAGTCGGGAGACATCTGATCTCCAGTCTCAACACCCAAGCAGCCAGGTGTGTGAGGCTTCTGAGCAGACCAAATAAGCCAGGCTTTGATGAAAGCAAAAAGTCCTTTTATTTCTTAATGATCGTTCAGGAACACGTTGTTTGTCAGTGATATCAGACTACAGGCAGCAGGGATTCATATACAGTATTCAAAAGGTAAAGGCAGGTGAATCACCAATCAGAGTAAAACAAAATAAGTGCGAAACTCCTAACCATTTGGTTCTCACAGTAAAAAGGCGCAGAAGCACTACACCCCCCCCCCCCCCCCACGGCCCCTTTGTGAACTCTGCTTGCATTTCACACGCCAGGCACCTGGCCTAAATCAGTTTCAGAAGTCTTCAAGGTTACCAAGCGAGATTAGCCGTCCCGAGAAGCTGGGATGAAAGGGAGTGGAGTAGGAGGCATCGGGGGAGGGAAACAGAGGGTTGCATGACGTAGGAACATGTAGCAAGCCAACCTCCCGACTAAGGAAAGAAACTAAAGTAAACTTATGACAGAGAATCTGACAGGTGTAGAGTCTCCAACTCTGGATGGGTGGTGTCTCCTACACTCAGCAAATTCTGTACTGGAGGGAGATTAATGTATCTGCCTTTTGATTTCTGCAGGAGCATTTGGAACCAGATCTGCCTTGGCCAGAAAGGGGTGATCCATATGCAATGGCAGTTGTCGGTGATGAGTTTCCCTATCAAGGGCAAGGGAGGGAAGGAGTAGGACAGTGTTTGATCCCACGTTAACTGGTAGGTGTCCCCTAGAGAAAGTCGGTCTGTGCCTGCTCTGGAGCAGGAAAGGGGGCTTTGGAATTGTGCTTTGAGGCAAAAAGATCTACTGTGGGGAAACCCCCACTGTGTAAGCATGGGGTAGACATAGTCGTGATGAATGGACCATTCTTGATTGGGCTTCCCCAGCCTGTGGTGGTATTTTCCACACCAGCAATATGGATGGGCTGAAGGGATGTGTGGTTTCAAATTGCCCATTCCCAGATGGCAGTGGCTTCATGACACAAAGGACGGGAAGAAGTCCCTCCTTGCTAGTTGATGTAAAACAGCGCAGTTGTGTGGTTGATTAGAATTTAGACCACCTTCCCGTGCAGCAGAGCTGATAGAGTTAAGGGCATAACAAATTGCTCTCAGTTCTAACAGATTAATATGTGTCCCTTTTCAGTATTGGACCATGTGTCACTAACACATCTATTTCCACAGTGGGGGCCCCAGCCTGTGAGGGAAGCTCCTGTAGTCACTGTGGTCTGAGGTGATTGGGAATGGTTCCAAACCAAAAGGGACTCCCCTCCTCCTGTAGGTTAGAATTGAGGGTCCACCACCTTAGTTCTCTCAGGATTTCCCTAGATAGAAAAATGATGGTTTCCAGTGTATAGAGTGGGCTAAATACTCTTATGAACCAATTCTGTAAGGGTCACATCTTTAGGTGGGCAAAGGGAACCATGAAGACCGTAAAGGCCATTAGCCCTAATAGTCTTTGGATGGTGATGGCCTTCTGAAAGCGATTAAACCTGAATTGCTCGATCATGCGTTTAATCAATACTGCCTTGTCTTTTGACAAGAATACTCAAGCTGAAATTGAATCCCAGTTAGCCCCAATAAAAAGTGTTTGTTGTCAGGGAATCAGACCAGACTTTTTCCTGTTAATTTGGAGGATGAGGTCTTGGCAAGTTTGTAGAGCCAACGACAAATGCCTCTGGAGTTCTAGATTGGAAGGGGCCGTAAACAGCCAATAATCTAGATAGATTTCGGCTCAATGGGACATCTTGAGTACATATGTTGAGGCTCTTGAGCAATACTCTTTAGCAGAATCTATGACTGCTGGTGACTTTAATGCCAGGCAAGGAAAGGATAATCAACTCTTTTATGAGGCCATGGGTTTTGATATTAATGACCCCCAACTTGAATATATTATTCCCACCAGACAGTCCAAGGATATTCGTGTCAATATGGCAGGGCCATCTCTGGCCAAATTCTGTAGGTCATCTAGCAGATTAATTCTAAATGGGTCATCCTCTCATGATACGCCTAGTGAATATACCTTTGGTTCTAGTTAGTCTTGTAATAAGACTATGTCATTGTTTCCCCAAACCTGAAAAGCTGGATTTTAGATTTCCGTGTGGGTGCAAGTGATGTCAGTGATCACTTTCCTCTCGTCACTGTCTTGCATGGTGAGGATCAACTGTCCTTACCCCCCCATGCCTACCTCTCCACACAGAAATCCGCCATTTAATACATTCTATGAGTTACTGCAATCATTAACCAACGGTAATAAGCCCTCTGCTGCTTTTTTGTGCTTATGGATAGCCTTGTGGACACCATTAATTGCCTATTTCAGCAGCATTCCAAGGCTACCTGTAGCTCCCCCAGAGGTAATACTGATGCATGGTTAGTGTCAGAATCTGACATTTCCTGAGCGGGAGGTGGTTTCCCCGACTCAATCTATGTCACCCGCTCCGCCGGGGAGCTCATTACTCCTGTTGAAACTGTTATCTGCTTTGCTTTTATATGGCCTTGGCTTGTTGTCTTAATGGCTACTCTGCCTTCCAGGTGCTTCTCTAACCGCAGCCTGGGAATCGCTGGGGAGGTTTCGGTGGGGTATGGGAAGGAATGGGGGATGAGCAACTGCACATCTGAGCACGTTTTTCCTGGGAAGCTAAACGGACATGTAATGTAGCACCATTTCTAACTAACCTGATTGGTGCCCCTCCTCCCTCTTCGCCTTTGAATAATGTATAACTTACCTTTGCTCTGTATCACTAACACAAAATGTGTTGACTACTATGGACCATTAAGAATAAAAAAGGACTTTTAATTCCAGAAGGCCTGGTTTATTGGCTCTGCAAGAGTTCTCACAGTTAGATGAAGAATGCCAGAGCTTAAAGTCTCAGGTCCGTGCCTATCAAAATAGCAAAGAGGCTATTATGCCCAATGGGTATTTCAAACTAAAGAGACAACTTCAGGTTGGCGTTGCTCATAAGAAGAGGTTGCTACACACTAAGAGTTGGGAACTGTTAATTAAGGCATCTCTGTCTAAGCATAGCAAACAATTCTTGGCTTTAGATGCTAGGGAATTCAGGGGCCACTTTACATCCCCTACCTGTCCCACACCTGGACAGACTACTTTTAAAATATCTTTTTTTATTTTTCCAGTTTCATATGAGCAGCTAGGGGTTTCTTTTTCTTCTGATTTGCCTGAATGTTCTCGTTAGTTCAACCAAAATTAAATGTTTAATTAATAAATTAAAAGCTGGAAAGGTCCCGGGCCCGGATGCACTCTCGAGTTGTTTAAAGCCCACCTGGACTGGTGGGCTTCCCTACTGGCTGCCCTCTCTAATAGATAAAATGGGGATTATGCCCACTTTATGGACAAATGCAATCATTGTCCCAATTTTCAAAAAAGGTGATCACAACTACTCAGGAAATTACCGTTCAGTTAGCTTCCTCTCAATAGTAGGCGATCTTTATGCAAGGCATTTGCTAGATAAACTCACCTCCTGGATCTCAGATCAAAATCTCTTGGGAGCTGAACAGATTGGGTTTTGTGCTGGCAAATCAATACTAGATTACTGTATAACCCTTGCTCATTTGGTGGAAAAATACTCTGGTACAGGTGGGGAAAAAAGGGGCAAAAAAGGGGCTTTTGACTCAATACCCAGGGACCTCCTGTAGATTAAACTGAATATGATGGGAATAGATAAACGATTACATTTTCGTATCCAGAAACTCTACTCCTCTACCAGTTACCAAGTAAGACATGGGAATTCAGCTATATTAACACCTAAGATTGTAACAAATCAAGGAGTCAAACAAGGCTGCATTTTGGCACCCTATTTAATTTATTTTTGAGTGATCTAGATTCTTCTTTGCATGTGGTCAGTGGTCATTGTCCTAAACTGGGTTCTCAATCCATCACTCTTATTATTGTATGCGAATGATGCCGTAGTGCTATCTTATACCCAAGAAGGGCCTTAAGCGCCTTGTATCTGCTTTCACATCTTGTTGTGAGAACAACTCTTTATCTGCAAATTTTGAAAAATCTAAAATCCAGGTGTTCTCAAGCTCCTGGAAATGTTTCAGTTGGCATATAAATGGTAATGTCATCGAACAAGTTAGGAGTCCTCTTTCAATATAATAATAGCTGAACAGGTCAGAGGAAACAAGTAATAAACCTGACTAGGTTTTTCTATGTGAAGGGCAATCCCTTCGTCCCCGCAGCCATGCAAGTTTTCAGTGCCAAAGTCGTATCCCAAATACTTGATGGGATCCCTGCCTGGACTGGGTCCTTTAATCAGCAGGTTGAGCAGATCCAGGCAGTGGTTTTTGTGGCATATCCTTGGAGTGACGAAAATTGTGTGAACTATGCAGCCGTGTGCCTAGAGCCAGGACAGCCCCTTCTAGTGACCAGAGCTTGGCCATCGACCATAAAATTCTTGTTACACCTTTGCTTTAGACCAGAACCTGAGAGCTATGTCTGTCTGCTGCTGTCAGACTCATTTACATCTAATTGGTCAACCTCAATACTGAGAAAAATACAATCTATTTTGTATTTCCTTTGACTCTCTGCTCATGTTAGGCAATTCTCAAATATTTAGAACTTTGAGGCAGAGGATTCTTGATACTGAAAAACAAAGTCTCTGTTCTGGTATTACCTGCTCCCCACTGAAGTTCAGTATAACACCAAGAAATGGGCTTATAGCTTCCTATTTTTTTTTTTATAAAATTTTATTGATTTTACATTTATTTCTACATCTATACGCTAAATTCTATACTAAATTACCTTATACAGAAAATGCTGGATAAAATAATCATTTTTGGTAGCTTAATCAGTTTGAGAAACAGAAAATCTTGGTTTAACTAGTTACATATGTTACTGCTTCTAAAAATCACATAGCTGATTTGCTGGTACACATAACTTTGGAGCACGCTTATTTTCCATTAACATATACTTAGTGCTCGACATTTAACAACAATGCAAAGTTTATTTCTTCTTTTGTCCTCTTCTTTTCTTTTTGGTCTCTTCCATGGGTTTGGGAGCCGCAGCTCCCTTCTCCGAGTCTGAGTTTTCTTCTTCGCTTTCTGAGCTATCCAAGCCATATATACTTTCCTGCTGTGCTAGCGAATCGTCTGAGTCTCTCTCTTTTTTCTTTTTCTTGCATTTTTCCAAAAAAACTTTCGCTTGTTCAACAGAGTCAATGTTAACATTCTTTTCTTGATAGCTGAAACACAGTCCTCCGGAGTATTCCATCGGTATGTAATTGATTCAGACTGAAGCCAGGTAGTTAAACTTCTGTAGGCTTTTCTTCTTTTTCTTATTTCAAATGGAATGTCCTTTAATACCTTGATGTCTACCTCCTGGATCTTCAGCGTTGTTCTGTTGGTGGCTTTTAAAACCACATCTCTTGTAGATCTCTTGGAGAATCTTATCATAATTTCACCTGGCAGGTTTTTCTTTTTGACTAATTCAGGATAGGTCTGATAAACCAAATCCATGTAGCTTATTATTTCTTACGCTTTTAAACCTGTCACTGGTGCCAAAGCTTCACATACTAGCTTTTTAAGATCCTCCCCTTTTTTTCAGGAACATTCTGAAGTCGAAGGAAGTAACTTGAGCGTTCCATCTGCAATTTCAATACACTATCACATTGAAAAGCCTTTTCTTTTTCAATTTTTTGTAGTCTTGAATCATGCTTACTAGTTGTCGCCTTTACTTCCAAGAGATCCTGTTGCATTTTTCCTGTTCGTTTACCTGATTCTTTCAGTTCATTTTGCATTGAGTCCATTTTGCTGTTGAGTAGTTATCTGATCCACTAGCGGCCGCAGCAACGCTGAAAACATTGAGCTCATCTCTGTGGTATCGCCCTTTGAACTCGGAGGACCGCTTCCTAGTTTAGGGGAGGGTTTTGGCTGCCCCGTCATTGTTGCAGTTTCGCTTTTATTTACACTTAGATAAGAAGGACCGTAGAAGAAACAATTGTAGTCGCACTAATGTCTCTCAAAAGGTCTTTTCTCCGTGTATGCGATCCAGCCCTCCAGCATTTTTAAAACGCTTTTATAGTTGCAGTAACGCTGTGGGAAAGTCTCAGCCGCTTCGGTAAGGAGAGGGGGGGGAATGCGATCCTCCCTTTCCCTCCCCGTCGCTTTATTTGCCATTATATTTTGCAACTCACGGTTTTCACCATTGCGTTTCAGGTGTGTTAATTGCTTCTCCGCCGGGCATTTTCTGCTGCTTCTCGGTCACGCTTACGCAGCCCGAAGGCTTCTTCGGCAGGGGAACCTACGGGGATGATGAGGGGGGTCTCAATCCTGCGGTTGCCACCGTCAGGAGAGTCTCCCCCTCGTGCCACCCCAGGCAGAGCCCCTTCGCTAGGGTCTCTGGGGGTTCGGCACCCGTCCAGAACCCCTTCACCCTACCGGGCACGGATCGCCTCTCCCGCATATGCGGAGAGAGGCGTCCGCCATTGAGCGTGTCTCTTCCGGAAGTCTATAGCTTCCTATTTTTTACAGCTTACAGACCCATCATTAAGACAAGCTTTTATGCTTTGATGCTTTACCATCTGCGGTCTTTTACAGCAGATTTGCAAATGTTCCCTACTCTGAAAGGACCTGTCTATGTAGTAGCAGGAAAACAGAATCAATTACCCACATCTTGCTTCGTTGTGAATTCTGCGAAAAATATGGGATGTCCTAATCAGCCCCCTTTGAATCAATAGGCAAAGTTGCTCAGAAGAAGAGTGCAGAGATCCCTGGTCTGGTGTGGTTAGACAGCCTTTAGAGACCTTAAGAGTCAGTTACAAACTCAAGATGAGTACCGGTGTTTCAAGACCAGGGGTTTGGGTACTGGAAACCAAAAGAGTCAGAGAATACTCACAGAAAGTGTGCTGGAGTGTTTGGGAAGACATTGAAACAAAAACCTCTCAACATAAAGATTTTAACTAATTGTGAATAGCTTAAGAAACTCTTATTTAGCCTGAAATATAAGAACTAATGTCTGTGCATGTACTGATTTTACCTCAGAGTTATCTATATTGAATTAGTACAGAAATTTTACCCCTGATTTCACCTGATTCCCCCCCCCCCCCCATGTTGAATAAAGTATTCTGTTAATTTGGAATAAAAAAATATATTTTATATATTCAGCCACCCTGAGCCTGCCGTGAGGTGGGGAGGGCGGGATAAAAATCCAAATAAATAAATAAATAAAATAAAATTGAGTGTCATTGAAGTTAATCCTTTCCTCAGGTTCCTGGGCTAAACAAATAGCCAAAATATTATACTGTGACAGCCAGAGTTCTTCAGAAAAGAAAAAAACATTACTAGGGTGGCTCAGTCAGTAAAGGGAAAGAAAAATGGAGGAAAAATCTTGCTTCTGAGGGAGGGAAGTGGATGGGGCCATCATAACATCACTTCAACAGTAAACTACCAGCCTTGCCTTTTTCTACCAAAGGAGCAGAAAGTCAGGTTTGCTAAGCTAAGAAAAGAACACTGCCATCATTCCTACAAGATTTTCTTAGTTCCATGGGGATTCTTGAAAAGTACCCCAAAATTCTCTCCTCTGCCCCTCATTTTCTTTTCTGATGGCATAAACCCTTGACTGATGCTGGCTGCAGTGCGACTTTACAGACTGGATGCTTGTTGGTGTGGGACTCTTTTGTGTTTGGACAGACTTCTTCAGGAGCCCAGAGTTCTTTTGTAAGTAGGAACAATTTGTGGTCTTGGTGTTGAAAAACAACAACACTGTAGACAGTATTTGCGGTTCAGACTCATCATAATTCCTTGGGTGGACTTACACTGCAGGTCAGAACAGTGATTCACTGCATCTGCATGCTAACTGTACATGCCAAAAGCACAAATCCCTATTTGACTTGTGTAAATAATATTCCTATCGTTATCAGAGATAATGAAACCACAACATACATTCTTAATACACAGTATTATTATTATTTTGCAGTTGTTTATGAGTGGGACTCTGGCTCTTCCTTGTTCTTTGCCAAAGACTGCAGCTCTCCCCATTTGTGCCCCTAAAGTTCACTGCCAAACACAGCAGCGTTAGAGATGAGGCAGTCTGTCCCTGGCCCTTGGAAGCCTAGCCATCGCCTTTCCTTCAGGAGTGAACCAGATCACAGCAAGGGGAAGAAGCAGCAGACTTACAGGTACAGGGGCAATGGCTGTTTTGCAATCTAGTACTGGCCTTCCAAAGAGTGTGAGGTGCTCCTTTTTCCCTGGGAGGTTCTAAAAGGTTTCATGAAGTGGTTTATTGAAAAGGTAATGATTACACTTAACAGTAGCCTATGAATACTGTGCTTCCCTGAGGAAAAATACAATCACACTGCAGCCTTTTAGAGAAGAAACAGCCCATTCTTCTGGGATCCTTTTTCCATTCACCAGTTGGGGGGGATCATAAAACAAGCTCCAAGAAAGGCTTTAAGAAGCCCAGAAGAATCCTCTCTCCACAAGAGATGAGAATATTTGGCCTAGACAGCTAGAGACATCTGCTCCATCATGAAAAGTCCCATAGGAGACTTTCCGTGTCCTTCCACTGGTTGACCGGACAGAATCAGAGGGAGAGTATTAATTTCATCTGTGGAACTCTTGCTGTATTTGAGCCAGGAAGGTCCGAATCTCCATGGGCTGTAGTGTGATCCTTGTTGGATCCAGCTTACGGCCTGACCGGTGACTTGCTGTGCCTGTAGATATGAGGAGATTAGGGATGAGTAATACTGAAAGACAGATCCCTCAGCAGTAAGTCACAGATGGGGAGGGAACAAACAACCAGCTATGGTAGTGGTGAATTAGCTCTATCCTATGAATTCATCTCTCTCATCCCTTGGGCCTCCATCAATTAATGTCAGAGTACAAGTTTTGGCAGGCAGCAGAGTAGGAAGGACACACACACACACAACACTGCAGTCCTTGGAGAATTGACTTAGGTGAATCGGTGGTCTATTTCTACACAAGGCAGCCCTCTATACTCATGCAGAAGACCGGGTATATGAAACTGCTCATGTAATATCATTAGTCCTTTCAAGAGAGCAGTAGTGCCTTTAAGGACATACCCACTAGCTGAAGCCAGTCTCTTGGCCTCCACCATGGCTCTTTTGGAAAGCTGCAGCAAGCACAGTCTTCGGAAGAATACTCTTGAGAGATTCCTTTTTTAATTCTGTGAACATTGGCAACTGACTGCTTTCGGGACGAGGTGATTTTCTATCCTGCTTAAAGACCCCACACTATTGTCAGACACATGAGGAATGCTTCAACCCTTGGCTGTGCTCACAACCAACTGACCATAGCCTGCTTTATAGAGTGCGTGCCTGGTGACCAAGACTGCAGAGAGATGCTTCTTAGTCAAAAGCGGCCTTGCACTGAACGAGACCCTCAGTCCATCAAGGTCAGCACTGTCTACTCAGACTGGCAGCAGCTCTCCAAGGCAACAGGTCTTTCACATCACCTGCTACTTGGGTCTTTGAACTGGAGGTGCCAAGAATTGAACATCGGACCTTCGGCATGCAAAACACATGTTCTGCCTCTGAGCCACAGCCCCTCCAATTGTTATCTGCACAAGTAAAGCTCTTTAAATAGGGCAAGGGCTATTAATGTAGGTGGCCAAAGAGAATCAAGAGCCCTGTAGAGATTAGAAATTCAAAAATGATCAGACATCTCCCTTATATATAAGTCTGTTTTCACTGTGGACTCTCCTGAACATTCCACACGCCCAAAAATCAGTTGGCTCCCTGGTGTGTCACTCAGAAGAGGGCCTCTGGCTGCGTTGCCTGAGTCCCGCCCACAGAAACAGCAGGTGCCAAAAATCCCCTCAGAAGGCACATTCACCTCAGGAGGTAACCTCAGGAGGTGAGTACCCAGCCTTTCCCCGTTGCCTGCCCCCTCCCCCGGCCTGCCTAAGTGAGCAAGCTGGGGAAGGCCTGAAGAGAGAAGGGTTTTAAACTTTAAACCCCTTCTCTCTGGAGTTCTGCTATCTATGGCCCCATAGGATACAATGGAAAGATCATGCCGCTGCTGCAACTCCAGAGAGAAGGGGTTTAAAGTTTAAAACCCTTCTCTCTCGAATCGCACCAAAGAAGCGACACAATCTCCTATTGTATCCTATGGGGCCATAGAATTCAATGGAAAGATCGTGCTGCTGCTGCAGCACAACTCAAGAGAGAAGGGGTTTAAAGTTTAAACCCCTTCTTCTCTTGCATCACATTCCGCAGGCCGTCTGGGGGGGGCAGAGCAAGCAGATAGGCGACAGGGTCCTGTGTGCGAGCACCCTGAGAAACAGCCAATACATTTGTTCCACCTCCCATCTTCCTAGAGCCCATTGTATTGATTTTACAACAGGCCTTGCTACTAGTTTTGAATATAAGAATCATTTGTATCTGCTCCTGCAAGCCACATTAAGGGTCTTCTTGATGGTTTTGATCAGTAGTGCCTGAGGATATAGACAAGGCTGTTGGCAATTTGAAGGCCACTAGCTGATAAGTTGTAACAGACAAGGGTTAAGTTATTTTATTTAGTTTAGAAACACCCTACAATTGCACAGGATGCCTTCTAACACAGTTAAAACTAAGCAGTTAGGGGCTTAAGCCCCTGCTTTCAGCTCTTTGTGAACTGCCACAGCCATGAAGTCTGTCAAAATTAATGGAAGTTCATAGTGGTTCTTCAGTTTGTGAACACTGCTCCGCGAAGCACGAACTGGCCAAAATTTGTGACCAACTTTAGTTTGGTTTTAAAAAAATAGCCCTTGGAGAAAGCTGGCTTTCCCAGAATCCTCTCTACTCATGGTTCTTTAGGAAGATACCATGAGACACTGTAGTAGGGCTATGGCCAAAGATTTCAGCTAGACTGGTGGGGGTAGAACCAGCTGGAGTTCAGAAATAGATGGTCTGAAATATTTCAGAGCAGCAGGATCTTTTAATATTACTTGATTCATGGACTGTTGGGACTGTAGGAAAATTCACAGTCACTGGCCATCTTCCTCTTATACTACTGGAGATTGCTGTTATGGGCATATCTGATAGCTCTAGGGTGTAAGCCCCAGTCTTGGATGGATGGCGACGTACCTGTGTCCGACTGCCAGATTAGCCTTCTCATGTCCTCTTGCTTCTGGTTAGCAGCCAAACTCATCTCCTGCACGGTGATGATGTTGAAGGTAGAGAACAAGTTCTGGCAGGGAGGAGGGGAAAAAAGGGGTTATTTGCCCAGGCCTGGATGCTACTGGAGTCCCCCCCCCCCCGACTTTCTCACAGCATTGTGCTGATCCGTGCACTTCCTGGGTTTCCCTGTCTTTCCTGTGATCTCTCAAATCTGCTTTGTCATGATGCTTTTCGAAAGACTGCAATGGTGCTGGCTTGATGGCTATGTCTGAATCCTGCCCCCATTGCTACCATTTTCCCCGCCCCGGTCTGATACCACCACTGGAGAGCTTCTGGGGTGTTATTTTTAAATCCGCCATTCTCATAGCACTTCAGCGTTATGACACTAAACCAACTTATACCTGAGATAGGTTATAATAATGCTACAGTAAGACATCAATTGCTCATTTTTGAAGAAACCCTTGGTGGCAGGGAATATTTTATTTTTCTGGTCCCCGTCTATGTGTCCCACCCGCCTACTTCATGCCCTTCCCAATCCCGCCCACCTTCCCTCCTGTCTCTTCTCGGTTGATTTTCCTTGTATATTTTTCTTTTTGATTTCCTTTGTTTCAATTTTTGTGTAGGGCAGTAGTTCCATAAGTGGGAGTCCAGTCCTCTCTATGTCTGGCACCAGCACCCCGAGGTGAGGCCGCCGCCAGCTCCCACAGCCACCAGCTCCCTTCTATGCCCCAGCCACATACCTCCTATTCCCCTGTGGTCTGTGGCAGGGAAAATGCCGTGAAAATCTGCCCTGTTGCCAGAGTCATGGGAATCAGCAGCAACCATGCAAGCTCTCTCTGCCCCCAATGTGGAAGTCTGTTAACTGAAGTTTCCTCTCTGCTGAAATGTCTTTAACCCCATCATTTAAAAATATAAGCCGTGTAATACTTTATTAGACTTTAGAAGCTTGCACACCCATCTTTGTATGGGTTTGGCTGGCACTAATTAAAGGCATTATGTGGCTTTTGACCTTAGATTTCACTTTGGACTATCATGGCTACCCATAACTTCTGTCTGCAATTCACACAGCATTTCAGCATTATGACATTAGACCAATTTATACCAGAGATAGATTATAACAATACTACAGTAATACACCAACTGCTGATTTTTAAAGAAGCCCCTGGTGGCAGCCAGTTTGGTGTAGTGGTCAGGAGTATGGACTCTAATCTGAGGAGAACCAGGTTTGATTCCCACTCCTCCACATGCAGCTGCTGGTGTCACCTTGGGTCAGTCACAAGTTATTTCAGAGCTGCTCTCTCAAGAGCAGTTCTTGAGAAAGCTCTTTCAGCCCCACCTACCTCACAGAGTGTCTGTTGTGGGGAGGGGAAGGGAAAGGGATTGTAAGCTACTCTGAGACTCCTTCGGGTAGTGAAGGGTGGGGTATAACTCCAATATCTTCTTGTCTTTTTAGGCTTCTTAACTCTTTTATGTGTTTTTCATAACCCCCCGCCCCCCCACAAGTTGGATGCATTTCTTCAACTGTGGCCTTAACTAGCCCCATCAAGTGCTAATATTCTCTTCTCAGACTTTGAATATCAGGAGGGCAGCTTTCACTGAGCTAACAGCTTTGGCAAAGACAAAACGATGTAAGCCAGGAACTCTCTCATTCAAGGCTTAGCACAGCAACAACATACTAAAAAAGAAGAAGCAGCTTTAGGCAAGCCCCTGTCCATCAGCTGTACTGTATATAGCTGCACAATACAGGAGTCCTTAAGCCTGCAAAATGCCAGCCTATCTCAGAGGGCCGTTGTGTGGAGCCCTTGGCAAAAAGCACGACATCCAATTGCCAAGTATTATGATCTTTTTCTGAGGAGAGCTTCTCAGTGTTGATTCCTTGACCTTGTTCTCAATGATAAGCCCAACAAAATGGATTCAGGTGGGCAGCCATGTTGGTCTGAAGCAACAGAACAAAATTCGAGTCCAATGGCACCAACACAGTTCTATTCCTCCACACAATAGTTACCACTCCCCCCACACCCCACCGGCCAAATACTAACCAGCGTGAGGGGCCTACCATCAAGTTAATGGTGACAGGCAGGGAGCTGTTGACACTCTCCCTGCGCTCGAACTGGTGCTCCAGGCGGATCAGGATGGAGTCTGGCTCCCTCCACTGAGCCAGGGTGAGCAAGTGGACATTAGAAGGAAGGGCCTGGCGCAGTGCAGAGAACTGAAAACAGGTGCACAGAGAAGAGGAATCAAGGGTCAGGAGGACACCACCAGATGAACAAGAAAGGTAGGTTCACTACATTCAGTTCCCCTATAAACATTGCTCTGGCAAACAGCTCTCAATGGCTTATGAAAATTAAAAAACTCAACCAATTCCAGAAAAATCATTAGAATAAGAAAGCACAAAACAAGGGATCTACATACAAGTTTCAAAATACTTACCTTGGAAAAAACGACCCCATTTGAAAATTAGGTAAAGGTAAAGGTTTCCCTTGCTCGAAAGCCAGTCAAATCTGACTCTAGGGGATGGTGCTTATCTCAGTTTCCAAGCCGAAGAGCCACCACTGTCCGAAGACTTCTCCATGGTCATGTGGCCGGCGTGACTAGACGCCGAGACGCATGGAATGCTATTACCTTCCCACTGAAGCGGTACCTATTTATCTACTTGCAATTTCTTGCTTTCAAACTGCTGGGTTGGCAGGAGCTGGGGCCAGAAACGGGAGCTCACTCTTTCACGCGGAACTCAGGTCTCGAATCGCTGGCCTACCGACCTTCCGGTCTGCAGTTCAGCATCTTAACCTCTGAGCCACTGTGGCCCTATTTTAAAATTACAGTTCCCCAGAACAACAGCTTTCCTTCAGAAGGACTTTTGTGTCACTTTCTAAAAGGCTCTTGATTACAACCAAAGTGCAAAAGCTCAGTTGGGACATGCTCATCATACATAGAAATGCGCTGCCCAAGGTAGGCTTGGCCCAGGACAAATCTGAACACAGAACTGCTTTATACGGATTCAGACCTCTGGCTCAACTAGTCCAGATCTGGCTCTCCCGGATCTCATGCAAAGAACCATCGTACCTGTGATCTTTCAACTGGCCTGAACCGAGGGCCTTCTGCATACGTTTGAGTGCCAAGCTGTATCTCTCTTTCCCCCCATATAAGGCTTTATTAGCCAAACATGCCACACTGAATGGGGTTTAGAAGCTTACTGTTACCAGAGAATGATGCCCTTTTTTCTGCTTCCCTCACCTGCTTGAGGCTGGGCTGGCCAGGCTGGTATGGAGGTCCCTCCCCAGGCGCCAGCACTAGCTGGGGGGCCATGAATTCCTGCTGGGCCAGCAGCCGATGCTGCTCAGCGGAGGACTCCGCCATGTCTAGAAGGATGAGGTGGCGGCCCCGGACGACAAGCCCATCGTGGTAAACTCCAGGTTCCAGCAGGGGCTCAGCTACACCCCGACTGTCGTCATGCAGCAGCCGCCGATGTACCTGAAGGCAAAGTAGGGAAGGGAAAGAAACGATGACCGTCAGGATAGTTCTTACAGTGCCTGGGGCTGTGAGATGGATCCGTCTCAGAGCACAAGCCGATCCCTGGGTTGGGGAGGCACTGTGTCTTCCTGTGCTGGCCCACAAGAGTGTTGGTGTTCCACTTGATTGGCTGAAGGGGGGCTTCCACAGCACTGTCTGCCCCCTGCTTCCTGGTCACCTAGCCACCCCCACCAACTTCAATGTGGAGAGAGTGCAGCTGTCCCCCGTGTGCCCCTGGGCAGCACGGCGCTCCATGACACCTTTCCTGGCACCCGCCAAGTGCTTTTAGAAAGTGGGTGGGGCCAGGTGAGGCTCCTGATTGGTTGTGCAGACTACAACAACATTGCTTCAGCAGCAGCTGCCACTGCAGTATTAGTTTATTCTCTCACACTCCTCTCCCCCAGTGTATTTTTCAAATTAGCCGTCTTATCCCCTGCACTTGGGCTTCCCCTGTGTGTGGCTCTGCCTCCCGTGGCGGCCATTTTGTGACAAGCTCCACCTTCCACAGCAGCCATTTTGTGGCTGCACCCACCACCCTGTCAGAATTCTAAAGGTGCGCACAGGCTCAAAAAGTTTGGGGACCCCTGCAACAGAGAAAGGCTGTTAGCCACCATGATTGTGAACAAGATTTTGAAACTGTAACAGGAAGCATTCCCTTCCCCGCACCCAGAAGCCTCACTGTCCTCACCATGAGCTCAAGAGAGCCATCAGCCAAGCTGCTGCCTCCCTGCGAACGGTCTGTCAGCACTGTGAGCTGAACCTTCTGGTCCTGGAGAGAAGAAAGAGAAAAGCACAAGGCTCCAGTTGCATACAAGCAGGGGTCCTTTCGAGCAGCTCGGGGGAGCGCAGCTTTGGGAGTTGGTCCCAGCTCCCCAACCCCCACAAAAGAATGCCTGCTTGTGTCATGGCTGCAGAATTACAGGTCAGGACACCGCGGTGAATACTTCAACCTCACCACAACACACCCATCAGCCCACTTCCAGCCACTGCCCTAACCTACCCCAGAGGGAAAGCTGCACCTGCCTAATACCTTTCCTGAAAGATACTTGACAGATTGGAAGGCGGAGTCTCCCAAGAGCAGCCCAGCTTATCGGCAGCCAGGGGGCGCTGTTACCTTGATGTAGATGCGGCTGTTCACAGGGTAGTAGTTGCCCGCCACTGGCTCGGTCTGGCTCAGGTTCCACGCGGCCCTGTAATCCCGCCTGCCAAGGGGAAGCAGATGGGAGAAGAGGAGCCTCTTAGCTTCTTGCCCGCCTCATCTGCTCAAACCACGGACTAGGGAGACCCAGGTTCACATCCTCAGTTTGCCCTGAATCTGCCCTTAGGCCAGTCACTCACAACCACCCCAGGAGGTAGGTTAGGACAAGGTGTGGGTGTGTGGGGGGGGCAGAGTCATGTTTGCCACTCCGAACTCCTTGGAAGAAGAGGTGACTTTTAAAAAACACAACGACAGCAGCAAAAGGAATCAGAGGGAGAGCACAGTAGACCCCTAAAGCTGTAAAGATAAATATCTGTGTAGTGCTCTTCACGTGTTTGTATGTTCTCTGAGTACTTCTTATGTGGCAAGGCAGGATTATATACGGGGCTGGGGAAATAAGGCTCAGGGACAACAACTTTAAGGCCACTCAAACTTGGGGCAGAGCATGATCTGCTAGCTAATTGACCACTTGTTCTTTTAAGGCCCGCATTATCACACACTCTCCACAGAGCTGGGAACAGAACTATCTGCTTGTTGTCAGCCTACGACAGGCCAGTCCCAAACCAGGAGGACTCACTCAACCGCTGCCCGTTGCCAGTACCTTCTCTCTAGAATCTCACGCCCATTGGAGTCCGTGTAGAAACGCCCATCTGTCTGCAGGTCTGTATCAAAGCGACTGATGATCTCCTTGCCAAGGTCATCTCTGTGGCAGAAACCATGGTCAGAAGCGATGTGCTCCAGCATGGGCCCTCAACCCCAACTTCTGATGCTCACCTGATTGGGATGGGTCCCACTGTCCACTCGAGCTCGACATAAGGTTGCCCAGCATGGAGCCGTACCACTTGGGAGCACCAGCTGGAGAACTTCTGGTACACCTCCTGTACCACTTGGGTCTGCCAGGCAAAACCATATACAAATGATATTCTTGTTCGGCATCAAGAGGGAGTGCCCCTGGCACCAACAGAAGCAGTACCAAGAGACACGCCCATTAAAAGGAGACTGCAGCAGTTGCCCCTAGAGATACAAGACCCATGAGCAAAGCGCCACAAGGGCAGTCTACAGTCACGCCCAATGCACGAGCAACCTTGGTTTAAAAGAGGATTGACTCTATCAGAGCTAGAAGGAGTGTTCAAATAACTATTTGATTTTTCCACTCCATGGAGGAATGTGCCCTCCTCACTCATCCCAAGAGCCACCTCAGTGAGAAATGAAACCTATCTTCACCTCCAAAATTCTGGTGACCACAACTCTGCTTCCACAGAACTTCTCAAGGCACCTGTGCATTTAGACGGACCTTCTTCTGAAGAGCTCCTGCCACAAAGGCCTCTAGCTGCAGGAGGTCAAAACCCTAGGACCCAGAAGCCGTGCCCAGCACCCACTCCCAGCAAGAACAGCGGAGCTGGCCTTCTCCCCCCACCGTTAGTAAATGCCAAAACTCCTCCCTTTCCATTCTCTGCCCCCTCCTTCTCTCTCAGCCAAAGGTCCTTAGTTCCAAGCCATTTTGGCTCAGAGCACAGCTGCCCTGTGGCTTAGGCCACTTCTGCACAGTCATTTCTCTCACTCGTCTGTCCCTCTGGCTTTAGGGGTCCCCCCCCCCCCCCGCCAATGTGTTTTGCTCTCTCCAGCAGTCCCAGAGGGAGCAAAACACATGTGGGAGGGGGCAAAGCAATAGGGACAGAAGAGTGACCAAAATGACAGTGCAGAAATGGTGCATGAAGCTGCCTTGTGCCGAGACTGGCTGTTTGTCTCTCAAGGTCCGATTCCGAATGGCAGTGCCTCTCCAGGGTCTTGGACATCATACCTTACCACCTGCTCCTTTCAACTGGCCATGACTAAAGCTGGGATCTTTATGCACACCAGGCGCTTCACCAACTGAGCCATGCGCTCCCCCCACTGTGCAAATCCAGAATTCTGAGACCAGTGCACTCGATCCCACTGGGTTCCCAGGCCCAATTCAAAGCGCTGGTTTTAATATTTAGAACCCCCAGTGGTCCTCCAGGACCAGGGCTTTCAAGAGCCACCAACTCCCATGAGCCAGCCCCCATTTTCAGACCCCTGCGAGAGGCCCATTGTTCTCTTGCCAGAGGTGTGGGCAGGGGGTGACATGGGAGTGGATGTTCGCAGGAGCAGCATGGGGCCTTTTGGGATTCTAATCCCAGGAAAAGCCACTTTCTGCCTTCTCTTTGGAGAACGGTCTGAAGCCATTTTTGTTGCAGAGAGCATTTGGAGGAAAAAAACCTCTTCAATTTAATATTTAATTGCAATTCAGGCTGCTCCCGGGCACACTGTCTCCTAGACAACCCTGCTGCTCAAGCCAAGCCATCAGGAAGCCCCTGCTTTTCTCACCTTCACCTGGTAAGAGCGGACTTCCTTGCTGATGGGAAAGGCTTCAGAATTGTTGGGACGGAAGATGTAGGCCCCAGACGCCTGGTTATTGTCATTGTTTCCAGCACTGGCATTGTACCTACAGAGATGGGTCCATAGATAGAAACGGTCATGACAATGAGTCTCTAATAACCCAACAGAGAAGGGAAGGTAGAAGAAGAATCGTTTTCTTTATACCCCACTTTTCTCTACCTCAAGGAGTCTCAGAGCAGCTGACAATCTCCTTCCCTTCCTCTCCCCCACCTCCCTTGTGAGGTGGGTGTGGCTGAGAGAGCTCTGAGACAGCTGTGACTGGCCCAAAGTCACCCAGCAGGCTTCAGGTGGAGGAGTGGGGAATCAAACCCAGTTCTCCAGATTTGAGTCCGCCGCTCTTAGCCACGACACTACCCGGGCTCTCCAACCCTGCTTCGTGTCTCCCTGCCAGAAGGACATGAGTACCCTTTATAGCCACAGAGTTTCTTCCCTCCTCACCAGACTTCAGATGCTGCTGCTTCCTTCTCAAAACAAACTGCCCCCCCCAGAACCTAGTATCCCAACTTACCAAAAGAAGTTTTGAGAAACTGGTAGTGATATGCTCTTGTCCAGGTTCTGAATCTCCTTCAGAAGGCCTGTTTTGGGATCAAACAAGACCCGCAGATGCTGGGGAAGCAGGGCCAGAGGAGGAAGGAAGGGAAAAAGGAGACATTACTGGAGCATGCCCAGTGGCGGAGGAGACCAGGAAAAAGGAGGACATTGGGAGGAAGAAAGAAGTTAAGCCAGAGAATATGGCTTTCAGAAACAGAACCCCATAGTCTTTTAAAACGACTCTTCTCATTCTACACTGTTCGTCGTTTGATGGTGGCGGGAGTTCCAGGAATCTTTCCTCAAGGCGGCACTTCTGTTGTGGAAATCTCTCATCTCCTTGCTGCTAAAATTACAGCCACTTTGTTCCTGGGCAAAGCAACTAAAATCCACACCCTGCTGAGTGAAGCAATTGCAGTTTGGAGATCTGTCATGGACACCTCCCGGCTAGTGAGAAGAAAAGGGATTGAGATGCAACTGAAAGACAGGAGGGACTTCAGGACAGGCCAGCAAACAGTCTACTGAAATAGCTACTTCAATTTAAAAAAAAACCCCACACATTTTGCCATGACACTTCCCAGCTGGTATGGTAAGAGGTGAGGCTGCAACTGCGAACAGCAACTGTGACTCTAGTTTCCTCTCCATCATACTCTTGCAGTCCTAGCCGGAGGCAGGGAAATGCAGAGTAGTGTAAGACAGACATTCCACGTCACTGGCTGTCAAAGGCAGGGGGTGAAAGGCAGAGAGACGTGGAACGGGATGACGGCCTGAAACGAGGCAAGTTTTGCTACCAAAATGTATGCATGTGTATGGCCGCATCCCATCTGGCCTCTCTCAAAGCCTGCTCTAGCCGCCTCTTCCCCTGACTGCACAGCATCTCTGACATCTCTAGTGAGGAGCACCCCCATCCTTCGCCCACTCACTTCTTCACCTCTTGGCTGCATCACAGCGTTTCCCTGTGTGACTTCTTCTTCTTCTTCTTCTTCTTCTTCTTCTTCTTCCACACAGCAAGGGAAGAGTTCAAAAAGCCCCCCCCCCCCCCACAACAGTCTGTCTGCCCCGTGAGACCAGATTTGCTGACCAAACAACTGTGTTTTCACAATGATCAGCTAAGGACAGCGAACCAGGATTTGATTCCTGGGTGAGTCAAGTACAGCCTCCACCTGAAGATCTGGGCAGTGCTTCAGGTGAACCCCCCCCCCCCCCCGTGCGAACTGCTTCAGCTATGGTGCCGATGGACAGAGGCAGGCACCGAGAGGTTTTCGGGAATGCCTCAGGTACAGCAACGGAGAGAAATCCAGGCATGCTGACCGGCCTTCTGCCTCCTAGGAAAAGAGCTGGAAACTGAGGAAGTTGACAGACTGCTCTTAACAGTAGGCCCAGCCACAGGCAGCCTTGACCAGTGCCCTTCATGGCGGATAAAAGCTGGCCGAGAGGGGCTGTGAGGTGCCCTCAGGGACATTATCAACAAGTCCTTCGAAGAGGGGCTGTTCCCAGGGGCACTCAAGGAAGCGATGGTCCGCCCTCTCCTGAAAAAACCATCTCTGGACCCGGCCGAATTGGCTATCGGCCGGTGTCCAATTTGCCCTATTTGGGCAAAGTACTGGAGAGGGCGGCAGCGATTCAGTTGTAGAGCTTTATAGATGACACTTCCGTTCTAGACCCGTTTCAGTCCAGCTTCCAGCCAGGCCACGGGATGGAGATGGCACTGGTTGCCCTCATGGACGACCTCCGATGGCATCCAGATCGAGGCGGCATGGTGGTGCTGGTGCTGTTGGACCTGTTGGCTGCGTTCGACACAGTCGACCACCAGCTACTGATCCACCGCCTTGCCGACACTGGAATTCCAGGGCTTGCCTTGCAGTGGCTTGCTTCTTTTCTCCAAGGCTGAGGACAGAGGGTGCGCTGGGGGAGCAGACTGGTATGTGGGGTGCCTCAAGGGACAGGGTGCGATCCCCGATATTATTTAACATCTACATGCGCCCTCTTGCCCAGATTGCCTGAAGGCACAGTATGCTGATGACACCCAGCTATATTTGCTGTTGGGCGGCGGGTCCGAGGCCGCCCCAGATGACCTGGAACAGGCGCTTCAGGACACAGTGGGCTGGCTCAGGCTGAGCCGATTGAAATTGAATCCAATGAAGACGGAGGTCCTCTGCCTGAGTCGGAGTGGACCGGGGGCAGGGATCCCACTACTGACCTTTGGGGGGACGCCACTGGTGCCAGCGCCAAGGGTCTGGAGTTTGGGAGCACTGTTGGATGCCTCCTTAACTATGGAGGCCCAGGTAGCAGCCACTGCCAAGGCAGCCTTTTATCACCTACGGCTGATTAGGCAGCTGGTTCCCTTTCTCAAACGCAATGGCCTGGCGACAGTAATCCACGCAATGGTCACCTCAAGGTTAGACTACTACATGGGGCTGCCCTTGTCTCAGCTCCGGAGGCTGCAGCTAATGCAGAATGCCGCAACCAGGCTGCTGATGGGTTTCTCTCTGTACGAGACCACATCCAGCCTGTACTGAGGATGCTGTACTGGCTGCCTATAGTATACTGGATCCGGTTCAAGGCGCTGGTTTTAACCTATAAAGTCCTATATGGTCAGGGGCCTGCCTATCTGAGGGACCACCTTTCCCCACATGTCCCCCAGAGAGTACTGTGGTCAGGCTCACAACATCGCCTGACCCTCCCTGGCCCAAGAGACACTCAGTTGGTGACCATCAAAGCCAGGGCCTTTTTAGTGGCAGCTCCACACTGGTGGAATGAGCTTCCGGAAGACTTCAGGGCCCTGTGGGACCTCCTGCAGTTCCGCAGAGCCTGCAAAACGGAGCTCTTCTGCCAGGCCTTCGATTAGGAGCTGCCACTGGAGGAAATGGGCAGGTGGAACTTCTCCTGGCCTGGGACTTATGGGATGCCGCATTCATTGTTAGGCGTGACCGGAATTGCTGCCATCTTCTGCTTGTTTTATCTGTAATTTTATGTGTAGTTACGCTGTTTTAACTGAATACCACTGTTCTATGATTTTAGCTGTTGTTAGCCGCCTTGAGCCAGCTTGCTTGGCGGGATATAAATATAAATAAATAATAAATAAACTGACCAGGAAGCCTGGAGTGGAGGCATTTTGGTCAGCGCATACCTCATTCTGGATTCCCCAGGGGGGGGACCACTTTCCAGGCAGGGCTGGATCATGCAGCCTCTTCAGCAGCTTGGAGGGAGCTCGGTTCCTGCCAGGCACTTTGGATACGGTGTAAGAGCGATAGCCCAGGGGAGGAGCAGAGGCCTGGAATACCAGCTCATTGACAGCACTGCCTCGATCACGCCGCACACTCTGCGTGAAGCTCGACACCGGGATGACCTGGCAACGGACAGGAGACTTGTTCAGTTCCTTATTCCGCTCAAGCAAAGTGCCTGGGAGGGAAGTCCTCCTTTCAAAAGCAAAAACCAAGTCCCTGAGCATAATCCCATGGATGTTTTTCTCCTTCCTGTCAGGCCGATAACCACAAGGGAGGCCTTCAGGGGCCTGGACACCTTAAAATATTCCAGGCACTTCTGCGTTTTCATGTGGAAAAAGTCATTCCTTAGTCATGGAGATCTACATGCGTGGGAGGCAGAGTTTTACCCAGTTGCCCTCCAGGGATTCAACAGGCCCTAGACTGCCAGTGCCTCGGCCAATAGGATCAGGCCTCTGACGCTTTAATGAAAGCACTTCTTCTGCTGAGGGACTGCGTTTGTGTTTTGCGCTTCTTGCTTAAGAGGCAACATGGTGTAGTGATCAGAGTGACAGACTAGGACCAGGGAGACCCAGATTCAAATCCCTACCCCGCCATGGAAGCTTGCCCAGTGACACTGGGCTAGTTACATGCTCTCAGCTTAGCCTTCCTCATGGGGTTGTTGTGAAGATAAAATGGAGGAGAGGAGAAGGATGTAAGCTCCCCATGGGGGAGAAAGGTAGGGTATCAATATAGTAAATAAATCGCCCCCCCTCTGCAAACTCTTCAGCTCCATCGTCACAAAGTTTCTGGGTTTGCCCCCAGTACTGAAGGGAACCAGGCTCACTTTGCACTCCTTCAAGCACCTCCAGCTCTACAAGGAACCACAGCTGCCTGCTTTTTACCTCATTCAGAACCACCTGGCCATCTGGAGCGGTCACTGAATAATGGCTTCCATTGACCGGCAGTCGGATATTCTGGTCCACAGGGCGTGGCAGCGGGTTGTAGACGACCACCATGAACTGCAAGGGCAAAAAGCAGCATGCCAGTCCAAGGCAGGCGCCAAGGGGCAGGCGCAGGAGCCCCACTGGAGTCCTGGACCTAGCTGGGGAACCCCACAGCCTAAGCCTTGATTCTCACAGTCAGTCTGGGAGGCTACAGATCCAGGTGAGGGTCCGCAATGGAATGAGGGATCAGGCCGTAATGCAGCCCACTTACCGTATAGGCAGCTTCAGTCAGCGGGCAGACGCTGATGTTGAGATACGTGCAAAACACAAAGTTCTCCTTGCTGCCACCAATCCTGGCCAGGGCATTACTGACCACAACCTGCAAAGAGAAAAAGGGGCACCATAAGAGAGTCCTACTCCTGCCTTTGAATACCTAGCGATCGAGGACTGCAAGAGGAACTCTAACAGGTTGTGGCAGAAATTCCTGGGGTCAAAACAGATCTATGTGTTACACCAAACAGGGAGAACCTATTCTTTAACTTATTCTCAACTTTTATTTTATTGCATTTATATCCCGCCTGTAACTCAAGGCAGAGTACTTGGGGGTCTGGGTGCTGATGAGACCTAGAACAGCTTAGTTTCAGAAAGCCTGCTGGATTCCCTAGCCACACTTAACTGCCTGCATGGAATCCTTGGTGTCAGAGCTGACTATAACTATGACAGCATTGCAGAGAATATTGACTCAAGCACCGTGCAAGCACTGAAAGTGGCCACAGTGAAGGGAACAAGGTACGAAACCCACCCGATTCTAGCTTGCACTGCCCACACGCACAATGGAGAATCATACCATCTCCTTAGCCACAGGCAAATTCTAGCCTTAGGGCTCTGGAATGCAGGTTTTACTATTCCCATAAATGAAGGTTTTCACCCTTTCACCTTTTCCTGGGCGGAACACTAATAAGATCCAGCGCTAGAAAGATCGACACAGAACTGCTGCAACCCTCCTAGAAGATCCAGCACTGCCATCCGCCTTTCCCCGTCTACTGGCGCAAGCAAGCGAACTCTGGTGTCCCCCTCTGCTGGTTCAGGCACATACCTGGCATTCATCCCAACCAACTGACAGCTGTTTGGCGTAATCGTTGGTCACGTGCTGCTTTGCTGTGCCACTCACTGCGTCGTGGTGCTGAGCGACTCCCATGGCCTTGCCTGCAAGAAGAAGATGGGGATGGTCACAGCATCTGAGGATCCTTTGGACTTCCCCACCAAGACAGCAGGAGTGCGCACAGGGAACTCCATGACTCAGTAATCCAACCTGGAACAAAACACCCACTCGTAAGGATCAGAAATACTCTAAATATGAATAAAACGATTTCTGATGGTCAAGAGCAGGCAGACGCCTTCCAGACAGTCAGTTTTACAGGCAGAGGGAAGAGAGGGCTGGGGAGGGGGGGGAATGACCAGCTTTGCATGCGCAACCAGCATTTCTGTGCTCAGCATTTGCAGCAATCAACAAATTCCTCAGTGGCCTCGGGAAGGCTTCCCGAAGGCTCCATCACCTCCCGGGGCTTAGCCTGCAAGGAAAAAAACGGGGAGGCCACAAAGCACCAGGATGGGATCCCCTCGGACTCACCCAGGAGTGGATGTGGAGGAAAAGTAGAGCAAAGACTACAGTTTGCTCCCTTAGCAGGCAACTGGCCTGTTTTGCAGACCTGTGAGGAGTTTCCCCCTCATCATATCGAGCCAGGGGCAAACAGCAGACCTACCCCATAGTGGACAGAGGCACAGATGCTCTTGACTCCCTCACCCTCCACAACAGGGTCCTGCTGGTGGGCAGGTGGAGCTGTGGAGGTGGGAGGGGAGGAAGAAGCAAAGGCAAACAGCCAGGATTTCACCCACCTGGCAATAAGCAGCCCACAAGCCCCGGGCCCATATTCAGTCAAACGCTCACCAGGAGAACTGTAATAGAGGCAGGGCGAGGACAGGGGGAAGCCACACACAGCCCATCACAAGACGCCATGGTGCAATGAAGGGTCAGAGCGTCTCTCCGTGAGAGAGAACTGATGACTCAGGATCTGCAGGCCCTCGGTGTTTGCTGTATCGTGCAAACCCCCCCCCCAATATAAATCACGCACCAAAGCCACCGCGAGCCAGGCGAGCGGGTGGGGGTGGGCAATACCTGCCACCCACTTATAAAGAAAGGTCCGGGGCTGGTGGATGTTCACCCAGCCCCAGAGTGCGTGGGTCACGGGAACTAACCAGAAGAGTACTTGGGAAACAAAATGCTGAAGGCACCCGAGCACAGCAATGTAAAGCAAGGGGAGAGGAGAATTTCTTTCCTCTCAGCTACACGATCCATTTTATCTGTTCTTGCTGGGAGTGGGGGGGGGGGGGGGATTACTGGTATAGAACTTGAAATACCTTTTGGACTGATTTATTACTATAAGAGACCTTTAATTCTAATATTTAAAAAATGCAACTCAAGTGTTTAGAACAGTCCGCTTCCGCAGTAGACTTTTTGGCACTCGCCCCGATACAGAGAGACCAACCCTGGAACTACTCCCTCACCACGCCCTCTAGCAGGATCCTTCTCTTGCTCACTTCCCTAAATTTGGGCCCCAATCAGATTAGACATGGAATGAAATCATTTGCTGCCTGTCAGGGAAGCCGCTGCAGCTGCTATTTTATTTATTTATTTATTTAGATTTATATCCCACCTGACCAACACAAGCGGCTCTAGGCGGCTCACAACACTAACAGCTACTGGGGCTCTTGTTCTCCTCATACCAACCTAAAGGCAGGGTCAAATAAATTTGGTTTTATACACCATCTGGAATGTTAACTGTACTTGTTTTTACTGTTTTTAACTTATTTAAACTGAGGATGGTATTCTTGAATATTGTACACCACCCTGAGCCCCAAGTATGGGGGAGGGAGGTTTAGAAATCAAATTTATAGATAAATAAATCTGTTCTTTCCCACCCCACCCCAAAACCCCTCTCAGGATCTCACATACGCAGCTGATAACTGCTGGAATTGCCGTAAGGCCCCGCGTTTGCTTGCGTGCCAGCCAGCACCTCCAGCTGGTTGCAGACCTGCAAAAGAGAAAAGCAGCATCAGAGTGTGACATTGTCAACTGCCGGGTCCTGGCAGAGACAGAATGGACAGGGCAAGAATAGGGACTGAGCCTCAGGAGTCAGTGGTCAGGACTGGAGTGGACCAGGGCCTAGGAATGCTGGGCCTTCGTCTTTTTCCCAACCTGGGGAGAGAGGAAAACAATGAGACTGTGAACACTAACCTGTAGGAAGTTGTTGCTGAGCCGCTCGTAGTGTTTTAAAGCTGGCCGGCTGGTGAAGTAGCCTGTCCAGAACTGGTGGGGGCCATCGGCGTACGGAAAGAAGTCATCGTGTTTCAGAGACCTGTCCAAGGCAGAGTTCCATCAGCCAGATCCCACCCTGAAAAGTGGGGCGCCACCTGCAGGGCCATATCTCCACAAATGGCAGGTCACCCTCCCCTGCCACTCTGATTCGTCTCTACGGCGCTGGTAAGTGGCCAAAGAGAGGGGCCCGTGCAGAACAAGGGGCTACCACTTGGAAGGGCAACTCCCTCTCCACCCTGCGTGCCTCCCTGCCTCTGTCTCACCCATTGACAACAAGGAAATGAAACGGAAACAATACAAAACACATGAGGAGGACACCTTTCAAGTGCCATAGCATAAGCTGCCCCTTACCCTACCCAGATCTCTCAGGGCTAAGGACTAGCTCTCTGCCAGCACTTAGTCCACCAAGAGCAGTTGTGTCATCAGTTAACTTTTGCACTCTTTCATAGCCTGGCAGCAGGCAGACCTCTTCGGCCTGTGGAGCGGGACGTTTTTAGTAGGCAGCCATGGTGTCCTCCAGAACACCTTGACTGGGGGAAGGGCCCAGAATCCCTAGGGTGAAGAAGCCAGCAGGCTCCCAACAAAGGGGACAAAGTTGCTCCAAAGGGCCTGTATTGGTGCCGGGGTTCCCAGGGCAACTTCTCCTTTCCCCCAAGGGAGGCCCATTAACCTGGTAGGAAGTGGTGCCCCTCGCTCCCAGTGTGGCACAGGGAAAGATGAAGAGAGCTGGGGAGGAAAGAGAACCAGAGCAAGAGTTAAAAACGACCGCAGCCATGGAAGGCTTTGGGCCTGTAACATCCCTGATCACCCTCCTTCCGTGGGGGGCCCCATTCTGACAGCAGCTTCTAGAGGCCTCTGAAGCAACCGGCTCTTGCAACGCTGAAACCCAGGCCACAGAGATATGGCCTCAGAGGGGTAGAACTAAATTAAACACATCTGTGGTGGAAGAGGGTGAGAGAGGGAAATGTGAGTAGGCCCAGCCACAGAAAATGCTCCTGCTGCAAGAAGGATAGTGTTGAAAGCCCAGCCAGCCCTCTCACCAGGACAGGTTGGCCTGATTCAGCTCCCACAAGTAGCAGCTTGGGGTGGAGTAGAGGACATGAACGTGGCTCCCATGGAGTTGCTGGAAGAGAGAAATGAGGAAATCAACAGGCAAACGTACCCTGGGGAACCAAAGGGCTGCTCTGAGGCATTCTGATGGTGCTCTGACTGTGGGGCAAGAACGGGCCTGATGCCTGAAACACCGAGTGTCCCCCCCCCCCCCGGTGCTCTCTCTGCCAATCTCGTGTGCCCCCCCCCCCACACTAGTCAGAACCCTGGCACAGCCTGACTCTCACCTCTCTACAGTGGGCCCACTGGACTGCTTCAATAAAATACAGTTCAGAGAGAGAGGAAGGAAGGAAGGAAGGGACGATGGCCTGAGGTAAGGCCTGGGCCAGAAAGCACCAGAAGTAGCTGCCATGCAACATGGTGGAGCCTCCAGATCACCGAGCCTATTGCGCGAACTGGAGAAACCATCTCTCTCTTTGTTCGAAAGGAAGAGGGGGCGGAGACCAGGAAAGAGGCTCCTCTCCAACCCCAAGGCTATCTGCAGGGAAAGAAGATGGCGACGGACAGAAGGCTTTGCCTTTCTCCTTTTTTGTCTTTCTGCCTGCAGAGAGGGCATTTGTGGGTGATGGAGGGGATAGGCACCCCTGTGCTTGTGTCTTTTGCAAGGCTTTTGGCTCACTCATGGTGTGACACACAGTTTTGATGGCACTATTCACTGACCAGCACCTTTTAACATCAGATTTATCACTTCCAGACACCTTATGAGGGACAAGATCCTTGTCTCAACTTGACATTTACATTGTATTGCTGCAGAAGAGTGTCCATGGGAGAGAGCCTGTGTTTTGGGGAAAAAAAAAACCCCAACATCCAGAGTCCAGGAAGCGCTTGGGCTCCCTCCCAGGAGAGAAAAGAAAGGTCTTAAGAAACCAGGCTTGCATGGGGATGGCCTGCAGACCAGGGAAAGAGCCAAGGCTATGATGCCAGAGTACCTGCGCATTGACGTGCTTGATCAGCTTGTCCATGTTCTTGTACCAGAGGTTGGCATTCTCGTACTGGAAATCAGAGCCCATCGTCATGACAATGTGGTTGGTGCGATAGTGCTTGGACTGCAGGGAACAGCGTGAAGAACTGATAAACTGATCTGCGGTGACCCCCCCCCCCCTTAACCCTCAAAGGCGTGCCTTGTCCCCCGGCCAGTGGCCACTCTTGGAAACAGGCCACAGTTTCTCCTTCAGTCTTTGCTGTCCCAGACTTTGCTTCACCCGTCCTGCCTTCAGTTCAGCCAACACCACCCTGACGGACGGGACAGGGCCAAGGAGTCCCGGCTCCCAAACCCCACCTCCTTCCTCTCACCTGGGCAGAAGCAGCCCCGAGGAAATAGGTCACCAGACTCTGGACATTGTTTTCATCGCTATCGTCGTCCACGATGGGGTCATCAGAGCAGGACTGATCCCAGCAGAGAGACATCGGAGGATTGTAGCCATTTGGGAGGACACCTACCAAAGGACCGCCAAGAGAAGGAAAGGGGGGCAGTGTGTGCTTTTTAGCTCGTCCCTCCCATCCACTGCACCCCAGGCTAAGGTCAAGCGATCAGACCTACAAACAGAGAAGGCGCACTCAGTGGAGGCCGAGAAGGTGCATGCTGCACTACAGCACTGGAGGGACGGTAGGGGTTGCCAACTCTCAGGCCTGGCCGGGGAATTTCCCCAGAATTACAACTGGTCTCCAGATGACAGAGATCCTCCAGTTCCCCTGGAGGAAATGGCAGCTTCCAAAGGTGGACTCTACAGCATCGCATCCCTGTTCAGCCCATTCCCCAAATTCCACCCACCCCAGGTTCCACCCCCCAAATCTCCAGGGATTTCCCAGCCCAGAGCTGGCAACCCTGGGAGGGAGGGAGGGAGGGAGGGAGGGAGGAAAAGGAATCACTTGACCCAAGGTAGGAAAACAATATGCGAGGTTGTGAGCTGGGCTTTGGATTGGTCTAGGGAAATATCAGTACAAACACGAGCCAATTCCAGGGCATGCACATTTATGTCTTCTACTTGCTGTGTCGCAGCACCTGCACTAGCCATGACCCCCGCCTAAAAAGAGAAGCTCCCTACACAATCCAAGTCCACCCAGACAGATGCGCACCCACACAATTCATGAGTTAAACACTCAATGAAACAACTATATGTTCAGCTGTGCTGGTGTTTGGAGAGGAGCCAAGAACACGCTGAACGACTAGCTTAATCCAACAGTCTCTTATCACGCTAATAGTCTGTCAAAGACACAGACCAAGATGCTAAATTTCAAAATAGAGACCTCCAGGCAAAGTAAGTGAGGTGTAAATGACCATTTTCTTTCTAATTTGGGATTATCTACATTTCCTGGAGATCAAATAAACGGGTTCCTTGAGGTTCAGATCTGCCTCCAATACACGTGAGACCATTGAATGAGAACCCTCCAGTACCAAAACCCTGGGTGATACCAACATGCTGACAACAGCCAGACGACAGCCAGCTAAGCAGCCAGAGGCACCCGTTGTGGTTTTGAACAAGAGTCTAGTGGTCAAGTGACTGATGGAGACTAAGCTACAATCGAATCCTGACTAGGGATACAGGTTGGGAACGCAGATGTTCTGGAAGGGACAGACTTCTTGATGAGACAAAGATAAACCATTTTTAAATACAGAAAAGTGTCTCAGGGTGCTCCAGGACTTGGTCTTGGTATGGGAAAAGTAGGGTGGGTGCTGTTGCAATCATTTACACCTACTGTACATTATCCTTTTTCTGGAGTTGATGGATGTGGCCATGCTGATCCATACGTCTGAATCTTCTTGGCTAGATTACTCTAAAGTGCTCTGTGTGTGACTGCCCCTCAAGACAACCTGGAAACTACAACTGAAGGTGGACACCCCGCCTAGCCTTCTCAGGGATAATGAGGAAAGCAGAATGGCTGTGCCTAGTTTTGCTCCTGCAGTGCTGGAGAGCACCGAAACAAGCTTGGTCTCTTGGGACGGTATCATTTTCTCCCTGCATTCCTCTAAGCTCCCATTTATCTGACGCTTCCCTTTTTGAAGAAAAACATTTCTACTGCTTTCATTGTGCAGGTCAAAAGTTCAACTTCATCATCTCCTTGCAATTGTCTTTCCCCTGCATATTCTGATGAACCACATCCCACCTCAGCTGAGTCTATTTTCATGTATGAGCCTGAAGCAAAGCTTTAAGCAAGATGTAGCATGTTGCCTCCAACAGGAGGATCTATTCCCGCTATTTCTTGCAAGCTCTTCCGCAGTTTTCTAGACATTCATGCAAAGGGACCCAAGAATGAACTTCTGAACCTGAGCCAGTTTCACCACCAGCCTGCCTAACCCCTCTCTCACTTCCAGATATTACCAGAGCCAGTTACTGGAAGATCGAGATCTACATATGCACTAGCCAAACAGACAACTTGGCTGTGATGTTCAGGTACGAGGACCACAAACCAGAAGAAGAGAGACTTAAGAACTCGCCCTGACTCACCAGTGAAGAGATCAGCCAGTGGGGGCTCTAGACTCCGGCTTGCACGCCACAGCTGCTCCATCTCTCGCAGGGCCTCGCGGTGGGCCTTGTCCTGATAGTCGATGCGACCCAGAAAGAAGCCATCATAGCCCATCTGGGCAGAAAAGACAAGAAAAGTGTTTGAGAGGCAGAAGAAGGGATGCAAACTGAACTGGAGAATCCTGGCTACGGGAGCAGAAGGTCAGGCAATGCTCAAGGACGGGTTCGCCAGTTTAAGACAAGGATGCCAGTCACATCACATATTTGCATGTTGGCAAGGAGAGATGGAGTCATGGTGAGGGACACGCAATTATCCTGGAAGCTCAGGCTGACCTGTGCAAACAGTGACGCCTGCTCCCGGCTGTGCCCGAAAGGGTCAATGTGCCAGGCCACCCGGGGCCGGCCACACTCGCCAAATGTCTCTTTCAGGAAGTGGAGGCCAAGGGTCATCTGGTCAATGACAGACGAGTAGTGCACAGCTGCCTCGTCATTCATGCACCAGCCGCCATTCACAAACTCCAAGCGCCCTGCAGAGAGAGAGGGAAAGTGCATCAGGCAGGAGAAGATGCAGGCAATGCTTCATTGCAGCTCTGCTGAAGAGGGGGGCAGGCATGTAAAACACATGCTAGAAGACAATGGCCACCCACCAGGGCCAAAAGGGGAACCTGGGGGAGATCGCTACACTACAGCAGGGGAAGAGGCGGGAATTGCAGCTCCACACTGCTAACATAACGCAAGAGAGAGCCCAGGGCAAGCTACACCGCTCTTCATGAGGGATGCAACAGTGGCCCCTCCCGGCTCACTCCTCCCACACCCAGCCTGCTATCGTATCAACCACCACAGCCCTCCCCTGCCACAAAGGAGGACACACCCATGGGCTTGTCCCTCTTGCCCCCTAACCCACTTCCTGCCTGCGGGAGGATGCAGGGCTCTTGCTTTGACCTCCAACAAGTCGGAGGGAGCAGTGCCACCAGACCCCAAGGAGAGCTAAGGAGGAGAAGCCCCATCTGTCTTTCTGCTCATGGGTGTGGAGCCGTTGAAGAAAAATCCCACCCAAGACCAAAGAGCTCTCCAGGCTGCGGCCTGGCAATGCAGCTGAGAGAAGATGCCGTGGCAGCCAGTCTTTTGCCACCCCTGCAGCAGGAAACTCTCTTGACCTAGTGATGGTGTTCGGGTGGCCTGAAGGACACCAATGGAGCCTGACTCTCTTCACCCATCCTTACCCTCAGCAACAAGCTGCCGCACAGCCTGGCGGGTGGCCTCTGTCTGCAGGCCCCACCAGTGGGCAAAGAAGACCACTTCCACGTAGATGAAGCGCTTGCTGGGGTCGGCCAACAGCTCAGGAATGACCGAGTCGAGGATGTACTGCACCCCAGCGTGCTGGATGTCATTACGGACTGCAAAGCAACAGACAACACGTGAGAGGCAGCTGAGCAGGAATGCCCAAGGCAGACCTGGGGCCCTCCACTTTTTACGGAGCGCCACCTCTGAAGGCTGGCTGGCTGGCTGGCTGGGAGAGACAGGGCTCCACAGAAAAGGTAAGGCCCAATGCCCACTGGCTCACCTATGGTCATCCTCAGCCAAATGGCTATCACAGCCAGTCTTCTAGGCCTCAGCCCCAACCCCCTCTTTGATCCATGAAGCAGTACAATACCACCTCAGGACTCTCCTCAACAGCAAGATGCAGAAGGAAGGCTTCTATTTCCAGTGCCTTTGTTCTGCCCTTGGAAGGCAACATGCTTGCCAAATCCACCCACACTGGCATGACCTTCAAAACAGGAATGTCCTAGATGCACGCAGGGGAGGAAGAAACAGCCACAGCCTTTTTACCAGCAGCACTTATCTGCTTAGAGCGGATGCTGAGCAGCAGACTAGCATTTGTGAGCTCAGCAGGGAGCTGGAGAAGTCGAGGCCTGAACACCCATCAGCGGGTGGCAGTGCACAACTCTGACCCATTGCCAGCTGTCCCCTGCTGGCCAAAAAGATACTTCTTTGCCATGAAGATGGCCTTAAGCATGTCTCTTTCCCTCTCAGATCCTATTTGTAATTCGGCAAAATTATACTGGCCCGCCTGACAGAGCTGTTGTGAGGTAATCCTACATACCATAAGGTAAGCATACATACCAAGAACTCTTAGACCTCGCGGCATGTTTCCTACCACTCTGCTGAGCAAAGCACAAAGCCCTCCTCCAGCCCAAGAAGCCTCTCTCTGGCCTAAGGCAGGACAGGTGTCTCAGTGAGGAGCCTCCTGAGAGGCAAGGAGACACAGGGCTCGGCTCTCCTACCTAGAGCATCACGGATGTGGTTTAATCTGGCCAAAAGACGAAGGAGCAGAGGCCAACCTAGAGATGTAAAATTTCTGGAAATTTTGAAGCTCAGAAAAAACCCCATTCCCCCCCCATTTCCCCCCCCCGTGGGAAAAAACGGAAATTTTTGGAAAAATTGGAAAAAATGCTACATTAGCACTTCATTTTTTTTTTCCAGACTGAAAGTCATTCCATTACTTTAGGAACATAAAATATGACTATGGACAATTTTATTTGGCATGAAATTATCACAACTAGCATATTAAAAATATAGTGTATCCAAACAATTATTACAAACACAATTTACTTTTTAAATAATATTTATTTGTAATTGTAACAAATGGAGCAACAATCTCCTGAACTATTTACTAGTTTATGTGGAACAGACAAAAAAACCTCCACAAAACAATTTTTAAAAATCCAGAAGTAACAATTATTCATATTTCCTCTCCACAGTATTAAATAAAAATTAAAAAACCCATTCTCACAAAAAGAATTGAAGAGGGGGTGGGGAAGTGTATAGAAGGGAGTGTGGGACTAAGTTTCAATGACTGGGCATGAAATTTAATCAGAATCATTTTCTGAGCTGTAATTATCAGTTTCAGTCTCTGCTTCTGCAGCTACTCTGTTGTGTCTGTCATTATCACAGTTATTATGGACCTCTAAAAACTATACTTTCAGGTCCTTTTTGCTGCTCTGTATTTTCTTCCAATGCTTTGAGGCCTAGTGAATAGGGTTGCCAACCTCCAGGTGGGGCCTGGGGATCCCCTGCTTTTACAGCTGATCTCCAGCTGACAGAGATCAGTTCCCCTGGAGAAAATGGCTGCTTTGAAGGGTGGCCTCTATGGCATTGTACCATGCTGAGGCCCCTCCCCTCCCCAAACCCCGCCCTCTCCTGGCTCCACCCCCAAAGTCCCCAGGTATTTTCCAACCCGGACTTGGCAACCCTACTAGTGAAGCCTGAGCGCCAGTATACCCACCCACATGCAAGAACAAAACTAAACCCTTTTTCTTTTCTTGTGACAGCAGCACCTCCTAAAGAAAGAAATGTATCTTGTTCTTGCATTGGAGAGTTCAGTTTGTAACCTAGGACTTGCTTGTCCTCAGTGCACAAAAATCAGATTAATCTGATACCATACATATTTTTTAGAAATGATTTGGAAAATATTTGAACACATTGTCTTAAAATATTTTATTCATCATGTTAAAATAAAATGTTTCATAATTAAAAAAAAAATCTTTTCAATTTTTTGGAAAAAAACAGGGGGGGGGAACAGTTTTCCCCCAAATTTTTGCAGTTTTTTTCCAGGCCTTTACATCTCTAGGCCAACCCCTGTTTCAGCAGGGATCAGTACTGGACCACACCTGCTCCGGTAAGCCCTGGCTCAGACATCAGACCACGGTGGCCAGCAAAAAAAGGGCTCTCGTCAGCCCACGTTCTCAAGCCTTCTTGGGCCGAACAGCACTGCTGGGGGCACTCTGAGACACCTCCCACAAACCTGCCCGGCTGCCACAACTCACCTCCAAAGAAATACTGATCCACCGTCTTCAGCCAGCCCACATCATCATGTGTGTGCGGGATGAGATGGACATTGAGCATGGTGGGTTTGGTCACAGGGCAGGACTAAAAAAAGCAGAGAGGGAGGGACAGGGTGCTAAGTTACACAGCACAACAAAACACCCCACCAACTGCCATAAGGGAGCACCAGTCAGCTCAAAAGGCATACCTGGAGGGGGGTAGAAAAGCCACCCAAGAGCTAGTTTTATAGCCGGGCTGCTATCGGCTTCAGTACTACTGGTTAATACTACTGATTCAGTGTGTCATAGGATGCTGGTGGCAGGTTAAGGACTCTACTGGCCTATAACATTCCTTACCCAGTGGTTTTAGAACATCTTAGCTGCAAGCAGAGAAGCACAATGCAAGGATGTCAGAACAGCCTTCTAAGATTCTGCTCAGAGTCTCAATTGGAAAACAGTTCTGATCTACTGGCTAAGCAAAGGGGAGGGACACATTCTTGGTACTAACGTCTTCCATTTCTTAGATTATAAGCAGCAGAGGCCGGGTGTCTGCTACACCGCCATTTCCCGGCCGGAGGTTGGGACTCAGCCTGGGACCCCACCCGCAGGAATGTGCTCATGTGCAGTTTAGCTGTCTGGCTTTCTTATCACACCCCGCTTTTGCTTGCTTCACTCCCAGCTTGCTCAAGGTCTTGGGGTAAATCCTCCTTACTGTGTTGTTCCTTTTGCAGCTGCCTTCGAATACTTTTGGTAGAAGTTCCTTGGGAACAAAAGGCACCATAACATACTTGCCGCCATTTCTGTGAGAAACCTGTTCAGGGGGCTGGAGCCACTTTTAACACTTTATGATTGATGTAGACATAATGAGGGGGATTCCGGTTGCCTAGTATAATACTGTTTGTTTACAATAAAGTCATTACTAACAGAGAAAGTGTAACTGTACCAATAAGAACCTCTTTGCAAATAAAGGACTTTCTGGTTAAGAAGACCTGTTGCAGACTGCATCTTTTGGGACAATCTCACGCCAGGTGCCCAAATCCTCCAGGTTTTCTTGTTGGGAAGTTAGTGTGGCCTAGCTCTAACAGTAGGAGAGGCTGAGATCCACTGTCATGATTCTCAGTCACACACTGCTGCAAAGTTTCAAGCAAGGCACTTTTCTGTATTTCTCAAGTACAGTTTAAAGGCTCATCCCAAGACTTACTGAAACTTGAGTGGTTTATTTTAAGTGATATTCTGAAGAGCTCATGCAACTGCTAGCAGAGCCCCCAGACAACTCAAAAGCCAAAATCCTGTCTTTTTTACTTGCAGTTATCCCAGTTAAATCATGAGTTTTTCTCCTGAATAAATGTGTATAGGACCCAATTTATTTTTGCATAGCCAAAGGGTGCTTTGATTGCACTACAAACATTCAATTAGTAAATACAGAGGAACAAAAGAATGGAATAGTGGGGCAGAATTTACACAGCAGAATTATGGTAAACCCGAGGGACTGCCAGCAATCAACTTCCAGAAACTTGTCATACAGCTTCTGCTTTCTTTTCTCTGCTACAAGCAACAAACAATCCAAGAGCATTTTCGTATATGAGACTTACACAACTGAGACCACTTTAATTCAGAAGAAAAACATTCATCACACAAATATCCTGGTCTACACAGATATGCATTCACATTGAACAGCACAAAATGCTTTAAGCCTCATGTATGAAGAGGTGCTCAGAGGCAGCAAGGAAATGTCGGTGGCACCGTCTCCATTCACACTGCAAAAGGCATCTACACACTTTCCCAGCCTAGGAGAGCAAATCCACCTCAGCCAAGCTGCTGGAGTGCATACACTGTGAAGGTAAGCGTACATGTGCGAACAGACATACAGGACAGGAAAGGCCTGCCAGCCACATACACCATGTTTCTGGAGAAAAATTCTGTGGCCCCACTGAAAAATATCCTTCTGTATCATAGGGAAGTTTTCAATTTACAAATACTCAGAGTCGTCCAGCAATAGCTGGGAGGCTGTGCATGTTAAAGTTTTAAATGCAAGATGCTACTGTGTTACTGGAGGCAAAGACAGAACCAAGGGTGAAGGTTTCCAAAGTGACATGTAGGGACCCAGGCTGTGCTTCTCTCCTGGTTTTCAAATGCTCTGCATCATTTCGCTACTGGCCTTGACAACAATCCACAGCAATAATTTCCATTAGCTGCTGGGTTTATCTGCTCCAAGAGTTTACGCTCTTGTGCTCACTCGGTACAATCTGGCCTTGATGTAACACTAGATCTCGCACACATTGCACCTATCCCACACGAAGCAGACAGGTTATGCTGCCAGTGTGGGTAGGCAGCAAAGGCACAGGACACTCTCCTACTAGAGAAGCATGAGAAGCCAAACTACCCAAATGCAGATATGATACAGTAAGTAAAAAAGGCTTCTTTGGGGAAGTCAGTTCCAAGAACACAAAGACAGGAAGGAACTTTTGCCTAGAGTCAGAGTGGCCAGACTTTCAGGCTAAGGAATGCCCAGGCCATAAAAGAAGCAGAGAAGAAAGCAAAGCAGCAGATTAGAGATGAAGGACACAGTTGTTGGGAAAGGCATCTCCTATTGTTCTCTAATCAGTTTACACACGCACACAATCGCAACCAGAGTCCAACTCAGCTCTCCCTGGAAGGTGTGCCGGGTCAGGAAGAACAGGGGTTTGGACAGTCTGATGCCATCCCAGACAGCCCCAGAAATAGTGGTGGAAAAAAACGATGGCAGAAGACATTCACGCAGCCTGTAAAATTCACTGCCACAGCAATGTTCCAAAGAAATTAGCTGAGGGGAACAATGGTTTCCACCATTTATCCCATCTGTCCGTGGGTGGCACTGCCCTTGGTGAGAAAGCAGAAACAAGCATCGGTGAGAAAGCAGAAAATAAACAAATAAAACAACCCCATGAGGTAAGCTGGGCTGAGAGAGAATGACTGGCCCAGGGTCACCCAGTGAACTTTATGGCTGAGTAAGGGGCTGAGCAGGGGCCGCGGTGGCTCAGTAGTTAAGACACTGGACTGCTGACCAGAAGATCGAGTACCATGTGACAAAGTGAGCTCCTGTCTCTGTCCCCAGCTCCTGCCAACCCAGCAGTTCGAAAGCAAGAAGCTGCAAGTAGATAAATAGGGACCGCTTTGGTGGGAAGGTAACAGCATTCCGTGCACCTTGGTGTCTAGTCATGCTGGCCACATGACCACAGAAATGTCTTTGGACAGCGCTGGCTCTTCAGCTTGGAAACAGAGATGAGCACCACCCCCTAGAGTCAGATTTGACTGGCTTTTGAGCAAGGAAAACCTTTACCTTTGAAGGCCTAAGCACAAGACACTCTGGTCAAAGTCCAACATGTTAACTATGATATCATACTGACTCTCACAGCATGTTTGTGCCTTTCCAGACATATCTAGCTAGCAGCCATTGCTGGGGACAGAATCCTGGCTTTAGATGCTCTTTAGTTTGATTCAGCAGGGCAATCCTGGTATACTTTGTCTCCAGCCCTAATCTGCAGGAAAAGGCCAAAGTGTATGGGCTTGTCCTTTCAGCCTGCAGGGCTTGGTTTAAGGACAGCCTCGGTCTTACCTCCTAGCAGTACTCCTTTCCCAGTTTTGAAGTTTTGTACTTCTGACAAGGAGCTCCTGCCTACTGAAAACACTTCCTTCTTAGGCAGCCTGAACGAGACAATGTAAGAGAGCCGTTTCCTCTTCACAGAGCTTTTTTTGCCATGCCTGCTTTGTTTATGGAGTGCACTTTTGCCCTTGTTACTGGATCCCTACAGGAAAAGTCGGAACTCAAAGATGCATCAGCAGTCATGAGCACCGAACATGGAAGCAAACAGTTATTCTGACACATATTAACACAGGCTCTGGGCCCGCTGCATCACACTTCCTCTTTCAGAGTAGCTATCAGGAACCACCCAGGATTCTTCCTTTCATTGAAGCAATCCCGAAGGCCTGTTTTTGACAGATCACCTTACCAATTCCACATTATTGTCCCCCCCTACCAAAAAAACCCTAAAAGAGGGGCCAGTACCTCAAACCTTCATCAAGGTTCTTTTTTAGATACAGGGGAGGAAAAAAAGATAGCACTCGTGAGTCCCTGATGCGTGTCACTCGGGACCTATGACAGCCTCCTCGTCTTCCCCAGAGTATCCGACCTGGTTTTTTGACCGACTGCCTCCCTCGGCTCCAGGCAGACCCTTCTTCGAAGGCAGCGTCGCTTTCACTCCCCCCACCCGAGCCCAAGCTCTCGCCGGACCCGCCCCCTTCCTGACCCTCCCGCGTGCATGTATCCCGGGGGGGGGCGCCCTCCCTCCCTCCCTCACCTGATACCCGCAGGCTGCGGCGCCCCCGCCCAGCAGCGCTGCTCCCAAGAGGAGCCCCCCGACCGCCAGCATCGCCATCGCCGCAGCAGCAGCGCCCGTCGCCGCGATCTGTCTCCTGTCATGTGACCAGCCACCCACCTGACAACGAGAGCGGAGTTCCCCGCAAGCCCCGCCTCCCGAGGGCGTGGCTCAAACTGTGAGGCGAAAGGGATTGGTGGTCGGAGGGGCCGCTTTGGCACACATTCAAATCGCCGCGGTCGCGGCAAAACGATTGGCTGACTCACGGAAGGGGGCGGTGACCGTTCCTACCTGTCGGTCAGCGGCGGTCAGGGAAGGAGGCGGGGGGCGGGGCCCGGGGCCCCGAGGTTCCCGCTGAGCGGCCGGGAGTCCCTGCGAGCAAGAACCCTCCTTCGCGAGCCTCTGCTGGCATTCGAGTGGGGAGCCGCCAGAGATTTGGCCGCTGCTGCGTCAATCAGTTTGCCCCGGAGCCCCATCCCTTCCTGGGCCGGGACGGAAATGTGGGAGCCGGAGGCTAAAAGGACTGTCAGCTAGCTCACACTCTGACTCCGCTTGGGGGGAACACTGCCCGTTTGTAAGGGGAGGGGGAATCACACGTCTCTCGTTTAACAGCCTTTGTAATTGCTCCGAGCATTGCTGCAAGAGTTATGTGTTCTTGTATAATGTTTGTTACGATTGAAATTTAATAAAAATTAAGTTCAGGGGGGGGGGGCGGGGGTTAACCTCCATCCAATGCTCCCTCTAAGCGGTGGAGAGTCTTGGGAGCAAAAATCCTACTTTGTGAGCCACTGGCATTAAAAGTTGTGAGCGAGCGATTTGGCTGCTGCATCGATTAGTTGGCTCTGGAGCCCTCCTTCCGGGAAGTAAGACAAAAATGTGTGAGCCAGACGCTAAAAAAACCCCTGAGCTAGCTCACACTCACTCAGCAGGAACCCTGGTTGAGACCTTCCCTGTTCTGAGATGGGGGGGGGGGGGGGGGTCATGCGACCCTGGCGGGAGGCAGAGGGGAAACCCAGGAGACCCTGGCACCGTCTGCCCGGTGTCAGAATCTGACATTTCCCAGGCACGAGGTGGTTTCCCTCACCCACTCTACGTCACTCGCTTCCCCACAGACTTCATAGCTGCTGGGACTGTTCTCTGTTTTGATGATGCATGGGACCTTGACTTCTTATTCCAACGGCTATTCAGCTGCCAGGTGCTTCTATGGTTGCAGCCTGGGAATTGCTGGGTAGGTTTTGATGGGGTGTGGGAAGGAATGCCTGATGAGCAGTCGCACATTTGGGCACACTTTCCCTGGGAAGCTTAATGGATATGTATGTCATGCCATTTTTAATTAACCTGATTGGTACCCCACCTCCCTCTTTGCTTTTGAATTATGTATAACTTACCCACAGCTCTATGCTTGGTATCACTAACACAAGAAGTGCTGACTACTATGAACCATTAAGAAATAAAAAGGACTTTTGTTTCCAGAAGGCCTGGCTTCTTGGCTCAATAAGGGTTCTCACACCCGGTCCCTTCCGCCCCGGGCTTGTCTCTCGCGCCAGCCTTCCGCTGGGAGCCACAGGAACCGTGAGCCCGGAGTGGGAGGTGTCATTCTGCTTGTCAACCAGTTGGAGTTGATCCCCGTGGCCTGCTGTGTTGGGCCAGCGCAGCAGCAGGACCCAGATGGGGGGAGGATCTCCCATGGCAGTGGATCTCAGCCTTCTTCCGTGTCGGGGAAACCTTTTCCCCAGTGGCACCCGCAACTCGCCCCTGTGGCTGCAGGGGCGGTGTGTTAAAAAGAAGGGCCGGGCTGGCCACTGGAAACAAAGGGAGAGGCTCGAAGGCCCACTAGAGAGCACGGGAGCCAGGGATGCCCATTGACCTGCCTGGGCTCCACAGAAAATACATGACAGCGCAACACAGTTGCAATGCAAATGCGGAGTGGATTGTCAGTAAAGAATGCCGCTAGGCCCAGAGGAGCTGCTCTAGAACTGGAATAAGGGGCCCCAGAGTGGAAGGACAGCCCCCTCCCAGTGGAAATAGGCCAGGTCAGGGCTCTTCAACTTTTTTGAGCCTGCAGACACAATGTGGTTGGCCCAGCCACAACATAACTGCTGCAGGAGGCAGAGGCAGAGCATGCCTTCAGTCACACAGTGAAGATCCTTGAGATCTTGCAGCTGCTGCTAAAGGAATTAATTAAAAAATCTGCACAGCCCATCAGAAGCCTTGATAAGCAAAAGTCCTCTCTGGCCCCACCCACTTCCTGGGTTTTGGCCACTGTGTGACACAGAGTGTTGGACTGAATGGGCCACTGGCCTGATCCAACATTGGCTTCTCCAGGGGTCATTTCGTAGAAAAAGAGGTGCAGAAGCTCATTAGCATAACTCATTAGCATTACTTATTTGCATATGCTACACCACCTGACATCACCGGAAGTATGTCAGAAGGCAAAGAAAGAGAGAAAGAAAGAGAGAAAGAAAGAAAGAAAGCTGGCAGAGAGGGGACCGCTACTAATCCAAGCCTCAGAAATACCACCATTCTGGGAGGATAGCTTCAGTGGTGGCTGAAGCCTTCAGAAGGCTGGTCGGAGGAACAAGGACCTTTCCAGGGGACGGGGTCATTTTGCTGCAGCCATGACACAAGCAGGCATTCCCCCACTTGGGGGGGGGGGGGCTGGCACCAACTGGCTCCTGCTCAAAATGACTTCTGGGCTTCTCTTATGTTCATATGTTCTTAAGACACTTGGTGGGCACCAGGAAGATTGTTGGCGGACCCCATGGTGCCCTTGCTCTAGGTGATACGTTCTTTGAAATATGAAGACTTCAGTATCTGATCTTTCTAGAGACCATCATGCCGCAGTGTGCCCACCTTAACAAGCGCTCCAACTGCCTCCGGCTCGCTAGTATCTCAGGCACAGGGAAACAGTTCTCTGCTTCCTGCCTTCCCTTTGACAGGGACCTCCGCCTCTCGGCACACACTTCTAGCCACCGTTCACTATAGGGCAATTGCAAGGAGTCATGAATGAAAATTTACCCATACAATATTTTTGTTCAAGCACCTAAATGGGCCAAGGGTTTGTCGAAATTGGTGGGCCCAGATGTGGCTTTTCAGCAGGGCTTCTGGTTGTCCATCTGAGATCTGATTGGGTGTGCAGATTTTTATGAAGCTGGTTTATTGAACAAAACTGGTTTGCTATTATCTCTAGTGCACACACTGTTTGCATATGAAATATGTTGGCACTTTGGTGGTGGCTGGTAGGGAAGCTGCATAATGCCCTCATCTGAAGCTGCAACAGATCACCATGCAGTCTTCTGGCGTGAAGTTGCCCTGGCAGAACTCTTCTGGGCAGGCTGACCATCTGCTGGTATATTTTTCGGCTACCAACAAAAGGCACCATAGCAGAGGTTGTTCCTGTACACGTACTTGGGTTGCCGTGGAAAGAAGTTGATGGTGTAATTTCAGGTATTTCCAATGGGCAATCCTGTCATTCCTTTTAGTACATCCCTTTGCTGGGGTATCCTCGCTAGAGAAGCAGGCACCACTACTGTTCAGGGGAAAATGGATATCGCCGCTGGGCCGTTTCCTCCCATTACAGATCTCCCGGAGGAAGTTCTGAGGAATCCCAGGAGCCTGGCTGCACTAAGGCCAAGGAGGCCATGAGGACTCATCCAGTTTCAGGTCTTATTGGTTGGCTGTGGTGCTACGCATCATAAGCACACAGGCAGTCAGGAACAGATTTCTAAATCAAAATCAAAATCAGTTTAAATGTTCAAACTGAAGCAGAAGCTTTGACTTTTCTACATACCACATTTTTTGTAATTCACTAATGTAACACACTGTCATTATAGTTACACTTAACAGACAAACCTAAATGAAGCCATACCCCTATAGGTCCAATGAAGTACAAGTAATTCATATTTTGCTGTTAGCCGCCCTGAGCCCGCTGTATGGCGGGGAGGGCGGGATATAAATTGGAATAAATAAATAAATATTCACATTAGTAGCAATACAGGTGCAGTGGCTATGCCAGAATAATTACTCCAGAATAAAAGAACGTGGATCTGTCTATTCTTCCTGGCAAGAACCACTGTGGTGAACATGTTGAGAATGTCGGACTAGTATCTGGGAGACTCGGCTTTGAATCTCCGCTTGTGCCATGGAAGCTTGCTCAGTGACCTTGGGCCAGGGAGAAAGGCAGGGTAGAAATGAATGAATGAATGAAATATTGTTAAATCACAATTTATAATCTAGCCAGCAGTTCTTCAACCTTCTCCAGCCATGTGTTCTGTGGGAATTAGCTGGAGTTTTAAGTACTGATCACTTTCAATAGTAATGGATAAAATCAAAGATAATCTCTGCATATTGTTAATAGTTTATCACTAACTTTTGGAAAAGCAAGACATTGCAAGTAGATAAATAGGTACCACTTTGGTGGGAATGTAACAGCGTTCCATACGCCTTAGCATTTAGTCTTGCCAGCCACATGACCGCAGAAATGTCTTCAGACAGCGCTGGCTCTTCGACTTGGAAATGGAGATGAGCACCGCCCTCTAGAGTCGGATTTGACTGGCTTTTGAGCAAGGGAAACCTTTACCTTTACCTTACTAACTTTCAGAAAGTTCTTGTTTATTCTTTTATACATCTGACTTTACTTGTATGTAACAATTGATAATATTTTATAAACTTGATGAATTGATACTTTCCCCCACCCCTTCTTTCCTTTGTATCCCACTTTTTGGAGAAAATAATATATTTTAAAAAAAAGATAATCTCTGCATGGTTGTTCTTTAATGCCAGCAGGACGAAGTTTTCATCCCATAGCAGCTGCAGACTGTTGTTGCTAATATTGCAATGCAAATCACTGAAGGGGGGGGCAGGGGGGATCTAGTCAAGATTTAGTTTGGTGTATTCAGGAATGCTCCTGCTCCATGTAATCAGTTCCTGGGCATCTTGTATGGCAAGTTAGCATTCAGACTCCAAGGTTGCTTCCAGCATCACAGAAATATACACATTGATCCTTAGCATGATTACTCAGAGGTAAGTCAGTGGGACTCCTAAGAACTCAGTGGGACCTCCTCTGAGCAGTCATGAAAAGAATCAATTTGTATGTTTGCCCCGGAAAAATATACATCAGGTTGCAGCTTTATTGTGTTTCCAGATATACTTTTTGTACAATCTCCAATACCACACCGTCTAATGCTTCTGGTGTGAAATTTACCTTGTGTAGGATTCAACTAGTTTTGGAATTTGCTGTTTTGTTTATCCAGCTGATAACTTACAACTGTTATGGGGACAGCCACTTTCCCTCTTAAGGTGAACTCATACTTTCTAGATACTGGCATCTATGACCTTTCTAGTGAGCTCCCTTAGCAAACAGCCTCTGACATAACCTTTTAACTTGAAGGTACAGTGATCTCTGGTGACTCAACATGTAGCAACCTTTTGGTTAACACAACAACTTATTGATAGTATAAGTGTTGTTGTTGTTGTTTGCAAATGACCTGTCTTGTGAATGCTTCAGCTATTTTGCAAGCTGTAGCTCAATGTGTTTCTGAACCATGATGTCATGAGCTGCAAGCTGGAAATGTGCTGGACTACAGTTGCCCTATGACTGCCATAATGTATGATTACTCCCAAGTTATGCAAACTGAAGACGACAGACAAGTTTAGATCTCTTCAGCCATTATACAGAGTTGGCGGGACTGTTGTTCCTTTATGCCCAGTGTAAACCCATTCAGATGAGTGGTATGAAAGTGGAATAAGGGAAAATGTAGACAGCTCTAATTGGGCCATGGGAATAAAGCACTCTGCCAACCAGTTGCCATTATTTGAAACTAGCAGTAAAGCCCGTTGTGAAAGAAATGCAACGGGCTCTAGAAAGGTGGGGGGAGGCCCTCCCCACACCCTCCCCAGGTCCTTCCTGGTAGGAAAGGTGGGGGGGGGCATCTGCCAGGCTTCTCTGGCTCGGCCACTTCAGCAGGCAAACTAGAGAAGCCACGGGGAAGCCTCCCCGCTTCTTCAAAGGTGGCGGGGGGGGGGGGGCGAAGACGGGCCAGCAACAGGCAGCGCGCCGCTGAGGGTGAGGCCCCATGCCACCTGGCCCTCCTGGCTGCTCCTCCACTGATCTCCTGATGGCTGAAGAAGGCTGGTCAGGCAAATGACCATGCAGCTGCTGAGGTAAACTGTTTGGACTGGAGTTTTGGCAGGCACTGCCTCTGTGGGCAGGACTCAGGCACACCTTCTGGTGGGCAGTCCAGGCAGCCAACTGAGTTTGGCCTGCATAGAACGTTGCCACCCGAAAACAGGGTTTTATATATACAGACAGGATATGACAAATGGCTTCTTCCTGCTATAACCTTTAGGAGTCCCAAGATCACAGTAGGTTAACCCAGAGTGTTGGGGGAAGAGCGCCTGGCTTGCATCTTACACCAATGCATAGGAATGACCAGTTGAAGGCCAGTCACAAGCCAGATTTGGTTTACTGTGAATTAATTTGGCTTCTTGAATCTCTAAACTTTATCTAGGTACAGTACAATGTATCTAGATACCTTTAACTCATACGGAAAATAAATTTGTTATTAAAAATTGTCTCTGTTAAGATTCCATACCTTAATGTTTCATCTATTTGTGTTTTTTTTATAAGGCCATGCCTGTTAGCAACTTTGTTTTAGAGCCTGAGGACACTTGAGTAAGATGGGTGATACTGCAAAATACACCTTCAGCCTCTGAACCACAGGCGCTAGAATAACTTGGCCCCAGAGATTACAGAGGTTGACTGTCTCTGCAGCAGTCTTTTAAATAATCCAGACTTCCATTCTGACAAATGAGGGAGCAGGTGGCAGTCACTGTTCCTGAGCCGTCCAGTTGGGACTCCAGAAGGATCCTTGCACAGGACTGACACCTAATAATGTTACTAGGCCCTACTGCATTGCGCAGACATTAGACATTTTTTACAGAAAATCATGTGCTCTGTTTTTATGGGATTTATCTGAATTAAGACAAAGACAAAACATGCCTTTACTGCAGTAATTTAATGAGGCTGGATTCTTGGTTGCAATGTTGCCCCTTGTGGTAATGCCATCATCAGGTGATACAGCCACATTGATTCCAGTACAGCTTTGCTGTTTTATATCAATTGACGTTTCAGGCCCAGGATGTTCTTTATAATTTGTTCTCAATGACACCTTTGATGCCAGTTTATAGCAGGAGAGTTACTGCTGGAATAGCCTCAAGGATGATTCATAAAGATCCATGAAGGTCCACTTTATGTAAAGATGTATGTATGAGACACTTGCCTGATTCCAAGCCCTTGGCCACACGGGTACATATCAGGGAATCTGGACTGGCCATACCTGTCTATCACACGAATGCACAGTGGCAAGTACCATGGGCGGGCACATGACATCCCTCAAATGACAGGCACATATAAATGCCCAGTTCTCTTTTTCTCCTAGTATTCTAGTATCAATCATTTCCAATATGTTAAAGGATAACTAATGGGCCTGTAGGTTAAGAAGAATCAGTACATTTTGTTAATTCATCCTTGCTTGGTGTCCAGCAACTGGTAGAGAGTGTGGAAGATAAAAGGCTTGATTGGTTATTTTATCATATCATTCCAGGTGATAACTATGATGGCCTTAGAAGTAATATGAAAATGTAACTGGTACCCAGGTGGGTGTTTGTCAGAATAGATGGGTAGATAAAAAACTTGCTGGGGTTGAATACAAACATATTTGTGTATTTGGGAAATGAACAAATTTGGAGAAAAGAAGACTCCCATCCAGTCCAAGAACGCTTGTTGACCAGCTTCTGCTTAATAATCTGTTGTTCATATTCCTCATCTCAGAAAGCAGCAAACAGCAAAACTTCTCATCAACCATGCATAGCTGTACATTTCCCTTCATGCAGCATCACATCATCAGAAGCACAGGGAAAAGGTAGGGGTGAAGGAGAGAGGAGAACAAGAGAGCAAAATATGAGATTAACAGCAAAGAACATTTCAATCAAAAATTCATTTTTTTAATATTTTTTTAAGGATTTTTAATTTTTTTTCATTTGACTTTTAACTTTGTTTCATGCAATATTTCACAGTCCCAATCCCACAGGTTTTTTTCAACTTTTTTTTCAAACAAAGTAGGAAAAAAGAAATAAAGAAGCTGAGGAATTATTAATTTTTGATGTCATTTCTTTTTCTTTCTTTTTTTCAAGCAGGACCAAAATGTCAGAAGAAAATGCTTCATTTTTATCAATTATTTTTGTCCTTTTTTGTTTTTTTCTGTTTAGTTTTGTTATTTCTTTTTTTTTTATCTCTGCAGGCAGTAATATGAGGGTTTGGTATAACCAGCAAGCACTCCTTTTGTGTGTTTGTATGTCGGTGTGTGTGTGTGTGTTGGGTGTGTGTTCACGTGCGTGTGTCCCTCTTAAAATGGCAGGCCACAAACTTTTTTTTTTACTTTTTGTCTTTTTTTAAGTTAACCAGGTAAATTGAGATGATAAAACTCATCAATAGAAGCCCAGAATTTTTTTTTGTCTTTTTGCTTTGTTTTACGTTTTTTAAAAGTTTTTTGTTTTCTTAAACTTTCCCAAAACGTCTTTGCTGAGGTTGACAGAATACTTTCCATTGCTCCAGCCCCTGTCGCTAGGTAAAAGTTGGCTTCTGGTCTCATTTCTCAGAGGCATAGACAGCTATGGCAGGGGGCTCTTGGACTGCACAATTCCCCCCCCCCCCCGAGTGCATTTTCTTTTGTAGGTTCTGAGTGACGTCCCCCCTCCCCCCTCAAATCACCACACACAACTTGATCTGTAAAAGATAAACATGCTCTGATCTCCCAGACCCTCATTGCCCCTCACCGCCCCACCCAACCCCAAAACCCTTGTGTGTCCCCCTCCCCTCCCCCCCGAACAAAAGATAGAAGTCTTTTCCCCTCTCCCACCATTGCAGGCTTCTCCTCCAGGATGCCTTCCCCGAATCATTTGGCTCTCCTCCTTCCCCCACTGCGGGGAACGCCATTCTCCCTCCTGGGCATGTGTGTCTCGTGTGTAATGTGATTTCCCCCTCCCCTTCCCCTTCTGCGGTTAGCAGCAGTCGTCCTCATCGGTTTCGCTACAGGGTTCATGCAGTCCTTTGCGTGAGCCCGTCCCACGCGCCGTGGTTGGTCCGTGCGTGTGATAGTATCCATTGGGGAGCCGCCGCCGGCCGTGCCGGGAGGGCGAGAGGGAGGACGAGTCGCTGCCCCCCTGGGAAGTTCTGGGGCCCCCATGCTGCATCGTCTCGTAGGGGAAGGCTTCCTCGCTGGCCGGGGTGGCATAGTCTGGACTCCGGTAGTAGCCACTGCCATGACGGGGTCCCGGGTGTGGCTCTGAAACGTGTGGGGCCGACCACCGACTGCTGGCATGGCGGTAGGCCCGCGGCGAGTCGTTTCTCGGTGGGACGGTGTGCCTCTCCAGGGCCGGAGACCTGCTGCGGCGCTCGGAGATGTGGTGCTCGGCGGGCAGTGAGGGGTAGCGCCTCGGCGCCGGGCTGGCAAGTCGGCTGGGGTGTGCGGCCTGCAGTTGCTGGGGGCCGGTGTTGACGGCCTTACGGACCACGGGGGAGTAGGAGATATGTGGCCGGGGCGTAGAAGGGGTCTGTGGGAGCTGGCGGCGGCCTCGCCTCGGGGTGCTGGTGCCAGACGTAGAGAGGACTGGACTCCCACTTACGGAACTACTGCCCTACACGAAAATTGAAACAAAGGAAATCAAAAAGAAAAATATACAAGGAAAATCAACCGAGAAGAGACAGGAGGGAAGGTGGGCAGGGTTGGGAAGGGCACGAGGTAGGCAGGTGGGACACAGAGATGAGGACGAGGAAAAAATAAAATGATAGGGGGTTAAACAAGGAAGGCAAAAGAACGACAAACCAATTGAATGGAGAAAAGAATAGTAGCAACAGCCACATCAGGGTGGACAGAATCGGAGGGAGAGGAGGGCAGGGGAGACAACAAAGAAGGGCACAAATAAAGTAAACCAGAGGGGGTGGGGGAAGAACACAAAACCAAAGCAAAAAGAGAAATGAGAAATGGAGTTTTGTTTTGGTAAGTTTCAGGGTTTAAAAAGTAGCAAAAGAATTTTATAAAAATTACTTGCACACTTCCAAAAAGAAAGCAAAAGAAAAGAGTAGGAAAATAATTTGTATTAAAAAGGGGGAACAAAGTTTAAAGGAGAAAGGTAGGATGAGGAGAAGGGTTTGCAAAGCATGGGCCCATATTGCATGTTATCAAAGTGACTGGGGGAGGGGGGATTAGAAAAGATATTTGGAGCTTAAAAAAGAAAAGAGGGACAGATAAGGGTAGGATTCAGGAAGTGGCAAAGGGTGGGGATGGAGATCTAGCAAGGAAAGAGGAGGGAGAACACTGGGTCTGGAGAAGTTTGGAACAGAGCCGAACTCTTGACGGAGGCTGCCAGAGTGCTGCTGTCCTGTATGAGAACTGTTCGCTCACCTACTGTCCTGTATGAGAACTGTTCGCTTTGTTGGGATTGCTTAGAAACATGCTAACAGCAGGAGTATTCACAGCTCACCATCTGTACAGCATATTGTTGTTAAATATATTTCTCATGGAGAGTGGAACTTTTTAGTGGCCAGCTCCAGCACTCAAACAGCTATTGGCCAGGCCAAGGCCTGTGAAGTAGCCCACTAGGAGTCAAGGTTGACATTTTATATCTTCCTTTCTATGATGCTGTGCCAGTTTAGATTGATGATGTTGGCACTGACCTGATCTTCCCAATAGTATAGGGTACTCCGACTGCATTTGCAATTCATGTGGCACTGGATAGGTTGGAAACATGCTTTTTCTAACCTGGTGAGCCCTGCACCAACTGAGAGTACATTCCAGACACAGGTGTCTGAGGCAACCTCTCAGTTTGTGCACCTCATCCTCAGCAGAGATCTCCAAGACAGTTGATGAGCTTTCCTTGCCCAGTTCATACAGGGCTCACAATACATCAGAGTAGTGCTCTCAGCCCCGTAGCCAGGATTTTTTTCTGTGTGGGGCGCTAATTCAATTAATGCTAATTTAATCAATGCCCCAACAAAAGCCAGCTTCTGTGGCCAAAGTGGAAAGGGGGGGAGAAACTGGAGGTGGAGGAGGCGGAGGAGAAAGCTGCAGCAGCAAAAAGAAATGACCCTTTCCAATGGAACGCAAACACACAAAGTATTCCAAACCCACTTCTCTTTCTTTCTCTGCCCTCGCTTCTTCCCTAGCAGGGCTTCTGCTCTTGTTTGGTCCCTTCACATGCTAGTGGAAATGCCTCCTAGCTCTGTGTGTGTGTGTGTGGGGGGGGAGATGAAGAGAAATGGGATGGAGATGAGAGGGGTGCTTTCCTCCTCAGCCACCTCTCTGCCTCTAAAGACTCTCGGCAGGTTCCCACTGTGGGAGGCGCCTTGGATGAGGCAGGTAGGGTAGCGGTTGGTGAGCTCATCAAGCCCTACAAGGCCAGGGACTTCTCTGGGGGGAGGGGGGAAGAAGGCAGCACAGTGCAACAGGCTCCCCTCTCCCTGCCCAACTGACAAGAGTGTTTCAATAAGGCTTTGAAGCCTTCAAGAAGGGAGGAAGGCAGCGTGGAAACAGGAAGGGAAGGACGGGCCAACAAGGAAGTGAGGTTTAAGGAAGGAGGACAGAAGAGTGGTTGCAGTGGGAAGAGCCAGTGAGTGGCCGTGATCACGGTGGTGCAGCAACAGGGGAGGGGGGTCTGGCTTGTTGGAGAAATGAGCATGTAACACAAGGCCTGAGAAATTCAGTCATTATAGGGTTAACCTATGCAACTTGTTTGTTTACCTTTGTTAGCCTGGAAGTAATACCTGGCAGCTGGCCAATTAACTCTAAGCCCGGGAAAACTAAAGGTGTACTGTTCTGCTAATTGATCACTGATATCAGGTGTTTCCTTTCAGGGGTCAAGAAGAAGGAGAGATCCTCCATTACACTCTCCTCACTCTCTATCAGGATGTCTTAGTGTGCAGACGCAGCAGAATGCTGCTTAGTAAGCATGTTTTGTTTATTTGTAGCTAATCCCATTTACCTTTTTCCTTTAGTAATAAACTTCTTTTAAACTAAAAGAAGCAATCTCTTCTTTCCAGAAAAGCAAGATTCATTACTCTGAATTTTCTTGATTATTGGACAAAAGTCCTAACAAATGGTAGCAAGAGAGTCTGGTTCTCTTAAAAGCTTTCTGGATTGATTGAGAAAGAGAAATAGGGAATAAGAGCTAGAGGCTTGGATTTTTAAAACGACCAACTTTTTTTCTTCCTGCTCTCAGAGCAATCTTGCAGCCAGAAAGGCCCAACCCTGTTTCCTTGCTGATCAGGGGGAAACCTATGCTGGATTGCAGTTTGCCAGGAGCAAAGGATCTTTTTTGACTGGATTAATTTTTGCCTGCTGTAAATGGAGCTGAGCCTGGAGCACCGGAGACAGAGACGCTGCCGGGAGAACAAAGGACAAGGAAGGCGAGGCACAGGAGCCTTTTGAATTTTGCGCTGCTGCTGCTGCAGAGAGAGGAAAGATTAACCCTGCGAGCTCCTGGAGAAGTAGATGAGTGAGCCAGATTCCAGCGAAGCTGCTCAACCTGTGCTTCTACCTCAAATCCACAGGGACGTGAGTAACAAAATGGCTTTTAATGCCCCATCCCAGGAAATGCCAAATCTCAGACTTACAAAGGCTAACTATCAGTGGTGGGAGGAGTATTTGAAGAGTCGCCTGCAGACTCACAATGCCCTTCAAGTATTAACAATTGAAAATCCCCCAGAAACTGACCCTGATAAGACACAATTTCTTATGATGGATGGTTTTGCTAAAGCCCTGATTTTAAGGAGTATCCCCTACACAGAGGTACCAGGATTAAGAGGGCTAGCCACGTCCAGATTGATGATTAAACACCTAAAGGGCAAATTTGATAAACACAGCAAGAGTAAAATCTATTCCCTCAAGGGAAAGATTTTTGATTTCAGGATGAAGGAGGGAGACTGCCTTCCCAAAGAGATGGACAAATTAATGGGCATTTACACACAGCTTAAAGACCTGAATGAAGCACCCTCTGATACAGATATGATTTCGTCAATTCTTAAGGGTCTGCCTGGCTCCTATAAGTCTGTAACCAGTATGATTAGACTGAAAGATGATCTGACTTTAGAAGGTCTTTTGTCTGCACTAACTGAGGAATATGATTCTAGAAATTTGAAAGAAAGTTTGTCTGATGAGATGTCTGTTTTGAGCCTAAAGCATGGACAGAGATTTAAAAGGAAAATAGAGTGTTTTATATGTGGGAAAAATCCTCTTGCAAAATACTGCTCTTCTAAGTATGCACCTAATGATGAGCCCCAAGAACAAAGAGCCACAGGAGCACATGGTTCCAGTAACAAAGAACCAGCCAGTGGAAGGGGAAGCCATTATGGGAGGAGCAGAGGTCACGTTTCACATGCACAGTGCACAGAAAAGAAGTTTGCAGCACAGACACAGGACAAAGGCCATAATTTTAGAATCACTGATGAGTTTAACAAAGATGATAAGAAAATATTTTTAATCGATTCTGGCGCTTGCACACATGTGTGTAGAGAAAAAGCCTGGTTTAGTAACATAGATGTTGAAAACAAACCAAGAATTTACCAAGCTAACAGGGAATTATTGAATGTACAAGGTGTTGGAACTGTAAAATTACAATTGTATACTACAGATAATCAAATAATTGATGTTGAATTGCAAAATACAGCTTATGTGCCCGAAGCTGTTGAGAACTTAATTTCAACAAAAAGCCTCATGAACACTGGACATATCGTCCTGCTCAAACCAGAGCAAGGAAGTAAGGTCTCTACCAAGGCTGGAGAGCTTGAATTTAAAGTGGAAGAGAAAAATGGCTTTCATTACCTTGTAGCTTGTGATGATGAGGAGACAGAAACTTTTGATGTTGATCCTGATGAGGAACTAGAGACTGTTGATGATAAGGAACAGATTTGCCAGACTAAGGATGCTTGTGATGATGCTTGTAAACATGAAAAATGTTTATTTTCGTGGCATATTAAAATGGGACATAGAAATTTGAAATCTGTTGAGCAGTTGTTAAAGCAATGTGGAATACCTGTTGTGCATTGTGAAAAGAGTGAAACTAGATGTGAGACATGTCTCAGAGCAAAGGGAGACGCCCCAACTTATTCTGGGAAAACTCCAGCGCAAAATCAAGAATTTCTGGAAACTGTATACGGTCATCTTGTTGGGCCCTTACCTGCATCCCTGGGTGGGAGCAAATATTTTGTGACTTTCACAGAGAATAAAACAAAATACACTTATGTGTATATGCTGAGAAGTAAGGATGAAACACTGCGCAGATTTAAAAATTATGTGGCTATTGTTAAAAATAAATTTGGCAAAGCACCTCAAAGCTTACTCACAGATGGAGGTGGTGAATATTGTAATGCTGAATTCAAACAATTTCTACAAGAGCAAGGAATTCAACATAAAGTACCCATTGCCTATTCACCCCAGCAAAATGGAGCTTCTGAGAGATTAAATAGAACACTGCAAGGGATGTGCAGAGCTATGCTAATGCATTCTGGACTGCCAAACGGTTTATGGGCAGAAGCCCTGAACACAGCAGTGTACTTACACAACAGATTACCCTCAAATATTATTGGAACCTCTCCTTTTCAGGCGTGGTATGGAAAACAGCCTGGTCTAAGGCATATCAAAGCTTTTGGCGCAAAAGTGTATGCACACATACCAAAGGAAAAGAGGGGAAAACTTGATCCACGAGCTCAAACTGGAATTATAGTAGGCTATCCTGTTGGTGGGAAAGGGTACAGGATATATGATCCCCAAACCCACACAGTAGAAGAACGCAATGTTGTTTTTGTTGATGAGACTGTATTGCCTAGTGTTTCCACTGCAGCTGATCCAAAGATGCCTGGGACTGCACCTGATGAGTTCGTTGCTTGGCTACCTGTAGTGACCGCTGGTGAACTGGCTGGGGAACTGGCAAGTGAAGCAGCAGGTCCACCTTCTGAGGAAACTACTGAAACAGAAGGGGAAGCAGGGGCCACACCAGAGGAAGCGGCCCAACCCACGGCAGAACCCACAGCAGAACCCACACCCGGTGTGAGGCGATCAGAAAGGAGCACTAAGGGACAACCTGCAATGAAGTATGGATTTTGTGAACTTGTGCAACCTGCAAAGGAACCCAAGAACTGGAAGGAAGTTTGCAACTTACCTGCGAGTGAAACAGGCAGATGGCTTGAAGCAATGGAACAGGAGCTGCTATCCATTAGCGAAAAAGAGGCTTGGACTCTCACTCAACTACCTCAAGGCAGAAAGCCTGTTGGATGTAAATGGGTCTTCAAAATAAAGCACAAGGAAGATGGAACTGTGGAGCTATACAAAGCACGCCTAGTAGCTAAAGGCTACTCACAGCAATATGGGACTGACTATTTTGAAACTTTTGCTCCAGTTACTGACCAAGCAACATTCAGAACACTTCTAAGTGTTGCAGCATCTAGGAACATGATAGTAGAGCATCTTGATGTAAAGACTGCTTTTCTCAACGGAGAACTATCTGAAGAAATCTACATGGAACAACCTGAAGGTTTCAAGATCAAAGGTCAAGAAAACTACGTCTACAAACTCAATAAAGGACTCTATGGCCTAAAGCAAGGAGCAAAGGCCTGGTATGACAAACTTACTGAACTTTTAAACAAGCAAGGCTTCAAGCAAGGGAAAGCTGAATCTTGTCTGTACACTAGAATCAGAAATGGACAATACCAGTATGTTCTTGTTTACGTTGATGACTTGATCGTGGCTTGTCAAAACAGAGGAGACATCAAAGCAATAGCTGATGGACTGAATAAGGAAGTGGAAGTCAAACAGCTAGGAGATGTTCAGCAATATCTTGGAATGCAAATTGAGAGACGCGAGGATGGAACTTTTCTTTTATGCCAGAAAAGAAAGATTATGGACTTTATAGAATCTGTTGGCATGAAGAACTGCAAAGCTTCAACAATCCACTTGAACCTGGATATCTGAAGGAGAAGGACGGCACACCACTAAAGGACATAGGAGGATACAGAGAGGCTGTCGGAAAGCTCTTGTACCTGAGCAAATCAACGCGTCCAGATATTAAAGCGGCAGTTGGATTTCTAAGTAGAAAAGTAAGTTCGCCAAATCATCATGATTGGAGCGCAATAAAGAAGATGGCACATTACCTAAGAGGAACAATGGACTTAAAACTAAAAATTGCACCAACTGAACAACCGAGACTAGTCAGCTACATGGATGCCAGTTGGGGAAAAGAGATAAACAACTACAAGTCTGCCAGTGGATACCTATTCTTTTATGGAGATGGACTGATAGACTGGACTAGTAGAAAGCAGACTGTTGTAGCGCAATCCACAGCAGAAGCTGAGTGCATTTCAGCAGCAAGTCCCTGCAGCAGACTTGAATGGATCTTTGAGATGTTGAAAGATTTTGGAATAATTGAACCTGTACCTATACTTATGTTAGAGGATAATCAAGCTTGTATAACTATATGTAAGGAAAAGAGCACGACTGCTAGAAGTAGATCTATTGGTATTAAATGTGCATTAGTTAAAGATTTGTACCAGAAAAGGTTGATAGAGATTAAGCATTGTTGTACAGAAGAGATGGTGGCTGATGTCCTGACTAAGCCACTGACCAAAGACAAGTTTGAAAGACTTCGTGAAATGTTGAATATGCTTGATGCTAATGTTGAATAATGTTTGTGTATGCATGTATAATGACTTGCATTTCAGGTCTTGAGAAGGGGTGTTGGAGAAATGAGCATGTAACACAAGGCCTGAGAAATTCAGTCATTATAGGGTTAACCTATGCAACTTGTTTGTTTACCTATGTTAGCCTGGAAGTAATACCTGGCAGCTGGCCAATTAACTCTAAGCCCGGGAAAACTAAAGGTGTACTGTTCTGCTAATTGGTCACTGATATCAGGTGTTTCCTTTCAGGGGTCAAGAAGAAGGAGAGATCCTCCATTACACTCTCCTCACTCTCTATCAGGATGTCTTAGTGTGCAGACGCAGCAGAATGCTGCTTAGTAAGCATGTTTTGTTTATTTGTAGCTAATCCCGTTTACCTTTTTTCCTTTAGTAATAAACTTCTTTTAAACTAAAAGAAGCAATCTCTTCTTTCCAGAAAAGCAAGATTCATTACTCTGAATTTTCTTGATTATTGGACAAAAGTCCTAACATGGCTGGCATTCTCCCGGGCTAGGGCAGGGCTCCTGAGTGGGGGAACTTCACCCCACTGTGCCCCACTGTGGCTATGGGCCCGAGTGCTCTGTCTAGCCATTGTAATATAGTTGAAGAAAACTAAGATACTTAATGGGAAGCAGAAAAGCAGGTACTAACACTGCACTCCTGAACAGTTACATCCTTCTGAATTTATTGGTTCCAAATTGCGTGATTCTGCTTAGGCCTGCACTATCAGTCTTCAAGATTGGGGCCACTAAATCAGTGGAGACCTTTTCAATTAACTTTTAGACATCTAGACATCATGTACTGCTCACACTTCCACCATCTGATCTCTGCTTGCTAGCTGCCCTATGGCTGCTCTTACTTTTCAACTTCTTGAACTGTTTTTGTCAGTGAGCCCATATTATGTTACTTGTTCCATGAGAATGCTGTTCATGCAAAAAAATTTTTTAGAAGAGAAATTAAATATACATTTCAAGGCACAGTAGATTGTACAGTCACCTATAGCTAAGCACAAAACCAATTTAAAACAATTCAGAAAACGTTGGCTTTGTGCCACAGAAAACATGATAATCCACTGAGTAAGATTCAAAAAATGCATCTTCTGTATTGTGACTGCAGTTCAGAGAGGTAGTTAAGATAATGGTCAGGACCGTTAACCTGATTTGTCTTGGCTGGGAGACTTCGGGTGTTCATGAGGCTGACACTGTCAGTTGATGGTTTTCATACAAGGAAACAAGGTCAGGGCTGCCATCTATTGTGTTAGATATGCACCTACTCAGATATGTTCCGAGAATCAGTGGGAATTGGCAGTCACAGGCCCAGGACGGTGTTCAGATCTCTTAACAGTTATAAAGCTTAGGAAACAGCAACTTTGTTCATAGCAAATAATAATGGGTAAGTTGGGAGGGCAGAATTTTTACTCTGGTAGTATAATCGTTGTGTCCTTTTCTAGTGCGGGTCAACAATATTTGAAAAGGGCTTTTTGTCTGGTTTATGTGACCATGGTACTGTGTAATCGCTCATCTCTGGGGAGCCCCTCAGGATTTCCTTGTCAATTTCACTCCCCACCAGTCAACTGAGAGTGAAATTGACAAGGAAAAGCCTCTGTCTGCCATCCCTTCTCTAGCTGACATGTGGCAGCTGGAAAAGGGCTGGCAGGGAACCCAGGCACGTTGAAAATGCCTTTCTGTCCCTCCCTGATCTGGGGGAGGGAGAGAAAGGCATTTGACCATGCCCCCCCGCACTTCCCTGAGTCTCTCCGCAATAGCGAAGGGGCTCAGGGAAGAAAGGGGCATGTGAGCATGCCTGTCTTCCTTTCCCCAGCCTGTCCGTCGTGGTGGGCAAGCTGGGAAAAGGGGCAGGCATTCAGACATGCCTGGACTCCCCTCTTGATCTTCTCCAGGTGTGAGATGATCAGGAAGGGAACCCAGACATGTTGAAAATGCCTTTCTTTCCTTCCCCAATCTGGGGGAGGGAGAGAAAGGCATTTACCCATGTCAGCACCTGCACTTCCCCAAGTCTCTCCGCAAAAGCTCAGGAAAGAAATGGGCCATGTTTGCCTGGCTGCCCTTGGTTTCCCCAGCCTGCGCACCTTCCTGATCTTTTTTTTGGGGGGGGGGGTGTAGGAGACTAGAAAGGCGATGCTGAAGTTCCTGGGATCTTTCAGATCCCAGGCACTTCAGCAGCACCTTTCCCTGGCCATCTGATTTGGGGTGGGGGTGGGGGGAGAGACTAGAAAGGCGATGCTGAAGTAGGGTGGTAAAGCTCGGGGGTGTGGAAGAGGCACACTTCCATGCTTGCCCTGTGCTTTCCCAGCCCCCCCTGCCTAATATGCTAAGAAGCTGCGCCACCAGGGGTGTGGCCTGATATGCTAATGAGTTCACCTATTATGCTAATGAGTTCCTGCTGGGCTTTTTCTACCAAAAAAACCCTGACTACATCTCACAGAACTGAAGCAAGTCAATCAACTGCTGTTGAGATTACATACTAATAAAGGAACAATGATGAAGTACTTCCAAAGATAATGGTCTTGTGATCACTACAAAACAACGGCAACAGATACTGTGGTTCAGAGTACATGGGGCCTTACTGTGCAAGTCTGAGAGAACCCCAAGCAGTATATCTTGCTGGAAATTGTAACCCTCCCTCTCCACATAGCCTGTGTCCAATGTGTGTTTGTCACATGCATGCAGTTGTGTGATGTCTGTTTTTCCTCCACTGCTTGGATGTGATATGTACAGCTTGTAAGCACGCGCGTCTGTTTAGCTGCAGCTTCATTCCAAACTTTCCAGATTCACAATCCCCAAGAGAGTTCAGTGCCACTAGCGTATCAACAAAGGGGGTCACACCACAGACACTGGAAAAAGAGGCCAGCGAGCTGGGCAGGGGCCATCTGCTGAATCAGTTTGGTTTTTGTTCTCTGTGCACCAACCATCTTACCTGCACCCTCCCCTCGCCGTGACAGCAGAGCCAAGCACAATGGATACAGAAATAAATATAAATTAAAGCAGATTGGCCCGGAGATCCTGAGTAAAGTGTCCAAATTTTCCAATGGAAACCAACGAGAACCAAAAAACAAATTTGCTTGGGATTGGGGTGGCAGGCGGGGGCCCTAAACTGAAAACAACCAAATAAATGACTGAAAACAGAGCATTTGTCAACAAGTCACTGCAGACTTATCCCTAAACATCTCTCAACAAAAGTGCAGTGGAGTTCACAAATAATGACAGCACATGCCAACCATCTTGGGAGCTTGGCTTTATGATTGTTCAATATCCCACCAGGGCACTAGATTGATTATTAAAGGGACACACTCACTTGAAAGATTGGCAAGCATAATTTCACATTTGGATTTTCAGCTACAGTGCAAATGTGTCTGCTGAATCTGGTGGGAGCATTTCATTTTGACTAAGGCAAGGCTTAGTTTCCCATGTGGCCTTTGCGTGTATAATATGTGGACTGGTGACACAGTGGTGACACATTGTTGATCTTATCAACATGGGGTAGATCCAAAAGAATCACTCTGACTGGCAATCTCGGTCCTGTTCTTGTTCTGATGCAATGGCTTAACACACACAGGCACGACAATAATAGCAACTGAATGAGTCTAGATTGAGCCCTGTGAAAAAAACAGCTTTGCTAGAGTCCATGGGTCAGTCTAATTTGTCCTGAGAAAGGTTGTGCCTCCTGTGGTATTTCCAATGATAGAATTCCCCATTCACCTCCTCAGCATAGGTACTTTAGTATCTCCTGCTGTTCTTCCCTTTAGGAAAAGCAGAGAAAAATGGTATGTTATATCCAGAGCAGCCTTTCTCCAGTCACTGATTCTCAGTATCATGGCTTCATTTTGTGGTATCTTGAGGTGGCTGTAAATGTGATTGAAAGACCTGGGTTTACTGGTTCCTCTCTGCATATGAACAGCACAGTAAGTAACTGGAGGCCAATAGCAGGCAAACTGCCATGAGCTGTCTGCTACAAATGTCTGATAAAAAGGATGGGTAAATGGGTTCTCTTGGATTAAACAGCTGCTGAGATGGGGTAAAAGAGGGAACCACTTGAAGCAAAATGTACTAGATATTTTCTCTGCACCATTTACTGGAAATCAAACTTTTTCATGTAGTCCCAATATGGCAGAAAAGCAGTGGGTAACTTCCACATCCATCCTTTTCTAATTCTCATCAATGCACCTGGTAGTTCATATAGATATATCTATACCACAAATTGGTTTGATTTTCAATTTTTCTCCACAGGGGTCCCTGGGAAATGAAGTTTTGTGAGGGGTACAAGCAATCTCTAGCAACTTGTAGCACTCCCACCAATTTATTTCCAGTATTCTTGGAAGCCAGAGGGAGCCATGGCAGTTAAACTGACATGAACTCCTAGCTTATATATGCCCTATGACCTCTTTTGGGGAGTTATGCTGGTATGTTTTCTGTCCTCTTTTCTCAGACCCTCTTGTAAAACAGATGGAGCACCATCTCTCACAGCCCTTCTTCCATGGACCTCTCAAAATGTGTGCAGCATGCATTAAAGCAACTGCAAGATACTTCCACAAGTACCATTTCAGCAGCAACAGTACAACATCTGACCCACACGTATCTTTCTGAGGTGTGAGTGATTTGTACTTTTTACTACTTTAAAAATAATTATATATAGGTGTTCAATAGGAAAGTATGCAAACTATAACTAAGAAAAAGTCGAAAGTTCAAAAATAGCTGAAAAAGGGAACTGAAAAAGATTAAAAAGGCCACAGTCAGGTATTCCACACTGGGAAGGAGCTATGCCCATTGTCCCTTAATTATTAAGTCACAGCCTGCAGCCCACAAAGGTTTGCAGAGCTGCATTCTGTAGAGGCACTGAATGCACTGCCTTGAAAAGTCCCACCTTTCCCCAGCTACAAATACATAGCTGTGCCCAGAAAATGCAATATCCCACACTAGCATTCTCTCGAGGGATTGGCAAGCCATCTAGGAGCTACAGATAAAAAGGAATGTGCTGTTAGTGTAGAAGATGGAGCAAGTGAGAAGCCTGTGAAATCACAAGGTTAACAGGGACTTTTGTAATTACCTAGTTCAGCCACCGGCAGTTCTTCAATTTGCACACCTACTGCTGGGTGAATATTCTTAGGTTGTATAATTCAGAGGAAGAGCTACCACAGCTCTTCTAGACAACCTATTTCACTGCTCAACAGTTCCTGTTCTAGAAAGCCTATCCAGAGATCTCTTCTAAATTCTCCTTTGCTGCTTCAAATTCACTGCATGTTGCTTGGAGGCCACAACCCAGGCTCTAAAAACTCATAGCCCATGCTATTTTGACTCCCCCCCCAATTAACCAAGGCTATTTAATTTTGAACATATTCACACTAGCTTATTTTCTGGGTTCTGTCCCAGGAAAAGCAGGTGCCATCTGCACCAAACGCGGGGGGGGGGGGGGGGGCACACTGGTTTGAGCTTAACTTTCTTGCTACAGTTGTGAAAAAAACCTCAGCTTCTCACAAAAGATACTTTCACCAGGGTTTATTTCAGAAAGACCCAACAGGTCAGGCTTCCTCCGAGTCCTAGCTTTGATGGTGAGGCTTCATACTTTAGCTGTACTACCATCAACTATCTGGGACATTTATAACTGTCTCTTTTGCCTCCTTGGTCTGTCAGCTGACACAGCATTAGCAGAAGGCCTGAGATATGCCTCCCTCTCTTTAATGATTAGCTGAAAGCCACTCCTAGTGCATAGATGAGCAGCTCTGTCTTTACTGGAGAGAAGCTGTTACATTGCTTCACAGTAAAGGCATCATTTGCATCTCAAACCACAATTGCTTCCATTTACTCTTGGCATGTTTGGAACAGCTTAATAAATGTTAGTTGAACTGAAGAGTCAGGGCAGGTAAAAAAAGAGGGGGGAAATGTGGAAATTTCACCGGGGGGGGCAAATTTTGTCCAAATCTCAGTGTAAATTAACAATAAGGCAACCCAAAAGAGTACTAAGGGAACAAACTGCTCATGCAGCAACTAAGAATATACATTTTTATTTTAAAGCTTGTTTTAATATTGATAATTTTATGGCTGTTTTTAATGATTTTATTGGGTTTGTGAGCCGCATTGAACAGGTTTCTAGAGAACTGACATATAAATCTTGTAAACAAATGAATAAATTCTCCTGCTGGCTGCTTTAGGCCCTGGTACAGGGAAATCCCTAAATAATTCGAGACCAGAGCACCTGAAGGACTGCCACCTCCTGTATCAAGCTGCCTGCCAACTAAGACCAGCCTCTCCAGCCCATATGACTCTTTTGAGCCGTGCCAGGCACGAGTGCCTGGTGGATTTAAAGTACACGTCCAGACCTCAACATCTGGGAATCATGCCAGTTTTGTTAGTAGCCCATCAATCCCCGTTGGGGATCTGTACCTAAAATATACTAGTTAAAGTTGGGTTAAAACTGGCCGATGGGCCAATGCTGGACTTTCCACCGTCAGGTCGTACCTCCAGCACACAATCAGCCTGTGGGGATGGTCTCCAGACCATCCCGAACAGCTGCCATTTTAAAAAACTTTTAGTGATGTGCACATAACCGCTTAAACAAGCGATGTCCCCAGAGCTCTGCTCAAGTGATCCAAACAACGTTGTTTCTGACGGTCCCCTGAACTTTGTCAACTTTATTAAGTGAAACGGTACCTAGAGAAAGGTACCACTGGCCGTGTTTTTAGTATGCATATGTGCGGAGAAACAAATATATGGTGAGGCGCGACAGGATTTTTTTTTTAAAAAAAGCTGACCGCACGGCTCCTCAAGGCGGATGCCATCTAGACAATCCACCGCAGGAGTCATGTGCAGTGAAGCGCTTCACAGGCGGGCTGTCTGATCGTGCAATGCTGGATCAAAAAGATCTAGCTCAAATTACAGCCGGGCCAATGGCGGGATTTGCTGCCCATCAGAACACACTCAGAAACAGACTTCCGGAAGAAATGTGCTCAATGGCAGACGCCTCCCTCCGCTTCTGCGGGAGAGGCGGACCGCTCTCGGCGGGGTAGAAGGGGTTCCGGACAGGTGCCGAACCCCCAGAGACCCTAGTGAGGGAGCTCTGCCTGGGGTGGCACGAAGGGAGCCTCTCCTTGCGGTGGCGACCGCGGGATCGAGGCACCCTTCATCACCCCCATAGCTTCTCCCACCGTAGAAGCCTTCGGGCTATCCAAGCGTAACCATGAAGCAGCAGAGAATATCAATCGGAGAAGCAATAAACCCTCCTGATACTCAGTCGTGAAATCGTGAGTCTCAAATAAAGTCTGTAAATTAAAGTGGCTGGGATGGGGGGGGGTGGATCGCTCCCCCCCCTCCCATAACGGAGCTTACATTACGAGACTTTCCCACGGCGTTGCTGCAGTCCCGGAAGCATTTTCGAAGTGCTGGAGGGCTGGTTCGTATGCGCGAATAAAAGATCTTTTAAATGACATTAGTGCGATAAAGATATTCCCTTCCTTGGACTTCCTTATCTATCTATAAACAAAAGCGGAATAGCAACAATGGCGGGGAGACAAAGACCCTCCCCTAAGCCAGGAAGCGGAGTTCCGAGTTCAAAGGGCGATACCACAGAGATGAGCTCAATGCTCTCAGCGATGCTGCGACCCCTGGTGGATCGATGACTACTCTCAACGCTAAGATGGATTCAATGCAGAAAGAAATGAAAGAGTCTGGGAAACGAACTGAAAAGCTACAACAAGAACTCTTGGAAGTAAAAGCGACAACAAGTAAGCATGACTCAAGACTACAAAAAATCGAGAAAGAAAAGGCCTTTCAAAGTGACAACGTTTTAAAACTCCAGATGGAACGTTCGAATTTTTTCCTGCGGCTTCAGAATGTTCCTGAAAAAAAAGAGGAGGATCTTAAAAAACTGTTGAGCGATGCACTAGCACCGGTGGCAGGTATGGAAGCGGAACAAATATTAAGCGACATGGATTTGGTCTATAGGACCTATCCAGATTTTGTTAATCTCACCTGGCAGGTTTTTCTTTTTATGATAAGGTTCTCCAAAAGATCAACAAGGGATGTGGTATTAAAAGCCACAAACAGAACAATGCTGAAGATCCAGGAAGAGGAAATCAAGGTTCTAAAAGACATTCCATTTGAAATTAGGAAAAGAAGAAAAGCCTACAGAAGTTTGACTACATGGTTACAGTCTGAGTCAATTACCTACCGTTGGAAAATTCCAGAGGGACTGTTTTTCAGCTACAAAGGCAAGAATCACAAGATTGACTCTATTGAACAAGCAAAATCATTTTTGGAAAAATGCAAGAAAAAGGAAACGGAGAGAGAATCAGATGACTCACTAGAAGCGCAGGAAAGCATGTATGGTTTTGATGGCTCAGAAAGCGGAGAAGAAATATTGGACTCGGAAAAGGGAGCTGCTGCTCCCAAGTCCAGCAAAGAGACTAAAAAGACAAGAAGAGGACCGAAGAAGAAATAATGTCATAATTTTTTTGTTTAGTGATTACACTATGTCAAAATGTAAATGGAAGTAATAGGCGTTTCTTCGTAGCCATATGTACCGGTCCACCAGTTAGGTTATTTACAGAAGCAGCAACATAATAATTAAGTAGTTAAACCAAGAAAGTATATTGCTTTTCAACTGAATAAGTTAGTTAATATGATTATTGCAAACAGTATTCTCTGTATAGGGTAATACAGTTTAGTTATTAGCGTTTTAGATGTAGATATAGGATGAAAAACCAATAAAAATTTTATATATATAAAAAAAAGAACACAGTCAGAAACAGTTTTTCTGTAGTGATGCTTCACCTGTTTAATGTATTTCCCACAGAAATTCTCCTAGTGTCTAGTTTACTATCTTTTAGGTACCTTATGGGAAAAAATTATTTGCTGAGCCTTCCTATTAGTATTTGTTTGTGTGTTATGGAAAAAACTAGTTAGGGAGAAGCTATTTTATACTGCTGCCATTTTATCTGCTTTTTGCTGCTTTTAAAATGCTCTTTTACATTTTATAACATTAATTTCTTGCAGTTTTTTTACTTGCTATTTTACTCTATTTTACTCAAGTTAATTTAAAACAACCCTATGTTATCATTTTACTGATGTTATTATTTTACTGTTAGCTGTTTTGAATATAATGTACATAGAAGCAGCTAATAATTAGTCACTCAAATAAATAGACAGCTAGAAAGAGACGAGGTTGAGCAGTGAGGTAGTCAAACTTGACAATGGCTTCAAACTATTCAGAATGGAGAAATTCCAAGCAGGTGGTAAAGAGCTCAAAGAAAAACTCTCTGAAGAGGGTGAATAGGCAACAGGATGCAACTTATATTTAATGAAGTAAATGTAAAGTGAGGCACTTAGGGACAAAAAAAAAAATCCTAACTGCATATGTATGCTCATGAGGTTTAAATGGACTGGGCCTACCATGGAAAGAGATATCGAAGTCTCAGTGGAAAACTGACAGAAAACACACCCATATCAGTCAAAGCATGCTCACCCCACATTCTAACTATACCGTAGTGGTAATGTGAACTGCTCCTTAAGCACACCCTATGTGTGTGTGTGTGGTATATATATGTATATGTGTATATAAATATGTGTGTGTGTGTGTATGGAGATATGTGTGGGTATATATGTGTATGTATACACACACACACACTTCCACATTTACAGCATCTATAAGTTCTGCTTAGGCCAAAGAAGGCCACTACTCCCATAACATAGGTCTGGAAACTGATGACTCTGGAAGGACCCATAGCCCTAGGGGCGCAGCATGGAATGGAAAGCCACACCCACCTGCCTGTGAGGCATGTGGTCTCGGCCCTCACTGGGTGAGCGGGACCAGCGTCGATCTCTGGAGCGAGGCCGGCCATATTCGTGCCTCTCTTGTGAGTACCGCTCCTTGTCAGAAGATGTGTGGTGGTGGTGGTGGTGGTGGTGGTGATGATGATGCTTCCGGTCCTTCGGCCTCCCTCGTTCCTGGTCTCTCTCTTTGGGAGGCAGGTCACCCGACTGCGTGGTCATACTGATGTCTGTGCCCAGCCCTACCAGTGAGAAAGAAGATGGCAGCTTAAGCTGAATACCTTTGTAACAAATGTTTTGTGCACATCAACACAGCCTGTTAATACTTTCCATCCATCACTGGACAAAGCAACAAGATGGAACTAGGTAACCCCCGAGGAAATATAGCAGGCAATGTTTTACTTGGCTTCTGATGTCAACCATTGCCTCCTAAGCAGAGTTACACCCTTCTAAGCCCATTGACCTCAGGGGGCTTAGAAGGATGTAACTCTACTAAGGTTGGCACTGCAAGGCACATGTAACTGCTTAGATGTTCTCTCCTTGCCACCCAGGCTCCTAAAAGGCTTAAGGAACCACTCAGAAGTTCCTTCACAAATGATCAGGATTAGTTTCCAGTGAGTCCTGAATACGAAGTTGACCCAGCTGACTAAATGATCTGAAGGGGCTTCTGGACAATATGTGGTCTGTGAGCTACAGGCTGGGGGAGAAATGGCTTGTCATGAACAAGGGAACAAAGGTCCCTGAGGCATACCTTGTGTCATCCAACTAATCTTGCACACTACTACATAGATTAGTTACACGGGAGATACCTCTGGAAGATACAGCAAGAGCACCTCAGTCTTGTAAGGCAACGTTTTCCCTTGGTAGATCTCATGCAATGATCTGTATTTCAGTCAGCATTTCCTAGATGGAAAAGCTTCTATTTTACTTACATTAGTCACTCTGCTAGTCCTGAAACTTTAAGGGAGCAAGTGACTACTGAAGGTCAAATGCCCTGGATTTCATTAGCTGAGTTTCCTCTCTGAAAACTATTAGCCTTAATAAATCATGTGAGAAAGAGAATTTTGCATATACAATCTGCTAGAATGTGCACACTGTCTCCTAGTTATTGTTAACAGTTCAGGTCCTTTTAATGATGACTGGGTACCAGTGGTCTCTGACTGCAGTCCCTGTATCACTTACTTTCTGAGCAATACCAACTGCAGTTACTCTAAAGTAGTTGATGAAAGGACTGCAGCCTTACTCTAGGGCAAGGGTGTCAAACATATGGCCCGTGGGCCGGATCAGGCCCTCAGAGGGCCCCAATCCGCCCCCCCCGATGCCCTGGCTGTTCCCTACTTCCTTTTCCAGTTCTCTTGCTGCTGCCACATCACAGCTCGCTCTGCCAGTCTCTCTCAATCGCTCAGGAGAGATAGATGGCAGACCTCTCCTGTGCAATTGAGAGTGTCTGGTAAAGAACTGGCTGTGTCCTTTGTGAAGTTTATATCTCTGCTACCTGGCATTACATTTTATGACACACAAGGTCTCATTTATGTCAGATCCGGCCCCCATAACAAATTAGTTCGACACCCTTGCTCTAGGGGTTTACTTTCACGTGTCTTGCAGGCTGACCTGTGTCCACATCTGTATATCGGCTGAGTGAGCGCTCTGATGTCCGATGGCCTCGCTCCCGCCGCCGGTGATGCCGCTGGTTCTCCTCTGGGATGACCCTCTCCAAAGAATAGTCATCCAAGCGCATGCCTTTGGAGCGTGAGTGGCCCAACATGGAGGCAGAGCGTTTCATGGGGCTTGCATCTGTGATTGTCTGGAAAGGAACAGAAACCCCCAACAGTCACGTAAGAGGCACCTTGTGAGAAGGCAAACCCCCATAGGTTTGGGAGGACATGGGATATGGGTATGTGGTTATAGGGATGGCTATCTAGGCAAGGCTTCAACCAAATACAGTTCAAAGAACATCTATCCATCCACCCATCAAAGTATCTATTCCATTTGAAATCCATACTTCTATACATATAGCTAGGAAATTATACACATCTGTATATGACTTCCTGCGTAAATCCATTCTCCAAAAGAACTAGGAAGAATTGTCTGGGAGGTTGGGAAGGACTATCCACAGATTATGAACATCTGTTTCTCCCTGCATACTACCAAGCCTTCCTTCCTTTCCCCCAATCCATTCAAGAACAAATGTATGGATTTAGCTAACATACAACACAGTTGACATGTCACCCTTGCTCTGAAATGAGATCAACATGGAGGATAAAATGGTAAATTTTATAAGGACCCCTTGAACTGAAAATAAGCTTTCTCACAGCATTTGCCATTAGATACTACTACTTTGGGCTGATTGCCACTTGACTGTCTTGACAGAGAAATTTGCTGCTACACCAAAAATATTCAGCATAGTAATGGAGGAATGTGCTGAGCTAGTAATCTTACTGCTGGGACTCCCCTCCCATTTTCTGTCATGCAGCTCTGCATTGCTCAAATGCATGAGAAAAATGTTCAAGGAACTGTAACATCTGTGAAGCATTTCAGTGTTGATAACATGATGTTGCTACTGAACACATATTTTTGCCTTTTGGAGTTCCTCAATCCTGGTATTCTTCCCTGCCCCCTTCTCCTTCTGCACAATGAGCACTTATTTCTCCACTACTCAAGGATCCCTATTCATTGCCAGAGAGGCATATCTCTCCTTCTTACTCCTTGATCATGTATGCTCATCACCAAAATGGAATTTTGTATACAGTAAAAGGAGCCCCCTTGCTCTAAGACCAGATTCCTGCACAACATCTGACGGGCAATATTCATAGGCCTCTTCTCTGCTCGACCTAGTTTGCATTTGTCCTGGCACCTCAGCTTGGCTGTCGTCTCTGAAACTGTAGAGGGTATTTGGAGAGAAGACTGACAAATTTAGAGCCCAGTGAGGGCACCTTTAAGACCAACAAAAGTTTATTCAAGGTATGAGCTTTCGTGTGCAAGGTATACTTTTTCAAATACATTGGAATGGCAGGTAAGAGTTCTGAAGAGTACTGGACTCCGGAGACCAGGAACGGTGAAATCATGAAGCCTTAATTGAGTGATTCAGCATGCCCAGTAGATGGTCAGAACAAGCATGCTTCCAGGGCTCCAGGGCCCTCATTATATGCTGGCTGGAGCCACACCTCCGGCCGCACCCAAAAGACCTGATAGGGGCTTAACATATGCGCATGTTTGTCATAGGTTCCCTGGAGGAGCCTTTGGCCGCATTGGCTCCCTAGGGAGAACCTACGTCCCACATTGGTGGAGGCTTTCAATCCGGATGTCTATTGTTCCTCTAGATTCAAGCTCCCCTCTCTGCCTGACCATGTGCTCTGGCCATGCGGCGGGCGCCATTACCTGGGAGCACATGGCAGGCTGGTTGCTCCACAGAGCATACTACATTACAAGTTCAAACTTATAGACAGAGGCTGAACAGCAACATGTAACATGATGAAGATGTTTTTAGACATGCAAAGGCAAAACTAAATAACAAGCTTGTCTATAGGTTTGAACTCTTACTGGCCATTCCAATGTATTTGAAAAAGTGTGCCTTGCATACGAAAGCTCATACCTTGAAAAAACTTTTGTTAGTCTTAAAGGTGCACTGGACTCTGAAGGTAGACTTTACTCTCCAATAGCAGAATTCAGAAGGACATAAGAGACTCCTTCATGTTGCCGAAAGGGCCTTTTAGCTCGAAGTGCCTAATGTTATCATAAAAGTCCTGGGCTTGACAGGATTAGGGTAGCTTTGGATAGTGCTGATACCTGAACAAGGTAAACAGGTTGTGGGACACAGCAGAAAGGTCCAGATTCTAAAGCCCAAGATCAAAGGGACAAAGGGGAAAATGCCCACTTATCCAAGCCCTGAACAGTTGCCTCGTATCTTGAACTTTAGAGTACATGGGGGCTGCCAAGTTCTATTTGTACAATGGACAGGAATGCTTGTGCAAAAAAAGAGAGATCCAAATGCTGCTTGGTGAGGCTGAAGAATTCTACCCTGACTAGAGGATCACCACACAGTTTGGGTAACATCATTCTAAGGCTCTAATCACTCTCTGGAGTAGTGCCAACAGCCACACAAGAGTTATGAGGTGAAGATTTAGCTACCAGCCAGTTTTGGCCAAAAAGGGGACCCGCAGGGAGACCAGCTATACCAGCAAGAAAGGTTCTTTACACCAAAAGGCCAGAACAGATCAGATTATTCCCCAGTTCCCTTTTGGGTCAGAGGTGCTCACTGGTCTGAACAGCTCTGTTTCCACCAGAGCCTATGAGCCCTTTTCTCCCTCTGCTGTTTGCTTGCCTTGTGGTGGCCACAGTACCTTTGTATCATATTTCACGCAATCTCTCCCAACATGGGCGAAAAGAGCCCTTGTGCTATCTGTCCACAGAGAAATTCATGGAGAGAGATTAGGTTTTGAAAATCTGGGCGCCTCTGAGTGGAATCTTCTGTCTTTGAATAAAACTTGAATGCAGGGGCTCAGGACAGGACTTATAGTTCCAAGATTCTTTTTCAGGACACATTTTTATTATTGTTACTACAAAAGAAAGCTGCTGGGATTGAGATTTAAATGAGGAAAGTGATTTAAGAAGGAAAGGAGACGGGAAGCAGATGGCTGGTGGCACAGAGGTTAAATCCCCACCTCACATCTCTTGCATCTGTGGCAAGAAGGCTTTTTAATCTTTCCCCCCTGGGGATTTGCTCTACTGGAAACCACCACCATCAGGCTGCTCTGACCTCTGCAAGGGAAAACTTATGTGTGCCCAGGGGTCCTTTCGAGCAGGAGCCTGGGGGAGCGCAGCTCCGGGATTTGGTGCCAGCCCCCCCCAAGCGGGGGAATGCCTGCTTGTGTCCTGGCTGCAGCAAAATGACCCCACCGTCCCCTGGGAAGGTCCTGGTTCCTCCGTCCAGCCTTCTGAAGGCTTCAGCCTCCACTGAAGATATCCTCCCAGAATAGTGGTATTTCTGAGGCTTGGATTAGTAGCTGTCCCCTCTCTGCCAGCTTTCTTTCTTTCTTTCTTTCTTTGCAAATAAGTTATGCTAATGAATTATGCTAATGAGCTCCTGCACCTCTTTTTTTACGAAATGACCCCTGTGTGTACCCATAAACTTTTCATAGAGGTAAAACCAAGCAGGGGGTTCCCCTGGGGGGGGGAATAGGTTGGGGAGATTATTGGGAGAAAACTAGCCAAGTAAAGTTCTGTGCTTAGTGTGAGTATATCTTTGGTTCTGTCCCTGTGCCATGGTACCAGGACCAGTTATCTGGCCAAGATATTAAACTGCCTGATTGGGGCGGAACAAGTGAAATCCATCACCTGCTTACTACCTTGCCAGAAGGTTTGTAGAACGCCATTTGTTATTTCTCTGATACAGAACTTGAAGCAAAACCTGAGATACAGTAAGAAAGGACAACTTCATAGCACATCAAGACTGGAGCCAGGAATAAACTTGTCAGTCCCTATTTTCTCTAATCAGTGCCCTGAACCTTCTCCTGACAGAAAACCCATAAAGTCTGGGTCTTGGGCAGGGGTCCGTTGGGGCTGGAGCGAGGCAGAGCGAAGCTCCGCCAGCTCAGGACTGGCCAGTAGGGCAGCCATGGGCTGAATCAGATTCTCTAATCTGATTCAGCTCACCGCTGAATCGGTGGCAACTTTAAAAGCCACTGGAGGGGAGGGGGTTTGAGGGAGAGGCTCCAAACTTGCAGGATAGCTGCTGGGGCCTCTCCTTGAAATGCCCACCAAGTTTCAAGAAGATTGGACCAGGGGGTCCAATTCTACGGGCCCCCAAACAGGTTGCCCCCATTCCCTCCATTGTTCTCTATGGTAGGAAAAAAGTTAACATTTTTTCTCTCCATAGAGAACAATGGTGGGGATGGGACAATCTGTTTGGGGGCCCATAGAATTGGACCCCGTGGTCGAATCTTCTTGAAACTTGGTGGGTATTTCGAGAAGAGGCCCCAGCAGCTACCCTGCAAGTTTGGAGCCTCTCCCTCAAACCCTCTTTCCTCCAGCCCCTCATATACCCTATGAGTTTTTGCCATTGATTTCAATGGCCCGTAGGATATAATGGGGCTGAAACTGACATTCCCTTTCTGACACACTTCTGGTGATGTCAGGGGATGTGGCATATGCTAATGAGTTATGCTAATGAGTTATGCTAATGAGTTCCTGTACCTCTTTTTCTACGGAAGGACCCCTGGTCTTGGGGCTTGATTTGAGGTTCATGTTGTTTTCCACCCCCACCCCCCAAGCTTTTGGAAGGCCATTCTCATTATCTACAGTAGCCAACTCTAGGAACAAGATCATTTTAAAGTATTCTTACAAGCCACAAAATTAGCCCCAGGTTGACTCAGGCCAGTGACTCTTTTAGGGTGAGGCTGTGCTGTATAAAAGTAATATACACTGGACAATAATTTCCTAGAAAACTGGTCATGAAAAAAAAAAAATCTGTACATTGCAAAATACCCACTCCCAACCCTCACTTTGCTATTTTTGCATGTGACAAATCAAAAACTACAGTTGGGCTGATACTGTGATATATGAAAGTACTCTCGCATGTTCTCAGAACTTAAAGAGGCTGAAGAGTCCTGGACTCGGGAGACCAGGAACGGTGAAATCATGAAGCCTTTATTGAGTGATTCAGCATGTCCAGGAGATGGTCAGATCAAGCATTCTTACAGGGCTCCAGGGCCCTCATTATATGCTGGCCGGAGCCACACCTCCGGCCGCACCCAAAAGACCTGACAGGGGCTTAACATATTCGCATGTTTGTCATAGGTTCCCTGGAGGAGCCTTTGATTGCATTGGCGCCCCAGGGAGAACCTAGGTCCCACATTGGTGGAGGCTTTCAATCCGGACATCTATTGTTCCTCCAGATTCAAGCTCCCCTCTTTGCCTGACCATGTGCTCTGGCCATGCGGTGGGTGCCATTACCTGGGAGCACATGGCAGGCCGGTTCAAAAGGTTCGCTAGTTGAGTGGTGGTTACATAAAGGTAAAGACAGGAACATGTTCTCCCTACTTCTTACACCTTGTAAATAATGCAGTCCATTACTATGTTTGTGTAGAGCACGTATCATGGCTCCACAGAAAATCCGAATATTGGATATATTGGCATTGCTCCATTATGCTGTAGATGAAACTGAAGAACTGCTCAGAGAAACTCTTGAAAGCACATTGATTGAGAAAGAGTGGCACACAGTCATTTTGATCTGAACAAATAATCCCAGGCCTGGATATACAAGACAGAACTCCTAGTTTAAAGCTCACCATATCTAACCCACTGCACTGAAGCCAGGAATAAAAGCTTTGCTCCCAGTCTCTCTTTGCTGTAGCCACCTGATGACTTCCATTCCACAGGAGAAGGGGAAAAAACTTACTCACTTGTAAGGGACGTTCTTTCAGGTGTCCTCCATCTGCTCCAATCTATAGGCACAGATGTATATGCAACCAGGCCTTCCAGAAACCATGCTCCAGTATAGAACTTACTGGAGTGGTCTCTTCAGCAAACAGCTACTTGTGCGCAGTGAGCCACAATTATAACCAAACAAACAATAACACAACTGTAGCGAACCTTTTGAACTGAAGCTGCTCCATTTACCTCAGGTGCTAGCTCACAGTTCTATCTGAGTATACTTGGACTGATACTCTGACACAAAAGGGTACACATTGTTTGGGGAAAGGGACAGAAATGTACAGAGAACATCAGCTACAAGTGAGCTATCTTTTCTTCTTCAAGAGGCTCTACCCAGTCCCAATTATGGAAAATAAGCAGTATTTCCTCCAACATGGCAGGTTCAACAGGTAAAACTCAAGATCAATTTATGGGCCTGTCTAAGTTGTATTATTGTACTGAATAGGAATTATATATATTTTTAAAAGCTGACGGTTCCCTTTTCATATAAGTTCCATATATGGAAAATCCAGCCTTTTCAAACAACTAAGAAATGTTTTAGAATTGTTTATCAAAAGCAATTATTAATGTGTGACAGGCTATTCCAAAAATTAACTGACAAGTGAATAAATTACATTGCTAGTGTTAAGAAATGAAACATTTCACAGATTTCATTGCTATGCCCAAACAAAAGGAGATATTTGGGAGCTCCACTCCTTTTAGATGCTTTTTGCCCAAAAATATTTGTAGGACAGAGATATTCTTGTCTGGTACCCTGAAGACCATGTCTTATTTACCCATTCAATAAACTCAGGGAAATATGGACCATGCACAAGGACAGCATAGACTGCACATGGGATGAAGAAAAATGGACACAAAAGTATTCTGTGCCACATCATACATTTTCTCTGCAATAGCTTCTTATGCTTTTTAAAAACTAATTTACCAAAGCATGCGCTAGGAAGAAAGGAAAATCCTTCACATTCTTTAATATACTCAACTCTTTTTCAATGAAGGAAGAACCAAAATCTGACACAGTGGTTTACTGCTGAACAGATGGTTTGGAAAACGTGGGCTGGGAGACACTTCACATGTTGTGGCAACCCCAAGGACTTTCCGTCAGATATTGAGCTTGGAGTTTCTTGCTAGGAACTTAATTCCCAAATGCACATGGGTCTAATTTGGATCAGGACCACATACACCAGAAGGGCTTAAGTCTCCATCCCCCCCCCCCCCATGCCATCTTTGCTGACATGAAACTGCTCTGGGGAATTGTTATTCCCCAACAGAGTAAACAGTGGCTCCCTTGAGCTATTTCATTCTGCAAAAACAGTGTGTGGAGAAGATTTAAGCCCCTTCATTATGCATTATGCAGTCCAAATCTTAACTGGGCACCAGGGAATTGAGATCCCAGTGGGAAACTCCCAGTACATATTCAACAGAAGCCTGTCTAGCAGCCACGAGGACTTTATAATATGTGAATCAGTTCTAGCTTGGAAATGGACAAGGCAATAGGAGTGTGCATTCAGCATAAACTGAGCTGAAAAAATACCTGGAAAACACCTTACCAATATTTTCCGGGTATTTTATAAGGTGGTTGTTGATTGGGGCTTAATTTCGGCTATCTAAAATGGCCATGCTCTTGAAAATCCCAAAAATATTTGAGATTTTTGAAACCACCAGATAGCCAAACTTAAAGGGCATTTAAAGGGATCACAGTCTCTTTAAATGCTTTCTCTAAGCTGTGGGATTCCGAGTCTGCGGTGAGTGAACTCCAAAGGTGTTTAAAGGGCTCTCAGTCCCTTTAAACAGTTTCCAGATGAACTCACCACTTGGAGGTGTTTAAAGGGACTGTAAGCCCTTTACATGCTTTTGGAGTTGTGTGGCTTGGAGAAGGCAATTAAAGGGACTGTGATCCCTTTAAATGCTTTCCCCCCTCCATTGAAAGCAATGGAGGATGGGGGCACCTTCTTTGGGGCCCCCTAAAATTGGACCCCCTGGTCCAATCTTTTTGAGACTTGGGGGGTTTTTTAGGAGAGGCACCAGCAGCTATGGTGCAAATTTGGTGCCTCTACCTCAAAAAACAGCCCCCACCGAGCCCCAGATATTCCCAGATCATTTTTCACTATATCCTATGGGGACCATTTACTATAATGGTCCCCATAAGGTATAATAAAGCCAAAAAAATTGGGTTTCCCGAATATTTACTGAATCCAAATACCATACCAATATTGGGATTCGAGAATATCGGGAAATAATATCCAAACCCCCAAAATACCGGGTTTTTTGTATACACCTAAAGGGCACCTTGAAGAAGAAAAAAAGGAGATTCCTGGATACAATGAGAACCGATCAGTTTTGATGATGTCCAGGAGAACAAAACTGGTGAAACACAGAAATACTTGATTGGACATCAGAAAGATAGGAGGATGTGTTGGTTATCAGTAGGTCACTAGGAAGCTAGTAACTGGCTTGGGAGGGAGTGGCTGGCATCTTTGTGTCCTTGGCCTAATGCATGTTGAGCTGGGGATAACATGAAGTTGGCATAACAAATACAACCAAACAAAAAAATTAATCTGGCCTTAAGGTTCTCTTGCCCGACTCAAAAGCCTCCATGAGTGTGATGTCAGGAAATCGAGTATACCTATCAGCTAGAAGACTTATTAGAGTTGCCAACTGTGAATGTCAAAATTCCTGGAGATGTGGGGGTGGAGTCTGGGAACAGCAGAGTTTGGGGACAGGGGGAGCTGGGATGTAAAGCCATAGAGTCCACCCTTCAAAGCTGCCATTTCCTCCAGGGGAACTGATCCTTGTCATCTGAAGATCAATTGTAATTCTGGGAGAACTCCAGGCTCCACCTGGAGGTTGGCAACACTAGCACTTACAGTGCACCTCTAAACAGCCATGAACTTTAATGGACTTAGAAGAGTGTAACTGTGGTTCAAATGGTAGTGGCAAAGAACTGAAACTAACATGGCAGAAAACAGAGACAGGAATGGAAAAGCAAGGTGTGTGGTTTAGAAGCTGAAAGGGCAGGAAGCAGGAGAAGGAATGTAAAGTAAGGGAGAGGATAGAGGAGAAGGCATAATGAAGTCAGTTTGAGGACTGAATGGATTGGAAAGAAAGCCATTGCCTGCCTGTCATTTAATGCAGCAAAAGCAATTGGGAAGGTGTGATATTGGTCTTGGGGGGGGGGAGAGTCTATGGAGGACAGACAAAAACACACAATTGGCAGCTTGCTAATCTGGGGAGACCAAGGGGAGCAAACTGAAGGTGGCGGCGAGCGCATAGAGCCAGAAGCCCAGGCTGCAGTACATACACTGAGATTATTCCCTCGCGGTCGCGCCTTCCTCCTCTGTCGCAGCCATACAAGACGGTGCACACAGAAACGGGAAAGAGAGAGAGAGAAGGAAATAAATATATAGGCAAAGGGAGATAAAGGGCCAGGGGGAGGGTGGAAGAACCAAAATATAGTAAAGGTTGAGGGAAGGAGTGTAGGGAGAAAACAATCAGGTTAATGTTGGTCATTTATGCACAACACCAGTCCAACCCAGTGCTAGAGGCTCATCTCCTCAGAGAAATGGTTGCTTCTGACAACCAAGATAGACAAAGATAGACACTGCAAAGAGACAGACAGCTCTCAGTAGGGATGAGCCGAGCAGAGCAACAGAGACAAGAGCAAGGCGCCACAACGTCCCCCAGCCAGACCTAACACATGCGGTAACAAGCCCCAGCCACTGGAACCCTCAGAACTGTTAAAAGCTGCAACATTGTGCATAGCCCAAACTTGGACAGCTACCCCAGCAAGGAAACCTACTCTTATTGATTTGCTGGACTCCCATGTCTCCTCAGTCCTGATTTTGTTAGCCCAGCCCAGCAGCCAAAGCAAGGGAGCCTGTCTCAGGGCCTAACTCATGTTACAGTTTTCCCTATGTCCCCTCCCCCACCCTGGGTCTGCATGATCAGATATGTGTTGCCAATTTGTTCCTGGAACTCAGTTCCCAGGTGTACATGGGCCTCATTCAGATTGGGACTGTAGAGTGCAAGGAGATGAAGCTTACAACTTCCCCCATGCCATTTTCCCAACCTGAAAGGATGCCCCCGCCTCTGCTACTTGCCTTATTGTGGCCTCCACACATACTGATGAGGTGTACCTAGGGGGACTCATAAGTCCCCTCTCTCAGCGTGCTGGGATCCAAATCCTAGTTGGGTGGTGTACACCTGGGCACTGAATTCCCAGCATGGAACACCAGGGAGATGACTGAGTGTGAGAGCCTGGGGAAAATGTAACATGTAGTTAGGTTCTGCCAGGCAATGGAGTGCAGGGAAAGCCTGTGCAGGGCTTGATCAGTAGTGAAGCTGAGCAGGTTTACAACTTTTGTAGGTGTTGGGAAACCCTGTGCACAATACATTTATTTGGATGGAAGCAGCATTTGGGGGGATTCTCTGCACGCTAACCTTGCAACTTAGTAACAGCAGAGTAACCCTGTCAATATCGATTGCCTGGTTGACCGAAGGAGCCTAGTAAGTAGACCATGAACAACCACGATGCCCTTTCTTTCTGCTGAGAAGAGAGGCTGGTGGGCACTGGTGTTTTCTCCTGCTTGAAGAAACTTACGAACATAGATGAGACTGGAGCATCGGGTTGCCAGCTCCAAGTTGGGAAATTCCTGGATATTTTGAGAGGTGGAGCCTGGGGAGGTTGTCACTGGGGGCAGAGAGGGACCTCAGCAGGGCATAATGCCATAGAGTCCATCCTCCAAAGCAACCAGTTTCTCCATGGGAACTGATCTCTGCAGTCATACAGAGATTTGCAGTTGTAATTCTTGGAGATCTCCAGGCCCCACCTGGAGGCTGGCAACCCTATAAATGGATCATTTAGTGCCCTAATTCTTGTACTGAATCCAACTTTTTGTCAGTCTTTTGCCTTGGATACAGAGAGGAACTACACTACTGTCCTTGAGTGTGTGTGTGTGAGTGAGAGAGAGAGACAGACTGTGGGGTGGGAAGAGAATTAGGGAAGGGAGATCTCTGGAGATCATAGAACTGAGCAAGAAGAACTAAGAGATGTGCCTGATGCAGGGCAGCTACAGAATTTAAAAGACTTACAGAGCTACAAAATTAGAGGCAGTCCTATATAAATGCATTTGGGATGGCCAAATAAGCTTACATGTTGAGAAACAATTCCCAGCTCACAGGACTGCTGTGGGAGAACAAGCAACATAGCAACATTATTCTTTACTTCACGTAACAGGTAGTACTACTTTTAAAGAAGCACAGCCTGTTTTCCTGCTACTGACTGATCAGGGTAACATATCTAAGCACCCTCATCAACATTCCACCAAGTGGATTTTTCAGAGTGCCTTATTCTAGACCCACGTTTCTCCAAAGTGGGAGCAATCTTCCCTATGGAGTGCCTCTCTGACCACACCACCCTAGGCATGGCACTTCTTGCCTAGCAATCACTGCCTACTTGTAGTGCTAATGTAAAGGGTGATGACAATCCACTCTACTCTGAATCTAGCTTCCCGAGGAAGCAGCAGGAGCTTCGTGCTGGTTCAGATTCTGGACTGGGACCTGTTATATACCTAGGGAGAGTTGGAACTCTCCCTCAAAATCTTTGCAGCGTCCTCTGTGGAAACACTGGAGACCTCCTTGACCTAAATCAACTAGAGAGCTTTATTGAGCATCCTTGGAGGGCTGACAACCCATTTGTAACTACGGCCAGAAAGAAATCATATTCCAGGGCAATGGGAAACCACCTGGATCCTTGAAGGTGTCTCTGTAGTCACCTTTCAAGTATCTTCTTCATCACCATCTGAAGGTAGACAACTGTAATTTAAATAGAAACCTGCGGCAACAACATATTCTAGACCCTATTATTTTTCCAAAGTGTTTGAGGAGTGAGTCAGGGTCCTTTTACCCCTTCTTTTTCTGCTTGGGTCCCTTCCAGAAGATACTGTTGCAGATAATGGAAGCAATTATGGTCTCTTCTATTGTGGCATTCAGGAGATGGCTTTTTCAAAGTTATCCTGTTAGCCACACGTGTAGGGAAGAGTCATATGGGAACTGGTTATGCCTGAGATGAGGAGGGATGAATCCATAAGCAGGACAGGAATATAGGGTTTTGCTCAAATGATCATTGCAATGATAGCCAGTTCCCAAATAACTTTTCTATTCATAGTCTGAATAGATCTTTCAAAGTATTGTCACAAGAGAACCAAAGGATAATCTTCAATTAGTGTTTGATTCTGATATTTGCCTCACAGTAAAGGGCTTTTTGGCAAGAACTGGCAAATCCTTTCCTTCCATGTTCCTTGATGCATTAGTTCCTGACGCTGACTTGCCCGTAGCAAGTAAGCTTCAACTTCTGCTCAGTGACTCTGATCCAGCCATTACAGCTCCAGTAGTGAAATTTCTCCTGGGCTCATTTGGATATAAGAGACAGGAGCAGAATTCAAAGAATTTATGTATTATAGGCAAAGTATAGTAAATAAAATAATTAAAGGGCAAATAAAGAATAAGAATGGTAAATCTGGAAAATTAGGTATTATTTGGCATGTTTCATTGACTGCAATAAACACAGCATTGCCCGAGATAAGTGGAGTATAATTCACAATTGAAAATGGATTAGCTTGCAGCTAAATTGTTAGCTGATGTTGGTCTTGTGACTTTTGCTGTAGTGAAATTTTTGCTTATGATATTTAGTAATATTCTATAATGTAAATACTGTATTGTAATTATGTATTTTGTATCTTTTTTCATTTGCTTATGACTAATTGGTCTGTGAGCATTAATAATAAATAAATGAATTGTATTTTGGGAGAGGGAGAAAAATGTATCATTTTCAACTCTTTCCACCTCACGCACAATTTTATAAACCTCTATCATGTCCCCCCTTAGCTGTCTCATCTCCAAACTAGAAAGTCCCAGATTCTTCAGCCTTTCCTCATGGGGAAGGTGCTCCAACCCCCTCCATCTTTCTGCTGGGAATAAAAGGGTCCTGCTGCTGAATGCCCGAAGCAGCTCATCTCAGGCAATCAGCTACTGGGTGCCACATTTCTCACCAATGGGGAGAAGCTGGGAGCAACAATGTGGCCTGTGATTGCAGCGTGTATTAGCATTGGATCGGCTCATCTATGACAGTCATATATGCATTAAAAACAGAACTCAAAGTGCTTTCAGAGTCTCTTTTAAATGTATATCAGTATGGAGCATAAGGAAATTCCACAGTGGAAAACCATTTCAGACTGAGGAACATTAACTGCATGGGGACTGGAGGGCATTGTTCCTTCACAATCTAGGTGGCTGGGTGCTGCCATCTGGACTCGGTTTTCCAGTGAAAAAGGGGCAGAAGCACCAAGAAGAAAGATGGTGTTATACAGAGAAAGGCTGCTACAAAAGTTACAGTGCAGGGGAAGGAAATGTGCTTTCATATGATTGTGACCGGAATAGAAAGTGTCAATGGGCTGTGTGGTGGAGACAGTGTTCCCAATGACTTTATTTTACATGCTACTACCTGTCCCTATTCTGCAGGGATAGAGAAGGCTAACAGTTAAGCAGATGTGTAAAGAAAAAGTAGCTTCCTTCCTCCTTGGACAAAAAGGTTGCAATGGGACAGAAGAACTGAGGCAGCATGGCTTACATCAGGGGAAGTAAGCAGTCTTCCATTCTGACCTCTTCCTGCTGTCCACACACTACTCAACCAGTAAGAGCTGAAAAGGTGGACAGAGGTGGGAGGCTCTAATCCTGTCCTGACTTTGGGCTGTAGATGTGCAGCATTTAGCAGGTTCATTCCCCGTTAACTCTCTCTGTCAGTTTGAGGCTTGATCATCAGACGCAAAGCTCATGCAAAAGAGTAAAGGAAAACTGACACTGTTTGCTTTCGTCCTTACAGCCAGACTTGCTTCTCCTGCATTGTGCCTGTGATCACAGCTGTGCTGAAAGCAACATTTGACTCTGTTGCACCCTAAACTGTCTTCTCTAGCAGCTGATTTTGCAGATGTTTTCTGAAGACTTTGCAAAAGGCATTCATTCAGTGCCACAGCAAACAAGAAGAGCAGGCAAATATTTGGCAGGGAGCAAAGAGCCTACAAGGCCTTAAAAAGCACGAGCGGCCAGTCACCACTAATCAAGTTCAAAGCGTATTGGAATGCATATAGAATTAAGCCTCATGGTGCCTTGGATTGGTTTTTGCCTCCATTCTACTGAGCAGGCAGTCACACAGTCCATGAGAGTCAGGCAAGACTGCAGGGCCAACTCTCTGCCTCAGGCTTACCTGTGGGCCTTTCATCTCCTATCCCAATTGCCACAAACCTCTGCTGCTTCTGCCACAGCTTGGTCACCTAAGCCTTAAAGCAGTGGTACCTTTCCACATTGACTTGTACCTTTCCATATTGACTTGTCTACCAAGAGAACCCTGAATGAAGCAGAGGATTCTGGGACATGTTCTAGAATGCAGACTCAGTTCACACAGAGTGTCCACCAGCCTTTTGGGGCTGCATGATGCCCCCCAAGAACTGAAGGTACACCCCAGAACACACCCAGAACTTCCCTGAAGTTTTGCATTGCCAGAGAAGATCAGTAAGAGGGGCAAAGTGGTCTTCAGGGCAGCTTGTCTGCCATTCCTGGCTTTCTCATTGAGGAATTCCCTGATAGGCTCCTGAGGAATTCCCTGATAGGCTCCTGAGGAATTCTGGGGTTCCCTGAAACAAAGTTTAAAAAATCACAGCCTTAAAGCAACAATGCCAAATGCTGAATCAAAGGCTGTGATCACACACACTAATGTCCTTTCAATCCACTTTCAGTGCACTTTTGCAACTGGATTTTACTGTGTGAACTGGCCAAATTCAGTTGGAAAGTGCACTGAAAGTGGATTGAAAGTGCATTATTTAGTGTGTGTGATCGCAGCCAAAGGCTAACATATCGCTAAAATTGCTGTTTTGATGACAGTGAGGTGCTCTCTGTCAGAAACACCTAGAACCTGCATGTACACTGGGTTGGAGCACACCTTGCCCAGCTATCTGTCCACAATGTGTCTGGCATTGCCAGATGACCACGTAAGGTCAGTCAATTGATAGGCCTCTGCCTCAAAGGCAAGGTCAGTGTTTGGCAACTAGGTTGCCAAAGCAGAAGTTCTCAACAAGCTGTGACTGCTGAGATCCCTGTTATTTATTACTCCCCCCACCCACCCCCAGTTCCTCCCAGGCAAAATGGGGAGGTACAGTTATGAAAGACATACTGTTTACTTTTGACACCTTGGTCGAAGTCACAGTACTGCTACGTTCTCACTTTGCACATAGATACACAAAGACACAGATATGCTTAGCCCATTTGTACGGCAGCAAATGCTGCTACACAGCGGAGCATGCTAAGAGCAACAGCTGCTTGGCACATGCTTAGCAAAGAGCGCTCCCTCCCCCATTATCCCCTCCCTCCCACCTCGTACTACAGTGGGTGCTGGGATAGCATCCCACAGCCCTGGAGAGGTTGCTACTATACAGCATGCTTCATGCCAGATTTGGAAGCGGATATTACTAGCTGGACAGCATCTGGAGAGGGACAAGGCCTTTGCTTCTCTGACAGGTGTGCCATGACAGGCTGTAGAGAGGTAGCTGTCAGGTTTTATTTAGCCTTCCCCAACCCCCAGTTAGAGAAGCAAAGAGTGGGGATAGGACTAGCATAACAAAACAGCACTACACAAGCTAGTAGAATAAAACCCCAGTCTGTCAAAGGAATAAATTAAACAAAAATTGGGCCTCATAGCAAGGCCACTTAAGAGGGGACTAACCCCAAGGCATCAAACGTTGTTCAGACTTCAAAGGGAGAGCAGTGGTTCAGGGACAAAATCCTAGGAAACCTCACTTCCAGTTCCCTCTGCCCTGTTAAGATGTCCTGTTTTATAGCCAGGAGTGAATGACATGAGATGCTCACCCAGAGCTCACCCTTCCCATTCACCCATCCACACAAAGGCACTATTTCTCTCCCTTGAATCATACTCAAGGAAGTCTCAATGGCTAGAATTTGTTCCATTGCTGAATTCTCATGTCAATCTTTTTTATGTTTCTTAAGGGAAGGGTGACATCTTCGACCTGGCACCTCCCCATCTTTGGCCACACTGGGCTATACCCCACGTTCACTTCTGCTAATGGAAATGCCAAGCCATACGGCAGCAAATGCTGCTTTGACTGGATGCTGCTCACTGATGCAAGCTGAAAGCCATGTCACGTGTACCAGGCATCAGATGCCTTCAGATCGCCAGGGCAGCATGGGGCAGCTCTATGATCTCGGCTAGACTTGTGGCAACTAGGGGAGCAAACAGACCTGCAGATCTACTCCACTTTCTCCTTTCATTGTGCAATTCTGACTGGAGTGGGGCTGAAGATAAAAACCCACCTATGCTGTGCGACCCACTAGATGACTGCCTGAGCTGACTGGACTACTTGGTCTTCTGCAGCAATTGGGTTCTATAGAACAGAGAATTGTAGAAGTGTGGAGCCACTTTCCTAGCTGAAAATGTCTTGGGGAGGATGACACCATTACATTGGTAGTGGAACAGTTAAGGTGGTGGCAAAGCTGTGAATATAAGGAATGCTTCCTGGAGCAGAATCCCCCATGGCATGGAACTGTTGTGATAATGAGAGCAGGACTACACGTGGACCAATAAATTGTGATGACCAGAAATGGCTGTCTCTGATAATATCTTGTTGGGAAAGCTGGACAGCCCGTGGTGAGGGACACAAACATCTTCTCATAAGCATTTGCAATGGATTTGAAGAGCCCAACATCTCCTTCCTCAGCTTTGTCTTTTAGTGAAGGACATGGGGATCTCAAAGGTCTAAGGGAAGATATATTCTGGTGAGGAACTGCTTTCCAAGAAATTCAACACAGAAAGCATTACTTTTCCAAAAAGGGGGCAGGATTGTCTACCAATGTGATATTGAGGGCCTGAGTGATCCTGGTTGATGTTTTCCCTTGAAACTGGTGATCTCTGATATCACTTAGTCAAGTGCCTTTTTATTAAACTTTCCTCTTTCCTGTAATTGGGAGGGTAATGTTTACCTAACCTGTGGGAAAGCAGTACGTGATAATTACTCCAAAAAATTCCTGGAAAAAACATGAGATCCTGACTTGATATATACACCTACAGAGAATTGGATGGTTCAAACATTCTTTCAGTTTGCATCAGTACAGGAAATACTAAGCCCAGCATTGCTACCTGCTTGGTTTCTGTGACAGTGAAGACTATTGTTGTCTCCTGGGGCAAGAGAGACTACAAGGATGGGAGATCACCACAATCCTCAAGTTCACAAATGAAACGGATAAAAAAACCCTCACCTGGTTCTCAGCTGGCAGTCGTGGCATGGAGGCAGCTCGTCCATGACCTTCCATGGGCAAATACGGGTCACTGTCTGAATAGCCATCCTTTGCCATCTCCCGCATCTCTACAGACTGTATTAGGCAAGACAGACAATGAAGTCATGATGTGGGAAGCCAGACGGTCCTCCTTCTGTACTTGGAGAAGTAGGACAGGCAAGGAAAAATTTCCTGGCCACTAAAGAGCTCAATGGATCTCACAAATAAAGCTTTGGTATTCTTGCTTCATACCTTTGCTAACAACACATGTTAATTAAAATGCCCTTCAACTCTTAATGGCATATAACCCTCACCCTGTGCCCAAACCCCTAGGAGTCAGAGCCAGAAATGCAACAGACAGAATGGGTGGTCTAAACTGCAGTCACTACAGACTACACACTGTTCTGAGGATGATGCAAGAAATACCATATACATACAAGTAGTCCAAAGATGCTGCAAAGCTCTTATTGGAGCCCCTTCTCCAGCAGAGCAGAACAAGACCCTATTGGCCATGTATGGGTTCTTCTTAATGCTAGTACAGGTAAAAGTATGTAAGGATTGAGAAAAGAGCGGAACAGAAATATAATAAATGAATACATAAAGTGAAGAAGAGGAATTGAGCCATTCCTTACTGCTGTTCCTGGAGAAACCAATCCTATCCTTCTCTCAAACCACAGGCTGAGAACAGAATAGGAGCATCTGTTCCAAGAAAGGGAAGCAGTGGAAGGAATTGAGGGTTAGGTTCTCCCATTTCCACATAGATGCAAAGTTCCACAGTGGTAGCAATTATTTTGCTTCCATTATGTTTATATAATTATATATCCTTACACGTGATATGCAAATACAATCAACACTTACAGAACGGTCAAGCGGCCAATGTTCCACCAAGACTGTGTGATGCTGGAACATTACTGTGGCACAAAAGCTGAGTAAGGGTCACAGTGTCAGGAACAGTCACTATTGCCAAATGTACCACGTCACTGACATTGAGCCCTTTTGAGAAACAGGCTTGGCTTAAGATGGACATAGTGGAATCAGGGATGACTCACTACACATTATCCTACACCTATTTTTGTACTCCACACAGAGTAGAATATTAGTGTAAATCTGTGGGAATTAGTGATTTCAAGGGACATATCACATACTTGGGCAGACCTGCCATGTGTTTTATACATACACATAGTTTTGAGCATGACAGCAGTTACTGTGAAGAAAATGGCCTTTCTCTAGCCATTTCTTGGCTTTTCAAAACTTTGGTTCAAGCTTTAGACCGAGTAATATTATAGAAAATGTTGTTAAGATGGGATATAAGATCTGCCTTTTGAGAAACTTCATATGAATGTGGGACCTCAAATCCATATTTTCTCCATATGTTGGCCTCATGAAGCCTCATCAGGTTTGATGGTGGTGGTATTTTGATTGATCTCTGGAGCCCTGTTTTTAAAAAGCATGAGGTAAATTTACATTACCAAAACACAGTGAGATAACCAAAGACAAGGTGAGTTCAGTTTTGTGATAACTTTGCCATGAGCTCCATTAACCTCCTTGCAAGGTTTGTGGCACCACAAACCTTGCACAGAGACTCAGCAAATATGGTTTACTGAGCCCGCCTCGGCGGGAAGGGTGGGGTATAAATCAAACTAATAAAATAAAATAAAATAAATGGTTCATCATATGCTTGGCTCATGGTGAAGCAATAGTCACATGTTTCCTTCACATCAAGCAGAGGCTCAGATCTATATTGGCTCAGCTCACTATTTGATCCTGTCAGTTGAACCTTACTTCCTGTGGCATGATGTCTGAGCCTAGTGAAGAGTTGCTTTTTATAACAGATCTTTAAATGGTTGTAGGAGGATGAGCTGGGGCAGGGAAAAGAGAAAGGGGGAAAAATAGACTGGTAAGTGCCCATCCTTGCTGGCACATAAACCACCTGAGAATTGGTCCGGCTATTTGGCATGTCCTCTGGGTGCCCTCGCTCAGGGCTCCAGGTTCCTGTTTTCTGGAACATCTCCTGGGCTCGCTGTGTGACCCATGACTCGCTTTCTTTCATTCCCCCTTCCTGCATGCTCCTGAAGGCAAGAAGAAAGTCAGAATACAGCAAGCTGCATCACCACTGTCCTAGATAAAGGACAAAAAGAATCGCTACTGGGTTGGAAGAAGGCAGCACTTCTACAATACGGGAAGTTCCCCATTATTCTAAACCTAGCTTTTCCCAGCAAAATGTGCTGTAGCAAACACTACTGCCTCTACAGGCACTAACTATATGCAATCAGGAATAATCAGACAGACAAAAGTATTCAAAAGGAAAACTTTCAAGCAAATGCTTTTCAAGAGGATCTATTATCCAGTCTTCTATATGGCAATGAGATATCATTTCTGTGGAGTTCTGTTGCGCTTTGGTGACAATTTTAGGAGCTGTTGGATCCAGAGAATTCCATACTCCTGAGGAAAAGTCCCTTGAAATACAGGATTCTGGAAGTCACATAAAAGACTCACATTCCACCTCCTTGATCCAGTTGTGATGAGGGGAGAGCATTCTGTCCTTGGCTGCCTTCCTGGGATGGGGATGGTGGTTCCATGCGTTGGAACATAAGCGGTGTCCGATTCTACAGGAAAGCACAGAATAGTACAGAAACTGGCATCATATATCTATTTCCAACCTGAAATCTCACAAAAAATACATTGAGGGATTAAAAATCCCCCAAATTATAGAAACAATACCTGTAACTTTAAGAAAAGAATCTCCACTGAACTCTCAATGGGCCATGTTGCAGGTTGTTACACAACTACAATACTGCTGAGCCTTCCAAGCTTGATTTCTGTAACCTGGACGCTAAAATGTTCCATCCCCCTTTTCTATAACATTCCCTGGTGGAGGAGGACTCACTGGGCCTAGCCTGGCAGCAGCCATCATATAAGTACTCAGGGCTCTTTTTCAACTGGAACGCATCAGAACAGTGTCCAAGCCTGCCCCTCCCCCTCCCCACTGAGCCTGAGCTGTGTACACTTAAAGGGAAAGTTCCTGCAGAGAGCCGGTAGGAAAAAGCCCCGCCTGGAGCTTTCCCTTTAAGTGCAGAGAGCCAGCAGGAGAAAGCCCCGCCCAGAGATTAAGCACCAGGGCAGGGCTCTTTGCACTGAAAGGCCTGGTCTCTCTGCACTTGGCTTGCCCAGGTCCTGTTGCTCTCCCTGCTCTGGTAAGTACCTCCCCCATCTCTTTTCCTTCTCTCTCTCCCCCCCCCCACCTTCCTTTCTTCCTTCCTTCCCTCCTTTCTGTCCCCACCTTTCTTTCTCTTTCCTTCTCTCTCCTCCACCTTCCTTCCTTTCTTCCTTTCTCTCTCTCTCTCCTCCACCTTCCTTCCTTTCTCTCTCCCCCTATCTATCTATCTGTCTGTCTGTCTGTCTGTCTGTCTGTCTGTCTGTCCGTCCGTCCGTCCATCCTTCTTTCCTTCTCTCTCTCTCTACCTTCCTTCCTTCCTTTCTCTCTCTCCCCCCTCCCCCACCTACCCCCCTCTTTCTTTCTTTCTTTCTTTCTTTCTTTCTTTCTTTCTTTCTTTCTTTCTTTCTTTCTGTTTCATTTTGTTCTTTGTGATTTTATAAAAAAATTATTGAAAGGGGGGGGATGTAAAAAAGCAGAGAGCCCAGGAAATGCTGGTTTTCTCATGGCATCTTCTGTTTAAGAAAAGTAAGTTTGAAGGCTGAGTGTTTGTTGTGTCTTGTTGGGAATGGCTTGCAAATATATGTGTGTCTAAAGTCTGTATTAAAGTTGTTTGGTGCTAACTGCCATGAAAGAGAAAACACCTGAAAAAGTAGCTTCATTGTTGTATGTGTTGGCAGAACACTTGACTGTTGCATGGGGGACTTTGGGGGACATCGGCAGAGAAACAGAGTTGTAACTAAAAATGAGCATGGTCAGCAGCACTTTGGAGATTGCCTGTTTTGTGAAATTTAAAAAGTGGGCAGAGTTTCTGAAGAAGATGATTGTCCCTCTTCTCCTGCCACTGGGCTGACATCTGCCTTTAATGGGCCAGCAAAGTTGATGTTCTTAAACCTCCTAATAAGAGAGATTTCTGCTTCTGAGGAGTTGACTTCCAACGATTGGTGATCTTGTGATGGTAGTGATACTTTTATGTGGTAAAGACCACCTGTTCACAGGATCATTTTATCTGTGGGACAGACTCTGCATGGTAACCACTCCACCGGTACATAATTGCTTGTAAAAAATATTATACTGTAATAATTCAGGTGGGTAGCCGTGTTGGTCTGAAGCAGCAGAACAAAGTTGGAGTCCAAAGTTTCATCCAAGGTATAAACTTTTGTGTGCATGCACACTTCTTCCATCTGAAGAAGTGTGGGTGGCACATGAAATCTTATACCTTGAATAAAATGTTAGACCTTGAATAAAATAGTCCACAAACTACTCCCATCCAGTGCATCCACAAACCTAGAAGAAGAAGAGATTGGATTTATACCCCACCCTTCACTATCCAAGGGAGTCTCAGAGCATCTTACAAACTCCTTTCCCTTCCCCTCCCCACAACAGACACCCTGTGAGGTAGGTGGGGCTGAGAGAGCTCTGAGACAACAGCTGGTACAGAGCTATGGCTTGCCCAAGGTCATCCAGCAGGTGCAAGGGGGGGAGTGAGGAATCAAACCCGTTTCTCCCAGATTAGAGTCCGCGCACTTAACCACTACACCAAACTGGCTCCTAGCGTTGTTTTGCCAGTGAACTAGGGTTGCCAACTCCAGGTTGAGGAAATCCCTGGAGATTTGGGAGTGGAGGGTGGGGTTTAGGGGAAGGAGGGACCTAAGCAAGGCATAATGCCATGGACTCCACTTTACAAAGTAGCCATTGACCTGATCTCTGTAGTTTGGAGCTCAATTGTAATTCCAGGAGATCTCCAGACCCCACCTGTAGGTTGGCAACCCTGAAAAATCATATTCAGCGTACTAGTTCTGCAGGAAGGCAAGCTGATTTCCATGGGAACCTAACCTTTAGGAATTGATTCCAATCCAGTGTGGGAATAATTGTTGGACATAAGATATTGGTTCAGTCAAGATTTTGTATAGATGGGACAGAAAATAGTGTTTTTATTGGTTTTGTCAAAACTGTTTTGACAACAAGGTAAACAGAATAAGAAGCAAAAGGTGGATGTGGCTGGATGACCACACTTTTGATAACATCGGGTATGGCCTACTATATTAATGAGCTGTGCTGTCAGGGGTGTGGCCTAATATGCTAATGAGTTCCTGCTGTGCTTTTTCTACAAAAAGAGCCCTGTAAGTACTTGAAGGGCTGTCATATAAAGGATGGTGCAGAGTTGTTTTCTGTTGCCCCAGAAGGTCGGACCAGAACCAATGGGTTGAAATTAAATCAGAAGAGTCTTTGGCTAAACATTAGGAAGAAGTTCCTGACAGTTAGAGAAGTTCCTCAGTGGAACAGGCTTGCTCAGGAGGTGGTGGGCTCTCCTTTGGAGGTTTTCAAACAGAGGCTAGACGGCCATCTGACAGCAATGGGGATTCTGTGAACTTAGGCAGATCAGGAGAAGGAGGGCAGGACAGATTGCATCAGTGCTTAGTTCTTCCGGCCCTTTCTTGCATGCCCAGGGAAATGCTGATCACCACTTGGGGGTCAGGAAGCAATTTTTCTCCAAGCCAGTTTGGCTGGAGATCTTGGAGGAGTTCTTGTCATCTTCTGGATGTGAAACAGCAGCCACTGGGGGTGTGAGGGGGAGGTATTTGTGAATTTCCTGCATTGTGACAGGGGTTGGACTAGACGACTCTGGAGATCCCTTCCAAGTCTATGATTTGATGATTCTATAACTGGGCTCTGCCTGGCAGCCACTGCCACCATGCAACTAGGCTCAGTGCCAGCTACCATGCAGCTGGGCTTGGTGGCAATGGCCACTGAACCACGGGGCCTAATTTACTGTTTGCAGCTGCCAGGCAAATGAACTTGGCCCAGCCTGACAGCAGCAGTGGTTACCTCACAGCTCAGCCAGACTTCTCTCAGGGGAAGGAGAAGGAGGAAGAAGAAGAAGAAGAAAAAGAAGAGGAGGAGATTGGATTTATATCCTGCCCTTTCCTCACTTGGAATCTCAGAGCGGCTTACAAACTCCTTTCCCTCCCCCTCCCCTCCCCACAACTGACACCCTGTGAGGTAGGTGGGGCTGAGAGAACTCTTTCCCAAGCTGTCCTTGAGGGAACAGCTATGACAGAGCTATGGCTTGCCCAAGGTCATCCAGCAGGTGCAAGTGGAGGAGTGGGGAATCAAACCTGGTTCTCCTAGATTAGAGTCCGCGCACTTAACCACTACACCAAACTGGCTCTCCAAGAAAGGAGAGAAAGCTGACCAGGGGGACAGAAAAAGGTTGGTTGGCTGGTGGATGGAAAGAAGAAAAAGGAGCAGGAAAAGAAGAGAGGCTATGGGGACTGCCAAGGAAGGGATAGAGGAAATTGTGGGAATGGGGGCTACTGGGGAAATGATATGGTTCCCTGCAGGTCCTTGTGTGGATCCTGCTTGTCATCCAATGAACTACGTGACATAGGGGGGATTTGATCCCACAGACCCCAACCAGTCCTCGTCGAACATTTTAATCACTACCCTACATTGGCTCAAAACCAAAGTGGTCCATAAAGGGGTATATGGAAGCAGAACCAGAAAACAGAGCAAATGAGGACCTAAAAGTGAAAGCTGCCCACAAGTTTTTAAAAAAGGTCTAGTCCATCCAAACCTGACAGCAGTGATTAATATACCATGCCTCAAACAACCAACTCTGCTGGACAGCACTATGTGCTCAGTGTGGCCACTTTGACTCCGCCCTTTTCTTTCACAGTGAAGCCTTAAGGCGTGGGGCTCGCTCATTTCCTTTTCCCTTCAGCCCTATTCAAGCATAAATAAATTCCGGGGGGGGGGGGGGGGGAAGGGCACACAATTGGACAGGGTCATTTTAAAGAATTTGGCTTCCAGGTAGGCAATTTTAATTTATCCTGTGAATTACAGCTGTTAAAGAGTGGAAACTCTCCTGGGAGGTAGGCCAAGGAGTCAATATAGGAACAAGGATTAAAGTAGGGTTGCCAAGTGTATCAAACTTACCGGCGGGGGGGGAAGCTCTGCTGGGCGGGAGCTTCCCCGGCGCACGTGCGAAGCGCACGCGCCCAGCGACGTCACCGGAAGTGACGTCAGCACGTTGGGGGTGTTGCCAGGGCGACGCTCTGGCAATGCCCCCAGCGTGCTGGCGTCACTTCCGGTGACGTCGTTACGTCGTCCTCGCTGGACGACTTTGGGGGTGGGGTTCCCCCGCCGGCCAAATGCTGGCCGGTGGATCGGGAACCCCTTTAGCGGGGGATCCCCCGCCCCCCGGGCTGACTTGGCAGCCCTAGATTAAAGTAATATTATTTCTCTTGTACTATTGTCTGTCACAGAAACGTGAAATTAAGCATCAAAGGCATAATCAGGATATATGCTGTAAAACCATATCCAACAAGGTTTGGCACAAAAGTATAATTGCAGGAGGCAGGTGAGGTTGCAAAGGTTATTGGTAGAAAGTCTCCTAACGAAATCAAAACAAAGTCCAGTGGCACCTTTAAGACCAACAAAGTTTTATTCAAGGTATAAGCTTTGGTGTGCATGCACGCTTCTTCAGATACAGTGAAACAGAATTTCCTCAGCCATTACATATAGGAAGAGGGGGGTTAGTTGCCAGGAAGGGCTAGTTAAAATCAAGAGGCATCAGTAACTGGGTAATTATAGCTGAGATTGGATTAAGGCAGTTGTTAAGATCTGTGAATGGAGTAAATTAGTATACAAATAAAAGAGTTAACAAACAGATGTGAGAATGAAGTCTCAAGTCCAGTGGCACCTTCAAGACCAACAAAGTTCAATTCTGATATAAACAGGAACTGAGAGACTTTGCATGTGTAGGTGGGCACTCCTTCAGATAAACTGAGACAGATTTCCTCAAATATTACATATGGGTGGCGGTGGTGGGGTTAATTGCCCAGAAGAGCTAATTAGAGTCAAGATGCATATGTAACGGAGCAATAAATACAGCTAAGATTGGAATAACACATTTAGTAAGAGATGTAAATAGCAGCAAATTGGCATACAGATAATATAGGCATTAATAACAGATGTGAGACCTAAGTTTGAGTCCAGTGGCACCTTTAAGACCAACAAAGTTTAATTTCTGGGTATAAGGAAGCGATGGTCCGCCCTCTCTTGAAAAACCAAGTCTGGATCCAGCCAAATTGGCTAACTATCGGCCAGTTTACAATTTGCCCTATTCGGGCAAATTAATCGAGAGGGCGGTGGCGATACAGTTACAGGGCTTTCTGGATGACACTTCTGTCGTAGATCCCTTCCAGTCCGGCTTCCGCCCAGGACATGGGACAGAGACAGCACTGGTCACCCTTACTGACGACCTCCGGAGACATCTTGATCGGGGCAGTGCAGCAGTATTGCTGTTGCTAGACCTGTCGGCTGCGTTTGACAAAGTAGACCACCAGCTGCTGACCTGCTGTCTCACCGACATGGGGATACAAGGGGGGGCCTTGCAATGGCTTGCTTCCTTTCTCCAGGGTTGGGGGCAAAGGGTGATGCTAGGGGAGCAGCAATCCCCTGGTGTGCCTCAGGGGGCGGTGCTCTCCCCGATGTTGTTTAATATCTATATGTGCCCCCTTGCCCAGATTGTCTGGAGGTATGGGCTAGGGTGTCACCAGTATGCTGATGACACCCAGCTCTATCTGATGTTGGGCAGCCAGTCAGACTGCAGCCCAGAAGATCTGGACTGGGCATTGCACGCCGTGGCTGGTTGGCTTAGATTGAGTTGGCTGAAATTGAACCCAGCAAAGACGGAGGTCCTGTGCCTGAGTCGGGGTGGCCCAGGGAGGGGGGGTCCCACTCTCGACCTTCGGTGGGGTGCCATTGGTGCCTGAATCAGTGGTTAGAAGTTTAGGAGTGCTCCTGGATCCCTCCTTAACAATGGATGCCCAGGTAGCAGCCACTGTCATCTTCAGCTGGCTCGGCAGAGGGTTCCCTTCCTCGACTGCAACAACCTGGCTACAGTGATCCATGCGACAGTCACCTCCAGACTAGACTATTGTAACGCTCTCTACAAGGGGCTGCCCTTGTCGCAAATCGGGAGGCTGCAGCTCGTGCAGAATGCTGCGGCCAGGCTTCTGATGGGTCTCCCTAAACGGGATCACATCTGGCCTGTGCTGACAGCGCTGCACTGGCTGCCAATAGCTTATCGAATTTGCTTCAAGGTGCTGGTAATTGCCTTTAAAGCCCTATATGGCCGGGGTCCAACATACCTGAGGGGTCCCTTTCCTTATACATACCTCAGAGAGCACTTCGGTTGGGGTCGTAACATTGACTTCTAGTTCCAGGCCCCAGGGAGGCCAGGCTTGCCATGACTAGGGCTAGGGCCTTTTCAGTGGCAGCCCCTCTCTGGTGGAATGAGCTTATGCAGTTCTGCAGGGCCTGCAAGATGGAGCTCTTCCACCAGGCCTTTGATTAGGAGCCACCACCATTACCAACAACCATCACTACTAACATCTGTGATGAGGGCTGGCCCTGAAAGAAGATCGGGCCCTGAGGCCGTGGAGGGCTGGATTACAATCCTAGGGAACCTGAAGCACACCATCTTAACTTTCTGAAATTTTACCATCACTGTGAGCACTTAAATTGTAAATTTGTTACTCTGTTGTTGTATTCTTTTAAAATGTTTTTAAATGTTTTATGCTGACTTGACACTGTGTGCCACATTGTAAGCCACCCTGAGCCCGCTCGTGGGGAGGGTGGGGAAAAAGTGCAATCAATCAATCAATCAATCAGTCAATCAATAAGTGAGAACTGAGTGATTGTATCTAAAGAGGTGTGCTTGCACACAAAAGCTTATACAGTGAATAAAACTTTGTTGGTCTTAAAGGTGCCACTGGACTCTAAGTTTGCTCTGCTGCTTCAGACCAACACATCTACTCACCTGATCCTAACAAAAACAGTTCTCATCAAAAGCTAACTGTGCAATGTATGATTGGTCTTCTCACAGTGAAATGGTTCAAAAGGTGTTGTATTCACAGTTTTCAAGCCACATGGTGCTTAGCCTATGCCCATCACTATTTACAACATCTGTAAACATTCTACATTTGTAGAAGAAGCCTCAGCTTTTAAATTATACTTTTTTTTTGGTTGTTATTAAAATTAATGAATTCAGGAGTTGGTGGAAACCAAGGCTGAAGAAAGGACAAAGAATTCACTAAAAATCTCTATGCTGAGATCTAGGGGCTCCTTTCTCAAGTTTTTTCTTAATGGTCCACACATACCTGCTCCTCCCGCATAGCCTGCAATTTCTTGGCCTTGCTTTGGCGGTAATATTCCATGATCATCATGGCTGCATAGATTTTGCCCACTGTCAGGTCGGTAGCTGCAGGGTGAAGAAAGCAGGAAGGTGAAGAATGGCTCTTTCTGCTTATTCCTTCAGCACTGCCCCACCAGTGCCCTCTGGACTCCAAGTTGATATATCTAGGCTGCTTGGGCACTATATTCAATTGACCATGTGTGTGAAAGGGTTTGGTCTCCTGTGGCCTCTTCAGAGAGGCAGCCCAGGTAAACTTCTGAGAGGGAGTTCAAATGGCTAGTATCCATCACCTTATGGTAAGTTCCCATGGAAAATGGCCTCTTAGCTTGGCTCTCATTTTGAGCTATTTCTCAGGAGTGGAAAGAGAATGGGAATATCACCTATGGTGATAAGGGGAAAATGGCTTGGTGTGCATCCCTGTTCTTCCCTGTGGTGGGTTAAACAGTCTTTACTGTTTGGGTCAGCATCTTCCTGTAACTCAGGAGGTCAAGGGCGTAGACTTTCCAATTTCCCAGGGTGGGGCTGGGCCAGAGGCATTGATATGCTAGGTCCTTAAAAGAACCGAGGCCCAGTGACATCATAGGGAGGAGCCAGTGACATCATAGGCTATTGTCACTATCTATGGAGGCGGAGCTATGTGGGATTTAGGAAGGGGCTAAACTCAGGAAAAGGTGGTAGTTAGCTAGTGGTTATAGTCATATCTCAGCAGACTCCTGCTGTGTCCTTTATTTAAATTCACTTTTAGAAAAGTCACTTTAAGATCTGCAAACAAATGGTCACAAATTTGAAAGTAAGGAGGGTAACACAGAAAAGCCTGTAGGGGAACATTTTAAAAGTTTTTGTGGACATGCATTTACAAGAGTCTTGTTTCTGCCTTATTCATAAAGGTGACTTTGTACAGAAATTTACTAAATTATGGCATCACAGATGCCTTCGTTTGGTAAATGCTGGACTGGAGTCTCTGAGCCAGAATACCAAACAGTTGCTGTGCACTCAATTTTTGAGCAATGTACAGAGTTCAGAGCAGCAGCAATCTTCTTCTCACTTCAAACTCATATCCTACAAGTGAGTACAAGTACAAGTCCCAGAGCACTGAGCCTATTCCTAGGGGCTGTCATTCCACTTTGCAACCTGTCATTCCAGTCCCAGAGTACTGAGCCAGGCAGATAGAAATTGAAAGAAAAGGAGAGAAAGAAAGGGGGAAAGGGAAAGAAAGAAATGGAAAGGGAGAAAGAAAGGGAAAAATGGAAATGGAAAGAAAGAAAGAAAGAAATAGATGGGGAGAGAGGAAGAAAGGGGTGGAAATAAGAAGAAAAAGGAGAAAGAGAGGTCCCCTCTACTGATGGGCAGCCATTAGATTGCTCAGTTTGATCCCCCCCCCTTCTAAGTATGTGTGTGGGGGGGAGCCAAAGGGAGGGCTGAAATGGCTTCCTGCTCTTTAAAGCCAGCAGCTCGTGAATCCACCTATCAGCTGCTGGCTTTAAAGGGTGGGCAGCCATTTCAGGGCTCTCTTTTGCTCCCTCCCCAGAGGGAGAGCGAAAGACAGCCCTGAAAGTGGCTTTAAAGGGCAGCCTGCCCTTTCAGGGTTCCCTTTTGCTTCTCCCCACTTCTAAGTGGGGGGAAACAAGGAGAGTCCTGCAAGGCCCTTTTAAGCCAGCGGGTCCATCCACAAGCTGCTGGCTTTAAAGGGCGGGCTGCCTTTACCCAGGGGAGGCTCAGTCCCCCCTGGAAAATTTGGGGGGGGTCTCAGCCCCCAAGCCCCCCTGTAGTCTATGCCTATGCAGGAGGTGGGCCCTCCCAAAGAAGGACTCCCTCCTGTGCAGTCTGTCATAATAAGACAAGAATACCTCTGTTGGATCACAGCAAACGTCTATCAAATTCAGCTTTATTTATCCCACAGTAGTCAAACACAGGCATTCCATGAGTAAAGTGAGATGATGCCAGATGGTGCTGTGCTCTTCAGACAGCTCCCACTTTCTCAAAGTTTGTAGGTCCTTTTCTTCTGTCATGCTACACCCTAGTCAGGGTAAGGCAACAGCCCAAATTGGACAGGGCTTTGATCATCCCACTGTTCTTTTTCCTCTGGGTCAGGAGGGCAAGAAAAGGAATGATGTATGGCCAAGGGAAATAGGTAGACTGAGGGGCAGGTATATACCTGGTGGGAAGGCAACTCAGAAGTGTGGGAATGGGACCAGGAATGCTAAAGGATAACTCTTACATTTGTGAGGGGTGACCAGGAGATCCAGTGTTTTCTGGGAGAGGTTGGGCCAAATTGCCATCATTTCTTTCCTTAGCTCATTATCCATCTGCTGTTTGTCAGCCCCTCCTAGAGTAAAACAAAAACAAACCAAGGATGAGAGAAAGCAACAAGCATCCAGCCATGTGATGCCCACTTGGACATATCAGAGCTACTCGTTTATTCTATTTGTTTCCTTGGGTTATATTTACTAGTGATTTTTACATATTAAAAACCCAATATAAGAAAAAAAATGGATGCTGGTAAGAGCTGGGCAAGATTTTCGAAATGAATCACATGACTGAGTCCTTCCTGTACTGTAACACATCAGCATTCCAAGCTGGAGATAGTATATTTGATGGTTTGCCCACCCAAAAACTCCCTGTCTGAGTAAGCCGGTCAGTTAGAAAGGTTCTAGCATGGCCTTCTTCCTGCCCCCCGTTTTTCTACTTGCACAAATGCTTTTTCAAACAGAAGAGCGTTCTAATATTCAGTCCAGAAAAGAGTCTGACCTCCAGTTCTGAGAATTTTAAAGGAAAGGGAGACATGTCAAGTTTTATGCATGCTCCTCTGAGAGTTATTGAGAAGTGTGTGGACTTGGTATGGTACAGCTACCTGCAAACAGGTTCTGATTTGTCTGTATGAAAGCCAGAAAACATTTATAATCCTTTTAAAGTCACAAAAGAAAAAAAAAAACCAATACCAAATCTGACCATACCTTCACACAACTAAAGTACTCTGTTTTAGATAGGATCTCTCAGTCTGGGGTGATGCTCTATATTCTTGGTGCTCGGGTGGGGCGGCAACAGTGGGAGGGCTTCTGGCGTCCTGGCCCCACTGCTGGACCTCCTGAGGGCACCTGGTGTTTTTGGGCACTGTGTGACACGGAGTGTCGGACTGGATGGTCCACTGGCCTGATCCAACACTGGCTTTTCTTATGTTCTTATATGGAGCAGAGGTCCATCAGTGGCTATGAGCCACAAGGGATAGATAGGAACTCTCAGTCTGGGGTAAGTGATGCTCTGTATTCTTGGTGTTTGGGGGGGGGCTTCTAGTGGGAGCGTCTATAGTGTCCTGGCCCCACTGCTGGAGCTCCTGAGGACACCTGGTGTTTCTGGCCACTGTGTGACACAGAGTGTTGGACTGGATGGGCCACTGACCTGATCCAACATTGGCTTCTCTCTTATGTTCTTACCATAGTCCAGGTAGTACTCCAGCTCAGGGGACTCCAAAAAAGAGACCATGAGACTTTCAACAATTGTAAGGACTATCAGTTGAGTTCATCGTATGATCCTTTGTCCTTGTTCAAAACAATAGCACCCCCTTTCTTTAACAGCCACACCTTCTTCTAGCAGGGGCTGGCACTGGAGGAGTTGGGAAATGAGAAACAAAATGCCTGCTGAAAGCCACTTCTCCAGGGAGTCTTGTCTCTCTCACAGACAGTGTTTACCATTTCAACTGAAAGTATCCCATACTTTAATATGCCATACAAGCAGGGTCTTAGTAGCTTAGGGTGTGCTTCCCTTTGTTTAAGTCTCATTTCCTGGAATCCTCTGATTAGACAGATGGACTCACTAGCATCACTTGCCTTTGGCAATCTTGATGTCAAGCGCAGTTCGGATCAATGCCATGAGGGTGGAATTGAAATGGACTGTATTGTCGTCTGCCACAGGCAAATCCATACGAAGTAGTCTCTGCAGAGATCCAAGCAGAAAGGTGTCATCTTATGACTCCAACTTCCCAAGATATCTTGCACACAGGAACATAAGAGCCCTGGGGAGAACTCCGAGCATCTCCTCTGTCTCTTCTGCTACTCACAGTATAACCTCTCCTCTCCCAGGCAGGTGACAATCAAAGTTCTGCTGTAATAATTTCAATCCTCAGCAGGCTATTCAGCTTCTCTGCCTCCTCCACACATTTCTTTTTGCCAATGTCTTCTACATGGTTTCCCCCCCAAGTTATTGGCCAAGAAACAAACCCATGTGATAACTGGGGGAAGTAAGGAGTCTAGGTACAGTTCTAAGCATGCTTGCTTGAAGGTTTGTCCCATCAAAACAAATGGAACTTACTCCCATTGATTAGAACTGATCTGGACTAAAACCAGAGCTTTGCCAATTACTTTACTGGGAGGTGATTGTATCTTAAATGACTTTATATTATAACAGAGCAGGAAGCCAGGACTTGGCTTTCAAACGTCTGCCCTAATCCAGCAGATTCTACATCCGATCCAAAACAAGTTTAGATTAATATTCCATCTTTAATCACTATGCTAATTCCTTTGAGGGGCGTTAGACAGAATTTAAGAATCCTGATCCCATGTACTAGACCTCCACTAGACCTCACACAATGTTCTCTCTACCCTGAATACTTTTTAAGGTCCTAACTTTCACAGAGTTCTTCCAAGGAGCTCATTATTTGTCTGTATAGTAAAATTAAGAAGTATAAAACAAAGAACAAAACAAAACATCAACTTTCCAAGATAGCAATGCGTTGTAGTGGAAAAGGGAAGGGATCAAAGGAGAATGCATTGCAACCATTCAACAGAGCAGGTTTCATAAAATGTGCAAGATTGGAGTCATGCAAAAAGAGCATGCAACATGCATCACAGCACAGTGCAAAGGCATCCACAGATAACACATTGAGACTCATTCATAGCTCTGGTATAGATTGCTCTAAAGGGAGAGATCTGGATTGTGGGCTCTTGGTGCAAAAATGGGTGGGTGCGTCCTTAGGGTAGAAAAGAAATGAAATTGACAGACTATGGGCCACGTGCCATTCCTCTGAGCCAAGGCCATGGGCTGGAGATCACACAAGATGCTCAGAGTGGGGCTTGACCAGCTAGTGCATTAGCTGAGATAGGCTGTGGACCAATGGAAATGGGGGTTAGACGATCAGGGTCTTTGGGGTTTGTTAAGTGGATGTCACTGAACAGAGGTGTGCAGAGGTGAAGACAGGAGAGTTTTAAAAGGGAAGGAGGTACAGAATGAGAAAAAGGAAGACACACATACAGGTGATGATTCAGCAGGATGATCCCTGAAGGAATTTGATGCCCAGAAAACCTGTAAATCTTGGAAACCACTGTCTTTAGAGCCTAATTAACAGACCTCCCCAGAGCTTTGCATATACGTAAATGGCATTCCCTCCTGTTTGGCCATTTGCTAAGAATGCTGTCTGTTCCTTTCCACTCTCTTTTTTCTACACTGTCCATCAACAGGCCATTATGTTAACCACAGTTCTGTCATAGAAGTCAATTCACTCTGTCAGAAGATCTGGCTTTTTTTTTTGCTCTATATAGGGTTTGATGTGGATGCCAAGGGTTGAAGCAGAAACATCTCGAAGAAGCATGCCCCCCCCCCTTGTACTACATTTGGAGATACATGATGGGATCTGTACACCTTATGGCACCTGAACCATTTAGCAATAGTTGCTATTTTGTTTGCAACCAGAACCCAACAGTTAAGCCCCACTGGAAGATCAGGCAGCTGTCACGCTACTCAGTAGCCACCTTCAAAGAACTTCAGTTTCCAAGATTGGGAATTAATTTGAACATTACCAGGAACACTTTGGGATTATTTCTCTGCCTACTGAACTGCTGTGGCATGGCTGCTTCTTGTAACATCCGAAGTCTTGTTGGCGGGGCCATCAGCCTGGCTGCTCTTCATAGCAGCATCACGATGCCCTGAGGGAACAGCAGCACTGGCATGGGCAGCCTTCCACCTTGGTGCTGCTGCCCATATGCTTCGTTCTCTCCAGCGTTACCATCCTTTAGCCACTCCAATTCTGCTGCTAGAAATGTAGGGACACTTCAGCACATAGCAGCAGCTTGAGACTCACTGCCCATCTTCCCACAACCACATGCTCGGCTTCCAGTATGTCACCGAACTCTACCAGTGCCAGTCTTCACCCTTTGTTTTGCTTCCCTGACCACCACAAGATTTTCTTGAATTGATCTAAAACACCTTGATACTCGGCAAAAATTCCACGATGCATGAATATTCATTTCCATTTGCTGAATTTGAACTTCCTTGTGGAATTTTTTTCCCCAGGGGCACAAAATTTTCAGGGCACTGTTTTTGGGACACTGCTTAAGTTTTTCATCCCTGCAGTGGAGCAAACATGGACTGGAAAGTTAAAGGAGGTGAAAAGGCCAAATCATTTTAGTCATGCTAGTGTACATGAAAATGCGAGACTATACATATCTATATATATGGGGTCCAAGTCAGTAAGAAAAGTAAGCCTTTTGGATGGATGGCTGAAGCAGAACTACCTCTGAGGAGCCCACATGCTCTTGGATACCCACAGTGAAGAAAGGATAAGGGGGTGGGATGGATACAGACAGCAATTTTTCCTTGGGGCAGTTAAGGCACTCAGAAATCCACTTTTTCCCCACCGACAGGTGAGGGAATTGCAGATTCAATATATTTCACAATGGTCTGGACAACCAGTATCATGGAGAAATGAACATACAGATGTATAGATAATGATGGCAGGCAGGAAGAACATGGAAGTATAAACAGAGAAGGCCACTGCAAATGAAGGAGGGGGGTTATTATGAGATATTACTCAGAACACATTTTTATTCAAAGGATTCAACAGAATTGGAAAACTGCGAGTCAAACTAGATGTGATGGCATCCTTGTGGTGGACAGGAGGACACTCCCACAATTCAAAAGTAATTTTAAAACACTGCCCACAGCAGTACCTTTTCAAATGCCATAACAGCCATGGGGGGACTTGATATGGTCCAGGGGTGGGACAACAGTGCCTCAGTCTGCCACACTGCAGGCCTTGCAATGTTTTTAAATGGTGGCAGCACTGTCCTCATGGCAGCCACAAGCACACAGTCATGTCTGGTTTGTCCCTGAAGCACAGATATGGAAGTGGCACAGCTGGGAGTGGAAAATGTGGGTCTTGATGACTAAGACTCTAGCCCAAAGCTACCAAGCCTCATTCATCTCGTACATTAGCAGTGCAAGTGTATGCCATTACTCCACCCTACGACTATATTTTCAATGGATGTAGACTGAAGTAAGTTTATATAAGATTGCTCTATCAGTCTCATTCACAGAGCCAGGAAAATCATCAGGATTTCCAATATCCAACAAGTCTGTGCTTATTGCCACCTATAGCATCCTATTAAAACTGTCCTTCAAAAGCAGGTGCCTATCTGGTTCTGATGTGCAGGTGACATTATATTTCTTCTTATGGTAGGAAACACTCTAGTAAAAAGTTAAAATGGCGATAAGTAATCTTGCTTTATTGCTCCTGTCCTCAATACAAACTTGGCCCAGAGTGCTGTAGAACCAGCAACTGCTTTAACTGATATTCAGAGGTTTACTGGGTGCAGAAGTTCCTTTTGGTCATCATGGCTAGTAGCCACCACAAAATTGGCAGAAGAAATTCAGATTTTGTAAAAGGTGTGTACTTATTCTGTGTTCAGTCTTGTCTCTCTGGATGTGTTTAATTGGCTTATATCTTGTGTATTTATCAGATCTGCTACATGTATGCTGATATTCGGTATGGTCAGGTGTCTGTATGACACAAATGATATGAACTCAGAGAGAGAGGGAGATATATATATATATATATATAGAGAGAGATATTTCTGTGTTTACTGACAATATAATGTCCCTTCTGTCTGCACTTGTGCTGAATGAGCACATGCCCTATGAGCGTCCAGTTTCTTGTACATGTGAAGGGCCTTTCTTCAACTTCTCATACACAGACAATGTCTCTACAGCTCAAAAGCACTGCAGAATTGTAACAGTACCACTTTTAGCTGCTATATCAGAAAATGACTTAAGGTGAACTGGATTCCCAAACACACCTAAAATCAAGCATTCTCTGGACCAATCAGAGCTACAAGATGACAAGTTCTGCCATGTGTGCTGCCAAAATTGAACAGAATTTTGTGCAGTGGTGTACAGCTGATGGCTAGGAGATGAAATCTTGTTGGTCCTTGGTTCCTTTATTGGTTTATGTATTGGATCTGATCACCTTATGCTTTATTGTAACTATGTAAGTTTTTGGTGTGAATGTAGCAGTCATAGCTTTTAGAATTATAGAGTAAACAACTTTTGCTAGATGGTTCTGCTTATTACAATGGGAAAACATTTTGGTTTCTACTTTGCTTCATCAAGACAGGATCTTCTCGGTAAAATTTTCAACTCTTACAGACCTTATTTAAAGCAGTATGTAGAGCTGGCCACAGACTTTTGGAATGTTTTGTTATTGATGAGACATTTTGATCTTCATTATAAACTTTATGCAGATCACTTTAAACTTCATCTTTCTATTCTGTCTAGTATTTCTGCTTTCCTGTTTGATGAACTAATTGTCTTCACCTCTAAATCTCTGTCTTCTTTTAATATATATCCATTGGCTGTCCAATCTTTCCCCCAGTTTTGGCCACCATGTCACTTTTTAATTTTTCTCTTTTCACATCTCTTCTGTTGATAAGTCATATGGGAATTTTCTTTGTAATATCACAAAACTTCATTCTCTGTTGATACCTCTAAGGTTCTGCTCCAGGTTTTTATTTTCTCTTGACTTCTACAATATTCTTTCTCCCAGCTTTCCCCTTTACATTGAATTGATTATTTTTAGTCTGTTGTTTATGTCATCTTGCTGGGTCATCATCACTTCAGTCACAACTCCCCACTTCATCATCCCCTGCATTTGTTGTCAGTTGTTGTTCACATAACACTGTACACTACTGCTTCTCAGTTCTTCAAACTTCTTTATGATCGTGGCATTCCTTATTTCCCTTCTTTAATACTCCAGATCACACACTTAATTCTTGTGATTATTCTTCGGTTAAAACTACAGATTTTCTCAGCTTTGCCTCTTCTTGCTTATTTTTCTGAGCCTGGAATTCTGTTCCTTCTAACATCTGTTGCACTTCTTTATCCTCCTCTGAAAATATCTTACCTTCTCACTTGCTTTTTAAAAAGATTGCTCTGCTTTAATTTTATTAATAAAAACAACTTAACTTCTATTTGTACTCATGGCTTGGATCCACTGGAGATTTCTGCAGATGAAAGGTATTTTCATCCATGGAGCCTCCCCTCCCTCCCTCCTGCTGCTGCAGCTCATACTGTCTGGTGAAATGCTGCTCCTGGAGGAAGGGACTTCAGAAACAGTATAGGGGGATCAGAGGTCTGCAGCAGGGATGGCAATCTGGTGAAAATTGCTCCCCTTCCACCTTCAAAAATCCTCCATGGGATCCAAGCTTCTGAAAGTATATTTGCATGAAGGATTTTATGCTACATATTCTAACATCACTTTCTGCCCTCCCTCCCTTTTCATCTATTTAAACTTCAGGCCATCGTTAAGTGCAAGGTTCTCCCACCCAATGCCACCCACAATAACAATGCAGGGGGCAGGTAAGGATCTACTAGTTAGTAGAGAGAGCCAATTTCTTCAGTTCAGCAGCAAGAAGCACTTGAGGACTAATGATCACTTCTCTGTGACATCTGCTCTGGTTCCCTAGGAATGAAGGAACTATGCATGAGGGAAGGCTGGGATCATATGGGAAGAACCATGCAAGCATCAGAGACCAAGTAGGCGGGACGGAACTTGCATGGTGGTGAGACTGTGCCCCTCCTATGTGGTCCCTCTGTTACAGAGCTGTGTGAACCAGATGATTTCTCAACCCTGTGATTTTACCATATGCACAGTTTGTCCTTAGACTGTCCTCTGAAGTACTGGGTGTTGCTGTTATTTGAGCTCAGAAACTAGACAGACGGGCCATTTTAAAAACACGAAGGAACAAGGAGAATCCTTCATCTGAAGAACTTCAGTCACAGGTATTATCACCAGGGGTCATTTCTAGCAGGAGCTCGGGGGAGCGCAGTTGGTGCCAGACCCCCCCCCCAGCGGGGGAATGCCTGCTTGTGTCATGGCTGCAGCAAAATGACCCCGTCCCCTGGAAAGGTCCTTGTTCCTCCGACCAGCCTTCTGAAGGCTTCAGCCACCACTGAAGCTATCCTCCCAGAACTGTGGTATTTCTGGGGCTTGGATTAGTGGCTGTCCCCTCTCTGCCAGCTCTTTCTTTCTTTCTTTCTTTCTTTCTTTCTTTCTTTCTTTCTTTCTTTCTTTCCTTCCTTCCTTCCTTCCTTCCTTCCTTCCTTCCTTCTTTTCTTTTTTCTCTCTCTCTCTCTCTCTCCTTTCTTTCTTGCCCTCTGACAGACTTCTGGTGATGTCAGGTGGTGTAGCATATGCAAATGTTATGCTAATGAGTTATGCTAATGAGCTCCTGCACCTCTTTTTCTACAAAATGACCCCTGATTATCACCATCACGTTTGGAAGCATTTAATCTTTACTTACTTCTCTTGACTGAGAGGACACCATGGCTGTGGTCACACTGGCAGCTTGGTGCGATATGGCACTGCCTCTAATTGTACCAATGTAAAATGTTACAGGGACTATAATCCAGACAGCACAACCTTCTGCAGGTTACCCATGCAGCCATCCCCTGGTCAAGCATCCATATGACTGCAGTGCCTCAGCCACAGAGTGCACTGCCCAGCTGGTTTTTAAAGTGCAGATGGGCACATATGCACACACATCTGCTCCTGCATGCATGTGAACATATTGGCAAAAACTTTAAAAAAAGCACCACCCCAGCGCAGGAATGGATCTTCAGGTTTAGACTGCCGATCCGCTTTGTGCGCAGTCCCCCACGTTCAGACATCTAGCCACGCACAATGAATTTGCGGGGAACCAAAAAAATCACTTGTGATGCGGTGCCTTTTTAACCTGGCTCCAAGTTGTCCTACAATGGGGTGAGTATGCCTGGGGAATGCCTGACAGATGTGGCTGTGTGACCCATTTAATCTGGAGGGGAGGGGTGGCTATGTCAAGCCAAACTGCTCATGTGATCACACCCCATGTCCCTACTCCTTCCATCAGACAATGGCATGCTCATTCTATAACATGTGGAATCAAAGTTCACAGAACCGCAGACCACAGATTCCATTCCCACTGACAAATTTAGATCCTTCCACCTCTCTGCATGCAAACAGTCACTGCAGTGAGAGTGAATGTTTCAATATCTGTGCCATATATCATTAGCAGAAACCCACTAGTTGAGGGGAAAAGAGGAAACACACACATGAAGGAAAACGTCATGGGGGGTCTCTGGGTTGCTGAATGATAAATAGTATAGTGGGAAAGCAAAAGAGACAGAAAATACAAGTCATGGATCAGCTAGTGAAGTACATGGGGATCAGGGTTAGAGCATGGAGATATGGAGGGGCAAAAGGGAAAGCTTTTGATAGGTTAGAACTGCATTGACAGAGAAAGGGGCATGGAGTAGCAGAGAGAAGGGGCAGAGAAATAGGTTAGTTGCTGTTAATTTTTCTCTGGTTGAAAGTAGAGAACGACTACCCCTAACATTGTGTTCTTTGGTAGGAAGTTGCATAGTTATGGAGGCAGAAGCATGCTAGACCTTTAGGGGACTGAAAGGATGTGGGCATCTAAGTTACACAAAGAGGCCAAAGAACTATTAGATAAACCATGAGAACACTTTTTGACTTATTGTTTTATAGACAGCTAGAAGGGCATGAGAGAGCAATCTTACAACAGAATCAACTGCCAACAATAGTTGCTGTCCACTGACGGGTGTGTGGGGCCCAGTACATGCACAGAACAAATCTGCTTTTACAGAGAAAGAGCTCTGTTATTCCAGTTGTTGCTCTGTGCGAGTGTGACAGAGAACACTCCTGCACTTCTTGGTGCTGGTAAACTGGCAAGTGCACTGACACTGCATACTGTCTGGCTGGGATGGATCTCTCTTAATAGTGAACAGGCTTTTAAAACAGCTCAGGACACAGTGCCCGCCCACAGCACATCATGCAAGTCCACTTGTACTAGTTTGGTCTCTGGTTTTGCTTACAATGATAAGGGCCATCACTAAACCAATATGAGTGTTTCCTAGTTAACGACTGGGTAAATGCCAAGCAATCCACAAGTTAGCTTCCCTCCCTTTAATTTTCAGTTCCACATGGCAATATGAAGATATGGCATTTCTCAAGTTGAAAGCACCTGCAAGTCACGGATGCATGATACTGATTCCCATGCTAATACTTACTAGCACCAATGGTAAAATAGTGAATTAGCAGGATCAGCATGAGTAGCACAGTCCAAATGATGGACTATGAAGGGACTGTAGTAAAAAACTCTAGGCACCTCTGAGTGTCTTCTTATTTGAGGTGCTGTTTTAACTGCACTTCTGTTCTAGTGCTAAATTTGCACAACCTAGGCTGCGATCACACACACTAAATAATGTACTTTCAATCCACTTTCAATGCACTTTCCAACTGGATTTTGCCAGTTCACACAGTTGGAAAGTGCACTGAAAATGGATTGAAAGTGCATTATTTAGTGTGTGTGATCGCAGCCATAAAGTAGCCAAATATATATAGCTTGAAGTGACCAAAAACGTTTGGAATCCTGTTGCTCAGACAACAAATATATGTGTTAGAATTTGTTTTAGAATGTATGTATTTAGTAAATTCAGCTACTTTTAATTTCAGAAGTTTTTACTTACTTACAGTGCATGCTTTCTTAAATAAAAGCTTTCTTAAATTACTTCTTGCCCCCTTTAATTACCTTTTTATGTCCCTGGTCATAGTAGTTGATGGAGAATTTTTTTAAAAGCATCGGTTTAACTTGCTAATGGTGATAGTGATCTGGAAAAATCCACCAGGGGAATCTTGGAAGAGCAGAATTGTGCAGGTGAGATAGGCAAGGGCTTGAACAATGCTATGGAAGGGGGCACACACCAGTCTCCTGTTTTTAAATACCAGAAATGTTCCTATTCTAAAGCAAGCCCTCATTCCTTAAATGAAAGTGACCATATTGCAAATTCAAAAAGCCCATTTTCCAAGAAATTCATAGGCAGGGTAAAAGGGGAACACATCTGGTTTGGAATTTCTCTAATGCACAAAGACTCACTTCCAGGACATCAGTTTGGATCTAGCTTTGGCCTGCAGACTCCAGACCTCAGTAATGGCTTTGCGGGAGCACATCAGGGCACAGATGCTGAAGATCGAGTCTCTGGTTTCATATCACTAATGGGGCCTTCTCTGCTGCCCTCCATGTCACATTACTTAATGGATGCAGGTTAGAAATTAGTGGAATGATTTTGTGTGTATGTGTACCATGAGGGCAGCAGTGTACCCTTTGGTTTCAGCTGTTGACAGAAATGTGTAGTGCATTCAGGGAAACTGATCACAGGGACTTTGTCTGAACTGGGGGATCCACTCTAAACGGAACAATGTGAGGCAAACTTCTGATCTGTGCTACTGTGCTCTATTGAGCATATGGACAGTTGCTAGGTGGACAAGTTTTATGACGATCCCAAGCCCAAGTGCATCACAAACTATTAAAAGATAGTAATAACATAAGTGTCCTCTCCAGTGTTCAACATTCTTGCTTGTCTACATGTTATGCTTGGCATATTGTAACCTGGTTTTACCCCAAAACATCTAGATTTTTATTTATTTATTTATTTATTTAAGTTTTTATATCCCGCCCTCCCCGCAAGCGGGCTCAGGGCGGCTAACAAGGGCTTAAGAGCCATACACATCATAACAATTTAAAATCGTTTAAAACTCAACAACAATAAAACTCCATTACTCGGCAACATAGACCAGTAAAACTACAATATCCACTAAAATGCTTCCAGTCTCTTTAAGATGGCATCCTCTCTAGTGAGGGACCCTCCAACCATAGCCATCGGTCTGGGCTGCATTCAGGCCAGTTTCCATTGTAGGTGTTCTTACAATGCTGTTACAGGGCTGGTGGCGGCTCCTAGCCAAAGGCCTGGCGGAAGAGCTCCGTCTTGCAGGCCCTGCGGAACTGCATCAGGTCCCGCAGGGCCCTGGTCTCCTCCGGGAGCTCGTTCCACCAGGTTGGAGCCGCCACCGAAAACGCTCTGGCCCTAGTCCCAGTGAGCCTGGCCTCTCTGGGGCCCGGGACATGAAGTCGATGACGCGACCCTGACCGAAGTGCTCGCTGGGGTATATGCGGAGAAAGGCGGTTCCCTCAGGTATGTTGGACCTTGGCCATATAGGGCTTTAAAGGTAAGAACCAGCACCTTGAAGCGAACTCGGTATGCTATAGGCAGCCAGTGCAGCTCCGCTAACACAGGTCGGATATGGTCTCGTCTTGAGAGACCAATCACTGACCTGGCTGCGGCATTCTGCACCAGCTGCAGCTTCCGGGTTTGCACCAAGGGCAGCCCCATGTAGAGGGCGTTACAGTAGTCCAATCTTGAGGTGACCGTAGCATGGATCACTGTGGCCAGGTCAGCACGGTCAAGGTAGGGGACCAACTGCCGTGCCAGCCGAAGATGGTAAAAGGCCGACTTGGCAGTGGCTGCTACCTGGGCCTCCATTGACAGGGAGGGTTCCAGGAGCACTCCCAAACTCCTTACCCGCGATGCAGGCACCAACGGTGCCCCGTCGAAGCTCGGGAGTGGGAGCCCCCGCCCTGGTCCGCCCCGTCCCAGACACAGGACCTCCGTCTTCGCCGGGTTCAATTTCAGCCTGCTCAGTCTGAGCCACCCAGCCACGGCGTGCAATGCCCGGTTAAGATCTTCTAGGTCCGAATCCGGCTGGCCACCCAACATCAGATAGAGCTGGGTGTCATCAGCGTACTGATGACATCCCAGCCCATACCTCCGGGCAATCTGGGCAAGGGGGCGCATATAGATGTTAAATAGCATCGGGGAGAGCACTGCCCCTTGAGGCACACCACATTCCAGTGGGTGTCTCCTGGACCGCTGCTCCCCTACAACCACCCTTTGTCCCCGACCTTGGAGAAAGGAAACGAGCCACTGCAAGGCCCACCCCTGTATCCCCACGTCGGCGAGATGGCGAGTCAGCAGCCGATGATTGACCATGTCGAACGCCGCCGACAGGTCAAGCAACAGCAACACTGCCCCGCCGCCTCGATCCAGATGCCGCCGGAGGTCGTCAGTAAGGGCAACCAATGCCGTCTCCGTCCCATATCCCGGGTGAAAGCCTGACTGGGCGGGGTCTAAGACCGAAGCGTCATCCAAATAACCCTGTAATTGTAACGCCACCGCCCTCTCAATTAATTTGCCCAGATAAGGCAAATTGGACACCGGCTGATAGTTCGCCAATTCGGCCTGGTCCAGATGTGGTTTTTTCAAGAGAGGGCGGACCATCGCCTCCTTGAGTGCCCCTGGGAATCGCCCTTCAGAGAGGGAGGTGTTGATAATTTCCCAAGCGGCACCTCGTAGCCCATCATGGCCAGCTTTAATCAGCCAGGACGGGCACGGATCAAGGATGCATGTGGTTGGGCGCACAGTCACGAGAAGTCTGTCAACTTCCTCAAGATCAAGCAGGCCAAACCCATCGAAACCCGGAAACGAAGACGTGCTCGGGACCTCGAGCTCACTCACTGTTTCTAATGTGGCGGGGAGGTCGCAGCGGAGCGACAAGACTTTATCTGCAAAATAGCTCGCAAATGCCTCGCAGCCAATTTCCAATTCCCTTGCATTTGGCCTGCCTTGTGGCAGAACTGTTAATCACCGAATTGTTCTAATTGTTTAATGACCGAATTGTTCTAATTGTTTTAATGGACCAAATTGTTTTAATGGACATTCCATGATAGAAGGAAATGTTCTGTTTCAAAGGGGAAGGTTGCCTAGCGAGAGACAAGCTGATCTACAGAGGTTCATCAGGGTCTGGTTAGATGATTCATTAAATGTATTCTCCCAACCCAACTTGTGTTTAACATGTGACCTGGCACTCACCTCAAAAATAGTATGAGGGGCAAACTGAATCCTGAGCATGGGCATGCTAGCAGGAGAGGCTTCATCATTCCCCCTCCCTTCCACTCCATGCACTTTTGCTAGCAGAAAAAGACTGGGGGGGGGAACACATGATGTTTGTATTACTTACAGTTCCATATGGAATCTGCAGTAAGACAAACAGCGAAGCCCCCATGGGATGGAAGGGAAGGAATAATGAATTCCATGTTGCCACCAAGAGCACGTGTGCTTGGGAGTCGATTTGCCCCCCCCCCCACAACACACACTATATTTAATGTGAGTGCTAGGGTTTTCCCCAACCCAACTTCCACTGAATATATCATCTAATTAGACCCTCATTGTTATGCCCTGCAATTCATTAGAAAATATTTAACCCAAGTTACCTTTATTTCTTTATGTGAACAAGGGTACAGATAATGAGTACAGACAATGTTAACTGGTATAATCTTGAATTTTTTGTCTCAGATATGCATATTCTGGCCTGATCCAATGTGTTTAATGTGTTTTGGACGATTGATCTCTCTTCCCCTTCTGGCTTTGTTACTTCCATTTCATCTGGGGTATTCATGTGGGTTGGGTAGTCACAGAGCAATTACAGCTGCAAGTTGTCTAAGAGGTGGCAATGCAGGTGGGAAGTAGAAAAGTTTAAAGCAGTGTTTCTTCTGCTAGATGCAGAAGGATGGGCTGGTGCTACTTGGATGAGAGATTTTGAGTAGGAGCATGCACCTTGGATTAGTTTCTTACCAGCCCCACCTTTACTGGCCATAATGGAGTCTCTGAAACATGAAACGCTAACGGTACTGAACGGACACACTGTTACTGCTCAAGAGATTGGACTGGGGGGGGGGGAGAAATGTACAAAAATTACAGATTTATAGTTTTTGTTCTTGGGGGAAAATGGTTAAAAATGAAGCTAACTTGAAATATTTCTTGTTTATTTCTTAAAAATTATTCTACCTTATAAGCCACACGGGGTGGGCATTTCTTGCCTAACCCCAGGGGGGGGGACATATGTCTCAGCATCTCATACATGTCCATGAAAGTCATCCGGCCCCTGGGAGCAAAATTTTTAAAAAAAAAATAACCAAAAAAAAAAAAAAGGAAAAAAAGGAAAAATACACGGAAAAAATAGAAAAGAGAGAAAGATGCAAAGAAGAGAAAAATATTGGAAATCAAGTGGAAAAGGAAAAAAAAATGGAAGATAAAAATGTAGAGATTACTGTGCTGTTTGCCAGCAGTGAGTCTGAATATGCTTGATCTTCATGGGTGACTGGAAGTAGAAGGCTGGTTCCTGAAACTGTGGCTGTGACATAGCAAAATGCTTAAGCACACACTTCTATACGTTTGGAGCAGGTGTTCACATCACAACAGAGACAGATATGAGCCTGCGCCTCCATCTATTTTTTGCTTCGTCTGAGATCACAGTGCAGACCACCACCCCCCTCATAGGGGTCACAGGGCCAAGTGTGTAGAGTCAAGTCCCTTTAGTAACGAAGAACCACAGAAAGAAGGAGAGAAACAGAAAGGAAGACTGAGAATGTCTTTGCCAATGTGAGAGGAGGGCAGACTGCAAGGAAAGAAGGTGGAGGGAAAGGGAGGGTGGAAAGAACTGGGGGAAGAGGGGGGAAATGGCTGAGGTGTCAATGTAGTCTCTGTCATCCCCAGATGAAGAATTAATGGGCAGAAGGTGGTGGAGGTGGGTAAAGAGAGACTCATAGAACCCTTCAGGCCTAGCTTCAGCTAACAGCAAGCAGAGATGGTTCAAGGTAACTGATATGCTCCATGCGTTACTGGTCTGGGTGGTAGCATCATTTCACGCATTCTGTTGGCTAATTACATTACTAAATTACTCTTGAAAGTGCAATATATAGATAGATATGTGTACAGATATATATATATATATATATATATATATGAAATATATATATTAAAGAAACCATAAGCAACATTCATTCCGTTGATGCTAGCAGGTTTTAGTGTAAGTCAAACCTTGCAAGCAACCCTATGAGGGCATTTCTTGCCTAAGCCCAGGGGGGGAGATATTACACGTAATAAACTGTACATATCCTTATAATGAATTCGGCCACTGCAAGAAGAATACATGGGAGTTAGTGCGGATGCTACAGGGCAAGAGAAACACATACTGTCACGTAAACATAAAACACAGCAGGGCGGCTGGCTAGAGACCTTCAGTCTAGCCACACACCACCTCCCTCAGGTATATGGAGAAATTGTGAATTCCCAATGGCTGCAGTCAGAAAGGGGCCTTTCAAAGCACTGAAGAATAGGCCTCATTAAAGCTCTATGTGCTTCCCCATTAGCATTGTGGGAAGAAAAGTGGCGGCCATTTACATTAATAGATGGGGGGAACTGTGTCTTATTGGACAGACTGTGAGATTTATCTTAGATCTTAAATAAAGTCAGGCGTGACCAGACCCATATGAGTTTTGACCCATATGAGTTTTGACTTCTAGCTTTGATGTTTCTTCTGTGAAGAGCCTTAGAAATCATATCATGTGCCATGTAGTTTAAGAAGTCTGGTATTTATACCAATATTTTCTCTCCTTTCTTTTCAGCATGGTTGGGTAATAAATGCACTAGAAACCAGTACTCGGGAGGGGGGAGACCTGGATTTCCTGCCCCCGCTCGGCACAGGCTTCCTTATGGACACTCCCTCAGCTGGGCTTGGCAGGGTTTGCCAGTTAGGGCTGGCAGTGTAAACAAACACATTAAACCTGGACACAACGGGCATTCATAGTGGACAGGGCACAGGGATGGTAAAAGATACCAAGAGAACTCTGGGGAGAACCTTCTGCTAGGTGCACAGGACTGCAACCCTGCTGACTGCATCTACTTGCAGCAGCAGAGTGCCTGGCCTCCCACAACAACAACAAAAAAATACAAAAACAGCATTACAGAGCAGAGTGGAAGACCAGGCCCTAGCACGCGCACGCACACACACACACACACATCTCCACAGGTCGAAGTATTAGAAGCATGTCATCTATTACTAACAGAGCTATTGTAAGTATTTTTTTTTACTGCTGCATAATACATACTACCTGTGGGTTTTGTCCAGGCTGCGAAGCCAATACCCCAATTACTCCTATTTGGCTCAGATGTTACTAACATGGCACAAAACACAAAGCACAGTTGTTGCCAGGGGTTTCATTGACACAATCATTATTTGGCTCAAATATTGCTAATTATAGTACTTAGTTTGCCCACTGCAGGCCAACGCAGCCCACAAGGCAGGATGGGAAAATGGCAAGAGGCATGGCTGGACACACAGGGACATACGGTGTGTCCTCCCTTTTGGTTTTATGGGATAATGTGAGGGTGTATGTGGCCTTGTCAGAATCCAGCTGCAAAAACCTAAAATTAAAAGAGGAAATGTTAATTCAGTGATAAACCGCCGCACCTGCTCCCTCCAATCATTTGTTTCTAGTGAGACCCACAAAAATAAGCCAACAGGGATGATAACGGGAGTGGCCACAGATTCACACTGACTGGGATTCAGCTAAGGTGACACACAATGGATTTGCATGCAAAAAGAGGCAGTGTCTCTGTATTTTGTGTAGGCCAGAGCCTCTTGAACATGCTTAGAAGCTGCCTTCTCACGAGTCAGACCATTGGTCTATCAAGGTCAGCACCATCTACTCTGACTGGCAGTGGCTCTCCAGGGTCTCAGGTCGAGGCCTTTCACACCACCTACCACATAATCCTTTTAACTGGAGATACTGGGCTTTAAACATGGAGACCTTCTACATGCAAAACAGATGCTCTACCATTGAGCCTCAGCCCCTCCCTTCCTCTCACATCACAGGAAATACAGGCTGCATCTGCCAAAATAACTTTGTATCTCAGCTCTGTCAGAATAGACCATATTCTTCTTTTCAGAACAGAAGCAAGGAGTTGTAGCTCCCACCCACCTTCCTATTCTAGACCATAATTACTGCTTAACTTCCCTAAGTAGAGCAAGGACCGAGAAATGAAGCTCCTATCAGCTGAACACCTCTCTTGTGCATAAGGAGCAAAAGGAGCCTAGGAGCCCATGGAAATCCTGATTTTTTTCCCGCCTCCATTATACCCTATGGGGATGATTATACTCAATGGTCCCCATAGGGTAAAATGCGGAATCAATCTGGGACTATCTGGGGGGGAGTCTATTTTTTGAGCTAGAGGCACCATATTTTCAGCATAGCTGCTTGTGCCTCTCACCAAAAAACTCACCAAGTTTCAAAAAGATTGGACCAGGGGGTCCAATTCTATGGGCCCCCAAAGAAGGTGCCCCCATCCTCTATTGATTTCAATGGAAGGGGGGGAAAGGATTTTAAAGGGAAGGCTGTCCCTTTAAATGCCTTTTGCAAGCTGTGAGTGAACTCTGAAGGTATTTAAATGGCTTGTAATCCCTTTAAACACCTTCTCCAAGTTACAAAATCACCTGGAAGGTGTTTAAAGGGACTGTAATCCCTTCCAACACCCTTTAACTTCAGCTATCCAATGGTCCCAAAAAATCCCAAATATTTTTGGGATATTTGGGATTCAGCTATTTTGGATGGCTGAAAAACATACTGAGATTTATATCCGGCTGAAAGACTAGCCGGAAAATACCAATAAGGTATTTTCCAACTATTTTTTCAGCTCGGATATAGTTGAATGCACACCCCTAGCTTTTTCCTTCAGGGTGGGACAAGAGCTCTAAGTTTAGCACCAGGAAGGGCAAGGGAGGCATGTCCTTACCAGGCAGAAGGGTCATACTCAGCCCACACACGCACATACTCGTCCAGGTGGTGAGGCCCCAGAATGGAGGAGTCACGTGTCAGGTACTCAAAGTTATCCATGATGACAGCCACAAAAAGGTTCAACATCTGCAATTTCAAGGAAGCAGGGAGACAGACACAGGCACTGAGTAAGCTGAGATGCCAGAGAGAATGCTGAGATCTATCTTAGCAAGAAATAAATGCAGGAAAAGGTGTCAGAAGAGGCCCTGAGCCCATGGGAGTCAATGAGAGGAGCAAACATAGTAACAACCCACACGTTCCCCACTTCCATATGCACAAACATACACGTGTGCATATGATCACCCCATGTACACTCCTAGCAAGGATAGTCATAAATACCCATGGATGGTCAATTCATAAACCTACAGATATGCAGGTATGAGATTAGAATATTCAGACTGGAAACCAGCATGCACAAGCTTCTCTCTACATGCATACACTCTCTCTTTCTCAACTGTATACACATTTTTGTCACAGGGCCATGACTGCTTGCTTATCTTTAAACACTTTTGTACAGCTGCAACTTCAAACACCTTCAGCACACTATGCAATGCCTGAGAGCAGTGGGCTCTTCTTGCAGCCCCAACCATATTTTGAGAAGCACTGATAGCAAGAGGGAAGGAGCTGAGATGGATCCAAAGGTGCTCCACTTCCTGATTAATGATCCTTTTAGAAGGCAAGGCAGGAAGGCACATCAGCCTTCCATCTCAGCAGAAATGCTAGAGAAGCATTGGCCCATTATGCATGCACAACTTACTGCAGATTTTCAGAGCAGTAAGCCTTTAATCTTGACTTTGTCCTATTGTGAACGGGTGTTTCCCCCCCACTTTCACTGTGCATGTCCGTCAGGTTTTCTTTGTCGTTCTGCATTGGTTTTCCTCCCTTCAGCACTCAGTTCACTTTCTGGTCATTGTTTCTCCAGATTTTCTGAGAGTGCTTTTGTGCTGATTTCCCCCTTGTTTCCTTCCAAGCCAAAGGTAATTCAAAAGTGTACAGATTCCCTCAGATCCCCCCCTGCCCTTTCGCCTCCCCTTGAAGGTCACTCCTCGCCTACACTGAGGTCGTTCTGCCCACTCTGCACCTTCCACCATCATCCCCCCTTCATTGGTGTACAAGCTCCATTTCCCCTTGTTTTAAATTTTTAAATTCTTTTTGACAAGCAACTTGAGGCTAGCAATATGAGACTATCGCTATTCTTGGACTGCTGAATTAAAAAAATTAAAACAATGGGGGGAAGTTTAAGGGAGCTGTGCAAGGTTTAGTTCCCTGCTGGTATTGACTTGAAAGGGGGATTGGCGAGGAGGCAAACAACAGCATCCCCGGTGCAAAAAAAAAAGAAGGAAAAAAAAGATTCCAGTGCTGCATGCAAATGGGGGATCATCAGTGCAGAATGAAATTGACATGAGATGTAAAGGGAGAGAGAGACTGGGATTGGAAGCCTAAGGCTTTGAAAACATTTCCCACTTTAATGCTTTAGTGAACAAAGTTTTGGGGAGGGAACCATTTCGGCAAGCCTAACACTAAAATGGCAGCTGAGTCACATGGACCTTCTGTGAACTGCCAAACTTGAGAATCGCTTGGGCTCGATCCATTTGGAGAACAGAGTTCAATCTGCACAGGACAGGCTTTAAAAAACTGCCAAGATCACAACCAGTGTTCAGGATCAAATCACAAAGAGAAAACCACACAAATTTGCAAGGAAAGGCAGAAAATTAGTGTTACTATGCAGCTGCACTAGGGCACTGGCAAAAATCCCCCCCCCCAAGACTAAAAAAGCTCTCCAGAGTTTTTGCCAGAGGACTCCTCCCCCATGCAAACTGCAAACCTGTGCAAATTGTGGTGGAGTTGCAGCAGACTTTGCACAGGTGTGTGCATGCGCACACAGACACTCACATGTTGCCAATGATCTGGAAACTACGATTTGGAAAGTTTGTCTGCTAGTAACCTTATCATGAGCATGCGTTTTTCTATCCACCCAATACACATGCACTGCACATGCACAGCCCAGTCCTGTATCCCCCCCCCCCCCCAGTGCCCCTTGACTCACCAGAAAAGAACACAGGAAAATGAAGGAAACAAAATAGAAATATGCAAACTCATTGCCACACTCATTGTCTTTGGCGTCTGCTTTCTCATCACAGGCTTTTCCACTCAGACAGGAGAGCATGATATCATGCCAAGCCTCACCTGTGGCACTCCTGGGAGGGAGACAAAGAGGAAGAAAAGACAACGGTCACTAGTGACGAGGGCTGCCAGCCTCCAGGTCTTGGAATTATAACTGATCTCAAGACTATAGAGATCAGTTCCCCCAGAGAAACTGGCTGATCTGGAGGGTGTTCTCTATGGCGTCATATCTCACTGAGCTCCTGCACCTTCCCAACCCCTTCTCCCCAGGCTCCACCTCTAAATCTCCAAGAATTTCCTGGGCGGGAGTTTGCAACCCTACTAGGGACCCATCGCAGCCAAATGGCAGCATCTCCATCTCATGAGTTGCCGCAGTAATACTGAAAAACAAAAGTGGTTCCATGCAAACTACTGAAATGAAACAATTGATCTGGAAGCTCAGTAATACTTTTGTGTGGGCACAGAGAGTAATATACGGAAGGCTCTCTCATGCATTAAGGAAATGCATTCAGTTTGCTTGATGCGCAGTAGCTGACCAAAGCACTGGGTAGGCTGGGCTAGGCTAAGTAGGTGTCTTGTGATCAATGCTCCCTCTAAGCTGTGGAGTCTTGTGAGCAAAAATCCTGCTTTGTGAGCTACTGGCCTTAAAGTTGTGAGCGAGCCATTTGGCTACTGCATAAAATTAGTTTGGTCTGGAGCCATCCTTCCTGAGCAGAGACAAATACGTGTGAGCCGGAGGCTAAAAAACTTTGAGCTAGCTCATACTAACTCAGCTTAGAGGGAACACTGCTTGTGATGACTGCAAGATCAGCATGAGTTTCCCACAGAAGTGTTAGGGATAAGCCTCACCTAAAGAGAAGCATCAGGGCCTGAAAGAATGTGCGGAAGTTGTTGTGCTCTGTGATTGCAGAATCCTCATCTTTAATGCCAATGTTACCAAACACCTGAAGATACAACATCAAATGAATAACAATAAAATACATGTTGCTACAGATGTTAAGTGTTCAGGAAATAGTAAGCTCCTAGATGTGCCATCTAGTAGTAGAAGAGCTGATGCTTGCAGGATTGGATGCCTGGTTCCATGTTCAGAGGCAGTCAACCTCTGAATCCCAGGGACTAGAGGCAACATCAGGGGAAGGCCTTGGTCTTTTGTTGGACCTCCAGAGGAACTGGTTGGCCACTGTGAGAGACAGGATGCTGGATTAGATGGACCACTGGTCTGTTCCAGCAGGGCTCTTCTTATGTTCTTAGGTCATCTGTCAGCATAGATGGGTATAACACATTTAGTTGTAGAGACTGTAGAGATTTAGGTAGTTCAGGAACAGTTTAGTGAAAGGTCATATGCAGGGGTCCTTTCGTAGAAAAAGAGGTGCAGGAGCTCATTAGCATAACTCATTAGCAAAACTAATTAGCATATGCCACGTCCCTTGACATCACCAGAAGTGTGTCAGAAAGGGAATGTCAGTTTCAGCCCCATTATATCCTATGGGCCATTGAAATCAATGGCAAAAACTCATAGGGTATATGAGGGGCTGGAAGAAAGGGGGTTTGAGGGAGAGGCTCCAAACTTGCAGGGTAGCTGCTGGGGCCTCTCCTCGAAATACCCACTAAGTTTCAAGAAGATTGGACCATGGGTCCAATTCTATGGGCCCCCAAACAGATTGTCCCATCCCCTCCATTGTTCTCTATGGAGGGAAAAAATGTTAACTTTTTTCCTACCATAGAGAACAATGGAGGGAATGGGGGCAACCTGTTTGGGGGCCTGTAGAATTGGACCCCCTGGTCCAATCTTCTTGAAACTTGGTGGACATTTCGAGGAGAGGCCCCAGCAGCTACCCTGCATGTTTAGAGCCTCTCCCTCAAACCCCTTCTCCTCCAGTGGCTTTTAAAGTTGCCGCTGAATTTCAGCGGCAATTCGGCGGCGAGCTGAATCAGATTAGAGAATCTGATTCAGCCCGTGGCTGCCCTACTGGCCAGTCCTGATCTGGCGGAGCTTTGCTCCACCTTGCTCCGGCCCCAACGGACCCCTGGTCATATGATTATGTAAAGCCTTGCTTTAGCTATCAGAGAAGGCAAAGTTGCATTGTATTCCTATAAAAATAGGAATGAAAGGCACAGAGCTGGATGTGCTGCTCTATGCCTCCTTGTGCAACTGCAGAGGACTCGGACTTATTGCTGGGACAATGATTCCGTTAATCCTGCAATGTGCTGGAGGTGTCTATACTTGCACAATGAAACCTAGAAACCTACATTTACCTGGGGAAACACCTGCACCATGCTAGACCTCACTTTGTAAGTCCAAAGGTCTCTGGCACAGAGTCAATGGTGTCAATGATCCTGTGCTGCATTAGAGGCATAGCAGCATGCTATGGACTGAGGCTGACTGATTGGGACTGAAGTTGATTGGCACTTACCTGCATGCCAATGATGGCGTAGATGAAAAAGAGCATTGCAATCAACAGGCACACATATGGAAGGGCCTAGTGGAAGGGAAAAACGAGTGTACATTATTGCTTTCTGGTTTCAATATTCTAATTCAGGTACATCTATTGTACTGGAAATATGGTTATTTGGAAGCAGGGCTTCTTTGCTTCCCATGTATGACTTGTTGCCACTAGATGAATGAAAGGGAGTGCTTTGGGCTATATTGCTGCCCCACCATATTACCACCACATCCTATCCTGGCTATAGAAATCTTGCAGCAATTGTTAACCCATCTAAAAAGGATGAGGCCAATGCAAAACTGGATGAATAAGGATCAGCACTCTAACAAAAAAAGGCCAGGATTCAACATCTCAATAAGGAAAACAGAGTTGCATTTACCTGTAATTGTTGTTCATTGATGTCTTCTGTGCAGACACACATTAGGAATATTTTTTTCCAGCTTAGAATGACCAAAGGGGGACGACCCGCCTCTTACGGAGCTGACACGATGGCTTTCCTGCCCAAGCCGTCACGTGCTCTGGAGGCAGGTGCCCCCCCATCAGTTCCTGCAAGGCTGCCGCGGACCCCCACACGGTAAGAAAAAAAACATGTGAGAGCTCACAGTGGGGCAGGAGGGAGGGAATGTGTGTCTGCACAGATGACGTTGATGAACAACAGTTAGAGGTAAGTGCACCTCTGTTTTCATCTTCCGTCTTTGGTGCAGCCCCACTTTAGGACCATTAGCAGGCTATTCACCAGAGGAGGCAGGGTGACGCTGTCACTGGAAGAGATGTAAGAACTGCTTTGCTCACATTCGCATCCTTCCTGGCCTGCAGGTCCAAGGCATAATGCTTCACGAACATGTCCTTCATTGACCATATTGCAGCTCTGCACATGTCCATGAGCGGGACCCTCCTGTGGAATGTAGCTGAGGAACCTTGTGCCAAGGTGGAGTGCGCAGTTATATCCTGTGGATAAGGCTCTCCAGCTGCCTTGTAGCAAGAATGGATGGCAGCCACCACCCACCTGGAAAAGGATTGTGAACAAGCAGCCCTCCTTTTCTTAGGGCCCCAGTAACACACAAAGAGTGCCTTATCCTGTTGGAAGGACCTAGTCCTGTAAATGTAGTAGAGCAGAGCCCTCCTGACATCTAACGTATGCAGGTCTTTCTTGGCCTTTGATTCTGGGGACAGGAAAAACACTGGCAATACAATTTCCTGCACCAGGTGAAATTTAGAGACCACTTTAGGGAGGAAGTATAGACTAGGGTGAAGTACTACTTTCTCTTTAAAAACCTTTAAAAATGGGTTATCTATCCTGAGGACCACTACTTAGCTCACCCTTCGAGCAGAATTAACTGCTACTAGGAAAACTACTTTTCTTGAAAGGAATGCTGATGGGCATGTGGCCAGTGGTTCAAATGGAGGTCTCATCAGCTGAGCCAGCACCAGTGATAGGGACCACTGTGAGGGTGTGTGTGTGTGTGTGTGTGTAGACATTTAATAACCCCTTAAGACAATTCTGGGCTAGTTTGTGGGAAAACAGAGAGGAGCCTTCTCTGTCCTCCTGGTATGCCAAAATGGCTGCCAAGTGGGTATTAACTGATGCTACAGCCAACCCCTCATGAGCTAGTAAGAACAGATACTCCAGGACAAAGGGCAATGGGCAGACAGAGACAGCCCCTGGACAGAGCCCAGAATTCAAAATGAACCCACTTCCTAGAATAGGAGTACCTTGTGGAGGACTTCTGGGCCTGAATCAGGATGTTCCGTACCTCAGGGGAGAAAAATGGCGCTAATGCTGTATTCTCCACTCTGGGAGGTGTAGCCAGGCTACATGGTGGTGCAACACTGGGCCCCTAACCAGCAATGGGATGGGAGGAAGGGCAATGAACTCTGAGCCTGCCAGGCAGAGCAACTCCGAGAACTAAATGTGACAAGGCCAAAAGAGGGCTGTCAGAATACAATCTGACCCTTCCGTTACCAGCTTCCCTATAACCCTGCTCAGAAGGGGGAAAGGAGAGAAGGCATAAAATGCATCCCCTGGAGAGGCTGGATTGCTGCCTGCTAGGGAACAATAGTCTGGAGCCTTACTTGTTTCGAGGGTGGCAAAAAGAGCTACCTGAGCCCCCCCCCCCCAGGTCTTGAAGACCTGCTGGAGATATTTGGGTTGGATGGACCACTCGTGATTGGTCTAGTAAACCCTGCTCAAGGTGTCTGCCTCAAAGTTTAGGGTATTTGCTATGTGAATAGCCCCGGGGAAGACACTGATGTTCGCAGCCACCTCCCAGACTGCTATGGCTTCCATATACAGCCTCCACGACCCCATACCACCCTGCTTGTTCAGACAGTACATGGTGGAGGTATTGTTTCTTTGGATCAGAACCCTTTTGCCTCTGAGAATATCTGCAAAGGAGGTAAAGGCAAATCTCACTGCATGTAGTTCAAGGATCAGTTTCCCCCAAGAAAGTGGCTGATCTGGAGGGTGTTCTCTGTGGCATCATATCTCACTGAGCTCCTGCACCTTCCCAACCCCTTCTCCCCAGGCCTCTGCTGAGGGCAGGCCATTGTCTCTCTAAAGAAAAACTTCACAATGAGTGAAGCAGCCATGGTGAGGGTGACCTGGGGAACCCAAAACCCAAACTGGACCCTCCTCCGCCCACCATAGAAGAGACTTCAAAACTAGGGATTGAAAAGTAACACACAGTGGCATGTCTAACTATGGTCGATGCCATGAGGCCTAGCAGTAGTTGTATTGATTTGACCAACTGCCATCTTTTTCTCAAGAAAACATATACCATGACCCTCAAGCTTCTGCCTCTGTCCAGGTGTAGGAAGGCTTTTGTTCTTAGACAATCCAGAATAGCTCCAATGAACTGGACTTGATGGGAAGGTTCTAACCAAGATTTTTTTCCAAGTGACCCCCAAACCTAATTGGGAACAGGTAGAAAGAACTATCCCAATATGCACTCTCAAGAGATCTTGGGTGGGCATCCCAATGAGCAAATAGTCTAATAAGGGAAAATGGTACATCCCTTAGTACAAAGATGGGCCACCACCATCCCCATACACTTAGTAAAGACTCTGGGAGCTGTGACAAGACCAAAGGGGAAGGCAATGTATTGAAACACCTCCGATCCCTGTTGAAAATGGAAAAAACTTCTGCATGAGAGATGAATGGCTACATGAAAGTACGTGTCTTTAGGGGGAAAGGAACTCAGTGACAGACAACAGAGAGACCACTCTAAATTTTGAAATTCTCAAAAACTTGTTTAATTCTCTCAGGTCAAGAATTGGCCTACAGCAGAGATGTCGAACTCATTTGTTACAAGGGCTGGATCTGACATAAATGTCACTTGGTCAGGCCAGGCCATGTGTGCCATAAAATAATGCCAGGTACCAGAGATATAAACTTTTTAAAGGACAGCAGCTGGTAAGCTCTGAGTTGGTGAATCCTCGCTGCAAGGCCCCATGGGTAGGGAAGGGGGTTCAGAGGAAAACCCTCATGGAGAGCCAGTGGCACAACACTGGGCAGATGCTCCCATGTTGCTTGACTGTTGGATGAGGTTGTTCTGCCATGCTGAGGCCACAATCACAGTGGCTCCACCGACTCACCCCCCCAACAGTCTTCTGTTCCGTCCCTTGCACCAGTCACTCGTGAGTTGCATAAGATCCCTGGACGGGCCGGTTCTGGCTCTCAGGCCTTACGTTTGACACCCCTGGCCTACAGCCTCCACCTTTCTTGTAGAGAAGAAAAAATCTTGAATGGAAACCCAGTGACTGTAGACCATCAGGGACCTTCTCCACTACCCCCTTTTGAAGGAGCTCATCAAGCTGAAGGCAGAGCTTATCCAAAAGGATTATCAACTGCTGTGAAAGTGGGGCAGCATGGAGGGAGGGAGACAAACTCTAACATGTAACCACTACAAATGATAGACAAAACCCAAGTATTGGAGCATATGAAATACCATGCTTCACAAAACTGAGCGAACCTATTCCCAAAATTGGGGGTATATGTAAAAACTGGGAGAAATAGTCAGAATTTTGGTGGTTGTTGACTCTGCTCCCTCTGGGGAGTTTGGTGGCTCACTGACCTGGGCCTTGGAATACTCTTCCTCCTTGGGAATGGGGGTATGGATGCTGAGGATACAAGTAAGGCACCTGCACTGGCTGGGGCATCTGTCCCTTATAGAAAGGAGAGGCAAATCCATGCTGTCTCTGGACGAAACACTTCTGAGGAGCAGGGGTGGAAGAAAACACACCCAGAGACTTTGCTGTTTGATGATTTTTCTTCATCACTGATAAGAACTCATAAGTAGTATGGGAAAAAAGGGATGATCCTCCAAAGGGAAAGTCTTCGACCCTACAGCATGTTTCCAGCAGTTGAATGCAGCCAGGAGTGTCTCAGGACCACTGCAGAGGCCATGGATCTGGCTGAAACGTCAGCAGCATGTCTACCTGCACTCATTTCCTATTTGGAAAGTCTGATCACTTCCGATTGGATCAGCTTGGCTAGTGATCTAGGTTCATCAGTCAGCTTATCCAAATACTGTGGTAGGCTTTCCAAAAGGAAGAGCTGATATCCACCCATAACTGGGGAGCCAGTTTGGTGTAGTGGTTAACTGCACGGACTCTAATCTGGGAGAACTGGGTTTGATTTCCCACTCCTCCACTTGCATCTGCTGGATGACCTTGGGCAAGTCGTAGTTCCGGCATAGCTGTTCTTGAAAAGGAGTAGTTTCTGTCAGAGCTCTCTAAGCCCCACCTACCTCCCAGGGTGTCTGTTGTGGGGATGGGAAGGGGAAGGAGTTTGTAAGCCGCTCTGAGACTCCTTTGGGTAATGAAGGGCGGGATATAAATCCAATCTTTTCTTCTTCTCTTCTTTCCTGATAATCCACAACTTGAAAGTTGAGGGTTGCAGATAAATTAAATTTTCACCCCAAATAATCCAAACATTGGCTTTCTCTATCTGCAGGAGACAAGTGTTGGCTGGGCCTCTGATCCACTTGCATGTTCTCAGTAATTAAAGAGGAGAGAGGTAGGTGGGTAGTCAGGAACTCACATGAATCTTGCTTGACCTTATATAAATTTTCTATCTTATGAGAAGTGGCTGGAGTGGAGGCTGGTTTCTACCAAATTGGGGCTGTCAGGTTTGCCATTTGGGAAAGCCACTATACTCGGGGAGTCAGGGTAAAGACAACTCAGGATTCTGTCTTTTAGTCTGTTCTCTGAAGTGACCGTGTCAGTGTCAAAAACCTTGGCCAACCTCAGCATCTGCTTGCCACAGAGCCAGAGGCCCTCACTGGGAGACACTGGGGTCAGATCTCCCAGAGTGTCGTCAGGGGATGGTTCAGACGCACTCTCAGAGCTATAAAGTGATGCCACAGCCATATCCTCATCAGGCTCATGATAGGGGAAGATGAGCGGTAAGAAAGTGGAATGGGCTTCAGTACGTCTGAAGTCGCTCAGGTCATGCCTGGAACCCGGTGGTTAGGAGTGGTGAGCAGACCACTGTTGTAAGTATATTGGAGACATATAATAACAATGGTATTGGGACAGACAAGCCTGCTGCCAAGAAAGAGAAGGAGCCGGGTCCAGTTGTACTTGCTGATCTGCTGGGAAGAACAACTGCTCTTCATCAAGTTCGGGGAGAGTGCTGAAATGAGGTGAAGGAGCACATGGGGGCACCAAAATGATGTCTGTAGAAGATCACCTTGGAGAGCGCAACAGAAGCTTGCTACACGTGAAACCGGAGTCAGATTTCGTATGTTTAGACTTTTTATGCTTCTTAGACAGTGGTTATGAATGGGAACAGGTGGGAACCAAGGAGGTTGGCGATGAAGACCAAGGACATCTGGACTCTGAGGCAGGTGCTACAGAAGTAGCTCTCTTGGGCAGATTAGGAGCCTTCTCAATGGTTGGAATGGCCTGAACCAACTGGACAGATGATGCGCCAGGATGGGACTCTAATACCGGAACCGATTGGGTTGACCAGCTTGAGGAAGGAGGGTCCAAGCTAGGAATGGACTTAGGCAGGGCTGAAGTCAACAGAGCCTTCTCCCAAAATGTGGCCTTTGGCTGGGCCACCCTATCGGAAAGCGTCTTGGGTGTAAAACTCTGGCAAATGGCACAGGTGCCTACCTTATGGGACTCCCCGAGACACATGAGACAGAGCTCATGTTCATCACTGTGAAATCAGCTTGGTCCTGCACTTCATACACTTCTTGAAAAGTGCCTTAGTCACCATAGCTGGGCACAACAAGCACAGCAGAAGAAAGAAAGAAACAAAATGCAGGGCGTACCAATGAAAGTTGCCTCAGGAAAGAAAGAAGTGTCAAAGAACGACTCACTCTACCAAAAAGAAAGCAAGGTAAGGACAGAGCTCACTGGAATACTCCTATTAACGCAGCAGCAAAAAACAGAGGGAAGGAGGCACCTGCCTCCGGAGTACGTGACGGCTTGGGCAGGAAAGCCATTGTGTCAGGTCCAGAAGGGAAAGGGACAACCCTTTGGTTGTTCTAAGCTGGAAAAAATTATACCATGGCCAGTCTGTGCAGGTGCAGTCCCAATGTGCAGCTGCACCAGAGATGGAACATGAATAGATTATCCAAAAGGCAGATCAGTGGGGATGGATGTGTCTAACGGTTACTTTTATCCCCCCCCCCCCCAAACACCTGTCAAATCTCAAAGAATCTCAGAGTTAGTAACTCAACTCAGAAGCCCTTTATCATTACCTTAAACGACTGGACAAAGGTCCAAAGCAGGATGCGGATGGTGTAGCCCTGTCGGAGCAGCTTAATGAGGCGGGCAGCTCGGAATAGCCTCAGGAAACTCAGGCTGATGAAGTTGTTCTGGGGAGGCGAAGGGAAAGTGGCATGAGTGGGACCAGGTTCAGGACACAGTGGCGGCAGCAGACCCAGGGGACTGGCGAGAAAACAAATCCCAACCACCCCTGCAGTGATTAGTAAGATTAGTAAGGACGATTGAACCGCACAGAAAGGGATGGAGGAATCACCCACATGGAAATAACTAGCATGACAATAAGGCCACCCATTCCCTTGGAAAATAAAGATGAAATAATTTATTTGAGAAAAATCAGCCACTGATTGTTAATACAGGATTTTTTTTTGGTTAAAGATACCAACAACCAAATGCACTGATATTTTTTGACACAACAAGCAGGTAGAACAGTATTGTGTGGCCTCACATCACACATGTTCTGTGCAAACAAGATCTAGGGAAAGGGAAAAGCAGGACATGCCAGTGAGGAAGAGAAGGACAGCTGGGAGAAGGGATGACTGGAGACTTGCAATTGCATAGAACAGTTTGCATGGCAAATGCATCTGTCCTTCCTGTGCACCCAACATGATAGCAATGCCAGGGACCTGAAGGAATGGTCACTACCAAATAATCTGCAGCTAAATGAAGGATTTGTACCTCTGGTAAAGTAGGAAAAGAACACATTCTTGTTGGGTTCACCAAGATGCATTTGCATCTGTCCTCTTCAGAGATGGCACGTAAGCTTCTGGGATGCAGGGAATGTATCGTAATGTGATCACATATTTCTTCTTTGAGCAGTGCTCAAGTGCCAGAAACCCCAATTTTTGAGAGCTATAGATGCCCAAGGTTTCTGGGAGATAAGCACTGGAGTTCCTGGACTATCTCACCTGACTTGGGACAACATAACTTTCTGTGTGTGTTTGTGCCACTAGCTCAAGAGACCTTCAGGCCTTTCCTAAAGTCAACCCAAATAGCACAGAACAGAAAATCTAACCAAGCCTTCAGTTAGCCAGTGTAAAGTCTGTCCCCGGGCAACAGCCCTTGCTCAAGACTTTTAACCCCACACAGGATGGTTAAGGATTCATTCATGCATGACGCTTGCTGGGTTCCCAAGCTGAGCACACTGGAGATAGACTTTGGTGACTCACTGCATGTTCAAACAATAAGAGCACTAGTAAATATGTGTGTTTTGGCTAGTTTTAATGAATCCACAGGTTCTGCCATGTGGCTTCATTGATTATGCACCGAGCAGTGGAAATGATCTGGTCACTTGGGTTTGCTGGGATTATCTGTGTAACATGTGTCATGGGACTGAATGTAGTTGCAGCAACATCAACCTGCCACAAGACCTCTGCTCTGAGGCACCTTGTAAATAAGCCACAAAGGAATTATATGAGAGGGCGAGACAGAGAGACAGAGAGAGGACTCCGACATTACACATGCCAAGAGACTGAGTGTTTGACATATACTTGGCGTGAAGTGTGCCTCATTCTATAATTACAAAACAAATATTGAGGAATTGCCATGTGATTACACAGTGGACATGATAGGACACCAGATGCTGCAGCCAAGAATTTCCATGTGGTTCTTGTAGGCCCTTCTTTCCAACAGCACAGTGTTGATGCATTCTCCCCTTTCTTTGGAAGTTCCCTTTGTGTATGTTCCCAGAAGCTATAAGCCCATCTCTCTCCAACCCTTCCCAAAAGTTGGTCATGTAACAGGGAATCCATTAAACATGCAGGACAGCGGGGTGACAGAAGTCACCACAAGATTTCATCCAAAGGATTGAAACCTGCTTATTATACTGCCAGCTTCAGTTCATGCAGGGCCAATGAAAAGAATGATATGCATGCAAAGAGGAAGAGAAACAAACGAGGAAGCTGTGGCCACTAGTCACTTCCAACATTATCTTTGCACCTATCTTTAGACTAGAAACTTGCAGCTAAAAAATTGGCTGGCTGGTAGATTTCAGCCCAGTCCTAGCTTTCTTTGCCATTTCCAGTGAGAGTAGAGAGAATAGAGGCCACAACTCCAGTGACTGTAGAGGCCACAACTGGCTGCATCTACACTTCAGCATTAACAAGCTTGTGTTCCGTTGATTCCCTGGTCCACAACCTCCAGGCCTTCCTGCCTGCCCAGTTCTTTCCTGCCAAAAGGATGTATTCCCAAGCCTTCTTGGCTCCTGCTTCCTTTCTACCACCTTCCTCATGCTCCTGTTTTTCAGGCCATCCCACTTTTTTCAGCTACTCTTTCTTTCCTGACCACCTCTCCAAGCACGTCTTTCTCCCCCCCACTTGCGTAGCCCTGCCTGAGCTTAAGCACTATGAAGTCCCCTTTTGCTTCAGTTCCCTAAGTTTTAGATACCTGTTTCTCTGTCCACTGCCTATTTTTTTTACTCATTTTACCTCTAAGCTTCCCTAAAACTCAAGATCTCTTCATAATCTTCAACCACCCCTGCACTTGGCTTTAATCCCTGACAAACTAACATAGAATCTGGACTGTAAACTGCTGTCCAGAAACTGAACCTTCCAAGCCATCACATCCACTCAGCCTATCAATGTCACAAACTTCAGTATAGATGTATGACTATTTTTGTCAAATATGTGAAAGATTCTTATGTGAAATTCTTTTGCTAATGTCTACATTCATCTTCAAACACTTGTATCGCAGAGGGGTGGTCATACTAGAGAAGAAACATTGGAAGTGCCCCTGAAAGTTAAGAAAAGGATTTCAGTACTGAATTAAAGGCATAAGTGATCTTGTAATGGGATATGCTATTTGTTTGAATTTGTGTTTTAAGCCAGTTTGGTGTAGTGGTTAAGTGCGTGGACTCTAATCTGGGAGAACCGAGTTTGATTCCCCACTCCTCCACTTGCACCTGGCTGGATGACCTTGGGCAAGCCATAGCTCTGTACCAGCTATTCCCTCAAGGACAGCTTGGGAAAGAGTTCTCTCAGCCCCACCTACCTCACAGGGTGTCTGTTGTGGGGAGGGGAAGGGAAAAGGAGTTTGTAAGCCACTCTGAGACTCCCTTGAGGAGTGGAGGGCGGGGTATAAATCCAATCTCTTCTTCTTCTTCTTCTAAATGTTTTAATGATATTGTATATTTTATTGTATGTTGGTAGCCGCTCTGAGCCCGCCGGAAGGTGGAGAGGGCGAGATATAAACCGAAGTAATAAATAAATAACTAAATAAAATAAGCCAGCATTCCTTCTCAGTCCTCCTAAGTGGGCATTAGGGAAATTTCCAACACACAAGAAAATAAAAAATGGTATTTCACTTCTTGTAAGGGATAGTTGTGTTCTAGCTCACCAAGGAAGGGAATGCACATGCATGGCTAAAAGTGTGTGTGCCTCACACTGTGTGAATGCAGGTGGGTCTAGAGGGAATGTATGTGAGATGCGTTCTGACTAATACAAGGGAAGAGGCTATACGGAGGCCATCTAAAGTTGCTTGCGTTATGTGAAGATTAAATGCAGATGGGCTTAAATAAGAAGACATGCCTGTGTATGCAGAACTAAGCAGGATGCACTTTGTTACGCAGAGATATTGTATGTGTTTATGGAGGTTAATTAGGAAGGAAATGCTATCCTGCCTACATATGTGTGTGTGTGTATGTGAAGTGCAGTCAAATTGCAGATGACTTATGGCGACTCCATAGGGTTTTCAAGGAAAGTGATTCAGGAGAGGTTGTTTGCCATTGCCTTTCTCTGATACACATATTGAAGGCCAATTCAAATGTATGTTTATTACACTGTAACTTATTGGTCAGTGATCTCCAGCATAACCAGATGGCACCTTCAACATTGTATCAGAATGTGTGTAGCATAAAGGGGGCAGGGCACCAGAGGAAATGTTTCCTGTAAATCATCCTATTGACTGGGCAGCCTGCATTAACCTTCCTTGAGTCCAGACTGCCATCAAGCAGTATTGTCTCAGTTTATGCCCAGTTTCCAGGTGTCAGCAAGTCACCACTTGGGATGTATGGTCTTTCAGAAAAATATAAACCTTGTCTCCAATGAAAATCTTTGTGTCTGGGGATTGTGTCATATCGTATTTGATCAGTGATGGCAGTGACATATATTCAAATTGTCAAGAGATGCTGGGGTCACGGAAGTGAGAAACATGCATGAGATCTCATTCAAAGTGGCCATTTGTGCAGCAACTGACCATGTCACTTGGAGGGAACCTGCCTTCTGGGGGTTTTCTTCCCTCTTGCCTTCTTCAGGATACCCGCCTGTTTGGGGGACTTTACAGTAATTGGAATTTGAGAAAGAACAAGGAGCTGGCCAGTAGGAAGGTGGGTGGTGGAAACAGCAGAATACCACAGGATGGATTCAGTGGTCTATGGGTGCAAAGATCATAGATTTTTCCCTGCTTTCCCTCTCCACAGCAGACCTCACCAACACCAGGGAAGTTGATTCCAAGAATCAAGGGACTTGCATGGACTAACAGTCATGCATGGACTAATGGGAAACTGCAGTGAGGTTGTGGGGGGGGGGGGAGAGGACAAAATCACCCTTCCACTCTCTTCCAACAGCAGAGCTGCACCAACAGAAAAGGGTGATTTTGCCCCCTTCCCTCCTCCTCACCGCAGTGCCCCAACCCACGTGGCTATTAGCTCATTAGGTCCTATAACTCTGGAAATCAACATGCCTGGGGCTGGAAAGGACAGCTGTGGGTGGTAGAAGACGAGAAAGAGCTGTTAAGACCTTCATCGGAGCAACCACTGGATCTAATGCTACGTTCCAACTCTATCAGTGATTCACTTCCCCCAGTCGCAGATGCTGCTACCTATCTGCCTGGGTATCCAATTCACCACCCTTTTAGAAGACCTACCCTTTTATATATCTCAGATGAAATGGAACCATCTGTTTAGAAAATGCCACCACTAAGGCTATAGAATTCCTTCACTGGCCCAACTCCTCCATGTCTTTAAACTGTGTATTTCCATGGAGTTAACTGAATCAAAGTAAAAGAGAATGAGTGACACAAAATGAGACTGTGGGTGGGGACTGAAAGAGTAAGCTGGCCAATACACTGCAGGCATCTTTGGCTCAAAAGATCATGCAATGTGCTAAGAAGATGCTCTTTATGAATGTAAAGCACTTAGGCTTCAGAAAGTAACCAACCGGATCCTAGGTGCAAATGTTGAGATGGAGAGGATCAAAGGAAGTCAGGGAAGGGTGGGCATTTTAATACCGCAAGTTGAATCCCAACCAGCAAACGGAGAAAGGCAGAAGGTAGTGATTTCATTTTTGGTGAAGGGGCAGGGAGCAGGGCAGGGAAGTTCAGAAATATTCATTGGCATGGACACACAGACCAGTTCATGGATGGACAGATGGATTTTTCATAGTGCATTTTGATTGGATGACATTTTCAGAGGATGTTGCGCCAATATAGAACAGTATAAAGAGACAGCATGGAAAGAAGATAAGACAAGAGACACAGTCATTATATATCACACATAGCCCTGGGGAAGGAGATACCTAGCCCACTCTTCTCCTATACCCACCCCTTTCTCCTGCCTGCTGACACTATGGAGCCCATTCTGGCCCCAAACATTGACAGCCAAAATGCCTGCATATGTAGCTTTACTTCAGGGCTTCCAGCATAAACAAAACTCACGGCTGAGCTTCCATTTTTTGGGAAGTGGGTTGAGAGAAACTGAGGCATGTACTGGAATATGGACTTCCATGAGTCAGTGGTGCAATCAGCATTAGGAATGAAAATCACTTACCATTATAGGTCTTCAAAATACTTCAATGAAAGACTTTTGAGAGTGAGCATAATGTGAACTTAGCCATAGCACTTCCTACATAGTGGTACCTGCTGGAGTACTCCAACCATTCCATCTTCTCAGTGTGGCAAGAACTCATGTGTAAGCAGCTGGGGTGTTCAAATGATGTGGGGGCAGACAACTTTCCCAGTTCTCATCAAAGATTCAAACTAGAGGAAGGCTGGAGGTGTGATTTGGGAATAAAACTACTTGTAGGTAACTCATTTTCTCTTTGAACAACCAGAGTTTAAATATCCTCTGGAAAATTTTAGCACTCTTTGTTGGTGTTAAACATGTCAAGGATGCAAGGCTGATCAAGGCATGAGAGCACTGATGCCTGTCAAACATCCACGGAAGGAACAGAGCCATTCAGAATGAGAACTACAAAGAGGAATACAAGGGTGTTAATACTGGAGAGCATATATTCCTTACAAACATAGGGGGCCTCAGATTTTATGTAACCTACAGCTTAAAGTTAGCATCAGTTGAGAGTTTTCCTTAGAAAGTGGTTTCTTCTCCTCTTCAATATGGTATTTGCTCACTTTAAACTAGGGATGCTGCGAATTTCACTGTGAACACGTGCAACTGTCAAACTTACCGTGTTCGAAGGTGGCACTAAGATGTGTCCAGATCACTCGGTCTGTTCAGTTCATGCCGAGCAGCCACGAGCACCTGCCAAACTGGTTTGCACTGTGTTTCCCAGAACTGCTGATTCAAACTGATTGGTGGCCATTAGTGTCATTAAGGTTTATTTCGATGAGCACTGAAGGATAGGATTCCATTGAAACACAGCATTTATTGATGGCTGATTTATATGATCTGTGAGCGATCTGTCTATTAAAACAATTGCCTTTTGAGCTGGGTAGTTATGCAGCAAGGATGGGGTGGCGGCAGAACTCAGCCAACTGTGAGAGAACCCACATGCGTGAAAAGCCAATAGAGCTATCCTGTACGGTTAGTAAGGAGTATGTGAAACAACCTGCCAAACCCCACCCCCAATGGATTCACAAACTTTCAAACCATCAAAAAATCAGGTCTCTGTTCTCAGCTGGCAAATAAGCACAAGCTAAACTGGCAGGTGTTCGAACATTCCTACTTAAAACCAGAGAAAACACATGCTACTTCAACTTCCCTAGCCAAGCAAGAATCAGGATACAAAGATGAGAAATATGGGCAAAGCCAGAAGTATGGGCGTTTCCAGGAGGCAACACTTCCAGTGTCTAGACACCAACTCAGAAAGTGCAGCAGAAAAACCTGAAGCAGAGATATGGTCTAGCACATGGCATATTGCACTTTTTGGGAGCTAAAATGCTACCCTTGTTGTACAGTGTTTGCTGCCTCTGCTAGTTTGTAGCTGCAAAAGAAAGAATGTGAAAGTCCCAAAATGTTGTGTGTTGCCTGCAGGGCCGGTGCCAGACTACCTTCTCTCCCCCCCCCCCCCCCCCGTGCACCCACCAATTTTCAAACATAAATGCACTTTAGGAAGAATGAAAAACACAGAATTTGAAATTGCTAATTTCTTTTTTTTTTAAATTGTGAGAACATGGATCCATGCTAAGGATGCCTTAAGGCTCAACCACTGCAATGAGACTGCCATGAAAGACAACTTGGAAACTCCAGTGGGCACAGAGCACCCATCCCAGCTCCCATCAGGTGCTGAGGAGCATCTGCACATCACGCCCCCTTGCTGGACGCTCCGTGGGTTACAGATCAGTTACCAGGTGCCTTTCAAGGGGCTCAGTGTCACCTACAAAGCCCTTTGTGGCCTCGGCCCCTCATATCTGCAGGACCGCCTCTCCTGCGATGGCCCACTTGCAACAGCTCAGCTCACCTGAGCACAGCCTTCTGCAGGTGCCAGCTTTCTCAACAGGTAAAACTGGCAGCTGCCTATTCATGCCCATTCTCTGTGGTGGCTCCTACACTATAGAACAGCCTGTCTAAGGCTATTGGGAAGGCCCCCATGCTTCTTTCACAAAACGTGCAAAACAGAATTGTTCAGGAGGACATTCTTGCTGAGGGAGTAGAGCTGTGGTGTGATGGATCAGCTCAGGAGGTGAACTCTATTAGAGATAAGGAAGGTTTTTCTTTTCTTCTAGTTCTTCAGTCCCAACTCCACCACATTATGCTGGTTTCCTAATAATCTTTGTTTTTATACTCAAGTATTGTCATATTTTGTAATCATGAACACCTGAAGCTGCCTTATCCTAAATCAGACCCTTGGTCCATCAAAGTCAGTCTTGTCTACTCAGACCAGCAGCGGCTCTCCAGGGTCTCAGGCGGAGAAAGGTCTTTCACATCACCTACTGCCTGGGCCTTTTAAATGGAGATGCCAGGTATTGAACTGGGGATCTTCTGCATGCTAAGCAGAGGCTCTACTACTGAGCCACAGCTCCTCTTTATAGCTCTCCAGGGTCTCAGGCAGAGGTCTTTCCCATCACCTCCTGCCTGGTCCTTTTTAACTGGAGATGCTGGGGACTGAACCTGGGACCTTCTGCATCCCACGCAGAGGCTCTTCTGCTGAACCACAGTCCATCTTTACAGCTCTCCAAGGTCTCAGGTAGAGGACTTTCCCATCACCTATTGCCTGGTTCTTTTAACTGGAGATGCCGGGGACTGAACCTGGGACCTTCTGCATGTCAAGCAGAGGCTCTGCCACTGAGCCACAGCCCCTCTTTATAGTTCTCCAGGGTTTTTCACATCTCCTACTGCCTGGTCCTTTTTAACTGGAGATGCCGGGGACTGAACCTGGGACCTTCTCCATGCCAAGCAGAGGCTCTGCCACCAAGCCATCAGCACTTGCTGAGTGATGGAATACTTTTTACAAGGACTCTTTTTGCTGTTACATTTAGATGTTATCCGTCAGATGTTATCGTGCTTTGTAAGTGGCTTACTGATGGACCAAACAGCTCTATCATACTTGTAATCTGTCTTGACTCCCAGTGAGAAAGCCAGACTGTAAATAAAAAGAAAGGAAATAAAATAACAAGCCTCGAGTCTCGGCATCCACACCTCTCCAGTCACTGCGCACTTCTTCAGATATGGCGAGAACTGTATCTTGCAGAGTGGAGTGATTTCACACATAAGGGGAGATGGACTCCCATTCTAGCTGCATCTGAAGAATTGAACAGCGACTCACATGGAAGCTCCTCCCTTGCCACAAATTTAATTAGACTTTAAGATGCTCCTGAACTCTTGCTCTTTTCTACTGCTATAGACAAACATGGCTGCCCATCATGATCTAGATTCCTAACTTTAATCTTTCTTGTACTGAAAGACATTATCATGCTCCCCCCCCCCCCCCCAATTCCACTTACAGAGTGACCCAAAAGTGGTGCTTAACAGGGTTTGTTGTGAACTTCCTGGTGGGGCCTGAAGTTCTCCCAGAATTACAACCCACCTCCAGCAGATGGAGATCAATGCCTTGCAGGAAGGACTCAAGGGCACTGTTCACATCTCAGGTTCCCGTCCCCAAAATCGGCCTTTCCCACAATGCACCTCCTCGCGAAATACCCAGGAATTTGCCAGCCAGGAGTTGGAACCCCTGTTACAACCATGGCCGAGAATGTTCCCTCCCAAGATCTCAAAGTTTCTTCCCCGATGACTCGTGGAAAAAAAACCTGCCTGCGATCCGGCTGTTGTGAGGCTTTTCCCGGCTGCTCCTCCTCTTGAAGCCCTTCCCGTTCTCTTTTCTGATTCAAATGCAATCCCCCCCCCCAAGGAAAAGAGCCCTCTTGCATGTCCTCTCTAGCAAACTTATGTGGGTTTAACCCTTTCAGTGCAGCAGACAAATGAAACACGCGTCTGGCCCTCTCCAGGAAGTGTTCCAGCCAGGCTGCCGTCAGTGGCGTCCTGTGCAAATCAATAGGGCTGCTCTGGAGTAACTTTGCATGGGGTTGTGTTCCTGCGGTCATCCAATGCTATTCCGCCATCTCAGGAGAAGGAGGCTGAAGCTGGGTCCCAGTTCCTTCTTCATCCACTTAGTGTCAGGACCGTAAAACTCAGTTGGGGGGGGGGGGGGGACAAGGTTATGTATTATGAGATTATGTCATCTTTTTAATAGACAAGGATGTCTTAAAAACTTTCTGTTGCCCCATGAAGAGAAAATGGAGGACTTCAAATGCGGCCAGAAAGGGCCAGTTGGGAAGTTTTTGACAATATTTTTGGGAGGGAACTGGCCCTGACAACTAGAGAAATCCCTGTGGGTGTGACCAGTCTTTAGGCCGTTGGGGGGAGGCACTGCCCCGTGCAAGGTCTCTGGTGCCTGGGCCCGTGGAGGCTTGCAATCAGCTGGGAGGCAGCTGGATTAGGGGACCCCGAGGAGGAAGGGCTGCCCCAGCTGGTCTGTCGGTCTCCCTTTGGGGAGGGGGTGCCCTTTGCCTGCCCACCGGAGCCCCTGTGTGAGTGAGTCCTGCATCATCCTCACCTTGGCCCGTGCACCTGGCTGCATGCTCCTCCTCTCGGCACTGGGGCTGGGCAGGAGGGTGCAGCGCATTCAGATTGGCTACTGGGACGGACAGTAGTGACGCTTCTGCTGCTGCTGCCAGTCGCTGAGGAGGGCTGCTCATCCCGCCACCAAAACCACTGCTGGAGGGAGGGGGCAGGGTGGCAGGCCAGTGGCACTCTTCTCAGATGGCTCTCTTAGGCAACTGCCTAACCCTGCTTTATGGAATAGCTGGCCCTGGTTGCCTGGAGACAGGGCAGGGTCTTCTTATGACTCCTAGACACTGAGAAACAAACTCTTCGGTCTCTCGCAGGTAAAACTTGTTCCCCTCTGCAGTTCACTATAACACCAAGACAGGGGACTCCAGCTGCCTATTTCACACAGCTTACAGGAATTACGTTGTGCCTTTATGCTTGCACAAATCAATGCCTTCCTGTCAGCGGTTCTTCATGGGAGTTGTTATCTGTTCTCACACGCCACCAAGTTTTGAGGGAAAAATGCAATAGTCTTCTATAGCGTTTTTAAAAATTATATAGAATTTGAGATATCTGTTGCCTAAGTTTTGCAATGTTGGCATAGTTTCTCTTTTTGAGAAGGCATCATCCAGTCAACGCCACCAGGCCTTGCAATCCCTTCATGAAGCATCCCAAGTATATAGCTAAGTTACTGCTATTCTCTCTGGTTAATGTCTTTGTGGCTCCATCCACACAAAATTACATAATTTCTTTGGTTTTACAGAAATGAATCCACATGCCCCAATAAGGATGATCTAGAAGGACAGGTCTAGAAGAAAAGGTCTTTAGACTTGTGTAGATATAATACACTCTTGCTTCTAACAAAAAAATGAAGATTCTTGATTTTTCCTCTCCAGAAAAGAGGGACTCAGCATCTTATGCAGTTATTCACTCTTGCTTAGTCCTTAATTTATTGAAGGTTTGTAAATACGCAAAGAAACCTGCACTTCCCCAATGCACGCACAGCAGCTTATTGCAATCACAAAGAACTAGTTTGCCATGTATGCATCTTTTCTGGTAGAGATCATTCCCCTTTCTGATTTCACTGTGTGCTTCACTTTATATATAGAAAATCAAGAAGAATGGATACTAATGAAGGATCAGGAAGAAGGTCATCATCAAAACCCTCTGGGCAAAAATGACAGCAGGATCTATCTATAACCACAGGGACATGGAAACAAGCCTTTTGCACCATATACCTTGTGGAAGTATTTCCAAGCTAGATGCCTCAGTTTCCTTATAAATAAATATGGGTGTGATGCTGGCTATCGGTCTGTTCATGCTGGAAGAATTCATTCTCATTTGCCACTGAGGTTTGAAAGGGAGGCTCTGCTCCTCACTTCTAAAACTCCTAGAGTCTTCCAGGGTTCTGTCCCAATGTAGTAATTCAGGACTCCTACCCAAATACTATTTCTCCCACCTTCTCACTGTGACATACCCAATTGGCCTGGAAGAAGAGAATGGAACAATGCTGATTCTTTGTCCTTCTGTAGCCTGTCTTTGGTGATGCATGTGAGGGCCAAACCAGACAAGGCACTGGGAGTTTTGTGTATGGAGCCTCCAGCTTTTCCAACCCTTTAAACAGCCAGTGTGTCAGAAGCCTATTTGAATCTTGACCCAAAATAATTCTATGCAGGGGTCCTTTCAAGCAGGAGCTTGGGGGAGTGCAGCTCCAGGAGTTGGTGCCAGCCCCCCCCCCCCCCGCAGGGGAATGCCTGCTTGTGTCATGGCTGCAGCAAAAGGACCCCTTCCCCTGGAAAGGTCCTTGTTCCTCCGATCAGCCTTCTGAAGGCTTCAGCCACCACTGAAGCGATCCTCCCAGAATAGTGGTATTTCTAAGGCTTGGATTGGTAGCTGTCCCCTCTCTGCCAGCTCGCTCTTTCGCTCTTTCGCTCTTCCTTCCTTCCTTCCTTCCTTCCTTCCTTCCTTCCTTCCTTCCTTCCTTCCTTCCTTCCTCTTTCTTCTCTCTCTCTCTCTCTCTCTCTCTCTCTCTCTCTCTCTCTCTCTCTCTCTCTCTCTCTCTCATTTATTCCTTGCCTTCTGACATACTTCCGGTGATGTCAGGTGGTGTAGCAAATAAGTTATGCTAATGAGTTATGCAAATAAGATCCGGCACCTCTTTTTCTACGAAATGACCCCTGATTCTATGAAGCTATAATTTATTCTGTTGGCCAGACATATTGGCAGAATCTGTACATTTCCCCAAATGGGACAAACAATTGTTTTGAGTCAGGATACAACATGGGTGGGGGGTTTAAATTCCTCCTCCCTTGCATCATGGCCCTGATCTGATTTGTTATCTCTCACACCACCTATCAAGAGAATAAACCTGGATGCACCATATGTGAATCTCCCAGCATCTTGTGTCTTTTGGCCCTAAGGAAAAAAAAACTAATTCAGACAGGTTCTTCAAGGAGGTGAGTATCCCAGACACAGCCATTCCATTTGCCAGTACTCAGAATGGCATTCCAGTCCTCACACAGTGTATAGCCCTTTCTGGCTTCAAGAGGACAAACTATTCATTTCCGATTCTTCCCTCTCTTAATGAGGTTTATGCTTCTGTAAGCATCTCCTGGAAAGTGCCAGTGAATCTGCCCATGTAATTAATGCATTCAGGCCACTCCACACATTACAACAGATGCACATAAAAGATGCATAGTATATCAACATCTACCCTGTAACATGTGGGGGTATGTGTCTCCCCCCCGCACATATACACTGTGGAAACTAAACTGAATGCTGATGTAGCAATTAAACACTGCAGATGGCTATGATTGGCCCCAGATCTTTGACATGCATGTCTGTACTACAAACATACTGAAAAAAGTGTTGTATATTCATCTTATATGTTACAGCATAGAAGCAAAGATATCAGTGTTTCCTAAACTTCTGATCTATGTGTTAAAGCTGGAGGCACACTTCACTTGTGTATCCACATTTTAGAATGTGCAAGGCCTGCCTTTCTATGGAAAAATATATTCCCTGTGTCTTGATATGAGTCATTGTTCTGGTCATGGAGGAACAGTGAGTGACTCATGCAAAAGGTATTATGCTGCATCTTCTGAGAGCAGATAATTCTGCTGCATCTCTACATGGAGAATGACTGAATAACCCCCCATTGCACCTGATGCAAAAATGTGGCCAAATTCATCTTCTCCCAGAAGAGGCTGATTGGAAGGAGGCAAGAGGGATCATGTATAGTTGCGGCTGGCAGCTTCCTCCAGGGTGGGTTCTCTGGGTTCACAGGAGATTTTAATTGTGTTATTTATTTATTCCTCCCAGCATACTAGCAGTACTCTTGTGGCACACTAGGCTGCCCCATCGGTGATTACTGAAGCAGATCCTAATTCTTTTACTGTTTACTCCCGTCTGCTATAATGTGTGAAATGGCCACCAGCCAAATTACTGTAAGGCGGATGGCAAATGCCATGCAGAAATTAATACAACTTTATAACCTTATCACTAGAAAGCCTCTGGGTTAATGCTGGTGTAAATTTCTCACTAGAGTGAGTATGGCTTCATGCCAATGTTAACTGCTCATCTCAGAAATTCTGAACCTACGCCAACATGAAGGCCTTCATCAGAAACCATCGCAACCCTTTCACTGAGCAATATGATTTAAATAAATATAAGCCTTTTACTGAAGAGACGTGTCATCATTTTGAGAACCTATTTCTGAACAAAGGTAGAATTATTCCTCTCTCTTCTTTATCCAATAAATAAATAAGATCATTTGGACCTCCTGGTACAGATACACTTCCCAGCCTCTGCCCTAGTTAAAGACCTGGTTCAATGGGATGAAAATGTCATGTTTCAGTTCTTGCTCCCCCCACTCCCTGCAGAATGCCGCCCTCTCCCAAATGTCATCCCACCACAGTTTTGAACTTACCCCAAACTCTGTCACTAAGATGTCTGTGATGCTACCCAGAACTGTGACAAAATCAAAGATATTCCAGGCATCACGGAAATAATTCTATAAAGAAAGAACAAAACAAAGGACGAAAAGGAACAGCCACACAGCAGCAAACAGGTGACAACATTCAATCACAACGGAAGCAACAGCAACGAGAACAAAGAAGTCTCCACCCTGACAAAACCACCTTTAGCCAGCCCCAAGTTATCTTTTAGGTCCACTTGAGTTATTTTTATGGGGATTGAAAAAGGAAATGTAGTGACTGAGCAGGGAGATACATCTCTACACTACAACCTTTTCTGAAATGGGGACTCAGCTTGTGATTTACAAACACTACAAAAACACCTGAGTCCACATTCAGAGGCTCATGGGATCTTCCTCACTGGCCATAAGCAAGCTGCAGGCTGAACAAAGGAATGCCTATTTGCACGATGCTCTGTGTGATCACCTGAAGCAGCAATACTCCCAGTGAGACAAAGGGCTGCATCAGTCTCAAGCAAAAAGCCAACAGGTATGTTCCTTTCCCTTCCCCAATTACTTGCAGGAACATCAATAAAAATAAATGTAACACAGATGAGTCTAAGAATATGACTGCACCTGGGGATGGTTCCACTCTTCAGCTGGGTTATTTGTTGAAAAGAGAGCCAGCTGTCATTGCAAGCTGAAGCAATGGCAAAGCTATTAATAAATGAACTACTTCAGCTCATAAAACTCAATCAATGGCTTGGGTTATATCAAGAGAAAGGCTTTGGAATAAACAGATTATGGAAGGAGCCACTGTCAGCAACTAGTTTTGGTGGAGAGACCTTTTGACAAGGAAGTATGGACATTCTCATTTTAATAGATAAGTAACAGCATTTTTGTTAGCCACCTTGAAGTTTTTAACAGACAGGTAGGGTATAATCATTCAACCGAGTAACTAACTAAACTCCACAATCCCAAAAGGGCTTATTGCCAAGTCTCATTGACCCTGCTCAGCAACATCCTTCTTTCCTCTCTTGGGTTGGCACAGAGTGGACAGGAAAGAGGTGGCCCTACTTTAGAAGGCTAGATTTTGCCCAGGCTGCGAGCTGCTGACTCCGATGCTGGAGGGAGCATCATATCTACTGTTTCTTGCCATTTTTTCCCCTGTGCAAGGGTACCTGCCTTCAGGACTGAGTAGACACATGTCTCACTACTACTGCTATTCTCATAGGGCTGCAATGCTTCTAACAATAAATGTTATTAGCCGTGTGTTTATACTACTCAGCAATCACCATCTCTAGCCATGGGTCTGGCACAAGACTGAATTGTTTTTTTTTCAAATCTGAATCTTTCAAGAAGTAATGAGTAGTGTGGGATAGAAGTCTTTTAATCTGCATTGGTTTGAGGAGTATGCAGCTATTCATATTGGAAGCCAACTGTCCTCATAGCAATAATAGAAATAGCAAGAGAATCATATAGAGTTGGGAGGGGCCTGACAGGTGATCTAGTCTGGCATCTGCTCATTGCAGGGAATCCAAAGCTAAAGCATCACCGGCAGATGGCTGTCCAGCCTCTTCTTGACAGACCTCCAGCAACTTGTGAGTGAGAACCCACCCTCTAGATAACTGGTTTAGCTGTCAGACTGCTCTAATCATTAGGAAGGTTCTCCCAATGTTCAACTGAAATCCACTCTTGTACAAAGACCATTAGATCTAATATTCACCTAGCCTCCTCCATGTAAGCCTTCAGTATTTGAGGAGTGCTATCCCCTTCCTCCAGTCTTTTCTTTTCTAGGCTAAACCGATCTCGGGGTTTTTTTCAGCCTTTTCTCTCTGGACTTGTTTTACAAACCCCTGAGTGCTGTCCTCCTCTAGACCCATTTCAGTTTGCCTACATCCTTCTTAAATCGCAGCACTTAGAACAACACTGTTCTCCAGAAGAAGTCTACCTACTGCAGTATATTTCTTATAAACAATGACTTCCCATGAGCTGGATACTGTGCTTTTATTAATGCAACCTAAAATTACATTATCCTTTATGGAGCCAAATCACGCTACTGACTCACCCTCGGCTTGTGATCTACTACAATTTCAAGATCATTTTTACTTGTGATCCTACCAAGCCCCATCCTATACCTGAACATTTGATTATTTTTGCCTAAATGCAAACTCTGCATTTGTTTCTCTCGAGTTTCATTTTGTTAGCTTCAGTACATCTTATCAAGGTAATTTTGAATTTTATTTCTGACTTCTAAGGTGTTGGCTGTCTCTCCCAGTTTTGTGTCATCTGCAAAGCTCTACTCTTCATACTCCTTAGCAATTATTCCCTGTGTCCTCCAAGCAGAGGTGCTGCAAGTGTTGATCATTTTGGACACACTGATGGTGGAGGCATTCCTTACTTTCCTTGCTCTCAAATGAGGTATAATGCTTGAGGGCCCTGTTGAGTTATGTGGTAGGGCAGAAGTTTAAAATAAATAAATAAATAAATAATAAAGAAGGTGCAAGATATTTTCTTTCATCTTCCCATTTCTCATGCTCCATAGTGCAGACTATTATTGCTCAAGAACTCTGCTGAGAGTAACACTTACCATCACTCCAAAGGCAATGATTTTCAGAATACATTCTAGGGAGAATAGGGCAGTAAAGACAATGTTGAACATCTTTAGGACTTGTTCATATAGGTGTGAGGCATTGTAGTACTAGAGGTGGGGTGGAGAAAGAGAGAGACAGACACAAAGAAAGTTCTGTTAATCAAGAAGGATGGAAGTGGGGTTAAAAGTCAGGAACTGGTATGGACACTGTCCCATAGGGTCAAAGAGATCTTTCAGGTAAGGCTGGTACTACAGGATCCAGATTAGTTCCTTCTTCAGGATTACAGCTATACCCATTGGGTCAAGAAGAGGCCAATGGGATCTGGTTTTTAGGAGTCTGGAGGTTCCCAAATAGCTATGGATATAGATAATAGCCAGCAAGGCTTGTTGTATCTTGCCCATATAGCTCAGTCAGCTTTACACTTTCCAGAATAACCCCATGGTATATGACTGGGTAAGCCCCACAGGACGTATACTCCATGGATCCCATGCAGATTTATAGTCTTGCTGACTCATAGTCATTCCTCTACTACTTACTTTCATCATTAAGACGATGGTGTTGAGAGCAATCATGGCCATAACGGTGTACTCAAAGGGTGGTGAAACCACAAACTGCCACATGCGATACTGAAAGCTCTGCTTGTTCTGGGGCATGTGTCGGGTAAGAGGCTTGGCGCTGATGGCGAAGTCAATGCAGGCTCGCTGTGAAGAAAAGATAGCACATCAGTGAAGATGGCAGGGGCTTTCAAGGGATAAAAGGTAACAAAAAGAAAATGCAAGCATAGGTTTTTTCCTTCCTTGGAGTCCCTAACTCCAAACAAATCTCTTCAGAGATGCACAGCATTTTCCTGCACCCTCTAATTTTTGCTCTCACTCCCTTCTTAATTCAGAGTTAAACACAATAAAAGTCTGTTGTGGCACCTTAAAGACTAACACTTTTATTCTGGTATAAGGGTTAGAAATACTTCAGTGTACATGGCAGGGTTTGTGCCTTTGCAAGGATACATTATCCCTGGGGATCCAACAAAACATTTATTAAGACCTCCAGCATGTTTAGGGCTGTTCAGAACAAACACAGCAGCAACAGAAATTTTTTACATGTGATAAATCAAATATTCCTGCAGCAGATTCTCAACTGCTACAATCTATTGCTATATGATAACAGAAGTCTGCATTAGATACTAATCCTGGATGCAAGCTTATCCACACCATTGCCTTAAGATGCCTGCAAATGTAATATAGAAGGGAAAACACATGCAGCTATATCTTATTGGTCCTCCTTTTAGAATTTGCCATACACAAGCCTTACCAAGGAAGAAGATGTGTGCCACTGTTTTTTAAGTTGGCTTTAAGTATTTAGTATGTACACCTAAGTTGCAAAAATGAATGTGGGAAAAAATTCTCAAGGAATAGATTTACTGAAATCAGTTTTTTTTTTAAAGTAATCTGTGCCTATGAAGCTTCTAGGCTCATCTGAGTACAACTGGCAAATTCTAATCTCAGAGGGGTAGTTTCCCATCCCCCTTCGACTAAACAAGTTCAGTGAGATTTGCTTCCCATATGATCCTCGGCTGAATACTCATCTTTCCTTCCTTTGAGAAAACACAACTGTTTTCACCAAGGACAGATGGATGAGGTAGACTGTGACTATTTCCAGAGATCAAAACCAGAAAAGATCTACACAGAAGTAGGAGCAGAATCTCCTCTTTTATAGACAAAGCACAACCTGTTCACACCATCTCAATCACACACTTCAGGAAATGCCAGATTCTCCCAACTATATAGTTTGCAGCAGCAGATGATACAGCCAAATTCAGGAGATACATCATAACTAAGATATTATAATGCAGGGAAATAACCAAAGAATATTAGTGATGGTTGTGCTTAAAAGTGTTGGTTTATCTTATCTGTGAATAAACCTGACATTTCATTTCATTTCAGCATATGGGATAATATCCCTTCTTTTCCACACACACACACACACACACACACACACACACACACACACACACACACACTCTTTAAAAATCCCATGTACTGTACATTTTTGTTAGTGTAATATTTTTGTTAATTTTATAGAATATATTCTGATGACAAAATATTTGAGCTTCTGAATATTATTTTCTATAGGACTGCCTTTTTACAGTTATTGATGGTTGACTTTACCCTCAGAGAATTTTCATTACTAAAAACCGCATACTCAGTCTACCTGTGTGTGTGTGAAACACACCACAAGGCAGATCTATATCAGGGGTCAGAAGGAAGAACGTAGACTGAAAAGTACCCACCATCCTCTTCATCCTTTTTTCTTTCAAGAGCAGCCCAGAAGATCCTTTCTTCTTAACTTTTCTTACCTTTTGTCTTTTAATCTCCAAACCATGCACATTTCCTATTTCTCTCTCTCAGTTTACAACTTGTTAATAGGACTCAACTCTTGAGTAGGTCCTTGACCTCTACATCTGACTGGAGGAGGGCTTCAAACCCTGGGTCAGCTACTAAATAACCATGCCTATCTAATTGCTTCTGCTCCTGTATCTCCAACTCACATGGGTCCACCTCCAACTTCCTTTATCCCTTCTTCTCCTAACATGGATCTTATTCCTGTGTCCCATGGCCTCAGTGCAGTGGAAATAACACCCTCAGTTTTAGAAAACTTGCTCTCTCAGTTTCACAAAACCCCCTCTCTCCCTGTTCCAAAGTATCAGAATATCATTCTACCAAACCACAGTTTTGAAACTTTCATGCAGACATGGGGGGGGGGGATCTCTCCGGGCTCAAAAGAATTCCCACTATTTGCCGTGAAAACAAGATTTTCACTTGATGTTTCCCATTGGACTTTGCCCATCTGTCAGAATCTGACAATAGCAGCCTTGTGAATTACTTTCGTTTCCAGTGTTACCATGTACTGCTTGCCTTGACATCCTTATCAAATCCTCCCCCCTCCTCTTCCTGTAACCATAACTCTTTAGAAGTATATTGCCTGCTCTGCTTAATGTTACTTTTTCTAGGCGGGAGGGTGGCGACTCGCATTCCTACACGTCATTTAAACAGATGGCTCTGTCCTGCCATCCTCTCCTCCTCCTCCCTTTGAGGCTCTGTGAATGTTATCTTATTGTGACAACCTTGAAGGTAGTGTATTGATGCAAACAGGAATGTTTAGCCTAACTTTCACACATGTGGGTCACCAAGATCAAGAAGGGAATTTTTATAACTTTCTCACCTTGCTGTGGGAACCCAAACGGTCGCCTTTCTTTTTCCCGCGTTAGTGCACTGACTCTGATTGGTTACATGTCTGGGTTCAATTGTGACTTGAAGGTATATTAACCATGACTGCTTTCTATCATGTATCTCTAACAAACATCGAGACCCTGTTTCCAGCATTTGAAAATAAAGAACTCTGTTTAACCACAAAGGTCTGATCTCTTGCTGATAGAGCAGAAGCCTCACAGATTGTTAGAGATCCCTTTTTGGTTCTCCCGTACCTGGCCATGTCAGATGACAGGAGCAGCCCCATCACTCCCCTGGAGGTCCCGGTTACCACAGCTCCCTCCATGCCAGTGGAGCAACCGGTGCCAGTGACCATGGGAAAGGAGCCGTGCCTGCCGCCGAGAATGGGGGCTAGGCTGACCTGGCCACCAGCCTCCCCATGATCCTTGTGGGCTACCTTCGGGGCCGGCACCTCCGAGACGTGGATCCACGATCGGAGGGGTGCCAGAGTACGCTTCAGCAGCGACCGATCGGAGTTCGGCCGCCCAAGCGTGCTAGAGGAGGATCAGTATCCTCAATGGGGCCTGGAAGCTTGGGGTTACAGCTTCCAGGACGAAGAACACCAGCTGCCCAGGGGTCCTGATCCCACCGGGGAGGATCTGGACCGCGTCCTGGACCGAAGGCTGGACGAGATGCACGACCGCATAGCTGTGGAGCTACAAGAGGCCATGCTGGAAATGCAGCAACAGCTGATGGGGGTCATAGCAGCTGGGGTGATCCCGATCCCCGGCCAACCACAGCCGGGGGGAGGACCGGCTGGGGCGCCACCGGCGCAACCTGCAGGAGGAGCGGGGGGAGCTCCGGCTCAACCCGTGGCCCTGGTCGCACCTCCGGCGGGAGGACCATCTCCACCCATCCCCGGGATCCAAGTGCCTGGTGGAGGCATGATCCGACAAGCACCCAGCGACCCCCTGACGGCAACGTTCGACGGCAACCCGGAAAAACTCCGGTTCTTCATCATCGAGATTGAGAGGTTCCTGGCGGCTTGGGGACACCTCTACCCAACCGAGCGGGATCGCATGGGCTACATCGGTTCCAAGCTGCGAGACACCACAAGCGACTGGTACGTGAGTTTGCATAACTCCCCGGGGCCCGAACTGCGAACCGTAGACAACTTCATGTGGGCACTGAGGCAACATTATGAAGATCCGTTGGGGGAAGAGAAAGCCCAGAACCAGTTGCGCAAGCTGGCCCAGGGGCACGGCTCCGTGAGGGACTACACCGACCGTTTCCGGCGTATAGCGGCCAAGGTCCAGGGGTGGTCCGAAGACCTGTTCGTGGAGAAGTACCGAGAAGGGCTGAACCCCGAGATCTATGAAACAATCCTGAGAAATGGGCGCCCTTTCTCCCTGGCTGCTTGGATGCAGGCCGCCGCAGATGTGGAGGAGCGCTTCACCCTGATCAAGTTGGGGGCGTTGGCCTCCCACCAGCCCAAGGCAGCCCCAAAACCAGAAGGGAAGTCGGTGTTCCAGAAGCTGCGCAACTCCCGCTTCAAGCAGGGCTTGTGCATGAAGTGCGGGGAGAGTGGCCACTTTGCATCAGCCTGTCCTCGCGGAGGGGCGAAGCCACCAAAGACCTCTACCCCGGTGGGTGGAGGGACCCCGCGACCCGCAAGGACACCATTTAAACCCCGGGCATTACAGCTTGAAGGGGCAACGTGCGAACAAGGAGAGCTGGTATTGATCGAGACCCAGCCGTCGGGAAACTTCAACGACCTGCAGTAACTGGCGCAGATCTGCAGATCCCGTCCCCCGACGTGCCATCGCTGGTGAGCATCCCTGGCCCTTTGCTGTATATGGTAGTGACTGTAATGGTGCCCAGTTCCGGGACTCACATGCGGGTCCGTGCCCTTATAGACTCAGGGTGTGCCAGAGACTTAATCAGTCCCCTAGTGGTTGAGGGACTGGGGCCAAAAGTAACCCCGCTAGGTGAGCCTTTGTGATTCATCCAAATGGACAGCTCCGAAATGAAAGAGGCATGTATTGCAGAGACTGAGCCATTAATTTTGGGGACAGGGGGGCATTGGGAGGAGAGGGCTTTTGTGATTACGCCTAACACCCAGTTCCCCATGGTTTTGGGCAGCCCCTGGTTGAGTTCCTATGACCCCTACATCAAGTGGAGCAATGGGAAAATATCCTGGATCGACCCCAAGTGCTCGCAGCACAGGTGGGAGCCTCGCTGGGGAAAAGGGCCTCCTACCCCCCCTCCCCTGCTGCCCTGGCATTGTCGCCTCTGCCCATCCCACAGGAGTATAGGGACCTGGCTGAGGTGTTCAGTGAAACTGAGGCTGATGAAGTTCCCCCCCACCGTCTCACGGACTGTGCCATTGAACTGCTCCCGGGGGAGAAGTTGCCAAAGGGGAAGTTGTATTCTATGAGCCCATCTGAAAGGGAAGAACTAAGGAAATTTTTGGATAAAAATTTGGAACGGGGTTTTATCCGCCCAGCCAAATCCCCATTCGCTGCCCCCGTATTGTTCCAGAAAAGAAAAGATGGGGGTTTGAGACTTTGCACGGACTACCGAGGGCTAAATGCCGTGTCTGCTTCTAATGCTTACCCCCTCCCTTTAATAAAAGACTTGTTAGCGGAGGCCGCTAAAGGGAAGATCTTTACCAAACTGGATTTGAGGGATGCGTACTTTCGAGTGCAGATCAGGGAGGGGGACGAATATAAGACGGCTTTTAACACCCCCCTGGGACAGTTCGAGTACCTAGTGATGCCGTTCGGCTTAAGTGGCGTGCCTGGCGTTTTTATGAGTTTGATCAATGAAGTGTTACACAAGCATTTGTTCAATGGGGTGCTCTGTTAACTTGATGATATCTTGATTTATTCGGCTGATAAGAAATCACACGTGACTCTGGTGAGGGAGGTCTTAGGGACCTTACTAGAACACCAACTTTATGCTAAACTATCCAAGTGTGAGTTTCAAAAGGAGGAGGTGGATTTTTTGAGTTACCGTATTTCCCAACGGGGGCTAGAAATGGATCCTGTCAAAGTGGAGGCGGTGATTCAATGGGAAGCCCCCCGAACTAGACGCCAGCTCCAAAGCCTGTTGGGATTTTGCAACTTTTAGAACCTTTTTAAAGAACTTTGCTACCATCACCCTTTCCCTCACAGAACTGTTAAAGACTAAGGGGAGGGCCCGGAAGCAGGGAAACCGGGGAAACGGCTATGCTGGACCCCCCAGCGCCAGGGTGCATTTGACGAACTGAAGCGGTTATTTACCTCCGAGCCCATTCTGGCACACCCAGATGAAACCAAAGAATTTGTGATTCACGTAGATGCTTCAGACCTGGCCATGGGGGGGGGGGGCGATTTTACAGAAAGACTCTAACGGTGTGTTGCACCCCCTTGCCTACATTTCAAAGAAATTCAATGAGACTGAGCGGCATTGGTCATTGTGGGACAAGGAAGCAGCCGCTATTAAGTTAGCCCTTTCCACATGGAGGCACTGGCTGGAGGGAGCGCAAAAGCCGTTTGAGATCTGGACTGACCACAAAAACTTAGAGGCTTTGTGCACGCAGCGATCCCTCAATGCTAAGCAACTCCGGTGGGCTGACTTCTTTTCCAAATTTAACTTTGTGCTTAAACACTTCCCTGGGAAGGCAAACTCCTTAGCCGACGCATTGTCCCGGCTACCTCAACACGAATCCCAGAGGGAGGAAGTGTTCGACTCCATGTTTTCCCCACAGCAACTGGGGGGGGGGGGGGCTGTGCTGACGCGTAGCCAGAGAAAAACCTTGTCAGAAAACCCTTCCTGGACTGTAAAATGTGGGGAGGCGTATACAGATGAGGAAGTCAAGGAATGGGCTGAGGACTCTGAAAGCACTAAGGCTGTAGATGGTTGTTGGTACCATGGTTCGAAACTGATTGTGCCCAGTTCCTTGCGGAAGGAAATTTTGCTGTCTTGCCATGAATCCAAATTGTTGGGACACTTTGGCTTCTTAAAAACCTTGAATTTGGTTCAGAGACAATTCTGGTGGCCGCGCATGCGTAAAGACGTTTCAGATTATGTTACTACTTGCCAAGTGTGTTTGATGTGCAAACTGAGGGGTGGAAAAGTCCCAGGTCTGCTACAACCTCTCCCTACCCCTTCCCGGCCTTGGGAAAATGTGTCAATGGACTTTATTATGAGCCTCCCCCCTTCCAAGGGGAAGACAGTCATTTGGGTTGTTGTAGACATGTTTTCCAAGCAAGCACATTTCGTCCTGTTTAAACAACTGCCCACAGCAAAGAGCTTGGCCAAGGCATTCTTTAATCACGTGATAAAGCTACACACTTTCCCTAAACGTGTAGTATCCGACAGAGGGAGCCAGTTCGTTGCCACCTTCTGGCGGGAGCTCTTGCAAGTTATGGACATCGAACCCGCGCTAAGCTCGGGTTATCATCCAGAGACTGATGGACAATCCGAACGTGTTAATCAAATTCTAGAACAATTTTTAAGGTGTTATACAAACTATCATCAGGACAACTGGGTGGACTTGCTCCCTTTTGCAGAATATAGCTACAACAATGCTGTGCATTCGTCTACTGGCATTTCACCCTTCATGGCTGTGGGGTTTTTTGAGGGACAGCCATTGCCTTCCTTGACAAACAGTGACACTGTAACTACTTCAGACTTCTCTCAGTGGTGGTCTAGGCTGCAGGAGTCCTGGCCCCTTATTGCTAAGACTCTAGATAAAGCTAAAGCAGACTACAAGAAATATGCGGATAGGGGAAGGGCTGAAGGTTGGGACTTGAAACCTGGAGACTCGGTCTATCTCTCCACCAAGAACATTCATGGATTACAACCCAGCAGAAAATTGGGTTGGAAATATGTTGGGCCCTACAAAGTGCTAAAGAAAATATCTGAGGTGTCTTTTGAACATGATTTACCCAAATCACTGAGCTCTGTGCATCCTGTTTTTCATTACAGCCTCCTGAAGAAGAATCCTGGGCAGAATGCATGGTGCCCGGATCCTCTGATTCCTCCTCCTCTGATGAAGGAGGGAGAACCACACTTTGAAATTTCTGAAATTCTGGACTCCAAGTTACGCAGGGGTCGGGTCTACTATCTTGTTAAATGGGTAGGTTTTGGCCCTGAGCTTAACGAGTGGGTCCTTGCTGAAAATGTGCATGCTCCTAAATTAGTTAAAGCTTTTCATAAACGTTTTCCTGATAAGCCGGGGTGAAATATATTTTGGAGGGGGCAGGGTGTCAGAATCTGACAATAGCAGCCTTGTGAATTACTTTCGTTTCCAGTGTTACCATGTACTGCTTGCCTTGACATCCTTATCAAATCCTCCCCCCTCCTCTTCCTGTAACCATATATTCTCTTTAGAAGTATATTGCCTGCTCTGCTTAATGTTACTTTTTCTAGGCGGGAGGGTGGCGACTCGCATTCCTACACGTCATTTAAACAGATGGCTCTGTCCTGCCATCCTCTCCTCCTCCTCCCTTTGAGGCTCTGTGAATGTTATCTTATTGTGACAACCTTGAAGGTAGTGTATTGATGCAAACAGGAATGTTTAGCCTAACTTTCACACTTGTGGGTCACCAAGATCAAGAAGGGAATTTTTATAACTTTCTCACCTTGCTGTGGGAACCCAAATGGTCGCCTTTCTTTTTCCCGCGTTAGTGCACTGACTCTGATTGGTTACATGTCTGGGTTCAATTGTGACTTGAAGGTATATTAACCATGACTGCTTTCTATCATGTATCTCTAACAAACATCGAGACCCTGTTTCCAGCATTTGAAAATAAAGAACTCTGTTTAACCACAAAGGTCTGATCTCTTGCAGATAGACCAGAAGCCTCACACCATCCCAACATGTGCCACACCTCATTCTTTTCCAGGCTGTACTCTTCCATCATCTTGTCCCCCTGCTCCTGGAAGGTGATGATGATTAAGGCCACAAAAATGTTGACAAAGAAAAATGGGAAGACCACAAAGTAGACCACATAGAAGATGGACATCTCCATGCGATAACCAGGGCTGGGGCCCTGATTCTCATATGTAGCATCCACTGAGTTCTTGAGGACTCTGCAGAAAGGACAAAACAAGGAGAGATGGAGATAGGAAACAGAGGAAAAACAGAAAGAGCCACGTGAATGACCCATCATGCTCACTATCCTACCTGTAACAAGACTGGCATCTGAGGTGTCTGAGATATGTTTGAGACGTTCAAATGTAAGAAGATTTGTGACTCCCACTATGCAAGGCTTGGCTTGTTACCGAAATCTGGCAATATGATTCCTTCTAACTTTTGAGATTCTTATCACTCACAGACTAATAAAGCTTAATAAGACTGATCTCTGTGTGATAAGAATTTTAGAAAGTCTCTGCCAGAATTTCTCGAACACCAGCACAATGCAGTGCAAGTGGCAGAGAGAGAGAGAGAGAGAGAGGTAGAAAACAGCACTATCTTTTCTTTTGCACGAGGAGGAAGGACATAAAGAAAGAGGTAAATGCTCTCGTGTACTCTGGATCGTTTTCCTATATAGTTGTCCGTATAATCACTGGTACTTCTGGACCTGAGGTACAGTCTAATAATTCTGTTCCTCAGGTGGAAGCAACCTCTGCTATTTGGCACTGGAGATCTAGAGAAAACCTGATTATACAGTTCTATGTCACAAAAGAAACTGTTTCTGTGGTTTAGGTATAACTGTTATTTTGCCTTTAAGGAACAAGACTCACCCCCCTTGGCTCCCACAAAGTTACCAGAGCACTGGAAAGAATGGGATGAGCATTCCAAATGCCTTAACTTTTTCAGCCCTCCTAAACTTAACTAACTTAACCACTGGAGAAGGATATGGCAACCCACTCCAGTATCCTTGCCAAGAAAACCCCATGGACAGTAACAAAAGGCTAAAAGATATGATACCGGAAGATGAGCCCCTCAGGTCGGAAAGTGTCCAATATGCTACTGGGGAAGAGCAGAGGGCAAGTACAAGTAACCCCAGAAAGAGTGAAGCGGCTGGGCCAAAGCCGAAAGGACGCTCAGCTGTGGATGTGTCTGATGCTGAAAGGAAAGTCCAATGCTGCAAAGAACAATATAGCATAGGAACCTGACATGTAAGATCTATGAATCAAGGTAAGCTTGACATGGTAAAAAATGAGATGGCAAGACTGAACATCGACATCTTGGGAATCAATGAACTAAAGTGGACGGGAATGGGCAAATTTAACTCAGAAGACCATTATATCTACTACTGCAGCCAAGAATACCGTGGAAAAAATGGTGTGGCCTTTATAGTCAACAAGAGAGTGCAAAAGGCAGTATTGGGATACAGTCTCAAAAATGACAGAATGATCTCGGTCTGAATCCAAGGCAAACCATTCAACATCACAGTAATCCAAGTCTATGCCCCAACCACTGATGCAGAGGAGGCTGAAGTGGACTGGTTCTATGAAGACCTACAACACCTCATAGAACTAACACCAAAAAAAGATGTCCTCATCATCATAGGGGACTGGAATGCTAAAGTAGGAAGTCAAAAGGTAACCGGAATAACAGACAAGTTTGGCCTTGGAGAACAAAATGAAGCTGGGCAAAGGCTAACAGAGTTTTGTCAAGAGAACACGCTGGTCATAGCGAACACCCTCTTCCAACAACCTAAGAGGCGACTCTACACACGGACATCACCAGATGGGCAACACCAAAATCAGATTGATTATATCATTTGCAGCCAAAGATGGAGAAGCTCTATACAGTCAGTAAACACAAGACCTGGAGCGGTTTGTGGCTCAGATCATGAGCTCCTCATTGCAAAATTCAGACTTAAACTGGAGAAAGTTGGGAAAACCACTAGGCCATTCAGGTTTACCTAGATCACATCCCTGATGAATATACAGTGGAGGTGAAGAATAGGTTTAAGGGACTAGATTTGATAGATAGAGTGCCTGAAGAACGATGGATGGAGGTTTGTGACATTGTACAGGAGAGGCAGCAATCACTGTCATCCCAAAGAAAAAGAAATGCAAGAAAGCCAAGTGGCTGTCTGATGAGGCTTTACGAATAGCAGAGGAAAGAAGGAAAGTGAAAGGTGAAAAGGAAAGATTTACCCAACTGAATGCAGATTTCCAGAGAACAGCAAGGAAAGATAAGGAGGCTTTTTTGAATGCACAATGCAAAGTAATAGAGGAAAACAATAGAATGGGAAGGACTAGAGATCTCTTCAAGAAAACTGGAGAAATCAAGGGAATGTTCCATGAAATCCTGGCCATGATAAAGGACAAAAATGGTAGGGACCTAACAGAAGCAGAAGAGATTAGGAAAAGATGGCAAGAATACACAGAAGAAGGACCTCAATGTCCTTGACAACCACAATGGTGTAATCACTGACCTCGAGCCAGACATCCTGGAATGCGAAGTCAAATGGGCCTTAGAAAGCATTACTAACAACAAAGCTAGTGGAGGTGATGGTATCCCAGCTGAGCTATTCAAAGTCTTAAAAAATGATGCTGTTAAAGCGCTGCACTCAGTTTGCCAGCAAATTTGGAAAACTCAACAGTGGCCACAGGATTGGAAAAGGTCAGTTTACATTCCAATCCCAAAGAAGGGCAATGCCAAGGAATGTTCAAACTATTGCACAATTGCACTCATTTCACATGTTAACAAGGTCATGCTCAAGATCCTACAAGCTAGGCTTCAGCAGTACGTGGATAGAGAACTGCCAGAAGTACAAGCTGGGTTTCAAAGAGGTAGAAGAACGAGAGATCAAATTGCCAACATTTGCAGGATTATGGAGAAAGCAAGAGAGTATCAGAAAAACATCTACTTCTGCTTCATTGACTATGCTAAAGCCTTTGATTGTGTGGATCACAACAAACTATGGCAAACGCTTAATGAGATGGGAGTACCAGACCACCTCACGCATCTCCTGAGAAACCTGTATAAGGGTCAAGAAGTGAGAGTTAGAACTAGATATGGAATAACTGATTGGTTTAGCATAGGAAAAGGAGTACGACAAGGATGTATATTGTCACTTTGCTTATTTAATTTATATGCAGAGTACATCATGCGAAATGCCAGCCTGGATGAATCACAAGCCAGAATTAAGATTGCTGGGAAAAACATCAATAGCCTCAGATATGCAGATGATACCACTCTAATGGCAGAAAGTGAAAAGGACCTCAAGAACCTCTTGCTCAGGTAAAAGAGGAGAGCGCAAAAGTTGGCTTGAAACTCAACATCAAAAGCAGTGACAGACTTCATGTTCCTGGGATCCAAGATCACTGCAGATGGTGACTGCAGCCATGTTATTAAAAGACGCCTGCTCCTTGGAAGAAAAGTGATGGCAAACCTAGACAGTATAACAAAAAGTAGAGACATCACCCTGCCAACAAAAGTCCGTATGGTCAAAGCCATGGTATTCCCAGTAGTGATGTATGGCTGTGAGAGTTGGACTATAAGGAAGGCCGAGCGCCAAAGAATAGATTCTTTTGAATTCTGGTGCTGGAGAAGACTCTTGAGAGTCCCTTGGACTGCAGGGAGATCAAATCAGTCAATCCTGAAAGAAATCAACCCTGACTGCTCCCTGGAAGGCCAGATCCTGAAGCTTAAATACTTTGGCCGGAACACGACAGAAGACAGGAGGGCCTGGCGTGATGTGGTCCATGGGGTCGCGAAGAGTCGGACTTGACTGTGTGACTGAACAACAACAACAAAAACTTAACTAATCTGCTCAGGGTTCTGCACAGAAATAAGAAAGGCCTGGCCCACTGAAATCATAAACTCCTGATCAAAACATTCCATACCTTGATCTGAATTACATATTGACCACTTTCGGTGATCTCCTGTCAACACAGTAAAAATGAAACATATACCTCTCCCTCCTCCTGGGATGGTATTTTAATGTGGCAAGGGCAAACTATGGTAATTGTGCTCATCCCTGACCAAAGTTTCTTAGGAATGCAATAAGTCCATCAGAACTGTCTGTGCTAGACCCGACAAAGCATTAATCTAACCCAGCCCTACATCTGTAGCAACAGCCAGTCAGATGCCCCATCACCCCAGCATACTAGCAAAGCTCCATTTTCTTGAACAACTTACTGTGGCCAGCCTTCTCCTGTAGAGACAGTGAAAAGAGTGAGGAGTGCCCACAACACGTTGTCATAATGGAAATCATATTTCTTCCATTCTCGTTTCTCAGCCTTCACTTCATTGTTTTTTTCATAGACAAGGTACTCTCCCCTTAGGAAAAGGAAATACACAACAAATATTTAAGGGCATACCTACACAATGATCTTTGAGAAGAGTAGTAGATCTCTGCTATAAGGAACGCTTCCAGTAACTGAAGCTGATGGAATGGAGAATCTTTAACTTTAGCCATTTTATAACATTAAATTTATGAAGTTAATTCTAATTGAGCCAGTAATCATACTTCCTGGGGGATGATTTCTGGATTCCCAGCCAGGGGTGGTGCAATATAATCTGCTTCCCCACCTACCAGAGGACGAAGAGTGTTCCTTGGAGACATCTTCCTACATCTGAAGTGGTGCTGTGGTGACTGCTACTCCCCTAAATGGGGCTGCCAGAGCAACCAAAATGGCACCTGAAATCCCTCAGAGTGAGGTAATCTTGTAAGAGTTCAAGGAGAGCTACAGTCCATATATGACTTTGCTACACTCTATTTGAAGAGGAATGAGGAGAGGCTAAGGACAAAGGGATCCATCTCTCATTCAGCTTGACAGAGGGCAATGACAGGTAGGAGAAAAGGGGTGTCTGTCTAATTCCCCCATATCTGATACCAAGGGAAGCCACAGGGAAAGCAGGTGGCCCAGAACATGGGTGCACATCTCATTGGATTTAAGTGGGGATGGCCCACCTAGCTCCAACATGATAGATCTAAGTAGGTTCAATTTGCAATTAGATTTATTCTGATTTGAACCAGATTAGGATCTGACTCAGTGATATTGCATGAGTTTTAGCGGGGAAATTATGATCTTCTGATCAGTTTCTAATTGATGTCATTTCCATATACTTCACAAGGACGCAATAGCTATGGGAGTACCATGGTACAAAATGATGCTAAAGGATAGGCATGCATGCTGAGATCAGGTGGGCAATAATGCCAAGCAGTATATGGGTACAAGGGTGCTTAAAATGTATTATGCAATTTGGTCTCAAATTTAACATAACAGATAATTGCCTTGTGTCCTCGGAAACAAGACCATATAAACAGAGACCTTGATAAAGAAGAACACAGGAACACAAAGGTATAAGGCATAATTATAGGCTACATAAAAGTACAGGAAGTGGCGGTGGCTACAAGCATGGACGGCTTCAAGAAGGAAAAATGATAAACATATGGAGCAGAAGTCCATCAGTAGCTATTAACCACAAGGTACAGATAGGAACTCTCAGTCTGGGGCAAGAGATGCTCTGTATTCTTGGTGCTTTTTTTGGGGGGGGGGGGGAAGCAACAGTGGGAGGGCTTCTAGTGTCCTGGCCCCACTGCTGGACCTCCTGAGGGCACCTGGTGTTTTTGGCCACTGTGTCAAACAGAGTGTTGGACTGGATGGGCCACTGGCCTGATCCAACTTTGGCTTCTCTTATGTTCTTCTGTTCTTATGTACAACACCTGGCTACCATTGAAGCATTAAGGTGTACAGCAATGAGTTTTAGGTGAGTAGCCGTATTAGTTGGTAGCAGCAAAACAGAAAAGGAGTCCAATGGCATCTGGTGAAGTGAGTTCTGACTCCTGAAAATTTATACCAGAATGAATGTTGTTAAGGTTCCACTGAACTCATTTTTTATTTATCAATGAATTTGTTCAGGGTTGCAAGGAACCCCTTTTGCATCAGGATAAGATCGTATATCTAGATTTAGGCATACATTCTATTGTACAATGTATTTAGGATTATATGGAATAGCTTTTCAATACATAGATTTTGTACACATAGATGTATTAGGGCCAAACCAATGAGATGCTGGAAAATCTGTGATCAGATCTCTAGCACATTTTCCTGCAGCAAACAGCATTTGTGTCCCCTTCCCCCCCTGTTTAAATTGGGACCATGGTATGGAGGAGATCACTCTTCCCACTGACACTGTTTTCCTGACATTCCAACTCTAAGGCTGCCACTTTCTAAACTGGTGAAAATATGTAGTTTGCCAGTAAGAGGCCAATATTAGATCTGGGGAGGCACCTAAGACTGGGAAAACAATGCCAGGGGAAACCCCCCCCCCCCAAATGCCATAATCCCAGTCAAGTTTTCACAGCTCCCATGGTTGGTTATTCACCAAGGAAAACCAGGCTGGATATCTGGTCATTGTTTCTGGCCTGACCTTTACATATTGTCAAAATTCTTAGAGTTGTCTTTCTTAGTATAGCCATAACATTTCCATTCCCACCCATTTGGAAATTAAGAGACTGTAGCTGCAGAAAGTGCTTGAACATTTTGCTAGAAATACTTAGGTGAACAAAAGCAAATCACTAGTTAGTAATTTTCATAAAAGAAGCCAGGGAATGTGGTTCTGTCCATGGGGGTGCCATTATTCCTTACTCACTCTCCGTCTTGTGTTCATCGAGTCCATTCACCTCCATTTTAGCCCTTCAATTAATTCTGCTTTCCCTACTTTATCCATAGGGATTTAAGCCCCCCTCCCTTATAAAAATTTGCAGTTCAGCAGCATCCACTGATGAACAAAGACCCTTACTGCTTCAGACTAAAAAATGTTCAAAACAACAAGCATTTACTGCTGACAGTTTCTTTTTTCTTTAAACCTTTTAAAAGTGTTGCCATAGGACACACTTCAGATTGCAGTACAGATCTTAGAGGTTTTGTAGAGATTCTGGGTGGCCATGAAAACTGGAGCATTGTGTTTTTAAAATAGCACCAGTAAGATATAAATAATAAAATCAGACAATGAGCTCAAATTAATTGCAGGATAAACTATACTGAAGAGAATGAAAGGGAGAACATTTTATAGTGGTATTAATAGTATGCAACGATCAAAACTGGAGAGCTGGGTATGGGTAATGGCAAGGAAGATAGGAACAGATCAGTACAAATGTCCTGTGCCAGGCTGAATTACAGTTGTTTTCCATGAGATAGATTTCAAAGAATGTGGACCCAAGACCCAACCCGTGCACTCTTTCACCGCCGTGTGTCACCTGTGTGTCCTCCTCTCTTTCTGCGCTCACTGTTCTCTTCCTGCTCCAGATCGGACCACAGTACATCTGCAGAAGAGCTTCAGCCTGCCTTCCTGCACGGTTGCCCTGAACTCAGATGGTCTGGGAACTATTTGCCTGCTGTGGAAGAGCCCGTGGACGTGTGGTCTGCAACAGACCAGATGGCTCCTCCCCAGGCAGTCTGGGTTCACAGTAACAGCACAGGTGGGAAGACTGAAGCTCCTTCTGCATGCGTGATGCGGTTCAGTTTAAAGTGGGAACAAAATCTGTGGGAAGGCAGAAGAACACTGAAATCACACAGGACTGTGACTGTGTACAAAGGTTAGATCTGGGGTCCTCATCCTCTCATACCCAGGATGGTGGTCCCAGATACAGAATAGCAGCTGACGGATGGAATCTACATACTTGCAATCCTTTTCAAACTCCTTGGACTCATCAGTGCAGAAGAAGAACTTGCCCTTGAAGAGCTGGACAGCCACCACAGCAAAGATGAACATGAAGAGCATATAAACAATGAGGATGTTGAGGACATTTTTGAGCGAGTTTACCACACAATCAAAGACAGCCTGGGGAAAAAACAACAGAGGGCTTTGATAAGGGTTGGTGGCTAACCACAGAAGTATTATCTTCTTTCAAACTATCAGCTCTGCCCCAACTACCTTCCAGTCTCTCCTGATGTTCAAAGTGATGATGATGTTTTACAAGTGGGGACCTGCAATATTCATTGGGGGGAATTCCTCCCCCCCCATCATTGCTGCTGCTGGGCTGGCACAGCTCCTGGCCACTCCAACCACCATTGCTGCCTCCAGGCCCAGTTCCCATCTGACATTGCCAGGGTTGCTGCGGCCTCTCTCCTCCACCCTCCCTGCTTCTCCCACTGGAGCCTGACTCCCTCATGACCAGCATGTCTGGGGGGGCATTAAGGACTGCTGCACCTTCCCACATGACTCCCTGGTTGCTAGCTCTGCAGGGAGGGGGGTGGCAAGGACTGCTGCAACCCCATGGCTTACTCCTTTGTTGCCAGCTCAGTGAGGAGACAGCAAGGACTTTGGTGCCTCTCTGCACAACCCCGTTTGCCAGCTCAGTGGGTGGGGGGGTACTCCCTTGGTTGCTGGCCTGGCGGGGGGGGGGCAGTGTCGACCTGCGCCCTCACCTGACTCTCTCCTTGCCGGCTTGGGGGGTGGTTGCAAGGATCTCTTCCCCCCCGTCACCACCCCCCATTACCGATGAACCCTGCCCAGATCTCACCTTCCAACCTCTGCTGAGGCTTCCTCCTGCCACCTGACACAAGAAAAGGAGGCAGAGGCACTGTCTGATTTAAATCCATCCCCCAGTGTAGTTTCTTACATTTTCAGATTCATATGCAAACCTGGGGTTTTCCCCTAAGTTTGAATGAAAATCTGTTTTGTGTTCATGTGCCCCCAATCTGTGGATTTAGATATACACAGATCAGCTCATACTTGATCATTAGATAAATAGACATCAGAGTTAGTGAGTGTCCTCAGAACAGAATCACTTGCTTTCACCTGGTTACCACCTTTTTATCTGGCAGAGCTTGTGTGCTATTAAGAGCCACATGATGGGGCGAAAAGCAACAGGTACAGCTCACCCAGGCATGAAGTGCAGTGAAGAGGAAGGCTATATTATTCTTATTAGGAAAAGGTGGTTTTTGTTGGAGAAATGAGCATGTAACGCAAGGCCTGAGAAATTCAGTCGTTATAGGGTTAACCTATGCAACTTGTTTGTTTACCTTTGTTAGCCTGGAAGTGATACCTGGCAGTACTGTTCTGCTAATTGGTTACTGATATCAGGTGTTTCCTTTCAGGGGTCAAGAAGAAGGAGAGATCCTCCACTGCAATCTCTCTCACTCTCTATCAGGATGTCTTAGTGTGCAGACGCAGCAGAATGCTGCTTAGTAAGCATGTTTTGTTTATTTGTAGCTAATCCCGTTTACCTTTTTCCTTTAGTAATAAACTTCTTTTAAACTAAAAGAAGCAATCTCTTCTTTCCAGAAAAGCAAGATTCATTACTCTGAATTTTCTTGATTATTGGACAAAAGTCCTAACAGTTTTCATACCTCCAACATTTCACAGATGATAGCAGGTTCATCTGAGTTTGTAACACTTTTTCTCAGAATGGTCATGACCTACAACATGTGCATATACACAAACAAACACATCCCAGTCTCACATAACTGAATGCATCCAAATCTTACACAACTGAATGCACTTCCCTTCCAATTTACTTTGTCATAGCCTATTTTCATTGGCTTCTGAAGGTATACTAGGATCAAACTAGGCATGATGTTGGGGAATGTGTGAATGTATCGCATATGGATATTGAAATGGCAAATAGTAGCCTTTTGTGCATCTGCAATTCAGACTAGGGTTGTAATGTATTATTGGGTTACCATTTTCCCAACTCAGTCGCTCCCTGCCCTGCCCGGCCCTTGCCTCAAGTTGCTGTTTGTCCTGGGAAGTGGGAAGCTTTTAGGCACTCATATAGACCCCATATTACTTCTGAACCCACAACAAATATTTATTTATTTATTACGTTCACTTTTACCCCACCCTCCCCACCAAAGTGGGCTCAGGGCGGCTTACATAACCAAAAAACCCATATATTTTGATATAAAATACATAAAACCAGTAAAAACATGTATTTCAATTAAATTACACAAACAGTTTAAGACCATAACGTATACCGTTGGTGGCACGATAGTATCAGTAACTCATGGGGAGAAAGGGGAGCTCAGGTTCAAAAAATAGTGCTGAGTTAAATTTCCTCTCACTCCACACTGCAGCCCTGATTCAAATCACACACCCCTTCCATGGCAACTGCTGTTTATTTATATTCATTTACTCTTAAAAATCCCAATCAGATTTCTTCAGGGATCTCCCAAAGTCAAATCTAATTTGTCTGTTAATAACCTCATCCTAAATTTTATTTTTTAAAAAATACCATCTAGATAGACAGTTGTGAAACTGAGGGATGGAAAGGAAATAGTGCTCTGGAATTTTGTGTGCATGCACAATCATTTACATACATGCCCATCTGAGATACATGCCCATGTATCCTCCACTCAAGGATTTCACTTCTATAGACACAAGGAAGGGGGCTAACATCTGAAGATGTGTTCATATCAATAAGCATCCCAGCATCCTCCAATGGGCATGGTAATTTACTAAGGACAACTATCAGAAAATATAGACAGTCTCTGGCAAAAAATGTTAGTTGGAAACATATGAAACTTTATCGTCAATCACACATAATGCACACCAGAGAACACAGGACCCCTTCCTCTATAGTACTAATTCCATACCCCTTCATAAAAGAGTCTGCATCTTCTGTTCACTGTAATCATACCCATGTTGCTTCCTTTTGCAAACTACTGCTGATTTATTTACCCATTCAAACCACCCCAAATCCTCTTTTTAATTTCTCCATCAACCACCCTGAACTTACCTTGAGCTTAGGCAACCGTTTGATAGTTTTGAGGGGTCTGAGGACGCGAAGGACACGCAAGGATTTAATGGTGTTGATGTCTTTCCCTTTGCTGCCTCTGTAGAGATATGTTGGGTGGGGACAGAAGAGCAGGAAAAAACAGTGAGGCCTGCATCTTTGCCCTGGTCCAGGATTTGACTGACAAAGGAACCGTTAATTAGCAGCCATCTATTGGCACCGCATCCTGGAATGCCACTGAGCAATCCTACATTACTTTACCCTTTTGTCATCCACATTTCTTAAAATAGGCTCCATTTTATCCATGCTAAGCCTAATTTTTTTTCTGAACCAATATGTCATCCCAGAGGCAGTCCTGCTGTTTGTCCTACCTACTGTTCCAGTTAGCAATCCATTTTTTTTTCACTCTTCCGGTTTGTGCTTTTAGTCTTCTACTTCCATCCGCTACTGTAGCTATTCGAATGCCTTTTCATTATCTCTCCTTTCACCTAGTCAGCTTTCCTCTGCCTGAGAAATGCTTTAATCTAATGGCATCAAAAAGATCCTGTGGGGGCTTTCTTAAGAGGCCAGAGAAACACCATATTCAGTCTTGTAGCATGTATTCCTCATATTAGAGAAAAGGCTGGTCTAACTGTGGCCCCGTCCACACTGTCACTTTTGTCGCTCATTTCTCCCTATTGCTTCAGGTTCCCCCACCCCCCATATGTTTTGTTCTCTCTAGTAGTCCCAGAGGGAGAAAAACACATGTGGAAAAGGGGGAGGAACCCAAAGCAACAGGGAGAAGTGAGCAGCAAAAGTGACCGTGTGGACGGGGCCTGTGATGCTTTCTAAGGGGATTACGTCTTGAGTGCTGCTAGATACAGCCTCTCTAATTAATTTATTGTCCATTCTTTCTGAGTCCTCCAGAGACATGGAAGGGGCTGCCACTTGAAGTTGTATCAGGGTGTGAAGAGCAATAGGATGCTCTTTGGGGCACTTATTCATACCAACTGATATGTAGCACCAAAGTATCTGTACAAAGTACTGAAATCAGCTCCCATTTCTTTCTGCCTCCAGACCTTGCTACATCTCTGCCTGGGTTGTAGGCCACAATTCCAGATGCATTGCCCTTACTGTATACTACAAAATATGAAGAAAAGTTCAAAATAGAAACTTAAATAAATAATAAATTTTAGTCCAAGTGTCAGCCAAGCTAAAAACTGTTAATTCGCAGTGTCGAGAACTGAGGATCAGGTTTAGCAGGAGAGGTTGGTCAGTCAGTTGAAATGGCCAGTCTAGCCGAGTAGAAAAAGAATACTGCTTCTAAGAAACACAGAATATTTCCTACTCAGTGGGTTACTTACTTATTCAGTGGGTTAATCTCTGAAAGGACCCCCAGTTTGTGAAAAAGAAAACAGTCTTAGACACCTCCAGAGTCAAAAGAAACACTATAATCTCGCAGGGAGGGAAATAAGAACAGGAAGAAAGTGCTGGCCTCCAGGAAACTAAGTTAGTTAAATGAATCTATATGAAGACACATTGTTGCTGTGAAGAATGTAACAGACCCCTGCTGCTTGTTTTACTGTAAGGCAGATTTTCCCACCAAAATTCTTTTTAGTTCCCTGCTGAGACTGAGCAGCCCCTAGTAGCATGTAAATGAATGTGGTTTACAAAAGACTTTCTGTGGAAAGGCAGAAGCCCGCGTGTTGATCCCTTTATAGAAAATGGCACTTGAGATGTTGTAAAATTCAATCTGAAATAACAGCTTTATTTAACAGGCATGGATGGGTTAGGGATAGGCAAGGGGATGAGAAAGCTGAGGTAAACTTTGTTGCATTTACAGGTTATAATATTTTTAACAGACTACAGAGTATTCTTGACACTTATTTTCATAAATGCTTGGTTCTTAACAGTGAGATATTTCTTAGTCTTGGAGACTTCTTTGCAACAACAGTGTATCTTCATATAGATTAACCATTAAAGCCCTAAACATTCTGGGACCCATGTACCTTCAGGACCGCGTCTCCTGGTATACCCCTGGAGAGCATTGGGATAAGCAGATAAGAACTTACTGGTGGTCCCTGGCCCAAGAGACATCCAGCTGTCCTCGACCAGGGCCAGGGCCTTTTCTACCCTAGCCCCAACATGGTGGAATTTTCTGCCGAATAACATCTAGGGCCTGTAGGATCTGATAAAATTCTACAGGGTCTGTAAGTGTTACATCCGTGGACCGCCACTAGACGCGTGCAATAGGCAGCCAGAGCTTGACCCCAGAGAACAATAGGGGCCAAGGATCCTGAACCTCCAGGTAGTGACCAATAGGGACTTTGGCGGGAACTTTAAACCCTCCAATGGGCCCTAGGAGTGTGGTTCAGGAAGTGTAAATAGTTGGCCAGTAAGATGTTATGCTGTGTACCAATAAACTAGAGCTGTTCATCACTCTTGTAATCCTGCCTCTCCATGCTGTGAACCCACTACACGACAGTAAGACAGAGGTGTTCTGCCAGGTATTTGGTTGAGGACAAAGATGGTCTTAATCTGTCTAGTGCTCCTGTCTTCCTGCCTTCCCCCAGCAGGGCAGTGGCATAATTGGTAGTCTTAGCATCATCTTATTAGGTTATCATTGTATTTTACTGTATTTTATTGCTTTTATTGCTAATTAATATATGTCTGTTTTATTGTTGTACACTTCCCTGAGCCCTGTTTACAGGGGAGGATGGTTTTTTAAAAACTCTAATTAATTAAATAAATAAATATAAAAAGTATTTTTCACAAGCAGCTTTCATTCAGCCAACAGCATTTACCATATCTCAGAATACAGAAAGGGAATGAAAAGATAAAGAACTCCAAGCACTTCATCAGCTTCTCACATAAAAGGTTGAAACAGAACCTGCATTTTATAGTTGAGCAACAGAGTAAGGAGGAACTGATTTGGCCAATGTTATGCAGAGACTTGGGGGGGGGGTATATCTGTGTAGGGTTCCCTTACAGCAGTTTAAAAACAAGCTCGCATTTTTACAAGAGTGGGTGTAATCCTAAACAGGTGGAAGACACTGTCGACATTCATGGACACAAAGGGCGTAACTCTGCTTAGAACTGCATTGTGTGTTTCTTTGTACGTTACCTGACACTGCCTTGCCCACATCTCCAGCCTCACTTAGATCATCTTATTTCCCAGTCTCAAAACATAATACTTAAATTTCTCAGTCCTCTCCTTCAGACTATGCATTTATGCACAGTCATATAAAAGATCTTGCCATTATGGTGCATGCTCAGGTAACATCTGGATTAGATTACTGCAATGCACTCTCTATGGGGCTGCCCTTGAACATTGCCTAGAAGCTACAGTTGGTACAGAATACTGTTGACAGAGTGTTAACTGGAGTGGGTCATAGGGACCATATCACTCCAGTTTTGTTCCATCTACACTGGCTTCCAATTTAATTCTGGGCTCAATTCAATGCACTGGTATTCAATGCCCTGTATGGCTTGGGACCAACAAACCTTAATGACTGCCTTCTCCCATATGAACCTACCCTGGTCATCTTTGGAGGCCCTGATTTTGTTGTCCCCACCATCAGAGACTAAATGAGTGGCAACCTGAGAAAGGGCTTTTACGGCACCAAATTTCACCCCAGGGAGATTCATGAGGAAGAAGAAGAGTAGGTTTTTATACACCACTTTCCTCTACCTTAAAGAGTCTCAAAGCAACATTCCCTTCCACAACAGGCTCCTTGTGAGGTAGGTGGGGCTGAGAGAGTTCTGAGAGAACTATGACTGACCCAAGGTCACTCAGCAGATTTCATGTGGGTGGAGGAGTGGGGAATCAAACCTGGTTCTCCAGATTAGAGTCCATCACTCTTAACCACTACCCAACGCTAGTGCTCATCTAGCTCCCCCTATCAGTGTCTTCCACCAGTAGGTAAAGACTTGTTTTGTTTGGCATACCCCCAATAACAGTTCTTGGCCCTCCTCCCTGGTTCTGGTGTTATGTGTTTTTATTTAATTATTTTATAATTTAAAATGTTGTTTTAATTGTTCAAATGTTTGAATGTTTTTATGTGTGCTACCTTGTTTGTGCTTTATTTCACATGTAGGAAAACTAGTAAAGGAAGGAGCTGTAGCATATAACAGCACCAACGCATAGTGCTATTTCTGCTACAGGAACTCATACCACCATGAAGAGCAACAGGGAAGTGTAGCAGCTTTGCACGAGTAACATTCTACAGACCTACCAGAATGGGATAAATACAGGAAGCTTACTACGGAATTGCTGCAGAATGAAAAGCTGGATGGACATCAAGGAACAGCTACAGAACCACTCTTTTTCTGAGACAGAAGAAGTCAAGAGATCCTCAAAGGCACTGGCAAAAATACTACCAGGGTATTCTGGTTATAGGATGTTACCAATATGAACTCGATTCATTGGCACTTGTGAGATGGGGAGCCAATTAAAACATTCAGAAAAGGCATGTGATAAAGTATTGGGGGATTGTACCACTACAGAATGCAGGTGGGGGACCTGGAATGTTTGAAAGCTCTCCATGTCAAAAGGTTGTTGTTTATGGAAAGCTAGCACTTCAAGGAAAAATATTCTAGCCTAGCCTTCTCTATGATGTGTCAGCTTTCTACTTAGAGCTTTTCCACATGCTTGACTTACTCCTGATTTTCTTGGCAGTCGATCCACAAGCGCTGGAATCAGATTTGGCATGGTTCTTCCACATGTCTGCCCTCCCTCAGCATTTTCTCAGTTGCAGATTCAGTTTATTTTCTTCCACACATGCCGTCAATAGTGAGGATTTTCCAAGGTGTGTGCTGTTGTTATTGGTGGCACCACAGCACCCTCTTTTTTAAAAAAGGCACTAAAATATTGATATATCACTGGAGTGTTGTAACAATAGGGTTAGCAGGTTGTCTGAATTCCCAGCTTTTATTTTTTTTAAAGTAAGTCTCTACTCCCTTTCCTCAAGGAGATACAAAGAAAAAGGCACCTCCCCAGTGATATATTGATACTTTAAGTGTTTTTTTAAAAGAAAAATCACTTGTCTTCAGGATGGGTGGGGGAGGGAGTAGTTTGACCATGACAGCCCAACCATCAAATAGTGGGTTTGAGATAAGTGGGAGTGGGTGGGACAAAGAAAACCAACAAAAACATTATGCAAGAGAAAAAAGGCAACTCAAAATAAGGCTCCAGAAAAAAGACTGGGGTAAAAGTGGTCTCAAAAGAACCTGAAAAAAACCTGGGGGAAAACAAAGAAGTGAAAACTAAAGGCACAAAGATGCATGTGAAAATCAGGGGATAAACTGTAGGGGGCCAGAATCAATGAAAAAGCCTCATCTGGAGGAAATTCAAGAGCGGAGGGGGAGGGAATTCCAAGAGCGTTCTGAAAGGGTCCAGTCCTGGGACAGCAGTACCACATGCTTTTCAAAACTTGCACCTCAGCTCACTATCTGTGAGAAGCATGATGTTTGAAAACCTTCTCTTCAGTAGTGAACTGTTGGAAGGAATTCCAGCACTTACCTCCATGCATGACACACATGACAGTGTAAGCAACTGCGACTGCCTGAACACTATTTGCTTCTACCTTAAGCATGTTTATTTCTATTGAGAAAAGGGAAAGATGAGAGGAAAGCAGGAAAAGATAGACTGCAAAGAAAAAGGAAGCTACCTGAACCTGTTGTTAATATATTGAATTCCGGACTAAGCAACTGTTTTTACTGGAATTTTCTTTGAGCATTTGTAAATTTGTATTATATATATATTCTGTATTTTATTTAGTTGTGATTTCTGTAATTTTGTAATGGCCTATGGCTAAACATGATAAATTGACTATTCACTATTTTTGTAGTCTCTGTTGCATTCCTACTTTTGAAAAATATATAAACTAGTCTCCCCATCTTCAAATGATGCAGAAAAAGCCACTGCAAATATGCCAAAAGTAGAATGTGCAGCAATGTGGTAAATGAGACAACTACTCAAATGTTACCATCTGCATATAAAGATGTAAACTGAGAGTAGCATGATAAACAGATACACATTGATAGTATATGCACTGCTGACATACTGTCAAATGCATCTTTTCTCTGTACTATATGTAATATTCAGCCCCGATGCCTATGCAATCATAATAACTTTCCTAGGTAAAAAAAAAAAATCTTAGCATTAGTGAGAATATAGGAAGTTTATTCTAAGAAGCACCCTACTGTAGTCCCCTGCCTGATACAATAATGCTCCTAAGCTGTCAGACAGGGTTTGCGTTCTTCCAGTGTCCGGCCACAATCTTAATTCCAAATGATGAGAACTTGGAGAACAACTTCCAGTCCCTGCAGCTGATTTCCACTTGGGAGGCTGATTTACTTGTTCGGGTTCTGATGTTAACTCGCAAAGTGGTTCATATTCATTTCAGGTCCTTCTCTGCCTGTGAGAAGCATCTATAACAAAAATATCTGTAGATAAGTTGTATGGTATTGGTGTAGTTGTGGTATCATGGATGAGTTGGTGTAAGCTTATTTGGCTAAACCTCTTTGGATCTGTTCAGGCACTCAGTACTGGACTTTTCAAACTCTTTACTGGACCATTACATCTTTCTGCTTTGTCAAGGCAATGATAAAAACAATGTCCAAACCTATCAAGGGGTTTAAAAGAACCCCCACTCAATAATGCTAAGGTACATGCCTACAATAAGCAAAATATGCAAGTCTGTTACAAGAAAACCTTTCAGATACTGTCTCACTTTAGATATCTAAGCAATAAATCAATCTTACAGTTTCAGAAAATGCCTTAGATCCTTAACAATATCAACAGACAGTTATTACTGCTGCAGGTAATAGTTCCTAACTGGTGCATTGCCACTTTAACAATTCTGTTTCCATACACGTAAACAGCAACATTATGCTATGGAGAGGAGTGGAAAAATATGTTGTCAGGAAGTCATTGCTAGAGAGATGGTTTAAAACATCTCACTGAAAATATTTTCCATGTCAAGGGAGAACCAACAGAGCTTCTGGATGGAACACAAGCCCCTGATAATAACCCTTCAGAAGGCCAGACACAAAGGAAACAGGTTCCAGATTGTGTCTTCGTGCTGTAACAACTGGATAACATCTCTTAGTAGTTCTGCTGGACAATATTATAAGCACAAAGAGGTAAATTCTATGCTCATCAGCAACACATTCTGGCAGTTTGTAGCCTGTCTGGCTACGGCATACCATTAAATTGCCTTTGTGTAGCAGTAATGTTTAGCACTCATCAAAAAGAGCAAGTCTAGAGACCACAGAAATAAAAGGTTTATTTGTATGTAGAAAAAAAGAATAACATCTGTACAAACGGTGGAAATACTCTGTCTATTGAAGTGACACCCTATGTTCTCCTTCTGATGATGCTAGACCCAAAGAGCTATTGACCAACCAAAGAGCTATTGACAAACCACCCTTGTCCTTGGTCTCTAGGAATGAGAGAATACAATGAGCCTATGGACACAGCTTCCTCCCAAGCTGCAGTCAAATGTTCTGTCCACTGGACCACTGAAGAGGGTCTTCTGTCCCTAATGCAGGAATACCACAAATAAAACTGGGTCCTCCAGAGAGTGAAACCCAGATAGTTACAGACACTAAGCCCAAATCAATGTGGGATACAACAGAACCAATGAAACGCTTGATGTTTGGAGAGATCAAGAGCTCCAGGATGCCTTCCGTTCCTATTGTATTAGCCATGTAAAGTGATGCATAACCAAGATTACACAGATAAATAGAATGTGTACCAGAGAGTGAGTGAGAAAGAGACAGACAGAAAGACTTTACCGTGAGCTGCTCCTGTTGTGAAGTGGCAGTGAAAGGGAAGAGACAAGGAAAGTGAGTAACAATCAGAAAGAGAACACACAACATAAACCTTGACGAACCCTTACCCCATGCTAATTCAGCCCAGACGCATGTCTCACCAAAGTACTGCGTTGCCTGCTCTAGGCAGGGCAGTAATTTCCTCTTCAGCTGTGTTCGTGAGGTTATGGTTTCATTACGGTTGAGTAAGGTCAAAGCTCTGATGCCGAATAAACCCTCCATGCCAGCTACAGATACTGAAACTAGGACTTTCCCCAGCAATACTGGACAATGTGGTTGCATTTCTTACAGCAAATAAGGACAACTCTGTCCATCTTTGCTCATCCCAACATTTCTTTTTAACTAACCTGAGGGCCAAGGGCTACAGCTTCATATTTTTTCAAAAACCTTATTCTTCCCTTCCTCAGACTCCATCAATACCTCATTCAGACAGCAATTGTTCTTTACACGATCTTACCCTTTACCCTAGATTTACATGTCCCTTGTTCTTCATTCACCATCTGTTTCTTGACTCACTTGTTTTTTACATACCTCCTATATTAGGATTTTCTTGCTTCTATTTTTAGGTTAAGTTCAGACAAATTTCCTCTGGAATTAAGGCAACAGTTCAAATCTGTGGTTCTACCACCATTAGCACCAGCTGACTTAAAGGACTGCTATTGCAAGATGCTGAGTGCATTTTGCTACAAAATTAATGTCAGCCACTGAGGCCCTTTCACAAGTTGTGAGCCAGGACTAGATCTAGAGCTCAGAGTTTAGATCACTAGATATTGAGCTTAAAGAAGTAAACAGGAGGAGGGACGGTGGCATGGTATAGCCTGATCTCTTCAGATCTCAGAAGCTAAACAGGGTTGGTACTTGGATGGGGGACCGCCAAGGAAGACAGGAAACCAATGGCCAACCACCTCTGCTTCTCACTTGCCTTGGAAGCCCCTTGCTGGGGTCGCCATAAGTCGGTTGTGACTTGACGACACACACACACACAAACTGAAGTACTAGTCCTGCAAACTATTTATTTAGCAGAAACATGTCTTAACTTAACCTTTCCTCTGCATTTTCATTCCTTAGTTAGGTTTTGCTTGTTCCTAGTTTTAGGTTCCACTGAAAAACTGTCTGTACTCCCTCATGTACTTACTAGGCAGTGTCCCACTGAATTCAGTAGGGCTTGGTTCCAGTTTAAAATGTACATGGCTAGGACGCATGCCATACCACATGCAGTAAAGTATTGGGACTGTCTAGAACGGAGTGCAGGCCCTACCCCAAAGCTGGTGCAAACACACTCCTCCTCCATATAGTTAAGCTAATTTTCCACACAAAGGATATATCTCTGTAGCCTAACCTCAGATCTCAATGATGGTATACAAGGCCAAGTTTTCATCACTATAACTAATTGACTAATTCAATGTAGGAAGGCAAGGAGACAGACAGCAAGCCTCTCTTCTCTGCAGAACCAGCTCTGATTCACAACAGTGGCCACAAAATGTTTCTGTAGGCACTGGTGTGGCTACTTCTGGTGCAACAGTATGAAGTAACATGACATGAATACAGCATCGTATATACAGTCAGGTAACAGCAATACAACAAAACAACAATATAGATCCTTGTATGATTAATTAAAGCCAGCATGATTGGTTCAACAAAATGATTTCTAGGCACTGATGAACTTAGATGAAACTGATGATGACAGACAAGAGAGGACTAAACTAGATCACTGATGATCTGGGACACACGAAGGAAAGAAAAGGAATGGTGCAGCAGAGGGGGGGGTGGGGGGTTCATCCAAAGTGATAAGCTATTGGGAAACATCATAACCAGTAAGTCCCTGCATAGTTGCTTGCAGCAGTTCTTTAAAGGTCAGTTAATGTTTCAAATTAATCCCATTTTGTCACTTCTCCTTAGCTGTTGCTCTCAGTAGATCAGGGGTCCCCACCCTTTTTGAGCCTGGGGGAAAGCACTGCAATTCTGACACAAGGTGGTGGGTGCAACCACAAAATGGCCTTCACGGGAGGTGAAGCCAAACTCAAAGGAAGCCTAAGCACAAGGAACAAGAGGAGTATTTAAAAAAAGATATATGTGGAAAGAGGAGCGAGATAATAAAACTGCTACTGAAAGACATTATTTTAATTTGCACAGCCAATCAGATCTTCAATGGCCCATCGGAAGCCCTACAGGGCAGGAACAGCACCTGGTCTCACCCAGTTTCCAAAAATACTTGGCCACGTTGGGGACCCCTGTGGCAGATTATAAAAGAAAATTAGAGCTATTTTCATTTCACCCCCCCCCCAGAGCCATACAATGCTGATCATCGTAGAGATCTGTAAACGACAACAGTGCACCATAGGTTCTCACTTAACAGCACTTACTGTCTGTATTACTTCTGAAGAGGAAATGTGATCCTCTTCAGATCTCTAAAGCTGAGCTGTGTGCCCACTTACATGCTTGGACCACCACAAAATATGCAGATCACTTGGTGGATGTATTCACAGCTCGCTTTCAAATCAGCATACACCAGGGGCCAAGTTCTACTGCACTGATTTAGATGCTCAGAAGAAAGAACAACATGTGGTTGTGCTACCACTAGATTTAAGACCAACTAATTGACACCAAAAGTGTCAAAAGCCACAGGGGCACAGTTTTGCCCTAGTCATGCTATTGCCTTTTAATGTGATGACATCAACTCAAGGCCCTTGTCCAGCACATGTGATAACACCTGACTAGAAACCTTAGTCACCATGCTAGGATTAGAGGACTGATTCTTCTCTCATCCCCAGACAGCTCCATGTGTAGAAGACTTGCTTTACTTGAAATGCCACTGAGATTAAAAAATAAATAAACCCAGCCAGGGTTATAGAAGGGTCTGAGCTTCCAGTCTCCGACCTTCAACTCTTCAACCAAAGGCAATGTTATGACCCTTCAACATGCTTCACCATGTATCTACTCAAGCAGGCCTGACACAAAAGCTTAGCATTTCACAACTGCTGGCTAGAAAAGAATTCCCCTGCTCTCACTCTATATTTGGGCTCCTCTGCCAGTGTTGAACAGAACTATGGTGTCACAGGAGTTTGATACAGAAGAAACAAATAACAACCTTGCAATATATCCATGCCTGCCCAATTAGGTGACAATGCTACCTACCCAAACTGAAAAGAATAGCCCTGAGTTCCCTACTTATATGGAGTAGCAGGGTGCAGATACTTCTGTGGAGACCACGGAATTTTCCCAGCTCCATGCAGAAGACTCAGAACTACAGAAGGAAGCTGCTGATGTGTGGAATAGCTAGGCAATGGGTGCAGAACATGCAGGTAGTGGAGGGAAGTGGGGTAGATATTCCAGTGGAAAGGCTGACTGCACGATCTATCCTCTGGGTTGTTGTGCCATCTCCTACAGATCTTCGAGATTACAGACTGAAAACATAAGGCAAATTTGAGAACTGGGCAAGATGGGGCCTTTTATAAAGCATGGGCCACTCCAGAAAAATTGGAAGGCATCTGCCAGACCCTTGGAGGGATCTCAGTGTTGGCTAAATACAGAACACAACACTTTAACTCGCTATAATTTCTATGAGAAGTAGAACTATTGCATGCCCATCTGTTCCTCTAGGACCAACTATTCTGGGAGCAATTAGAGGTCCCAATCCTGACTAAGGCACAGTGAACCTTCACCGTCTTCCTACATCTACACAGCAAGCAGAAGATGCTGCTGTATGGTTTCCCCATTCTGCAGAGTTCCCCTTCTGCTGTCCTCCTTCCTTTCTTCAAATAGGAGCAAAGGAAATCAGAAACTAGAGCCAGTTCAGACATGCCCTATGAAATGTACCAGCTGTGATAACAGAGAAGGGAACAGACTTGCTGAAACTTATAATAACAGATCTGGGAAAGAGAACAAGACAAGTGTTGGCTTCTTGGTTTCCTGTTGTCTTATCCTTATAGATTACACTTTCCCAGAATGTGATATAATATGCAAAGTTCTTGATTTACAGCTCACATTAATGTTAACTCACTCATCACCAAATCTAGATACAGAATCCAGGAGCCCCCAATTTAATCTACAATACCCTATTTTGCCACAGGGAGTTTACAGAGATCCTATTTTCCTTTTCACATAGAAAGCGAATACAACAGCACTGGCACCTCTTTGTTTTCATACAGATCATTTGTTCTTTATCATGCTGGTACAACTCTTCGTGTAGTTCCTGTGTGTGTGTGTTGGATGTGTATATATGTGTGTGCACTGCCTCCCCCCTCAAGATTGTGGGGGCGGATTTTTAATATTTATTTTACATCTTTAATACTGCTACAATTATACAATTACATCTGTATACCTTATACCCAACTGAACAACACACCAATAATTTTGATGTGGGAAAGAGAACCTCAAGCCGGATGAAGTATTAGTGGGAGAGCATCTGCCTTACATACGGAAGGTCCCATGCTCAATCCCCAGCATCTCCAGTTAGAAGGAACAAGGAGCAGATGATGTAAAAAACTACCTGGAGATCTACTACCAGCCAGAATACACAATACTGACCCTGATAAGCCGATGATATGGCTCTGTACAAGGCAGCTTCATGTGTTCATGTGTCCATTTTAGGTTGGGGGGGCTTCAGTCACAGTTTAATATTCATTTTGAACTTGACATACTTCGTTGCAATATATTTCACTGTATCTGGCTTACAAATGTACCCTGAAGAAGAACATTAATCAAGGACAATCTAGGAAAAGATATGGGATGAGTGTAAACTTCAGCAGCTACTCATGCTATTGTCAGTGACAAACCGCATGAAAATGAACCAATGTGGACATACCCTCAGTGTAATAATTGTAGATGTCAACTAGGGCTATATTTCATTAGCTGTTTTCACTTCCCAAGCCAGAAAGTGTAATAGCATAATTCCTTGCTGTCACTAGGGAGAATTATTTGCCTTGCCAGTCTTGTTGTTTGCCTTGTAGCTACACAAGGCAGCATCTTACCCTGAAAGTCTGACTTCTACTGATGTTATTTCTTTAGTGCAAAATAGGAGCTAATTTTTGTTGTGGACCATTCAGCATGGAATAACTGGCTGAGTGTCCCACAACCTTGAACATTCACAAAGATTAAAAAAGACAGTCTGCCATTCCTCTGCTTGGCCCTTGGAGGAAGCTCCACATGCGAGGGGCATCCCAAGCCAGAAGGGAGGACATCTGAAGTGTCCATGCTCTACAAAGTCTTCTAGTGGCACTGAGAGAGAAACGGAGACAAGGCAAGAAACAGTGGAGTCAAGTTGCCTATGTGCTGAAATCTAGTAACACAACCCATCCATGCAGCAAGCTTCAAGAAAGAGATCTTTCCAGTGAAAGATGCTGTGCTTCTTGGAGAAAGAAGTAAAGGCAAGCATTATGGCTTCCTAACGAAACTCACGTGAAGGCAAATGCCACCAGTGCTCCACTGACCACAATGAAATCCAGGATGTTCCACAGGTCCCGGAAATAGGCACCTTGATGAAGAACCAGTCCTAAGTCTATCATCTGCAGAAACAACCAAAACAAATAAAGTTACATGTTTGAGGCACTGTGCATTGTTTTGGTTACAACTATCTTCAAGGCCCAGCTAGATATCAGGAGACCAGTGACTGGATTTTTCCAATGTCTTTAAAGGAAAACAGCAGCCATGCTAAGGCTCACTTTGGCTCAGGAGTATGATGTGGGGGAGGGGTGTTTAACCCTTTTCTTCATTGCACTGTTGCTGACTTCAGACTGCCCCATGGAGCTGTTGTTGCATTGTTGGGGGAAATATACAGGTTACAGTAAGGGACAGGTTCTGGCATTTTAACGCTGTATCACTCATGTGTTTTCTGTAATATTTGAAGGGGAGAGACATATCTACAGTCATGTGAGAAACATGCTTGGCAGCCTCAGGATACAAAGACACATCTCTTCTCTGGTCAGTGAAGCTGCCCTCAGAGTATCATTGGGCTCCCAGAATTTTTTTTAAAAAATCTAATGCCTTGAAAAGCCTTTGTAACTCAATCCTCACCTCAGTCTTTGTTGGGAAGTTTCCTTTAAGGCAGCCTCCCAGCAATCGACAGTTACCAGCACAGGGAGTATGTTGACGAGAAATCTACTGGCTCCTGCAGGGGCTTCTTGGAACTGTAACTGGAGAATACCATCTGAATCCAGCTCTCCGCTACAGACTGCTCCTGATGGTGGATTTACACAGCCACTGGTAAACCAGCTAGCTGAGCCCACATTATTCCTGTCTATTGTTAAATTGGTTTTAATTTGGTTTAGCTTTAGTTAGGTTTGTTAAGTAGAATCTTGGAAACTGTTATTCCCACCCATCACTTATTAGTTAGTTTAGGTTAGGTTTTGGGGAATAGGGAGGGGAATAAGATGGGAGGTTTGGGTGGGAGGGAGTAATGGGTATTAGGATTTTAATCTAGTTAATGAACGCTGTTGCTAGTTTTATTTAGCTAAAGTGTGCTTGTATTTTTAGGGGAGACTAATTGCTGTATCACTGAGCATTCTGTTCCATGTGTTGTTGTTATTAATGCTTGAGGAGATTAGATCTGGGTAGGGTGGATTTAGCAGGGGAGGCCATAATAGTATTGGGGATCCCAGTGATTGGGGGGCATGGGGGGCATGACGGTGGGATGAGGTATTATAATGGAAGGGAGAAGAAGAAGAAGAAGAAGAAGAGGAGGAGGAGATTGGATTTATATCCCGCCCTTCACTCACTTAGAGTCTCAGAGCGGCAGAGGAGATGGAGATATGGTCATGCTCAGTCCCCTTCCAACCTTCCTCCCATCCTGAGAGATGTTGGTAGTGGGGCTAGGAAGAGTTACCTTTCTTCAACCCTTCTATTAATAATAAGACCTCGGCTCTGCAAGAGTATCTTGCAGCCCAAATGTAGACCTGACTGAGACCTGGGTGCCAGAGGGAAAGACCGTCACCCTTAACCAGCTGTTCCCCCCCCCCCCCCCGTTCTTGGTCCTTCATCAGTCTCAGACAAATAATAATGATGATGATAATGATGATAACAACAACAACAACAACAACAACACAGATTTCTGAATCACCCAATCCCACAAGTTGGCTCTGGGCAATTTACAGCATTAACACAGATAAAATACAATCAACTTGATAAAATTATTACAGTGCACTAACAAAACAACCAATCTAGATGGCAATCAACCCGTTTTGCTGGCTGCCATGCTCACTGAGCAGGCAGGGCAGGGGAGGGGACGCGGGGCCAAAAGTAAAAAAGGAGGGTGCCAGTATTAACCATTGCTGTCCTCAGCCAAAAGCCTGGCGGAACATCTCTGCCTTACAGGCCCTGTGGAATTGCATCAGATCCCCCAGCGCCCTGATGTTATTTGGCAGAGAGTTCCACCAGGTCGAGGCCAAGACCGAAAAGGCTCTGGCCCTGATTGAGGACAGCCAAACCTCCCTAGGGCCGGGGATCACCAATCAGTTGGAGGAGGTGGTCCTGAAGATACATTGGGTCCCTGACCGCTCAAGGCCTTAAAAGTCAACACTAATACCTTGAACCTGACTCGGTACTCCACTGATAACCAGTGTAGCTGGTGCAGCACAGGTTGTATATGTGCTGTTCGTGGCCAGGTCTCATTCCGCTGCTTTCTGGACCAGTTGGAGCTTCTGGGTCAGTCTCAAGGACAGGCCAGTGTAGAGCGAGTTACAGTAGTCCAGTCTGGAGGTGACCATTGCATGGATTACTGTGGCCAGGTCAGGCAGCGAAAGGAAAGGGGCCAGCAGCCATGCCTGCTGTAGGTGGTAAAACGCCAGTCTAGCGGTATTGGTGACCTGTGCCTCCATAGACAGGGAAGCATCTAAGGTAACACCCAAGCTCCGGACAGAGTGCACTAGTGTTAATGGGCAGCAGGGTGGGGGTGCTGCTCATTCAGGAGTCTTTCTCCTTGAGGGTTCTCCCCACACAAAAAATTGCTGGCCTTGAATGTGTAGACCTAGTGTGGAATGCTGAGGAGAGTTTGGCTATCTGGCTGGTGTACCATCTGCCTAGTGCACCAGCAGATACCCTGCTGGGCCTCCTGGAGGTTGTTTTGGGCATTGGCACTGGAGCACCCTAGGCTATTAGTCCCGGGGGACTTCAATGTCCATGGCCACGATGCAGCCTCCTTACACGCCAGGGACCTAGTGTTATCCATGGCAGCACTGGGACCCTCCCAATTTGTATCAGCTCCAACACATCAAGCAGGCCACATGCTGGATCTTATTTTTGCAGCTGGGATGGATGTGGAACTGATGGCCATAGTGGCAGTGTTGTGGTCAGACCACTTAGCTCTGAAGGTCCAGCTGAGCACCCCAACTCCTCCCTGTTTAGGCAGTGAGTTAATTTATGCTCACCTACAGAGAATAATGGATCCATTTTGTTTCTAGAATGCTCTGCCCCTTGCTGATTCGTTGAATGAGCTGGTTGAGGATGGGCATAGCTGTCTCTCAGAAGCATTGTCTAAATCGCTCCCTAGTGCTCTCTTCGCCTCCACACCAAACAAGCTCTGTGGTACATTCTGGAGCTTAGGAGAATGAAGTGGGACCTATGATGGTTGGAGCAAGGGTGGTGGCGTACTCGTGATGGAGTTGCAAGAACGTATTTTAGGTCGCTTATGAAAACTTATGAGATGGCAGTGAAGACTACCAAGAGGGAATTCTACATTGCCTTCATTGAATCCATTAACTCTTGCCCAGCCAAATTGTTTAGGTTGACTAGGTCATTGATGTCCCTACCTCAAGGGAAACAAAACAATAAGGAATCAGCTATTGGCTGTGAGGCATTTGCAAGCTATTTTGTGGACAAAGTGTTGTTGCTCCACCAAGATTTTCCACAGTTGAAACAGTAAGTGACCTAGAAGCCCCTTGTCCATCTTCTGGTCCAGTTCTGGACTGATTCAGCAGGCTCTCCCAGTAAGAGGTCGACAAGACCCTGGCAGCTGTGAAGCCCACCACTTGCCTCCTGCATCCGTGTCCATCTTGGCTTGTTAAAGCCTGTGGAGATAGAATTTGGGCTCCTCTGAGAGAGATTATCAACCTCTTCCTGTCTTCAGGGATGTTCCCAGGTTGCCTCAAGGAAGCAGTGGTGCGACCACTCTTGAAAAACCTTCTTTGGACTCTATGGTCCTAGACAACTACCGCCCAGTATCGAACCTTCCGTTCCTGGGTGAGGTGGTTGAGAAAGCGGTGGCTGAGCAGCTCCAAGCGTTCTTGATAGCACCTCTATCCAGGGCCCATTTCAGTCCGGCTTCCACCCTGGCCATGTGATGGACACTGCACTGGTAGCCCTTATGGATGACCTCTGGAGAGAAAGCAGGTCTAGATCAAAGCAGGTCAGCGCTGCTGTTGCTATTGGACTTGACAACAGCATTTGATACGGTCAGCAACGACCTTTTGACCCACTGCCTCACCGACGCGGGGGTTTGGGGAACAGCCCAACAATGGATGTCCTCCTTTTTCTGTGTTAGGGGACAGAGGGTGCTGCTTGGAGAGAGGGTTTCATCATGTTACCCTATGGTATGTGGTGTCCCACAAGGGGCAATCCTCTCTCCGATGTTATTTAACATCTATATGTTTGAACGCCCTTTGAACAGTTAATCTGGAGGTTTGGGATGGGCTGCCATCAGTATGCTGATGACACCCAGCTGTATCTGTTAATGGATGGACAGCTGGAATCCGCCCTGGATATCAGAGGCATTAGAGGCTGTGGCCGAATAGTTACAACAGAGCTGGCTGAAACTTAATCCATCTAAGATGGAGGAGGTCCTGTTTCTGAGTTGTGGTGGGAATGGGTTCGGGAACCCGACTAGTCCCTACCCTTGGGGGGGAGGGGGTGACATTAATGCCCGTGCCAATGGTGAGGAGTTCTTTGGACACTTCCCTTTCCGTGGAGGCCCAGGTTGCTAATGTTGCCAGATCAGCCTTTTATCATCTTCAGCTGGTCAGGCAACTAGTCCCTACCTCTCCTCTCATGACTTGGCGACAGTGATCCCTGGCCAGGGACCAGCATACCTGCAGGACCATCTCTCCCTGTATGTGCCCTGAAGAGCTCTTCAGACCAACACCATCTGGCAATCCCCGGCCTGAAAGATGTCTGCTTCGCCTTGACCAGGGCCTCTTCAGCCCCGGCCTGGTGGTACATGCTCCCGACCGAGATCAGTGTCCTGCGGGATTTACTGCAATTCCGCAGGGCCTGCAAAACAGAGCTGTTCTGCTAGGCCTTTGGTTGAAGTGGTGGATGTCAAACAACATCTGGCCTCGCCTGCTTAAGCAACCATGGCTCTGTATGTATCTTGGCTACATGAACGCAGTGATCTGTTTATGCAGAATGCATCCTGCCATCCCTGGCATGAGTCCAGCACACACTGAAGAAGAAGAAGATATTACCTGCTGTGCTGTTAGTAACTACTGAGATTAGGTGAGTACATTTTGGTTGTTTGCAGGGCTCTTTTTGTAGAAAAAAACCCAACAGGAAGGTATTTGCATAACAGGCCACACCAAACAGCAGAAACTCATTAGCATATTAGGCCACACCACCAACAGCACAGCTTCCTCCCAGGATCAGCTTCTCCAGGTGCCCCGTGGCTTGCGGGGCGCCTGGGGAACTTGAGGGAAGGAAGGCAGTTTCTGGATCGGCTTTCCCAGGCACACTGCAGCTGTGGGGCGCCTGGGGAACCTGAGGAGGGGAGGCAGTTTAAACTGCCTTCCCTTCCTGGATCAGCTTGGCTTCCCCAGGCACCCAGTGGCTTGCGAGGCGCCTGGGGTACTCGAGGGGGAGGGGAGGCTGTAGGTGTGGCCAACTCTGAAGCCAGCCAGAACTCCGTTCCTGTGCGTTCCTGCCCAAAAATAGCCCTGGTTGTTTGTATTGTTGTTTTAATGAATTGTTTTTGATAAGTATTGGAGTCGGGAGTCCATGGAATAGTGAAACAGCTAGATCTTTATTGCTGGTCCGGATGAAACATACAACTCAGGGTTCGAAGCCCTCCTTTTATGCTGGTCAGGGATAATCCCCTCATCTCACCCAACTGGCCTGATAGGCTATTATCAGTCTATTTACATCTCATAGGTTCCTGGGGAGAAACCTAGGTACATGATTGGTGGCCGGTTTGAATCCACCTGGCCTTTGTTCTACCTGGCTGAAGCTCAGGTAGTTTCTTGGCCATGTGCTCTGGCCACATGGTGGTCGCCATTACTGGAGCACATGGCGACCGCATGGTCAATACATAACACCCCTCCCCCCATAGTCCAGAACCCCTCTGCACACATAGTCTTTGAGATAGTCCGGGCGTCTGTGCTCGCGTCCAGAGCACCGGGGGGTTGTAAGGCGGGGCGTGTTGCTTGTGTCGGCAGGTTGCAATGCGGGTAGTTGTTCTGCTTGTGGGGCTGGTCTGCTCGGAGGTCGTTCAGGCGTGGATGGCGCGGCTGCTTCGTCCGTGGGCACAAGCGGCGTCTCCGCAGTCTCCAGATCAGGGTCTGGCACTGCTTCCGGAGTCGTGTCGATGTCACGGTCCGTTGGTGCAGGGAGTTCGGGGGCCTGGGTAGCATCGTGGTTCCGTGTACGGCGTCGAATCTGGTCGATGTGTCATTTCCAGACTACTCCATCTTCCGTGAGGACCTCGTAGGAATAAGGCCCGGTGACTTGAATGATCCTCGCGGGGAGCCATGTCGGACTCTGCGCGTAGTTCTTAGCGTATACGGGGTCTTCAGGAGCAAACCCTCGGGCGGCTGGCTGGTCCTCCATTGTCGGGTTTCCATTGATTGCTCGGTCGGGATGTAGGCGGCCCAGGACGGTTCCCAGGCGTCTTCCCATCAGAAGTTCAGCTGGCCGGCGCCTGGTCCCTGAGTGGGGTGTGTTCCGTTGGCTGAACAGGAACTTATACAGCTGCTGTTCCCAGTCGCCATGCTCCATTATCTTTAAAGCCTCCTTTGTTGTTCTCACCATGTGCTCGGCCTGGCTGTTGGTCGCAGGGTGAAACAGTGCAGAGCAGATGTGGCGCAGACTGCAGGCCTCCACGAACTGTTGGAACTCGCCGGAGGTGAATGCGGTCCCATTGTCGGTTACGAGAGTGTCAGGCATCCCGTGTGTCGCGAAGACCAGCCAGAGGCTTCGTAAGGCTGCGTTGGTGGAGGTCGATGCTACCGGAACCACCTCAAGCCACTTGCTGTAGCTGTCTACAATGATAAGAAACAACCGGTCCTGGACCGGTCCCGCAAAGTCTAGGTGCAGATGGGACCAGGGCTTGTTAGTGGATTCCCAGGATTGGACGGGAGCGTGTGGTGGGTCTGGCCGCGACTCTTGGCATTTGGTACATTTCTGGACCCACCCCTCAATGTCTTTGTCCAGGCCTGGCCACCACACGTAACTACGGGCCAGGGCTTTCATACGTACTATTCCCGGGTGGGCCTCGTGTAGTGCCTCTAGAACTCGGGGCCGCAGAGGCCCGGGGATCACCACTCTAGATCCCCATAGCAGGCACCCCTTGTGGGCCGAGAGTTCGTGCCTTCGTGCCGTGAAAGCGGCGAACTCTGGTCCCGGTTTCTCCAGCCACCCCCTTCCCACCCAGTCCGAGACACGGGAAAGGATGCGGTCCCGCCGCATGCGATGGGCCACATCTGATATCTGCACGGGGCGCTCCGGTAGGTCCTCCAGAAGCACTACATGGAAGGCTGGAGCCGGATCCAGGTTGCAGGACGGGAGGGGAAGCCGGCTGAGGGCGTTGGCGTGTCCCATCGCCTTGCCCGGGTGATGCACCAAGTCGTAGGAGTAGCCTGACAAAAAAATTGACCACCGCAGGACCCGCGGGGACAGCATGTGAGGGGTCTGCCGGTGGGGGGCAAGGAGACCCAGCAGGGTCTTATGGTCCGTAGCCATGGTGAACGACCGCCCGTACAGGTAATCATGGAATTTCTTGAAGCTGGCTACAATCGCAAGGGCCTCCTTGTTGATTTGGGCGTAATTACGTTCCGCCGCCGACAGGGTCTTGGAGTAATAGGCTACCAGCACCTCCTTGCCGTTGGGTAGCCGGTGCCCCAAGACTGCCCCGACGCCATAGGAAGACGCGTCGCAGGCCAGAATGACAGGGAGCCTCTCATCGAAATGCGCCAGGACCACATTTGAAACCAATAAGTCCTTGACGGCCCGGAAGGCTGCATCATGCTTGGGACCCCAGGCCCAAGCCGCTCCCTTGTCCAGGAGGCGATGCAGGGGTTCGGCGACAGCTGCCTTGTGCGGAAGGAAGGCATGGTAAAAGTTCAAAAGTCCCAAAAACGCCTGTAGTTCCACCTTCGAAGACGGATGGGGTGCTCCTGTAATCACCGCTACCTTCTCCTTTGTCGGGTGAATGCCGTCCGCGGTCACTTCGAAACCCAAGAAGGTCACCGAGGAGACTCCCAGGGTACACTTATCTTTTCGGACCTTGAGACCCACGTCCTGGAACTGTTGCAGCACCATCCGTAGGTGTGCTGCAAACGTGTCGACGTCCGGGGTGGCGATGAGGACGTCGTTGAAGAACAGTTTCACGCTTGGAACATCTTTAAGGAGAGAATCCATTAGATTTTGAAAAATCCCTGGTGCTACGCTGACCCCGAATTGGAGCCGTTTCACTTTGAACGCTTCCTTATGAGTCACAATCGTCTGTGACTCGGCCGTTGCCTCGTCTACAGGAAGCTGCTGATAGGCCTGGGCCAGGTTGAGTTTTCCAAATATTTTGGCTCCCGCGAGGGAGGCCAGAACGTGGTTGACCACCAGGACTGGGTATGCGTGGTCCTGTAATGCCTTATTAATAGTGCATTTATAATCCGCGCAGATGCGGACTTCCCTGTTAGCTTTGAGGGGGGTCACAATGGGAGTCTCCCACTTGTGAGAGACCGGCTCCCACTTGTGAGAGACCGGCTCGAGCACCCCTTGCACCACAAGCTTTTCCAGCTCCGCCTCCACTTTGGGCTGGAGGGCGAGTGGTGGCCGGCGGACAGCCACGCGGATGGGCCGGACTGCCAGGTCCAGGTTGAAGGAAACCGGGGGTCCTCTGTAGCAGCCCAATGAGCCGTCGAAAACGGTGGGAAATTCCTCGCAGATGGACAAGAAGTCGGTAGAGCCCATGCGGTGTATTCCGGTCCACTGCACTCCAAGTGGCTTGAACCAGGCGCGACCTAGGAGAGTGGTTAGATTGCGCTCCACCACGAGAAGGTCCAGCAGGCCGTTAAAGGCGTGGTACTGGACCCGGACCCTGGTTAGCCCCTTAATACCCACTGGGTTTTTCTGGAAGTCCCGGAGGACCAACCCAGCCGGCAGCCGTAGCCAGCGTGCCCCCTTTGGGCAGAGGCGGCTGAACGTAGCTGCGGACACAATTGAATATGTGGACCCTGAGTCCAGTTCCATGGAGCACGGAACTCCCTCTATTCGGAGGGACACGGAAATCGCGCCCTGGATGGGCTGGGGCAAGATCATTACCGTGGCTGCTGGAACGACACTACCCATTTCTTCGAAGTTCGCTGCTGGGGCACGGTGGCTGTTCCGTAGGCGGCAGGCCCGGGCGAGATGGCCTGCTTTCCCGCAGGCGTGGCAGACAGCATCATGGAAGCGGCATGTATGTCTGTCGTGGGGGTCCCCGCAGCTGGCGCACGTTGGGGCCTGCCTGTTGAGGGAAGCAGAAGAGGGAACAGGGACAGATGCTGGGCACCAGCCCTTGGGCCTGGTGACGCCGGGCTCACCCTTCTTCGAGCGTGATTGCATCTGGTGGACATCCTCTTCTTCGCTTGAGTCGGGTTCGGGAGGGGCCGCCTGGTGGACTTTGGTGGCTGCCTTGTCCTTTTGCGTTGTCTCGAAGGCTGCTGCTGTTTGGAGCATCTTTTCCCAGGTAGGTTCCGGCATCGCGATGAGGCGCCGGTGGAGCTTGGCTTCCCGGACCCCTCCCATGAAGGGGGTCTCCACGTGATCCTCCACGTGGCGGAATTCGCAGCCCATGGCTAGTTGACGGAGTTCAGCCAGGAAAGTGGCGGCCAACTCCCCTGGCTGCTGCTGGCGCTGAATGAACTCCCAGCGCCTGGCCACTTTTGATGGCTTCGGGGCGAAGTAATCGCCGAGGGTCTTGGTGAGCAAGTCGTAAGACACCTCGGTGGGGTCTTGCGGGGCGAGTAGGTTCTGGGCCACCCACATGACCTCCACCTCTCCGGAACTCAAGAGCCATGCGCTCTTCAGGTCCTCATCTGTGATTCCGCGGACCTTAAAGGCGCAACCCAGCATCTTGAGCCAGGACTCCCACGTCTCTGGGCGAGACGTATCGAACGGGGTAATTGGTCCCAGAGCGTTTGCCATATTTACCAGAGCAGGAGCGGCGGCGGCTGTTTGAGCGATGTCCTTGTGGTCTTAAGGCGGTGCCGGGGAGCGCTGAGGCTTGGCGCTGGCGAGTGCCGGGGGATCGGGGCTCAGAGCAACTTGCGGCGCGGCGTTGGAGCGCTGGAGCTCGGAGAAGCCTGTGGCTGGCGGGACGGAACTCGCTGTGCTGCTGTGGTCGGCTGGAGAGTCGCTCATCGCAATCCCACCTTCGTCACTACTGATAAGTATTGGAGTTGGGAGTCCATGGAATAGTGAAACAGCTAGATCTTTATTGCTGGTCCGGATGAAGCATACAACCCAGGGCTCGAAGCCCTCCTTTTATGCTGGTCAGGGATAATCCCCTGACCTCACCCAACTGGCCTGATAGGCTAGTATAAGTCTATTTACATCTCATAGGTTCCTGGGGAGAAACCTAGGTACATGATTGGTGGCCGGTTTGAATCCACCTGGCCTTTGTTCTATCTGGCTGAAGCTCAGGTAGTTTCTTGGCCATGTGCTCTGGCCACATGGCGGTCACCATTACTGGAGCACATGGCGACCGCATGGTCAATACATAACAGTTTTAATAATGAGTGTATGATTTTATTGGGTTATATGTTGTAAGCCGCCCTGAGACTGTTTGAGAGGTAGGGCGGGATATGAGTCTCATAAACAAACAAACAAACAAATAAATGTTTACCCAGAACTAAGTTCCTTTGATTTATAGTGAGACTTATTTCCAGGAAAACATGTTAAAAGAACTACTGGATTAATCTATCAGGTGCTATAGTGTTATTGAGTGATTATCAATCGCACATATGAGCAAGTCCAATGCACATGAGAGAGCACAGGCTGTGGGAAGTAAAAAAAAACCCAATTTATGTTTGGGACAGTCAATAACTTAGATATATCCCCCTCTATTAAGGAACTATGGCAAGGGCACAGATCAACAGAAAAAGCAAACAGAAAAGATACAGTATTTACAGACATTCCATTTTGGGTATCCAGTTCCGCTGGTCTGAGCAATTCAGTTTCTAGTCTAGACTTCACCTCATTTTAGCTTTCAAATTAGTAATCTCTGTTTTCTCTAAAGGCCTGTAACAGTGTGGAAAGTCCAGTTTCAATTTACGAAAATGCACAGAAGTAAAAAGCTTAAACTTCTTCCCCACTTCCTGTATGGCTAGTATGTAAGTATAATTTTACTTTAAAAGATACTAGAAACATCCAATCATCAATCTCCCCGGTTTTGGTCCTAAATCTGTGTGCATTTGAATCAGGACTCATAACGTTCAATGTACATAGCTGGCTTTTTGATGATGAGGAGAGGGGGGCCAGCTGCAAACAAATCTATATGCTGTTTTAGCAAACTAGATCATCATTATAACAACTCTGCTCTTTGAATTATCCCAAAGGACCCATGTGAGTAAAGAAAAATAAGCTGTGCCTGTGTGGATTACTCAGGAGGAGAAGGAAGCGAGGACTGGGGGCAAGGAAGGGAAAGTGGCCCTGGCGGTGAATGTCTGAGGACTCGTTTCTACTCCCTATTTAAAGTCCTGGTCACACCAGTGAGATAATCCGGGGGGGGGGGGGGGGGAAGTGAGGCTATTTGCTCTGGAGTAATTTGACCCGCAGTTGTATCATCACACATTTCTGTGAAGCTGCGGGCACAGCCCACCACTGCGTGACCAGACACAATCGCAGGTGAGTCGGGGGGGGGGGGGGGTTGCCGTTTTCCCCCAATGCGCTTAAACAGGGGATCGATGAATGGCATCTCCGCCCTGAGGGCTTTCTATGGCAGTATGTGCATACTGAGAAGGGGAAGAAAACAACATCATGGCATCAGGATAGCCTGATCAGACTATCCCCAACGCCATGAGTGCACACTGGAGCGATCACATGGGGAAAGTCCGTCTGTGGCCTGTAGCAAACCTGTTTGCTACCGGATTTTCCCCAGTACCTTTTAACTCCGCTTCTTCAGCAGAGAGAAACAGGTTGCCGATGAATGTGGGACGCTTGCCAGATGTTCTGGTGTGATTGCACCCTTAAAATCCTCATGGCATTCGTGCCTCTCACGCGGCTAATTCTGCGTGTGATTGGGGCCAAAACACAGACTGCAGAAGCTAGTTAAGCCTGGAGCCAGCTGATCATGACACCTCACCTTACTAATGGGGAAATGAACATGTTTCATTTTTTACTTTGCTTGTGAGGACGGGAATTTCAATCAGTGGCTGGATAACCAGATCTGCCTCACAGCTGTCCAGGTAACACACCAGCCAGCCTAGGGCTGAACTGAAAAGGGAGGTTGATTTTTATGAACATTTTCGTAGCCCCTGGCCTGAAAACAGTTTTTCCAATTCAGCAGAATTTCAAAGAGAAGGCTAAAAGGGCAGAAAAGTATTTTCTAGCTGAGAAGGAATGCATCCCCATCAGACAACAGAGCTGACACTGCCACCCCATCCTGTGCTGCAAAGAAACTGGGCCCCCATTGGCAACTGGGGTTAATGAAGCTTTGTTTGCCTTCAGCGAGTCTGCCATGTAGCCAAATCTCATGAGTTGTGTAGCATTACAAAATTGTGACTCTCCCAATGTGATCCCTAACTGAGCAGTGCCATGCAATGAGAACAAAGCAAATGGCACCGAAGGAGCAAAGGGGGGGGGGGGCGGTGAACAGCTGTCAACAAAAGGTTTCCTTGGGAGGGGGGAGATATTTTTTATGATCCCAAATGCTAATTTTGCTCTTACAATGTCTGGCCCCACTTCAACCCTGCCTACATATGCTCCTGTGGTTTGAAATTCTCTGTTCCACAGCCAGGTAAGCAAACAGCATACTCTACCATAGTTCCCTGGGATTACAAACCCAAGCTCCAGCCCCCCCCCCCCCCATTACTAACCTTAACAACCATTTCAAAGGTGAAGACACCTGTAAAGACATAGTCAAAGTAACGGAGAACCTATAGAGAGGAAAGAAGTATAGATACAGTAACAGTGTACAGACAAGCCAATTTAGGCTTCACCTAAACACCACCACGTTTGGAGAGATGAATCTGAACCAAATTTGTGGCCCAGCCAGACCTTTACTCCTGAGCTGAGGCCCCTATGATGGGAGCAAAACCTATGCATAAATACATTTCAAATGGCAGCACTCAGAGGGAAAAGCTCCAAGTAACAAGTAGAAAAGGCCCTATAAACTACCCAAAATCACTGAAGTAATCTTTTAGGGCATTCTGGCTACCCTTCTACCTGTTGCAGGATGTTTTAATATCACAGTGGAGAGTTTTCCTGATCATCACTTTGAGTTAGGATTTCGAATACCTAACCCTAATATCATCAACATGATCGAGTTCTCATTGTAAAGCTAGTGCCAATAACCTGTTTGCAGTAATGCGTCTCTATAGCTGCCCTGGCTCATCCCTTGACTGCTGATGCTGTTAGGAATGGGATGAATATTGGACTGCAAATGGTTGAAAGCAAGAGACAAAGCTTTTTCAATTTGGTGCAAGAAAAGCTCTTTTGGGGGACTGGGGACATAACCAAAAGGAAGTGAGAAAATCTTGTGGTGTTGATAACCAGAAGACGAGCAGGAGCGAGTTCTCAGGAAACAGAGAGAGTGCCATGGAACTAATGGATTGTGAGGTGCACAGCGCACTAATCACAGTCACACAGTTCGTCATTTTTTTTTTTTAAATATTTAACTTATCAACATACCTCCAGATTATTTTAACACAATACTCAATCAGCTGACCGTACAGAAAATGACAGTACAGAAAATACCCCCAAGGCCTTCTCTGAAGCTCAAAGGATTTTGTACACTTTTTAAATAACTTTTCTTCTCAAATTTTGTTTCATTTCCTACAAATTTTTGGCAAGGTTGCAAAATTGTTCAGCGCTGCCACATGGGGTGCTACAGCTGTGCTTTGAGAGAGCAGCCACTTTGCAGCATTGCTTTCTCCCTCCACTGTCGAGGGGACTCTCCCTCCTTGGGGTGAATTATTCCAGCAGTGAGGTGTGGAAGTTAGATGCCTGTTCTGGGCCCTGTGATCCTTTCATTCATCTGTTAAAAGGATTTGGGATCCTTTGATGATTAGGGTGTATTTTATTATTTCAACCCTAATCCTAGCACAAAGGCTTCTTTTATTCGTGCCCACAATACAGAAATCTAGGGTATCTATCAGCCTTGCTTCCTACCCATCCCCAGCAGGGGCGTAGACTTTGTAAACCCCCAGGGGGGGCGGGGGCTCTTTCGTGTGCGTGTGTGAAGCGCGTGCACGCGCACGGGACCATGTCCCCACCGCTTTTCCCCCGCCCCCCAGCCCCAGGGAGGCAGACCTGGCGGGGCGAGCGGGGGGCAGCGGCGGGGGCTGCTGCCCCGTAGGGGTCCTTGAAGTCATGGTGGTGCGCTTCCCCCCGACGCTGCAGCTGCCCGCCGCCCAGAGCCAACGCCAGGCCGCCCAGCTGCTGCCCCAGAGCCCGCTCGCCGGCTGGGTCGGGGGGCCGGCCGGCGCGGCGGAGTCCCTGTGCCCGCCCATCGCGCCAGCTCTGGCCCCCCCTCCTCGGCGGCTGCCTTCTGCCACGCCCAGCACCCCCCAGCCCTCCCTGCCTCCCCCACCGGCGGGCGCTCCATTTTGCTGGGGGTGGCTGAGCCCCCCCCTGGGAAATTTCGGGGGAGGCTCGAGCCCTCGAGCCCCCCCGTAGTTGACGCCTATGATCCCCAGTGGAGATACTGCTCTAATTATTTCATTCATTGTTCCTTGGGGATATTGCACCAAACCTGTCCAGCAAAGCTCTTGAAAAAGAAAGTGCAGTGTAAGCGGCTTGCAGAGCCTGGCCATGATTTATTTCTTTCCCTTCCTTTCTGCAACTCTTAACCTATTTAAACCCAGCTGCCTTTCTGTGGAAGTCACAAAGAAGGGAACAGGCTTTTTGCTTATTTCTGTCTACTTCCGTAGCGTCCCCCGCACAATAGGCTGTAATATTATGGATAACATTATGGAATTAGGAGGAGGACTGCTTCCACATCAATGACTTCTCATGTTTCCGCCACTCGACTGGTACTTTTTTCATGTTTCTCCATGGCATTGTCCTCTGGGCACGGACCATTAATAGCCCATTCTTTTCACACAAGAATTTTGCTTTATTTTAAACCTGCAAAAAAAAGGTATTTCCTGGGCAGGATACTATTCATAGGAGAAGTATAAGACACCAACAGATCCCATTTTTCTCCCACCAGAACTCCCTGGTCTGCTGGAATGAAAAAACCCACGAAGGCCTTCCAGCCCTTGTTACTGGGGCACTGTTCCGCTTCCCTCCAGGACTGTGCCAGCAAACTAGATCCTGAAGGAGGCAGCGACTGCAGTGGCAATGGCACCACTGAGAAGTGTGCTTGCTTCCTTTGCCCAGGGATATTTTGGCCAGCCTGGGGTAGAATGTTTTAAATATCCTCAGGGGCACATTCTGTCCCCACTGAAATGTGGGACATTTCAGAACTGACTATCTGTACCTAAGAGGGAGGGCAGAAAGCAGCCAGGCACCTCTCCAACATGTTAGATTCAGTTCCAGCTGAGAGTTCTCCATCCAAATGTCACGGAAGGGGCCATCAGAGGGAGGGAGGGAGGGAGGGAGAAGTTGTAGTCAGACACCTTTCCATCCTGCTTGGATCCAACTCAGCTGGGAACTGTCACCCCCAAGGAACATTTGGTATTGAAACCTTAATTGTCGTCTGTGTTAGATATCAAATCCTTTGAGCCCCTTGGAAAGTCAATTTGAAGCTTAAAAGTTGCAGAAAAATACCCAAAGCTTCATTTCCATAGCTAGGAAGTGGAAGAACAAGAGCTTCAATGGAGAGTCATAGAAGATAAGGCTATGTAGACAGAACTTACATTGTTACGGGGAGCACTGGGTTGTACAGGATCTTCAGCGGCTAATGCTATGCTGCTCATGGCAATCACCATCAGGATGGAGATCTCAAAGTAACGCAGATTGACAATGTAATGGCACAGCCTCCGGAATCTATGACAAATATGCAAAAGCATGCTTTATTAAGAGGCACCAGTGCCAGGCAGATGGGTACCTTTCCTCTGTTGTATCAGGTACCTGTTGGCTACCATCTATCACCAGTCTTGGGTTCTGGATCATAAGCCAATCTTCCTAGTATCTCCTAGTACTGTTCTGAAACATATGAACCCCACCAGAACGAAACTCTTCCTTCTCTGACCAAGTTCACAGGCCTACAGACAGGCCGGTATTCAGCCTCAATCAATGCTCCAAAAATCCAGCTTTTGCAATATCAAGAGCCACTCCTTTGAATTAAATCACAAATACGGAATGACCCAGTCAATTAACCCATTTTCTGATTTTAATGCTATGTAGGCTATGGTATGTTGGCTACCTGTTCTGCTCCTGCAAAGTCCAACCAACACTCACGGATTAGTGGTGGAAAGGATGAACATAGAGCTGTATGGTGGCATGGGCTTGGGCCCATTCCCTCCTCCGTCATCATCTTCTTCCTCCTTTTTCTCTTCCTCCTTCTTGGGCAGAGGCTCAGGGTTGGCATTCTTATTCACTGGCAAGCAGGAGACGTACAAAGAGAGTCTGGTCAGCTTCAAAGTGTTACTTTTTCCCTATGCTTACTTAATATGGATTCGGCCGATGCCAGATAAGGTGAAGCTTGTGTAGAATTGCAGAATGGCCTGGTTCTACTGCAGTTGACCCATTTCAGGAGGTCCATCCCAGAGGAGAAGGGAGAAGTCTGATGATGTGGGTTCTGGCTCATAAAATGCCACTAGACTATTTGTTGTTTAGGGGGTCTATCAGTGGAATAATATGTAGGTATATACATAGGTGCAGAGTGATTGGACTGGCACAGTGGCATATGTCTGCACAAACACAGTCCCGAATATTTATTCAGTCACCTACTTCATTTATCTGCTGTCTTTCTATAAAAGGCTCAAGAGTACTTACAACCCAGAGTACTAATATTTAATAAATGTACCATATTTATTTGATATCTGTCAGGTATAGAGTGTTTCCATCCTACTTTGTGCCTGGGGCTCTTTGGCAGTGCAACATATGGTGAGTGTTCATCCTCATTGTATGACAACAGCCATATTTTCGGGCCGCTTTGACAGATACCTATAGAGTCATCCAAAGAGATCCTATGTACCTGCAGGACTCCAAGAATGTACAGACATATCAATAAATACATTCAAACACTAAAGAAGGCATGCAAATATATACCCACATGTGATGGACTGCACTTTTTAGAAGCTTAGAAGTGCTGTACAAACAAGTAAAGGACTGTGAAGGGTTAATACTTCATGGAAACAGAGAGCCTTGAGTGACAGGCTGCTTCAAGCAATCTGATTGGTTAGCATCAGATGAGCAGAGAAAGACTTGAAAGCTGCATGCTGAGGAGAGATTCAGTCAGATTTCTGCCTTGACTGAGTTGAGTACTGACAGTCTGATTTCAACTCTAGCTGAGAAGAGTCAAGCACTGAGAGTTTCAGCATCCAGCCTTAGCTGAGGGCAGTTTAACACAGACAAGAGAACTGTGGGAAAGTTGGCAAGGAAGTTTGGGAAGTAAACAAAGACTCCCATTTGGGCCAAGGAAGGGGGATAGATCTTCTAGAGAGAGAAGAAGATTCCCTACCCAGTCAAACAGGGAGTTAACTCTGAAGAGTACAAAGATCCCTAGCCTGGTGTGATTAGAAACTGCCTTTAGAGACCTTAAGAGTAGGGATGGGCATGAACCTCGCCATGAACCTAATTTCATCACAAACATGGCTGGTTCATGAGGCCTCGGTTCGTGAGATCGTGTTGTCCAGAAACCACCCATGAACCACCATGTTTTTGACAGAGATTTGTGGTGGTGGTTCGTGAGCCAGACATGCTGGTGCTGATCAATTAATTGTCAAAGTAACAGGGGGGATGGACTTGGCATCACCACCTGCCCTTGCTATACCTGCCCACTGACTGGATTTTTCAACTTGCCACCCCCCTACTGTGCTCGACCTCTCCCCCATTTGCACTTTGGACCCTAAGATCCTCGACTTCTGTGCTTCTGGGCACTCACCCTCTGGGCTTGGCATCACCAGCTGCTCTTGCTGTACCTACCCATCAACTTGGTTTTCCAACCTGCAACCCCCCTCTTGTGCTAGACCTCCCCCCTTTTGTAGAGGGGCATCTCGAGGAAGTCCACTACAAGTTTGATGCCTCTAGCTTGCAGGGGGTCCATTTGAATCAACACTTACCTGAACCTGGCTGCTGTAATTTCCCCAGAAAGCACTTTCCTAGGGGTACCTGCTTTGGGGGGGCTGCTAATCCCCCCCCCAAGCCAATCTCCATGAAACTTGGAGGGCAGGTAGAGTGGCTTTCCAAGGAGGTCCTCTGTGAGTTTGATGCCTCTAGCTTGTAGGGGGCCCTGTTCAATACTCTCCTGAATCTGCAGCTGTGATTTCCCAGGAGAGCACTTTCCTGGGGGCACCTGCTTTGGGGGGCTGTAACTCGTCCCCCCAAAATCCAATCCTCACCATACTTGGAGGGCAGGTAGAGGAGAGTTAGCTGGACACTCAATGTGGATTTCACATCTCTAGCTGCTCTACCACATCACGAACCTCATGAACCATGAACTGGTTCATTAAACGGGAAGGTTTGTGAGATCCCCACGAACCACGACGAACCTTTATTTTGGCAGTTTGTGCCCATCCCTGCTTAAGAGTCAGTTACGAACTGAGTCAGTTACAAACTGAAGATGAGTACTGGAGTTTCAAGAGAAGAGGTTTGGATACTGGAACGAGTGTACCAGCCTTCTGGAAACCAAGAACCAGAGATTACTCAAAGAAAATGTACTAGAGTGTTTGAGAAAACACTGGAACAAAAGCCTCTCAACATAAAGATTTTAAGTAACTCTGAATAGCTTCTCCCATTAGCCTGAAACATAAGAAAAGTCTGTGCATGTACTGGTTTTACCTCAGAAATTTCATCCCTTGATGTCACCTGACCTTTCCCCTCTATGTTAAATAAAATATTTTGTTATTTTTGAATTTCAAAACACCTTGAGTGCCATTTAAGTTGTAATGTGACAGGGTGGGATAGCCAAAATTCTTCAGCAAAGAAGAAAACACACTACTAGGGCAGCTCAGTGAGACAGGGAAAGAAAAACGTAGGGAAAATCTTGTCTCTGAGGGGGGAAGTGGATGAGGCCATCATACCACACAATCCACATCCAAAGGAAAAGGCATTCAAAGAATAATAAGAGCTGACTCACGCAGTCAGAATATCAGTGACCTGTACTGTTGGCTGGGATGTAAAATAATCTGCTGTAACATAACTACAGAGTCAAAAAGAGTGGACAGAATTTACTTCTTTCCCCATGTGGGCATTTTTATGACTTCAGCTTGGTCCATCCATTACCTTTAGCTCCCACTGTCTCCTTGAATGAAACAAAACCTTCCCCCAACTTCAACTATCTAGCTCTAAGGATGCAATGCGTTCGGTACTCACCTTGCATGATAGCATTATTAATAGGTGGTGGGAAAGAGGGTGGGATCTCCACTGCTGTGTGCTCTGGTTTCTTAGCAGTTTGGGGTGGATTGTTCTGGGTGGTGGGGTTGGTAACGATGAGGCTGTTCTCAGGGTTCTTAGGGGGTCCTGGGTTGGATGGATTACCCAGGTTATTGGGCACACGACGACTGGCAGAATTCTGAGAGTTAGGGAGTGGCTGGTCTAAGGGAACAGGTAGGTTTTGAGGGTTGTGGCTTGGTGTGGAGTTTGGATGACTGCCTCCTTTGGTAAGATTCTGAGGGTGGCTGATGGGGTGAGGATCTGAGGTTTCATTGGTTGCCAGCTTATTGTTCTTCATGTTGTCAATATCCTCAGCCACAGGAGGCTCTATGCGTCCCATATCTTGTTGGATTGGCCGTGTAGTAGACAGGTTTGGTCCAGGTGGAAGGCTGGAGCCTTGGTTCTCTCTGTAGTATGTAAGAAAAAAGGGAGATCACAGATCAACACAAAATGGTCTACTGGTCACTAAAATATACAATTTTATTATTATTTCAGTTTATATCTCGCCTTGCCGGACAAGCTGGCTCAAGGTGGCTTACAAGCATAAAAGTGATAAAACAATAAATACAATAAAATTACCATGTAGATCATACAATACTAATAAAAACAATACAAATGATATAAATGATGGCAGCATTCAGTATGTAATGTGACAGTGGAAGGTACTATCCAATGGTGTATCATAGGAGCCAAGCGATGTTCTGGTGGACCATTCATCACTGGCGGCTCCTAATTGAAAGCCTGGTGGAAGAGCTCTGTTTTACAGGCCCTGCAGAACTGCAAAAAGTCCCGCAGGGCCCTGATGTCCTCCGGGAGGCCATTCCACTAGTATGGGGCCGCCACTGAAAAGGCCCTGGCTCTAGTGATAGCCAGCCTGGCATCCTTCGGGCCAGGGAGAGTCAGGCAATTTTTCATGCAGTAACAACAATCAGGATTTCAAATATCCAGTTCCTGTAATGGCCACATCATTTTTCCAGCCACCCTACTGTGAGCATTATTTTACTCTGCCTACTGACAAAGTGAACATTTATTTATTTATTTATATTTACATTTATATCCCGCCCTCCCCACCATTCAGCAGGCTTAGGGTGACTAACAGTATATGTAAATATACAATAAAATTCCAGTTAAAACAATCAATCAGTATAAAACCACAACTATGAACTGCACACATACCATATTATCCTAATCCATGCACCTTCAGTACAGCTCCACTAAAAACTAAGCTTCTGCTGCCCAGCTCTCTTCCAGGTCAGCAATGTCGCCTTTTAGAAACTAAGATAAATTTCATCCACTTCCTTTATGACCTACTGGTTCTAATGCATGTAAACAGAGTAGCAGTTTCAAGAAAGAGATCCCACCTACTCTGACTTTATGTATGCATTTGCACAAAGATCTATTTTTGCAGAAAGGAAGGTCACAAATGTCACCCTTACTAGAGGCCTCTGGCCAGGTCTCATGTCAGCAAACCTGAGCATATTCCACAGAGTAAGGAATTTCTCTATGAATCTTAAAGGAGACCAGTAATATTTTAACTTTACACAAAACTTAAACAACCTAATATTCTGAAGGGCTTTGGTGGTGTTACGAGCAGGGGTCATTTAGTAGAAAAAGAGGTGCAGGAGCTCATTAGCATAACTCATTAGCATATGCTACATCCCCTGACATCACCGGAAGTGTGTCAGAAGGCAACACCCACCACTCAGGCTCCACCCCAAAAATCTCCAGGTATTTCCCAACCCAGAGCTGGCGAGCCTACCTGGAGAAAAGCTGCTTCAGATCTTGGAAGCTAAGCAGGGCTGGCCCTAGTTAGCATTTAGATGGGAGACCACCAAGCAGTACGAAGGTTGCTATGCAGAGGGAGGCAATGGCAAACCTGCTCTAGAGGTCTCTTGCCTTGAAAGCCCCACGGGGTCTCCACAAATTGGCTGCGACCCAGGGGTTGCTAGGGGAGGGGTTGCTCAACACATAGGCAGACATTTTCAAACCTGCTAAGATGAAATCACAAATGTTAATAGAGATAGCAACTGTGGCAGTAAGAGGGTTGCCAATCTCCAGATGGTGCATGGGAGATCTGGGATTGAAACTGGTCTCCAGACTACAGGGATCAGGTCCCCTGGAGGAAAGAGCAGCTTTGGAGGGTGGACATTATTCTGTGCTGAAGTCTAGCCCCTTCCTAAACCTTTCTGCCCCACCCCCAAATCTTCAGGAAGTTCCCCAGTTCTGAGTTGGCAACTGGTGGCATCTGAGGGTTGAGGTGAAGATTTTCATCAGCTCAGTTCTGCCCCTTCCCTCTGCAGCCTCACAAAGAAGAAAAGGAGGCCTCTGGACGCATTTCAGCACCATTTTTTTTTTTGGCGGGGTGTGTGTGTGTCTGAACATAAAGATTCCAGAGGGATATTAGGCTGTTAAAAGCAAAATTTACAGGAGTCTAGTAGCACTTTAAGAACAACTGCATCTCTGTGTTAAAAATTTGTGATTCACGGCTCATTTCACCAGACTGGAATTCCTTTTAAACTGTTTTTACAGCTTTGCTCCCCCTCCCATATGTCCCTTGGAGCCATTTGTCCCCAAGGAAGAAAACTTGCTCCTGGGTGGCTCCCACCCCTCCATCAAGCCTTTATGATCGGCTTCCTGAAGGATCGGCTTGCCTCCACGAGTAAGAGCCTCTGGTGCAGTGGTGGCAAACCTATGGCACGGGTGCCAGAGGCGGCAATCAGAGCCTTCTCTGTGGGCACGTGCGCAGTTTGGGCACTTGGTCTCTAAAAGGAAAAAGACAATGAAGACTCGCAGCTGGGCTGCCAGAGGCGCAAGACCAGAGTGGCGCACGAGCACCTACTCTGTCTCTTGTGTGCTGCTACCTGTGCGCGCGAGCGAGCATGCGCCTCACCTGGAGTTTACAAACTTTCTGTCTGCTCCTCTTTCGCCCTTCCCCCCTCAGGTGGCGTCTCCATTTACCTGGGCATTGGACGGTGGTGTGGCATGCTCTCCTTGGGGGGTTTTCAGCAGCCGTAAAGTGCAAAGAAGCACTTTCCTCCCCCCCCTCCACTGCCGTTGGATATTCTGTGCTTATTGCAAAGGGATCAAGTGTCCAGTTTGGCTTTAGCAGCCCAGCAAAAAAGGCGGGGGCAGTGATGGAGCAGTTGGGAGGGATGGTGACAAGATTGCCCAGAGAGGGCAGAAGCTTGAGAGAGCAGAAGGGAAGGGAAAGGCAATGAGGAGATTAGGAGAGGGGAAATTGGAGGGAAGCTTTAAAAAGTAGGTGAAAGAGAGAAAATTAACAGCTAGGTCTAATCAAGGTGACCTGATTTTCCAGTGGGGTTTACTGGAAGAGAGCCAGTTTGATGTAGTGGTTAAGTGCGTGGACTCTAATCTGGGAGAACCGGGTTTGATTCCCCACTCCTCCACTTGCACCTGCTGGATGACCTTGGGCAAGCCATAGCTCTGTACTGGCTGTTCTCTCAAGGACAGCTTGGGAAAGAGCTCTCTCAGCCCCACCTACCTCACAGGGTGTCTGTTGTGGGGAGGGGAAGGGAAAGGAGTTTGTAAGCCACTCTGAGACTACAAGTAAAGGGCAGGGTATAAATCCAATCTCTTCTTCTTCTTCCCACCACTTGGGCTTCCCACAGCTTAGAGGGTACATTGGTGGGAAGAAGAAGAAGAAGACATTGGATTTATACCCTGCCCTTCACTTGTAGTCTCAGAGTGGCTTACAAACTCCTTTCCCTTCCCCTCCCCACAACAGACACCCTGTGAGGTAGGTGGGGCTGAGAGAGCTCTGAGAAAACTGTCCTTGAGAGAACAGCTGGTACACAGCTATGGCTTGCCCAAGGTCATCCAGCAGGTGCAAGTGGAGGAGGGCAGAATCAAACCCGGTTCTCCCAGATTAGAGTCCACACACTGAACCACTACACCAAACTGGCTATAGTTTAACTGTCCTAACAATTTTATGGGAATTCAATGGTATCTAATTCTGAGTTGGGGGCTGTGATGGCTCAGAAGTTAAGACGCTGAATTGCTGACCGGAAGGTCAGTAGCTCAGCAGTTCAAGACCCGAGTGCCGCATGACAGAGTGAACTCTCATCTCTGGCCCCAGCTCCTGCCAACCTAGCTGCTCAAAAGCAAGAAATTGCAAGTAGATAAATAGGTACCACTTCAGTGGGAAGGTAACAGCATTCCATGCACTTCGATGTTTAGTCATGCCAGCCACATGACTATGGAGAAGTCTTTGGGCAGCGCTGGTTCTTCGGCTTGGAAATGGAGATGAGCACCACCCCCTAGAATTGGATTCGACTGGCTTTCGAGCAAGGGAAACCTTTACCTTAATTCTGAGTTACCAAGATTAGCACTCTAATGTAACAAGGACTCGTAACAATTTTACTTGATTTCAGTAGGATCTACTTCTGAGTAAAGCTGTTATTGTTTTTTTTTCTTTTAAGACAAAAGATGTTAATGTTTGAGTTGTTTTTTCTAAACTAAAACCTCAGTATTCAGGCTAAATTGCCATGTTGGCACTTTGTGATAAATAAGTGGGTTTTCGGTTGCAGTTTGGGCACTCGGTCTCAAAAAGGTTCGCCATCACTGCTCTGGTGAGTTGCTCCCGGTGGGGAAAGCACCTGACCCCCCTTCCCTCCCTTGACATCCTTGGCCAAAGCAGAAGAGCCGTGGAAGAGAAGTTGCCGCTGGGGCTCCATTCCCAATCCACGTGCAAACAAAGGGAAGGGAGGATGTGTGTGTGTTTGCTTGCAAGGGAGGAGGGAAAATGTTGCTACTCCTGGAATGCTGTTCCAGCTCGTTCCAGCTCGAAATGACCCCTGGCTATGAGAAACAATGTCCCAGAACTTTAGAGCAGCATCCAATAACCATGCTTCTTTTCTACCCCTACTCACTTTCTGCGCCGATGCCGGCGTTCCTTCCCATCAGTGTCATAGGTGGACTGTGCAGTATGCCGGTGCCGTCGGCGCCTTTCTCCATCAGGTTGTTCTCCTTCCACATCACCCCGCGCAGGCCTGCTCCCCTCACGGTGTCGAGGCCGGCGCTCCCCTTTGCCCGTCTCCTCACTGCCTCCCTCGTCTGGTGTCCGGCGGTGAGCACGATGCCGCCGGTGCTCCCGATCACCATCGCATGCGCGGGGAGACCCACTTCGGCTCTCTTTGCTGCCTCGATGGTGGCGATGTGGGTCCAAGACTTTGATGCGCTCTGAGTCACAGTCACCACGATAACTATGCTCAATGATGGCATTGTGCGCCTTGCTGGAATAATCAAACTCATGGTACCTGCCTTCTTGGCCAAAGTCAATCTCTTTGCTGCTGCTCCGTGGGCGTCGGGGCTCAAAGCTACCTGAATCAGGGCGCTCATAAGCATGGGGATCCCGTGCATGCTCGTGGTAGCGAGGGGGCTTTCGTAGGAATTCCTCAGGCTGCTGCTGTCCGAAGTGTTGATCCAGGGGTGGTTCACTGGGACGTGTCTTGTTGGTGTTGTTGTTGCGATTCTCCTGAGGATCTACCACTAATGGCCGGTCTAAGTGGGTTTTCATGTCTGGACGCATCTGCCGAGCGTAATTGACCTTCCAGCGATCCTCAGGGTCCAGCTCATTGTACAGGGCTTCCCGACTTGCCAACAGGTTCTGCTTCCGCATCTCACTTGTCCGTTGCTCCCATACTGATTTGGCGACTTTCTGGTTTTTTTGTTGTTCTTTCCTGAAGGCAAAGCAGATACTTGAAACACCCTCAACACAATTCCTGCCTAATGCCATAGCCTCAAAACGTTCTAGTTTCCCAGTATTGAATTTCTGATTTCTGTGTTGGGTCAGCTAAACCCACACAATACATCAGTTTTCCAGATGCAGCCAGAATGTACCAGCAGAGCAACACACAAGTCAAAAGGTTGTGAATTTACAGGAGATTCTAGAATGCAAATCTCAGTTTGCATGGAGTTAGTTCTGCTTGAAGCAGCATGCAAGATTAGGGACAGAGTTCAGGTGGCAGGCTGCATCTGGTATTCCCAGTGCTTGACATGAGCCTAGATTATGCTGCCATGACCCAGCCTAGGTCAGACTCAGGATGTAGCAAGAAATAGACTGAAGATGAGCTGCTGTGGTTGGAAGTATTTCTTGGTACTGGTTTAGCCTCCCCACCCTCTTCCATTACACTGACATGTCAGTTTCTGTCTAGGAATGTTAAGAAACCTCCTCTGCTTGAGCTATAGTAGCTGATAATTATCCATACAATCTGCATCCCTCCTACCTCCATTTTTTGATTCTGTTAGGAGCAGCAAAGACTGGAATAGCAAGTGCCACACCCTACAGTCCCATCTCCCTTCTCCCTGCTATGCTTTGTGACACCACTGAAATTGCATGCACTCTATGCTTGGAAGGCTAAAACTAGAGTGTTGCAAAGGCCAACTCCACTATCAAGTTTTCTCCAAGTTTTCCCTGCCACCCTGACTGGGGACCACTCATTGAGAATCAGACCTGTGGGCTAACCTGCCTAACTTGTATCAGTGTGAGAAAGGACCCAAAGCCCATGTGGGACAGAGGCTAAACAATACAGCACTTACACTGCTATTGACATGTTGGCTGCAGACAAAGGGCTCACTTCTGCTACCTCTTTTGCCTTCTGGAGGGCAAGTTTCTGATTGGCTGCTTCTTCTTCTTCTTGTTCATCCTGTGAAGCCCATATAGTACAAATAAGCTGCCGTTGCCTTGAGCCATCCTGAAGAAGTCTGGCGTTCATTTCTTGGCTGACTAAATGCCAGTGTCAAAAAACAAAAGTCTGTGCCTACGACTCTGACCAGAGGACAACCGGCTGCTCCATGGGAGAAGGCCTCCAGTAATGGGCACTTCCCTACCAGTCCCTTTGATTCCTTCCATAGGCGGAAAGGGGCGGGATTTCCCCTTGAACAAGCAGCAGTGTACGTTTAAAGCAGGAGGGCCGTAAAATGAAAGCAAGAGAGAAAGGGGAACATGAAGTCTCCTTCCAAGCATAAGAACTGGAAAGTCAGGAGGCGTCCAGATAACAGCTTCCTCTAGTGGCTTTAATACTAAACAGGAACTGAAAGGAGGGGTAGAGGAGGAAGCCACGTAGCGTGGGATGCTGCTGACATGTTCATCACTGCTGATCTGGCCTGTCAGCTGCACTGACCCTGGGAGTGGCAGCGATAAGCACAGGGAGGATTGGCAAAACCCACATATGGTTTGCAGTGTTTCAAGGGTGCCAATTCAGAATGCCTTAGTCAAGGAACACCCTTACAGAACAAGAATAACCAGGTATCAATAAAACTTGACCAGTTATGGAACTATAACCTACCTTATGGTCACATCTTCTGGACACCACTCACAATCCTATACAAGGGAAATATGGACTCTCCCCTTCCCTTATCTCCTATACTCAACCATCATATTCAATTAGAAAGTATTCCTACAGTTCCCTGGGCCCTTATGCTGGAAAAGAAGTCCCACCTTGGTGAGCTCCTGTGCGTTGGCTAGATTATCCACAGCGATAGCCAAGAAGACGTTGAGCAAGGTGTCTGAGTGTTGAGAGTGAAGGCAAAGCAATAGCAACCCTAATACAACTCCACTTCACTATTACAAGAGCCTTCTAATGCCTGGGATTACCTTGCAGGCATTTCCTGGAAGATATGACCAGGCCACAGGTGACTTAACTTACACTGCTTACCTGAGAAACACTAGGTTCATCCCTCACACCCTTTAGTTTAATTTTAATGTACTGTACTTACAGAATGGATGTCCCCAGTGACTGTATGGTTTTGAGACTTAAGAAGAAGGCTAGATGGCCTAGTAATAATCTTTAGTTTCTATGAGATGTATTGACTGACTAAGAGGTCATCTCTAGGGACAGGCATGAACTGGCTCACAGACTGATTTGTGATTAATTTTGGCTGGTTTGTAGTTCGCAAACTGAAGTTCATGGATGGGCGACTGGCACAAACTTTCCACAAACTTTCAAGCTGTTTGTGGCAATTCGTGAATGGACACACTCCCAGACAGACAGTCTCCACTCAATCAAACTTCAAAGCAACAAGTTCCCAAAGCAACTTCAAAAGCAACAGATTCCCTCTGCATTTAGTGTGTGTAGCTTGCACTTTTGAACCTGCGCCTGACCTTTTCCCCAAAAGCCCTTTTCTGGGGTTATCTTCTTTGGGGAGCCATAACTCAGATCCCCTAAATCCAATCTGCACATAGCTTGGACAGAATGTAGAGGAACATCAGGGGGAGGTCCCCTGTGACTTTGATGTCTCTAGCTTGCACAGGGTCCATTCTACACACTCCTGAATCTCCTAAACCTGTGACTGTCATTTCCCCAGAAAGTACTTTCCTGCGGGCATCTTTTGGGGGGGGGGCTGTAACTCAGACCCTGTAAATCCAGTACTCACCAAACCTAAAGGGTAGATAGATGAGAGTCAGCTGGAGATCCCCTGTGAGTTTGGTGTCTCTAGCATGCCAGGGGGCTGTTTTAGTGCATCATGAACCTCATGAACCGAGCCGGTTCATTTAGTGCCTAAAAGTTTGTGCCAGTTTCTGATTCACGAACTGGGCACACCACAAACCAGACTGCATTTTCCCAGTTCATACCCATCCCTAGCCATCTCATGGACTGCCCCCTGCCAACTGAACAGGCTGTGCATTTTTTCACTTGCTAAATTCAAATCAAATCAAACCTTTAATGGCACACAGAATAAATCAGGACAGATTGCAGCACCGTCAGAATAAGAGGAATAAAAAAGAGAGACTTATACTATTAAAATTTAAATATAACATCAAATCATCACTGTGTCTTATCTTGATGGATCTTTATGGCACATTGAAGAAATGAAACAACCTTCTCAGTTATGTCAGGAAAAACATCATCCAAAATATATTGGACCTTAATATGATCAGACAATTCTGTCTTATTTTCAAGAATAGGGTCAAGATACTTAAAATAAATGTTTGCATAAAAAGGGCAATAAAAGAGGATATGTGAGTTTGTTTCAATACTTACACAGGCAAAGTCTAGCAGAGCAGGCTACTTTTTGAAATCTACCATATAAACTTGCTGATGGCATGACATTAAATCTGGCCAAAGAGAAGGCTCTACACTGCTGGAGATTTTGCAGAGAGTAAAGGTAAGGGGCCATGTGGCCTACATTGAATGTAATCCCTAACCTCAAAGGACAGCAAGTTTTATTAGCAGCACTGTAAAGATTTTGTAGTTCAATATCCAAAACTCTATGTTTGATCATTCAAAGGCTGCGGAAAGACTGGTGTTGTGGCCCGAATGACGTCCACTTTGCAAGTGGATGAGGCAGGCCTGTGCACACAGTGGCAGCTGGCTGGCGGAGGCGTGCAGTCCTTACCTAGTCCTGCGGCGCTTCCCTCCCGCGGCAGCCACACACCAGGAGGAACTGGTGGCCAGCTGCCTGGGTGTGCGTTCCCCCGCTTCCAATGGGTGTGAACACGCGCAGAAGCGCAGAGTGCCGCGTTGCGCTGCCGCTAGGAACCGCCTGCAGTGTGCATGCTGCAGGCCGCCTCCTCTCCGGAATGCTTGCGCTGCACTGCACACAGTGTGAACAGCAAGCTCCGGGATGCTTCGCCCCCGGGTTGCTCACCCCTGCTTTCGTGGTGCAGCACAGCGCCAGTCTGTCCTCAGCCAAAATGCCTTCACTTGCGGGAGCATAAGTAGTGAGTCTAAGGATAAACCAATCATGCTGATATTTTTCTTAATGCAGGCTAGTCAATTAGAATATCTAGATTCCAAAAGCATTTGGAAAATAAGCTTGTAAGGGTCAGAATTATAATGTATTCGCAGCCAATATTTAATAGCTAAAAGCCATGCCCTAGTTTCAACTAGGACCTGTCCAGTTTCCAGGCATAGGGCTACTTACGACACGCAATGCGACATTCCCAGAATTTTGCAAAGAAATTTGGGTCAGATATGTTCTAAGGAATAATTAAAAGTGCCAATCCATAATGGGAAACCATATAACAATTGTGCACCTACTTTGGTGTTAAAAACTTTCAAAGCAGCGGGGACAAATTGATTACCTTTGTTATAAAAAAAATGCATAATAGCCTGGGCGCTAGACTTAGCTATGTTGGTTGCAGACCTTCAATACAATCTGAATTATATTGAAAATGGATACCTAGGCACTTAAAATATTTAACCTGCTCTACTCTGTTTCCATTGAATTCTCATTTAAATAGTTTCCAAGTTCTTAAGAAAACAAGGATTTTTGATTTTTCATCATTCAATTGGAGCTTATTAGATGCAAAGCACTCAAGGCATCGATTTAAAAGACACTTCAAATCCACTTGCAAGCAAGACATTAATAGTGCATCATCGGCATAAAGTAACGGGTACATGTGTGGAACCAAGTCTAAGGGCTATGGCCATCAGCTCTGGACAAGGTTGGTGCAAAATCATTTAAAAAAAGATTAAATAAAAAAAGGAGCTAAAATACAGCCCTGTTTAACTCCTTTGTTAGTAGGAATTTTGGGGGTTAAATTTCCAGCTAGGGAGCATTTAACTTAACAGATCGTACAAGTATGTAATTTTCTGATGAGCAAAAGCAATCTCTTATCAATGTTCATTTTGTTTAATTTATCCCAGAGTAAATCTGTCCATAGAGTCAAAAGCGCCTTTTAGGTCCAATGATCCAACATGGTTTTCCCCTGGTGAAAGCTCACTTACTCTGGCCCCAAAATTTATTGTTGTGTCATCAAAGTCAAAAACTAAGCTAGAAGAACTACTGAGGAAATCTGGCTTCCAGGTTCCTGCTGTTCAGAGTTCACTGTCTAGTCCCATAAGCATAAAGAACAATTGTATTTTTTCAACAAAGGATACAGTTACCAAATAAGGTCAGTACAATGAAATAGATTGAGAACACCATTCCTTTATTGACACCACCGTGAGATTGGATACCGTCATACATCACTGCGTTCCAGTCTTCACCAGTCAAGATCTAAAAGACATAACATATAACTGGAAATTTCAGCTACCAGACACAAAGCTGATAGAATCACTAGCTCTGATAACACTACAAAAGAACTTCAATGATGTTCATGCAAGAAAAGTAATGCTATCTTTAACTAATAAAATCAAAAGAATTTCTGGACATTTTTCATGAAATTGGTGGAGACATGCATTTTATTTTGAGGCTTCGGCTTAGCACATACCTCACACTTGGTTTTAAAAAGCTTTTTTTTCTGCACAGAAGACAAACAAGAGGGGGGGAAATCAATTGCTTCCAAGTATCGTCCATCATGCCAATGGCTCTAGTGAGTACGGAGCCATCAAGGCTTTATAAGCAAAAGTGGCCAGTGGCCAGCCTGGCTGAAGACAATGAAGTGGCCACCTCATAGCTTTGCTGGAATCCCACACCTAGAAAGTGACTGAGACTTGAAATGCAAGAAGATAAATAGGATCTTCCGGGCAAGTCCAGGAAGGAGAGATCTGACACACAGAGGGGATGGGCAGAGAGAGAAGATAAAACCCTTAGCATGGGGGGGGGGGGGAGAGGCAAACATTCTGCAAGGTCCATTTGGCAGATTCCACCTGGAGGAAGAAGCTGTCACACCTGGGCACCATCTCCATTGCCATGTGGAGCGGACAAAGGGCTGCCTGACCAGAAAAAGGCTCCAGGGTAATGAGAAGATTTTAGATTGCTGTTAACTTCTAAGCTTAAAGAGTCTGCCTTAGAGTAAGACCAGCTGGGGCATGTAAAGAACTGAATTTGTATCCTTTGCTCAATCTGTTGCTGTGCAGAGTACGTGTGTGAACCTTTTCCTTTTAATAAATTCTTTATTAACTTAAATGTTGATAGTTTTCTCCCTATTACTTAGACATCCACTGTTTGAACACAGTATTCATAATGGGTGCCAGCCAGGGAAAGGGAGGTAGTGGATTCCTAGATCATTAATTCTCCCAGCAGTGTGCAAGTGCAGTATAATATCACTGTGGTAACCAGTCACTGGGTAACAGGAGATGTCGGCACTAGATGGGGCCTTAATTGGCAGCAAAGAAGGAAAACTGGGAGTGCTGTCCCTCTAGGCAAATAATTCTGAAATTGAGCAACTGGTGGCAGTATACGTAAGAAGAAACACAAGAAACCCCTGCAAGGGTTGGGTGTCTCTGGATGGAGACTTAGGAAGATTATTAGGGTCTAGACACCTTAGAGGGCCAAAACAGAGCAGGGCCTGTGGGCCAGTGGGGCTGTTTTGCCACAGAATCTACTATTGATATCATTATGTTAAAAATGGTGCAATCTGCACCTCATTCGGTGTTACTGTGTCACTGATTAGAATATAATTCACTAGTTTGCTCTGTGTAATTTCATCCCTTATGAAATACATTTCCCATATTTCTAGAAAGCCTCTGCAAGAGCTCAAAGCAGTTAAACAAATTTCTACATAAATTATTAAAAGGTTTCATTTGATTAGAGATGCAATATTTTTAAAACTTATATAGACTAGTGGCTGGAGTATTGAACTGGGACTGGGGAGATTTGAGTTCAAATCCTCACTGGACCATGAAGAGAGGGCAACCTGTCTCAGCCTGATCTACAACACAAAGTTGTTGGGAAGATAACATGGAGAAGGGGTGATCCATGTACATTGCCTCAAGTTTCTTGGGATAATAGTGGAGTACAAACATGATGGATAAGGCTCTGCTTTGGGTGTCCCCACCTTCTGAGGGCAGATGGGTGGCAACCCAAGAGAGGGCCTTCCTGGTCATGGCACCAAAATTGTGGAACTCCCATCCCACGGCAATTCCTCTGTCCCCTTCTATTAGTGTTTTCTGCCAGTGAATGAAGCCTTTGCAGTTTTGTTGACATTCCCTCAATGACCTCTCCTCCTGCCCTATGTTTTAATTGCTAAGTCTATACTTTGACATCTGTATTTTACCTTTGGTTTTCAATTGGTTTTATAATTGTTTAATAATGTTTTGCTTTTAGTTATCTGCCTTGGTGGCCCTGACTGAGCAGAAAAATGGATTATAAATTCTGAAAATAAATAAATAGAACTCAAAGGAATAAAGCAAAGAGCATTTGTGTTTGCACACCTTTACAGTGAACAAAAAAAGAGGTTTATAAAATAGTGGCATACACTGTGAAAGAACTAGAACTAAATAAATGGGGACCAGCAAGAAAATTGCAGGGAGGGTGCAGTCCTTTCCCCACTTTGCTTCCTTCCCCTCTCCCCTTCTTATCAAACTTTCCCCTCTTTCTTCCCTTCCCTTTCTCTGTCAACCAACTCCTGCTCTATTTCTCTCCCCTTCTCAGATTATCCCCCCACTTTCTCCACTCCTGTTATCTGTCAACATATCCCCTTCTCTTTTGCCCCCACCCTTCTCCATCAATCTACCTCTCCCCTTCTCTAGCAATTTATATCCTCTCTATTTCTCCCCCTTTCTCCCCTCCCCTTATCTGTCAACCTACTCTTCTTCTCTTTTGCCCCACCCCTTCTCCATCAATCTTCCCCTCCCCTTCTCCATCAATTTAACCCCCTCACTATTTCTCCTGAATCTTCTTTTCTGACAGTCTCCCCTCTTTCTACCTCCCTCCCCTTCTTGTTAATATTCCTCCCATCTCTCTTCCCCCCTCCTTACCTTACCAGTCACCATGCCGCTGCAGTGTCACAAAGCTGCTCTGGGCCTGGAGCAACTTCCCTATTGCCAAGCCAGGTTTGGCTCCAGGCCTCAGGGACCAGCCATAGTGGTGGTGGAGCCTGGGACCAGCTCCGGTCTGGAAAATCTCCCAGTTGCTGGCAGTGCCATGGCCAAGCCCAGAGAGCCTCTTGAATGCTGGCACCACCACAGTCGAGACCAGAGAGCCTCCTGGCATCCACCATTGCAGTGGCACCCGGAGAGGTTTCTGGCATCCTCCACCGCTGCGGTCAGACCCAGAGATGTCTGACACCACAGCCAGACCTGGAGGGGCTCTCGGTGTCCTCTGCTGCTGTGGATGGGCCTGGGGCCTCTCCCAACATCCACCACTGTCAGAGCTGGGTCCAGAGCGGCTCCCTGTGGTAGCCGCCACCAGCTTTAGAGATACATGTGTTGTCTGCTCATACACAGACAATGCTGTTTTACTGGAAGGAAGATTTAAACCCCCGTATGTATTTTTTGTGATTTCAGATTTTTCTGCAAACTTGGTCCCCCAAGTTTGAAAGAAAATCTACTTAGTGTCAGTGTGGGTCTAATCTGCAGATTTAGATACCCACAAATAAGGGCCACATCAGTATTAGATATATAGATAGTGCCCATGATATAAACCTGCATGCAGCTTTCTGCTACATATTATTTTATTATGAATAATACTGCTCCCAAAATAATGATACAGTGAGGAGAAGGAGGAGGAGGAGGAGGAAGAAGAGGAGATTGGATTTATATCCCGCCCTTCACTTCGAGTCTCAGAGCGGCTTACAAACTCCTTTCCCTTCCCCTCCCCACAACAGACACCCTGCGAGGTAGGTGGGACTGAGAGAGCTCTTTTCAGAGCTGTCCTTGAGAGAACAGCTCTGTAAGAACTTGTCAGATTCTGCTCTGTGTGCACAATGCTTTCTTTATTGCTGAATGTATCATTCTCTCTTTGAATCTGACATAGATATATGTTACTAAGGAATGCTCTAGTGTCTCCTTTTGTTTTCTTTGTAGTTGTTATCTGCCATAAGGTTTACTGCCTCCTATGTGTCAATAGCTTGTCTGCTTAATGTTACTCTTTCAGGCGGGAGGTGGGTTAGGACACTCCATCACGTCATGTAAACACCAACTATCTTGTTCCTGTGTCCTCCCCCTTTGTACGCTCCAGGCTCCCAGGATACTATCTGCAAGCTTCTAGCCTTGAAGGTTATTTTATTGTCGTGGTTGGAATGTTATGCCTAGGAGTTAGCACATCTGGGTCACACAGGCCAAAAGGAGAAATGTTTATGCCTTTCACACCTACGGTGGGAACAAACGGGCCCTTTTGTCTTCCCGCACTTTTCCTTGTATGCTGATTGGTTGTATAAGTTTAAACCTGCATGCTGGCGGGTATATTAACCCCCAGCCTCCTTTGTATGGTATCTCTAACAAACATCGAGACCTGTTCCAGTATCTGAATAAAGGACTATGTTTTAATCAACAAAGGCCTGATCATTTGCTGTTAGTACAGCAGAACTATGGCTTGCCCAAGGTCATCCCAGCAGGTGCAAGTGAAGGAGTGGGGAATCAAACCCGGTTCTCCCAGATTAGAGTCTGCGTACTTAACCACTACACCAAACTGGCTCTCCAGAAAAACTGGAGTGTCAATCAATACATTTGTTTGACATTTTGTAAAGAATAGGCAGCGCGATCATAAAGAGTTCTTTGCTTGCAGTGGTACAACTGCAGTCCTAAGCGTAGGAAGTGGGCACAGATATACAGCTCTGCTCTGCCACCCAAAAAGCCCTAAAATTTAGCAAGCATCCTGAACAGATCTGCCATATTTTATGATGGATGTGTCTTAATCCCCCCCTTTTCAACTAAACTGGGTAAGAAACAACAGCAAGTAGAAGAGGCAGGTTCAGCCTCATCAGATAACCCGGCCACGGACTTATGGCCACTCTACAGGAGTTCCATGGGAAGGACAGAAGGAGGTCATAACCTGAAAAGGGGCACGGTCTGGATATACCAAGCAGGCTCCTTTCCACCCCCCTCCATACCTGAAATACTGTCATTATTGCTGCTGGGAAAGTGTCAAAGTTGGTCGGCGGGGTCCCTTGATCAAAATTGAACCTGCACAGAGGAAACAACAATTCAACACAAACATAAATGTTATACAGAGCTACTTTAACTTCATTTCTACCCTGCACCTCCAAAGACCACCCACTTCCATCTTCTCTACTACAGGTACTGAAGATGCTAAAAGGGAGGGTGGTTGTTTGAGTATGGTTGTGCATGTGTGTGTGGTGTGTGCGTGTATGCGTGAGCATAAAGAGATCATAGATTTCCAAGTCCAGCAGAAACACTGTTGCTATCAGCAGAAGTTCTAGTTTATAGCCCCAAGGATCCTAGATGAAACAGGACAAGAATACTGGCTTTTTGGATATCTATCTGGCTTCTTTGGTTTAAAATTTTTCATAAGGGATCTCCAAGAAACAGGCAGAGATTCTGGGTGAGGTGGTGGGGAAAATTCTACATTCCTTTACATAAGATTTGGACAAGGACCATCTGTTAACTCCAACCTTGGCATTTCTTAAAATATGAGATGAAAATTATTTCTGCTTTAATACAAGTGTAATTATGATTAGAGCAATGCCCCAGATAAGGTGTCAGATGAAGGATGTAACAAGGAAAGTTATAATCACCCCTTTCTGCTTGGCTCCCAAAGAGCTGCAATTACTTACTGGCCCCCAAAGAGCTGCATTCCCAAAAGGGCAAAGACAACTATGAAGAGGAAGAGGAGGAAAAGGAGGCTGATGATGGACTTCATGGAGCTCAGCAGAGAGACAACTAGGTTCCGTAGGGAAGCCCAGTACCTGCCAAGAGAATCCACATTTAAGCTAGACAGGAGAGCCTCATCTTCAAAGGCAAAGCATCACAGAGAAAACACTCATTTCAGGGGATGCAAAATTAAAGCGAGTTACCATTCTGGCTTTGCATGGTCAGGATGCAAGACAATCACTTAGCCAGCTTCATTTTACAAGCAGTCTGTATATAATGCACAGCAGTTACCACAAACTAGTTTTATAGAGTAAAACAGGGTTGCACTAACCTGTAACTGTTGTTCATTGAGCATCTTCTGTGCAGGCACAAATGGGGACTGTGCATGAGCCGGCCTGCCAATTGGTAAGTTTTTTTACAGCTAAGAGCCTCCAGGGGGTGCTGTGCACCAGAGTCAAAACTTGTTCCTGCCCCTACACTCAGTACCTCTTACAAAACTGAAGAAAGCATGCAGCGGAGCAGGAGGGAGGGAATGTGTGCCTGCACAGAAGAAACCTGATGAACAACAGTTACAGGTAAATGCAACCCTTTTTTCATTATCTATCTTCTGTGCAGGGTCCCACATGGAGATTCTAGCAAGCTAAATACAAGGTGGCAGGGCACGCTCACCTAAGTAAACATGGACTGAAGGACCGCCTTCCCCACTTGAGCTTCTCATCTAGCCTGCAGGTCTAGGGCACAGTGGTGAACAAATGTGTCCTCAGATGACCAAGTGACTGCTTGACAAATCTCCAACAGTGGGACTTCACTCCAGAACGCAGCAGAAGAGGCCACAGCCCTAGAAGAACGAGTGTGTAGCTCTAAAGGACAAAGTACCTTGGCCAGCTCATAACACTGCCTAATGGTGGACATGATCCACCTGGAAAGTGTCTGAGCAGACACGCTCTTACCCTTGCTCAGTCCTGAGAAATATATGAATAAAGATTTATCCCTATGGAACTTGACTATCCATTTCAGATACAACAAAAGTGCTCTCCTGACATCTAAGGAATGGAGTCATCTCTCCATCTCTGAACTTGGTGCAGGGAAAAATATAGGTAAAATAATTTCCTGGAGAGGTGGAACCGAGACACAACTTTGGGCAAGAAACTGAAGCTTGGGTGAAGGATGACACTTTCTGGAAAGAACTTCAAGAATGGGTGCTCTATTTGCAGAGCAGCCGGCTCACCCGCCACCTGGCAGAAGTGACTGCCAATAGGAAGACAAACTTCCATAGAAAGTAGGGCCAGTGGGCATGATGTAGCCAAAGGTTCAAATGGTTTACCCATCAGGCATGCCAATACCAACGACCGGGATCATTGGCCGTGAGCTAGGTCCAAAAGGCTTTGAAACCAAATTTGGCAGGGTCAAAATGGGGTCACTAAAATCATCCTCCAACCCTCCTGTCCGGCTTTCTCCAGAACTCTGATCAGCCAAGGGAAGAATGAGAATGTGCAGAACAGCTCCCCCACCCCAAACCCCTGGAACGAGTCTCCCAAGGACCCTACATCCCTGCCAGCACAGGGACAAAGCCACATAGTCTTCACGTTGTCCTGTGTAGCAAACAGATCGATGTCTGGACTAGTTCTAAGTACACTGGATTCGGGGACCATTTGTGTGACAGATTTCCCAATCTGCTCAAACATCGGCTTTTACATTAATTTTTCCTGGAATGTGAATTGTCCGGATGACCACACTGAGGCCAAGCACAGACTAAAATGGCCTCTTGGCAGAGGTCTCTGGCCTCAGGGCCACCCTGTTTGTTTATGTAAAACATAGTAACTGTTTTGTCCATTTGAAGTAAAATGAATTCATTTCTAAGGATATCTGGGAAAGTGATAAGGGATTTAAAGACTGCTCGCAGATCTAATAAATTAATATGGCACATTCTTTCTTTTCATGGCCAGGTATCCTGTGCGGATGAACCTTCACAGTACACCCTCCCAACCCAGGTGTGAGGCATTTGTGGTGAGTGTAACCTCATAGTGAGATATGGCAAATGATTTACCCTGGGATAAACTGTCAAGAGACTTCCACCATGCCAATTCTTGGATCACCTGTCTCGGAATGGAGAATCTCTGCCATTAACAAGTGTACCTCTGCCCTATAGTTTGCTAACACCAGACATATAACCAGGGGTCATTTTGTAGAAAAAGAGATGCTGGAACTCATTAGCTTAACTCATTAGCATAACTTATTTGCATATGCTACACCACCTGACATAACCGGAAGTATGTCAGAAGGCAAGAGAGAGAAAGAAAGAAAGAAAGACAGACAGACAGACAGACTGTCAGAATCTGCAGATTCAGACAAGGATTTCTGGGGTCTTCTGCTATATTATAACCTGCTGCTAGGTTGATATGTATTGTAACCTGTACCTGTACCCTTTTTGTACTCATGTCTATTACTGTCAGTTGCGCCTATGCCCCCTATGTAATCATACCTTTTGCCATCTGATAGACCATGGTGAATGTATGCTATGTGACCCCAGGTTTATGGCTTTGACCAGGCCTGGTCTATGTAACTGTTTGCCCGGGAGAATGACAACTTCAAAGCATGGGAACAATGGGCCTCTCACACTCCTGCCTCCGCATTCCATTCATCCCGGCTGGGAAGACAAGGGGAGGACAGGGACTATTTCTTATCAACGTGCGAAAGCCTTGAGGGAAGCATTTGTTATGTGAATATGGTTACATCTGAGGGGTCTGGTTTGGGAAGGGAAATTTACAGCTTCACACCTAGCTTTCTTTCCTGTGGGAAGCAAACGGCCAGAGACCCCTTTTGCCCGCCGTTTTTCCCCTTTGGTGATTGGTTACCTATGGGCAATTCAAATTGTACTGAAGGGTATATTAGACCTGCTTCTATTGTATGCGTTATCTCTGACAATAATCCGAGGACCTGTACCAATGTAGAAATCGGAAATAAAGAACTGTGTTTCATCAACAAAGATCTGATCCTTGACTACTTTGAGCAGAAGCCTCACAGATTGTCAGAGATCTGTGACTGGGACTTGGCCGTTCCTGACCATGTTGGATGATGGTACTCTTCCCATCCCTACTACCGAAGATCAGCCGGTGACCCCGGGGGACCAGGGTGCCGGTGGTGGAGGAGGTGGCGGGGAGCCCGAAGTGCCAGTGACTACAGTTCAGGGGGCTCACTACATCGCGCGCCCACCTCCTCATCAGAGCGTGACCCCGAGGTACTCATGGAGCCATTTCGGTCGTGGGACCGTTGACTCCTGGGTGCACGATCGGAAGGGGGCACGGGTGTCGATCCAGGCAGATCACACCGAACGCGGGAAGCCGAGCTTTCTGGGAGACGAGAGAGAGACGACCTACGGAGGAGAGTGGCGTCCCCCGCCCCTGGAAGAGGGGAGAGGCGGACCGTACGGGCCCGATCCCTACGGGGAGGACCAAACCCAAGCCCTGGACCGTATGATGGGAGATTTACGGTTCCAACTCACCACAGAATTGCGCGAGCTAGCCCTCGACCTGCAGTACCAGTTTCGAGACGCCCTGACGGCTATGCAAGCAGCTCGCCCAGCCCCGGCAGGGGTAGGACCCCCAGGAGGGGGAGTCCCGCAGCCGGCGGTTCCCCCCAGAGGAGTTCCCATGGGAGTCGTCCCGCCGCAAGTGCCGCTGCAGGTCCCACAGCCCGTTCCCCATCCGGTTCCCGCACCCATACCTGCGCCGGCCCCAGTGCCGGCAGGGCCGATGGTTCGCCCGGCCCCCGCCGATCCGTTGACGGCTACTTTCGATGGGGACCCCGAGAAGCTGCGGTTCTTTCTCATAGAGATCGAGCGGTTCCTAGACACCTGGGGACACCTCTACCCCACCGAGAGGGACCGGATTGGCTACATCGGGTCCAAGCTGAGGGACACCGCCAGCGACTGGTACGTGAGCCTGCACAATGCCCCCGGGCCTGAGTTACGTTCCATGCACAACTTCATGTGGGCCCTCCAACACCACTACGAGGACCCCTTGGGAGAAGAAAAGGCTCGGAACCAGTTGCGGAAGCTGACCCAGGGGCGGTCCTTGGTGAGGGAATACACCAACAAGTTCCGGCGCATAGCGGCCAAGATTCGCGGCTGGACCCAAGACCTGTTCATAGAAAAGTACCGGGAAGGTCTGAGTCCCGAAGTGTACGAGACGGTACTGCGAGGGGGAAGATCGGGCTCGCTGGCCACATGGATGAAAGCGGCCACGGACGTGGAAGAACGCTTCACCCTCATCAAGATGGGAACTTCAGCAACTGCCCAAGCCAAAGTGGCTCAGAAGGTGAAGCCCAAGCCGAACCTCCAAGAGATCTGGGACGCCCGCTTCAAGCAGGAGCTCTGCATGAGATGCGGGGAGAGCGGCCACTTTGCCTCGGTGTGCCCCCGTGGGGGGGGGGAAGTCCCCAAAACCTCCACCCCGGTAGCCGGAAGCACCCCTAGTAAAGGGAAAACCTCGTTCAAGCCCCGGGCATTACAGCTGGAAGGGGCCGCGAGCGAGCAAGGAGAGCTGGAGCTGACGGAAGCACAGATGTCGGGAAACTCCAATGGCCTGCAGTGAGCGGCGCAGAACTGCAGGTCCCCATCCATGACGCGCCATCCCCAGTGAGCATCCCTGGCCCCTTACTGTATATGGTAGTGACTGTGATAGCCCCCGGGACCGGGACCCATGTCTGTGTCCGAGCTTTAATTGACTCAGGGTGTGCCCGGGACTTGATTAGCCCTCTAGTAGTGGAGGGACTAGGGCCTAAGGTCGCCCCGTTGGGGGAGCCACTCACGTTCACTCAAATGGACGGATCGGAAATGAAAGAGGTGTGTGTGGCAGAGACCGAGAGACTGATTGTGGGGACGGGGGATCACTGGGAGAGGAGAGCTTTCGTCATCACTCCGAATACCCAGTTCCCCATGGTGTTGGGGAGTCCCTGGTTAAGCTCCCATGACCCCTATATCAAATGGAGTGAAGGGAAAATCTCCTGGGTGGATGAGAAGTGTCAAGACCATAAGTGGGACGCGGGGCCCCCGGCACCTCTCCGAGCGGCAGCGCTCACTCTGGTGCCCACTTCAGTTCCCCGGGAATATCGGGACTTAATGGGAGTGTTCAGTGAAACTGAAGCCAATGAACTACCCCCCCCACAGACTGTCGGATTGTGCCATAGAGCTGATCCCGGGAGAGAAGCTACCAAAGGGAAAGCTTTATTCCATGAGCCCTCCGGAGCGGGAGGAGCTAAGGAAATTCCTAGACAAGAATTTGGAGCGAGGGTTCATCCGCCCCGCTAAGTCCCCATTCGCGGCCCCTGTCCTGTTCAGGAAGAAGAAGGACGGGGGGCTACGGCTGTGTACGGACTACAGAGGATTAAATGCAGTGTCAGCATCCAATGCATACCCCCTTCCCCTTATTAAGGACTTGTTAACGGAGGCGGCCAAAGGAAAGGTGTTTACTAAGTTGGATCTCCGAGACGCATATTTCCGGGTGCGCATCAGGGAGGGAGACGAATTTAAGACTGCATTTAATACACCATTGGGACAATTCAAGTACCTGGTGATGCCGTTCGGCTTAAGTGGCGCGCCCGGGGCCTTTATGAGTTTAATAAATGAAGTGTTGCACAAGCATTTATTCAAGGGGGTGTTATGTTACTTAGATGATATCTTGATCTACTCTGCTGATAAGAAAGAACATGTGCGGTTGGTCCGGGAAGTGCTGTCAACCCTGTTAAAAAACCAGTTGTATGCAAAGTTGTCGAAATGCGAATTCCATAGGGATTCAGTGGACTTCCTAGGGTACTGCATTTCCCAGAAAGGGCTAGAAATGGATCCGGCCAAGGTAGAGGCCGTAGTGCAGTGGGAAGCCCCCAGAACGAGAAAACAGCTTCAGAGTCTTTTAGGATTTTGTAACTTCTACCGCACCTTCATAAAAGACTTCGCCACAGTCACCCTCCCGCTAACTGAACTCCTTAAAACCAAGGGGAGGGGCCCGGAAGCAGGGAAGCCCGGGGAAAGAATAGCCTGGACTGAAGAGTGCCAAAGGGCGTTTGATACTCTTAAGACCCTTTTCACCTCGGAGCCCATCCTGGCTCACCCCGATGAAACCAAGGAATTCGTGGTGCATGTAGATGCGTCAGATGTAGCCATGGGGGGGGCACCATCCTACAGAAGGGGCCGCATGGGAAGCTGCACCCTCTTGCATACATCTCAAAAAAGTTTAATGAGACAGAGAGAAATTGGTCAGTGTGGGACAAAGAGGCAGCAGCCATCCGACTGGCTCTCACCACTTGGCGGCATTGGCTAGAAGGAGCACAGACCCCTTTTGAGATTTGGACGGATCACAAAAATCTGGAAGCCTTGCGCACCCAGAGATCCCTAAATGCGAAGCAGCTCCGATGGGCCGATTTTTCCTCAAAATTCAATTTTGTGCTTAAACACTTCCCCGGGAGAGCCAATTCGTTAGCAGACGCGCTGTCCCGGTTGCCCCAGCACGAAAGCCAAAAGGAAGAGGTGTTCGACTCCATGTTCTCCCCTCAGCAGTTGGGAGGAGCTGTAACCACCAGAAGCCAGAGTAAGCAAGCGACAGTAGAGTCGTGGGGGAATGACTGGGGGGGGGGATTACTCCCCGGAAGAAGTCGAAGAGTTGGGGAATCTAGAGGACTGTTCCCTCCGGGAAAACAAGTGCTGGTACCATGGGGACAAACTCGTGGTACCCCGAAACAGAAGAAAGGACATATTGCTGACTTGTCATTCATCTAAATTGGCGGGGCATTTTGGGTTCTTGAAGACGCTTAATTTAGTCCAGAGGCAGTTCTGGTGGCCATGCATGCGCAAGGATGTCTCGGACTTTGTAACTGCCTGTCAGACCTGTTTGATGTGCAAAAGGAGGGGAGGGAAGGTCCCGGGACTGTTGCACCCGCTGCCCACCCCCTCGCGCCCCTGGGAAGCGATCGCCATGGACTTCATCACCAACCTGCCGCCCTCAAAAGGAAAAACTGTAATTTGGGTGGTGGTAGACATGTTTTCAAAGCAAGCCCATTTTACCCCGTTCAAACAGCTACCTACTGCAAAGGGGATGGCCAAGGCTTTTTTCAACCACGTGATAAAGTTGCATGCTTTTCCCAAGCGCATAGTATCCGATAGGGGCAGTCAGTTCGTTGCCAACTTCTGGCGGGAGCTTTTGACGCTAATGGACATTGAACCAGCCTTAAGCTCGGGGTACCATCCAGAGACCAATGGCCAGTCCGAACGAACTAATCAAATCCTGGAACAATTCCTAAGGTGTTACACTAACTACCATCAGGATAATTGGGCTGAATTACTGCCATTTGCAGAGTACAGTTACAACAATGCTATTCATTCGTTTGGCAGGATACTGGGTCCTTGGAGCAGCAGCATATCTATACTCTCTCTGGTAGGGATGCCAAGAATGACATGCATATGGCCTCTGTTTATACTGGGGTGTGCCCACTAGAGGCCCCTCTAGTAATTTCACTGTCTATTTTTCTTAATTAGAGTCAGAGTCTCATCTGTCTTGGAGGAGAACAGAGTTGTCCCTTCAAAGGGTAAGTCCTCCACCTTCTGTTTCATTTCATTACCAAAGTTGTGGATCTGAGCCATACAATATCTGCTGAGGGTGATCGTGCTGGTCATGGCTCAGGCAGCTGCAGAGTGCCTGCTAGCACTGAGTTGTTGTTTAGGCAGTCTTATGGCTTCAGCCTGTATAACCTTGGCCAATGGTCTCTTCTCCTCTGATAGCAGCTCTAAGTATGGCAGCATCTGTTCCCATAAGAACAACTGATAACCAGCCATGATCATCTCATAATTTGTGATTTTGAAGCCTAGTGTGGATGAAAAGTAGAATTTCCTTCCCACACCATTCTCTATCATAAGAACATAAGAGAAGCCAATGTTGGATCAGGCCAGTGGCCCATCCAGTCCAACACTGTCACACAGTGGCCAAAAACACCAGGTGCCCTCAGAAGGTCCAGCAGTGGGGGCAGGACACTAGAAGCCCTCCCACTGTTGCCCCCCCCCCCATCAAGCACCAAGAACACAGAGCATCACTTGCCCGGGACTGAGAGTTCCTATCTATACTTTGTGGCTAATAGCCACTGATGGACCTCTGCTCCAATGTTTATCTAATTCTATTGGTGGGGGAGGCATGGTACATATGCTGTCCCTTGAGTTGCCTTTCTTCAGCTACAAGGGAGGACAGATGAGGATGCATGGTAAAGTAGTTAAAGGGTTCTTTTTCACCCGATAAGCTGCTCGACCCTTCCAGCAGTGGGCTGGACTGAAGCAGGTTGTTGCCAAATGTCCTGAGTTATATCCTCCAGACCCTCCAGAATGGGGAAGGTGACCCGGGGAGTTCGAGTACAGTCAACTTAGGATCTTGTCTCTAGGTTTGTGTTCAGACGTAGTTATTTAGATCTCAAGTGACTGCACCATACATACATCCTCAAATCTCCCATCAGAGAGGTCGAGGAGGGCTCTCCAATTTGCTTGTCTGGGCTTGGCTCTGATGCACAAATCTGTGCCCTATGTGACCCCTTGGCCGAACTGGAATCATACAGTCTGAGTCCAATGGGTAGTTAGATGAATATCTGTTTAATGAATTCATAACAGGGAATACAGGGCTGATGAGTGCCTTAGCACTTCAGCAATTCCAAAGCTGTATTCAGCCATAACCAGGAAGGGCAGAAGGTCTTATACCCCAAATGACATCAAATATAGTTTACACATTAAAGGGTCTCTAATTGGTACCAGGCAGTTAACATCATACAAGCATCATTTGACTCAGTGCATCCCTCAGTGGTGTCAGTAATTTCACTTGTTTATCTTGTCTTCAGAGCACTGGGAACTTTAGAGAACACTGGGTGACTTCCTGGGCTGGTATGTGGACAGCTAGCTGATAAGGACTGTGGCTCACATTAAATTTTGCTCTTGGCAGCCTTGCAACTTCTAAATATGCATTCCATTTTTATTCCATCCTAATTCCTTCTACAGAGGCTTCCTATCCAAAAAGTGCAGTTATAAAATATATACATTCTGCTATAAGTTTCTCTAATCAGAAGCTTCTCAGTTACATACCAGGATCTGGATCTGTTATGATTAAACTTTTGAAGGCACAGTGACAGCTGTCAATATATATGCAGGGGTCCTTTCGTAGAAAAAGAGGTGCAGGAACTCATTAGCATATCTCATTAGCATATCTCATTAGCATAACTCATTAGCATATGCCACGTCCCCTGACATCACCAGAAGTGTGTCAGAAAGGGAATGTCAGTTTCAGCCCCATTATACCCTATGGGCCATTGAAATCAATGGCAAAAACTCATAGGGTATATGAGGGGCTGGAGGGGAGGGGGTTTGAGGGAGAGGCTCCAAACTTGCAGGGTAGCTGCTGGGGCCTCTCCTCGAAATACCCACCAAGTTTCAAGAAGATTGGACCACGGGGTCCAATTCTATGGGCCCCCAAACAGGTTGTCCCATCCCCTCTATTGTTCTCTATGGTGGGAAAAAGTGTTACATTTTTCCTGCCATAGAGAACAATGGAGGGAATGGGGGCGACCTGTTTGGGGGCCCGTAGAATTGGACCCCCTGGTCCAATCTTCTTGAAACTTGGTGGGTATTTCGAGGAGAGGCCCCAGCAGCTACCCTGCACGTTTGGAGCCTCTCCCTCAAATCCCCTCCCTTCCAGTCGCTTTTAAAGTTGCCGCCGAATTTCGGCAGCAATTTGGCAGCGGGCCGAATCAGATCAGAGAATTTGATTCGGCACCTGGCTGCCCTAGTGGCCCCTCCTGAGCTGGCGGAGCTTTGCTCCGCCTCGCTCCGGCCCCAACGGACCCCTGTATAAGTGTCAGAAATCATATTCTTTTCCCCTTGTCCTACAGCTCCAATGCGGATCTGTTGGAATTGAGCCCCCACCCCTCTTCTCTCAAACCCGGAAGACAGGGGCCTGCAAGATACTGTGGCTGATGGTGGGTATGGGTATGGCTGGTGCAGACAGAAATAGCCACTCAGATCCATGGGTTGGTTAAAGATGTCATCCCATTCCTCCAAGTACCTTGGCAACATCCTATGTAGGTTAGGCAGCCACCTCATCAGTGGAGGATGCTGGGACCATGGAACTGTCTGCTTGGATTCAATGTCTAACAGAACCTGCCCTGCTGGCAAGTCTGTTTCAGTCTCCCCTTTGGAAACAGAGATCGGAGGCAACCTTGGATTTAGGGGTGCTCCCAGCCTGTCCTATAACTTTGAGGATTGATGTTAAGAAGCAGGTTTCTGCTTCTCCTTCCCTTTTGTCTTAGCCTTTTTAGCAGGTAGTTCAGATGATACATACTGTGCATGAGGCGAGCCTGAGCCCAAAAGGATCCTTTGAGATCTGGAACCAGGGGGCAGAGCCGATCGCATTGAATCTGACGGTGCAGCTGTTAAGTGGCTTTTCAGAATCCTTTGACACTGGAGGATCAGAGGCTCTAAGTGCCTTTTCCCAAAGTGCTGCCTTCAGCTTTGAAGCCCTAGCGCTGCAGGCTTCTGAAATGGTTTGCAGGCAAGAGATATTATGCTCCTCCCCTAAGCAGAACAGACACAAATTGTGCTTGTCTGTGTGTCATCTTAGCACTGCAGTGAGTGCACTTTTTAAATAAAGCCTTCTGAGCCATTCCAAAGCTCCAAAGATATTCAAAGTATAATTGAAATTCCTTACCAACTCAGAAACTAGGTGTCAAGGGCTGGGGTGCCAGTCAAATGGAGTCCAGAACAGGCTGAGGTCAGAAGCCCAAAAGACAGTGCAAAGTCCAAAGCCAAGCCGGGGTCAGGAGCCAGAAATACAGAGCCAAGTCTAAAGCCAGGGGCTCGGAAGGTCTAGGTGCAAGAGCTGAGCTGAAGTGGGTGTGAGGCAGCATGAAGCTGACTGGCTGCTTCCACGAAGAGTACTGCCTAGAGTGTGGAGTTAAATGCTGCTTCCAGTTAGCCAACTGCATGATTGCCCAGGCTCCTGTTAAAACTCTGGGCTAGCTGAGCATCTTCTCTGTAGCCTGGCCTCTCGTCTCCTGGTTGCTAAGTTTTGCCACAGTTGCTCCCTTAAACAAGTCACAGGTGGGGGTGAGTCAGGAGGACTTTCCGTTTGCAATTCTTCCCCCCTTATCTGAGCCAGGTGTGAAGAATGCTGATACAGGCAACTGCCAGCTATCCTCTCTGCTGTTTCAGAGAGGCCAGCTGTGGTTTCTGCAAGCTCTGTCAGCTCTCCCTCATCCATGCCCATGACACTAGGAGACTCACAATCGACCAACCCACTTCTCTGGTGGCAAAAGAGAAACTGAGGGTGGGGGTGCTGCTGTGCAGGAGCATGTAGTCCCTGGGTGGGAACAAGTCTTGGTTCCGGTGCACAGCACCCCCTGGAAACTCTTAGCTGTAAAGACCTACCAAATGAGCAGGCCAGCTCTCGTGCCGTCTTCATGTGGGACTGCCCAGAAGATCGACATGAACATAAAAATGACAGACACACAGTTCTAAGCAGCAGCCAATTCATATGCATACATGGCTGAGCTGCCGTTAAGGCTGCTTTCACATGGCAATTTGGCTTTCAAAGTATCCTCATGCTGGTTTCTCTGCACTTTCCCTGCTGCAGTCACCGGTGGCTGCCATGCCCCCTCACTGCACCACTGGAAAGCCATAGCCATATGTCAATTACCAATTAAGGAAAAAAAGTTAGAACTGGGGGTGGGGGAATGGCAGCCAGCAGGGAATATGATGTCAACGTGGATGGGACCAGGAAAACTGCGCCCTTTCCTATCCATGTGGGATTTACCCCACTCTGACTATTCTCCAGAATAACCACAGCCAAGCAAGTTTAGGGGAGATCACAACAAGGCAGGGGAAAAGACAGAATGCCACTATGCCATGTGGAAGCTCTCAAAAAATCCCATTGTGCTTTCAGACCCAAGCCAAACCAAAACAACCATGTGCAAGTTATCTAAGAAAACTTACTTTGTGACTTTGAAAATGCGCAGTAACCTGAGAGCTCGTAAGACGCTGATCCCAAAGGAGGTGCCAGGCTTCACCACAGCCCAGATCACCTCGAAGATGCTCCCAATAATAACCTGCCCAAAAACAGAGCAGTGAGTTTAGTGCCAGGCATCTGGAGCTGTGTTGTCCTAAACTGCAACATGTCCTCCAGAATCCCAATCATCCGGCAGCCCTGACTTCTACTCAGAAACATGCTGCTACTAACATACACATCTCTCCATTCATCACATTCACCACTCTCTTCACAATTAAATTCTAAATCTCCAAGGCAAAAAGATCAAAAAATAAACTAGGTACAAAGAAGTCATACCTTTGGTTATGATCATGAGTATTTTTTAAGATGTACAAATTGAAATCACATTCTGATCATCTATTGCCTCGGCCTACCAAGCTTCCCAATACAAGAACAGATCTAATACGTAACTACTTCATGGTTGCACAATGCCATCTCCAATGACAAAGATAACCAGAGCAGGAGATGGGTCTGATTAATCAAGTTTAAAAAGTTAAAGTAGCAGCCGGATGGTTGGTTTGGCCCAACTGGAGTGAGTCCCCTATGTGTAAGGAACTGCTAGCATTATATTTGCTCAGTTCCATAAGGTAGGACGGGGTTGGCTGTCCTAGGGGAAGACTTCCTGCTGTGAGGGCATGGGATACTTCTACACATCTGGGACACAGATGCTCATTAAAACTTGCTGGCCGGTTGACCTACTCAGTGGCTACCCGTCTAGAACATACAGAGGAGTACATGGTCTAGTAGAGTGGCTCTAATAATAAGGCAGGCAGTTACAGAAGCCCAGCCATGTTGGACAGACTTACAGCACAGTCGAAGCAGTTGAAGGATGAGTGAAAGTAAGGCCGCGTTCCGAGCCCATACATTTTTATAAACATTTCGGACATAAAGAGCCCTAAGAAAATGAATTCTGCATAGTCTGGAACAAAAAACAGAGAGAGAAAAGGGGAGGGCAAGGGGACAGGCATTGGATCAAAGCCATGTTTTTCTACCTCACCAAGATATTCCTCCTTTGTTTTCCACCTCACAAAACCATCCCTCTCCTAACCCTCCAGGAATCCCTTTCTTAACCTTCCCTAACTGAAATAAATTAATGCACATCTCATTGTAGCGTCTATTTTTGAGTGCTTGAGAAAGTGCTCACATCCCAGAGCCATGTAAGAGTCCCTTGGCAAAGGGGCATTTATGCTGCTCTAAACAATAAAGGAGAGAACTTCCCTGCACTACAACAACCTTTGACTGCTTTCCAATGAACTGAGTAACAGCAGCAACAGTTGTTGCTGCCCCAGCAATAAGTGCTGAATACAGGAAGATTCCCCACCAAATTTACGGTGCTTATTCGAACCCAGTGTAGGAAAGGAAATATGATTAGAGGGAAGAGAAGCAGTGATCCAACAACAGCACTGCTACCTGAGCCCAAACTAGAACCCAAGAATCATGTATCTCCACGGCTTAGTTCTTAAGGCCAAACTGTATACTACTTAGGAGATCCATGACTTGATCTCTTGATGTTTTCTTCTTAAGAGGCTTACAAGTCAACTGAAAATGAGGCCTGTTTTTACTCAGCAGCTTCTTTGGGCCTATACACACTTCATAACTTTATCAGTTCAATAAAAAAATAACTGTCATTAATTTCTTCAAAAGAATTTTGGAAATTACTGTTTGGTGAGAGTATTGAGAATTCATTGTTAGCAAGTGCTAGCTCACCACAAGAACTACTGTCCCCAGGCTTCCATTTAGAGAGACTGTTTATTTGTTTAAAACATTTAATAATACATTTAGAACAGTGGCAACACAACCGGCTTAAGTCTGTGTAGGGTTGCCAGCCCCCACCTGGTGGAGATCCCCTGTCCCAACCTGGTATTTCCCACAACCACTAAGAGTGGCAGCAGCATTTTTAAAATGGCCACCAGTTTCCCCCAGAAGTGACAGAACAAAGTTTGAGTCCAGGGGCACCTTTAAGACCAACAAAGTTTAATTACGGGTACCACAGAAGTGATGTCAGTCCTCTCTAGGAATTGCTGAAAACTCAATGTTTTTGCCATAGATTTTTGATCAGTTCATAGAAAGGTATGATGTCTTGCTGTCACCCAGCATCCCCTGGTAGTCTCCCACTGGATGCTGGGCTGGGCCTGGCAACTCTAAGTCTGTGATGCAGATATGCCTTATCATCTCTCCCCTTTTAGAGTTAAGGGAAGGGTATAATAATCTACATTTGCAATCCTGGCAGTTTTAACCACAATCCCTAAGGTTTCGTTCCTAGTCAGACACATGCTTCTCTGAATCTGAGCTGTGAGACTCGGTTCAGTAAACACTAGCCACCATTGTGAAAGGAGGTGAAAACTATAAATGGAAAACAGGGGGAAGATAAGTCATTGCAAAGAGAAAGTGAAGGAAAAATTAAAATGCATAAACCTGAATTAGAGAAAAACAAATAACGTATATTGTAAGTGACATTCAATGAGATAGGATGAAAAGAAAAGCATATGATCAAAAGACACCTTCTGTATAAAAGGTCATCTGATTATATAAAGGACTTCTTTCAAGTCAACATAAACAAGTAGCCTGGAGTTGGAAGCTAATTCTGGTTATTTACAGATGCCAGTGTTAAACAGAGACCTTTACTAGTCATATGAAACTCTTTTTAACGGGCTATGCTACAAAACATACAAAAAAGGGGGTTTCTGTGGTAAAGACTGAAAGAGTTGCCATGATTTGTACTCAGGGATGTTGCTTAAATGATTATAAGGGTCCCTCTCTCCAGCCCTTCAAGTCTACAATTCTGTTTAATAAAGGTACATGGGCTACGGCACTCACAGAGGAAGTCAGATAGCCAATCTGGCTGTTTGTAGTGTACTATAGCAACACACAAAGTGTTGAGAGCTACCAGACTGAGGACTGTCCAGTAAAAGGCCTGAGTTTTGACCATTCGGCGGATATAGAAACGCAACCTCCGCTCCTTTTTGTGAAAGAAAGTGGCATTTTCCAGCTTGGCACTTCTGATACTGGCTCGAGCAAAGGGTGAACCTGCCAAGAAAAGAAAGATATTAGGAGCAGAGGGGCCTTTAGGGTAGAACATGCCAGACTTAGGGTTGCCAACCTCCAGGTCCCTACCTGGAGCTCTCCCAGAATTACAACTGATTTCCAGATGACCAAGATCAGTCCCCCTGCTTTGGAGGGTGGACTCTATGGCATTATACTCTGCTGAGGTCCCTCCCCTCCCCACCCTCCCAAGGCCCCACCCACAAAACCTGCATGTAATTCCCAACCCAGAACTGGCAACCCTAGCCAGACTGGCTGAGCCCTGTGGTCCATTCAACGTAGTATCCTATCTTAGACAATGCCAGTATCTGCAGTCCCATATCTTGCACTAAGCAGAGGCATGGAGAATTTCATCTCAAGCAAGGTCTCATTTTGACTCTCAAAATGCAGAAACAAGCTCTACACAGAGAAGGGGCCGCATCAGCATTCACAGGGTGTGGCATGATTAGCTATACCAGCTTTGAAGGGCATTGATACAGACCAAAAGAACACCTATAAAGCATTAAAAGAGACCTCGTTGTTCCACAGGTTCCAAAGATACTACAAAAACTGGACACATGCTGACAGGGCATTCTGGGGTAGTTCACAGTCCTTGCAATTGCTGTCTTGGAAACAAGAATGGCAATGAGCACAGCGACTGCTTCTGGTTAGAAAGTTCAGCACTGGAGGCACTGGAATATCTCTATCAGAACTGCGGCACCTGCATGTGCACAAACCCAGAATTTTTGTGCTCCACAAAGAAACCCCTGCCTGCCCCCAAGGCCAATCTGACCTACCCACTGAGGAGATGTCAGCCAGTGGGTCATCTGCTTCCTCTGGGTTCAGCAGGTCTGTCTTGCTTTTCTTGATTGTGGCCCTCCGAAGAGCTCCAACAATAAGAACATGGCAAAAGAAAAAGACGTTATCCTCCGGGTCCCTTGAGCAGCCCCTTTACACCAAAGGTAATTCACTCAACTAGACTAACAGGCATTCTCTGCAACCTGGAGTCAAACTAGACATGATGGTCTCCAAGCCCAGACAACAGACCTCTCTGCAGCCACCCTCTTCCTTCAACTGTCCCCTGAGAGGATGGGCCAGAATTTTCACACTATTCTTCTATAAATAACATTCAGGGTGCAAGCCCATGCACACTTACTAAGGAGTAAGCCCCACTGAATTCAGAGTATACAGATTTAGGATTACACTGTTACACTTGTTGGCAAAGGCCACATTCCCCTCTGGTTAAATGTAGTTATTATAGATCAGATCTACCTATCAATGGGACTGTGAGCCTTCTACTATGGATGCTACACCTATTCTCTCACATGACATACATGTGGAAGATTGTGGCTTACCATCGAAGGGGTGACGAGGTTCTCCTTCTATGTCATCTTCAGCCAGAATCACTTCTTCTATGAAAAAGGTAACTGAAATTAAGCTGAGCTTTGGCATTAAGATAGGTAAGGCAAGCTGGCAAAACAATCATAGCTACAGATCAAAGGAATCAACATTTCAGCTAGTTAAAGGATAGGCTTTAGTTGACTCCTGGAAGACCAAGGATAGCTGGACAGCATATCTTCCCTGACTAACAGCTAGTTATTCCTCCAGAGTGTGTTGAAGAGTAATAATATAATAATAATGTTACTTAATGAGAATGCATTTTTTCATTTCATAAGTTGCTTCTTGACCTGTTTTTTAAAGTTGAAAAGCTACTAACAAAAAACAAATGTCTAAAATTATAATTATATCTTCTTTGATGCTGATTTTTATATTATGGTTGCCGCTTTGAAACACTGATTATGTGGAGAGGGGCGGGGCTGCACAGCAGCGACATGGTCTGCATCGGGCTTTGCTCCCGGGCACCACTGGCACTTTGTTCCTTTAGAGGAGTTTTCGGGGCATCCCAAAATCCCGCTAGACCTCCTGGAGCTAGACCTCCTGGAGGGAGGTCTAGCGCAAGGGACTTGATTCCAGTCCCCCGTGAGTGGCAGCAAGCAGGTGGATAACAGGGATCGTCCCAGAGGCAATGGAACGAGGCAGCACAATCATGGCAGCCATGATTGGCATTAGCTGTGAACTCCCCAACAAGAGAGAAATATTGAGCCTCATCCACAACACCGAAGATTTCTACCATGACTACTTGTAAAAAGCAACACTGAAGAACTAAATGACCCTTTGATTAAGCCCCATTAACATTCCAAAAGGACTAGGAAAGGCGAGGGGGAATTCCCTTCTCCTTCCTCATTTAAGCAGCCAGCACGAGATAATAAGTAATCCCGTACCAAAATCACATGGGGGCAAGAAAATTAAAAAACCTGCTGTTTAAACTCAAGCTGTTTCTGTTACTTTTGGGACAGATTAGTAATTTTTCTTCTGGTTTCTCTCTGGATTAAAAGGATTTACCGAAACTTTATATAGACTCTTAAAGAAAAAAAAAATCTATTACTTCTACTGGGAATATATTCCACTAAAAGGCTCTACAGTTTTTTTTCTGGAAAGAAAGACATTTCAAAGGTTTTTTTTACTGAAGCTATAATCCTGCACTGTTTAGACTTTATGCCAGCCATCTAGGGACTTCAGAGTGTTTTGGTTTGCTGGGTGGAGCTGGGGTTTTGGACTTTGCAGCAAAATGAGCGTACAAGATTCATTTTAAAAAATGCCAGGTGACATAGATACAGACAACCCTGCTGATGTTTTTGAGTCTGAGGCTTTTTGGGAGGAGCTTAAATATTCAACTGCTGATGCAGTCACCTTGGCAGTAGAGAAGGTTTTTGATTCACTGTTACAAAAAACAGAATATATTAGTCCAAAGTACAACTGAGATGGAGGAACCCCAGAGCCAAATTTGTCAAGAGACAGTTAAAGATCAGAACTACAAGCAAGCAGATACATTTCCTAGAAAGACTTACAGCAGGGCATTACATACATTGAGAAAAAGAGATAAAATTGATTTTCAAAAAGGACCAGAATTTGTGGAATTCTCAAACGTTTCAAGAACTGATTACAGATGGCGAGTCCTAAGAGAAAGCCTTTCTACTTATAAGACTAAAAGACATAAAATTAAAACCTTGTTGAAAAGAAGAAACCAGCAAAAGATTAAGAGAATGAAGTTCTATAAATAAAATGGGTTAAAGAACCTCTTGGTATGCATAACTGGTTAAGATTGGATAGACAATATGTAAGTTGAACTTGATGTACACACACACAAAAGTAAAGAAAGGAAAAATGTAGGGAAAATCTATCTATTTGAGGCCCCAGTCACACGAGTGAGATAATCCGGGGGAGAAGTGAGGCTGATTTACTCCAGAGTAATTGGACCAGCATTTGCGCGATCACACAGGTTTGCAAAGCTGCAGGCGCAGGTCACCACTGCGTGATCAGATGCAACCGTAGGTGTGGGAATTTTTTTGCCGTTTTTTCCTGATGCATTTAAACGGGGGATCAATGAATCGCATCTCCGCCCTGAGGGCTTCCTACAGCAGTATGCGTTGATGCGCATACTGAGAAGGGGAAGAAAACAATGGCATGGCATTGGGATAGTCTGATCAGACTATCCCCGACCCCATGAGTGCATGCTGGAGCGATCACATGGGGAAAGTCCATCTTTGGCCTGTAGCAAACCTGTTTGCTACCGGACTTTCCCCAGTACCTTTTAACTCCACTTTTTTGGCGGAGAGAAACGGGTTGCCGACAGGTGTGGGACACTTGCCAGATGTTCTGGTGTGATCGCGCCCTTAAAATCTACATGGCATTCATGCCTATCGTGCAGCTAATACTGCATGTGATTGGGGCCTGAATCTGTTTCCTCTTCCTAAAGAAGATCAGTATAAATTATACAGGTAATGTTTATAGTAGAAGATATTAAAAGGTATAGTAAAATATATAAGCAAATCCTGTTTAGGGGACTTTGTAATGCAATAAGATTGGAACCATATTAAAAAAGTAAATATATTGATGGGAAAAGTAATACCTAAAATAGGCAGGTAAAGGATTATAAGAAGAGAGAATAGAACTTGTATGCTAGTTAATCTATTTCTGAAATCTTAACCAATACCTCAATGTATTTGTAGAAAATACAGTACAAATGTTTAAATAATGGTTTAATAGACGTAAATATAAATTTTAAAATATAGAGTTGAAAGAATTTATAGTTGGCTGAATGGTAGAAAAATAGATATTTAGATCTCTATGTATGAGGGAATTTACTAGATATTAAGCAAAAATTACTCTCATGTATGTTTGTCTGTCTAAAAATAATAAAAATTGTTAATTAAAAAAAGAAAGAAACGCTAATGATGTATATATAAAGTTTACTGAAATATTGTAGTCATTGTATTTCTGCTTTTTCAAATGTATTATTTTTTGTTTTATTTATGTTAGTTACTTCAGGTAAATTCTGGACAGTGTGAAGTATGCATTTTAAAAATAAATATAAATAAATAACAGCCATGTGGCCAAAGCTATCCTACTCAGAAACAATGAGTGATAAATAAAAGCCTGATACATGGAAGACTAGTTTTCTGCAGTTGCCTTGTGGGTATTGCAATATACACATTACAGGATTCTCCCCAAACTCAATTAATACAACTACTACTGCTACTACTATTATAATATTATTATAACTCATGACCTGGCTACAATGATCCATGAAGTGGTCACTTCCAGATTGAACTATTGTAACTCACTCTATGCAGGACTACCATTGTATCTGATTTGGAAATTGCAGTTGGTGCAGAATGTGGCAGTGCGTGGTGCACATTCGGCCTGTGCTTTGTGAACTGCACTGGCTGCTGATAGAATTCTGGGTCGTTTCAAGGTGTTGGTACTTACCTTTAAGGCCTTAAGCAGCCAGGGACGAACATACTTACAGGACTGCCTTTCTCCATATGTGCCCCGTCGAGCCTTGTGCTCATTAGATCAACACTTACTGGTGATCCCCAGCCCAAAAGATGTCCATCTGGCCTCAACCAGGGCCAGGGCCTTTTTAGCCCTGGTCCCACCCCAGTGGAATAAGCTCCCACTGGAGATCAGGGCCCTGTGGGACCTTTTACAGATCTGCAGAGCCTGTAAGATGGAGTTCTTCTGCCAGGCTTTTGGGTGAGACAGCGGATGTCACATGTCATCTGGCCCCTCCTGTTACCATCCTGTTACCTCTCTGTTACCATCTATATTATGGTCTTCAATTTTCGAGGACACAGAATGATAATCACCTTGGCTTACCCAAGGTAGGGTACTTATAATCAGGGGTCCTTTAGTAGAAAAAGAGGTGCAGGAGCTCATTAGCATATCTCATTAGCATAACTCATTAGCATAACTCATTAGCATATGCCACGTCCCCTGACATCGCCAGAAGTGTGTTAGAAAGGGAATGTCAGTTTCAGCCCCATTATATCCTATGGGCCATTGAAATCAATGGCAAAAACTCATAGGGTATATGAGGGGCTGGAGGAAAGGGGGTTCAAGAAAGAGGCTCCAGACTTGCAGGGTAGCTGCTGGGGCCTCTCCTCGAAATACCCCCTAAGTTTCAAGAAGATTGGACCACGGGGTCCAATTCTATGGGCCCCCGAACAGATTGTCCCATCCCCTCCATTGTTCTCTATGGAGGGAAAAAACGTTAACTTTTTTCCTACCATAGAGAACAATGGAGGAAATGGGCTTAAGAAGGGTGCAACTCTGCTTTAGGACTGTGCTGCTATGTCATGCAGTTCCTGTTCACTTTTGTCAATTTATTAAGCAAAAGCTGAAATCAGTACATTATCTAAGAGTCCATCAGTGATAACAAGTGCACAAAATTGGGTGTTTGTTCACATAAGAATATCCAAACATTTTTCAACTCAAATGTTTCCATAGCAAAATATTTATATTGCATTTATTTTATTTTTGTCCTTGTACACAAAAGAGTATTTTTCTGAAATTAAATGCTTGGCTGAAAGAAGCAAAGCCGAATTACTTTTTTCATAATCATTTTTTAAACAAAATCATTATAATTCCATGAATAACCTTTCAATAAAATAAACCTTTCAAATGCTACCTTCAATTGGATCCTAACAGCTGAGATTTTTCCTCTAATTTTGAAAATGTTTAATGAAACAAGTAAAATCATGGCGATTATTTAACAAAGTAGTTATAAGTTAAGTCTATTTGCAGATGACATAGTACTTTATATTACACAACCTGAACAATCCCTCCCAAGCTTAAACCAATTTTTAGGGAAGTATGCAAATTACACAGGTTTACAGGTAAATCATTCTAAAACTATTTTATACCCGGTTAATTTAAAGCAATCAACAATGAGTAATATCTCACGTAAATTTCCGTATAGTTGGTCTTGAAGCGTTTGGAAATATTTGGGGGTAAAAATCCCATTAGATCTCAAGGACCTAGATCATTAGAGAATCTGATTCAGCCCGTGGCTGCCCTACTGGCCAGTCCTGAGCTGGCGGAGCTTTGCTCCGCCTCGCTCCGGCCCCAACAGACCCCTGCTTATAATTTGGAATTTCTTATGAGATCTAGCCATTTCTGCCTTTAATTGTCTAACACCAGGGCACCATTGTAATAGTTGTGATGTAGTTTGATCACCATCATTTAAGGGTTAAATTTATAGTTTTGATTTTATAGTTTTATATTAATGCTGTAACCCACCCTGAGCCCACTTGCAGGAAGGATGGGATAGAAATTAAACCAAATAAATAAATAAATAAATAATACATCAGTCATGCATATATAAATTGAAAGGGTGGCTTCATGCACCATAAACTCATCCAGGTGCAAGGCAAGTGGCAACGGAACTAACACAGGAACCAGTTTCCTGGTTTGTCCCTGGAAGTGGCAAGTTCAAAGTCGAATTCTGTGCTACCTTAATGGAAGCAAAAGGTGGTCACATTTTGTACACTGACATTACTCTTCTTCCTGGTTGGGCTGAACTGTATACGTGTAATCTGCCTCTTCCTGCATCTGCCATGCAGAGCAATCAGGATTCAATGTAATTTGTGTGTGGGCATGCCATGCATCCCGTTGAAAAATGAATGAACTGAATGTCCAGTTCCAATGTCCATCAAGTTTCCTACAGTGCAATCTTAAGCAAAGTTAAGTCCCTGGAAGTTCATGGGCTTAAGAAGGGTGCAACTCTGCTTTAGGACTGTGCTGCTATGTCATGCAGTTCCTGTTCACTTTTGTCAATTTATTAAGCAAAAGCTGAAATCAGTACATTATCTAAGAGTCCATCAGTGATAACAAGTGCACAAAATTGGGTGTTTGTTCACATAAGAATATCCAAACATTTTTCAACCCAAATGTTTCCATAGCAAAATATTTATATTGCATTTATTTTATTTTTGTCCTTGTACACAAAAGAGTATTTTTCTGAAATTAAATGCTTGGCTGAAAGAAGCAAAGCCGAATTACTTTTTTCATAATCATTTTTTTAAACAAAATCATTATAATTCCATGAATAACCTTTCAATAAAATAAACCTTTCAAATGCTACCTTCAATTGGATCCTAACAGCTGAGATTTTTTTTTGAAAATGTTTAATGAAACAAGTAAAATCATGGCGATTATTTAACAAAAGCCTCACTCGGGGAAACAAACAAACACCAGTCCTGTTCACAAATGGTATTCTATTCAATTAGATTGAATGGTATTCTATTCAACACTCGGGGAAACAAACAAACACCTGTCCTGTTCACAAATGGTATTCTATTCAACTAGAGGTGAAATGAACAGTTCTGGGAAAAGAAGGGAAGTACAGCAAGGAGGACACATACGAGAGACAAAGAAAGAGTACTGACCCGCTTTGGAGATCCACTCCATGTAGCCATTGAGTTCCCGTTCAATCTGCTGCTGTCTTCTTAGCTTCAGAAATGCTCGTCGGTTCTCCACTCGCTCTCTTTCTTTGGCAAACTCCCTGTAGATAGAGATAGGACAGCTCGTTAAAGGTTCTTCATTGCTTGGCCTTATCTCAAGGAGGTACAGAAACGGCATATAGGCAAAATAAAATAAAATAAAAACATGGATTAAAGGAAGGAATGGATCCAGGTATCATCATTCCCAGTTAACATTAAACTTTGCTTACTTTGCAGGGCTTAGAATAGCAATAACATGCCTAGCTACATATACTTACCCAGAAAGCACCCCCAGCACAAGGTTGAGCATAAAAAAGGATCCAATGATGATGAGGGGGATGAAGTACAACCAGTTCCAAGCATTCCCTGAGGCATCGTTGCTCTGCAGAAGGGAGACAGGGTGGGAGGGTATTTAAAATGTTGGGAAGCTCAAGTCATGAAACCATGAACATACTCATGATAGGCTTAAACCAAAAACCAAAGGTTTGGGAGCTAGCTTCACAGCATGCCAACACACCAACATGGACTTGGACAATATAGCCAACTCAAGAATCAGCCAGCCAGCCTAGTAACCAACCTGCCTGCTTCCAGTTCTCTGCCACCTGAACAAAATATGGGCTGTGCAGTGCGGGATGAGCTATCTGTTCTCTGGCTGTTCCTTATTTCAAAATGCCAGAATAGCCTCCAGCCTATAAACCAAATTTGTGATCCTGGTGCCTTCTGAGTGAGTTCTCAAAGTAGTTGGGACCATGGGAACCTCTGCATACATGAGGTCCTTTATGGCAGTCATCCTAACTGCTACTGTTACCACTTGGATCAAGCGAATAGGAAGAATCAATAGCTATTCAAAAATACCTGTACTCAGGGCTCTTTTTCTAGAAAAAGCCCAGCAGGAACTCATTAGCATAATAGGCCACACCCCTGACAGCACAGCACATTAGCATATTAGGCAACACCCCCATGTTACCAGAAGTGTGGTCATCCAGCCACACCCACTTTTTGCTTCTTATTCTGTTTACCTTGTTTGTTGTCAAAACGGTTTTGACAAAACCAGTGAAAACATTATTTGTTGGAGATCCCTGATCCAAGTACTGACCCTGATAAACTTCTGAGAGATTATAAAATTGGGCTAAACCATACAATTTCACATCCCAGCATCCAGACAAAGAGGGGGGAAAGGATGGAACAAGGTGGTGCATTGTGGAATGGGCATGAGAGGATGAAGAACTTGTTTATTTCAAATATTTTTGTCCCATCTATACAAAATCTTGCCTGAACCAATATTTTATATCCAACAATTATTCCCACACTGGATTGGAATCAATTCCTAATGTGCTGTCAAGTCGCAGCTGACATATGGCAACCCCCATAGGGTTTTCAAGGCAACAGATGCCATTCCCTGTCCCTACCTGGACTTTCTTGGTGGTCTCCAATCCTACTTAGCTTCCAAGATCTGATGAGACAGGCTAGCTAGCCTGGGTCATCCAAGTGAGGGCAAAAAAACAGATTAGGGGAGCTTTCTGTTAGAATCCACTCCTCCCCCAATCCCCCATTTCTCAGGCATCAAAACTTATTCCTTCTAGGTAAATCAATTATCTTCCTTCCTTCCTTTGGGATATGTTGCACTATCAAAATCACCCTTCTGGATTCAGTGGCTAGGGAAGTCATCATGTAACTGGCAGATGTGTGTGGAGCAGAGAATGTGGATTACATGGTCAGCTGGACAAGTGATGTTTAAGATATGCTTCTTGCAACCTTGACACTCAAAGTCAGCAGGCACCAATTTGGTCATAGGGTGAATCTCTACCTCAGCATGTCCTAGAGTTTATTTATTTATTTACTTAAAATATATATTAGCTGTCTTTTTTCCTTACAAAGTTCAACAGTTTACAATATAGATAAAATACATAAAATAGAATACAGAAATACATAAAAACCAAAACCAGTTCTGAGATCAAATGATGACTGCCTTACAGTGCAATCCTGAACAGAATTACAACACCCTCTTAAATCCAGTGAAGTCTTTTGGCTTAGAAGGCTGTAACCCGTAGGGTGACATCTAGGCAACCCCAAGCCCCCTGATTTAGTTGCCAACCTCCAGGTGGAACCTGGAGATCTCCTGTTGTTGCAGTTGGTCTCCAGATGACCGAGATCAATCTCCCTTTGGGGTTTGGATTCTGTGGCATTGTACCCTGCTGAGGTCCCTCCCCTCCCCAGGCTTCCCCCCAAAATCTCCCAACCCAGAGCTAGCAACCCTATCCTGGTGAGGAGAAGTAAAAAACAGGTTTTCTCTGCTGTTTTCTCCCCTTCTGAAGGCTTCTGCTGCCCAGCCGGGCCCACACACCCTGGATCTCCAAGCAGCTTTGCCATTTGGGAGGTCAGAAGCGTGGGGCAAGTCTGGGTGGGAGATGCTTTCAAAGGGACCCTGAAGGCTTCTGCTGCCCAGCCAGGAGCCGCGCAGCTGATTTCCAAGCAGCATTGACGTTTGGAGATCAGGTGCACAGGGCAGGTCCCGCTGCAGGGGCGAGGGGCTGCATTGACCTTTCAGAGTTAAAGGACGAGATCCCAGGCCTGGGGGAGGGGGGAATCCCGCACGCCTGCTTCTCCAAGCAGGAATCCCTCACACTTGGAGAGCAGGCAAAAAGGGCTGCGTTGGCCATTAGGATTTAAAGGGGGAAATCCCTCGCGCCTGCTGTCTGAGAAGGATGGGTGCCGGGTGCTCCTGCCTTGCAAAAGGCGATCTCGCCTTTTACAAGACAGGAGCCAGCAGTCCCTGCTCAAGGGGGGGGGGGCAACAGTGGGAAGGCTTCCTGCCCCCACTGCTGGACCTTCTGAGGGCACCTGGTGTTTTTGGCCACTGTGTGACACAGTGTTGGACTGGATGGGCCATTGGCCTGATCCAGAATTGGCTTCTCCTCTTATGTTCTTATGTTCTTAAGGAGAGCGGGCGCCTGGAGCTCTCGCCTTTTACAAGGCAGGAGCCAGCAGACCCTGCTCGAGGAGAGGGGGCGCCTGGAGCTGCCACCTTGCAAAAGGCAATCTCCCCTCTTTCAAGGCAGGAGCCAATGCCCCCCCGGGCTCTGAGAGGGACCGGCTGCTGGGCAGCTGCGCCTTCTCCAGCTCTGGCAGGGGCCTAGAAGGGGGAACCCCCCTCCCCCCCAGCTCTGAAACTTTGCTTACCCTTCCCTGCTGGCTCCTCGTCCTTGGGTGGCCCAGCCTGTGTGCCTTTCACGTTGGAGGGTCGGGCGGGCTCAGCTGCAATCCAACTGGCTCGTCTGCAGCCAGAGACTGTGAAGAAAGACCCAACAGCAGGGGAAGCCTCCGGCCGCATGGGGCCAAGCAGGGGGCGGGGCCAACTTGGAAGCCAGCCGGAACGCTGTTCCTGTGCGTTCCTGTTGAAATTTAGCCCTGCCTGTACTTATGTACTTCTTTGAGAAAGTGCTTTGAAAAAATTAGTATTTGAAAAAGAATTTCAAAAGCAGATGTTTTAAAAGCAGCAAGAGCTAGAGAAGAAATACCAAGGCAATGGAAGGCATTTTGTGAGTCCTCCAAATGCTGTGACCCTTTGGGCCCAACAGGCTCTCCATCAGCACGGTCTGTTTGCCAGTGCAAAGGCATGTAGGATCTCCCTCATTGTCACAGCACTGTAGTGTGTATCTGAGGAAAGCTGGTGCGACTGCTGAAGAATGCCTCTGCAGCACTTTAATGTGTGTGAATCTTGGAAATGTTTTTTAAAATACCAGTCCCACTAAAAGCTTTTCTTATTAGTTGTTTTATTTATTTGTTTGTTTGTTTATTTATTATTTCGACTTTTACCCCGCCCTCCCTGGCGAAGCGAGCTCAGGGCGGCTCACATAAAACCAATAAAACCAATAAATATTTCAGTACAAAAAATACATTGAAATAACACTACCTAATAACAATTTAAAACCATTCAATGGCGATTCTCTGAATAAAATGCATTCACACGCAGTCAGCAGTTCTACTGCTCTAGATAGCTTCTAACTCTAGGTCAGCCCAGAGGCTATTGGAAAGCCTGCCAGAAAAGCTTTGTTTTCACGGTCCTGCGGAACTGTGAGAGGTCCCACAGGGCACTGATTTCACCTGGGAGCTCGTTCCAGTAAGCTGGAGCTGCTAAGGAAAACACCCTGGTCCTAGTCGATGTCAACCTGGCTTCCTTTGGACCAGGGAGGGGCAGGTGATTTTGTAGTCCTGATCAAAGTGCTCTCTGGGGGACATGCGGGGAAAGGCGGTCCCTCAGGTAGGCAGGTCCCTGACCATAAAGGGCTCTAAAAGTCAAAATCAGCACCTTGAAGCGAATCCGGAACGCTGCTGGCAGCCAGTGCAGTGCCTTTAGCACAGGCTGAATGTGCTTCCGCAAAATGAGGCCCATAAACAGCTTGGTCGCTGCATTTTGCACCAGCTTCAGCTTCCGGAGCTGCAACAGGGGCAGCCCCATGTAGAGAGTGCAGTAGTCCAGCCTTGAGGTGACCATTGCATGGATCACTGTCACCAGATCACTGCATTCGAGGAAGGGAACCAACTGCCTAATCAGCCAAAGATGATAAAAGGCTGCCTTGGCAGTGGCTGCTACCTGGCCTCCATTGTTAAGGAAGCATCCAGGAGCACTCCCAGACTCCTCACCTCCGGCGCTGGCACCAGTGGTGCCCCATTGAAGGCCGATAAAGGGATCCCTACCCCCGAGGCGCTCTGATTCAGGCACAGGACCTCAATCTTCATCAGATTCAATTTCAGTCGGCTCAGTCTAAGCCATCCTGCTATGTCCTATAGCCTATGAACCAGGTCTTCCGGGCTAGAGTCAGACTGGCCGCCTAACAACAGATAGAGCTGGGTGTCATCCGCATATTGGTGACACCCTAGCCCATACCTCCGGGCAATCCAGGAAAGGGGGCGCATATAGATGTTAAATAGCATCGGTGAGAGCACCGCCCCTTGAGGCACTCCACAGACAAGTGGATGCCTTCGAGACAGCTGCTCCCCGATAGCCACCCTTTATTTGTGATCTTGGAGGAAGGAGACAAGCCACTGCGGGGTATGCCCCCAAATCCCCATGTCAGCAAGGCAGTGGGCAAGTAACTGGTGGTCAACCGTGTTGAATGCTGCCAACAGGTCTAACAACAACAGCACCGCCATCCCGCCCCGGTCCAGATGCCTCCAGAGGTCACCTGTGAGGGTGACCAGAGCCATCTCTGTCCTGTAGCCTGGATGGAAGCTGAACTGGAAGGGAACAAGAGTGAAGGTGTCATCCCCAAAGCTCTGCAACTGTACCACCACCGCCCTCTCTATTAATTTGCCTAAATAGGGCAAATTGGAAACTGGTCGATAATTCGCCAATTCAGCCGGATCCAGAGATGGTTTCTGAAGGAGGGGGTGGACCATTGCTTCCTTGAGAGCCTCTGGGAACCGCCCCTCAGTGAGGGACTTGTTGATAATATCCCTAAGGTCCCCTTGAAACCCCTCACGGCCTGCTTTAATTAGCTAGGAGGGACACAGATCAAGGCTGCATGTGGTTAGACGTACAGTTGAGATCAGTCTATCAACTTCCTCTAGACTGAGTGAACTGAAATAATCCAGAATGGGACCAGAAGACGTGCATGGAGCCTCAAGTTCGCTTACTGTCTCAACTGTGGCAGGAAGGTCGTGGCGGAGTGACAAGATTTTATCTGCAAAGTAGCTCACAAAAGCCTCAGAGCCAGTGTCCAAATTCCTCATGTTTTGACTGCCCTGTGGCAGGATTGTTAGAGACCGAATCGTTCTATATAATTGTGCTGGGTGTGAGCTAGCAGAGGCAATTGTGGCTGTGTAGAACTCCCTCTTCGCAGCTTTGACTGCCGTCTCATAGGATCTCATAAACGTCCTATAAGATGCTCTTGCAGCTTTGTTGCGAACATGCCACCACTGTCTCTCTAGCCGTCTGAGTCTTTGCTTCATCAGCTCAGCTCCTGGGTATACCAAGGAGCCAGCCTAGAGCAAGGGCGTAGAGGGTGCAGAGGGCATCTAGGAGTGATCTCGTCGACGACTGCCGAGAGTTGGTCATGCTTATCCTTGATTAGTACATCTAATGAGCCACCTGGGGGCAATGGATCCCAAAGAGCCACCTGAAGCCGCACAGGGTCCATTTGGCTCCATGGGCAAGTTAAAATACACTCACTGCCCAAACAGGTTTGGGGTGTCACATTCACCCAGGCCTTCAGGGCATGGTGGTCCAATTATGGAACTGCCATTGCAGTAATCCATCCCACTGTAACCCCCACCGCGAAGATCAAATCAAGCGTGTGACTGGCTTGGTGATTGGGGGTTGTTACATATTGGGACAATCCCAGCACCACCATGGATGACACCAGGTCCATCGCCTGTGAGGAAGCTGCATTGTCGGCATGGACATTGAAGTCACCCAACACTATCAGCCTCGGGTGCTCCAACGCCCAGCCCGACACGGCCTCCATCAGGGATGACAGGCTATCAGGCGGTCCAATCAGGTGCACCAACCAGACAGCCAAACTCTCCCCAGCTTCCCACACAAAGATTGTGAGCCTCAGAGCTGGGAGTGCCCTGAAGGAATAAGCCTCCTGAATGAACAGAGCCACTCCTCCCCCCCGCCCCATAGTCTGCGATTGGTGAAGGACTGAGAACCCGGGAGGTGCCAATTGGGAGAGCGCAACTGTCTCCCCTTCTTGTACCCAGGTCTCAGTCACGCAAGCCAGATCCGTGTCCTGCTCCAACAGAAAGTCACGGAGGACTGAGGTCTTATTATTTATGGACCTGGCATTGCACAACACCAATGTCGGAGTGGGGTTATTAATCCTTGCCCTACTACCTGCCACCTTTGGGATGGGATGAAGGCTGGAAGGTGGCCAGGCATCTCTCTTTCTCTGCCCCCTTCCCTTCCATTTCTGCCTGGTCCCACCACTATACTTTCCCCTCCCCAGGAGCTCTGATATTCCCTGGCCCACCATTCTCAGCTGCCAATGATCTTCGCTACCCTGAGCCTCAGATCTTTGATCTGTGAACAGATGATATACCCTAGACAGTGATGTTAAGAAGTGTTCCTGCTTACGGACTATCACCTATTCTGCCTTTAATAATACGCCCTGACCACTAAATTCACTCTAAGTTCCATCAGCCCATACAATTAAACCACATAGCCTCTAATTGCCTTTTTCTCTCCCTATCTATATAGATTTTCCCAGCTGTGATACTTAACTGTAGATTGTAAGAATTCAGACTGGGACAGCAATACACATAAACTCCAGTCTCCAACACTGATGTAGGAAGCTGGATAGGAGGGCTATAGTGCAGTAGTAGAACGCATAATTTTTATGCAGAAGGTCCCAGGTTCAGTCCTTGATCTGAAGCCCTGTAGACATGTTGCAAATCAGAACAGAATACTAAACTCTATCAACCAATCAGATGACCTAGCATACACCCTCAAGAATGTCTTTGGATTATAGGCCAGTAGATCTAATCCCATATGTTTTTATGAATATCTGAAAGGTTGTCAAAACAGACCTGGTGAGATAGGAAACTGGTACTCCTCTTGTACATCTGAGCAACCTCCTTCACATCACAACTGACCTAGTGGTCTTTAAGACATGGACACAGATTGAGGATTTGAGCCTTATTTGTCAAATATCCACTTTTGCTTTAGATAATATTTCCCTCTCTCTACTGGTACCAGAACCCAGAAGTTCCATCTTTTTGTTCTAATTCTTACACACTATGCTGATCAGAGTTAGGATTTTTGATTTAGAACATACCTTTCTCTAATCAGCTGTCTTTTTAGAGCCAAATATAGAAATGAGACATTTTTAGCCCCTTCCCCCTGCTCTCTGCTTTATATACTGGTATTAAACACTATTCACAATACAGTTCCAGCCTTGCTCTGTGTATGCAGCAACTTCTCAAGCAGATAACAGATTTCTCTCTTCTTTGTCCTGAAAGCCAACATTAGTAGCAGGTCAAAGGTTTGCCCCAAGGAATGTGCTAATGGAACAACCCGTTTTGTGAAGCCTGGCTACTCAGCAGTGGCTGGAGGAGGCTTTATATAGATTGCAGATATGTGAGCCACTAACAACGCCTTGTCCCCATTTCTCTCTGCTAAATATAGGCTGAAGAACAAAAAGAGCTTTTGCAATGTGGCAGCTGGTGAGCCTCAGCCTTCAGGAGAGTGCTAAGGTGCTAAGTGACTTTATGTGGCCATAAAGGTCTCTGTTCCCACTCGAGTGGCATGTAAATCTGATGTATATCTGACCTCATCCTTCCTACAAAAACAGGAATTACAGTTGATCCTGTTAGTGGAACAGTAACCCAAACTTCAAGTAGTTTCCAGTTATCTGCTCTCACCTGTGTTCAGTCTCATTCATTTTAGTTTTCCTCCACTTGGTTTGCAACTGTCTACTTAACTATTTCATTGTTCAAAGTTCCTCAATAAACCCAGGAGGAGAGAGGGTGATCAGAGGCAACTGAGTCTACTCCAGGACATCTTTGCATTTCACAGGTCAACCAGAACTGAAGAAGAAGAAGAGAAGAAGAGATTGGATTTATACCCCGCCCTCCACTCCCCAAGGGAGTCTCAGAGCGGCTTACAAACTCCTTTTCCCTTCCCCTCCCCACAACAGACACCTTGTGAGGTAGGTGGGGCTGAGAGAGCTCTTTCCCAAGCTGTCCTTGAGGGAACAGCTGGTACAGAGCTATGGCTTGCCCAAGGTTATCCAGCCAGGTGCAAGTGGAGGAGTGGGGAATCAAACCCGGTTCTCCCAGATTAGAGTCCGCGCACTTAACCACTACACCAAACTGGCTCTGAAACAGGAATGTCATCCTTGCTGACCAGAAAAATCTCCAAGAGCTGTCAACAGACCCTACAGACTTACCAGGCTCTTGTGGGGGACCATCATAACTGACCCCCTACCCTTGAGGAGATTTTGATCGTGAAGTAATGTGGTGATCCTTACAAGAGAGACTAAAGAACTCCCCAACATCAAGCCATGTCCTTTACAGCCAGAGAAAACCAAATCAAACCTATGATACACATAAGGACCAGCCCCATAAATGATTCTGAGAGCTTCTTCCTACCTAATGATTTTAAGTGAAATTATTGCATCTATGAGTCAAACCTATATTTAAAAGTAAGCTAAGTACTAGTTTACAATGGTGTAGTGTACAGGCGACACTATTTCCCATTATGGGATTATTCAACACAATGATTTATAACTATACACATGAACTCATTCCATGATGCCTGTAAGTGTGATCCTGCTGTGCAATTTCTACATTGTTTAACACACCATGTTTACATTTATGTTTCGTTTCAGCTCTGTTCAGATTTCCACAATCCACATCCTATTGCTTTATTCATTGGATGTCCCATCCTGTTGATTGAATTGACTGTGTAACCCACCTTGAGTCTCAATGAGATGGGTGGACTAAAGCAACATAAATAAATACATAAGTAAAAATAGAAGAGCATTGTCTGAAGTGATTTGAAGGTTCTACATGCCATCACTTGATGCCGCTCTCAACAAGGGCCAAACCAGATGTTACAGCATACACGGGTCTGACCTATGGACACTGGCACCATTTTAGAGGGGAAGCTGGCCACTAAAAATGCTGTGAGGACCTGATCCTGATCTTGTCCCTCCCCCTGTGTGCCTTTTCAGGTGCTGAAACAGCCCCCCCCCCAGTGGCTCTGGGGGAAAGATTGCCAGGTCCGGCCACACTGGTCCTTCCACGGCATTTTTACACGGCCAAGTTCAGCTCTAAAATGGCATTGGGGCCCACAGGTTGGATATGTGGATGCTGTAACATCCAAATGATGCCTTCTTGCATTAACTGGTCCTAAGAAAGAATGAGCATCTGAGAGTGGTTGACCAGTGACTTACTCTTTCTTTGAAATATGCATATGCATGCATTCTTGTTCCACATTGCATTCTTAGATATGTAAGTGATTTGTGAACAAAGAAATGCAACATATATTTAACAGCTGGTAGAAGCCCTAAATCAAGACAGAAGGATGTGACAAGGAAAAACACATGATGGTACTGAAACCTTTTTGGACAGAAACTAGTTTTCTTTCCCGAGAGGCTGGAAATTAAAAGTGTGCTGGTTACTTATCCAGGGCACCTTCCAAATCTAGCACAAAGACATGAGACACAGAGAAAGGAGGACAAAGTGGTTACAGGAAATGTGATCTGAGAAAACAGTAAGAAAATAATAAAGCAGCAAAGTCAAGACATTCAGCTTTAAAGTAAATGTATCTTCATTAAATGTGGTACTAACAAAACCATATCACCATCCAACCCTAGCTTACAAAGGCATGGGGAGGATCACAAAATCCTGTCCATCTTGAAATTTTATCGTTTTAGGACCCACAAGATTTATACTGCAGACACAGCAAATAATTTAATTTTAAGGACCTGAAATACATCACTGTCATTAAACATTAAAATTCTATGGATGGAAAACTTTTTACTGACAGCGTACCTCTGGGTGTCAGTACTTTACAAACTATTTCCACATGAATGCACAAGGCTGCAATCACACACGCCAGAAGATCCGACATAGGAACGAATGCCTGATGGATCAAAAGGGCACGATCAGACAGCAACATCTGGGAAGTGTCCCAAAGCCATCAGCAACCTGTGCTGCTCTGCTGCAGAAGTTGAGTTAAAAGACACCGGGGAAAATCCGGCAGTAAATGGGTTGTGACGGGCCACGGACCGACTTTCCACTGTCTGATCGCACAAGCACACTTCTGAACCTCTGGGATGGTCTGATCAGGCCATCCTGCCTGGGTGCCATTCCCCCCCTTCGCAGTATGCACATCATCGCATACCCATAGGGGGCCCTCAAACATTTGGTCCTGCCAGTTGCGTTGCAATGGGTTTAAGCATCCTGCGGTTCTGAAGGGTTTCAGCAGATAAATCCAGGAACACAGAGATGGGTTTATCCTTGTAATGCAGACCTCCTTTCTCCCTAGAAATATCCAAGATTTTTCTCTTGGTGCAAGTGTCTGCAAGCTCTATAATGATGTCACATGAAAGTCTTGTACGATTTGCAAATGGAGGACCCACTCTATGAGCTTTCAGAATATATGGTACAACTCCATCTTCGAGCTGTAGAATCGAAGAGAGCCATGTAGCTATGAAAACTGCCAGCTCAGTTATGCCTTCCTCCTTTTCCTCAATCCCCCGAAATTTCAAATTTCTATCTCTAAATTTATTGTCTAACAACACATTTTTTTCCATTGCCCATTTTTCATACAATTGCAAGCAGCGCAGGCACTCCTGATTAGCCAAGCCAGTCTCCATGGCCGATTCAGCCGTACGAGCTACATCTTGTAAAGTTACCTGCAGTGCTTCAAGCTGATCGGCAAGAGGCTTCAGGGTCACATGCATATCTTCCAAAATATCCCTTTTAAGAGCTACTAGTGTTGAGTGAAAGTCCATTGCGGTAAGCGGCGAAGAGGAAGGCGCCTCCCCAGACATTCCAGTTGTCATATTGCCTTTCTGCTGTGACATAGTCAAAGAATCCTTCACCGAGCTTCCTGTGGTCAAAATGTTTGCACGAGCTTCATAGGCGCTGGAGTAACTTTAATTTTTGTTCCTTCAAGTTTTCCTATAATTTAAGTTTAAATGCGATTGCAGACCCTGATGATAATAGTGGGATTATGGCTGGAGGGCGAGGAGCTCAGTGACTATGCATTTGCCCCCATTCGAGCCAACGCCACGCCCCCCCGGGGGCCCTCGGTGCAGAGGTGTGATTCCTCGTTCATGCGCATGGGAAACAAATGGCAAAAATACCCTGATTCACCCACAGTTATGTCTGATCACACAGTGATGGGCTGAGCCTGCAGCAACAAAGGGCTGTGTGATCTTACAACCATGCGTCTAATTTCTCCGAAGGGAATAGCCTCACTTCCCCTACACTTCCACTACCGCATGTGACCACAACCGAAGCTGCCTTACCACAACCGAAGCTGCCTTACACTGAATCAAACAGATCCTTGGTCTAACAAGGTCAATAATGTCTACTCTGAATGACAGCAACTCTCCAGGGTCATAGGCAGAGGTCTTTTACATCACCTGCTGCCTGATCTTTTTAATTGAGGATGGTGGAGATTGAACCTGGGGCATTATAATTTATTTATGTATTTACTTGATTTATATATCGCCCTCCCCCCAATTTGGGGCTCAGGGTGGTTAACAACTGTAAACACAATTCCAATAAATATGATAAATATATATACAGAATAAAATTTGAAAAACAGTAAAAGCAGCAATATCAAACTAATCAGACAGTGTTAAATATTCCATATCCTTCTCTGGAGAGGAGGAGATGGGGAGGTCAGGCTTAATGGCAGACTGTTGCTGTCCTCAACCACAGGCCTGGCGTGACATCTGTCTCACAGGCCCAGCGGACATGGCTCAGATGCCCTGAATGAGTGCCATGGATATGCCATGTAATGAGTCATAATGTATCTTACGGTTTCTGATTTAATTAGAAAAAATTGTGTACTTTGTATGTATGAACAGTCATGTAAACATGTTTTCCCAGAAGTTATGTGTATTGAGCATCAACACACTATGTTTACCAGCAATCTGATCTGAAAACCCAAGACGGAAAACATGCTGACATGCATTTATTCCAGAAACTGCATTTGTGTTATAAAAAGTAATACATAAATAATCCTTTCCAAGACGGCACCTTTCCTTCAACAGTTCACTGAAGTCCATTTAGAGCTTCCCATTGATGTTCCTATACAATGACAGAGTATAGAAGGGTGCTGTGGTGGCTGTGCCCAGGGTGGTCTTAGCCAATGGGCAACAGGGGCAGCAGCTGCCCTAGGCCCCACTCTTGGGGAGAAGGGGCAACTGCCTGGCAGCTGGATTCCAGCAGTGGGGCCAGCGGTGTAGTGGCAGTGATTCTGGGGACCCATCCAGGACTTTTGCCCAGGGCCCCAGAATCACTAAGACCACCCCTGGCTGGGCCACAACTGGAGAATTCTTTCCTTGGGAGAGTCTCAACAGATCTGAAGCACTGTGAATCTTTGTTATTTCAGTTACTTGAGCCAGTATTGGTAATTGGGCATATAATACAGTAAGTGACGGATCTTAAAAAGTCATTATGCAGGTTTTAAAATAATAGCTTTAGAGCTTTCATTTCCAGTAATGAGACACACATAATATAACTTATTTATGCGTTTTCAGAATAAAAGTAAAAATCGAAACAACATTTTAACTAAATTTAGGAGACAAGAATGATCCAGGAGATTCTCAAGGCCCTACATTTTTACTCTGTCCTTCCCCCATAGAAGAAGAAGAAGAAGAAGAAGAGATTGGATTTATACCCCGCCCTCCACTCCCCAAGGGAGTCTCAGAGCGGCTTACAAACTCCTTTCCCTTCCCCTCCCCACAACAGACACCCTGTGAGGTGGGTGGGGCTGAGAGAACTCTTTCCCAAGCTGTCCTTGAGGGAACAGCTCGTACAGAGCTATGGCTTGCCCAAGGTCATCCAGCCAGGTGCAAGTGGAGGAGTGGGGAATCAAACCCGGTTCTCCCAGATTAGAGTCCGCGCACTTAACCACCACACCAAACTGGCTCTCTCTAGAGGTTAAGGCACATGATTTTCCCTCTGTACTGTCGTCACAACCAACCAGTGACTGGCCCAAGTTTGCCTCTGTGACCACTATACCGTATTGGCTCTGTACCATTCTAACCCAGCTCACAGTGCGAACCCCAGTCGTGAATTAGTGTTCTGTGCCAAGGTTCCTGCTGAGCAGGTAGCTCCGGAGGCCTCCGGCATCTATAGTGCTAGTCTGGTCTGGTATCTCTATCTAATCAAATGCTGCCGAGAAAGGCTGTAATCAGAAAGAGCTCTCTCTTTTTCACCTGTCTCCTTAACAGGCATTTTACTCTTTCAAGCCGCTGCAAACGACACTGTTTTTATTCTCAGAGTGGAGCTTTACTTCAGGCTTGCACTGCCATGTTGGCAGCCCCTGGCACAGACTGAGTTTGGTACTAATTCAGACTTTTATCCGTCAGCAAATTTTCCATCACATGGCTGCCTCTCTGCCAATTCTAGAGAATCTAGGTTTTTGGAATGGAGAGGATGCAATGTGCTTACTCCGCTAATCTCTTCCTGTACTGGAGGCATGTCATCATTGCTCTTTATAGGAGATGAGATCAATCATATCGATGCCCTGGAGTGGAACAAGGGTTCCTGTATGTTTGCTGCAAAGGGATAAATAGAAGCTCTGTGGGGCGATTTCAAGTTGGAAAAATGAGCTGGGGAAAAGTCTTAAACCCTGCCCCCTTTACTTGCAGGGAGGACGGAGTAAAAAATGCAAAATAATAAAATAAATAAAATAAATACTAGCAGCACAGTTCTGATCCAAGCTGAGTCCCTGCATGCTTTCTATTTTAAAAAAATGCTGGGAAGTTTCATGCACAGAATCCCCCAGCATCACACCTGGTTTCATCTTAAAAGGAGGCTTATCAAGGCTATCAAGCTTCTAAACATGGGTAGTGGGCTGCTTTTGGTTTGGTAAGTCCTAAATTGTGTAGGTCTGACAAAGCAGACTACTGCCCAGCTTTGGTTCCTCTAATCTTGGAGTCAGTCAATTCTGTGACCTGGAGCTGAAACACAGTTAAAGCAACTAGAAGCAATTAACATCCTTGGATTCCATCTCCCATCACCTGTGGTGTTTGTTCAGACACCTGTGATGTCTGTTCAAAGCGTCCATACATACTGAAGTCAGTAAAACATTTAGAGCATATATACCAAGATGGAGATGTCTAACAAATTCATCCTTGGGAATTCATTGCCATTATTCCAGGAAGGTTGGAACTCGTCAAGAAAACTGATGCAAAGCAGATCCTCACCCCAGTTCTCTCTTGGAGGGATTCATGGTCACTGACTAATGAAACTTTGCTGGCTGTTACAAACTCATTTGGAAACCGTTGGGGAAAATAGTGAGAGACAGTCCTGGGATAGCAAGCCTTCTTGTCTGCATTAGCTTGATTAGCTCATGGAAGTGAGCATCATTTTGATGTGTAGCACTCTTCCCAGCACTAGCCTCTTGGGAAACTTTATGCAGAGGAATGAAGCCGCTAAGTCCCCAAATGCAGCAGCAGCAGCAGCAGCAGCAAACTCAGAACACTGTATAACGCAAAGCACGAAGAAAGTTTTGGCAGGAGGTAAAGAAAAATATCTCAAGGATCTGCAACCAAAGGACTGAAATATTTTTCAGCTTGCCATTTTCTGTCCTTGTCATTTATAAATGGCTGTGTTCCTAATTTTACACTTGGGGAGAGACCTTTGGGAAAGTTAATAGATGCAGTATTATGCACAGGACACCCCTTCTGACCCATTAGCCAGATGTCCTACCCTGATAGCTCCAAAAATGCTACTCATCCCCCTGTCAGGACAATATTTGTTCAGTTCCTGACATCAGTGATCATTCATAGACACTCACTGAAACAAATCTCACACCGCAGCCTTTGAAGGAAAAAAAAACCCTGAATAGGAATCTATTGGGATTATAGTGAACTAGACAGGGGCTGTGATTCAAAATCTGAGTTAAAAATTTCCTTTATGTACCACACTTTTCCATTCATCATTCTCACTCTTCACCCTGCCTGGGCCTCACACACACACCGCCCTGCACACCTGCACAGGATCAGGCACCCACATATTGGCTTGTTTATGTCAGTGCCAGGGCTCATTTCCTAGCAGAAGCTCCTTTGCATATTAGGCCACACCCCCAAAGTAGCCAATCCTCCAAGAGCTTACAGAGCTCTTCTTACAGGGGCTACTGTAAGCTCTTGGAGGATTGGCTGCATTAGGGGTGTGTGGCCTAATATGCAGAGGAGCTCCTGCTAGGAAATGAGCCCTGTGCACTTGCACATTTATAAGTACCTTAACATAAGCTGCTTCCACACAGAGGTTTCTGTCTGCTTTGATGACCAAACTGCAGTGATTGCTATTGAAGCATCCACATGACATTGTGCTCTAATTGTCCTGTACTTGGTAACTCTTTCCCAGATCTACCTTGCTCTAATCTTTTGGGAAGAGTACAGTCCAAGCATATTGTCATGCTATGTGGACGGAGTGGGGCACATTTTCTGGCCCAGGAATGGTCTCGCCCACATGGGTGCCGTTCTCCTGCCCTCAGGGCCTTGCGGCTACGGTCCTTCCATAACGTGTCACTGGAGGGCTTAAAATAAAACCCATTAAGGGCTAGGGTGTTATAATGGAACTACTGAATTTTTTAACTCCCCCCCCCCATGATGTGGCAGGGAAAACAGTGGCTGACAGAGGACAGTGCACAGAAAACTCCTGTGGGGAACCTCCACTGCAAACAAACATGCTTCTGTATTCACAGTAGTATTGAATGCAAAATGAAGAATTCTCATGATGTGGAGCCAGTCCCAGCTATACCCGCAGATATCCACAAACTAAATCAAACCCACACTCATGGCTTTTCCAAAAATATATACTCAGAAATCCACACTCTGTACATGTCAGACAAAAATGCTCTCAGACAACCAGAAAATGCACTGCTTTGCTATCTAGGACACTTAACTACGCAGCACCTGCAGCTAGAAGCTTAAAAGGGAGCACAGAAGAGGCTGAGACATAGCAGGAAGCCAAAACTTGTTGGCAGAGTAATTAACACAGCAATGGTGCACAACCTGATTAAAGAGTAGATAAAGGTTTATGTAGGAATTAACATACTTGATAGGAAAGAGCAGAGACAGAGATAGGTTCCTAACTACATCTCTGTCCGAGAGAAAGGGTAATACTGAGGGCGATTTTGCACTTGCCGTTTGCCTCTCATTCTCTCCAGGGTTTTTTCCTCCAGAGTATATTCTTCATGTTCACACTTGGGGCCGAAGCCCCTGATCTGCCCCGCAGTCTCCATTTCGCACATACCGACTGTCGTGTGGCTTCCATTCCCATTCCCATTCCCCTCCCATCTCCCCACTCGCTCCTCCCCCCTTCCCTCCTCCCTCTTTTTTTTTTTAAAAAACGCATGCGTGATTGCATTATTTCATTATAATGAAATGAGGCTTCCAGTCCCCCCTCCCATCATCCCACTCGCACCTCCCCCCTTCCTTCCTCCCTTGAATTTTTTTTTAAACACAGAAACAATTGCATTATTTCGTTATAATGCAATGATGGTGGACAAAGATAGTGTGAGCAATGGTCATGTGAGTTGTAGAGGGAACGCTATTTGCTACTGAAATTTAAACTATTTTGCTGTTGCGAGCTGATATGCACCTAATGGTGTCTGGATTAAGATGTCCGTAGTTGCCTTCCTCTTCCCAGAATTCAATACTTCCCTCCTTCCTATTCAAATTTTCCCACTGCTGTTGCTTGCTGCACAATGATTGGTTGACCATACGGCCTGGCGCTGTGATTGGTGGCGTGTCTGCTCTATCATCAAAATGTCGGGCACGTTGCCAGTGGGATCTCAGCCACAAAATGGTGGATAAAGCCTTTACAGCCATGGTGCCCTATCTGCATTGCGACTTTGTTATAACGAAATGTGGCCCATTTAATTTAGAAATGGTGTTATGAAACTTATGAAGGTTTTTTTGCCGGAAAAACTTCCTTGGCAGAGCTCCCCAGCCGTGGAGCAGCATGTGGACTGGCCTCCCATCTCCCTCCCACACGCTCTGGCAGCTATCCTCCATCCATCCTGCTGCCGGCTGCAGGAGCAGCAGCACTTGGGGCGCTGGGTGTGAGCGCAAGCTGGGGGAGAGTCGCGGTTCCTTCAGGGCTTTTTCTCCAGTGGTGGTCACAGCGGCAGCAGCTGAGAAGGAGCGGCAGCAATGGCAGCCCAGTCTCCCCGCTCCACATGCTGAATTGGAGCCCCAAAGAAAAAGTTCCCCCCATAATAAATAAATGTGACCATGTGTGTCTTATACAAAGACAACAATGGTGTGGTCTTCCCTTGCTGCATCACTATGTCGTTATTTCAATATAATGAAATAAGGGTTCCTTTAAAAAAAGGGGGGGGGGAGACAGTCTAGCCTCAGGCCTGGAGGAGCACACCCAGAGAGCGGGGCGGAGGAGTGGTGTCCCTGGCCCGTCCACCGCCGCTCCTCCACGGGTTTCTGGAGGGAAGCAACCCCCACCTGCTCTGCAGGGGCTGCAGCTGGGGCACCCCAGACACAGGGCAGTGGTCATCCGCAAGCCTGGGGGCTCTTGGGCCAATGGCACCTGGCTCCTGCTATTGAAAAGCCCAGCAAATCCTTCTCGCCGACGCAGTCCCTGTGGTGGGTTCTTGTCTCGCTGCCTCATCATTTCGATATAACGCTAGGAAGGCTCGTTTAAAAAAAAACCACTGAAGAAACGCCCACCACAGGGCGGGCCAGATGGAGGGCGGGCGAGTGGGCGTGTTTTCGTCTCAGCTTCTCCACCGGAGTAAACAGGAAAATCCTCTAGAAACAGAATTTTTTTGCTCCGGGAAGCTCCGGAGCAGTACTGCGGATACTCCTGATCAAACCCTGAGCCCAGAGCAACTGGTGGGAAATTGACCAGAAGCTCCTGAGCAAGCATCAGGGCAAACCCAGGGCAAACACTAGTGGGAAATCGCCCTGAGTGTGGCACTTCCAAAAAAGAAGGGGGAAATGGTCCTAAAAGTAGCAATCTGAAGACAGACAAGGAATGACACTTAACAGGAGAGAAGGTGCTGACCTCACTAGCTTATCAATTGTCTTCTTGCTGCCCCCTGCAGGGTCTTTTTCTCTTCTTCTTTGTACCCCAGACGTTGCCTTACCCAACAGAATTAAGCATGGTTAGACAGTTGCCGAACTGCTATCTAAATAAGAGGTTTCCCATAAAAGTCTTATGAGGTCAGAGATGCCCAGTACCCCCCAGTGGGGTACAAGTTTTGAAAAATGAGGCAGCCCCCATAACTACATGCTCTGAACACCATCCCTATGTACAAAACATTGAGGAATTAAGCAGTCAAAATCTCTGTCTGAAATTGCTGGTCCCTGCTCTGTTTTTAAAGAAGAAGAAGAGAAAAAGAGAAGAGATTGGATTTATACCCCGCCCTTTACTACCTGAAGGAGTCTCAGAGCGGCTTACAAACTCCTCTCCCTTCCCCTGCCCACAACAGACACCCTGTGAGGTGGGTGGGGCTGGGAGAGCTTTTTCGAGAACTGCTCCTGAGAGAACAGCTCTGAAATAAGTTGTAACTGACCAAAGGTCACACCAGTAGCTACATGTGGAAGAGTGGGGAATCAAACCTGGTTCTCCCATATCAGAGTCCACGCTCCTAACCACTACACTAAACTGGCTCACAGCAAAAATACACATAGTTTTATAGTACATCTTGAGGGGGAAACATACTTTCTTCCACAACACAAAAGGTCTGCAGCGATGGTCTGAACTGCTAACGCCACCACTAAACCTACAGGGCCTCTATGCTGCTCGAGAGCTAGTAGCCTCTCTGACCATTTAGCTTTATGCTTGCTGCCCAGGCAGGATCAAACCTATAAGGCCAGATGTGACCCTGCTTAGCACCCTGGTCAGGTTGGGGGCCAACTAAATGTATGCAATTTTAGGGATAAGCCCATTATGGAAACTGATTCATAGATTTTGGACCGTACTACCATACGGTGAGCTGAAGAAAACCCCTTCTTCCGTTTTTTTGCGGGAACCCAGCATTGCACAGTACCGACTGGCAGCCACTTGTGCCAGTTATAAAACCTGTATCCTCCTCCCTTGTTGGCAGGCATGTTACCATGCAGCCTATAGCATGCACTTTCCCCCTCATGCCTGTTAAGAACACATCCAAAGGGCTCTGACCTGGCTAGCCCAGGCAAGCCCCATCTCATCAGATCTTGGAAGCTAAGCAGGGCCAACCCTGGCAAGTACTTGGATGGGAGACCTCCAAGGAATACCAGGGACAGGACGCAGTTATAGCAAGCCATCTCTCTGAAACCCCCAAGCCCCCCCACTGGGGGTTGCCAGAAGTCACACACACACACACACACACACACACACAAAACATATCACAAAAAACCCCCACATACAAAGGCACAACACACATAAAGGCAGATACATGCTACAATATTTATACAGTTTTTTTCTAGGGCCCAAACAGATGACATGCAGGAGATCCATGACTAGACTTCTGAAATTTTAATTCATTACTAAAAGCCGAAGCAGGGCTCTGGAGCAATAGTGCTAGGGACGTTTTTAACTCTTTCCTTCATGTGAATTCTCTGATCTACATTTCCTCTCTAAGCAGCCATTATTTATTTGTTTGTTTAGGTTATTTCTAGGCTGCCTCTTAGCCAAAGGCCTTCTTACAAGGTGGCTTACACAAAAATCAATAAAAACAATTACCAAGCAATTTAAAATACAAAATCCAGCTTTCAAGAGGGCAGCCAGGCTGGTCCGCAGTGGAAGAGCTAGATTCAAGTCCAGCAGCACCTGAGAGACCAGCATGGTTTTGCGGGTAGAAGCTTTCAGGAGTTAGAGCTTTTGAAGGTATCTGATGAAGGAAACTTTGATTATCAAAAGGTGGTGCCCCCCCCCCCCCCCCAAAATCTTGTTGGTCTGTTTCTACTGGACTCAAATCTAGCTCCATTAAAATTAATACAATTGCAGCTGAGCAAAGAGTGTGATAAAGGTATCAGCAACAACTGATCAATTTAAAAATGATTTTTAAAAGAAATGTAAAAAATAAATCAAAAATAATTTTAAAAAGTGACGAGAAAAATATTAAAGTAGTCTAAAATGCAATAGTCTAAAAAGTAACACAACTAGAATCCAATAAATGAATAAATAATAGATAAATAAGATAAATAAGATCTGTTACCTGACTAGTCACAATTAAAGACTTAAAAATAGCCCAGCAATTCAGAAAGATGTTAAGAAGCCAAAGCAACTAACATTTAAAAGGGTGGCCAACTAAAGCTCAACAAAAATTAGCCTCACAGTAGATAGTACTTATGTATGGGCATGTTATTTAGGGCCAAAACAGATGTCACGCTGGGAATTCTCTGTACAGAACTAAAAAAGAAATTTGTTTGTTTTTAAATAGCAGGCATATGGAATCCCCCATGCCTTGTATTAAAAGAAATGCTTGGCAGCTTTATACATAGAATGTCCAACATAATGAATGCATGAAGCTGCCTTCTACTGAATCTGAGCCTCGGTCCATCACGGTCAGTCCTGTCTCCTCAGACCAGCAGCGGCTCTCCAGGGTCTCAGGCAGAGGTCTCTCACATCACCTCCTACCTGGTCCTTTTAACTGGAGATGCTGCCGGGGATTGAACCTGGGACCTTCTGCATGCCAAGCAGATGCTCTGCCACTGAGCCACAGCCCCTCCATATAATGCCTGTTTCAACTCTTGATCAGGGAAATGGCTGCTTAGATATAAAAAAATAAAACACTGGGAGATCTCCCACATTTTGCTAGGTAGAAAAAAGGGATAGAAACTGCACGAACCATAACAGTTTATCCAGATCTGTATTGTTATCACAAGTGTCTTGCTCAAGGAGGACTAGTATCTCAGAGTAAGTATAATTTTATGGACATCACGCATTTAAATACCCATCATTTCTAGTTTGGTGAAAAAATAGCACACATTTCAGTAATTTGGAAAATGCTGTCACAATTTTGAAGACAGGTGGGAAAGGATGATTCATGGACACATGGTTACATTTGGAATGCTGTATACAGTTCTGGTCTCATCTTAAAAATGTTTACAACTCTGGAAAAGGTGTAGAAAAAAGCAACCAAATTGATCAAGGGGGTAAAGTATCTTCTCTGCAAGTAAAGGCTAAGGCAGTTGTGGCTAAGACAGAAGAAAGAAATTGACAAGAAATATGACAGAGGTTTATAAGGTTAGGTATGGTGTGGGGGGAAATGTTTAGAGAGAATTTTTTCACCCTCTCTTCTACCATTGAAATTGACTGACAGTAGGTTCACGAGAGACAAAATTAGGCACTCCTTCCTGCAACATGCAATAAACCTATGGAATTCACTGTCATAACATGTGGTGGTAATCACCAGCTTAGCTGGGACATATTCATAGAGGACAGGTCTTGGATAGCTATCTATCCAAGTGCCAGAACTGACAGAATGCCAGAGTCTAAAGTCTCCAAACAAAAAAACAGTTGTGCAGCAGATGTGGTTGATAGGTTTCATTTCTGCCTTGTGGCCACTTTTGCCCCAGCACTGCAAGGAAAATCAATTTTCCCCTAAGGGGCATGGTTGGGCCAAGTCATAACAATGCAAAAGCCATTCAGTTTGTTCTCTTTGTGACTGAAAAGTAGAAAGCATCATTTTATGTATGTGCCCCAGTGAGCACTATGGGGTATGTACCCCAGCGAGCACTAAGATCCGGTTCCCAAAATTGCCTAGTTCTTCCAGGGCCCAAAGAGGCCAGGTTGGCGAGGGCCAGGGCCTTTTCCGTGGCGGCCCCTTACTGGTGGAATGAGTTCTCAGAGGACATCAGGGCCCTGCGGGAACTTTTACGGTTCCACAGGGCCTGTAAAACGGAGCTCTTTCGCCAGGCTTTTAAGTAGGGTACCACCTCGACTTTATGGCCCTGGCCCATTCACCAACTATACCAACCAGGACCAAAAATGCCACCAACTGAGGCTTCATAGCTCTATAGCTTTACAGCTAAGCGGGAGCCTGTTAACACCACTTAGCTGTTAGTGATGTCTGAGGATTGCCATCTTTTACTGTATTTTACTGTATATTATGTTTGTAGGATGATTTTATACTGACTGATTTTAATGTATATTTATTATGTTGTTAGCTGCCCTGTTAGCTGCCCTGTTAGCTGTTAACTGACCTGCCCTGTTAACTGCCCTGTTAGCTGTTAACTGACTGATTTTAATGTATATTTATTATGTTGTTAGCTGCCCTGTTAGCTGCCCTGTCAAATGGTGGGAAGGGCGGGATATAAATGCAAATATAAAATAAAAATAAATAAATATATAAATAATGATCTTCTCACTGCTACTGGCAGCTGCACAGTTACCTGGATCTATAGTCGAATTAGTCTTCTAGGTCCATGACCAGGTCATGAATATTTGTAAAAAGAAACTGCTTGTTCAGAAAAACAACAACAATCACATGGGAGGGAAGAAACTACATCTTCTATGAGGCTGCTCTAGAATGCGTATGCTGAAACTGCTCTTAATCCAAAGCTACTGGCATTAAAGTTGTGAGCGAGCGATTTGGCTACTGCCTAAATTAGCTTGCTCTGGAGCCCATCCTTCCTGAGCGGAGACAAAAATGTGTGAGCTGGAGGCTAAAAAACTTTGAGCTAGCTCACACTAGTTCATCTTAGAGGGAACACTGGTGGTGATATGTGCTGATGGCAGCAAAGAGGGATTTGGTTCATAAATAAATGCTACTGACTTGCACACACAGAATGTGGAAAGCAATCGACCAAGCAGACTATTATGAGTTAGCTGAGGAGCTCATATAATGACGAGCTTCAGGATCACCACCTGCAGTCATGACATGAGCTGAACCAGGGTTTGCTAGAGCATGCATACTACCAACTAGAGGGGAAAATGTCAGATTTTGCTTCTGTAGAAATCAGTCTGGCCTATCAGCATTCCCTGCTGTGTGACGGGGGGGGGGGGGGGAGGTGTCAAGGATTTGTTTCAGCACTTCTACAGAGTGTGAAATGTTTAGGAGGTGGGTAGGGTATGTATAATGGGCTGCAGTGGCTCAAGTGGTTGAGATGCTGAACTGCAGACTGGTAGTTCAGCAGTTCAAGACCTGAGTGGCACATGACGGAGTGAGCTCCCATCTCTGGTCCCAGCTCCTGCTAACCTAGCAGTTTAAAAGAAATTGCAAGTAGATAAATTGGTACTGCTTTGGTGGGAAAGTAACAATGTTCCGTGCACCTCAGCGTCTAGTCATGCCGGCCAAATGACCATGGAAATGTCTTTGGACAGTGCTGGCTCTTCGGCTTGGAAATGGAGATGAGCATCACATCCCTAGAGTCGTATTCGACTGGCTTTTGAGCAAGGGAAACCTTTACCTTTTTACCTAGGGTATGTATAAGAATATTCAAGTCTAACCACTCACATGCTATTTTTGTTGAGTCATACTGTCACCCATCAGCCTCTTGATTTCTCCATGACATCTTCTTTAGTCATGGAATGTGAACTATCAACAAAATTTAGAAATGAGTGCTGTGTGCTCCATCAACTGTAACTATTGTTCTGCCACCCAGCATTTAAGCAGTGACATTCAACACTGAGGTGCAAAATAAAATCACACATTTGAAAACATGTTGCAGGATTATCAGTGAATATGGTGCTCCCATAGCTGGTTCTCTCGGTGCTACCTGCAATGAAATTCGATCTACAAAAATGACGTGGTCTCTTGGCTCTTTTCCTCTACCCACTGAATCTAAATTTCATGCTGATCTACCAGTTCCCTTGACCTCACCTTTCCTTACATTCCTTGAAACACGGACTCAACATGCCCCATTTCATTAATTGCCCTTCATGTAACTGATCAATGCTCTCAGCATGACAGCAGCCCTCCTTCTCTGGCTACTAGCCAGGTTCCTTCCACCTGTCTCATACATCCCTTCCTGACTGCTAAAACTTGGGCTATATTCAGACGGGCAGCTAATCCCGCCATTGGCCTGGCTGTACTTTGACCTAGATCTTTTTAATCCAGCACTGCATGACCAGACAGCTCCCCCATGAATTGCTTTACTGTGCATGACTCCATGGTGGATTGTCTAGACAGCATCCACCTTAAGAAGCCATGCAGTCAGCTGTTTTTTTTAAAAAATCCTGTTTGTGCATGTGCATGTGTGCATATCTGTATATGTTCCTCACTGTTTGCTGATGTCGCATGTTTAAGTGGTGATGCGCGCATCGCTAAGAGTTTTTTAAAATGGTGGCTGTTCGGGATGGTCTGGAGACCATCTCTACCAGCTGATTGTGTGCTGGTGGGATGACCTGGCGATGGAAAGTCTGGCATTGGCCCATTGGCCAGCTTCAGAGCAGACTTTAATCACCATCTTTTAAGTACGGATCCCCGACGGGGATCAACGGGCTACTAACGAAAGCAGCACGGTTCCCAGATGTTGAAGTCTGGACGTGCCCTTTAAATCCACCAGGCACTCGTGCCCGGCGCGGCTCAAAAGAGCCATCTGAACACATCCTCGGTGTTCTTTTTAAAAGTTCCACTACTAACATAGAGAGCTCTGTCTTTCACATTTCTTTCTTGCCATGGTTCTTTCCAATGCTATTAACTGGTGCAGTCTATACTACTTCCCGTGTTAACTATGATTCTTTTGAAACTCTGTCTGCTCACAACATCTGTTCCACTACACCACAACCGCGCTTACCAGCTTTTATTTTGTCTTCATACACCAGAAAGGTTCTGGTGGGAACTCCCCCTCCCAAACCTCTGTTTCTTGAGAGATACATATTGCAAAACAAAACAGAAATAATAATAAGAAGGGCTGTGATGAAGCAGTCTTATGTTGACCACCTCTACATGACTAATTTGAAATTTTGGGGAGTCAGCAATGCTATTCTGTTCTATTTCTTATTTGGGCTTTCTCAGGGTACAGTCCAAAGAACATTTTTCTGCCCACTGAGTAACACTGGACTTACTTTGTAGTACAACTGCTTAGGTCTGTTCCCAAAGTCTGTCATTTAGATGATAATGATGATGAAGAAGAACTGAAGTTATAGCCTCAAGGCAAATTAAAAAAAATATGAAAAGCAATTCAATCAGAAAGCAAAGACCTCCAATAAACAATGTAGCAGAACTCCGATTAAAGAACTGGAAAGCAGACTTCCGGCAAGACTTGCGAGCATGGCGGACGTGCTCCTCCGCATCTGCGGGGAGCGCAATCCGTACCCGGCGGGAAGAAGGGGCTCTGGACTGGTGCCGAGCCCCCAGAGACCGCAGTGAGGGGGCTCTGCCTGGGGTGGCTCGAAGGGGATCTCTCCCTACGGTGGCGACCGAGGGATAGAGATCTCTTTTCATCACCCCCATAGGTTCCCCCGCCGTGGGAGCCGTATGGCTGAAAGCGCAAATCCGAGAAGCAGCAGAGAGTGCGAAGCAATGAGGCTGGAATTGACAGTTACGCATGGAGAAAACGTGAGTCTGAAGTAAGAAAAGCAGAACACAGCAGGAAGACGGCGGGAGGAGTGAAACCCCCCCCCCCTCTCCGGGACTAGTGTACTTACGAGACTCTTTACGTGGCGTTACTGCAGGAATAAAAGCCCATCCGCCTTGCTAGATGGCAGCATCACTCACTTGGAGATATAAACTTTAGAAGGACATAAGTGCTGTTTGAAAATTTGCTCCTTTTGTTCATCTTATCTATCTATAAACAAAGAGCGTAGTCTCAACAATGACGGGGAAACCGAAACCTTCCCCCAAACTAGGAAGTACAGCTCCGAGTTCAAAGGTTGATACCACGGAGATGAGTGCGGTGTTCTCCTTGTTATTGCGACCTCTAGTGGACCAAATGACAGCTCTCAACGTTAAAATGGACAAAATGCAGCTAGAACTAAAAGAGTCGAATAAATCCACAGAGAAGCTGCAGCGAGAACTTCTGGAAGTAAAAACTTCAGTAAAAAACCAAGACGCAAGACTACAAAAGGCAGAGAAGGAAAAGGCCTTCCACCACGATCAGCTTTTGAAATTACAAATGGATAGATCGAATTTTTTCCTAAGACTTCAGAATGTGCCAGAAAACACAGGAGAAGACCTTAAAAATTTGCTAAGTGAAGCACTTGAACCAGTGACAGGCATGAAAGCAGCGGATATAAAAAGCGATATGGATATGGTTTACAGAACCTATCCAGATTATACTAAAAAGAAAAGCCTGCCTGGTGAAATTATGATAAGGTTCTCCAAAAAATCTACAAGAGACGTGGTGCTTAGGACCACAAACAAAGCAGCTCTGAAGATCCTGGGAGAAGAAGTAAAAGTGATGAAGGATATCCCATTTGAAATAAGGAAAAGAAGGCAAGCCTATGGAAAATTGACATCTTGGCTCCAGTCTGAGTCTATCATCTATCGTTGGAATACTCCAGAAGGACTATGCTTCAGCATCAGAGATAAGAAGTATAAGATTGACTCTGTTCAACAAGCGAAAAAATTTCTGGAAAAAAGCAAAGAGCAGAAAACTGGGAGAGACTCAGATGGTTCACTGGCCTCGCAAGAAAGCATGTATGGATTTGATAGCTCAAAGAGTGAAGAAGAAGTGTCTGACTCGGAAAAGGGAGCTGCAGCTCCAAAAATAGTTGAGACTGTTAAGACAAGAAGAGGACGAAAGAAGAAATAGTGATTAAACTGTTTTATTAAGCATTGCACTTATGTATTATAAATGGTTTAATTAACTGTATTTCTCTAGGTGGGCGTGCCTGCCAAATAGTTTTGATAACTTTTATAGTAGCAGTAACAAGTAATTGAAATTTATCCAAGGTTTTAAATGCTTCATAATTATTTTATGTAACAAGGTAGTATTAAGCAAATGATAAAGTACTCTCTGTATAAGGTATATGTAGCTTAGATTGTAGCGTTATAGTTGTAGTTATAGAGAAAAATCAATAAAAAATTTATATAAAAAAAAAAGAATTGGAAAGCAAAAAATTGTCTAAGGCAACAAAACCTGTCTGAAGCATAATGAAGAAAGGAGGTTACAGAAGTAGAGGGCATTGCACTGAAGGGGGTGGTGATACGTAACAGTACTCATCACAATCGACTGCAGCATCGTCCCTTATAGAAGTGGCCTTGAGGGGCTCCATTATACTATGTTTCTAATTTCTTCATAAAAATGCTCTCTTGGACACTTCTGTTTTGCACCCTCTGCAGAATGATGTCAGTGCGTGGGCCTTTCTGAGCACCTCAGGCCAATGGCGTGCCAAGGGGGCGGGGGGTGGTCCACCTCGGGCGCAGCTTGAGGAAGATCTTTGAAGGGGGCCCTCAAAGCTCGAATTGACCTGCTGCCTCCAGCCGAATGTCTTCCTTTTTATTTTTTAAAATGCAGTTCTGGCTGCAGCCACTAATAGCGCAAGGAAGTTTCAGCATAGCAAAAAGCACACTAGGACTGGCTATACTTCCCTTCTTCCAAGACTGAAACAATTGTGCTTACTGAGCCTAACTACTAAGTCAGGATGCTGAGAGCTGTTACAGTAATTGCCAGCGGGTAGGTATTTTCTCCAATAATCTAGCCTTCTCTCTCCCTTTCCTTCCACCTAGCTCAGCAAGATCTTGCAAAGCAGTACAAAGCAGTATTGCAGCAAGATAAAAAAACCCTTTCCCTCTCTTAATTTCTCTCCCTCTTTTCCACACATTTCTCATTCATTTCTGTCTCCCTTCACCTAATTTTTCCATGTCTCCCACCCCCCTATTAATTTTTACTTCTTGGTCTGAAGACCTTCTCATCCCTATTCTGCTTCGTGAAGAATGTACTTAAGAGTAGACAGTCAGACAACCTTTACTGGCATGTCAAAGATAAAAGTACATTAAATACTTAGGAGTAGAATAGTAGCAAACCTTTGTTAATATCAGGGCTATTTTGGAGCCAGAATGCACAGGAACAGTGTTTCGGCTGGCTTCCCAGCTGGCCACACCCAGGAGCGTTTCAGCCCTGCCCCCAGCAGAGAGCACAGCGCGAGTCCCTGGGGGGCACCTGGAAGGCCAACCACGCTCAAGTCTGGCCATGCCCTGAGTGGAGCTGTTGGACTGGTCAGGTGAGAGGTGGCCAGGGCAGGCCAGCCCCTGCTAGGCACCCAGCGGAACCTGGCCCGGCCTACCCCACCCCCACAGCAGCCCCACCTGGCCAGGAGGGCAGGCCAGTGTCCCCCTCCCGGATCCAGACCCCCCCCCCCCGAGGCACCTTCCCTGGATTGCCCTGCACCACCTGGCCACTGTGGGATGCCCACCAGCAAGGTAGGATCACCCCCCCCCCCCCCCGAGCAAGGCCAAAGCCCCATGGGCGCCTCCTGGCCTGGAGCCGTCGGGGCAGACTAGTCTCAGGCTTCGCTCCCTTCCTCTCGCCCATCAGGGAAGCCCAGTAGGACTAGGGTGGGTGGGGGTCAGGCGACCCCTTCCCCCTCTGCCAGGTGTCTGCCTCTGTCGAGCTAGCCCCCTGGCTTCTTCCCTCCCCCGCCATTGCCAACTCGGCCTTGCCCATCAGCCTTGGCCCTTTTTGGCACTCTGGCTGCGGCTGCTGGGGCCCAGCATGGGGGGAGGGGAGGGGGCAGTGCCGGAGGGAGGAGAGCAGACGCCCCCAGTCCTGCATCCACTGCCCTGCCCCAATAGCCCCTGGGAAGAGGAGGAGGAGGCGGCAGTGGCAGAGGTGAGCCCCGACAGGACTGGCAAGAGGGAACCTCTAGCTGCCGAGGCAGGCCCCCAGCCCCGCAGCGCCTGCCTCACCCCAACAGCCCCAGGAAGAGAAGGAAGCGGCAGCAGCAGCAGAGGTGAGTCCTGATGGGCACCGACGAGAGGGAGCCTCCAGCTGCCGAGGTCACCCCTGGATCTTTCTCTCTTAGTCCTTCTGTCTTTCTTTCTCTCTGTCTTTCTCTTACTTTGTCTTTTCTCTCTCTCTCTCTGTCTTCTTTTTTGTGTGTCTCTCTCTCTTTCTTTTTCAGTCCATATTTTTTTTTCATTTGGTGTACGTCCCAGGCAGCGTTCTCTATAAGTATATAGACAATGAGAACAATCCCAACCCTGGTTTACTCAGAATCCCAGTCAGGTCTATTCAGTGGGGCTTCTTCCACCCCAACTGAAAATGTTCTTGGGATTGCACCGAATGCCTTCCCCATAGAGTGTTTATGATTCTGGTGCTTTTTTCTTTCTTTTTTGAATATCACAAAGAGCACCCAAGAAAAACTGTAGCCACAGTCTCCTTGACAGCAGAGAGCTTTCAGATCTTTTCTCAAAGGAGAACAAAGATTAAGAAACTGATCATGTACTTGTTAATTTTATCTAAAACAAGTGGAAGGACTGAGTCAAAAGATGCTTTATTGTAAGCAGTGTTCCCTCTAAGCTGAGTTAGTGTGAGCTAGTTCACAGTTTTTTAGCCTCCTGCTCACACACTTTTGTCTCAGCTCAGGAAGGATGGCTCCAGAGCAAACTAATTTATGCAGCAGCCAAATAGCTTGCTTACAACTTTAATGGCAGTAGCTCACAAAGTAGAATTTTTGCTCACAAGACTCCACAGCTTAGAGGGAGCATTGGATCCAGCCTGAACACATACATTTAGTATGTTAAGGAAGAGAGAAAACAAGCTTTAATGGTGCATTTGCTAGAGCTTTATTACATTTTCCTGCATGCACCGGCTTACTATCTTTCCTGTAAAGTAGTCAGCCTGCAACCCTCCTGGAAAAGTTACTTGAAGAAATCCAGATGAAGAGTGGTTTTTAGCTAAATGCACTTGGTCTTGCCTAGTTTAGGTAGTATATCAGGTGCTGAAAACCAAGGAAAACGTATGCTAAAAGCCCTGGGTGGGCTGCAGTTTTACCTAAGTGATTATAGACTGGAAAATGGTGTAAGATGGTATTGTGCTAGAAAGATTACTTAGTTGGAAAATATTTTTGCTGCTTTCTTTGCTTTGTATGAATAGGCCAATGCAAAAGAGTTCCTGCTACAAAAAAAGACCTGGGTTTTGACAACAAACAAAGTAAACAGAATAAGAAACAAAAGGTGGGTGTGGCTGGATGATCACACTTCTGGTAACATGGGGGTGTGGCCTAATATGCTAATGAGTTTCTGTTGGTGGGTGTGACCTATTATGCTCATGAGTTCCTGCTGGGCTTTTTCTACAAAAAGAGCCCTGGTTAATATTATGAACAGAATTGGAGGAAGAGTTAATATTTCCCCATGATCTAACAAAGTAGTAAAAGGATACTTCCCCACTCCTCCACCCTATACATGCACGATAATGGAATATTAATCTGTTTTAGTGGTTATACATGTGGAACATAGGGTTGCCAGGTGCTTACCAGCTGCTGGCGGGGGCTCCAGGCTACTCCTTGGGATCTTCTGGCGCACGCGCTGCGATGACGTCACCCAGAAGTGACGTCATTGTGCCAGGCACATTGTGCAGGGGGACGCTCTAGCATTTGGCCAAAAACCCTATTGTCACATAGAGTTTTTAGCCAAATGCTAGAGTGTCCTCCGGGTGACATCATCACGCCAGGCATATCAGGCACAATGGGGCTCTTTGGGGTGGGGCTCCCCCTGCTGGCTAGCTGGCCGGCAGCAGATTGGGGCCCCCAAAGCGGAGGAACTCCCTGCCCCCATCGGGGGGATGGCAACCCTAGTGGAACAGAAGTTACAACTCTCAGTTCAGGCACTGGATTGTTATTCATTATTGTGCTGGTGGAAGATATAATAGCCCTTTCTAAAGGCTGCTTTGCTATACAGCAAATGATGTAATTTTAAAAATATCATTAAAAATTAGATTTATAACAAACTAGGAATAAGTGCCATTAGGGAAATAAATCAACGGGCTCTAGAAAGAGGCTCTGGGCGGGTGCTCCGGCCTTGGGCACTCAGTGTCAGTTTGCTGTAGCGAACTCAGCAGGGCATAATGACACAGAGTCCACCATTTTCTCCAGGGGAACTGATCAATGCCATGTGGAGAGCAGTTGTGATTCTGAGTGATCTCCAGCCCTCACCTGGAGATTGGCAACAATGGTTCCCCAGAAGGACCAGTACAGTCTTTCTCTGAAGTGAGGACCAAAGCAGCTTACGTCATTCTCCTCTCCCCCTTTTGATCTGCACAACAACCCTGTGAGGTAGGTTAGGCTGAAAGCCTGTGACTGGTCTGAAATCACACACTCAGCTTCCACAGCAAGAACCTGGGTCTGGCAGACCCTGTTCTGAAATGCTAACTGTCTGCTACGCCGCACTGATTGTCCTAGTTGAGAGCCAGTTTGGAGTAGTGGTTAAGAGCATGGACTCTAATCTGGGAAAACTGGGTGTGATTCCCCACTCCTCCACATGCAGCTGCTGGTATGACCTTGGGTCAGTCATAAGTTCTTTCAGAGCTGTTCTCTCAAGGGTACTTCTCAAGAGAGCTCTCTCAGCCCCACCTACCTCACAGGGTGTCTGTTGTGGGGAGGGGAAGGAAGACTCCTTCGGGTAATGGCAAACCACCTCCTAACATCTCTTGCCTAGTTCTGAGACTCCTTTGGGTAGTGAAGGGCAGGGTATAAATCCAATCTCCTCCTCCTCCTCCTCCCCTTCTTCTTCATATTTAATTTAAATATTAAAAAATAGAGGGGCTGCTGGAGGTGAACAGGAGCAAACAGCCAGGCCTAGTTGTCATGCCAGTCACCCAGAGGGTGCTGCCAGGCCTTGGGTAGCCAACCTCCAGGTGGAGCCTGAAGATCACCTGGTATCACAACTGAACTTCAGACAACAGATCTCTCTCACCCTGGAGAAAATAACTGCTTTGGAGGGTGGACTCTATGGCATTCTATTCAGCTGAGGCCTCTCCCCTCCCCAAACTCTGTTTTCCATAGACTCCACCACAAAATCTCCAGGAATTTCCCAACCTGGAGCTGTAACTCTAGTCAGGACAGGCCCCAATGAGTTTTCTTTCAAAGGCCAAAATAGGCCTGGAAAGGATGTCCTCCCCCCACCTTTTACTGACAGAACCAAGCTTGGTTGCTTAGCAGCAGCCACTGAAGCGAAAGTGAGCCTAGCAGGAGGAGGAAGTGAAATGTCCTCGTCAGGAGAGACAGCCATTTTGGCAGTTTATTCTGTCAGGGAATAGTGGCCAGGCTGGCAGTGGGCAGGCAAGAGGAGTGTACCCAGCACCCTGCCAATGTTACATGAGTTCTCTTGAGTGGCGATTGATGGGCCAATGGCTAATGGCGTGCACAGCACAGCCAATGGGTGAGCTGGAAAGTACCAAATCATTAAGTTTTTATATATATCAGATTATTACTGAAAATAACTTTGTTGTATACAGGATAGCCACAGCCTACCCTGATCTCATCAGATCTCAGAAGCTGACGCGGATGCAGGCAATGGCAAACCACCTCTGAACATCTCTTGCCTTGAAAACTTTATGGGGTGGCCATAAGTCAGCTGTGACTTTTTTAAAAACAATTTTTATTAATTATCATACTATACAAAAATACCAATAACAAAAAATACAATAATAATCCAAAAAATAAATTAGCTAATCATACAAAGGTAAAAACGTTAACCTTGTATATTTACGTATAGAATTATAACATATTTGCAAACCCTCTAAGTTCTCAGGAATTTCTCCTCTTCTTTTTAAATGCTGTAAAATAGGTAGCCAAACGGCTATAAATAATTCACTTTTTTATATATTTTCAGTTTTTACAAACCATGTGATATTTTCCATTAAATAAATATACCACAGCTTCTTATACCAAACCTTTAAACACAAGGGTTTCACAGACTTCCATGAAGAGGCTGTGGTATTTCTAGCCGCATAAATTAAAAAGGCTGTAGGAATTGAATCAGTATATCCTAACTGTAGATCTTGTCTATCATTTAACAATAAGGCTTCGGGTTGAAATGGTATAACAACCTCAGTAATGTTTGAAATCTCTTTTAATACTTGTTCCCAGAAGGTCTTAACAACTGGGCAGTACATCCAACAATGTAAATATGTCCCTTTATTATTACATTGCCTCTAACAAGTGGGATTAGTGTGTGTAATATGGGAAAGTTGTTCAGGAGTAGGATACCATAGTGTCATTACCTTGAAAGCCTGCAATCTAAGATTTATAGGAGAGATAGTAAATTCGAAAGAGTGCCATATTCTTTCCCACGACACTTGGTCAATATTTTTTTAAATAGTTTGTTCCATCTAGATTGGTACATCAAACTAGTGTTTTCCTCCTGTTGTCTTAAAATTTGAACTAATTTTGATATATTTCCTTTTTTGCTAACGTCTACAGATTTTAATAACATTTCAAAATGGGTAATTGGCTGCTCTAGCAGTGTTTCCAGTTGAATAGTAGTACACATGTGATGTATTTGATAATATTGATACCAAGATATATTGAACCCCAAGTTGACTTCTAAGTCCATTTTGATTATAATTTTTTGAGTTTTTTGTAAGATCTGCTAACTTTCGCCTGTCTCCATAAGTTGTATTCCTTATTTGATAAACCTGGTCAGTACCATTGCTGGCCTAAGAATGTCATAAATCTAGAATAAGGGGGTAAAAGGGTTTTTCTTGCAGTATCCCATACTTCTAAGGGCGCTGCTAAAAAGGGATTGTCATAAATTGAAAGGTGTCACTCTTTTTTATCTTGCCATACTATTTCTGAAATAGAATTTGGGGCCGAATTTTCCGAATGTATTAGTGCCCAATCAGGGGCTGAGTCTTGAGTCATAGTTAAAATTTTGTTCAAGTGAGTGGCTCTGTAATAGTCCAGGAGCTTAGGTAGGTAAAATACCCCCATCTCACATTTATGATAAATAGTTCGAGCCTTAATTCTAGCTTTTTTATTTTTCCATAGAATTTTTAATAAAATGTTTTGCCACTGTTGTAGTAGCGAGGGTGCTATTCTAAGTGGTATGGCCCTAAAAAGGAAAAGAAATTTTGGCAATAAAAAGGTTTTAATCAAGTTACATCTATCTAACATCGATAATTGAAGTCTTTCCCAAGTCCTAGCTTTAAGTAGAATTTCCGTGATTAAAATAGTATGGTTATAATTTAAAATGTGTTCTAGTTTAGAAGGGAGTTGGATACCCAGATATTGCAATTTATCCACAGACCATTGAAATTTAAAATGTTTTTGAATGGTTTCCTGTTCTAAATGTGAAATTTTGAAAGGCATTATTTTCGATTTAGAAGCATTTATGCACAGACCTGAGATTAAACCAAAATCATCTAGAATTTTTTGTATGTGGAGCAAAGAGCATATCATCAGCAAACAATGTAATTTTATATTCTTTTTTACCTATTGTGATTCCTTGAATGCCTAAAGAGTTTCTAATCTTCTGAGCTAAGGGTTCAACTGCTAGGGCAAACAATAACGGGGAAAGAGGACAGCCTTGACGGGTACCTCTATGTAGCACAAAATTATTAGAGACCATGCTGTTAATTCAGATTGATGTTTCCAGGGAGTTGTACATAGCATTTGTGCCAGTCAAAAATTTCCTACCAAAATTCATTTTTTCCAACAAGGTCCTAAGAAAAGAGGGTTCTAAAGAATCAAAAGCTTTCTCTACATCGAGAAAGCATAACCATATTCTTTTTGTGTCTGTGCACATGCTGTATTATACTAAGTGCTTTCTGAGTATTATCGCATAGATCTCTACCTGGGATGAACCCTACTTGATCTTGAGCTATGTAGTCTGAAATGATCTTATTTAATCTGTGTGCTAGCATAGAAGAAAAAAATTTAAAATCTATATTTAATAACGAAATAGGCCTGTAAAAAGATGGTAAAGAACCATCTTTGTCTGGCTTTTTTTGTTTTGTTTTTTAAAAAAAATTATTGATTTTTTATCCTATATCTACATCTAAAACACTAATTACTATGCTATATTACCCTATACAGAGAATACTGTTTGCGATAATCATATTAACTAACTTATTCAATTGAAAAGCAATATACTTTCTTGGTTTAACTACTTAATTATTATGTTGCTGCTTCTGTAAATAACATAACTGATAGACTGGTACATATGGCTACGAAGAAACGCCTATTACTTCTATTTACATTTTGACATAGTGTACCATCACTAAACAAAAAATTATAACATTATTTCTTCTTCGGTCCTCTTTTTGTCTTTTTAGTCTCTTTGCTGGATTTGGGAGCAGCAGCTCCCTTTTCCGAGTCCGATATTTCTTCCCCGCTTTCTGAGCCATCAAAACCGTACATGCTTTCCTGCGCATCTAGTGAGTCATCTGATTCTCTCTCCTTTTCCTTTTTCTTGCATTTTTCCAAAAATGATTTTGCTTGTTCAGTAGAGTCAATCTTGTGGTTCTTGCCTTTGTAGCTGAAAAACAGTCCCTCTGGAGTATTCCAACGGTAGATAATTGACTCAGACTGTAACCATGTAGTCAAACTTCTGTAGGCTTTTCTTCTTTTCCTAATTTCAAATGGAATGTCTTTTAGAACCTTGATTTCCTTTTCCTGGATCTTTAGCGTTGTTCTGTTTGTGGCTTTTAACACCACATCCCTTGTTGATCTTTTGGAGAACCTTATCATGATATCACCTGGCAGGTTTTTCTTTTTAACAAATTCTGGATAGGTCCGATAGACCAAATCCATGTTGCTTAATATTTGTTCCGCTTCCATACCTGCCACCGGTGCTAAACAGTTTTTTAAGATCCTCCCCTTTTTTTTCAGGAACATTCTGAAGTCGCAGGAAAAAATTTGAGCGTTCCATCTGAAGTTTTAAAACGTCGCTTTGAAAGGCCTTTTCTTTCTCAATTTTCTGTAGTCTTGAGTCATGCTTACTTGTTGTCGCTTTTACTTCCAAGAGTTCTTGTTGCAGCTTTTCAGTTCGTTTCCCAGACTCTTTCATTTCTTTCTGCATTAAATCCATCTTAGCGTTGAGAGTAGTCATCTGATCCACCAGGGGTCGCAGCATTGCTGAGAGCATTGAGCTCATCTCTGTGGTATTGCCCTTTGAACTCGGAACTCCGCTTCCTGGCTTAGGGGAGGGTCTTTGTCTACCCGTCATTGTTGCTATTCCACTTTTGTTTATAGATAGATAAAGAAGTTCGAAGAAGGAAATATCTTTATCGCACTAATGTCGTTTAAAAGATCTTTTCTTCGCGCATACGATCCAGCCCTCCAGCACTTTGAAAGCGCTTCTGGGACTGCAGTAATGCCGTGGGAAAGTCTCGTAATGTAAGTTCTGTTATGGGAGGGGGGGGTGAAGCGATCCACCCAACCCGTCCCAGCTGCTTTAATTTACAAACTTTGTTTGAGACTCACGGTTTCACCATTGCGTATCAGGAGGATTTGTTGCTTCTCCGATTAGTATTCTCTGCTGCTTCACGGTTACGCTTGCATAGCCCGAAGGCTTCTACGACGGGAGAACCTACAAGGGTGATGAAGGGTGCCTCGATCCCGCGGTCGCCACCGCAAGGAGAGGCTCCCTTCATGCCACCCCAGGCAGAGCCCCTTCACTAGGGTCTCTGGGGGTTCGGCACCTGTCCAGAACCCCTTCTACCCCGCCGAGAGCAGTCCGCCTCTCCCGCAGAAGTGGAGGGAGGCGTCCGCCATTGAGCGCATTTCTTCCGGAAGTCCCATCTTTGTCTGGCTTTGGAATAACCACCATTGTGGCTGTGTCCATGATGGGGGTAACTGTCCTGAATGTAAAACAAAACTACAGGCATTCATAAGCGGGCCTAGAAGAATTTTTGAGAAACATTTATAAAATATGGCCATATATCCATCTGGCCCTGGTGCTTTGCTTACTTTCAATCTTTTAATTGCTTCCAGTATTTCTTGTTCAGTGAAGTTTTTGTCTAGCATATCTTTATGGGCCTCACTGAGATTCAGTGGTATATTGGAAGCGAAGTAATTGTCTATGGTTGCTTGTGCTGCTTCATGGGAAGAGTACAACTTTTCATAATAATCCTCAAATACTTTAAGTATTTGGTCTGTTTTAGCGTGTAATTTGCCATTTTTATCTTTTATTAGATGGATCTGCCTTTCCATTTTTTCTTTTCCTACTCTTTTTTTTTTTAAGTGTTAGGTTTTCAGAATTATGATACCAATAATTTTGCTTTAAAAATAATAAGTCTTTTTAAATTTTGTTAACATCTAGGTTTTCCAGCTTCCTTCCCTCTAGTTGTAACTGTCTAAAAACCGTTTTACTACAAGTCCTTTTATGTTGTGTTTCTAATAGAGCTATCTTTGAAAGTATAGATTTTCTAATTGTCACACGAGTCACTGGAGCTATCTCCACTGTCACTGTCCTCACTGGCCGCACCTCGTGCCACCACTGCGTCTCCTGTTTAATAGTAAGCCAGGGCCTCAGATATGGCCAAGGAGGGGGGAGGGTTACGTCACCACTCCCAATCTCACTTGCCTCCTGGTGGGATTCTCTCGTGCACTCTCTCTCTCGCTGTGCCACATCCACTCCCAGGCTTCTCCTCCCCAGCCCCTGCCGGCTGCCTTTCTTTTATGCCTCCCCCTCCCATCACCTTCTGCTCCCTTGTTCCACCCCTCTCCAACCCCGCCCCCCTTCCTATTCCCCAATGCCGACTCCTGGGGTTGGCTTCCGGGCCCACCGTTTACTTCCCTCCGCCACTGTGCGAGGAGCTCTGAGGCGAACTTGGGCTCTCGCGCTGAGCCACAGGCCCAGTGCAGTCAGTGCTATTCCTGCTCTTCCCTTATTCCCGCCCCTGCTGACGCTGCCTGGGCCCACGGCTGGCTGCCATGGCCATTCCCTGGCCTCTGCCTCGCTCTCCAGTGCCGGTGGGGCTCTCCTGGGCAAATTCACCCCCCTGGCCTCCCTCTGTCCTGCGGTGGCCCCGAGGAGCGCTGTGGACAGCGCTGCGCCACTCCCGTCCGCTCGGCTGTCAGCCCCCCCGCGGGCCCCAGGGATAGTGCAGGCGTCCTCCTCCCGTCTCTCCCGTCCTGCTCGCTGCCGTCGATGGGCAGGTCGGGCCCCCGTCCACTCGCTGCCTCTTTGCCCCTGCTGGTAAGTGTGGGGGCCCTGCCGGGGGGCACCATATGGCTTCCCAGGTGAGTGTCAGGGTCCCAGGGGCTCAGACTCATCCCGCGATCGGGACACTAATTGTTTGTTTGACTTTCCATCTATAGGATGTTTTAGCTATCATAACACCTTGCAAAACTGGTTTCATTGCATCCCAAAGGATCAAGGGAGATGATACATCAACTGAGTTTTCTTGAAAATATAGTTTAAGCCGCTGTGCTATTTTTTCTTTGGAAACTGAATCCTCTAATAAGCTATTATCTAGACTCCAAATTTTACTTGTAGTTTTGTGTGGGTCGCTTTCATAAATAGCTTCCACCCACGCATGATCAGATCACAACTTATCTCCAACTTGTGTTGTTTTAATCTGAGATACAAGTTCAGGTGAGACTAATATATAATCTAGATGGGTGTGAATGTCAAACTGAGAGGAATAATAAATATAGTCCCTTTCATTAGGGTGCTGAAGCCTCCAGATAACAACTAAAGATTGTTCTTGAAAGATTTTACTTAGTTCTGAAGGTTCAGCCCTATCCATATTACTTAATTTTCTTTTTGGACATGATCTATCTATATTCTGATCCTCTATAAGGTTTAGGTCACCACCTAAAATGAGTTTGCCTTCCTTGAACTTATCTAGTTGTTGCAAAATTTCATTAAAAAATTTAGTTTGGTCATAGTTGGGTGCATAAATAGGGCCCAGTGTCAATAGATTGCCTTCAATTTTACACTTAACAAAAATACATCTGCCCTGTACATCTCTGAGAGTATCAATAAGTTTTTTGGACACCAGCACTGCAACACCTCTGGCCTCCTGCTTGAAACTGGAAAGAAAACCACTGATTATTGAAAATATTCCTGGTTACATTTTTTTGATGAGTCTCCTGCAAAAATAGAATATCAGGATGTAGCCTCCTTAAATCATTATACACTCTTTTTCTTTTAATACTATTGTTCAAGCCTCTTACATTCAGAGTTAATATTTTCATATTACAAACCATTGCTGAAATTATATAACCAAGATTGTTGTGAAAAAACAGTCAAAAATGTAGTTTGCTTGTAGTTATAATAATCATTAATATACAATCTATTAATTTTATATACCTGTAAGTTTCTTAAGCTTTACGCTCTTACCACTATTACTTAATATTCAAGATTTACTAAAAAGTCAACAAAACACAAACAACAAACTGAAACTTAAACCAAACACTAACTAAATACCTACCACTATCTATCTACCCTATTTTTAATTCTAGCTATTCCTATTTTAATATCCTTTTACCTAAAGAAAGCCTGCAGCTCTCTGCAGACTAACAGTACACATTTTCATTCCCACTTCAGGTAACTACCTATTAACTATTACTAACACAGATTGTGTTCTCCCTCTATACCCTTTCAAACATAGGTACCTCAAAAAGAAACATGGTATATTAAACTTCTATCTAGGAGTAAAGCTGAAAATGGTCTTGGTGTCTCTCCAACTCTGTAATGTAGTATGCTCTGTGTTCTAACCAGCCTGCCATGTGCTCCCAGGTAATGGCGCCCACCGCATGGCCACAGCACATGGTCAGGCAGAGAGGGGAGGCTGAATCTGGAGGAACAATAGACCTCCGGATTCTAAGCCTCCACCAATGTGGGACCAAGGTTCTCCCTGGGGAGCCAATGCACTCAAAGGCTCCTCCAGGAAACCTATGACAAACATGCGCATATGTTAAGCCCCTACCAGGTCTTTTGGGTGCAGCCGGAGGTGTGGCTCCGGCCAGCATATAATGAGGGCCCTGGAGCCCTGGAAGTGTAATGTAGTATGCTCTGTGTAGCAACCAGCCTGCCATGTGCTCCCAGGTAATGGCGCCCGCCACATGGCCAGAGCACAATGTCAGGCAGAGAGGGGAGCTTGAATCTGGAGGAACAATAGACATCCGGATTCAAAGCCTCCACCAATGTGGGACCTAGGTTCTCCCTAAAGAGCCAATGCAATCAAAGGCTCCTCCAGGAAACCTATGACAAACATGCGCATATGTTAAGCCCCTATCAGGTCTTTTGGGTGCGGCCGGAGGTATGGCTCTGGCCAGCATATAATGAGGGCCCTGGAAGCATGCTTGTTCTGACCATCTACTGGGCATGCTGAATCACCCAATAAAGGCTTCATGATTACACCGTTCCTGGTCTCCCGAGTTCAGTACTCTTCACTGGCGACAAAGGTGGGATCCTGATGAGCGACTCCTCGGCTGACACCAGCACTGCATCGAGCCCAGACCAGATCCGTCAGCCACTGGCCCTGCTCAGCTCCAGCACCACTGCACCGCCATCGGCTCCTGAGGATCTCGCTCAATGCACTGCTGCACATCCCAGAATGGCCACCACTCCGGGAACCACCCACCCATTCGATGCAGCCTGCCCCGAAGCCTGGGAAGCCTGGACGGACCAGCTCACATCCTACTTCGATGCAAAGGACATCACGGATGCCGGGAAGAAGAAGTCCTGGCTCATGGCCTCCTGCGGGGTAAAGACGCTGAAGTTACTCCGCAGCCTGCTTTCCCCTCATACCCCAGTGGAGGCCACGTACGACGACATTAGGGCACTCCTAGGGAACCACTTCTCGCCGAGACCCTCCAAGAACACGCAGCTGGTGAAGTTCTTCCGCCAGCTGCAGCAGAAGGGTGAGTCTGCCTCCAATTACCGGGCAGACCTCTGCCATCTCCTGGTGGGGTGCAAGTTCGTGGCCGTAGAGGACACACTATAATCTGCATTCCTGTGTGGGGTCCACGACCCCAAGCTTCAAAGGAAGCTGATGGCCAACTCCACCGCCACCCTGGATGAGATGCTAACCACGGCTTGTGCCTTTGAGGTCTCTTAGCAGGAGAAGCTAGGCACATCCGCAGCCGCCCACCAGACCGAGGCCGCTGCAGACTTCAATGTATCCGAGGATGATGAGACACTCCAGGTACAACGCCGGCGTCCGGGACAGGGGTCCCGCAACTCGGGTGAGAAGGCTTCCCGCTCAGCGACGCCACACTCCAAACATTCCACTTGCACTAGCTGTGGCGATCAGCATGACCGCCGGACCTGCCGTTTCCAGGAAGCAGGAAGGGCCACATCGCCTGGGCCTGTCGCACCCGCTCCAACCGCCACACCCAAGCCACACACCAGGAGTCTGCCGAACTCCTCCAGACAGCAGCAACCCGCCACCACCATCGCAAGACACAGCAGGTAATGAACTTGCCCCCCGACATCCCCCCAAAAATTAAGGTCTCAGTTTTGATTGAGGGGACACCCTGCCAAAAGGAACTATGCTCAGATAGACAAGGAGGCACTTGCGATCGTGGCCGGGGTCAAAAAGTTCCATACTTATTTGTACGGGCACAAGTTCACAGTTGCCATGGACCACAAACCCCTTCTGGGCCTCCTCGCCCCGGATCGCCGCACGCCACAAATGTTGTCCCTGTGAGTCCTCCGATGGTCGATCTTCTTTGCGGGGTATGACTATGACTTGGTGCATAACCCGGGGAAGGCCATGGGCCATGTGGATGCACTCAGCTGACTTCCGCTGTCATCCTGCGACCCCGACCAAGCTCCGGGTTACCACGTTGCTCTGCTCGAGGACCTGCCGGACCGGCCGCTTCAGGTATGGGACATGGCCCGGCACACGGCCTGGGACCGTCAACTCTCCTGGGTCTCCGACTGGGTGGGAAGGGGGTGGCCAGGCCTTGACAAGGAGATAGTGGACTGGGTCCACCACTGAGAAAAGTGCCAAGTGACCCATCTGGACCCTCCACACGCCTGCCCCTGGGAGTCCACCCAACGCCCCTGGTCCCAGCTCCACGTGGACTTTGTGGGCCCGATACAGGGGCAGCTTTTCTTTATTCTAGTCAACAGCTGCAGCAAGTGGCTGGAAGTCATTCTGGTGCGTGCCACCTCCTCTGAAGCCGCCATTTGAGCAGTGTGGCGCATCTTTGCCACCCACGGCCTGCTGGACACCATCGTCTCGGACAACGGCACGGCTTTCACCTCTGTGGAATTCCAGCGCTTTGTGGAGCTCCATGGCATCCGGCACGTGAGATCCGCCCCTTTTCACCCAGCCACGAATGGCCAAGCAGAGTGAATGGTCTGCACCACTAAGGAGGCGCTGAGGCGCATGGACCAGGGGGATCTGGGGTTTAAGTTAACAGCTTTCCTATTCAGCCAGCGCACCACCCCTCACTTGGCTACTGGTCGCAGCCCCACAGAGCTGCTCATGGGCCGCCGGCTGACAACCCAGCTCGACCGGCTCCACCCCGATCAGGCGCCGGCCACCTCCAAAGAACCCAACGTCCCCAAAGCTCCCAGAGGGTTCGCACCAGAGGACCTGGTTTACGTCCGCAACTACGCTCGGGGGCCCCTGTGGTTGCCGGGGTGGATTATCCACGTCACCGGTCCCCTCTCCTATGAAGTCACGGGTGAGGAAGGACAACGGTGGAGGCGCCACATGGACGAACTTCGCCGCCGCCTGCACGCCTTCTCTGCGGATCCCTGGATCGGGCTGGATCCCTGGATCGGGCTGGACTTCCCAGATGTGGAACCCGAGGTACCAGAGGCAGACAATCCGCCCGTCCCACGACCAGCCGAGACTCTGCAGGAGGACCCCACAGAAGTCAGCCGCCCAGACATCACTCCAGTTGCTGTCCCTGCACCGGCACCAGACCTGGCTCAGCCCGTGGCAGATATCCCTGAATCTCTGCTCCCTACACCGGTGGCTCTGGGAACCCTGCACTGCTCGACCAGAGAACGGAAACGTCCCGCACACCTCAGAGACTACGTTTGCCAAGGGACAGTCCAGACTATGGGGGAAGGGGTGTAATGTAGTATGCTCTGTGTTCTAACCAGCCTGCCATGTGCTCCCAGGTAATGGCACCCACCGCATGGCCAGAGCACATGGTCAGGCAGAGAGGGGAGCTTGAATCTGGAGGAACAATAGACCTCCGGATTGAAAGCCTCCACCAATGTGGGACCTAGGTTCTCTCTGGGGAGCCAATGCAATCAAAGGCTCCTCCAGGGAACCTATGACAAACATGCGCATATGTTAAGCCCCTATCGGGTCTTTTGGGTGCGGCCAGAGGTGTGGCTCTGGCCAGCATACAATGAGTGCCCTGGAGCCCTGGAAGCATGCTTGTTCTGACCATCTACTGGGCATGCTGAATCACTCAATAAAGGCTTCATGATTTCACCATTCCTGGTCTCCCGAGTCCAGTACTCTTCAAACTCTAAACCAACAATTACAAACTATGATACTCATAAGTCTCTTCAGTGCTCCTGATGTTTTCTCTGGTTAGGCACAGGAATCTTGCTATCTTTTGGTGGAGTTGTAGTGTAGTGAAGTTTCCTCTTCACTTGCTTCTTGCTCATGTCCTCAGGCATCTTCAATCCCATTTTCATTAGCATGCTTTTACCAGATTCTAAGTTCATGGCTATCAGTCTTTCACCTTTATAGATGACTTGTAGTGTGGCGGAGCCCAACCATTTATACTTGATATTTGCATCCTGAAGTTGTTTTGTTACTGGTTTCAGTTCTCTTCTTCTAGTAATGTCAGGATCCTTGATCCTAACAAAGTATTCTTTATGCATTGTGTAGTATGTTTGTGCAGATGTCATGTTACTCCCTTGCTATCACTTGCTGAGCTGTCTCAGGTTTCCTCCCTTCCCTTTATTGCCTTGAGTTATATTGCTTTGTGAAGGTCTGGTCAATGTAACAGTGTCATCCGGGAGAGTGGCGACCTCAAATGCTGACACGTCACCCGAGACCAAATGGCCTCTTCCCCCATGCATTCCTCATCTCCCCCGCCCTCCGAGACATGGAGTGTTCTTATCGCTGTGAGAAGTCCTTGGGATGGCCTTTGTTATGGATATACGGGGCACATCTGTGGCGCCTAATTCAAGAGGGGAAAATTTATAACTTTAACACCTCACCTTTCCTGTGGGAAGTAAAATGGCCTAAGATCTGTAACCGCGCTTCTTCTCTTTTTGTGATTGGTTGAATCTCGGGGTTTCAAACTGTACTGGAGGGTATATTAACCCTGACTGTTTTGTATATGGTATCTCTAACAAACATTCGAGAACCTGTCATGCAGCATTAAAGAAATAAAGAACTCTGTTTCATCAACAAAGGTCTGATCTTTGGAGTTTCCGATCGGAGGAATGGCGGTCTGACGCGCTTTGCAAGTGAGCAAAGCGGACGGCGGCTCTTCTTGACAGCTCGGGTGGATAAACCCACCTGACGCAACCTCACACAGGTAGTGTGAGGACTAGCAAGCAATATAATCCAGGTTTGAGCAAGCTCGGTGAAGGAGAAGTCTCGGAGGAGACTTTTACAACACCTTGAGCACTGCAACCGAAGAAGATTCCTGCAAGTATCTCTAAGGAGCCGAGTCGAGCTGATTAAATCAGCATAAAATCGCCAATTCCCCTGATTCCTTAACAAAGAGGACAAAGTTTAAACGTTGGGACCACATCTGAAGCGAAGTAACAACATAAGGTAACGGAAAAAAAGTTTTTGCCTTACCATTACCGCGTTTTGAAAGACAAAAAGCAGAACTGGTGAAGCAATAGACTGTTGCAGATTGGATGAGTGCAGTTTTGAAACGTTAAAAAGCTGAATTTGAACTTAAAAAGCCAAAAAAACAAGTTGTTTAACATTCCTGCGGTTAAGAAGAGTCAGGAGGGGGAGCCAAGCATCGCAAGACAAGGAGGGGAGGAGGGAGCCAAGCATCGCGAGACCAAGCTGTGAGGATTAAGACAGGAAGTGACGGCTTGGGGAGCAGACAAGAAGGGAAACGAAGAAGAACCGGAAGAGAGAAAAGGGACTGTAAAAACTGCCGGACCAAAAGGACTACAACAGGAAGTGACGCGTGGAGAGCAGACAAGTAAGCAAGAGGAAGGGACAAAAGGAAACTACGGCAAGCCAGAAGCAAGGTAAAAAGACTGTAACCTTTGACACGAACCATAGAGAAGTCACGCCCGCCATTTTGGATTTATAAAATTTTTAAACAGTAATATCTCATAAACTATATAACCTAGAAGGCTGAAACCAATGAAATTTGACTTGGCAAGATTAGCTTGTTTGAACACACTAATCGGCATTTGATTTGGAAAACAAAACAAAATCGATCTTTTTTAAAGAGACAAGACGGACCGCGGACTAAGATCGAGAGCAGCTACATGGTCCTCTCCTACAATGGCAGCAAAAAAAGAAAAAGAACTATTAGCCGTTATGGAAGCAATGGGGAAAAAAATGTTAGACGCTATAGGAGAGGTAAATGTTAAAATGAATGGCATAGCTGCACAAGCAGATAAAAACTTCATACACTTAAAAGCAGAATTACAAAAGTTAACCACAAGAACACAAGACATAGAAACTAAAGTAAAAGAACTGGAAGAAAGTACTCAAAAGACAATGAAAGACAATGACAGGATGGAAAAGATGATGCATTATAAAGACATGCAAAACCATTTGAGATTTAGAGGTATTGAGGAAAAACTGAGTGAAGACATCTTTACAAGAATGCAAGAGGCATTAGCAGATTTTTTACAAGAACAGGAAGAACCAAGAATTAAGATGAAAATAATGTGTGATGCTAAAGATAGAGGTGGGTTCCAGTTACCAAACTTAAGGTTATATCATGATGCAATATGTTTGACTTGGGTAGGGACATGGACTATGTTACAAGATAGAAAGTTATTGTCCCTGGAAGGCCATGACTGTAGGTTTGGGTGGCACGCGTATTTGTATTATGGTAAAACAAAAATGGACAATATGTTTAAACATCATTATTTGAGAAGAACGCTAATGGATACGTGGACAAGATATAAAAACTTTTTTCCAGAAGAAATACCTATGTGGATTGTACCTGCAGAAGTTTTAAATCCATCATCACGTTACAAAGGACAAGACTGGTAGAAGTATAGAGACTTGTTAACAAGACATGGTAAAGACTTTATATTGAAGGAGCAGCATCAGATGGACTTTGACTATGGTTGGTTAAGATATAGACAAATATATGACATGTATAGAAGTGATAAAAAATCTGGTTTTAGAGAAAAGAATAATGAAATAGAACAAGTTTGGGAGGAAGGTGGGAAAAAATGATTTCTAAAATGTATAAAATTTTGTTAAAATGGTTTAACGCTGATGAAATGGTAAAAAAACAAATGGTAAAATGGGCGATAAACTTCAACAAAGACATTGAAATGGAATCTTGGGAATTTTTATGGAAAAATGCTATGAGTATATCTACATGTTATAACCTAAAAGAAAATTGTTTTAAAATGATGTACAGATGGTATATGACACCAAAAAAAATTGCAAATATTAATCAGAATATGTCTAACAAATGTTGGAAATGTAAAAAGAAAGAAGGTTCTTTCTGTCATATGTGGTGGACTTGTGATAAAGCGAAGACTTATTGGTCTATAATACATGCAGAAATGGAAATTTTTTTTGAAATGTACATTTAAGAAGTTGCCTGAAATGTTATTGCTTGGACTTAAGCTAGAAGAGATAAATGTAAAGAAAAGGACAATAATATGGTATATAATAACAACAGCAAGAATGGTGTATGCACAAAACTGGAAAAATGAAAAAATACCAGAAGTGTGGGAATGGTTGAAAAAATTGTTATATATGGCTGAAATGGATAAATGGACTAGAAAGTTGAATAATTTGTACTCAGAGACCTTTTTAGAAGATTGGAAGGATTTGAAAGAATATGTTGAAAAATATTGGGACATGAAAAACTACATTTATACATGGTTATAATAGCATAAAGGAATAGAATTAGAGTATATGAATGTACTAAGGATAATTAGATAATGAAGTTGTTTTTTTAGAATTATATAAGAATATAGAAAGTAAGAATTGGTATATAAGTATTTTAAAGATATATAACCGTTACCAGAAATGTAAACATAGATATAAGTATTACTATTTTGGATAAAGTGGAAAATGTGTTATGCTTCAGATGTGGTGGGAAACCGCTAATACAAGATAAAAATAAGACTATACAAATAGAACAAAATGTTATATAATCTGGAAAAAAGGATTTGTATAAGATAAATGTATTAATTTTAATGTTTTGAAAAAATAAAATTTCTTTAAAAAAAAAAAAAAGGTCTGATCTTTGACTGCTTAGGGCAGAAGCCTCATAAGTAATTGCTTCAGGCAGGAGATCTGGATAAATTTCAATTTTATGGCCCTCATAATCAAAAGAACCTTTCTCCCGTGCCTCTGCTAAAATTCTCTTTCGTACCCTATAATCCAAAGCTGTTATAACAATGTCTCTGGGTCCCTTTCTCAAAGGATTTTTGGCCGATCCAATTCTGTAAGCTTTAACTATTATTGGGACTATGTCATCTTCCAGGTTCCAAAGCGATCCCAACCAGTTAGCCATAAAGTCTGGTAAATCATCTTCAGTATTAAGGTATTCAGGGAACCTGCAAAATTTTACATTATTTTTGCGTTGTTCCATGTCTAAGTTGAGCATTTCAATATTTAAAAGTTCAGTGTCTTTTTGCAGATTTTTGTTTTCTTCCTGCACTGTTTCTGCTAAAGTGAAAGTGCATTCAGCTTTTGTCTGTGTCACAGACTTGGCTTTTTTGATTTCTTCTAGCTGTAAATTCACAGGCTGCATTAGCTCTTTGATCTTAACCATAAACTTGTCTTCCATCTCCATTAAGTCGAGTTTGGAGAGAGGTGTTAGAATTTCCTCGTCCTCTATGTGCACCTCGGCAGAGCCCTCCGCCATGTTTAGGCTTATCTCTGCTAGCCCGTTTGTTTTCTAAGTGACGAAAAAAGTAGTGAAAGGAAGTCTTACCGGGCTAGAATCCTCCACAGTAGAATCAGCAAGTCAGCTGTGACTTGATGAGAAAATAAATAAATAAATAAATAGAGGAGGGGGGTGTTAAAAAATTATCCATCCTGGGCACCAAATAGGCTAGGTATGCCACTGCCTCAGGCAGGCCATTCCACAAGGTGGGAGCCTCCAGAGAGAATGCCTGTCAATGGGCAGTGGCTAATCTTACCCATCTGCAGAGTGGCACCTTCTTGCAAAGCCTCTGTCTTCTATTGCTCTTTCCCCTCCCCAGCTTCCATCAGTCGGGTAGAAATTGTTTTCTTTTCAGATTTCCATTTCCAGATATTGAATATTTTGGTGGCCAACAGAAGTGGCTGCCTCATGTCACTCACGTCTCTTCTCAGGTCTGACTATATTTGCGCAAGCTTTTATAGTCTTTTGTTCAGTTCTGCAGGGTTTTTCCAATTAAAAGGCAGAATGCTAATGCCCCCCAAATTCAGAGTAAAATATATTTAGTTCCCTGAGAGTCTGCTACTATGGGACAAAAGCTCTTGCTGTTGATTCTTTGATCTCTGAAATGAATGTGGTTAGGATTTCCAACCTCCCACCACCTGCTTTTGGAAAATGGACAACCTCTGAACTCAACAAAAATGAACCCCATTCCTATTTTTTAGAAACATCTTTTACATTTTGATGTCCAAATGATCTAATTTCCTAACAATAAACCTATTTTTATCTACTACATTTATGTTCATATGGATTTCAACCCCTGCATCTATGTGCTTAAATGCAATGAGGTTCTTATAGATTGCTGATAAATTATATTCTAGTTTTATATGAGAAACTGAGGAATCTACAAATGCCTACAGAGCTCAAAGGATGGAGGCAGCTGACAATTATACTTTGGGGAGTTTTTAATAACAAAAAAATTGCTGTGGGTGCAAGCTGAGGAGATATTTTAAAAAATGTCACAGAGGAATATTGCATGGAGATTTAATTCTCTCTTCTCAAATCATTCCAAGGTTTAAGTAATCTACTATGATCCTCGATCAATATGTGTTCCCCATATTAGACATACTGTGCCTTAGCCACAAACCAACAACCACATGTTGAGGAGAACATTTAAAAGGAAAAAGGAGGGGCTCAGTATTTACCGACATCTTAGTACGTGGTTGGAATATACATGGGGAAAGAAAGAGCAGCATCTAATGCTAAGTATCTTCAATAAGCAGAACTATATCTGTGTGTCTGTTTCAAGCTCTATTACTACAAATTTTCGGAAAGAACCCTTTCCCCGTATGAGTATTGTGGAGTCTAGACTTGCCTCAGGGCCCTAGCTGGTAAGACGATAACCTACATCTGATTTCTCTCTAAAAGTCTACGCCCATGATCAGCACAGTTTCCTTTGTATTTGAAGAGAAAAGTAATAAATACATCAAGATTCAGCATGTTTGGGACTACAGTACACTTATTCTTTATAATTTATTACTCTTCTGTTGTTCAGTCACACAGTTGAGTCCGACTCTTTGTGATCCCATGGACCACATCACGCCAGGCCCTCCTGTCTTCCGCCATCCTCCAGAGTTTGCTTAATTTCATGTTCATTGCATCAATGACACTGTCTAACCATCTCATCCTTTGCCGTCCCCTTCTTCTTTTACCTTCAATCTTTCCCAGCATCAGGGTCTTCTCCAGTGAGTGCTCCCTTCTCATTGGGGGGCCAAAGTATTTGAGCTTCAGCTTCAGTATCTGGCCTTCCAGGGAACAGTCAGGGTTGACTTCTTTTAATTGACTGATTTGATCTCCTTGCAGTCCAAGGGACTCTCAAGAGTCTTCTCCAGCACCATAATTCAAAAGCATCTATTCTTTGGCACTCAGCCTTCTGTATGGTCCAGCTCTCACAGCCATACATTACTACTGGGAATACCATCACTTTGACCATACAGACTTTTGTTGGCAGGGTGATGTCTCTACGTTTTATTATGCTGTCTAGGTTTGCCATAGCTTTCCTCCCAAGGAGCAGGCATCTTTTAATTAATTTATTTATTTGTTTGTTTGTTTCATTTATATCCCGCCTTGCCAGTAATTCAACCGGCTCAAGGCGGCTAACAACAACATATAAAACATTTAATAAATTAACAATATAACATTTAAAACATTTAAGAACAAGTTAATTTCATGGCTGCAGTCACCATCTGCAGTGATCTTGGATCCCAGGAATATGAAGTCTGTCACTGCTTCCACGACTTCCCCTTCTATTTGCCAAGGAGTGATGGGGCCAGATGCCATGATCTTAGTTTTTTTGATGTTGAGTTTCAAGCCAACTTTTACACTCTCCTCTTTCATTCTTAGCAAGAGGCTCTTGAGGTCCTCTTCACTTTCTGCCATTAGAGTGGTATTGTCTGCATATCTGAGGTTGTTGCTGTTTTTCGCAGAATTCTTAATTCTGGCTTGTGATTCATCTAGGCCAGCATTTCGCATGATGTACTCTACATATAAATTAAATAAGCAGAGTGACAATATACATCCTTGTCATACTCCTTTTCCTATGCTAAACCAATCAGTTGTTCCATATTCAGTTCTAACTGTTACTTCTTGACCCTTATACAGGTTTCTCAGGAGACATGTGAGGTGGTCTGGTACTCCCATCTCTTTAAGGACTTGCCATAGTTTGTTGTGATCCACACAATCAAAGGCTTTCGCAACGAAGCAGAAGTAGATGTTTTTCTGATACTCCCTTGCTTTCTCCAAAAATCCAGTGAATGTTGGCAATTTGATCTCTAGTTCCTCTCCCTCTTCAAAACTTAGCTTGTACTTCTGGCAGTTCTCTATCCATGTACTGTTGAAGCTTAGCTTGTAGGATCTTGAACATGATCTTGCTAGCATGTGAAATGAGTGCAATTGTGCAACAGTTTGAACATTCCTTGGCATTGCCCTTCTTTGGGATGGAATGTAAACTGACCTTTTCCAATCCTGTGGCCATTGTTGCATTTACCAAATTTGCTGGCATATTGAGTGCAGCACTTTAACAGCATCATCTTTTAAGACTTTGAATAGCTCAGCTGGGATACTATCGCCTCCGCTAGCTTTGTTGTTAGTAATGCTTTCTAAGGTCCATTTGACTTCACACTCCAGGATGTCTGGCTCGAGGTCAGTGATCACACCATCATGGTTGTCAAGGTCATCAAGGTCCTTCTTGTATAATTCTTCTGTGTATTCTTGCCATCTTCTCCTAATCTCTTCTGTTTCTGTTAGGTCCCTACCATTTTTGTCCTTTATCATGGCCAGCTTTGCACAGAACGTTCCCTTGATTTCTCCAGTTTTCTTGAAGAGATCTCTAGTCCTTCCCATTCTATTGTTTTCCTCTATTACTTTGCATTGTTCATTCAGAAAAGCCTCCTTATCTTTCCTTGCTGTTCTCTGGAAATCTGCATTCAGTTGAGTAAACGTTTCCTTTTCACCTTTGCCTTTCACTTTCCTTCTTTCCTCTGCTATTTGTAAATCCCTATCAGACAGCCACTTGGCTTTCCTGCATTTCTTTTTCTTTGGGATGGTGCGGATTACTGCTCCCTGTACAATGTGATGAACCTCCATCCATAGTTCTTCAGGCACTCTGTCTATCAAATCTAGTCCCTTAAACCTATTCTTCACCTCAACTGTATATTCATCAGGGATGTGATCTAGGTCAGACCTGAATGGCCTAGTGGTTTTCCCAACTTTCTTCAGTTTAAGTCTGAATTTTGCAATGAGTAGCTCATGATCTGAGCCACAGTCAGCTCCAGGTCTTGTTTTTACTGACTATATAGAGCTTCTCCATCTTTGACTGCAAATGACATAATCAATCTTATTTATTACTCTTATATTAATATAGAATGGTCTTCTATTTGGATAGAACTCAGACAGAGGATAGAACTCAGACTCGTTTAATGGCTAATGAGATGAGTACAAGAGCTAATCAGTTACAGTCCAGCAAGAAATTCTTTAGTAGTAAAGTAACTGTGTTAGGAAGGAGGAAAAAAAAAGATACAGCCATGTATTCATGTAAGCAGCCAAGATATGAGTAAGGGAAGGAATTCAAAGAGCTGACTTCCCATGTCTAGAATCACAAAGGCTCATAATTCCTTCATTCCGTATGCAAAGAGAGTTGTCCTTTCATCAGCATCAGGACAGCACCTAGTCATTCACCCTGAGCTACCAATTGGAACATTCTGAATTACTGAATAATGTTTTTCTTTTTTTCCTGGCATCTGTATATTTTGCAGTCTGAAGCTTAAAGCAACCACTTTACTATTCATATATTTATTTCTAGTTGGCAACGATGATTCCATCTAACCCGGATCCTAGGAAAAAGAGATTCTGAGATATACCAAATGAGCAGAGCACTAATTAATACTCACAATAAGCACCAGTTTAACACTCACATAATAAAGGAGGTCGGTCCACCCTTCCATGGTGATACACTGGAAGACAGTCAGCACAGCAAACAGGATGTTATCAAACTGTGTGATCCCGTAGTTGGGTCCATCCCAGTACTTGTCACACTTGGTCCCATTAGGACAGAGGCGCGCTGGTGCGGCTGTTCCACACGGAACTTCAAGCTTGATTTCCTCTGAGAAGGGATGAGAAAGAGACCATTTATTAAGACTGAGGAAGCAAAACCAGGTAAGAAACAGCAGGAAGCGGGAGAAAAAAAAATATGTTACTTGCCTCACAATAACTATGTTCGTTCTGCAAGAAATCACTTTCGTATAACTCCCACTCAGACTAGGCCAAAGGATTCCCAAGCCCACATTTCTTTTTCAGGGTGCACACAAAAATACATAAAAACAGGAGTCCGCATGATTTTTTTTTTGCCAAGCTTCCCTCCACCTTCCCTCATCAAACGACACACGTATCTTCCTCCACAGCAAATGGTGATTTCCAAATACCCTCCCCCTCATGCTTCTAGCTAGCTGTCTGTTTTTTTTGTTCAAGACACCATATGTATGATTATACATTTAAACAACTATAAGGCCTGATTTTATGAAAATAGTCATTCATTTCTAAGTGAAGACATTGCTTCAGGGACAAGAAGGAAATTTCTAAGCCAATCAGTGCTGTACAGCCCTTTCAGCTCTTAAATTGTTCCCTCTGCTGCTTCATCCTCAAGAGACTGTGTGTGGTTGTTACATGGCAAGTACTCCTGTTTTGTATGTACACCTGTACTTACCTTCACTCCCTTTGTTATTCATACAGAAAATTGTTCAATACATCCAGTCAGATAGCAAGCACACCCATGTTCAGACTGACCCACACTCAGAATGCGTGCTAAACCACTAGGGCTGCCAAGTCCCCCCGGGGGGGGGCAGGGAATCCCCCACTATAGGGTTCCTCAATCCGCCGATCTGGATTTGGCCGGCGGGGGGAACCCCACCCCCGAAGCGGCCTGATCCGGCTGACTGCCCAGGGTGACGTCATCACGCTGGACACGTTGCTGGAGTGACGCTCTAGCAGTCGCCCTAAAAACTCTATGGTACCATAAAGTTTTAGGTGATTGCCAGAGCGTCGCCCCAGCAATGTGCCCAGCGTGATGACGTCACTTCTGGGTGACGTCATCATGCCTCGCGCGCGTGCTTCCAAAACCAGAGTGGGGCTCCCCCGCTCCTGGAGATAAGTGACTTGGCAACCCTATAAACCTATAACAATAAGCAGGAAGTTGAAAAAAAGTTGCTTCACAGAAGACAATCTACTTTCATAACTTGACCCTTTGAGGAGTCTGCAGCTTTCTTGTTTTGCGATATCTAAAAGAGAGACCCCCCCCCCCCCAAACTGCATGCGCTAAGGAAGGCTGCAAATGCCACAGCTCAATTATTATACCACAAGGGCTCAAATCATATTAATCTACCCAGTTATTTGTATTTGGGAGCTTTATGCCAGAAAAGCTCCTAACTGGTACACAACTTAATAAAACTACAGCCAAATACAAATAAAAAATTAAAATCCTTTAAACAGTATAAAAACTAAAATGCCAAACAGCAGTAGAGCCATACAAAGTTAAATACAAGGCATTCCATATACAATTCTGTGGTTTCCAGGAGAGGTGGGTACAAGGAAAAATGTCTGGACTCCCTCAGCAAAATGATGCTTATGTCCGATCCAAGATTAGTTCACAAAAGACAGTAGGAAAGACTTTTGGTTGATCCTCACAGCCTGTGTGCTCTCACCCTTAGGGCAAATGTATTGGGAGATTATTTATTTATAATCCCATCTGAAAACGTGCCCCATAGTTTATCACAAAGACAGATCATAGTTTCAATCGAGTTTAAGGAGGTTTTTGATGAAGTGCAAGCTTGCTGTGAGAGCACTTACAGCCCAAACTGAAAACAAGGGCTCCCACACACAGGAGTCATGTGAATTGATCATTTTCTTCCAGTCCTTCAGCACTATGTATTCCTTGAATTCTGGACATCCGAGACTGTAATATGGGAACCGCATACCCTCTGTGTCTTAGGGTTCAAAACAGACTCTAATAACAACACCTGAAGCCAAAGAAAGTGCTGGTGCTATAGCAAGGAGCAGAAATCAGGAGTCCTTGTTCTAGCCTCTCATTTATGAACTGAGCAATGTCTCTTAACAGCTGGATCCTGTGCACATATATTCAGAAATATCCCACTGACTTCGATGAGATTTCCCCCTAAGTATGTATGAATAGGATTGCCATCTAAATCTAAACATGATTCCAGAATAACTCCACCCTGCCCCACTTTGTCTCAGCAGATCAAATGCCTGCCTGGCCTGATTCTTCTATGCAAACAAACGTGCGCGCGCACACACACACACGCACACACACACACACACACTTACTTCTCTGTCCAAGATGGGGTGAAAGGGATGCTTTGAACCTACCTGTATGAATGTCTAAGCAGGTGGTGTGAAATTTCCCCATATAAAATTCTAACCCTATGATTGCAAAAATAAGGATTGCAAAAAATAGGAGGAGGCCAATTTGTAGCAGAGGTATCATGGCCTTCATGATGGACTTGAGGACGACTTGTAAACCTGCAGGGAAAAGACAGTCATCAGAAAGCACACCCAACAAGCATGTATACACTACTGAAATCTCAACAGGAGTAGGCAGGGGCTTGTACTTTGCTCTGTGCAAATATCCCTTCCCCCATCTTTCCAGTTTGGGAGTCACAATCTCAATCCTTATTCAGCAGTAGTAGATGTGGAAGAGTGAAAGGAAATACATTCTCTATTCTATACATAGCATTTTGTATCGGTGTCTTATTCTACTCTTGAATGATCTTATCAGGAGAAGAGGTCAAAATCATAATTAAAACATCCTAATAATAATAATAATATAATAATATACTTTATTGTCATTGTACATAGTACAATGAAATTAAAACGTGCCATCATTCAGTGACTCACAACATATAATCATGCGCACTCACACAGACATTCACGACTGCTTCTCCCTTGTGATTTACATAGCAACCAAACCACTGTTTCCCCCAGATTTCAGTCTCATACAGCATTCAGGGCAATAATAGCTCTCGAGTAAAAACTGTTTTTTAGTCTATTTGTCCTTGTTTTGATTGTCCTATATCTTCTGCCCGAAGGCAGCAGTTCAAACAAGGAATATGCAGGATGTGACAAATCCTGTAGGATGTTCTTCACTTTTTTCAGACATCGAGAACTATACAGTTCCTCCAGAAGTGGGAGAGGACAGCCAATTATCTTCTGGGCTGTGGTGATGACTCTCTGGAGTGCTTTCCTATCTGCAACCGTACAACTAGCAAACCAGGCACAGATACAGTATATTAAAATGCTCTCTACTGAGCAACGATAGAAAGACATCATAATAACAGGACGGTATGGGCAAAAACAATTCTAATCCAATCCACAAGAATCTAATCCACTTAAATTCAGAATTTAAGTGGATCCTCCAAAGTCAAAATTGAAAGACGTTGTCTTTTGGGATAGCTTCCATTCATGTAAGGCTGTGTGTTCCCTCTCCAGTTTAGAAATCCCACCGGTTCTTGACTTGGCTCTTGGGATACTTTGGGGGAAAAAATTCAGCAAGGGCTGAAAATCCCTTTGACTGAAGGGCAGCTGGTTTTTGCATGCAGGGACCTGGAAAAATGAGGCTCTGGGTCTTTGGAAGAAAGAGCAGATCATTTGTCTCGGCACTGGGTTCTTGGGCATACTGTAGGGCCAGGAGATGGCTCTCAGGGGGTAGTAGCAAGGGCATAAGAAGCTATGGAGGGTTGAAATTGCATCCCATAGGAAGTGGTAAGGTGGTGATTCAAAGTATGGTACTTCATCATGGCATAAACTAACTCACTTGGGATTCCTGACACTAGCTTTAGTGGCCGGAGCACACGAACTGCCCGCAGAGTCCGCAGGTCAAAATCGGTGCCGACTGTTGCCAAGATGCTGCAAGAGAAAGACAGAAAATAAAGGTGTTGATTCTGAGAACGGATGTATTTTAACAGTGAGGGAGGAAATTTTGCGTTTCCCATAAAAGCAGATGAAATCAAGACTGCTCCTACTTGAGAGGGCAAAGTGTTCTAGAAATCAGCGGGTTCTCCAAAAAGCTGAGGACTCCAGGATGCAAGTGTTCTTTTGAAGGCTGGATAATTGGATTGATTCTAGATGCATACAAAGACCATCAAATTAATCTGAATTGATTATAAGGAGTAATACTTTTTTCAATTCTCAGTCTGCAATCACTAATACAAATTAAATTTACCACTCAAAGGACAAATTGCATTAAAGGAATTTGAAATTATCTATCCAAGAAGGCCAGCTTTTATTGGTTGTGCTCTTGTGTTTTTAATAGCAGCCTGATGAACAGAAGTTGAGCATGTGAAACTTTTCTATCAATTTATCTCCAAGTCAGTTAGTTTCCCCTGTTCAATTTCTGTGCTTCAGGTTCCCATTAAAGGAACAGGTATACAGCTAGTGAAACACCAGCAATCCAAACTGTGACTTGGAATATGTAAGAACACTTTGCCCTGTATCCTCCCACTCCACCGAGCAGTTTGGAAACTTCCTCCAGCCTGAGGAGCCTTCCTCCAGCGTAAGTGGCTCTTCCTCCATCTCAGGAGCCACTTCAGTTAGAGGACAGCTCCTCAAGCTTGAGAAACTTCTTCTGGCCTTGGGTAGGATACTGTCCATTGTCTCCTTTGAACCCTAGGAATGGGTGTGTAGACCACTCCTCAAGGAAAAGAAATCCAGGCCTGTTTATTTCTTTATTTTAGATATATGCAAAAACATACAAACTATTATTTGATTAGCCTTGCAAGTGAGCAAAAAAAGGAAAGAAAAATGGAAAAACAATGAGAGAAAAATCACATCTGACTATCAACCCCAGAAATGAGATACCACATATTAAAAATGCTGGCACCACAGCTCTATAATTAATAACAAGGAACTGTTACAATCCATGTGAATAGATGTCTGGGGCTACATACATATATACATATATATATACATATACATACATATATAGATAGATATAGATAGATATTTAAATAGCTCAGTCTTTCTTCCCAGCTCAGACAACAATATCTATCTATCTATCTATCTATCTATCTATCTATCTATCTATCTATCTATCTATCTATCTATCTATCTATCTAATCCTTAAATGGCTCAGTCTCTCTTCCCAGCTCAGACAACAATCCTAAGCAGGTCTACTCAGAACACCACTACATTTCTGTTCAATGGGGCTTACTCCCAGGAAAGCATTCTTAGTATTTCTCTGTCAGAATAGCAGTTGGAAGGCATTGTGCATGAGTAGAGGGAAGCTGTTTCTCTTTGCTGTAAATTATAAATGGAACACATCATTTAACTCAGCAAATCCGTATGTGATTATTGGTTCATGGGCAGAAATAATTTGTGGCTGAGAATAACTGGAAGTCAGACCCTTGTTTTTCCTTCACTGTTATCAGATGGAAGTATAGGTCAGGTCCAAAGGTTCTTCTGCCAAAACTTCAGCTGATTAAATGAATTTTGGAGCAGTGGTGGGAAACAGAGTATGGTCGCGGCCACACAAGCGAGATAATCCGGAGGGAAAGCTAGGCTCTTTTGCCCCGGAGCAATTTGCCCCGCAGTTGTGCGATCACACAGGTCTGTGGACCTGCCGGGGCAAATTGCCGCTGCGTGATCAGATGCAATCGCGGGCGAGTGGGTTTTTTTTTTGTGGTTGGTTTCCGAGGCACTTAAACAGGGGATCGATGAATCGCTTCCCCACCCTTAAGGGCTTTCGATGATGCGCACATGGAGAAGGGGAAAAAACAGTGTTGCGTCGGGATAGCGTGTGATCATGCTATCCACAACGCCACACTTCCACACTGGCGCGATCACACTGGGAAACTCCGACTGTGAGCTGCAGCAAACCGTTTGATGCCAGAGTTTCCCCAGTAGTCTTTTACACCAGTTCTCTGGCGGATCAAATCGGTTTGCCACGACTCGCCAACAGTTCTGGGACTGCTCTTAGATGTGCTGGTGTGATCGTGCCAGCTTGATCCGTCGGTGAATCGTCCCTCTCCCGTGGCTAATAGGTGCATATGATTGTGCCCTATGAATGGTAAAAGAGGTTAAATTCAGTATGTTGCTAAGAAGCAGAAAAAGCCATGTAGCCTTTTCTGTAACAATTAATAATGTGAGAAGGATGTGGTTAAATGGTAGAATACCTGATTTGCACGCAGAAGATCCCAGGTTCTATCCTCAGCATTTCCAGTTAAAAGGATCAGACAATAGGTGAAATGAAAGACTTTCACCTGAGACTCTGGAAAGCCACAGCAAGTCAGAACAGACAGTACTGACCTTGATAGAGCAATGTTCTAACTCAGTAGAAGGCAGCTTCATGTGTGTTCAAAAAAGGCACAACTGAAAAGTTTAAATTCAGAATATTGGGACCCAATAGGCTTACATAATCAGTAATGCAATGGAAATACCCCTTTGGATTCCCTCCCCCCAATTTTATCTTTTATCTTTTGCAAAACTGAAAATCTGCAATAGACTTAGCACGTGAGAGAGAAGGATGAAACTTAAGCAATTTGGAAATAGAAAGGTATGTAAAATTTGAATCAAGAGTTTATCACTGTTTTCATAAGTCATTAAAAAGTGAGTAATTTGTTATAAAATCTCCTTGCTGTTAGAGTCTTCTCAGATTTGTACATATTCAGCTACCATGGACATTTCTGATATTTTCCAAACTCTAATAATTCTCTAATAATACAAAAATCAGAAGAACGTTGGTTAGAGCCTGGGGGGGGGGTGCTTATCCAGATGGTTCATCAACCCCTATTTACCAGAGAGAGTCCATATGTTCTAGCATCTGTGCCAGGTAAATTATTGTCCTTTTTTTGCCAGTATTTTTGTCTGTAGTGTAAGGCTTGTTACAAAATTGTACTGCAAGTTGCTGGACTTGTCATTCTTCTAAACTTAGCTGTTCTCCCCACCCCACTCCCAAATCTCTAGATGTTAAATTTCAGAATGGCTGTCTTTCTACTGGATCAGCAACTCTACACGCATGCCCACTGAAATGCCTTGCAGCGCACCATCTGCCAGCCTACACACACTGTAGCTACTGAGATATATTTTGACTTCCGATAACCTATTTTTGGACAATTAAGTTTTTCTAGTATATTGCTGATAAGAATTAACAGCTTCAGTTTTTACATCAGCCAAAGATTGCAGAGTACATGAGTACAGCATGTAACAGTCGACAGGTGGGAGGCTCCAATAATTATCCTTATTTATTTTTTTAGAATATTTCTGTGCCACTTCTTTCGAATTAACACATGGAATTCACTGCCACAGGAGGTGGCGGCAGCTACAAGCATGGATGGCTTCAAGAGGGAATTATAAACATATGGAGCAGAGGTCCACCAGTGGCTATTAGCCACAAAGTATGGATAGGAACTCTCAGTCTGGGGCAAGTGATGCTCTGTATTCTTGGTGCTTGGGGGGGGGGGGTGGACCATGGGAGGGCTTCCTGCCCCCACTGCTGGACCTTCTGAGGGCACCTGGTGTTTTTGGCCACTGCATGACACGGAGTGTTGGACTGGATGGGCCACTGTCCTGATACAACACTGGCTTCTCTTATGTTCTTATGTAAACATATGGAGCAGAGGTCCGTCAGTGGCTATGAGCCACAAGGTCTAGATAGGAACTCTTGGTCTGGGGCAGTGATGCTCTGTATTCTTGGTGCTTTGGGGGGGGCAACAGTGGGAGGGCTTCTAGTGTCCTGGCCCCACTGCTGGACCTCTTGAGGGCACCTGGTGTTTCTGGCCACTGTGTGACACAGAGTGTTGGACTGGATGGGCCACTGACCTGATCCAACATTGGCGTCTCTTATGTTCTTATGAGTCCTGCTCACAGCAGCTTACAATCAAAAATACGCTATTAAAACACAAGCTATTGAACATAAGCAACATAAAAACTATCCAAAAAAACTGAAGCAGACCATTAGAAAGCTGATAAGATAAAATCCCTTATTAAAAGCCTGGGAAAACAAGATGTGTTTTAGCCCGGGACCTAAAAGAATGTAAAGTAGGAATCAGGTGAGCCTCAAGGTGGAGGTCATTCCAAAGGTGAGGTGCCGCCACAGAAAATGCCCTGTCTCTAGTTGCCACCTGCCTCACCTCCAGAACTGGAGGCACAGAGAACAGAGCTTGAGAGGCAGATCTTAACTGGTGGGCTGAATATTATGGTATGTGAACTGGGGTATTTTAATTTAATTTATTTATTCATTCGGTTTTTATACCGCCCTCCCCATGAGTGGGCTCAGGGTAGTGTACAACAATTCTCGAAAGTACATATAAAATCCAATAAAATATAAAAAATACTATTAATAAATACCCACTACCCACATGGCCCCGTAATAAAATTGTAGTCCTTCAATTTACTTTACTTTAACTTGCCGGGGGGGGGGGGGGAGGAGGAAGAGGGTAGAAGCAATTAGCAAATCAGTAGTTGTTATCATTGATGTAAAAACCGTTGACGTTATAAGCCATTTGATGTTAAAAACCATTGCTGTCCTCAAGCGTATGCTTGGCCTTGCAAACCCTGCAGAATTGTAACAGATCCTGCAGGGCCCTGATGTTGGTAGGCAGAGAGTTCCACCAAGTTGGGGACAGGACTGAAAAGGCCCTGGCTCTGGTTGAGGAGAGCTGGAGCGCAGCCATTTCCTGTTTTCATACGTGAAATGCAGCAGTCGATGAAATCTGGTCTATCCCTATTCCTTATAAGGTTCCAATTAAAATGATTTCATATATTAATGAATTAAATTGAATAAAATATTTCCCCCCCAAATCCTTTATGTGGCATGGCTACCACATATGTTTAATATCAAAGTTTCTGGAGAAGCACATCCCCACTCTCTATCTTGTGCAGAATTATTCATTCTGTAAAATACCCACTTCATATCGCATTTGACTGATATGAGGATGGGTTAAACCAGTACTTAAGCAATCCCGTTTTACTGGAGCTGAAAGTTTATGAAGAAAGAAGATGCTTCAAGGGTAGTCTCTTATGATTAAGGGCAATTTTAAACTGAAATGAATACAAATCAGAATATAATTTCACAATTCAAAAATACATTACATTTGAAGTGATTTCGATCTGTGTTTCAGAAGAACATAGTCCAAAAACAGATCCTTTTAATCTACAACATCCAGTTCATATATGATTGTTCATGGTGCAGTTAGCCATCAAATGAGAAGTTCATAAAACAATAGTTCTATGTCAATAAGCACATATAAACTATTTCTTACATGGCTCAGCTACTGTTTTGCATGAGATGATGGACCTGACTTTCCCTGGCAATTATTTCTACTCAGGGGTCTTTTCATAGAAAAAGAGGTGCAGGAGCTTATTAGCATAACTCATTAGCATAACTCATTAGCATATGCCACGTCCCCTGACATCACCAGAAGTGTGAAAGAAAGGGAATGTTAGTTTCAGCCCCTTTATATCCTATGGGCCACTGAAATCAATGGCAAAAACTCATAGGGTATATGAGGGGCTGGAGGAAAGGGGGTTTGAGGGAGAGGCTCCAAACTTGCAGGGTAGCTGCTGGGGCCTCTCCTCGAAATACCCACCAAGTTTCAAGAAGATTGGACCAGGGGGTCCAATTCTATGGGCCCCCAAACAGATTGTCCCATCCCCTCCATTGTTCTCTATGGAGGGAAAAAATGTTAACTTTTTTCTTACCATAGAGAACAATGGAGGGAATGGGGGCAACCTGTTTGGGGGCCTGTAGAATTGGACCCCCTGGTCCAATCTTCTTGAAACTTGGTGGGCATTTTGAGGAAGGGCCCCAGCAGCTACCCTGTAAGTTTGGAGCCTCTCCCTCAAACCCCCTCTCCTCCAGTGGCTTTTAAAGTTGCCACCAAATTTTGGCAGCAATTCGGCGGCGAGCTGAATCAGATTAGAGAATCTGATTCAGCCCGTGGCTGCCCTACTGGCCAGTCCTGAGCTGGTGGAGCTTTGCTCCGCCTCGCTCCGGCCCCAACGGATCTCTGTTTCTACTGCACAACTACTTACAAAAGTCTTCCTGAAATTCTGCCTGGACATTTTCAATCTCCCTAACTGGCTTCAACTCTAGCTAATTGAATCCACCCTTCCCATAGGCTGAGACTGATCCCAAGAACTCCATGAATTATTTAGTACTACAGAATAAGATGATGATCACTAACATAATACATCATCCCTTCATTTTACCACAATGCTTTCCAGATCCTACTAGCAATGAAAAAGGTGAAAAAGGAGGTGTGTGTTTTTTTTCACTGCAAAGAAATGCAACCATCTGAGTAAATGCTTTTGCTGATTTTTGGTGAAGCAATCCACTTTTCCTTTTATTTATTAACCTTTTTGCCTTTTCCTAACTCAGAAGTTTTGGAGGATAGTAATTGTGTTATAGTAAGATCTCTTGGCTCCAGAATGAGAGCTTATTCTTATTTGTGCCTTTTTCTTATGGTAATTAAATGCTGACTCAGGTAGGCTCCATGAGCAACTTTGATTAGGAAGTACTTATCTGCCATGAGAATCATTGAAGCTGAGAGACACACAGGTATGCCAAAGTCCCAGGCAAACTGGAAGACAGATACTGGACTGACTTTAGAATGACCTAATCCTTTTGAAAAATCTATGCAAATATATTGCAAGGTAGCATCTATCCAGGATTTCATATGTGGGTCTATCCCGGGAAGAAATTAGTTTCTAGTCCCTAAACCGCAGGAAAACAAGATATTAGACTTTGGCTTCGTTCCACACTTTCCACATTTCTACTGCGACATGCTCTGACCCGGGTGGCCCAGGCCTGTCAGATCTTGGTGTTGGAAATGTGTGAGTTGCAAGGTCCAGATTCCAGCCATTATAGGGTTAACCTGCTTACCTTCTGTGCTGTTGTTTAGGCTGACCCAGAAGGAACACAGAGCCAGTACAACCAAAGCCCGGGAAAACTGAAGTCTGTTTTGTAACGTTGATTGGTTAATGCAATCAGGTGATTTCCTTCTAGGGGTCAAGAAGAAGGAGGATTCTCCATTGTTGAGTGACCATGTGTTTGTAGCAGTAGGATGTAACAATGTAGCTCTAGATAGCTGTTTTATTTTGTAGGTTTCCTGTGTACACTATCCCTTAGAAATTTATTTATTTATTTAGAGATTTTTATCTCACCATCCCCACCATTTACGGCGGGCTCAGGGCAGCTACCAACCAATTCATACAATAAAATAAATACATACATATGATAAAACAACCAGCCATAAAACACTGCTATACATTGCTAAAATACTAAGAATTCTAAAAAGAAAAAACAAGAAAAAACAAGATGGCGAACTACACTATCATACCCACGGCAGTCCGCAGGCACACCATCTTCCCGATTGGTGTCAAATAGGCAGGTTGGTGGTCGGTGTTAGTTAGGCCAGGGCCAGAACTACAAAACTGAGGCGGCCCCTACTTGAAAACAGTCCGCAGGCACACCATCTTCCCAATTGGTGTCAAATAGGCAGGTTGGTGGTTGGTGTTAGTTAGGCCAGGGCCAGAACTACAAAACTGAGGTAGCCCCTACTGGTGGAAGAGCTCCATTTTGCAGGCCCTGCAGAACTGTAGAAGGTCCCGCAGGGCCCTGATGTTATCTGGGAGCTCGTTCCACCAGTGTGGGGCCGCCACCAAAAAAGATTTTAAACAGAAAGAAATTTCTCCTCTCCAGTGAAGCAAAGATCCATTGTAAACTCTGGGCATTTAAGTATTTTTGACTATTTCTCCCAACATATTCTATTAGCAGAGCAGGATGGTTTGTTGTTTTGTTGTTTTTAAAATGCTCACTGGATTGCAAGCAAGAGCGAGGCTGAGTTGAGAGGCTTGAGTTTTAAAAGGACCACAATTTTCCCTGCAAAGTTTTTCTTTACTGTCTCTGCCAAGCAAGGCTGCAGCTGAAAAGGTACTGATGCCTCTAATTCTCGCTGATTAGATAAATCTTATCTACACCAGCTTGCATTTTGCTACAGAGGACCAGCTGAGAAAACTATTTTTGATGGGAGTGTTTTTGCGCGCTTTGGAGCTCCTACGGAAGAGAGAAACCGCTTGCAGCTGCCCTAGCTGATTGCTCCGAGGGAGGGGAGGAGAAGCTGATCGCTTCCAGCCTGCTGCTTTCAGCCGATTGTTTGCTCTGAGGAAGGAATTTTAACCCTTTGAGTCCCTGCTGAGTGCCTGCTACAGACTGCCAGAATGAGTGATCCTACAATGTCCTCCACAGCTCCAGTTTCTTCTTCAACTGAGCTGGGTGCATTTCAAGTCCCAGGGGAACTGGCTCCATTGAAGCTAACCCAGCATAATTTCAATTGGTGGCATGGGGTTTTGAAAGTTAAGTTGCAGATATTTGGGGCTGAAGATGTTTTAACAAAAGAACCCCCAGCAAATGAGCCAGAGAAATGTGCATTTAAAAGGCAAGATGGCTATGCAAAGGGTTTGATTTGGGGATCAGTAAATTGCCATGAGGTATAGGGCTGCCAAGTCCAACTTGGGAAATATCTGGGGACTTTGGGGGTGGAGCCAGGAGACTTTGGGGGTGGAGCCAGGAGAAAGGAAGTGACATCATTTTGTGAAGTCACATCCTGTGATGTTGCTTCCACATGCTGACACATGAACTCATGAAGTTTCCTAATACTGAATCAGGCCATTGGTCCATCAAGGTCAGTACTGACTACTCAGACTGGTAGTGGCTCTCCAGGGTCTCAGGCTGAGATCTTTAATATCATCTATTACCTGATCCTTTTTTAGCTGAAGAGGCTGATACCTCCTGCATGTCAAGCAGATGCTCTATCACTGAGCAACGGCCCTACTGAATCCTTCCTCATCTCGGCAGAATATGATTTTCATATCATAAGAACAGGAGAGAAGCCACAGTGGATCGGCCCATCCAGTACAGCCCATCCAGTACAACACTCTGTGTCACAACAGTGGCCAAAAATACCAGGTGCCCTCAGGAGGTCCAGCAGCGGGGCCAGAACTCCAGAAGCCCTCCCACTGTTGTTCCCCCAAGCACCAAGAATGCAGAGCATCACTGCCCCAGACAAAGTGTTCCATTTAGACCTTGTGGCTATAATAGCCACTGACAGACCTCTGCTGGATGGGAACAGAGAGAGAGAGAGACAGACAGACAGACAGACAGAAAAAAGAAAGAAGGAGAGAGAGAGAAGGAAAAGAGCTGGCACAGGCACTTACTTCCATTTAGACCTTGTGGCTAATAATAGCCACTGATAGACCTCTGCTGGATGGGGACAGAGAGAGAGAGAGAGACAGAAAAAAGAAAGAAAGGGGGAGGGGGAGAGAGAGAGAAGGAAAAGAGCTGGCACAGGCACTTACCCCAGGCCCAGCAGCAGCAACCTTTCAATCTTACACCAGCTGCATGCAAAAGCAGGCCCTTCAGTAAGAGCTTAGTCCCTCGTTAATCTCTGGGCAGGGCTCTCTTGCTAACTCTTAAAGGGGAAATGTCTGGTGAGGCTTTTCACTGCAGGCTCTTCAGACATTTCCCTTTAAGAGGCCTGGAAGGGAGAGGGCCCGGCAGGCTCCGACGTTCCCCTCCTGTTGGCAGCCATTGCCTCCCCCCGGTGGCCAGTTTTGAAAAAGCGGGGGGGAAGCATGAAAAATCGGTGTTTCCCCCACCCTACCGGGGGACTTGGCAGCCCTAATGAGGTACCTAATCTGTACACCATAGAAACCTCCAAGCTAATGATTGCATACCTGAAAGACAAGTTTGGAGGGCAAACTACCAGTAAGATTTATTACTTGAAGGCTCAGATTTTTTACTTTGGTTGCTGCAATACTTAATGGCCTCCCAGAAAGTTACACAGGATTGGCTATAACTCTGAGACACCAAAAGGGTCTAACACTTGAAAACTTATTGATGATTTTAAAGGAAGAATATCACTCAAGAACTAGCCAGGATGCTTTGTCTAATGAGATGTCTGTTTTGAGTTTGAAACATAGGCACAGATTTAAGAGGGAAAAGAAAATTGAATGTTTTATATGTACTGGGAATCATATGGCCAGAGACTGTGAATTTAAAAATGCCAGAGATTCTGAATTTAAAGGGGATGTCAGACAACAGCCCACTGGTGCATGTGCTCAGATTAAAAGAGAGACACCCAGTGGAAGAGGAAATCATAGCAGAGACTTTAGACCACAGACAAAGACAGATTTCCATGCTGCTACCAGAGGTCATGCTTTTAGAATCTGTGGTGATAATGATGAAGAGAATAAGAAAGTGTTTCTAGTAGACTCTGGATCCTGTATGCACATTTGCAAATATGAGGACTTGTTTTCTGAACATGACACTAAAAATAGACCAGAAGTATTTCAAGCTAACAAAAAGTTGCTCAATGTTAAAGGCGTTGGAACAGTGCCAATCAAATGCCTCGCTACAAGTGGAGAAGTAATAGATGTTAAATTAAAGAATGTGGCTCTAATTCCTGAAGCAGCTGATAATTTGATTTCAACCAAAAGGTTTATGGACAGTGATCATACTGTGTTGCTTCGAAGATGGAAAGGAAGTGAGATTGTTGCTGAAATGCCTGGAATTGAATTTGAAGTAGAGGAGAGAAATGGATTTCATTATCTTGTGGATGTTAGTGAAGGATCTGAAGTTGTTAATACTGATGAGAGACAACTTTATCGAACTGGCAATGGCTCTTGTAATCATCAGAATTGCTTATATGCATGGCATTTGAAATTTGCACATTGGAATATGAAGAGTGTTGAAAGGTTGTTGAAAGAGTGTGGAATTCCTGTTGTGAGTTGTGTCAACACAAAGGCGAGGCGTGACACGTGTCTGAGAGCAAAAGGAACTGTCCCAAATTATACTGGGAAATCTACTGCTCACAATGAAAGGTTTCTAGAGACTGTGTATAGTGGTCTTGTTGTTCCACTAGCACCCTCCTGTGGCGGGAACAGATACTTTGTGACTTTTACTGAGAATAAAACAAAATATATGTGTATATGATGAAGAGCAAAGATGAGACACTGAATAAATTCAAATGTTATGTGGCCACAATTAAAAACAAGTTTGGCCAAGCACCTCAAAGCTTATGCACTGATGGAGGTGGAGAATATTGCAATGTAGAATTTAAAAGATTTCTGGAACTTGAAGGGATTGAACGCAAGGTAGGTGTCTGTCCCATACTCGTCTCAACAAAATGGATCTTCTGAAAGCCTGAATAGAACAATCCAGGAAATGTGTAGGGCTACGCTAATACATTCTGGACTACCAAATACCCTATGGGGTGAAGCTGTCAACACAGCAGTGTATCTGCACACTAGAGTACCCTCAAAGAATACTGGAACCACTCCTTTTGAGGCCTGGTTTGGAAAAAGGCCTGGACTAAAGCTCATCAAAGCTTTTGGTTCCAAAGGGTATGCTCACATACTGAAAGAGAAAAGGGGAAAACTTGACCCCAGAGCTGAAATTGGACTTGCAGTAGGGTATCCTGTTGATGGAAAAGGATACAAGATATACAACCCCCGAAATCACACAGTTGGGTAATGCAATGCTGTGTATGTTGATGAAAGTGACTTGACATGTGTTTCCAGTGCAACTGATAAACAGAGATCTGGGACTGCTCCTGAAAAGTTGGTTGCATGGTACTTGTGGTGACCACTGGGGAACCGGCAGGTCTACCTTCTGAAGAAACTACCAGAACAGAAGGGGAAGTGGGAACTGCACCAGAGGAGGCAGCAGAACCCACGACAGAACCCAGAACCAGTGTGAGATGATCAGAAAGAAGCACTATAAGGCAACCAGCAAAGAAATGTGGATTTTGTAAAACTGTACAATCTGCAAAAGAGCCTAAGAACTGGAAAGAAATATGCAACTTGCCTGCGAGTGAAAGAGACAGATGGCTTGAAGCAGTGGAACAGGAAATATTATCCCTATATGAGGAAGAAGCCTGGACTCTTACAAAGTTACCACCAGGCAGAAAGCCTGTTGGAAGCAAATGGGTGTTCAAGATCAAGCACAAAGATGATGGGACTATAGAGCTATACAAAGCACACCTAGTAACTAAGGGCTATTCACAAGAATGTGGGACTGACTACTTTGAAACTTTTGTTCCACTTACCAACCAAGCAACATTCAGAACACTCCTTAGTGTTGCAGCATCAAAAGACATGATTGTAGAGCATCTTGACATAAAGACCGCATTTCTCAATGGAGAACGATCTGAAGAAATATATATGGAGCCACCTGAATGTTTTAAAGTCAAAGGACTAGAGAATTATGTTTACAGACTCAGCAAAGGAATCTATGGGCTAAAACAAGGAGCAAAGGCCTGGTATGACAAAATTACTGGACTTTTACAGAAGCAAGGCTTTGAGCAAGAGAAAGCTGAACCCTGCCTGTATTCTAGCATTAAAAATGGACAATACCAGTATGTTCTTGTTCATGTTATTTATTAATTTTTATTTATATCCCACCTTACCCGCAAATAAATCAATAATAATCCGGTTTAAGGTCTGGTTATGGGACTGAAATGGCCTTGGTCACCCTACTGGATGACATGCTCCTGGGAGTTGGACAGGGGGAATGTGACCCTGTTAATTCTCCTGGTCCTCTTGGCTCCTTTTGATGCCATTGATCATGGCATCCTTCTGGATCACCTTTCAGGATGGGACTGGGAGGCACTGTTCTGTGGTGGTTCTGATCTGACCCCAAGAGTGTGGTGGTGGAGGACAGCTGCTCTTCCCCTTGGCCTCTGGCCAATGCAGTTCTCCAAGGTTCTATCTTGTCCCCCATGCTTTTCAACATCTACTTAGCCACTGGGAGAGGTCATCAAGAGATCTGGGCTAACTATCACCAATATGCAGACGACAGGCAGCTCTATCTCACACTACCAGCAGATCCTAGGGAGGCTGTAGAAACTGTGAACATGTGCCTAGAGGCAGTTTTGGCATGGGTGAGGGCTAATAAGCTAAAACTTAATCCTGACAAAATGGAGGTGCTACTGGTGGGGTTGAGGGTCTGACCCCCGAAATGGATTATTCCCTGTTCTGAATTAGGTTGCACTCCCCCTAAAGGAGCAGGTTCATAGTTTGGGGGTGCTCCTGGACCCAGGCATCCTATTGAATAAAGTGGCAATGGTGGCCAGGTGTGCCTTTCATCATCTTCAGCTGGTGAGCCATCTGAAGCTAGACAGATGGCAATCTGAGAAAGGACCTTCTTGGCATGTTACCAAAACTTTGCAACTCCCTCCCCAGGGAGATTCATCTGTTTCTCTCTATCAGTGACTTTTACCAGCAAGTGAAGACTTGTTTATTTTGTCTGGCATACCCCCCAATAACAGTTACTGGCCCTCCTGCTAGTGTTGGGTTTTTTTTTAATGTGTTTCTAATTAAATTATATGTTTCTAATTAAATTAAATTTTATTTTATTCTAATTACATTATTTTAGGTAACCATAGAGTTTTGCCCAAAATACCAGAGTGTCACCGTGCAATGTCCCTGGTATGATGATGATCCCAGCATGATGACATCATGCAGAAGTGACATCACACACTGCAATGTTGCCCTGCCCCCCACTCCTGGAAAGCTCCCTCCCACCCCCCACCAGCCAGAGCCCTGGCAACCCTAAGCTGGAGTGGGTGAACACCTATAGCTGTTAAATTCCCCAGTGCATCACAATAGGACACAGATACTTTTCCTCCATTGGTCAGTCCCCTCTTTTTCCATCTTGCTGTGGCCAACAACTTTGTCCCAGAACAGGAGGGAAGGGGAGGAGGCAAGGGACCAGTGGAGAAACAGGTAGGAGAGCAGCAGCTGCATTCTACAGGTTACTGTTAATATTTAACCAAGAAATCAGAAATAAGACTGGGAAGGGCAGCCATGAAGGAACTAGAAAAGATCCTTAAGTGCAAGGATGTGTTGTGGGTGACCAAGATCAAAATAATTCATACTATTGTATTCCCCTTTACTGTGTATGGGTGTGGAAGTTGGACAATGAAAATAGCTGACAGGACAGCTGCTCATTCATTTGAAATGTGGTTTTGGAGGAGAGTTTTGAGGATATCATAGACGGCCTAAGAGACAAATGAGTGGGTTCTAGATCAAATCAAGCCTGAATTCTCCCTAAAAGCTAAAATGATCAAATTGCGGCCATTATATTATGAGAATACAAGGCTCACTGAAAAAGACAATAATGCTAGGAAAAGTTGAAGGCAGCAGGAAAAAAAGACCCAACATGAGATGGATTGACTCAATATAGGAAGCCACGGGGGCCCTCGGTTTGTAAGACCTGAACAAGGATGTTAATAATAGGATGTTCTGGAGGTTATTAATTCATAGGGCCGCCATAAATCAGAAGTGACGACACAGACAGCAGTAACTCCAGGTGTTTCTCCTAATTCCCCATCTCCTCCTGTCCCCTGACCCTACCTTGCCAGGGATCATCCACTGTGTTTCTGCCACTCCCCCTGTGCATTTTATGGTTATAGCAGTAAAAATTATGCTCAACAACATGATTGCTATTTACAACTACTAAGATAAATATTTGAATCAAAAGCTAATTTATGTGTGGGAGTTAATTTTAATTATTCCTCTTACCCGCAGTGGTAGTTGGGAATTTTTCTGAGATTTGTGCTGGTTTATGTGCATATTAGTAAAGACTCTGACTACTAACAGAAATTTTATTTTCATTTGTGTGCAATAAAATTCACTTGAAACAATACTACCTCCTAAAATTTACAGTGAACGATAAATATAGTAACCAAATGACTATAAATATATAACTGTCAGAAAACATGGTCTTTTGGTTTCTGTAACAGCTAGACCCCGGGTCTTTGACAGAGCAATTGATAGGACACAAGGTATGAAAGGCTGAGAAGCACTGCGGCAATCTACATAGAATTCTGCTCACGTGGACCTTAGGGCCAACCACATGTGATCAGGATCTCCTGCATGTTTTCCAAACGCAAAAACAGCTGCTAGTGGGGAGAGGAATTTGAAGGTGGACCATGCTGTGGGAATTTTTTTTTTTTTAAAAAAACCACACACACTTTCCCCATGTATTCTGTTTTTCCAATTCAAATTCAGCCTGTTTCTTCAGGAGCTGATATTCCCTTCACTGGGAAAGGGGAGGAGAAAAGAAACTTACAAGTAATGTGTGGTAATCATTTGCTCTTTTAAAATTAAACTGATTTACAAATGGAACTATTATCATCCAACCAAAGATTCTGCCGTGCCAAAGGGGCATATATCACACTGAAGCCACAGCAATAAGCAAGCATAGATTTGATTCACAATCCACTAGCTGCTTCTCAGGAGCCTTGAATTTTTCTATTTTTAATACTACAATTATCAAGGCCACCTAATCTTTAGATGCTTTTTAAAAACAATCATCAGGAGCCTATTTATAGCAGGGCTGGTGTTAAGCAACTTCCCTTGAAAAAAAGCTTTGGATGAAGTTATTATCACATTTCCTTTAGCAAGCAAGGAAACTGTGGTACAAAGTCTCCTGAGTTAGAAATCCATATGCCTCCCAATTAATCAACTACCTTTTCACCCTTAAGCAGATCATTTCATCCCAAAGTACTGAGATTATATACAAAAAGGGATCGCGTAACCACATGAGTTTCAGGAGAGGGACACAGGTTTTTTCAAGCACTTTGCCCAGTAACAGTGCTATATAAGTGATAATAACAATGACAGCTTTACAGTGATGCCAAAATATGGCCACTTCTTGTGTCAGGTAGAAGAAATACTCTGGTTCAACAGCTCTGAATAGCAGTTTATCAGTTTGGAGTAGACATGATTTGGACCTGGATCTTAAAGGCCCAAAGTACAGGTTGCATTTGTTTAGCAAGTCTGGTTTCGGTTTCCTGGACCCAACTTACTTCCCCTGCATTCATACAGCAAGTGCAGACCACAGCTTTTTAAAACACGGCAGCAGCCAAATTTGGCTGAGGACCAAGGCATGTGGGGAGGAGAGGCTTCTGCCTTCCCTCCAATACTATTTTCCTGAATGGAAACGGGAGTTTAGCTGTGAACTAAACAGAATGAGGTCAGAAATGAGTTCTTGTATACTCCCTGCCACACTAGAGCATTTAGGTCAACCTTGTCTCAGGGCTGCTGCCATGCTGATTATGGTTGTTATTTTTTTCTACAACCTATGGCTGTTTCCTGCATATGGACAGTGGGTCATTTGACTCATGCCTCATAGGCAGATTTATTTAGTATTTATTTATTTACTTAAATTTATATCCTGCCCTCCCCGCAAGCAGGCTCAGGGTGGTCACAACACTAATATTACAAAACCATTGAAACAGTTATAATAATAAATAATTAAAACAATTAAAACTAGGTAGCACAATAAATTAGGAAAGTACAGCAATCCTAAATGGCTGGAGGCTACTAGGCCATAAACCAAAGGACAGTGGAGATCTTATTAATATGGGCCAAATACAGTTCGAGAGCTTCAGCAGGGGGGGGCTAATAATTGGGTGCCCGCTGCCTTAACTAAAGGCCTGGCAGAACGGCTCTGTTTTACAGTACTGTAGCAGGTCCCGCAGTGCCCTGATCTCAGACGGAAGCATGTTCCTCTAGGCTGGGGCCAGGGTGCAAAAATCCCTGGCCCTGGTCAAGGCTAAGTGGCTAAGTGGACGTCCTTTCAGCCGGGGACAACCTGTGTGTGTGTGTGTGTGTGTGTGTGTGTGTGTGTGTAAAATGCTGTCAGGTCACAGCTGACTCATGGTGACCTCAGCAAGGGGCTTTCCAGGCAAGTGAGAAGCAGAGGTGGTTGGCCATCACCTTCCTGTCTGCAGAGTCTTCCTTGGTGGTCCCCCTTCCAAGTGCTGACCCGAGATCTGATGAGATCAGGCTATACCACACTGCTTTCCCTCCCTACCTCTAGTATTAGCTGCTACCCAAAACCATCCCAATGGGGCCAACAAGTCATGCAGCTAAAACAGCCTCACCTGTCCCCAGGCAGGGCTCCTGTGCCTTTATCAGCTATGGAAGAACTGAAATTCAGCAGTAGTTTTTTTTCTAGAAAACAGATGGAACTAGGGTTGCCAAGTTCCTACCTTCCGCCAGTGGGGGGGACCGAGCATCCTGTCTGGGATCTTCACAGTGTGTGCACTATGTGTGCACGCTGCAATGACATAACCTGGAAGTGACGTCATTGTGCCAGACATGTCACCAGGGGGGCACTCTAGCATTCGGCCAGAAACTCTATGGTACCATAGAGCTTTTAAGGCTGAGTGCTAGAACATCCCCCGGGCAACGTGCCCAACGTGATAATATCACCTCCGGGTGACATCATCACACCGGGCACATTGTCGCGATCTTGGCACTTTGGGGGTGGAGTTTCCCCTGCCACCTGGTTCTGGGCCAGCGGATCAGGGGCCCCTAAAGTGGAGAATCCCCTGTCCCCCCAGGGAATGGCAAGCCTAGATGGAACAACTGGAAAAGCTTCACCTGCTGAACTTTTCCTTGCCATGCAATGTAGCCCTCCCTATTAGTAAAGAAGATGCTGGCAGTTTTAGGAAGCTAAAGTATCACAGACTAGAAAACAGGAGCACCAAGAAGCAGAGCAGTTGTCTAAACTGAACTACTGAGAACTTCACACACCAGTGCTTCTCTTAGCACTGTTCTAAATGGATGTCCTTGCTGGCATTAGAGGTTCTGGGCCCAAAGAAACAGGTAGCTTACATTGCAATCTTAAGTAGCGTTACACCCTCCTAAATCCATTGAAGTCAGTGGTTTCCTGTTTGAGTCAAAACTAGGTATCCACCTATATTATCCATGCTGGAACTACCTTATGCATGTACCTGAGGGGAAAAGTCCATTGTGCTGACTTTGTACACATTATACCATGCATCCATTTTCAACAAGGAAAGTAATTTCCACGCCAAAAAAGTAAGGTGCAAGGCAGCCTTGAACACTTCTGTCAGATACTACTCACACGTTTCCAAGCTGTTCTCTGCTGTCATGAGAGTTAGGAACTTGCCAATTTAAAATGAAAGCTGCCATTTCAAGAAGCCAAATTCTGAGCTAAAAAATAGATGGTTTGCTTGTAAGGCGAGAATGACAGCCCTGATTATACGTCAGCTGGCTGAGATATTTTCTATGATAGATTTTGTTCCTGGCAAATTTATAACCTACCCTCTGATAAATATATCACACCATTAAGGAAGGAAGGAAGGAATATTCAATATCCAATCCATTTGTCAGTTATCAGTGCCTGTTACGTGCAATAGTCCCTTTTATTCTGGGCTTTCTCTCTCCTTGCTCTGTTCACATAACTGAGAATTATTCTGCATTTCATTTCTAACGACTGCTGCTCAGGGAACATCCTGAACAGTAGAAGATATATGGAAGACCCTGAACCCATCTATAAAGACGACATCTTAATCCAGGCACAACAGGGTGAAATAACTCATAAATTGAGTTCCTTTCTACCAAAATCTAAATCAGAATAAGGAAATATTTGCAATAACAATTTATAAAGCAATGAAGTTAGAAATTTTGAGCAGCTTAGATATCTCAGAAGAAACCTATAAGTGGATTTTTAGGAAAGAAATATCCACAGAGGACACACACAGATAGGGACGCCAGCCTCCAGGTAGGATCTGGGAATCCCCTGGAATTTCAGCTCATCTCCAGACTGCAGAGATCAGTTCCCAGAGGAGAAGATGGAAACTTTGGAGGGTGGACTCTGTGGCACTGTACCCCACTGAGGTCCCTGTTCTCCCCAGGCTCCACTCCCAAATCTCCAGGAGTTTCCCAGCTTGGATATGGCAACCCAGCACACAGAGCAATTACTTATAGACCATGTAAATTGAAAGAACAAACTAAATATTATGGCTGCATGTGTGTTGGAACTGGATTATGCCGAATTCCTATGAAATGTCAGGAGGGGTATTTAAAATGCAACGTAAGTGGGCCAGAACGGAAGGATGAATCCTTCCCATGCCCATGCTTTTGTCCCTGAAAGTCATGGGGGGTGGGGAGAGAATAGTTAAGAAGCAGTTTGGGCCAAAAAACATGGATGGGGAAGAATTCAGCATTCGCTGTCATACAGCCTATCCAGCCCCACATGGCACAGACTTCTGATTTACAGAAATCTAACACAATCTGTATTACAATACAGGATCTGTGCCACAATAGAATCTTTTAGAACCATAGATCAAAGTAGCAGATTTTATTTTCCTGCAGCTGTTTATACAGTTCCTCACCACTAAGGGGCATAATTGGGTTGGAACTCTCACCCAGAAAGCTTAGCAGCTGCAGTGCAGTTGATAGAATCACATGTAACTGAGTGCATTACAGAGAAACCTCTGGCTTGAGAAAGAGGGAACAACAAAGGGAACAAGAGAGAGCAGAAAATATTTTAACCAAAGGAGAAAATTCAGGAAAGTCACAAACATCTATTTCTGTGGTGGGACACCCACTTGAAGACACTCCAAGGCCTTAAAGGGCAGGAAGGAAAGGGTAGGAAAGGTATAATCTAAGGATACTAGTGATCCACCAACCTTGCAAAAAAAAAAATAGTGGAAGGTTGGAACAACCTCTTCTTAAACCTTAAAACTGGCCTTGGCAGGGGACTGCCCATGGGCTCCCCTCAGGCTGCTGGGGAATACCTCTGGCTGTGGAGGGCAATGTGCAGGTGCTAGTCCATATCCCCTGGGAGAACTGTGCTGGCTGAGAAGAAAGCAAGCAGCTTACCTCTGACTCAGCGGCTACACTAGCCAACTCCGGGCCACTGCTGCATCTGAGAGTTCTCATACTGCAGCACTGGCCTCCCCAGAGTCCTCCTTCCCACCAGATTGTACTGCTCAGTTCCCCCTCGCCCATTCTCCTGAGCTGGTCTCAGAGACAAAGGGAGGCTGAAACCTCCTACAGTATCAGAAGCAACTGGGTAAGGGGAAAGAACTGGCTCGGAAACAGTGTTCCCCTTCAGCGAATTCTCTCTGAGCCTAGTGCCTGTCCCCCTTCAGTTATTTTTGCCTTCCCTTTGTCCTCAAAGTGACTACCGAAGGGAGAACAAAGTTTGAGTGCAATGACACCTTTGAGAGCAACAAAGTTTTATTCTGGGTATAAGCTTTTGTGTGCAAGCACACTTCCTCTGATATGTTTGCGCACGAAAGCTGGTACCCAGAATAAAACTTTGTTGGTCTCAAAGGTGCCGCTGGACCCAAACTTTGCTTAGCTGCTTCAGACTAACCCGGCTGCCCCACCTGAATCTATACTGAAGGGAGAGAAAGCTCCCTCGACCCTAATCCACACTTTCCTTTGATAAGTTGTAAGGGAAAGGAATAAGGATGAACGTGGAGGAATAAAATGAGTTTCTCCTTCTCCCTGTAATTTCTTGCAGATTCCTCCATATTTCCACTATGAGCTACTGCAACAGTTTGGGGGAGGTACCCATCTTTGGGGCAAGCCAGAGAACAGCATGAACAAAAACTTATTCGCCAACCACCTGTTTCCAAAATCCAGGCACTAGAGCCACCACAACCCAAGGCCAAGCAGAAGCTCAGCTGGAGGAAGAAGAAAAGAAACCCACTGACTCATCTGCTAGATATGATACTAAAAGTTGAGACCTGGATTCCCAGAAATACCCAGCATAAATTAGAGGGCCCAGTACTTTAAGGGATGGGCAGAGGCAGGGCACCAGAGTTTAACAGTACCTTCTTGGAGAAGATTATGGGACTTGAATATTGGAGGGATAAAAGATAAATTATATCACATTCTGGGGCATTTCTGTTGTTACAGCCATTGAAGTTCAGTGCTGGCTGAGGCATCTGTGATACTCACCTGATCTGCTCTGTCTACACTGTTCTGTGTATCATCCCTGTATTTGCCCAGGGTCTTCCACAGTGAAATTCCACATGAATCTCTGCAGGCATGATGTAGCCCAGAATTATGTTGCCATGGATTGACCATTAAAAGAGAGTAAAGTTTCCTTTACTCTCTTGGTGAGAATATTTGCAGGGAAAAGAATATTTGCAGGGATATCCTGCAACCTTTGTTCTTTGTTCTCCCACTATTCAAAACAAGACATTTGCAGTGGCTCTGAGCTTTTCTTTTTGTCCTTGTTTGAGCAGAAGCTGCACAAATGCCCAAATTCAGTCACAATAGTCATTATACTGAACAGTTTTTTTTAAAGGCATGATTGCACATTGTGCAGCAGTACTTCTATACTGGTCATTTCCACAATTGCCCAAATGTAGCCAAAACACTCTCTATAATGTGAAACAAATACAGAGAAGAGAATTATACAGCCAAATAATTCTCTGAGTCTCTTAAAAATTACATAGCAGTGTGGATGGCAACCCTACAGGAGCCTGCGGTCACCCGAATGAGGTAGATCGACCCCACTGCCATGAAAGCCTTAGTCAGGGGACACCATCAACACCATTCCCAGAGGTGATATGGAGGTCAGAGAACATGTCGCCAAGAGAGTATCTGGGTATCTGGGCTAACTAATACACTAGTACTCAAGCAGCTGGGAGGGGGAATTAGGAAAGTGGAGCACAGTCAAGGCAATATGTATGTGGACAGACTGTAGAGCAGGCCAGGGAGGAAAGAAGGTGCCGTCTGAAGTCTTTTTGGCCTGTGGCAATTGAGGGCAGGGTAGAGTAACCACTGTCCTCTGCTGTCAGGGACACTTTCCTGTCTAACAGGTGAGTAGATCAGACAGAGGATGCTTGTTGTTGTTCAGCCACACAGTCGAGTCCCACTCTTCGCGACCCTGTGGACCACCTCACGCCAGGCCTTCCTGTCTTCCGTGGTGCTCCGGAGCTTGCTTAATTTCATGTTTGTTGCATCGATAACACTGTCTAACCATCTCATCTTTTGCCGTCCCCTCCTTCTTTGACCTTCAGTCTTTCCCAGCATCAGGGTCTGCTTAGATGGTGCCAAATAATTTCTAATTTCTATCACACTGAATAAAGCCAAACAAATTATGAAAAACCTGCTCACCTTGTCAAGTATATGCACTGTTTGAAAACTGATTGGAACCCTTCTGGCCGCTAATTCTTCTCTGTGCCATTTTTTCTTCTCTGTCTTTGCCCTCACTGTCTTGGGCTCATTTGTCCATATTACCATTCATTCCAACTGGCTTCGGTGACACACATTATTTTGTTTATGGATATCCATCACATCACTGCACAAGTCACAGCATTGTGGCATCCCTGACAAACTCATAAGAGTTGCCACAGTCAATACGAGTAAACGGCAGTGTGGGAAAATGAAGACCAATAAAGGTGAAGAAGAGAAATGGCACAAAGAAATGGCACAAAGAAGAACAGAACTGAACGGCTGGGAATATGTTTACAATGAATGCTGAAAATCACCCCCCCCCCCCAAGGCACTTTTCAAGATTAACAAAAATGTACACAGACACAAAACAGTAGCTTCTATTCAGTTCTGACAGAACTTCCATTCAGCTCTGATGGGCATCAAAGGCAGATGCCCACATTGATGCCATCTCAGAACAGGGTTACATATATTAAATCAGGGGTGGCCAAACTGTGGCTCGGGAGCCACATGTGGCTCTTTCACACATATTGTGCAGCTCCCGGCAGGGCGGCTGGAGAAGTGAAGGAGAGCCATGCCTTTTTTCTCCCTCCCTCCCATTTGCTTTCTTTGACCGATTCCCCACAAGCACTGCCCCAGCTTTGTTCTTCTGGTTTCCCTGATTGCCTGCTTCAATTTCACACTATTTGCAGCAGGGCGCATTTTGACCCGCTGCTTTGTGCGATTTCCCCTGTGGCTTCAGTGATCCTGTTTTTTGAGGATCACTGAAGCCGCGGAGGAAAGTGAACGGAGCCACGGGTCAAAATGTGCCCTGCGGCAAATAGTGGGAGATTCAAGCAGGCAATCGGGGCAAAGGGAAGAACGATGCCGGGGCAGCGCCTTGTGGGAAATTGGTCTATGCTTCTCTCTCTCTCTCTCTCTCTCTCTCTCTCTCTCTCTTTCTTTCCACCTCTCTCTCTTAGACAAACAAATATCTTTAGCAAACCAATATCATTGGACAAATAAATATCATTATCAATATCCGTTTTTACCCCTTTGGATTTTATTTTTGGCAGTCTTATTTAATGTTAATAAAAATCAAATTTGCATATTTTAAAATAAAAATGTTAATGTTTGTTTGTGTCTTGCAGCTCTCAAACATCTGATGTTTATTCTATGTGGCTCTTACGGTGAGCAAGTTTGGCCACCCCTGTTTTAAACCAACACTACACCATCTAGAAGCAAGTTCACATGCAGCTGTGACAAGCTCCAGCATCTAGAGTTTCTGACTATATTCTGCAAGGTGAATCCAGGACAACTGTGTGCTGGGACTACCTCATGCCAGGTGGTTCTTTCAGAGGAAATGCTGCTACTGCTAGCTCCCTGGATCGCCTTGCTTTAACTTGGGTAGATTTAATTTCCATACCCCTAATTGCAAACACACACACACAAAAAGCGGGGGGGGGGGGGGGATGAATAGAAAAATCTACTTTTCAGCATTCTCTGCTAGACCTCACTGTAACACATTTGTCTACCAGAATTGAAGAAAATCCCAGGAATCTTGGTCTCCTGCATCCACATCTCTCATGTTCTTGTAGATATAGGCAGAAAGAAATGGAGAAAAGGAAATGACTCCATACCATCATACTTCAAGACTAGAGAAGAGAAATACAGGTTGCTTACCTGTAATTGGAGATCTTCGAGTGGTCATCTGTGCATTCACACCTCTGGGGATTAAGTGCGCCTGCGCCGATCCCGATCGGTAATCTTCAAAGCCTAACGGATTTTCGTGCCAGCTCCCCGGTCACGTGCACATCCCACTGCGCATGACCCGGGGAGGGGCACGAGGATCCCGCCAGTTCCTTCTGACTGCTGCTAACAGCCCCCAAGGAAAAAGTGAGGGAGACCGAAAGCAGAGGGGAAGGAGGGCGGGTGGTGTGAATGCACAGATGACCACTCGAAGATCTCCAATTACAGGTAAGCAACCTGTATATCTTCTTCGTGGTCTCTGTGCATCACACCTCTGGGAGAATAGCGAGCAATAAACATACCACATACCTGGAGGTGGGTGCTGGAGGTCTCACATCTGAGCTGCTTGCAGAACTTCATGGCCCACCACAGTACGTTGATGGACACGGACATCTAGGGCGTAGTGCTTCACAAACATGTGAGGAGACGCCCATGTTGCAGCATTGCAGATGTCTCCCAGGGGAATGCCCTTGAGGAATGCCGTGGAAGCAGCCACGGCTCGAGTGGAGTGTGCCCGGAGGGACGCCGGCAATGGCCTCTTGGCCAGGAGGTAGGCGAGTTTTATCGTCTCTACTATCCACTTCGAGAGTCTTTGAGACGACAGTTTCTGTCCCTGCCTGGGCAAGGCATAAGAGACAAAGAGAGCCGGAGACTTGCGAAATGGTTTTGTCCAGTGCAAGTAGAAGGAAAGAGCTCTCTTGACGTCAAGAGTGTGTAAACTGCGTTGTGTTGGGTCCTGGGGACCAGGAAAAAACACAGGTAACATGATGTCCGCCCCTATGTGAATGTCTGAGACTATTTTGGGCAGGAAGGTGACATCGGGAGCCAGGGTAACAGCATCATGGTGGAAAGTGAGGTACGGTGGGTCGCAACGAAGCGCCGAGAGCTCACTCACACGCCGAGCGGACGTGATGGCTACCAAAAATGCAACCTTCCACAAAAGGAGTTGAAGGCTGCATGAAACCATGGGTTCAAAGGGTTTGCCCATTAACTTGGTGAGAACCAGGGGTAGGTCCCATACTGGAACCGGTGTCCACACTGGTGGGTAAAGGCGACTCATTCCCTTGAGGAATTGTTTTGTGGTTGGATGGGAAAAAACCGAGTAGCCATCAATCTCAGGATGATTGACTGAGATGGCTGACAGATAGACCCGGATAGATGAGTGGCACAATCCTCTGTCCTTACATGACAAAAGGAAACCAAAAACATCATTAAGGGTAGCGGGGACGGAAGGTTGTCCTACAGAGGCCAGAAAGGCTAAAAATTTAGTCCATTTTGCCGCATATGAACGACATGTGGAGAGTTTGCGTGAGTTCAGGAGGACTTGTGCAATGCGTGAGTCTAATCCTAAGGTTGGATCAGCCAAGCTGTCAGTTTCACTTTGGGCATGTCGTGGTGCAGCACCTGGCCCCCGTACATCCAGAGGAGATCTGGGTCCATTGGGAGGTGGAGATATATCCCGCGGGAGAGACTGAGGAGCGTGGGGAACCAGGGTTGCCTCGGCCACCATGGTGTGATGAGAATCGCCCACGGTCGCTCTGACATCAGCTTGTGAACTACTCTTGGTATCAGGGGGATCGGGGGGAATAGATACAACTGTCTCCCCGTCCACTGGAGAAGGAGGCCGTCCCCGAGGGAGGTCGGATCCGCACCTGCTCTGGAACAGAAGAGATGGCACTTCTTGTTCTCCCGAGAGGCGAACACGTCCACTGATGGGTGTCCCCAGCGATCGAAGATCGGGGTCAGATGGAGGGGGTTTAATTCCCACTCGTGTAGGGATGCTCCTCCCCTGCTCAGGAAGTCTGCTTGGACATTGAGCCATCCTAGGAGGTGAGTTGCTATCATGTGAATGCCAAGGGACTGACATTCGTCCCAAAGCTCTATAGCTAGGCGGCAAAGTCCACGGGAGACTGCCCCACCCTGACGGTTGATATAAAACATGGTGGTCGTGTTGTCTGTTAGGACAGTCACCGTCTTTCCTGACAGGGATTGGCGGAAGGATCTCACCGCATATAGGACTGCCAGCAGTTCCAGGAAGTTGATATGGTTGTGGGCCACAGAGGGATCCCACCTGTTGCCCACAGCGACACCATCCAAATGAGCTCCCCAGCCCCATAGGGAGGCATCAGTGGTGATGGTCGCCGAGGGGAGTGGGAGTCGGAAGGGTGCGCCCGACTGCAAGTTCTGGGGCACAAGCCACCAAGTTAGGGTTTCCAGGACTTGATCCGAGAGCCGGAAATGTTTGGAGAGGGAGTGAATACTGGGACGGAAACGTCTCAGGAACCAAAGTTGTAATGGTCTTATCCGCAATTTGGCGAATGGGATCACTGCCGTGGTCGCGGCCATCAGGCCTAAAAGATGGAGTATTTGTCTGGCTGTAGCCTCCTTTATTTATTTATTTATTTGTTTGTTTCAATTTATATCCCGCCTAGCCAGCGGACCGGCTCTAGGCGGCTTACAGCATAAAATCAATCAATACAAAATTACAAGTTAAAACATAACATAAAATGGATTCACTTTAAAAGTTACAACAACTTCATCCCAATAGCAGCGTCATACCAGCACCAATACCTGCCTCTAGCTCACACCAACCAGGAGGCTGCCACCATGATGTTTTAGAGATGGCCCTCATGCCATCTCCTAAGGGCCATTCCCCCCGGCGGCCCCAAACGCCTGGTGGAAGAGCTCCGCTTTGCAGGCCCTGCGGAACTGCAAAAGGTCCCGCAGGGCCCTGATGTTCTCTGGGAGCTCGTTCCACCAGTAGGGGGCCGCCACCAAGAAGGCCCTGTTTCTGGTGGCTGCTAGCCTTGCCTCCTTCAGGCCTGGAAGGGTCAGGCGGTGTTGGCTGCCTGACCGCAGTGCTCTTTGGGGTATATATGGGGAAAGGCGGTCCCTTAGGTAGGCAGGCCCCAGGCCATATAGGGCTTTAAAGGTTAAAACCAGCACCTTGAACCGGACCCAGTACACTATAGGCAGCCAGTGCAGCGCCCTCAGCACAGGCTGGACATGGTCCCTCACTGAGAGTCCCATCAGCAGCCTGGCTGCGGCATTCTGCACTAGCTGCAGCCTCCGGAGCTGAGTCAAGGGCAGCCCCATGTAGAGAGCGTTGCAGTAGTCTAGCCTTGAGGTGACCATAGCATGGATCACAGTCGCCAGGTCATTGCGTTCGAGGAAGGGAACCAACTGCCTAATCAGCCGTAGGTGATAAAAGGCTGCTTTGGCAGTGGCTGCTACCTGGGCCTCCATAGTCAAGGAGGCATCCAGGAGCACTCCCAAGCTCCGGACCCGTGGGACTGGCACCAGTGGAGCCCCCCCGCAGGCCGGTAGTGGGATACCCACCCCCGGTCCACTCCGACTCAGGCAAAGGACCTCCGTCTTCGTTGGATTCATTTTCAGACGACTCAGCTTGAGCCAGCCCGCTACGTCCTCAAGCGCCCGCTCCAGGTCATCCAGGGTGGCCCCGGACCGGCCGCCCAACAACAGCTACAACTGGGTGTCATCCGCATACTGGTGACAACCCAGCTTATGCCTCCGGGCAATCTGGGCGAGAGGGCACATATAGATGTTGAACAACATGGGAGATAACACCGCCCCCTGAGGCACACCACATACAAGTGGGTGCCTCCGGGACACGTGCTCCCCAAGCGCCACTCTCTGTCTCCGACCTTGAAGAAAGGAGACGAGCCACTGTAAGGCAAGCCCCTGAACCCCTATGTCGGCAAGGCGGTGGATCAGTAACTGGTGGTCGACCGTGTCAAACGCGGCCGACAGATCTAACAACACCAGTACCGCTGTTCCGCCCTGATCCAGGTGCCGCCGGAGGTCGTCTGTGAGAGCGACCAGTGCCGTTTCTGTCCCATGACCTGGCCGGAAGCCAGACTGAAATGGGTCAAGCACAGAGGTGTCATCCAGGAAACTCTGCAGCTGAATCGCCACCGCCCTCTCCAAAATCTTGCCCAAATAGGGCAAGTTGGACACCGGCCGATAGTTGGCCAATTCGGCCGGGTCCAGTGTTGGTTTTTTAGGAGGGGGCGGACCATCGCTTCCTTGAGTGCTCCAGGGAACAGTCCCTCCTGGAGGGACTTGTTGACAATCTCCCTGAGGGCACCTCGTAACCCCTCCCGGCCAGCTTTTACTAGCCATGAAGGGCACGGGTCAAGGCTGCATGAGGTTGGGCGTACAGCAGAGAGTAAACTGTCAACCTCCTCAAAGCTGAGTGGGCTGAAAGAATCCAGAATGGAACTAGAAGACGTGCATGGAGCCTCAAGTTCACTTACTGTCTCAACTGTGGTGGGGAGGTCACGGCGGAGCGACAAGATTTTGTCTGCAAAATAGCTCGCAAAAGCCTCACAGCCTATGTCCAATTCCCTATCATTTACTCTGCCGTGTGGCAGTTCTGTTAAAGACCGAATCGTTCTAAATAATTGTGCTGGGCGTGAGCTTGCAGACACAATCGTGGCCGCATAGAACTGTCTCTTTGCAGCTTTGACTGCCATCTCATAGGATCTCATAAACGTCCTATAGGATGCTCTTGCCGCTTCGTCGCGGGCTCGGCGCCACCGTCTCTCTAATCGTCTCAGCTCTCGCTTCATCTGCCGCAGCTCCCCGGTGTACCAGGGAGCCCGCTTAGAGCAAGGGCGAAGAGGACGCCTGGGGGCGATCTCGTCGATGGCAGCCTGGAGCCGGCCATGCCAGTCCTCGACCAGCTCATCCAATGAGCCGCCAGAGGGAATGGGTTCCCGCAGGGCCATCTGAAACCTCTGAGGGTCCATCTGGCTCCGCGGGCAAGCCAAAATATGCTCGCTGCCCATACGGGGTCTGAGTGGGATATTCAGACGGGCCTTCAGAGCAAGGTGGTCCGACCATGGTACTGGCAAAGCAGTAATCGGGCCCACCCCGACCCCCGTCGCAAAAATCAGATCGAGCGTATGCCCCGCCTGGTGCGTGGGCACCGTTACAAGTTGGGTGAGTCCTAGTGTCGCCATGGCCGACACCAGGTCCTTCGCCGGCCCAGAGGACGCATCGTCAGCGTGGACATTGAAGTCACCCAGGACTATAAGTCGAGGGTGCTCCAACGCCCAGCCCGAGATGGCCTCAACCAGTGATGGCAGGCTAATGGGTGGTGCATTGGGCGGTCGGTACACCACCCTAATAGCCAATGCTCCCCAGTGTCCCACACCAGGCCAGAGCATTCTATACCCTCAAGCTTAAGCGGCGGGAGCGCTCTGTAGGAGTAAGCCTCCCGAATGAACAGCACCACTCCACCCCCCCATCCCTCGGTCCGTGATTGGTGAAGGACCAAGAACCCAGGCGGAGCCATCTGGGAGAGAGCTACTGTCTCCCCCTCTTGCACCCAGGTCTCGGTCACGCATGCCAGGTCTGCACCCTGCTCAACCATAAAGTCCCGCAGGGTGGAGGTCTTATTCCTTATGGACCTGGCATTGCACAACACCTTGTCCTCCCATATGGATTGGAGAAGGGAGACTATATCCGATGCCCTGTTGGGGGGTAGGAAAGCTCTGCACTGCAGAGAGTCCAGAATGGCTCCGATGAATTGCACCCGTCTGGAGGGGGTGAGCATGGACTTTTTGAGGTTTATTGTCAGCCCTAGTATGTCTAGGGTTCGAAGGGTGATTGAAATGTGGTTCTGTAGCACTGTCATAGAAGGCGCGACCAGAAGCCAGTCGTCCAGATACGGGTAAAGGTGGACACTCTGAAGTCGGAGATGGGCCGCCACTACTGCCATAAGTTTCGTGAAAACACGAGGAGCCGTAGAAAGGCCAAAAGGTAGAGCCTTGTATTGGAAGTGACGCGGACCGACCGCGAAGCGTAGGAACGGTCTGTGAGATGGATGGATCGTCACATGGAAGTATGCGTCCTTTAAGTCCAGTGTCACCATCCACACATTGGCTTCTAGCAGTGGTAGGATGGTCTGGAGGGTAGTCATGCGGAACTTCTTGTAGGTGATGAACGCATTGAGGTTCCAGAGATCTAGTATGGGACGAAGTCTGCCATCCTTTTTTGATACTGTGAAGTGGCGGGAGTAAAAACCCCGCTGGAGGTGGTTTACGGGTACCGGCTCTATGGCATCCTTGGACAGGAGGGCTTCAACTTCTGATGACAGGGCGTCGGAGGGAGGGGTGACTACAAAGTAAGAGTCCTGTGGTATCTGGAAAAATTCTATCCTGTAGCCCTCTGCTACGACAGAGAGGGCCCATTTGTCTGACGTTATGCGTTGCCATGCGGGTAGGAAGGGTGACAGACGGGTGGGAGGACCGGAGCGGATGCGAGAGTCAAAGACTCTGCTTGCTTGGTTTAGGAGATTTGGACTTGGAAGCGGAAGCGGTTGGGAACCGTGGTTTGTGGCCATAAGGCTTCTGCTGATAAGCAGAGGAGGAGGGTCTTTGCCACTGGGGTTCAGTGGGAGATCGCTGTGGCTGCTTTTTAGACCAGGATCTCTGCCAGGTTTTCTGCTTCTGCTGTCTTGGTTGGGAAATGCCCAGGTTACGAGATGTTTTTATGCTCTTTTCCAGATCGTGAAGAACTGTGTCCGTTGTGGAGCTGAACAGGCCTTCACCCTCAAACGGGAGATCTTCCACCAAGGATTTAGTATCGTGTGGAAGAGAAGTCGACCTCAGCCAGGCGTGGCGTCTAAGGGCAACTGCTGAAGTGAGCGTCTTGGAGGTGACATCTGCAGCATGCTTGGATGCGTTGAGTTGATGTTTTGCCAAGACCATGCCTTCCTTCTGGATATTCCTGGCTAGACGCTGTTTATCCTCAGGAAGATGGGCCAGAAGCGGTGTCATCTGCTCCCATAGGGAGTATTGATATCTGCTCATGCAGGCTGTATAATTTGCAGTTTTTATACCTAACGCACCTGCCGAATAAAAACGTCTCCCAAAAGAGTCCAGTTTCCGTCCCTCTTCGTCAAGGGGGGAGGAATGTCCACTACGCCCCCTGGCCGAGGGGATCACCACAACGGAGTTAGGTTTGGGGTGTATGAATAGAAATTCTGCCCCTGGCTCTTGGAGCCTGTACATATGGTCCAGTCTCTTGCTAGAGATTGGGGTTGAAGAAGGGTGCCCCCAGGATTCTTTGGCGGTGTTCATAAGCACCGAGATGAGCGGTAAGGCTACTGCGGTGGATGTATCCATCTGTACGATGTTGAAGATGGCATCGGTCGTGGTGGGGGTCGGTTGAACCGTGGCTAGGGCCAATGAATGAGCCATTCTTTTGATGAGCTCTCCATATGACTTTACATCCTCTGAGGGAGAAATCGGTAGGTTGTCGGCAACATCGGGGGATGGCGACAGGTGGATGGGAAATTCGTCATCGGAAGATGCGGAAGAGCCGGGTATCGACTGTTCGGAATGTTCGGAAGGAGATATAGGGGTCGACGGGTCCGGTTGGTAAGGAGGGAGATCAACATCGGGCGGAGTTTGTGCCGGTACCGGCATCGGCATTGGTTTCGGCATCGGTGTCGGAGTTGGTCTCGGAGCCGGGGGATCTCGGCATCGGGAGACTCTGGATGACATCGATTGGCAATCCCACTCTGACGGGTACCACTGCAGCGGTGGAGGATAGGAAGAGCTGTACAGGTATCGCCATTAACGAATGTCCCACGGCACTGAGGAAGGGGGGAGATGCCAGTCTCGATCGCTTCTCGGTGTCGGTAACGGATCGGGCCCGGTCTCGGGGCTACTTCGAGGGACCTGAGTCAGCTCGATGTCGGGTTCCGAGTCCATCAGTTGAATGGGTCGTGGCATCGGGGAGGCGGAGCTGCCCCGGGATCGCTCACGCCCTGGCGGGTCAAGCTGTGGAGACCCGTGCTGGGTCATGTCGGACGCAGGATGCGTCGACGAAGCACTAGAGACTTTCTTGTGCTTTAGCTTGCCCTTACCCTCCTTGCCCTCTCTGCGTTTCTTTGCAGGAGTGTGCGGCAGCGGGAGAGGTCTTTTCGATGCCGATTTCTCGGTACCAGAGGTGCTCCGTACCGGAGACGACATCGGGCCCATCGGCGCCAATGGAGATGCTCCCAAAGCGTCGGCTGCAGACATCTTCGGAGATAACACTGCTTCCAAAAGTGCCACTCTCAACCGGGCCGCTCGGTTCTTGCGGGTTTGTTTGGAGAAGGCGGCGCAGCTTGAACACGAATCTACGCGGTGAAACTCGCCCAAGCACAAAAGGCAAAGGGAATGTTTGTCTGGGGGGGCTATCTTACTCCTGCAGTTAAGGCAGCGTTTAAAGAAGCCCCACCGCTGGGCCATAGGCCGAGCGGGGGGTAGACGAGGGAATTTCCAAAAGCGAGTCCAGAAAACAGTCCATAGTCAAGAAAGGAAGGAATCAGTCCAAAAGGCTTTTCCAAATGGAAAACGAAAGTTAGCTACCGACCGAAGCGGAGAGGGGATGCTCACGACGCGGCGGTCAGAAGAGAACTGGTGGGATCCTCGTGCCCCTCCCCGGGTCATGCGCAGTGGGACGTGCACGTGACCGGGGAGCTGGTGCGAAAATCCATTAGGCTTTGAAGATTACCGATCGGGATCAGCGCAGGCGCACTTAATCCCCAGAGGTGTGATGCACAGAGACCACGAAGAAGATCCACCACTATTACATATCTTACAGATTGCACTAGCTGGATATGATGACTGATCAGCTGAGTTAGCAGTCTGGTGACTCACAGCAGACCAATGGCTTAATGTCAACAGACTACATAACTTCCCTCTTAGCTCTGTTGCCTAAGCAATGTGTCCTGTGATCTAAGCATCAGACAGTCTCTAGGCAGATATGTCAGCACTATCCCAACACAACTCAGCTTGCTTGTTGACATACCATGTACCCTTTGCCTCACATTTCCTGCACACTACCAGTACTGGTCCTTTATTTTCTGTCTTTCTTCCTACTCCGCTGCATAACTACCTAGATCTGACCTTGTCAACTCCAAAAAATATTCCATTCCACCTGGTTCTCCAAGCACAACTTCTGAACGTCACTTTCACAATGGAGAGGTCTTGTAATCTTGTTTTCTCAACCATGCATCTATTGTAATTGCTCTGGCTGTATAAGTACCCCAAGTGGCTTCATCCAGAACATACTTACTTGGTCTCAGTCCTATCACCCCAAGTATAATAACTCTGACCCTCTCCATCCTTCCATCTCTTCCCCCCCCCCATCAATATGAAAAGTGCTCTGCTTCTGTCACACCAGAGGGGCTCTTCCCATTTCCCAGATTGCCATAGCAACTGGCCATTTCCCATTCACAGTCTCCACAATTACCTTCCTATGTTCATTCATGCTGGTTACCTTGGCAACTGGACTCATCTCATTGATACAATATGCTATCTCTGTGCAAGTATGTCTGTGCTTCTACTTGGTGTGTGTGTCTGTGCGTCTGTGTGTTCTTCTCCATCCCAGAACAGTAGCAATGGGAGACCAACTAGCGATAGGTTACTGGTGGTAATCCTAACATGCTTCTGAAGGAACATATCTGATGGCCAATTCAACAAATTGTTATAGTCAATATATTTTCTGAGAACCTCAATAAAGTGCTTTCCCTTCATTGTTAAGCAAAAGGCAGAAGAGACACTCACAAGCACACTCTTAAACTATTGATTTGTAATGGCCACATAGGAAAAATGTACATTCCCATGTGTGCCTCCCCAGAATTTTTGCTTTGTAATCCAGGTTTTGGTTCTGTCTGCTTCTGCTGTCTGTGAAGTTAGGAACACCGCAGTGAGGATCAAAGTCTATACTGCAATTGTTTTGTGGAATGACCTCCCAGAGGAAATCTGGAGATGTTCTTTGCCAGCCTTCCAGAGTCTGTATAATTTCACCTGTTCCAAACACCTTTTAGCCACTGAGTTTTAATGAGATCCTGCTGCTGTTAATGTTATGGATTTTATGGTCATGTGATTTTGCTGAGTCTTTTATATACGTATGTTATTGGGGGTTTAAAGACTATGTTGTAGTTTTTATTGTTTGGCTGCATCTACATGGCAATGATTCTCTGTGCTCCTTCCATGCAGAGGCATTCAAAGCAGCAATGGAGCACCTACATGGTAGTTTCCTCCATGCTTTCCTTGCCCCAGGCCCTATGCTGCCATTCCCCACCACCACCAATGGAAGGCTTGGGGGGGCTTTTAAAAAAACTGGTAGTTGACTTATCTCTATAGCATTAAGCTACAGCACTGCACCAATTACCAATTTTAAGCTACAGCATTTTGTTAATTACCAGTCTTTTATAAACTCATCAAGTGATTTGGGGGGGGGGGTGGCCATGGGGGACTGAGACAAGGAAAATGGCATTCATATGAGTGGGACCTACAAAATTGTGCACTTTCCTGTCCACACAGTGATATTTCCCAAAAGACAGTATCAAACCAGGTTTGGGAAAGACTGAGGCAAAGCAGGGAGGGAAGGAACACAGAAAGTGGACAATTACAAGATGACATTATATGGATGCTCCAGAGAAATCCAATCCAGTTTATACACAAAGCTGGAGCCAAACTTCCTTGAGAAAGCCACCATGAACTTTGGAGAAGCAAATAAAAATGTTTTAAATGAATGACAGAGTTATCTTGGGATCACACTCTACTTTTCCTCCACAAATATATGAATACATGTACGAATACACATTCTCATTAATGAATGGATTTCTGAATGCAGATATCCACCCCCTCATTTATTTAGTAATGCCACTCACATTAATCATGAATTTGCACTGAACCCACTTCTTCTATCCAACCATATTTGGGAAATGGTGTTATTGTCGATCAATCCTTGTATTCAAAAATGGTCCCTGGGGCAGACCCTGGGGCGAAGGGATGTCGTAAGAACCAACTCACAGGCACCAGAAGGGCCCACAGGAGCCAGGAGTCAAGGGCATCCTGTAGGGAGAGTCTGGCCAGGGACACCCACAGCTGGGCATGGCTGACTAATCCATGCCACAGCTGTACAAGGTGAAGGAATTCCACTAGGCTTATGGGTTCAGGGAGGCCAGAGGCTGACAGGGCAGAGACCTAGTGAGGAATAGTGGAGCCAGTGTCAGATCCTCTGCCATTAATTTGCTGTTAGCCTTGGGTTTATTGTCTGTCATGAATACTATAGCTCTTTCTTTAGTCGGGAGGGTGGCTTGCTCCTTACTCCCATGTCATATAACACTCATGCTATCTTCCCAGCGCCTCCTCCTCCTCCTCCTGTCTCGTTTTCCTGGCGTCTCAGGACGGCTAATCTTGCTTAGTAAACTTGAAGACTTCTGAACTGATTTAGGCCAGGTGCCTGGCCTGTGAAATACAACTAGAGTTCACAAAGGGGCCGTGGGGGGGGGGGTGTAGTGCTCCGCGCCTTTTTCTGTGAGAACCTAACGGTTAGAGTTTTCGCGCTTATTTTATTTGGCTCTGATTGGTTCTTCACCTGCTCTTACCTTTTGAATACTGTATATGAATCCCTGCTGTGTGTAGTTCATTATCACTGACGAACAACGTGTTCCTGAATGATCATTAAGAAATAAAAGGACTTCTTGATTTCATCAAGGCCTGGCTTATTTGGTCTACTCAGAAGCCTCACAGCCAGTTATTGGGGTGGGCTCTTAAGCTGGTGGTGCAGAAGAGCTGGGAGGCATCCAAGAACTGAGGTGGAAGGCAGGACAAGGGAGTCCAGAAGTGACAGCAATCCAGGGCGTGGTGTGAATGAGCTGGTGATGTCACTTGTTGAACCAGTGCTGTAACTCGAATCAAGAATAAACGGCAAGTTGTTGGCTGGTTGGAAGCTTGTGTCTTTTTATTGGAATCAAGCCTCCATCCACACTGCTTCTGCTAAGGGCATCAATGCTGCAAGCACCCTGCCTACCCATCCTAACCCCAAAGCCTGTGAAAGTCCCCATTATGGTTCCACTCCACATTTGCAGAAAGCATTAACTACTCAGACCAAGCAATAAATGGATGAGGTAAGTTGCCTCCATGCTATAGCTCTGAGGATGATGGCAGAAGTCAATTGTTTATTTATTCAAAACACTTTTATGCCACCTTTGCACCTGATCAGAGTCCCCAAGGCGGTGTAAACAAAGAACATTAAAATATTTGAACAAATTAAAACCATTTAAAACTATAAAATAATTTAATAAAAACACATGAACAAACAATGCCAGAATCAGGGAGGAAGACCACAAACTGTTATTGGGGGTATGCCAAACAAAACAAATTTTCACCTGCTGGTGGAAGACATTGTTGCATGGAGACAGACAAATCTCCCTGGGGAGGGAGTTCCAAAGTTTTGGTACCACGACCAAGAAAGACCTTCCTTTCTCAGGTTGCCACCAATCTAGTCACAGATGGTGGGGGCAACCAAAGCAGGACTTCCAAAGATGAGCAGATTCATATGAGAAAAGGCAGTCCTCAAGGCATTTTTGGTCTCAGGCCATACAGGGCTTAAAAGATCAATACCAGCAACTTGAATTGAACCTGGATGCAAACTGGAAGCCAGTGTAGATGGAACAAGCCTGGAGGGATCTGGTCCCTACAACTAGGGTTGCCAGTTCCATCTTTGTCCCTGGTGGGAGACTTTGGGGGTGTTCCCGAAGGGGGCGGTGTGTCCCCAATGTGATGACATCATGTTGGGGATGTCCTGCTCCAAGGCCCGCCCCCAAGAACAATCCCCAGCAGCCACCCCTCTCCCTAACCTCCTGCGAGATTTAAAGGGCCTGCCAATCAGATGGCAATGCCACTTGTTCAGGTGCACGGCTTGCCACTCACGCCCCTTGCCGCTTGCCGCCCCTTGCCACTTGCCGCTCACGCCTCTCTGCAAAATTTAAAGGGCATTCCAGCTGTCAGATGGATGGCCCTTCAAATCTCTCAAGAGAGAAGGGAGAGGGGTGGCTGCGGGTGTTGGGGCTTGGGGGAGGGGACCCCCCCCCCCCATAGGCCAGCTAGTTGGTGGCAGGTTGAAGCTCAAAAAATCAGGTAAACCCCTGCCGGGCCTGGAGGTCTGGCAACCCTATCAACAACTCACTCGAGTTAACACACTGGCTTCAGCATTCCATACCAACAATGGCTTCCAGATAATCTTCAAAGGCAGCTCTGCACAGAGCACATTGCAGCAATCTAATCTAGATGTACCACAGTGGCAAGATCTTTTCTGACTTGGAAGGGTCACAGCTGGCTTATCAGCCAAACCTGGGGAAAGGCACACCAGGGCCACAATTGCCATCTGTTTATCCAACAGGAAGGCCAGGTCCAAGCCATTTTCTCATTTTCTGGGTCAGGCATCCCTCCAGTAGCACCTCCATTTTGTCAGGATTAAGTTTCAGCTTATTAGCCCTCATCCATTCCATTACTGCACCTGTTCACAGTTTCCACATCCTCCCTGGGATCTGCTAGTAGTGTGAGATAGAGTTGAGTGACATCTATGTATTGGTGGCAACTCAGCCCAGTTGTCCAGATGACATCTCCCAGTTGCTTTACCCAGATGTTGAAAAGCATGGGGGACAAGTGTCAGGATCTGACAATGATGTCTCTGTATTTTCTGTACTTTGCTTTCATTTCCTTTGTTGTAGAGGACCCCTCACTTGTGCCCCTTATCTGTCTTATCCCCCCTCCCTCCTGACAGCTATATATGTCGCTTTGAAGTATATTGGTTACTCTGGTTTATGTTACAATGTCTAGGCGGGAGATGGCGACCTGCATTCCTAGGCATCATCTCAAAACAAATGGTTTTCACTCCCTTGCATTCCCTCCTCCCTTTTTCCAGGCCAGCGTATGTTATCTTGTTGTGAAGACCTTGAGCACTCTTTATGGCCGAATGCCTGGAAATGTTGTGCCTAGATTCACACATATGGGTCACTCAGATCAAGAAGGGAATTTACAACTTTCTCACCTGGCTGTGGGAACCTCAACGGTCCCCTTTCTTTTTCCCGCGTTCACTCTCCCGTTCTGATTGGCCTAGGGCAGGGGTTCAATTAAATCCTGAGAGTATATTAGTACTGTCTGTATTTCATTTAAGCATCTCTAACAAACATTGAGAACCTGTTTGCAGTAAATGGACAATAAAGAACTTTAATTCAACAAAGGTCTGATCTGTTGCTGTCTATTCAGAAGCCTCACAACAAGATGGAACCTTGGGGAACCTCATAGGCCAGAGGCCAAGGGGCAGAGCAGCAGTCCCCCCCCTGAAACCTACTCTTGAGGACAGATCAGAACCACCACAGAATAGTGCCTCCCAGTCCTATCCTGAAAGGTGACCCAAAAGAACACCATAATTGATGGCCTCAAAAGCTGATGAGACATCCAGGAGAATTAACAGGGTCACACTCCCCCTGACCATCTCCCAGGAGCATGTCATTCAGTAGGGTGACCAAGGCTGCGGTCACACACACTAAATAATCCACTTTCAATCCACTTTCCAATTGGATTTTTACTGTGTGAACTGGCAAAATCCTATTCAAAAGTGGATTAATTAATTAATTAATTAATTAATTATATTTATATCCCGCTTTGCCAGCGAACTAGCTCAAGGCGGCTAACGACCATAAAATACCATCAATGGTTTACAAAATATAAAATAGACAGTTAAAACTAGCATACAAACAACAAAGCACTACACAAAAATACAGCAACAATATAACAGCATTTTAGATGGCGGTTTCAAAGTTCTCATAGTGAACAGAGGCAGCACAAGTATGGCCAGGGACCAGGGCAATGTTATCCTACAAATTCCCCCCGGCGGCGGCTCCTAGTTGAAAGCCTGGTGGAAGAGCTCCGACTTGCAGGCCCTGCGGAATTGTAATAAGTCCCGCAAGGCCCTGATGTCATCCGGGAGCTCATTCCACCAGTATGGAGCTGCCACCGAGAAAGCCCTGGCCCTAGTACAGGCCAACCAAACGTCTTTCAGATCAGGGAGTGTCAGACGATGTTGTGTGCCTGACCTCAGTGTCCTCTGGGGCATATATGGGGAAAGGCGGTCCCTCAAGTCAGATTGAAAGTGGATTATTTAGGTCTTGGTCACATGGTCATTTTGATCAGGTTTCACTGCTGTTCCCTCTCGTATTTAAAACTGCTGATCAGACGCCCGCATCCGTCTCCCACACTGAAGTGGGCTCAATCGCACAATCCTCCTGGTTCCCTAGCGAGTTTTCCGACACCAGGAAAATCACTTTGAATCCATGATTTCGCCAATATGGACAGCCATCTCTTGCAGTGATCAAAATTAGGTCATCTGAACGTCCTTCTCGGGATTCCCTCCCCCAAGCTTTTGCCATTGTGCGCATGAGCAATCTTGCGCTGAATAAATTAAATGTATAAATGTTCAGGTGCACATATAGACTGCAGCACTCAGTTGTATGTCACCGGTTAATTTTGTCTGCTGTTGGGGGGAAGGGAGAACCTGCAAAAGAAGGGAGTATGATGAGTCCCAGTGCCTGGGTGATTTGGCCATGTGCCTATGTGCATGCGCAAAGCCATTTTTTTTAAAAAAAACAAGCTGCACAGCTTGATGTCAGGCTTCCTGTCATGTTTGCTTCCTTTTCTCAGTCCCTGTTTCAGGTCCCGGTGGGAGATCGGCATCGGCCTCCGTTCTGACGGTTCCCCCCCTCCTCCTGCCTCACCCCTCCTTCCTCAGAGTGAGCTCATCTATTTTGCTAGACTTCAGTTATCTCTGTTGCTGCACTTGTAACCTTGGGCAACTGGGCCTCCGCTCTTCCAGGTGTCTTTTGCATGGGAATGCATGTAGATCACACACACAGGGTCAAGGATGGGAATTTAGCTCCGCTTACGTGCCTTTTTCTCTGAGAAAGTAACAGTAGCACATTTTGGCGCTTGATATTTTTATTCTCATTGGTACCTGCACTTTTGCCCCTGTTTGAATACAGTATATCAATTCCTCCCATTCTGTATGTGGTATCACTAACAACGCAAGTGTTTCCTGAAAGACCCTTAAGAATAAAGACTTTATTTTGCAATACAAGGCCTGGCTTATTGGATCTAATCAGAAGTCTCACAGATTGTTAGTGATCCTTCCAATCGGGAAGGAGTGAAACTCATACCTGGCCATGACAGATGATGGGTCCCTCGTTCCCACCTCGACTCCCGAAACACCAGTCTCCACCGCACCTGTGGAGCCAGTGACCACAAACTATGATTCCTATGCTCCCCTCAGTTGGGGGGGAGCCACAGGTGGTGCAGATCCCGTACCAAGGTATTCCTGGTCAACCTTTGGCAGGGGTACTCTGGAGTCCTGGGTCCATGACAGGTGAGGATCGCGCGTGCGGTTCTCGGATGAGGAGAGGGACTCCTGGAGATTGAGCTTGGTCCCAGATGAACGGGAGACCCCTCGGCCATCAGAGAGAGGTACAGATGGCCTCTAGAAGCAGATGGACCGGAGATTCATGAGATGCACGACCGGCTAGCGGTTGAACTACGCGAGGTGCTACTCAAGATGCAACAAGCCGTGCTGGGAGCAGCTGCAGGAGCGGTCCCTCCAGCAGGAGCCAGAGGGGGAGGGGGAGTGCCGGCTCAGCAGCAGGATGGTGGAGCAGGACCTGCACAGCAACCACCCGTGGGTCCACAGCAGCCGCCAGCAGCACCAGCACAGCCGCCCCCACGTCCTGTGGACCAGTTGTACCAGCAGCCACCCAACAATCCCTTGACAAACTCCGCTTTTTCATCATTGAGATTGAACGGTTTTTGGGGACTTGGGGCCACCTTTACCCTACCGAACGTGAGAGGGTCGGCTATATTGGCTCTAAGCTGCAGGACACTGCAAGTGACTGGTATGTAAGTCTGCACAACCCCCAGGTCCTGAATTGAGATCAGTAAATGACTTTATGTGGGCCCTCCGGCAGCACTATGAGGATCCTTTGGGGGAGGAGAAAGCCAGGAATCAGATGCGGAAGCTGGTTCAGGGCCAATCCTCTGTAAGGGAGTACACTGCCCAATTCCGTAGAATAGCTGTGAAGGTGCAGGGCTGGAGTCAAGATCTCTTCATCGAGAAGTACCGGGAGGAGTTGAACCGTGAGATATATGAGACTGTGTTGAGAAATGATTGGCCCGGCTCGTTGGCGGCTTGGATGAGAGTGGCGGCCGACGTGGAGGAGAGATTCACACTGATTAAACTGAGTTCACCGGCCTCCCACTCCGCTGCCAAGACCACACCAAAACCCAAATTCAAAACCGCCATTCAAGAGCTCCGATGCTCATTTTAAGCAAGGGTTATGCATGCAATGCGGGGAGAGCTGCCACTTCGCATCTTCCTGTCCCCTGGGGCCCCCGAAAGCATCGAAGACTTCCCAGCCGACTCCTGGAGGAACACCGCGACCCGCGAAAGGAGTTTTCAAACCCCAGTCATTACAGCTGGAAGGGGCACCGAGCGAGGGTGAAAATGCTGCATTGGAGGCTGTGACCACTCAGCCATCGGGAAACTTCCCAGACCTGCAGTAGGAGGTGTGGAGCTGCAGGTCCCCCCTCCGGCTGCACCGCCAACGGTGAGCAGTCCTGGGCCTTTGCTCTATATGGTTGTGACTGTTATTGCTCCTGGAAGTGGCACCCATGTCAGGGTGCGAGCCCTTATTGACTCGGGGTGTGCTAGACTTGATTAGTCCCTTGGTGGTGGAGGGGTTGGGACCCAAAGTTAACACGCTGTCTGAGCCTCTGCAATTCACTCAAATGGATGGGTCTGAAATGAAAGAGGCTTGTGTAGCAGAGACTGAGCCTTTGATTGTGGGGACTGGGGATCACTGGGAGCAGAGAGCCTTTGTCATCACCCCCCATGCCCAATTCCCCATGGTATTGGGAAGCCCATGGTTGGGAGCCCATGATCTCTATGTCAAGTGGAGTGAAGGGAAAATTACATGGGTTGATCCTAAATGCACACAGCACAAATGGAATCCCGGCTGGGGTTCAGGACCTCCCTCCACCCCCTTCGCTTGCTTGGTCTCAGAGGACTTAAACAAAATTCCTCCAGAATACTGAGACCTGGCTGAGGTGTTCAGTGAAACAGAGGCTGATGAACTCCCCCCCATAGACTTACTGATTGTGCGGACTTCCGGTAAAGTATGCGCTTAATGGAGGATGCTTCTCTTAGCATCTGCGGGAGAGGCAATCCCCTCTCAGCGGGTTAGAATGTGTCCTGGACTGGTCCGGACCCTCAGAGACCCTAGCGAAGGGGCTCTTCCTGGGGTGCCTGAAGGCAGCCTCTCCTAGCGGTGGCGACTGCAGGATCGAGGCTCCTTTTTACCCCTGTAGGTTCGCTCGCCGCAGAAGCCGCATGGCTACAAAAGCGCAACCGAGAAGCAGCAGAGAATACAAGGCAGAAAAGCAACGTAATTCCAGATACGAAATGGCAAAACTGTGAGTCTCAAATAGTGGAAGCGGCAGGGATGGGTTGGAGGGATGAAATCCCCCCCCCCCATGTAACTTACGGCGTGAGACTTTCCCATGGCTTTGTTGTGATTACGGAGCATAATTTGAGTGCTGGAGGGCAGGATCGCGCAGACAAAGAAGAGAGCTTTGCAAAGGCATTAGTGCGACAAAAAGCCATTGTTTTCTTCGGGACTCCTTATCTAACTGTAAACAACTGAGAAAGTAAGCAAGAATGGCGGGGAGAAAACCCTCCCCTAAAGTTGGAAGTTCAGTTCCGAGTGCAAAGGGCGATATCACAGAGCTGAATACAGTGTTGTCAGCGATGCTGCGACCTCTAGTGGATCAGCTGGCTACTCTCAATACTAAAATGGATTCTATTCAGAAAGAAATGACTGAGTCTGGGAAGAGATCGGAAAAACTGCAGCAGGAACTCTTGGAAGTCAAAAAAGTAGTTGAAAAAAATGACTCTAGATTGCAAAAAATAGAAACTGATAAAGCTCTGCAAGGAGACAGCGTTTTAAAACTTCAAATGGACCGCTCAAATTTCAGAATGTTCCTGAACAAAAAGGAGAGAACATCAAACAGTTGTTAAGCGATGCATTGGCGCCTGTGACAGGTTGGGAAGCAGAGAAAATACAAAGTGATATGGATTTAGTCTACAGGACTTATCCAGAATTTGTAAAGAAGAAAAACCTGCCAGGTGAAATTGTAATAAGGTTCTCCAGAAGATCAACAAGAGATTTGGTGTTAAAAGCCACGAATAGAACAGTTCTGAAGATTCAGGAAGAAGAGATCAAAAGAAGAAAAGCCTACAGGAGCTTGATAGCATGGTTACAATTGGAGTCTATTTCCTATCGTTGTGACATTCCAGAGGGACTGATCTTCAGCTATAAAGCCAAGAAATATAAAATTGACTCTATCGAAAAGGTGAAAACTTTTTTGGAAAAGCGCAAGAAGAAAAAAGCAGAGACTGAGTCAGACGACTCATTGGGATCGCAGGAAAGTATGTATGGATTTAATGGCTCAGAAAGCGGAGAACTTGAAGAAAAGTCGGATTCTGAAAAAGGGGCTGCGGCTCCTAAGCCTCAGGAAGAAAGAAAGAAGAAAAGAAGAGGACCGAAGAAAAAATAATGTTGAATTGTTTTTTAATATTGTGACGCACTATGTCAGATAATGATTTAAACCTAGTTTTTAGATACTTCTATGTCTGTATGTAATCCAGTTATCTAGCTTTTAATTTTAATCTAGACAACAAAATAGATGTAACAGATGACACCAAGATTTAACATTGCTTTTCAATATAATAATACTCTTATTTTGTAACATTACAAACTGTATTCTCTGTATAATATAGACTAGCATAGACTTTTAGCATGTAGTTGTAGTATAGGGTAAAAAAGCAATAAAACTTTTTTACAAAAAAGAAAAAGACTTACTGATTGTGCTATAGAACTGTTACCTGGGGAGAAGGTGCCAAAGGGAAAGTTATATTCTATGAGTCCCATGGAGAGAGATGAACTGCGGAAGTTTTTGGATAAAAACTTAGAGCGGAGTTTCATTAGCCCAGCAAAATCCCCTTTTGCCGCCCCTGTTCTTTTCTGGAAAAAGAAGGACGGTGGCTTACGGCTTTGCATGGACTATAGGGGATTGAATGCCGTTTCCGCCTCCAATGCTTACCCCTTGCCCCTGATAAAAGACTTGTTGGCAGAGGTGGCTAAGGGGAAGATCTTTTCCAAACTGGATTTACGAGAAGCCTATTTCCGAGTGCGCATCAAGGAGGGGGATAAGTATAAGACTGCCTTTAATACCCCCCTGGGGCAATTCAAATACTGGGTCATGCCCTTCGGATTGGCTGGAGCTCCTGGAGTTTTTATGAGCCTAATCAATGAGGTGTTGCACAAGCATTTATTTAAGGGGGTTCTCTGTTATCTAGATGATATCATTGTTTATTCCCAAGATAAGCCTTCCCACGTTAAATTGATGAGAGAAGTGTTGTCCACCCTCATGAACCATAAACTCTTTGCCAAACTGTCAAAATGCGAGTTTCACTGTACTGAAATTGACGTTTTGGGGTACCGCATCTCTCCTAGGGGTTTAGAGATGGACCCTGCCAAAGTGGACGCGGTAGTAACGTGGGAAGCCCCCCGTACACGCAAACAACTTCAGAACCTGTTAGGATTTTGCAACTTTTACAGAACATTTCTAAAGGACTGCCACAGTCACCCTTCCCTTAACTGACCTGTTAAAAACAAAAGGAAAGTGTCCTGAAGCTAGCAAGCTGGGTGAGCGGCTGAACTGGTCAACTGAATGTCAAGCGGCCTTTGAAAAGCTTAAAAGACTTTTTACTTCAGAGCCCATTCTGGCGCACCCCGATGAGACTCAAGAATTCATTGTACATGTTGATGCTTCTGATGTGGCCATGGGGGGGGCAATTTTGCAAAAAGGGGAGGATGGGAAGCTGCACTCTTTGGCGTATGTCTCTAAGAAATTCAATGAGACTGAAAGACACTGGTCCGTGTGGGACAAAGAGGCAGCCGCAATTCGCTTAGCCTTGTCCACCTGGAGACATTGGTTGGAGATCTGGACTGGATACTGGAGATCTGGACTGGACACCGTTTGAGATCTGGACTGATCATAAAAACCTGGAGGCGCTGCGGACCCATAGAACTTTGAACACGAAACAGCTCCAGTGGGCTGATTTCTTCTCCAAGTTCAATTTCAAACTGCGGCATTTCCCTGGGACATCTAACCCCTTAGCAGACGCGTTGTCCAGGCTTCCCCAGCATGAATCTAAGCTGGAAGAAGTGTTTGATTCCATGTTCTCGCCTGAGCAGCTTAGTGGTGCTGTTGTCACCAGAAGCCAAAAGCAGCAGTCTGCCATGGCTCCTTCCTGAGTGGATTACAAAATGCGCGATGGAATATTCTCAGCAGGATTGGGATGAATGGTGTGGGGAGGAGGGCTTGGAACAGAAACCCGATGGGTGTTGGTATAAAGGCTCGAAATTGGTGGTGCCCAATTCTCTTAGACTGTCTGTTTTAAATGCTTGCCATGAATCTAAGCTCTCTGGACATTTTGGGTATATAAAAACGTTGAACTTGCTTCAAAGACAGTTTTGGTGGCCGCGAATGCGTAAACATGTCTCAGACTATGTGACTTCTTGCCAAACCTGCCTGATGTGCAGAAAACGAGGGGGGAAGCCTCCGGGTCTCTTACAACCCCTTCCCACCCCCTCCCAGCCTTGGGAGGACATTTCCATGGACTTCATCACTGATTTACCACCCAGCAAAGGGAGAACTGTAATCTGGGTGGTAGTGGATTTATTTTCCAAGCAGGCACACTTTGTCCCGTTCAAGAAATTGCCTACAGCTAAGGGCCTAGCCAAAGTGTTCTTTAATCACGTGGTGAAACTTCATTCTTTTCCTAGGCGTGTAGTCTCCGATAGGGGAAGCCAGTTTGTTGCCACCTTTTGGCGGGAGCTTTTACAGACTATGGGCATTGAGCCCGCCCTCAGTTCTGCTTATCACCCAGAGACTGATGGACAATCCGAACGAACTATCAGATCCTGGAACAATTTTTGAGGTGCTACTCAAACTACCACCAAGATAATTGGGTAGACTTGCTCCCTTTTGCTGAATATAGCTACAATAATTCAGTGCACTCTTCCACAGGAGTGTCCCCTTTTTTGGCGGTGGGGGGGTATGAAGGTAACCTATTGCCAAACATCCTACCCCCCAAGGACAGCTCACCCTCTCCATTTGAATCTTGGTGGACTAATCTGCAGGAATCCTGGCCCCTTATTGCCAAAATGCTAGATCAGGCTAAAGTGGATTATAAAAAAATACGTGGACTGGAATAGGGCTCCTGGTTGGGAGTTGGAGCCTGGGGACTCTGTTTATGTGTCTACAAAAAACATTTGCAGCTTGCAGCTGAGCCGGAAATTGGGATGGAAATACGTCAGTCCTTTCAAGGTCCTGCGCAAGATTTCTCCTGTGTCTTTTGAACTTGAACTGCCTAAATCACTGAACTCTGTTCATCCTGTATTCTATTACAGCTTGTTGAAGAAAAGCCCTGGACTGAACTCCTGGCATCCGGAGATTCCAGCTCCTCCTCCTCTGATGAAGGAGGGGGAGCCGCATTTTGAGATTTCCAGCATTTTGGACTCTAAACTCAAACGAGGATGTTTGTTTTATCTGGTGAACTGGGTGGATTTTGGTCCTGAATGTAATGAGTGGGTGGCTGCTGATCATGTTCATGCTCCTCGGTTGATTCGTGCCTTTCATAAACGTTACCCTTCTAAACTAGGTGGGGGTTGATTTTGGGAGGGGCAGGATGTCAGGTTCCCCGTCATGTTTGCTTCCTTTTCTCAGTCCCTGTTTTAGGTCCCAGCGGGAGATCGGCATCAGCTTCCCTTCTGATGGTTCCCCCCCTCCTCCCGCCTCACCCCTCCTTCCTCAGAGTGAGCTCATCTATTTTGCTATTCTTCAGTTATCTCTGTTGCTGCACTTGTGTCAGATTCTGCTTTGTATAAGAGCCTATACCAAAGAGGAGGTGAAGGAATGGGAGGGGGATGGCGAGGCTACAAAAGCTTTAGATGTCTGTTGGTACCATGGTTCCAAATTGATTGTACCCCTCTCCCTCCGGAAAGAAATTTTACTGTCGTGCAATGAATCTAAGTTGTCAGGCCACTTCAGGTTTTTGAAAACACTCAACTTGGTGCAACGTCAATTTTGGTGGCCTCGAATGCGTAAGGATGTGTCTGATTATGTTACTTCCTGTCAAGTGTGTTTAATGTGCAAACAGAGGGGGGGGAAGTACCGGGACTGTTACAGCCGCTCCCTACCCCCTCTCGACCCTGGTAGACAGTATCCATGGACTTTATCACCAGTCTCCAGCCCTCCAAGGGAAAAACAGTTATTTGGGTGGTTGTGGACCTATTTTCCAAACAAGCTCACTTCGTCCCGTTCAAACAACTGCCCACAGCAAAAAGCCTGGCCAAAACGTTTTTCAATCACGTGATTAAGCTCCACACGTTCCCAAGGCATGTAATATCCGACAGGGGGAGCCAGTTCATTGCCAACTTCTGGCGGGAGCTTTTGGGGCTTATGGACATTGAACCCGTGCTCAGCTCGGGTTATCATCCCGAGACCGATGGACAATCCAAACGAGTTAATCAAATATTAGAACAGTTCCTCAGATGTTACACAAATTACCATCAAGACAATTGAGTAGACCTACTCCCCTTCACTGAGTACAGCTATAACAATGCAGTGCATTCATCTACTGGAGTGTCGCCCTTCATGGCTGTGGGGGGTTTTGAGGGAAAACCTTTGCCATCTCTGCCCAGCACTGATGTGCCAAAAAACTCGGACTTTTGTCAATGGTGGTCCAGATTACAGGAGTCCTGGCCACTTATAAAAAAGACTTTGGAGAAAGCTAAATCAGACTATAAAAAATACGCCGACAGAGGGAGGGCTGCAAGTTGGGACTTGAAACCTGGTGACTCTGTGTACCTCTCTACCAAAAATATATATGGTTTACAACCCAGTAGGAAGCTGGGGTGGAAATATGTTGGACCTTATAAAGTGCTAAGGAAAATTTCGGAGGTTTCTTTTGAACTGGAATTACCTAAGTCACTAAGTTCTGTGCATCCTGTTTTTCATTTCAACCTCCTGAAGAAGAATCCTGGGCCAAATGCATGGCGCCCGGATCCTCCGACTCCTCCTCCTCTGATGAAGGGGGGGGGGGGAACCGCATTTTGAAATTTCAGAAATATTGGACTCTAAAATTCGCCGGGGCTGGATTTTCTATTTGGTCAAATGGGTAGATTTTGGTCCTGAATTAAATGAATGGGTCCTTGCTGATAACATTCATGCTCCTAAGTTAGTCCGCTCCTTTCATCAACGCTTTCCTGATAAGCCAGGGGGGTAAAATTTAGTTTTGAGGGGGCAGGATGTCAGATTCTGCTTTACATAAGAGGTCTTTTCATGATGTTTCTACAGTGTTTCTTATTGATTGAATCTGACATTGATGTATCTCTGTAAAGCTGCTCTGTTGCTTACTTTCGTTTTCTTTGTAGTGGGCGTTTGACCAGATGCTTTATTGCTCCCTTTGGTGTAGATTACTTGTCTGCTCAATGTTACATTTCAGGCGGGAACTTGGGTTCCCACATACCATGATGTCACATGGTACAAAGCTATCTCCTTTGCACTCCCTTGTATTTCCTCCCCCTTCTCCTAAGAGTGCTATCTGCTGAATGTAGCCTTGGGAATTATTTTATTGTCCTTCCTGCCTGTTTTGCCGGGGACCTGGCACATCTAGGTCACACAGTTCGAGCTGGGAATTTTTATGTTCTCTCACCCCTGGGTGACAAAAGGTGAATCTGCTTTCCCGCAATTTTGCTGACTGCTGATTGGTGATCAATGTTTATGCTTTCATGTTTGTAGGTATAATAGTCCCCCGTTCTCTTTGTATGGTATCACTAACAAACATCGAGACCTGTACCAGTATCTGAATAAAGGACTATGTTTTAATCAACAAAGGCCTGTTCATTTGCTGATAGCACAGAAGCCTCACAACTTGTAACCTTGGGCAACTGGGCCTCCGCTCTTCCAGATGTCTTTTGCGTGGGAATGCATGTAGATTACACACACAGGGTTGGGGATGGGAATTAAACTCCGCTTACGCGCCTTTTTCTCTAAGAAAGTAACGGTAGCACATTTTGGCGCTTGATGTTTTTATTCTCATTGGTACCCGCGCTTTTGCCCCTGTTTGAATACAGTATATCAATTCCTCCCATTCTGTATGTGGTATCACTAACAAAGCAAGTGCTTCCTGAAAGACCCTTAAGAATAAAGACTTTGTTTTGTGGCACAGCTATCTGGACAGTACCTGGAGCTTTGTGCCTTCCATAAATTGTACCCGCTAAAGCCTGGTGGGGCGGGGGAAGCTTTGGGGGGGCAGAATGTCAGCTAATGCTGCCATCTCCTGCCCAGGAGGTGGGATGTGTGCCCCTGTGACGTCGGGTGTGTGGAATGTTATGTTATACTTTTCATGGCATGCTTATCGTTCCCTGTGCCGTTCTGACCTTGGAAGACTGCTGGTGCCTGCCTATGTATCTTTTCTTTTGTTTGCCTCTGTTTCTTCCCGCTTTTTCCTTGGGAACCTCGAGCCAGTATTTGGGTGCCTTTGACATGCTCTTATGTTTGGTTACAAGCCATCATCAGACCCCTTTTGAATTCTGTATAATTATCCTGCTTGAGGGTCTTGCCAGCCATTACTAACACAGGACATGTAGATGACCACAACAGACCTTTCTCAATAAAGACTACCTTTCTTTAAGGACACTTGATGCTGATTGACTCTGTAGGACTCTCACAGATATTATACCCTAGTGGGATGTTGATATGATATTAAAACAATATGGATTAGATGTACTTTTTTCACTCATCTTATTGCAGTGTTTTTAATAATTATTGTAAATTGTTGTAGGTGCAGGTAGAGGTGGGGTAAAAACAATGTTCCTGGGTAAGAAGGAACAGACACAATTAAATTATGTTTTCCAAGTGTCACATAGTAAGCACCTCCCTCCAGAAGTCCCATAAAGAATGGTATTCTCCCCATGTCTTCTTCACATTCCAAAGGTCAACTACTGCATTATGACTCCTCAGCTCCTAGACTATATGCCATCCCTGTACAGCAGCCTCATTCCCAAACCTTGGAAAGGGGAGCACAAGCAAGGGCCATAAATCCTTCCAGTCTTCTCTAACTTTCTTGAGGAAGTGGGACACACTGAAAATTCTTCAAATTGACTTCTGAACATAAGAACATAAGAAGAACCCTGCTGGATCAGGTCAGTGGTCCACCTTGTCCAGCACCCTGTCTCACACAGTGGCCAACCACTTCCCCTGCAGGGCCAACAACAGGGCAGAGAGGCTGAGGCCTTCCACTGATGTTGCCTCCTGCCACTGGGATTCAGAGTGTGACTGCCTCTGAATGTGGAGGCTCCTTTTAGTCACCATGTAGTAGCCACTGTGATAGACCTCACCTATTCTACATGAATTTATCTAATCCACTTTTAAAACTGTCTGTGCTTGTGGCAATCATTACATTCTGCCCTCAACTCACACAGGGCTGGAAAAATCATGGATATCTTATCACTTAGTCTGGTGCCAAAGAAAGTTTAGGCTCTCACCTAAACATTTGATAATGTATGCTTTCTACGCAAGATGCTATCAACAGCCTGAAAAGCATGTGAATGTAAATGTCCAACACAATGTGTTTTCAGACACATCTTCAGTCACAACTTGCAGCATGGAACTGAGGGTGCAACTAGATGAAGTATCAAGGATCTAGTAACAAAAAGCAGCTGTGGAGATCCCAGATTTGTACTAGTACCATGGCATGGTTGGGGGAGTGTTAACTCTTCATGTTGTTTTCCTGATAACAAGGTCTCCTGAGTTTCTATTTGCTCCAGTACAAAGGTACAATATTGATGTGTGTCTCTTTTCCTTTCCAAGGCTAATAACAGATGGTGTGTGTGTGTGTGTGTAAGGATTTCTATTAGGAAAATATGGTATTGGGATGGGTCAACCCACCTATCCTGTCCCTGCCTCAGAACAAAATGGGCATGCCCTGTCACTGTTTTGTAATCTTAAAAAAAGAATCAGATCTGATCACATACCTTTATTTCACCTAGTTACACTTTCACTTCTGATTTTATTTTCTACAAACCACTTTCACTCCCTTTCCCACATCACCGTTTTTTCATGATCCTTCTGGTGTGACCTGCCTTAGGTTGTGGTGGGCTGCCATCTGTCTACAACATGGGGCCCAAATCTTGTTGAACCTGTGGGTACCTTTGGATTTCTGAGGGTGGTGGTTGCAACCACAAATGGCTGCTGTGAGAAGCAGAGTCAAGCACAAAATGGCTGTCATGGGAGGTCGAGCCATATACACACACATGCACACACACAGAAAGTCCAAGTGTAGGACTTCCAGTGGTGGGCGTGGTAATGGTGGCCGCATCTCCCCGCGCTGCGGGAGAAGTGTGCCGCTCTCAGTGGGAGGGAAGGGGCAACAGACTGGTGCTGAGCCCCCAGGGACCCTAGTGAAGGGAACCTGTCTGGGGTGCTTAGAGTTTGCCTCTCCCGGCGGTGGCGACCGCGGGATCGAGGCATCTCTTTACCCCTGTAGATTCCCCCCCACTGGAGAAGCCTTCGGGCTACAAAGCGCTGCTGTGAAGCTGCAAGAGGGACTGCTCGGAGAGGCGATGACTAAATAGCTATGCAATGGACTAAAGTGTGAGTCTCCGTTTAATTTCGGAAATAAAGAGACAGGGGTGAGGGACGGAGGATTCATTCCCCACCCACCCTCTATTGGCGTTGTTTACCTTAAGACGGAAGACTTTCCCATGGTCTTGCTGTGAAAGTAAAAGTTCCTAGGCAGTGTTGAATTGCTGGATCGCGCAGAGAAAAAAGAAAGCTTTCAGATGATGTGTATTTGAAGAATAGACACTGTTTTTTCAAGGGCTCCCTTATCTAACTGTAAACAATAAGACGAAATGAAAGAAAATGACGGGGAGACGCCCCTCACCCAGAGTCGGAGGAAATCTTCCGGGGACAAAGAGCGAAACCACTGAGACGAACGTGGCATTCTCAGCGCTATTGCGACCCCTAGTGGACCAACTAGCTGCAATCAACACTAAGCTGGTTTCCATGCAAAAGGAAATTACTGTCTCAAATCAGAATTCACAAGAGCTGGAACAGGAATTTTTGGACTTTAAAGCTGTTGTTCATAAGCATGATTCAAGATTGGCAAAACTGGAGAAAGAGAAAGCCACACAAGGAGACTGTGTTCTAAAACTTCAGATGGAACGTTCCAACTTTTTCTTGAGGTTTCAAAATGTACCAGAGCAAAAAGGAGAGAATCTACATAAGCTGTTAAGTGAAGCATTGGCACCAATGGCAGGTTTGGAAGCAGAAAAAATACAAAGCGATATGGATGTGGCCTACCAGACATATCCAGAATTTATTAAGAAGAAAAACCTGCCAGGGGAAGTAATGGTTAGATTCTCTAAAAGATCAACTAGAGATATGGTGTTAAAAGCCACTAACAGAGCATCTTTGAAAATACAAGAAGAGGAAATTAAAGTATTGAAAGACATTCCGTTTGAAATCAGAAAGAGAAGAAAGGCATACAGAAACTTGACTTTGTGGTTACAATCTGAATCAATTTCCTATCGCTGGCAAGTTCCGGAAGGCCTGCAGTTCGGCTACAAAGATAAAAAATATAAAATTGACAATGTGGAACAGGCAAAGAAATTTTTGGATGAACATAAAAAGAAGGAAGCTGAAGCTGCACAATAAGATTCGCTGGCGTTGCAGGAGAGTATGTATGGCTTTGACGACTCAGGAAGTGGTGAAACATCGAGCAGAGACTCTGACTCTGAAAAAGGGGTGGCCGCCCCAAAAGTTCCAAGTGAAAGGCAGAAGAAAAGAAGAGAACCAAAGAAAAAATAATGTTGTAACTGTATTAACTCTATTTACACATCATGTATTAATATAAATGTTTTGTAAAAATCTTTTTATCTGTTAGCGAGACAGGAATTTCAACATGTTATAATCGTATCAGCAAAATTTTTCTAAGAGTAGATACCAAGGAGTAAAATTGCTTTTTAGAAAATGTAACTTCATATATTTTGTAACAAATTGTCCATCTTGTATACCTTAGGGTAGTTAGTTTTTTGCAGTTTTTAGTGTAGGTGTAGGGAAAAAATCAATAAAATACTTTAAAAAAAAAGAAAAGAAAGTCCAAGTGTGGGGAAGAAGAGGGATAATTGAAATATACTGGGTTCCGATGAGTAGAATGATCAGCTCACGGTTTATGAGTGATTACAGCAAGGAGAAAAGAAGATTGGCTATCCCTGGCCGAAGCCTGGTATTTATGCCTGAAAAGGATTACACCCCAAACACACCCCACTCCCAACAATAGGCTATTTACACTCTATTGTTTCCCGACTGGTTTCCTCTAGGATCCCTGTCTCCCTACTGGCCCACTCTAGGATCCTAGCCATCTATTGTTATGCGTCCCAAGCTCAGTCCTTTTGCAAGTAAGTTCAGGCTCAATACATAACACCCCTCCCCCCAAAGTTCAGAGCCTCTTCCACTGACAAAGTCCTTTAAGTACATTGGTCAGCACCGCTCGTGGTTCGAGCGACGTGGTTCCACTGCCAGGGCTGCAGATTCTGGAGCCATGTCAGGGGCCAGACCTGCCACCGGACTGGGAGCAGTTGGTGACACTGGGATGTTGTTGAGGCTGCTGGAGGCAGCTGGCACCGGCATTCCGCCAGCAGCCTCCAAAGGCTGACCGTTGAGTTCCTGTTGAGTGCTGCCGGTGGGCGTGTTCTCCTCTTTCTCCAACTCCTCTGGGCTTAGCAGATCCTCGTTGCTGTCATCTGGTGTGGCTATCCCAGGTTCCGCAAGGAGGAGACGACTGCAGAGCTGGTCTATGTGTCAGCGGAGCCTCTGGCCGCCTTCTGTGGATATCTCCTTTGAGAGAGGCCTGGTCACCCTGATAACCTTGGTGGGGACCCAAGCCAGGCTGCTGGAGAAGTTGCAGGCATAGACAGGGTCGCCCGGGAAGCACCTGTGGGAAGCAGCTTGATTCTCTGGAGCCAAGCTGTGCTCCGGAGCGCAGTCTGGGTGTAATCGATCGAGATGGGTTGTGAGGCATCTTCCCATCAGGAGTTCCGTAGGGCTGTGGCCAGTGGTTGTGTTTGGGGTTACCCTCGGGCCAAAAAGGAAGGCCACCAGCCGGTGATCCCAGCTCCCCTGGACAATCCTGCAGAGGGACTCCTTCATCGTCTTCACCATCCACTCTGCCTGGCTGTTGGTTGCGGGGTGGAAGGGAGCGGAGCAGAGCGGATGTATCAGATGGCATAGAACTCTGTGAATTCCCAGAACTCAGATGAGGTGAAAGCTGTCCCGTTGTCCATGACGACAGCATTTGGTATGCCATGTGTGCTGAAGATCCGCCATAGGGCGCGAATTGCTGCTCGGGACGATGTGGAGGGGAAGTGTCGCAGGTGAGGATGAGGGGGAGCATCTCGTCAAAGTGTGACAGGACCATGTTGGAGGTGAGCAGATCCTTGATAGCCCAGAATGCAGCAGCATGCTTCTGGCCCCACACCCAAGGAGCTTTTTTATCAAGAAGGCAGTGCAGGGGCTTGGCGATTGCAGCCTTGTGGGGCAAGACGGAATGATAGAAGTTCAGCAGGCTCAAGAAGGCTTGGACTTACGGCTTAGAAGAGGGGATTGGAGCATTAACGATGGCCCTGACCTTGTTGGGCATAGGATGGATGCCTTGTGTGTCGAACGAGAATCCCAGGAACTCGACTTGCAGCACCCTTAGGAGACATTTTTCCCTCTTCACCTTCAGGCCGGTGGTGTGGAAACATGGCAGGATGGTGCACAGCCACTTGGCGAAGGCCTCAGCCATGGGTGCAGCGATCAAAACATCGTTGAAGAATGGCTGGACCCCAGGAATCCCTTTAAGGAGACAGTCCTTTAGATTTTGAAAGATCCCCAGAGTCACGTTGACCTCGAATTGCAGCTGCTGTACCTGGAACGCACCCCTGTGCGTCACGATCATCTGGGCCTCTGTGGTAAAATCATCTATGGGGAGCTGCTGGTATGCCTGGGCCAGGTCCAATTTGCTGAAAACCTTTGCCCCTGCCAAGGATGCCAAAACATGGACTACTGGAACAGAATAAGCATGGTCCCGCAGGGCCTTGTTTATGGTGCACTTATAGTCTGGGCAGATACAGACTACCCATTGGGCTTCACCAGAGTGACAATGGGGTTTCCCAGAAGGCGTGTGACACTGGCTCTAAGACCCCTTGTGCTATTAGGCAGTCCAGCTCTTTGTCTATCTTGGGCTGCAACGCAAACAGGGCGCGCCTGGCTTTCATACAGAAAGGGTCAAGGTCTAAGGTGACTGGCGGCCCGGTGTAGTGACCAAGCGTCCCATCAAAAACGGCTGGGAACTCCTCACACATGTTACTGAAGTCCATAGGTCACACGTGATGCACCCACATCACCCCGAATCCCAGGGGAGCAAACCATGAAAGCCCCAGGGTAGCAAACCATGACAGCCGCCCTTCCACCACCAACAAGTCTCAAAGTCCTTCAAAGCTCTTATACTGCACATGGAACTTGCATCACCCTTTAATGGCCACCGGGTTCTTTTGGAAGTCTCTGAGGGTGAAGTCGGCTGTTTTCTGCAGGTTCGGCAGATCATGTTGCGGAAACAGCAGGAACGATGTTCATGTTCTTCATCACAGCTGGCACACAGCGCTTGAGTGAGGATCTTTGCGGGCTGTGGGGTGGTCAAGGATGGTGTACATGAGTCCCTGTGAGCCGGGTGGCACATCTGCAGTATTTCTTCCTCATTCGAGGCATCGGAGACCAAGGATGTGGAGACCTGATGCGCAGAGTGGGCCTGGTGATCCTGCTGTGACTTTTCAAAAGCCGTGGCCATGCGTAGTGCCTTGTCCAGTTTGAGTTCGTCGGTGCCAATAAGTTTGCGACGGAGTTTCTGCTCTTGGACACCCCAGACAAACTGGGCGTCCTCTAGATCTGAGAACTCGCAGTTGATGGCCAGCCTGCGTATATCAGCCATGAAGTCAGTGGCCGCTTCACCAGACTTTTGGTGGCGCGCCAAAAAGTCCATGCGTTTTGCCATCTTGGTTGGTTGAGGCGCAAAATGGTCAGTGAGGGACTTGACAAGTTCATCATACATGGCTTCTTCCAGGGTTTTAGGAGTGATGAGGCCCTGGACTAGGCGTAGTGTGGCGATGCCGCATGTGATGAGCAGGAGCAATATTTTCTTGTTGGCATCGTCTATGCCTTGGAATCGGACAAAGTACTTCAACTGTTCTACCCACGCTTCCCAAAGCTCAGGGTGAGCAGGGTCAAATGCAGGAATGATTCCCGGAGTGCCAGCCATGACCCATGGAGCGATGCACAGTGCGTTGCTGGAGGTCAGGTCAGGGTTGCTCATCGGGATCCCACCTTCATCGCCAGTGAAATATACTGGTGTAGAATGATCAGCTCATGGTTTATGAGTGATTACAGCAAGGAGAAAAGAAGACTGGCTATCCCTGGCCGAAGCCTGGTATTTATGCCTGAAAAGGATTACACCCCAAACACCCCCCATTCCCAACGATAGGCTATTTACACCCTATTGTTTCCCGACTGGTTTCCTCTAGGATCCCTGTGTGAGGTTTCTGCTCGAAGTAGTCAAGGATCAGATCTTTGTTGATGAAACACAGTTCTTTATTTCCAATTTCTACATTGCTACAGATCCTTGGATTATTGTCAGAGATAACATACACAATAGAAGCGGGTCTAATATACCCTCCTGTACAATTTGAATTGCCCATAAGTAACCAATCAACAAGGGGGAAAAACCGTGGGCAAAAGATCCTTTGGCCGTTTGCTTCCCACAGGAAAAAGGAGAGGTGTGAAGCAGTAAATTTCCCTTCTTAAACCAGACCCCTTAGATGTAACCATCTTTCACATAACAAATAACTTTCCCCAAGGCTTTTGCACGTTGATAAGAACTGGTCCCTGTCCTCCCAGCAGGGAGGAAAGGAATGCGGAGGCAGGAGTGTGAGAGGCCCATTGTTCTCATGCTTTGAAGTCGCCACTCTCCCGGGCAAACAGTTACATAGACCAGACCTGGTCAGAGCCATAAACTGTGAGACTTCTGCTCAAAGTAGTCAAGGATCAGATCTTTGTTGATGAAACACAGTTCTTTATTTCCAATCTCTACATTAGTACAGGTTCTCGGATTATTGTCAGAGATAACGCATATGACAGAAGCAGGTCTATTATACCTTTCAGAACAGTTTGAATTGCCCATAGGTAACCAATCACTAAAGGGGAAAAACGGCGGGCAAAAAGGGTCTCTGGCCGTTTGCTTCCCACAGGAAAGAAAGCGAGGTGTTAAGTTGTAAATTTCCCTTCCCAAACCAGACCCCTTAGATGTTACCACTTCACATAACAATCGTTGGCCTCAAGGCTTTCGCACGTTGATAAGAGATGGGACCTGTCCTCCCTTGCTGTCCCAGCCGGGATGAATGGAATGCGGAGGCAGGAGTGTGAGAGGCCCATTGTTCCCATACTTTGAAGTTGTCATCCTCCCGGGCTGACAGTTACACAAACCAGGCCTGGTCAGGGTCATAAACCTGGGGTCATATAGCTTACATACATACTGGCCAAAGTGCGGGTTACGTGGTAAGGGGGGGGGCAACTACATAGCAGGTGCTGTAGAACCATACACAGCAACAGAAATCATAGCAGCAAGCAATAGAAAAGCAATAGAACACTTTGTCTGAATCAGCAGATTCTGACATAAACCCAGGATCACTGAATATACAATCACAAGGGTCAAACTAATAAGCAATAGGAATGATTACATAGTTATTACCGAACAGATTGCAAAGCATAGCATAGACAGGTTACAAAGCATAGCATGAATTCCCAAAAACCCTTGGCTGCGATCACACACAAAAAGTAAGCCACTTTCAATCCACTTTAAATGCACTTTTGAATTGGATTTTGCCAGTTCACACAGTGAAAATCCAGTTGGAAAGTGCATTGAAAATGGATTGAAAGTGGATTATTTAGTATGTGTGATCACAGCCCTTGTTAGAATCTGCACATTCTGACACACTGCCACCCGAAAATTCAATCTACCCCGGCTTATCTGGAAATCTATTATGAAAAGCTTTTTTTTTTTTAATTGATTTTATCTATTTCTACTACTACATCGCTACTTTTCTAAGCTATATTTACCTTATACAGAGTGTGCTTTAACATTTGCTTAATATTACCTTACCATTAATACATATGAAGCATTTTAAACCTTGGTTAATATTCAATTAAAATTGTTACTGATGATATATGAAAAATAAAAAAGCTGTTTGACAGACATGTTCTTTTGAAGGAATGCTTAATTATACAAATTATATATAATATATAAGTGCACTTTCAAAAAACATTTCAGCCCTTATTTCTTCTTTCGTCCTCTTCTTGTCTTAACAGTCTCTTCTTGTACCTTTGGAGCTGCTGCTCCTTTTTCCGAGTCAGAAATTTCCTCTTCACTCTTTGAGCTATCAAATCCATACATACTTTCTTGCGATACCAGCGAACCATCTGAGTCCCTCTCTTTTCTCTTTTCTTTGCTTTTTTCCAAAAAACTTTTTGCCTGTTGAACAGAGTCAATCTTATATTTTTTGTCTTTGATGCTGAAGCTCAGTCCTTCCGGAACATTCCATCTGTAGATAATAGGTTCAGACTGAAGCCAAGATGTCAGTTTTCCATAGGCTTTCCTTCTTTTCCTTATTTCAAATGGGATATCTTTCATCACTTTAATTTCTTTTCCTTTGATCTTCAGAACTGCTTTATTTGTGGTCCTAAGCACCACATCTCTTGTTGACTTTTTGGAGAACCTTATCTGAATCTCACCAGGCAGGCTTTTCTTTTTAGTATAATCTGGATAGGTTCTGTAAACCATATCCATATCGCTTTTTATTTCCGCTGCTTTTAAGCCTGTCACTGGTTCAAGCGCTTCACTTAAGAGATTTTTAAGGTCTTCTCCTTTATCCTCTGGTACATTCTGAAGTCTTAGGGAAAAATTCGATCTTTCCATCTGTAGTTTCAAAAGCTGATCAGAGTGGAAGGCCTTTTCTTTCTCCGCTTTTTGTAGTCTTGAATCATGATTTTTTACTGAAGTCTTAACTTCCAGAAGTTCTTGCTGCAGCTTCTCTGTAGTTTTATTCGACTCCTTCAGGTCCAGCTGCATCTTGTCCATCTTGACGTTGAGAGCTGTCATTTGGTCCACTAGAGGTCGCAATAACGAGGAGAACACAGTGCTCATCTCTGTGGTATCAACCTTTGAACTCGGAGCTGTACTTCCTAGTTTGGGGGAAGGTTTCGGTTTCCCCGCCATTGTTGAGGCTGCGCTTCTTTGTTGATAGTTAGATAAGATGGATGAAAGAAGCAAATTCTACGACTGCGCTTATATCTTTTTAAAGTTCATATCCTCTAAAGAGCGATGCCGCCATCTAGCAAGCCGAACGTACGTTTTTTCATGCAGTAACACCACGTAAAGAGTCCCGTAAGTACGCCAGTCTCGAGAGGGGGGTTTTTTGCTCCACCCGCCTTTCCCGCTGTGTTCTGTTTATTTTTACTTCAGACTCACGTTTTCTCCGTGCGTAACTATAAGTTCCAGCTTCAAAGCTTCGCACTCTCTGCTGCTTCTCGGTTTTGTGCTTTTAGCCATACGGCTCCCATGGACGGGGGAACCTATGGGGATGATGAAAGGGGACCTCGATCCCTCGATCGCCACCATAGGGAGAGATCCCCTTCGTGCCACCCCAGGCAGAGCCCCTTCACTAGGGTCTCTGGGGGCTTGGCACCAGTCTGAAGCCCCTTCTTCCCACCGGGTACGGATCGCGCTCCCCGCAGATGCGGAGGAGCACATCCGCCATGGTCGCAAATCTTGCCGGAAGTCTATTATGAAAAGCTTTAACTAATTTAGGAGCATGAACATTTTCAGAACGAACCCATTCATTCAGTTCCGGACCAAAGTCTACCCACTTGACTAGATACAGTAAACGACCCCTACGCATTTTAGAATCCAGGATTTTGGAAAGTTCAAAATGGGGTGCCCCCTCCTTCATTAGTGGAGGAGGAGTCGGAGGAGTTGGATGCCATGCATTCGGCCCAGGATTCTTCTTCAATAAGCTGAAATGAAAAACAGGGTGCACAGAGCTCAGTGACTTAGGCAACTCTAGTTCAAAAGACACATCAGAAATCTTGCGCAACACCTTGTAGGGGCCAACATATTTCCACCCCAGCTTCCTGCTGGATTGCAGTCCATGTATATTTTTCGTGGACAGATAGACCGAGTCCCCTGGTTGAAGGTCCCAACCCTCAGCCCTTCCACGATCCGCGTACTTCTTGTAATCCTCTTTGGCTTTGTCTAGAGTCTTAGCAATCAATGGCCACGAGTCTTGCAAATTTGCCCACCAACGTTTAAAGTCTGAGGGAGAGGTGTCTGACGTTTCCTCTATGGTGGGTAGGGGTTTTCCTTTGAAGCCTCCCACAGCCATGAACGGGGACACGCCCGTGGATGAATGAACAGCATTATTACAGCTGTATTCCGCAAACGGTAGCAGCTCTACCCAGTTGTCCTGATGGTAGTTAGTGTAACATCTTAGAAACTGCTCCAGTATCTGATTAGTTCGTTCGGATTGGCCATCGGTTTCTGGATGGTAACCAGAGCTCATGGCCGGTTCAATGTCCATCAGGGTCAAAAGCTCCCGCCAGAAGTTGGCAACGAACTGACTGCCCCTATCAGATACTACACGTCGGGGAAAAGCGTGTAATTTAATCATGTGGTTAAAGAATGCTTTAGCCAGCCCCTTGGCGGTAGGTAATTGCTTGAACGGGGTGAAATGGGCTTGCTTCGAAAACATGTCCACCACCACCCAAATCACCGTTTTCCCTTTGGAGGGTGGCAGGTTGGTGATGAAGTCCATAGCTATCGCTTCCCATGGACGGGAGGGGGTGGGCAATGGGTGCAACAGTCCTGGGACTTCCCCCCCTTCTTTTGCACATTAAACAGGTTTGGCAGGCAGTAACAAAGTACGAAACATCTTTGCGCATGCGTGGCCACCAGAATTGCCTTTGGATTAAGTTAAGCGTCTTCAGGAACCCGAAGTGTCCTGCTAGTTTTGAGGAATGACAGGTCAGCAGTATGTCTTTTCTTCGGGCCCGAGGCACTACGAGCTTGTCCCCATGATACCAACATTTGTTCTCCCGGAGGGAGCATTCCTCTATGCCTCCTAATTCTTCGGCCTCTTCCGGGGAGTAGTCCCCCCCCACTTATCCACCCACGACTCTACTGCTGCCTGCTTGCTTTGGCTTCGGGTCATAACAGCTCCTCCCAACTGTTGGGGGGAAAACATGGAGTCAAATACTTCTTCCTTTTGACTCTCGTGCTGGGGCAATCTGGACAGAGCGTCTGCTAACGAATTGGCTCTTCCAGGAAAGTGTTTGAGCACGAAATTAAATTTTGAGAAGAAATCAGCCCACCGGAGCTGCTTGGCATTCAAAGACCTCTGGGTGCGCAGGGCCTCCAGGTTTTTGTGATCAGTCCAAATCTCAAAAGGGTCTGCGCTCCTTCTAGCCAATGCCGCCAGGTGGTTAGGGCCAGTCGTATGGCTGCAGCTTCCTTATCCCATACCGACTAGTTCCTCTCCGTCTCATTAAACTTTTTTGAGATATAAGCCAGAGGGTGTAATTTATTATCCTGCCCCTTCTGTAGGATGGCTCCCCCCATGGCCACATCCGAAGCGTCTACATGAACCACGAACTCTTTCGTCTCATCGGGGTGGGCAAGGATGGGCTCTGAGGTGAACAAAGTCTTTAGAGTTTCAAACGCTTTTTGACAGTCCTCAGACCAGGCTATTCTCTCCCCGGGTTTTCCCGCTTCTGGGCCCCTCCCCTTGGTTTTGAGGAGTTCGGTTAGCGGGAGGGTAACCGTGGCGAAGTCTTTCAGGAAGGTGCGGTAGAAGTTACAAAACCCTAATAGACTTTGCAGCTGTTTTCTAGTTCGGGGCGCCTCCCACTGTACTACCGCCTCTACCTTGGCAGGATCCATCTCTAACCCTTTCTGGGAGATGCGATACCCCAAAAAGTCCACTGAATCTCTATTGAATTCACATTTAGACAGCTTAGCATATAACTGATTTTCCAACAGCGTAGACAGCACTTCCCGGACCAAATTTACATGCTCTTTCTTATCAGTAGAATAAATCAAGATATCATCTAAGTAACACAACACCCCCTTGAACAAATGCTTGTGTGGCACCTCGTTTATCAAGCTCATAAAGACCCCCGGCGCGCCACTTAATCCGAACGGCATCACCAGGTATTCGAACTGACCCAACGGTGTATTAAAAGCAGTCTTAAATTCGTCCCCCTCCCTGATGCGCACCCGGAAGTATGCATCTCGAAGATCTAACTTAGTGAATATCTTCCCCTTGGCCGCTTCTGTCAGCAAGTCTTTTATAAGGGGGAGGGGGTAGGCGTTAGAAGCTGACACTGCGTTGAGCCCCCTGTAGTCTGTGCACAAGCGCAGCCCCCCGTCCTTCTTTTTCCTGAACAGAACAGGGGCTGCGAAAGGGGACTTGGCAGGGCGGATGAAGCCTCGCTCCAAGTTCTTGTCTAGGAACTTTCTTAGCTCCTCCCTCTCCGAGGGGCTCATGGAGTAGAGTTTTCCCTTCGGTAACTTTTCTCCCGGGAGTAACTCTATGGCGCAGTCCGATAGTCTGTGAGGGGGTAGTTCGTCCGCCTCGGTTTCACTGAACACCCCCATTAAATCTCGATATTCCTTGGGGACGGTGGAAGGTACCAGGGTGAGCGCTGCCGCTCGTAGAGGTGCCGGGGGACCCGATCCCCATCCCGAGTCCCACTTATGATTATGGCACTTCTTGTCCACCCACGAGATCTTCCCCTCGCTCCATTTTATGTAGGGATCGTGGGAGCTCAACCAGGGGCTCCCCAACACCATGGGGAACTGGGTGTTGGGGGTAATGACGAAAGCTCTCTTCTCCCAATGTTCCCCGGTCCCCACTATTAGTCTCTCAGTCTCTGCCACACATGCCTCTTTCATTTCCGACCCATCCATTTGGGTAAACATAAGTGGCTCCCCCAACGGGGTGACTTTGGGACCTAGTCCATCTACTACTAAGGGGCTAATCAAGTCCCGGGCACACCCTGAGTCAATTAATGCATGCACCCGGACGTGGGTCCCGGTCCCGGGTGCTATTACAGTCACTACCATATACAGTAAGGGGCCAGGGATGCTCACCGGAGATGGCGCGTCGCGAATGGGGACCTGCAGTTCTGCGCCGCTCACTGCAGGCCGTTGGAGTTTCCCGACATCTGGGTTTCCGTCAGCTCCAGCTCCCCTTGCTCGCTCGCGGCCCCTTCCAGCTGTAATGCCCGGGGTTTGAACGAGGTCTTCCCTTTGCTGGGGGTGCTCCCGGCTACCGGGGTTGAGGTCTTGGGGACTTTTCCACCCCCGCGGGGGCACGCTGAGGCATAGTGACCGCTCTCTCTGCACCGCATACAGAGCCCTTGCTTGAACTGGGTGTCCCGGATCTCTTGGATGCTCAGCTTAGGCTTCACCTTCTGGGCGGCTTTGGCTTGGGCAGTTGCCGAAGTCCCCATCTTGATGAGGGTGAAGTGTTCCTCTACGTCCGCGGCCGCTCTCATCCAGGTGGCCAAAGAGCCCGGCCTCCCTCCTCGCAGCACCATCTCGTACACCTCAGGATTGAGACCTTCTTGGTACTTCTCGATGAAGAGGTCTTGGGTCCAGCCGCGAATCTTAGCTGCTATGCGCCGGAACTTGTCGGTGTATTCCCTCACAGAAGACCGCCCCTGGGTCAGCTTCCGCAGCTGGTTCTGGGCCTTCTCTTCTCCCAGGGGGTCCTCGTAGTGTTGTCTGAAGGCCCACATAAAGTTGTGCACGGAGCGCAACTCAGGCCTGGGGGCGTTGTGCAGGCTCACATACCAGTCGCTGGCTGTGTCCCTCAGCTTGGACCCGATGTAACCAATCCGGTCCCTCTCGGTGGGGTAGAGGTGCCCCCAGGTGTCTAGGAACCGCTCGATTTCTATGAGGAAGAACCGCAGCTTCTCGGGGTCCCCATCGAAAGTAGCCGTCAACGGATCGGTGGGTGCCTGGCGGATCATCGGCCCTGCTGGCGCCTGGGCTGGTGCCGGTACGGGTGCGGGAACCGGGCGGGGGACGGGTTGCGGGACCTGCTGTGGCACTTGTTGCGGGACGACTCCCGCGGGAGCTCCCCCAGGGGGAACCGGTTGCGGCGGGGCTCCCCCTCCTGGGGCTCCGGCCCCTCCTGGGGCTGGCCGGGCTGCCTGCATAGCTGTCTCGGAACTGGTACTGCAGGTCGAGGGCTATCTCTCGCAATTCCGCGGTGAGTTGCAGTCGTAAATCTCCCATCATACGATCTAGAGACTGGGTCTGGTCTTCCCCGTAGAGATCGGGCCCGTAGGTCGCGCCTCTCTCCTCTTCCAAAGGCGGGGGACGCCAGTCTCCTCCGTAGATCGTCTCTCGCTCGTCTCCCAGAAAGCTCTCGTCTCTCGGCTTCCCGTGCTCGATGCGGTCTCCTTGGATCGAGACCCGCGCCCCCTTCCGATCGTGAACCCACGAGTCGACAGTCCCGCGACCGATATTACTCCATGAGTACCTCGGGGTCATGCTCTGATGAGGAGGTGGTCGTGGGATGTAGTAAGCCCCCTGAGCCATAGTCACTGGTACTTCGGGCTCCCCGCCGCCGCCTCCACCACCGGCACCCTGGTCCGCCGGGGTCACCGGTTGATCTTCGGTTGTAGGGATGGGAAGAGTACCGTCGTCCGACATGGTCAGGAACGGACAAGTCCCAGTCACAGATCTCTTACAATCTGTGAGGTTTCTGCTTGAAGTAGTCAAGGATCAGATCTTTGTTGATGAAACACAGTTCTTTATTTCCAATTTCTACATTGCTACAGATCCTCGGATTATTGTCAGAGATAACATACACAATAGAAGCGGGTCTAATATACCCTCCCGTACAATTTGAATTGCCCATAAGTAACCAATCAACAAGGGGGAAAAACCGTGGGCAAAAGATCCTTTGGCCGTTTGCTTCCCACAGGAAAAAGGAGAGGTGTGAAGCAGTAAATTTCCCTTCTTAAACCAGACCCCTTAGATGTAACCATCTTTCACATAGCAAATAACTTTCCCCAAGGCTTTCGCACGTTGATAAGAACTGGTCCCTGTCCTCCCAGCAGGGAGGAAAGGAATGCGGAGGCAGGAGTGTGAGAGGCCCATTGTTCTCATGCTTTGAAGTCGCCACTCTCCCGGGCAAATGGTTACATAGACCAGACCTGGTCAGAGCCATAAACCCGGGATCACTGAATATACAATCACAAGGGTCAAACTAATAAGCAATAGGAATGATTACATAGTTGTTACAGGAACAGATTGCAAAGCATAGCATAGACAGGTTACAAAGCATAGCATGAATTCCCAAAAACCCTTGTTAGAATCTGCAGATTCTGACACCCTGTCTCCCTACTGGCCCACTCTAGGATCCTAGCCATCTATTGTTATGTGTCCCAAGCTAAGTCCTTTTGCAATTAATTCAGGCTCAATACATAACAATAATTTTAAAAATACACTGGGAAAGAGGAGTGAGAGACAGACTAAAAAACAATCCTGTGGTGGCAGTTGTCACCAAAGCAGTGTTATTTTAATCTGCCCAGCCAGTCATACCTTCGATGGCGAGTCAAAGCCACGCTTGCACAGGAGCCCCACCTGACCTCACCCACTCTCTGAAAACACCTGGCAGGTCCAGGTAAGATATTGGCAGCCACCATGGCAGCCATAGGCACCACCTTTGGGGACCCTGATCGATGCTTGTTGCCTCCTGCTGATCAGTGTTCGCCTTACCCAGCTGCAGATCTGGCTTCAATACTGTAATCCTAGAAGAACCTTTACTTTGGCACCCAGTAAACCATACTCAGAAGAAGGGTTTCCATTTGCTCACTTATGACTCCAAACCTCCAGGTAACTGAAGTCCTTGCCTGCCAATGCTCACCTGATCGGTGAGTAGAAATTGGGGGCAAAGGTTGAAGAAATAAATAATCATCCTGGGGAGAAAAAGAAAAATAAGGCCTCACCTACTTACAGGAAACTGACCACTGAGTTCCCCTGTGACTCCTGGGTAGCTCTATGAATCACCAGAAACTCTATGGTCAGAAGAGTCCTGTGAGACAAAGAGGACTTATTTTCCTTTTTAGTTTTTCTCCTAGGACAATGCACTCCCCCCCCAACCGACCTGCCACTTGCCAGGGACTGCCTGGTGACCCGAATCAGAATCTTACACTGGGGCACTTGTCCGTTGAAATAAGGCATGATAAACAGAGAACAAGCAAAGGTTCTTCACATAGTAACATTTACATGTCAGTTTTAACACACTAACCCTTTCAGAGATTTTGACTTGTGGAACCAATCCTGTGAAGCTTTGTCTGCATCATAGGGTTGCCAGCTCTGGGTTAGGAAATACCTGGAGATTTTGGGGGTGGAGCCAGGAGTGGGCGGGATTTGGGGTGGGGAGAGACCTCAGCAGGGTATAATGCCATAGAGTCCACTCTCCTAAGCAGCCATTTTCTCCAGGGGAACTGATCTTGATTGTCTGGAGATCAGGTATAATAGTGGGAGATCCCCAGGTGCCATCTGGAGGTTGGCAACCCTATTGCATCACCACAGTATGAAGATTTTTGAAGGCAGGTTGAACTAGAACATGCTGAAACATTTACAAGAGTGGTTCTACACATCAAAATCCTTCACGATTTCACAATGTAACAATGGTTGCATGACTCATCTCTAAGTGATACAATTGAACATACATTTTAAAATAGATCATGGTTGCCTTTATTGCTGCCTTTTCTGGTGGGAGCAGCAATATAGGTCTATCAAAACTGGGGTTGCTGGGTCCTGCACTCTGGCCAGCAGGGGGTGGGAGGGGGCTTTCCAGGAGTGGAGAGCTGGGTGACATCTCTGCACGTGACATCCCCTGACATGATGATGTTACATGGCAGTGACGTCATCATGCTGGGAACGCTGCACAGTGACATTCTGGTATTTTGGGCAAAACTCTATGGTTACCATTGAGTTTTGCTCGAAATACCAGAGCGTTGCCATGTGACATCCCCGGTGTGATGATGTCACTTCCATATGATGTCATTATGCCAGGTTGTGGCAGTTGGGGGTGGGGACAGGAGCCCTCAAAATCGGGGGATCCTCCGCTCCCACCTGGGGGCTGGCAACCCTAATCAAAACATATTAATCTGGTTTAAGTGGTGATCCTATAAGACTGTACAGTGATATAAAACAAAGATCTGTTTTTATTCATATCTCAAAGTTTGTATTTTGCTGGGTTGACATCTGTGATTTTTTTTTTAAGTTATGTTATTTTAAAACTGTATTTGGAGCCACGATTAACCTTTTTGTTGTTGTCAAGCCACAGCCAACTTATGATGACACCTTTGGGTTTTCAAGGTAGGAGACACTCTGGAGCGGTTTGCCACTGCCTGCCTCTTCATAGCTAAACCCTGGGCTTCCTTGGTGGTCTCCCATTCAAGTACTAACCAGGGCTGACCCTGCTTGGCTTCTGAGAGCTACTGAGAGTGGGCTGGCCTGTGCTACCCAGATCAGGGTCATGGTGTATACTGGTTCGCATTTTCCCCCTTTGCCCCGATCCAGCAAGGGAGAGACATATACTGATGGGCTTCCAGACGGGTGGCTGCTGGGGATCCCCCTGTGCCTCTAGGTAGGCACCTAATCCTTCTCTCCCTATATATATATTTGAATATTGACTGAAATTATTAATGGACCCCAGATACAAAACAACAGATGGGGGGGGGGGGAGGAGCTGGAAAATGAAAGCCACAGAATTCATTTACACACAGCTTATAAAGTCATTAGGTTCAACTGCTTGCTGGATTTTGTGTGTGTGTGTGTGTGTGTGTGTGTGTGTGTGTGTGTGTGTGTGTGTGATCGCCTTTAGCAATGCAAATGACAGGCCAGGTTAATGGTCTTCTTTACATGCAGCAGAAACTCCTGGCAGAGAGGGCTGTACTGTCAAATAGAAGATTCTAGAGTTTTCTGAATCTTTTAGAAACTCTGCTGCTTGTAAGTGTGCTTCAGCTTCATTTCTGAAATAGATGTTGTCCCTAAGTCCGTGAAAAAAGTCACAGTAAAAAAATAACATGATTTATAACCTACTATAGCTTATGCCCTAATAAACCTGTTAATCAGTGTGTGTGAGTATAAAGTGCTGTCAAGACGCACCCGATTTGTGGTGACCCCAGCCAAGGGGCTTTCGTGGCAAGTGAGAAGCAGAGGTGGTTTGCCTTCCTCTGCAGAGTCTTCCTTGGTGGCCTCCTTTCCAAGTACTGACCCCACTTAGTTTCTGAGACCTGACAAGACCAAGCTATACTATGCGGCTGCCTTCCCTCCCTTGTTAATCATTAAGGTACCACAAGACCCTAACCTAAACAAATTATTACTAGAGACAATTAGTACTTGCAAGTTTTCCTAAATAGCAGGAAGGATGCATCCAGCATTGCTCAGCAGGAATGTAAAGATCTTTCATTTAAAAAGTATCCAGCAATGCTTTTTAAATGAAAAATCAGTAGCTTTATGACTTTACCACACACTCTGTAAAACTCTTCAACTGTATGCTTGTCCTCTCAAATTTGGAACTAAAATCTGGACACCCCCCCCCCCCCAATCCACTTGATTCTAGAATCTAGCTACTAGAAGAAGTAACATAAGAATTAGGAGACCAGAAACATGGAGGGAACCAGATGCTCTGAAAAGCAGCCATCAGAAGCAGAAACAGAAGCCATCAGAAGCAGAAAGCAGAAGCCATCAGAAGCCATCAGAAGCAGAAACAGAAGCCCAACAGTTGGCCAGAGTGTTGTATTGTAAACAGTCGACATACTCATCAACACAGAGGTGGTTTAACAGCATAGGATGGTAGGCAGACCTTTCATCTGCCAGTTTCAGCTATGATGACAAAGATTGGTAGAAAACATTTAGGCTTGTTCTTTCCCCTGACAGAGGACTCATTAAAGCCACAGGAAAGTCTGCACCACACCTCTTCTGCCGATTGACCACCTTTGCTTAAAATAGGGAAGGAGTTGCCTCCTGAGGGTTACAGGCACTATCAGGAGCACTGTCCATGACCTGCACCAGAAGTGATTTCCATTCTTGGAATATTTGGGGGGGGGGGGAAATGTACAGCTATTTTATTGTTGAGTTCTTTGCTGTACTGTTTGTCATGGAATCATATCCTGATCTTAGCTGGTATTTCAGAAAAGCTTATGTAATGTCAGGCTGATTCACCCTAGGCTTTATGTTAAATAATCAAAATAGAATGCACCTGTGAAAGAACTAGGAAGTTGTTTGATTGTATGCACAGAGGGAAGTAGAGACTTTATATTCTCCAAATTATGTTGGCTTTTGTGAGCATTAAACCTTGTTTTCTAAAGTTCCCAATGTTCAGACACAGGACACTGATCGGGAAGAGTTTTCAGAAACCTTGCCTCTTCAATTATCCTGTAATTTCAGATTCACAGAATCTGTTTATGCACTCTTAATTGAAAGACAATTATGTTCAGTTTAGAGTTTTGACCAGAGCTCTGCAATGGAACCGGAAGATAGGCACATGTAGAAGAAAGGAGAGAGAGAGAGAGAGAGATTGGATTTATACCCTGCCCTTCACTACCTGAAGGAGTCTCAGAGCAATTTATTTATTTCTTTATTCAGGCTTATATCCTGCCTTCCCCGCCTCTCGGCAGGCTGAGGGCGGCTAACAACATATACCATAAACATTAGAGTAATAAAATACAATATAAAACATATCCCATACAGAACATTATACAATGTCCTTCCTACTGGATGGCGCTACTTCACCCCATCCCAACAGCGTTAACAGGTGCCGATGGTATGGATGGCAATGTTTGAGCTATAGGTTCATGGTGGTGGCCCCTACTTGTAAGCCTGGTGGAAGAGCTCTGTCTTACAGGCCCTGTGGAACTGTAATAGGTCCCGCAGGGCCCTGATGTTCTCCAGGAGCTCATTCCACCACCGAAAATGCCCTGGCCCTTGTCGCCGCCAGTTGGGCCTCCCTGGCAGGACCAGGCGGTTTTGAGAACCCGATCAGAGTGCTCGCTGGGGTACGTACGGGGAGAGATGGTCCCTCAGGTAAACAGGTCCCTGGCCATATAGGGCTTTATAGAAGAAGAAGAAGAAGAAGAAGAAGAGATTGGATTTATACCCCGCCCTCCACTCCCCAAGGGAGTCTCAGAGCGGTTTACAAACTCCTTTTTCCCTTCCCCTCCCCACAACAGACACCCTGTGAGGTAGGTGGGGCTGAGAGAGCTCTTTCCCAAGCTGTCCTTGAGGAAATAGCTAGTACAGAGCTATGGCTTGCCCAAGGTCATCCAGCCTGGTGCAAGTGGAGGAGTGGGGAATCAAACCCGGTTCTCCCAGATTATAGTCCGCGCACTTAACCACTACACCAAACTGGCAAGCACCAGCACCTTGAACCGGATCCAGTATGCTATAGGCAGCCAGTGCAGTGCCTTTAGGGCAGCCTGAATATGTTCCCCCCTAGGGAGTCCTAACAGCAGCCTGGCCGCTGCATTCTGCACTAGCTGCAGCTTCTGGATCTGGCACAAGGGCAGCCCCATGTAGAGAGTGTTACAGTAATCCAATCTTGAGGTGACCAATGCATGGATCACCATAGCCATGTCACTGCGTTCGAGAAAGGGAACCAGCTGCTTAATCAGCCATAGTTGGTAAAAGGCTGACCTTGCAGTGGCTGCTACCTGGGCCTCCATCGTTAACGAGGGGTCCAGGAGCACTCCCAAACTCCTAACCTCCGGCACTGGCACCAGTAGTGTTCCATCGAAGGTCGGGAGAGGGAGCCCCAATCTCAGCCCACTCCGACTCAGGCATAGGACCTCCGTCTTCGTCGGATTCAATTTCAGTCGACTCTGTCTAAGCCAACCAGCCAAGGCCTTCAGCGCCAGGTCCAGGTCTACTGGACTAGAGTCTGACTGACTGCCCAACAACAGATAGAGCTGGGTGTCATCGGCATATTGATGGCAACCCTGCCCATGCCTCCGAGCAATCTGGGTGAGGGGGCACATGTAGATGTTAAACAACATCGGGGAGAGCACTGCACCCTGTGGCACCCCGCACACCAGCAGGTGCCTTTAGGACAGTTGCTCTCTTATTGATACCCTCTGTCCCTGGTCTTGGAGAAACGAGGAAAGCCACTGTAAAGCCAACTCCTGTATCCCAATGTCGGCGAGGCGGTGGGCCAGTAGTTCGACAGTGTCAAATGCTGCCGACAGGTCTAACAACACCAACACTGCCATTCCGCCTCGATCCAGATGCCTCCGGAGGTCATCTGTGAGGGCGACCAGCACCATCTCTGTCCCATGGCCTGGCCGGAAGCCAGACTGGAAGGGATCTAGAATGCAGGCATCATCCAAGAAGCCCTGTAATCGGTTCGCCACCACCTTCTTGATTAACTTACCCAAATAGGGTAAGTTGGATACTGGCCGATAGTTGGCCAATTTGGCCGGATCCAATGATGTCTTTTTTAGGAGGGGGTGTATAACTGCCTCCTTCAGGGCCCTCGGAAACACACCCTCCATGAGGGACGTGTTGATGACATCCATTAAGGCCCCTTGTAGCCCATCCCGACTGGCTTTCACCAGCCACGATGGACACGGATCGAGACTACAGGTGGTTGGACGGACTGAAAGGAGCAACTTGTCAACCTCCTCTAGACAGAGTGGACCAAAATAATCCAGAATGTGACCAGAAGATGCGCGTGAAGCCTCAAGTTCCTTTACTGTGTCAACTGTGGCTGGAAGGTCCTGGCGGAGTAGCAGGATTTTACCATCTCCTTTCCATTTCTCTCCACACAACAGACACCCTGTGAGGTAGGTGGGGCTGAGAGAGCTCTTTTGAGAACTGCTCGTGAGAGAACAGCTCTGAAAGAACTTGTAACTGATCCAAGGTCACACCAGCAGCTGCATGTGGAAGAGTGGGGAATCAAACCCGGTTCTCCCAGATTAGAGTCTGTGCTCCTAGCCACTATACCAGACTGGCTCTCAGTGTACATGCAGGAGGATATGGTGAGAGAATATTGACAAGGATAGGCACACATGTACATGTGGACCCTCAAGACATGCATGTGCAAATATATGATCTTGGGAGCAATGTTCTCCTAGAAGATATGCAAACAACAGTCATTATGAAACATAATGGGGCATCTGAGCAGACATGCCTCCTGATGTGCAAAAAAAAAAGGGGAAAGATGAGCAGAGAATGTGATGCATGTGAATGTGTGCATGCAAGTGCAGCCGCACACAGAGTTCTAGCTGCAAAGGAACGTCTTCTAACAAAATCAGCAGCCTTGCACACCTTGGCTTCCTTCCTGTCTCTCTCAGGCTGTGCTGGCTGGGGCTCCCTTGGCATTCAAGGCACGCCTGGAAAGCTCCTTTAAGGAACAGTGCTGGGAGGACTCCCTAATCAAGAAGCAAACACTGCCTGGCATACTAATGAGCTGTGCACTGCTAGGAATGAAGCGGGCAGAGGGTGGCAGCAATTTTGAACCCGTATGATGTGTGTGAAGAAACTTACTACAGCCAGAGGGTTTTGAACATGAGGGAACATTCAATTGTGCCGTCCCCAGATACTGCCCACATCCTGAATCGGTACATTCCAGGGAGAGCTCAACCTCGTGCATTTTCTGAACTGGCAGGATAATCTTTCGGGTCCAAAATGTTTCTTACTGCTAAAGCTGAGCCCTAGGCTATGGCACTAATGCAGCCACACATCCTAGCACGTTGCTCTGTTTTCTCTTTAAAGCTACCTGGCTTAATCTAGAAACAACCCTGCAAGAAACCCAAAAGCACATTTTTGGGTTTCTATGAACCAACCTGAAGATCTAATGATTCAGGACTCTTTGCATGGTCTATTTGGTTACTGTCCACAGACTGAGAATCTACTTTAAATTAATGAAGCTGAGACTGGGGTTGGTAGAGACTGGATGCTTATAACATCAAATGTCTGTAAAAAAAATGGACTTCATCAAGGAGTCTAGTTTAGCTCTTAACCTTCTTATTCCTCTGTTCTTGCCTCAAGGAATGCATAGCTATATTTAAAATACTGCATTCAAGTTTCATCTAAAAGCAGTATTTCAGTCAACTCCTTTTGCAGAAGCCCTCCACTACAACCTGAGAAACCCAGAGTGGCATACTGAAGAGACACCAGGAGTTATCAGGGTATCACCCACGAAACTCCAGAAGATGCAGAGAAGTTTAACTATTCCCTCTGAAGGGAGCAACCATGGTAGCCACAAAGATAGACATGGGTGACGTAATGAAGCCAAACACTGAGCTTTGGACAACTACTACTGTGGCCCCAATCAGAAGCCAAGGCTACAATAAAATAATGTAACACAGGACTAGTCAACACAGAACTTTCCCACCTACACGTCAGCAGTCCAGAATGCAAGTCCGCTATCCTGTGGAGAAGCTCCAGTATCAACCAGATTATACAACCAAGGAGAAATCTCTGCAATCTCAAGAAACCTGTTTTCAAGCACCATAGTTCTCAGGAACTAGTGCTGTACTGCCTGCTTCACAGAGATGTCTTCCATGCCAGTGTGTCCTTAGTGGGCTACTCAGGCTGCTCATATGAAAGCCAAAAAGCTCTGTATGACTTGCCCCCAGGTGCATGTCCCCCAGGAATGATGTAAAGGTAATGCACACAAAAAAGACACAATGAGCACAATTCACTGACAGGTAAGAGATCCGTAAGTCCAACTGAAATCCATAGAACTGAATCTTCCTCTCTTTCTAGATTGTGCCCACTGTCCGGCCACAACCCCTCAATGACAGATGACACTCAAAACATTAAAAAGCATGTATTTCAGATGTTTGAATTAAAGCAATTTCAGAGCATGGTCAAGGGGCTGAGAATGATCAAGGGGCTGAGAAAGACCACTCAGAATGGTAGGGACAGGATGACAGGGACATCTCCAGCTTCCTAAGATTTTCTCAGGGACAAAGGGCACATGATGCTGGGCGCTGGTGCTTAGATCTAGCTGCAAAAAGCACTGCCAGAGGAAGGGGCCTAATACGGATCAGAGCTGCAGTGCTGGGTATGGGACAGTTAACTCTCCGCTCCTACAGCATTTTCCTGTCTGGAAATGCCCCCACTTCCAGCTGCTTTAACCCGTACTGTACCTGCATTTTCCTTAAAGCAGCATCTGGAAGGAATTCCTGCCCAGAGGTGCTGTCCCGTCCCCCCCCCCCCCATCAGTGCCATGCCCTCAGCGAAAGCCCCAACGTTCCCCTTTTTGAAGCTGAATTACGTACCTGGGGATCTGAATATAGATTCCGAGGATCAGATGACCCTTAGTAGCATGTACTTTAAAATTGTTTCTGTGAGTACTCTATAAATTATTGCTTCTGGGGTAATACAGAAGAGGGGAAAGAGAGAGGAACAGGGCAAAGATTCTAGGGAAACTATCTCTCAACAGAAACTGCATTTGAACATCAGTTCCCTAAAGGTCTAATTTGCAACATCATTATTTATTGTTCCTATAGCACTTTTTTACTGTACAAAGCAGCAAACTGGCTTTATATTTATCATTGTGATTTAGTGATCTGTTCAAAGCTACCCAATGAATGTCTTTCCTAAGGATGGATTTGAACCTGGAACTTTTTGGGCTGAATTCTAAACTACCTAGTAATAGAGGTGACAGGTTGGGGAAGGAAATATTTTCACATTCCATTCAAAAATAATGTGGGCCAACCCAATGGGAACATGATGGGGTATCAGGGCAACAATCAGTCCCTGCAACATATACAACCATGTAACAAGCCGCCAGATGAAGAGACAACATGCCAGGATTAAAACATGTCAGCCACAAGCACAGAGGGATAGAAGCAGCAAAATACAGTGACACTACACTGCAAAGGGCTAAGGACACTCTTTCTCTGTTAAACAGACAGCCTCAAATCTAAGCACATACCACAAATTAAAGCCATGCTGGGTACTGTGAACATACCACCAGCAATAGCATCTCTGCTTTATCAGGAAGAGTCTTTTGTTCCCATTTTAGGAAATGCGAGCAGGTTGGGAAGCAGCAGGGAACAAGCAATGCAAACCAGGAAAGTGTGAGGACAGAGCACTGCAGACAGACTGTACCTGTTACACAAAGATCCAGCTTGTCATGATTATGTGCCATGATTAAAGCTACAGTGTCTAGAAGGAACATTGCAGTGTCCTAGAACCATATATACACTAACTGATTGGATAAATCCTTTGGCTGAGGGCAGGATGGGATCAGCACAGGTTAGATCCAGAGACATGAGGAAAAGTGAAAACGTTTAGTGTGATATGTTCCTCATTTCTCCTGCTCTAAGGGCAAAGCCACATTTTAAGAGAGGCAGAGGCAGAGGAGGGTGACACTGAAAGTGCCCACTAAATTTGATACGAATGCACCTTTTGCTGTCTTGAGAAAACTCTGAAGAACTGGTTCTGCAAATGCTTAGTGTGGTTCAGTCGGAAGTAGGAAAAAGCTAGCCACAGCTGATACCTACTTGCTAGTGCTAGTGACATTATCAAAACACTATCTCCTACAAATCTCCAGAGCAGTTATGCAACTGTTTTCAACATGTTCGCAATTTTTTTGAATAAGATAAAGAATTTGTATGTCTGTTTCTATGTTTGTGTATACACATATATCTTTATACTATTTCCCAGAGGGGTTTTTTTGTGCAGATACTTATTTCTGCCAACAAAGGGCTGACTCTCCCCCAACAGCTCTCTCTACAGTCTCAAGGGCCTTCCTGGGTCTGCAGAAAATCCAAAAAATGAAAAGAAAAAAAAACCTCAGGGAAGGTTGAATTTCCCCCAAAAACTTTTGAAATGGCCTAACTCCAGGCATCAATGGTGAGAGATTAGAATGTGGGGGGGTGGGGGGGGGTGGGGGGGCTTCTAAGTGGCTCTGCCTCGCTGCCATTGCTGCCACCACCTGGAGGTGGGTGGGTGGGAGAAAGCTTGGCAGGTCGGCAGCTGGGAGCCGCATGGGCCTCGTCATCACTGTTGGGGGCGGGGGAGAGAGAGCTTGGCAGGGGCAGGGAAGAAGGCTCACCTGCGGCGGCTTCCTCCTCTGCATGGAGCTCTCCCCCCCGCGAGTATCACAGGTCCCCATTTCTTGTCTATATACTAATAGCCAAGTGCCCCCTGTGCATGCGGATATCTAAATCCACACATCAGGGGCACTTGGACAGAGAGATTTTCCTGCACACTTGGGGTGCAGAAAAATCGGAAAACTTAAAAAAACTATATGGGGGAATATTTAAATTCCCCCAAAAGTAAACGAGCATTCCCTGCACATGTGCAGAGAATGCTCTGAGAACCCTGCAGCGAGCCCAGCGGTTGGGAGGCATCTGGGCCTTGCTGCTGGGGGGGGGGGTAAAGCTTACCTGTGGCCACTTCCTCCTCAGTTGTGAGGTCCTCCCCCCTGCAAGTATCACAGGTCCCTCTGCTTGTACACATATAATACACCCGGAGGACCCCTCCTGCCGATGCAAGTACCAGAAGAGGGACCAGCGAGAACCCCCACACACTTGGATACCCAACCAGAGGCATCTCCCTACGGGGATGGCCAGGAAGATCCCAGTGACCTCTGCTGCGAGCAGATGGTGGGACCACTTATGGAGCCAGCATGGAGTATCCGACCCTGCAATCCCAAGTTGCTTGGCAGCTCCACAGCGGCCTGACCCAAAGGGATGGGGGGTGGGGCGGACGGGAAACAAGCCAAGTGTATACGGTGAGTAGAGGGCATACCTTCCCGGCTGAGGCAAGGACTCAAGAGGATTAATCAGGGAGGCAGGGCTGCTGAGAGCAATGGGGGAATAAAAGAGAGGGAAGGGAGAGACCAGGGAGGATGAGCTGGGGAGCCTATGTGAGAGGAGGAAGTAGTGATGCCGCAAGACTCCTACAGCCTGTGTGACAGAGAGAATAAGCCAGGGGGCACCCAGGGGTGAAAGGGACTCGCTAAACTCCAGAACCCGAATAGGCTCCTCAGGAGAGCAGGGGCTGTGGTGCAACAACCTCTTAGAGCTCTACGTCTGAGGTCTTCACCCAGACCCCACAACATTCCCCCGGAGCAAGACCAGTCATCCCTCCCCCTTTCCCGGAAAAGGGGGCGACACTCGTGGGGTTATTAAGCCGGGAACTTTCACATACACACATACATATATCCACATATAACAATTTTTTTTAAAAAAGATGGGTAGCCTGAAAGAAGCATGAGGGGCAGGATTGCTGTCTATGCCCCCATTTGTTTTGCTGGTTTGTATATGTTTAAAAGAATCTGTGAGGTCTTGATCACACCAGAGGTCTACGATCCTCTATGATCACAGCGATTCATCCCAAAATATACCACAGCAGGAATCCAAATCAGAAACCCACATGTCAAGCCTACTCTCACTCTAATGAAACCTCTACCTAGCAAATAAGGAAACAAAATCCAGGGAGACTGAAATTAAAATTAAAAGAACTGATAACCATTTATAACTTAAACCAGCTACTCACCCTGTGAGAACCACCACAAAGTCCATCACGTTCCAGCCATTCCTTAGGTAAGAGCCTTTGTGGAAAGCAAATCCTAAGGCAATAATTTTAATTCCAGCCTCGAAACAAAATATTCCAATAAAGTATGGTTCCGTGTCATCCTAGCAAGGGATGCAAGAAAAAAAACCCATCAATGAAAGAGAATGATCACAAATTGTCTTAGAAGGGTTGGGGAAAGAGGCTACGGAGAGCTACAAGAGTTCTAAAACCTTTCCACCCTATTTATTTACGGTGCAATTAATGGACATTTGTTACTCATAGACCATATGTCTTTCCCCTCATGGCCTGTCCACTGCTATTGTGATTGCAGGGGGGGGAATGCAGTTCCAAGAATCGCAGGCACCTCAGTAATATTGCCGATGGCTTGGCTTATATAAACAGCAGAATGAACTGGCAATGTTCTGAGGTGGTAAAATGGAAAAGCTGCGTTACATTTCAGGCGGTAGATTAAATTTTTGAATCCTCCCCATGTGAAAAATGCTCTGCAAGTTAGAAAAAAATATAACTGGGAGCTACAATCTTTCTTGGCAATGTACAAGCTTTTCATTTGCAGGGACTTTTTATATAGGGAAGCATTTTAAAATGGTAATCCTTTGCCTACAGTCTGAAGTGGTACAATCCACTGTATGATGTCAGGGATCTACTGTCTGCTACTTGTATAAACCTATGATATCATTAGTAAGGAGCCACTCAATTCTCATCCTGTCCCTCCCAACCTCTCAGTATTATGTGAACTCTTCATATTTAATTCTTCTGTTCATCACATTTACCCTCTCATTTGCAGAACTGCACATCTATAGGTACCTTTAAAAGATGGGTGATGAACAGCATGGCTATCCTCTCCAGTCTGTTACACCGAGAAGCTATATTAAGTTATTGGTATTGGACTGAGGTCTATGAGAATATTGCTCAAATGATAAACATGACTGGGGCATACTTAGACTGGACCTCTACTGATAGGAAACATTATCTGAATGCCTGGAACAACCATTTAGGTGGACTCCCGTTTTTATTCTTGGGCTGAAAAGAGAGCCCAAGAATCCTGATTTTCAGCTTCCCCAATTCTTCCCCAGATCCAGATATTTAAGAGGTATCTGACTGGATAAGTTCCGGCTCTAATTAAATTCTTGGGAATTTTTCTGCTTTTCAATACACTATTGAAACATGAAACAGATCCATGCAGAAGATAATGCAGGCGAAAACCATGTCTTGTCTTTATCTGGGATATCCATTCTGACACAAACTACCACAGCTAACAGCCAACTCATATCCCTATTTCCCCATGGAGCTTCCAGAAGGCATCACATTCCCTTCCTTGCCCCATCCAAGGACCAGAATGTTTTTATTTCAAGACCTTATTTTATTTATTTTTTATTTTTATTTCAAGACCTTATTTCAAGACCTATTTCCACATCATAAAGTGTAATGATGTCAGAACATGGACTTTGCCAGACCTTATGGAAAGGAAACTTGACAAAGGGCCCCCATGTTTCTTTGATTATTTAATTCCACCATAAGTGCGGGGGGAGGGGGACCTGTACTCACCAGTCGTTCTGACATTGGCGTCTTGTCGTCATCAGGCAGATGCTGCTCCAGAGCAAGGACAATGCAGTTTGCTATGATGGTTGCTAAAATCATGTATTCAAAAGGAGTGAGGAACTGTTAAGGAAAGTCAGGCACGGAGGTGGATCTTCTGGGTACAGTGAAAACAACAGAGTTCTGCTGTATCTCATGCTCCTGAAGCCAATGGGATCTGTTTTGAATTAGATATACATCAAAGGTGCTGTCACAAGGGATAAGAACATCCTTTAGTCTAAAATGCATGAGAACTATTTTTAAAACACATATGTGTTTTAGTCAATGTAGGGGTTGTTTTCTTTTGGTTTATAGACATGGAAAATACACACAGTTTTAATCACCCTGTAAAAATAGGATCCAACCAGGAATGAATGAAACTTCCTGCACTGTTAGAAATATACCCCCATTTTGTATATTACAGAGATGCAGAGTCTTCCTCCCATGAATAGGATGCTATGAGGGTTCCCCGCTAACACTACTACTGCTATTACTACTACTACTTCTCCTCCTCCTCCTCCAAGTGGTTATTTTTGCTTCTTCTTGTTTCTCTGTCACCTAGATGTTTAAAAAGTATATAGATATATTCTGACCCAGCCTAGGGTGCTGAGGAACCAAAAAACACTTCATTGATGCATGTCTGAATGTGGCACATGAGAGGCTGATATGAATTCACAACACTGTCAGGGAGGTTTCAGGTTTAAACCAGGCAGGTGAAAAGGCAACACGAATGAGGGAAACTTTGTATAACAATATACAGTAGATTGTCATTAAAATGTAGCTGTTTTGTTCTATATTTGTTCATAACTGTTTATACCTGTTGAGAGAGATCACTTGGCTGTCACTCCTTAGATAAACAGGCACAAGCTTATTTGACACAAAATTACTGAAGTCTGTGGAGGCAGGAACATACACACAAGCCGAATTTTCCTTCTTTAACACTTGTTAGGGATCACCCCTTGCCTTTCTCAGGAAGTATTTCCCTCAGGCAAGGACTACCGGTTTCACTTCCCTCTTTCAGAATCTTCTCATGATCCTTTTTCTCCTCTCCTTCACATATCTACTCCCCCTGCCTTCTTTTTTAACTGATGCTCTCAACTGCCACTCCCACAGGTCAACAATATTTTAAAAAATCCCGTCAATCAAGGTTCCCAGACCGTTATAACACATCTGCAATTAGCTGTACATCACAGATGACTTAGAGAGAATCCTAAACAGGTCTGCTCAGAATCCTACTCAAGTTTTTTCAATAGGAAAGTGGTTTTAGGATTGCTCTTTAGTTCTCCCATGAAAAGTATTAAAGAAAAGGTATGGGGTGGGGTAAGGGTAATTTCACATATTATGGCTGTGGTTACTGTAATGTAGTATGCTCTGTGTAGCAACTAGCCTGCCATGTGCTCCCAGCTAATGGCGCCCGCCGCATGGCCAGAGCACATGGTCAGGCAGAGAGGGGAGCTTGAATCTGGAGGAACAATAGACATCCGGATTGAAAGCCTCCACCAATGTGGGACCTAGGTTCTCCCTAAGGAGCCAATGCAATCAAAGGCTCCTCCAGGGAACCTATGAGAAACATGCAAATATGTTAAGCCCCTATCAGGTCTTTTGGGTGCGGCCGGAGGTGTGGCTCCGGCCAGCATATAATGAGGGCCCTGGAGCCCTGGAAGCATGCTTGTTCTGACCATCTACTGGGCATGCTGAATCACTCAATAAAGGCTTCATGATTTCAGCATTCCTGGTCTCCTGAGTCCAGTACTCTTTACTGGTGACGAAGGTGGGATCCCGATGAGCGACTCCTTGGCCGACACCAGCACCACATCGAGCCCAGACCAGATCCGTCAACCACTGGCCCTGCTTGGCTCCAGCGCCACCGCACCACCATCAGCTCCCGAGGATCTCACTCAACACACTGCTGCACATCCCAGAATGGCCACCGCTCCGGGAACCACCCACCCATTCGATCCAGCCTGCCCCGAAGACTGGGAAGCCTGGACGGACCAGCACACATCCTACTTCAACGCACAGGACATCACGGATGCCGGGAAGAAGAAGTCCTGGCTCATGGGCTCCTGCGGGGTAAAGACGCTGAAGTTACTCCGCAGCCTGCTTTCCCCTCGTACCCCAGCGGAGGCCACATACGATGACATCATGGCGCTCCTAAGGAACCACTTCTCGCCGAGACCCTCCAAGAACATGCAGCGGGTAAAGTTCTTCCGCCGGCTGCAGCAGAAGGGTGAGTCTGCCTCCAATTACCTGGCAGCCCTCTGCCATCTCCTGGTGGGGTGCAAGTTTGTGGCCGTAGAGGACACGCTATACTCTGCGTTCATGTGTGGGGTTAATCTCTTGATTAACTTGCTGTTTTGGCACTGATTTCCAAGTAATCCCCAACCATGTTCTTTGCTCCTTTGGAACTTCCTTCTTCACATATCAGAATGATCTTTAAGTGGTTTGAGTCAGCAGGTTGGATCCAGCAGCAGAACAGAACTTCTCTGTCTCCACCCCCTCCTGCCACGGCCTACTGATCTCCCCAAATTCCCATTCCTGGGAGAAGGGGGACTTTGAAGCTTCAAAGGAAGCTGATGGCCATCTCCACAGCCACCCTGAACGAGATGCTAACCACGGCTTGCGCCTTTGAGGTCTCTCAGCAGGAGAAGCTAGGCACATCCGCAGCTGCCCACCAGACCGAGGCTGCTGCAGACTCCGACGTTTCCGAGGATGACGAGACACTCCAACGCCGGCCTCCGGGACAGGGGTCCCGCAACTTGGGTGAGAAGGCTTCCCACTCAGCGATGCCACACTCCAAACATTCTACGTGCGCTAGCTGTGGCGATCAGCATGACCGCTGGACCTGCCGTTTCCGGGAAGCAGAGTGCCGGTCATGGCAAGAAGGGCCACATCGCCCAGGCCTGCTGCACCCGCTCCAACCGCCACACCCAAGCCGCGCACCAGGAGTCCGCCGAACTCCTCCAGGCAGCAGCAACCTGCCACCACCACCGCAAGACACAGCAGGTAATGAACTTGCCCCCCGACACCCCCAACTAAATTAAGGTCTCAGTTTTGATTGAGGGGACCCCCTGCCAAATGGAGTAGACACCGAGTCGTCCTACTCCATAATCTCGGAGTCCACCTTCCGCAGGCTCTGCCTTATGGGGGGCCCCCGACTTCGGAAAGTCCAGGGCCTAACCCTGCGGGACTTTCAGAAGAACCCGATACTGATAAGGAGGTTGGGCAAGTTCCGGGTCCAATTTAAGAACTTTATGGGACGCTTGGGCCTCCTGGTGGTGGCGGGCAACCTCACAAGCCTGCTGGGACTCTCCTGGTTCCAGCCCCCAGGGCTGGGCGTTACCAGGGTACACAGCCTGCGGCCCACAGATTTTACCAGCATCTGTGAGGAATTCCCAGCAGTTTTCGACGGGGCACTGGGCTCCTATACAGGGCCACCCATCACCCTGGACCTTGACCCTGCGGTCCGGCCCATGCGCATACCAGTCCGCCATCCACCGCTTGCAGTGCGGCCCAAGATCGAGCGGGAGCTTGATAAGTTGGTCGCCCAGGGTGTACTAGAACCAGTGTCCCACTCCCGATGGGAGACCCTGATTGTGACACCAATGAAGGCAAACGGGGACATCCGCATCTGCGCAAACTATAAGTGCACCATCAATAAGACACTTCAGGCTCATGCCTACCCAGTCCCGGTCATCAGCCACGCATTGGCCTCCCTGGCTGGGGCGTGAGTGTTTGGAAAATAAGACCTGGCCCAGGCCTACCAGCAGCTGCCGGTCAAAGATGCCACAGCAGAAGCACAGACCATTGTGACACACAAGGGGGCGTTTAAGGTAAAGTGCCTCCAGTTCGGGGTCAGTGTAGCCCCCGAGATCTTTCAAGAGTTAATGGACCATTTGTTAAAAGGTCTTCCAGGGGTGCAGCCCTTTTTCGACGACGTCCTGATCGCAGCTCCGGACGTCAAGACTTTCTCGGCCCACCTACGCTCTGTCCTCCAGCGATTCCAGGACGCCGGCCTGAAGGTGAAATGCGAGAAGTGCCTCCTCGGGGTGCCTGCAGTGGATTTCCTCAGCTTCAAGGTGGACGCCCACGGAATTCACCCCACTAAGGACAAGGTGAAGGCCATCTCCGATGCCCCGGCCCCCAAGTCCAAGGCTGAGCTGCAGTCTTTTCTGGGACTCATCAACTTCTACCACGCCTTCCTTCCCCACAAGGCGGCGGTAGCTGAGCCCTTACACAGGCTCCTGGACAAAAGCGCCACCTGGACTTGGGCATCAAGGACCTCCTAATGTCCAATGCAGTCCTCGCCCACTTTGATGAAGCCCTGCCCATTGTATTGGCCTGTGACGCATCTCCTTATGGGGTGGGGGCAGTTTTGGGTCACAAACTGCCAGACGGCCGGGAGGTCCCGGTCGCATATTACTCCCGGACCCTAGCCCCAGCCGAAAGGAACTATGCTCAGATAGACAAGGAGGCACTTGCGATCGTGGCCGGGGTCAAAAAGTTCCATACTTACTTGTATGGGTGCAAGTTCACGGTCACCACGGACCACAAACCTCTTCTGGGCCTCCTCGCCCCGGATCGCCGCATGCCACAAATGTTGTCCCTGCGAGTCCTCCGATGGTCGATCTTCCTCGCAGGGTACGACTAAGATTTGGTGCATCGCCCGGTAAAGGCCATGGGCCATGCGGATGCACTCAGCTGCCTTCCGCTGCCCTCCTGCGACCCTGACCCAGCTCTGGCTTACCACGTTGCTCTGCTCGAGGACCTGCCGGACCTGCCGCTTCAGGTATGGGACGTGGCCCGGTGCATGGCCCAGGACCGTCAACTCTCCTGGGTCTCCGACTGGGTGGGAAGGGGGTGGCCCAAGAATCCGGACCCTGAGCTTGCGGCCTTCTCAATCTGGCGCACAGAACTCTCCACCCACAAGGGGTACTTACTCTGGGGCTTGAGGGTAGTGATTCCGGAACCCCTCCGCCCGCGAGTGCTGACCGCTCTGCATGAGCACCACCCTGGGGTAGTACAAATGAAGGCCCTGGCCCGGAGCTACGTCTGGTGGCCAGGCCTTGACAAGGAGATAGAGGACCGGGTCCGCCGCTGTGAAAAGTGCCAAGAGACCTGTCCGGACCCTCCACACGCTCCCGTCCGCCCCTGGGAGTCCACCCAATGCCCCTGGTCCCGGCTCCATGTGGACTTTGCGGGCACGGTATAGGGGCAGCTTTTCTTTATTCTAGTCGACAGCTACAGCAAGTGGCTGGAAGTCGTTCCTGTGCGTGCCACCTCCTCTGAAGCCGCCATTCAAGCAATGTGGCGCATCTTTGCCACCCATGGCCTGCCGGACATCATCGTCTCGGACAATGGCACAGTTTTTACCTCCGTGGAATTCCAGAGCTTTCTGGAGCTCCATGGCATCCGGCACGTGAGATCCGCCCCTTTTCACCCAGCCACGAACAGCCAAGCAGAGTGAATGGTCTGCACCACTAAGGAGGCACTGAGGCGCATGGACCAGGGGGATCTGGGGTTTAAGTTAACGGCTTTCCTATTCGGCCAGCGCACCACCCCTCACTCGACTACCGGTCGCAGCCCTGCAGAGCTGCTCATGGGCTGCTGGCTGACAACCCAGCTCGACCGGCTCCACCCCGATCGGGCGCCGGCCACCTCCAAAGAACCCAACGTCCCCAAAGCTCCCAGAGGGTTTGCACCAGAGGACCCGGTCTACGTCCGCAACGACGCCCGGGCCCCCCTGTGATTGCTGGGGCAGATTATCTGCATCACCGGTCCCCTCTCCTATGAAGTCGCGAGCGAGGAAGGACAACAGTGGAGGCGCCATGTGGACCAACTTCGCCGCTGCCTGCACACCTTCTCCGTGGACTGGACTTCCCAGATGGGCTGGACTTCCCAGATGCGGAACCCGAGGTACCTGAGACAGACGATCCGCCTTCCCCACGACTGGCCGAGACTCTGCAGGAGGACCCCACAGAAGCCGGCCACTCAGACATCACTCCAGTCGCCGTCCCTGCACCGGTACCAGACCCAGCTCAGCCCGAGGCAGATATCCCCAAATCTCCGCTCCCTACACCGGTGGCTCCGGCGACCCCATGCCGCTCGACCAGAGAACGGAAACATCCTGCATACCTCAGAGACTATGTTTGCCAAGGGACAGTCCGGACTATGGGGGGAGGGGTGTAATGTAGTATGCTCTGTGTAGCAACCAGCCTGCCATGTGCTCCCAGCTTATGGTGCCCGCTGCATGGCCAGAGCACATGGTCAGGCAGAGAGGGGAGCTTGAATCTGGAGGAACAATAGACATCCGGATTGAAAGCCTCCACCAATGTGGGACCTAGGTTCTCCCTGAGGAGCCAATGCAATCAAAGGCTCCTCCAGGGAACCTATGACAAACATGCGCATATGTTAAGCCCCTTTCAGGTCTTTTGGGTGCGGCCAGAGGTGTGGCTCTGGCCAGCATATAATGAGGGCCCTGGAGCCCTGGAAGCATGCTTGTTCTGACCATCTACTGGGCATGCTGAATCACTCAATAAAGGCTTCATGATTTCACCGTTCCTGGTCTCCTGAGTCCAGTACTCTTCAGTTATACACACTAAATAATCCACTTTCAATTTCAAACTGGATTTTTACTGTGTGAACTGGCAAAATCCAGTTGGAAAGCGCATTGAAAGTGGATTATTTAGTGTGCGTGACTGCAGTGTATATGCCAGCAAATCCAAGTAAACTTGATAGGAAACTGCAGCTGGCTTTATCTGTTTGAATGATATATGTGTTCACAAGCACACATTTGTAGCAATGTCACTTTATACTGCTGATGAACATTTGAAAAATGTAACATGTGTGAAATAGTCCTGGACATAAAGAGCTTTTTGAACTTTCATTCCACAGATTCTGCTGCTCATTAAAAATCCAAGTTAAGAGGTCAGCACTGTCATGCTCCAAAAGTGGGCACACACAAGGTTAGATCCAGTGGAATACTCAGTAGAAGAAGAGTGGATGTTTGCTTCATTTCCTTCCTCCAGTAGTTCCTGCCAATTCTGGGGAAGTTGGTTCCCAGGACTGGCAGGACCCATGCAGGTTAACAGCAGCATGTGTCTTAGGTAGGGTTGCAAGCTCTGGGTCGGGAAATACCTGAAGATTTTTTTTGGGGATGGTGGTGCCAGGTGAGGGTGGGATTTGTGGAGGGGAGGGACCTCAGCAGGGTACAGTGTCATAGAGTCTATCCTCCAAAGGAGCCATTTTCTAAAGAAAAACTGATCTCTGTAGTCTGGAGATCCATTGTAATACCAGGAGATCTCCAGGTCCTACCTGGAGGCTGGAAGCCAAGTCTTAGAGATGCAGTGAAGAGGGGGTAGAGGCATAATTTCCCTTCTCCCTTTCACAAGCATAGATCTACTGACAGAAAAGGAAAGAAAAGCAAATTTGCCCCCCCTCCCCTCCTCAATGCAGCTCCTCAACCTCCATGGTTCCCCCTCTATATGACTCAGAAATTAACTTTCCATAGAATCATAAGGAACGGCTGAGAGGACTAGAAAGGGATTAACAACCACATCCAACAGTGTCCTCAGCTAACGGAGTGCTGAATCTAAGGGTGCAGGCACACGGCCCTTTAAAGCGGGAGGAACTGCTGTTTGCTCCCGCTTTCAAAGCTGCTGTACATATGGCTCCCGCCCTGAAGCGGGCTCACTCACGCAACCCTCCCACTTTTTTTAGCGCAGTTTCCGAGCCCAGGAAAAACAAGTATTTTCCCGGAGGTTGTGCAAGGAGCCCGCTTTGGAGCCGTTTTGGACAGCCCTCTCTCGCAATGATTGCGAGAGGGCTGTGTGGATGTCCCTCCCGTTCCCCCCCCCTCTTTTGCACTTTCGCGCTTGGGCACTCATGCGCCCAAGTACAAAAATGGAAAAAAAACCCCTGCCCTGCGCTCCAGGCATTGAGCCCTGCCGGCCGCTGCCTCCCCCCCCCCCCCCCGAAAAACTGACCAGGCAGCGACTGGCGGGGCTCGGGCCCAGAGTGGAGCATGGGGCGAGCCTGGCATTGTCAGCAGCAGCTGGTGGCGGTGACAGAGGAGGGTTTGGAGCACTCTCCTGTGAGCAGGAAGGGTGCCTCCCCCCACCACTGCCGCCACCGCTGCCAGCAGGGTTGGGATGTATGAACATCCCAACCCGAAAGAAAAAAACCCAGATGAAATCCAAGCAGGATAAAATCCATGAATCTGGTGCCGTGTGCCTGCACCCTAACCCAATGTCCACCAGCCATAGTCTTGCATCCACCATATAAGTGAAAATATAATTCACATTACGCACACTGGCAATGAATTAAATATTCAGTGGCAGCCCTCTAATTTATGCAATATGTAGTTAATGTGGTTTTTATCTGCTATGCCATTTCCAGGGGTATTTTAGACTGCCAGTCCATGTTGCTGCAGATTTAGAAGAAAAACTCATCTTTGGCACATATCCAGAGTTGTTTTCTAATGTCCATCTTTCTCACACTCCCCTTTGCATCTGAATCCTTTGCAACACCAGTTTTGAGCCCTATTTAATATCTAGTGGTCAGCTGACTGTGTTGTTATTTTCTGGATGCAACTACAACTCATCCTTATCTGTTCCAAAGTACATAATGACAAAGGATAACATTTCTAGAACATCTCAGTTGTCTGTGTAGATTACAGTGAGCACCCTTCATGCAGCACACTACTAGACTTGTCACCTTAATGGGGTTGTGCTGGAATTTTAGTCAAATGATCCAGTTCAGCCTTTTCTGAATCCACTCAAAAGTCCACCCAGATTGTTCAGTGAAAACTTTCACTCAAAGATGAAGCATTTTTAAAAGTTAGTTAACTTGATTATTGCAAACAGTATTCTCTGTATAGGGTAATATAGTGTAGTTATTAGCGATATAGATGTAGAAATAGTAAAAAATCAATAAATTAAAAAAAAAAAGATGAAGCATTTCATATTCCCCCAGGTCTCTTCATCTGCTTGCACTAAAAGGCACAGAAGCCATAAAAAGGAGGCAGCCCTGCAAAGACATACACAACTACTTTCTCTTTTACCCAGGGCTTTTCTTGTAGAAAAGCCCAGCAGGAACTCATTAGCATAATAGGCCACACCCAACAGCAGAAACTCGTTAGCATGTTAGGCCACACCACTGTCAGCACAGCTTATTAGCACATTAGGCCACACCTCCATGTTACCAGAAGAGCGGTCATCCAGCCACACCCACCATTTGCTTCTTATTGTGTTTACCTTGTTTGTTGTCAAAACCCAAGGCTTTTTTTGTAGCAGGAATTAATTTGCATGTTAGGCCCCTAATGTAGCCAATCCTAATGAGTATCTGCTGTTGGGTGTGGCCTATTATGCTAATTAGTTCCTGCTGGGTGTGGCCAACTCAGGAGCCAGCCAGAACTTCGTTCCTGTATGTTCCTGCCCAAAAATAGCCCTGCTTTTACCACTTACTCCTGTCTGGTCAATATATATCCAACTAAAACTTCTTTACCCAATACTTCATTGTGCAGCTAACTTGCAACTAACTCCTCCTTTCTTTTCTTTTTATTAACAATTTTTATTTCAACAGCAAAATGAAGTAGTACATTCATTCACGGTTATACATTGTTTTACTCATTTGGAAATTACACAAACAAACATCAACAACCACAAGTACAGTATTTTAAAAATAAATCAGTTTTTTTATGCTGCGGATTATCTGGAATGATATCTTTTTCTAACAGAAAACTGATTACAGGATACCAAAGAATGACTACTTTATAATAATAATTTTCTGGAGATGCATTAGTTAAATTAAATGAAATTTTATACATAATAAAATATTCCCATAAACGGTTATACCATTGAGTAAGCAACGGTGCATTTTTATCTAACCATTTAGAAGAAGAAGAAGAGAAGAAGAGATTGGATTTATATCCCGCCCTTCACTCACTTAAGAGTCTCAGAGCGGCTTACAAACTCCTTTCCCTTCCCCTCCCCACAACAGGCACCCTGTGAGGTAGGTGGGGCTGAGAGAGCTCTTTCCCAAGCTGTCCTTGAGAGAACAGCTGGTACAGAGCTATGGCTTGCCCAAGGTCATCCAGCCAGGTGCAAGTGGAGGAGTGGGGAATCAAACCCGGTTCTCCCAGATTAGAGTCCGTGCACTTAACCACTACACCAAACTGGCTCTAGAAGCGATAAGTATGTGTGCTGCCGCCAATAAATTTCCTGCTAACTCTTCTTTCTGCCTTCCTTTTCTAGGTTGGGGCCATCTTTCTAACAGAACCACATCGGGAGAACAAGGTAAGTCTACTTCAGTAATTTCTTTAATTTTGTCTATAATTTCCAACCAAAAGCAATGAATTGCTGGACAGTACCACCAGCAGTGCATATAATCAGCTATAACACCACATTGGTTTTTTTACACATGGGACTGTACGTGTTATCTATTCAGTACATTCTGGAGGACGGTATATACCACCACAATAGAAGTTTTGCTGTTTGATGATTAATAGAAATAACCAGGGCTCTGTTGGGGCCGGGGAGCGCCGGAGCACCGCTCCGGGAGAGAGGAGGCGGGGGGGGCAAGCACTTAACAAAGCCCCCCCCCCCCGGCCTCCCCCCGTCAATGCTTCCCGGGGCCGGCGGCGCTCCGCCTGCCCCGGGGAGAAGCCCGTCCCTCCCCCCTCCCACTGCTCCCGGGGCCGCAGCAGAGCGCCCCCGGCCCCGGGAAGCCCCTTTCCTCCACCCCATCAATACTCCCGGGGCCGGCGGCGCTCCGCCGGCCCCGGGAAGGAGCAGCCTCCCCCCTCCCACTGCTCCTTCCTTTCCCCGTCCTTCCCCTCTCCCTTCCTTCCTTCCTCCCTCTCTCTCCCCTTCCTTCCTTCCTTCCTTCCTTCCTTCTCTCTCTCCCCCCACCTACCTACCTACCTTACTGTTCCTTTCTTTCTTTCTTCCTTCCCCCCTTCCTCCCTTCTTTCTTCCTCCATCTTTCTTTTTTCTTTCTTCTCTCTCTCTCCCCCACCTACCTACCTTCCTTCCTGTTCCTTTCCTTCCTTCCCCCTCCCTCCCTTCTTGCCTTCTGACACACCTGACGTCAGGGATGTGGCATATGCAAATAAGTTATGCTAATGAGCTCCTGCACCTCTTTTTTTATGAAAGGACCCCTGGAAATAACCTTTGAGTTTCTGCTATGTCCCTCCCATATTTGTTGCCAATCTTCATCTGACAATGTCATGTTTAAATCTTCTTTCCATTGTTTTTGATATAAAGGGGTTGGTTCTTCCTTACTAATATCGATTTGAGTGTAAATTGTGGACATAATACTTTTCCTTTGTCTTTTTTTTCTCTAACAGTTCTAATGGTGTCAGCGGTCTCCGTCTTGTTACCTTCAAAGGGGGAGACTCAAGCAAGTGTTTAATTTGTAGGTATTTATACCAATGTATTTTATGTTTAATTTTCTGCTCTAATTGTGATTTTGTTAAGATTTCTTGTTTATCTAAGAAATGTTAAATTTCTGTAATTTCTGCTTTTTGCCAAGTTTGGTATTTTTCCCAGTCTTGTCCTGGTACAAACCAGTCTTGTTTAATGTAAGACGATTGGCTTGATATACTTGGAGCCAGAATCTGTTACCATTTGTGCCAAATTTTCAAAGTGCTGAATAAGAAAGGGTTTTTTGTCATGATCACATTTCTTTGGAATCTTTGAGTTCCATAATGTCTCATATAGCGTAAGTGGAGTTAATGGCTCTAATTCTATTTGTGACCATATTGGTACCTGTTCTGCAATAGCAGTCGCTATCAATACATTAATATTTGTTGCCTCATACATCCTTTGCAAATTAGGTATGCTTAAGCCACCACGTTCTTGTAACTTGTACAATGATGTTGCTTTTATTCTTGTTTTTTTTTTCCTGCCCATAAGAATTTATTCAAATCTGCTTGCCAGAATGGTTTTTTTTCTTAATGGAACAGGCAGTGCCCTAAATAAAAAGGTATATTTGGGCAATATAAAACCCTTAATTAAATTAATCCTGTCAGTCCAATATAATGGTTTGGACTCCCATTGTTTTAGAGTGGTTTTTACTTCCATGTATAGTTTTTGAAAATTGCATTTAGATAACTCCTCCATTTTAAGTGGAATATAAATTCCTAAATATTGCCATGGTTTATCTACTTCATGAAGATAGTAAATTGTAGTCAGTTTTATTCTTGTTTCCTCTTTCAGTTTTATTGGATGGATTATATTTATTTATTTATTTATTTATTATTTCACATTTATATCCCGCCCTCCCCGCAAGCGGGCTCAGGGCGGCTCACATGTTTTTTCCTTGCTAAAGCTAAGACCAAATATTTTACTAAAGTCATTTAAAACATTAAAAATTTCTCCCAAAGATTCACCAGGTGTGGAAATATATAAAATAATATCATCAGCAGGTGCAGGGAGAACCATTCCTGCGGAAGACGTTTCATTTCATACGTTGCTTCCTATTTGTGCTGCTATGAGGAAGAACAGTTCAGACACAAGTGTTTTGTGAACAGTACCTGCAGGTGGAGCAGTTGGTACCCGATCCTGTTGCCACCTAGGTTTCCATTTCTTCCCAGTGAATCTAGTTAGATACTACCTGGCATCAAAGTTAGTTGTGCACATGGTTCCTTCCACAAGACTCTGTGGGTCCTGGCCATGCTTTTAAGAAAAAAAATTATCATACAGGCTGCTTGCTGGTAAGACATATCAGATGGCAAATTCTCCATTTGCTTATCTGCATGGAGTGGTTGGTCCCTGCACCCGCTGTTTCAGCTGCAGACTTGAGATTCCCAATGGGTGGTGGTTGTACAGCAGTGAACCTGTAAGAAATCTTGAAATACAAATGTCACACAAGTTGCCCTTTATTCTCTTCCATGAGCTTGGTGCCCTCATCTGCTCAGTCTTCTCCTTTGTGCTTGGTACTTTGCATGAGCAGTTTCAATGTTGTTTCCACTCACTGTTTTCATCCTATAGAGTTTTTGTGTACTCTGTTTCCAGTTTCTGTCTGTCTGTATTTCCTGTGTTAATGTAAGAAAAGTGTACTTTGGTCTCATGACACCTCTTCGTGCATACATGTTCAGTTCTTTTGGTGCATCTTTCAAGCACCTCTAGCCATGATATCATTTGCATGGTAGCAAGAACAGTACGTGATTCCTGACTTCATTAATAAGTTGTCCATTCAAATGGCCAAAGCCCAGTTGATTCAATCCACCCCCTCCACATGTTTCTGAATTGCGGTGGAATATTTCCAGTGATGAAGATGTATCATCGAACCTCCTTTGTGAGAATGCAGTGAGGGAAAGTACAGAGGGGGTGGACAAGGTGATGCCTACCAGCACAAACAGGAGAAAAATTTCATTAGGTCCCTATCTCCATTTTTCAGACTGTAGATGTTACTCCTCAGGAGCACCTATATCTGTTTATGATAAAAGTATAAGAATTAACAACAAGAAATTATCTTATACAGCTTATGTTCAATTTAATCTCAGTTATTCAAGAGCAGGCCTTTAAACTTTGATGTGAATCTTGCCCCAGCCACAGAAATCCCTGATTCCTCCATCCCCCATTATCAGGGGTGCACTTTTTTTGACAGGGTGGGATCTTGCAGACATGCTTAGAAGTATTAGAATGGGAGGTTTACGCTTCCCTAGTTCTCACAGATATTTCTAAAATGTCATAGATAGGCTATGCGTATCAATTAAAGTTTTTGCCATCTTTTCAGCACCAGGTTAAGACAGCCCACTTTGCAGATGACTTTAAAGACTTCCCTGGTTATGCACCGGTCCAATTCAATCAGCCCACTGTTTTTCTGTTATTTTGGGTCAGATTTTTTGGGGTCAGGTCTATTGTTCATTAATGTTATAATAAATTATTTTTTAATGTTTGTTTTTATCTATTGTACTTTATTGTTTTATATTTGTCGTAAACCACTGAGAGAGCTTTGGCTACAGGTGGTACAGAAATAAAATAAATAATAACAAATCTTGTGACCAACCGTGCCACCCTAAACAGGGTTAGGCCCTTCTAAATCCCCTGATGCCCTGACCTGGATGGCCCAGGCTAGCCCATTCTCATCAGCTCTTGGATCAGCCCTGGTCAGCATTTGGATGGGAGACCCCCAAGAAATACCAGGGTCATGACATGGAGGCAGGCAATGGCAAACCACCTCTGAAGGTCTCTGCCTTGAAAACTCCACGGGGTCCCCCTAAGCCAGCTGCAAACTGATTGGGGGGGGGGGGAAAGAGCAAACAATGGGCTTGGAAAGATATACCTCGGCAGATGATCTAAGTAACTGAATTCTAAAGAACCTGAAGTCTGTGTTATTGAAGAAAACTGACCAGGCCTGTGGTCACACGGCCCCGTTAAATCCGGGAGCCCTCCTGGATTAAAGAGGCCGCATTTTTTTACCTCGGGTTGGGATGTACACACATCCCAACCCGTCGGTGGCGAGTGGCGATGGCAGTGGGCAGAGATGGTGGCATCAGCAGCGGAGGAGACTGGAGGCTGCGGAGAAGGAGGAGGCGTCGGTGGGCGGCGTTGTAAGGTGTGCGTTGGCAGCTGGCGGGGCCTTTTTCTGGCAGCGGTGGCTGGCGGTGGCACCCTTCCCTGAGCCCTGCTGGCTGCCTGGTAAGTTTGGGGTCCCCCCCCCCTTTTACACTTGGGCACTTGAGTGGCCAAACACCCAAGTGTAAAAGGTGGGGGGGGGGAAATGGCAGATGGGACCATCTGGACAGCCCTGCTCTCGCAATGACTGTGAGAGAGGGCTGGCCAGATGGCTCAAATGCGGGTTCCTTGCGCGACTCCTGGGAAAACTGTCGGTTTTCCCTGGGTCGAAAAATGCGGGGAGGAACCCGCATTTGAGCCCGCTTCGGCACGGGACTAGCCCCGGCCTTTGTAGATAGTCCCTTTAAATGCAGGAGGAAACAGCCCTTCCTCCTGCATTAAAGGGGCGTGTGACCGCGAAGTTGTTCTCTAGTTCCAAAAACGGTGTAAAGCCCTAGAAACTGGAGCCTTGCACGCTCATCTTTTAAATGCTGACCCTTTCCCAGGTGACAGCGAGAAGAGTGCCTCTGAACATACCAAGAAAGCTCATCTCCCAGAGACACCGGGACCAGCTGGCTGAGGCAGCACAGCTTCCCTGGTCAAGCGCTGGGGGCGCAAACGGATCTGAAGTCAGGCTCCACAAACAAGAGCTCTCGGCTGAATTAGCCTTTTCTGACACAAACAGCTGTGCCTGAGGCCGTGGTCACACGCCCAAATGCGGGAGGAAGGGCTATTTCCTCCCGCATTTAAAGGGGCTGTCCACAACGGCCTCAGTAAGTCCCGCAAAGCGGGCTCAAATGTGGGTTGCTCTCGCATTTTTCAACCCCGGGGAAAATCAACAGTTTTCCCGGGTGTTGCAGGAGGAACCCGCATTTGAGCCATCTGGCCAGCTCTCTCTCGCAATAATTGCGAGAGCAGGGCTGTCCAGATGCCCCCCCCGCCATCCCCCCCCCTTTTACACTTGGGCGCTTGGCCACTCAAAAAAAAAAAAAAGCCGCCGCCGCACGCTTCGAGGTTGGCTGGCCACCGCTTCTTCCGCCGCCACCGCTTCCACTGCCGCCTCTGCCTGCCGCCGCCTCCCTCTGCTGTCGCCTGCTGCAGCAGGGGTTGGGATGTCCCAACCCGAGGGAAAAAAATGCGGCCTCTTTAATCCCTGGAGGGCTCCGGATTTAAAGGGGCCGTGTGACCGCAGCCTGAAAGCAAACACAGAGCCACTGCTCTGCCTGCCTGCGTCCGCCTTGGGCGCCAGCAGCCCTCCGCACCTAGGGCAGGCACCTCCCAAGCCCAGCAGGCGGCAGCAGCAGCCGCGCTCCGCTCCGGCACCGAGGTGCTCCCAGCTCCCCTCCAGCTCCCGCGCTGCCTGGCCGGGCCCCTGAACCCCGGGGCGGGCGAGAGGCGCGGAGACTGCAGGGCGCACCGCCCGCCTACCTCGCCGCCAGCAGCAGCAGCAGCAGCAGCAGCACAGCGCCGCCAGCAGGCCCGCCCTGCCCACCCATTGGATGGCGCGGGAAGAAGCCTGATTCAGCGGATCCGGCTGGCTGGCTGGCTGGCTGGCCGGCGGGGGAGGAGAGGAGAGAGCGAGCGGGGGCCGCAAAGCAGGCAGGCAGGCGGGCGGGGAGAGGCGACGAGCAGGCCAGCCCGGTCCTCGCGCGGGGTAAAGCTTGGCAACCGCCCTCTCGGAATTGCACGGAGGCTGCCCTCTCCTCTCCCACGCACGCCAGCCCCGTCGCCCCGGTTCCCAAGTCACAAAGCCTGTCCCGTTCTCCGGACACGCCCCCGCCCGCAGAGGGCTCTCACGAGTGGGGAGGGCCTAAAAAAGGCACGTAGTGGGGGAGGCGGAGAGAGAGACCTAACGCAGAGGCAGCCCTCGTTCGGGATTCTTGCTCCAAGACACCATCTGCAATGTCTCCCCTATATCTAACAAGAACACGCAGAGGAACGGCATTTACAAGAAAAGGCCAGTCACTCCGGAATAAACCCTACCAGGTCTTCGTGCTCACGAAGCTGTGCCACACTATACCATGCACTGAAAGATCAGGAGGGGTGGGCGAATCAATTCTTTAACGGCCATGTCTAAAAGGGGTGGTTGCAGTATATTATGCAAGAATTGGCTGGCTTTATGTGATCAGCAGCAGCTTACTTTGGTTATTCCTGCTGGCTCCAGGACCCACTCCCCGCCTCTTTCACACAGACTTTCCCAACAGTGCCTGGGCTGTATCATTTCAGCGGGCAGATGGGGTTTCACAGGACTGATCGCTCCTCCATACAAAAAAAAAATCCATACAGGAATAAATCCACACAGAAAATGAACGTGCCTGGCAAAATAATATTTTATGGAGGGTTTTTAAAAAAATATTCTTTGCCATCCTTTTCTTCCCCAGGAGGATCTAGCGCCTATGAATTACTAGTCCCCATTTCTTCTCAAAGCCACAGAAGGAACTCAGGAGTCTTTACCCTCAAAGCTTCAAAATTCCTTCTGTATATATAATCTTGTTTTCTTAGATCCTTGGAGCCAGTCACAATGAAAACATATGTATGCAACGTAAAGATCTCTAACTCTTCAAAGGGTGTGCCTTTAGAATAAACTGATTAATTTTATCTGAAATACAAAGTGGAGCAAGAAATAGGGGAACATTTAAGCCAACAGGTTCAGTTTAATTTGATTTATACCGGGCCCTGAGCCTGCTGGTGGGGAGGGTGGGGTATAAGTCAAATTAAATACATAAATAAGCATTCTGCATACAGCCCCATCACAGCCAAGGCCTGTGATCAGAACACCTCTTCTCACATTCCTGTGTACACACCTAAGGTAAGTATATACCTCCAATGGAAAGTGTTAGCACAACAACCATGCTTGCAAATATATATAGCTTATAGAGACACCTGTCAGGGAGTCAGGATTGGCACTGTCAGTGGCAAGCCCAGGATTATCTCGCACAGTGTGTGTGAAAGTGCCTTGGAGTCATGGAGGGACTTAAAGTGAACCTTTTGGGAGTCTGTGGGCACAGACTTTTGGAAGTGGACCAAATATACTCAGACAACTCCTCTAATCCCTGAAAACCACTAGCTGAGCCCATCCTGGCCCTCTGACCCACAGAGCAATAGATTAATAGAAGCGCCAGCAGAGCCAGTGCCATCTCTATGAAGTAATGTTGGCACAATGTCCAACGATGCCATGGTGGACTTGCTTCTTTGAGACATTTAGATTTTGATTTGGCACAAGGCTGCCAAATTGTGTGTGCATGGAATTCTAGAGCAGTTGAGTCCTAATTGGATTAGAATGGGGAGTTTTTGTCCCCAGTTCCGGGAGGCAGTTGGGCTATTCACTGACCAAAAAAGAGGGGGCTCTTTATCCACTTGAGGGAGAAATTTTGTGTGGCCAAGCTATAAAAGCAAGCAGAGGAAGCAAGAGGCTCAGCCCAGCCTCTTTTCCCACAGGCATCAAAGTTGAGAAATGGCTGTGCAGCAAGGGCAGCATCTTGGTGCTGAACCTATTTTCGGCATGCTGGCCAGCTCCTCACTGAGCCACTCACCTCCGCTCAGCCTGCGACCTTGCAAGGAAGGCTGTGGTCACACGGCCCCTTTAAATCCGGGAGCCCTCCTGGGATTAAAGAAGCGTGCGGCAGCGGCGTTTTCTGCCGCGGCAGGGCTTTGGCAGTGGCGGCAGCAGCAGCCAGGGGAGGCACTCTTCCCCGAGCCCCCCCTGGCCGCCTGGTAAGTTTGGGGTTCCCCCCCCCTTTACACTTGAGCGCATGAGTGGCCAAGCGTCCAAGTGTAAAGGGGGGGGAATGGCAGGGGCCATCTGGACAGCCCTGCTCTCGCAATGATTGTGAGAGAGGGCTGGCCAGATGGCTCAAATGCGGGTTCCTCCCGCAACACCTGGGAAAACTGTTGAAATAGCCCTTCCTCCCGCATTTAACGGCCGTGTGACCGCAGCCGAAGACTTTGCGTGGTGTGACCGTGGCCGAAGACTTTGCGTGGCCTTTCTTGGCTTGCATGGCAGCATTTGTAGGCCAAACCACAAGGATGACACTTAACTTACAGCTGCTGGGATGAGCACTGGTGAGACAGTCTGTGTAACAGCTAAAAAACCCCACAGAACTGGGCAGGAGACAGATCAGACGAGATACACTGATGGATCAACAGGACCCATCTATGCAATAACGAGCCTCTGTGCTTCAAAATATGCAAGGGTGTTTCATTTTGCAATAAAGAATATTTAATTATGCAAGTGACAGATGCGATGATTTCACTTTCCATCACTGACAAATTCTTATTACTTTATTTTAGTCATCCACTCTAGAGCCCCCTGACCCAGGTCACTGTTCTAATTTTGTAAATAATAAACTGAGGCAGTGGGATAGTGCTTAAGCACAAAGCAAGCCCAGTTAAACTGAGATTTGAACTCAGATTTCAAGTTTCCAAGATCAAAATATCACTCACTAGATCAGGCTGATTCTGTACGTCTAAGCTGGAGCAGCAGCATAGCTAAGTGGAATATGAACTGTAAGGCAGAAGTCCCTTCTATTGTCATCTTCTGCCAGTGGGTGAAAGCTATTTTTTAATTGTTGTTTTTTATGGGAGTGTATGGTATTCTATTTATATTTTAACTTGGTTTTAATTGTTTGAATGATGTGATTTTGTTTGTTTAATTTTTTAAGCTATGTTTTTATTATTTTGGTTTTTAATCTGCTAGTTGGTGGCCCTGATGAAGGCAGAATAGTGAGATATACATTTTGTAAATAAATAGTTCAAACCACAGATCAGCCATGAATTTATGCAAGCCACTATCCCTCTGTGCCCTACCAATATAAGGATAGTAATATTTTTGTGAGGTTTTCTGAGATAACGGATGAGAAGAAGAGTGACTACTTAAAACTGCTACAGAAATGTCAAGTTTTTTTATATTATTATAACTATATAACGGAGGTGTGCAAAGTTGGTAAATAGATCCTTGGGCTGAAAGTGAAGGAAAAGGGTCACCGAACCAAACTTGCAAACCCTCATATCACATTAGGAAAGTTCCTCATTATTGTGGTGACTTTTGTTAGTTGCCTTTTATGAAGAAATCAAAATGTAACATGAAAATAAATGAACAAAGTTTGAGTCCAGGGGCACCTTTAAGACCTACAAGGTTTTATTCAAAGTGTAAGCTTTTGTGTGCAAAGCACACTTCTTCAGACAAAAGCTTATGTTTTGAATACAACTTTGTTGGTCTTAAAGGTGCCACAGGATTTAAACTTCGTTCTGCTGCTTCAGACCAACACGGCTACCCCACTTGAATGAAAATAAATGTCAAACTAGATGTGATCTACATGTGTTTATTCCTGAGCCTACCTAATTACATGTACAGTGGGGATTGCAGGCATCCATTTGGTACAGAAAACAGATAGTATCAACAAAAAAACCTAAAATTCGCCCATTCCTCCTTACTTTGCTGCAGTTCACTGTTTAAAGCTTTTCCCCCCAGCTTGGGGCCAATACTAGGAATGAGCTGGGCTGGAAGGAAAACACACTCAGCAACAGTTCTGTTAAACAAGAAGGGGGAGGAGACAGAGTTTAGCTTCAATCTGTTGTATTTTCTGTTTTTAAAAATTGTGTTAAAAATTGATCCCCCTAGCCCTTCCTTTACACAAGAATGGGAAGAAGTGAATAAAAAATATATGGTGTCCCCTGCCAGTCTAGTTTGGTCCTAAGACTACTGCCATATTAAACTAGTTGTCAGCTAATGCTGCCATCCCCTGCCTGGGAGGTGGGATGGCTGACCCCAGGATGTCACTACTGTGGAATGTTACATTATAGTTCTCATGGCATGCTTATCGCTCTCCCTACTGCTCTGACCTTGGGAGACTGCTGGTGCCAGCTCATGTATCTTTTCTTCTATCTAACTATAAGTCTTCCTGCTTATTTCCTGGGAACTGGGAACCAGTATTTTAAGCGCCTCTTTCTTTAAACAATGACTGGTTAAAATGCACTGCCTGATGTCTCTTTGAATTCTGTATAACTGTCCTGGTTTCAATAGTGCCCGCCATTACTAACACAAGAAGTGTAGATGACCATAGCAGACCTTTCTCAATAAAGCTTTCCTGTTTAAGGACACTTGTTGTTGACTGGCTCTGTGGGACTCTCACATTAGTATAGAACTGGGGTGTCTGGAGAGGCCCCCTGGACTCAGCAACAGACCCTCAACTGCCACCATGGGAGACTCAGCTCCCAGCAGCCCCGCCCATCTAAGCATCCTAAGTGGCAAAGCTCACAGCCACCTCTGGGGCTCCCATGGCAGTGACTGCTAGCCCATGGGGCAGGGCAGCCCCTAATAGCTGTGCTTCCAGCACCAGAGACTAGGCAGTGACCTCCAGCCTCCAGGAAGAGCAAAACTGCAGTGGCCTGACTGCCACCAACAGAAAGCCTAGTAGCTTCTCAGGCAACAGCATGGACCCTGGAAGCAGAATCAGGCCTGGGATGGCTGGGACCCCGGTGGCCACCGCAGGGGGGGAGCGGCAGGGCTGACATACAGGGCCCTTACCTGGCACCAGAATCCCAGGCATAGGCAGGAGAGCTGGCTGGGGACCAACACTGGCGTGGCCCAGGTCAGGCAGCAGCCGCCACAGCCAGGACAGAAGCAAGAGAGCGTTTGCAGGAGGGCAAGCCAGCCCAAGAGCAGAGTGGGCCTGGGCTTGGGAGAGCCATGGGGAAGCAGGGGCAGGGGCTGAGGGCCAGCTGCCTACCCCAGCCAAGTCCTTGGAGAACCCAGTGGGACAGGAGGGAAGGCAGCTGGGGTGGGGGAGAAGACCTCTAGCAGCCAAGCAGCAGGGACAGTGGAGGAATGGACCGCTACTGTCTCTCAGGGGGGGGCGAGTCCTGCCCAGGGAAGGGCTGGGGCTCTTTGGACCTTTAAAGGCAGATTCTGGGGGGAAGGCCAAGGAGGAGGGGAGGATACAGCCCTGGGCCAGACAGAGAGAGCTAGCTGTTGACCTGGGGAATGGAGAAGAACTGGTTATTCACCATCTGTTTGTTTTTAATATTGTACTAAGGTTTTAATTACTTTTGTCTTATTTTATCTCCGGTTGTACATTGCCCAGAGCCCTGCAGGAGCAGGAGTAGAGCGATTCATAAATGTAATAAATAAATAAATAAGCAACAAGTTGGAACAACCCCCTTTCTGAGGCCTGGGGAGACCCGCCTGCATCACACGGAGGGAGCCTCATCCTGATAAAAGATGAAACAAGGAGAGTGGCTCTGAGCTCTTCGGCTATATGCCATTCAACTAATTCCAGAGGCTGAAAATGGCCAGTGTTAAACAAGATCCTGTGTATCTGATGACGTGATAAATTTGTAATGCTGGCCATTCTCTTGCTATCCAGATGAACCAATACGTGGGCACTGCGTCTCCATTTCTTGTTTATAAAGTGTTGCCTCTTCACCTATAAAGTCCAGTAGCCATCGACGTATTTCTCACAGGAACTGCAAACCTCTTTTCAAAGCCCAGGGAAAACAGTTTATCTTCAAACACACACTATAAGGGCACCCAGACCTCATTTTGCATTCATTGTTGGAGAATATTATCAGACTCGCTTTAGGATTTCAATTAGGATCAAATAAACTCCATAGTATCCATCACTTGTGAATTCTTTAGGTCAATTGTTCTCAAACTTTTTGAAGAGGGAACAACTTCTAAACATATGATACCTTTTAAACCCCACTTCTAAACTGACAGTACCCCCATGTGACTTTCCTTCTCCCCAGCATAAAATGCAGGAATCTGACATCAGTTAACAGTGAACAAGTGTCGCTTAAGTTAATCTTCTATCCTACTCTGCTGCTGTGTTTATATTTTTATGTTTTATTGCTATTTATCAATTTGTGAGCCACATAGAGTGAGAGGGAGGGTATAAAATTTTAAATAAATGCATGCCTTTGCATATCCAATTTTTTTTAAAAAAAACATGCAAAGGTGTAACAGACAGTGCTCAGCCTCGAGTGGATCCATGTATTCCAGAGTGCCCATGGGCAAGGCCCATGGGCTAATATCTCACATTTCCCCCAAGATAAGCACAGACAGAAGTGACTTATGCATCTTCAAAACCTGGACAAAAATACAATGCAAATAGGCCTTCTGTTTGCTAATAAATTCCAGGTCTATATATCATCATTATCTAGGTTAAGTTCCCCTAAGACCAGCAGAACAAAACTAATTCCAGAAAGATGCTCAAACAGCAAGAACAAGAGCGAAGTCGACAATAATCAGTTCAGCTGAAGGAGAAGACTGAAGTTAACAGCAAGCTGCACAGTTGCAGATCTTGGTACGGTATTATTTTATAACCAGTTTACCTGACAGATACTCGAGAAATCTGTCCTTCTTATATAATGAGAAACACACATTGTATAGCTTGGCATGGCCAACATAGATGATTTTCAAAGTGAATTTGATTCTGCCCTTCCTGTGCTGCCTTGTAGCTCTGCAACCCACGCAGTTTAACCCTTTGGGACAGTTACTTTGCTGATGTGCCCCATTCTTAAATCCCCAGTTAACCCACATCTTGGGCCGTTACTGGGAAGAGTCCCCTGCCTGTAAGTTTTATCATTAAAAAAATAAGCTCCAATATTTTATGTCTCCAGCAAAGAGAAGCTTTTACTTTTGCAAACTATATTGATTTAATCCTAGAGGTTACTGGCAGCAGTCCCAGGAGCTTAATCAATACAACAGGACCCTACAGCATCTCACTGCAAAGCAGTTCTTCCCCCTCCCCCACGCTCCCCATAGCACTATTCAGCCTCAGCCCATGGCTTAAAAGGACTGTAGAGAAGAGGGCAACATTGTTGCATGAGCAAATTGCCTCTAAAGTCAACTGCACCAAAATAAAGGACAAAAATAACTGGACAAAACAACTGGACAAAAATACCAAAAATAAATTTGACAAATTCATAGAGATAAATTTATCCATGGCTATAAGCCATGATAGCTAAATGAAGCTTCCATACTCACATACAGCATACCTCTGAGTATCCAATGCTGGAACAAGAACACAATGTCTGCTATTATCTTCTAATAAAAGAGGTAATGTCTCCATATGATCTATATTTTGGAGCAAAGGAAGAATTAAAAGATTCCTAGGCTCAGAAAAGTAGTTATATTCAAAGGTCACATGATACAGGGTGTCTACACTACCTGCACCACAGTTCCATACTCTATCAGAGTACGGTATATACAGGTTGCTTACCTGTAATTGGAGATCTTCGAGTGGTCATCTGTGCATTCACACCTCTGGGATTAAGTGCGCCTGCGCCGATCCCGATCGGTAATCTTCAAAGCCTAATGGATTTTCGTGCCAGCTCCCCGGTCACGTGCACGTCCCACTGCGCATGACCCGGGGAGGGGCACGAGGATCCCGCCAGTTCCTTCTGACCGCTGCGAACAGCCCCCAAGAAAAAAATGAGGGAGACCGAAAGCAGAGGGAAAGGAGGGTGGGTGGTGTGAATGCACAGATGACCACTCGAAGATCTCCAATTACAGGTAAGCAACCTGTATATCTTCTTCGTGGTCTCTGTGCATCACACCTCTGGGAGAATAGTGAGCAATAAACACACCACATACCTGGAGGTGGGTGCTGGAGGTCTCACATCTGAGCTGCTTGCAGAACTGCATGGCCCACCACAGTACGTTGATGGACCCGGACATCTAGGGCATAGTGTTTCACAAACATGTGAGGAGACGCCCACATCGCAGCATTGCAGATGTCTCCCAGGGGAATGCCCTTGAGGAATGCCGTGGAAGCAGCCACGGCTCGAGTGGAGTGTGCCCGGAGGGACGCCGGCAATGGCCTCTTGGCCAGGAGGTAGGTGAGTTTTATCGTCTCTACTATCCACTTTGAGAGACTTTGAGACGACAGTTTTTGTCCCTGCCTGGGCAAGGCATAGGTAACGAAGAGAGCCGGAGACTTGCGAAATGGTTTTGTCCGGTGCAAGTAAAAGGAAAGAGCTCTCTTGACATCAAGAGTGTGTAAACTGCGTTGTGTCGGGTCCTGAGGATCAGGAAAAAACACTGGTAATGTAATGTCCGCCCCGATGTGAAAGTCTGAGACTATCTTGGGCAGGAAGGCGACATTGGGAGCCAGGGCAACGGCATCATGGTGGAATGTGAGGTACGGTGGGTCGCAACGAAGCGCCGAGAGCTCACTCACACGCCGAGTGGAAGTGATGGCTACCAAAAATGCAACCTTCCACAAAAGGAGTTGAAGGCTGCAGGAAGCCATGGGTTCAAAGGGTTTGCCCATTAACTTGGTAAGGACCAGGGGTAGGTCCCATGCCGGAACTGGTGTCCGCACTGGTGGATAGATGCGACACATTCCCTTGAGGAATTGCTTTGTGGTTGGGTGGGAAAACACTGAGTAGCCTTCGATCTCAGGATGGTTGACTGAGATGGCTGACAGATAGACCCGGATAGATGAGTGGCACAGTCCTCTATCCTTACACGACAAAAGGAAACCAAAAACATCATTAAGGGTAGCGGGGACGGAAGGCCGTCCTACAGAGGCCAGAAAGGCTAGAAATTTAGTCCATTTTGCCGCATATGAACAACGTATGGAGAGTTTGCGTGAGTTCAAGAGGACTTGTGCAATGCACGAGTCTATTCCTGAGATTGAATCAGCCAAGCTGTCAGCTTCAGTTTTGGCACATCGTGGTGCAGCACCTGGCCCCCGTACATCCAGAGCACATCTGGGTCCGTCGGGAGGTGGAGATATACTCCGCGGGAGAGATGGAGGAGTGTGGGGAACCAAGGTTGCCGCGGCCACCACGGTGTGATGAGAATCACCCATGGTCGCTCTGACATCAGCTTGTGGACCACTCGTGGTATCAGGGGGATCGGGGGGAATAGATACAGCTGTCTCCCAGTCCACTGGAGAAGGAGGCCATCCCCGAGGGAGGTCAGATCCGCGCCGGCTCTGGAACAGAGGAGATGGCACTTCCTGTTCTCCCGAGAGGCGAACACGTCCACGGATGGGTGCCCCCAGCGATCAAAGATCGGGGTCAGGTAGAGGGGGTTTAATTCCCACTCGTGTAGGGATGCTCTTCCCCTGCTCAGGAAGTCTGCTTGGGTGTTGAGCAGCCCGGGGAGGTGAGTTGCTACAAGGTGAATGCCGAGGGACTGACACTCATCCCAAAGCTTGATAGCTAAGCGGCAGAGTCCACGGGAGACCGTCCCACCCTGACGGTTGATATAATACATGGTGGTCGTGTTGTCCGTTAGAACAGCCACTGTCTTTCCCGACAGGGATTGGCGGAAAGATCTCACCGCATAGAGAACTGCCAGCAGTTCCAAGAAATTGATATGGTTGTGGGCCACAGCAGGATCCCACTTGCCGCCCACACTGACACCATCCAGCAGTCTCTCAAAGTGAGCTCCCCAGCCCCATCTGTGGTGATGGTTGCCGAGGGAGGCGAGAGCCGGAAGGGTGCGCCCGACTGTAAGTTCTGGGGCGCAAGCCACCAAGTCAGGGTTTCCAGGACTTGATCTGAGAGCCAGAAATGTTTGGAGAGGGAGTGAATACTGGGACGGAAGCGTCTCAGGAACCAAAGTTGCAATAGTCTCATCCGCAACTTGGCGAACGGGATCACCGCTATGGTTGCGGCCATCAGGCCTAATATGCGGAGTATTTGTCTGGCTGTGGCCTCCTTGTCCTCCCGGATGGATAGGACGAGGGAGACTATGTCCGTTGCCCTGTTGGGGGGCAGAAAAGCCCTGCACTGCAGGGAGTCCAGAATGGCTCTGATAAACTGCACTCGTCTGGAGGGAGTGAGCATGGACTTTTTGAGATTTATTGTCAACCCTAGTGAGTCTAGGGTGTGGAGTCTAGGTTACTGAGATGTGGTTCTGTAAAGTTGTCACGGAGGGCGCAACCAGGAGCCAGTCGTCCAGATACGGGTAAAGGTGGACACCCTGAAGCCGGAGATGGGCCGCCACTACTGCCATGAGTTTCGTGAAAACACGAGGAGCCGTAGAAAGGCCAAAAGGTAGAGCCTTGTATTGGAAGTGACGCTGACTGACCGCGAAGCGTAGGAACGGTCTGTGAGACGGATGAATCATCACATGGAAGTATGCGTCCTTTAAGTCCAGCATCACCATCCACACGTTGGCTTCTAGCAGTGGTAGGATGGTCTGGAGGGTGGTCATGCGGAACTTCTTGTAGGTGATGAACGCATTGAGGTTCCGAAGATCTAGTATGGGACGGAGTCCGCCATCCTTTTTTGGTACCGTGAAGTAGCGAGAGTAAAAACCCTGCTGGAGGTGGTCTACGGGTACCGGCTCTATGGCATCCTTGGACAGGAGGGCTTCGACTTCTGATGACAGGGTGTCGGAGGGAGGGGTGACTACGAAGTAAGAGTCCTGTGGTATCTGGAAGAATTCTATCCGGTAGCCCTCTGCTATGACAGAGAGGGCCCATTTGTCTGATGTTATGAGTTGCCATGTGGGTAGGAAGGGTGACAGACAGGTGGGAGGACCGGAGCGGATGCGGGAGTCAAAGACCCTGCTTGTTCGGTTTAGGAGGTTTGGACTTGGAGGCGGAAGCGGTTGGAAAACGTGGCTTATGGCCATAAGGTTTCTGCTGATAAGCAGAGGAAGAAGGTCTTTGCCATTGGGGTTCAGTGGGAGATCGCTGTGGCTGCTTTTTAGACCAGGATCTTTGCCAGATTTTCTGTTTCTGCTGTCTCAGTTGGGAAACGCCCAGGTTACGAGATGTTTTTATGCTCTTGTCCAGGTTGTGGAGAACAGTGTCCGTTGTGGAACTGAACAGGCCTTCTCCCTCAAAAGGAAGATCTTCCACCAAGGATTTAGTGTCATGTGGAAGAGAAGTCAACCTCAACCAGGCATGGCGTCTAAGGGCAACTGCTGAAGTGAGCGTCTTGGAAGTGAAATCTGCAGCATGCTTGGATGCGTTGAGCTGGTGTTTTGCCAAGACCATGCCTTCCTTCTGGATCTTCCTGGCTAAGCACTGTTTATCCTCAGGAAGATGGGCCAGAAGCGGTGTCATCTGCTCCCACAGGGAATACTGATACCTGCTCATACAGGCTGTATAGTTTGCAGTTTTTATACCCAATGCACCTGCCGAATAAAAACGTCTCCCAAAAGAGTCCAGTTTCCGTCCCTCTTTGTCAAGGGGGGAGGAATGTCCGCTACAGTCTCTAGCAGAGGGGGTCACAACAACTGAGTTGGGTTTGGGGTGTATAAATTAAAATTCTGCTCCGGGTTCTTGGAGCCTGTACATATGATTCAGTCTCTTACTAGAGATTGGAGTTGAGGAAGGGTGCCCCCAAGATTCTTTAGCGGTGTTCATGAGCACCGAGATAAGCGGTAAGGCTACTGCGGTAGATGTATCCATCTGCATGATGTTGAAAATGGCATCGGTAGCGGTAGGGGTTGGTTGAACCGTGGCTAGGGCCAAGGAGTGAGCCATTCTTTTGATGAGCTCCCCATATGATTTTACATCCTCAGAAGGGGAAATCGGTAGGTTGTCGGCAACGTTGGGGGATGGCGACGGGTGGGTGGGTGATTCATCTTCGGAAGCGGAAGACGCGGAGGAGCCCGGTATTGACCGTTCAGAGTGTTCGGAAGGAGACATAGGAGTCGACGGGTCCGGTTGAAAGGGAGGGAGATCGACATCGGGCGGAGTTTGTGTCCGTATCGACATCGGTTTCGGCATCAGTGGCGGAGTTGGTCTTGGAGCCGGAGGATCTCGGCATCGGGAGACTCTGGATGACGTCGATTGGCGATCCCATTCCGACGGATACCACTGCGGTGGTGGAGGGTAGGAGGAACCGTACAGGTATCGCCATTGTCGAACGTCCCACGGCACCGAGGAGGAGGGGAGACGCCAGTCTCGATCGCTTCTCGGCGTCGGTAACAGATCGGGCCCGGTCTCGGGGCTACTTCGAGGGATCTGGGTCAGCTCGATGTCGGGTTCCGAATCCGTCAATTGAATGGGTTGTGGCATCGGGTAGGCGGAACTACCCTGGGATCGCTCACGCCCTGGCAGGTCAAGCTGTGGGGACCCGAGCTGGGTCACGTCGGACGCAGGATGCGTCGACGGAGCACTAGAAGCTTTCTTGTGCTTTAGCTTGCCCTTTTCCTCCTTGCCCTCTCTGCGTTTCTTTGCAGGAGTGTGCGGCAGAGGGAGGGGTCGTTTCGGTGCCGATTTCTCGGTACTGGTGGTGCTCCTTACCGGAGACGACGTCAGGCCCGTCGGAGCCGATGGTGATGCTCCCGAAGCATCGGCTGCAGACATCTTCGGGGATAACGCTGCTTCCAAAAGTGCCACTCTCAACCTGGCCGCTCGGTTTTTGCGGGTTTGTTTGGAGAAGGCAGCGCAGCTCGAACACGAGTCCACGTGGTGCGACTTGCCCAAGCACAGAAGGCAAAGAGAGTGCTTGTCCGGGGGAGCTATCTTACTCCCACAGTTAAGACAGTGTTTAAAGAAGCCTCACCACTGGGCCATAGGCCGAGTGGGGAGTAGACGAGAGAAATTCCAAAAGTGAGTCCAAAAAACAGTCCGTAGGTCGAAAAGGGAAAGAAATCAGTCTGAAAGGCTTTTCCAACTGGAAAACGAAAGTTAGCTACCGACCGAAGTGGAGAGGGGATCCTCACGACGCGGTGGTCAGAAGAGAACTGGCGGGATCCTTGTGCCCCTCCCCGGGACGTGCACGTGACCGGGGAGCTGGTGCGAAAATCCGTTAGGCTTTGAAGATTACCGATTGGGATCGGCACAGGCGCACTTAATCCCAGAGGTGTGATGCACAGAGACCACGAAGAAGATCTTAAGATAACTCCCATACAAAACTCTAGATGGTAGGGTATTAAGATGTCAACATAAAGGCACACCTACAGCGAGGAACAGTCAAATATGGGCAGTAATTGGGAAGCTCTCTAGATGGAAAAATACTAGCAAACTGAGTAGAATAAACACACAGTGCTCTACAGATTGTGCTGTTATAAACATACTGGAATAGACATTTCTTAATTGTTCCCATAGCATCCTGTCTGGTAACTGAATAAAGGGAGTCTAAGGAAAGATCGAGGAGCTGTAGTTGTTGCTTGACAACTTTATCCCAGTGGGAAACACAAGAGTCCTCTCTGACTAAGCCAAGGTAGCCCTCTTGGATGTCAGAATGTATAATTTTAACTTTAAGGGGGAAAACCTTCAGCCAAGCCTGAGCTTCAAGACCTGGTTGTCCCAATTCAGCTCAGAGGTCCACCCCCACCACACAATTTGGAATTCTGCAGATGGAACATAGGAATTTAAGAAGAATTCAATCCAAGGACTCCCCTGTTTTGTCAATCCAGATACCAGCCCCACATAAACTTTGTGCAGACACCTTGGCATTAAACAGTTTGATGACAACTGGGATATACTGAGTCCCAGATGAATAAAAGAAACGGCAGATAATATTTGATGCTGCTGTAGCCAATCTTTTAACATGAGCAGCTTGGACTGAACAAGTTATTCTCTGGTCAAACCAAACCCCTAAATATTTAAAACAGGGGACAATTTTCCACTTGCAGTGTACAAAACACAACAATCTTGGATTTTTGATAGTTAACTATCAGGCATTCTTCCATACAATAAGAGATAAAAGCCTCTATTAGAGAGGACAGCCCTGATGTTGTTCTCAATTGGAGAACTGAATCATCAGCAAAAAGTAGGATAGAAACTTTAATGTTAGCAATGGATGAAGAATAGCAGACCTGGGCAGAGACAGCAGAAGTCATACCATTGATATATAAAACATCCCCTTAAAACGAGAATTGGTAGACATCATTTTTCTTGGAAATGGCAGCAGGAGTGTCGAAAGCAAGAGCAACTCATGCAAATATGTCTCCAGACAAACTTATGAGGGGTGGAAATACTGGCAAAGGCCATCGGAAAAGGATTTCAGAAGTCGTAGTGTTCTGCTCATCCTGATCTGGATGGCCCAGGCTGGCCCGACCTCGTCAGATCTCAGAAGCTAAGCAGGGTTGGCCATGGCCAGTATTTGGATGAGAGACCGCCAAGGTGTCAGGATCCCTGATCCTAACAATGTTTCCTTTATGTCTTACATGAATTATGCCAGCATAGCTCAATCACAAATGTAACCATTTGCTTTTTCTCTATGCATTCCCTTGCTATCTTGCACCAAGCTGTCTCAGGTTTCCTCCCCTCTCTTTATTGCTTTGAGTTATATTGCTTTGTGAAGGTTTGGTCAATGTAACAATTCTACCCGGCAGAGTGGCGTCCTCAAACGCTGACACGTCACCCGGGACCAAATGGCCACGTCCCCTCATGCATTCCTCCACTCCCCCGCCCTCCGGAACACGGCACCTCTTATCGCTGTGAGAAGGCCTTGGGATGGCCTTTGTTATGGATAGAGGGGGCACATCTGTGGTGCCTAATTCAAGAGAGGAAAATTTATAACTTTAACACCTCACCTTTTCCTGTGGGAAGTAAAACGGCCGAAGACCTGTAACCGTGCTTTTTTCCCTTTTTTGTGATTGGTCAACTATCGGGGTTTCAAACTGTACTGGGGGGTATATTAACCCTAGCTGTTTTGTATACGGTATCTCTAACAAACATTCGAGAACCTGTCATGCAGTAACGAGACAATAAAGAACTCTGTTTCAACAACAAAGGTCTGATCTTTGACTGCTTAGGGCAGAAGCCTCACAGATTGTTAGAGATCTGTGTTTAGGACTTGACTGTTCCTGATCATGTCATATTCCTATTCCCGTCATATTCCTATTCCCGTAACCCAAGAAGAACTGGTAACCCCTAGGGATCAGGGAGCCGGTGCAGGAGCCGGTGCAGGAGGAGGAGGAGGCGGCGGAGAGCCCGAGAAACCAGTGACCACGGCACAGGGGGCTTTTTATCTCCCGCGGCCGACCCCTCACCCGTCAGGAACCCCGAGGTACTCATGGTCCACGTTCGGACGTGGGACAACCGACTCGTGGGTCCACGATCGGAAGGGGTTGCGCGTCTCGGTCCCTGGGGACCGTTCCGAGATGGGACGCCCAAGTTTCCTGGAGGACGAGAGAGATTACCTCGGGGGCGACTGGCGCCTCCCGCCTTTGGATGAGGAGAGGGGCGCTCCCTATGGTGGCGACCTGTATGGAGAAGATTTGAGCCGCACGCTGGACCGGATGATGAGAGACATGCGGTTACAGATAACCACGGAATTGAGAGAAGTGATGGCAGAGATGCAGCACCAGATTCGAGACGTGGTGACAGCGGTGCAGGTACTCAGGCAGCCACCTGGAGGGGCTGGGGGCGCGGGTGTGCCGGCTGGGGGAGCCCTACCACAACAGGTTCATCTAGGGGGTGTCCCGCAACAGGCCCCCGTGCCGGCCCCTGTCCCGGGCCCCGTCCCGGTGCCGGTTCCTGCCCCCGTGGAACGAATGATCCGGCAGGCCCCAAACAACCCGCTGATGGCTACGTTCGATGGTGACCCCGAGAAGCTCCGGTTTTTCCTCATCGAAATCGAGAGATTCCTGGATGCATGGGGCCACCTCTACCCTACCGAACGAGACCGAGTGGGCTACATCAGTTCCAAGCTCCGTGACACAGCCAGTGACTGGTATGTCAGCCTACACAACCCCCTGGGGCCCGAACTGCAGTCCGTGCATAATTTTATGTGGGCCCTCCGACAACACTATGAGGACCCCCTCGGGGAGGAGAAGGTGCGAAACCAGCTACGGAAGTTGGTGCAGGGGAGGTCCTCCGTGAGAGAATACACTGACCAGTTCCGGCGCATCGCGGCCAAAGTGCAAGGTTGGTCCCAAGACCTGTTCATAGAGAAGTATCGAGAAGGTCTCAACCCCGAGATTTACGAAACTATATTGAAGGGTGGAAGACCCGGGTCGCTAGCAACGTGGATGAGAGCGGCGGCGGATGTGGAGGAGAGATTCACCTTGATCAAACTGGGGACCTCCGCAACAGCCCAAGCCAAGGCGACCCAGAAGATGAAGGCAAAGCCGAGCGTGCAGGAGATCCGGGACAACCGCTTCAGGCAAGGGCTCTGCATGAGGTGCGGGGAGAGCGGTCACTTCACCTCAGCCTGCCCCCGCGGAAGCAGAAAGGTCCCCAAGACCTCAACCCCGGTGACCGGGAGCACTCCAAGCCAAGGGAAGACCTCGTTCAAACCCCGGGCATTACAGCTGGAAGGGGCCGTGAGCGAGCAAGGCGAGCTGGAGCTGACCGAGGCACAGATGCCGGGAAACTCCAACGACCTGCAGTAAACGGCGCCAAACTGCAGGTCCCTAATCCCGACGCGCCATCTCCGGTGAGCATCCCCGGCCCCTTGCTTTATATGGTCGTGACTGTGATAGCCCCTGGCACAGGGACCCACGTGCGGGTTCGTGCCTTAATTGACTCCGGGTGTGCTAGAGACTTAATAAGCCCCTTAGTAGTGGATGGGCTGGCACCCAAAGTCACCCCGTTAAAGGAACCTCTCACTTTCACGCAGATGGACAGTTCAGAGATGAAAGAAGCGTGTGTGGCAGAGACCGAACCACTAGTGGTGGGGACAGGGGAGCACTGGGAAAAGAGGGCTTTCGTTATTACTCCCAATACACAATTCCCCATGGTATTAGGTAGCCCGTGGCTGAGTGCACACGATCCCTATGTGAAGTGGAGTGAGGGGATTTCCTGGGTGGATGAAAAGTATCATCACCACAAGTGGGATAAGGAGTGGGGTCCCGGGCCCCCAACCCCCCTTCGAGCAGCGGCTCTTGCGCTAGCACCCCCTCAGGTGCCCAGGGAGTACCGGGACTTAATTGAAGTGTTTAGTGAGACTGAAGCGGATGAATTGCCCCCTCACCGCTTGTCCGACTGTGCTATTGAACTGCTCCCTGGGGAGAAGCTGCCGAAGGGGAAATTGTACTCCATGAGCCCCGCGGAGCGGGAGGAACTACGGAAGTTCCTAGACAAGAACTTGGAGCGAGGTTTCATCCGCCCCGCCAAATCCCCTTTTGCAGCCCCGGTATTGTTCCGGAAAAAGAAAGACTATGCACTGACTATCGGGGATTAAATGCTGTGTCTGCTTCTAACGCTTACCCCCTTCCGCTTATCAAAGACTTGTTAGCCGAAGCCGCCAAAGGGAAAGTGTTCACCAAGTTGGATTTGCGGGATGCTTACTTTCGGGTGCGCATTAGGGAGGGGGATGAGTTTAAGACTGCTTTTAACACACCATTGGGCCAGTTCGAATACCTGGTGATGCCATTTGGCTTAAGTGGCGCTCCGGGAGTTTTTATGAGCCTAATCAATGAAGTGTTGCACAAGCATCTATTCAAGGGGGTGTTATGTTACTTAGATGATATCTTGATTTATTCTGCTGATAAGGCGTCGCATGTAAAACTGGTTAAAGAAGTGCTGGCTACTCTGTTGAAAAACCAACTGTATGCTAAATTGTCTAAGTGTGAGTTCAACCGAGAGGCAGTAGATTTCCTGGGGTACCGCATTTCCCAGAAAGGGTTGGAAATGGACCCGGCTAAGGTAGAAGCCGTAGTGCAGTGGGAGGCCCCCAGAACCAGGAAGCAATTGCAAAGCCTCTTGGGATTTTGCAACTTCTACCGCACCTTTTTAAAAGACTTTGCTACTGTCACCCTACCGCTAACGGAGCTACTGAAGACTAAGGGGAAAGGGCCGGAGGCAGGGAAGCCAGGGGAAAAGATTAATTGGTCCGAGGAATGCCAGAAGGCATTCGAGACATTAAAAGCCCTGTTTACCTCGGAACCTATCTTGGCTCACCCTGACGAAACCAAAGAATTTGTGATCCATGTAGATGCCTCAGATGTGGCCATGGGCAGAGCCATCCTTCAGAAAGGGGCCGACAATCAATTACACCCATTGGCGTATATTTCTAAAAAGTTCAACGAAACAGAGAGAAATTGGTCAGTGTGGGACAAGGAAGCAGCAGCCATCCGGCTGGCCCTCACCATTTGGAGGCATTGGCTAGAAGAGGCGCAGGTCCAGTTCGAGATTTGGACTGACCATAAAAATCTCGAAGCTCTGTGCACCCAACGATCCCTCAATGCCAAGCAGCTCCGATGGGCTGATTTCTTTTCCAAATTCAGTTTCGTCCTAAAACACTTCCCCGGGAAGGCGAACTCCCTAGCAGATGCCCTGTCCAGGTTGCCCCAACACGAGAGTCAGAGGGAAGAGGTTTTCGACTCCATGTTTTCACAGCAGCAGTTGGGGGGGGGGCGGTTACTACTCGTAGCCAGAGTAAAAGTGTGGCGGTGGAGTCCTGGGGTGAAAAATGTGCAGGAGATTACTCGGCAGGGGAAGTGGAGGAACTGAGCACGATCGAAGAATGCTCTCTACACACTGACAAGTGTTGGTATCATGGAACTAAGCTCGTGGTGCCCCTGTCCCGCCGCAGAGACATTCTAGTAGCCTGCCATTCGTCCAAATTGGCTGGACACTTTGGATTCCTTAAGACTCTTAATTTGATCCAGAGACAGTTCTGGTGGCCACGCATGCGCAAAGACGTTTCCGATTTCGTTACGGCTTGCCAAGTGTGTTTGATGTGTAAAAGGAGGGGGGGGGAAGACTCCTGGACTCTTGCACCCCTTGCCCACCCCCTCGAGACCCTGGGAAGCAGTGTCCATGGACTTTATTACTAACTTACCACCCTCGAAAGGGAAGACGGTAATCTGGGTAGTGGTGGATATGTTTTCGAAGCAAGCACACTTTGCCCCGTTTAAACAGTTACCAACAGCAAAGGGGCTAGCCAAGACATTCTTTAACCACGTGATCAAATTACACGCTTTTCCTAAACGCGTGGTATCCGACAGGGGCAGTCAATTCGTTGCCAACTTCTGGCGGGAGCTTCTGAAACTGATGGACATTGAACCCGCCCTGAGTTCGGGTTATCACCCAGAAACCAATGGACAGTCCGAACGAATCAATCAAATCTTGGAGCAGTTCTAGAGATGCTACACTAACTACCACCAGGATAACTGGGTGGATCTGTTACCTTTTGCAGAATATAGTTACAACAATGCAGTGCATTCCTCTACAGGAGTATCACCCTTTATGGCAGTAGGGGGTTTTGAAGGGAACGATTGACAACGATTGACGCCTCGGATGAGGCCCCCCTCTCTGACTTTACCAGATGGTGGGCTGATCTACAGAAATCATGGCCCCTAATTGCCAAGACATTAGATAAAGCCAAAGAGGACTACAAAAAATATGCCGATCGCGGACGTGCTGAAGGTTGGGAGCTTCAGCCAGGGGACTCTGTATATTTATCTACAAAGAATATTCATGGACTCCAACCCAGTAGAAAATTGGGGTGGAAATATGTGGGGCCTTATAAGGTGTTGCGCAAACTCTCTGATGTATCTTTTGAACTAGAACTGCCTAAATCACTGAGCTCTGTGCACCCTGTTTTTCATTTCAGCCTGTTGAAGAAGAATCCTGGGCCGAATAAAGAACTCTGTTTCAACAACAAAGGTCTGATCTTTGACTGCTTAGGGCAGAAGCCTCACACAAGGAATACCAGGGTTGTGATGTGGAAGCAGGCAATAGCAAACCACCTCTGAACGTCTCTTGCCTTGAAAACCCTCTGGGGTCACCATAAGTCAGCTGTGACTTGACAGTACTTTCCACCTCAGCATTCTGTTCAGGCCATTCCTAAGTCCCAAGCTTGCAGAAAGAAAAGCCACAGACAATCTATATATCTAATTCTCAACAGCCCCCTCTGCATGCAGATACTTATTTCCACAAACAGAGGGCACACTCTCCCCCAACAGATTTTTCTACAGACTCAGGGAACTCTGTGGGTCTGCAGAAAAATCCAAAACTTTTTTAAAAACTCAGGGAGAGCTGAAATCCCCCCATAACTTTTGAAATGACTGCCATAGGGATCTACTCCAGGCCCTGCCACATCGACGGAGAAGGCAAAAGCAGAGCTGGAGCTGGGACTGGGGAGGATTCCTCCTGTAGTATGAATGGCTAAATAATCTGAGCTTCTCACCCCTACCTCTTTTGCTGTTGGCTCCACTAGCCTCTTAAAACTTTCTTGGGGGGGGAGGCTTCTAACTGGTTCTGTCAGTAAAAGGCAGGGGAAGGGTCCTTTCCAGACCTATTTTGACCTTTCAGGGTCTGGCCTGACAAGGGCTGCCAATGCCAGACTGAGAAATTTCTAGAGATTTTGTGGTGCAGTCTAAGGAAGGCTGGGTTTGGGGAAGGGAGAAGCCTCAGCTGGACATAATGTCACAGAGACCAGCCTCCAAATCAGCCACTTTATTCAGGGAGACAGATCTCTGCTGTCTAGAGTTCAGTTGTAATTCTGGGGAGGTCTCCAGGTTCCACCTGGAGGTTGGCAACCCTAGGCCTGGCAGCAGTCTAGGGTTGCCAGGTCCCCCCTGATTTGCATGACTCAACTAGGCCTGGCTGCTTGCTACTGTTCAACAGCAGCCACCCTCTGAAAGCCAGTGAGGTGCAGCAGTTAGAGCTTCAAAGTAGGGTCTGCAGGATCCAGGTGCAGATCCCCACCTTGTGGTGGAAGCTGACTGGGTGATTTTGGACCAGTCACATACTTTCAGCCTAACCAACCTCACAGGGCTGTTGTGCAGATAAAAAGGAGGAGAGAATAATGTAAGCTGCTTTGGTCCCCATTGTGGAGAAAGATTATAATTTTCCTGGGTAGAGACTGTGGGAAAGGAGGGTGGAGATGGAAAGGTGAAAATTTTCATGTTAGCAGCTAAAATCTTGATTGCCCAGAAGTGGAAAGTGAAAGACAGTCCAACAACACAAGAATGGTTCATGAAGCTTTGGGACTTAGCAGTGATGGACAAATTGGCTCTTCAAATAATAAGGCTAAAGACCCCTCCAGCTAAGAACAATTTTCTGGAAAAATGGTTTCCCTTCTTTGATTATATTTCCAACTCCCGAAAAAGTTATTGAACCTTACCTAATAAATATTTGAATTTTGTATTTTATTATTATTAAGAAGAAGAAGAGGAGACTGGATTTATATCCCTCCCTTCACTGACTTGGAGCGGCTTACAAACTCCTTTCCCTTCCCCTCCCCACAACAGACACCCTGTGAGGTAGGTGGGGCTGAGAGAACTCTTTCCCAGGCTGTCCTTGAGGGAACAGCTGGTCCAGAGCTATGGCTTGCCCAAGCTCATCCAGCCAGGTGCAAGTGGAGGAGTGGGGAATCAAACCCGGTTCTCCCAGATTAGAGTCCACACACTTAACCACTACACCAAATTGGCTCTCCAGCTATTAAGGTATTTTATAAATGCTGATTCACCATTTTGATAAGATAGACCCTTAGGAACAAATTTGTTGTAAGTTGTTATAGTTAGAATGTTATTTATTGTTATGTTTTTTGTATTGGAAATAATAAAAATATACTGGGGAAAAAAGATGGAAAGGTGAAGACAGAGAGGCTGATAAAGGTGGGTTGGCTGCTGGGTGGTAAGGACATAAGGTTGCCAACTCCAAGTGGGGTAATTCCTGGGCATTTGAGGAGTAGAACCTGGGGAGGGTGGGATTTGAGGAGGGGAGGTATAATGCCATAGACTCCACTCTACAAACCAGCCATTTCCTCCACAAGAACTACCATTGCCAGCCTCCAGGTGAGGGCTGGAGATCACCCAGAATTACAACTGCTGTCCAGGTGAGAGAGATCAGTTCCCCTGGATAAAATGGCTGCTTTGGAAGGTTGACTCTATGGCATTATACCCTGCTGAGGCTGCTTGCCTTCCCAAGCCTCACTGTCCCAAGGCTCCACCCCCAACCTGGAGCTGGCAGCCCTGAGGTGAATTGATCTCTGTAGCTGGGAGATCCGTTGTGATTCCCAGAGCGCTGCCACTACTGCTGTGGGGGGAGAGGAAGCAGGTGGGTGGCTGGGAGTACCGCCACTCACTGCTGCTGCTGTGTGGGGTGGGGGAGGAAGCAGGCAGGAGGTGGGGAGAGTGATGGGGGCAGAAAGAGAGAGTGATGGGGTGGGGGGCAGAAAGAGAGAAAGAGTGATGAGGTGGGGAGGCAGAAAAACAAAGAGAATGATGATGGGTCAGAAAGAGAGAGGAAGTCACATGCATGGAGGAGAGATGGAGGGGCAGAAGGGAGAAAAAGTGTGAAAGAGGTAGGGGGGAGGAAGCAAAGGTGTGAGCGATGGGATAACTGCCCTGCAAGTTTCTTACGGGTCCCCAATTGTGGTATTATAGTATTCTGGGGTTTTATATGCCTTCTCTGTAGAAATTTTTTATTGTTGCCTATGGTCACCCAATGATTCATATTTGTTCTGCTCTGAACCAATGTTTGTGCAGAAGTTTGGCTGAAGCCAAGTTAGATTTAAAATAAAAGGAAAATAAGGGACAACAAGGAAAAGCAGCCCCTTCCCCACCAGCCTCTTTTCCATCTAATGATCCCTGGGTTCTTCGTGACAGGACCTCCTTTTCCCCTTCTAGTACCTCACCAAGGAAAGTAGAGTGCTGAAATGTGCAACACTAGCACCACATCTTCCCTTCTGCTGAAATGGACGTTTCAGGCCCCATGGCAGTAATTGGGCAAGGATTCAATTCCCTGCACAAGAACCGCTCTCTGAGAGGGAGAGGAGCCAAGAACGCAATGATCCTATGACCTGTGTCAGCAGCCTCAGAAACAGCAGCACCCTTTAAGGCAGTCTCCTTCTTCACACTAAATCCACAGCACGTTTGTATCCCACTCTTCCTCACAGGGACTGAGGGTGGCAAACATGGGGTTCCCCCAGTTTTATGGAGGACTCCATCCGCTCCACAAAGGAAAGAAAACATGGTTAAATACGTGGAAGCCAGAGAATGTACAGTCAGTCTGCAACCTACAGAGAGCACAGCTAATGGTCACTCTTGCTATTCATAGTCACTACATTCAAGTACAGCACACTCCCTTTTTGCAACCAGTGACTCGGTCTAGGAGTCCCATCAGAGTACACGCCCCTTGCTTTTTTAGGAACAAGTGTAGGGTCATAGAGCTCAGTGCTAGAGCAGCCAATTTGTATGCAATCCCTGGCACCTCCATTTATAAGAATCAGGCAGCAGGGGATGTCTGAGACCCTGGAAAGTTGTTGACAGTCAGAGAAGACAATAGACTGTGATAGACCAATGGACTGACTCAGTAGAAGGCAGCTTCTACTGTGTGGTCACCCAAGAATTTAAAAAACCCCCTCAGAGCTTCTTCGTTTTATATCATTTCAGTATAAAATCCCTCACTTCAGTTCTCAGTACCAGAGACAGACCTCAGTGACCCTGGGTGGGTAAGGAAATTGCTTACAAAATGGAAGACATGAGATCTACAAAGTGACTAGGTCTTGCCACAGGCTTCTTGGCATGTGCAGAAGGAGAAGAAAACAACACTTCTGGTTTCCCCAGACATTCTCCCCCCCCCCCCATCCCTGATCTTCCAAAGAAATGCAGCTTGTTTGCACTGTAGCCAGAACATTTGCCAGTACTAAAGAGAGAGAGAGAGGAAAGGAGCAAAGCATTAGAGAAACACTTTATGAGGAGCATATTAAAAAGAATTGAATCCCTACAACTCAGCACATGCTCAGTCAGACAGCATCAGAGCTTGGGTGATATGGAATGCATGGTGTTGGAAAACTGTTTGACAGGTATGCCTCCAATCATCAATATAATCTAATTCTCAACACGGCCAAATCTGTGGGTACTTAGATCCAGACACTGGAGCCATGAACAGACAAGACAGATTTTCTATAAACCTGAAAAAAGTCCCAGGTTTGTAGAAAAATCTAATGTCTTTTAAAAAGAGGAGTTAAAACTCCCCAAAATATCAGAAGCAGTGCTTGTAGATTTAAGAAATTAGTGCCCTCAGTAGCCATTGCTAAGAAACCACAACAGTATTGCTATTCTTGGTTTCTGTCAGTAAAGAGAGCCAGTTTGGTGTAGTGGTTAAGTGTGCGGACTCTAATCTGGGAGAACTGGGTTTGATTCCCCACTCCTCCACTTGCACCTGGCTGGATGACCTTGGGCAAGCCATAGCTCTATACCAGCTGTTCTCTCAAGGACAATTGTCTCAGAGCTCTCTCAGCCCCACCCACCTCACAGGGTGTCTGTTGTGGGGAGGGGAGGGGAAGGGAAAGGAGTGTGTAAGCCGCTCTGAGACTCCAAGTGAAGGGCGGGGTACAAATCCAATCTCTTCTCTCTCTTCTTCTTCTAAAAGGCAAGGGGAGGGGGGCAGGGCCTTTTCCAGGACTGTTTCGGCCTTTGAGGTCAGGCTTGGCAGCAACTACCAGATATCTTGCCACCATGTGAATGGTATGACTCACCCTGGACCGGCTGCTTGCTACTGTTCTATAGCAGCCAACCCATGAAAGCCAGTGTGGTGTTGTGGATAGAGTTTCAGACTAGGACCTGGAAGACCCAGGTTCATATCCCCACTCTGCCATGGGAGCTCACTGGGTAACCTTAGGCCAGTCACAAATTCTCAGTCCAACCTACCTCACAGCATTGTTGTGAGGGTCAAATGGAGGAAAGGAGAATGATTAAGCTACTTTGGTCTCCCACTGTGGAGAAAGGAGGAATATAAATAAGTAAATAATAAGTATAGCTGAAGATGGAAGGGCAGATAAAAAGTGGGTTGGTTGATAGGTGGGAAGGAGAAAAGGAAGCAGGGAAAGGTGAGGAAATGGGGACTGCCAGGAGGAGGGGGGAAAGGCTCCCCACCACACAACTGTTCCAACCTCAGCCGGCACTGTGCAACTTGGCCAGAATGCTCCCAGAGAGAGGCTACCAGGAGGAGGAAAAGAGGGATGCTGAAGACAGGGTAGATAAAGTTAGGTTGGCTGGTAGGTGGGTAAAAATGCAGGAAGCAAAAAAGGGGAAAGGCTATGGGGGCTTTTGGGAAAGGGAAAGAAGAAACAGCCATAAGTCCTTTCCTAGTCCTTACTTATAAGGTGTGGATGCTTTCCAAAGGAACCTGTTACCACAAGCATGACTCACCACACAACTAGTAATATGAGCATACATAGAACCAGAAGACTCAGGTAATAATTTCTTGCTGCTTTCCAATCCTGCAGTTCCTAAGTTTTCTCACCTAAGCAAAAACAGAGTGGCAGCTAGCTCCTTATACACATTATTCAGTACATGAGCAAGCAGGATTGGGAACATGGCAGATGCACTGTTCCAGCCAAGGCATTACTGCAATTGGACAGCTTTAGGCACAGGACTGGCTCAGCAAAGATCATAGCACAGCTCTAACAGCAGAAAACTCATTAGAGGGTGTTTGGAAACAGAATGATCCTCTTCCAGTTTCTTCAAACCCTTGCTTCCCAGGTGTCGACTGGCTGCTCTTATGGGGTGCCCTGACGCCTGGGGTTTGTGTTTCCCACCCTCCCTCTTTCATCTGTTGTAACTCTATGGTCAATCCTCTAAGACTGTTTTATGTCATAGCATCCCAATCCTTTTCTTCAGGCAGCACAGCAAATGTAGGCATCTGGGTTTCCAAGCCGTTCTCTCTTTGGCTTTGTAACAGAAAACAGGAATTCTGTCTCTCAGTTCCTTTACTCCAGTGGTCTTCATCCTTGCCAGACCCACTGAGACCCATATGAAAGGGGGGGGGGGGAGGAGGTGTGGCTCCTTTCTTCTCTATGCTTGCACAGCAGATCCTTCCAAAAAGCATTCCCCCCAAATGGCAGCCCTATCAAGGCTTGTGACCCATTCAAGGGACCAGGATGCTGGGCTGAAGACTTCTGCTCTACTCTGATCCACTGGTTCCTAGCACTTTTAAACTGACATAGAAGGAGCACAGAGATCCAAGCTGCCAACCCTCCTGCTGCTGGCAGTTTCCACTCCCTTGCTTCAAATCTGAGGACCTGCAGCCTCTCCTTGGGCTGTGCCTTTCCACCTACTGTCTCCTCTCCGAGTGCTGTGCCTTCTCTGCTGCCTTTGCTCTGTGGTTCACCACTAGTGTAAATTTCAGCTGTAGGTTTCTGTTGCTGAGTCCAGCTTTCTCTCCCTCACCCCTTTGCCAGTCTCCTTATTCTGTATAGGACTGGCCTGATGCAGAGACAGGATGAGACTCTGACCAGTGTCTTTGCATTTCAGTTAAGCCCTTGGCCCTTTACTGGCAAATAATAATAATAATGAACAAACCAAAGGACTTGCATCCTCAGGGTATCGTATGCAAACCAACCCCACTAGTATAATTTTAACCGAGCTTCAATCAAAGCAGCAGTACCTGATTCACACAAATGTATAAAGCTGTTGCTCCTCCTAAGTCACTGGGAAGCTGATAAGTATTGGAGTCGGGAGTCCATGGAATAGTGAAACAGCTAGATCTTTATTGCTGGTCCGGATGAAGCATACAACCCAGGGCTCGAAGCCCTCCTTTTATGCTGGTCAGGGATAATCCCCTGACCTCACCCAACTGGCCTGATAGGCTATTATAAATCTATTTACATCTCATAGGTTCCCTGGGAAAAACCTAGGTACATGATTGGTGGCCGGTTTGAATCCACCTGGCCTTTGTTCTACCTGGCTGAAGCTCAGGTAGTTTCTTGGCCATGTGCTCTGGCCACATGGCGGTCACCATTACTGGAGCACATGGCGACCGCATGGTCAATACATAACAGAAGCAGACATTTTTGGGTGTGGTGTAGCAAACTCAAAGCAATACCGCCCTGGGATCACAACCCCAGCACTGAAATGCAGCTTACTGAGGATAGGGAAAGACAGCTGCTAATCTCTTATGCAGTATTGCTGTTAAAATCAGGAAAGGAAGCAAGGACATTTTTACAATAGGCGCTAAAGAACAACTTCTAGTCTAGAGTATGGTGTCACTTCTAAACATTACCAAGCAAGGCATAAAAGGCAAAATGGCTTCATTCAAAATGTGGAAGGTTTTCCCAAATGAGGTGCATAGGAAGGCACACAGGTTCTGGCAAAACAAATGTGAGTTAATGTTGAGGCAAGCAAAAAGAGAATTTGCATTGCAGATTGCTAAAAGCATCAAGACAAACAGTAAGCATATCTACTAATTTATCAGGGGCTAGCCCCATTTCTGGGGGCTTCAATCCTCCCCCAGCTAGCAGGAGGAAGGGAGAGGGGTGGTTGCGGGCCGCACACTCAGCTCACAAAAAGACCCTGCTAGATTTAAAGGGCCCTCCAGCTGGTCGTGGGCCATGTGGTCCCCACCAATCAACTGAAGCCCTTTAAATCGGGCAGGAGGGGAGGGAGAGGGGTTGCCAGGCAGGTGGTTGCTCTTGGGGGTGGGGCTTGGGTGAGAAGTTTCCCCTGCTGGCCAGCTGGCCAGGGGCAGATTGAAGCCCCCAGAAGTGGAGGGAACCCTGCCCAGACCTGGGTGCTGGCAACTCTATTTCTTGCCCTTGATAAATTAGTAGACCTGGGGGCGAGGCTTGGGGGCATCCCTATCCACCCCTTGAATGCCCCCCCTCAAATCCCCCTGCTGGAGTGATGAGGGGACCTGGCAACCCTAGCAAGAAACTGGCCAGAGAGGCAGTTGGGACTTTGGATGACCAAGGAATAAAAGGACTGCTAAAGAAAAAGGGTGAAGATAAATGAATTCTTTCCATCTGTGTTCATTGTAGAAAATGTGGGGCACATACCCACACCAGAGCTGCTGTTTTCAGGAAAGGTGTCTGAAAAAGAACTGAGCCAAACTGAGGTGAGAAGAGATGTGGTTCTTGGACTACTAGGCAAACTGAAACCTAGTAGGTCTCCAGGCCTGGATGGCATTCACCCAAGAGTTCTTCAGGAACTCATACATGAAACTGCTGGCCTGCTTACCAGAATATGTCACTTGTCTTGTCATTGAAATCAGCCTCTGTACAGGAGGACTGGAAAACAGCAAATGTTACACCAGTTTTTAAAAGGGGTCTAGAGGGGATCCTGGAAATTATAGGCCAGTTAGCTTAACATCTGTTCCAGGTAAATTAGTAGAAACTGTTACGAAAGATTATTAAGCACATAAAGGAACAAAGCCTGCTGAGGGAAGTCCTACCCCACCAACCTTTGCTGTACTTTGAGAAGGTTAAAAAGCATTTGGATAAGGGTGATCCAGTAGATATCATATTTTTGGATTTCAAAAAGGCTCTTGGATTTCACCAAAGGCTCCTGAATAACCCTAATGGTCATGGGATAAGAGGATGAGTCCTCTTATGAAGTAAAAATTTGTTAAATGATATAAAATAGAGAATATGAATAAATGGATAGTTTTCAAAATAGAAGTAAGTAAGCAGTGGGGTCCTTCAAGGATAGGGACTGGGACCAGTGATATTTAATTTGTCCATAAATGGTTGAGATTGAATTAGGGGGTGAACAATGTAGTACCCAGGTTTCCAGACAATAACAAATTATTCAGGATGGTGAAAACCAAGTCAGATTGGGAAGAGCTACAGGAGAATCTCTCTTAATCAGGTGAGTGGATAACAGTGTGGGGAATGAAGTTCAGTGTAGGAAAGTATAAGTTGATGTACATTAGAACAAAAAAGATCCAACTTTAAATATATTCTGATGGGTCTGAGAGGGAATGGGTTGATAGGGAAATTGAGAGGGAACTGGTTGATAGGGAAAGAAATCTAAAGGTTGTTGTGGATAGCTTGACAGAAATTTTGACTCAGTGGACCACAATCAAATGAGCTATTAGCTCCAATGTCATTACTTCTCCCTACTGGACTTTACAGGCATGTCCAGACAACCACATCTGTACAGCATTCCTCATTTGTAGGCCACTCGTCTTCACCACCGACTTTGCCAACACTGGAGAAAGTCCAGTGGCTGCTGATCCAAGTAGTCTCCCCACACATTTCCAGATGTCTGATCACTGTGCTGTGATTAATCATCAATGAGCATGTACATTAAGAGGGGAAAGAGCTGTGATCGACCCGCTTATGTGCATGGGCAAACTGTGAAAAAAAATTAAATGGTGCCCGCACTCCGTGTTTACAGCACCGGAAGTGTAAACACTCAACCACGGAGTGACTGCACACTGAGGAAGGTGACAGGTGCGATGTCTGGGCGATATTCTCTGGTATACCTTCAGTTTAAATATAAGTACACTCAGTGCTTATACAACACAACATCTGAGTGGGGTCAGTGTACAGCAGGAGTAAAAAGGCAAACTCCATGCTGGGGGTTATCAGGAGAGGAACTGAAAATTAAATGGTCAATATTGTAATGTCCCATATAGATCTGTGATGTGGTCTCATCTGGAGTATAATGCAGTTCTGGTTACTGCATAGGCGTCATCTTTGGGGGGGCTGGAGAGCTCACCCCCCAAAAAATTTCCCAAGGGTGAATAAGCCTCCCCCGGGGCAACCAGTGCCAGTTCAAACTTCAAAATGTCAACTTGCTCTGTGCTGTTTCTAGCGTCGCAGCTCCTGTTCTCCAGCGTCTCCTATTTCCTCTTTGGGAAGAGAAGAGAGAGAAAGCCTTCCTTTGATTGGCTGAGGGCTCCTCCCCCTCCTCCTCTGGGGAGGGAAAGAACGGGGGGGGGGGGGAATGGAGTCAGTAACTTTTAAGGAGACTAGCAACGTTTTCTTCCTGCCCCAATGTTTATGTTCTGGAGACTTTCAGGATGCCTGGATAATGGGAAGCATGCATGAGGTTGTGATGCAAATCTGAAGTAATTATGGAAACTGCAAATCACTAAGCTCATTCAACTGCAAGGATTGTTTGCTTTTGCTGTGGAACCTCCCTTGAAACCCAGCTTAAGTGCTCATCCCCTTTCCCGCTGGCAAAGTAGAGCTGCTTAAAGAGATCTTCTTTGTGTTCGTCGCTCCCAGTGTCTTCCTGTGAGTTACATTTTGGCTTTATGGGTAAGTGGCTCAGAGGTGACGCAAAGCTGCTTGGGTTTCTCTCAGTGCGCACCCTGACCATGAAAGGGGCACTGTGGAAGGTATCCCTCAGGTAGTAAGGCAGAGGGTTCAGCCTCAAGAGGGCTTGTAGCTTTGCATTTTTGAAGTAGGGAACTTTTTGGTTCCAAATGGAGGTTTGAATCAAACAACTGTTTCCCCTTTTCTGTTCCCATCCCCCTTTAAAGCCTTTTTAACTCCATGAATTTTATTGCATTGGTTTTGTATGGGCTGTTGCCTGTAGTGTGTGTGTATATAAAACCATGCAAAAAGGTAATTTTACCTACTAAGGTATCATTGAGAAGAGAACCTCCATGATCGGAGGCAGTGTACCGCTAATTGCTGGACATGGGGGTGGAGAATGAAAAGCAGAGCTGTGGTTGTGAGACCTTCCTATGGCACCTGCCTGCCTATTAGTGGGGAAAGAATTCAAAGCTAAGTGGACGCTTCATTTGGTCCAGCAAGGCTGTGTTTGCTTTCAAATTCCCCCCGCCCCCCTAGTAAAGTAGAATGACCAGGTGTGTGTTTGTGTGTGCATGTGAATGTTTATTTCACAAAACTTTAATGTGATCTGTCTTCTAGACAGTTGCTAAAAAGCAGACAGGGCAATCTTTACAAACATGACCATCCAATTCTATGTAGGGTTGCCAGCCTCCAGGGGGCACTTGGAGATCTCCTGCTATTACAATTGATCTCCATGCAACCAAGATCAGTTCCCCTGGAGGAAATGGCTGCTTTGGAGGGTGGTCTCTATGGCACTGTACCCTGCTGAGGTCCCTCCCCTCCCCTCCCGATTCCCTGCCCTCCCCAGGCTCCCCCCCCCCAAATCTCCAGGTATTTTCCCACCCAGAACAGGCAACCCTAATTCTGTGTATTTAAGGTATGTGTTCTGATGAAAAGTATGAATGATCCATTTTCTGACTTGGCTATGAGAGCTCCAAATAGTATGTTATGCATCACGCAGGGGTATGCAAGATGAAGCTGTGTCACCGGAGAACTGGCTCCTTTTTGCTACCAAAGAGTGTTGTGGATTGTTCAAGTTTGCCTGCTGCTTTATTTTGTTTATCAGTAGGTCCATCAAATAAGATAATCATATTTTTTGACAAGTGTGGCTGCTGTAGTCTTTATAGAAAATATTTTTTAAAACCTAGTTGCACCTTTTAAGACCAGTTTTTAATTGCATGTAAGAGAGAGCATACAGTGGAATGGTTTACTCAGGAACTCTTAAAGGAACATTCAGTAATAAAGGTTATGCATCTGTTACAGTGTGAAGCTGTAACCTCTGTTTGAGCCTTATTAGATCTCAGACTGTATCAAACAAATTACTGTTCTACTAACTGAAATTCTGTACTATCCATCTGAATATGGCATTTGGATGATAGCTACTCTGAGGTCTCCTAGAGTAGGATCCCCTAAATTTCTGGGGAGCCCCTTCCTAAATCCCACATGGCTCCGCCTCCATAGATATTGACAATGGCCTGTGATGTCACTGGCTCTCCTTATGATGTCACTGGGCCTCAGTTCTTTTAAGGACCTAGCATAGCAATGCCTCTGGCTGTGAGACTTCTGAATCGAATCAATAAGCCAGACCTTTGATGAAGCAAAGAGTTCTTTTATTCTTAATGATGGTTCAGGTACCTCATGTTTGTTAGAGATACTTGGTTACAGGCAACCAGGCTTAATATACCCCATACAGTCAGGTAAGAGCATGCATAGGGCCAATCAAAACGAATATGGAAAAAGTGCAAAACCCCCCAACTGTTGGTTCCCACAGAAAAGGCGCAAAAGCACTAAAAAATTCCCCCATGCCCCGTAGTGACCTCTACTTGCAATTCGCAGGCCAGGCACCTGGCTTAGAAAATAGTTCAACAGTTCTCCAAGGTTACAAAAGCAGATAAAACATTCGAGTCTCCGGAGAGAAAAAGGGAGGTGACAAGAAGAGATAGCCAGACTGTTTATGTGACGCGATGGAATGCGGCAAGCCACCCTCCCGGGGAAGAAAAGATACATTAAGCAGGACATGCAATAAACACCCAAGGCTAACCGTAAATTACTGATAGAGACCCCAGATACAAACAATTAATGGCAGAGACCTGGACAGACTCTGACATCCTGCCCTCTTCAAGATGACTCCCCCCCGGGCTTATCGGGAAACCGTTTATGAAAAGCATGAAGCAATTTAGGAGCATGAATATTATCAACAGCAACCCATTCATTTAGCTCAGGCCCAAAATCCACCCACTGTACAAGGTAATACAACCAACCCCGCTTAAGTTTAGAGTCCAAAATGTCAGAAATCTCGAAATGCTGCTCCCCCTCCTTCATCAGAGGAGGAGGAATCAGAGGATCCGGTCGCCATGCGTTCGGCCCAGGATTTTTCTTCAGCAAGCTGAAATGGAAAACAGGGTGCACCGAACCCAATGATTTGGGCAAATCAAGTTCAAAAGACACATCAGAGATTTTCCGCAGTACTTTGTAGGGACCGAGATATTTCCATCCCAACATCCTGCTGGGTTGGAGTCCATGAATGTTTTTTGTTGACAAATACACAGAATCCCCTGGTTGCAACCCCCACCCCCCAGCACGACCCCGATCTGCATATTTCTTATAGTCCGCTTTAGCTTTATCCAGGTTCTTAGCAATTAAAGGCCAAGAGTTCTGCAAATCAGTCCACCATTGGGAAAACTCCGAGGGCGGGGCCACGGCGGCCTGAGGCAACGAAGGAAGAGGGTTCCCTTCAAATCCTCCTGCCGCTATGAATGGGGAAACACCCATGGAGGAATGCACGGCATTGTTATAGCTATACTCAGTGAAGGGGAGGAGTTCCACCCAATTATCCTGATGGTAGTTAGTGTAGCATCTAAGGAACTGCTTCAATATTTGATTCACATGCTCGGACTGTCCATCAGTCTCTGGATGATAAACCGAGCTCAAGGCAGGTTCAATGTCCATCACCTGGAGAAGCTCCCGCCAGAAGTTGGCAACGAACTGGCTCCCCCTATCGGAGGAAAGCGTGTAGCCTGATCACATGAGCGAAGAACACTTTAGCTAACCCTTTAGCTGTGGGCAATTTCTTGAAAGGGACGAAATGTGCTTGCTTAGAAAACATGTTGACCACCACCCAAATGTCCCGTCCCGGGCTGTTTGCCACCCGTCGCCGCATCCGCACCATCGAGGGCGGCGGGAGAACCCCGCTCCGGAGCGCACGCCCGGAGAACCGCCCACCCCAACCACCGGTACAGCCCCCACTGAACTGGGGCCAGACAGCCCGGCCGACTGAAGGCCGGCGAGAGTCCCACAAGCCTCCGCCGCGAGGGACGGCATCCCGGCGGGCCGAGCTCGCCCCGTTGTCCGGGACCCGTGCCAAGGCCACATGCCATGCCTGGAGGAGGAAGCTGATGGCGACGGCGCCGTCGGTGACGGCGCCACGGAGGCTCAACCCCGCCCGACGGAGGAGCAGGCAGGCGGCAGGCGACACAGCGAGGAAGCCCAGCAGTCCCAGGCGGGGAGAAGTACCTGGGTGTCACTGCGGGCGGGAGTGGACACGCCGGCCGGAGTAGAACCTCGCAGCCCCGGGCTGCAGACGGGAGGCGGAGAGCTGGAAGAGTCTCGGGTGTCCCAGATGATAAAGGGGGGCGGGGCTTGGTGGAGGGTGGGGCAGTGCACCGGGAGAGGGAATAAAAAGGAGGCAGCCAGGAGCAAACAAAGGTGGAGCAACCGAGAGAGAGAGAGGAGAAAGAGGAGGGTGGAAGCCGTGACTGAGAGAGAAGTCAAGCCCTCAGCCCTGTAGTGGGCGTTTTGCTCCCAGTGGCGGGAAGGTGACTACGGGTGTTGTTAACCCTCACCCCCACCATTCTGAGGCTGTGTCTGCGGCCCCTTTACACCCTCCGGGGGCACTTCCCAGTACTCCACACCCGAGACCACGGCTATGGGCCGGGACCCCCGGGGCTCAACAGAGGGGCGTGACAACATGGTGGAGAATGCGGGCACTCCCCCCCGCCTAGAGGCCTTACTTCCCCAACTACCGACCCCCCCGGGTTGGGCCGCACACCAGTGGCTGCGCCCTCCGGAGCTCTGCCCCAGCAATCCCAGCACGGCCGACACCGCCAGTCCCGCTGCTCCTGAGGACGCTTCGGCCGCAGACAGCATGGACTTGACCCAGTTCGGCCAGTGGATGGCCAAGCATCAGGCACAGTTGCTACGGGAGCTGGGTGTCAGAATCTGCCAATTCAGTCAATGAAATCTTGCATGCATACTATGTAACCTTATAACCATTATGTATTAGACATGTATTAATCCTGCTTTGGTCGGGAGGGTGACAACCTTGAGGGTGTGAACAAGGAGGCCTCTCATCCCTGCCTCCGCATTCCAGCTGCCCCAGCAGTAACTTCAAGGGGAGGATTGCTCTCATCTCTTATCTATGCTAAAGAACCTTGGAGCCATGAATTGTTATGTGAACTGAGGGGTCTGGATTGAGAAGGGAAATTTACTGCTTAACACCTCACTTTTTTCCTGTGTGAACCAAACGGTCAAGACACCTTTTTGCCCGCCAATTTTCCCTTCAGGGGATTGGCTACCTATGGGTAATTCAAACTCCTTGGAATGGTATAATAGACCCGCTTGTATTATTTGTCTCATCTCTGACAATAACCCGAGATGCTGTACTAATGTAGGAATAGGCAATAAAGAACTGTGGTTAACCAACCGAGATCTGATCCTTGACTACTTTGAGCAGGACTCTCACAGATTGTCAGAGATCTGTGATTGGGACTCAACCGTTCCTGACCATGTCAGAAGACGACCTTGTCCCCCTCAAACCTACTACTCCAGAGGAGGTTCCCGTTACCCCGGCGGATCCGGGGAACGGGGGTGGTGGCGGCGGAGGAGGTCCCGAGGTGCCGGTGACCACGAGCCAGGGGGCTTACTACATTCCGCGCCGCCCGATTACCCATCAGAACGTGACCCCCCAGTACGCGTGGAGCCACTTCGGGGGCCGACCCATGAGTTCGTGGGTGCACGACAGGAAAGGGGTGAGAGTTTCGCTCACCGGAGACCAGCCCGATCGAGGGAGACCGAGCTACCTCGGAGACGACCGCGAGCCGATCTACCGTGGAGGGCCGCGTCGCCCGCCTCCCGAAGAGGAGGGACTGGATCTGTATGGGCCCGATCCGTATCGCGAGGAGCAGACGGTCCCGTTGGATCAGATGATGGGAGACCTACGGTTTCAGCTCACCGGCGAGCTACGCGAGTTGGCCCTCGATCTCCAGCACCAATTTCGCGACGCTATGGTGGCGATGCAAGGCGCCCTCCTTGGTCAAGGAGTCGGAGCCCCCCCACAGCCGCCGGCACCCGGAGGGGTTCCGGCTCAGCCACAGGCGCCCGCTCTACCGGCGCAACCAGCCCCGCCGGTCGTCCCAGCTCCAGTTCCGGGGCCCGTTCCCGCGCCGGCCCCAGTCCCGGCCGCGCCGGCCGTTCGCCCACCCCCTTCCGACCCTTTGACAACTACTTTCGATGGGGACCCCGAGAAGCTGCGTTTCTTCACGCTGGAGATCGGGAGATTCTTGGACAGTTGGGGTCACCTCTACCCTACCGAGAAAGATCGCATCGGCTACATCGGGTCCAAGCTGAAAGACACCGCCAGCGATTGGTATGTGAGCCTGCACGACAACCCTGGCCCTGAGTTGCGCTCCCTGAATAATTTTATGTGGGCCCTCCGGCACCAGTTCGAGGACCCCCTGGGTGAGGAAAAAGCCAGAAATCAACTGAGGAAGCTATTTCAGGGGAGGTCGTCGGTGAGGGAATACACTGACAAGTTCCGGCGCATCGCTGCCAAGATCCATGGGTGGCCGGAGGAACTCTTCATGGAGAAGTATTGGGAGGGCCTGAACCCGGAAATCTACGAGACGGTGTTGTTAGGGGGTCGCCCGGGCACCCTGAACACCTGGATGAGGGCTGCCACCGACATGGAGGAACGCTTCACCCTGATTAAGATGGGAGCGTCCGCGACGGCAGCCAGCAAAGCAGGTCCCAGAGCGAAGCCCCGATCCAATGTGCAAGACGTACGTGATGCGAGGTTTCGACAGGGGTTGTGTATGAAGTGTGGGGAGAGTGGCCACTTCGCCTCCGCTTGTCCCAGAGGAGGGGGGAAGGGCCCGAAGACCTCAACTCCCGGAGCGGGGAGCACCCCCACCCGAGGGAAAACTCCAATGAAACCCCGGGCTTTACAGCTGGAAGGGGTGGCGAGCGACCAGGGAGAGCTGGAGCTGATGGAAGCACAAATGTCGGGAAACTCCAACGGCCTGCAGTGAGCGGCGCAGAGCTGCAGGTCCCCCGCCAAGAAGCGCCATCCCCGGTGAGCATCCCCGGCCCCCTGTTATATATGGTAGTGACGGTGGTGACCCCCGGATCAGGGACCCACATGAGGGTTCGCGCTCTAATTGACTCTGGGTGCGCGCGAGACCTAATCAGCCCCCTGGTAGTGGAGGGGTTGGGACCCAAAGTCACCCCGTTAGCAGAACCCCTGAAGTTCACCCAGATGGATGGGTCGGAGATGAAGGAGGAGTGCATAGCAGAGACTGAGAGCTTGATTTTGGGAACGGGGGAGCATTGGGAGAAGCGAGCTTTTGTCATCACCCCGAACGCCCAGTTCCCTATGGTGTTGGGCAGCCCTTGGCTCGGGGCGCACGACCCTTACATAAAATGGAGCGAGGGGAAGATATCGTGGGTAGACGAACGCTGCCAGAGCCACCGGTGGGACCCCGGATGGGGCCCTGGACCTCCGAGCCCGCCTCCCCCCGCGCCCGCACTCGCCCTCGCCCCTGCCATGGTGCCTAAAGAGTATAGAGACTTGCTAGGAGTGTTCAGTGAGACTGAGGCGGACGAGTTGCCCCCCCATCGACTGTCGGACTGTGCCATAGAGCTCCTCCCAGGGGAGAAACTCCCAAAGGGTAAATTATACTCCATGAGCCCGGCGGAATGGGAAGAACTGCGGAAGTTCTTGGACAAAAACCTGGCAAGGGGGTTTATCCGCCCCGCCAAGTCCCCCTTTGCGGCGCCCGTGCTGTTCCGAAAGAAAAAGGATGGGGGCTTACGACTGTGCACTGACTACCGGGGGCTAAATGCAGTCTCCACCTCTAATGCCTACCCCCTCCCGTTAATAAAGGACCTCTTGGCGGAGGCGGCCAAGGGGAGGATTTTTACCAAGTTGGATCTACGAGATGCCTACTTCAGGGTGCGCATAAGAGAAGGGGATGAATCTAAGACTGCCTTTAACACCCCCTTGGGGCAATTTGAATACCTAGTGATGCCGTTCGGCTTAAGTGGCGCGCCCGGGGTCTTTATGAGTTTAATCAATGAAGTGTTGCACAAGCACCTTTTTAAGGGCGTGTTATGTTACATAGATGATATCTTGATCTATTCTACTGATAAGAATGAGCATGTGACTTTGGTCAGGGACGTTCTTTCAACTTTACTGAAAAACCAGCTTTTTGTGAAACTGTCTAAGTGCGAGTTTCACCGTGAGTCCGTGGACTTCCTAGGCTACCGCATTTCTCAGAAGGGGTTGGAAATGGACCCGGGGAAAGTGGAGGCGGTGGTGCAGTGGGAGGCTCCGCGAACAAGAAAGCAGTTGCAAAGCCTCTTAGGATTTTGTAATTTTTACCGTACCTTCATCAAGGACTTTGCTAAGGTCACCCTCCCCTTAACGGACTTGTTGAAAACCAAGGGGAGGGGGCCCGAGGCAGGAAAGCCAGGGGAGAAACTGGCTTGGAATGGGGAGTGCCAGAAGGCGTTTGAGGATTTAAAAACTCTTTTTACCTCTGAGCCCATTTTGGCCCACCCGGATGAGACAAAAGACTTTATAATCCATGTCGATGCCTCGGATGTAGCCATGGGGGGGGCCATTTTACAAAGTGACTCAGAGGGGAAACTGCACCCCTTGGCTTACATTTCAAAAAAGTTTAACGAAACAGAAAGGAACTGGTCGGTGTGGGACAAGGAAGCCGCGGCCATTAGGTTAGCGCTCACTACGTGGCGTCACTGGTTGGAAGGAGCGCAAACTCCGTTCGAAATATGGACCGATCATAAGAACCTAGAGGCTTTGCGCACGCAGCGGTCCCTCAACGCCAAGCAGCTGCGCTGGGCTGACTTCTTTTCCAAATTTAACTTTGTGTTAAAACATTTTCCTGGGAAGGCTAACTCCCTGGCAGACGCATTGTCCAGATTGCCCCAACATGAGAGTGTGAAAGAAGAGGTATTCGATTCCATGTTCTCCCCCCAGCAGCTGGGAGGAGTGGTTGTCACCCGGAGCAAAACAAAGAAAGCCGAGCTAACCATAGGGAGCGGCCAGTGGGGGGGGGAGTATGCCCCCGAAGAAATAGAGGAATTAGAAACTGTGGGAGAGTGTTCCAAAAGAGAGGACCAGTGTTGGCTACATGGGGACAAATTAGTGGTGCCTAAGACTAAACGCAAGGAAATATTGCTAAATTGTCACTCCTCAAAGCTAGCCGGGCACTTCGGTTTCCTAAAGACACTCAATTTGATCCAGCGTCAATTCTGGTGGCCGCGCATGCGCCGAGATGTCTCGGACTTCGTCTCGGCATGCCAAACCTGTTTAATGTGTAAAAAGCGGGGGGGGAAAAGTCCCAGGATTGTTGCACCCCCTTCCCACTGCCTCAAGACCCTGGGAGGACATAGCCATGGATTTTATCACCAATTTGCCCCCCTCCAAGGGAAAAACTGTGATTTGGGTAGTGGTGGACACTTTTTCTAAACAAGCCCATTTCACCCCCTTCAAGCAATTGCCCACCGCCAAAGGGATGGCTAAAGCTTTCTTCAATCACGTGATAAAATTACATGCTTTTCCGAAGAGGGTGGTATCTGACCGCGGAAGTCAGTTCGTTGCCACTTTCTGGCGGGAGCTTTTGAAATTAATGGACATAGAACCTGCCCTAAGCTCGGGTTACCATCCAGAAACTGACGGCCAATCCGAGCGAACTAATCAAATTCTCGAGCAATTCCTAAGATGTTACACAAATTACCACCAAGACAATTGGGTGGAATTACTGCCCTTTGCAGAATATAGCTACAATAATGCAGTGCATTCCTCCACTGGAGTTTCACCTTTCATGGCAGTAGGAGGTTTTGAAGGGAAACCACTTCCTACCCTTAAGGAGGACCCCCAGACCCCCCCTTCGGATTTTAAAAGTTGGTGGTCCGGCCTCCAGGACTCCTGGCCATTAATTGGGAAGGCCCTGGACCATGCCAAAGAGGACTACAAGAAATATGCGGATCGAGGGCGAGCACCGGGATGGGATCTTCAACCTGGGGACTCAGTTTACCTCTCTACTAAAAATATCCATGGGCTGCAGCCCAGCAGAAAATTGGGATGGAAATATGTTGGACCTTATAAAGTGCTACGTAAAATCTCTGATGTATCTTTTGAACTGGAACTGCCTAAATCACTGAGTTCTGTGCACCCTGTGTTTCATTTCAGCCTGCTGAAGAAAGATCCTGGGCCGAATGCATGGCATCCAGTTCCTCCAGTTCCTCCTCCACTGATGAAGGAGGGGAGTCCACACTACGAGATAACTGAAATCCTTGACTCCAAGATGAAAAGGGGCCACTTATATTACTTAGTTAGATGGTTAGATTTCGGCCCGGAGCACAATGAATGGATTCGTTCTGAACATGTGCATGCCCCCAGGTTGACTAAACTGTTTCATAAAATGTTCCCTGAGAAAGCTAGGTGAAGGGAATTATGGGGAGGGCAGGGTGTCAGAATCTGCCAATTCAGTCAATGAAATCTTGCATGCATACTATGTAACCTTATAACCATTATGTATTAGACATGTATTAATCCTGCTTTGGTCGGGAGGGTGACAACCTTGAGGGTGTGAACAAGGAGGCCTCTCATCCCTGCCTCCGCATTCCAGCTGCCCCGGCAGTAACTTCAAGGGGAGGATTGCTCTCATCTCTTATCTATGCTAAAGAACCTTGGAGCCATGAATTGTTATGTGAACTGAGGGGTCTGGATTGAGAAGGGAAATTTACTGCTTAACACCTCACTTTTTTCCTGTGTGAACCAAACGGTCAAGACACCTTTTTGCCCGCCAATTTTCCCTTCAGGGGATTGGCTACCTATGGGTAATTCAAACTCCTTGGAATGGTATAATAGACCCGCTTGTATTATTTGTCTCATCTCTGACAATAACCCGAGATGCTGTACTAATGTAGGAATAGGCAATAAAGAACTGTGGTTAACCAACCGAGATCTGATCCTTGACTACTTTGAGCAGGACTCTCACACTGTCGCAGTAGCAACAAGCAGCGCAGGCCATCTTAATGAGGGACCTGCAACAGGTCATAGCGACCTGCCTGGCGCCAGTTGCGGTCCCGGCGGATGCACCCCGCAATCCCTGGCCCCCCCTGGCCAAGATGGGCCCCAAGGACGACACAGAAGCATTCCTGGAAGCCTTCAAGCGGGCGGCCGAGGTGGCCCAATGGCCAAGGACGCAGTGGGCGCACATAGTAGGCCCGTACTTGGCGGGCGAGGCTCAGGCCACGGTCAAAGCCCTCGAACGGGGAGACGCTGGGGATTATGAGAAGATGAAGGCTGCGGTGCTGGACCGGCTGGGCCTGACCCCAGAGGCGTATCGCCAGCGCTTCCGGAGTCTCCAGGTGCATCCAGATTCTCGTCCCAGAGCCGTCATCACTGCCCTCCGCGACGCTGCCACCCGATGGCTCAACCCGGCGACAGAGGAGGCCCGGCGGGTTGTGGAACTGATCGTCGTGGAGCAACTGGTGCAGATCCTTCCCCCCCGGGTCCGGCACTGGGTGGCCTGCTGGAAGCCGATGAAGCTCGCGGAAGCACAGGGGCTATGGGAGAACTACCTGGCGGCCGAGGGGAAGGACGGCCCCGGCCGCCCCGATGTGACCCGCCTTTCCTGTGGCACTCCCGCAGGGCCCAGGGGCATGCCAAGCACACTGCAGGGGGCTCCTGGTCTGACCCCAGCTGCACTGGATGAGCTCGGTTGGCGCCGGGTTGAGGTCCCGGCCCTGGCGCTGGTCCCCGGTCCCGGTGGGCTACGAACCCCGTAGGATGCAAGAGCGACCCCCGCTTGGAGGAGGGCCCTGGCCGGGTTCTGCCTACAGCCACTCCCACGACCCTCCCCGGCCCTTCAGATATCGGCCCTTGCTTCACCTGTGGCCAGTGGGGGCACCTATGGCGGGATTGCCCCACCATGGAGTGTGATCTCGGCTGGGACGACACTCTGCAGATGGCCGCGGTGGGCCAGCGGCCCCCAGCCTGGCTCCTTGCTGTGGAGCTGGGGTGCCGCCCCGTGCGGGCCCTGTTGGATAGCGGGAGTTCGCTGTCCATGGTTCGTACCCAGTTACTTCCTCAGAACTTACCGGTCCTGCGAACGGCCACCGTGGTGTGTTTTCATGGCCATGAGGAACGCTACCCGGTGGTGGTTGTGCCTCTCACGTATTTAGGCCGCCGGTGGGAGGTGCCAGTGGCCCGGGTGCCTCAGCTGCCTTTTCCCATTCTGCTAGGACGGGATGCCCCCAACTTCACTGAGGCCCTCCGGGTGACCGACCCCAGACCCCTCCTAGCCCCGCGGGGGGAGGAGGACGGTCCGGCCCCCTTGGCCCTAGCCAGTGAAGAACCAGGAGGGAGCGGCGACGCCGAGGACCCGGCAGATACAGGACTGGCGGACGCCTCCTGGGAGCAGGACCCCCTTTTCCAAGCTGCCCAGGAACGAGACGAGGCTTTGGCCAAGCTACGTGACCATACCGCAGTAAGTGATGGGGTAGTTTTGGACCCCCGTCATAGTCAAAGGCTTCCCCGGATAGTGAAGGTGGGTGGGACCTGGTTCCGAGAGGTCAAGGGGAGAGTGGGTCCCGACCAACAACTGCTGGTGCCCCACCAGTACATTCCCAGGGTTTTGGAGAGCGTGCACGACCACCCCTGTGCTGGCCACCAGGGGGTCAAGAACACCCTCACGCGAGTCCTGGCACGGTTCTTTTGGCCCTCGGTGGCTAAGGACGTTCAGAATTATTGCCGCTCGTGTGACTGCTGCCAACGGCTCAATGTGCGGGCCGAGACCCCGGCCTCCGCTAGCCCCTCTTCTGATTCCGGGGCAGCCCTTCGAACGTATTGCGATGGACTTTGTGGGGCCCCTGCCAGGGGCGCCCGCTACTTATTGGTCGTTATGGATTATGCCACGTGGTTCCCAGAGGCGATCCCCCTTCCCAGCCTGAAGAGTGTGGGCGTCGCCCGTGCCCTAATGCGGTTTTTTGCCCTGGTGGGCCTACCCACCGAGATTTTGACGGATCGGGGCTCACCCTTTACCGCCCGGCTGATGAAACAGGTCTGCCACACCTTGCAGATACGACAGTTGTTCACATCGGTGCACCACCCGCAGACGGACGGTCTGGTAGAGCGCCTTAACCAGACAGTGAAGGGCATGCTGCGCAAGCTGGCGTACGACCGCCCGCAGGCATGGGACCTGTATGTTGATCCAGTACTGTTGGCCCTGAGAGAAACCCCCCAGGCCTCAACGGGGTTCTCGCCCTTTGAACTTTTATATGGGTGCCAGCCCCACGGCATCCTCCACCTCGTCGATGGGCAGGAGCCCCACCCGAGAGGGGAGGAGGCAGACCCCCCTTGCGAGTTCATCCACAAGCTGCAGGAGCACCTGACTACAGTCCGCCAGTCGGCTTGCGCCAATCTGGAGAAAGCGCAAGGGATCCAGAAGGAGCGTTATGACAGGGGCACTCGACCCCGCACCTTCCAGGAAGGAGAGAAGGTACTAGTCTCCCGGGCTGTCATGGCCACAACATCCAAAGACCCCTGGCAAGGGCCCTACACCATCGCTCGGGTCCTAGGCCCCCTATCATACGAGGTACGGTACGGGCCCCGGACGGGTCAGCAGAAACACGTACATGTGAATGACTTGAAACACTGGCACAAACAAGGGGCTGCCACCCATCAGGGCTTGTTCCGGGGAAACTACCAGATAGAAGCTTACCATGGGAATCGTCGCCTATGGAGCCTGCGGAGCCGGTGTTGGACGACACCCTGTCCCCCGCGCAGCGAGCAGACCTCCAAAAGCTCCTGCGACAGCACCCCAACATATTCTCCAGCACTCCGGGATGCACCTCCTTGGCAGTCCATCGGATTCCCACCATTCCAGACCGCGTGGTCAGGGCCCCTTGGAGACCGATCCCCCCAAAAGTGCAGGAGGCCATTGCACGAGAAGTGCAGGACATGTTGCACCTAGATGTAATAGAGCCATCTCAGAGTGCATGGCGCAGCCCCGTGGTCCTGGTGCCGAAACCCGATAAGTCAGTTTGGTTCTGTGTGGACTATAGAGAGGTGAATAAGGTAGCCCAATTCGATGCCTACCCCATGCCCCGGGCAGATTTGTTAATTGACCAGTTGGGGGAAGCGCGTTTCCTGTCAGATTTAACGAAAGGGTATTGGCAGGTGCCGGTACACTCCGTGGATAGGCCAAAGATGGCCTTTGCCACCCCGCAGGGCCTCTTCCAGTTTAAGCGGATGCCCTTCGGGCTCCACGGCACGGCCGCCACCTTCCAGCGATTGGTCGACCGTGCCCTGGCACATTGTGGAGCCTTTGCCCGAGCCTACCTAGATGACATAATAATTTGCAGCTCCGACTGGCCGACAGATCTGACCCACCTACGTCAGGTGCTACAGGCGCTAGGCCAGGCCGGCCTAAAGGTCAACCCAAAGAAAAGTCGCCTGGGGTTCCAGGAGCTGCGTTACCTGGGATACCTGGTGGGATGTGGGATGCTGCGACCGCTCCCCGAGAAAGTCTGCACGCTAGAGCAACGACCTAGACCCCGGACGAAAAGGCACCTGCGCGCCTTTCTGGGCTTCGTACGATATTACAGCAGGTTCATCCCCAATTTTGCTACGGTGGCCAGTCCTCTAACGGACCTGCTTCGGAAGAACAGCCCCAACCAACTCCGCTGGGTGGCCCGAGAAAAGAAAGCGTTCTGAGAGCTACAGAGCAGCCTCTCGGGTAGACCCGTGCTGCACAACCCCGATTTTGAACGCCCGTTCGTCCTACATACTGACGCCTCTGGGACCGGCTTGGGGGCAATGCTGGGCCAGGAATATGGCAACGAACTCCGCCCCGTCCTCTTCATTAGCCGCAAACTGCAGCCTGCAGAACAGGCTTACGCCACGATGGAGAAAGAGGCTTTGGCTGTCAAGTGGGCGGTCAGAGCCCTCCAATACTATCTTACCCACAACCCTTTTGTGTTAGTAGTGGACCACGCCCCCCCCTTTGTGGCTTGCCCGCATGAAAGATTCCAACCCACGGATCCTGCGTTGGTACTTGTCCTTACTCCCTTTTTCTTTTACAGTCCGGCATCAACCTGGAGTCGACCACGGGGTGGCCGATTACTTGTCTCGCCTCTTCGACGAAGATGCAGTACCCGCTCCTAAAGGGGAGGGGTGTGTCCCGTCCCGGGCCGTTTGCCACCCGTCGCTGCGCCATCGAGGGCGGCGGGAGAACCCCGCTCCGGAGAGCACGCCCGGAGAACTGCCCACCCCAACCACCAGTACAGCCCCCACTGAACCGGGGCCAGACAGCCCGGCCGACCGAAGGCCGGCGAGAGTCCCACAAGCCTCTGCCGTGAGGGATGGCATCCCGGCAGGCTGAGCCCGCCCCGTTGTCTGGGACCCGCACCGAGGCCACACGCCACACCCGGAGGAGGAAGGCGACGGCGCCACGGAGGCTCAACCCCGCCCGATGGAGGAGCAGGCAGGCAACACAGCGAGGAAGCCCAGCAGTCCCAGGCGGGGAGAAGTACCTGGGCGTCGCTGCGGGTGGGAGCGGACACAGTGGCCGGAGTAGAACCTCGCAGCCCCGGGCTGCAGATGGGAGGCGGAGAGCCGGAAGAGTCCTGGGCGTCCCAGATGATAAAGGGGGGCGGGGCTTGGTGGAGGGTGGGGCAGTGCACCGGGAGAGGGAATAAAAAGGAGACAGCTCGGCCAGCCGGAGAGGAGACGCCGGGAGCAAACAAAGGTGGAGCAATCGAGAGAGAGAGAGGAGAAAGAGGAGGGTGGAAGCCATGACTGAGAGAGAAGTCAAGCCCTCAGCCCTGTTGTAGGCATTTTGCTCCCAGTGGTGGGAAGGTGACTACGGGTGTCATTAACCCTCACCCCCGCCATTCTGAGGGTGTGTCTGCGGCCCCTTTACACCCTCCGGGGGCACTTCCCAGTACTCCACACCCCTGAGACCACGGCTACAGGCCGGGACCCCCGGGGCTCAACAGAGGGGCGTGACATCAAATGACCGTTTTTCCCTTGCTGGGTGGAAGATTCGTTATAAAATCCATAGAAAAATCTTCCCAGGGTCGGGAGGGGGTGGGTAAAGGATGCAAGAGCCCAGGGAGTCCCCCCCCCCCTTTTTGCACATTAAGCATACTTGGCATGAAGTGACATAGTCCGAAGTGTTCTTATGCATGCGCGGCCACCAAAACTGTCTTTGAATTAGGTTGAAAGTCTTTAGGAATCCAAAGTGGCCAGACAGTTTAGACTCATGACAAGCTTTCAGAATTTCCTTACGCAGTGAGCTCGGCACAATTAGTTTGGACCCATGGTACCAACAACTGCCTGACTGTTTATGGGTCTCAGGGTCGCCCTCCCATTCCCTCACTTCTTTGTCTGAATATTCTGCAGCACATTTAACAGTCCATTGAGAAGGCTCCGGCGCTTTTTTACTTTGTCTCCAAGTGGTCACTGCCCCTCCCAACTGTTGTGGGGAAAACATGGAATCAAACACCTCTTCCCTGCTGGATTCGTGTTGGGGCAATCTGGATAGGGTGTCTGCTAGGGAATTTGCCTTGCCTGGGAAATGCGTCAGCACAAAATTAAATTTAGAGAAGAAATCAGCCCACCGGAGCTGCTTGGTGTTAAGGGACCGTCAGGTGCGCAAAGCCTTTAAGTTTTTGTGGTCAGTCCAAATCTCAAATGGCCTTTGCGCTCCTTCCAGCCAGTGCCTCCAGGTGGAGAGGGCTAGCCGAATGGCTGCAGCTTCCTTGTCCCACACCGACCAGTGTCTCTCAGTTTCATTAAATTTCTTTGAAATGTAAGCTAAGGGATGTAAGACACCATCTGGCCCCTTCTGTAGGATCACCCCCCCCAATGGCTACATCCGAGGCATCTACATGAATTACAAATTCTTTGGTCTCATCTGGGTGGGCTAGAATGGGCTCCAAAGTAAACACCCATTTTAACTCATCGAACGCTTTTTGACACTCTGCAGTCCAGCACAACCGTTCCCCAGGCTTTCCAGCCTCCAGCCCCTTCCCCTTGGTTTTTAACAGTTCAGTAAGGGGTAGAGTGATTGTAGCAAAGTCTTTGAGGAAGGTTCTATAGAAGTTGCAAAATCCTAACAGGCTCTGTAATTGTTTACGGGTGCGAGGGGCTTCCCATTGCACCACCGCCTCTATTTTGGCTGGATCCATCTCCAACCCCTGTTGGGAAATTCAATAACCCAGGAAGTCAATCTCAGTGCGGTGAAACTCACATTTGGAGAGCTTAGCATACAGCCGGTGCTCTAGCAGTGTTGCCAACACTTCCCGCACCAATTTCACGTGAGACTGCTTATCAGGAGAATAAATCAAGATATCATCTAAGTAACAGAGCACCCCCTTGAAAAGGTGTTTGTGTAATACTTCATTGATCAGACTCATAAAAACGCCGGGCGCGCCAGCCAATCCGAACGGCATCACCAGGTATTCGAATTGGCCAAGGGGAGTATTAAAAGCAGTCTTATATTCGTCCCCTTCTCTTATGCGCACCCGAAAATAAGCATCCCGTAGATCCAACTTTGAGAAAATCTTCCCCTTAGCCGCCTCTGCCAAAAGATCCTTAATAAGCGGGAGGGGGTAGGCGTTCGAAGCGGACACGGCATTCAGACCCCTATAGTCCATACACAGTCTCAGACCCCCATCCTTCTTTTTCCAGAACAAAATGGGGGCGGCAAATGGGGATTTGGCTGGGCGGATAAAACCCCTCTCTAAATTCTTGTCCAGAAAATGGTGGAGTTCCTCTCGCTCTGCAGGGCTCGTGGAGTATAACTTCCCTTTAGGCAGCTTCTCCCCAGGCAGTAACTCAATAGCACAGTCTGTGAGTCTATGGGGGGGAAGTTCGTCTGCCTCCGTCTCACTGAACACATCCTCTAAGTCCCTATATTCCACTGGGATCTGGACCGGGGTCAGTGCCATTGCTGCGGGGGTAGGGGGAGAGGGTGGTCCGGGCCCCCAAGCACCGTCCCATTTGTGCTGGCTACCTTTGGGATCAATCCAGGAAATCTTCCCCTCACTCCATTTTATGTAGGGGTCGTGTGAGCTTAACCAGGGACTCCCCAGCACCATGGGGAACTGGGTATTAGGCGTGATGATGAAAGCCCTCTTCTCCCAGTGGTCTCCTGTCCCTACAATTAAGAGTTCAGTTTCTGCCACACATGCCTCCTTCATCTCTGATCCATCCATCTGGGTGAACCGTAGCGGCTCCCCCAGTGAGTTCACTTGGGGCCCCAAACCCTCCACCACTAAGGGGCTTATCAAGTCTCTGGCACACCCCGATTTCTATGAGAGCCCGCACCCGGACATGAGTCCCCGTGCTAGGAACTATCACAGTCACGACCATATAAGTAAGGGGCCAGGGATGCTCACCGGTGGTGGCGCATCGGGAGGCAAGACCTGCAGCTCTGCGCCTTTTACTGCAGGTCTGCGAAGTTTCCTGCAGGCTGTGTTGCAATCAGCTCCAGCTCCCCTTGGGAAGCCGGTTCGCTCGTTGCCCCTTCCAGCTGTAATGCCCGGGGTTTAAATGTCGACTTTCCAAGTCTGGGCATTCCCCCTCCCAGGGGAGTTGAGGTCTTCAGGATCTTGGGTCCCCCCCGAAGGCACACCGAGGTGAAGTGGCCGCTCTCCCCACATTTCATGCACAGACCTTGCCGGAACCGAGTCATGTAGTTCTAGCAGGGCCATCTTGAACTTCGACTTCAGGGCGGGCTTGGACGCGTAGGGGGTGGAGGAACCCAGCTTGATCAGGGTGAAGCGCTCTTCCACATCTGCCGCTGCCTGCATCCATGCCACGAGGGAGCCCGGACGATCATTCCGAAGAACCGTCTCATAGATCTCCGGATTCAGCCCCTCCCAATATTTCTCAATGAACAAGTCTTGCGACCACCCCTGCACTTTTGCAGCAATTCTGCGGAAGTGATCAGTATACTCCCTCACGGAGGATCGGCCCTGAACCAATTTGCGCAGTTGGTTCCGAGCCTTCTCCTCCCCCAGAGGGTCTTCGTAATGCTGCCGTAGGTCCCACATAAAATTGTTTACAGTTTGTAGTTCAGGCCCAGGGGGGTTGTGCAGACTTACATACCAGTCGCTGGCGGTATCTCGCAACTTGGAGCCGATGTAGCCCACTCTCTCACGCTTGGTCGGGTAGAGGTGACCCCACGCCACCAGGAACCTCTCAATTTCGATTATGAAGAATTGGAGTTTTTCAGGGTCCCCATCAAACGTTGCAGTCAGGGGGTCGTTCGGGGCTTGACGTAGCATTCGGTCCCCAGGGTAAGGGGCCGCGGGAACTGGCTGGGCCCCCCCACCAGAGGCACCATTGGGGGCACAGGCACCACAGGAGCAGCGCCCGCTCCCCCCAGCGCCTGCCCAGGAGGTTGTATTCCGGCCCCTGCAGGCCCCGCACCTGCCCCTACCCCTGCCGCCACTGCTCCCATCAGCTGTTGTTGCATTTCCAACATGGCCTCTCTCAGCTCTACTGCTATGCGGTTGTGCATCTCACCGAACCTCCGGTCCAGCATCTGATTGAGGTCCTCTGTGCTCGGTTCCGGGCCCCTTGGCATAAAACGCTCCTCATCCCGGAGGCTCAGCCGCCAGTTATCCAGCCGACGAGGGAAGAACCGCTCCTCATCCTGGAAGCTCGGTCGACCAAAGTCCAACTGGTTGCCACTAAATTGAACTTGGGCCCCTTTTCGATCATGGATCCATGACTCGGAGGTAGCAGCCCCAAACGTGGCCCACGAGTACCGCGGGGAGGGTGGCCAACCCCCCCTGCTCCCGGCTGTGGAAGCGTGAGTAAGTCCTGGCCCGTTGTCACCGGCCCCACCGACTTGCATGGTTCGCTGGGAGCGGTTGTGACCGGGACTTCTTCGGTGGTAACGGGGATAGTCCCATCATCTGACATGGTCAGGTATGAGAGGTCCCGTTAATGGTATTTCTAACAATCTGTGAGACTTCTGAATCGAATCAATAAGCCAGACCTTTGATGAAGCAAAGAGTTCTTTTATTCTTAATGATGGTTCAGGTACTTCATGTTTGTTAGAGATACTTGGTTATAGGCAACCAGGTTTAATATACCCCATACAGTCAGGTAAGAGCAGGCATAGGGCCAATCAAAATGAATATGGAAAAAGCGCGAAAACCCCCAACCGTTGGTTCCCACAGAAAAGGCGCAAAAGCACTAAAAATTCCCCCCATGCCCCGTAGTGACCTCTACTTGCAATTCGCAGGCCAGGCACCTGGCTTAGAAAATAGTTCAACAGTTCTCCAAGGTTACAAAAGCAGATAAAACATTCGAGTCTCCGGAGAGAAAAAGGGAGGTGACAAGAAGAGAAAACCAGACTGTTTATGTGACGCGATGGAATGCGGCAAGCCACCCTCCCGGGGAAGAAAAGATACATTAAGCAGGACATGCAATAAACGCCCAAGGCTAACCGTAGATTACTGATAGAGACCCCAGATACAAACAATTATTGGCAGAGACCTGGACAGACTCTGACATCGGCCCAGCCCCAGCCCCCCCCCCCATGGAAATTGGAAAGCCTTTGGGTTGCTGTACCTCAGAGCCAGTTTGGTGTAGTGGTTAAATGTGCGGACTCTAATCTGGGAGAACCGGGTTTGATTCCCCACTCCTCCACTTGCACCTGCCGGATGACCTTGGGCAAGCCACAGCTCTGTACCAGCTGTTCTCTCAAGGACAGTTGTCTCAGAGCTCTCTCAGCCCCACCTACCTTCCAGGGAATCTGTTGTGGGGAGGGGAAGGGAAAGGAGTTTGTAAACCGCTCTGAGACTCCAAGTGAGTGAAGGGCGGGATATAAATTCAATCTCTTCTTTTTCTTCTTCTTCTTCTTCTTCTCGAAAAGGATAATACAGAACTGAAGAAAATTCAGAAGTATGCAACCAAGGCCATTTCTGCATGGGTTATCTGCCTCAGGTTCAATGATGTTGGGAAGCAGCACCTCCTAGTGTTCCCCCAGATTTTCTCCAGTCTTTGCTCAAAAACTGCTTTGCTCCAAAGTTTGGGGTAGGATCATAGTAAAGCCTGGATGGCTGCTGCATCAGAGGGAAGATTCAGATTTTCCCACCCACATGGCAGCCACTTGCCTTGATCCTGTCCCCATAGCAGCCATTTCCTCACCCTACTACTGGAACTTCTAGTTTAAGAAAAATGGCAGTAGAATATTGTTATAATGATATACCATTGTACCAATAGGTATAACAGGTTCTCTAAATTCTCTGCTTTCATTTTTTTTAAGTAAGTCTCTATCCCCTTCTCTTGCAGAAATATAAGAATTTGGAACACCTTTCCTATGAAGAACACTAAAGAGTCTGAGAATTTTCAATTTAAAAAAAGATGAATGAGGGGGAACATGACAAAGATTTATAAAATTAAGCATGGTATTAAAAACGTGGATAGAGAAAGCCTTTTCTCCCTCTCACAAAACACTAGAACTTGAGGGCATCCAATGAATTCGATAGGCAATAGATTTCAGAAAGACAAAATGAATACTTCCTTAATCCATGAGGAATTATATTATGGAATTCACTGCCAGTGGTTGTACTGGTGGCCACAAGTGTAGATGGCTTTAAAATGGGTTTAGACAGATTCATGGAAGATATGTCCATCAATGTCTGATAGCCATGATGAATAAAGGGAATCTCCACATTTAGATGCAGCAAGTCTCAGAATACCAATGTTAGAAGGCAACATCAGGGGAAGACCTTGGCCTCTATGCCCTGTTTGTTAGCCCTCCAGGGCAAATGGTTGAGTGCTGTGTGAAACAGGCTGCTTGACTAGATGGACCACCAGTCTAATCAGCAAGGCTTTTCATTTGTTATTACGAATGTGAAGAAGAAGAAGAGAAGAAGAAGAGATTGGATTTATATCCCGCCCTTCACTCACTTAAGAGTCTCAGAGCGGCTTACAAACTCCTTTTCCCTTCCCCTCCCCACAACAGACACCCTGTGAGGTAGGTGGGGCTGAGAGAGCTCTTTCCCAAGCTGTCCTTGAGGGAACAGCTGGTACAGAGCTATGGCTTGCCCAAGGTCATCCAGCCAGGTGCAAGTGGAGGAGTGGGGAATCAAACCCGGTTCTCCCAGATTAGAGTCCGCGCACTTAACCACTACACCAGACTGTGGAACAGAAAACCAATTTTAAAGTGAATATGCATTTTGTCACATGTACACTCTACATTCAAAGCTCAGATGAAGGAAACGCAAAAGCAACAAGCACCCCACCAAAGTGTCCTGCATGTAACAATAAAAGTACAGGATCACAGTATCATCTTCCATCTCCGAATGAAGGATTCCTGGAGTACTCAACTGGGCCAGGAACCTAAAGCCTTGGTCTTTCATCTCGAAGACAACACACAATACAGCTCTTACTCGTCCGCAGGTTGGGCTGAGCTCCATGAGGCACAGAGGGGAAGATTAGCTAGCGTAGGGAAAATGTCTTCCAGAAATATATTGATTGGTTTGGCTCTATATCTCACATTGGGCTCATGAGGCCAGGGGCTCATGAGGATAAACCAATGACAGCTGGCTCACATAGAAAAATGGTTCCTATCCTTGGAGTATGAATTGGCGAGGGAAAAGAAGGGAAAATATGGGAAAACTGAAGCAGGGGGGATATAAAATGGAAAAAATTAAACAGGGACTGAGCAAGAAAGAGAAGGATGGAAGAAAGGTGGTAGAGGGAGAGAGGAGCTGAAGATGCATTTCCTGCTGTTCATGTGTGCCACCTACAACTCTCTCTTCTTCTCATTAATTTCGCTATCACATGAGCTGCAGCCCAGATTTCTCCATGATGAAATATTCAGCTCAGAGGAGCCTAACCGAGATCAAAGCTCCTCATTTACAGCATGACCCTGAGGAGAGCAACATAGTCACTACCGCTGGGATTAACCAGAGGCCATGCTCCTCAACAGTGCTATGACAAGAAACCCACCGTGTCAATAAAAGACGGGAGGGGGGAGAAGGGGAAGCACTAGGCCTTTCTTTTCTGGTTCATGAGGCCTGGGTGTTCGGATTAGAAGAATGGAGGCACGGCTCCAATACATTTGAATAAGCAATTTCCACACTGTCATTTTTGTCGCTCTTTTGTCCCTCTTGCTTTGGGTTCCCCCCCTTTTCCACATGTGTTTTGCTCTCTCTGAGACTACTAGAGAGAGCAAAACATACTGGGGGGGGGGGGGGGGGGGAGAACCCTGAAGCAAGAGGGACAATTGAGTGACAAAAATGACAGTGCGGAAGTCACCATTATCAAGAAAGGAACACAAAGCATTTAAGGCCAACTCATGGTGAGTTTTTTGGGTGTAAAGCAGAATCAGACCAGGCATAGGAAGCTCAGAAAGTAAAAGCAGACTGGCACAGAGGATGAGTCCAGATGAGCTGCTGGGTTTCCCCAAGATCAGTATGGCAGCTGTTCTGAGGAGCAAACTTTGCTTGCAGCTCTATCCTCAATTTAAACCTAAAGACACTGGAGTTCTCTCTAAAGAGGACAGAAAGCACACGGCAAACTCACTCTGGGCCACCTGTGTGAATGAGGGACCCCCTGACAAAGTATGCCTCCCCATCCATTCCAGTCCTGGTGAGCTGGCAAGAGTAACCTCTTCCAGTTAACTTAGAGTACTGTTCTAGAAACAGGGCCCATGCATCTGCACCGCCTAGGCAAACTACAGGTTGAAATAACGGCTGGTCTAATCTCTCCTGTTCTGCAGCACCACAGCTAAATGGGCTCAAAGAAGGCACTACGGCTTTTAGGCCCAGCAAGATCATATGATCTGAACAGCCAATAAAGTCTCATCCGGCTTTATAGAATGGCTGTGTCTGGCAACTCTGGACTGCGTCCTCATCTAGAGCCACTTGCCGCCCAGTGTGGGTTGAAATGCCTGCCTCTCAGCTCTGACAAGGACAAAAGCCTTGACACAGAATTGTCTCTTTCAAAAAATTTTAAATTTTATTCGTAGCATTTATAGGCCGCTCTCCCCGCAAGCAGGCTCAGAGCGGCTCATGTAACTGGGCACAAAGTGCAAGATTCATAAAACAGTTAAAAGCAATACAATTAAAATCACTTAATACCTTATGCTACAGGTAATGGTGCTACAACAAAGGCAAAACCTAACTGTACTTTGTTAAAAAAAGCAGCCCATTCCTGTTTTCCTACCATTCAAAATAAGGATGGGTAGGTGGGGACGATTTGAATGGGAAAGGCCTTAACATTTCTTCTGGCCTACAACTACTTTTTCAACATTTGAGATTTTGTTTATTGTTTTTAATGCCATGTTGGTGCTACCAATGATTCCTTATAGATTATTACTACTGCCTCTCTTTTGAGGAATGTCCTTTATTGTAGGCAGTACAACAACAACTCTAAAATATACCTGATGATCCTTATTCCAAAACCAGTTCACAGTTCTCCACAGAACAGAACTCTTGCTCTAGCAAAGCCCTTACTTTTGGCCAGATGACCCTAGCTGCAGAGGTATACCTAAGGTTGCCAGCTCTGAGTTGGCTAATACCTGGAGATTTGGAGGGGTGGAGCCTGAGGAGGGTGGGGTTTGGGGAGGGGAGGGACTTCAACAGGGTATAATGCCACAGAGTCCACCTTCCAAAGTGGCTATTTTTTCCAGAGAAATTGTTCTCTGTCGCCTGGAGATCAGTTGTAATGCCAGGAGATCTCCAGCCACCACCTGGAGGCTGGTAACTCTAGTACCACAGGGTACTGAAAAGGGGGGGGGGAATCATGGCTGCTAAAATATGAGGCAAATTTAATTTACATTTTAGAGTATGATGATCTTACAAGCAGCAAAAACATTTGGTGCTTTGATGTTGGACTATTGGACTGGACTATTGGACTGGATGGGCCACTGGCTTGATCCAACATTGGTTTCTCTTATGATGTGGATCCCCAAACTTTAGTGAGTAATGCTCGCAGCCCCTCTTTAAATACTAGCCAAGATCTTTGCCTGATTAGAACACACCAATAAGCGGCTCACTGCAGACAACCTTCTCACAGCCAGGCCACTTTGTTTGTCCTGGATGACAAACCCTGTGTAAGCCTGTTACGTCCCAAAGCATCTGAACAATTGTTTCGGCTGTCACCTTCCCCACTATATTTGGTTCTAGGTATGGAGGTCAATTTTTAAAGCTCTCCACTATTCTATCCCAAACCATCTTTCTTTTCTGATGGTGCCTTATTCCCATCCTTGCTTTCTGTGCTCTTTACAGCAAGTTCATCTGCTGCTGCCTCCCTTGGTTTGTTTTCCTTTGTCACCATGGTCTCTGAAACCCTTTTCCTCTGTCACTCCATAAACGTGGCCCAGATGTTCTTTTGCTACCTGTCAAGCAACCTGCCTCTCCTTTGAACAAAACAAGCCCTTCTCAAAAGCTATGTTTTCCCAGCAACAACTGCCACTAGTCCACTGGAATTTGTCTCCCTTCCCTCCCTCAGATCCCAGCAGCTTTGCGCTCATTTGTACTAGGGCCACTTAGCAGGGAGCAAGTCACATCCGAATAACTAACAAAATGCCCAAAGGGGCACAAGGATTCCTCAGCAATTGTCTGGTTCATGCACTTCATCGAGTGACAAAAGATTTAAATTATTATTAAACATTCTTCCTCTCACACACCAGCCTATGGTGCAGCTTTGGGTAATATTAGCCACACATATAGACCCAGACATAAATGCTTCCAATGCTGGAGGCAAACACTGAATATCCATCTCCAGCCCTGCCCACTCAGAAACAAAAAGTCATCCCTGGTAGTGAACAGAAATCACCCTTCTTTAAATTTCAGTCTTGTCCTCAGAGCACACAGAAAATAGTGCATCTTCTAAAAAGGGGCCAGATGGCTCTATGGACCATAGGAATATCAGACTATTAGCTAAGTTTTGAGGAATGCCACACAAGTGTTCAGAGCTGTTCCTAAACCACTGAATGGCAAATGCTACAGATTAATCGCAAGGATTGAATGGGGGGGGAGGGTTTGCTGGGCCTATCCATGATTGCCATCTTTATTGCTCCATTAAGGGCATCTTCAAATACTATCTTTTTATTATTACTCCACCTTTTTCCCCAGTGGGGATCCAGAGCATCTTACCTACTGCTCCTCTCCTCCACTTTAACCTCACAACAACCCTGTGACGTAAGTGAGGCTGAGGGTATGTGACTGACCCAAGTTCACCCAGCGAGCTTCCATGGCAAACTGGGGGTTCAAACCTGGGTCTCCCAGATATCCTACCCTAAAATAGTCCTATTGCTTTATTCATTGGTTGTCTTATGTTTTCTGATTGCTTTGCTTTATACTGTATCCTTAAGTGAGAAAGGTGGAATATAAATAAATAAATAAAGAATGTCTGCTATACAAGGGCTCATACAGTTACATGAATATAAATTTTAGTTTAAAAATAAAAGAAATACCATTCCTGGCCTTCATGGATGTGGGAGAAATCTGAATATACCTAAACAGTTCATTATAGGATTGCCAGCCTCCAGGTTCGGGTGGGGTTTTCCCCGCTCCTGGAGATTCCAATCTGCTGCCAGCCAGCTGGCCAGCAAAGGAAGCCCCGCCCTCAAGCTCCGCCCTCAAGCTGCAGCCACCCACAGCCACCTCTCTCTTCCTGCAGAGATTTAAAGGGCTTCAGCCGGTCTTTTTGCGAGCAGGGTGGGGGCTGCGGCAGGAGTGGGGTGGATTTCCCAGCAGTGATTTGCTGCTTGGGATTCAGGCCCGCGTTGCCACTCCACTTGCTGTGAGCCCTGCAGCGAGCAGGGCGGTGGTATGTGGGCCTGAATCCCAAGGGGTGAATCACTGCTGGGAAATCAGCCCCACACGCTGCAGCCCACCCCCTGCTCGCAAAAAGACCCTTTAACGGGTCTTTTTGTGAGCAGAGCTGTGGCCGACGACAGCCCCTCTCCCTCTCTGCTGAAAGATTTAAAGGGCCCTCCAGCTGACTGGTGGGCCACATGGTCCCCGATCAGCTGAAGCCCTTTAAATCGGGCAGGAAGGGAGGGAGAGGGGTGGCCGCTGCTTGGGGGCGGGGCTTGGGAGGCATCCCTACCTACCACCGGAACGCCCCCAAAATCCCCCCCCCCGAGCAATAAGGGGACCTGGCAACCCTAGTTCATTAGTTCCGTGCCGCAGGAATAACAATCACCTCTTGGCTCTGTCTCAGTTGCTTTCATAAGTCAGGTAAACATGTCTATCAGTGCCACGTTTGCTCTCCCTCATCTCCCTACTCCATCTAAGCTTTGCCCTATGTAAAGACTGAGAAAACAATCCTAAGCAAGTCCACTCGGATTCCTACCCAATAAATTATTAGTGTTCATTGCTAGAGTCACATCATAATGCACAATGAATATCTTCTTTTCCCCTGGATTTCAGGTTTTTCTATCCAAGAATCATTCTCATTGTGACATGTGATGTCTTTCCTTTTTGGCAGAATAGGCTTTGGAGATTGCTGAGTCAAGTTGGGGCAGAAGGTTGGGGCAGAAACCCTTTGCTCACTATTTTTTCTTCAGGGCCTTTCAGATATCTTATTTGAAAACCCTGGAATTAGGATCTGAGGGGTGTTCCTCTCCATTCTATGATGGCAGCTCTGATGTTACCCAGAGCTGCAGAGACTGACTAGTTCTAAAACTACAGAATAGAGTTTACAGACATCTGACTGGCTTATTCTAAGATCCCATCAACTGGTTGGTTTCATACATTCAGATGATAATATTTTAAGTTCCAAAGCATTTACTTACTAGAAAGAACCTGCGGCCAACCAACACAGAACAGTTATTATATATAGATCATACAGGTATTAAAATCAAACCAGTAGTAAAATCAAACAGGCACCTTAAAAATGAACACTTTTAAAAGTCTAGTGGAGGCATTTGTGACCTAGGGCAGATGTATAGTTTCAATTATTTGCTGGCAGACAAAAACATACATAGTATTAAAAAGTTGTACCGAAGCATTAAAAGGTTATGGAGTGCATGAAGTGAGGGGTTGGACACTATCATGTCAAATGCAAATGCAATCGGAAAAAAAATACAGTGACTATTCCTAGGAGCAGCAATTGGTGATAACACAGTCTCCCTAGTTTTTGTGTTATCACCAATTACTGCTATTATGGCTTACAGTTCTTGGGAATGATCACTGTATGGTATTTTTCCTGATTACATATAAATATGGCACAATAACTTCAAACCCTTCTTGCATTTCTTGGCCTTTTGGCATTGCTGTTCATAACCTTTTTTCCTTCAAATAATGCATGTACTTGTCTTCCAACAGAAGATCCAACTTATCCATAACAGCTAGAATTAAAACATGTTAGTCTAAGTTACCACAAGAATCGTGCTCATATAGAGAACATGTAGTTTTTCTTTTTCTTTTTTAAAGACGTGTGTGTGTGTGTGTGTGTGTGAGAGAGAGAGAGAGAGAGAGAGAGAGAGAGAGAGAGAGCGCTATCCTCAGATACCCTTTGCAGAAAAGTGCTGAGTAAAAATATTAATATCAAAATCTGGATGAACTGCAAGAGCTAACTACTGGGTTGTGATATTGTACAGGAAATATCCCTACCCCAATATTATCTGTTGTTTACCAACAGACAGAAAACCAGGCAGAGATAAGAGGGCCAAATCCTGCTGCTGAGTAACTGGAACTGAGCAGGATAGACCTCCTACATGTGGTGACTCCATATGCAACTAGAACATTCATACAGAAAAGGAGAGAACAAGGGGCTCCTATTAAATTGATGTACAAAATCAGCAGGAGAAATCAGGAAGACTTATCAAATTTGGGGTTTATAAGGGGCTGTTTTTGTTTTTAGAAATTTTACTGGCAAGCAAAATCATAATATCTACTCTCTGTTGTCTCTTTCTAATGTTATCTTCAGAGTGTGATAGCCACAGCAGACGGTACATACTATTTTTGCACTAATTCAAGAATACTGGGAAATTTAGGCCATGTGGGAGAGGTAGGGTTGCCAGCCCCCAGGACCGAGTGCTTTCAGGGGCTTCTCCCCACTGCAGATAAGTGGTGACATCATCGTGTTGGGGACGTTGTACAGGGATGCTCTGGCTTTGGGGCAAAACTTTACGGTTTGAGGGTGAATTTACCATAGAGTTTCACCCCAAAACCAAAGCATCATCCCCGGTGCCACTGACACAATCACATCACTTCCAGGTGATGTCATTGCATCACACAACGTCCCCACCCACCCACGGAACACCCCCCCAATCCCCCCACCGGATCAATGAGGGGACCTGGCAACCCTAGGGAAAGGCGCACAACAGCTTCTTTACAACACCAATGTTGACCCCATTCCTGGGAGGCGCAACACTAGTGCAGGAAGAAGCTGTGTTGTGGGCTCTCTTTATTTGGCCTAGAAGATAAAGGTCTTTCAACATTACCAGAGTGACAGGGAAAGGACTTTTACTGTAACAATTCCCACACAATAAAGGCAAAGGAGCAGAAACGAGGGGCACCCAGGACTGCACAATACCACTTCTCCTGCCCTTGACTTCCAGATCCTGTTCTCCTTGGTAAAATTTCATTTCCCAGTTCATTGGCAAAATTGAGTTCCCAGAAATAAAAAAAGAGAGGGTTTTTGAGCCTGTTATTTGCGGTTTTTCTAGGGAGGAAGTAGAATGGAGAAAAATGGAGAAGGTTTTACAAAAGATGGTATTCCCAGGTGAAACAGTCCTCAACCACACGTGAACTAGATGGTTTGTTGGCTCTAGGAAACCCCATGCTGCTCCAAGGAATTTTTAAATTATTATTATTTCATTTATTTTGATTTTTATCCCACCTTGCCCGCAAGTAGGCTCAAGGTGGTGTACAACAGTTAAAATCCTCCTCTCAAGTCTGGTTTCAGTATTTTTCAGCTTTACTCTATCAAGATCCACCTCGTACTGAGTCTCTAGCACCTTCTGCCGATGATTTCCCTGATTGGCCCCCTGTGCTATCGGCCGAAGTCAAAGAACTTATTGGCCAACTGAAACCAGGAAAAGCCCCTGGCCCGGATGCTATCCCTCCAGAAATTTTAAAACTTGACCCTGACTGGTGGGCTTCCCTTCTTGCATCCCTGTTTACAATGGTGGACAGAACAGGTATTATCCCTTCGGCATGGCTGAATGCAATAGTAGTTCCGCTCTACAAAAAAGGTGATCATACAAATCCGAGCAATTATAGGCCAATTAGCCTATTATCCATCATAGGCAGATTATATTCTAAACATCTTTTGGCTAAGCTAAGCGCTTGGATGGTACAAGAAAAAATCTTAGGACCCGAACAGCTGGGGTTCTGCAAAGGGAAGTCCACCCTAGATCATTGTATCACCCTATCTCACCTTGTTGATACCCATACTGTACGGAACAATCGGAAACTCTTCGCAGCCTTTCTGGATCTGAAGGGAGCTTTTGATTCAGTGGACAGGGACCTTCTTTGGGCCAAACTGAACCAGCTAAACATGGATAAGAGACTCCTTTTTCTCATTAAACAACTTTATACACTCAATACATGCCAGATTAAATGCTCACCATTAGGCAACTTGACATCTAAGATTGCCACAAATAAGGGTGTTAAACAGGGTTGTATCTTAGCCCCCTTTTTATTCAATATTTTTCTTAACGACCTTGCAGGCCAGCTCTCTGACCCTGACTGTCATAGTCCTAAACTGGGAAAAATACATGTTCCCCTATTACTCTATGCTGATGACACTGTGTTGTTATCTCACACCCAAGTTGGTCTGAGACGGTTGCTGTCCCACTGTATTGCCTTTTTTACTAACCACAAGCTTCAGCTTAACTATGATAAGTCCAAAATCCTGGTGTTCTCCAAAAAATGGAGATTATACCATTGGTCCATCAATGGTAAAACGATAGAACAAGTTAAAGACTATAAATACCTAGGCATGTATTTTCAATATAACGCTATGTGGTCTACTCATCGTAAATGTGTGGCGAAGGTTGCCAGTGCTAGTGCATCGGCCATAGCTCGATTCTTTTACTGCAGGGGCAACCAATTTGTGCCAGCCGCAATTAAAATCTTCAGGTCCAAAGTCAGCTCCCAGCTATTGTATGGTATCTCAATTTGGATTAGAGCCTTCGACCTCGTCACTGAACGTGTTCAATCCAAATCTTTGCGGAAAATTATGGCCCTACCAAATTGTGTACCGAATGCTGTTATATACTTGGAAACTGGTTCATCTTGGATGGAGACTTTGGCGTGGCTTTTAACATTCACATATTGGCTCCGCCTGCATTATAACTTTGAACAGGGGAGCCTTATACACCATATGCTCCCCGAGCTTAACCTTTCTAATTGGTTAGCGTACATTGAAGGGAAAATCAATGAACTGGGTCTCTCCTTGGAATCCCTGTCCATGATGCCTTTTGCTGCCGCATTTCATCAAATTAAAACCAGGCTGTTAGATTCGGAGCGACAAAATTTATACAGCATAGCTAATAGAACTTGCTCCCCTCTGAATTTTGAGATTCCCCTTCCAATAGGGCTGATAGCTTCATACCTAACATCTCTGCAGGTACCCCAGCAACGCAGAGCGTTTACCCTGGCCAGATGCAATGCTATGCCATCAGCCATCTTATATGGCAGATTTAACAAGGTTTCGCATTTGGCCAGTTATTGCCCATGCAGAAAGAGCTGTATGGAATCAATTACTCATGTTCTTTTGCACTGTGACTTGTATGTAGATCTAAGGAGCACACATTTACATTCTCTGTTAAATAGTATGGGTGCTTGTTCTGATGCACTCAAGGTGCATAGACTTCTAAGAGATTCCAGTCTGGACACCACGGAGAAGGTGGCCAAATTTCTTTGTCTGGTCTTAAAGTTGCGCCAAAGGTTCTTTTAGAATTTTTATATATGTGTTTATAACGGGTTTTAACATGCAGAAATTGTTTTTCTAATTTATGCCAATAAAGGCTGACTTGACTTGACCAGTTAAAATCCAATAAAACACAGATGCACTAGATAGTGCAATAAGTTACATTAAGATTACATAATCACAGTTTAAATACAAAGTGCAGATGCATGGAAGTGGCGAGTGCGGTATGATGGTCCCATGTAGCCAGCATCCAAGATTGTTCTTATGCGGGCCATGATGATTCAGATGTAATCATCAGTGGTGGCTCCTAATCAAAAGCCTGGTGGAAGAGCTCCATTTTTTTTAAAAAAAATATTTTATTTATAACTTTTCATTAATAAACATATTAACAAAAACTAGCAACCAACAATCAATGTTAAACACAGTATCAATTATTACAGCTTAAGTTAAAACAGTGCTAATACATCAAAATATCTTTTAGGTATAGTATTGCGAAGAGTATCTATATTAACTGTGGCCTCTAAAAAGAGGTATCATTTTGCATAATATTGTGAATGAAGTTTGGGGGTATTATACGGGGGGACTGTTGTAGCTATTTTTTCCATCGTAAAAAATTCCCAAATTTTTGAATACCAATGGTGTACTGTCAGCACATTTGTGCTCTTCCAATTACTCGTAATAACAAATTTCGCAGCCATAAACAATGTTGATAACAGCTGTTTTCGTGATTCCAAAAAGTCATTTTCTGGCCATAAATCTAGAAGAATAATTTCAGGAGTAAGCGGGACCTCTATATTTAAGAGTTCTTTTATAGTTTTAACAATGGTAATCCAAAATGCTTTAACCCTACTACCGGTCCACCAACAATGGAGGTATGATGCACGTTCTCCGCAGGAACGCCAACAATACGGTGAGTATTCTTTATTTATATGATTAAACTTTTCTGGGGTATAATACCATCGTAGCAACAGTTTAAGTTCTTGTGAACGGATATTAAGAGATTTGGAAGATAGGCTGGGAGATTTCCATATATTTCCCTAAACAGTCCCGGATAAAGAAACATTGCAGTCTTTATTCCATGCCTTTTGGTAATTCAAAGGTGCTTTATCAACGGTTTCCAGTAAAACTGAGTAAACAAATGATATCATGCCTTTGTTGGTCTTTTGATTTGAAATCAGACTTTGTTCATAGACTGTAGGAACAGGGGTTTTGGATTTTTAAAGAAATCTCGTTTCCCATAGGTGCTTAACTTGAGAGTATTCAAACCAATTCAATGAAGAAGAGGTTTTCTTTTCTAGATCCGTTTTGTTCAAAAGGTGATAATTTTTACTGATGTCATAAAATCTATTAATGGATTTATTTCTTCATACTGTAAATGAAGTTGCGGGGTAAGCCGGTACAAACCAGGACTGTCTTGTGAAAGTAGTCAAAAGTGAGTTATTACTTGAAATAAACTTTTTAAATTTGTCCCAGGTTTGAAGTGTATGAGACAAAAAAGGATTCTGCAATAAAATTTTAGGTCTCTTAGTAGGTTTCTCCCAGAGAAGTTCTGAAAATGAAATATTGTCCATAAATGTCGCCTCTATCACTTTCCAATCGGCTAGATAGTTTGTTTTATACAATTTCACCAAACTTGCCAAAGTCAAAGCCTGATGACAAAGAAGAAGATCCGGTAGTGCCAAGCCTCCCTTGTTCGTTGGTTTGCGCAAGGCAGACAAGCTGATTCTGTGATGAGATATATATTGTGCTAGTAATTTCTGCCAGGAACGAATAACATGCGGGGCTATGGCAATAGGGATAGCTCTGTAGAAGTATAAAAGTTTAGGGAAAATTATCGTTTTCACTATCTGGATTTTCTCGATCCAAGTCAACAAGGGAGATGCTGTTTTTGTTGAAAGTCCCGAAAACGATTTGGCAAGGTTTTGATTATTGTATTTGATTAAGTCCGATAACTTGAGTGGTATTACAATTCCAAGAAATTTCCATGTTTTCACTATTCAGTTGAAGTTGAAATTCTGTTTAATGTAAGCAATTTGAGGTGGAGACAGTCTTATAGGATACAAAGTTGATTTTGAGCTATTAATTTGAAGGCCCGATGTTTCACCAAAGTCGTGTAGGAGAGATAGCAATTCCGGTAGCGATTTTTCAGGCTTAATCAGAGAAAGAGTCATGTCATCAGCGAAAAGGCTGAGCTTCATATTATGGTCCCCGATGGGAATACCATAGATAGAAGCATTGCTCCGGATTGCATTGGCAAGTGGTTCAATCGCTATAGCGGAAAGTAGCGGTGAAATCGGGCAGCCTTGACGTGTTCCTCATGACAGTGAAAATTCTGGAGAGCATAGTCCATTTGTTAAAATTGTTGCTGTCAGTGCTGTATATATTGTGTTGATGGATCTCAAGAATTGTGGTCCAAAGTTCATGACTTCCAAGACATGCTGAAGATAAGATGTCTCCAAGCGATCAAAAGCCTTTTCAATGTCCAATGAGACAATAAAAGATGAGTTGATTTGATATGATTTACATTTGTGAATTATATTCAGAATTTTCCTGGTATTGTCGGTAATCTCTCGATGTGGCACGGATCCAGATTGGTCCAAGTGGATGTAAGATTCAATAATTTTATTGAGCTGCGCCGTGAGCGTAGCGGTGAAAATCTTGTAATCTTGATTTAATAACAAGATTGGTCGGTAGGAACTAGGTAGAGTTAAATCTCTCTCGGGTTTAGGTATCAATATTATTTTGGCTTGATTCCATGTTGGGGGCATAATACCTTCAGTCATTATTTGGTTGCATGTATTGGCCAACGGGCCTATAAGATGTGTCGCAAACTTTTTGTAATACTCTGTGTTGAATCCATCACATCCAGGAGCTTTATGCCTCTTAAGTGATTTGATAACGTCCTTGATTTCCTCAGGTGTTATAGGTCTTTCCAACCAGGACCTATGTTGCTGAGAAAGAATATTTTCTAAAGGACAGCGAGTTAAAAAGTCTTTAAATTTTTGTGGGCTGGGTTTGTCTGATGTATATAACGATTTATAGTATGCAAGAAAGACTTTAAAAATATTTTCTGTGTTAGTTTTATGGACACCAAATCTATTTTGAATTGAGTGGATTGTATTTTCTGACTTCCTTTTCTTGAACTTCCAAGATAATAACTTCAATGTTTGAGGTGATTTAAACCAATATTTTTGTTTTATATACGCTAATCTTTTTTGTGTCTGAGAAATCTCTATAGTTTCCAATTTTTTCCGTTCAAAAAGAAGTTTGCAATAGGTTTTCTTTCTACCATATGTTGCATATTCTTGTTCCAAATATTTGATGTTATTAAGCATTTCTTGTCTCAATTGTCTCTGTGTTTTCTTATAGGTGGAATTTATGGCCTTAAGTTTGCCCCTGATGACGGCTTTATGAGCGTCCCAGACCATATGTGACGATACTCCACATGATGCATTAATGCTAAAATATTCTTTGAGGTCTTTGTCTATTGTATCTGTCACTGACTTCAACAATAAAAGATTAGAATCCAAAGTCCATGAATATGAGTGCTTCTGTTTATTAGGTAGTAGCATAGAGCAACAAATCCAGGAATGGTCAGACTACACCCTTGGGCCAATAGTAGTATCGGTGAACTGATTGACAATTGTAGACGAAGCCAATATATAGTCTATGCATGTATGGGTATGGAATCTCGAAGAATAGTAAGTAAAGTCTTTAACTGTTGGATTTCTTAGTCTCCATACATCCAATATACCAAAGCACTGAAATATTTCAGCCAATTTATTGGATTTGGGAGGTTTTGATCTAGATTTAGAATTATCAAGATCTCTCTGTCTAGCAATGTCCATTTTCGGATCGGCCGCATAATTGAGATCGCCTCCAATGATCCATGGGTCTGAACTAAAGTTAGACAATTTGTTAAGGACTGAATCAATAAATCCTAATTGTCCATCATTAGGAGCATAGATAGATACCAAGGTTGTGGTGGTACCTTCTAACAAGCCATTAAGAAAAATATATCGACCCCTAGAATCTACTTCTTGTTTTATAAGTTGGAATCTGACTGATTTTTGAATTAAAATGGCAACACCACGAGATTTAGAATTTCCTTGTGCTTGGTATCGTTGTGCAAACTTCACAGATTTAAAGACTGAGTCAGTATTACCTTTCAAGTGAGTCTCCTGCAAAAATACAATATCTGGGTTTTGTTTTAAAATGGCTGTCAAAATTCTCCGTCTTTTGATTGGTGAATTAAGACCTCTACAATTAAGTGAGAGAAATTGAAGTTGAGTATTTAAAGCCATATTAAATTATATAAAAAAGCATGTTCCGGCCACCCTGGCCATTAATTTTACCATTTAACCTTACATGGTCCCCAGGCCACAAAATTAAATTTATCCAGTTCACAATATAACAATTTTTGCTCTTTTCATAATAGTGAGCTTAGACAAAAATTATAACAAAATCATTTGCTATATAAAACTGTACTTTGCTCCCTTTTAACATAGGACTTCTTACAATATAAGCTAGTAAGCCCCTCCAAAATAATATAACATTTAGTGCAAGTTGATCCATTGTTGTCTTAACCATGCAGGTCATGAAAAAATACAACCAATTTTCAACTACAAGCCATAACAAGAACTGGTACCTTTTAAAAAATTGTTTTACCAAAATTGCATTCCAAATTGTTTTGCAAAGAACAATATATAATTCAATAACAAAGATTCTTTATAAAATACCTTACAGCAGGTTTTTGTTCCCAAAATAATGCATAAAAGATATTTGATGTACTCTCAATAAAACTTAAAATAAATACACAAACCAGGGTCAACAAAACGACCCTTAATTCCCTTTCCTTCAGGAAAATTACCATTAAAATAATTAACTATTAATTTCTTAAACTTAAATTAGTTTGCTTCACTATTCAAAAACTTCCCAGAGGGAGGTTAAAAACTAAGGAAGGAGTCTCTCTCCTCCTTCCTTATTGATTAACCAACAAATTCAAGTATAAAATAAAATATATTTTTCAACTAGAAAGTGGGGTATGTTCCAATGCCCCTTTCCCCACTTTCCCCCATAATGAATTTTCCATAAATTAAATATTAACGTTATTACCATTATTATTATTAAACAACATTATTATCCACCTTCAATAACTTAACTAACAGTCTTAAATTCTAACAAGTAGTATGCATAATAAGTACAAAAATATAGAAACTAAAATCAGCTATATTCATATTGCAGCATTACTTTCAGAGATTTTTCCTCCGTTTCTCTCTCCTGTCTTTCGCCAAGTGCCACCTCTGTGTGTCTTTTAATTGTTGGGAGAGAGGGTTTTCCACAGTGTCTTCCGTAGGGGTTTGGAGGTTGAGGTCCTGCAGCAATTTTATTCCTGACTCCATGTCCGTAGCTTGCATTACAGTTCCTTGGTGTACAACTTGGATTTTACTATAAGCTACCCATCTATATCCAATATTTGTTGCATTCAATGCTGAAGTTATTGGTTTCAAAGATTTGCGTTTGGCCAGGGTTTCTGGTGAGAGATCTTGTAAGACTTGCAGCTTCAGGTTGTTGAACAGCAAATAACCAGTACTTCTTGCCGTTTGAAAAAGTTTATTTTTAAGTTGGATGCTGGAGAGCTTTATGATCACGTCCCTTGGCAATGAATTGGGTCGGGTTCTCTGCGGTCCCGTTCTATATGCATATTCAATAATGGGTACAGTAGTATTTTCTAATTGCAATAGTTCTAATAGCCAGTTAGTCAAAGCCGTTTTTATATCAGGGGAAAAGTCTGCGTCCTCCGGGATCCCACGTAATTTTATATTATTAATTTTAAGCTGGTTCTCAAGAGTCATTATTTATCTGAGGCCCACTCGTCTCTTTTATAGAAATAGGCTGCATTGTCCTGCAAAATCATTACTGAGTCTGCTGTAGTTTCTGCCGTTTGGGCTATTTGTGCTACGGATTCTTTTAGCTCAGCAATCTGTGAAGTGATTGGAAGCAAAAGTTCCTTCATTGTTTCGGACATGTTTTTTTCTAGAGTTTTTACAGAGTCTCTGAATCTTGTTTTAAGGCAGCAAGGCCTTTATTAAGCTCGTTATCTGCTCCGGCCACCATTTTGGGAGCGTTCTGAGTCGGGCTCATTGTAAGGGCCGGGGGCGAAGTTTTTGCAAAAAAGGACGAAACGCCGGTACTCACGGCTTGTTGTTTCTTTGCCTTTGGTCCGGAACCTTTTCCCATTCCTTACGGAGGTTTTTCTGAAGGTGGATGAAATCAGTGAAGGTAATTATGGGGTTGGGAAGTAGGAGCTGCGGATTCAGGCATCCGTCTCCATTCCCTGCGATGCCCCGCCCCTCGAAGAGCTCCATTTCACAGGCCCTGCAGAAATGTAAAAGGTCCCGCAGGGCCCTGATGCCTTTCAGGAGCTCATTCCACCAGTGTGGAGCCACCACTGAGAAGGTCCTGGCTCTGGTGATGGCCAATTTGGCGTCTTTCGGGCCAGGGAGAGTCAGGCAATTTTGTGACCCTGACCTCAGTGCTCTCTGGGGAACATGCGGGGAAAGACGGTCCCTCAGGAAGGCAGGAAGGCTCCTTCTTTGACATTAGACCAGTCTCTGTTGGCTAGCTGTTGCAAACACATATACAGTCCTCTCCCCCCAGGGATGCTAAAATCTCTGGTAAGCAAGAGGTAGCGACCAGAGCCCTGTGTGATATGGAGCCAGTTTCTAACATGCAAGGGAAGAGAGCAAAATAGAGCATAGAAACAGAAAAACAGAGCTCATCAGAGAGGCAGCTAACAGCATCAGGGTTAGAAAGTGCTGGATCTGTTTTGTGAAGGAGCAAATCCTGTGCCTGCCAACATATAAAGCATGAGATGCAGATCAAAGGATTCTGAGCCTCATCGCTCACTACCGTGTCCAAGAGAAGGGTCCGAGTGCAATGGTCAGAGGAATGGCAACAGGTTTAGACAAAATAAGTACTTACTTTCCTGTCTGCAATGCAGCTTATTTTGACTTCCCACCCCTTGTAATATAGACACATTAGGCTGTTACTGGTAAAGGCAAAATCTGCCTTATAGACCTCACTTGCTTCAGAGAACCCTGGCCTGGGATCCATCTCATGGCATTCATGCCCCAGAATGATTCAGGGATTAGTAATAATATTGTCATCCTAGCCACCTGCATTTATGACTATGTTGGACGGGACACTGGGCAAATAATCATGGTTGAGGGGATGAGATTATTTTATAGATGGGAAATGAAGGCACCAATATGTGGGAAAGAACTGGACTTAAGCCACACCGTGTGATACAGGAAGTGCCCAAAGAAGAAGACTTAGTTCCATCGCTCTACCAGTCTCACAAAGGTCAGTGACAGGAAGCCAGCATCCTAATGCATAGCCCTCTTTTTTGAATCTTGGGCCAGATTCCCTCCTGAAGTGGACAATTCAAAACTATACATCTTGCCACTGAATCCAAATCCAGGGGATACTGTTTAAAGTGCCTTGCTCAGATAATTCCTGAGCTCTATGGATACAACTGAACACCTATAATGAAGAGGAGACCGATGCAAGTAAAAATTTCCCCAAGTGCATGTCCAAATGGGGCCCCATACCTAGGTATTAGGAGTGCTTATTCAGTACCTGCCTCCTTGCTAGTAAGTCAAACAAGTGGGAGTCATGTCAGATACAGCAGTGATTCAGACAGAAGAGGAAGCACAAATGCCTTGGAGGTTTTTGTTCCTCCATCTTGCCTGAAACAGAACTTTTATATCTCTTGCCCAAGAGACGGCACAAGCTGTTGGAAGAGACAGAGGCGTTTTTCAGACTGCAGCCACCTTCCACATTTTCGCACATGTTGTGCTGCTTCTGATGATCGCATTACTGGTGGGATCAATTCAGACTTCCCCTCATGGGCTCCATCTGTTCTGGGGAGCGGGGTTCTGGTTGTTTTTGCACATGCGCTGAAGCGTCTTAGCATTTCAGCAGCCCCATTCACTCTGCTTATCTTCCTTACATAAGAGTAGCTTTATTTACTCTTGTGTAAAGCACAGTAGGTTCTCAAACAGCAACTCTGAAGCACAGATGATAATTTATTCTGCTTGATCACTTGGCCCCCAACATTTTTAAACTGAAAACATGAAAAGGATGTGACAAAAAGAAGAAGGGTTTTCCCCACTGGGGAGAAAGGTGTGAAGGGTCAAGAGACGATCTGGTAGATTTTGCATGAGAGTAGTACCATTGGCTTCAGTATGTCTATTCTCATGTAAAGGAAGAGGGGGACATGAGCCTAGCTTTCTCAGGCTGGAGAGAGAGGCAGAGAGAGGAGACCTGACCGCACACACACACACACACGCACACACACACACACATAGACGCTCACAAGTCAGCACAAAGAGGAAGGCGCCCCCAATGGGAATGAATGCTTGTTTCAATGCTGGCACCTTTGATCACTGAAATGTTTCTCCACTGGGATGCAAATGTAAAAAAAAAACACTCAGAAGTCACCAACACAAAAAACTTAGTTCAGATTATGAGCAGAGGCCTTGTTGCAAATACATTTTGCCTTGGGAGGAAAGTGCAGGATAAACCAGTTTTATTAGGAATGGGGGAAAAACATGGAAGATATATGAGACAGAGGTGGGATGTTTACAAAGTTGTCTGAACACAAGGAAAAAACATGCTAACATTGGGAAATGCAAGTGAATTTTTTAAGGCAATGTGAACGACACCAGAGATGCAGAGGAACAGAAAGCGTGACTGACTCGGGCTTTTTGTTCCTTCCATATCAGTATCTGAGGTTACTTTGAGAGTCGTGAGCTGTGTGTGCAGTCCACACCCGGGATGAAACATGTAGCCGCTGTGCAAAACCACCGTTATGTCCTGGACGCAATTCCACAGACAACCAGGGTGCGATTCTCTATGTGTACACTTGTATGATTCTTTGATGTGACCAAACATGTAATGGCGAGACCGCATGGCCTGAAAAAGGTACAAGCTTGAGGTAAAAGAACAATAGCACCCAGGCTCCTAAAGATCCACCTATCAGGGGCTTAGCATATTCAAATGAACCAATGTAATCTCTTGTGGGAAGATTAACCTATCCCACAGTGTGGGTATGGACAGGGGCGAGGCTTTTCTGTGCATATAAACTGACCCCCGGGCCACCTCAGGCTTGTTCCTGACCTACAATAAACTTGATCATGCTGAAATTCACCCCAACGGCCTCCAGACTCCAGTACTTTTCAGCCACCATACTCTATTGTACACAGACACCACTGCATTTTCAGGCATGGCTTCTCACCTTTCTCTTTTTGAGCAAAAACACCAAACAGGAAATGCAGGAAACTCTGATGGGGAAAAGTGCAATAATACCCACAAAGGCCAAATCAGACTGAAAGGGTCTCCCTGTCATCTTGCTGGGATAGCAAATACAAGGCCTACAAAAACTCAAGTTGTAACATTAGACTCCAAGTGATGCATATCCTTATGACCTTCCACTGATAAATCTACTCAGATCTACGCTTGCAGTTTTAGACATATATAATCCTATGTCCCCTTGGTCTTCGAAACAGAAACTCCCTTCATCTAACCACCTGTCTTTCCAGTGCCATTTACCAGACATGTCCCCTGTAATGGAATCAACTAGAATTAATTCCCTATTCTTCCTGTTACTCTGATATGATACTGAAGCACACAGTATCTGCAACAGACTCTATGTGTTTAATTATCTCCACGGGGCCAAATTCTGGTACAAATTACACCAGCTCAGGTTTGAATGTGATATAGATGAGACTCCAGAATCAAATTATCCACAGGCATCTAATAAATCCCCAGCCCAAAGTTACATCTATCCATCACGTCTCTTCTGCCCCAGCCCCTTGTCCCAATCAATGCATGTAGTATAACATCATTTGCCACCCGCAGAGATTCAGTGCTTTTCAGAAAAGGTGCCTGTGGAGGAAACAGTTCCAGGTGATTCCGGGAAATGAGTCAAGCTATAAGCAACAATCATCCATCTCAGCTGTAACAAATTACAAGCACTGGGCTCCTCCCTTTGCATCCAGCAGCCAATGAGAGGGTATCCTGAGTGGCTCAGGCTATCGTCATCTCCTCATCAGCCACTCCTCCCTGAGCTTCTCTGATCAGTGATCCTGCATGCCTTGATGTGAGCTTGGTGGCCAAGGATACAGGCACTTAGCTGCAAGAGGTTGTAGGGCAATTAGCAGATCTATGAGGCTGTTTCAGTTAGGGCCACTTCCACATCTATATATCTAATAGCAAAGTCGCCCCTTCTGTGAGGATATCTAAATCTGCGCAAAGGGGGCAGTTGGGGAGCGGAAAAATCTAAAAAGTTTAAAAAACTTTTGGGGGGATATTTAAATCCCCCCCTGCGCATGCGTAGGGAACGCTCTGGGAACTGCGGCGTCCCGGCGGTTGGGAGGCATCTAAGCCTCGCTACCAGTGCCAGGGGGTGGGGAGGTGGGAGGGAGATCAGCGGGCCCGGCAAGAGCCGCTCAGGCCTCGTCGGTGCCCATGTGGGGGGAAGAAGGCTTACCTGTGGCGGCTTTCTCCTCTTCCACATGGAGCTCCCCAGCCCCCACGAGTATTGTGGTTCCCCGCCTCTTGCAGAGACAATTCCCTGTGTAGTTGATGTTGCTGCTAAATGTTAGGGGCATTCACAGAGGCAACAGAGCATCCACACAACAGTTTCCCCCACACTGTGCTTGTCTCAGCCCCCTATATGCAGCCACATTCCTTCCTCCACTGGAGGGCTGCTTTTTTAAAAAAAAGAGAATGGCTACACAACTATAAATGTTTTAATGTTATAATGACCTATAGCCACCACCTGCTAATACCTAGCCCTTTTTTATTGTGGAGGAAATGTGCAGCCTGCACTTGTCATACCAAGACAGGTTTGGCAAAGACCACAGAATAGTGGAGGAAAACCCAGAAGCAGGACAAATACAGGATGACCCCATGTGGAGGATGCTCCAGAAACCCAGGGATGCTGTCAGGAATCCAAGGCGGAGCAAAACCTCAGTGTGGAAGCATCCTAGGAAAATGGTACCAGAAGACAGTGTTAAATCTGCATCTCTGCATCTCCAATCCAAATCAGTGCCCATTGTGCCATTTTATTTATTAATTCATCTATTGAAAAGCCTTAGGAGTTCCAACCACAGAACAATGGAAAGCAGTAAGCTATACTGGGATCAAAATCAGATACTATATTCCTATTAAAAGCCTGTCCTACCAGCTCAAATGACTAAATCTATTATCTCTCCTTCCTTCCTTCCTTCCTTCCTTCCTTCCTTCCTTCCTTCCTTCCTTCCTTCCTTCCTCAAGTCACAGTTCACTTATGGTGACTCCATAGTGTTTTCAAGGCAAGGGATGTTCACAGAGATGGTTTGCCATAGCCAGCCACCGCACCACAGCCCTGGTCTTCCTTGGAGGCCTCCCATCCAATTAATGGCCAGGGCCGACCTTGATTAGCCTCTGAGATCTGATGAGATCAGGCTATCCTGGACTATCCTTCTACATATGCATTAATTTGTAAAATGAGAGTTGCCAGGGCCCAGTCCTGTCTCACAACTGAAAAGTAGTCACATTGATAAAACATGCCAAAATTTGTTATTACAAGTCAATCATAAGGAAAACACTCAACAAATGCTCCATATTTGCTTCAGTGTTCAAGGGGTATGTTCTTAGCACTTGCAAAACAGGCTCTGGGTGGACCCCTGGCTCAATTTAATCTCTGAATCCATTTCAGATCTGACTAAATTCAGATCTGACCAACCATAGCAGATTACATCTGAAAAAGCTTTTGTAGCAACATAAAAAATGACAGAAGTACAACTGAGAATTTGCAGGGGAAATGCAATTCTGACAGAAGAATATTTAACAGAATACACTCTCTGTTTTGCAACTCAGTGATATGGCAGGGGAATCAGAAAGCACAAAATTCTATATTTTTAAAAAAAGCCTCACACTCCTGCTGGACATTGTCAAGAGTTTTCTCCATCTATTGCCTTAAGATTGACAAGCCAAACAAAACAAAACAGCTTTTCCTTCAGCAACTAGCATAAATTGGTGAGTGCACCCATGTCTATTTCAGTCCTTACAAATGAGAAATGGAGTCTAAATGAAGGGGGCAGGGGAAGACTATTCTTCGTCTAATGTCTGTACTTCACTACTTTGCAGGGAAGACAGACGTGTTATGAAGGCCATACAGGGTTCCAAGTCCCATGCTTGGTTCGTAAGCCTAACGTGTGGGCAGGGTTAGCAAGGGGAAACTGACAGTTGGAAAGAAGGTACATAACCTGTAATGTAGTTATGCTCTGTGTAGCAACCAGCCTGCCATGTGCTCCCAGGTAATGGCGCCCGCCGCATGGCCAGAGCACATGGTCAGGCAGAGAGGGGAGCTTGAATCTGGAGGAACAATAGACATCCGGATTGAAAGCCTCCACCAATGTGGGACCCAGGTTCTCCCTGGGGTGCCAATGCGGTCAAAGGCTCCTCCAGGGAACCTATGACAAACATGTGCATATGTTAAGCCCCTATTAGGTCTTTTGGGTGCGGCCGGAGGTGTGGCTCCGGCCAGCATATAATGAGGGCCCTGGAGCCCTGGAAGCATGCTTGTTCTGACCATCTGCTGGGCATGCTGAATCACTCAATAAAGGCTTCATGATTTCACCGTTCCTGGTCTCCTGAGTCCAGTACTCTTCATAACCCTTCCACAGTCGTCAGATTCACCCCCACAACCTCTTTCCCAGCCATTTTCCCCACAGCTAACTCTGACCAGAAATGAATCCAGCTGGGGAGAAATGGCCCAGAGAGAGCTGTTCAAAGGACGAATTGGTAGGAAGGGAAAGGTGTTTGGAAGGGATTGCACCCAGCCCTACTTCTCCAAAACATATGACTGTAAAAGATAGTAGGATAGGAGAGGGCCAATAAGCTGAAGGTCAGTGAAGACAAGACGGAGGTGCTGGGGAACGATCAGAAAGGCGAGGACTTGTGCTTCCCCACAGGAACAGGCTCATAGCTTAGGGGGTGCTGCTGGATCCTGGCCGATAGTCAGAGGAGTGGATCTCCTTTGTGGCTTGCAGCACCTTTTCACCAGTTTCAGCTGATACACCAACAACATCCATTTTTTGAAAAGCAGAATCTGGCCATGACGATTATATCCAGGTTAGATGATTATAATACATTTTATGTGAGGCCACCTTTGAAAGCCATCCAGAAACTTCCAAATATGGCAAAACTATTGTTGGAGGCTTGATACAGAAATCATATCTCCCCTGTGCTGAAAAATCAGCACTGGATGCCTGTCTGTTTTGGGGTACAATTTATCTTTAAACATACACCCAAAAGGAGTAAGTCCTTAGTTATATCCCAGTTGTCTGTAGTAGACAGTTGTCCCCAAACTAGGTAAACTTTTTAGATATCACACATCAGGGCCCCCCAAAGTGGTACCCCCTGGGCTCCATGGCACCCATCGACACCTTTCCTGGCACCCACCAAATGTTTTTAGAAAGTGGGTAGGGCCAAGTGGAGCTCTTGCCCAGCAGGGTTTCTGATTGGTCACTGGAAACATGATTGGCTATATATGTTATAACAACACTGATTCAGCTGCAATTGCCACCATAGTGTTGGTTTTATTCTCTCACTCCTCTTTCCTAGTGCATTTTTAAAATTACCCCCTCTTCTCCCCTGCACATCAGCTTCCTATGTGTGGCTGGTTTTGCCTCCACTGGCAGCCATATAGTTGCGCCCACCACCCTATGTCAGAATTTCAAAGGTGCCTGCAGGCTCCAGAAGAGGTGGGGATTCCTGGCCTTCACTTTAGGCAGTTTCACATGTTTCAGTAAGAAGTGGATTTGAGCCTTTAATATGCTTCTTGCATCACTTCCAATAAACTATGAAAATTGCAAGAGTGAAATAAAAAGAAAAATCAAACACACACTGCAGCCAATGGACATTTTACTATACTGAAACAAAGCCGATCTCATCCTTATGTGCGACGATGATCCTAGTCAAACAATTTCTTCAACAAGCATGAGCCTTTCTGAAGTCCCCACCACCACTATCAGTCTGCCCTAGCTACCTTTTCAACTTTGGCTCAGCCCAATTCAGACTTCTCACAATGTTATCTCTGGTATTTCCTCCCTCCTATCAATACTTAAATACATAGGTACATTTTGAGCAATGATGTGTGGTAGGAAAAAGAATATTAAAGCAGCAGGCTTTTTTTGTGGAAGTAAGCGTCAGTACTAGATTTCCAAGGGGCCAATGTAAAAAAAAAATGTATAAAGCTCTTTTATAGACAACAGTGAGTGGAGCTGGCTTTCAAAGGCAATCCAGTCTGCAGTCCTTGCCTGATCCCAGCAAATAAAAGCCTTATAACAGACTCAGACACAGGCTGTTTCCACACTGGCTAATTGGTATGGATTCTGAGCTATTGGGAAGCAAGGTTTTTTGCACCACCCTTCCATCTTTTACCCAACTGTTCTGGATTCTCACCACCACCCCACCACCCCCAAACTTCCTTTACTACAATCTTTTTGGAAAGATCACAGTAAAACTGTGGTAGCTTCAACAAGGCTACCTCCCACCCACTGATGGATGTTGCATGATGGCCTTCAAAGTGGTATTTGCAGAACTGTCCCACAGATGCTAAGATGTGAGAAGGGAACACTTTGAACTGGCTGTCAGAGCAAACTCTAGGTGTGATGGAGACAAATATTGAGGTCACGGTGGAGCTGGAATTCACCCAATAAATCCAATTTCTAAATACAGCCAGGGAGTAGAGTATGGCCAGCATTCTCAGTACAGGAGATTCTTTCCTAGAGACAGAATACATCTCTAGACCATGGCTGGTCACCTGGCAGGCATAAAAGCAGACGTTCTTCAGACTGAACTCAGTGACATCAATATGGAAATGTATCCATGGATGCAACTTCTCCAAGAAAAAAGAGCTTTAAAAAAACTATACAAACTTAAAATAGAATACAGCGGGGGGGGGGGGGGGGGGAAGCAGGCAGCAATACATTGTACTCTGCGGTGAGGGTAAATGACATCTAACTGTCATATTTTTTTCTCTCTTCCCACCTCCCCTTTTGTATCTTTTCCCCTTTTTGCAGTATTTAAAAATATCCCCTCCTCTTTGTTGACTTGTAATCAAGGACAAATGGACCAGTGGACAATACGCTTTGAAGATTTTAATTGTGCCTCAGAATAACAAAACAAAACAGCATTAAGCGCCTCTGTAGAAGCTACTTGGATGTGTGGCTTACTTCTGTATTGTCCGTTCACCCTTTATGAACAATAAGCCATCCCACACATTTTCCTCACAAGGTGAATCGTGTTCTCATATGGTATGATCATTCAGACTCCTTCTTTGCTATAGTTTCCCCACAATTCCTTGAAAGCATAAAGTGGTTGCAACAAAATGCATACACTGAAGCTTCTTTCCAGCAAACATGTTGGCACCTAAACAAAGTGGTGGAGGGATTCTGTTCTGGCAATGTTTCCACAAACCAATTTCTCCCCCCACTTGGTGGCAGAAAGTGCCATCATGTCACAGACCACTAGATCCCCTTCTAGGCCTGATTTATATGTTACTACTGCAGCAACGGAGCTGCTTCCCTGGTTCATGCCCATAAGATCTGTAAAATATTGCCATGTGGCAACACTGGTTTGGGGAAGGGATCATACCATTTGCACAGCCTGACTGGTTCACATTTTTATTTTAACAAGGAGGTAATAGAATATATCCTTTTTTATCCTGTTCCTGAATCATTTGCTCAGGGAGGGGCTGTGGCTCAGTTGAAGAGCACTTTCTCTGCGTGCCAAAGGTCCCCAGTTCAACCCCCAGCATCTCTAGTGAAAAGGATGAGATAGAAGGTGATGGGGAAGGCCTCTGCCTGGGGTCCAAATTACAGATTCCATCTATCACATAATGGCCATGAGGGCCTGCATCAGATGTTTCCCACGGGAATTTCATTCTGAAGTACTGCAGGGACTAATTTGGGCTGGGACCATGATATGAGGGAGGAGTTCTCCTGCCTTCCCCCTGCACTATTTTCCCAACCCAAAATGCCCCCTGGGGCATTATTTGCTGCACATGTACTGAATGCTTACAGATCAGCAGTAGTTTCATACACATTTATATAACAGGGTCCCCCACTTTGGGTGAATGCATGAACATTACTGTTTTGCATGTAAACTGTGGCCCGCAAGGGTAAAAAGCAGCCATTCTCAGCAAGAAAAAAAAGATATAAGAAAGTGTTAAGTAGGTCCTCTTCTTCCTGCATTGGTCTACCCTTCCAAATTGCAGCCCGCACCAAACCACAAAATGACTTGTAATATGCCACGCTACACAAATTTAAAACAAGGTAAAGGGTGAAATTATAGCACACAAGTGGAGACCCACAAGAAACTTGCAGGATGTTATCCTATTCCTCACACCTTTGCTTCCTCCTCTCCCCCTACTTCTCTCACACTATTTCTCCCCTCTACCCCCCTTTTCTTTCTATCTCTCCTCCATGCATGTGACTTCCTCTCTCTTTCTGACCCATCATCATTCTTTGTTTTTCTGCCTCCCCACCTCATCACTCTTTCTCTCTTTCTGCCCCCCACCCCATCACTCTCTCTTTCTGCCCCCATCACTCTCCCCGCCTCCTGCCTGCTTCCTCCCCCACCCCACACAGCAGCAGCAGTGAGTGGCGGTACTCCCAGCCACCCACCTGCTTCCTCTCCCCCCACAGCAGCAGTGGCAGCGCTCTGGGAATCACAACGGATCTCCCAGCTACAGAGATCAATTCACCTCAGGGCTGCCTGCTCCTGGTTGGGAAATTCCTGGAGATTTGGGGGTGGAGCCTTGGGAGAGTGAGGCTTGGGGAGGCAAGCAGCTGCAGCAGGGTATAATGCCATAGAGTCAAAGCAGCCATTTTATCTAGGGGAACTGATCTCTGTTACCTGGACAGCAGTTGTAATTCTGGGTGATCTCCAGCCCTCACCTGGAGGCTGGCAATGGTAGTTCTCATGGAGGAAATGGCTGGTTTGAAGGATGGAGGAAATGGCATTATACCGGTCTGAAGTTCTTCCCCCTCCTCAAATCCTACCCTCTCCAAGCTCTACCCCTCAAATGCCCAGGAATTTCCCCACTTGGAGCTGGCAACCCTATTTCCTTCCCACCCAATAGCCAACCTACCTTTATCTGCCTTTCTTTCTTCAGCTCTCTGTCTCCCCTCCCCTCCCCCTCAACCTCTACCCAGGAAAATTACAGTCTTTCTCCACAGTGGAGACCAAAGTAGCTTACATTATTATGTCCTCCTTGTTGTCTGCACAACAACCCTGTGAGGTTGGTTAGGCTGAAAGTATGTGACTGGTTCAAAATCTCCCAGTCAGCTTCCGCTGCAAGCTGGGGATCTGAACCTGGGTCTTGCAGACCCTACTTTGAAGCTCTAACTGCTGCACCTCACTGGCTTTCATAGGGTGGCTGCTGATGAACAGTGGCAAGCAGCCAGGCCTAGTTGAGTCATGCAAATCAGGGGGGACCTGGCAACCCTAGACTGCTGCCAGGCCTAGGGTTGCCAACCTCCAAGTGGGACCTGGAGGGAACCTGGAGACCCCCCAGAATTACAACTGGACTCTAGACAGCAGAGAGAAAATGGCTGCTTTGGAGGGCGGACTCTCTGGCATTATACCCAGCCGAGGCCTCTCCCTTCCCCAAATCCCGCCCTCCTGAGAGTCTACCACAAAACCTCTAGGAATTCCCCATCCTGGCACTGGCAACACTTGTCAGGCCTGGCCCCAAGGTTCCCTCCCTCCCTCAAAGGCCAAAAGAGGCCTGGAAAGCGCCCTTCCCCCACCCTTTCACTGACAGAGCCAGTTAGAAGGGCCACCCCCCACATTCTAATCTCTCACCATTGATGCCTGGAGTTAGGCCATTTCAAAAGGTTTTGGGGGGAATTCAACCTTCCCTGAGGGTTTTTTTTTCTTTATTTTTTGGATTTTTCTGCAGACCCGGGAAGGCCCTTGAGACTGTAGAAAGAGCTGCTGGGGGAGAGTCAGCCCTCTGTTGGCAGAAATAAGTATCTGCACAAAAAAACCCCTCTGGGAAATAGTATAAAGATGTTCCTCAACAACTTCAACAAAAGCATATAATACTGTTTGCCATTGCTCATAAGAATGGAACCAAGGATTTGCCAAACTGAAATAGCCATTTGAGATAATATGTTGATACTTAAGTCAGAAGTGACCACTGAAATCCTGCAGTCTGAATCCCTGAAGAGCTCAGGTGTCACATCTCTGGCAAGGTAAATGCAGAACTGTAATAAGACACACCAGGGGACATTTAAAGAGCCAATAAGAAGCTTTTCTAAATGTAACTACATTCAGCATGCAGTCCTAAGCAAAGTTACACCTTTCTGTCCAATGAAATCAATGGTTTTATAAGGGTGTAACTCTGTTTAGGATTGCACTGTAGAAGTAGGGTGTCAGGTGGGAATCTTGTGGAATCATTAGATCATCAAGGTATATGAAGAAGAACCAATGACATCAAAGCCATGGAAGGCAAGCTATATGAAACTTATGTGTATATTGTGAAGAAATTAGCAGTGCACATCAAGTGTGTGCATCATGTGTAATTCACATCCACCTTGCATAGGCCTGGTGTTAATCCACAACAGCAACCTACAGGAGCCAGTGCAAGTCCGACATAGCCAGACATCATGATGCAATCCATGGCTTTTGGACAGAAACATTAATTCTTGCCGAGGTGCTGGAGCTCTTTTTCTTTTCCTTTAATTTTTCACAGCTGTAAAAGTGCAGCATCACTACTCTCTGCTAACAGAAATAAATACGGAAAAGTAGAAGGTCTATGCAGTTGCATAATCCTATGCAAAATGAAGGATTTCGAAAGAAAGTGAAAATCATGGCCAGTCATTTCAAGGGGCACTTACCCCAGAACAATCTTACTGAATGTGGACACAGGATGTAATACAACTTTTGAGGAGCTCATGACCTAATTCATATAATCACAGCAGCAAATCAAAAGCAGTTAATGAATATTGTATCAAATGGAAGGAAGTTTAATTAGCATGCAGATTTGCCTTCAAAAACTGTAGTTTGGATAAGGGTAATAAATCTGAATAGATTTTTTAGAAACATCACAAATTGATGTGTGAGTAAAAGTTTAAATTGATAAAAAGAAAGCTGCCTGAAGGACAATATGGCAGCCAGCCAAGAGTTTTGAAGGATTCCATACAATAATGCTGAACTAATCAAGGTATGTCAAATACCACCAAAGTCAGACTTTTAAACAGATGGCTGGAAAAGAGCTAACATAAACGTAGATTGATCTTGGACACTACAATCCAGTAAGCCTGATCTGCCATCTTCAGTTCCAAATAGCTTTACAGCTGCCGACATGAAAGCTTTTGACTGGCTTGAGATGAAACAGGCCCAGTTAGTCCTCCTTTGCTAATGTAATCCCTCCCTTCCACTGGGATATGCTAACAACTGATAACTAACTGCAAACCAAAGGTCTTAGGTTTAAGGTAGTGGAACAGGTTCCGTAGACACACCATGTGCAGTCTGTGTAGACCTGTGGCATACACAGATTGAACAAAAAGCCCTGCCCACTAAATCACATTATACTTCACAGCAATCCCATTCTTCCCTTCCTGTACTGCAGCTTTGAAGAAGAAAATTGTTTAATGTGTAGACTCTTAGATTCTGATCAGTGGTCAATCAAACTTTTAATTAAGCAGACTACAATACAGTGAAGAGACCCAGCCAAGAACGACCGATAACACTCACAGCAAGTGACAGATCATGCCTGGAAACATTTAAATGAGTCAAGGCAGATATGAAAGGCTGTCATCCCTGCTGTAGAGAGGCTGGAGAGGATTGAGCTGTAGAGAAGGCCAACTTTCCCAAGGGAGACTACGGCAAAATGTAAGGAGCCCAGTTCCTCTTGAACTTCTTAAGCTTCCTGCCTTAATTCGTTCTTTTTCTCAGTATACTTAATAAAACATGGTTGAGCAGGCACACTAGTGTGCTGAAGTTAATCAAGGAATTTGTCTCAGAAAAGACTTGGAAGAAGGTTTTGCAGCAAAGAGAGGCAGCTGTGAACAAATAGTTTGTTCAATCTACCCTCATATACCAAACAAGCAAAAGACAGCAAACTAACAGAATAGTTCAAGAAGTAATAGTTCTATGTTTAGTATGGAGTACTGAGAAACAATTCACTAACCTACAAACCAGCCACTAACTCCAATGATGTCAATGATCATTAACTGACGCCAGAGAAGGAAATAGTCTCTGGCTCCTGAGAGCTTTCAAAGGAGAATCAGATTGACAGAAACATGAAAACTTTCAGCCTCATTGCTGTGAAGCTGAAAAATTCTAGTTAGTTTCCACACTGTGTTCTCAACAGCAGCAGCAGTGGGAACCCTCCACTCGCAGATTCAAGGCAGTCAACCACTTCCCCCCCTTTTGCTTTGCATTCACACCTGATGCGGCGCTGAAAGCTTAAACTGCTTCACATTGGCTTGGAAAATGCTTCCATTGCACTGGATACATGTGCCATACTGCAGGAAGCACATCACTATTTTAAAATGACACCTAATCTCATATGTATACATATACAAGTGGAACCCCGCAAGAAACTTGCGGGATGGTTGTCCCATTCCTCACACCTTTACTTCCTCCTCTCTCCCCCTACCTCTCTCACACTATTTCTCCCCTCTGCCCCCCTTTTCTTCCTCTCTATTTCTCCTCCATGCATGTGACTTCCTTTCTCTTTCTGACCTGTCATGTCTATTTGTTTTTCTGACTCCCAACCTCATCACTCTTTCTCTCTTTCTGCCCCCTCCCATCACTCTCTTTCCACCCCCATCACTCTCCCAGCCTCCTGCCTGAGTACTCCCAGCCACCCACTTGCTCCCCCCCCCCCCCCCCCCCGCAGCAGTGGTAGTACTCTGGGAATCACAACAGATCTCCCAGCTACAGAGATCAATTCACCTTAGGGCTCTCAGCTCCAGGCTGGGAAATTCCTTGAGATTTGGAGGTGGAGCCTTGAGACAGTGAGGACTGGGGAGGCAAGCAGCCTCAGCAGGGTATAATGCCATAGACTCAACCCTCCAAAGCAGTCATTTTATCCAGGGAAACTAATCTCTGTCACCTGGACAACAGTTGTAATTCTGGAGGCTGGCAATGGTAGTTCTCATGAAGGAAATGCCTGGTTTGGAGGGTAGGGTCTATGGCATTACACCAGTCTGAAGTTCCTCCCCTACTCAAATCCCACCCCTCAAATGCCCAGGAATTTCCCAACCTGGAGTTGACAACCCTATTTCCTTCCCACCCAACAGCCAACCTAGCTTTATCTGCCTCTCTGTCTTCAGCTTTCCATCTCCACCCCCCTCCCCCACAGCCTCTATCTAGGAAAATTACAGTCTTTCTCCATAGTGGAGTCCAAAGCAGCTGACATTATTTTCTCCTCCTTTTTATCTGCACAACTACCCTGTGAGGTTGGTTAGGCTGAAAGTATGTAGGGTTGCCAAGTCTCCTGGGAGGATGAGGAAACTCCCACTCCAGGGGCCGGTTGCCCACCAGCTGGGATTAGGCCGCCGGGGGAACCCCACCCCCAAATTGCCAGGGTGAGGAGACGTGCCCGGCACAATGACATCACCTGGAGGTGACGTCATCGCATTGGGCACATTTTTGGGGGGATGCTCTGTAATTCGAGGGAAAACTCTATGGTTTCCCCTCGCATTACTGAGGTCCCGCCCCCAAAGTGCCTGACGCAATGATGTCACTTCCGGGTGATGTCATCGCGGTGCGCGTGCTTTGCATGCATGCCAGGACTCTCCCGGACTGGCATGGACTCCCCCCCACTAAAGAAACGATAGGTACTTAGCACCCTAAAAGTATGTGACTGGTCCAAAATCACCCAGCCAGCTTCCACCGCAAGATGGGGATCTGAACCTGGGTCTCGCAGACCCTACTTTGAAGCTCTAATTGCTGTACCTCACTGGCTTTCATAGGGTGGCTGCTGATGAACAGTAGCAAGCATCTGGGCCTAGTTGAGTCATGCAAGTCAGGGGGGACCTGGCAACCCTAGACTCCTGCCAGGCCTAGGGTTGCCAACCTCCAAGTGGGGCCTGGAGACCCTCCTCAGAATTACGCCTGGAATCTAGACAGCAGAGGTCTGTCTCCCAGGAGAAAATGGCTGCTTTGGAGGGTAGACTCTGTGGCATTATACCCAGCTGAGGCCTCTCCCTTCCCCAAAACCAGCTTTCCTTAGAGTTCACCACAAAATCTCTAGGAATTCCCCAGCCTGGCACTGACAGCCCTTGTCAGGCCTGGCCCCAAGGCTCCCTCCCTCAAAGGCCAAAAGAGGCCTGGAAAGAGCCCTTCCCCCTTCCTTTTACTAAGGCTGTTTTTACATCTGACTTTCCCGCTGGAATCATTCGAGTTCCAAAAAACCCTGCCCATACTTCTGTGCGGTGTGAAACCGTGCTGCCACTGAAATGTCCACATCTACTAATTGCCTTCCTGTGGTCAAGCTAGTATGCAACCAGCTTCATTCTGCTTTAAACAATTGCTGTTGATTAGTGCACTTAGACCCCCTGGAATGAAATTTCACACCACTGTGAAATCAGCACAGGAAAAGACAGCAGTCAAACTACTTTAGAGGGGAGGTGTAAAATGACCCTAACAGAGCCAGTTAGAAGCTCCCCCCCCCCCCCCGAACATTCTAATCTCTCACCCTTGATGCCTGAAGTACATCCCTGCAGAGGCCATTTCAAAAGGTATTGGGGGGGACACAACCATCCCTGAAAGGATTTTTTTTTTACTTTTTGGATTTTTCTGCAAACCTTGAAAGGCCCCTGATTACGTAGGAAAAGCTGTTGGGGGAGAGTGAGCCCTCTGTTGGTGGAAATAAGTATCCGCACAGAAATCACACAGTGGCTTTTAGATATATAGATATGTATATACATACACATATATTTATATATATATATATATGTGTGTGTGTGTGTGTGTGTATGTATGTGTGTGTATATATATATATATATATATATATATATATATATATATATATATATATATAAATTATGTTTCCACTGTATCCAGCATCAAGTCAATAATGTACTCAAAATTACATTTTAACAGTGTTACATAAAGTTCATTTCTGGAAATCAAACATTAATAGCACCAAAACCGTCTGGTGCAATTTTACTATATCAAATGTCACAATCCATGTTAAAATGAATGGGATCTTCGTATGACTACAGTCTACCTCTTGCACAGTTCTCATTTGTTTCTGTGAAACTAGAATTTTTACTGTCCAATTCCTATCTGTTGTCATTGCATTTCCATGATTACACAAAAAAGAAGAAGCCAAAAACCATAGGTATAAACTCTGGTTTCAGCCTAGTAACTGCCAGAAAGCCAAACCCAGGACATTCAACATTGGATGTTCCACAGTAGTAGCATGAGTCATTCATGCTTTATTCCCCCCATTTTTCTTGATAATGTCCAAAGGGTGAGGATGCACCTATCTTCCACAGGCAGATGTACATTCTTTTTCTCTGTAGGGAGAACACACATTTCCCCATGAGGAAAAAAAAAAGCATCTTTCCTAATTGGAAGTGTGAGGAAAAGATGCGTGAGGCATTACCACTTCCATTCTCAAAAACATCCAAAGCATCTTTATAGCTAATACAGGACAATGCTCCTCACTTTTTACAAGATGTAGGTCAGGTCCAGGAGAGAAACCAAGGGACCAGGAGCTCTTTCTGGTACTTCCAGATTCTTTTGCAAGCTACTCTGACTGTTCACTGAAACGGCTGGAGCGTTCATTTTACATAACATATGATCTGTTTTTCTATAAGAAACTTGGGTGAAGCTGGGTGTGATGTCATTGTCAGAGTGTTAGACGCAGGTTCACATTCCCTCTCAGTCCTGAAGCTTGCCAGGTGACCTTGGGCCAGTCACACTCTCTTACTCTCTTATTCTCTTACTCTCTCTCTCAGCCTAACCCACCCTCACATCAGGGGCAGACTGGGAAACATCAACAGCCCTAAAAAGGGCCCTGCCACTGGCCCACCAACAACAAAAGAGGGGGAAGCAGCAAACATCAGCTCACTCACCAGCGCAGCTGCTTGCCCACCCCACACAGGGCCTGTGCAGCTAGATCACTTGCCACTGCCACAGTTCACCCACCCCACTCAAGTTTAGGGCTGTCAGCTCACCAGAGTGGCAGCTGCAATGGCCACCAGCTCACCCCAATGGCGGCAGTGAGGGCTGCTCCTCACTTGGGCTGGGCTGGCCCCGGTGGAGGGAGGTGGCCCCCAGGCCATTAGCCCAATGGATCTGTCCCAGTGGCCAGTCTGCCCCTGCCTCACATATTTGTTGTGAGGATAAAATGAGAGGAAGAACCATGTATGCTGCTCTGAGCTTCTTGGAGGGAAGGCTGGACAAATGCTGAACAGACAGAAAGACGGTGGGGAGATGGGGAGATATAAGCTCTATCAGTTCCCTGAACCCACCTCTCTAGCAACGGGTCGATGGGTAGCCTTCTGGTGAAAGGGAAGCAGCAAAAAGCATTTCCAAGTCACATTTCTATCTAGCAGTAATGACATAAGCAGAAAAGGTTCCTACAACCTTCCTCCACACTTTCTCAGCATGAACCACAGGGTCTCAAGGAGTACAGCAGAAGTCTTTTCCAAATCCAGTAGCTCTGATCTTAGTTAGACCTTGAAACTCATGGATTTGATTTGTTTTAAGCTCTGGAGAAGCTCATTCTAACAGACAACCCCAACTCATGTATATTACACAAAACGTGCAGAAATTCCAGATAGGGTAACCATTTCATGCACACCAATATCAAGGCAGAATCAAAAACATACAATCCTGCAGATGAAACTGCTTTCAGAAGGCGAATCTGTCCCCTGATCATTACCAAACTTTATATTTCTGGTAAGAACATTTCTAAAGCAATGTGTGTGTCCTTTACTATTCATTAGATAAAGGTTCCTCAAGTTGGCAAGCAGGGAACAATAGGAATTCTGATCCTTTCCACACACATATTTACCATGCTCAAACCATTCTCACTCTACTAAACATCGCTGCCATGGGTAGAATGGGGCCAAGATTATTTTCCCAAATCTAGCCCTATTCGCCCTTCATGGCCCAGAAGCAGCCAGCGTTAAAAAGGGGGATGGATTGTGGCTGCGGTCACACGGCCCTTAAATGCGGGAGGAAGGGCTACTTCCTCCCGCATTTAAAGGGGCCGACCACCCGGCCCACCCCAAGTCCTGCGCTGAAGCGGGCTCAAATGCGGGTTCCTCCCGCATTTTCTGACCCCGGGGAAATCAACAGTTTTCCCGGGTGTTGCGGGAGGAACCCGCATTTGAGGTATCTGGACAGCCCTCTCTGGTGGCAATCATTGCAAGAGCAGGGCTGTCCAGATAGTCCCACCGGCCATTTCCCCCCCCCCCTTTTACACTTGAGCACTTGGCCACTCAAGCGCCCAAGTGTAAAAGAAGGGGGGGGACCCAAACTCACCAGATGGCTGGCGGGTCCTTGGCCGCCACCGCCGCTGCCTCTTCCGCGGCCGCCGCCGTTCCCGCCTCTTCAGCGGCGGCCACCATTTCCACTGACGACGCAGCCGCCGATGCTTCCACTGCCGCTGCCTCTTCAGCGGCCACCTCTTCAGCGGCCGCCGCCGCTGTTCCCACCGCCACCGCAGCCGCTTCTGCTGCCGCAGGGGTTGGGATGTGTAGACATCCCAACCCGAGGTAGAAAAATGTGGCCCCTTTAAATCCGGGAGCCCTCCCGGATTTAAAGAGGCCTTGTGACCGCGGTCTGTGTCCCTTCCCCTGGATCTAGTTCTTGATGCTGGGGGGGCGGGCCCCCCCCCACAGAATCCACCTTCAGGAGGGCGAGATAATGGGACACAGCGCCCTAGTTTGCATCTCTCCTGCTGCCATGTCTTGTTGCGACAGATACCACCCCATCCACGCAAATTTTGACTCCTGATTGGCTGGGGGAGGGGGAGAGAAGAACCAGCACCTCTTAGAAGGCCAGATCTGGTCCAAGAGTTTTCCAGTCGCTTGCATGTGTTCTACAAGGTGATGAAATGCTGGGAGACCATGCAAGCATGCTGGATACACAGTGTAGCAAAGGGAGAGAATCTTGAGTGCTGGCTATTTTAGATACAGATGATGGCTGCAATTTCCATTCAGAATGGCTGGGATCCAGTGAGGCAACCTTCTGTGCCTGCAGAGCTCCACAAACCATAGCTGGGTAGAAGGGCCGTATATTGGCTGGGCTCTGGATTCTGGCCATTGCCTATGAAACCTTTATTATGTTATCTATATTCACAACCTCACCATCTGAAGTTTCCCATTATTAGTCCAGTTTTACAAGTGGAAAACTGAGAAGGCCCCAAATAATCCAGTGAGACTACTGCTAGACTGACAACAAACGGAGTAAAACCCAACACTGCATCTATGGGGGTCACACTCACTCTGACCACCAACAAAATCCCAAATTATATTGCTTGACCCTTCCTAATACAAAGATACAATACAAATTCATGAGAAAGAATGTGTGAGATTAACATACTTTTTCAATTTAGTCTCAGAATCTGTAATGAACTACATTGCATGGAAAGAAACCGAGCAGTTACTCCACCCATCTATCTAACACATCTACCCATCCATAATACAATTTTCCTCAGCACCTGTTTTTATTAACATCTAAAGCTTCAGTGCGCATGCTCAGTGATCCCCCCCCCCCTTTAAGGTAAACAGCTAGACCCCTTAGAATGTTAAAGAAATCAAACCCAAACACCTACAAACCGTTTTTCTATGACAGGGAAAGAACCAGCAATAAACGGGAGTGATCTAATTTACACCAGTATTAACCCATTGGTCCCAGTAGACTTGCTCTGGCTTCACCTTCAGGTAAGGAAAATGTAAATTTCCTCCCTCAAACTGACAACCAAACTGAACAAACGCATATCCATTCGATTGCAAGCTAGCTGTAGGAAATACAACTGTACTTCCAGAATGATGTTTCCCATGCACACACCCAGCACCCTTATTCCACGATCCTCCAGGCATGAAAAGACATCTGATCATCTTCTTACTCTCAGCACTAAACTTTTCTCAGCAGAGAAGGAACAGTTTGTGGTTGATGTAAACCAGGAGAACCAAAGACAGATAAGCACAGCACAGTTCAATAACCAACAGCATGCGGCATCTTCAGATAAAGAGTAGCTATACAAACTGTCACAAGAAGAAGCAAGACTTTTACATACCGAGTTGAAGTGATGGATGCAGAAGCTGGAAGTCTTGCATTTTCTTCACCAGCAGAGGAAATCCCATACGTAAAACCCAGCAGGAGTAGCTGGACCCATAATTTCCTCTGTACTATCCCCACCCTACACATCAAGGGAAACTGCTCTCTGTCTACACTCTCTGGACCCATTTGGAAATTTAAGCTCACAAACTCCTCCAATCTTGTAAAGTTTAAATGAGCAGGAGCATTATTTCCTGGTACGAGGCATTGAAAATGGGGAGAAGGAGAGGAAATTCTGATTCTGTGGGCTGTATTTTTAGTCCAGATTCACATCTTGGTCTCTTCTTGATTCCCTACAGTTTGGACTCCATTTGGGGGCTACATTTACTTCTCAAGGCCTCTGTTAGGCCTCTTTCTGTTTACTATGTACCTCTTTTGGAAATGAAGCTGATGTTGGTGCTTATCTCAAATTGAGATTCCTTACTGACAGTGGCCCTCTTTTCTTTCTTTCTTTTGCACAACCGGCAGATACCATACCAAAAAGTTCAGTTCTCCGTACCACACCTATAGGGAACAAGCTGAATGCTGGTTGCCCAAAATCTGTTAGCCCCGTCTGAGGAAGGGGAAATGAGGACACATCTAACAAATGCAGTCTCCAAAGCTCTCATCTGGGGAAAATAAAAACGGATGCTCTCTGGCCTGCCCACCCCCCAATCCCACCCTTTGCACAGATTGAAAGACAAACAGCTCCAAAGGAAAACTAGCTGACAGGCAACAGAGGCAAAGGGATGGAAGGAAGCAATGAAGAAAGCAGCAAATTCATGGGTTCTTGAGAGAATGCTGACCGTTGCACAGGATCATTCACCATAAGGCAACAGACAAATTAAAGTGGTGGAGAGTACACACAGCACAGAGGCATACATGGAAAGCACATAGACTCAGAAGTAAGAGTTGCAGGAGAAGAAGGAGAGGGAGGAGAAGAATGCATTAGGAGCAAAGAGACATCGACAGAAGGTAAAAGGAGTACAGTTGTGTGGATTAGGGTCAAGGGTTGCATTCATGTATTTGAGAAGGGGTTTGAGAGATTTGTGTGGGCAATAAATCTGCCTTAGCAGAGGTAGAATGACTAGCCAGTAAAAACATGCAGAAGCAATACAGACGTGCTACATTAATGGTAGGCATATGCAATTCTGGGTAGGAATGCTGGGAAGGGGTATGTGCAGGTGGGGCATCATGCATAAGGTGGGCCAAACATGCAGGAATCAAACTGGGACACATGCTTTAACTCTGCTCTTTCCCACATTTGATGTGCTGCTGAGGCCTAAGTGCTGATACTTGGGATCCCCCATAGAAAGGATATGGCCATTCGGTGATCTTTTTGGCGTATTTCCTCACCACGTTGTCCTCACTGAAGAGGAAGAGGGAGCGGTTGACAGTCAAGCAGCTCTGCCGAACAGGAATGGGGTTGTAGAGTGCCATGGTACGGGCTCGCTGGGCCATCGACTGTTTGTATATCCTCTGGGCCCCCGGGGGACCACCTTGCCGGACGCCCCCAGCACCCCGGCCGCCTCCACCGCTTGCTGTTCCAGAGCCAGCTCCCCCTGAACCTCCTGCCCCATAGCGGGCTGGCACTTCATCTCCAAACCGAGCCATCCTGCAAAGAGCAAAGGGCCGGGGGTTACGCCGCTGAGGATGCTGCCGGAGAGAAGAAGCTCATCACATCCCATCGGCTGCTGTAGGATGCTGCTAGGGGAGCTTGCAGCAGAGGGGGGGGGGCACTCAGGCTGGAGCACGGCCAGGGAAAGCGGCAGAAATCCTGGGCATGGTCACTCTCACCTCCCTTTGCAGGGTGGAAGCGATGAAGAAATCTTCCACCCTCTACCCAAAATGTTGCAATGATTGGGGGGGGGGGGAGACACACCCCACAAGAAAACAACAACAAAAAATCCCCCAAAATTGTAGAATTGAAATGGGGGAGGGGAGACCAATGCACCAATCTGCCCCTAAAGTGAACTGCAATGAAAAAGATTCAATGCACCATCAGTTAAAAATGTTTCAGTTTTTAAAAAAATAAAGAAATACATTGCCCCTGGGAGGAGGGGGGTATGATAATTAAATGTAGCAACAGCAGCACCTCCTCCCCACTGAGGGGGGAAAATGCAATTAAAGAAATCGAATGCACCAATTCCTCGCCTCTAGCACTCTTCTCAAAGCCGGAAGGGAAGGGAAGGGAAATAAAAATAAAAAATAAAAAGACGCCATCAAAATGAGGTTCTCTGTCTCAGGATTTTCAATGCAGTTTGGTGGCTGAGATGCAGGCTTCTTCAGTGCTGGGCAGCTTGGTAAAAAAATTTCCACTCGCAAGAAATTTTTTTTTTCTCTTCTAAGATTTATGAGATCACTACATGCCCTCCCGTCTCACAAATAAAGTACTGCACCGATGAGGAAAAACAATGAGAAATTTACCAAAAAAGAAGGCAGAAAAATCACCCACACTAAAACACACACACACACACTCCCCAATCAAAACAAAATCCCCCCTCCCAAGGTTTTTTTCACTGGAGCTTCATCCTGTCGTCTTCAACCGTGTCCAAGATCTGAAAGGAAAAGGCGTTTGGGCTCTCCTTGAGCTTCTGGAGCCGCAGATGTTTCCCCCCTCTTGCTATCCAGCAGTCTCTCTTTCAGCCTTTTTATTCAGTGTGATTGCGTGTATGAGTGTGTGTGAGACACAGAGCAACGTGTGTGTGTGTGTGTGCGTGCGTGCATATGTCAGTTTTGCCTCATCTTGGAGTTGAATGCAGCAAAGAAATCCTGTAAAATCCAAAAATGAAAGAGAAAAGAGAAGTAGTTGCCATCCACCATCTACTCATAAGGGTTCCCTGGTAGCTGCAATGTCTAGTATTTTTTTCCTGCCCTGTATTCCTCCACCTCCTCCTCCTCCTCCTCCTCTTGGGTAAGCTAAAATAAGACTGGTGTGAGGGAGGGAGGGAGGGAGGCAGGCAGGCAGGCAGGGAGAGAAAATTGAAAAAAAAAGGAAAGAAAAGGTCTGATTCACTGGCAGGTTGAGCTTTAATGTGCAGCAGTGGATCGATTTAATGCAAGCACAGAGCATCCCAAAGCCTCCGCCAGGCTTGGCACATGATGGCCTAGAACCAATAGCAGGGGCTACAGCCCAACCAAACCCAGATGGGTTTTTACAGAGAGAAGGACACAGAGAGAGAGGGAGAGAGATCTTGATGGGGTAGGGAAAACCTGCATACAAATTGCATCTCTCAGCAGTCCACACCCCAGCAGATTAGACCGATGTCAATTCTCTCCTGTAAATTCAGGTGTGTGTGTGGGGGGGGGGGGGGGTTCTCCCCGGTTGGAAAGCAGCAGCGCAAGCATAACCCCTAAGATGCCTTCATTTGGAATTTAAAAATCAGGTCAAATTAGGCTTGACTTTAGATCAGTTTTTCTAATGAAGCAGTGGGCAATTTGCAAGACTGGTGAGATGCCAGGAGGATGTGGTATGGAAGAGGTGATGCTCCTGGAGTAACCTGGAGATGGTATGTACATGTTTATGGAGGGTAAGTGTAAATGTACATGCAATCATCAGCAAACACTTGAAAGCGTACACAAATATGAAACCACAGGAATGAACAGAGGTGGGTGTACATACTGGCCCGCATGTATGGCACAGAACTGCAAAGTACATGTATTGCCACTGCCAGTGTGTGTCTTTGTGGACATAAGAGCTGAGATATTGAAACTGACACACCACGTTTAAAAATAGTTGTTCCGGTCTCCACTCTTTTATAAGTGCCAATTAATTCCATTAGACTGGACTGAGCAACTTGTGCAAATTAACATTATCACTATTACTCTAGGTCATGGTTTTCGCTACTTTGGTATTTATCCCACTGATTTGAACTCTGAGATTTAGGTGTCAGTGCACATGAAATGGGTCACATAAACACTACTACATCAAACTGTCTGCAACCACTGACTCCAATTAATGTGCCGCAGTTAGCAAAGAAGACTGGAAGATCTTCTCCATGTCACCATTTGAAAGTCTGGGGAGATGTGGGGGGGGGGGACACTTAATTGTGCAGAGTGAAAAAACACTGCACTAGAATGGCTTACCAAATGGACATGGCTACATGGGAAGTAATTTAAAGTGGCCTCTGTGAAGTGGATATTTTTATATGTTACCTTTATTGAGGAATACAGTTCGAAACCACCTCTGCTTTGCACCCTATCTATGTCACCGTCGGAACATGTAGCATATCTCTTCTTGTCATTATGGCTGATGATGTCTGTGTAACATTACAACAGCAAATTATGGCACCAGGGTGGAGAAAGAACCATTAGGGTTGCCAGCCCCCAGGTGGCTCCTGGAGATCTCCCATTATTACTACTGATCGCCAGATGACCAAGATCAGTTCCCCTGGAGAAAATGGCTGCTTTGGAGGGTGAACTATATGGAATTGTACCCTGTTGAGGTCCCTCCCCAAACACTGCTCTCCCTAGGCTCCACTGTCAGATCCTCTGCCATTAATTGTCCCAGGTCCCGGGTCTCTATCAGTAATTTACTGCCAGCCTTGAGGTTTATTGCCTGTCCTGCTTAATGTGTCTTTTTCGTTCCCCGGGAGGATGGCTTGCCGCATTCCACCATGTCACATAAACAGTCTGGCTATCTTCCCTAGCCGCCTCCCTTTTTTCTCCCTGGCGTCTCGAATGGCTTATCTTGCTTTTGTAACCTTGGAGAACTGCTGAACTGATTTTAGCCACGTGCCTGGCCTGTGAATTGCAAGTGGAGTTCACTAAGGGGCATTGGGGGGGGGGGGGTTTAGTGCTTTTGCACCTTTTCTGTGAGAATTAACGGTTGGGGTATTTTCGCACTTTTTTATGTTAAACCCTGATTGGTTCTTCACCTGCCCTTACCTTGCTGTGTATGGTATATTAATCCCTGTTGCCTGTAACCAGTTATCTCTAACAAACATTGAGTACCTGAATCATCATTAAGAAAATAAAAGGACTTTTTACTTCATCAAAGGCCTGGCTTAATTGATTTGACTCAGAAGCCTCATATCCACCCCCAAAATTTCCAAGCATTTCCCAACCATTTCCCAACCCAGAACTGGCAACTATGCACCACATACAAGCCATTTCCTGTTATGTCTACATGATAGAAACAATGTATACATTGCTCTTCATTCACAGTGACACAGGTGGAAAAGATACTTAGAGTAACTAAAGCATTTCTAGGCTCTATATTTTTAGTTCTGAAAAGACTTGGAGTCTATGGGTCTAAAAGGTAGTCCCTATGCAACTGCACAGTGGTGGTTGGCGTACTGGATAGACTGCAATGAGTACCAGAGCAAAGTCTGAACAAATGCCAAAGAATAGATTCAAAGTGATGTGTATTACCATGGGAGTTCTGGTATGTCTACTCAGAATCCTGTTGAGGTGTGCCCAATGGGGCTTACTCCCAAGAAAGTGTTATTAGGATAGCACAGTTGGTAGTATTGGCATTGCAAATTATTGTGTACTGGGTTCGACGCATGGAATGTCCGTACAATGACGTAGTGATCAGCATTGGTTTATTGGGTACACAACAACTAACAACAATCGGCCAAGGTGGCTAACTATATACAACTCCTAGGACACACCCAAAGGTCCTATTGGTGGGTTTGAATTTCCCACCGGAGTTCATATTGGCGGACTAGTGGTGGTCTAGGATCCTTGGCTCCTATTGTTTCATGGAGCCTAGCTCAGTCTGTATACTGCTGGTGCCCAGTGGCAGTCAGCGGACATAACACCCCTCCCCCCCATAGTTGAGCCCACCTATGTCCTGTAAGTAGGCTGGGGGTCGGTGCTCCCTCTGGGAACGTCTTGACGCAGGCACCGCGGCAGCGTCTGGGCCCCTGTCTGGCAGTCTTTCCTGGACACACAGCTGTGGGGTCGGGGACCCCTTGTCTGGTGCTGGGCTGGAGACTGGTGCTCCTTCGATCGGTTCAGCCTCCAGAACGGGGGCTAACTCCAGAGATGTAATGTCTGGAATTTTGGGTCTGGTGTTGCCGTTGCTGGCCCCCAGAGCTGGAATGTTGGCAGAGGTTGGCAGAACAGGCGCCTCCTCAGTTGGTCAATGTGCTTCTGCAGGACCTGGCCGTCATCTGTCGAGGCCTCGTACGACATGGGTCCTGTGGGGCAAATGATTCAGGCCATGAGCCACAGAGAGTCTTTGCCGAAGTTGCGGGCATAGACGGGGTCCTTAGGAAAGAACCCTCTAGATGCCTCCTTCTGCTCAGACAGGCTACACAACTCCGGGGCCCTGTCTGGATGTAGCCTATCCAGTAAGATGGTGGGCTGCCATCCCATTAGGAGTTCAGCTGGGCAGCACCTGTTGACTGAGTCATCAGTGGTCTGTTGCGCCAATAAGAAGTGGGTGATATGGAATTCCCAGTCGCCTTCTGTGAGACAACTGAGTGCTACTTTGGCGGTCCGCATAATCTGCTCGGCTTGACCACTGGTAGTGGGGTGGAACAGGGTGGACCTCTCGTGCTGGATCAGGTTGCTGCTGAGGAACTCCTGGAATTCCTCTGAGGTAAAAGCTCTCCCGTGGGTCGCAAAGATCTGGCATAGCGCCCGGATGGCAGCCTTGGAGGATGTGGCTGAGACTGGGCTTATCTCCAGCCATTTCAGAGTCCACCGTGACCAGGAAGAGCAGTCCATGGAATGGGCCCGCAAAGTTTATGTGCAGTCTGGACCACGGTATGTGGGTGGACTCCCAAGCTTGGGTGGGTGTGCTAGGTGGATTAGGTTAGACCTCCTGGCACGTTTGGCAGTGCTTGACCCAAGCTTCGACTTCTGCATCAATCCTTGGCCACAACACATAGCTCCAGGCCAGGGCCTTCATATGGATGATTCCTGGGTGAGCCTTGTGACCGCTACCCTGTCTCCCCACAGTAAATACCCCTTGTGGGCAGACAGCTCATCCCTGTGAGCCATGAACACTGCAAACTCAGGGCCAGCTGCAGCCACGGGCCACCCCATCACCACCCAGCTAACACGGGAGAGGACGGGGTCCCAGACTGAGCGGCGAGTGACATCGACCACCTGAAGGGGGGGCATCAGGAAGGACCTCCACCTGGAGCATGTGGTGTGCTGGAGCAGGGTCCGCTTCAATGGAGGGCATGGGGAGGCGGCTGAGGGCATTGGCATGGCCATGGCCTTCCCCAGGCGGTGCTGCAGGGTGTAGCCCGAGAGGAAAATCAACCAGCGAAGGACCCACGGAGAGAGCACCTGTGGTGTCTGCTGGTCAACCGTGAAAAGGCCAAGAAGGGGGTGATGGTCTGTGACAATGGTGAAGGGCCAGCCGTAGACAAAGTCATGGAATTTTTTAATGCGGGCCACAACTGCCAGACCATCCTGGTTGATCTGAGCGTAGTTCCACTCCACAGCCAACAGCATCCTGGAGTAATACGCCATTGGTACCTCCCACCCGTCTGAGAGTTGGTGAGCCAGGATGGCACCCACCCCATAGGGGGAGGCGTCGTAGGCCAGAACCACTGGCAGTTATTCATCAACCTGCGCTAACACTGCATTAGAAATAAGTAGCGCTTTGACCCCCTTGAACGCAGCAGACTGGTGAGGACCCCAGGTCCAGGGGGCCTGTTTGTCCAGCAGGTGGTGTAGGGGCTCAGCCTCCACCTTGTCGGGGAGGAAGGCATGGTAGAAGTTCAGGAGGCCAAGGAACGCCTGTAGCTCCGCCTTGGACTTGAGCAGAGGGGCCTCAACGATGGCCTTGATCTTGTCCTGAGCCAGATGGAGGCCATCTGCGTTGACTGTGAAGCCCAAAAAGTCAATGGAAGGGACCCCAAGGAGGCACTTCTCCTGCTTCACCTTGAGGCCAGCCTCACTGAAACAGTGGAGAACGGAGCACAGGTGAGAGGCGAAGTCGTCTGGCGTGGCCGCGGTGATCAGCACATCATTGGAGAACGATGTGACACCAGGGATCCCTTTTAAAAAGGAGTCCATGAGACTTTGGAATAGGCCAGGGGCGACACTCACCCCGAACTGCAACTGTTTCATTCTAAAGGCTCTCCAGTGCGTGACGATAGTCTGTGCAGCTGCCGTGGCCTCGTCTACAGGGAGCTGTTGGTATGCTTGGGTGAGATCCAGTTTCCCAAAAATCTTCGCCCCTGCTAAAGTGGTCAACACGTGGCTCATGACTGGGACTGGGTATGCGTGGTCCTGGAGAACCTTGTTAGCGTACACTTATAGTCTGCGCAGATGTGGACGTCCCCGTTTGGCTTCATGGGGGTGATGATGGGGTTTTCCCAGATGGCATGGGAGACGGGTTTCAGGACCCCTTGGGCTACGAGGCGATCCAGCTCTGTGTCGATCTTGGGCCACAAGGTGAAGGGAACCTTCCAGGATCGCATACGAATGGGCGCCACCATGGGGTCTAGTTGCAAGGACATCCGGGGGGCTGTGTAATGGCCCAGGGTTCTGTTGAAGACGGATGGAAACTTGCTGCAGACATCACTAAAGTCTCGCAAGGCACAGCTGAGGACCCCCCCAAATGGAGATCCCCAAAGGGCCGAACTAGGTGCGACCTAGCAGGCTGACTAGGTTGCCCTCGACCACCATTAGGTCCAGGCAGTCGTTGAATCCCCTGTGCTGGACTCGGAAGCTACCCACACCCCTTATTGGAACACGGTCTCATTGAAAGTCCATCAGGGTCACAGGTGAAGGGTGCAGGTGGGGTCCCCCGTGTGGACAGTCTTTTTAGGGTCTTCTCTGATATGATGGAGAACGCAGACCCAGAGTCTAACTCCGTGGTGCAGGGGGACCCCTCCTATTTTAACCTGGACCTGGATTTTAGGGGGGGAGGTCTGGCTGGAAAGCTGCAGTACCTGTTAGGTCATGAGAAAGTAGAGGTCTTCGGAGGCCGTGTCCTTCTCGTGGTGCGTGGAGGCCCTGCAGTGCTGGGATGGCTGTGTCATCGGGGCTCAGGACCCCCTGGAATGGCAAGCCCGTGCGATGTGGCTGGAGTGGCCGCAGCTCTGGCAAGTGGCGTCCCAGAAGCTACGTCTTCCGGTCATGTCAGTCCCCACAGCTGGCATACTCCAGTTGGGCGGACTCTTGAATGGGGACTCCGGTGGACCTCTTCCCCATTGGGGTTGATGGGGTCAGTGCAGGCCTGGCGTGTGGCGGCCATGCGGTGACTGGCTGTGGACCCAGTTGTGGCTGGATGCAACCTCTCCCAAGCAGTGGTGGTGGAGAGGACAGAGGCAAGGGCGCAGTTCTCTGCCTCCATAATGCACCATGGAGCCCCGAATTTACACTCGGCAGCAAGCCTCCAGAGTTCTGCCAGGTATGCCGCGGCAGATTCCCTTGGTTGCTGCAGCCGATAATGGAAGGCCACGTGTCACGTGATCTCCAAGGGCTGGGAGACAAAGTGGTCCTGGAGTGCCTTGATGATCTACTCAAATGTGGCCTTGGTTAGCTGTGTTGGAAAGAGCAGATTTCGGACAAGCTCGACGGTGGCGGGGCCGCATGAGCTGATGAGGAGACCCTTCTTGCAATCCTCCTCCTTGACCTGATAGAATATCAGGATGAACTTGAGTCCCTCGACCCAGGCGTCCCAGTGTTGGGGCCATGTAGGGTCAAACGGAGGGACAAGTCCTGCTCCCGGAGCAACTGCCATTGTACTGCGCGGAAGTTGCAGTATGGAAGCAGTGCCTTCAGTGTTCATGGCTGGAGCAACGGTGGAGGTCATCGTCTTTCTTGGGGCTGTGGCAGCCCAGCTTGCTCAGCAGGATCCCATCCTCATCGCCACTATTGTGTACTGGGTTTGATGCATGGAAAGTCCAGACTAGTGATCAGCACTGGTTTATTGGGTACACAACAACAACTAGGACGATGTGGACAACTATATACAACACATCAGACACACCCAAAAGTCCTATTGGCAGAATTGAATTTCCCACCAGAGTTCTTATTGGTGGACTAGTGGTGGTCTAGGATCCTTGGGTCCTATTGTCTCTCGGAGTCAAGCTCTGACTGTATGCCGCTGGCGCCCAGTGGCGGTCAGCAGAGATAACACAAGTATAGCTGGAGTCTCAACTCCACCAGTGCAACCTCTCTCCTTCCACCATTTTAACACATCATTTATTTATTTACTTATTTATTTATCATATTTGTATAATGTTACTTGCCCTGAGCACACGTGGGCTCAGGGCGGGTAACATCATTATTTATTTACAATATAATCAATTAAAAATTTAAAAATATTTAAAATAAATTAAAATTTAACTAAAAGGGTGTGACATGACTTTATTTCCTCCATCAGCTGGATAGGTGGTAGTCATATACAATTTCAGCAGGGCCACTTTGCAGGGCCACTTTACAGGGGAGGCCAGATGATTGGACGTCCATTACCTCCACCAAAAGCCTGGCGGAACAGCTCCGTTTTGCAGGCCCTGCAGAACTGTAATAAGTCCCACAGGACCCTGATCTCAAGTGGGAGCTTGTTCCACTAGGTGGGGGCCAGGACTGAGAAGACCCTTGGCCCTGGTTGAGGCTAGATGGATATCTTTTGGGCCAGGGATAACCAGTAGATGTTGCTCAATGGAGCACAAGGCTCCCCAGGGGAGAGGCAGTCCCTTAGATATGGGGAGAGGTGGTCCCTTAGATATGTCGGTCCCAGGCTGCTTAATGCTTTAAAGGTTAAAACCATCACGAAACAAATCTGGTACTCAATTGGTAGCCAGTGCATTCATTAATCACTTTATTACAGTTCGTAACCAGCACAAAACAGTCCAGAGATATCAAAAACTGAATATCAAAATATAACTATAATAATATGAAATTTAGATACTATTTATGTATGTATGTATGTATGTATGTATGTATGATACTTTTACCCCGCCCTCCCCACAAACAGGCTCAAGGCGGTTTACAATATGGCACACAGTGCCTAATCAGTATAAAACAGTTTAAAACATTATAAAATACAACAACAACAATAATAAAACCAATTTGCAACAGAAATTTGCAAATAAAGTGCTCGCAGTGATGATATGTAGCCAATAAGATGGCGTCCTGTAAGATCCCTTCGTACCAAGGACTAGGGTCATAGTTCGGCCTTCTGTGGCTGCCAGGTCTGGGCTTCCTTCAGGGCCAGCTCTCATTGCAGATGTTACTGGCGACGGTTGGTGGTAACTGGTGGCAGCTCCTAAGGCCTGGTGGAAGAGCTCCGTCTTGCAGGCCCTGCGGAACTGCATGAGATCCCATAGGGCCCTGATCTCCTCCAGGAGCTCATTCAACCAGAGAGGAGCCACCACCGAAAAGGCTCTAGCCCTGGTTCCAGCGAGACTGGCCTTCCTGGGGCCTGGGACTAGAAGTCGATGTTGCAACCTCGACTGAAGTGCTCTCTGGGGTATATATGGGGAAAGGTGGTCCCTCAGGTATGCTGGACCCTGGCCATATAGGGCTTTAAAGGTAAGCACCAGCACCTTGAAGTGGATTCGGTAAGCTATAGGCAGCCAGTGGAGTGCTGCCAGCACAGGCCAGATGTGGTCCCATTGAGACCCATCAATAGCCTGGTCGCAGTGTTCTGCACCAGCTGCAGCTTCCAGATCTGCAACAGGGGCAGCTCCATGTAGAGAGCATTACAGTAGTCTAGCCTCGAGGTGATCGTTGCATGGATCACTGTGGCCAGGTCATTGCAGTCGAGGAAGGGAACCAACTGCCGGGCCAGCCGGATATGGTAAAAGGCTGACTTGGCAGTGGCTGCTACCTAGGCCTCCATTGTTAAGGAGGGATCGAGGTGCACTAACCCCCAATGCAGGCATCAGTGGCACCCCGTCAAAGGTCGGGAGTGGGACCCCCCTCCCCAGGCACCCCAACTCAGGCACAGGACCTCCGTCTTTGCCGGGTTCAATTTCAACCGGCTCAGTCTAAGCCAACCAGCCACAGTGTGCAATGCCCGGTCCAGATCTTCTGAGCTGGAGTCCGACTATGTCAGATAGAGCTGGGTGTCATCAGCATACTGGTGACATCCTAGCCCACACCTCCAGACAATCTGGGCAAGGGGGCACATATAGATGTTGAACAGCATCGGGGAGAGCATCGCTCCCTGAGGCACCCCACATTCAAGTGGGTGCCTTGTGGATTGCTGCTCCCCTAGTACCACCCTTTGTGCCCAACCTTGGAGAAAGGAAGTGAGCCACTGCAAGGCCCACCCCTGTATCCCCATGTCAGCGAGGCGGAGGGTCAGCAGCTGATGATCAATTGTGTTGAATGCAGTTGACAGGTCTAACAGCAGCAATACCGCCACACCGCCCCAATCCAGGTGTCTCCAGAGGTCATCCGTAAGGGCAACCAACACCGTCTCCATCCCATGACCCGGGCTGAAAAGTACTGGACTCGGGAAGCCATTGGAGTGATTTCAATCATAGCTCTTTTATTAGGGAGTCAGGATCATAAATACAGCATGGTGGTTTCTTGCAGGTCAGGATCAAGCATGGGGACAAAGGAATGGGGAAGCCCCTTATATTTACAGGTAAACCACACCTTGACCATCTGCCCCTTTAGGGGGATTGGGCCACAGGGATTATTCTCCCACCAGGGGCTATCATAGGTCCATTCATATATCCTCAGCCCCTGATAGGGGGACCAGCAGGATCCCTAGGTCCATTGTTCTCTGGGGAAGGAAGCTCTGTTGTTATCACATCCCATTACAGGCAAACATGCCCAGGCATGTTCCCTGGCTGCAGACAAAGAGTCAAGCACCGGACATAACACGGGCGAAAGCCGGACTGGAAGGGGTCTAAGAAAGATGTAAAGACAGAACAAAACTGAAGCATTTACAAGTAATTATATCATACAATCTATGTCTATACCATACCTTTACATACTGTTTATGAATTCTGTAGGCTGCTGCTAAAAATTTTGCACACGCCAACGTGATCTCTGAGTTAGAATCTGATAGAAGCATATTGCTTATTACAGTATTTGAGAAACCTGAAAATCTTTCCTGTATAGGCTGAATAAATCTATTTTATTGTAATACCCACAACTAAGCAGAATATGTGTGCAATTGGCGGAGCGCTGGCTGGATGCGCACCCACATAGGTGTCACAGTCAGTTTCTGGAGTTTCTGGATCAGGTTCATGGGTAAGTTCGTGTAGAGTAAGTTACAGTAATCCAGCCTGGAAGTGACCATTGCATGGATCACACTGGCCAGCTCTTGGGTGGAGAAGTAGGGAATCAGTTGCCTAACCTGCTGAAGATGATAAAAGGCAGACCTGGCAACAGTGGTGACCTGGGCCTCCATAGTGAGCAAGGCATCTAGAATTACCCCTAGATTCCTAACCCTCAAGACTAGCACCAACAGCACCCCCCCCCCCCCCGAGGTCTGGGAGCCTGATTCCCAACCCTACCCTGCCCCAGTCCAGGCACAGGACCTCTGTCTTTGATCGATTAGGTTTCAGCCAACTATTTTTTTAACCACCCAGACACAGCCTCTAAGGCCCTGCCCAGATTTTCTGTGGTGGAGTCCGGGCAGCTGTCCATCAGCAGATAGAGCTGAGTGTCATCAGCATACTGGTGACAACCCAGCCCAAACCTCCATACCAACTGGGCAAGGGAGCGCATATAGATATTAAACAGCATTGGTGAGAGGATTACCCCTGCAGCACTCCACACACCAAACAGTGCCGCCTGGAGACCCCCTCACTGTGCCACCTCTGTACCCAAGCATGGAGAAAGGGGGAAAGCCACTGTGAGGCAGTCCCCCTAAGTCCTAAGTCGGTGAGGCATTCATGTCAGAGGTACTCCCATTTCTTCTTGGTGGTGAAAGGCTGGGCAGGCACCCAGGCCCACATGTAGCCAGCATTTGGGATTAGTACAGGTACTCTTTTGAAATAAATTAGTAAAAGAGGGAAAGAAACTATTAAAACGAAGCTGGAAATATTGTTCATGTTGGCATTGTTGAGCCACAGGATTCCAAAGAATAGAACAGAGGCAACACTTATAGCAAAAGGTACAGCCAACTGTATCTTTGGCCAAAATTCTTGCTGAGAGGTAAGTCCCATAGAACTCAGTGAGCCTTAAATTAGAGTAAATGTACTTAGGACCTTGCTGGGTTTTGTTTTTTTTAAATCATGGCAGGGAATGGTAAGATAGACAGTACAGCACTACAATAAACACAAACCTGAATACCTGTGGACTGTATTCTACAGCCGCCCTATTGCTTTGGCAACTCAGTTGAAAACTAACTTTGTGTCCTTGAAAGCTAAGATAAAGACAGCAGAGGAGGGGGGAAACAGGGCTGAAAGTGTCAGTGATGGCACTGTTTTGCTTCATTCCTTACAGCCTACTGTGAAAGCACAGCACTTTGCAAGAGGATTATGCTTTCAAAACAGAAGATGAATGTCCACCACAGTGGTCTGTTCCACTACCACTGCTATGCCTTTTTTGATATGTGCCCTAAGGGCAGAATACCCCTGCTTCAGTTCAGAATACCCCTGCTTCAGTTATACTATCAGAGATAACATCCTCAGTACCACAATTCTATTCAGTAGTATTAACTCCACTTGTTTTCCATATCTTTCATTCTCACACATACAAACCCTGCCGAACTCTTTATCTGCTAAGGATGCCGCTCTACCTTGAAATTTAAGCTGTCCCAAGGGAAATTTTAGCATATGTAATTACACTGTTGTACTGCATGGTGCTAGAGAGAACTGAACCTCAACTATTCTTGGTGTGTTTCATAAGGGGGGGAGGGTAGCATGGAAGTCAACTCTAAACTTTGGGACAACCATCTGCAGAGATCACTCTCCCAGCAACAGGACTTGGACATAATCGAAGGGCAATGCATGACTTGCTAAGCACACAAGTTGCTTCTAGTCCCTGGAAGGAAAGAAGTGTGGAAATGGTCCAAAAGAGGCACTTCTGGTCTGTGCACGTCAGGTCTGTGAAAGCTTATGCTGCTAGACTACCTTCAGTTGCCTCTTTCCTTGCCATTCAAAAACAAGACAAGAGGTATTTCATCTTTAATTAGTAAAAGAATTATGCCAAAGACTACTAGTGGTACATCCAGATGATCCTAATTCCAGAAGTGCTGCCTGCATCGTTTAAAGATAGCATTTGATCAGATCCTCTAGAACTTGCTTTAATGCACGACCTGCCTGTAATTCCAGCTATCAATATAAGCGTTGTTTTATTTTTTAATCATTCTCTTCTCCATCTCTTTTGCTAGGACTTGCAAAACAACTGTCAATGTTCAAATAGCTAATAGCAGATAATCTAGATTTCACCAACACACACAACACAATTTTTCCCCCTCTGCATTCCTGCTTCTTCCCTGACAATTAGCAGCATGGAAGACAAAATAACTGTATCACCACTGATCAGGTATAACTCTTCATTTCAAGACTAATGCTGTAAAATCAGCACTGGCTTGTAGGTCATGAAGACAATTATTTTTCTAACAACAATCCTGATGCAGCTTCATTGAACTGTCACTTAACACATCAAATGAAATGGATCACATTCTTCTGAGCTCAAAAGTTGTGATCAAAGGGATGTGCTTGCATGGGAGAGAACTGTACTCAGCTCAAGATCTGCCTGCTGTGTTTGCAACAGCCGTTTGCTCAGCTGTTCATTTTTTTATGCAATGTATCTCTTTGGCAGGGGGAACTGCTATGGTAAAAATGGCAAGCAAAGCTCCAGTTGTACACACAAGTCTCCCCTGTACATGTGCATCCCCTCTTTAAACAGCAGTCACAGTAGGGAACACACTGGGCAGGGGCGTAGACTTTTGGAAATCCCGGGGGGGTGGGGGCTCCTTAGGGGGAGCGATGTTCTCCCCCCCCGGAAACCGCCCCGCCTCCCCAGGCCCTTCTGAGGCCCGCCAGTCGCTGCTGCCGGTGCCTCTCCCCCCCCGCCACCCCTTCCCACTCCCTCTCCAGCAGCGGCGCCCGGGCCTCGGAAGGACCCGGGGAGGCGCGGCGGCAGGCGCTCCATTTTCAGGGGGGGCTCAATCCCTCGAGCCCCCCCGTACTCTACACCTATGACACTGGGGGAAGGTTTTTTGGAAGTACAAGAGGCTTATAGCAAGGACTGGTGGGCTTCAACAGGACTGGGGTTGGGGGTGTGGGAATCAAGGAGCAGAGCTGAGCTGCAAGACGAAAACATATCCCTGCTGATGCTTGGCAGTTGGCCTGTCTCGTTAAAGGCTGGGGGGAATGGAAGGCAACAGAATCTAGTATCATCTATTGTTTTCTATATGGTATGTTGTTACTGTTCCAATGGTTCTCATTTTTTATTCTTTAAGTAATATTTTACTAGGCAGCCTTGAGCTTGTGGGAAAGGAGCCTATAAACTGTTTCAATTAAAAAAAAAAAGACCATGTTTTTTAAATTTTTATCTATTTCACTTACACCTGCCTTTCTCCACGGTGGGGATTCAAAGCATTTTTCATCCTTCTCCTCTCCTCCATTTTATCCTCATAATAACCCTGTGAAGTAGATTAAGCTGAGACGGAGTGGCTGGCCCAAGGTCACCTGGGGGGCCTTCCATGGCAGACTGGAGATCCGAGCCTGGGCATCCCAGATTGAGGCTCACCAGCTCTGGATTGTGGAATTCCTGGAGATCTTGGGGGTGGAGCGTGGAGAGGATGGGGTTTGGGGAGGGATGAAACCTCAATGGGGTATAATGCCATAGAGTCCACCTTCCAAAGCAGCCATTTTCTCCAGGGGAACTGATCTCTTTTACCTGGAGACCAGTTGTAATTCTGGGAACTCTCCAGCCAATACCTGGAGACTGGCAACCATACCCAGATCCTAGTCTGGACTTCTAACCACTATGCAACAAAGTTGTTGGGGTTTTTTATACATATGACTCTGCCATGAGAGTGAGTATGGTGTTGTGGGCAGAATGTCAGACTATAAGATCTGAGTACAAATCCTCTTTCAGCTATGAAGTGACAGATCTTGGGCCTGTCACTATCTCTAAGCCTCACTGTGAGATAAAACAGGGGGAAGGATTTTGAAAGTCACACTGAGTTCCTTAAGGGATGGTGAGATCATAATGTAACACATAAAATTATAACAATTAATAAATAATACCTAGTCTGACCACTGATGTACCTGGCCACTATTTTTTTTTGTTCAATATTTTTTATTTAAGTGGAATGCAATACAGTAACTAACAAAACATTAATAGATTATTTGAAAAGATCGAAAGTATCCATATTAAAGTACATATTTTGCTAAATAAACTATACACATAAGGTTCAAAAGGGTACTAATTACGTACAGAGTATTTATTACAAATAGAAAGTTGAAAAGGTTAACAGTAATTTTACTTCTTGGTATCACTAAAAGATTGGTAATCTGAGTAACTATATATGAATGAGAGTATTTCTAAAATGTTTCTACCACAACCATAATGTGGAAGACGTAGCTGGTATATTTTCCTGTTTGTTAAGATATTCCAATACTGAGTTCCATACAGTAATAAATATTGAAGACGATGAGGGCTTGTCTAAGCGCGTAAGATTGTCCGAGAGTTTTGCTATTTTGTATAAATCCCACATTTTCAAGTGCCAATGTGAAATTGTGGGTATCATTGCCAGTTTCCAATTTTTAGCAATGACAGATTTTGCTGCAAAAAGCATAAAAGAAACCCTTTCTTTGATCGCAGCAGAGGAACAATTTTCAACCCAACTGTTCAAAAGCAAATGTTCTGGACTAAGGTGCAGGTTAATTCCACCTATTTGGTTTATAATAGAGATGATTTTCTCCCAGAATTGGCTAATTCTGGGACAATATAGCCAACAGTGTAGATAGTCTCCTTTCTGTTTACAGCCTCTCCAGCAAAGGGGACTATACCTTGGATTTATTTTGGCCAGACGCACAGGAGTTATGTACCAGTAGGCCATGATTTTAAATGATTGTAATTTCATCGTGATGATTTTTGATTTGCAGGGCATAGAGGTCCAAATTTCATTCCAGAAGTCACTGGAAAATTCAGTGTTGCAGTCTTTGCACCATTTTTTTTGATACGACATTAGGTGGTGGCTATTGACACTCTGCAGAATTTTATAAATTCGAGTAATTAAACCTTTTTGAGATTCAGCTGCTACTTTGATAACGGATTCCAATGGTGTGTAGGGTTGTTTTAGAATTTTTTCTACCTGTAGAGTTGTGCACATATCTCTTATCTGAAAGTAATGTAACCATAGAACTTTAATTTTGATCTTTTTTTCTAATTCAGTTTTGGATATTATATGTCTGTTTGAGTGTAAGTCTTGTAGAGTAGATACCCCTGAATGTGACCAATTTTGAAAGATCGGATTGGAGATACCTGGTTTGAACCAACTTTGATTGGTGTAAGTTTGTAGTCTAGAGATTGGCGGTAATAGATTAGTACGCATTTTGTCCCATATGAGCAGTGCATTGGAAATAATGGGATTATGTTTAAGTGCACTAGGTCTGATTGAAGAAGTTTGCCAGATACATTCATTGATGGTGAATGGAGTGGTACACTGTGCCAATATTTCGCATTGATCAGAATCACAATGTGCGTTGATTAATTTTATAATTTGTGATAGTCGTATTGCTTTGTAGTAATTAGATAAGTTAGGAAATCCTATCCCACCCGATTTGGAATCTCTATATAGAGTAGTGTTATGAATCCTGTGAAATTTATAAGACCAAAAGAAGTCAACCATCCATTTTTGCCATTTTTGTATTTTATATGCTGAGATGTGCATTGGGATTGTGCAGAACAAAAAATAATTTTAGGCAAAAGGAATGATTTGATCAGGTTCAATCTATCCATCCAAGACAAATTTAGTTTGTGCCATGATTGCAATTTCTTTTTAATATCTATTTCCAATAAGTTATGGTTGTATTTGTAAGTATCTGCAGTTACTTTGGGCAAATTAATTCCTAGGTAAGGAATATAATTAGAAGTCCACGTGTAGCCGTATGTAGTGTGTAGATGTTGGACAGATTGTTTGTCAATATTTAAAGGCATTATAACTGACTTGGATATGTTTACCTTCAAGCCAGAAATCTTCTCAAATGATAGAAGGTGAGAGTGCAGAGAGGACATAGATTGTGTAGGATCAGATAAAAGCAAAAGCATGTCATCTGCAAAAAGGGAAACTTTAAAGTCTTTGGAATGCATTTTTATTCCATGGATGTTTGTATCCGATCTGATAAGGTTTGCGAGTGGTTCTATGCACATCACAAATAAGAGAGGGGATAATGGGCAACCTTGTCTAGTCCCTCTTTTCAGTTGGAAGGGTGCTGATATTAATTGGTTTGCTTTGATTTGGGCCTCGGGTTTCCTGTATATTGCTGAAATTGCAGATTTAAATTTGGGTCCAAAATTCATTGTTTCAATCAATCTTTTAAGGTAGTTTACTTCAACAGAATCAAAGGCCTTCTCTATGTCTAAAGCCATTATTAGTGAAGGAATTTTATTATGGTTGCAAAAATCCATGATTGCAAAAGCTTTGTGGGTATTGTTTATTATGTCACGGTTAGGCATAAAGCCAATTTGATCCTGGTCAATATACTGTGTGATAAATGAATTGAGTCTACAAGCTAGAATGGAAGTAAAAATTTTAAAATCTATGTTTAATAGAGAGATAGGTCTGTAAGATGATGGTGCTTCCTTGTCTTTGCCTTCTTTTGGTAGCACAATAATTTCAGCCCTATTCCAAGAAAGTGGTAACTGTCCTGATTCCAAAATATAATTGCATGCGTCTGTTAAGGGAGCTACAAGGATAGAAGAGAACTTTTTATAAAATTCTGGCGTAAAGCCATCTGGACCTGGGGCTTTAGCAGGTTTGAGCCTTTTAATAGCGTCTATAATTTCTTGTGTATTAATCTCTTTGTCCATCAATTTTTTGTGTTCTTCCGATAAACTATGGGGTAGTGAATGATGTTTAAAGAAGGAGTCTAGCTCCTCTTTGTGGGTCTCCTTTGAGCTATATAATGTCTTGTAGAAGTCTAGAAGAACGTCTGATATTTTCTTGGACGTAAAATGTCTTTTCCCTTGAGTGTCTTTTAAAGCTAAAATAGTTTTGGCTTGTCTTTGTGATTTGATTCTGTGGGATAAAAGTTTTAGAGACTTCGGGGTGAATGCCCAACCTCTCTGTTTCGAGTACAAAATATTTTTTTGGATTTTGGACATCTCTAGGAGTTCCAACTTTTTTCGTTCCGACCTGCCTTTTATCATCTGAGGCTGGTGAGGCAGTTGGTTCCCTTCCTGAACCGCGCGGACCTGGCCACAGTGATCCACGCAACGGTCACCTCGAGGCTAGACTATTGTAACGCTCTCTACATGGGGCTGCCCTTGGTGCAAATCTGGAGGCTTCAGCTGGTGCAGAATGCCGCAGCGAGGTTGCTGATGTGTCTCCCTTATCAGGAGCACATACGACCAGCACTGGAGGCACTGCACTGGCTACCAGTGGCGTACCGAATTCGCTTCAAGGTGCTGGTGCTTGCCTTTAAAGCCCTAAATGGCCTGGGTCCGACCTACCTAAGGGACTGCCTTTCCCCGTACATACCCCAGAAAGCACTTCGGTCTGGGGCCCAACACCGCCTGGTCGTTCCTGGCCTGAGAGAAGCCAGGCTCACTGCCACTAGGGGGAGGGCGTTTTCGGTAGCGGCCCCTCGCTGGTGGAACGAGCTCACAGAGGAGATCAGGGCCCTGCGGGACCTGATGCAGTTCCGCAGGGCCTGTAAGATGGAGCTCTTCCGCCAGGCATATGAATAGGGGCCGCTGCCTCTGTGTACCCCCCCACCAACTACCAACTACCATCAACAACCATCAATGTGCGCCAGGTGTCACCATCTGATCACCAACGACCCCGGCGAACACTCAATATTAGGCAGTACGCCATCGATACTGTGAGCACTTTATACATTACTTGAGTATTGTACTGTACTGTATTTTAATGATGTAAGTTTTAATGTTTGTTGTTTTATTGTGGACTTGGTCCACTAAAATGTGTAAGCCACTCTGAGCCTGCTGTGTGGGGAGAGCGGCCTAGAAATTAAATAAATAAATAAATAAATAAATAAATAAATAAATAAATAAGAATTGGGTGTAAATTTTAGAACTTCCAGTACGCTTAGGCTGAGCCTCTAGAGATGCAATGTTAGACTGTAAGGATAATGCTTCTGCTTGTTTCTGTTTTTTTAGGTGTGAGGCTGAGGAAATTAGGTGCCCCCGAAGAACTGGTTTCAGGGCATCCCGGCGTATAGCCGGATTGACTGAGCCAATTGGGTTGTCTGAGAAGAAGTTTTTTATGTTGTCTGCAATGGATTCCGAAATACTCTCATTTACCAATAAAGAACTATTCAAGGTCCATGGTCTGGGAGTGTTTTGTTTGTCATTAATATTTAGGCAGCAGGAGACCCAATTGTGGTCAGACCACAACTGGCTACCAATTTTAGAAGATTCCATGTTCCCAGCAAGTGATGTCGATATGAGAATGTAATCTATCCTAGTGTATGTATTGTGTCTAGCTGAAAAAATTTGTAGTCTCTCTCATTAGGATTTGCTAATCTCCAGGCATCAATTAAGTTAAAAGTTTTAAGAAGATCAAGTAGTTTTGTAGTCGTTTTGCTTTTGTTGCAATTAGATTTGTTAAAGGAGGATCTATCCCATCTATGATCGATTATAAAATTAAGATCTCCCCCTATAATGAGATCCCCTTCTTTAAAGTTGTCGAGTAATTGAAGCGTTTGTTCTAAGAATTCAAGTTGTTCGGAGTTTGGAGCATAAATTGATGCTAGTGTTACCAATTTTCTATTCAGTGTGCCCTTAACAAAAAGAAATCTCCTGTGTGGATCAGCTTTGGATTTTTGTAGTTCAAAGGTTACTTTACTACTCAGTAAAATGGCTGTACCTCTTGATTTCGAGGTGCCTTTGGCTAAATATTGAAATTGGAATTTTCTGGATTTGAACAGAGGGGTTGTAACATCTTTGATGTGGGTTTCTTGCAAAAAAATTATATCAGAATTTAGTTTGTTAATTTGACTCTGGATTCTCTTACGTTTGATGACGTTGTTCAGCCCTCACACGTTGTACAATGTACATGTGATTGATGTAGACATGGTGAGAACAGCTGCACTCTTGAATACCTAAAAATATTTACTTAAAAAGAATACAAAGAACCAGGAGAATTAGTATTATGAATAACCTCTATGTATTACACCACAGAAATAGAGACAATCTTTCACAATGAACTACAGTAGGTGGTTTGTATATGTGATTTAAGAATAATAATATATTTTGATCCCCCTGGGTACTAGCTGCAGAACCAGGGGTTTAAAGATTAATATTAGCCTTCTAAAAGCAGGCTTAAACCACTTTCTGTACTTATTTGGTTATCAGCTGTGACTCCAAAGATCAGGATACAGAAGGTATGTGATTATAAGATGAGATTTCCCTTAAGTTGAGATCTCTGAACACTCACTGCAGAACCAGAGAACTAACAGAAAAGTGTCAGCACTTTTGATCGTGGTCAGTATAATACAGTGATCCCTGTGTACAAGCTGCAGAACCAGAGATCAAAGTAGATAATTTTGGAGCTTTTGGAGTATGATGATTCTATAATGATAACCCCTGGGTACATGCTGCAGAACCAGGGGTCTTATTCATATGCTCAGGGAGTTGCGTTGTGTGTGAAGCAGCACCCACAAAGTTTAATAGGTGCAAACTACTAAGCTAAGAAACTTATATTTTAGTGACTAAGTTACTATATTTAATGCTACAGTGAAAAAGTTAAATTACACGTCTAAGAGTCAGTGTAATTTTATGTAGCTGTATCACAGTTTGAGTATATATGATTTTTTAGTGTCCCTTTTTTAAAAAAAAAAACAGTTACTCACTTTATAAAATATCAACCAAGAGTAATGCACTGAAGTAAAAACACAATCTCTCACCAAGTTTGGTAAATTGAGCAATTTCACGTTGACTAAAGCTAGGTAAAATTATTATTGAACCTCTACTTCTGATATGGAAGATGTATAGAGCTGATAAAATAGTGTATATCCAAGCTTTGGGCTACGCACGTTGCACGTATACTTTATAGAAGAAAAAACTCAATTAAAATCGTATGAAAACAATTGAAGACTACTGGTAAGGAGTCTCTCTAACCCCTGTCGCCAACTGGCTGACAGGAGGCTGGGGTTTGTATCTCCTTCTATTCCCTCCCCCCAGCTCACTGAGAAAATCCTGACGCTGAACTGTAATTCACAGAACACTCCCCCCCCCCCCCGGTAAATGAAACTTAACAAACCCATTGATTCTAAAGTAAGCATCTTAAGCATTTTTTGACCTTGGACAAAATACCTAAAAATTGCCTAATATGCAGTAGGTTAAGGCGGGTTTGCACGATTGTTAACAACCTCTATTTAAAGCTAATGCCAGACATTATAGCATAATGTGGAGAAGAAAGTTTCTCCGCCTCAAAATGGCGGGCGCAACTTCTGGCAGGTTGCCAGTTGCATAATTAAATGCTTAAACAGAATGCATGTTATAACAACTTCTTAACATTAAACATCTCTAAGTTTAGCAGTACAAAAGTTCACTAGACATTATCTGGATTATCTTGGGCTTCGTTTGAGGATTGCAAAGAGGAGCGATGTTTTCTTTTATTGGAGGCCGTTGTGAGCTCCATAGGTTGAATTAGGTCCAGCGATTGCAGAGTACAGAGACCTTCTTCTTTCGTTGCAATCTTATATTGTTTGCCTCTAAATTGGAATTGGAGGACAAGAGGAGTTATCCATGTATAGCGTATGTCTTCTTCTGCCAGTCTCGATGTCACTGGTTTCATATCTCTTCTTTTGAGCAAAGCTTCCTTGGGCAGATCTGGGAAGATTTCTATCTTGGTGGAGTGGTAGTCAAGATGCCCTGTTCTTCTTGCTGCCTGCAAAATATTAACTTTATATCTGTAGTCTAAGAACGTGGCTATTATATCTCACGAAGGCCGAGTCTTAAGTAGAGCTGGAGATCCCGCCTGATATGCCTTAACAATGGCCGGTGAAACGCCTTCGTCTGGAGGAATTATTTCCTTGAGCCAGTCTGAGAGAAGTTGTGGTAGGTCTCGGTTTTTACCAAGTGATTCGTCTAGCCCTCTTATTTTAAGGTTATTTTGCCTGTGGTTCATGTCTGAGCACAGAGCTTTTTCAGCTAGGACGTCTTCTAGCTGTTGTAGCTGCTGGATATCATTTTGGTTGGTAATACTATTACTCAAAACTGTCTCTGCCACCGATCGAGTTTCTTTCACTAAAGATTGTAAGCCTTCTAGCTGTTCACAGAGTGGCTTAAAATGAGAGGCAAAATTATCCAATATAGATTTTTCTAGGTTTGTTATGACTGTAGTTAGTTCTGAGAATGTAACCAGCCTTGTCTGTGGATTAGAGTTTTCACCCCCGGTCGCCATTTTGTGTGAGATCCCGAGTTGCGGGCCTGGGTTTTTTTTTGAAGTTATAGGAGTTAGAGTAGTTTGCAGTTTCTTACTTTTGTGCCGGTTCGCTTGTCCGTTTTTGTCTGGATCGTTCTCCATATAGTATGATCTTAAAAGTCATCGAAGTAGGCTATTTCGAGGGGGACAACGGGAGTGGCAAGCGGAGCTATCGGATTAGGCTTCCATCCGCGTTTTCCTGCCACCAGAAGTCCACCTGGCCACTATTTTTGAAGAGATCTTTTAAAATTGGAGACAGATCCAAGGACTTTCCACCCCAAAAGAAGCATTTGCAGTAGTAGAACAAGTGAGTCATGGCCCTCTCTTGAGGGAGGAAGTAGCATCTTAAGGTGATTCTAGGTTTGGAGGGACCCTGGACCAGACAATCTCCAATGGCTCCCCATTAAAAATGCCTCTCAACGCTCATCTAATGAATACACATGCGTGTATTTGCACATACACATGCAGCAAAGCATGTCTCCTTCATGTACCTTTAAGCAGGGCTCATTTCATAGCAGGAGCTCCTCTGCATATTAGGCCACACACCCCTGATGTAGCCAGTCCTCCAAGAGCTTACAGTAACGCCTGTAAGAAGAGCTCTGTAAGCTCTTGGAGGATTGGCTACATTAGGGGTGTGTGGCCTAATATGCAAAGGAGCTCCTGCTACGAAATGAGCCCTGCAAGCTTGTTAGTGCTGGTGGAGCTTAGAGGTTCAAAAGGCAGTCATGTTCCACACCCTCTTCCAGATGCTACCGGTACCCAGGGGTCCTTTCGTAGAAAAAGAGGTGCAGGAGCTCATTAGCATAACTCATTAGCATATGCCACGTCCCCTGACATCACCAGAAGTGTGTCAGAAAGGGAATGTCAGTTTCAGCCCCATTATACCCTATGGGCCATTGAAATCAATGGCAAAAACTCATAGGGTATATGAGGGGCTGGAGGAAAGGGGATTTGAGGGAGAGGCTCCAAACTTGCTGGGTAGCTGCTGGGGTCTCTCCTCAAAATACCCACTAAGTTTCAAGAAGATTGGACCACGGGGTCCAATTCAATGGGCCCCCAAACAGATTGTCCCATTCCCTCCATTGTTCTCTATGGAGGGAAAAAATGTTAACTTTTTTCCTACCATAGAGAACAATGGCGGGAATGGGGGCAACCTGTTTGGGGGCCCGTAGAATTGGACCCCCTGGTCCAATCTTCTTGAAACTTGGTGGGCATTTCGAGGAGAGGCCCCAGCAGCTACCCTGCAAGTTTGGAGCCTCTCCCTCAAACCCCCTCCCCTCCAGTGGCTTTTAAAATTGCAGCTGAATTTTGGCAGCAATTCAGCAGTGAGCTGAATCAGATTAGAGAATCTGATTCAGCCCATGGCTGCCCTACTGGCCAGTCCTGAGCTGGCGGAGCTTCGCTCTGCCTCGCTCCAGCCCCAACGGACCCCTGCCAGTACCCAACTGGAGACAGGCAACACAGCAACATCTCCTTTTAGATGACATTGTTGTGTGCTCAATCAGTTGCCTGGGCGCTTCTGGGACTATGTGAAAAAGCATTTCCAGCCAACTTTAAACATGAAGTTATTAGCAACTGTTAACTTAACTGAGGAAGGTTTGCTAACAATTCCACAGTTAACTTCCATGAGAAATCAACCATATGGCATCTTGGCATGATGATACTGTGAGGTAGTCCATCAGGGTATTCAACTTTCCTCCCATTTTTGCTCCAAACCTTCTAAATGCATTGTCCAGGTTAGGTAAGACACCACTATTATTTAGTTAATTATTTAGAAATTAATTTATTTAGAAATTTTATATTCTGCCTCTCCAGAGACCTGCTCGAGGTGGCTAACAAAGTAAAAACAGTATGATAAAATCATAAAAATGACAACATATGCCACAACTAAATACTGTTGAGAAAAGGCAGCAAAAATGACTTACTGACAGTAACCATGCGAATACCAAAGCCCTGCATGTCAGAATATTGACAGTCATATAAATACTGTGCCAGTAGTCTAAATCAGAAAAAGCGACATCATATGCTCATAAAAATATGGTATAAGAATATAATAAAAATGTATATTTATATGAGAAAGATGTAAATGCATCCATCCAGACTCCTAATTGCGTTCTTGAACAGAAACATTTTCCTTTGTCTATTAAAAACTGATAGCATGGGGCTCTAGTAGATTCCTCTAGGGAAGATATTCCACAGCTGAGGCAGACTACTATTTTCTCTAACCACCTTGTGGATGGAGGAGAGTTTTCTCTGAGGACATTAACGCTCAACAGGAGGATTCATACAGGAGGAAAGGGCTCCCTGAAACATACTCGGCCTAGCTGTGCAGGAAGAAGCAAACAGGTTGCCAGTACAATTATATTAAAATCATAAGAACATTTCATTTTTATTTCTTCTTTTCCAAAACAGCAGAAAAGAAGAACAGGAAAGGGAAAAAACCTCAAAGCCCAGAAATAAATAAAAACAAGAATTTGTGGTAGATCTACACGTAAGTTTCTATAAAAGATTTCCAAATATCTAAAAATAAGTCCATGCACAATTTTTGTTAATAGGCCATGCATTCAAATATTGATCGAACATTGACTTACAGGAGGTGGGCATTTATCTCTCCAAAATAGTAATAGTCATAATAGTAATAGTAATAGTAGTAGTAATAATAAAAAAATAAGAACACAAAAGGAGCCCTGCTGGATCACAGCAGTGGTCAGTCCAATCCAGCATCCTATTTCACACAGTGGCCAACCTAGTAACCGGAAGCAGAAGTTATATGCTTTTGACATCATGATCCTATGAAGAAATCAGACAGCAGGATTATGCCCTAGCTGAAGCTTTCAGGCATGCAGTGGTGGTGATAACACCTTGCTAGCACTGTTTAAGATGGGTGTGGAACATACGGCCCGCAGACCAGGGCAGAACTGGCCCGTCCAGGGCTCTGATCCAGCCCGCAAGCAACTGGTGTGAGGGGAGAGAAGGCAGGAGGCTGCTGTGGTGGGGGGTGAGCAGGCCCTGCTCGAAGCTGTCGAGAAATAGAAAGGAAATGGCTAGGAGATAGGGCTAAGAGGCTGAGGGAAAATAGTGTGTGGGGGGGAATGGCTGCAAAGGCGGAGAAAGAGGAGGCATAGTGTTTTTTTGTGGGAGAACAAAAAGCATCCCCTGGAGGTTTTGGAAACAGCCTCTCTGTCAGGCCTTCCCTTAAGCCCCACCACGTCTTTGGGAAATGCAGGAGCCCCACCACTGGGGGTGGTGATGGGATCTGTGAGAGACTGGTTCAGACCCTTCCTTCCTCCTGAGCTAGGACTCTGTCTCCTGGGTCACCCATGGCTGGTCACTCAGCCTGGCCCATCTCATAGGGTTGGCGGTGGTGCAGGGGTTGGGCCAGAGGAGGGGGGAGTCCAGTGTGCCTCCACAAGATCCTCAGAGCTAATACAGGGGAAGAGAGGAAACAAAGAGCAAGAGAAGGATTACAGCTGTGCTAGGCTGCTGAGGGTAGGCGGGGGGTCGGGGTTTGCTGAAAAACTACCTCATTTACTTGCAAGAAAGATGACTTGTCTCCTGAAAGGGCTATATATACAAAAAGTAACTAATCTGTATGGAAATGTAAGATCCCCCCCTTATGTAAAATCCCTTGGAAAAAGCCTAGTCTTGCATATGATTAAATACATTTATTGGGGCTTTTCTGGGTTCCCCAGTAGATCAATTGTTTCACTGCTAGGAATCAATTGCTTTTGTTTGTATTTTAAGTAGAAAATAAGATTGTTATTTGGGCTTGCCTGTGTCCTTTACAATAGTTTATATCACTGGTACCTGGAATTACATTTTATGGCACACATGGCCCAGAATGACAAAGTGACATTTGCGTCAGATCTGGCTCTTGTAACAAATGAGCTCAAAATATACAAAAGCCTGCCAAAGTTCCTGACGGACAAATGCATGGTGGCATTTTTGCTTATTTTTTTTTCATGCTGTGCATATACAAGGACAAAGTAGCACGTAGGGTTGCCAACTGGCCTGGAAAAAACCATCCTGTCCCTTTAATAGAGGAAATGGACAGTTAACAGCTTTTTGTGGCATGGAGGTAAATAATATAACCTGGGCTGTGGTCACACACACTAAATAATCCACTTTCAGTGCACTATCCTACTGGATTTTATTTGTGTGAACTGGCAAAATCCAGTTGGAAAGTGCACTGAAAGTAGATTGAAAGTGGATTATTTTGTGAGCCACAGCCCTGGTAAATAACATCCCATTGAACATATGCCAAAGGGACAGGACATTTTTCTCCAGGCCAGCTGGCAACCCTAGCAGCACAAGGCTTTGACCCTCTGATTCTCATCACTATATCTTATTCTTCCACCTTTTTCTTATCCCAGGATATAAGGAATATGATCATTTACAAGTGTAGGTAAAGACTAGCAGCCATACAAAAGATTAAGTTACACATGATGCAGGATACAACTCAGCAGTTATGGCTGCTAAAGAAAAAGGAGCAATTCATTACCTACAGGGAATCAGAAAAAAACCTGAAGTTCATCCTCCATCATAACTATATGTTGAATTTAAGACTTGGAAGGCACACATCCTTAGAGTGGGACTGCATACCCACAAACTGCATTCAATGTATAAAAACCCATTGACAGTGCAAAAAGCTATGCCTGCAGAAAACTGCAAGTCAGTGAGGCGGCATGGATCACACCGCTGGTGGATCACACAGTCACCTCTGCCTTACACCTTTTCTCTGAAACATCTGGCAAACGTAGCAGAACACTGGCCTAAATAGGCCATTTGGCCTTCCTTGCTCCCATGTATGAGAGCCTGAGGGGAAAACTAAAGTCTAAACTAACCTGTTCTGAAAGGAGGGAAGATCCTGTTTAGTCATGTAAAGAGCTATAAAAATATTGAATATCCAGGCCTGCAGCAGTTCAGAGAAAAAGTGCTCTGAAACACAAGGCATAAGAGGCTGGCTTGTTTGAGTCCCTAACCTATTTTCTCTTCTCCCTTTTCATTCCCATCAGCCTTGACGTCATCAGTTTCCTTTGTTTGAGGGTAATGCTTTTGTCCCATGCCAGCAGATCTGAGGCTGCCTAAATATAGTCCTTAAGGCACCCACATCTTAAGCACTGGGCTAAAAGTACCTAGCTAAAAAGCTACCAAACTGAAGAGACAAGCAGGACTATCAGCAATTTCCGAGATAGTTGCCTGGGGTCTTTTCCTTGAGTTGTCCAGAGAGAATAATGGGTTCTTGTCCGTAAACATCAAAGGAAGCAAAAGACAAATCTGCGGCACAGTCAACTATTTATTTATTGGAGAAACTGTTTCATGCCAGCCACACCGCCCAACAGAGTATGTATGGTGGGACAGGTTCTCTCTGCAACAACCAGAAGAACAGTGGGCTTGCGAACAAACAGGATAGAGAGATTTCCCCATCATTTCTGCACTGCATTGGAAGCCAGCTATATAGACTTTCATCCCCTATCAACCTCTTATAATGGCTCTTTAATGTATTTACCCTATATGGCTTTGCAGGGCTGGAAATACACGGGTCTTACAAAAGATCTGCACTGTGCCTTTAACTGCACTGTAGGTAGACTTGGGTACAGATTGAGTCTGGTTTCCTTATAGTGAAAAACACTCTGGTACCTCTTTCTTTAAGAATCCCAGGGTCTGGAGGAGTTCACAGAGAGCCAGTCTGGTGTAGTGGTTAAGTGCACGGACTCTAATCTGGGAGAACCGGGTTTGATTCCCCACTCCTCCACTTGCACCTGGCTGGATGACCTTGGGCAAGCCATAGCTCTGTACCAGCTGTTCCCTCAAGGACAGCCTGGGAAAGAGTTCTCTCAGCCCCACCTACCTCACAGGGTGTCTGTTGTGGGGAGGGGAAGGGAAAAAGAGTTTGTAAGCCGCTCTGAGACTCCCTTGGGGAGTGGAGGGTGGGGTATAAATCCAATCTCTTCTTCTTCTCTTCTTCTTCTTAAAGAGATAGGCAGTTTGGAATTGAGGTCAAACAGTTATTACATATCTTGTTAATTTTAAACATACGGATCATTAGTCAATCAAGATCAGTACTCCGTACTGACTGGCATTGGGCCTCTAGCATCTCAGGAAAAGGTATTTTAAACCAACCACTACTTAATACTTTTAACTAGAGATGTCTGGGATTGAAATTGGGACCTTCTGCATGCCAGTCAGACGTGGTACCACTGAGCTGTGGTGGTAGTGGTGGTGGAAAGGGCTGTCAAATTGCAGCTGACTTAAGGTGACCCCATAAGACTTTCAGGCCAAGGAATGAATCGAGGTGGTTTGCCAGTGCCTGCCTCTGTGTAGCAACCTTGGGCTTCCTTGGTAAGGGTCTCCCATCCAAGTACTAGCCAGGATCGACCCAGCTTAGCTTCCAACATCTAATGAGGTCAGGGTAGCCTGGGCCATCCAGGTCAGGGCCATGGACGAAGCTATGGATCCATCCCATTGTAGGAATATGAAAAGTCTACAGTGCAGCCTTATGGAGAAGGTCTGAAGATCACCCTACAGGGGGACAGCTGAAGGACATAGTTAGCACAGCTAGACTAGGAACTTCCCACTTTTTCGAGTTGTGTCCTTGCTGTTTCTTGATTGGCTCTTCTGGAGACTTCCTGCTCCTGTAGAGCTTCCTGTTGCTTTGTCCCTTTTACAGCAGTTAGACTGGCTAGTTTAGACTTTCTCTCTGTATGTTCTATAGTTTGTTCTTCTATAATAAACCTACTTATTTTTCTCTAAACAGTCAGCGCTCCACTTCCTTTGCGTATTTAAACCCTGTCAGCTAATGTTTTTATGCCTATAAACAATAGACAATTCAGAAGTTGCATGTATTCAAGATAATTAACACAAGCATATGAATGATAGCTGGATTTTTTTTCCCTGAGGAAAGATGGCAATGCCAGGACTAAGACATAGGAAATGGGATGTTTCTGACCCTTTCTAGTGTGATTTTGTTAAGTCATAACATACAGTAATAATGGGAATGGGACGCAGCTTCTTTCTGACAGTCTTGATGCCGCTGGCTGATCTGCTCTGATGTCATAGCGAGCTTACACTGGCATGGAAATACAGGTCCTCCAGCTGCTATTAACTTAGCATTTTGAATGCCACAGTAGGGCTGGTTTGCTTTGGCCACCATAACCGAATGCTTAAACAACCACTGGAAAACTTAGAATCTAAATTTCAATGTCAAGTAACTTCCTATGTGAATGTTTTAAAAAACCTATGACAGTATGCAGTGGGCTTTAAAATACCATCTTGCACTTGCAAACCACAGAACAGCTGTATGATCTGGGCACCTTTTTGCTGGCAAGGCACAAATGATACCTGATTCCACATATGACTTTCCACATATGATACCTGATTCCACATATTCCACATATGACTTTAGGCAGATTCTCCAGTCATGCAATAGCCCAAGTATAATTTCTTTCTCTGTTCTGTCTTACACCTTTCACTAGATCTTTGCCCCAACAAGAATTATTTAAAGCTTCTGATTTCTAATCAGGGCCCTGAGCCGGATACATAATTAGCTATCCAAAGGTACGGATTACTTTCGCTACTGTTATTCATTTAGGTAGAGTGAGAGGAAAGGGGATAGTTACCAAACTCCTTGAGACCAAAATGGCTAAAACTTTGCTGGGCCACCAGTCAAAGAACAAGCCAAAAACTGTTGAATTCTTTCTTATATATCAGTTTGCATGTCTGTCTTATGAAACATCTTTCAAAGAAAGCACTTATATGAGAAACAGGGCTGTCCTCTAGAAGTTCCCTAAAAATAAAAGAATGATTTCTCCCATTTCTCAGCTGTAAAATGTCTCCAGGTCCTGAAGCTGACATCTCTTCATGAAAGAAGGCTACCAATCCTCACCACAGCGTAAAGATACAAAAACAGGCAAGGAACCAGGAGGTACAACACACAGGACCCCAAATGAACTGGCCTCTGTAGCCTTCCCTGTTTAGATGTTATGATTTTGACATTCTAACTTTGCATAATGAGAGCACACACTGCCCAGAATACTCTTGATTTGTGTGGTCACTATTTTGTGACTACAATATATATTCTGATCCAGATTTAAAAATTAACATGCAAATATGACTTTGTAGCAACCAATTCTGTTGTTCCTTATATTTGGAAGATGCCGATAGGAGGGTTAATTTATTTAAGGGGGGATTGGCTGCTTATATTGGGTAAGAAGAGGCCTATAATTTGTTGCCGCTCTCAAAGATTAAAAAAAGATTGTTGAGGCAGGGTTTCCCTCTACAGAAGCCATGCCAATTCTGCCTTTGCAAGGCTTGTTCTTCTATAGCTTTGAAGATACTTCTCTACATTCTTCCTTTCTTTCACATCATTAAACTAAGACTTCTAATTTCCTGGCATCCTCTAGATCCCTTCGTAAAAACAGGTGTTGTCTACCTTCTAATCCTCCAGTAAGTTCAATAATGTTACATACGTTGGTTAGAAGACCAACAAACTCATACCTGAGTTATGAATTATAGGGTATATACAGTATTTGACCTTAGTGATTTCTTAATTTTTTTCACCTGTGATTCAAGTGTCAAAGATATTTTATAGAGATGATTGTTTCAAAGAATTCACTTAGCTTCTTTTCAGTCTCCCTATCCTCCTTCAGTAATCGTTTCACAGTTCTGCTGTCTAACAGTCCAACTGTCACCCCAGCTGGTTTCCTGCTTGTGATGTATTTAAAGAAATGCTTGCTGTTAGTTTTAATTTTTTTAGCGATAGGCTCCTCCCCCCCACCTTATTGTCAGCTAATAGCTGTTTACCAGCACTTGTGCTTGTTTTATATTTTTGACATTTGGGCAAGACTTCAATATTTTAAAGAAAATGTCTTGCTTTTTACAGCATCTTTGATTTTACTTGTTGACCACACTGCATTTTGTTGGTATTGTTTGTATCCTTCCTAATTTGTAGTATCGATTTTATATGAGCTTCCACAATAGCCATTGTAATGAGTATTTGGTCCTTGACCCACCCACCCCAATCCTCCTGAATCCCTCTTTCAATTTTCCTTTAGCTCTCCCCTCATTTCCTCTTTGGATATTAAATATAGCCATATTGGACTTCCTGGGCAAACTAGCATCTTCAAATATGTTGATATGATAATACTGTTTATGATAAGTTTAATATCTGTACCAGCAAAAACAAAAACTAAATAAACACCATTTTTTCTACTAGTGAAAGTGTCCTCAGCCAATGGAAAACATGATTAGGAGTCTTCCAGTGCAACTCTAAACAAACCTTTCTAAATTCAGGGGTTTAGGACTGCACTGTCAGTTTCTTAACAACAGAACAGGCAAATCATTTCAAAATTTTGAGGTAGGGCTAGGGAACAACCTGAAATGTTATGGGATGTCAGAGAAAGAAACAGGACTGGGGGAAGGTACCTGCAATTGACAAAAGAATAGATACAGGCAGCTTTGCTGCTTTAAATTTTTGCTAAAGATTGCATCAATGGTCTTGAATAGGATCTCCTAGTCATCTGTCCATTTTAGAATGTTACACTATACTTTGAAGCAAGTACTGCCGATTTCCATGTCAGTTGGTGATGGTGGAAAGTGCCTTCAATTCACAACTTATGTACAGGTGTACAGCTTTCAAGACAAGTGATGGACAAAGGTGGTTTGCCATTGCCTGCCTCTGTCAGTATCTGCCATATATTCTGTGCCTGCTATACATTAATGTCAGTATCTGCCATATATTCTGTGCCTGCCATACATTATGTTTATCTATGCCATACTGGTATGTTGACCTTGCTTTCAGCCTACCTACATTTAACCTTGCTTCTAGCCTCCCCATAGGTCCTGCCCGGGAGTTCACAACGGGATTCCTACCCAGTCCCTAGGAATGCAGAATCAGCCGGAGCTTCTCCAGCAATCCCGCCTCCTTTCTTGTTTTGCTTCAGCTTTGCTTATGCTTCGCTTGGCTCGTTCCTAGCGCCTGCGCAGACACCTAGCCACCTTCCTTTCTGGCTGGTTATCTTATGTCTTGTCCTTGAACATGAAAGGCTCTGGTGTGGAGAGAAACTATTCTGATGTTATGATCTCAGGTCTCTGTGAACTGGTTTTTAGAATGTTCAACATCATTATTCCCTGAGAAAAGGGTTTCCCGCGGATTCTGTGGGAACTGCTTCTCTTTCTGGTTGCGCACCTAAAGTATTGTACTCTGATTGGTAGAGCACCTGTAGCCATTTTATGAGTTTAGTATATCAATGCATGTAACCCAAAGCAATGCATTACTAACAGAAGAAGTGTATGACTGCAATAATCTTTTCTGCAAGTAAAGGACTTTTATTTACAAGACCTGTTGTGGACTATATTCACTGGGACATTCTCACAGACTGTTAGTAATCTTCATTACTTTGGGAGAACAGCCCATTCCCTTACCATGAATGATGGTGCTGAAATCCCTGTGTCTGATGCTGAAGTGCTGGTGTCCTTGGAGGAGGCACCGATCCAGTTCCCTGATTCCAGTGGGGTGAACACGGGGCCTCGCTGGTTGGGAGGGACTGGAACTGCTGAGACCTGGTCCCCGTGCTGGAGCCGGGGATCAGGAGCTTCAACCTTGTGGGGAGCTGAACGAGGGCCATCGGAAGCCAATCTGATGGGGGAAATGTGGAAGCAGATGGATCATTGGTTCGACATGATCCAACAACGGCTCCAACATGAGATGACAGCGATGATGACAGATCTGCCCAACGTTGTGGGTCAGGTCCTGCGGGAACAACTTGACGCATTGGGGGGGGGGGTGCTGGGGCACCGCCGGGGCCAGTGAAAGTGCCCGTGCAGCCTCCGATTCCTCCCCCCCTTCAGGCTCCCATACAGCCACTGGGAGCACCCGCCCCAGGACTTGATCCAGCTGCTGACCGTCGCCCTGTCCCGACTGAACTGTTGGAGGCTACCTTCGATGGCAACCCTGCCAAGCTGCAGTTTTTTTATAATCGAAGTGGGGAGGTGCATGCAGAACTGGGGCCATCTATTCAGAGATGAGGGAGATCAAGTTGGATATTTGGGATCGAGACTATGCGAGGAAGCGGCCGACTGGTATGTGAGCCTCCACAACCCCCCTGGCCCCGAGTTGGATAGTGTGGATGACTTCATGTGGGCTCTCTGCCAGCAGTATGAAGATCGGATGAGTGAGGAGAAAGCCATGAACCAGGTATGCAACCTCATGCAAGGGAAGTTATCTGTGCAGGAGTACACAGCTGCCTTTAAGAGATTGGAGGCTAAGATCCGAGGGTGGCCTGAGATTGTGTTCATGGAGCAGTACCGCAAAGGGTTGAATTCAGAACTGTACGAGACTGTGCTGAGAAATATCAACCCAACTACCCTTAATGAGTAGATCCAGGCGGCCGAAGACGCTGAAGCCCGCTTCACTTTGATTCGCATGCTCAATGAGCTAATTACCCAAAGGGTTCCCCCACGGGGGGGGGGGGGCTCCCACGAAGCTGAAGCCTAAGACGGCATCCCAAGACTTCCGTGATCAGCGGATGAAGATGGGCCTATGCACCCAGTGTGGGGAAGCAGGGCATTTTGCCTCGTCCTGCCCAGTGGTCTCCCCGAAAGGGGGTGGGACCAGGTCAGATGCCGGTACGCCCTCCGGTCAAAAAGGGGGGCGCTTCGAAGCAGACGGCCTTGCAGGTAATTGAACTGGAGCACTCCGAAGCTGCTGAGATAGCCACCAAAACCCCGGTGCAGGGAAATGGCCAGGACCTGCTCTAAATGGCGCTACACAGCAGGTCCCTCCTTCCAAGGTGCCACAATCGGGGAGCTCACCCCAGAACAATTGGGGGGGGGTGCAAACCCGAAGCCAAGCTAAATCCCAGCCGCCTAGCTCAGTGTTGGAGTGGGTTCTCAAATTCATCCAAGCATACACAGAGAAAGATCACTGTGAGTTCCGGGCCATACCGACCCTGAAACAGAGTCCAGAGGGGTGTTGGTTTAAAGATCAGAAACCAGTGGTCCCTGCAAACCTCCGCAAAGAAATCATGTATGCGGCTCACGAGTCTAAGCTCTCTGGACATTTTGGTTTTTTAAAGGCTTTGAACTTATTGCAAAGGCAATTTTGGTGGCCGAGAATGCGTGGGGATGTGTCTACTTAAGTGTCCTCTTGTCAAACCTGTTTAATGAGTAAATCCCGAGGGGGAAAGCCCCCTGGTCTGCTGCAACCTCTGGAAACCCCCACTAGACCGTGGGAGGTCATTTCTATGGGCTTTATTACTGATTTACCCCCCTCCAAAGGAAAGACTGTGATATGGGTAATAGTGGACCCTTTTTTAAAGCAGGCTCACTTTGTCCCCTTTAAAGCTCTCCCTAATGCTAAAACATTGGCTAAAGCTTTTGTGAACCACATGCTCAGGCTACATTGTTTACCGAGGGAGGTAATTACGGATCGGGGCCCTCAGTTCGTTGCCACCTTCTGGCAGGAGCTTTTGCAAGTTATGGGGACTGAATCTGCATTGAGTAGTAGCTATAATCCAGAAACCAATGGCCAAACTGAAAGAATTAATCAAATTTTGGAACAATATGTCATGCCTGCCCCTGATTCAGACACCATGCCTGACCTGGAGCCAGATGTGGAGGCAGACAGGCAGCCTCAGGAAGACTTGGCTCCTTTAATGGGGAATACTGAGAGTGACACAGAGTCAGTTCTCCAGGAGGTGCCACCTGATCAGGCTTTGCCCGGACAGAGCTCATCCCCGGCTGAATCCCCTCCACCTGTCAGCAGACTGCGTGCCAAATGCAGGCAGCTGTTAAAAGAACGACGGCGTTCAGCGCGTTTACGATACAGAGACCTGAGCCCAGAGTACTGACTGAATCTCAGCCACAGTTAATGAGCTCCTAAAGAGATAACGAGGCAGCTCAAAATATAAGGAGCTGCCGAACGCCGGATGCTTTGTGCTGGCAAAGATTCTCTGTTGTTGACAGGAATTTTGGCACCCTCCTGATCTCGTGAACTAATCTGGCATCTTGAACCTTGGAACCGTGTACCTGGACTTGGATTGGATTGTGGATTTGGACTTGGCATTTTGGACCTACGCTTGACTTCCCGGCTTCTGACTCCCAGCTCTACTTTGTGACTACGGCTTTGCTTCGCCCTTCGGCTAATCTAAAAGGTGATTTATGTGGCTTGACTCGGACTGTTTAGACTACGCTTGTCCCTGACCCCTTGCTTGCAAAGAACTACTGCCGGCACACAGGGCTATTGTGAAATCTGATTCCACCGAGAGGTCCTGTCGTGACAGATTGCCAGCACCCCATCCAGGCTTTATCATGACGGACCAAGCAGCGGGAGGGGCTGACCCACTCTCGGGCCTCATTCATCAAGTGCAGCAATTAACCCAGGCTGTGTTTGCATTGCAGCAGCAGACAGCCTCAAATTCTGCTGCGCTGGCTGTTGCCCCCACGCCTCCTACCCGTTGCCCTGTGAATCCTCCAGACCGTTTTGGTGGTAGCCTGGAAGAATTTCCTGCTTTCCTGGCCCAGTGTGAGCTCTACATGGAGTTACGTCATGCTGACTTTCCAACAGATAAAATGAAGGTCTGTTTTGTGTTGAGTCTTCTGAAAGGGCAAGCAGCCAAATGGGCCACACCTTTGCTGGTGGGGGCTTCACCCCTGCTCTCAAATTATTCAAACTTCAAGGCTCATTTCACAGCTGCTTATGCCGACCCAGTCAGAGCGGAAACAGCCAACCGCAAGATAAGGAGTCTTAAACAGACTAAAATTTCTGTGTCTCAGTACTCCACAGAGTTTCAGCTGATAGCCCAGAACCTGACCTGGAATGAAGCAGCCCTTATCGATCAGTACACCGAAGGACTCTCTGACGAGGTACTGGATGAGTTGGCCCGCAGTGACCGTCCAAACACACTGCAGGACCTGATCCTCCTGTGCCTACGAATTGATGGGCGATTACAAAGTCGCCATCAAAGCCGGAAAGTAAGCCACCCCCCATCTAAAACTCTCCAACCAACTCCTTCTCTGAGCCCTACTCCAACTTCCGCAGCAGGAGAACCCATGCAGCTGGGCGGCGCCCGTCCCCGATTGACTCCTGAAGAGAAGGCCAGACGGCGCACCCACAATCTGTGCCTATACTGTGGCCAGGCCGGACACTTCTCCAGCAGCTGCCCCGCCAAGACGAGGCACCCCGTCGACCCAGCCGCCCCAGTAAAAGGGCAGCCCCAAGTCTAGCTGGATCCCCCGGCTTGGGGCCTCTCCTGGGGTCTTCCAGTTCTGCCTACCCCCCGCACACCCCGTTCCTGCTACCAGTTCGCCTGCAGCTCCCAGACGGCCGCTGGCTCTTTGTGCACGCTATGCTGGACTCTGGAGCCGCCTGCTGTTATATGGACATCCACTTTGCCAAAGAACAGGACATTCCCACCCGGGCCAAGAAGACCCCCACTCTGGTCGAGGCCGTGGATGGACGCTTGCTGCGCTCGGGACCCGTCATCCACGAGACCCAGCCGCTCGTCTTGTGGGTTCAGCAGCACCAGGAAAAGCTGGCGTTCGATCTCGTCCGCATGCCACGGTTCCCCATCATCCTTGGCCTGTCCTGGCTTCGCACCCATAACCCGCAGGTGGACTGGGTGCACCAGGACCTTCGGTTCGAAACCACGTCTGCATCCCAGACCAAAGCACACCCTACCTCCACGCCTGCATCCTCACCCAGCTCCGTGCCTACCGTCAGCGTCTTAGGGTCTGCCACAACGCTGCCCGCTCCCTACCAGGCGTTTGCTGACGTCTTTGATGAAAAGGAAGCGGATCAGCTACCCCCACATCGGCCTTACGACTGTGCCATTGACTTGGTACCTGGCGCCCCGCTACCTTCCGGCCGCCTCTATCCCATGGCGGAACCTGAACTTGCAGCACTCCGGGATTACCTGGAGAAGAATTTGGCCCGCGGCTTCATCCGACCATCCACCTCACCACTGTCATCACCCGTGCTCTTTGTGAAGAAGAAGACGGGGGATCTGAGATTGTGCAATGACTACCGGGCGCTCAATAAAATTACAATTCGAGATCGCTACCCCCTTCCTCTGATTCCAGAACTTTTGGACCAACTGAAGGGGGCCCAGGTGTACACCAAGCTCGATCTTAGAGGTGCGTACAACTTAGTGCGCATAAAACCAGGCGATGAGTGGAAGACAGCATTCGGCACCCGGTATGGCCAGTACGAACACCTGGTCATGCCCTTCGGCCTTACCAACGCTCCTGCAGTCTTCCAAAGGTTCATGAACGATGTGTTCCGTGACCTACTGGACCGGTTCGTCATCATTTATTTAGAATCTTGGTGTATTCATCCTCCCTGCCGGAGCACCATGAACATGTGCGGCAGGTACTTCACCGACTACGCACCCATGGGCTCTACGCCAAGCTGGAAAAATGTGCCTTCCATCTTCAATCAGTGGAGTTCCTAGAGCACATTATCTCGCCCCAAGGGACCCAGATGGACCCGAAGAAGGTTGACGCCATTCTCAATTGGCAAGCCCCCCAAAACCGGAAGGATGTCCAGCGCCTCCTCGGCTTCGCCAATTATTACCGCCAGTTTGTTCCCGCCTATGCCGACCTTACCAAGCCGTTGACCCGTCTCCTCCGGCCAAAGGAATCTTTCCAGTGGTCTCCAGAAGCGGAACAGGCCTTTGCTACCCTCAAGCAACGCTTCGCCTCCGGTCCCCTCCTGCGTTATCCCGACCCCCGCCTGCCATTCGTCGTGGAAGCTGACGCCTCCAGTGTTGCCATTGGGGCCGTTCTATCTCAGCGGGATGACCCCACCCAGCCTCTGCAGCCGTGTGCGTACTACTCCCGGCAGCTCTCTCCCGCTGAACGTAACTACACCATCTGGGAAAGAGAACTGCTCGCCATAAAGACAGCCTTCGAAGTCTGGCGGCACCACCTCGAGGGCGCCCGTCATCCCGTCCAGGTACTAACTGACCACCGGAACCTTGAGCACCTGCAGACGACCCGTCGGCTCAACCAGCGCCAGATCCGTTGGTCCTTGTTTTTCTCCCGGTTCAATTTCAAGGTGTCCTACATCCCACACTCTCAGAACCAGAAGGCAGACGCCTTATCCCGAAGACCGGACTATGCTGCTGCAGCCCCTGATGATGCCCCAAAGACCAGCATCTTGCCGCCTACGGTCTTTGCCGCCACCTCTGATGTGCCCTCGTTTGCGGATGAAATCCGAGCCAGTCAGGCTGCAGACCCCTGGGCTCAAAAACACCTCCAGGAGTTGCAGCAAGGGGCTTCTGGAGATTTGAATACCCGGGATGGTCTCTTGTACCACCGAGACCAACTCTACGTCCCACCAGGGCCCCTGAGAGCACGCATTCTCCACCTGCATCACGATGCCCTGCCAGCTGGGCACTTTGGACAATATAAAACAGCCCACCTACTAACCCGCGAGTTTTGGTGGCCTCGTATTCGAGCCGATGTTAACCGGTACGTGACCTCCTGCGAAGTCTGTCGCCGTGCCAAGAACGTACCAGCCAAACCCTCGGGCCTCCTGCAACCGCTCCCTGTCCCCTCTGGTCCTTGGGAGTTCATATCCATGGACTTCATCGTGGACCTGCCCCGATCGCAAGGCCACACATGCATCTTGGTGGTAGTGGACTTGTTCTCTAAGATGGCCCACTTCGTATCTTGCCCCAAGATCCCCACTGGACCAGACACCGCTCAGCTCTACCTGCAACACATATTCAGAATCCATGGACTACCCAAAGAGATAGTATCCGATCGCGGCCCGCAATTTGCCTCGCGGTTCTGGCAGGCACTGCACCACGGATTAGGGACCAAGGTCCACTTGTCATCCGCTTACCATCCCCAGACCGATGGGCAGACCGAGAGGACCAACGCCACCCTCGAGCAATATCTCCGCTGCTACACATCCTATCAACAGGACAACTGGGTGTCATTACTCCCGCTGGCAGAATTCGCCTATAACAATGCAATCCATAATGCCACCCAGACTACACCCTTTGCCGCCAACTACGGGTACCACCCACGGTTCTTTCCCCCTGTTGGTCCTGCGTCCAAGGTCCCAGCTGCTGATGACCGCATCCAGGAGCTCCACGCCCTCCACGCCTTGCTCCAGGCTCAGCTTCGGCGTGCTAAGGACGCATACAAGCAAGCCGCAGATCGCCACCGTCAAGAAGGGCCTCCTATTCACGTCGGCGATCTTGTATGGCTCTCCACCCGGTACCTCCGGACTCCTGGCCGTTCCGCCAAACTGACAGACCGGTTCATCGGCCCCTATCCGGTGGAAACCCAGATTAACCCCGTAGCGTTCCGTCTCCGCCTTCCTGCCCACCTCCGCATTCACCCCGTATTTCATCGGTCCCTCCTCCAACCAGCGGCTCCTCCAGATCCCAACCGAGATGCACCATCAGCACCACCACCACCAGTCCTGGTGGATGAAGAGGAGGAGTACGAGGTACAACAAATCTTGGACTCTCGATTGCATCGGGGCCAGTTGCAGTACCTGGTGGACTGGAAGGGCTACACCCCAGAGGACCGCTCATGGGAACCGGCCGTCCACGTCCACGCCCCCAACCTCGTCCGGCAGTTCCATACCGCCTACCCGGACAAACCAGGGGTTTTGGGTGAGGGGGGGCCTGCAGGGGGGGATAGTGTCATGCCTGCCCCTGATTCAGACACCATGCCTGACCTGGAGCCAGATGTGGAGGCAGACAGGCAGCCTCAGGAAGACTTGGCTCCTTTAATGGGGAATACTGAGAGTGACACAGAGTCAGTTCTCCAGGAGGTGCCACCTGATCAGGCTTTGCCCGGACAGAGCTCATCCCCGGCTGAATCCCCTCCACCTGTCAGCAGACTGCGTGCCAAATGCAGGCAGCTGTTAAAAGAACGACGGCGTTCAGCGCGTTTACGATACAGAGACCTGAGCCCAGAGTACTGACTGAATCTCAGCCACAGTTAATGAGCTCCTAAAGAGATAACGAGGCAGCTCAAAATATAAGGAGCTGCCGAACGCCGGATGCTTTGTGCTGGCAAAGATTCTCTGTTGTTGACAGGAATTTTGGCACCCTCCTGATCTCGTGAACTAATCTGGCATCTTGAACCTTGGAACCGTGTACCTGGACTTGGATTGGATTGTGGATTTGGACTTGGCATTTTGGACCTACGCTTGACTTCCCGGCTTCTGACTCCCAGCTCTACTTTGTGACTACGGCTTTGCTTCGCCCTTCGGCTAATCTAAAAGGTGATTTATGTGGCTTGACTCGGACTGTTTAGACTACGCTTGTCCCTGACCCCTTGCTTGCAAAGAACTACTGCCGGCACACAGGGCTATTGTGAAATCTGATTCCACCGAGAGGTCCTGTCGTGACACAATACCTCCGTTGTTACATTAACTATCAACAAGACAATTGGGTTGAGTTGTTGCCTTTTGCTGAATACAGTTATAATAACTCTGTGCATTCATCTACTGGAGTTTCTCCTTTTATGGCTGTTGGGGGGTTTGAAGGTGTTCCCCTCCCGAATCTACTGCAGCCTGCTGAAGGTTCCACAGACTTTGCCCATTGGTGGAACTCATTGAAAGACTCTTGGCCATTGCTAGCTAAAACTTTGGAAGATGCTAAGGCTACTTATAAAAAATATTCCGACCAAAAACGAGATCCTGGATAGAACTTAGAGCCTGGAGATTCTGTCTATGTGTCTACTAAAAATATCAAAGGACTGCAACCCAGCAGAAAGTTGGGTTGGGAATATGTAGGACCTTTTCCTGTGATTAGGTGTATTAACAAAGTGTCTTTTGAACTGAAACTGCCCAAATCATTGAAATTTGTACACCCTGTGTTTCATTACAGCTTACTGAAGAAAGATCCTGGTCCGAACGAATGGAGGCCGTCCTCATCCTCTCATCCTCCTCTGATGAAGAATGACCAACCTCACTATGAAACTGACCAAGTTCTAGACTCTAAAATTAAACGGGGTCGCTTATATTATCTGATTAAATGGGTTCATTTTGGTCCTGAGGATAATGAATGGGTTGAAGCTTCTCATGTCCATGCCCCTGGTAAAATCAAAGCGTTTCACAAGTTGTATCCCTTAAAACCTACAGACCCGGGGGCTAATTTCTGAGGGGGCAGAATGTCAGTATCTGCCATATACTCTGTGCCTGCTATACATTAATGTCAGTATCTGCCATATATTCTGTGCCTGCCATACATTATGTTTATCTATGCCATACTGGTATGTTGACCTTGCTTTCAGCCTATCTACATTTAACCTTGCTTCTAGCCTCCCCATAGGTCCTGCCCGGGAGTTCACAATGGGATTCCTACCCAGCCCCTAGGAATGAGGAGTCAGCCGGAGCTCCTCCAGCAATCCCCGCCTCCTTTCTTGTTTTGCTTCAGCTTTGCTTATGCTTCGCTTGGCTCGTTTCTAGCGCCTGCGCAGACACCTAGCCACCTTCCTTTCTGGCTGGTTATCTTATGTCTTGTCCTTGAACATGAAAGGCTCTGGTGTGGAGAGAAACTATTCTGATGTTATGATCTCAGGTCTCTGTGAACTGGTTTTTAGAATGTTCAACATCATTATTCCCTGAGAAAAGGGTTTCCCGCGGATTCTGTGGGAACTGCTTCTCTTTCTGGTTGCGCGCCTAAAGTATTGTATTCTGATTGGTAGAGCACCTGTAGCCATTTTATGAGTTTAGTATATCAATGCATGTAACCCAAAGCAATGCATTACTAACAGAAGAAGTGTATGACTGCAATAATCTTTTCTGCAAGTAAAGGACTTTTATTTACAAGACCTGTTGTGGACTATATTCATTGGGACATTCTCACAGTCTCTACATAGCAATCCTGGACGTCTTCAGTGGTTTCCCATCCAAGTACTCACCAGGTACAACCCTGCTTATCTTTTGAGATTTGGCTAGACTGGGCCATCCAGGTCAGGACCATGTCAGTTACTTCTACTTAAATAGTCTCAGGATTTCAGTCTATGAACAGCTTTGTTTAACTCATGGATTTCCGTGTGCATGTTACTAGAATTCAACAGAAGAACATGCTTTTATAATAAACAAGGACCTGATCTAAACTGAACTAGCAAGCTACTAACATTGTGTTATAACTTTAAACACAGAAGAATTAGAACAGTATTAAATTTGTATTTTTTCACCCACATAGCAGCCTTTTTCCTTGACCCTGACCCCATGGCAGCGATTTGTCTCCTGACTAGGGGTTTTTTATTTATTTTTTAAATTAGCACTGAAATGTCAACATATTGCATACCAATAGGGGTATTCTCAGCTTTCATTATTTAAAAAAAGGAGTAAATCTCTAGGCTTGTCTTTTGTAGAAATATATGGGGAAAGGCATAATTTCTACAGGGCTTTTTTTGTAGAAAAAGCTCAGCAGGAACTCATTAGCATAACAGGCCACACCGAACAGCAGAAACTCATTAGCATATTAGGCCACACCCTGACAGTGCAGCTCCCTCCCACGATTGGCTTCCCCAGGTGCCCTGTGGCTTGCAGGGTGCATGGGGAACCTGAGGAGGGGAGGCAGATTAAACTGCCTTCCCACCCTGGATTGGCTTGGCTTCCCCAGGTGCCCCACAGCTTGTGAGGCGCCTGGGGAACCAGGGTGGGGGGAGGCTGTAGGTGTGGCCACCTCAGAAGCCAGCCGGAACTCCGTTCCTGTGCGTTCCTGCCCAAAAATAGTCCTGATTTCTCAATGAAAGGGGCTAGATAATTACTTTTTTAAAAAATGAAAGTTGGGAATTCTCAGAACCTGCGACATCTCTTGTTACAATGCTATATCACTGTAACAATATTCCAGTGCCAGCTTTTTTTAAACAAATGGCAAAAGCCCTGGTTGCCCAGGGAAGGAAGAGTGGCTGCTGCTGGTAGAGTTGCCCGACCCCCGGCCCGGGCAGGGGTTCCCCCTAGCTGCTGGGTGAACTGGGGCAAGGAAATGGCAGGAAAGCCTGCCATGTTGAAGCCCTGTTGCCACTGTGCTCCGTCTGCAGCCACACCAGCAGCAGGGAAACCACACAAGCTCCTACCTATGTGGAAGCCACCACTACATCTAATGTTAGACTGGCTGACTTCCATGCTGCTAAAGCAAACCACAAAACTAGGTCACCAACAGATAAAATAGGGCTTTCAACCAGGTGTTGTTGTTTTTTTAAAAAAAAGAGCCTTGTAAACTAACCAAAAGAAAAAGAAATCTTTTTTAAATGGACTGATAAGGACAAACAGGCTCAGAGTATGTAATGCTGAGAATAGTTGAATATACATTTAAGGGGGAAAGGAGGGGGAGAGTAGTAGTCATATTTACAATTAGAGATTAAGTAACTGGTAATTTGTGGACATGCCATAAGATCATATGACCTGCTTGTTCTAGATACTGTGGATAACTGTGGATACTGCCACGGTTATTACACAAAATTCTGGCGCAGAAGAAGAGGGGGGGGGGAGGCCTGGTGAGACCTGGAAAAGGTCCAGAAGGAATGGAATATTGAGAACAGATAAACATCAGTTAAAGGAAGATGGAATTAACCTACTCAGACTAATAAAAGCTGTTGAACCGTACAACTGAGAGATTTTGAGGGCAAGGTTGTTAATGCCAAATTGTTCCTTCTCTTATGTTTCCTCACAACTCCTTAGTTAGTGTCGTGTATGTATGACACTATAAAATTCATAGGAAGCACAGGGAAGGCAACAAAAATTTGGGGAGAAAGCAACAGAGAACAATTTAGTTGATGACAAGGAGGAGGAGGAGGAGGAGAAAGCTTAGGGAAGATGAGAGGAGAAGGAAGTTGGTGTGCAAGGCATCAAAATTCAACAAGACAAGATAACATCTAGAAGCAGAACTGATTGACTGAAAATTAAAAGAACTGTCAGAGACTGGGACATTTGCTGCCAGCTGGAGCTGCTCCTGATTTTCTTAGGAGTCAGTCCACAACCATTGGCATCTATTAGGGGAAGGTTCTTTTGTACATCTTTCCTCCCTGTACATTTTTACAATTGTGGAGTCTATTCCTTCTCCAGGTGGCTTAAATAATGAGAATTTCCAAGGGAAGATGCTGTTGTCATTAGTGTCATCATCAGTGGCGTCACAGCACACACACCTTTTAAAAAAAAAAAAAGGCCCTAAAGTATTAATGTAACACTATAGTGTTGTACTGATCGGTTAAGCTGGTTCTCTGAATTCCCAGCTTTCATTTTTTAAAAAGTGAGTCTCTAGCTTCTTCCCATGCAGCGATATTAGGAAAAAGACATATTTCTGTGAGAGAAACGAACAGAGGTTTACTATTTTTTTTAAAAAATGAAAGCTAGGAATTCAGAGAACCTGCTTAAACTATAATTACAAAACTACAGCATTATATCCAATATTTAAAGACCTTTTAAAAACTGAAATCATTGTGAAAGGGGGGCAAGGGAGTGATTTAACGGTGTTGTTTGTCCAGTCACTGAAAAATGGGCCAGAGGCAGGCCTGTAGCTACAGTGGGGCCTCCCGGGGCCCGCCCCCCAACTTCCTCCCAAGACCCCCCCCAACTTTTGGGAAGGAGTGGGGGGAGGTCACACATGCCTGCACTCCAAGCCTCAAATTCACGGAGTGCAGGCATGCACCCCTAAATGCTTTGGGGAAGAAGCAAGGGCCATGCGTGAATTTCAGTGCCCCCGGACTTTTTAAAAGGCCCCCAAAAGTTAAAAATCTTGGCTACAGGCCTGGCCAGAGGTGGGTGGGATGGGGTGGGACAAAGAAAACAATAGAAACATTACGCACTAGGAAAAAGCTAACTAGTATTTGGCTTCTAGGAAAACTTTGGGGTAAAATTGTTCTCAAAAGAGCCGGGGGGAGGGACAAAAAAAAACACCAAAGTGAGAACTAAAGGCACAAAAATGCATGTGGAAATCAGGGGATAAACTGAAGCATTATGGGGCCAGAATTGACAGAAAAAAACCATGCAGAAAAGCTCTGGTAGTATCTAACAATATAGATCCATTGCTAGAAATTGTTGGGGGCATAATTTATGTTCTTGGGCTTTATTATAGGTGGTAATTGATTAACTGTTTATATTTGATGCATAAAAATATTATTAATTTATCCACTAGTCATATTTCACACATTTTGAATAATGTACTTTCTATCCACTTCAATGCACTTTGCAACTAAATTATACTGTGGGAAATGGCAAAATACACTTTCAAATTATCACTAAAGTGCATTGAAAGTACATTATCCAGTGTGCATGGACTAGTTGCCAGTTTGCCGGTTAACTGGGCACCATGAGCACTCAAGAACTAGCCGTCACCCTTAACATTTTCCTGATTTAATGTTAGGTACTCCTATTCATGAAAAAAAGAATAATCTAAGAAGTATAAAGCTTTAGTGGTAGGATATAAAACCGGGATACTGAGGCACAGTTCAATAATGGAAAAGGTTTCGCTTATGGGAAAACAGAAGAATAAAAAGTGGCGTATATGAATGTGTAGTGATGAAATATGCTACGAAGCAATCTGTACAATTTGAATAGATGTCTGGAGTATTCATACTGCATTTCCAGTAAGACCAGGCAAAGTTCTGAAAGAGCAGTCATGACTTTCTCATGGAGCACAGACTACATAGACTCCCAAAGTATGGATATACAATTTATTTATTTATTTATTGGGATTTATATCCCGCCCTCCTCGCCGTACGGCAGGCTCAGGGCGGCTAACAACAGCCATTATGGCACCAATACATTCCTTAAAATAGTTTAAAATATTTAAACAGGCATAAAAACATTTCCAAACACAAAGATGGCATATCTTCAGTACAAACTATCAAAGCAGCATCAAGATGTATCCTCGTGTCTGATCAGACACTGGCAGACAGAAATCGGGCCAGGGCCGGGTGTAAATACTGTAGGCGGCCCCTATTTGAAAGCCTGGCAGAAGAGCTCCGTCTTACAGGCCCTGCGGAATTGTAACAGATCCCGCAGGGCCTTGATGTTATCTGGGAGCTCATTCCACCAGTAAGGGGCCGCCACAGAGAATGCCCTGGCCCTTGTAACTGCCAGGCGGGCCTCCCTCGGCCCTGGGACGGTTAGGCGGTTCTGGGATCCAGATCGAAGTGCTCTCTGGTGAGAGGCGGTCCTTCAAGTAAGTAGGTCCTCGGCCATATAGGGCTTTATAGGTAAGTACCAGCACCTTGAACCTTATTCGGTATGCTATAGGCAGCCAGTGCAGTGCTTTTAGGGCGGGCTGGACATGCTCCCGAACCGGGAGGCCTGTCACCAGCTACGCCGCTGCATTCTGCACCAGCTGCAGCTTCCGAATTTGGCACAAGGGCAGCCCCATGTAGAGGGCGTTACAGTAGTCCAATGTACAATGAGTAGATGAAGGATTAGAGCACACCCCCTTTTATGGAACTGCTGTCCTGGAAATCTAGCAGGAATGATGAAATTTGGCTTCTAAAATAAAGGTCAAGCTTTATATTTTGGCTCGCTAAAAAAATTGCAGGGCTTGAATTTTTATGGACTGGGTTTTATTTTTTTCATTTATGCAGGGCTCATTTCATAGCAGGCGCTCCTCTGCATATTAGGCCACACACCCCTGGTGTAGCCAATCCTCTAAGAGCTTACAGTAGCCCCTGTAAGAAGAGCTCTGTAAGCTCTTGGAGGATTGGCTACATTTAGGGCTGCCAAGTCAGCCCGGGGGGCGGGGGATCTCCCGCTACAGGGGTTCCCGATCCACCGGCCAGCATTGGGCTGGCGGGGGAAACCCCACCCCCAAAGTCGTCCAGCCTGGACGACTTCCCCCACTTAATGACGTCACCTGGAAGTGACGCCATCACGTTGGGGGCATTGCCAGGGTGATGCTCTGGCAATCGCCCCAAAACTCTATGATACCATAGAGTTTTGGGGCGATTGCCAGAGCGTCGCCCTGGCAACGCCCCCAACGTGCTGACCTCACTTCCGGTGACGTTCCCTGGCATGCGCGCAAGCACGCGCGCCAGGGAAGCTCCCGGCCGGCGGAGGACTCCCCCCTGCCGGTAAGTTCAGACTTGGCAAATACAGGTTGCTTACCTGTAATTGGAGATCTTCAAGTGGTCATCTGTGCATTCACACCTCTGGGACAAAGTGCACCTGCACCGATCCCGATCGGTAATCTTCAAATCCAAACGGATTTTTGCACCAGCTCCCCGGTCATGTGCACGCCCCACTGCGCATGACCCGGGGAGAGGCACGAGGATCCCGCCAGTTCCTTCTGACTGCTGCCAACAGCCCCCAAGAGAAAAGAGGGAAGACCGAAAGCAGAAGGGAAGGAGGGCGGGTGGTGTGAATGCACAGATGACCACTCGAAGATCTCCAATTAGTGGTAAGCAACCTGTATGTCTTCTTCGTGGTCTCTGTGCATCACACTTCTGGGAGAATAGCGAGCAATAAACACACCACATACCTGGAGGCGGGTGCTGAAGGTCTCACACCTGAACTGCTAGCAGAACTGCTCGGCCCACCACAGAGCGTTGATGGGCACGGACGTCTAGAGCGTAGTGTTTCACAAACGTGTGAGGAGACGTCCAAGTCGCAGCATTGCAGATGTCTCCCAGGGGGATGCCTTTGAGGAACGCCATAGAGGCAGCCACGGCTCGAGTGGAATGAGACCGCAGGGACACCAGTAACGGCCTTTTGGCCAGGAGGTAGGTAAGTTTTATCGTCTCCACTATCCATTTCGAGAGTCTTTGAGACGACAGTTTTTGTCCCTGCCTGGGCGACGAAGAGAGCTGGGGACTTGCGGAATGTCTTTGTCCGATGTAAATAGAATGAAAGAGCTCTCTTGACATCGAGTGAATGTAAACTGCATTGTACTGGATCCTGAGGATCAGGGAAGAACACCGGCAAGGTAATGTCCGCATTGATGTGAAAATCAGAGACTACCTTGGGCAGGAACGCAACATCAGGAGCCAGGGTAACGGTGTCATGATGGAACGTGAGGTACGGAGGGTCACAGCGAAGAACCGATAACTCACTCACGCGTCTTACTGAAGTGATGGCTACTAAAAAAGCAACTTTCCATGAAAGAAGCTGAAGGCTACAGGAAGCCATGGGTTCGAAGGGCTTGCCCATTAACTTGGCCAGGACCAGCGGTAGGTCCCAAGCTGGAACTGGGGCCCGAACCGACGGGTAGAGACGATGCATCCCTTTCAGGAATTGCTTCGTGGTAGGATGGGAGAACACTGAATAGCCATCAATTGTAGGATGGTTGACTGAAATGGCCGAGAGGTAGACACGGAGAGATCCGTGGCACAGTCCTCTATCCTTGCAGGACAAAAGAAACCCGAAAACATCATTGAGGGGAGACGGAATGGAGGGTCGCCCCAGAGAGGCCAAGAAAGACAGGAACTTAGACCACTTTGCTGCGTACGAGCGGCGTGTGGAAGGTTTACGGGAGTTCAGGAGAACGTGAGCGATGTGAATGTCTACTCCAGAGGTTGAATCAACCAGGCCGTCAGCTTCAATCTGGGAATGTCGTGGTGAAGCACTTGGCCCCCGTACATCCAGAGCAAATCTGGTTTCGTTGGGAGATGGAGGTACGACCCTAGGGAGAGATGGAGGAGAGTGGGGAACCAAGGTTGCCGCGGCCACCATGGTGTGATTAGGATCGCCGACGAGCGTTCCAACAGCAGCTTGTGCACCACTCTTAGGATCAGAGGAATCGGGGAAAACAGGTACAGATGTAGCCCTGTCCACGGGAGGAAAAGGCCGTCCCCTAGGGAGGCTGGGTCCTTGCCGGCCCTGGAGCAAAAGAGGGGACACTTCTTGTTTTCCCGAGAGGCAAATACGTCCACAGAGGGGTACCCCCAGAGGTCGAAGACTGGGGTCAGATAGAGGGGGTTGAGTTCCCATTCGTGTAGGGACACCCCGCCCCTGCTCAGGAAGTCGGCCTGTACGTTGAGCAGGCCGGGAAGATGAGTCGCCACTAGATGGATGTTGAGTGACTGGCATTCGTTCCAAAGTTCCACGGCTAGACGGAAGAGGCCGTGGGAGACTGTCCCACCCTGTCGATTGATGTAGTACATGGTGGTCGTATTGTCCATGAGGACCGCCACCGTCCTTCCCGACAAAAGGTGGCGAAAGGACCGAATTGCATACAGGACTGCTAGCAGTTCCAGAAAATTGATGTGGTTGCGAGCACGGAGGGGTCCCACTTGCCACCCACACAAAGACCATCCAGGTGAGCTCCCCAACCCCACAGGGAAGCATCTGTGGTGATGGTTGCTGAAGGAGGTGGGAGTTGAAAGGGGGCACCTGACTGGAGGTTCCGGGGCACAAGCCACCAGGTGAAGGCATTCAAGACCGAGTCTGATAGGCGGAAGCGTTTGGAGAGGGAATGTACACTGGGGCGGAAACAGCGAAGAAACCACAGTCTCATCTGCAGCTTAGCAAAGGGGATCACCATGGTGGTCGCGGCCATGAGACCCAGGAGAGGGAGCAACTGCCTGGCCGTGGCTTCCCTTGTTTCCCGAAGGGATCTGAGAAGGGAGACAATGTCTAGCGCCCTGTTGGGGGGCAGAAAAGCCCTGCATTGCAGGGAGTCCAGAATGGCTCCAATAAACTGCACCCGTCTGGAGAGAGTGAGCATGGACTTTGTCATATTTATCGTCAGCCCTAGATCGTCTAGGGTATGAAGAGTCAGAGCGATGTGGTCCTGTAGGGCCGTCATGGAGGGCGCAACGAGGAGCCAATCGTCCAGATAGGGGTAAAGGTGGACGCCCTGAAGGCGGAGGTGAGCTGCCACTACTGCCATGAGCTTCGTGAAGACATGAGGCGCCGTAGAGAGCCCGAAGGGGGGGCCTTGTATTGGAAGTGACGCGGGCCAACCGCAAAGCGAAGGAACAGTCTGTGGGAAGGATGAATAGTCACATGGAAATACGTATCCTTTAAGTCTAGCGTCACCATCCAAGAGTCGGTCTCCAGCAACGGCAGGATGGTCTGGAGAGTGGTCATACGGAACTTCTTGTAGGCTATAAAAGCATTGAGGTTCCGAAGGTCCAGGATGGGACGGAGCCCGCCATCCTTCTTTGGTACCATGAAGTAGCGGGAGTAAAAACCCCGTTGTAGGTGGCCGACGGGTACTGGCTCTATGGCATCTTTGGACAGGAGGGCTTCGACTTCTGACGATAGGGTGTCGGAGGGAGGGGTGACGACAAAATAAGATTCCAGAGGGATCTGGAAGAACTCTATTCGGTAACCTTCGGCGATGACGGAGAGGGCCCATTTGTCGGAAGTGATGTGTTGCCATGTGGGTAGGAAGGGTGACAGGCGGGTGAGAGGACCGGAACAGAGACAGGAGTCAAAGACTCTGTTTGTTCGGCTTGGGAGGTTTCGATTTAGATGCAGAAGCAGCTGGAAAGCGGGGTATGTGTCCATTCGGCTTCTGTTGATAAGTAGAGGAGGAAGGCCTCTGCCATTGGGGTTCAGTGGGAGATCGCTGTGGCTGTTTCTTGGGCCAGGATCTCTGCCAGGACCTCTGCTTCTGCGGTTTGGGCTGTGAGACGCCCAGGTTGCGGGATGTCTTCATGCTCTTATCTAGTTCGTGGAGGACGGTATTCGTCGTGGAACTAAAGAGACCTTCCCTCTCGAAGGGAAGGTCCTCCACCAGGGATTTTGTATCCTGGGGAAGAGAAGTCGATCTCAGCCAGAAGTGGCGTCTGAGGGACACTGCCGAAGTGAGCGTCTTAGCAGCTACATCTGCAGAGTGTTTGGAAGCAGTGAGCTGATGCTTTGCTAGGGTCATGCCCTCTTTCTGGATCTTCCTGGCGAGGTGCTGCTTGTCCTCAGGGAGATGGACAAGGAGTGCTGTCATCTGCTCCCAGAGGGAGTATTGGTACCTGCTCATACAGGCTGTGTAGTTTGCTGTTTTTATGCCTAATGCACCAGCAGAATAAAAACGTCTGCCAAAAGAGTCCAGTTTCCGCCCCTCCTTATCAAGAGGGGAAGAATGTTCACTGTGGCCCTTGGCTGAGGGGGTCACAATCACTGAGTTCGGTTTAGGATGTACAAACAAGAACTTGGCTCCCGGTTCCTGGATTCTATACATGTGGTCCAATCTCTTACTAGAGATAGGGGTAGAGGAAGGATGTGCCCAGGATTCCTTGGCAGTATTCATGAGGACCGAGATGAGAGGCAGGGCTACTGCAGCGGAGGTATCCATCTGTACGATGTCGAAGATGAAATCCGTGGCAGTCAGGGTTGGCTGGACCGTAGCCAAGGCTAACAAGTGCGCCATGCGCTTAATCAGCTCTCCGTAGGACTTTACGTCCTCAGAGGGAGAGATCGGAAGGTCGTCAGCGACATGAGGGGTAGGAGACGGACGGGGAGGCGATTCATCGCCCGAGGCAGAGGAGGCTGAAGACTCCGGTATCGACCTGTCGGAGGGCTCCGATGGCGACAGCGGGGTCAGGCTCGACGGGTTCTGCGACGGGTGAAGAGGGGGATGATCAGACGGATGTGTCGGTGTCAGTCTCGGGACTGGAGGATCTCGGCATCGAGAGACTGTGGACGACGTCAATTGATGGTCCCATTCGGGCGGATACCATTGCGGTGGCGGAGGGTAGGAGCCATAGAGGTATCTCCACTGCTGAGCGTCCCACGGTGCCGGAGAGTACAGAGGACGCCAGTCTTGATCCACTCTCGGTGCTGGGAGTTGGTCGGTCCCAGGCTCGGGACTGTCTCGAGGGACCTGGGTCAGGTCGATGTCAAGATCGGAATCCATCAGCTGGATGGGTCGCGGCATCGGGGAGGTTGAACTGCCCCTGGATCGCTCGCAACTGGGAGGGTCAAGCTGCACGGGCCCGAGCTGGGCCAAGTCAGGCGCAGGATGCGTCGACAGAGCACTAGGAGTCTTCCTGTGCTTCAGCTTGCCCTTCTCCTCTTTGCCCTCTCTGCGTTTCTTTGCAGGAGTATTTGGCAAAGGAAGTGGTCGTTTCGGTGCCGATTTCTCAGTACCAATGGTGCTCCGCGCCGGAGACGATGCCGGGGCCGTCGGAGCCGATGGTGAGGCTCCCAAAACATCGGCCGAAGACATGTTCGGAGACAAAGCTGATTCTAGGAGAGCCACTCGAAGTCTAGCCGCTCGATTCTTGCGAGTCTGCTTTGAAAACGCGGCACAGCTGGAGCAGGAATCAACTCGGTGGGCCTCACCCAAGCACAGTAAGCAGAGCGAGTGTTTGTCTGGGGGTGCTATCTTGCTGCCGCACTTCAGACAGCATTTGAAGAACCCCCACCGCTGGGCCATAGGCCGAGCGGGAGGAAACGTAAGGAAGAATCTATAAGCAAGTCGGAGTCACAGTCCGAGGTCAAAAAACAAGAGAAATCAGTCCGAAAGGCTTTTTCCAGAGAAAAGGAAAGTAAACTACCGACCGAAGTGGAGAGGGGATCCTCACAACGCGGCGGTCAGAAGAGAACTGGCGGGATCCTCGTGCCTCTCCCTGGGTCATGCGCAGTGGGGTGTGCACATGACCGGGGAGCTGGCGCGAAAATCCATTTGGCTTTGAAGATTACCGATCGGGATTGGCACAGGCGCACTTTATCCCAGAGGTGTGATGCACAGAGACCACGAAGAAGATCCCTAGCTACATTAGGGGTGTATGGCCTAATATGCAAAGGAGTTCCTGCTAGAAAAAGAGCCCTGCATTTATGTAATTTTACCCAGCCCTTCAAGGAACACAGAATAATATGTATGGTTCCTCTTCCCATATTTTTCTTCACAAGAGACCTGTGAGGTAAGTAATGCTGAAAGACAGTGATTGGTCCAAGGTGACCTTTATGACTAAGCAAGGATTTGAGCCTCACCCTCTGTCCACCATACTATGACACGAAAACTGTGATTCATTTTCTATTTTGAGAATACTCTGTTCTCTTTTTATAATTTTAGTATATTAGAAACATATTTCTTTTAAACTGTATAAGCAAAAAAGATAAATCTGTATCACAACTTCAACTATATATGGAATAGTTCCTGTATGATAAACTCACATGCAAACTCATATAAAACCCATTCCTGTGGTCAAAAGGTCCTTCAAATGGTTTATCATGACCTATCCTTCACTATGTATTTCGTGCATGGTAAAGTGAAGAATGTAACATGTATCCTGCATCATCCATAGATACAGTCACAGCTTTCTATCTGCAGTTTCTCTGATTGCAACCAAATATTTCCCCTGCTGAAACTACAGAAATTATTGCAAGAAAATTGTTACTATATCTCTAGATGGCCTGGATCCCACATTACATTTTTCCCAGGAATGCAATTTTTCCAGTGAAAACCAGGACACATCATACTGGAGCATTCTGATTGCACAAACCAGTCTTATGTTAGCTTGTTAGTCAGAACTGGAAAAAAAATCCAGACAGAATAGGTAGGTGGATCCAGGTACACGTTTATCAAGAAATAACTAAATCTATACTGAAGGTTCTACAGTTTACTACTTATAGCTATTCAGAAGTTCATGCACTGAGTGATCCCTAACTCTGCTTCACCACATGGAAGAAATTAACCAGTGACTCACAGAATTTCAGAAAGAAGATCTAATGAAGTAAAGGAAGGGGGGAAATGAAGCAACTGAATAAGGAAAGATCCACTGCCAGACCACTGCCTACCAAACATCTGCTTATACGGATTCAGGGGGAACTTAATGTCTCAAAAATCTTAAAAATTCAATTGTGGCAAATTGGTTATTTATTTATTTATAATTTAGATTTATGGATCATTCTGTCCCTGGGTACACAGGTCTCTGGGCGATTAACAACAATAAAATAAAATACACCATAAACATTATTAAAAATATAATAAATACATCCTTACGTTCTTAAAAACAATCCCCAGATGGCATTAATGAATCAATCTTTAACCAGTTCCAGACTATGTTGCCGCCTTGAGAGCAAGATAAGGAGGAGGCAGAGAGATAAAAAAAGAGAGAAGAGAGGATTACATTAAGTCCCGCAGGGCCCTGATACTGTTTGGCAGAGAGTTCCACCAGGTTGGAGCCAGGGCCAAGGAAGCCCTGGCTTTGGTCAAGGACAGCCGGATGTCTTTAGGGCCATGGATCACCACTAGATTGTTCTCAGCAGAGCGTAACACTCTTTGGGAAACATACCTGGAGGATCCCAGACTGCTCAAGGCCTTAAAGGTCAGTACCACTGACCTGGGAGCCAGGCTGAATATGTGCTGCCTGTGACATTCCCGGTCAGGACTTGCACTGCCGGGTCAGCCTCAAGGATAGGCCAGCATAGAGGGAGTTACAGTAGTCTAGCCTGGAGGTGACCATTGCATGGATTACTGTAGCTAGGTTGGGGCGTGACAAGAAGGGGGCCAGTTGCCACGCTTGGTGTAGATGGAAGATCACCAGCCTGGCAACATTTGTGACCTGGGCCTAAACAGATAAGGAAGTATCCAGGACCATGCCAAAACTTCTGACAGTTTGTGCCAGTGTCAATGGCACCCCATCAAGAGTGGGAAGTTTGTGCCCCAACCCTGAAGCCACAGAACTTCTGTCTTTGTCGGATTCAGTCTCAGCTGGCTCTTTTTTAGTCATTCCACCATGGTCTCCAACCCTGTGCCAAATTATGCGAGGTGGTATCCAGTGTTCCCTCTAAGCTGAGTTAGTGTGAGCTAGCTCATAGTTTTTTAGCCTCCAACTCACACATTTTTGTCCTAGCTCAGGAAGGATGGCTCCAAACTAATTTATGCAGTAGCCAAATCATTCACTCACAATTTTAATGTCAGTAGCTCACAAAGTAGAATTTTTGCTCACAAGACCCCACAGTTTAGAGGGGATATTGGAGGTATCTGGGCAGCCATCCATTAACAGGTATAGCTGGGTGTCATCAGCGTACTGATGGCACCCCAGCCTGAAAGTCTTCACTGGCCAAGGGAGCGCATATAGATGTTAAACAGCATCTGGGAGAGGACTGCCCCCTGAGGAAATCCAAATGTTAAGGGGTACCTGGTTGACACCCTCTCCCGCAGCACCACCCTCTGTCTCCGACCAAGGAGAAATGAGGAAAGCCATTTCAGGGCTATGATCAAAAGATCATAACTGGCCATGTCAAATGCTGCTGTGAGATCGCGTAACAACAGCAGCACCAACCTGCCTCAGTCCAGCTGTCTGCAGAGATCATGTGTCAAGGTAACCAGCACCGTCTCCATCCCGTGGCCGGGGTGAAAACTGGACTGGAGTGAGTCAAATGCCGATGTGTCATCCAGGAAACTCTGGAGCAGCTCAGCTACCACTCGTTCAATTACCTTACCCAGAAATAATAAGTTTGAAACTGGGCAGTATTTGGAAGGACCAGTAGGATCCAAAGTTGGTTTTTTCAAGAGGGATGCCACCACAGCCCCTTTCAGACCATCTGGATAGACCCTGGGACAGATTGATAATGCATATTTGAATATTTAACTCAGCACTATGAACTGTTTTCATGATACAACTGAGCTCCAAAAACTGAATTTAACAACTGAGATTTAAAAAAAAAAAAAAAAAGCTATAATCCTTCCCCTTATTTGTTACTCTTGTCATTTAATAAGCACTAATTAGCTAATGCAGTTTTAAAAGACATAAAAGTTATTAGGGCTTTTTGATCCTCCATATATGCTTTGTCTAAGTATGAACTTAAATCTGGCAATAGCTTAAAGATCATACACACTAATCCAAAAGGCCATTAATTAATTTTCTCAAATTATTTTGTATCTGGATTTATTTAAATAAATGAGAGAAGAAGAGAGATGGAAAACTAGCAGTAAATTTGGTATATATGATTAATACATCACAAACAAACCAGAAATTTGTTTATGACATGTAGGAACCTGGTTAACTGTGAGACATATACATGCAATTTAATCATAGCTAAGAATCCCAGTTACCAGGAAAGAAAGAAACTTCCGTTTGTAAAGAAGCCTGTATCATGACAAATTGTGGTTAGCTGAAAATGTCCATTTTCTATGGCACATGCAAAGAAAGGACAGAGTTATGTGAGCCAGCACAGCACTTAGCTAGCTTAATCCACATCATGAACAAATTCTTATTTGTTTGTTATGAATGAATGTCGCCTAACATTGGAACTGTGATAAATGTTGCTATATACTAACACCTAAAGGGGTCTGCGGTGGCTCAAGTGGTTAAGACGCTGAGCTGCAGACCAGAAGGTCGGTAGTTCAGCAGTTTGAGACCCAAGTGCTGCATGACGGAGTGAGCTCCCATCTCTGGTCCCAGCTCCTGCCAACCTAGCAGTCTGAAAGAGAAAAATTGCAAGTAGATAAATATTTACTGCTTTGGTGGGAAGGTAACAGCGTTTCATGTGCCTCGGCATCTAGTCATGCCAGCCACATGACCATGGAAACGTCTTTAGATAGAGCTGGCTCTTCAGTTGGAAACGGAGATGAGCACTGCATCCCTAGAATCGTATTTGACTGGCTTTCGAGCAAGGGAAACCTTTACCTTTACCTTACTAAAACCTATATGTATTGCAGAAGTATAATGATCATCAGCTAATGCTTCCATCTCCTGCCTGGGAGGTGGGATGAGTGAACCTTTGATGTTGGGTCTGTGGAATGTTATGTTATACTTCTCATGGCATGCTTATCATTCTTTGAGCTGCTCTGACCTTGGGAGACTGTTGGTGCCTGTCCATGTATCTCTTCTCCTGTCTGACTCTAATTCTTCCTGCTTTTCCCCTGGGAACTGTAAACCAGTATTTTAAGCGCCTTTTCTCTGACATGGTGATTGGTTGCAATGCATTACCGGACCCCTTTTTGAATTCTATATAATTGTCCTGCTTGGGGCTGTGCCAGCCACTACTAACACAAGAGGTGCAGATGATCATAGCAGACCTTTCTCAATAAAGCATTCCTGTTTAAGGACACTTGTTGGTGACTGACTCTGTAGGACTCTCACAGTGTGTTAGTAATCTTTTACCTTGGGATCTTACCCTGCACCCAACGATGGATGGCGAGGAGAAGATACCTGCATCCACTGCGCCCACGGAGGGGCCAGAGTCTTCTGTGGAAGAGGTCGTGGTTACGACTACAAATCAGTGGGTCTACGATAGACCACGGCGGAGCCATTATTCCTGGGTGCAGTTTGCCACCACCCCGCTGGAAATGTGGTCGACATTGCATTGGGGCTCTACCCTGGGCAAGGTCGAGCTCCCAACAGTATCAAGAGTACCCGGATGATCTATGGGCTCACATGGATCGGAGGTTTGAGGCGATGCACCAGTTGATGTAAAAGGAGATGACAGAGATGTTCCTAGACCTTCCTAGAGTGATTGCAGCTGTGATCAAAGGGGAAGGGGAAGACGATGAAGGGGCCGCAGCACCCCCTCCTCCTCCACAACCGCTCCCTCAACCACAAGGGTTCCCTGTGGGCCCAGGCCCTGGGGAAGCCCCTCCCAGACCTGCAGCCCCAGGACCTGTGATGCAACAACATCCCGTGCCTCAGAAGTTGTTGGATGCCACGTCTGATGGGAACCCGAATAAACTGCAGTTTTTTGTGATTGAGACGGGGAGGTTTCTCCAGAATTGGGGCCATCTTTTCCCATAGGAGGAAGAATGCATCAGTTACATCAGGGCGAGGATGCAGGAAGAGGCGGCTGACTGGTACGTGAACCTCCATAACATGCTAGGACCCGAATTCAGAAGCACAGAAGAGTTCATGTGGGCACTGAGATGTCAGTATGAGGACCCCATGGGAGAAGAAAAGGCACGCAACCAGATCCACGCCTTGAAGCAAGGGAACAGCTCTGTGCGTGAGTACTCCACTGCTTTTAAAAGATTTGTGGCTAAGATGCAGGGGTGGCCGGAAGACGTGTTTATTGAGCAATATTGGCAGGGCCTAAATCACGATATATACGAAACTGTACTTAGAAACGTGAACCCCACATGGTTGGTGGCCTGGGTGAGGGCAGTGGAAGATGCAGAAGGCAAATTCCAGCTTATCCATATGCATGTTTCAAAGCCGGTCCCAAAAACCCCAGTAGCTGCCGAGTGGTGGTAGTGGAAGCTAACCAGCTGGTGGGAAACGGGCAGGACCTGCTCTAAAAGGTGCTACTCAGCAGGTCCCTCAAGAATTGGCGCCACCCGAGGTGAGCAACCCCACCCCTCTCCTTTACGTTATACTCACAGTTGTCAACCCAGACCTAGGAACCCAAGTCAGGGTACAGGCCCTCATTGACTCGGGGTTTGCTAGAGACCTGATTGGGGGTGGGAATTGGGGTGACAAATTTGGCTGAACCCTTACGATTCACCCAGATGGATGGGTCAGAGTTGAAGGAGCCCTGTGCATATGAGACTGAGCAATTAATTGTTGGGACGGGGGAGCACTGGGAGAAAAGAACATTTCTCATTAACCCCCATGCTCAGTTCCCTATGTTATTGGGGAGTCCTTGGCTGGGCTCTCACGATCCTTACATTGTGTGGAGCGAAGGGAAGGTGTGTTTTGTAACCGACCATTGCACAGCACACCGGTGGCAGCCCCAAGGGGGACAGCACCTGCAACTCCATCTCTCAACGCCTGCATGGCCAGGGAGGAATTTGACACTATCCCTGTGGAGTATCGGGACTTAAGTGAGGTTTTTGAGGAAACTGAGGCCGGTGAGTTACCCCCTCACGGAAACATTGACTGTGCTATTGAACTGTTACTGGGTCTCGTGATGAAGTACCAACCCCACCAGGCAACCCCTTCTCCTCCCCTTGCCCTAAGGAAAGAACATCCACTTACCTAATCGATTTAGTAATCTAAATAATGTTAGAGAATTCTGTTGGGACTATTAAGGATTGACACTGTACTGTCCTCTACTCTTCACACACTTTTACATGCAGACTTAGTGATAACCTAGGTCTTTAGGCAGCATTTGCCTCAGATATTTCATGTAATTGAAGCAAAATGTCAAAATGAAACTATCTGCTGCTTGTTTGTGTGTGGACGCAGTCAGACATGTCATTTGATGTGGAAGGGAAGCGAACCTATTTTCCCTCGTGGAAACTGACACAGCGTTGCGCAATCACACATCCTTTGTAGCTGCAGGCTCAGCCCGTCGCTGCCTGCTCAAACACACGTTTGGGGGGGGGGGTTGCCTTCTGTTTTCCATGTGCATAAATGAGGAATCACACCTCCACACTGAGGGCCCCCCATGGAGTACGCAATTATACGCATACTGCTAAGCAAGGGAAAAAATGGCACCAAGTCAGGATGGAATGAGCAGACCATCCCGACAGCATGAGAGTGCGTTTGAGCAATCAGACTAGGGAAAGTCCATCTGTAGCCTGTTGGCAAGCATTACTACTGAACTTTCCCTGGTGTCTGGGGTGCTGACAGCTGCAGAACCTTTCCCAGATGTTGCTTTCTGGTCATGCCCTTTAGATCTGTTAGGCATTCACAGCTGAGTCGGATTTAAAGGTACGTCTGACTGCGGCCACTGTGTGTTTTCCTAACAACATGGAGAAGTTGGGGGTAGGAAAACAGGGATTCCTTTGGAATCTGCTGCCTGAAGCAACTTTCTCATCATACTTAACTCTTCATTGTGATGAAAGCTGTCTGTCTGTCCCTCAGGTTGTACAGGGGCAAATTCACACCATGTTTATGAACAGAAGCAGATGCATATTCTTTCCCAAAGCCCATATGCATCTGAAAATACATCCAGTGACAGTCCTTGAACTATCCTTGCTTGTCCACACCACCAGCAGTATCTGTTGTGGGACCAGCAGACTGCATAATCTGAATGCCAGACAGTGCACTAAAACCATATCTGTCTCTCCCCTTGATACTATTTGATCTTCGTTCCTGCACTTCAGTTCAATTCAAAGCACTGAACCAAGAGCATAAGAAGCTGCCACCTGGATACATTCTTAGGAGGTAGTGGCTTGGAATAACTATTCTGTTAGAACAAGCAGGGAACTATAGAGACAGCTGTGGGCAGGCCACTCATATGCCTTGTTTGCAGGGTGGGGTCCCACAGTAAACTATGTGGAAGTTGCCCATTCGTAGTGGGTCACCTGCAATAAGGAGGCAGTCAAATCAACCCAACCAGTTCCTTTCTACTGGTGCACTGTGACATGTACAGGTTAGGGTTACCAACCTCCAGATGGTGGCTGGAGATCTCCCACTATTACAACTGATCTCCAGGTGACAGAGCTCAGTTCACCTGGAGAAAATGGCTGCTTTGTAAGATGGATTCTATGGCATGAAGTCCCTCACTGAAGTCCCTCCCTCTCCACCCTCCTCAGGCCCCACCCCCAAAATCTCCAGGTACTTCTCAACCCGGAGCTGGCAACCTGTGAGACTTCTGATTAGATCCAATAAGTCAGTCTTTGTATTTCAAAACAAAGTCTTTATTCTTAATGGTCTTTCAGGAAACACTTGCGTTGTTAGTGATACCAGATACAGAAGGGGAGGAATTGATATAGTGTATTCAAACAAGGGTGAAAACGTGGGTACCAATGAAAAAAGAACTATCAAGCGCCAAAATGTGCTACCGTAACTTTCTCAGGAAAAAGGCGTGTAAGCGGAGCTAACTTCCCATCCCCGGCCCTGTGTGTGCAATCTACATACATTCCCACGCAAAAGACACCTGGAAGAGCGGAGGCCCAGTTGCCCAAGGTTACAAGTGCAGCAACAGAGATAACTGAAATATCTGAGCTCATTCTGAGGAAGGAGAGGTGAGGGGGGGGGGGGAACCGCCAGAACGGAAGCTGATGCCGATCTCCCGCCGAGACCTGCAACTGGGACTGACAAAGGGAAGCAAAACATGACAGGGAACCTGACATCCTGCCCCTCCCAAAATCAACCCCCACCAGGTTTAGAAGGGTAACATTTATGAAAGGCACGAATCAACCGAGGAGCATGAACATGATCAGCTGCCACCCACTCATTACATTTAGGACCAAAATCCACCCAGTTCACTAGGTAAAACAAACGTCCTCGTTTGAGTTTAGAGTCCAAAATGCTGGAAATTTCAAAATGTAGCTCCCCCTCCTTCATCAGAGGAGGAGGTGCTGGAATCTCTGGACGCCAGGAATTCGGCCCAGGGCTTTTCTTCAACAAGCTGTAATGGAATACAGGATGAACAGAGTTCAGTGACTTAGGCAATTTAAGTTCAAAAGATACAGGAGAAATCTTGTGCAGGACCTTAAAAGGGTCGACGTATTTCCATCCCAATTTCTGGCTCGGCTGCAAGCTGCGAATGTTTTTTGTAGACACATAAACAGAGTCTCCATGCTCCAACTCCCAACCAGGAGCCCTACTCCGGTCTGCATATTTTTTGTAATCCGCTTTAGCCCGATCTAGCATTTTGGCAATAAGGGGCCAGGAGTCTTGCAGCTTAGTCCACCAAGATTCAAAAGGAGAGGGTGAGCTGTCTCTGGGAGGTAGGATATTTGGCAATGGGTTACCTTCATACCCCCCCCCCACACACCGCTAGGAAAGGGGACACACCAGTAGAAGAGTGCACTGAATTATTGTAGCTGTATTCAGCAAAAGGGAGCAAATCCACCCAATTATCTTGGGTGAATAACACCTCAAAGATTGTTCCAGGATCTGATTGGTTTGTTCAGATTGTCCATCAGTCTCTGGGTGATAAGCAGAACTGAGGGCAGGTTCAATGCCCATAGTCTGTAAAAGTTCCCACCAAAAGGTGGCAACGAACTGACTTCCCCTATCAGAAATTACACATCTAGGAAAAGAATGAAGTTTCACCACGTGATTAAAGAACACTTTGGCTAAACCCTTAGCTGTGGGCAATTTCTTCAATGGAACAAAGTGTGCCTGCTTGAAAAATAAATCCACTACCACCCAGATTACAGTTCTCCCTTTGCTGGGTGGTAGATCAGTAATGAAGTCCATGGAAATGTCCTCCCAAGGCCGGGAGGGGGTGGGAAGGGGTTGTAAGAGACCCGGAGGCTTCCCCCCTTGTTTTTTGCACATTAGGCAGGTTTGGCAAGAAGTTACATAGTCTGAGACATGCTTACGCATCCGCGGCCACCAAAACTGCCTCTGAAGTAAATTCAACGTTTTCAAGTACCCCAAATGTCCAGAGAGCTTAGATTCATGGCAAGCATTTATAATGGATAGTCTAAGAGAATTGGGCACCACCGATTTCGAGCCTTTATACCAACACCCATCGGGCTTATGTTCCAAACCCTCCTCTCCATGCCATTCATCCCGATTCTGCTGAGAATACTCCATCGCGCATTTTGTAATCCACTCAGAGGAGGGAGCTGTGGTGGATGGTTGCTTTTGGCTTCTGGTGACAACAGCCCTGCTAAGTTGCTCAGGTGAGAACATGGAATCGAACACTTCTTCCCTCTTAGATTCATGCTGGGGAAGCCTGGACAACGCGTCTGCTAAAGGGTTAGATGTTCCAGGGAAATGCCGCAGTTTAAAATTGAACTTGGAAAAGAAATCAGCCCACCGGAGTTGTTTTGCGTTCAAAGTTCTATGGGTCCGCAGCGCCTCCAGGTTTTTATGATCAGTCCAGATCTCAAACAGCATCTGCGCCCCCTCTAACCAATGTCTCCAGGTGGACAAGGCTAAGCGAATTGAGGCTGCCTCTTTGTCCCACACGGACCAGTGTCTTTCAGTCTCATTAAATTTTTTTGAGACATATGCCAAAGGGTGCAGCTTCCCATCCTCCCCTTTTTGCAGAATTGCCCCCCCATGGCCACATCAGAAGCATCAACATGTACAATGAACTCCCGAGTCTCATCTGGGTGCGCCAGGATGGGCTCTGAAGTAAAAAGTTTTTTGAGCTTGTCAAAGGCTGCTTGACAGTCAGGCGACCAGTTCAGGCGCTCACCCGGCTTGCTAGCTTCAGGACCTTTTCCTTTTGTTTTTAACAGGTCAGTTAAGGGAAGGGTGACTGTGGGAAAGTCTTTCAAAAATGTTATGTAAAAGTTGCAAAATCCTAATAGGCTTTGAAGCTGTTTGCGTGTATGGGGGGCTTCCCACATGACTACTGTGTCCACCTTGGCAGGGTCCATCTCTAAACCCTGGGGAAAATGCGGTAACCCAAAAAGTAAATTTCAGTACAGTGAAACTCGCATTTTGACAGTTTGGCAAAGAGTTTGTGGTTCATGAGGGTGGACAACACTTCTCTCATCAATTTAACGTGGGAAGATTTATCTTGGGAATAAACAATGATATCATCTAGTTCAGTGTTTTTCAACCACTGTGCCGCGGCACACTGGTGTGCCGCGAGATATTGTCAAGTGTGCTGTGGGATTTTTTCAATGAAAGAAATGTGCCTTCCGGGCTGACCTTCCAGGACGCATTTGTGCATGCGAGAAAGAACAGTGGCGCGCTCTCGCTGATTCCACTCGCACGCTCTGTGGCTGGCCTGAGGTAGGAGGGAGCCGCTGTTGAGGCGCAGCTCCCCTTGGCCTTGTGAGGACTCGAGGGAGGGAGGGAGAGTGCCGAGGGGCTCTGTCTGTTCGCCCACCTGACCTGCCAGCGCCACGACGGAGGCAGCAGCCATGAGCGACTGGGAGCAGCTGCTGCAGCGAGCCCGCCTGGCCGAGCAGGCGGAGAGATATGATGACATGGCCACAGCCATGAAAGCGGTGAGTGGCTGGGGGGGAGGAGGAGGAGGAGAAGGGGGGGTCCTCCTCAGGAGACGCATGGCACCCCCCACGGGCCCCGCCATCGCAGCCTCCGCTTGGCCATGATGGAGCCAACGTCCTGGCTCGTCTGTGCCGCCCCCGCCCCCCACGAGCCTCGGAGGGGGCAGCTGAGCCTTTCCAGGTGAGGGCTGTCTTCTTCTGCGTGGCCTCTCAGCCCGGAAAGTGGAGGTGGGCCTCCGCGTGTCCCGCTTCACGGCTGCTCTTTTTCTGTCTCTGGCCCTGGCGCTGATGTTGGCCACCTCCAAGCCGTGTGTCGGCGGCGGCAGTCGGGTGATGCCTGCCTGCATGTTGGAGAATGAGCAGGGCAAGGCGGCGGACTCGAGTGGCATCCAGTTCGTGGGGGCCGGAGGCAGGCTCGCACACAGCAGATGGTTTTAAATGAATGAGGAGGACTCGTGTGCTGAATCAGAGTCATGCTAGACCTGTGGATGTTAATACAGAGGACAGGAACATTCGGTACCAAGGGCATTCACTCCTCCAGCAGAGTAAGCTGGTTTCTTCCAGTGCCTGGCTCCTGGGTTGTGTGTGTGTGTGTGTTTGTGTGTGTGGGGTGATTTGCACCAAGACATTCCAGTAAACATGAATATGTTTTATGGTAACAGCTAGCTGTTTCTGTCAGGGTGGGGTTCAAATCAGTAACTGTCCCTCAGCGAAGAATGGGTGTACTGTGTTTCTCTTCAAATCACTTATGGTCAGCGGAATGCCGTTCACATAAGAGTAAGAGTTTAAACTCTCTATTTGAAAAACTTTAGCAGAATCGCAGTATTAAAATACATCCACATTATATTTCTTCTGAAACTCAGGTCAGTGTTATGGGAAGGAGCCATTACACTTTGGATCTGTAACTTACGATTTCAAGTTGAGTGGCTATTACGTGTATTTGTAATATTGTCATAGTTAATACTTGAGCTGAGGCAACTAATGACCCATTTATCTTGTATTTCAGTGTTTTTCAACCACTGTACCATGAGATATTGTCAGGTGTGCCACAGGATTTTTTCAATGAAAGAAATGTGCCTTAGCTCGAAAAAGGTTAAAAAACACTGATCTAGTTAACAGAGAACCCCCTTAAATAAGTGCTTGTGCAACACCTCATTAATTAGGCTCATAAAAACTCCTGGAGCTCCAGCCAATCTGAAGGTCATAACCCGATATTTGAATTGCCCCAGGGGGGTTTTAAAGGCAGTCTTATATTCATCCCCCTCTTTGATGCGCACTCGGAAATAGGCTTCCCGTAAATCCAGTTTGGAAAAGATCTTCCCCTTAGCCGCCTCTGCCAACAAGTCTTTGATCAGGGGTAAGGGGTAAGCATTGGAGGCGGAAACGGCATTCAATCCCCTATAGTCTGTGCAAAGCCGTAAGCCACCGTCCTTCTTTTTCCAGAACAGAACAGGGGCGGCAAAAAGGAGATTTTGCTGGCCGAATGAAACCCCGCTCTAGGTTTTTATCCAAAAACTTCCGCAGCTCATCTCTCTCTGTGGGACTCATAGAATATAACTTTCCCTTTGGTAACTTCTCCCCAGGTAACAGTTCTATAGCACAATCAGTAAGTCTGTGGGGGGGAACTTCATCAGCCTCTGTTTCACTGAACACCTCAGCCAGGTCTCGGTACTCCGGAGGAATTTTGTTTAAGTCCTCTGAGACCAAGCAAGTGAAGGTGGAGGTCCCGAACCCCAGCTGGGATTCCATTTATGCTGTGTGCATTTGGGATTGACCCATGTAATCTTCCCTTCACTCCACTTGACATAGGGGTCATGAGCTCCCAACCACGGGCTTCCCAATACCATAGGGAATTGGGCATGGGGTGTGATGACAAAGGCTCTCTGCTCCCAGTGATCCCCAGTCCTCACAATCAAAGGCTCAGTCTTTGCTATGCAAGCCTCTTTCATTTCAGATCCATCCGAGTGAAGCGCAGAGGCTCAGACAGCGTGTTAACTTTGGGTCCCAAGCCCTCCACCACTAAAGGACTAATCAAGTCTCTAGCACACCCTGAGTCAATAAGGGCTTGCATCCTGACGTGGGTGCCACTTCCAGGGGCAATAACAGTCACAACCATATAGAGCAAAGGTCCGGGACTGCTCACCATTGGCGGTGCGGCCAGAGGGGGGACCTGCAGCTCCATGCTTCCTACTGCAGGTCTGGGAAGTTTCTTGACGGCTGAGCGGTCACAGCTTCCAACATGGGATTCTCACCCTCTGCCGGTGCCCCTTCCAGCTGTAATGCCCAGGGTTTAAAAACTCCTTTCGTGGGTCATGGTGTTCCTCCAGGAGTTGGCTGGGAAGTCTTCGATGCTTTTGGGGCTCCCAGGGGACAGGAAGATGCAAAGTGGCTGCTCTCCTCGCACCGCATGCATAGCCCTTGCTTAAACCGAGCATCGCAGAGCTCTTGAACGGCGGTTTTAAATTTGGGCTTTGGTGTGCTCTTAGCAAGTGAATGAGAGGCCGGTGAACTCAGTTTAATCAGTGTGAACCTCTCCTCCACGTTGGCTGCCACTCTCATCCAAGCCGCCAACGAGCCAGGCCGATCATTTCTCAACACAGTCTCGTATATCTCACGGTTCAACCCCTCCCGGTACTTCTCGATGAAGAGATCTTGACCCCAGCCCTGCACCTTCACAGCAATTCTACGGAATTGGGCAGTGTACTCCCTTACAGAGGATCGGCCCTGAACCAGCTTCCGCAGCTGATTCCTGGCTTTCTCCTCCCCCAAGGGATCCTCGTAGTGCTGCCGGAGGGCCCACATAAAGTCATTTACTGATCTCAATTCAGGACCCGGGGGGTTGTGCAGACTCACATACCAGTCACTTGCAGTGTCCTGCAGCTTAGAGCCAATATAGCCAACCCTTTCATGCTCGGTAGGGTAAAAGCGGCCCCAAGTTCCCAAAAACCGCTCAATCTCGATGATGAAAAAGCGGAGTTTGTCAGGATCCCCATCAAACGTAGCTGTCAAGGGATCGTTGGGTGGCTGCCAGTATAGCCGGTCCACAGGACGTGGGAGCGGCTGTGCTGGTGCTGCTGGTGGCTGCTGGGGATCCACGGGTGGTTGTTGCGCAGGTCCCGCTCCACCATCCTGCTGCTGAGCTGGCGCTCCCCCTCCCCCTCCGGCTCCTGCCAGAGGGACCACTCCCACAGCTGCTCCCAGCAAGGCTTGTTGCATCTCGAGTAGTGCCTCTCGTAGCTCCACTGCCAACCGGTCGTGCATCTCATCGAATCTCCGGTCCATCTGGTTCCAGAGGTAATCTGTACCTCTCTCTGATGGCCAAGGGGTCTCACATTCATCTGGGACCAAACTCAACCTCCAGGAGTCCCTCTCCTTGTCCGAGAACCGCATGCGCGATCCTCTCCTGTCATGGACCCAGGACTCCAAAGTACCCCCACCAAAGGTCGACCAGGAATACCTTGGTCGGGGTTCTGCACCACCTGTGGCTCCCCCCCGACTGAGGGGAGGATAGAAATCATAGTTCGTGGTCACCGGCTCCATAGGTGCGGTGGAGACTGGTGTTTCGGGGGTCGAGGTGGGAACGAGGGACCCATCATCTGACATGGCCAGGTCTGGGTTTCACTCCTTCCCGATTGGAAGGATCACTAACAATCTGTGAGACTTCTGATTAGATCCAATAAGTCAGTCCTTGTATTTCAAAACAAAGTCTTTATTCTTAATGGTCTTTCAGGAAACACTTGCATTGTTAGTGATACCAGATACAGAAGGGGAGGAATTGATATAGTGTATTCAAACAAGGGTGAAAACGCAGGTACCAATGAGAAAAGAATTATCAAGCGCCAAAATGTGCTACCGTTACTTTCTCAGGAAAAAGGCGCATAAGCGGAGCTAACTTCCTATCCCCGGTCCTGTGTGTGTAATCTACATGCATTCCCACGCAAAAGACACCTGGAAGAGCGGAGGCCCAGTTGCCCAAGGTTGCAAGTGCAGCAACAGAGATAACATGAGTCTAGCAAAATATCTGAGCTCATTCTGAGGAAGGGGGTGGGGGGAACCGCCAGAACAGAAGCTGATGCCGATCTCCTGCCGGGACCTGCAACTGGGACTGACAAAGGGAAGCAAAACATGACAGGGAACCTGACACTACCCTAGTACACTTTTCCCCTGGGGAGAATTAAGGCACTTCCCTTGCTCCTGGTTCCACGTGTCCCGTGGCCTCTGCTCCCCCCATTGATCATCTCCCACTCCACTCAGCCATGGCCTTAAGGGCCATCCCCAGCAGCAACCCACAATCTTATTCTAGCCTCTGCCCTCCGGGCCCATCATCCCACAAGCCCAATGGCACCCCTTCCCCATGAATGGCAGTTAGTTTGACAAAGCAGCCACACCAAATATCACTGGTTCCTGGCTGGACCTGCCCCACTGGATGATCAGTGTTCTTGGACTTCTCTCCATTCAGCAAGCCCGCTTCCCCTTTTGGACTACAGCTCCATCCTGTGCAGGAGGGCAGGGATCCCTGAACCCCCTTTCCACAGTGACCTTCAAGGATTTGTGAGGGAAAGGAAAACAGCGAAATTGTGCAAGGATGTCACAGAGTTCCTATCTTTATCCATCATTCTTTGCAAGCTTATGCCTTCCTTCCTGTAACCCTTTACTACTAACCTTATTTGTGCATGTATGGTACGCTACCTAAGAGTTTACTAAATTAAAGTCACTGCTCATAAAATATGGCCCCGAAAGTCCAAGCTATTACAACTCTGGGCATATGATACAGTTCTCCTCTCTTGCTGAAACTAAGCAGCTTTGGGTCTGGTCAATGATTGGACGGGAGATTCTTGGGAATCCTGTTATGCCTTTTTGGATTCCATGATGGAAGAAATGTGGGTTATAAATACAATATATTATTAAATCTTGCAACTCAGGAAAAGGAGTGTTACCATTGGAGTAATACAGTTCCAGTCTCTTTAAAGAGTCTCTGTGGCATTGCAATCAAACCCTGTCTAATCCCTTAGATCTCACATACTTTGCTAGGAAAGCTTACAATGCAAACATTTCTGGCTCCTAGCCATCCTGGTGTAACCTGCTAGAGCTGTATCTGCCCAGAACTGGGAGGAGTGCCTTGACATGTTGGCTCCCAGACTCAGATTTCACTATGAGCAGCTCAGCTCTTGTCCTCTGTTCACCTGTGGAATTAGTCAAATTTCTGAAAGGATTAAACATTCATCCACACCCACCAAGGCAAGGCTTTCATTGAGAATGCTTTGGAAAGCTCACTCAGGTGTCTTTTGTTGTCTATATTAGTTCTTCCTAGAGCCAAAAAAAGAAGCAAAATTGCTAGTTGCCAGTGTATTCACCAAACTACACTTGTCCTCTCCAGTCAAGAGTTGAATTTCAGAGACAAACACCCTATACATAGTCAGCCTGCTTATGGTCAGGTGCCTTCTTCCTGCCCAAATCAAATCATGTTTGTTGACTGCAGGTCAATTGAGTAACCTGCTAAAAGCAAGAATATGTAATTTTATATACCAAATGCTCAACATGCTCTGGGAGGGCTGCCCTCTGGCATGCAAAACTGTGGCTTTGCTTAAAGCAAACAGTGCAGATGGCCCATTCACTATAAACATGGTTAATAAGAGGCTGACCACAAACAGAGTGATCATCATCGGAATCAGCTGTCAGTCACCGAGTGGCTCTGTTGGGGAAAATGTTGTGATATTACTAATGAACAGGGGGGCAGAGTGCAACATGGTGATCAGATTACCAAATGGTTGTTGCCTGCGGCTCTGGATTTGTTAGTATGTATTCTTAAACACTTGGGGCAGCTTCAGATGTTACAGCTTCCTTCATAAACAGAGATCAATCTCTATAAAGGAAAACATAAATGCATTCATTGCATCACATTGATATAGTAACACTGTTTTATTGCAAATGGTGACTCTAGGCTTTTGTCAACCATCACAACTGGAGATGACTTAATGAACACTGTCCCATGGTCCTCAAATGCGGGGCACATCCTCACAGATGGTACCATGGTACAGTTTGGTACAAGAGAAAGCAGTCTGAGAGTTTGGAGCTGGATGGCAGAAGCAGCCTCTGGAATGGGGGAAGGGAAGCAAATATATTCATTTTTCCCCTGCACTGCCTATTATATGCCTGCTTCAATACCCTCATAATGTTGGCTCAGAAGTACATATGTAAATTAACAGAACAGTCCAAAAAACATCTGCTGTTATTGGAAAAATCATAATTTCTGAAAATTATGATTGATCCAGTATCATGGAGAACATTCTTGGTACAGATGGCAAGTCTCCTCCATTAAAATTCATAATGATCCATATGATGTAGATCTCCTTAAAAAGATGGAAGTACCTGCTAGAAAAGGCATAACTACAACTCTGAGCCCACTCCAGAATTGTGGTGGCTTCTTTTGATAATACCAGTATGTTTTCCACTCTTTCTCAAGCAAATAAACATACTTGTCTCATGTCACTGTGGGGTAAGACGGAAAGGATTACCACAACTCTTTTGCACAAAAAGAAATTTTTGAATCCAGCATGTGATTTCCTGATCTGTATGTAACACCCAGGGCTGGTGCTACCATTAAGGCCAGGTTAGGCGACCGCCTAGGGGCGCAGACCCCTGACGGGCACAGAGGCCAGCAAGCTGGGTGAGGACAACAGCGAGAGCAGTGGGGACAACGAGCAGGAATCCCCTCGTCTCCAGCTGCCTTGGGGCTCACCTGATGGGGAGAAGGAGAAAGCAGCACCATGCCAATGCTGCGGGTGTCCCTCCCCAGTCACCCTCGCCACCCCTCCAGGCACCCCCGGGCCTGGTATGCCCCGGGCCTGGTATGCTGGCCACAAGGGCACCGCCACCACGCCGGCCTGCTGCCCCACCCCCTTGCTGCCCATCTCCAAAAGCCCTGGCCTGGCTGGGCTCCTTTTTTCAGATCTGAGACAGTGAAAGCAGTGCCTTTCTCCCAGCCGTGGGGGGCGGGGGGGAGGGGAGGAGAGCCTTACAGGCCCTGCTTCAGTCTCTCAGATCTTTCAGATCCGATACAGTGAAAGCAGCACCTTTCTCCCGGCCGAGGGGGGTGGGGTGGGGGAGAGCTGACAGCTGCTGCTTCAGCGGGGGCATGGGGGGGGGGGCGCCAGAAGGTAGCCTTGCCTAGTGTGAAAAAGACCCTGGCCCTGGTTCAAACTTACAGACAGAGAATGAACAGCAAATTAACATGTAACATGATGATGTTCAAGATATGCAAAGTGAAAACTAAATAACTATTTGAACCTTACCTGCCATTCCAATGTATTTGAAAAAGTGTGCCTGCACACAAAAGCTCACACCTTGAATAAACCTCTGTTGGTCTTAAAGGTGCCCCCACTGGACTCTACATTTGTTCTCCTGCTTCAGACCAACATGGCTGACTGACTGGATCTATCTACATAGTGACCTGAATGGCCCAGGCTAGCCGAATCTGATTATACCTTGGAAGAGAAACAGGGTTGGCCCTGGATAGTATTTGGATGGGAGACCACCAAGGCAGTCCAGGGGGAGGCAGAGGCAGGCTACAGGAAACCACCTCTGGATGTCTCTTGCCCTGAAAATCCTAGGGAGGAGTCACCATGTCAGCTGCAATTTGATGGCACTTTCCAACACAGTGCAAAGCTAGGGTCACATCATGGGTAAGAATCTGCCATGACTGTTCTTAGCAAGTTGCCTCTGTCCTTATCCTCACTGCAAGCTGAAGCAGGGTTGAAACTGTTCACATTAACAAAAAAGACTTGCCTTGCAGCTCATAACTTCACAAGGAACTACAGACTTGGCCACAGTATAACTGGCTTCTGGCTTCCTTATGGTGTCCCTGCTGAGGCCTCTCGCTTTGTTGCCAGATTGCTGAGCTCAGCTGCAGTTAACTGCAAGCTGTCAGGGCACAGAGATGCTTTTGTTGACTTCCAGACTTGTATCAGACCAGGTCAGCAAACAGCTATCTTGATCAGAAGTTTTTCACTGCCACATTAGGTCTGTCAAGAAATGAATTAATGGAGTTTTGGCCCCACTTAACAGCTCACTGACTTCTATCAACTTACACGGGTGTATTACTGTTAATGATGGCACTGTTAGTTTACTAAGCAACTTCCTTTTCCAGCACTGGCATATTCATTAGCATATAAAATAATCTGGGGTGGAAGCCTTCAGGGTAACATTTTTGCACAATTTGTTATCAATACTCATATGAAATGGAAATGAGATACAGCCAGGGCCGGACCGTCACAGATGCATTGTAGGCAGCTGCCTAGAGTGGCCCCTTAAGAGGAAGCGTCGCCGCTGGCCTGCCGCCCCACCCTTGCGAAAGCCCTTCTCAACTCATGGCAGGAGACGTATCGTGGCCGCAGGGCCCTGGGTGCCCTATCGGGCTGCAGGGAGGGAGAGCAGTGGCTCCAGTGGCGCTGGGGAGTGGGAGCTGCTCTTTCATTAGGCAGCAGCAGCAAATCCCAAAAGAGAGCAGCCACCCTCACTGCACAGCCCAGCCTGCGGGACGAGGCACCCCCAGCGCGCCACGTGGCTCCTTCCCCGCGTGCTGGCAGTGGCGGTGGGGATGCATCTCCCCCCCAAACCTCCTCCCTCCCTCTTTCCTCCTCTGGCGCGGCTGGTTGGCTGCAGCCACCAGGGCAGCAAGGTGATGCCACTGTAAGTGCCCAGCTCTGCAAGCCCTGAGCTGCCTCCGACATGGGGCAGGGATGCTGTGGCCGGCTGGCAGGCTCCTGGCGGGATGGGGATGGAGGCGTTAAACTATGGCTGCTGCTGACAGGAGGGCCCATCTGGGTGCACCAGGGCTGGCTGCCTGCCTGCAGGAAGGGTGAGTACTCACTCAGGGTCCCTCGTTCACTCGGCCACCCAGCCGCCTTCTCTGGGGAGGAGCCTTGCGGTGCATCTGCAGTTCTTTCCTGCCCCCCCTTGCACCTCGCTCCCTCCACTGCAGCAGGGGGCTCCGCCTGCTCCCCCCCCCCTCAGCTCTTCTTCCTTCTCCGGCCAACCTTTTCTTTCCACCCCCCCTTCCTCTCCCCTCCACTGCTTTCGCCCACTTTCCCCCCGCACTGATTTTCTCCTTTGCGCGGCACCTTGCTTTCTTTGTGTGAGCTTGGGCAGATCATGAGAAGGGAGGGCAGGAAGGGAGGTGGGAAATCTTGTTGGTCTTGAAGATGCTGCTGGACTCAAATCTAGCTGCTCTACTGCAGACCGACAGGGTTAAAACTCTCTCCTTTGTCTGTCTCTCTCTCTCTCTCCCCCCTTTCCCGCTACAGGTTTCCTTTCTTTCTCCATCCCCCTAAGTTGAAGAAACTTTATGACTTAGTAATCACAAATGGTAACAGTGAATCACCGGGATCACCGGGATACGCCAAGCACTGAGGATGGAATGTACATTAGAGGGGCCCCCCCTGCCCCGTCTTGTTTTTTTAGATGCTAATTTTCCTGTAGGAGAGACTGGAATTATGAAAAGCCAAACAATGACAACAACTCCCAAACCCAATCCTGATTTCTGTATTTGGATATCAGGGCTTCAGAAATGGGATTGGTCACATAGGAAGCAATCTTAAACTGACTGCTGAAAAATGGCCTGTGCAGCTCCTAGAAGACCCAGCAGGAGTCGACAAGAGAGAGCGCTCTTTTGACACTCAAGTTGCTGGGAATGCTCCATCGATTTGCATGTCTCTCTGTGCAAAGGAAACTGGAACCGGTCCTGCTTTTAGCGGGGGGGGGGGGGGGCAAGTAGTTAGCCTTGCCTAGGGTGCCAAAAAGCCTGGCACCAGCCCTGGATACAGCCCCCCCAATATCCTACAATCCATAACTATTTATATTCCACTACTTGAGGGTTTTTTGGTCATAGAGTTCTAGAGTACTGGCCTGAACAGAAGTCTATATCCTAACCATCACTTCACCCCACCTCCCTGATTATCAGAGCTTTGTTATACTTATTTTATAACAGTGATTTATACTAATAGTAGGCCAACGCTTTTATTCAGCTTATTAATGCTGCCTATTCATTTTTAACAGGTTAAACATGGCCACTTTACAATCCATGGCATGGTTTTCCAATCTCCACTATTTATTTATTTATTTCTAGAAAGTGGATCATATTTGTTGGTTGAGGTAAACTTTCAATGGTGCAAATTCAGCATTTATTAAGGAGGGGGGGGGGGGTAAGAAATGGAGCCTATAGTTCCAGGAGGAAAACATGTAAGCATACAGAAACCACAAGATTTCTTCCCAGGATAGCAAGGAATAAAAATGCAATGAAATGTGACAAGGCTGCTGATCTGGACACACCCTTTTCAAAAGAGCGCATGCCATCGGCGAGTGAGGCAGAAGAGCAGTGGTTCCGTGAACATATGATGCCAGATCAGTTTACATTGTGCAGGCATAAGATTAGAACAGAAGGGGTGGTTTATATTCATACAGACAGACAGCTGTGGCAAGGATTTTAACACTGTGTATGTTAAATAGATTCCCAGATCCTATCCCTGGGACCTCATCTGCACAATCATAAAACACAGACAGAATGGTATTCCATGGGTGTCATGGGTTTATTATCCTGATTACAGGCATTAACATTACAGTCACAGTCCTAACTACACTTAGTCAAATGTCTATTGATTCACCTATTTTTGCATGTTGTTGTTAGAGCTATTGATTGTGTCATATACAGTGCTTTATTTGGTTCGTGTATATTATACTGTGATATCACTTTTGTTATTCCATATATTATGCCATGACATGTCCCTGAAATGCTGGGGTCATGGGGAGAAGAAAGCTTGCCCCCTTCCCATAAAATGACAGAGGAGCGGCAGCAATAGAAAGAGCTGTCAATTGCTGTAAACAGAAAGCCCGCCCCTCTCCATTACCAGTGATGATTTTCAAGAGCAAAAATTTAGAGCAGCAGCCAAAGAGACCAACTCCCTTCAATATCTTCTAGGAGACAAAGTCCTAACAAAGTTTCTGGTTTTTTTTTTTGCTTCCTAGTATATAAGGTTTCACGCCTGATGAGCCCCAAGTGGCAAAGGGTGGGGGGACAACACCAGAGCAACTGTACTTCTAGAAGTGATGAGCAGGATGTGACGGGCTTGTCGTGTTGATTTTTCACACCACTGCCTATGAGGGGCTGCTCTCCGATGTTGACATCCAGTCCTCATGCCACCGTGCAAAGGAGAACATCACAGAGGGCATTAACACTCTGGGGCCATTTCCTCCCCTTGCGCAGCACGCCCACAGAAACAGCCCTCAGGCTAGCAGGTTGCCTCCCTGTGCCGCAGAGACCACACTATTACATGTCTCTCTTCGGCCACTTGGTTTCTTTCATTTTTTTCTTAAGCACACATTCATCCAGGTCAGTGAGGTTAAGATCACATGTTCTACATGGGTTTTTTAAATGTTTGTTTCTTTAAATAATCATTTTGTTTACACTGTAAGCTGCCTTACATTCTGCAAGGTAGAAAGGCAGTTAATAAATGTTTTAAATAAATTCCGGCATACAGGCTTAGGGAATCACAACACAGTCTTGAACCACATCAGTGGCCTATTAGTTTCAATGCTGTGCCATCAACAATGACAAGTTCTGATGTGGAAAAGCATTCATTATAACATTGTGTGGCTTGCCCATCGTCAGCTAATAGCACCAATAGACTTGTGCTCCAAAGACTGGCCTAATCTTTACAATACTGATTAATAATACCACTCTTCACAGTGAACAAAACAGCTGCCAGCAACGATCTGTAGAACAGTTTATTCTTGGCCTCTCTTAATTTCCCTTCAGAGCTTCCAATAGTACAGAGTTCCACAGATTGTGTATTGGACATAACAGTTCTCTTCAACTTTTGCCACACCACTCCTGACATCTGCATGTTTTGCAGCTTTCTAGAACAGGGAAACATCTATTATCTAAATATCTATTTCAGGAAAAACAGCATGGAAATTCAATGGCTTTGAGAAGAGGTGGCAGGAAGATTAACTGGATGTGGTGGAGATCCACAGTGCTCCTGGAATTAAAGCAAAACTAGCTTGGGGGAGTCTGAAGTGAACTTGGACCATAGTGGTAGTGCTAGAGCAGGGATCCCCCGCATAGTTGGCTGACCAGGGCCAACTTATTCATTGCACAGTGCCTAGGGCCCGTAATACTTTCAGGGGACCATGGAAATGTTTTAATTTTTTTCTCACATCAGAAAAAAATTAAATGTTTAGGGCCCAAGTAAATTTATGAAATTTTGCCTAAAACTGTGAGACTTCTGCTCAAAGTAGTCAAGGATCAGATCTTTGTTGATGAAACACAGTTCTTTATTTCCAATCTCTACATTGGTACAGCTTATCGGATTATTGTCAGAGATAACGCATATGACAGAAGCAGGTCTATTATACCTTTCCAGACAGTTTGAATTACCCATAGGTAGCCAATCACGAAAGGGGAAAAACAGCGGGTAAAAAGGATCTCTGGCCGTTTGCTTCCCACAGGAAAGAAAGTGAGGTGTCAAGTTGTAAATTTCCCTTCCCAAACCAGACCCCTTAGATGTTACCATTTCACATAACAATCGTTGGCCTCGAGGCTTTCGCACGTTGATAAGAGATGGGACTCGTCCTCCCTTGGAGTCCCAGCCGGGACGAATGGAATGCGGAGGCAGGAGTGTGAGAAGCCCATTGTTCCCATACTTTGAAGTTGTCATCCTCCCGCTCTGACAGTTACACAAACCAGGCCTGGTCAGGGTCATAAACCTGGGGTCACATAGTCTACATACATACTGGCCAAAGTGAGGGTTTACCTAAGGGAGTGGGCAACTACATGGCAGGTGTTATGGAAGCATCTATAACACATACATGGCAATAGGAATATAGCATGGCATACATATATGACAATAAGAAGCATAGCAATAAAACAGAAGGCATAGCTGTAAGCAATAGAAATACTTTGTCTGAATCAGCAGACTCTGACACACTGGCACCCCGAAAATAAATCTACCCGGGCTTGTCTGGGAATCTTTTATGAAAAGCTTTAACTAATTTAGGGGCATGCACATGTTCAGAACGAACCCATTCGTTTTGTTCTGGGCCAAAGTCAAGCCATCTAACTAAATAATATAAGTGGCCCCTACGCAGTTTAGAATCAAGAATTTCTGATATTTCAAAATGGGGTGCCTCCCCCTTCATCAGTGGAGGAGGTGTCGGAGGAACTGGATGCCATGCATTCGGCCCAGGATTCTTCTTCAGCAAGCTGAAATGAAAAACAGGATGCACAGAACTCAGTGACTTGGGCAATTCCAGTTCAAAAGACACATCAGAGATCTTACGCAACACCTTGTAAGGGCCCACAAATTTCCACCCCAATTTCCTACTGGGTTGCAAGCCGTGTATATTTTTTGTGGAAAGGTAAACAGAGTCCCCAGGCTGAAGGTCCCAGCCTTCAGCTCGGCCACGATCTGCATACTTCTTGTAGTCCTCTTTCGCCTGGTCCAGGGTTTTTGCTATCAGGGGCCACGACTCTTGCAGGGTTGCCCACCATCGTTTAAAGTCTGTAGGGGGAGCATCTGAGGCGTTTTCAATTGTGGGCAGGGGTTTCCCTTCAAAGCCTCCTACTGCCATAAACGGGGAAACGGCAGTAGAGGAATGCACTGCATTGTTATAACTATATTCAGCGAATGGCAGCAACTCCACCCAGTTGTCCTGGTGATAGTTAGTATAACACCTTAGAAATTGTTCCAAAATTTGATTAGTTCGTTCGGACTGTCCATCGGTCTCTGGATGGTAACCAGAGCTCAGGGCGGGCTCTATGTCCATAAATTTCAGGAGCTCCCGCCAGAAATTGGCAACGAACTGACTGCCCCTATCGGATACCACACGTTTGGGAAAAGCGTGCAGCTTGATCACGTGGTTGAAGAAAGCCTTGGCCATTCCCTTTGCCGTAGGCAGCTGCTTGAAGGGAGTGAAGTGGGCTTGTTTAGAAAACATGTCTACCACCACCCAAATTACAGTCTTTCCCTTTGAGGGTGGCAGGTTTGTAATGAAGTCCATAGCTATCGCCTCCCAAGGGCGAGAGGGAGTGGGCAGGGGGTGCAGTAGTCCCGGGACTTCCCCCCCCTTCTTTTGCACATCAAACAGGTCTGGCAAGCAGAAACAAAGTCCGAGACATCCCTGCGCATGCGCGGCCACCAGAACTGCCTCTGAATTAAGTTAAGCATTTTTAGAAATCCAAAATGCCCTGCCAGTTTAGAGGAGTGGCAGGTCAGCAATATGTCTTTCCTTTTGCTTCGGGGCACCACCAGTTTATCTCCATGGTACCAGCATTTATTCTCCCGAAGGGAGCAGTCTGCCAACGTCTCTAACTCCTCGATTTCTTCCGGTGAATAATCCCCCCTCCAGTCGCTCTTCTCCGACTCTACTGCCGTCTGCTTACTTTGACTCCTGGTGGTCACTGCACCTCCCAGTTGCTGAGGGGAGAACATGGAGTCGAACACCTCCTCTTTTAAACTCTCGTGCTGGGGCAATCGGGAGAGCGCGTCTGCTAACGAGTTGGCTTTCCCAGGGAAGTGTTTGAGCACAAAATTGAATTTTGAGAAAAAATCTGCCCAGCGGAGCTGCTTCGCATTCAGGGACCTCTGGGTGCGCAGCACATCTAGATTTTTGTGGTCTGTCCAAATTTCAAAAGGGGTTTGCGCTCCCTCCAGCCAATGCCGCCACGTAGTGAGGGCCAGTCGGATAGCTGCGGCTTCTTTATCCCAAACTGACCAGTTCCTTTCTGTTTCATTAAATTTTTTCGAAATGTAGGCGAGGGGGTGCAGCTTTCCATCTGGCCCCTGCTGTAGGATGGGCCCCCCCCATGGCCACATCTGACGCGTCTACATGGACTACAAATTCCTTGGTCTCATCGGGGTGAGCCAAAATGGGCTCTGAGGTGAAAAGAGTCTTAAGAGTCTCGAACGCCTTCTGGCATTCTCCAGTCCAGGCAATTTTCTCCCCGGGCTTCCCCGCTTCCGGGCCCCTCCCTTTGGTTTTTAGCAACTCAGTCAATGGGAGGGTGACCGTGGCAAAGTCTTTTATGAAGGTGCGGTAAAAGTTACAAAATCCTAATAGACTTTGGAGTTGCTTTCTCGTTCGGGGGGCTTCCCACTGGACCACTGCCTCTACCTTGACAGGGTCCATCTCCAGTCCCTTCTGTGAAATGCGGTACCCTAGAAAATCTACGGAATCTCGATGGAACTCACATTTAGACAGTTTTGCATATAACTGATTTTTCAACAGGGTTGAGAGTACCTCTCGGACCAATTGCACGTGTTCTTTCTTACAGCAGAGTAGATCAAGATATCATCTAAGTAACATAACACCCCCTTGAATAAATGCTTGTGCAACACTTCATTTATTAAGCTCATAAAGACCCCTGGCGCGCCACTCAAACCGAACGGCATCACCAGGTATTCGAACTGTCCCAAAGGTGTATTAAAGGCAGTCTTGAACTCATCCCCCTCCCTTATGCGCACCCGGAAATAAGCGTCTCGGAGATCCAACTTAGTGAACACTTTTCCCTTGGCCGCCTCCGTTAGCAAGTCTTTAATAAGGGGGAGGGGGTAGGCGTTGGAAGCAGACATCACATTTAGTCCTCTGTAGTCCGTGCACAACCGTAACCCCCCGTCTTTCTTTTTCCGAAACAGAACGGGGGCCGCGAAGGGGGATTTAGCAGGGCGGATGAAACCACGCTCCAAGTTCTTGTCGAGGAATTTCCTCAGTTCCTCCCGCTCCGGGGGACTCATGGAGTAAAGTTTTCCCTTTGGAAGTTTCTCGCCCGGGATCAGCTCTATGGCACAATCCGATAGCCTGTGGGTGGGTAGTTCGTCCGCCTCGGTCTCACTGAACACTCCCATTAAGTCCCGATACTCCTGGGGGACAGCCGAGGGCACCAGGGTGAGGGCCGCCGCCCGGAGAGGCACTGGAGGTCCTGGTCCCCACCCCGTGTCCCATTTGTGGCCCTGGCACTTCTCGTCTACCCAGGAGATCTTCCCCTCGCTCCATTTGATATAAGGATCATGGGAGCTTAACTAGGGGCTCCCCAACACCATGGGGAATTGGGTGTTTGGGGTGATGACGAAGGCTCTCTTTTCCCAATGCTCCCCCGTCCCCACAATTAGTCCCTCGGTCTCTGCCACACACGCTTCCTTCATTTCCGAACCGTCCATTTACGTGAACTTGAGTGGCTCCCCCAACGGGGTGACCTTGGGTCCCAGTCCTTCCACCACTAAAGGGCTAATTAAGTCCCGAGCACACCCGGAGTCAATTAGGGCTCGGACTCGGACATGGGTCCCGGTCCCAGGGGTCATTATAGTCACTACCATATACAATAAGGGGCCAGGGATGCTCACCGGAGATGGCGCGTCGTGGCTGGGGACCTGCAGTTCTGCGCCGCTCACTGCAGGCCGTTGGAGTTTCCCGACATCTGCGCCTCCGTCAGCTCCAGCTCTCCCTGCTCGCTCGCTGCCCCTTCCAGCTGTAGAGCCCGGGGCTTGAACGAGGTCTTTCCTCTGCTGGGGGTGCTCCCGGCCACTGGGGTGGAGGTCTTCGGAACTTTTCCCCCTCCTCTAGGGCATGCTGAGGCGAAGTGGCCACTCTCCCCGCATCTCATGCAGAGCCCCTGTTTGAAGCAGGCGTCCCGAATCTCTTGCATGTTGGGCTTGGGTTTCGCCTTCTGCATTGCTTTGCTTGGGGCCGTCGATGAAGCTCCCATCTTGATGAGGGTGAAGCCCTCTTCCACGTCCGCGGCCGCCCTCATCCAAGCGGCCAACGATCCTGGTCTTCCCGCCCGTAACACTGCCTCGTACACCTCGTAGCTTAAGCCCTCTTGATATTTTTCCATGAGCAGGTCTTGCGTCCAGCCGCGAATTTTGGCGGAGATGCACCGGAACTTATCGGTGTAGTCCCTCACTGAGGTCCGCCCTTGGGTCAACCTCCGCAGCTGGTTCCGGGCTTTTTCTTCTCCCAAGGGGTCCTCATAGTGGTGTCGGAGGGCCCACATGAAGTTGTTCAGCGAACGCAACTCAGGCCCGGGGGCGTTGTGCAGGCTCACGTACCAATCGCTGGCGGTGTCTTTCAGCTTGGATCCGATGTAGCCAATCCGGTCCCTCTCAGTGGGGTAGAGATGTCCTCAAGTGTCTAGGAACCGCTCGATCTCTAGCAGGAAGAACCGCAACTTCTCGGGGTCCCCATCGAAAGTAGCCGTCAACGGATCGGCGGAGGCCGGGCGAACCACCAGCCCTGCCAGCACTGGGGCCGGCGCAGGTATGGGTGCGGGCACTTGGCGGGGAATGGCCGGGGGGACTTGCAGCGGGACTGGCGGTGGCACCTGTGGTGGCACCTGGGCGGGGACTCCTCCGGGAGGTGCCGCCAGTTGCTGGACTCCGACAGCGAGGGGTCCTCCCACGGCCGGTGCTGGCTGAGCCGCTTGCATAGCCGTGAGGGCGTCCCGGAACTGATACTGGAGATCGAGGGCTAGCTCTCGCAGCTCGGTAGTAAGCTGGAACCGCAAATCTCCCATCATCCGGTCGAGGGCTTGAGTCTGGTCTTCTCTGTAGGGATCGGGCCCGTACGGTCCCGTTCTCTCTCCTTCCAGGGACTGGAGACGCGAATCTCCTACGTAGGTCATCTCGTGTTCGTCTCCCAGGAAACTCGGCTTCCCGCGGTCGAGGTGATCCCCCTGGAACGAAACCCATGCCCCTTTCCGATCGTGCACCCAGGAGTCTACGGTCCCGCGACCGAAATTGCTCCATGAGTACCTCGGGGTCACGCTCTGAAGAGGAGGTGGGCGCGGGATGTAGTGAGCCCCTTGAATCGTAGTCACTGGTACTTCGGGCTCCCCTCCGCCGCCTCCACCACCAGCCCCCTGATCCCCAGGGGTGGTCGGTGTGTCTTCGGGAGTAGTAGGGATGGGAAGAGTACCGTCGTCCGACATGGTCAGGAACGGCCAAGTCCCAGTCACAGATCTCTGACAATCTGTGAGACTTCTGCTCAAAGTAGTCAAGGATCAGATCTTTGTTGATGAAACACAGTTCTTTATTTCCAATCTCTACATTGGTACAGCTTCTCGGATTATTGTCAGAGATAATGCATATGACAGAAGCAGGTCTATTATACCTTTCCAGACAGTTTGAATTACCCATAGGTAGCCAATCACTAAAGGGGGAAAACGGCGGGTAAAAAGGGTCTCTGGCCGTTTGCTTCCCACAGGAAAGAAAGTGAGGTGTCAAGTTGTAAATTTCCCTTCCCAAACCAGACCCCTTAGATGTTACCATTTCACATAACAATCGTTGGCCTCGAGGCTTTCGCACGTTGATAAGAGATGGGACTCGTCCTCCCTTGGAGTCCCAGCCGGGACGAATGGAATGCGGAGGCAGGAGTGTGAGAGGCCCATTGTTCCCATACTTTGAAGTTGTCATCCTCCCGCTCTGACAGTTACACAAACCAGGCCTGGTCAGGGTCATAAACCTGGGGTCACATAGTCTACATACATACTGGCCAAAGTGAGGGTTTACCTAAGGGAGTGGGCAACTACATGGCAGGTGTTATGGAAGCATCTATAACACATACATGGCAATAGGAATATAGCATGGCATACATATATGACAATAAGAAGCATAGCAATAAAACAGAAGGCATAGCTGTAAGCAATAGAAATACTTTGTCTGAATCAGCAGACTCTGACAAAAACAGAACAAAAATAAATTGGTGAAGTATTTAAAGTTATATAAAAATAATTTTAATACTGACATTACGATGGGAAGGGCCCACAAAGGCAGAAGTGCCAAGGGCTCACAAAAGTCATAATGTGGCCCTGCCACTGATGCCTTTTCTGGTGCCCATCAAGTGTTTTTAGGAAGTTGGTTGGGCCTAGGGATGCCAGATTCCCCCGGGGGTGGGGGGTTTGCCCACTTTTAGGGCCCTCGATCCACCAGCCTGGATCTGGCCGGCGGGGGAACCCCAACCCCAACGTCCTGGGATCATACCAACCTGCCTGGCGCAATGGTATTGCCCAAGGTGATGTCATTGTGTTGGGCACATTGCCCGGGGGGGGGGGGGATGCTCTAGCCCTTGACCAAAAAACTCTACAGTACCACAGAGTTTCTGGCCAAATGCTAGAATGTTCCCCCAGTGATGTGCCTAGCATGATGATGTCACTTCCAGATGATGTCATCACGGCATGTGTGCCAGAAGATCCCAAGGTGGAGCCAGGAGTCCCCTGCTGGCAGAAAGTAGGGACATGACAACCCTAGTTGGACCAGGTGGGGGCTTTCGCCCAGCAAGGCTTCTGTTTGACTACTGGAAATTTGACTGGCTGTGCAGATTTTTTAAAATGCTGTTTTGGCAGCAGCTGCTACAGCAGCACACTGTGTTACTGAAGTTATGTGGTAATCATTTTGTGGCAAGATCCACCTCCTGTGGCAGCCATTTTATTGCTACACCTACCATGCCATGTCAGAATTCCAAATGTGCCCGCAGGCTAAAAAAAGGTTGGGGATCCCTGTGCTAGAATTATAGCCAAATAGTGTTGGATGGATTCTGGAGAAATGACTTGGAACCAAAGCAAAAATGAGTTGGGGAGCTTTGTGTTCTTGATAAATTCATGAGTCAATAATACTTGGTAGCCGCTAGACAGAAATTCTTCCTACTACTATCAACAGCTTAGCTCAGCTAAGTTTGAGAATTGTCCAGACAGTTCAGTTTACAGTCCATGAACTCTGACATTATAGTGGGCAGCATTCCCAAGTAGTTACAGTGCCTTACTATAAGCTCTTCTTGCTAGGTGAATGTCTGGTAGGTCCTGACATAAAGCCTAGTGTCTCAGAAGATCAGCACATTGTTTTACTTAATGCTACCATTTCTCCTGTCCCTTTCCTATGGGCTCCAAACATCCAGTGCCCTGTACTGAGTTTACACTTTCAGTGTTTTCTCTGCTCTCTTTTCAACTGTGTACTATTATTTATGAGCGTCGTGCCTTGGATCCTATTTCTTGAGAATATTTATACCCCACCTTTCTACTATCTATAGCACTCAAGGCAACTTAGAAAGAGTACAAATTTTATGACATGTAATAAAAACACATGTAACAATAAAAAGGAAAAAAAAGTAACATCAGCAGTACAATCCTGAACAGAATTTCAGCCTTTTAAATCCAGTAACTTCAATGGACTTAGAAGAGCCCAACTCTGTTTAGGATTACACTGTTAAATAACTAGAAAGCAGTGGGAGGGGGAGCAAACCTTCAAAAACCATACAGCTCACCCAATTCTAAAGAGCCATCTGGAGGGAGGGAAAGTTTTAACAGAGTGTTGGGAGGTCAAGAGAAAAGGGGCAAAACAAATCTCAGGTGGAAAGGAATTCCACAGCCTGGAGGCACCAACTGAAAATTACTGCTACTGCTACTATGGCTACTGCTGCTACTACTACTACCCACTCTCCCCAGAGGGGCCCAGGGTAGTGTACATCATGCATAAAAAAATACAATACTAATTTCAAAACATCAACAGCATCAGACTTCAAACCACCAGTGAAACAGATTGATGATGTCCATCAGGGTCCACATTCCTGCTGGCCTTAATCAGCCACGATGGACATGGATCTAAGAGGCACATGGTCAGCCTCACAGCACCCAGGATCTTCTCAGTGTTGGCCCAAGAGAGTCAGCTGAAGTTGTCAAGCACTGAATCTAAAGATGTCCAAAAGGTCACCAGTTCCCTTACTGTATCAACTGTGGCGGGCAGGTCATGGCAGAGTGACAAGACTTTTTTTTTATATATATATAAATTTTTATTGCTTTTTCTAATATCTACATCTAAACGCTATTTACTATGCTACATATATCTTATACAGAGAATACTTTAAAAAAATGCTTAATTATATCTGATTATATAAAAAAACTGAAGCATTAATAAAAACCATGGTTAACTACAGGTTACATTGTTACTGTTTCTACTATAAAAGCTATTTGGCAAGTATGCATACTTTAAAGAAAGCACTTAATAACATGGCTTATACATCATATTAGGGCACATGCTTAATATAATGATTTTTTTTAAAAATCATTTCTTCCTTTGTCCTCTTCTTGGTCTCAACTTGTACTTTTGGGGCTGCCGCCCCTTTTTCCGAGTCTGAAATATCTTCATCGCTTTTAGATCCATCGAAACCATACATGCTTTCTTGCGAGGCTAGCGAGTCATCTGAGTCTCTGTCTTTTTTCTTTCCTTTATCCATTTCCAGAAAATTTTTCGCTTGTTCAACAGAGTCAATCTTATATTTCTTGTCTTTGATGCTGAAGCTTAGTCCCTCTGGAATATTCCAACGATACACAATAGACTCAGACTGAAGCCACGTTGTTAACTTTCTGTAGGCTTTTCTTCTTTTCCTTATTTCAAACGGTATGTCCTTCAAAACTTTCACCTCTTCTTCTTGGATCTTCAGAACAGCTTTGTTTGGGATTCTTAAGACTACATCCCTTGTAGATTTTTTGGAGAACCTTATCATTATTTCACCAGGCAGGCTTTTCTTTTTAATATATTCAGGATAGGTCCTATAAACCATATCCATGTCGTTTTTTATATCCGCTGCTTTTAAGCCTGTTACTGGTTCCAGTGCTTCACTTAGCATGGTTTTGAGGTCTTCTTCTTTTTTTTCTGGTACGTTCTGAAGTCTTAGGAAGAAATTTGATCGTTCCATCTGCATTTTTAGGATCGAATCTTGTTGAAGAGCCTTCTCTTTTTTCGCTTTTTGTAGCCTTGAGTCTTGATTTTTAACTGACTTTTTAACTTCCATGAGGTCCAGCTGCAGCTTCTCTGTGGCCTTATTTGATTCTTTCAGTTCCATCTGCATTTTATCCATCTTAGTGTTGAGAGACGTCATTTGGTCCACTAGAGGTCGCAATAACGAGGAGAACACCGTGGTCATCTCTGTGGTATCGACCTTTGCACTCGGAGCTGTACTTCCTAGTTTGGGGGAAGGTTTCGGTTTCCCCGCCATTGTTGAGACTACACTGTTGTTTACGATTAGATAAGATGCGCAAAGAAAGCAGTTTTCTTAACGGCACTAAAATCGTTTTCAAGCTTATGCCTTCAAGTATGCGATACCGCCTGCAAGCAGTTCGTAGGAGCTTTTGTTTTCTCAGTAACGCCGTGGGATCGAGCCTCGTAAGTACGCCGATATGTACAAGGGGGGGGGGGTTCACTCCACCCACCGCTTTCCCACTAAGTTCTGCTTAGTTTTACTTCGAGACTCACTTTTTCACCGTGCGTATCTGGGATCTTATGCTTCTCTACTTCATATTCTCTGCTGCTTCACAGTTTGCGCTGCTGCCATTACGGCTCCGCGACGGGGGAACCTACGGGGGTGATGAGGGGGATCTCGATCTCGCGGTCGCCACCGCAGAGAGAAATCCCCGCTCGTTCCACCCCAGGCAGAGCCCCTTCACTGGGGTCTCTGGGGGCCCGGCACCTGTCCAGAGCCCCTTCTTCCCGTCGGGCACGGATCGCTTCCCCCGCTGGTGCGGAGGGAAGTGTCTGCCATTGCTCGCAAGTCTTCTGGAAGTCGCAGAGTGACAAGACTTTATCCATGAAAAAGTTCACAAATGCCTCGCAGCTAATGGTCGAATTGCTCAAATTTTGGGCTCCCCCGGAAAGGGAGTTTAGAGACTCAATTACCCTAAATAGCTTGTCGAGCAAGAGTCTCTTTTCACAGCTTTCACCGTCATCTCATAGGTTCTCTTAAAAGAACAACATGATGTCTTTGTGGCTTCGTCACAAGACTAGCCGTCTGATTTCTCGCTTCATCTCCCTGAGCTCTGATGTTTACCCCAGGGCCTAGGTTGGGTGGGAACAGAGCAGGCATCAGGGGGCTATTTCATCGATGGCTTCAGAGAGATGGGCATTCCAGTCCTTTATCAGTGCATCCAATGAGTGGCCGGGAGGTAATGGATCCCGCAGAGCATTCTGGAAACCAACTGGATCCATAATTGTTAATGGACCTGGCATAAAACTGCTCACTGCCTAGACAGGGTGGGGGCTGTGAACTCAGCCAGGCTTTCAGGGCACAGTGGTCTGACCATGGCACCTCATCAGAGGCAACCAGACCCACATTTATCCCCATTCCAAAGATCAAATCCAGTCTGTGGCCTGCTCGGTGTGTGGGACCCAATACAATCTGGGAGAGCCCTAGCATTGCCATGGATGATACCAGGTCCAAAGCCTGTTTAGAGGCGGCTTCATCAGCATGGTCACTGAAGTCCTAGAGGACCAGCAGCCTCGGGAACTCCAGAGCCAGCAACCACCTCTAGCAGGGCTGGCAGGCTGTCTGGTGGTACACTCGGTGGTTGGCACCCCAGCCAGACAGCCAGGCTCTCCTTGGCTTCCCACACCAGGCCAACACAGTCAGTGCCGGAGATCTTTGGTGTGGGGAGTGCCCTGAAAGAAAAGGACTCTTGGATGAGTATCACAACCCCCCCACACCTGCTTTGGGGGAGCAAGTTCTTTCCAGGTGACTATTTCACCCTCCTTAAACCAGGTTTTGGTCATGCATGCCAGGTCCATTTGCTGTTCTGCAAAATAAGTTTGCATCATAGTGATCTTATTGATAATGGACCTAGTGTTGCACAACATCAGTATCAGAGATGGGTATAAATTCCTTACCCCCTCCACCAGTGTGCCTCGGGATGGGACAAAGACTGGAAGGAGACTGAGCATTTCCGTATCTACGCCTTCTTCCTTTCCAATATCTTCTCCCACCTGACCCAGTGTTGGTGCTGCAGATGTCAGAGCCCTGCCACTTTGTCCTGCAAGCCCGCACAGGCAGGCTTTGTCCTGCATGCCCACAAACCTAAGAGTGCAGTACAGGCTAGCCAAGCAGGGCACTATCAACGAATGCCATCCCAAGTTGATTCCTATGGATGAAGGCACCTTTCCCCTAGACAATTAACGGTTTTAAAGGTCAAACCCAGCACTTAGAACTTGGCCCACAGACAGATGGGCAGCCAGAGAAGCCAATATTGCACTGATATCTCATCATGGCAGGTCCCCATTAGATTGTTGCTGCATTTGAACTAGTTGAAGCTTCCAAAAATTCTTCCAAGGCTGTGCTATGTAAAGCACATATCAAGTCTAATCTGGATGTTACTACAGCATAAATAAATGTGGCCATGTCTGGTTATACTGGGAAGTGCACAGTAAGTGACATGTCCCCAAATGACCTTTGCCTCCAAAACACTGACCAGACTGGGAAGTGAAAATGGAGAAAGCCATGCTAAGGGCACCCTGTGAGGCTACAAGCTGGAACTGCAGCACCAACAATGGGCATTGGCTCACCCATTGCTTCCTCCTGCAAATCAGTGGCAGTACATGAGGTAACTGTTGACACCAATCCCATTGCTGCTGAAGGGTCCAAGTCAAGTGGCCCCTGAAGCACCGGCAGAGTTGCTGGGCCTTGGCTCTGATTGTGTCTTGCTGCCAGTGATCCTCTAGAGCAGTGTTTTTCAACCTTTTTCGAGCTAAGGCACATTTCTTTCATTGAAAAAATCCCGCGGCACACCTGACAATATCTCACGGCACAGTGGTTGAAAAACACTGAAATACAAGATAAATGGGTAATTAGTTGCCTCAGCTCAAGTATTAACTATGACAGTATTACAAATACACGTAATAGCCACTCAACTTGAAATCGTAAGTTACAGATCCAAAGTGTAATGGCTCCTTCCCATAACACTGACCTGAGTTTCAGAAGAAATATAATGTGGATGTATTTTAATACTGCGATTCTGCTAAAGTTTTTCAAATAGAGAGTTTAAACTCTTACTCTTATGTGAACGGCATTCTGCTGACCATAAGTGATTTGAAGAGAAGCAAAGTACACCCATTCTTCGCTGAGGGACAGTTACTGATTTGAACCCCACCCTGACAGAAACAGCTAGCTGTTACCATCAAACATATTCATGTTTACTGGAATGTCTTGGTGCAAATCACCCTACCTCAGGCCGGCCACAGAGCGTGTGAGCGGAATCAGCAAGACCGCGCCACTGTTCTTTCTCGCATGCGCAAACGCATCCCGGAAGGTCAGCCCGGAAGGCACATTTCTTTCATTGAAAAAAATCCCGCGGCACACCTGACAATATCTCACGGCACACCAGTGTGCCACGGCACAGTGGTTGAAAAACACTGCTCTAGAGCCATGGTGCACTGGGACACTTCCTTGTAATTTAATTGGCTACTTTATCCCTGCCAAAAAAAAGTCTTGCCTAAACAGATCCCAAGACAGAAAATTGAACACTGGGCCAGTTTGCACATTACAAAGTCCTTGTGCTTGTTGCACAACAACACAAGGACTAATCAGACATCCAATGGTAGTTATGCACATTCCAGACTCATGCATGCCCTTTTCTCTTTATGACCAGGATACATGGTCAGAAAAGAATGCAGCCTTCCCCACCACACTATTTTCTCCTCCTTAAACCACTCCAAGAATCTGCTGTTGACTTCATTTGCAAAGTCACACTATGCTGGCCTGCCCTTGAGACTGACCTGGAAGCTCCAACTGATCCACAATGTGGCAGAACATGTCCTAACAGGAATATAAGAACATAAGAGAAGCTAAAGTTGGATCAGGCCAATGGCCCATCCAGTCCAACACTCTGTCACACAGTGGCCAAAAACACCAAGTGCCCTCAGAAGGTCCAGCAGTGGGGACAGGAAGCCCTCCCACTGTTGCCCCTCCCCAACACCAAGATTACAGAGCATCACTTGCCCCAGACTGAGAGTTCCTATCTATACTTTGTGGCTAATAGCCTGTAATGTAGTATGTTCTGTGTAGCAATCAGCCTGCCATGTGCTCCCAGGTAATGGCGCCCGCCACATGGGCCAGAGCTTTCATGCACAAACACATAAAAACATCAATTCTCAACATGAAAATATAGATTCACACACAGATACACTGCTAAGAGCACCATGGCACTCAAGAGCACTCTCAATTTCATATTTTTGGGAGTCATCCATGCAAAAGGAAATGAATGGTATGTGTTACATGTTAGTTGCATGTGCTGAACTCCATGCTTCTTTTTATGTTAAGCCCCTATCAGGTCTTTTGGGTGCGGCTGGAGGTGTGGCTCCGGCCAGCGTATAATGAGGGCCCTGGAGCCCTGTAAGCATGCTTGATCTGACCATCTACTGGACATGCTGAATCATTCAATGAAGGCTTCATGATTTCACTGTTCCTGGTCTCCTGAGTCCAGTACTCTTCACTGGCGACGAAGGTGGGATCCCAATGAGCGACTCCTCGGCCGACACCAGCACCGCATCGAGCCAAGACCAGATCCGTCAGCCACCCGCACCGCTCGGCTCCAGTGCCACTGCACTGCCATCGGCTCCTGAGGATCTCGCTCGACGCACTGCTGCACATCCCAGAATGGCCGCCGCTCCAGGAACCACCCACCCATTCGATGCAGCCTGCCCCAAAGACTGGGAAGCCTGGACGGACCAGCTCACATCCTACTTTGACGCACAGGACATCACGGATGCCGGGAAGAAGTCCTGCTCATGGTCTCCTGCAGGGTAAAGATGCTGAAGTTACTCCGCAGCCTGCTTTCCCCTCGTACCCCGGCAAAGGCCACATACAACAACATCATGGCGCTCCTAAGGAACCACTTCTCGCCGAGACCCTCCAAGAACACGCAGCGGGTGAAGTTCTTCCGCTGGCTGCAGCAGAAGGGCGAGTCTGCCTCCAATTACCTGGCGGGCCTCCAACATCTCCTAGTAGGGTGCGAGTTTGTGGCCGTAGAGGAGACGCTATACTCCCCGTTCCTGTGTGGGGTCCGCGACCCCAAGCTTCAAAGGAAGCTGATGGCCGACTCCACCGCCACCCTGTATGAAATACTAAACACAGCCTGCGCCTTTGAGGTCTCTCAGCAGGAGGAGCTAGGCACATCCGCGGCCGCCCACCAGACCGGGGCCACTGCAGACTCCGATGTATCCGAGGATGACAAGATGCTCCAGGTACCGTGCCGGCCTCTGGGACAGGGGTCCTGCAACTCGGGTGAGAAGGCTTCCCGCTCAGCGACGCCACACTCCAAACATTCCACGTGTGCTACCTGTGACCAGCATGACCGCCGGACCTGCTGTTTCCGGGAAGCAGAGTGCCGGTCATGCGGCAAGAAGGGCCACATCGCCCAGGTCTGCTGCACCCGCTCCAACTGCTGCACACAAGCCACAAACCAGGAGTCCGCCGAACTCCTCCAGACAGCAGTAATCCGCCATCACCACTGCAAGACACAGCAGGTAATGAACTTGCCCCCCGACACCCCCAACAAAATTAAGGTCTCAGTTTTGATTAAGGGGACCCCCTGCCAAATGGAAGTAGACACCGGGTCATCCTACTCCATAATCTCGGAGTCCTCCCTCCACAGGCTCTGCCCGGGGGGGGGGGCGACTTCGGAAAGTCCACAGCTTAACCCTGTGGGACTTTCAGAAGAACCCGATACCGATAAGGGGGTTGGGCAAGTTCCGGGTCCAATTTAAGAACTTTACGGGACGCTTGGGCCTCCTGGTGGTGGCGGGCAACCTCACAAGCCTGCTGGGACTCTCCTGGTTCCAGCCCCTAGGGCTGGGCGTCACCGGGGTACACAGCCTGCAGCCCACAGATTTTACCAACATCTGTGAGGAATTCCCAGCGGTTTTTGATGGGGCACTGGCCTCATATATGGGGCCACCTGTCACCCTGGACCTTGACCCTGCGGTCCGGTCCATGCGCATACCGGTCCGCCACTCGCAGTGTGGCCCAAGATTGAGCACAAGCTCAATAAGCTGGTCGCCCAGGGAGTACTAGAACCAGTGTCCCATGCCCGATGGGTGACTCCGATTGTGACATCAATGAAGGCAAACGGGGAAATCCGCATCTGTGCTGACTATAAGTGCACCATCAATATGGCACTTCAGGCCCATGCCTACCCAGTCCCAGTCATCAGCCATGTGTTGGCCTCCCTGGCCAGGGCGTGAGTGTTTGGGAAACTAGACCTGGCCCAGGCCTACCAGCAGCTGCTGGTCGACGATGCCACAGCAGAAGCACAGACCATTGTGACACACAAGGGGGCGTTTAAGGTAAAGCGCATCCAGTTTGAGGTCAGCGTAGCCCCCAGTATCTTCCAAAAGTTAATGGACCGTTTGCTAAAAAGGTCTTCCAGGTGTGCAGCCCTTTTTCAACAACATCCTGATCGCGGCTCTGGACGTCAAGACCTTCTTGGCCTGCCTATGCTGCGTCCTCCAGCGATTCCAGGACGCCAGCCTGAAGGTGAAACGCGAGAAGTGCCTCCTCGGGGTGCCTGCAGTGGATTTCCTCGGCTTCAAGGTAGACGCCCACGGAATTCACCCCACTAAGGACAAGGTAAAGGCCATCTCCGATGCTCTGGCCCCCAAGTCCAAGGCTGAGCTGCAGTCTTTCCTGGGACTCATCAACTTCTACCACGCCTTCCTTCCCCACAAGGCGGTGGTAGCCGAGCCCTTACACAGGCTCCTGGACAAAAGCGCCACCTGGACTTGGGGTCCCCGCCAGGCAGCAGCCTTCCAGGGCGTCAAGGACCTCCTAATGTCCAATGCGGTCCTTGCCCACTTCGACGAAGCCCCACCCGTCGTATTGGCCTGTGACACATCTCCTGATGGGGTGGGGGCAGTTTTGGGTCACAAACTGCCGGACGGCCGGGAGGTCCCGGTCGCATATTACTCCCGGACCCTAGCCCTGGCCGAAAGGAACTATGCTCAGATAGACAAGGAGGCGCTTGCGATCGTGGCTGAGGTCAAAAAGTTCCATACTTACTTGTACGGGTGCAAGTTCACGGTTGCCACGGACCACAAACCTCTTCTGGGCCTCCTCGCCCCGGATCGCTGCACGCCACAGATGTTGTCTCCGCGAGTCCTCCAATGGTCAATCTTCCTCGCGGGGTACGACTATGACTTGGTGCATCGCCCAGGGAAGGCCATGGGCCATGCGGATGCACTCAGCTGCCTTCCGCTGCCCTCCTGCGACCCCAACCCAGCTCCAGCTTACCACGTCGCTCTGCTCAAGGACCGGCCGGACCGGCCGCTTCAGGTATGGGACGTGGCCTGGCGCAAGGCCCAGGACCATCAACTCTCCCGGGTCTCCCACTGGGTGGGAAGGGGTGGCCCAAGAATCTGGACCCTGAGTTCGCGACCTTCTCAATCCAGTGCACAGAACTCTCCACCCACAAGGCGTGCCTACTCTGGGACTCGAGGGTAGTGATTCCGGAACCCCTCCACCCACGAATGCTGACCGCTCTGCATGAGCACCACCCTGGGGTAGTACAAATGAAGGCTCTGGCCCTGTGCTACGTCTGGTGGCCAGGCCTTGACAAGGAGATAGAGGACCGGGTCTGCCACTGCAAAAAGTGCCAAGAGACCCGTCTGGACCCTCCACATGCTCCCGTCCGCCCCTGGGAGTCCACCCAATGCCCCTGGTCCCGGCTCCACGTGGACTTTGCGGGCCCGGTACAGGGGCAGCTTTTCTTTGTCCTAGTCGACAGCTACAGCAAGTGGCTGGAAGTCATTCCTGTGTGCACCACCTCCTCTGAAGCTGCCATTCAAGCAATGTGGCGCATCTTTGCCACCCATGGCCTGCCAGACACCATCGTCTCCGACAACGGCACGGCTTTCACCTCCACGGAGTTCCAGCGCTTCGTGGAGCTCCATGGCATCCAGCATGTGAGATCCACCCCTTTTCACCTGGCCACGAACGGCCAAGCAAAGCGAATGGTCCACACCACTAAGGAGGCGCTGAGGCACATGGATCAGGGGGATCTGGGGTTTAAGTTAACGGCTTTCCTATTCAGCCAGCGCACCACCCCTCACTCAGCGACCGGTTGCAGCCCCACAGAGCTGCTTATGGGCCGCCAGCTGACAACCCAGCTCAACCGGCTCCACCCCGATCAAGTGCCGGCTGCCTCCAACGTCCCCAAGTCTCCCAGAGGGTTTGCGCCAGAGGACCCGGTCTACGTCCGCAACTATGCCCGGGACCCCCTGTGGTTGCCGGGGCGGATTATCCGCATCACCGGTCCCCTCTCCTATGAAGCTGCAGGCAAGGAAAGACAACAGTGGAGGCACCACGTAGACCAGCTTTGCCGCCACCTGCATGCCTTCTCCGTGGACGATCCAGGGCAGGACTTCCCAGATGCAGAACCTGAGGTACCAGAGACAGACGATCCGCCCGCCCCACAACCGGCCGAGACTCTGCAGGAGAACTCCGCAGAAGCAGCCCCCCCCCCCCGGACATCACTCCAGTCGCCGTCCCTGCGCCAGCACCAGACCCAGCTCAGCCCACGACAGAGATCCCCGAATCTCCGCTCCCTACACCGGCGGCTCCGGCGACCCCGCGCCGCTCGACCAGAGAACGGAAACGTCCCGCGCACCTCAGAGACTATGTTTGCCAAGGGACAGTCCAGACTATGGGGGGAGGGGTGTAATGTAGTATGTTCTGTGTAGCAATCAGCCTGCCATGTGCTCCCAGGTAATGGTGCCCGCCGCATGGCCAGGCACAGAGGGGAGCTTGAATCTAGAGGAACAATAGACATCCGGATTCTAAGCCTCCACCAATGTGGGACCTAGGTTCTCCCTGGGAAGCCAATGTGGTCAAAGGCTCCTCCAGGGAACCTATGACAAACACACGCATATGTTAAGCCCCTATCAGGTCTTTTGGATGCGGCCGAAGGTGTGGCTCCGGCCAGCATATAATGAGGGCCCTGGAGCCCTGGAAGCATGCTTGTTCTGACCATCTAGAGGACATGCTGAATCACTCAATAAAGGCTTCACGATTTCACCGTTCCTGGTCTCCCAATTCCAGTACTCTTCATAGCCACTGATGGACTTCTGCTCCATATGTTTATCTAATTCCCTCTTCAAGCCGTCCATGCTTGTAGCCGCCACCACCTCCTGTGGCAGTGAATTCCACATGTTAATCACTCTTTGGGTGAAGAAGTACTTCCTTTTATCTGTTCTAACCTGACTGCTCAGCAATTTCATGGAGTGCCCACAAGTTCCTGTATTGTGAGAAAGGAAGAAAAGGACTTCTTTCTCTACCTGCTCTATCCCATGCATAATCTTATAAACCTCGATCATGTCACCCCTCAGCCGTCGTTTCTCCAAGCTAAAGAGCCCCAAGCACTTCAATCTTTCTTCATAGGAAAAGTGTTCCAACACTTTTATCATTTTAGTTGCCCTTTTCTGCACTTTTTCCAATGCTATAATATCTTTTCTGAGGTGTAGCGACCAGAACTGTACACAGTACTCCAAATGAGGTTGCACCATCAATTTATACAGGGGCATTATGATACTGGCTGATTTGTTTTCTATTCCCCTCCTAATAACCCCCAGCATAGCATTGGCCTTTTTAATTGCAGTCGCACACTGAATCAACATTTTCATTGAATTATCTACTACGACTCCAAGATCTCTCTCTTGTTCAGTCTCCGCAAGTTCGGACCCCATCAACGTGTATTTATAGTTAGGATTTTTGGCTCCAATGTGCATCACTTTGCATTTGGCCACATTAAACCCCATTTGCCACGTTGATGCCCACTTGCCCATCCTCGACAGATCCCTTTGGGGTGCTTCACAATCCTCCCTGGTTCTCGCCACCCTGAACAATTTTGTGTCATCTGCAAATTTAGCCACTTCACTGCTTACTCCCAACTCCAAATCATTAATAAACAAGTTAAAAAGCATAAGACCGAGTACTGATCCCTGCGGTACCCCACTGCTTACCTCCCTCCACTGAGAAAATTGCCCATTAATACTCACTCTCTGTTTCCTTTTAATTAGCCAGGTTTTGATCCACAAAAGCACTTGTCCTTTTATCCCATGACTATTGAGCTTACTTAGGAGCCTTTGATGAGGAACTTTTATCAAAAGCTTTCTGGATGTCAAGGTAAACAACATCTATTGGGTCCCCCTTGTCCACATGTTTGTTTACTCCCTCAAAGAACACTAACAGGTTAGTGAGACAAGATCTTCCCTTACAGAACCCATGCTGAGTCTTCCTCAATAGATTTTGTTCAGCAATGTGCCTACTAATTTTTTCCTTAATAACAGTTTCCACCAACTTACCCGGTATCGACGTCAGACTGACTGGCCTGTAATTTCCCAGATCTCCTCTGGAACCCTTTTTAAAGATAGGAGTGACATTTGCTACCTTCCAGTCCTCAGGAATGAAGGCAGATTTTAAGGAAAGATAACATATTTCTGTCAGGAGATCCACAAGTTCACATTTGAGTTCTTTCAGAACTCTTGGATGTATGCCATCCGGGCCCGGTGATTTATTTGTTTTTAAGTTGTCGATCAGATGTAGGACCTCCTCTCTTGTCACCTCAATCTGACTCAGGTCTTTCAACACCCTGCCCAAAATCAGTGGTTTTGGAGTGGGCAGGCACTTCTCATCTTCCACAGTGAAGACAGAGGCAAAAATGCATTTAGCTTCTCAGCCATTTCCCTATCATCCTTCACTACACCTTTTACCCCATGGTCATCCAAGGGCCCCACTGCTTCCCTGGCTGGTTTCCTACTTCTAATGTATCTGAAGAAAGTTTTATTGTTATGCTTTTTGCGATATGCTCCTCATATTCCCTTTTTGCCTGCCTGATCACAGACTTGCATTTTATTTGCCATAGCCTGTGTTCCCTTTTATTAGCCTCACTGAGACTAGCTTTCCACCACTTAAAGGAATCCTTCTTACCTTTTACAGCTTCCGTTACTTTGTTTGTTAACCATGCAGATTTTTTTCTATACCTATTTGTGCCTTTCCTAACCTGCGGTATATATTTTCTCTGAGCCTCTAGGATTGCAATTTTAAATAGTCTTCAAGCTTCCCCAATGGTTTTGACCTCTTCTACATCACAGACTGCACACATTCAACCTGTGCTGCACCAGCTGCACTGGCTTCCAGTGGAGCACCAAGTCAAGTTCAAGGTTCTGGTTTTGACCTTTAAGGCCTTGAGTGGTTTGGGACCGATGTATCTGCAGGACTGCCTCCTCCATTACATCCCCGGGAGATCATTATGCTCTTCACAGAACAACTTGCTGGTAATCCCTGACCCTAGGGAGATCCGACTGTCCACCAAACCTGGTGGAACTCTCTGGCTGATTTCTCACCAGGTGCTGCTTCGCCATCGGTCTTCCCTTTGCCCCGATTGCATGCTTCAATTTCTCACTATTTGCCATGGGGCACATTTTGACCTGTGGCTTCGCACAATTTCCCCCGCGACTTCAGTGATCCTGTTTTTTGAGGATCACTGAAGCCGTGGAGGAAATCGGGCGAAGCCACGGGTCAAAATGCGCCCCGTAGCAAACAGTGAGAAATTGAAGCATGCAATCGGGGCAAAGGGAAGACCGACGGCGAAGCAGCACCTGGTGTGAAATCAGTATCTGTCAAATAACATCTGTGAAATCTTATGCAATTCTGCAGGGCCTGTAAGGCAGAGATGTTCCGTCAGGCATTTGGTTGAGGACAGCAACGGTTAACACCATGGCTGGCACCCTACCTGGACCCTTATTCCTTATAGAACTTACTCCCCCCCGAACATGTGAAGCACTCAAATACCAGATATGGGAGGGAGCTACAAAATTTCGCCACTTATTGCCAGTTCCAGTTGCAGCAGCTGCAGGAGGCGTGGGAGGTAGCTCTGCATCTCCATGGCAGAATTCCCTGCTTCTAAGGGGGTACCCAGGAGACGGGACTCCCCACAGTGGCTCCTGGAGGGAGCTGGTGGCAAGGCTATCATTAGGTGGGGTAATTGGGGCGGCGGCTCCGTTACTCACCCTGACTCGGCCAGTGCGAGAAGAAGGACAAGACAGCTCGTTTTTTCGAGCCAGTGCCGCACTCCTGAGTCGAAGGAGACAAGCCGGATGAGAAAACCTGCATATTTAAGGCAAACTTTCTTTATTTTCTGAGACTATGTTCAAAGGCTTAATAAATTAGCTCACTTATGAAGGAACTCTACGTTCGTGTTGCTTAGCTACGAGGGAACTTCAATTTCATGACGTACATGGAGATGTGAGCGGAGAAGACTTGACAAACCGATCATGGAGTGTAAGATTGGTGGCGAGTTTCAGTGATTGGTGAGAGACAGTCCCTGTTATTGGAAACGTGTTATTTAAGAGGCTAAGAGAGAGGAGGAACTAAAGTGGCGTGAACTATTGATCTGGCGAGGAACGGGGAGGAACGTGACTGGAAGGAGCAGTTGGACTTTATATATATATTTAAAAAGTACGCATCGACCACCCAGCTGCTTGTTGATGCAGCAAGCGACTGACAAGTGCTGCTGATATTTTTCACTCTACAGACAGTGTTCAGGGATAAGCGGATGAGAGACGGCTGAGTTGCGCCCTGTATAACAAGAGGACTCCCGGCCAGGAAAAAGTGTTTTCATTTTTTGTGAGTAAAGACTGAATAAAAGAAGTTCTAAATTGACAAATAGTAGGGTGAAAGACAGGGAAAATATACAAACATATATAGCTAGGGGAGTATTAGTAATAGATAGTAGTAGATAGATGGTAGCAGACAAATAGATAATTAGATAGATAGTAGATAAGTAGAAAACAAAGAAATATAGTGGTGCTTTTTTAATGGTATAGATAAGGCTTTAGTATTAGATAGTTTAATATAGTTTAGTAAAAATAGGGGATCTAGAGCTGAGAAATTGGTACTGAGGTTAAGATAGTTAAGTTTAAGTTTTAAGATAGAGATAGTTAAGGTTAAGATAGCTAAGGTTAAGATAGAGATAGTGTTAGGCATAAGGTCTGAAATATTAATAGAGAAATAGAGATATAGAGGCATAGAGCGTCAGGTGAAAAGTCAAGGGAAAATTAACTAGAAATTTAGGGAACTCCAAGAAAGAGGGAAATAAATAAATAAATAAATAAATAAGGATGGCAAGCGGGGGTAGGAAAGGGTCGATATCTGGCCCACCAGGGATGAGTCAAACTGTCATCAAAGATTTAAATGTCCAAATATTTGAAAGTGTTACAGATGCTATGAACCAAGTGGTGCAAAATTTGTTGCCCAATATGATTACAAAGGCAATGAAGCCATTGCAGGCTAAGATGGATTTAATCATGCAACAGATAACAACACAAATGGCAGATTTTAAAGCACAGATAGTAGAAAATAGGCAAGAAATAGCTAGCCTAACTAATAATTACAACATTATGGATGGAAGAGTCGAATTAGTAGAACAACAACTGGATGAACTTAATACCAAATGTGACTCTTTAGAAAGTTCGCTTATGCAGTTAGAGGTGGAAAAGTCGGCCTTGATACTCAAGTTCCAAAATGTTCCAGAAGTGAAGGAAGAAAATATTAAGGAATTGATGCTTACAAAATTAAATGAGTGGATGAATGGTGAACCTCCCCAGGATCTCAGTGATGAGATTGATTCAGTTTATAGGCGGAATACTGCCTTTGCTAGATGTACCAAGACCCCTAGAGAGGTTCACGTACGATTTTATAAAAAAGCAGTAAGGGATAAGGTATTAAACATTGCCAGATCTACCCCATTTACAATGGAGGGAAACGAGATCCAAGTTTTAAGGGATACCCCCTGGAGGGTAAGACAAAAAAGTCAAGGTTATTCGGCTTTAGTGGGGGCTTTAAGATCGAACGAAATAGCATACAGGTGGGTGGCACCAGAGGGGATTTCCTTCTATTATATGGGGACTCGATATACTTTGACATCTATTTTTAAAATGGAAGATTTTCTGAGTAAACATGGGAGGGACCTGGGTCTTCAAGATGAGATATCTACGGAGTCAGAAGAAGAGAGGCAGCTAACGTCAGAAAAAGAGAAAGAGACTTCTAAAACGGCTAAAGGTAGAAAATCCAAGAAATATGGCTCCTATAGAATAGTTACTAGATTACAAGCAAAAAAGGATGATGGAAAAAAAAAAAACAAGAGCAGGAAGGTTAATAAGATCTTGTCAATTAATGTAAATGGTTTAAATGTTCCGCAAAAGCAAAAGAAATTCTTTTTACAGATCCAAAAGCTGAAGGCAGACATAGTCTGCCTTCAGGAAACGCATATCAAATATAAAGATAAGCAATTGCTAGAATGTAAGAAATTAGGTACAAAATTTGTTGCAGCAGATAAATATCATAAAAAATGTGGGGTTGTAATGTATGTCAATCAAATGTTGCGTCCCGAACTGATACACGAGAGTGAAGATGGTAGAGTGGTAATTGTTAAAGTCCATAGGTACGCAAGGTCATTATTGGTTGTTAATGTTTATGTTCCTAATCAACAGCAAGATAAAAAATTTTAATAAGCTGCAAACGTTGTTACTTAAATGTCAATTCGATGATCTTTGCATTGTGGGTGATTTTAATGCTGTTCATGATAAGAAGTTGGATAGGAAAATAGTAAATGGTAAAAGGTCTCAGGGAACTGAATTGCCTAACACGTTTTTAGGAATGGTAGAGGAATATTGTTTAATGGATACTTGGAGAGTTAAAAATGACGAACAAAAGGATTATACTTTCTTCTCACATAGACATAAGTCGTGGTCGCGTATTGACATGATATGGTCTTCTTGTTCGTTATTATCAGATACCTTTGAAGTAGAAATATTACCCACGACATATGCAGACCATAACCCTGTGATTTTAACGCTTAATGATGTGCCCAGACGAGGTAGATTGTCAATGAAATATCAGCTCTTGAAAGATGAAAAATTTGTAAATGATTGTAAGAGGGGATTTGACGATTTTTTTATTAGGAACATTGGCCCAGAAGTGAGCATTCATATAGTTTGGGACGCATTCAAAGCCTTTGTCAGGGGCAAAATGATATCCCAAGAAAGCTGGCAAAGGAAACAACAAAAGACTAAATAACAAGAGTTATTGTTACAAATTAGAAAGGAGGAATCACACTTGAAGGAAGACCCCCAAGGTAACCGGAGTAGAGATAAATTGCAGAAACTACAACATATGCTAAATTGCTTACTATCTGCAGAATTAGCAAAGAAAATTACGTATGCCAAACAATATATGTTTGATAATGCGAACAACCCTAACAGATGGCTAGCTTATAAAATTAAAAAGGATAAAGCAAGTAGGTACATAAAAACACTGAGGAATGTAAATGGTCAGGTCTGCACAGCAATAAATGAACTGAAAGAGATAACTGATACATTCTATAGAGAACTATACAAACAGGAGCAGACTAATACAGAGGAATCTGAAACTTACTTAGATAAGTGCAGAAGTAAAAAAATTTCTGAGGACCAAAAGAAATTATTGAATGATACTATTACAACAATGGAAATAACAGAAGCAATCAAAAGACTCAACGCCAATAAGGCGCCAGGATCAGATGGTATTACATCAGAATTCCATAAAATTTTTGAAAACAATATTACACCTATTATGAAAAAAATAATACAGAACATATATGATGGGGGACAGATGCCCGATACTTGGAAACAAGCATTAATAACCTTAATTCCAAAGCAAGATGCTAATTTAGTTGATATAAAAAATTACTACCTGATATCCTTGCTCAATGTCGACTATAAAATTTACGCATCAATATTAGCAAGTAGATTCAAGAAAGTCCTGTCCCAGACGATTAAAATGGATCAGTCGGGATTTTTACCACATAGACAGCAGACACATAACTTACGCATTATATTAAATGTCCTAGAATATTATGAGCAGCACCCTGACAAAAAATTGGCACTTTGTTTTTTAGATGCCGAAAAGGCGTTCGTCAAATTAAATTGGAATTTTATGTTGCTTCAACTCAAAAAATGAGAATGTGGAAATAACTTCTTCACAATGGTAAAACAATATATCAGGAACAAGAAGCAAAAGTTCTTTTTAATGGTGATTCTACAACATGTTTTGCTATACAAAAGGGTGTGAGACAGGGATGCCCTCTCTCACCACTCTTGTTTATTTTTGTATTAGAGACTTTATGCGATACAGTAAGGGAGCAACACAATATAAGAGATCTTAAGATAAAGGACGAATCTTTTAAACTGTTGGCATTTGCAGACGACTTGGTTTTTATTTTAGAAGAACCCCTGGAATCATTACCGTTACTTTCGAACATTCTAGAAAATTTTGGCCAGGTAGCAGGATTTATAGTAAATGAAAATAAAACAAAACATTTAACTAAAAACTGCACAAAAGAATTTGATAAACGGGTACAAAATGTGACCAATTTTGAAGTAGTTAATAAGGTCAAATATTTAGGAATTATACTTTCAAATAAATGTAGTTCTTTGTATAAAGATAATTATATAAAATTACTAGCTGAGATTAAAAAAGATTTGGAAATCTGGGCAAAAATGCAAATTTCATTTGTAGGACACATTGCCTTAAAAAAGATGAATATTTTACCTCGACTCATGTTTCTCTTTCAAAACCTACCGATCTTAAAAAATCAAAAAAAAATTCGTATGTTGGATAAAAGTATTGCAGATTTTGTATGGCAAGCTAGAAAGCCCAGAGTGAGACTTAAATATTTACAGGATAGAACAGAGCGAGGGGTTTTTGGTCTACCGGACTAGTACATATACTATACCGCATCAGTCTTGGTCTGGGTAAGGGAATGAGCAAAACTCCAGAATACGAGAATACTGAAACTGGAGGGTCATGATCTCATGGTAGGGTGGCATGCTGTTTTTTGGTATAACCAAAAAATAAAAGTTTCAAATCACATGCCATTAGAGGTCCCTTATTAAAAATTTGGGAAGAAACGAAGCTTAAGTTCTACCATAAAATGCCGAATTGGGTATCGCCCGTAGAGGCCTTCGTTAAACTGACCCTTTTAACAAGGGAAAAGAGTTGTGGCTATATAACTTTAATGGAAAAAGATATGTCTTTGAAAAACTTTGACGTGTTAAAAAAACAAGGAATTGATTTGACGTGGTGGGAACAAATGCAATTAATTTCAAGATTTAACATAGATAAAAGAGTAAGTTTTTATAAAGAATTGATGGATTTTGATAAGGTGTGGTTAACGACAGAGGAAAAAAGTATCCAAAAAATATACAAAAGTCTGCTGGAATTTAAGATGCAAGATGAGTGGATAAAGCCAAATATGATCACTTGGGCACGATATATTGGACATAATATAGAGTCTGATAAGTGGGAAAAGGTTTGGAAAAGAAATATTAAATTCACAAGAGCAAGTTCATTTAAAGAGAACTTTTATAAAATGTTTTATTTGCGGCACCTCTCTCCGAACAAACTAGCCAGATTTTCAAAATCTATTTCTAAAATGTGTTGGAAATGTAAACGGAGTACAGGGATGTATTTCCACATGTGGTGGACTTGTCCTCGAACTAGGAAATTTTGGCTTTTTATTCAGAAAATTGTACAGGAGATAACTAAGTGTAAAGTTCCACTGACCCCAGAATTGTTTTTGCTCAATATCTTGCCAAATGATTTAGAATATGTGGACAAAATATTGATAATCCATGTAACTACAGCGGCGAGGTTGCTCTTCACAAAGTATTGGAAACTAGAGAAGGTACCAGAGAAAGAGGAGTTTATATCAAAATTGTTGAACATTGTGGAAATGGATAATTTGACGTTAAAGTTGAATAATAAGCAGGAGTCGTTTAAGCCAATATGGGACAAATTTTATGGTATGATGTATATTTTATGGTATGATGTATATTACCTAAAGCTGTCTTAGCATTTGGTGCTATGGGTGGATAAATACTGGCTTGGTCTACCTATTATTTGAAAATCATTCTTCTGTATGTTGGATCAATTTACTAAAAAATAAAACTAAAACAAAAAATCACCACTTATTTTAATTACTGTATGTTTTTGGACATGGTTTTTATGTTTTTATGCTTTTAGAACTTTGTGCAACACCTAGTGCTCCACAATTTTGGGGACAGGCGAATAATAAATGGAATTAAATAATATGAATACTACTCAGGGGTCATTTGGGGCTGGAGCTAGGTGGAGCAGAGCTCCGCCAGCCCAGGAGTAGGCACTAGGGCAGCCACAGACCGAATCAGATTCTCTGATCTGAATCTGCCCACCGCCGAATTGCTGCCAAAATTCAGTGGCAGCTTTAAAAGCAGCTGGAGGGGAAGGGGTTTGAGAGAGAGGCTCCAAACTTGCAGGATAGCTGCTGGAGCCTCTCCCCGAAATACCCACCAAGTTTCAAGAAGTTTGGACCAGGGGGTCCAATTCTACGGGCCCCCAAACAGGTTGCCCCATTTCCTCCATTGTTCTCTATACCATACAGAACAATGGAAGGGATGGGGCAATCTGTTTGGGGGCCCGTAGAATTGGACCCCGTGGTCCAATCTTCTTGAAACTTGGTGGGTATTTTGGAGAGAGGCCCCAGCAGCTACTCTGCAAGTTTGGAGCCTCTCCCTCAAACCCCCTCCCCTCCAGCCCCTCATATACCCTATGAGTTTTTGCCTTTGACTTCAATGGCCCGTAGGGTATAATGGGGCTGAAACTGACATTTGACCGGTGATGTCAGGGGGCATGGCGTATGCTAATAAGTTATGCTAATGAGCTCCTGCACCTCCTTTTCTACAAAATGACCTCTGATACTACTACTGAGAAGAAGAAGAAGACTTAATGTGGCTGCACATAAGTTTCACAATGCAGCAAATAGTGGAGCAGTTAGACAAGGAGAAAACAGAGCAGAGGGGAAGACTGTAGCTGCTTCTGCCTGCACATCTTGGTCACAGGGGCGTGCTTGAGTCTGGGAGGTGTTACATAACCCCTGGCTCCCCATTAATATTAGTTATGTGCGTACCACAACAAGACTTTTTGGCTTCCATAGACCAGAGGCATGGTATGGTACCCTCCAAAAATCTTCCAAACTTTACATTAACAGGAGCATGGGAATAAACCAGGGCTTTTTTTGGGGGGGGGGGGGTGCTGGAACTCTCAAGAGGGAAATGAAGTTTTCAGTCTATATACTGAAAACTCATGAACTTTTAAACATTTTAAAAAACATTTTGTCGAAGAGGTTCTGGAACTCCATTCCGGCCCATTCCCCCAGAAAAAAATGCCCAGGAATAAACTATCCAAAGAACTTGGGCCACAGGATACTAGATGTGAGGGGAAATGCATCTCTTTCCCATCAAAAAGTCTACTGATCAAAGGAAGGCATTGGTAAAAGGGCATTCCTTACATCAAAAAAACCTAGCATCCCAGATACACCAGAAATCCATGGATCAAAAGCTCTTTTGAAACTTCAGAATTCCTCATATGTACTTGGCTACAAAGCATGACCTGAATTTTGCAAGATAAATAATCAAAGCTGGTTAAGTTCCCTTTGCTAAGGCAATTCCTAGACAATACAATCATCTACCCAGGAAGGTCAGTTTTGGTATCTTCCTGATAACATCAGTATATCCGTGTCAATCTTAACACCTAGCCCAGATGCATCTTCCTTGCATAATCTAGTGCCCCTTTTCCTATAGGTTGACTATATTATCATATCATATCCTAAATTCTGAATCTATGCCAATAGGATCTCAGATCCAGAGTTCCACCACTCAGGACACAGCCTGATATCCACCAGTAACCATACCAGAAAAGATCCCAATATTGGTCTAAAAGCAACTCTTCACCATGGGTATCAAGGTAAATTCAAATGCATAAGGGAGGCTTCAGAAGACTCTATTCTTTGTAAACAGCTCCTATCGAAAACCATCTTCCAATCGCCATGAACATGACATTAGACCCTCCCTCTTCAAGACATGCAGAGTAAGATTTCCTCTCTCCCATTCTGCTTTCCATCCCAAATTTCACCTTTAATGTCTCCTTTTCTGGTTCCCCACTCCCTCTTCCTGTTACAGAGCACCCTGCCCTACTACTCCCCTCCCTTCCCCACTGTATCCTGGTTAGGGACTCCTTTCTTCTTATCTGTCCCCGTCTTCTCTACTACACCTTCTAGTCCCAGCTCGAGTAGCCCATCGCCAGTCTCGTCTCTCACACTTGGTTTGCTCTAGACTAACCAAGTGAGAAGAACATAACCTGAATTAAAAATAACTTTAATTGGGTATTTGACTTAGAGTAACTCAACTACACTTTAAGATTGTAGAAACTGGTTTTATTTGGTCTCTGTCACACAACCGCCTACTATGTCAGTTTGACAGATTCCTTACTGATTCTCCATTTCTAGTACTTATCTTAGGATTTAAAAAGTTGCTTGGGGTCAAGTGCTCTGTCTCCCTGCTCTTTTTTCTTTGCCTGAGATGTACTGTGTCAAAGCAAGAGTCGTGGATACATCAGACTGAATGATTCCAATTTTGCCTTGGTCTTCTGTATAGAAACCGTTCTGATGTGACAGGCCTGGTACAGGGACTGATTTGGGCACAGACAGACTGGCCTTTGACTGGCCTTTGAAGTCCTAGTGGGGCAGACTGGCCTTTGAAGTCCTAGTGGGGCAATGGCCTGGGGGCCACCCCCCCACTTGGGGCCACTAAGACAGGGGAGGGTGCAAAGAGGGCTCACCATGACGGGGGATGCACTGTCCTGACCTATCCTCACCCATCCTAGTCTTGCTGCAGTGTGGGATATGACGTTCCTCTTTTAGCCTCCCCACACTGAGAGACTCACCCATCCTCACTCTGCTCAGTGGCCCAGCTTGGTTGAGCACCTCCTGGCTGAGGCACTCCCTCCTTCCCTCCAAGAGGGGGGAGATGGACTAGGTCTAGTACCATGGCAGGCTCATAGCAGGGCCCTTTTCCAGGACCGTTTCTCTTCCCCCCCCCCCCAATCTGTCCCTGATAACAGAAGCACAATACTGTGAGAGTTCTGCTCAAAGTAGTCAAGGATCAGATCTTGGTTTGTAGGCAGAGGCTTTCCCTCGAAACCTCCCACTGCCATGAAGGGGGAGACGCCGGTAGAGGAGTGCACTGCATTATTGTAGCTATATTCTGCGAATGGCAACAAGTCCACCCAATTGTCTTGGTGGTAATTGGTGTAGCACCTTAAAAACTGTTCAAGGATCTGATTAGTTCGTTCGGACTGTCCATCGGTCTCTGGGTGGTAACCCGAGCTCAGGGCAGGCTCTATATCCATAAGCTTCAAAAGCTCCCGCCAGAAGTTGGCAACGAATTGGCTACCCCTGTCGGATACCACCCGCTTAGGAAAAGCATGTAGTTTAATCACGTGGTTGAAGAAAGCTTTGGCCATCCCCTTTGCCGTTGGCAGTTGTTTGAAAGGGGTGAAATGGGCTTGTTTAGAAAACGTGTCTACCACCACCCAGATTACAGTCTTTCCCCTCGAGGGTGGTAGGTTAGTAATAAAGTCCATAGCTATCGCCTCCCAAGGGCGAGAAGGGGTAGGTAGGGGGTGCAGGAGTCCCGGGACTTCCCCCCCCCTCTTTTTACACATCAAGCAGGTCTGACAGGCAGAGACAAAGTCTGAGACATCCCGGCGCATGCGCGGCCACCAGAACTGCCGCTGAATCAAGTTGAGCGTTTTCAGAAACCCAAAATGTCCAGCCAGCTTGGAAGAGTGACAAGTCAGTAAAATATCCTTCCGTTTACTTTGGGGTACCACCAATTTATCCCCATGGTACCAACATTGATTCTCGCTCAGGGAGCATTCAGCCACCGTCTCTAATTCCTCGATTTCCTCGGGTGAATACTCCCCTCCCCAATCGCACGACTCGGCTTCCACGGTAACTCGTTTACTTTGGCTTCTGGTGGTTACCGCCCCTCCCAGCTGCTGGGGGGAAAACATGGAGTCGAACACCTCTTCTTTCACGCTTTCGTGTTGGGGCAATCGGGAGAGTGCGTCTGCTAAGGAGTTGGCTTTCCCAGGAAAATGTTTCAATACAAAGTTAAATTTTGAGAAGAAATCGGCCCAGCGGAGCTGTTTCGCATTCAGGGATCTCTGAGTGCGCAACGCTTCAAGGTTTTTATGGTCAGTCCAAATTTCGAACGGGGTTTGCGCCCCCTCTAGCCAGTGCCGCCACGTAGTGAGGGCTAGCCGGATAGCCGCGGCTTCTTTGTCCCAAACTGACCAATTTCGTTCCGTCTCATTAAATTTTTTTGAAATGTAGGCGAGGGGGTGTAATTCTCCGTCTGACCCCCTCTGTAAAACGGCCCCCCCATAGCCACATCGGACGCATCTACGTGGATTATAAATTCCTTAGTTTCATCCGGGTGAGCCAAAATGGGCTCGGAGGTAAAAAGGGGTTTTAGGGTTTCGAACGCCTTCTGGCATTCCCCATTCCAGGCAATTCTCTCCCCGGGCTTCCCCGCCTCCGAACCCCTCCCTTTAGTTTTCAGCAAGTCCGTCAGGGGAAGGGTGACTGTGGCAAAGTCTTTTATGAAGGTCCGATAGAAGTTACAAAATCCTAATAGGCTCTGGAGTTGCTTCCTCGTTCGAGGGGCTTCCCACTGGACCACCGCCTCCACTTTAGCAGGGTCCATCTCTAAGCCCCTCTGCGAAATGCGATACCCCAGGAAGTCTACGGACTCTCGATGGAACTCACATTTGGACAGTTTGGAATACAGTTGGTTTTTCAACAGGGTGGAAAGGACTTCCCGGACTAATTTCACGTGCTCTTTCTTATCAGTAGAGTAGATCAAGATATCATCTAAGTAACATAACACCCCCTGAATAAATGCTTGTGCAACACTTCATTTATCAGGCTCATAAAGACCCCCGGCGCGCCACTCAAACCGAACGGCATCACCAGGTATTCGAACTGTCCCAACGGTGTATTAAAGGCGGTCTTGAATTCATCCCCCTCCCTTATGCGCACCCGAAAATAAGCGTCTCGGAGATCCAGCTTAGTGAACACTTTTCCTTTGGCCGCCTCAGTCAGCAAGTCCTTTATTAGGGGGAGGGGGTAGGCATTGGAAGCAGAGACCGCATTCAATCCTCTGTAGTCTGTGCACAATCGCAATCCCCCGTCTTTCTTTTTGTGGAACAAAACGGGGGCTGCGAAGGGGGATTTAGCAGGGCGGATGAATCCGCGCTCCAAGTTCTTGTCTAGGAACTTCCTTAGCTCCTCCCGCTCTAGAGGGCTCATGGAGTAAAGCTTCCCCTTTGGAAGTTTCTCGCCTGGGATCAGCTCTATGGCACAATCCGACAGTCTGTGGGGGGGAAGCTCATCTGCCTTGGTCTCGCTGAAGACTCCCATCAGATCCCTATACTCCCTGGGAATGGCTGAGGGTACGAGTGTGAGGGCGGCCGCCCGGAGGGGCGTCGGTGGTCCCGGTCCCCACTCTGTGTCCCACTTGTGATTCTGGCACTTCTCATCCACCCAGGAGATCTTCCCCTCACTCCATTTGATGTAGGGATCATGAGAGCTCAGCCAGGGACTCCCCAACACCATGGGGAATTGGGTATTTGGGGTGATGACAAAAGCTCGTTTCTCCCAATGCTCCCCCGTTCCCACAATTAATCCCTCAGTCTCAGCCACGCACGCTTCTTTCATTTCCGAGCCATCCATTTGCGTGAACTTGAGCGGCTCGCCCAACGGGGTGACCTTCGGTCCCAGCCCTTTCACTACTAAAGGGCTAATTAAGTCCCGAGCGCACCCAGAGTCAATTAGGGCGCGGACCCGGACATGGGTCCCCGTCCCCGGGGTCATCACAGTCACTACCATATATAACAAGGGGCCAGGGATGCTCACCGGAGATGGCGCTTCTTGGCCGGGGACCTGCAGTTCTGCGCCGCTCACTGCAGGCCGTTGGAGTTTCCCGACATCTGTGCTTCTGTCAGCTCCAGCTCTCCTTGCTCGCTCGCCGCTCCTTCCAGCTGCAGTGCCCGGGGTTTGAACGGGGTTTTCCCTCTGCTGGGAGTGCTCCCGGCCACCGGGGTGGAGGTCTTCGGCCCTTTTCCTCCTCCTCTGGGGCACGCCGAGGCGAAGTGGCCGCTTTCCCCGCATCTCATGCATAGCCCCTGTTTAAAACGAGCATCCCGAATTTCTTGCACGTTGGGCTTAGGTTTTGCTCTCGGCATCGCCTTGCTTGCGGCTGCAGATGACGTTCCCATCTTGATGAGGGTGAACCGTTCTTCCACATCTGCGGCTGCCCTCATCCAGGTGGCCAGCGTTCCCGGTCTTCCCCCTAGTAGGACGGCCTCGTACACCTCGGGGTTGAGACCCTCTCGATACTTTTCTATGAAGAGGTCTTGGGGCCAGCCGCGGATCTTGGCGGAGATGCGCCGGAACTTGTCCGTGTAGTCCCTCACCGTTGACCGCCCCTGGGTCAGTTTCCGCAGGTGGTTCCGGGCTTTTTCTTCCCCCAAGGGATCTTCGTACTGGTGTCGGAGGGCCCACATGAAGTTGTTCAGTGAACGTAGCTCAGGGCCGGGGGCGTCGTGCAGGCTCACATACCAATCGCTGGCGGTGTCCTTCAGCTTGGACCCTATGTAGCCAATCCACTCCCTCTCGGTGGGGTAGAGGTGTCCCCAACTGTCTAGGAACCGCTCAATCTCCAGCAGGAAAAACCGCAACTTCTCGGGGTCCCCATCGAAAGTAGCCGTCAACGGGTCGGCGGGGGCCGGGCGAACGCTCGGCCCTGCCGGCACCGGGGCTGGCGCAGGGATGGGTGCCAGCACCGGTTGAGGGACGACCGGCGGAACCTGCGGCGGCACCCGCGGCTGCACGGGTGGCGGCACCTGAGCCGGGACTCCTCCGGGAGGCACCGGCGGTTGCTGGACTCCGACCGCGGGGGCTGGTAGAGCCTCTTGCATAGCCCTCATGGCGTCCCGGAACTGGTACTGGAGATCGAGGGCCAGCTCTCGCAACTCGGTGGTAAGCTGGAACCGCAAATCTCCCATCATCCGGTCGAGGGATTGCATCTGGTCTTCTCAGTACGGATCGGGCCCATACGGTCCGGTCCTCTCTCCTTCCATGGACTGGAGACGCGGATCTCCCGCATAGATCAGCTCGCGCTCTTCTCCCAGGAAACTCGGCTTCCCGCGGTCGAGTTGATCTCCCTGGAACGAGACCCGTGCCCCTTTCCGATCGTGCACCCAGGAGTCGACGGTCCCGCGACCGAAATGACTCCAGGAGTACTTCGGGGTCACGCTCTGAAGAGGAGGTAGGCGCGGGATGTAGTGAACCCCTTGAATCGTAGTCACCGGTACTTCGGGTTCCCCTCCGCCGCCTCCACCACCGGCCCCCTGGTCCCCCGGGGTGGTCGGTGTGTCTTCGGGAGTAGTAGGGGTGGGAATAGTGCCGTCGTCCGACATGGTCAGGAACAGCCAAGTCCCAGTCACAGATCTCTGACAATCTGTGAGAGTTCTGCTCAAAGTAGTCAAGGATCAGATCTTGGTTGGTAAACCACAGTTCTTTATTTCCAATCTCTACATTAGTACAGCTTCTTGGATTATTGTCAGAGATAACACAGATGATACAGGCAGGTCTATTATACCTTTCCAAGGAGTTTGAATTACCCATAGGTAGCCAATCACTATAGGGGAAAAACGGCGGGCAAAAAGGGGCTCTGGCCGTTTGCTTCCCACAGGAAAGAAAGTGAGGTGTTAAGCTGTAAATTCCCTCCCCAACCAGACCCTTCAGATGTTACCAGTTCACATAACAATCAATGGCCTCAAGGCTTTTGCATGTGATAAGAGATGAGACGCATCCTCCCTTGAAGTCCCAGCCGGGGCCGATGGAATGCGGAGGCAGTAGTGTGAGAGGCCCATTGTTCCCATGCATTGCAGGTGTCACCTTCCCGCTCTAATAGTTACAAAACCCAGGCCTGGTTAGGCACTAAAACATGGCATCTACAAGCATATATCTGTAATACATACATGGCAATAGGGTATAACATGATAGAATTGAAAATTAGACAGAATGCATAACTGTAAGAACTAGAAATACTTTGTCTGAATCAGCAGATTCTGACAAATACACCCTTCTGGTTCAAAGTCTTCACATTCTCATCCACAAACATGAGGACTTTGAAACATATAAATTGGCCCAGAGAATCTTACCAACACTGATGCATCTGCTGAGGAACCTTAGCAGTTTGCCAGAATGCCCAGATCATTGCAGGGGATCCTTAGACACTGTCTAGTTAAGTGAGGCATAGGCCAGACCAGCCATGACTCAGTGATGTCCCACATAAACTGAGGGAACAGCATAAAACATATTTAATCCTCAGTGGCTCCACATAGAAGGATAAGATTGATAGTGGTAAACATGCTTTTTTTCCAAAGAAGCTTATCTGTCATTACTTACCTTCTCACTGAGGAGCCTGTAATTCCAAGGAACCACACAGTTCTCTGGAAAACACTCTGGAAATCATTGTCTGGAATACCCAAAGAATAGGCAATTAACCAGTGGAACAGATGGAAGAACTGAACTTGTGCTGTTAAAAAAATTGTCTTCACCTGCACTTTGATTTGGCGCAGTATTGGTTTATGTCGCCTACAGAAAGCACACTTGTAACCTGTCATCAACTTTCCATTGTTCTTCCACCTGAAAAGATATCCTATAGCTGCGTATATTTTGGGACAACTGGACGGATGGCCACAGGAGAACTGGAATCTGCAGCTTAGCATCTGTCCTCTGTGTAGCCAACTTTGCCCACATTTTCTAAATGTCTGAGAAAACTTACAGAGGTGCACATTAACAAAAAAAAGGCACATTTTACATTGCTCCCCTCGGGCTTTCTTACTGGGGCTCATTCAGCATTTAATCAGTATTGCACAGTCATACAAAACATAAAAAATAACCCACAAGTCTAATTTTTTGAGCCAAGATAGTAGACAAGGAAAATAAAAACAGCACAGGTTCCACCCATGAGCTGCAGTTTGGATTCACAGGATTCTTACAAAGCTATATTTTTGTTCTCCATTAAACTGCAGTCAGGATATTTTCCCTTGTTCAGACAGTTTTCACTTCAGGCAGTAATTCCACATCTGCATAAATTCTAGGTGTTTCATGTATGCAACACAGGTTGTGTTTGGTATGAACACACCAAAATTAGCACTGGTATTGGACATGCAGGAAAATATACTTCTGACATAGCACAAATCATTAACCCACCAGAGAACCAAACCAAATCACAGGAACACAAAAGGACTTCCCAACCTTGCCACATTTCCCTCTGTTTCTCAGTGAAGTTTACACTAAATACAAACATCCCAAGCTGAGATCTGGCTGTGTGTATCTGAACATGGCTCGTTCAAATCATTCCCAATAAGCAAATCTTTGATGCTTTTAAATCTCCAAGTATAATAATTAAGGAGTGCAAACAAGGACTCCCAAGTTCTGTTCAATGTAGTATTAAACCAGGGCCCACTCTATGCATCTGAGGCTCCCTCATGCCATAGGTGTACATGTTCCAATGTTAATGCAGAATACAAGCTGGAAGAGACTCGTTTTTGATAAGCCAAATATCTGAACCAAAGGAGATATTACTTTTGAATCACAAACAATGGAAATGCAAAAAGAAGGACTGCTAGCATGTGTGAAAATAGGCTTAGATTTCACTTAAAACTCCCGACATAGTTATCTTTTTAGATCTTAAAATTGTACCAACGCCCCTGCTTTTTATTTGGAGCCACTCTAGTTTGAAGAAATGGATCTGCCACCCCCATGTGTATCTTGAGCTTAACCTCTTAGTGCATGGATCGGAGGCCAGATTTGACTCCTGAATGTTCCTTTCTGTAAACCATTAAGTGCAACGTCAACAAAACCCAGGCATTCTGTAGCTGGTGTTACATTTTCCCATACAATGAAGACAAACTGCTAACTGGCTGCAAACAAGCAGAAAATGCATCTTACTGTGTCCAGGGAAGTCACCCATAATCAGCATTATTTTACCAAGACTGGACGGCACAGGATATATTCAGCACAGAGATAGTAAAATTTTCAAAAGTGCCCATGGCTCAGCTACCTGCCTTCTCCTCAACCCAGAAAATAGAAACTAAACTCTTACTGCATGAACTTGGAACCTGGGGCTCACCAGTTCCATAAGCTCCCTCAAGCAGAGAAAGCCTAATGGATTTTCCAGCAGGTTGTTCTGCCAGACTCCTGCCATCAGCACTTTCAAATTCCAGGGTGCTGCTTGGCTGCCTTCTCTGGGCTGCGAGAGCCAAGCTTATGAGTGTGCACTACAAAATGCAGTCCTTTAAGTTCTCTATTAACCCATGGCAGAAGGGTCAAAAGCAGAGGGACTTCTGGAATTACAGGGAGGTGGTATAGACTGGATACCAACTGCTTATCAACTCAGCAATAGTAATAGGGATGTACCAACAGATCTACAATGTGCATTAGGACACAGTTACACTTTCTTTACAATCAGCAGCTTTGATTCAGAGCATCTGATTCTGCCCACGGTTTCCCGGCTCTGGGGCAAAAGAACAGTTTTTCAGACCCGAATCATTTAAGACATGATGTCAATGCATGTACCATCTCTTTTTTCAAAAGGATCAGCTCAGATGTCCAGTTTCCCATTCAGTTCTGGCCAAAAAGCTGGCCACTACAGGGGCAGTGTGAGGAGGATTTTTAAAACACAACTCTGTATTTTGCAATTACTGTATGATTCAGAGTGCCAAATTCAGAGCCCTTCTTTGCTCTTGGCATATTGCTATAGCCTGTACCCCTGTATGGAAGCTGGCAATGAGGAAAGCACCCCAGAAGATATTTTCCCTTCAAATTCTGGCAGCATCTCAGATGGCAGATGGCAGAAATGCCAGAATGCAGAAAGGGAAGATGCAAGACTCCAAAAAATCTCTGGTCAATGGATACCAGAGGTGAAGAGAAAGACATCCTTTTGTTTTACAACTCAAATATCACAAGTACGGAGTGGAAAACAGGATTCTTGGCAGAAAAGCCCATTTGCAACCTCAAGGACAGCGGGAAGACATCAGCACAGGCCCCTTGTGCTCCTCACACCTTTTGGCTGATATACAACAACCTAAGTTTATAAGATAAAATAATCAAAACCCTTTGGTTTCTCGCTTGTAAATGCAAGTCTGGATAGCGGAATTATCTGCCCAAAAGGGCCATCTGCCCATCTCCCGGGTAACATCAAGCTAAAACTTAATATCTGCACCAGGCAGTCATCTCATAAATATTCAGGTACCCTTACCCTCATAGATAAGCCCAGTTAGCCACTTTCAGCCTGAATTCTAACTCCCACAACCAATAGGATCTCAGGTCCTCACTTGCACCTATCAAAGAGCAGCCCTGATCCACCAATGGACACCCCAAGTTTACACACATGGTCCAATGGGATAGCAACAGCTAGTTTCATGCCCAATTTGGCCAATGACCACTATTCACCACTGAAGCCCAGGTAAAATCATAAGAGGAGCTGGGCAAGCATCCTCAGTTTTGTAGGTGGCCCTCCAAACCATCTTCCACACTGGGATCATCTTCAGGTAAAACTTCTTCCCCCCACACACACCCCTTTTCCAGCTGCCCTGTTTTTCACTGACAGCTGGCTTCCTTCTCTGCTCCCCCCCCCCCCCCAAAAATCAGGGGGTTAATACTGTCTCTGAGAAAAACACACTCTACTCTCAATTAGATATTTGGTTTTAAGTTGCTCCTATTGACAGGATGGTACTGATTTTTACACTGATTTCCCCATGTATCAGTCAAGTCAATAAAATTACTTTCTTATTCAGTATTCTTTATCTCTTCTATTTTTCTCCCCCACTCCTAGGATTTATTGCATCAGAACTCAGCTGTGTAGACACAGACCAAAAGTTCCTATGATTTACAGTTCCTATGATTTACGTCAGTACAGTTTGCTCAGTCTGTACAAAGGTGAATAAGGAAATACCCTTTCCATGGCATTTTCAAACTGGGCACTGGCACCAATTTGGGTAACGGGTAGGCCCTGATGTGATTATACATACTGGGAAACTCTAGTGCATATGCTGCTGTGAAGTAGGGTCTTAGATTTGGATTGGAGGTACCCACATTCAAATCCCTACTCTGCCATGCAGCTCAGTGGATGAACCTTGGACCACTCACTTTCAGCTTAATCTACCAGTATACATGCCCAGTCATGATCATACACACTGAATAATACAAGGGGAAATGGGAATTTGAAAAGCTACTCAGGGAACTGGTGGGTGTTGAATGAGCTAAGCATCCCCTCACTCTCCAATACTTCTCCATACTAAAGAACTCCTAGTGAAGAATTTGCTTGCTTTTTTTTCAGGTACGAAACACCATTATATGTGTAAGTATGTAATGCAGGGATCCACATCCTTTTTGAAACTGCAAGCACCTTTGGAATTCTTACACCAGGTAGTGGGCACAACCATAAAATGGCTGCCGCAGGAGATGGAGTCACAAGTACAGAGAAAGGCCAAGTGCAGGGGAGCACAGGGGTAATTAAAAATACACTAGGAAAGAGGTGTGAGAGAATAAAACAAACACGGTGGTGGCTAGGGTTGCCAGGAGCACTTACCCTGCTGGTGGGGGTTGGGAGGGAGCCTTCTGGGAGTGGGGAGGGTGGTGCGACATCAGTGCATGTGATGTCATTGGCACGATGACATCATGTGGAAGTAATGTCATCATGCTGAGGGTGTTGCACAGCGACACTCTAGCATTTTGGCCAAAACTCTATGGTTACCATAGAATTTTGGGGCAAAATGCTAGAGTGTTGCCATGCAATGCCCCCGCGTGCTGGCATCACTTCCACATTGCACATGACAGGGCTGTTCGAGGTGGGGCTTCCCCCACCAGCCAGCTGGCCAGAGGTGGATTGGAGCCCCTAAAATTGGGGGGAAATCCAACCGGACCAGGGGTCTGGCAACCCTAGTGGTGGCAGCTTCCCCTGAGACAATGTTATTTTACTCTGCATAGCCAATCAGATCTTCAATGCCCAATCAGATCTTCAATGGCCCAGTTGGGCAAGAAGCCCACCTGACCCCACCCACTTTTTAAAAACACTTGGTAGGTGCCAAGAAAGGTGTTGGCAGGCACCACATTGGGGGTCCCAGATGTAATGTATAGTAAACTTTTAAAACTAATTCTGATCTTGTGCCTGCCAAATATGTGATTGGTTCTGGACAACTTAGTAGTTTGGTGGTGTCATGCAACATTTCGCCTTCATAGTGGCAAAATTCAACATGGCATAATTTGGTCATGGTGCCAGAAGAAGTAATGACATGTAACACTCAGCTTATAAGAACAGAAATTCTGTTTTTTCATTTTCATGTGAGCAGGCACACACACACGAACAATTGCCTTGCTCCCCATATAAACATTTTTTCAAATTAAAAGAGCCTAAACATTCTTGATTTACACAGCAAGTGTCTCTGTGAAGCTTTGTGGTCTCTGGGCAAAATCCCCCCATAAGCAGACCTCTCTCCACCACTTACGGCCCCCTCCAGAATCACGGTGATATGGCCTCTTTGGAGTGCCCGCTGCCTCAGACTGATGGCTGCCAGACATGAAGGAATGTGATGTTTTATTGCTGAGAGGGATGGAGCAAGTGCCTCGTTAGCCAAACAGGAATCCAACAGACAGATAAGAAGTAGAAATGGGTACAAAGGACACGTGCCACAGTGAAGTGGGCTTAGGTGTTCCATAGAGAGACACAGAAGTACATCGTCTTCATCAGAGAACTGGCATGGGCTGTCCCAAACAGGAGATGTCAATTGCTAAATCAGTTGCTGAAGTCAGAATACATTTTTCTCAGCCTCAGGACAATAGTTCCCAAGTCATTTATAACAAGGGCTCTTCTCTTTCATCAGGATGCATCCCTTGAGTTTAGCCCCCTAAGGTAGGGGTGTCAAACATAAGGCCCAGGGGCCAGAACCGGCCCATCCGAGGCTGTTACGGGGCCCATGAGCAACTAGTGCAGGGGAGGAAACAAGAGACTGTTCAGGGGGAGTGGGTGGAGCCACTCTGATTGTGGCTTCAGCATGGCAGGACAACCTTGTCTGCAACAGGCAAGCAGTGTGGGGGTGTCTGCCCAGTGGCTCTCCAGTCTGCCCATACAGGTTTTCCTTTACACCCCCCCCCCTCCCAGTCCATGAGGCCTTGCAGTGGGGATACACCAACTTGGAGCTTACCAGCTGCTGTTCTTTATACGATTTATATCTCCGGTACCTGGCATTATGTTTATGACACACATGGTCCTGCCAAACAAAGTGGCATTTATGTCAGAGCTGGCCCTCATAACAAATGAGTTCGACATCTCTGCCCTAAGGGATGAGTGAGATCCCTTTTAGTGTGGAAACTTAAGAACATAAGATAAGCCAGTGTTGGATCAGGCCAGTGGCCCATCCAGTCCAACACTCTTGAGTCACACAGTGGCCAAAAACACCAGGTGCCCTCAGGAGGTCTAGCAGCGGGGCCAGGACACTAGAAGCCCTCCCACTGTTGCCCCCCCCCCCCAAAGCACCAAGAGTACAGAGCATCACTTGCCCCAGAAACAAGAACCTAAGAGAAGCCAATGTTGGATCAGGCCAGTGGCCCATCCAGTCCAACACTCTGTGTCACACAGTGGCCAAAAACACCAGGTGCCCTCAGGAGGTCCAGCAGTGGGACCAGGCACTAGTAGCCCTCCCACTGTTGCCCCCATCCAAGCACCAAGAATACAGAGCATCACTTGCCCCAGACTGAGAGTTCCTATCTAGACCTTGCAGCTAATAGCCACTGATGGACCTCTGCTTTTCTGATGGACCATCCAACTTGTGCTTCATTGTCTGAAACGTTCACTACTGTAGCCTGTAAACCACCCACCCCAGAAGGCTATCATACCCTAGTACTAGGCCCTGACTCATCATCTGGGAACCTGGCTCTACAGGACAAGAGGACTGAGCTGTTACAGAGGCCCCAGAGGCAGGTAACAAATGTCCCTCTCGGAACAACCAGCATGTTATGCAATTGAACCTGTCACTCACATTGTGGCTCAAAAGGCAAATGAATAGTGGCACCCATTGCAAGGAAGCTTCCTCGGGCAAAATGTTCAAGCAAAGTTCAGAAGAGGCATGCACACCAAGCCTCACTTGCAGCTGACTCCCCATCACCACAGATTTCCTGAATCCCTTGCTCTCTGACAAGCTCTCTGACAAGGGAAGTGCAGTCGCACATTTGCTCAGGACCTCAGCTTTAACTCAACTGACTCAGCAAAAAGCACCAGCAACAAAGACACCCAAACCAGAATTTTCTAACCACCAAAAAATTGGGACAGTTGGTTTGTTTTTGAAGGCAGTTGCTGGAAAAGCAAAGGCAGGGTTACCTACCCCCAACCCTTAGTGGGGGGGGGGGGGGTTAACTGGGCACCTTAGATGAAGAAAAAACATCTGTTCTTCATTTCCCTGACCTCACCCCCAAATTACTGAGTTTTATCCTGGGCCTGCCAAAACTACTGGGTTCTGCTCACTGTCTGCATCCCAGGTCCACTCTAACCTCCACTCTGCAAACCACAGGGCTTCACCACAGTCCTGCCCATCGTGTGGGTCAAATGCTGACATGTCACAGCTGACTTATGGGGAATTTTGGTATCTTGTGTCTGAACTAAGCCTAAAACTTCCCCTAGATGCTAAAATGACTAAACTGAGGCTTTCATACTTTGGTCACATTATGAGAAGATGAGACTCACTGGAAAAGACAATGATGATAGGAAAAAATGAAGGCAGCAGGAAAAGAAGACCCAACATGGGATGGACTGACTCAGTCAAGGAAGCCACAAAGGCTCCCTCCGTTCGCAAGACCTGAACAGGCCTGTTAATGATGGGATGCTTTGGAGGTCATTAATTCATAGGGTCACCATAACTTGGAAGTGACTTGGCAGCACTTAACACACACATACACACACACACACACACACAAACGGCAAAATTGTTGATTCAGATAAATTTAGAGAGGGCTATCCTGAAATATTAGGGCAGAAAGAAATTATTCCCAGGCAAAAGCTTACGGAACTGGCACAACAAAGTGTAGATCAAGTTGTATTTCTTTCATGCTACAATTTATGCTTGATAAAAAGAGCCACTGGCAAGATAGAAGAATTTACTTGTGTGACTTTTTTTTTACATGTCCTGCATTTCATTCATACTGGGCCACTATGCCTGCCAAGTGGCTATCTGTGCAATATGAGCACACCAACTGAGGCCCAGTTGGGCTATGGATCTCTGGCATACTAACACTGCATGCACAGCAGCTGAGGGCCCAGTACAAAGAAGACGCCAGATGCATGCAATGTAACACAGGTAAGTTTTGTCCAGCCAGTATTACATTTAGATCATTCACTCATCACTACTGCTGACTCCAGAAGATCAATCCGGCTTTTCACCCAGGTAATTTTGCTCTGCTTCTGACTGCTCACTATTCCTTCCTGCTGACAAACCTTTGGGATTTATTTCTCACCTTATCTCTAGCACTGTTTTTTGTCACTTTGCCCATTCTATACAAAATAGCAGATGTTGTTAGCAGACTGGTAAACCTAACCTTCATATTCTCTTACAAGACAGATTTGTATGTTACTGCCACATTGGTGGTAAATGAAGCCACATCATGGCATTATGTGAAGATAAATCATGTTGGCTTTCCCCCCCATTTTCACCAAAATCCAAAGCAGGGCTAACCAACCCACAGCACATATACTGAAAAGTGACACACCAGATCATTTCATGTAGTGTGCAGGGCCAGTTTTCCATGAAAGTATCTCAAGGAAACCTCTAAGGTACTGGCAGCACCACTTGGGCCAGCGGCATGGGAAAAACCTGTCATCACATGGCAGAACTACACAACTGTCATTTGGGCCTGAGGCAAGTCCCTAAGGTCCAGGCAAAACCACTGGGGCATTGTTTGCTTCCAATGTGTCTCATCAAGTATTACTCTCATAATTTCACAGGTAAATGGGGTGGGTTTTTTAAACCACTAAAACACATCATTCTACTCATTTAAAGTGTATAAATTAAAGGCACTTCTTAGCTAACATGAATCTTCATCCTCAGCTTGAGATGGAATCCAGGAATCCTTCCTTGGTCCACCATCAATGACCTCTGGGCAATCTGTTAGCCTTGCTTCAGGAGGTTTGCTTTGAATGGCCTCCTTGTACCAGCAGTCAGTTCAAAAAATCCTTCTGCAGATTACTGAGGCAGTCTGCGAGAGAACAAGAATGCCACCCACTGGACTTGCAGGAAACCACCTTAAAATAAGAGAAATGCTTGTAAAGAAGACACATCTAAATGGAAAGCCTACGGACAATCTCACAGTCAGGCTATTCTCATGGCAACCCGCATTATGTCAAAGCCTAAATATGCCAGGTTGGATTCTCGCTTAGTTGAATGACAGCAAAGACACACAAGTGCAGATGAACTTCTTGGAATAACCAAAGACTATGCGGGGTTCAACTCACGGCAGGAATGTACTAATGATTAGGGCAGTTTGATTAGAAAGCACATGCAGATGAAATTCAGATGTTACTTAGCACTGCACAGGATAGTTCTGGCATTGTGTATTTAAAGTCATAGCCAATTTATGTCAACCCAATAGGGTTTTCAAGGTAAGAGACAAACAGAAGTTGTTTGCCATTGCATGCCTCTGCTAAGTGACCCTGGACTTCTTTGGTGGTCTCCCATCCGAGCACTAACCAGGGTTGACCCTGCTTTAGGAAGTCTTAATGTGACCTGGATGGCCCAGGCTAGGCCAGTCTCATAAGATCTTGGAAGCTACGCAGGATTGGCTCTGATGACACTTCCCACCTCCAGTTCAGGAAACAGTGAGGCAGTTTGGGGGGATTACAGTTAAAGTGCAGTACGCTGTTGATATTTTTACTGTTTTTGGAGCACTATTTGGATTTTCTGCCCAAGACACTAAAAGGCTATCTATGGGGTACTGCTGCAGATACAATCCAGGTATTGCACATTCACTGAAGTATATTAACACCAATCCCAAGGCCAGGCTGTGAATACCTTAGGAGAGTAATTGTCTCTTATGCTGGCAAGCAGGTACTTCTGAGTGGAAGATATGCCAGTGTCAAGATGCACTGGTACTGAACTCTGGCACCATCATGTAAATGGGCAGTATAAGGGAGAAGCAGACTTAACCAGTATCCACACCCCCGTTGCCACCATGACATCACACCATCAACACCCCTGGCAGGTTTGGAAGGGGGTAGGTAGTCCTTCAGATCTGCTGGTCCCAAGCCACATAGGGCTTTAAAGGTCAGTCCCTTGTACCTTGAATAATGCTCAGAAACAGAATGGGAGCTAGTGTAGTTGGACCAAGACTGGACTGATATGGTTCCTATGACCCACTCCAGTCAACATCCTGGCTGCAGCATCTGGATGAAACCAGGACATGTACCACAGTGGCCATTTCTTTTCTGCTCATGAAAGGCAGCAGCTGGCTAACCAATCAAAGCTGATAAAAGGCACTCATGGCCACAGCTGCCACCTGCTTATCCAGCAGTAGGCTTGGATGCAAGAGAACTCCCAAACTACAGACCTGTCCCTTTAAGGGGAGTACAACTCCATCCAAAACAGGTGACTCCTTAAGTCCTGGGTCAGACTTTCTGCTCACCAGTAGCATTCCCATCTTGTTGGGATTAAGCTCCAGTTTATCAGCCCACATCCAATTCAAAACTGCCTCCAGGCACAGGTTCAGGGTTTCTACAGCCTCCCTGGGATCAGTTGGAAAGAGCAAGATACAGCTGAGTGTCATCCACATATTGGTGACAGCCCAGCCCAAATCACTGGGTGACATCACCAAGCAGTTTCATGTAGATGTTGAAGGCCGTAGGGGACAAGACAGAGCCTTCCAGGACCCCAAAGGCCAAAGCCTGAGGGCCTGAGCAGCAGTGCCCCAGCACTACCTTCTGAAAGTACCCTCCAGGAAGAACCAGAACCACTGCAACACACTGCCTCAGATTCCAAACCCAAAAAGGTGGTCCAGAAGGATACAATGATTGATGCTACTGAAAGCCACTGAGAGGTCCAGGAGAATCAACAGAATTGCACTCCCTCTGTCCATTTCCCGATGCAGGTCATCCACCAGGGTGGCCAAGGCTATTTCACAGTTGCAGGAGAGGACTTGGATCCGCATCTGGAGAGTGCCTCCTGTGACGGAATGGAAAATCTGGGACCAGCAAAAATGTAAACACAGAGCATTGCTGAGTCACGACTAAGTGAGGAGGGGGCCATTTAGCTCCGAACACTCAGTGATGGACACTTAAGGGGCACAACTGACAGTTGGGAGCGGACAGTTGGGAGAGTGAGTTGAGAGGGGGAGTCTGTGAGAAGATGCTCTCTCGGTAGCTCTGTGTGAGCTTGGTGTGACTATCTGTAGCTCTGTGTGAGCAGTATAAAAGACCAGTTGAAGCAGATAACTGGTGCTGGATAGTCTGGTTCACGGGACAGTGAACAGTCTAGTGAAAGTAGAGCACATAAGCGGTCACAAACACAAACTATATAACTCCTGAAGAACCTGGGATAGGTGATTAAGTGAGGGCTGAGGCAAGGATGGTCAGAGTTTGGACAGCTGGTTGGTGGCCAGTTGGGACTCAAGGAAAAGGGCCAGGAAGCCAAAGCCAAAGGCTAACCACTAAGCAGGACAGAAAAGAGTACATAGGAGAGTGTTGCGTGAACTTATGAACAGCTAAAAAAACTGAAAACAATATAGCATACTGCCAAACTGTATTCTAAGCAAAACGTGCCAGCCTATAAAAAACAAAGTGTCAACTATATATACATCCTCCATTCCCATGTTTGGTTCTGGAAATAAAGTTCTGTTTTGTTGTGAAGTAAAAAGCCTGATTCCCTGACTCTCATAACCAACACCGAAGAAATCTCGCAGTGGTCCTCAACGTACCTAGAAAGCAATTTAAAATAAACCCCGAAGAGACTATAAGGTAGATAGAGGGTGCTGGTCAGGAAAGCAAAGTCAAGCCTGATCAGTCACCTCACAGAACGCCACAAAGCAGCAGATTAATAGTGGCGGGCATCATACCTCCATACAAAGAGGAGGTGGATAAACTATTTTTCAGGACTACCCACACTGGATTAATGAAAGAATGAAAACAAGAGATTTTAATGCACAGTTATCTTCTCAGAGACTCACATTGCAAAATATTGGGAAAGAGCAAAGGCGTATGTCCATCCTGTGGCCTGTGTCTGCTGCAAGCCACACTCACTTGTTTCCTCCCATCAGGTATCCAGTTTGTACTGAACATATCACACCGAATGGGGAAACCATACACTGTGAAAATTTATTTATACTCTTTCTCCCTACATAGCTGTAAGTTCAAAACTCCCCATATATAGTATGTACAGAAAGAAGCACAGCTCCCATGAAAGACACACACACTGTTCTCATCCAGCAGGTTACATAAAGTCAAGCTGTTTCTTCCACAAGCCATAACCTTAGTGTTCATATCCACTCCTGGACATTAACAGGCCATTAAAGGTTGTGTGGCTATAAGCCTCATAGGCAAACATGTCTTCCTCCATCTTCCCCCTCCTAGCTGATAAGTAAACAGAAGCAAGACAGCCTTGGGTGGATGTCTCCTCATCCATCCCTCAGGTCTGCAAATCTTAAAACTGTGCCGGGGGAATTAACACAGTGGAGAATATAGAGACTGAGGATATTTTCAACATGTGCATGTCACAGGAGGTTCAATAAACAACCTCAGGATTAGTTATTTCAGAAATGACAATGAGAAAGAAGAAGGAATTGTCTGAGAACACAAAGACTGCAGATAGCCTTGGAAAAGCAATCACAAAGCTACATTTGAAAAAGGTGGAATGAGGACAGCAAAAAAAAAAGCAATGGGTTTCAGAACAGCAGATCTCTAATAATTGTGGGAACTGAAAGGAAAAAGTACATGTGTGGAAAATAAAGGGTTGGGAAAGATATGCATTAAGGAAACTCTACCTTATTCCAGTTCACAGGGGAAATGGGATGACTTCAGGTCTGGTGGATTCTCCTCAGGTTTCAAAAGTTGATTTGTCATGCATTTTGGTAGTGCTAAATTCAGTAAATATTATAAATGTCAATGTGAAATGTCAACTCAAATGAAAATTCACGTTTCCTTTGGAAACTTCCCAAAAGCCTTCATGTTTTGCTTAGTTCATCAATTGCCATTTTTTGATTTGTTGGTTTCATATTTAAATAGCAATGATTACAAGCAGCATCAGATAGCCCAAGTTTTTAATATGAATTTAAGGGATTATAACTTCTTTGAACTATGTACTTCCAGGTTAGCTGAAGTTCACTGAAGCTTTCAGAAAGGATGCAGTTTCCATTCAACTCTATACCCTGTTGTTGGCCCTCTAAGAACTTAAGAAGAGCCCTGCTGGATCAGACCAATGGTCCATCTAATCCAGCATCCTATCTCACACAGTGGCCAACCAGTTCCTCTGGAGGGCCAACAACAGGGCAGAGAAGCCGAGGCCTTCCCCTGAGAAGAACATCAGAAGAGCCCTGCTGGATCAGACCAGTGAGGGTCCATCTAGTCCAGCATCTTGTCTCACACAGTGGCCAGCCAGTTCCTCTGGAGGGCCAACCACAGGGCATAGAGGCTGAGGCCTTCCCCTGATAAGAACCTCAGAAGAGCCCTGCTGGATCAGATCAGTGAGGGTCCATCTAGTCCAGCATCCTGTCCCACACAGTGTTAGTCTCACTGCTCTTTTATGTTATCAATATTTTGGGGAATATTAGCTGTTATCAATATGCAGCAGGCTTACGGGACCTTTCACCAATGTATACAGAGGATGCGCTAACCGATGCTTCTGAGAGACTGACACGGACTCAATTTAAAGATGTAAAATAGCTTGTTTACTAGAGTATAATAAAAAGGTTATACAAGACGATGCTGTTCTGTCATTCATACATACATACAGTACTAAGAGATTAGATAGAAATTACAGGGACTTGTGCATGAGCAGGTAATTGATGGTTTCCGTTGAGGGTGATATTTACCTATATAGATGTGATGGAATCCGGCTGGAAAACAGGGATGAGGAGACCTTAGGAAGACGATGAGGGTTGTGGCTCTGAACTGGCAGAGAACCACGAGGCGGATCCCAGTGGTGCACCCAGGAATCCGTGAGAGAGGAAGGATTGGGGATGGGAGCAGGAACTAGAACTAGGACTCGAACTCGAGAGGGAGCTCTCTTGGAACCTTGGGGAGCATCTTTTATTGAGAGGTGGTACCTGGGAGGATGGCATGATGTCATCCCTAAAAAACCTATAGAGGGTCCGTTTGCTATCTCTAACCACTAAGGGGGTGTTAAAGGAGGGGTCAATATTCAGATCTATCTGATGGTCAGGGCAGGATGTCGCTGCCAGCAGGATCTGGCGCCGATCTTCTGGATCACAGGAATGCCGACCATGGGAACTGGACCTCAGGAAGCATCCCAGTATCTTCACGCCCAAGTGTGATGCTCTTTGAAGTATCATATGGAAATGAAGGCTGGCAGGAAGGGGCACCAGGAGGTATACATGAAAGGAGTATGTGCCCTATAGAGTTGCAGATGTAAGCTTGTAACCTCCTGTCTTTGTGTGAGAGAGAGTGTTCTTGGTTTCTGATGTCAATCCTCCCACCTGGAGGTGGTAACCTCAGAAAATGGTATTTTGTTCCTATAGTGTAGGCATCTCTTCCCATCTTCCCACTGATCACCTAGTGTACTCTCATGTCCCACATAACTAATGGCATAGTTCATGTGTGGTTCTCATAACTTAGCAAAAGTCCATAAAATGTTGCGCAGCCTTACCCAGTGGCCAGCCAGTTCCTTTGGATGGCCCACCACAGTGAATAGAGGCCGAGGCCTTCCCCGATGCTGCCTCCTGCTTCTGGCATTCAGAGTATCACTGCCTCTGAATGTGGAGGTTACCCTCAGTCACCATGGTTAGCAGCCATTGACAGATTCATGAAGAATAAGTCTGTCTAATTCCCTTTTAAAGCTGTTTATTCCTGTAGCCATCACTACGCCCTCTGGCAGTGAATTCCACATTTTAATCACTCTCTGTGTAAAGTAGTATTTCCTTTTGTCCATCCTGAACCTACTGCCCATCAGATTTATTGGATGCCCTCAAGTTCTAGTATTTTGGAGAAGGAGAAAATTTCCTCTTTGTCAACTCTCTCCATCTCATGCATAATTTTATAAATTTCTATCATGTCTCCCCTTAGTCGTCTCTTTTCTAAACCAAAAAGTCCCTGACTCTTTGTCAGTTATGCTGCCATTGTTGGTGGGGGGAGGCAGGAGGCTGCTGGGTGAACTCCTTAATGTGCTGGAATGTTAAGTTTCATTTCTTTCACTGTGCCTTATCCTCTAGCCTAGGCTTCTGACCTTGGTACCTAGCTACACTTTTTCCCTGGGAATGTGAATCTGTTAGTCTAGGCATGCTTCAGTGCACCCTCTGATTGGCTCACATCTATCAAGGGATCCCACTCTGAAACCTGTATATCTTTCCCTCTCCCAGGGTTAGTTCTAACACAGAATGTCTGCACAGATGACCTGCCTTTACTGTACTCAATAAACTTGATCCTTCTGAAGGAACGTTGTTGAGACTGATTGCTGTGGGACTCTGACACGCTTCAGCCTTTCCTTCTAGGGAAGGTGCTCCAACCCCCTAATCACCTTGGTTGCCTTCCTCTGCGCTTTTCCAGCTCTGCAACGTCCTTTTTGAGATACGGGGACCAGAACTGTACACAGTATTCCAAATGAGGTCGCACCATAGATCTCATTTTCAGTTTAAGTTTAACAGTCCACAGACCATACACAATAAAAAGCAACACAATTTAAGAATTAAAAAACACAGTATAGCAGAAGTTTGCCACAAAGACTGTTCAAGAGTAGTCTTAATCTTAAATAGGGTTGCCAGAACCCCTGCTTTTACAGGGTGTTTCCCTGCTATCGACCAGCTGACCAGTGGGAGGAAATCCCACCCCCAACAGCCCCAAAAGGCAATGTGATAACAGCACCCAGAAGTGATGTCATCACATTGCTGCCGTCATATGACAACACTCTAGTTTTGGGGCAAAACTCTATGGTAAAACCGGCTACAAGTTGTAGAGTTTTGCCCAAAAACTAGAGTATCAGACACACCCCCAACGTCAGCAATATGATGACGTCACTTCTGGGTGATGTCACTACACCAAGTGTGCAGAAGATCCCAGAGAGGACGAATGATTCCCCTGCCAGCTGCCAGGTAGGACCTGGCAACCAGGCCCATATGCATGGGCATGCCCACAAGTGCCCAGCACCCTCCCCAAACAACCCAGCACTCTCCCCAAACAGCCATGTGTCCTCTCCCCTCCCCCCTCTGAAGTGCCCATCTGGCTTGCCAGGGGAGGGGAAGCGCATTTCAGCCCATGCTTGGCTGTGCTACTAGTGTGAGTGCCAGGTAGGGCTCGCTTGGGCAGGTGGAGGGAGGCAGCGCGGGTAGAGCCCTGGGTGGCTGTGGGCAGAGCGCAGGCACCCTGGGTCCTGCCGTCCAGTGGAGGACGGAGGAGGTGAAGGTGCACAGGGAGTACCCTTACTGGCTGGAGGAACAGGGGCAAAAGGCCAGCCTGCAAAGCGCCCTTAGCAGCCACAGGTTGTCCCTCCCCACGCTTAGTGCTGCTGTGGCTGCCTCCTCCTCATCTCCCTGCAGTGCAGTGCTGCTGCTTCTGCCGGGAAGACAGGCAGGCAGGCAGGCAGAAGTGGGCTGGGAAGCACACCAAGACAGGCGCTCGGCGGGTCCATGGCTCTGGCTGGCCCTTCTCTTCTCTTCTCTTCCCCAAACCCCACCCTCCCCAGGTGGCATCTTGATGCACCCCTAACAAAAATTTTCTGGTTACAAGGCTGCTGACAACCCTAATCTTAAGGTGTCAGAGAAGACTGAATATTTCTGCATCCATTTTCTAAGAATTTTTTTTCTGACTGCATCATGTTTTGGACAGTATGAGAAGGTATGAGACAGAGTCAACCGCAGCCAATGAGCAGTTGCAAAAGTGCTGTTCTGAGGGTATCTTCAAGAAACAGCCTTTCATCTGGGCTGCTGGCAATGCACTGCAGCATGCAATCATATATGACCACCTCAGTTTTGGGATGTCCAATATGTTGAAATAGTGGGGCAGGTCAAATTGAGTTGAATGTTTAATTTCCAGGTGAAAAGGGGAACATTTCTGTCTAGCATCTTTTTGTAAGGATCCTGTTTGAACAGTCCTGTTTGAACAATTTCTCTGTAAACAGGATTTTTCTTCTTTTAGTTAAATTTCTTGACTTGTGTAAACCCCATTGAGATATTTCCACATCCACAGATTGATTCCATTTTGTCTAGCATTGCTCTTGAGCTGCTGACAGGGTAAAGGCCGAACGATCTTTCAAGTTTAGCAATCTATAATTAAAACTGAGTACAGTTTTCCAGATTAGTGTTGAGATATTTGGAAGACCTAATTCAAGTCATATAACCGAAGAAACTATACATGGTGGTAGTGTGAGTACTTTACAAAAGAAAACTAACTGAAACTTATCTAGCAGTTTTATTGGGCCCAGGAACCAGATCTGGGATCCATACAGTATGTGTGGTATTATGAGTGCCCTATGCCTTCAGAAGCGCTGGAACATATTGAGCTCCTTGAATAAAGAAAAACTTCCTTAAAGCCATCAGAGCTAAGTCAGTTTTTTGCTTGGTTTGGTCCGAGATCGGTTGGATTGGATTCTCAGATACCTAAATCATCAATTACTTGCAGTTTGTACATGCCAATCTTCCATCTTGTATTGGTTGTTTTGTTGACTTTGTGAATACCATTATCTTAGATTTATCTTCATTTATCTCTCAAAGTTCATTTTTACAATAGGCGATGAATGCTTTTAGAGTGCACTTCAGGCTGATCTGGGTTCTGGAAAGTAGCACAAGGTCGTCAGCTTATAGCAGGGCAGGTGCAGGTGTCAGTTGACACTGCCACAATCCAGGGCAGGAGTTGGGATTTACAGAGCAAGGCAAGCCAGCTCCTTCCCCCCTGACGGAATGTACTCCTCTTCCCAGATTCCGCAGCTTCAGCGCTCTGTTATCACTGTCCTTGGGGTGCTTGCTACTTCACACAGAGTTGTTTTGAATCATATATTGTTTCCTACAGGTGCAAACCAATTTTCCTTTCCCGCTTTTAGTCTGGGAAGAAAACTAAGTAACTGTTTTAGGTGCCTTTTCCCTTGCCACTGATTGGGGATTTTATGTAGGACAGTATGATTTGATTTTCCTATAATTGCACTAACACGGTTCCTCCACTCCATTACTAACTCAACACGTGTACCCTGAAGATAACCCTCCAATAAAGAAGATCTTGTTTAAGAGCCCTTTGTTTGGTTGCATCCTGGGTAGTCTCACGGAGAGTTAGTAATCCCCCTTCTTCTCTCTGGGGACACCTGCCGTTCCTGACAATGTTGGAAGACAGTGGAGAATCCCCTCTAACCTCGGGGGACATGATGATCCCGGTATCAATGGAGGAAGAACCCGTGCCCCCTTGTACCACTGTGTGGGTGGATTGAAAACCTAGGGGTCCCAGGTACTCATGGACTCAATTCGGAACTGAACCAGTTGAGACCTGGACCCCCTCCAGACGAGGAATGTCCTTGGGATGGGAGATCGGCTGTGAACCAGGGGAAGGACCAAGATCTCGCACCTCTGGCCAGCAAAGACAGCCCGAGTTCAGGGACATGTGGTCCCATGTTGACCATCGCATGGAGGCGATGGAAAACCTGCTGCAATGGGAGATGACGACCTTACTGGAAGGATTACCGGGAATGATCCAGAGGGTCGTAGATGCTCAGCTCGGTGGGGGAGCAGGGGCTGGTGGGCAGCCTCCCCCAGCCCAAATCCCCGAAGGACCACCTGTCCCAGCGGGGCTGCCAGCACTGGGAGGAACGGGCGTTTACTCCACACGCCCAATTCCCCATGGTGTTGGGGAGCCCCTGGTTGAGCGGGCATGATCCGTACATCATGTGGAGTGAAGGAAGGATCCGGTGGGTGGCTCCAGCATGTCGACAACACACTTGGAAAGCGGCTTGGGGAACCGAACCCTCCAAGGTGCAGATCTGCGTAGCAGCAGAGGAACTGTTACAAATACCTACCGCATATCGGGATCTAGCAGAGGTGTTCAGTGAAACGGAAGCGGACGAGCTACCCCCCATCGCAACACCAACTGCACCATCGAATTGCTACCTGGGGTTAAACTACCCAAGGGTAAACTATATTCAATGAGCCCCTCCGAGAAGGTGGAATTGCGTAACTTTATTGACAAAAACTTGCAACGTGGCTTCATCCGTCCGGCACAATCCCCTTTTGCTGCCTCTGTGCTATTTTGAAAGAAAAAAGATGGGGGGCTACGATTGTGCATGGATTACCGAGGCTTAAACACAGTCTCAGCCTCAAATGCCTACCCCTTGCCTCTTATCAAAGACTTGCTAGCGGAGGCTGCTAAGGGGAAATTTTTCTAGAAACTAGATCTCAGAGATGCCTACTTCAGAGTACTCATCAGAGAAGGGGATGAATATAAAACTGCCTTTAACACTCCCCTTGGCCAATTCGAATACCTGGTGATGCCATTTGGACTTCAAGGCAGTCCGGGAGTTTTCATGAACCTTATAAATGAAGTATTGCACAAGCACCTGTTTAAAGGGGTTTTATGCTATTTAGACAATATTTTACTGCATTCCCCTGATGAGGAGTCACATGTAAAATTAGTTCGGGAGGTTCTAACCACTCTGAAGGACAATAAGCTATTTGCTAAGCTCTCAAAGTGTGACATCCATAAGACCGAAATTGACTTTCTGGGCTACGATATCTCTCCCCGGGGCTTAGAGATGGACCCAGCAAAGGTAGGAGTGGTCAGGGACTGGGGAATCCCTCGAACCCGCCGCCAATTACAAAGTTTTCTCAGATTCACCAATTTTTACCGCTCATTCATCAATAACTTCGCTGAGGTCAGCCTACCCCTCATTGAACTCTTAAAAACTAAGGGGAGGGGGGAAGACATGGCTAAACCAGGGGCAAAATTGAATTGGAGCCCTGACTGTCAGGACACGTTTGACAAGCTCACAACTTTATTCATGTCTGAACCCATCCTGGCACATCTTGATGAAAGCAAAAGTTTTGTAGTACAAGTCGATGCTTCAGATGTGGCGATGGGGGGTGCCATTTTACAACAGGGGTTGGATGGGAAATTGCACCCTCTAGCTTATGTCTCAAAAAAGTTTGGAGACACAGAGAAAAACTGGGCGGTATGGGATAAAGAGGCTGCGGCTATTCGCCTGGCCCTCACTACTTGGAGACACTGGCTCAAGGGGGCGAGGGTTCCATTCAAGGTGTGGACTGATCATAAGAACCTCAAAGCCCTCAGAACTCAATGCACACTGAACGCCACGCAATTGCGTTGGGCTGATTTCTTCTCGAAGTTTAATTTCACTCTACGCCACTTCCCAGGGAAGTCTAACTCATGGGTGAATGCTTTATCACGACTTCCCCAATATGACTGTAAAAAAGACCCAGTAATTGACTCTATGTTCACATCAGAACAACTGGTGGGTTTAGTCATGACCCGCAGCCAAACCTCACAGGAAAACTCCCCAAAACAAACGGATTGGGTTACTAAGTGTGCCGATGCTTATGAGCCATCTGAAATTTTAGAATTTCCTACACTGGACCAAACCAGAATGGACCAGAATGGGTGCTGGTACCACAATGACAAATTAATTGTCCCTAAGACTCTTCGGGGGGAGGTGATGCACTCAGCCCACGAAGAAAAATTGTCAGGCCATTTTGGCTAATTGAAAACTCTGAACCTGTTGCACCAGCAATTTTGGTGGCCTCACATGTGGCAGGATGTCTCTGACTGTGTCTCCACTTGCCAGACATGCATCATGTGCAAGAAACAGGGAGGGAAGTCTATTGCAACCTCTGGAGACCCCAGCCCGACCTTGGGAAGTGATTTCCAAGGACTTTATCACCGATCTACCCCTGAGTAAAGGAAAAACTGTTATTTGGGTTGTTGTAGACTTATTCTTGAAACAAGCTCATTTTATCCCCTTCAAACACCTCCGACAGCCAAAACCATGGCTAAAAGTTTCATGGCTAACGTCATTCGCCTACACGGCATTCCTAAGAAGGTGGTCTCCAACAGGGGGTCTCAGTTCGTTGCCAACTTCTGGCAGGAGCTCCTGGAAATCCTGGAGGTAGAACCCACCTTAAGCCCTAGCCACCTGGCTGACTGGTGGAACTCGCTTCAGGACTCGTGGCCATTAATAGCTAAAACTTTGGAAGCTGTTAAGCAGAACTATAAAAAATATGTGGACAAAAACAGAGGGAAAGGCTGGGACTTACAAGTGGGGGAGTCAGTCTACTTATCAACTAAAAACATCAAAGGACTTCAACCCAGTCGAAAATTAGGTTGGAAATACATGGGGCCATTCAAAGTGCTTAGGAAAATAAATGACGTTATCTTTGAACTAGAATTGCCTAAATCTTTAATAAATGTCCACCCTGTTTTCCATTTCAGCCTCCTGAAGAAGGACCCTGGATCGAATTCGTGGAGACCTCATCATCCAATTCCTCCTCCTCTGATGAGGGGGGGGTGAGTCCCACTACGAAGTTGACCAGATACTCGACTCCAAACTTAAGCGGGGTCATCTTTTCTATCTTATTAGCTGGAAAGATTTTGGTCCTGAGCATAATGAATGGGTTGACTCTACGCATGTTAACGCTCCTGCAAAAATCCGTGCCTTCCATAAACTGTACCCACTGAAACCTGGGGGTTAAGGGAGGTTTTCGAGAGGGCAGTGTGTCAGTTGACACTGCCACAATCCAGGGCAGGAGTTGGGATTTACGGAGCAAGGCAAGCCAGCTCCTTCCCCCCGACGGAATGTACTCCTCTTCCTAGCTTCTGCAGCTTCAGCGCTCTGTTATCTCTGTCCTTGGGGTGCTTGCTTGTTTTGAATCACATATTGTTTCCTACAGGTGCAAACCGATTTTCCTTTCCCGCTTTTAGTCTGGGAAGAAAACTAAGTAATTGTTTTAGGCGACTTTTCCCTTGCCACTGATTGGGGATTTTATGTAGGACAGTATGATTTGATTTTCCTATAATTGCACTAACACGGTTCCTCCACTCCATTACTAACTCAACACATGTACCACAAAGGTAACCCTCCAATAAAGAAGATCTTGTTTAAGAGCCCTTTGCTTGGTGTGGTTGCATCCTGGGTAGTCTCACAGTAGGACAGTTCCCCAGGCACAGCTCATGGATGGCGATACCTTGCAAGCTTGGAACGAAGTCATTTAAACACAGATTGAACAGATGGGGTGCGAGGACACAGCCCTGATGGGCGCCTATTTGAACAGGCACTTGGTCTGTTGTAAATCACTGCTCAATTTGACACGTAATGAATTTCCAGAGTAAAGATTCATAATTAATTTTAAGTCACCTGGGTAGGCGTGCAGCATAAAACTTCTTCCATAGTCGTGCATGAGACACAGAGTCAATGGCCGCTCTTAAATCAATAAATGCTGCATATAAGGAGCCGGGCATGTCTAATGTACATTTGCTTACCACTGCGGCTAGCGTAAAACAATGGTCGATAGAGGCATTACAATGTTGGCCGTTTTATCAATCCCTTTCCTAATAACCCCCAACATTTTACCTTTTTCATCACTGCAGCACACTGGGTTGACACTTTCATTCAGTTATCCACAACCCCAAGATCTTTTTTCCTCTCAGTCTCAGCAAGTTCAGACCCTATTAGCCTATACCTGAACTTGGGATTTTTTGTCCCAATGTGCATCACCTATACTTACCAACATTGAACTTCATTTGCCACATTGTCGCCCACTCACCCAGTTTGTTGAGGTCCTCTTGGAGCTCTTCACAGTCAGCCTTGGTTTTCACCATCCTGAATAATTTTGTGTCATCTGCAAATTTTGCCACTACACTACTCACCCCCACTTCCAGAGCACTGATGAATAAATTAAATAGTACCGGTTCCAATACCGATCCTTGTGGGACCCCCTGCTTACTTCCCTCCATTGTGAGAATTGTCCATTAATTCCTGCTCTTTGCTTTCTGTCATTTAACCAGTTTTTAATCCATAAGAGAACCCATCCTCTTTTAATCCATAAGGGAACCCATGATGGCTAAATTTATTCAGGAGTCTTTGGTGAGGTACCTTGTCAAAAGCTTTTTGAAAGTCCAGGTATGTAAAAGAACTCCAAAAGGTTGGTGAGGCAGGACTTACTTTTGCAGAAGCCATGCTAATTTTCCCTTAGCAAGCTTTGTCTTTTTGTGTGCCTAACAATTCTATCTTCGATTACAGCTTCTATTTATTTGCCTGGGACAGACATTAGGCTGACTGGCCTGTAATTTCCTGGGTCCCCTCTGGATCCCTTTTTAAAAACTGGTGTCACATTTGCTGCTTTCCAGTCTTCTGGTACAGCAACTAAATTCAGTGATAGGTTACATATACAGATTAATTGATCAACGATCTTACTTGGGTTCAGAATACATCCATAGTACCACACAGTTCATTCTTTTCCAATGGAGATGTACCAACAGCACAAGTTTCTTGGGGGAAAGTCCACCAACAAAAGGAAGACTATTCTTCAGCGCACTGAACAGTCAAGAGTTCTTTCCTTGGTTCAGTGATGCTTCTCTGCCACTGTTATAAAATGGGGATTACTCCTCTCCCCAGTGGGCTGAACACACAATGTCAGAATATGGGATTTCCCCCCCCCCCCATCTGCTGTCAGTAGAAGAGCTGCTGTCAGTGCAGGTGAGATACAGCATTCTACACCAATCTCCCCATGCATGAAAACCACAGGCAAAGTCTAGGTACAGGTACACCACCCCAAGGGAAACACCCCATATTAGCACCTCCACCTAAGCACTCTAGACAAGCAGAAGTGTCCCCCTTTCTTTGCTTACAACAGCAGACAGAAAGGAGGCACGTACCTTTCTGGAACACTGTAGACCAAAAAAGGAATTTTTTTCCTGCATACAGTCACGTGTTAACCACATCATTTGTTATGTAATTAGATCTCCAATTCAATCTGCCTTGAGTTGCCAAAAGATTTCATATGCCCCATGGGCTATTATTCATTTGCAAACTGGAAAATACTACCCATTTCAGATCTGTGTGGGAAAGTGTTCAAGGAATCCCCGTGCTGAAATGCTCAGTGAATGGGGACAACGTTGAGACAGAAACAACAGCATCCTCTGCTAAATTACCACCCATGGCCTCTGCGTATTCCCACCCACACATTAAGTAAGTCAGTCCCCTACATGGCTATGGAGTGCCAACTGCGTCACAGCCACACAGTAGTTTCACTGCAGCTTTCTCCACTGCCAGCTGAGACCCACATAACAGTACATTATTTGTCTCAGTCCCCAGCAGAGGGGGTGTCCCATTGCCTCACTTTTGAGCTCCTCACCCCCAGCAAGCTGACAGAGCCCTCCGTAAAACTACAGCCCTCTGCTAGAGACATCAGTGTTTCCAAGGCAACAAGCTGGGATTTCTTAGAGGCAGCAAAAAAGGGAAACGGCTTGGAAGGGAAACGAGGGAGTGCGGGGGTGTCGAGGAGTGCCAGTGTCAATATTAACCGGGGGCTTCCAGCTCAGATGGGGAAACTCCTCTGCAGATGACTCCCCCAAACCACCATGGGCTAGCAGATTCTCACAGTTTGATTCCTGGAGCAGGAATTAATCAATAGTAAACAGCTCCCTTTCTGTCAAGAAATGAGCAGCCTGATTAGTGAACTCTCCCGTCCAATGAGGCCTCTGGAGAGGAGCACGCCCTTCTGTGTTCCTTAGTCATTTCTAACTAATCAGGCTTGTAGAGTAGGGTGAGTATTCACTGCAAAATTAATTTAACTTTCCTGATGGCTGGCCACCAATAGAGAGCCAGTGGGGTGTAGTGATTAAGAGAGTGCTGGACTAGTATGTGGGAGACCTGGGTTTGGATCCATACTCATGCCAAGGAAGCTCAACGCTGGGTGACCTTGGGCCACTCACACACTCTCAACCTAACCTACCTCGCATGGTTGTTGTGAAGATGAAATGGAGGAGAGGAGAAAGATGTGAGCCACTTTGGGTCCCTGTTGGGAAGTAAGGCAGGGCACAAACGAATTAAATAGATAACAGCAAAGGATTGAGAATGCACTGGCCATGCAAGCACCTGACTCTCGCTGAGAAACCACTAGCCAAACTACCCTGGATCTAGTCAGCAGGCCTTTTTAGCCTGCTGTCCTATGTGTCCCAGAAGATGATCAGTAGCATCCCTATAGTCGCATTTTAATAGAATCCATGACTAATCTGACTAATCTCTAAAATGAACACAGCTGCCTGTGCTCCGAGCATGGTACTGCTGTACATAATGAGACACATGGGTGATATTCCTGGGAAAGACAAGCAATGACGAGGAGAATTCTGTAATGCAGACTGTAAAACCTGTTTCATCCCCAAGCTCTCTCTATCAGCTATGTGAACGACCATTGGTACTTACCGTGAGGGGTCCTTCTCCTATGAGGACAGGAAGACATCTCCATGGGTTATTCCCACTGTGCCTTTAGGGAGGCAGGAAGTAGTTTTTCCTTCTTCCTCTAGGTGGCCTCGGAATAGCCCATTCCCCAGTTCTGGGACTCCGAAAGCCGTGCAGGTCTCTTAATTTACGAACTTCCCCTACATAGGAATATAACTCTACACAAACTCATTAATTCTAATAATAACCTCAATCCAGTAAGGATTGCAAGAGGTCAGGGAACAGAAAAACAGTCGACAAGGAACCAAGACAAGAGTAAGTAAGTTGGAACAGACCCAGCACCTTTAGAAATCAGTAAGATTCGGAAACATATAGCCAAAAAAGAGTGGAAAAATGATGACCCTGGGAGGGCCGAGATGTCCTCCTGTCCTCATAGGAGAAGGACCCCTCACGGTAAGTACCAATGGTCGTTCTCCCTATGAGGCGGAGGACATCTCCATGGGACCTCCCCGAGCAGTGTCCCTTATCTGGGTGGGTTGTCATCTTCTTCCACTGTTAATACGTGCTGCAAGATTCTTCTCCCGAACGCCGCCTCTGCAGACGCTATAGTGTTGATACGGTAGTGTCTGATGAACGTTGAGATGGAGGTCCATGTAGCGGCCCTGCATACCTCTTCTACCGATGCTCTATTGTTGAATGCAGCGTTGGTGGCTGCGCTTCTCAGAGAGTGTGCTGTAATGCCCCCGGGAGTTGCTTGTCCTGAGGCCTTATAGGCCTCTGAAATACATGCACGCAGTACTGAACTGATTGCTGCCTTGGACATCTTCTCCCCCCTGCGAGGTGGAGCGATGCAGACGAAGAGAGCTTCAGTTTTCCTCCAAGTCTCTGTTCTTTTGAGATATATTCGGAGCGCCCTCTTCACGTCTAGAGAGTGCCACTCCACTTCCCGGGGGTGTTTTGGCTGCGGATAGAATGTGGGTAGGCATATCTCCTGTGAGCGGTGAAAAGACGAAGCTACCTTTGGAAGGAAGGAAGGTTCCAGTCGCAAGATCACCTTGTCCTTATGGAAGACACATAAGGACGGCTTGATGGACAATGCTCCCAGTTCCGACACTCTCCTGGCCAAGGTGATGGCCACTAGGAACAGAGTTTTCATCCTGAGCCACTTCAACTCCACCTCTCTGAGGGGCTCGAATGGTGCCTTAGTGAGTGCTTTAAGTACTGTGTTGAGTTTCCAAGTTGGAAACCGGTGTACTTGTGGCGGAGATTTCACCGTGGTCCCTTGCAGGAATAGCTGTACATGTGGATGCCTGTTAATTCTGCTCCCTCCTACTGTAGGGAGCACGGTTGCTAGAGCTCCCACCTGTCTGCGAAGAGTAGACGGTCGCAGCCTGGAAGCCAGACCCTCTTGCAGGAACGACAGTACTGCCGAAATTGAAGGTGAAAGAGGTTCAATTCTCTTACGTCTGCACCATCTCACGAAGGCTTTCCACGACGCGTTGTATATGCGAATTGTGGATGGTCGCCTGGACGCTAGAAGAGTGTCCAGCACTTCTGTTGGGTATCCGAATTTCGCTAGGTTGCGCCGCTTAATCTCCAGGGGGTCAAGCAGAGCCATTCTGGATCCGGGTGCCACACTGGCCCCTGTGAGAGCATGTCCGGAGACACTGGGAGTGTTAGTGGTGGCAGGATTGCCATCGCTTGTATCGCCGAGAACCACGGACGACGGGCCCACCTTGGTGCTACCAGTATGACCTCGGCTCGTAGTTCCCTTATGCATCGTATCGTCTTGGAAATCAGCACGAATGGGGGAAAGGCGAACAGCAGACCCTTTGGCCACGCTGACATGAGGGCGTCTGTCGCTTCCGCTTCTGGGTGGTAGTACCTGCTGAAGAATCTCGGCATCTTGTGATTTCTTGCTGACGTGAAGAGGTCTATGGATGGCTGGCCAAGGCGTTGAACTATCAGCTGGAACATCCTTAGGTGTAGTGCCCATTCTCCCTCTGAGATGGTCTCCCTGCTGAGCCAATCCACCTGAACGTTCTCGACTCCCCATATGTGCTCCGCCCTTATTGAGGTGACGGTCCTCTCCGCCCATTTGAGAATCTTCATTGCTTCACGGTGTAGACGGAGTGACTGTGAGCCGTCCTGTTTGTTGATATATGCCTTGGCGGATATGTTGTCTGTTCTTATCAGAACGTGCTGGTTGACCAGTCGTGGTGTGAAGTGTCTCAGAGCTAGGCGAATCGCTCTCAACTCTAGAAGGTTGATCGGTAACGTCGCTTCGTGGGCCTGCCAGACCTCCTGCACCGGTGCCCCCATTAGGGTTGCTCCCCAGCCCTGTAGGCTCGCGTCCGTGAACACCTCCAGAGTGGGGCTTGTGTACTAATTCTTGCCTTTGGAGAGATTGGTCGGTTCCATCCACCACAGTAAGCTTGTCCTCACTAATGGTGGTAACTGAAGGTTCAGCATCCATTTCTCTGCTATGTGTGTCTGGTAGGGTCACAGGAACGCTTGTAGTTGCCTGGCGTGGAGCCTGGCCCACTGCACCATGTCTATGCACGCGATCATCAACCCTAACAGTCTGGCCAGGGTCATGAGTGGCGCACATCTGTTGCAGTATATCTTTGTAGCAAGCTCCTGTATCTTCTGTGCCTTGTCTCTGGGGAGAACCAGAGCATTGCGAGCGGTGTCTATCACTGCCCCTAGATGTTCAATTTGTTTTGTCGGTGTCAAGGCACTCTTCTTGAAGTTGATCAAGAATCCGTGTTCCTGAAGGCACTGGATCGTGGTCTTGGTGTTCCTGTCTGCTTCTGTCTGTTGGCCCAAACGAGCAGGTCGTCCGGATACGGATGCACATGCACGCCCAAGCTCCGGAGCCTGGCGACTGGATTGATTATCAACTTGGAGAACAAGCGGGGTGCTGTAGACAGCCCAAAGGGGAGTGCCCGGTACTGGAAGTGCTGACTGTACATGCAGAACCATAAAAACCGCTTGTATGACGGGTGGATCGGCACATGTAAATATGCCTCTGTGAGATCGATGGATGTCAGGAACTCGTGTGGCGATAAGGAGTCTGCCACTGCCTTCAGGGTTTCCATACGAAACCGTCATAATTGGATGTACTTGTTCAGAAACTTCAGGTCCAGGATCGCTCGCCAGTCCCCGTTCTTCTTGGGTACCATGAACAGGATGGAGTATACACCTCTGCCCCTTTCCGCTAGGGGCACCAGCTCTATTGCTCTAATGTCCAATAGATGTTGAATCGCGGAGGAGACCACAGACACTTTGAGCTTGGATCTGCTTGCTGGGGACATCAGGAATCTTTCTGGTGGGGGAGGGGTGGAATTCTATGTTGTAACCCTGCGTTATGGTTTCCACTGCCCAAGCGTCCATGTTGGCTTGGGCCCATGCCTTCGCGAAGTGTAGAAGGCATGCCCCCACTGGAACAGACGCGGCATCATGCTTGTTTGGCTTTGGGGTCTCTATCACCCCTGTTGCCACGGTTGAATCCAGGCCTGTGGAACCTAGGGGTGTAGGAGCCTCGTCTGTTGGGGGCCCTGGTTGGCTCCCACTGCTGTCGCTTGGCATCCTGACGAAACCTCGGCAGCGTGTGCTGGGTCCGAAAGGACTGGTTGTTGCGTCCCTCTGGTCTGCGCAGGGACCTGGGCATGGCCTTCTTCTTGTCCCGTGTCTCCACCAATATTTCGTCCAGAGCCTCTCCAAACAGGCGGTCCCCCTGAAATGGATATGCTGCTACAATGGCCTTGGATCGCGGGTCTGCCTGCCAGGCACACAACCAAAGGAGTCTGCGCGCCACCGCTGTGGATGCCATGGCCCTGGAGGCGAATGTCGTGTCCGCCGTGAAGGCGCTGGCCTTCAACCGCGCCCTCTAGTAGGCTGCGGTTGTCCTCTGGCACCAAATGTGTTAGCTTGCGCACCCACACAATGGTCGCCCTTGATGAGATAGATGCCATGGACGCCGCTCTCACCATCATTGCGATGGCCTTGTGGATCCTCCGAAGAGTCACTTCCACCTTCTTATCCATGTGGTCGCGGATGGTACCGTGCCTGTCCTTGGCCAGTAGGCCCGTGGACTGCAGGGCGGCTATGGGTCCATCCACTGGAGATACCTGTAGGATCTCATTGGCATAACTGGGCAAAGCATACAACCTTTTGGCAAAGGAGGGAAATTGCCTGCTGACCCCTGGTTTCTCCCACTCAGACTTGAGCTGACGCTCAAAGAATTCAGGGAAGTGGAAGACCTTCTCAGTGTGGGTCTCTGGGGGAAAAAATTCAGCATTGCCCCCTGATCTGGATTTAAACTTGGCCCTTGCCGCCTTCTGATCCTCAGTTGGGGGTAGATCACGCAGCTCCAGTGCCTTAAGGGCCTTAGTCAGGAACTGCTGATAGTCCTCCTGCTTGAAAAAGCGGCTGGACTGTTCTGGGAGGAGCATCTCCTCCTCTTCATTCTCAGAGAGGAATTCCCCCTCCTCTCTCTCTTCCACTGAGAAGGCATTGGACTCTATCTCCTCCCTCCAGTCCTGTCTGTTAGAACCCTCTGGGGCCAACTGAGGGGCCTTGCCACCCGTTTTTGTGGCCCAGGCTGATGGGGCTGGCAGGGAGAAACCCTGATTTGCAAACTCCCTGGGGGCTATTGGGGCTGGCAGGGAGAAACCCTGGTTAGCAAAGTCCATGGGGCAAGGGGTCTGGGCCTTGGGCTGCAGCATGGCAAGCTGCTGTTGGATGGCCTGATTGATCAAGGCCATCCGTTCTGGTGAGCTAACCAGGGCCCCCCCCATCAGGCTGCTTACCCTGTTCTGCAATCTTCTCCCCGGTTGGAGTCAGGAAGCAGGTCGCTTCAGGCCCTCCATGGGCCAAAGGGGCTCCCAGGAGGATTGGAGAGGCGAACTCCCGACCTCCAAGATGGCTGCCGCTGGCTCTCTCCCGCTCTGCCGCGGCTGCGTGGTTCTCCTCCTCCTCGTGTTGCCGCCAGCATTTGCTGGCGCGGGGCGGCGGCGGCGCCGCATCCGCTGATTGCGTTGGGGGAGCGCGATCATGCCTATAAGGCTGGTCGGTCCCCTTTGTAGTCTGTGCGCCTGCCGGCTCCGCAGCGCGTGTGCTTCCGTCGTCGTCGGAGAACTCTTCGGGAGCAGCCCGGGTCGCCATGGCACAGCTCATGCCGGAATGCTCCACCCGGCTCTCCGCTTCTTCGTCAGGTCCTGTCTTCGCTCCGATGGAGCCTTGAGAGCCAGTCCCCCTCGCTCCGTGCGAAGAGCCCCGGGGGGGGTGGGGGATCCGGCAAGAAAGCCCAATTTAAAAAAAATCTTTTTGGAGGAGCAGAGCGAGGACAGGGAAGGTTAGGGTGGAGGAGCAGAGAGAAAAAGAGAATACTCAAGCCTCCAGCAAAAGGAAAGGTGAAAAAGAGAGGAAGGAAATTTCAAGGAAAATGGCAAAAGGTAAAAAAAAGAAAGCTAAGCCTAAAGACTTTGCTGCTTCTCCCTCTGAGGCAAGAACAGAACTGGGGAATGGGCTATTCCGAGGCCACCTAGAGGAAGAAGGAAAAACTACTTCCTGCCTCCCTAAAGGCACCATGGGAATAACCCATGGAGATGTCCTCCGCCTCATAGGGAGAACAACACAGTACTAGAATGAGCTGAAACCAGAACACAACACATACAGCAAATGAACAGACCCAAGTTCCAAAATAATGTATGTGCAAATATGTTTTAAGGACCTCACTATCTTCCTCCTTGCTATAGTAATTCCTGGCTGTACTGATTTTTGTACCATATGGCAGGAACAAGTCTGCCTCCAGTTGAAGCTCTCAAGCCTAGTTATTGGACTGTATGAGTAAAGTACCAGAGTAGCCACAGGCTCAGAAGGATTTCTTTAAGGAAGTCCATTGGGAAAATTATCCAGGCTCTCTCTAGAATAAACATCAGAGCCCTTCTACATGGCCATGCAAAGTACATTCCTAATATGTACTGGCATGCCCTTTTGGTGTGGTGGAGTGGTTAAGAGCAGTGACCTCTTATTTCCTCCCCCCCCTACTTCTCCTCATGAAGCCAGCTGGGTGACCTTGGGTCATTCGAAGTGCTCTCAGAGCTCTCTCAGCCCTATCTACTTCACAGGGTGCCTGTTCTGGGGAGAGGAAGGGAAGGTGATTGTAAGCCACTCCGAGAGTCCTTAAGGTAAATAAAAGCAGGGTATAAAAACCCTCTCTTCTTCTTCTTCTTTTTGGAAAGTGTGATTGCTGATATGTCCTAGAGAAGTGTGAAGCCATATTGGTAGGGCAGAATATAAACAGAATGAAATAATTTTTTTTCTTCTGATTGATCTAGCTGAGGGTTCTACCTCAGAAGGAGGACAGAGAAAACCTAAACATGTTTACTAAACTACAATAAACAAAACAAAAGGTTCACAAAAAGTTGTGTGTATAGAACAGGGGGAGGGGTTAAAGTAGATAAATCAAGCTACATTTTATGCGGAAAATCTGTGGCTATATATCTCAGCAGATCTTTCAGTTTTAAATCTCCCTACCCGTGACCACTATTAGCCTTCGTGGGGAAAAGACAGCTACAGTATACAGGTGCCTGTTTTTTGTCCCTGTCCGCCCCAGGATTAACTGAATCTTGGAGGGGGCTGATGTCTACAAGGAAAATAGCACTCGGGGGGGGGGGGAATGTTAACAGCCCTGTACCCTCAATCCAAATTCCCCTTTCCAAGGATGCTTTTAAAGATTTTGAAATTTTTTCTCCCCAACGAGGATCCAAAGCAATTTAGCAATCCCCACATCTCTTAATTTTTTCCACAGAATACCTCTGGGTACAGTATCAAAAGCTCCCTTTAGGTCTAAAAAAGCAGCATATAATGTAGGCCCCTTCCCTTTCCTATATTTGTTTATAGGATGACACAGTGATCTAAGGTTGACTTGCCCTAGCAGAAACCGATCTGTTCTAACCCCCAAATTTGCTGATCCAATATCCAGGTTTTAAGTTTATTAGCCAAATGGCTAGCATACAATATCCTGATAGAGGATAAAAGGCTAATCAGCCTGTAGTTAGATGGAAGCTGGGGGTCTCTTTTTTTATAAATGGGGAGTATTATAACATTCTTCCAATCATCCAGTATCACTTCAGACGATAGGTCAGAGGCTGTATTGACTTTCTGTGCTTTAAGGATTAGGATTAGTGATATGCCCCGTATATGCCACAAAGAGTGTTATACTCTATGGATCAACACCTCCTGGTGATCCCTGGCCTGAAGGACATCCACCTTGCCTTGACTAGGGCCAGGGCTTTTTCAGCCCTGGCCCCTGCCTAGTAGTTTCAAAAAGAGTTTCAAAAACAGTAGAAATGGAATCCGTTGTGTTAAGGATTTCTCCCTTTGATTTCCTAATGGCAGAGATCTTAGTAGAGGCTAATTGCATTTTAACTTTATGTAACAAGAGATTTAAATACCATGGAGATCTGAACCAATATTTCTGCTTTGTAAAAACTAGTTGTTTCCTAATTTTTGTTGTCTCAACCTGTGCTAAACTTCTACGTTCCATCAAGAGCTGTTTGTAAACCTTTTTACTGCTACTCTCTTTATGTCAGTGTTCTAGAATCTTTATTTTTTCTAGAAGACCTAGTTCTAATTTTTGTCTTTGTTTTTCAGATAAGAAGTCTTTGAAATCAGAATTCCCCTAAGTACTGGTTTAAGAGCATCCCATCGGATAGCTGAAGATACACAATCTTGTGCATTGTCTTTAAAATATTTTTTGATGTCCTGATCTATTTCTTTGCTCACTAATGGATCCATTAATAAAGAAGTATTTAATGTCCACTGCCTGTGTTTCAATGTTGGATCATATGGGGTCAGAGTACAGTCCAACCAGTGCGATGGTTCTATAGAAGATGAGAAGACCCTGCTTTGTAAAGAAGATGAAATCAATATAAAGCCTATTCTAGTGTAGACCTTATGTCTTCCTGAGAAATAAGTGAAATCTTTGACGTTGGGTTTCAGTGTGTGCCAGATATCAATTAGGTCATTATCACAGAAAACATCTGCTAGACTTGTAAACTGATTCTTATTTTTCTTTAAGTGAGAATTGTAGTTGGACCTGTCCAATTTTTTGTCCACTAAAAAATTAAAATCTCCCCCCAGTTACAACATCACCATCTGAAAAGGATCTAAGTTTGTTCATAGTATCTCTAATAAAAGGTAGTTGGCCATCATTAGGTGCATACAATGTGGCTATTGTTACTGGCCTGTTGTCTAAGAGGCCTTTCACAGAAAGGAATCTTCCTTGAGCATCACTAAACTTAGAAATAAAAGACAAACGTACATTCTTAGATACTATTACTGCCACACCTCGTGACTTTGAGGTTCCTGACACCAGGTATTAAAACAGAAATTTGGGTGACTTGAAAATATGATCATTGTGTTTGTTAAGATGTGTTTCCTGAAGGAACATAAGAACTGTCAGGATCCTTGATCCTAACAAAGTATTCTTTATGCATTGTGTAGTATGTTTGTGCAGATGTCATGTTACTCCCTTGCTATCACTTGCTGAGCTGTCTCAGGTTTCCTCCCTTCCCTTTATTGCCTTGAGTTATATTGCTTTGTGAAGGTCTGGTCAATGTAACAGTTTCATCCGGGAGAGTGGCGACCTCAAACGCTGACACGTCACCCGAGACCAAATGGCCTCTTCCCCCATGCATTCCTCATCTCCCCCGCCCTCCGAGACACGGAGTGTTCTTATCGCTGTGAGAAGTCCTTGGGATGGCCTTTGTTATGGATATACGGGGCACATCTGTGGCGCCTAATTCAAGAGGGGAAAATTTATAACTTTAACACCTCACCATTCCTGTGGGAAGTAAAACGGCCTAAGATCTGTAACCGCGCTTTTTCTCTTTTTGTGATTGGTTGAATCTCGGGGTTTCAAACTGTACTGGAGGGTATATTAACCCTGACTGTTTTGTATATGGTATCTCTAACAAACATTCGAGAACCTGTCATGCAGCATTAAAGAAATAAAGAACTCTGTTTCATCAACAAAGGTCTGATCTTTGACTGCTTAGGGCAGAAGCCTCACAAGAACATAAGAGAAGCCAATGGCCCATCCAGTCCAACACTCTGTCACACAGCGGCCAAAAACAATGTCAGCTTGGAAAACAATGCCAGCTTGGCATTTCAGTAAATGAGATAGAATGCGTTTATGTTTGATCAGATTATTAAGACCACGAACATTTGAAGACACCACCTTCAGTGTATTAAAAGTCATGCTGGATATCTACACTCACTAGGCTAAACAAGATACAAATCAGAGATAGACTGCGTCTAGTGAATATAAAAGGTAAGACTTAAATATAGATACAATTTTCTTTAAGTATCAATTATAGGTCAATAAAAATTCAGAAGATAGTTAAATATCACTCACTTCTTCAGATTCTACTCCTGAAGACTATTTGTTGGTTAAATTTGAAAAACTTACCACAGCATTGCTCTTTCTGACTGGACTCTATTAAATATAAACTCTATTAGAAATGATAATTGGACAAAACAAAACAACAAAAACAACAAAAACAAACAAATAAACAAAAAACCCCAACAGTTATAACTGTTTTATATTAATGCTATGATATACTACACAAAGACCTACCAAAGATATGTAAAACCACAGTGCAGAAATATATCCCAATTGATCTAGCAACTTCATAAATAAATTAAAGAATAAACTAGTAGTATTGTTTTTTCTCTACTAATTTATCAAAATTCTCTTTTAATCCTCCCCCCTCCCTAAATCAACCCCCCCAATCAATGAAAATTGCAAGAATAAATAGTTAATTATTTGACTAAATGTATAATTAAGTATCTATTTAAAGAATGAATTGATGTAAGGTATGTAATCAGGTTAAAAACACTCTAAAAATATGATGAAGATTAAATTAATTCTTATACAATGTGAAATTGTTTATATTAAAAAGTTTTACCAATTAAACAGTTGAAAAATAACCCTTTGTATTATGCAAATATGAGAGATGTATAAATAGTTCCCAGTGCACCTACAAACTTCTAAGGAGTTGCAGGAGACTAGGTTGAATAAACCTAGCAATTAATGAAGGGAACACAACCAGTTGTAAGAGGCTATAAACAATCTACTCCTTCCACGCTCCCCCCCCTTAAGACCAATAGTTATACAAAAAAATCAACCTAATAAAATCCAAACAATACCTAGAAACAAACACTTGTAACTCCCAACATAAACAAACTTTGCATGGCTTTTTGCATAAAGGCATATAAAACCATTTCTCCGGTGTTAATACCCTGACAATACAAAAAAGCACAGCTTAACATATATCTATAATAACATCTATTTCAATCATTTAGCAATTTACCCATAGATATATAGTACATTAACAACCAGAAATTGATCTAAAGACAAACACATTGCTGAAAATATCACAGTTCAACCAAATCTTCTTCAGAAACAAACAGCATTCAGGACGAAAAGCGGACCAGTTGTTTATTCTCAGATGGTGGTGGTGACAAGGTTTCAATTTTCTGTTTTTGAGATTTCAGGGCAACTTCCATAGGCACGTCTTAAGTTCAGCATGTGAAGCAGCAATGGCTGAGGACAGACTGGCAATCTGGAGCGGGATGAATGCGGAGGCAACTGCTGCGGGGGGAAAACTCCCCGGGGCTGGCGTTCACACTGGCCAGTGTATTGCGCAAGGATGCTGTTACGGAGCGTTCAGACTGCTGCGGAGTGGCCCCACGTGGGCCAGCCTCCACAGCTCGTGATAGGGCTGTTTCGGCAATTTGCGCATGTGCGCATGTGCTAATGTGCGCATGAGTGCTCATGCGCAAACTGGCAAAACGCCGCGTTCGCACTGCCGCCTCCGCTTGCCTCCCGCCTTCTTCCGGTTCACACTGCCTGGAAGCGGGAGGCATGCGGAAGACGGCCCCTGAACACCGGTTTCTCCTGGTGTCCCGGTAAAGCGAAAGGAAAACGTCTTCAAGACGTGTAAGTACGGAAGGGAGCCGAGGGACAGCTGCGCATGTCTGGACCGGCCCCCTTTCCCCGTTTCCCATGCGGACCTCTCCCGGGGCAGATTGCCAGTCTGTCCTCAGCCAATGTTCCTTCTTCCAAAGAGGTAATGCGATATATTTTCCCCAGGTGGTTGAGTTACAAAATGAAGGGTGAAACCCATTTGTACCAGTGATTAGGCTCTATAAGACGTGTTGGTATGGGTTTCAATTCCTGCCATTTCTCAAGAGCCTCTTGGGGAAGATCAGGGTAGACCTCCACTTTTCCCCCACTGTACACAAGATAGCCACATTGTCTTGCTTTCTGTAGAATCTGTTGTTTAAATCTTAAATCCAGAACATCATTAGGATGTCTCTTGAAGATCTATTTTAAGCATACTTAAAGATCCGAGGCCAAAGGCTTTTGTCACCACTGGCAGGACATCACTGTCTAACTGTGGTTCATGTAACAGCCATTTAGATAGAAAGTTAGTGAGATTCTCTGATCCCTCCACTTTCTCCTCCAGACCTCTCAGTTTCAAATTATTTTGCCTCAGGGAAGATCAAGCTTCAGAGCCCTTTCTGCCAGAACGTCCTCTCCGTGATGGATTTCTTGTAATGCATTTTGGTTTGCCAAACTATTATTCATAGCATTTTTTGCAATAGCTCTCGTTTCAAATATGTTTTTCTGCATTGATTCCAGTTGATCATATAATGGTTTCAACATATTCAACATATTATCTAGTATCGTTTTCTCCATTTTATTTAAAGCCATTGATAAATCTGCTGACATGACTGGGGCAGTGTTTTCATCCACTCAATGCCATTTTGGCCAAGACTAAGTGACACTGCCCTATTTTAAAAGAGCCCATTTTCGCGTTAATTTTCAACTATACCTTAGGGTTTTTTACTACTTTGTGTTGAGGAGTTGATCGGCTGTTTTTCCCCATAGACTGGGTATACAGATCGCTACTTTGATTGTCTTAATGATCATGAAGGGGAAGAGAGCCCACAGAGTGAAAGTTTTAAGCGGCCATTTTCCTCAAGCGCTGCCACACCCCCCAAAAATGTGTTTTTAATTTTTAATAATTTTATTGTATTACTGGAATGTTTTTACCCACCCAGAGCCCACTTATGGGAAGGGTGGCCTATAAATATGAAAAATAAATAAAATAAACCAAAATGATCAAACTAGAAAGCAGCCTGGAAGATACATGTCCAGATTCCCACACAATTTTTCCCTTTGTGATCAGCAATTGTAAGAGATGCCGATTTGGACTGGGACCACAAAGCGTGAGCAATCTTATCCCCGCTCCAATTTTCCAGGCCTCAAGCAATTCCCAGAATGATATGTCCCGCTGGTGGAAACTTAAAGGTAGTTTGTATGGTACTTCTTTGTTTCCCCCCACAGGACAAATATCAGCTATGGGGAGCTGTTAGAGGTTGAGAAAACACTGCTTTAGGAAAGAGTCAAATCCCTCCTCCCCAGGCAGTACTGTCTAAATCTAAATTGGGACCTCCCACAGCTGCTATTTACTTAAGCCCTCATTCCCTGAAATGCTAGCAATACCAGGTGAATAACACACTAGAAATCCTGAAACACCACCAAAAAGGAAGACAATTAAAAGTTTAGTTAGTTGGCTGATTCCTTGCTGCTGTGCAACTGCCCCTACTGAGGACCCAACGACACAATGCACTGGGAGTTCCGAGTATGGAGGGAACCCCCAACACTTCTAAATTCAAGTCTGGATTGGGGCCACTGCATGAGGGAAGGGAGCATTTAAGCTTCCTCCCATGCTATTTCCCCCAATCAAAAATGTACAGTTTCACAGCAGAAGAAACAGCACTTCCCTTAAGCTGGTTCTGTCTGGGAAAACGGCATGGGGGCAGATTTAAATGCTCCTTTCCCTCGCGCCATGATCCCAATCCAAGTTTTGTCCTTGTGTACCTGTAAAATGAGCTTTTTAAAAACAACACCACTGGGTGGTGCTCCATATACTGAACTCTCTCAGCAAATCATGGGGTTAGGCCCTGATAATAAGCATGATGAAAACTGGGTAAGGTTGTAGATACAACTTGACAGGAATCAGTAGGAAAAGCCAGGGACAGGGAGAACAGCCAGTCAATGAAATGAGGCAGGACTGACAGGCAGGGTTCTGGGGAGCCTGTGTTCAGCAACAGACTACTGGGAAGCCATGCATCAGGATGAAGGAGCACAATTCAAGGATTTTCTAGGTAAGGAAAGGGCAGAGGGGCAACAGGAGATTGTGGCATACTGCTGTACCTGAGAAAAAAATCAGTGGCTGACACGGCTCAAAAGAATCTGAGTATACTCACTCCCATTCCTTGCGCTGTGCCTGAGGTGTATTGTGGACTTTGTGGGCCTGATGTGCCATGATGATATCACGGTGGTCCACCACACCTCCACGTCGCTTGTATGAGGGAGGCTCCTGACCCATGTAGTGGTACCAGCCACCAAGGAAGGGGTACTCGGGGCTAGTTGGCCCACGCCCATCGTGTACTGCTTCATAGTAGCTGGGAGGGGACAACAGGGATGATCGGACCACAGCACGCTTCGCCATCCATGGGACTTCGACAGAGACCCCAGAAGTTTCTGCCTGGCTGGCTGCCAGGGAGATAGCTGTGGAAACAGAAGACAAGGGGAGAAATGGTAGAAAAAGTGAACTAGAGCAGCTCTGGCATAGTGGCATTACAGATTTTTTCTTTCAGACTGGTCCAGTCCCAATCCCACCAAGTCTCTGGCAGTTCAGATTGTGGGGAAACAGTATTTTCAAAACAGACCCTAAGTTAATAGGAACAAAGCTGATCATGGATTTAAATGTAAGTCTGTATGAAATCTAAGATAATAGATTAGGAAAGTGTGAATGAGTAAGGTTGTTTCTTAATACGTGGGGCTTGCTTTATGTGTGGGAGCGACACCATCTTCAACTTCTCCATTCTAACACCTGTATGGAATAAAGCTAAAGGAACTTTCTCCCTTCAAAGCACTGGACAGTGTTAGCATGAACAGTTTATATCGAGCAAAGAGAAATGAGACTAGAATGAAAGGACGGAGAGGACTTCTATCTTCAGAGCTGGATGGCAAACATGTTCTGGATCTTTTTCTGTTTTTTTTTGCGTTAGTGGGTTGTTGTTTTTTTGTGCCCCTTGGGAGATTTTGTACAACTAAAAATAAACAAGAGATAATGAAGCCCTGAGGGGATTTCTAGTGCTAGCACAAACTCAGGCCCCAGACTTCCTCATAGCTTCCTATTCTATTTAAAAATAACAATAGAACACCCAACCCACAACCATACTCCTATTCCCCTGGCCACCACAGAAGCCACCATTGCTTGGATATGCATTGGCCACTAGAGGACACTCTCATCCCTAAGAAATAATCATAAGACCAGAAGGGAGGGGGAAATCAATTTCTCAGAGAAGAAAACAAGGTACTAGTAATACTCCATCATCTTATTCAGTTCAGCAGCTTTGTGATGAAGGAGTGAAGCATGTGTTTCGCCATCACATTTAGCCATGTCCCGTGGCATCACACGTCCCTGAGAACATAGTCATCCTCACCTACCTCATAGCTGGTGCCTTTTGAAGCAAGGCACTGTCCCAGGTACCACATACCCATGTGAGGGTATCCTGCTAACAGGAAGAAATCTGACAAACTATCAAGCTGTTCTACACTTTCTCCAATTCATTTTAACTTCCTGTTTCTTTTTCTTGCTCTCTTTTCTCCATTAGTTTCCCCAAGACCCAGTTGAACAAGCCAGAGATCTCAAATAGCAATCAAATAAATTTAAAAATAAGAATTTTCACATTCTCATTCTCCAAAAACTGTGGATACTCAGCGATAATTCGTTTCTATTTTTTATTCCCTCAGCTCTCTCAAAATTCTTTATCCAATTCTCTTCCTGTCAGGACAACTGTTTTTAAATATCTTAGTGGCTTCTCTGGAACGCGCCCTCTGTTGAAGATCCACAGAGTTCAGCCCTGTCTTACTTATTCTTTCACAGAAAAACTGCATCAAAATGTGTGCCCAGTTTCAATATGCCCAAATCATAAGCTACTCATATGTTTTTTTTGCCCTTCACAAAGTCTCACCCTTGACTCCACCCTCTCTGAATAGAACAAGAGTCCAGTAAAACTTTAAAGACCAACGAATGCATTCCAGCATAAGCTTCAGTGAGTCACATCGGAATAAATCTTGTTAGGCTTTAAGGTGCCACTGGACTCCTGTTTTATTTTTGTCTTACAGACTAACATGGCTAGCCATGTGGAATTATCTGCCCTCTCGGATGTCTCTTAAAATCAAATCAGCTGCCAAGTTCCATTGCTGCTGCTTCCCAATAAATCAAGACTGGCATTTTCCTTTCCAGCCAACAACCTAAACTCTGGTTCACATTCTTATTTCTTCCTTGCAGTGTATTGTCCGAGAAACACAACAGAAACAATGGTAATATGTTGTTGGAACATACTGCCACTTGGGAAGGTGAAATACATGTATCGTTTTCATGTTAATTGAAAGATAGTGTGCAGATGAATATTTGACACTTCCAGTCCTTTATCTTGGGGGAGGGGGGGAGGCGGCATTGGTTTTGAATTTCAAAAGAGCTCCTACCTGAATGTAGTCACTGATGGGGCTCAGAGACTCATGGGCAGGTCTGACTGGACACCAAGTTGCTATGGAAAATGAATGGAAACACCGATAGCCTAAAATCCAATTAGACTCCTCCTGCAGGTTTCTGCACCCTGGATTCCCTGCTCTCTATGAAGGAATCTAGTGATTGTTGATTGTCAAAACAAAACAAAACACTGGGACGTTTTCTAATACTGCTTTTGTCCCCTCAGTGTCTTCCTGTCTGAGTTTGGGCTTCCAGTTCTCTGGGGATAAATTGCACCTGTAACTCTGAGGTCCCATTCAGACGTCATGCTAAACTGAATTTAAACTGCAATTTGCCTCAATGGACACAGGCCAGGGTTGCCAGGTCCTTTCTGGCCACCTATGGGGGGGTGGGGGGGTGAGGTGTAGGGTTGCCAGCTCCAGGCTGAGAAACTCCTCAAGATTTGGGGTGGAACAGGGGAGGACAGGGACCTCAGTGGGGTACAATGCCATAGAGTCCACTCTCCAAAGCATCCATTTTCTCCATGGAAACTGATCTCACTGACCTCTGTAGTCCACAGATGAGCTGTAACTCTGGGGGATCCCCAGTTCTTACCTGGAGGCTGAAATCCCTAGCTCAAGCAGTCTGTCATGCCTAACGTGCATGCTCTCTTAACTCTCCCCTCCTTTCTCACAGAGCACAAAAGCTTCAGTTCCCCATGATTTCCAAGTTGGAATGTTGGAATATACAAGGTCTATAGTGCAGCCTTATGAAGAGGATCTGTAGATCACCCTACAGGGGGACAACTGAAGGACTGGTAGTTAGCATAGTTAGATTAGGGACTTCCCACTATTTCAAACGGTGTCCTTGCTGTCTCCTGATTGTCTCTTCTGGAGAATTGCTGCTCCTGCAAAGCTTCCTGTTCTTGTTGTTCCTTTTACAGCAGTTAGACTGGTTAGTTTATGCTTTCTCTCTTATGTTCTATAACAGTTTGTTCTTCTGGAATAAACCTACTTATTTTTTTTCTCTTAACAGTCAGTGCTCCACTTCCCTGCATATTTAAACTCTGTCGACATAGACACCTGGGCAAATTGGCATTCATCTGCCCCACAGACAATGTGATTCTGAAAATTCTGGTTTGTGGTAGCAAATAACCTCCAGTTTTCTTGAACATATTCAGTCATCACAGGCAACTAGAGTTTATTTTCATGGTCTGCACAAGAAGAGAGAAAGAAGAGGAAGGAGCAAGGGAAGCGTGCAGACCCAGTGAAAAGACTGTATCTGTATAATCCTACTGGTGCCAGCAATATCCTTACCCAGCCTCTAGAATGGACTGCCTGTGACAATTCAAGGCACTTGTATGAGTCACAGAGAACAACTTTGCCACTGCCATTTGTTATTGTAAAGTTCTTTTCTGTGTCCTTCCTTTATCGATAACCAGTTTGTCTTATGCACTGACTGTACCAAGCTTACTCTAAATACTCCTCCCTGGAATTTCTTCCCCCTGACACCCAATACATGCCTCTAGTTCTTATCTAATGCTTGCTATTTTCCCTTAGTTAGCTTTTCTGTTTCTCTCTCATTGCTCTGTGCCCCCCTGGAACCCCTTATTGGTCTTTTCATCATACTTCAGTGAAACAATGGATACCTCACACAAGATTGTGGGGGGTAGGATCAGTTAATTACTCTCAGCATTCCACAATTAAGTATATATCTGCCCATCAATCTGCACAATTTTGACATATTTATTTCCTTCACTATGTTTCCCCCCCAGAATTAAACTGTTGGAATTCAAGTTGCTTACATGCCAGCCATTATAGAGTTAAATGTCGTTTGTTAGCCAAATAGGATGTTACTTTATGTAATGTATTCAATGGTGGGAAATTTTGTGAGAGTTGTTTATCCTAATGAAGTGACTTGTAACTTGTGTATTGGTCAACTAGCATCTTGTTTGTAGGAATGCTTTGATCTAGCATTCATGTATTCACAAGGTTTATGACCCTTTGTGTGAAACAAGGAAACCACTCAGAGAGATATGTGGTGAGAGAGAGGAGAGAGAGAGAGATGTAGCCGTTAGCATGTATTAGATTAGCTGCAAGTATGTAACCTTTATTTTCTTTTTATCCAAAGTACCATTCCCATGTTTCATTTGTTTTTCTAGTAAAGATATTTTATTTTTACAAAGCGTGGCTCTTGTGTTTGGAATGCATCCATCAACCTCTGAATTAAGAATCCCCAACAAAGTGGTAGCAGGAGAGCGGTTTGTTGGCATTCCTCCTTTTTGCAACACAAAAGAAGCCCACTGTTATGCTTGAACTGAATTAGAAAAGGCAGAGAGCTCTTTTAAAGTTAGAAGCTCTTTGGCTACAGCATTTCAACCCTTGGGACCTGTAAGAAAGCTGAAGGACTCACACAGAGGCGAGCCTCCATTTCCTCTCATACACCGGACGATTGCATGCCGAAGGTGACGATGTCAGATACTGAAGGAAGCAACTGTACCTGCATCTGGGTAGGAACAGTGAGTAATCCTACCAGTGCCACAGCAAGTAGTGCCCCAAACTTCAAAATTCCCACCTTAACTACCCAAAACTATAGATGATGGGCAGCCGGGGTGAAAGCAGCCTTGGAAGTGCATGATGCTGAGGATGTTTTAAGCAAAAATGCCCCTGATCAGCAACCACAGAAAAGAGAATTTAAGAAACGGGATGTACTTGGAAGAGGCTTAATTATGAGTTATGTCTCCTCAAAGGAATGTCCTTTGCTAGTGGACTGTAAGACATCTAAAGAGATGTGGAAATGGCTGAAAGATCGTTATGGGCAAAAGAATGATACACAAGTATTATTTCTTAGACAACGTATGTATAGTATTAAATTGCATGAAGGGGAATCAATTGCTAAACACTTGGATGAGATTATGCAAATTGTGTCTGATACAAGAGCTTCAGGAGACACCCTCCCTGACAAAGAAATCATTGTTTGTCTCTATCCTCAATAGTCTGCCTGAGAGTTTTAAAAGACATGTAGCCATGTAGCTGTCAGAATCAGAATTAAACCCAAACAAATGGAAACCATATAAACTAAGCTTGTTATTCCTATTTGGTCCTTGAATCTGTTAAACATCTTCATTATGTTGTTTGCTAATTTACAGCTCACCCTCAACCTATATGTATGGACTGATAACTTCCACTTCACTGTATCAGAAGAATTGTGTGCGCACACAAAGGCCAGAGGAGGTTTCAGAAGTGCAGTGATGTTTGGTCAGAGGTCAGGTTTAGGAATAAATCAAGGCAGTGTCGGCCGACGTGTTGCTTCCATGCCGCAAAGCGTCTCTTGAGAGACTTTATAGCCACATACCAAGATGTCATGCATACAGCCAGCTGCTCAGGAACAATCCTGCAAAGATTAATCTCCACTATCAGCAGGCAGCTGGCGTTGAGCCATGAGGTGTGCATTGCGCCACCTAGCCTGTAAATCCATTCTCAGCCTTCTTATGCAGCATTCCAAGGGTGCAGGTAATTCCAGAGAGCTGGGGTGATTCCAGAGAGCTGACCTTTGCCTGCTGAATTAGAGCTGGAGGGTGGAGGTAATTCTGAACCAACTGTCAGCTGTAAGTCAGGACATGCTGGCACCTCATTTCCCTGCTGTCAACTTTGGGCTGGCTACACAGGGCCCTTCCTCCTCTGAAGAGTCCTCACTGTTACTGAGCCCCGGCTGGTCCATGATAGCTTGTTTGTTGCTTCTGTATCCCAGCATGGGAAAAGAGCACCTGATACCAGCCACACTCTTTGCCCACTAAATTCAGCAAAGCATTCCACACACAACTTAGTAGAAGAGGTTTTAAGAAACATGGCTTGAGAGAGCTCCCCACCATCATCTTTTCTCATTAAAAAAAAAATCTAGTTCTAGAGAAGCTGAAAACTTGCACGTACTGTGCTGTTATTTTAATAGGTCAGCTATTAGTTATATGTTTTTTTAAAAATCTTGTTGAACAACTGGCAATTTGCCACCCTTTAATACTGCCCCAAATCTGCTACATGATGCAGCTGTCTCACTCCATTATTGATTTTACTGCATTTTTATCCTGCATTTCTTCCATCATACAACTCAAAGTGTCATGCACACAGTTCATGGGAAGCTACATATTTAGGCACTGACTGGACACGCATTTACTTATATTCAGCATCACATACTACCAGGCTATACCCTGATCCTAGTTCAGGATAGCTGCAACCCACTCCACCCTTCCCGCAGAAGCAGGCTCAGGGCAGGTTCCATAAAAAAACCATATGCAAACAATTAAAAACAATGAAAAACCTGAAATAAAATATGATAACATTCTAATAATTCTGATCCAAGCCTCGACAGATGAGGTCTCACTCAAACTTAGGTTCCTATAAGATAATATAGATCTGACCCACTAAGGGAGAGACCCACTAGAGAGGAGGGATGCCTGCCTGTTAGATATTCCTGTTAGGGAACATGTTCCAGCAGAGAAAAATAGTAAAGCATTAGCTTTAAGAGTCCATAAGATTAAGAGTCTGAGTCCATGTGTATGTGCACGGTGATCCATGCGACGGTCACCTCGAGGTTGGACTACTGTGACGCTCTTTACATGGGGCTGCCCTTGATTCAAATTCGGAAGCTGCAGCTGGTGCAGAATGCCGTGGCCAGGCTGTTGATGGGTCTTGCAAGACAGGACCACATCAGGCCTGTGCTGGCAGCACTCACTGGCTGCCTATAGCATACCGGGTTCGCTTCAAGGTGCTGGTTCTTACCTATAAAGCCCTATATGGCCAGGGTCCAACATACCTTAGGGACCGCCTCTCTCCATATATACCCCAGCGAGCACTGCGGTCAGGATCAGACCATCGACTTAGTGTCCCAGGTCCAAAGGATGCCAGACTCACCAGAATGAAAACCAGGGCTTTTTCGGTGGCGGCTCCTGTCTGGCGGAACGAGCTCCCGGAGGAGATCAGGGCCCTGCGGGACCTTATGCAGTTCCGCAGGGCCTGTAAGACGGAGCTCTTCCGCCAGGCCTTCGAATAGGAGCCGCCACCGGAGACACCGGCTGGGCCGGTGATTCCACCCATCATATCAACCAGCTGTGATGAACCCTGATTTAGCACAGCCCAAGTAAGATGGCTCGGGGCTCAGATCTGCCATTAGGTCGCCAGAAGTTATTTTATTGGAAGCTTTAAATATGTATTAATTATTAATTATGTATTTCTTGGAATGTTTTTAATGGATTTTATGTGTTTTAATGTATTGTAATATTTAGGCCTTTGGCCCATGGAAGCCGCCCTGAGCCCGTTCGCGGGGAGGGCAGGATATAAATCCAAAATAATAATAAAAATAAATAAATAAATAAATAAATAAATAAATAAATAAATAAATAAATGGTAAACGTTTACTATACACCTATCATGGGAAAAGGTAAACAGGATACAAAATAACAACAGAGCTAGATTCTACATCCTTACAGCTAGAGATCCAAACAGCAAGAGAGATGGCGTCTTCCCTCCAAGCCAGAACAAAGGCAGAGGAAAGAAACCATAAAATGCAAATACTATACTTAGTACATGGTTTCCAATCAGGGAGTTAGGGTCCTAACAAAGTTTCCCGGGCAAACTGTTGTGTACCCAGATTGGTTACAAACAAACATGTGACTTACTACGAACCGATACAGAACAACAGCAACCCAGTAGATGCACTGAAGTGTTCTAACTTGCTACACGTCCAACACTGCCACCTCAACTAAAAGCTTGGCAGAAGAGTTCTGCCTTACAGGCCCCGCGGAACTACATCTCACAGAACAGAGGCACTATAGTTCAAAGTTAGTAATGACACTAATGTCCTATCTAAGACCAAAACAGAAAATATATAAGTAGGGACTGTCGTTCAAATGTAAAATGCCTTTTTCCTGCATTAGTTATGTAATCATATGTTTTAAAAAATACATTTGGGGAAAATACGAATTCTCTAAGTCATTTGTGAAATTTAATTCTGAGATAATCCCCACTGAGCCTAAAGCTCAAACTACATATTGCACAGAGTTCCTTTATTATTTCATCCACATTTCTTTAACCTCAAGCGGTGTTGTTGCATGAATCAGAATTGATGAAGGCTTCCCATATTTTCTCCCCTACCTAGGGAGAACAGCCTCATCTTTTTGCAGTCACAGAACTCTCTGTAATATGAAATTTGATTCTTTCCTTCTTGGTTTGATGTGTATATTACTTACTTCTATTGTCCTTCCTTTTACGCCCAACTTTAGCAACTGAGAGTAGAGATCTGTAAAACCATCGACAGTGAATAAGGAACAGCAGTGTAGTTTCCAACGTCACTCTATACTTGGCAGTTGTTTGCTAAACACTAGTAAGTGCTAACAGCAGCACTGATGGTTAACACTTCAGTTAAGCTTCCTTTTGCTCTATAAATGGAAGATGGCAGTAACTTAATGCTAATGGATGTCAACGCAATTATCGTTGGGAGGCCAGCGCCACTGCTGCCAATGCTGTCTGTGTAAGGGCCGTAGCTTCTCATGCATATCACCATCAGCTCTCCTCCCACAGTGGCTCATTAAATATGTACACCAAGTGGGGAATCTGCAAGGACTTGCAGGGGTCACTTCATTCCCCCCCCCCCGTATCCCCTTCCCCACAATATTTCCTCTCTCTCTCCTCTTTACAGGACTCCATAACTGCTTCTTTCCCTGCTTCCTTCTCTCCATTCACCCATCAGCCCTTCTTTTATCTCCCACCCAGTTTACAGCTTTATTTATTATTTGTTTACATCATTTACACCCTACCTTTCTCCTCAATGGGGACCCAAAGCAGCTTATGTCATTCTCCACTCCTCCATTTTATCTTCACAGCAACCCTGTGGGGTAGATTAGGCTGAGAGAGAATGACTGGCCCAAGGTCACCCAGCGAGCTTCCACAGAGAGGGGGGACACATACGTGGGTCTCCCAGATCCTAGTCTGACTCTCTAACCAAGTTACTTGGTTTTCCATCAGTCCTGAACTCGGGGAGGCTTTCTCCTTCAAACCACTACCCACCCCAAAGATCATCAACACTGATTGTGTAGGCCTTGTGTGGGATACTAAGGTGAGCTTGGCTGTCTGTTTGGTGTACCAGCAAACAGCCTACTGAGCCTTTTGGAGACCCTAGCCGGCTGAGCCTTGGCTGGGAGGGCGGGATAAAAGTCTAAATAAATATTAGTTCTTGGGGATTTCAACATCCATGCTGACGCGGCTGCGGCTTCCACTCAGGCTTTAGACCTGGTGTGTCTTCCATGGTGGCATTAGGGCTCACCCAATTTGTATCAGGTCCCATCCATCAAGCTGGCCACATGTAGAATTTGATCTTTGGGATGGGGATAGATGTGGATCTGACTTCAACGGACGAAGTGCCATGGTCAGACCATTGGTTTTAAAGGCCCGGCTGGGTGTGCCTCCCCCCCCCCCCCAATATCTAGGTGGCAAGCGAATTTATGCTCACCTGTGGAGACTAATGGATCCAATTGGATTCCAGAATGTTCTGCAGGATCTGATGCCTTCCGGTGCCTCATTAGATGAGCTGGTAAAGGACTGGATTTCCCATCTCTCTGAAGTCATCAATGAGGTAGCCCCCCGACGTCCTCTGCGCTCTTGTGGTAAATCATCCCCTGGTATGCCACCGAGCTCAGGGGGATGAAATGAGAACTCAGTTTGGCAGCGGATACGTGATGAGGCTACAAGAGCATCTTATAGGACATTTATGCGATCTGATGAGGTGGCAGTGAAGGCAGCCTCCATTGCATCCGCAAGCTCGTGTCCAGCACAACTGTTTAGGGTGATTCGGTCTTTGACTTCCCTCACAAAGGGGAACCAACATAGTAATAATTTGGCTATTAGCTGTGAGGCATTCATGAGTTTCTTTGTGGATAAAGTCTTGTCGCTCTGCTGCGACCTACCAGCCAATGTTGATACAGTATATTTATTTAGTTCAATTTGTATCCTACCCTCCCTGCCGAGGCAGGCTCAGGGCAGCTGACAGTGAAAATTAAAATGCATTAAAACACCAATGCATTAACACAATGCAAAAACATATAACTATATACATATGTGAACTGGAGGCCTGTTGGCCGTCTTTGGATTCTGCTTTCGACACCTGCAGCCTACTCTCCCCTGCTGATGTTGACAGGATGCTGAGTGCTGTTAGACCATCCATGTGCCTCCTTGACCCGTGTCCCTCCTGGCCGGCAAAGGCTGGGGACGAGAGGATATGGGGCCCGTTGATGGATATTGTCAACTTATCCCAGGAAACAGGTTTATCCAGAGGGCCTCAGGGATACAGGGGTTTATCCAGAGGACTGTGGTTGTACCGCTCTTGAAAAAACCAACTCTGTGTCCTTCTGATCCTTCCAATTACCGCCCAGTTTCGAATTTATCATTTTTGAGTAAGGTGATTGAGAGGGCGGTGGCTGAACAACTCCAGGATTACCTGGATGAGACATCGGCATTGGACCCATTCCAGTCCAGCTTGCACCCTGGATCATGGGATGGAAATGGCATTGTTTGCCCTGATGGACAATCTCCAAAGACAGCTGGATCAGGGTGGGTCAGCCTTACTACTACTATTAGCTCTCACAGCAGCATTTGACAGTTGATTATGATCTTCTGACCCACCACCTCACCAGCGTAGGAGTTTGGGCGTGGGCCCTTCAATGGCTTACCTCATTTCTCCATAGCTGGGGACAAAGGGTGGCGCTGAGAGAGAATGTGTCCTCCAGACACCCCCTATTATATGGGGTCCCTCAGCGGGCGATTCTCTCCCCAATGTTGTTTAACACCTATGTGCGCCCCCTTGCCCAGCTGGTTTAGAGTTTTGGGCCTGGTTGTCACTAGTATGCTGAGGACATCCAGCTATATCTGTTATTGGATGGCCACCTGGATGCCGCCCCACATAATCTGGCCGTTGGTTTGGAGGCTGTGGTTGGGGGGTTGAAACCGAGTAGGCTGAAATTGGATCCAACAAAGACAAAGGTTCTGTGGGTGGAGGGGGGCTTCAAGACTGGGCCACAGATTACCAGCTTTTGATGGAGTGCCACCAACAGTGACAGAATCCGCCAGGAGCCTGGGAGCGATTTTGGATCCCTCCTTAAGTATGGAGGCCCGGGTTGCTCAGATTGCCAAGCTAGCATTTTTCTATCTACGCCAAGCTCAGCAACAGGCCCCTTTCCTGTCGTGCCCTGATCTGGCCACAGTAACCTCTGCAACAGTCACCTCTAGATTAGACTATTGTAACTCGCTCTATACTGGCCTGCCCTTGATTTTGACCCAGAAGCTCCAACTGCTCCAGAATGCGGCAGTGCGAGTCCTGACGGAAACATCACAGACAGCACATATACATCCAGCACTGCGCCAGCTACACTGGCTTCCAAGGGAATACCAAATCAAGTTAAAAGTTTTGGCATTGACCTATAAGGCCTTGAGTGGTCAGGGACCTACGTAACTACAAGTCCATCTCCTCCGTTATGTCCCCAGGAGAGCCTTGCGCTCCTTAGATAGCAATCTACTGGTGATCCCTGGCCCTAAAGATATCTGGCTGTCCTTTTTGATCCTGGCCCCAACCTGGTGGAACACTCTGCCAAATTTCATCAGGGCCCTGTGGGATATGATAGAACTCCGCAGGGACTGCAGGGCAGAGATGTTCCGCCAGGCTTTTGGTGGAGCACAGTGACGGTTCTATCCTGGCTGACCCCCTTCCCGTTCTCTCCTCCCCCCTGACCATGATGTAGCCAGCAACGGGAATTGGAATGAGGACTGGTTATTCACCATCGGATTGTCTTTAATGTTGTACTAATGTTTTAACTGATTTTATCTTGTTTTATCTGTGGTTGTACATTGCTCAGAGCCCTGCAGAAGCAGGGGTGGGGCAATAATAATAATAATAATAATAATAATAGCCACTACACTTCACTGGCTCTCAGTTTTCCCTCCTTCCATCCCCCTAGCAGCCGCTCCCTGGAAAAAGACTGGTCAAGTTCCAAAGGTTGTGTGGGAGCCAGTTCTCAGGTGAGCTGCCTGGTGGCCACTGCCAGGCCTGCCCAACTTTGTTCGTTTATTTATTACTTAGATTTCTATCCCACCTTGCTGGACAAGTTGGCTCAAGGCGGCATGCAGACATTAAAATAAGATAAAACAATAAATACAGTAAAATTACCTAAACTGCATACAGTGCAAATAAGAACAATACAAATGCAAATGCAAATAATGGCAGCATTCAGTAAATAGTCCAATGATGGTATATCCAGCGGTATATCATTCGGACCATAGGTGTACCAGTGACTCAATTAATCGATGGTGGCTCCTAATCGAAAACCTGGTGGAAGAGCTCCATTTTACAGGCCCTGCGGAACTGTAAAAGGTCCCACAGGGCCCTGATGTCCTCCGGGAGCTCATTCCACCAGTATGGGGACACCACCAAAAAGGGTGTCTAGTAATAGCCAATCTGGCATCTTTTGGGCTGGGGAGAGTCAGGCAATTTTGTGACCCTAACCTCAGTGCTCTCTGGGGCGCATATGGGGAAAGGTGATCCCTCAGGTAGGCAGGTCCCTGACCATATAGGGCTTTAAAGGTCAAGACCAGCACCTTGAAATGGATCCGGTAAGCTATTGGCAGCCAGTGCAGTGCCTTCAGCGCAGGCTGGATGTGGTCCCGTATAGAGAGACCCATCAACAGCCTGCCTGCCGCATTTTGCACTAGCTGCAGCTTCCGGATCTGAGACAAGGGCAGCCCCATGTAGAGCGCGTTGCAGTTGTGTGGAGGTTGCCACTAGCCAAGTTGTGTGGCATCAAATTATCTGATAGCCACAGCCATTGCTGCACCTGGGTGAGTTGCACAAATGGCATGGTAGCAAGTTGGCCATGGTTGCTGCTTGGCCTGACCCCAATGAGTACTCCCTCCAGGGCAGAAGGGAGGGGAAAGGGAAGGACTGGGAGACCAAAAGGGAGGGGGAGGAGGGCCCTCCCACTGCCTTTTACTGACAGAAACAAAGGTTTGAACACTGGCAACACTGTTGTGGTTACCTAGCAATCACCACAACGGCTACTAAAATTGGGCATTCATTTCTTAAAGCTACAAGCCCTGCCTCTATTATTGGGGGTTATTAACCCACAATGTTTTTTTTCCAGATTTTTCTACAAACCTAGTACTTTTCTCAGGTTTGTAGAAAGGTCATGGATCCAGTCTCCAGACTTGAGTACCCACAGATGGTGCCATCTGGAGAATATTGGCAGTGGTTCCCAAGCCACTGGCCAAAGCACACAAGCCTAGAGTGTACCATGAAAAACAAAGCCACCTTTATTCATTTATATGTATTTAAAACATTTGTATGCCAACGTTCAACCCAGCTTATAGTCCCTAAAGTGGCAAACAATCAAAACATTAAAATAGCATTTAAAATACATATAAATATATATAAAATATCTAAAATAATTAAATAACCCATATAAAGACACAGACAGGGGAGAGGGACAATGAGAGGTAGTGAAGAAATTAGGGTTGCCAGCTCCCAGGTCCGGGTTGGGTTTCCCCCACCACTGGGGGTTTTAATCCGCCCCCAGCCAGCTGGCCAATGGGGAAGCCCCACCCTCAAGCCCTGCTCCCAAGAGCGACCACCTGCCTGGCCACCCCTCTCCCTTCCCCCCTGTCCAATTTAAAGGGCTTCAGCTGATGGGTGGAAATCACATGGCCCACCAACCAGCTGGAGGGCCCCTTAAATCTAGTAGGATGGAGGGAGAGGGGCAGTTGTGGGCCGCACACTGGGCTCACAAAAAGACCTTTTAAAGGGTCTTTTTGTGCGGAGGGGCTGAGGGAAGTCAGCCCCACATGCCATGGCCTCACCCCGCTTGGAAGGTCTTTTTGCAAGCCAAGTGTGTAGCCGATGACCGCTCCTCTCCCTCCCTCCTGCTTGTCTTAAAGGGCCCTCCCTCCAGCTGGTCGTGGGCCACATGGTCCCTGCCCATCAGTGAAGCCCTTGAAATCGGGTAGGAGGGGTGGGAGAGGGGTGGCTGGTAACTCTTGGGGAGGGGATTTGTAGTGGGGCTTGGGGGTGTCCCCATCCACCCCAGAACGCCTCCCAAATCCCCCCACCAGAGCAATGAGGGGACCTGACGACCCTAGAAGAAATGACAATCAAAATATAACAAGCTTTACTCACTAGCAAAAGACAATGATTGAGGGAGACAGATGAATCTCCCTGGGGTGAAGGTTCAGGAGTTTGGACACCACAACCAAGAAGTCCCTTTCTCAGGTTGACACCTGTCTAGCCTCAGATGGTGGAGGCACCTGAAGCAGGGCTTCTTAAGTTGACTGGAGTGGATGGATAGATTCACAGGGAAGTAGGTAGTCCTTAAGATAATGTGGATCCAAGCCACATAGCGCTTTAAAAGTCAATAACTGAATTTCTTTAAAATATTTATTAGCTGACTTTCAACCTTGCAGAACCCGAGGCAGCTTACACTTGGGCCCAGAAGCAAACTGGGAGCCACTGCAGGTAGAATGAGACTGAATTGATATGGTCTCTACAAACCACTCCAGTCAACCTTGTTCGATATCACTCTATCCTTTCAGTTGGGAAGGTCACATTCCACACTGATCACTCCTCTCCCCCCCATTCAACAGGAAAGAGGTAAAGGTAGACCAAGGTTCCACCCATCATCAGGCCCTTCTCCTCTCAGACTATAGCAGCAGCCCACTCTACAGGAGAGACAACGCTTCTTCCGCTGGCCTGTTTTCATTTATTTGTATTTGCTGGCCACCTTGAGTTTGCTTTTGAAAAGAAGGGATATAAATGTTAAGAGTATAAATTAAAAGAACTAGCAATGACATCATCCCAGGGAAGGGAGGAAGGGTACACAGGGATTTCATGATCAAGCCCACCTTGCAGCTTGCACGTCCAGGGAACTTTCAGAAGCGTCACCCAGAAAATAGTCTCTTCCCCAACTCTCTGAGCAAAGGGCAAGACGGGGCGACAAGAAGCAACATTAACCGGCCTATTCTACAGGTACAAGAATAAGACGCCTGTCCATTGTCCTGACAGCTGATTGAGAATGCATACATGTATAGGGTTGCCAACCTCCAGGTGGGGCCTGGGGATCCCCTGCTTTTAAAACTGAACTCCAGCTGACAGAGATCAGTTCCCCTGGAGAAAATGGCTGCTTTGAAGGGTGGCCTCTATGGTATTGTACCATGCTGAGGCCCCTCCCCTCCCCAAACCCCGCCCTCTCCCGGCTCCACCCCCAAAGTCCCCAGGTATTTTCCAACCCAGACTTGGCAACCCTACACATGTATCAGTGTGAGAGGAAAAGTTAAGTGGGTTTCCAATTTTAATCCAGAAAAAAAAGTTTTTCAGATATTTGGGAAACTTGCACAGGATGGGAAGACAGGAATAGCCATGCTGGATCGGACCAGTGCTCAGTCTAGTCTTGCAAGACATCCTGTTTCACACAGTGGCCAACCAGTTGCCTTTGAGTGCCAACAAACAGGGCATAGATGCCGAGGCCTTCCCCTGATGTTGTCTCCTAACACTGATATTCAGAGAATTGTTGCCTCTGTATACGGAGGTTCCTTCTACTTACTATGGCTATTAGCCACTGGTAGACATAACCTGGGGCTGCAGTGGTTCAGTGGGGCTGCAGTGAGCTCCTGTCTCCTGCCAACCCAGCAGTTTGAAAGCAAGAAATTGCAAGTAGGTAAATAGGTACCGCTTCAGTGGGAAGGTAACAGCGTTCTGTGCAGCTCAGTGTCTAGTCATGCCAGCCACATGACCACGGAAACGTTTTTGGACAGCGCTGGCTCTTCGGCTTGGAAACGGAGATAAGCACCGCCCCCTAGAGTCGGATTCGACTGGCTTTCGAGCAAGGGAAACCTTTACCTTTACCTTTTAAGACATAACCTACATGAATCAGTCAAACCCCCTTTCCCTTTTAACCCCACACTCATGGCCATCGCTACATCCATGGTCAGTGAATTCCACAATTCAATTACTTGTTGAGTAAAAAAAAAATTACTTTCACCTGTCCTGAACCTCCTGCCCATCCAGAGCCCCAGACTCTTCAGCCTTTCCTCATAGGATGTGGGGCAAAAGTGACTTACCCTGAATGACCCATTGTTTGGAAGGCTGTGGGGCCATATAGTAAGGCTCACAATCCTTAATTACTGTTGAGAAGAAGCAGTCTTAATTTAACAATGTTTAACCATATTTCTTTTTTACTTTACTGCTGGTTAATGACAAAAGAATCAGTTTTTGTAGGGAGTTGAGCAGAGTCTCTGTCACAGGAACTTCCTTTCAGTCTCAGTTCTGTCGTTCGATTTCTCCTCTTGTTTCTTATGCCTTGTCCATCCACTTCTCTGTATCCTACCTCTTCCCTTGGGTCAGGGGTGGGCAACTGTTTTGGCTCGGGGGCTGCTTTGTGGGAGCGGAGGTGAGTGGAGGGCTGCACCTTTTAAAATGATTGCATTCATTACTTAACTTTGCATTTCAGAAAGGTATAAATTGTATCATAAAAATCCATAAATATAAATTAAATTAAATAGTGGTAGTTTTATTCAATTTACCATATTTTTTGCTCCATAAGACTCACTTTTTCTCCCAAAAAAAGTGGGGGGGAAAGTGTGTGTGTCTTAAACCCCCCCTCACCTTTCCCAAGCCACGGCACCGAGCGGAGCTAGGTGCGTCTTATGGTCAGGTGCGTCTTATGGAGCGAAAAATACAGTATTTATTGTACTAATTTCATATCATCTATAGCTGCAAGTACATTTAATTTTAGAATCAGTTTAATGAGACAAATGTACCCTATCACACTTTTCTACAATTATTTTGAAATCAGGAGTGAGATTGCTTGTTGAGATTCTCATCACAGCCTGCAAGTTAATGTCTGTCAAAGAGCATCTATATTTACTCTTGTTAATCTTCATGTCTTGGCGGACCGCAAAAAACTCTGTGGCGCCCCGCATGTGGCCCGCGGGCCGCCATCTGCCCACCCCTGCCTTAGATGTATCTGCAGCTTCCTCCTTCACTCCAACTGCCACCATCTGACCTTTTCTCCCTTGTTTCTTCCCAACATTCACTGGCCCTCCCTGCATCCTACAGTGTTGTAGGAACGGACATACCTTATTTCTCCTACACATCCTCATGTGTTCTGTTCAAAATGTGCCCTTCCTCAAGAAAACCAGAGAATTCATATCTTGCTATACCACTTGTTGTATAAAGGATCCCTTGAATTTTGTACCCTACCTCACTCCCTTCCTGAGTCAATCTCTGGCTAGGGGTGTGTGTGAAGGGAGGAGCACAGAATACTGGGAAGAAGAAACAGAGGTAAAGTCAATAGGCGATAACTCAAAAAGCTGAACAGAGACCCAAGGTAGGAGAAAGGACACAAGGAAAAGAAAGCAGATGAAACAAAGAAAGATGAAAAGAAAGCAGATAAAAAGAAGAGGGAACATATACAAGAAGCAACTTAGCTGCTTTTAACAGTGCAATCCTAAACAGAGTTAAATACTTCTAAGCCTTTTGACTTCAACAGACTTAGAAGGGGGTAACACTGTTTAGGATTACACTGACAGCAGCTTCTTTTTAACCAGCTGTGGAACCTGACACCACTGTGGGAGCATGTGAGGTTGTCCCAAAAGATGCAGTCTGCAACAGGTCTTCTTAACCAGAAAGTCCTTTATTTGCAAAGAGGTTCTTATTGGAATGGTTACACTTTTCCTGTTAGTAATGACTTTATTGTAAACAAACAGTTAGTATTGTACTAAGCAATTGTAATCCCCCTCATTACATCTACACCAATCATAGAGCGTCAATAGTGACTCCAGCCCCCTAAACAGGTTTCTCACAGAAATGGTGACTAGTATTTTATTATGCTTTTTGTTCCCAAGTAACTTCTACTACATGTTTTCGACGGCAGCTGCAAAGGATCAAAACATTAGGAGGAATCATCCCAGATCTTGAGCCAGCTGGGACAAGCTGAGAGTGAAGCACATTGGGGAGGATTCATCCCAGACCTTGAGCAAACAGGGAGCAAGCTGGGAGCGAAGCATGTTAGGGAGGATTCATCCCAGACCTTGAGCAAGCTGGGAGCGAAGCACATTAGGGAGGATTCATCCCAGACCTTGAGCAAGCTGGGAGCGAAGCAAGCAGCAGCGGGGTATGATAAGAACGCCAGACAGCTAAACAGCACATGAAGGCATTCCTACGAGTGGGGTCCCCAGTTGAGTCCCAACCCCTGCCCGGGAAATGGCAGCGTAGCTGACATAGCATTGCAACAGCACTCAGCCATAATGTTGGGATATGTACAGTGCATCGGAAATAAGTAAAGAATGCTTGAAATCTGCTTTATACTCGTTCATTTCCCCAGCCACCTGACCTGGATAGCCAGGCTAGCCCAGTCTTGTCAGATCTTGGAAGCTAAGCACAGTTGGCCTTGGCTAGTATTTGGAAGGGTGGCCTCCAAGGAATACCAGAGTCGTGACACCGAGGCAGGTAACGCCAAACCACCTCTGAAATGTCTCTTGCCTTAAAAAAACAAGTCTAGCTTGCCACCTAGTGGGGCATAATGCTAAAAGAGCTAGAACTTCTGGCTACCAGACAGTCTTAGGATCTCCAGGCTACATACATCGCCATACAATTATTATTATTATCTCTCTAGCCACAACACCTGTCCAATGAACACTGCAAAGCAGCAAGTGGTTCTTTTCTGCCTTCCTTTCACTCTGGAGGGATGAGAGACAAACAATATTCACCCATCTTCCTACGAGGGCCATTGACAAGCAGGCTGTGGTTGAGGAAGAAAGAAAGCTAGCTCTTTCTCCCCTGAGAGTGGCAATTTATCTCAGTTGCTATACAAGTGTACCTAGACTCAAATGGACTAAGAAATTTCTAATACTCAGTGGCTAAATTACAACAGAAAGACCCCAAATACACATCCAGCCCAGTCTGTTCCTCTGTCATGGCCCTGGATTCAATGCAGAGTCCAATTTCAAAATATATATATATTTGCAGTGAACAGTTTTGGGACACGTGGTAATTGCTACATCCGAAAGATACATTTTTCCTCTACAAGGCAGGTAACTGCACGGAGGAATTATGTTGGGGGGAGGGAAATTTGGGAATCAGACAGTGCTCTAGTTCAAACCCCCTCCTGCAACAGGATACCCCACAGACAAAAAATTCCCTAGATATACCTGTCTTGTCTTTCTTTGCCTGCCTTCAAGAAAGGAGACTTTGCAGTCCACATAGTTTCCATCCTCTAAAGTAGCTCACAAGAAAACAAAAAACTTATTAATTTCAAGCAATCACTCAATAAAAAATGTACAGTTGGAACACATCCTTAGAATAAAGCTTTCCTTGTATTTAAGAATCCAGGTTCTGGTGCTATGGAGTCGGCTGAGGTGGGGGGCGTCCGTCCCCGCGGGCCCCCCTGCTTTGGTTCCCAACCTGCTGAAAGGGCCCATCTGTTTCCACCTTGTGGCCCCAACAGATTTATATTGCTGCTACCAATTTTATAGTTTATTGTTCTTATGATTTTAATGTGATTTTATTTATTTATTTATTTTCTAATTTATATCCCGCCCTACCTCACAAAAGCAGGCTCAGGGTGGCTTACACAGAATAAAATACATATTAAAACAATCAAAATCATCATAAACATTAAAACAAAACAGTATTAAATATTGAGGTGCTAGCGATGTTTTTCTAGGAGCCAGTTTGGTGTAGTGGTTAAGTGCGTGGACTCTAATCTGGGAGAACCGGGTTTGATTCTGCCCTCCTCCACTTGCACCTGCTGGATGACCTTGGGCAAGCCATAGCTGTGTACCAGCTGTTCTCTCATGGACAGTTGTCTCAGAGCTCTCTCAGCCTCACCTACCTCACAGGGTGTCGGTTGTGGGGAGGGGAAGGGAAAGGAGTTTGTAAGCTGCTCTGAGACTCCCTTGGGTAGTGAAGGACAGGGTATAAATCCAATCTCTTCCTCTTCTTCATCCTCTTCTTCTTCTAATGTCATAACAGTGGCATTACCGCATGAGTACATTCCATATGTTGTTTGTTTCCAGCTTATTGATCTTACTCAGATATTCTCGGTGCACACAGGCTGTCAATAGCTAACCAGGAGCCAGGCTCTACAAGTTGTTACAGTTGTTACTAGTGATGGTGGTGGCTCCTAAGTAAAATCCTGGTGGAAGAGCTCCATCTTGCAGGCCCTGCAGAACTGTAATAGGTCCCCCGGGGCCCTAGTCTCTTCCGGGAGCTCATTCCACCAGTACGGAGCCGCCACCGAGAAAGTCCTGGCCCTAGTTACAGCCAGCCTGGCGTCCTTGAGACCTGGGAGAGCCAACTGATTTTGATACCCTGACCGTAGTGCTCTCTGGGGTATATATGGGGAAAGGCAGTCCCTCAGGTAAGTCGGACCTGTAATGAGGCTTTGACTCAATTTGTTGTGATCCGTCCTGAGCCTGTTTGGGGAGGGTGGAATAAAAATCCCAAAATAAATAAATAAAATAAAAATGAATGTAGGGTCGGAGAACTCCTGAGTTTGAGATGAAACCTAATAAGGGAGAAAGGCCTTGTATCCTGTCTCTTACTCATACGAGCCGCCATTCTCATTCTCCCAGGGCTAATTCTCCTTTCCCTCAGCAAACTGTCCCTGTGTTCGGGGAGAGGATAAGGAAGACATGTATGACAACAGCGGCTGTGGCCCAGGAAACAGATCTGAGGTCATGACGATAGAAAAAGCATTAATGAGACCTAAGCAAACAGTGTTATCTGGAGTTCCAGCTGCAGCATAAGGTATAAATACGTGGTGCGTACTCCAAACAAACCCTCCACTGCTTTTGTGGCATGTGTGCACTCATCTGTAAACACTGAGGGAAGAAAGAAGCAAAGTGATATTTAAATAAAGAGGGAGGGAGGAAGTTTCTGCAAATTGGGATTTGAAGGCGACTGCTGCAGCAAGGGCAAAAAACAAGCAGGAGGGCAAGGGAACACCCCACATCAGTGTTCCTTTCAGATGGCAATGAAGAAGATGCGTTTAATTGGGGAATATATTTAAAAGGCAGATGAAAGCTTTGGCGTGATACAACCCTTTTAGATAGTCTAATGTAAAACAAACAAACAACAACAAAAAGCCAGTGCACATCAATTCTTGCCTTTTCCCCACCTTATAGTTTAATATGATTCAGAGGATTGCTTCCAGTATTGTAAATCTTAAGTTATTATTTACTGTTATATAGCACCAGCATTACAGACAACATTCCACAGAATGACCTAAATAATAAAAACAAGTCTGTGTCCTGAGGAGCATACAATCTAAGTGTTGACAGTAGGGAAGGCCAAGGGGAGGAAAGGGTAATAGTGAGAGAATGGAAGCAGCAACAAAGCCAGATGAGAGATTTTAAAAACCTCCCCAAAGCATTAAATAAATGAACTTAAAGAACTCCTTAATTAAAGACAGTCTCCAAGCAAAGTCCATGCAGCTGATGGAGGTTTTGCAGGGACCACAGCAAAAGGAGGTTTTGTAGGAATGGATGGGGTCTCAGCAGGAGGAGGTCTTTAGCCAGCACAGGAAATCAACTAAAGGCTGACTTGGAAGTCCAACTGCAGAGTACCCAGTTGGGGGCAGCTGAGGAGATCCAGGAGCTGAATGAGAAGCTGATGGGCTTGGATGGTGAAGTTATGCAGTTGGTAGCTAGGAAGCAAGAGTTTGTTTATCCAGGAGCCAGTCAGCAGAAGTGGAAATAGAACACTGGAGAAAGAACATCACATGGTTAAAGAGATTTGAAGAAGAGCTAGCTGCAGCCTGTAACCATGGAAGAAGAGCTTCTCTCAGAAAAGTGTAGGAGGAAAAGCAGGAAGAAGATCAGCCACAGCCTGGTGATATGGGTGAGGAAAACTCAAGACTTCTTTATCCCATATGTACCTCAGAAAGGCCTTAATGATGGGGACCAGGCTCTTCCAGGGGGAGCCATCCACAAGCCTGTAAATTGTGTGGGCAACAGAGACTGGGGGATCAATCTGTCTCAGAATGAAATCTGCCCTGCTTAAATGATGGGGATGATGGACAGACAGAGGCTTGAGTTGAGCAGCTTTGATCTTGCACGATATACCTCGATAAAGAACTATGGCAAGATGGAGAGGTTAAACCTAGGCTTGAATCCTAACTCTGCCATGGAAGCTTGCTGGAAACTCTTCCTTGGCCTAACCTACTTCTTACAACCTCCTTACCCTCTACCTATATGTGACTTCTGTTTCAGTGTATCTGAAGAAGCGTGCATGCACACGAAAGCTTAAACCCAGAATAAAACTCTGGTGGTCTTAAAGGTGCCACTGGACTCAAACTTTGTTCTACCTCACAGGGTTATTTTTAGGATAAAATGAAGGTGGGGGAAATTATGGTGAAAGCCACTTTGGGCTCCCATGGGGGGGGAAGTGGGGCATGAATGAAGTAAATAAATAAGACTTAGCTTTGAAGTTTGGACTGAAGCCAGTTGGACTAGCCAGAGAACCAGTTCAGGAGACCCAAGGGGGAAAAAACCAGTGAATCTTTCCATAACTTGCCACACAGAACAATGAGAAGTCCCGGTTATCAAAAAACTTATGCTTTAAAGTGGGAATGCATTTGAAATTAAGTGCTTTGAGATAACTCCATTATAGCAAAGAGAGCTGAAGAGCTTTGAAGGAACTAGAATCAAGTGGTTTTACAAAAAGCTGGGATTGCTAAGGCTTTAGTTTTGTTCTGACTTATGTGCTTGTATTTGGGCTGGAAAAATGTTGCTTGATATCTTAAATGAGCTGCAAATGTAAAAACAGTAAAATTCCTAAAGTTAAACAGCATATACCTTTCTGGATTTCAGTCTTTTTCATTACCCAGTGTAACATAGTATGCTCTGTGGAGCAACCAGCCTGCCATGTGCTCCCAGCTAATGGCGCCCGCCGCATGGCCAGAGCACATGGTCAGGCAGAGAGGGGAGCTTGAATCTGGAGGAACAATAGACATCCGGATTCTAAGCCTCCACCAATGTGGGACCTAGGTTCTCCCTGGGGAGCCAATGTGGTCAAAGGCTCCTCCAGGGAACCTATGACAAACATGCGCATATGTTAAGCCCCTATCGGGTCTTTTGGGTGCGGCTGGAGGTGTGGCTCCAGCCAGCATATAATGAGAGCCCTGGAGCCCTGTAAGCATGCTTGATCTGACCATCTACTGGACATGCTGAATCACTAAATAAAGGCTTCATGATTTCACCGTTCCTGGTCTCCCGAGAGTCCAGTACTTTTCACTGGCAACGACGATGGGATCCTGATGAGCGACTCCTCGGCCGACACCAACACCGCATTGAGCCCAGACCAGATCCGTCAGCCACTTGCACCGCTCGGCTCCAGCGCCACTGCACCGCCATCGGCTCCCGAGGATCTCGCTCGATGCACTGCTGCATATCCCAGAATGGCCGCCGCTCTGGGAACCAACCACCCATTCGATCCAGCCTGCCCCAAAGACTGGGAAGCATGGACGGACCAGCTCACATCCTACTTTGACGCACAGGACATCACAGATGCCGGGAAGAAGAAGTCCTGGCTCACGGCCTCCTGTGGGGTAAAGATGCTGAAGTTACTCCACAGCCTGCTTTCCCCTCGTACCCCGGCGGAGGCCACGTACGATGACATCATGGCACTCCGAAGGAACCACTTCTCGCCAAGACCCTCCAAGAACACGCAGCGGGTGAAGTTCTTCCGCCGGCTGCAGCAGAAGGGTGAGTCTGCCTCCAATTACCGGGCGGACCTCTGACATCTCCTGGTGGGGTGCGAGTTCGTGGCCATAGAGGACACACTATACTCCGCGTTCCTGTGTGAGGTCCGTGACCCCAAGCTTCAAAAGAAGCTGATGGCTGACTCCACCGCCACCCTGGACAAGATGCTAAACATGGCTTGCACCTTTGAGGTCTCTCAGCAGCAGAAGCTAGGCACATCCACGGCTGCCCACCAGACCGGGGTTGCTGCAGACTCTGACGTATCCAAGGATGACGAGACACTCCAGGTACAGCGCCGGCATCCGGGACAGGGGTCCCGCAACTCAGGTGAGAAGGCTTCCCGCTCAGCGACGCCACACTCCAAACATTCCACGTGCGCTAGCTGTGGTGAACAGCATGACCGCCGGACCTGCTGTTTCCAGGAAGCAGAGTGCCAGTCATGCAGCAAGAAGGGCCACATCGCCCGGGCCTGCCGCACCCGCACACCAGGAGTCCACTGAACTCCTCCAGACAGCAGCAACCTGCCACAACTACAAGACACAGCAGGTAATGAACTTGCCCCTGACACCCCCAACAAAATTAAGGTCTCAGTTTTGATCAAGGGGACCCCCTGCCAGATGGAAGTAGACGGAGGGGACCCCCTGCCAGATGGAGGTCGTCCTACTCCATAATCTCGGAGTCCACCCTCCACAGGCTCTGCCCCAGGGGGGGCCGACTTCAGAAAGTCCAGGGCCTAACCCTGTGGGACTTTCAGAAGAACCCGATACCGATAAGGGGGTTGGGCAAGTTCCGGGTCCAATTTAAGAACTTTACAGGACACTTGGGCCTCCTGGTGGTGGCGGGCAACCTCACAAGCCTGCTGGGACTCTCCTGGTTCCAGCCCCTAGGGCTGGGCGTCACCAGGGTACACAGCCTGTGGCCCACAAATTCTACTGACATCTGTGAGGAATTCCCAGCGGTTTTCGACGGGGCACTGGGCTCCAAAAGGGGGCCACCCGTCACCCTGGACTTTGACCCCGCGGTCCGGCCCATGCGCATACCAGTCCGCCATCCACTGCTTGCAGTGCGGCCCAAGATCGAGCGGGAGCTCGATAAGCTGGTCACCCAGGGAGTACTAGAACCAGTGTCCCATGCCTGATGGGAGACCCCAATTGTGATGCCAATGAAGGCAAACGGGAACATCCACATCTGTGCGGACTATAAGTGCACCATCAATATGGCACTTCAGGCCCACACCTACCCAGACCCGGTCATCAGCCACGTGTTGGCCTCCCTGGCCGAGGCACGAGTGTTTGGGAAACTAGACCTGGCCCAGGCCTACCAGCAGCTGCCGGTCAAAGATGCCACAGCAGAAGCACAGACCATTGTGACACACAAGGGGGCATTTAAGGTAAAGCGCCTCCAGTTCGGGGTCAGCGTAGCCCCCGATATCTTCCTAGAGTTAATGGACCATTTGTTAAAAGGTCTCCCAGGTATGCAGTCCTTTTTCAACGATGTCCTGATCGTGGCTCCGGACGTCAAGACCTTCTCGGCCCACCTACACTCCGTCCTCCAGCGATTCCAGGACGCCGGCCTGAAGGTGAAACGCGAGAAGTGCCTCCTCGGGGTGCCTTCGGTGGACTTCCTCGGCTTCAAGGTGGACGCCCATGGAATTCACCCCACTAAGGACAAGGTAAAGGCCATCTTTGATGTCCTGGCCCCCAAGTCCAAGGTTGAGCTGAGGCGGGGCGTCTACACCGGAATTGGCAGACGCCTGCCGAGAGTTCTCCATTTGTCCCTCGCTACTTCTCCCCTAAAACTAAGCGTGAATAGACAACAAATGAGGGGAAAACGAGGCACTACTAAAGCTAAAGACGCTGCGCATTCCAACCCTCCGTTGGAAAACTTTTTTTCAGCAGAATCGGCTCCTGACTTAAAGTCTTCAAGGCCACGAAGTAACTCTAAGATGGCCAGTAAGCCTAACACTCTGGACTCTTTTGATGAGGAAGAAGCTCTTACAAAGCAAGACATTAAGGAGATTCTGGTGGCTTTTAAGAAAGAAATGCTTTCTGATATTGGTGAAATGATTAAGCCATTAAACGACCAACTTAAAGAGCTGCATTCAGAAATGACAAAAATTTCTAATGCTGCAGAAATGGCACTGGAAACTTCTATTGCTAACCAAGAAGACATCCGGAAATTACAAACTAATAAAATGTGGGCAAGAGAAAAGTTACTCATGCTGGAACAGAAGCTCCGGGAACGCTTTTTGAAGTTTCGTGGCTTTCCTGAGCAAGCTGAGGGGAAAACTGAGGTGTCGTCTTTCATTTCATCATGGCTAGCAGGCAGTCTCCAGCTGGAGGAGGGGGTGGCGCCTCTCGTGCTTCGAGCTTTTCGGATCGGCTCTCTCAATGCTGATAGACGCAGGGGCCCTCGAGACATTCTTGTTGAACTGGCTGATTTTAGAACAAGAGCTTGTATTCTCCAGCAAGCACGCACTGAGACAGGCTTTAAGTTCCAGAATGGCAATATAAGTGTTTCCCCTGATGTCTCCCCAGAGCCCTTGCAAATACGTCGCATTCTCAAGCCCATTACACAACGCTTAAACGATGCTGGCCTGCGGTACAGATGGTCTCCGGCAGGTTATCTCCTCATCCGTCACCAAGGATCCACATACCAAGCTGATGATCTGGAAACTGGCGCTCTTTTACTGAAAGCTGTAGGTCTAGAAATGGACCCATCTCTTGCTGGTGCCATGCAGAAAAAGCGGGAAAGAGATACACAACATTCACCTTCCAAATGGTCTAAGATTTTACCTCGCAGAGGCTTTCGAACTGAAGACTGAGTTGGTTCTATTATCCTAGTCATTTGTTAAACTGACTTCAATGCTTTGTTTTGTCTACCCACTAAGTGTTACGCCCAGGGGGGAAGGGGGGGGGGAACCTCAGCGTTATGGCCTCACAAACTTCTGACTGCTCTTTTGGTTTTCCTTTTTCCAATCCACAGCAGAGTTTCGGCTTTGTGGAGATTTTTTCTCCTCTCTGTGGAGTTGGCTTGGGGGTGGGTGGGAGGGGGGGGGGGAGTGGGCTTGTTTATTGAAACCGTAGCACTCTATCAAGCATTTCAAGTCTTCTTTTGTTTACCATTTGGGGTATATGCACTGCTACTTTTTTGTTGTTATGCTGAGAAATATCTATGGAACTACATGATAAGCAAAGTGGATTACTTCTGGTTTTGGTTTTTTTGATTATTGGGTTTTTTCTTTAAAAAATCCTTATTCAGCTATCTCCATAAAGCAGGAGGCAGAGCTTTACTACTTTTGATTAATGCCCTGGGACAGGATTAAGGTTCAGACCCTAAATTGTAGGGGTTTGAGGGATAAGATTAAGGCTAAACGTATTTTAACTGACTTACACAGACAGAAAATTGACATTGCATTCTTGCAGGAAACGCATGTTAAGAAAGGCTTTAAGGTGTTGGAATCGCCTTGGTACCCCCTTCAGTATTTGTCCTATGGTTTAAATCGCTCCAGGGGAGTAGCAATTCTACTGTCCAAGCAGCTACCTTTTATTAAGGAAGATCTTCGGGTTGATCCAGAAGGAAGGTATTTGTTTCTCAGGGGCACAATAGATGGGCAGGCATTTACTTTAGCTTCAATTTATGCCCCCAACCAGGGGCAGGAGAACTTTTTAGTGGAAGCTTTAACAAGCTTAACTAGATATGCTACAGTTTCAGTCATAATTGGTGGCGATTTTAATATACTTTTAGACCCTTACTGGGATAGATCTAAACCACAGGAAAGGCAAACAGAAGCCTTTTGAATGCTCTTTGAGCCAGTTGCATGCCACTATATCTCACTTAAACTTAGTTGATGTTTGGAGATACTGCCACCAGTCTGAGCGTGACTATACTTATTATTCCTCAAAGTATTCAATCTATACACGCTTAGACTATATCGTGCTATCCAGGGACCTTCTTCCTCGGGTGTCTTCCTCAGATATCGGACAGCGACTTGTTGAATGTGTTTTGAGTTCAGAACAAAATATTACAAAAACACGGAGCTGGAGCTTTAATAAATTTTTATTGCAGGATGATCAAGCTTCAAAAGAAATAGGAAACGAATTGAAACAATTCTTTCAAAATAATAAAGATTGTGGGGTTTTCCTCCAAATGGTTTGGGATGCATCTAAGGCAGTACTGAGGGGAAAATGCATTGCATTGATGTCAGCTTGTAGAAAGAAAAAGGAACAAGTGAAGATAGAATTGGTTAATAATATTGCATTGCTTGAAAAGAAACATAAGCAAATGTGCAGTCCCAAAATTTATTCAAGATTGGTGCAGTTACGAAAGCAATTAGAGTGTCTTAAGGCTACTAATATGGTGCATAAAAATATTTTGACCAAACAAAGATACTCTTTTGTGGGCCCAAAAATGTTAAAAGCCTTAGCATGGAAACTAAAAAAAAGGGCAGAGGATAAAACAATTAATGCTATTAAAGATGTAGATGGTACACTTTACACAAAGACCCCCCAAATTAAGACAGTTATGGAAAAGTTTTATACCAAGCTTTTTACAGCATCTGAAACATCAATTGATAGTATTAAGGATTATTTGGCGTCCATTACAGGCTTGAAACCACTAGCCCAAGCACATGCTGTTTTGCTAGATCATCCTATAACATCTAAGGAAGTTTTGCTAGCTATTCGTTCTTTGAAAACTAATAAAACGCCAGGCCCAGACGGTTTTAGTGCTGAATATTATAAGACATTTGCCCTTATCTTGGTACCATATATGACAGAACTTTTTAACAATGCTATGACATCTGGCTCTATCCCTGAGACATGGAAAGCAGCTACAGTGGTTCTGATCCCTAAGAAGGGAAGAGATGCCACTGATCCTAAAGCATATAGACCTATTTCCTTGCTCAATGTGGATTACAAGATTTTTATGCTAATTCTAACCTCAAGACTGAAAGAAATTATTTCTGATTATGTCAGTACAGACCAGACAGGCTTTATCCCAGGAAGGGATATAACAGACAATATTCGTAAGACTCTTAACCTAATACATTATGCTAGGACCCATTCCACCCAGGAAACAGTCTTGCTTTCAATAGATATAGAGAAAGCGTTTGATACAGTCAGTTTTAACTATATTCATTGTCTTTTGAAGCATATGGGTTTTGGGGAAGCCTTTTCTAGAGCAATAAGAGCGGTTTATACCAGCCCTAAAGCGACAGTGAGGATTAATGATACCACAACAAAAGAAATCGGCCTGTTCCGTGGTACCCGACAGGGATGCCCACTATCCCCGTTATTATTTGCCCTCATGATTGAGCCTTTGGCTATATGTTTAAGAACAACGCTTCAGACTAGTGGAATCTTTGTCAACGGAAGGAGTCATGTACTTAGCATGTTTGCCGACGACATTGTAATCTACCTTTCTGACCCAACTGAGTCGATACCCATTTTATTAGACTCTCTTTCACTTTTTGGGGAGGTTGCAGGTTTAAAAGCAAACCCTAAGAAATCGACACTCTATCCTATCACAGTGTCAGCCCATACGATTCAGAAACTTCAACAAAAATTTCATCTTCAGTGGTCTAAAACCGGATGGAATTATTTAGGAATTACAATACCTTGCAGTCTGGATAAGCTGATAAGTGTGAATCATGAGTAAATGTTTCAGACTTTATTAAATACACTATATAAATGGGATGCTAGGATTTTTTCCTGGATAGAACGCATACAAATAATCAAATCCTTTATATTACCTAAGTTTATGTATTTTTTCGAGCAATCCCTATTTTAATTCCGATGTCAAAATTTAGGAATTGGCAAAGGGCTCTAGAAGACTTTGTTTGGCATTTTAAAAAACCACGCATTAACTCACGCACTATGAAGAGACACCCTAGGTCGGGGGGATTGGCAGTCCCGGACCTTTATTATTATTATTTGGCTGCCAATTTGACCAGCTTAGTTAGACACTATCACTCTAAAGACAGGGTGGCATGGATGCAAATGGAGGAGGACTGCATAAGCACACAAACATTTCAGGAAGTGCTATGGCATCCAAGATATGCAAAAGTTTCCTTGCTAGTCAGTAATCCTTTCCTCGAAACAACACTCCATCTCTGGTACCTTAATAAAACTAAGTTGCTTTCCAGCCCATCTTTATTATGCACTTTTACGGGGCAAACATGTTTCAAACCTGCACAACAAGCAACTTCTTTTTTTAACTGGAGGGCAGCTGGAATAACTAGGCCTATAGATATTTCCTCTCAAAATAAGCGATTGTCTAAGCTTGACTTGGAACGCAAATACGATACCAAACTCCAATGGTATGAATACTTTCAAGTTAATCACTTACGTGATAAGCTCCTGTCCTCTCAAACAGGCACAGCTAAATTAACTGATTTTGAGAAACTATTAATGGAGGTAAGCTTGCCTGAGCATGGATTAATATCTAAAATATACACTATATTGCTCAAAAGCGACAGTGGGAGGTTGTCCTATCAGAAAGCTTGGAAATCGGACTTAAGCGTTAATCTATCAGAGGAGCAGTGGAATCAAATATGGAATAACACTAGACACTTATCTAGTATTCAGTCGATTCAAATGTTAGCATACAAGGTTTTAATGCGATGGTATTATACCCCAGTACACTTAGCTCATATGGTTCCTAAACTTACCCCTCTCTGCTGGAAACTTTGTGGAGGGAAGGGTACATATTTGCACTGTTGGTGGGAATGTCCATTTATTGTTTATTTTTGGAAGCAAATCTCTATAGCCATTCAGCAAATCACAGGTTTGAATATACCTCTGGACGCCAAGATCTTTTTATTAAACTGGTGGCCCCCGGAGCTTCCTCAAGGTGATATTAAAGATCTGGTTTTCTTGTTAATCACTGCTGCCAAGGGCGTAATAGCTCAGGGTTGGAAAAATAGTTCTCCCCTTTCGATGGAAAGGTGGTATTCTAGAGTTTGGTCATTCTTTACGTTAGAAAAATTCATGCTATATACTAATAAAGAGGCTATGATTTCAGATTTAGTTAATCCACTTGATAAATGGTTCCCTTTTGTAAAACAAATGGATATAAAACAAGAAATCAGCGAAAAATGGTCATTGTTTAAATGTCAAACGTTTATTAGCAGTATTTGTTAAAAAGGTTTCATTGGGTGCTACGATGTACAACTTTTCATGCTTAAATCTCTAGTTTCACTTTTTTTGTTTGTTTGTTTGTTTTTCTTTTGTTGGTATGTATCCTGTAAAATCTCAATAAAAAGTTATAAAAAAAAAAAAAGTCCCAGGCTGAGCTGCAGTCTTTCCTGGGACTCATCAACTTCTACCACGCCTTCCTTCCCCACAAGGTGGTGGTAGCCAAGCCCTTACACAGGCTCTTGGACAAAAGCGCCACCTGGACTTGGGGTCCCCGCCAGGCAGTGGCCTTCCAGGGCGTCAAGGACCTCCTAATGACCAATGCAGTCCTCGCCCACTTTGACGAAGCCCTGCCCGTCATATTGGCCTGTGACACATCTCCTTATGGGGTGGGGGCAGTTTTGGGTCACAAACTGCCGGACGGCCGGGAGGTCCCGGTCGCGTATTACTCCCAGACCCTAGCCCTGGTCAAAAGGAACTATGCTCAGATAGACAAGGAGGCGCTTGCAATCGTGGCTGGGGTCAAAAAGTTCCATACTTACTTGTACGGGCGCAAGTTCACGGTCGCCACAGACCACAAACCTCTTCTGGGCCTCCTCGCCCCGGATCACCGCATGCCACAGATGTTGTACCCCGCGAGTCCTCCGATGGTCAATCTTCCTCACGGGGAATGACTACGACTTGGTGCATCGCCCGGGGAAGTCACTCAGCCGCCTTCTGCTGCCCTCCTGAGACCCCGACCCAGCTCCAGCTTACCACATTGCTCTGCTTGAGGACCTGCTGGACCGGCCGCTTCAGGTATGGGACGTGGCCCAGCACACGGCCCGGGACCGTCAACTCTCCCGGGTCTCCAACTGGGTGGGAAGGGGGTGGCCCAAGAATCCGGCCCCTGAGTTTGCGGCCTTTTCAATCCGGCGCACAGAACTCTCCACCCACAAGGGGTGTCTACTCTGCAGCTCAAGGGTGGTGATTCCGGAACCCCTCCGCCTGCAAGTGCTGACCGCTTTGCATGAGCACCACCCTGGGGTAGTACGAATGAAGGCCCTGGCCCTGTGCTACATCTGGTGGCCAGGCCTTGACAAGGAGATAGAGGACCGGGTCCGCCGCTACAAAAAGTGTCAAGAGACCCGTCTGGACCCTCCACATGCTCCCATCTGCCCCTGAAAGTGCACCCAACGTCCCTGGTCCCAGCTCCATGCGGACTTTGCGGGCCCGGTACAGGGGCAGCTTTTCTTTGTCCTAGTCGACAGCTACAGCAAGTGGCTGGAAGTCGTTCCTGTGCGCGCCACCTCCTCTGAAGCTGCCATTCAAGCAATGTGGCACATCTTTGCCACCCACGGCCTGCCGGACACCATCGTCTCGGACAATGGCACGGCTATCACCTCCGCGGAGTTCCAGCGCTTCATGGAGCTCCATGGCATCCGGCACGTGAGATCCGCCCCTTTTCACCCGGCCACGAATGGCCAAGCAGAGAGAAAGGTCCGCACCACTAAGGAGGCGCTGAGGCACATGGCCCAGAGGGATCTGGGGTTTAAGTTAACGGCTTTCCTATTCAGCCAGCGCACCACCCCTCACTCGGCTACTGGTCACAGTCCCGCAGAGCTGCTCATGGGCTGCTGGCTGACAACCCAGCTCAACTGGCTCCACCCCAATCGAATGCCAGCCGCCTCCAAAGAACCCAACATCCCCAAGGCTCCCAGAGGGTTTGCGCTGGAGGACCCAGTCTACATCCACAACTACACCCAGGGCCCCCTGTGGTTGCCGGGGTGGATTATCTGCATCACCGGTCCCCTCTCCTATGAAGTCGCGGGCGAGGAAGGACAATGGTGGAGGCGCCACATGGAACAGCTTTGCCACCATCTGCACAACTTCTCTGCGGACAATCCAGGGCAGGACTTCCCAGATATGGAACCCGAGGTACCAGAGACAGACGATCTGCCCACCCCACAACTGGCCAAGACTCTGCAGGAGGACTCCGCAGAAGCAGCCCCCCCGGACATCACTCCAGTCGCTGTCCCTGTGCCGGCACCAGACCCGGCTCAGCCCACAGCAGAGATCCCTGAATCTCCACTCCCTACGCCAGCGGCTCCAGCGACCCCGCGCCGCTCGACCAGAGAACGGAAACGTCCCGCGCACCTCAGAGACTATGTTTGCCAAGGGACAGTCCAGACTATGGGGGGAGGGGTGTAATGTAGTATGTTCTGTGTAACACTTTCCAAGAGTTAAAAACTCTTGGAAAGTGAAAATATATATCTGTCAGAAATGTTAACAGATTCCAGCCTATGAGACAAAAATATATATCTGCCAGCAATATTACTAGACTCAAGCCTATTAATTTTCCTCACATGCAGCTATCAACAAAGCTGGATGTTATTTTAGTATAGAATACCCACAGAACAATGCTTTCTGTATACTAGATTAGTGCCAGGAAGCCACAGGATAACTATGTATGCTAGACTAGCCCATAGTTACCTTGTACACAGTTGCTTTGACCAGTACATAACCCTCCTGGTTCATTCTGGATAAGCTGCAAGCAGTTGGAGAAGCACTGCTTGAAGCATAGAGCAATTGCAAAAATCAAGGCTTTTGATCACCAAGGCAGAACAACACTTTGTAATATCAGATAGAAAAAACAAGTGGTGCAACATGCAAATGGAACAACTGTTTTTTTAAACTCATAATATTGTCTAATATCCAAGGTTCTGCAGCATGGACAAATATAACACTCAATATCAAGTTCTATATTCTTCTTTATATCAGCAGTTCTTGGTCTGCAGCATCACACCCACCCCAGGACTGAGCACAAAGTAGATGTGATCCGTATAGCTGAAGAAATCACTTACGCATATCTCTAGGGAAGAGACAGCTGACAGAGCTCATGGGGCAAGCGATACACAGTTGTGTTATCATCTGCATACCAATGATGCTCAACTGCATCCTTAACTATGAACTCCCTGAGCAGCTGCATTTATAAGTACAACAACATGAGGAATACTGAATTTCAAGTTTCTTGGGAGTAATGTACAATCAACCATCATCACCAATTAATTCAAATCTCGCAGGTAAGATTCAAACCATTGACTGACTGCTCTCATCACACCAGCAAGCTGCTGCAGCAATAATCTATCAACTGCATCAAAGAACATTGTAGGGTCCAGCGCAACCAAGATAGATGCATTTTTCTTTGTTGTATAGGATCTTCAGTAGATCTGTTATCACCCATGGAAGTGCAGTCTCTGTGCCATTGCAAAGGCTGGGAAACAGACTAGAATTTTGATAAATCAAATCTTCAAAGATGACAACAGAATTAACTAAAGGGGAATATTAACAGGTTTGATATGTACAGGGGAGAGAAATCTTTCACATTTCCTATTCAACGTGAAAACAAGCATATCATACACTCAGAAATTAAAGTGCTGGATGCTACCATGCCTTTCATCTAAGCATGAAGGCTCCTTGCACTGAAAGAAGGCTATACATTTAGCCAAGCAAAGTGGTTGGATCCAACCCAGACAGGCCAAAAGTACATTGTTTTTCAATTTCAAAAAGTTAATGTTTAAATTTGCCCACTGATGGGACTGACATACTGTTGCAGGATTATGGGACCCAGGACTTTTACTGGGGCCCCCAGTTCCCCTGAGTTCTTTTATTGGCTGGGTGGAGACTGGCAAGGGGCTAAATAAAGTATATATAGAGAGAGCATTGTTCTAAAACAAAAGTATTTTAATCCAGTATAAGCTTCTTTAAGACAAAAACCAATTCATCAATTATAAATCTTTAAGACAGAATACGTATTTGAATATTCAGCATAATATATTCAACACAAACCCAATACATAAAGTAGTGCGCTTGTGTGAAACTCGGAACGTTCTGGACTGGTCACTGAGGTCTCCCAAGGAGCTGTTTGATGGCCAGCCCAGAGGAAACAAATCTTTAATGATTCATAACCTTTGGTCTCATAGGTTCAATCAAAACGGCTGACATAAGGCTAACACACTTTAACAGAAGAATATCTCTAGTACAATTTCACTCTGAACTTATATCATAGATAGGAAAGGATGTTATGTGACAGATAATTATAAATGTCATAGCATATCATATAATTCTGAGAATCTGAGAACTTTCAGAAAATAAACTAACTGTTCTGACTTTATTTTGTCAGCATGGGAAGTACAGCACATAGCTGTGACCCCCTGACACAGCTTATTAGTAGGTTGTGTACTACAGACCTCCGTCTGAAAGGAACATGGTGGAGACCCATGGGAGCCGGAGAAGGTAATGATGACCACCGAATAATATGAACTCTTCTTTTAAGCACAGAAAGTCCAAGGGCACGAGGAGCCAGTCAGCCCTAGTGTACAAGAATGGCACATCAGCCATACTGAAAAGACCTGTTAGCATTGGTTCACCAATGTTATTTAGACAGAAATTCAGACCCATATTAATAAATTCTGCCACACATACTACCTTTGGTGCATAAAGAGATGTGTTTTTATGACTGGGCACCCTGGTTGAGATGCTGGTACATGGGAAAAAATAATTAAGACAATACTAGGGGCTTTGCTAGGATGTGACTGATAGACTAAAATTCAAAAGAACTTTTAAAGTTTTTATACTATAGATTCTCTGTTCCTTTAAATAAGCTCTGGAATTGTCTAGAGGCAATGAAAGAATCATTTATTATATATTTATTTGAGGAAGTTTCTGAAGAGTGTATAAGATAACACAGAATGTGGGTTTGTGGCTCTGTAGATTCAAGACAGACTTTCAGATTGTTCTGCTACTCTTTCAGCCTCTCTCTCTCTCTCTCTCTGGAAATATGAGTGTGTGTGTGTGTGTGTGTGTGAGAGAGAGAGAGAGAGAGAGAGAGAGAGAAGTCAGTCAATTAAAGGTCTCCCAGAAGAATACAGTATATGTTTGACACAGGCCACTAAGTAGTTCAGATTGCAGAACATTGTAATACATGATTCTGGTTAAGACCCTAGGCTGAGTACATTTAAACATTTGGAATACCTGGGACAGGAGATGGAATACTGCCATGATGGCTCTAAAGTTGGAGCTCTAGGTGGAAAACACTTCCCATCTACTGCTGTACTAAAAATATTACTTCACTTCCAAATTGTAAGACTGGCCCAGTACAGTGTCATCTGTACATGAGACAGATGTACAACAGCAGTGTAGAAATTGTATGGCTTTTTTTCCACTGCAGATTATATGGGAGCTGTGTTGTAGCACTCTGTAATCCAAGAGAGCTTTAAGACTTCATCATAGACACTCAGCAGGACTTGTACTCGTTAAAGCAGACAGTACAGACAGCATCAACTAATGCTTTCACTTTTCCCATTTGTGATTACATCCAGCCCAGACACATCTAAATCTGACCAAGTCTCCCCACAACCATTCTAGAGGCAAAATGGAGATGCTGCAGGGGCACACCATCATAATTACAAATGAGAGTGTATGGAACTGTACTCAGTTTTCTCTCCTCAGTGTTGCAGTAGACTGCAGACCCTTATAGTAGGCTCCTGAGCTTTTCCTTTGCAAAACACAGATATTTAATCCTTTCAAAAGACCCAGGGCAAGCACCCAAGACGATGGGTTCCTGCGCCCACATTTAAACCACTAATTATTGCACCCATGTGTCAGCTAACTGTTCCCTCATATCCAGAGGCCCCAGAAGGTCCGCCTGAGGAAGCCAGCGATTTGAATTATCATTCTCCTCCTGCCTATCACCCTGTTAACAGAACGTATTGACATCTCTGCACTTGGATATCCCAGCAGCTGTGCCATAATGCACTTCCCACGCAGAAAATTGCCTGCTGGGGGTTTCCATAACCTTGCGTCTTGCTTCTCAACCAATATTCCTTGCAGAAAGTAATGATGCCTTCATAACAGATAAAGCCCAGACTTGACAGCCCCTCACATAATTACTTGCAAACAACGTCCCTTCCCCTTCCTTCCAAGGAAAAGGGAAGAATTAGAGGTAAAAAAAAGCCTGACAGAGATTTCAAGGCAAAAGAGACACCTCTTCACTTTTCTCCTGGAACTTGGAAAGTACCGTATTTTTTGCTCCATAAGACTCACTTTTTCTCCCAAAAAAAGTGGGGGGAAAAGCATGTGCATCTTAAACCCCCCTCACCTTTCCCAAGCCACCGCACCGAGCGTAGCTAGGTGCGTCTTATGGAGCAAAAAATACGGGTAAGTGCAAAAAACCCTGGGATCGGCCTCCACTAACCACAGAATCACCCGGCTCTCCTCCTTCAGACCCACATATTTCAATAAACCTTCTCCTGAGTTCCTGCCGTTTCCTCTTTCTTCATATCCTGCTGCCAGGGATCTCCCCCTCCCTATTCCTATCCACACAATTCTTTTATCAAGCCTGACAACATAAGCAACATAAGGGAGTGATTATGCAGAACCTGTTGATGTTTGACTAACAAATAGTAGCACTACTTCTCAGTAGTACTGACTTCTTTCAGCATGAGACGTCATTGTCCCAACAGAGATTGGAAGGCCTGTTTTCTACAATTACCCAAACAGCTGAAAGTTTTTGAATCTTTTCCTTTCTGAAATGCAGGGTTAGGAAACCACAACCTAAACTCTACTCCCTTTATTTCCTCCTCAGGCCCTACTCTGTATCCCTTCCCCTGCTCTCCCCAGGTCACGCTGAATTGTATAGGTGATGATAGAACAGGAAGCCATCAAACTAATTGCATTTTACTAATTACTTCAAGAATCTCAGAATGGAAGTTTAATCTAAAGATTAGGCTAAGAAATATTAACTGCTCAAGGCCATAAATAGTTTTTATGATGACCCTGTATTTCCACTGTATAGCAAATTCTGGTGGTTAATATCTAGACTTACATTCCACATTTCAGGTATACAAAGCTCTTCTCATACTCTCTGAGGTCTGGCAGAATGGACTGTATGACCTCAGACCGCTGGAGAGGGATTACATTTTTCAAAGTTCCTCTACATTAATAATTCCCCAGTAAGTGGAAAACTAGCACAGCATGTGAAAGGTAAGGCTAGAATTTTTCTGCATATGCTTTTTTATATATATTTGCAGGGAGTTTTTAGATGAGAGAGCACTGAAATATGCCCTGCGGTCTGAAATGGTATGGTTCATTCTGCTACCTCTCAATTTCTTTCTCCTGCACGATAGACCCAGACCCCAGTAGTCTTACAAAAGTTCTGTAAGGTAGGCCAGCATCATGACCCCATACTATAGATGGGAAGCTGGAACCGGAATCTAGTGGACCAAGGATTTTCCAGTTCACACTTACATAGCCCAGTGAAGCAGGGTAGGTCCTACTGAATTCATAGACTAGCAGTCATCGCCACCTAAGTCCTCTTGTGGAAAACTGTACTTTACTTCAGCCTGATGTAAACACAACCCCAAATCCTCTACATAGCAAAGAGAAGTTGAGAGATATTGATATGAGTCATTTCCTTAACCTAGCTACATGTTAATATTGGGTTGCTTCCTCTACACTTATTTACTTCATTTATATCCTGCCTTTTCCCCCCAGTGGGGAACCAAATTGGCTTACACTTTCTCCCCTCCATTTCATCCTCACAACAACCTTGTGAGGTAAGTTAGGCTTACATGACTCACTCAGGGTCACCCAGCAAGCTTTCATGGCAGAGTGGGGGTTCAAACCCAGATGTCCTGGTTCCTAGTCCGATGCTGTAATCACTACATCTCACTGGCTCCTAGCCCGTTTTGTCTTTTCTGCATAACATCTGGGGATGGGAGACTATTTCTCCCATTGCACAGACAAGGGAGTCAAGGATACTCATCCTAAATGTGGCAGTATAGGCTTGGGTGGCAGATGATGTCCAAAGAATGGCAGAGGTGCATTCCTTGGACAGCAAAGGTGACAAACAAGCAAGTACTGGAGCGCATAAAATCAGACATGTCATTGGAAGGGAAAATCATAAAACTGCGACTGACTTATTTTTGCCATGTCATGTGGAAGAACTCACTAGAAAAATTATGCTTGGACTGGTTAGCAGCAAAAGGAAGCCAGGCCACCAAAGAACACAGTGGCTAGACACCATAAAAGTCGACACCAGCCAGAGCATGGAACAACTCAAAGAGACAGTACCAGATCAGGAAACATGGAGAGAGCTGGCCCATAGAATCGCAAAGCATCAGACGTAACTGAATAGATAACAACAACACCTTTGGGTCCTAACCAGCAGTTTAACATCAGGGACAGTTTTTTCCTCAAAACAAAAGGCTAAACTTTAGTGCAAATAAAGGCCAACCCTAGACCATACATTGCTGCACACACCAATATGTCACAATAAGTTTGCATCACTTGTGGGCACTTTCCCTTTCAGTAGGTTGGTTACAGTACAATGAGGCTTGGTCACAAAGTTGTACTAAAAACCATGGTTTGGGTTTGGGAGAGGGAGAAGGTAGCTCTTTAAATCTGGGGTCAAATAAGGCTCTATTAGATCCTGAGCACAATGAAGACAGCCTGAAAGAGACAATGGCCCTACAAACATCCTGTCCACCCTTACACACAGGATCCCTTTTACTCTCACACCATAGCTGACCCTAGTCCATGTCCAAAAGCCTCCAGCTGAAGCCTTTATAGACATCCACTTATCTCGTAGAGTCAAAGGCTAAAGCTGAGCACTAGGCTGGACACTCTGAACTGGCAGTTCTCTGGCCCTGAGCCCTGGCTGTTCTTGTTAAGCAGAAGCCAAGGACCTAAGGGGCAGTTGGAAATGGCATGCACCATGCCTGCTGGAAGCATCTGTTCCTTGGAGCAGACGGTGAGACAAAAATAATTCACCAATGCATCGTCTCCATTGGTCGGCTGCCTAAGGTTCCTTGAAACCCTGTCTGCCACTAACCAAGGATGGCAAGAGCTAAAAAGGCAGGGCACCTAGTCTCGCTTTCTGACTTCAGAGAGAAAGAAAATGGAGATTTAACAGTCACCCCAACAGTTTAGTATGTCTATCTGCTCCCGTTTGTATCACAGATACTGAAATACATGGCACTGCATACCCACAGAGAAAGTGAAGGGGGGGGAGGGAGGAACTACAATTATTGGTGGCTGTCAGATTCAAAGGCTGAGTTAGCATTTCCCCTCCATGTTTCTGTGCCTCTATTCTAGCACATTGCAGGTAGACACATCCTTCACAGTGCTAGGTGAGATTCCCCCCTAGGGGGAGACAGGAGTTACTGCTTGCAATCAATGCAAGATGGAACTAACCACGGTGGAGGGGAGCGGAGATACAAAAACAGATACTGGAGCATAAGGAGGGCACCAAGGTGCTATCAAGGTTTCCATCTACCAAACGCACAAGGCAAATAAAATAATAGCATCTCACTGCTCTCCCCCCCCCCCCCCCCCCAATCAGTCAGTTGCAGCCTTGAGAAGGTTTGGACACATCTGAAATAAAACCTCCAGCCCAGGACTCTTCCCTGAACATCAGATGCTGCCCCCCCCCCGCCCCCCTACAGTGTGGGGTCTGTTTTTCATTGTAGGAGTGTGTGTTCCAGGATGATGTGGGCAGGTAGAGGAAAGGGGGCTTCAGCACCCCTCTGTCTTCATCTCCCCGAACTCCAGAACGGTGGAGGATTTCAGCTCTGAGGCATCTCTCTCCGCCGCCGCCCCCCCACGACTTCCGCCCCATGCCAAAGTGGCAGCGGTGCCCCGCACTCACCTGCCTCTCTTCAGATCCCCTTCCTGGCAGGCCGCCGAGAGTTAACGCCGCCCGCCGTGCCGGGCATCGCTCTCCGCCAAGTGTCCTGCCGCCAAGACATCCGAAGGCATCGGCATCAGCCCTCCGCCGCTGTCTGGGGAGGCTGTTGTCGGAGGGGGCCGGTCAGGGGCTGGGGGGGACCGAGGCGGGGGGCCGGCAGGGGTGCAGTGGAGACCCAACCTCAGGGCATGGTAGCGGTGGTGCCCCAGACGCAGGCTCGGCGCCGGACCCGTGCAGGCGGAGAGGCAGGCGGGCCGAGCAGCTCCCCGGAGGCGTCTGGCGCGGGAGAGAGTGGGGCGGGGCGGAGCGGGACCCCCCGTGTGTGGCCACCCTGGGGGCGGGGAGCAGGCAGCCGCGCGCACGCCGCGCTTAAGGCTTGCACACGGCGACCAGCGTGCAGCCGCCGCCAAGTCAGACTGGCCAGGCGCGAAAGGCTCCGGGAGCCCCCGGGAGCCCCCCCCCCCAGCTGCCTGGGAGGCGGGTCGGACACCCCTCCCTCCCTCCCCCCCCGGCTGGGCCGCCAATCCCGCGCGCGCCCCCTCCCCTCCTCCCTCCGGCCGGCTTCCCTTCTCTCCTCCCCCTGAGTCGCACGTGGGCATGAACGGTATCATTTAAAAAAAGAAAGAAAGAAATCCTGCCAGGAGGCGCCGGCCGCCCCCCACCCCCGTCATTTCTGCCGACCGCCAACCCCAAACGGTAGCTGGACACTGCGGCTGCCGTGGACCCCCCCCCCCCCCGGGGGCAGGGCTCGACCCGCGGAGGGAGGGAGGGAGGGAGGGGCGGGCAGGGGCACTAGTCTCGGCTGCTACTGCCGGCGGGGCACTCTCTGGCGCCTTTTCGCCCCCCCCCCCGCCCCAGCAAGACGCGGGCAAAGCCCCGCACGGCTCTCCGTTGTGCGTGGCTGGGGCCGGCCGGGGCGGGCGGCTTTCCCTTTTCGAAGGGGCCGAGGAGTCGTCTGCAAGGGCGGCGGCGGCCGGTGTGTTGGGGGGTCGGGGGATCCGGGGATAGGCCTGGTCGCGAGGCGGGAGGAGAGGAGAGTGGTCGAGACGAGCCCAGTGGGTCGACTTGTTGCGTGCAGAGTTGCGTGCGTGTGTCGCTAACCCGTGGTGGGGCTGCTCATGGCCATGCGAGGATGCTCTCGGGCGGCGTTGCAGGCGCTTGCCGCGTGGCATCGCCGCTCCAGCAGGCAGGCTCGGAGGTCGGAATACAGCAGGCGGCATTCAGCTGCAGGGAAGAAGTTGCTCTCCGCGGCGGCCGAATCCGAGCCCAGTCGCTCTGGAGGAGAAGAGAGGCATGCCTCAGGGAAGACATCCGACTCAGGCTCTCGCCGTTGAGAAAACAGAGCAGGAGCGCCTGGATAGAGGAAGGGGGCAGGTGTGGTGGTACCCCGACTAGACACTTCACTAGTCTTTAATCGAATAAGGAGGCTAAGTTCAGAAGAAGGGTTTTCTTAGGCTTATTCAGAAGACCTCGGACCCCACCTGTATGGCATCGTTTCTGGTACTGTTCCTTTTAATGCCTCATTTGTAACCAGGTGGCTCTGAGGAATAGTAATCAGAGCACCTTGGTATTTCTGCTTTGTCGTACATTTCTGCTTGTTTCAGATATCAGCCATCCCAGTTATGTTACATTGCTTATTGGGTGGCCTGACTTGTTGAATGCTACAACAGACCCCTGCTTCTTCTTCTTCACTGTGAGGCAGATTTTTTTCTACCAAAATTCTTCGTTCCCTTTGGGTACTAAACTAGCCCCCTAGTAGCATGATAATATCTGCAGATGTATAAATTGGTATGTCCCACCCTTTGACAAAAACTAATTCGGCTTTTGCCCAGCTCAGGAACTTGTCAGGAGAAAACAAGGTGAGCCCTCTTTTTGCATCACTTGAAACGGCACTAGAGACGGTGTAACAGGGAACAATAATACCCATTTTATTTAATAGGCAGGGATGGTATAGGGTAGTCAGGAACGGGAAAGGCTGAGGTAAACGTTGTGGGTATATTTTTCAGTTGACAGACAAGATGGTGTTTTAACAGCCTATTTTTACAAATCCTTCATTCTTATCAGTGAGATGGCTGACTTAAGTATTTTAGTTTCAGTTACAATGTTTCCTAATAACTGTTAATCCTAATAACTGTTCAGGTTTTCTGGAAAGGTCACTCTTTTAGTATATCAAATTCTTTCCCCTTTTCTGAAATCATGATGGGTCTTCTTTGCCCTGAGTAGTCTGTTACCATTTCCTTTCGCCACAGACCAGGGACTGCCTCAGTGCCAAATCCCTGTGCTGGCTAGGCGGGATTATAAATCCAAATAACTAACTAACTAACTGGACAGGACTTCTGTTTCTTCCCTGAAATTATAGTCCTTTTTCTTTTGGCCTGAATGGGAGCTTCAGCCTGCTACCCAGTCACTCTTTGCCAAGGTCTCAAAACCCACTTCTTGGCGCCTGTGTGAAAACGTCCTTCAGGTTTGGCTGACACTAGACTCTGAATTCTTAGATGGAATTCTTCCTCAGGTTGTGTATAACCCAGTCAAGACCAAGAGTCTCTCCCTTTAGTCAAAAGGTGAACCTGTCTGACAGACTTTTTAGCCAGACTCTTCAGATATCCACTCCTGTAGCTGAACTTTTTCTTTACTGATCAGTAACCATCACTGAACACAAAACAAACTCCCCCTCCCCTCAGCACACAGCTGATCTTATATTTCCCTCCAAGAGAGGGAGCTGCCTGTCACTCAGTCAGCCTTGCATCTTGGAGAGAAAAAGGTCGACTATAAATAAAAAGTGTGTCATCTAAAAACTCAGGGGACAGGATTACTCCTCTCAAAACGCAGGGCTTCAGTGGCTGTCATCCTGCAGATGGGTAAAAAAAACCAACTGCCCGTACATGTGCTTTCTCTCTTGTGACTCCCACCTTATGGAATGGCCTGTCAGAGGAGGTCAGGAAAGCTCCCAGTGTCCTAGCTTTCTGCAAACTATGCCAAACTGAATTATTCAAGAGGCTTTTCTGCACAGGTTATAGGTTACACTGTACAAAATGGTTCACAGACTTAGTTGGATAAATGATTAGGGACTATACTGCTATGTATAGCTTAATGTAAGTAGGTTCCTATTATGTAATTTTTGTACTGCTTAATGTGTCATCTTAATACTTATGCTGTGCTTCAGTTCTTTCCGGTGGTTACAGATTTCTAAAACCCCAATGCACTGGTTATAGGATATCCCTTTTTTTTTTAATTTTTTTGAAAAAATTTGTTTATTAGCGTTTATAAATCATAAAATCCACAAAAAACAACATTCTACATAATTTCGAGCCTAACCTCTAACATTTACCTAACCATATATTTTGACCACTTGTCATCTTCATCGTACAATACTCCTTCCTCGTCCCTTTGTTGCCCTAAACCCATTCTGTCACTTTCTGCAGCTTCCAGCAGTTTTCTTACAATCTCATCCCGTGTTGGCACATTATCCGTTTTCCATTTTTTTGCCCATTCAATTCGTGCTGTCGTTGGTACATATATTATGAAGGTTACATCTGTTTTGGTCACATTTATAGGAAGCATGTTTAACAAGTAAATTTCTGGGTTCAAATCTAATTCCACTTTCATAATATCTGATATCATTTTTCTCATCATCATCCAAAATTTGCGTGCTTTCCAGCATTGCCACCACATGTGGAAGAAAGTTCCAGTCTTTATCTGACATTTCCAACATTTTTTCCCAGTGTCACCAAAACATTTCGCCAATCTATCAGGTGTCCAGTACCACCTAAAGAATACCTTGTATATATTCTCTTTATAAGATACTACTTTTACTAATTGTATCGCTTTCCAAAAATTTTTCCAATCATCTGTGGGGATAGTATGACCAATATCTTGCATCCATAATACTATCTCTTTACTTATTGGCTCTTCCTGTGTTTCTAAATCCATTAAATATCGATATACTTTCTTAATGATTTTCTCATTCCCAATAACCCAGGTTTTATCAAAGTCATTCAATGATTTACTAACCCCTTGCCTTTTATCTATATCATACCTAGATTTTAGTTGTATTTTTTGCCACCATGACAGATCTAATTTATACTCAGCTTTTAATTCCTCCTCTGTTTTTAATTCTCCTTTACTATTTAGGAGTTCATGATATGTAAGTGGTTGTGTCTTAGGAAGGTTTGGTAAAAGCTTCCAGCAATGAAGGTTTGGTAAAAGCTTCTACCAAATACCCAATTTGGTACTTTTAGGTATTGAGTCCTTTTAATATTCTGCCAGATTTTTATCAAAGACGCTCTCAAAATATGGCAATGGAAGTTGGAATGGACCTTATCTTTGTCATACCAAATGTAGGCATGCCACCCCATGTATAAATCGTGTCCTTCCAGGGCCAAAAGCCTTATATTTGAGAGTGTGGCCCATTCTTTAATCCATACTATTGCTGCCGCTTTATAATAATTTTCCCAATTAGGTACAGCACAGCCTCCCCCATTTTTATTTTTTTGTAACGTACTCCATTTTATTCTTGGTTTTTTCGAGAGCCATAGAAACTCTCTTGTAATCTTATTAAATTCTTTAAAGAAGGGGGCATTGATTTTTATCACAGGGATATTTTGAGCTAAGAATAGAAACTTCGGAAGGACACTCATTTTAATTGCCGCCATTCTGCCTAACTACGATAGTTGCAGATTTTTCCATTTTATCAATTCTTCTTTAATTTCTTTCACTAATTTATTATAATTGTCTTGTATTAGAGTACTTGTTTTATTGGAGAAAATAATGCCCAAGTATCTAACTCTCTTGACAATTTCCATATTAGTATTTTTGAAAATTTCCTCTTCTTCTCTTTTAGTACAGTTTTTAGTTAGCAATTTAGTTTTAGTTACATTTACTTTTAGTCCTGCTACTTCTTCAAACATTTTTAATGTCTCAAGTAGATACATTGATGATTTAGTTGGTTCTTCCATGATAAAAACTATCATGCAAATGCACGAAGTTTATATTTGTGACCTTTAATTTTTATTCCCTTGATTTTCCTGTTATTCCTAACTTGGTCAAGTAACGTCTCTAATGTAAAAATAAACAACAACGGAGAGAGGGCAACCTTGCCTAGTTCCTTTCTGTATTTTAATATTCTCTGTCAAATCTCCATTTATGACTACTTTGGCTGATTGAGATCTGTAAATTGCTTCAACATTTGACAAAAAAAGAGTTCCACAATTCATTAATTCTAACTTCTGCAGCAGAAATTTCCATGACAGATTGTCAAATGCTTTTTCAGCATCTAATAACATAAAGAGTGCCGCCTCCTCAGGGTGTAATTCATAATACTCTAATGCATCAATCACTGTCCTGATATTCTCTTTCATTTGTCTTCTGGGAAGAAAGCCTGCTTGATCTTCATAGATATATTGTCCTAGAACCCTTTCAAACCTCTCTGCTAATATGCAAGCAAAAATCTTGTAGTCCGCATTTAGTAAGGAGATTGGTCTATAATTACCAATTTCATCTTTCTCTTTTTTACTCTTTGGAATCAATGTGATTATCGCCTGTCTCCATGAGTCTGGCATTTCTCTTTTCTCTCCTATATCCTTAACTAGATCTTTAAAGGGGAGCATTAATTGATCCTTAAAAATTTTATATATTTCAGCTGGGAGCCCATCTGGTCCTGGTGCTTTTCTAACCTTGTTTCTTAATTGCTTCTGTAATGTCAAAAATTGTTATTGGGTTATTTAAAATCTTTCTTTGTTCATCACTGAAGATCCTACCACCCTTTTCTTTCAAATACCTGTTTATTTGTCCAGGTTGCTCTTTCCCTTCTCTATACAGTTCCTCATAAAATTCGTTCGCAATTATCTTCATATCCTTATCCTCTCCTACCTTATTTCTAAGTGATAGAATTACTCTGCTTTCTCTTTCCTTTCTTAACCTATAGGCCAGCCATCTGGTTGGCTTATTGGCTTCGTTAAAAAAATACATCTTATTAAACTTTATGTTTCTAGCTATTTTTTCTTATTTTGTGTTGCAGCAGTTTTAATTTTATCCTGTTCTCCTCTATATTTTTTGCCTTCATTAGATTTGCTTCTGTTAGCTTTATTTGTTTTATAAGCAGGTCATGTTCCTGTCTTTTCTGTTTGGTTTTCCATGCTTGGTAGCTTATTATTTTCCCTCTCAGGGGGCTTTAAATGCATCCCAGACAATACCTGTTGATATTTCCAATTGGCTATTTCTTATGAAAAAATCTTTGATATCTACCCTCAGATTCTTTACGAATTCTGGATCCCTCAGGATAGTCGTATTCATACCCCATCTTTTAATCTTTTGAGTTTCCTTTAGTTCTAATAGTATTGGGCTATGATCAGCATATGTCTGGGGCAAAATATCTGCTTCCAGCAATTCCAATGCAAAAGAGGTTGTTACCCAGGCCATTTCAATTCTTGACCAGCTCTTATGTCTGGCCGAGTAAAACGTAAATCGTTTTTTTGTGGGGTTTCTTGTTCTCCAAGCATCAATTAAGTTAAACTCTTCAGCCAATTTTAGAAATTCATCTGGTAGTTGACCTCCTTTTTTTCCCTTTTCCTGAAACATTTAACCTGTCTATTTTCCTATCAAAGATACCATTGTAATCCCCCACTACACATATATTTTTAAACATTTTTATATTTAAAACTGAGCGTAACACCTCAAAAAAAACTTTCTGTCCATTGTTGGGTGCATAGATTTTAATAATCAAGGTTTCTATCCCCTGCCTTCTAATCACCTTCCACTATTCTCCCATCCTCTGCAGCATAAAGCAGCTGCAGGTTCAGATCCTCCTTCACATATATCACAACACCTCTCTTTTTTTGATTTTTATCTGCTGAGATAAAGGGAATCCCTAATTTTTTATATTGTAAATATCTAAGATCTTTTTCTTTAATATGAGTCTCTTGCAAACAAATCAGATCTACTTTGGATTTTGTAAGTTGCTTAAATATTTTCCTTCTTTTTGGGGGCACATTTAATCTGTTTACATTAATGGAAAGTATTTTAAAAATTTTCCCATGCTCCATATTTAATTCTGTCCTCCTCTTGTTAGTTTCTTCTTTTGATACCTTGTTGTGACCTGCAACAGAGTTCTTTCCTGTCTCTTTTTCTCTTTTTTGTGATCTTCTTCACTTCTTCCCTGATCTTCTTGCACTTCTTGCAGTTCTCCTTCCTGTAGTTGACCTTCTTCTTCTTCAATGTCTTCCGCTCCCTCCTCTTCTCCCGCCTTTTTCCATCCAAAATCTTCTCAGGAAGTCTCCAGGAAGTCATTTACTTTAAATATTGAGTCAATTCTTCTCCTTCTACCTAAATACTCGAACAGCAACCCTTCCGGAGTCAGCCACCTATAAGTGATATTTTTTTGTCTCAGAAGTTCCGCCAGTGCTAGGTAATTCCGCCTCTTGTCTCTGACTCTCCAAGGGACTTCTTTCAGAATTTTTATATCCGTTCCTTGAACACTTACCTTTTTGTCATACGCTTCCCTCAAGATTCTATTTCTTGTTTCACATTTGTAGAACTTCACATGGACCTCCGGGGGGAGGTTATTCCTTCTTGCATAAGCAGATCCTCTTCTGAATATACTTTCAATATCTTCTTGTAAATCTTCTTTGGAACCCACTTCGAGTTGTTCTGCAAAGCATGTACTAAGTATATCTTTTAGGTCTCCTTCGATCTTTTCAGGAATGTTCTGGCATCTGATCACTGTTGCAGCTTTGTTTAGCTCTAATCTTATCACAGTATCTTCTAAGTCAGAAGTTTTCGCACGTACTCCTTGCAGGTCCAAATTTAAGTCACATACTTTATTGCAGGTTTTGGCACCTCCCAACATTAGAGCCTTGATATCTTTTTTATTCACATTCACTTGCGCTTTTACTTGCTCCACTTCTGTTTTGATTTGCTCTGATAACTCATCAATTTTGTTATGAATTGGCATAAGTTCTTTCTGAATCAATGCTGGAAGGGTTACTTCGACTTTCTGTAGAAGAAGAGGTACCGTTGTCTCTACCATTTTTTGAATTGCTGCAGCTATTGACTCATCGATCATTGCCTTCAGATCTTTATGCAACATTGAAGGTAGGTTCCCTGAGGGTATTTTCAGCTGGCTCATTGTCTTCAGCTGGCCTGGTGATGGTAAGGAGGCTTTTCTTATACCGCTTCCACTCCCAGAGGCCATAAATCAATCCAAACTCCCTATATTTGGTTTAGCTCTAATTTATTAATTGTTACTTATTCACTTTATAACTTCCCTATAGCTGCTCCTTGTTAATTACCTGTGAACTTTTATCACTTCCCGTTATTTAATTAATGATATCCATTTAAATTAATTAATTTAAATTAATTAGGTTGAATTTAATTAGTTTAAGTTGGGTTTTAAATCACTTTTGATTTTCCTTTTATATAACTCTTTAACTACCCTTATTGGGGGGTTTTAAAAGCTCCCCTCCCCTTTTTAAAATAAGTTTTAATTAATTAATTTTATTTCTATTAATTTTATTTCTATTAGATTCTAATAATTTCTGTTAGTTTCTTATATTTTTTCCCCGTTTAGTTGCTTATGTGCCTACTTCTTTAACCCCACTATTTTATATTACAATATCTATTTCTTATATGATATCGGTATTAATATGATATTATACAATGACCCAAGACCTTAGTAGCAGTGGCAATACCGTAACCCAATAGCCCGGTAACAACCCAGTAATGTGTTCAACAGTAACAAAAAGCAGTTGTAACAGCAATAGTAAGAAATAGAAAGCAATTAACTGTAAGCAGTAATACAATACTAAACCCCCACCTTCAATCTGCCAACCTACCTATTCAAGTTTACAGTCTAGCACTTTTTCCTCCTGTTTTTATTATTTATTATTTATTAATTATGCCTTTATTACTTCTGAACTATGACTTAGGACCATTTACAAAAATTACTTCTTGTAATCTCTCTAAGCTTTATTCCTATTCTTTCTCTCCACTCTCGCTTCTCCTACTCCTTCCCAGATTTTACTGCATGCCCGGTTTTTAAAGTCTTACGTAGTTTGCTTAAGTTAGTCAAGTTCTTTGCTCCTTTTCCGTAGCTTCTGTAGTTAACTTTAGTAGTCAGCGTAACTTTTATACTCTTTCCCGCTCCTTAACGCTGTCTCCACTTCACTCCATCTTTCTGATTTCTATGTAGCTCACGTAGTTTCTCTTTCACCGTCCTCGCCGCCTCTTCTCTTTCCTCCTCGACCCCTGCTATCTGCCGGTCTTCCAAATTCTCTTTCAACAGGAACCCAGGAAAAGCCTCGGAACAAAGCAGAGAAAAAAACCCAGGTTAGTGCAGCGTTTCCCAAGTGTATTTGTCCCTGCTCTTCTCCCGCCCACCCCTTCTTTAATTTAGCAAGTTACTCCCGGCCGCCATTTTCTGGGCGGTTTACAAAAGTTTTTGCCTTTCAGTTGTTATTTCTTTAGCTCTACCCAGATTTCTGTTAACTAAGCTGGAGTAAAATACATTAATATACTCAGCTTTTGTTTGTCTTTGTCGGCTCTTCTGGTTCTTGCGTCTCTGTTGGTCTCCCGCTGGGGTCTTCTCCACAGCAGAAGCCTCCTTCAAAGTGCTGTCTCTGCCCACTTTGCCATTGCAACCAGGAATTGCCTTTTCCTTACTGCATGCCAAACAAGGGCCTCTACTATTTTTCCCTCTACGTGGGAAAAATAAGATGGTTTTTTAGTCTTGCTACTTTGTGGAGTTCAGGAGTCTCTCAGAGAGCTTGGGCTTCTCTGTCCGCTCCTGAGACGACCAGAACCGGATCCCATCTGGATATCCCATTCTTTTGATTGTACTGACTCACCATGTGTAATCTGCCTTGAGTCCCTGTGAGAAAGGTGGACTATAAATAATGCAAATAAATAAAAATGGTGGCACTGTACACTCAGAAAACCAATAGCAGAACTGTGTTTTTGTAAAGTAGAGTAAATCAATAGCCTGTAGTTAATTGGGATATTCATTGCAGTGCCACTCCATGCTGTGCATACCACAGGCAGGTATGAAAGCTCATGGCCTTCTGTTATGCACTGTAAAATGATTCCAAAATAGTATTTTTCATTCACAGAAGAGCACACATTAAAGAACAGATGTGAGAAATACTGCAATGAACAGTTAGATGCACGTGATAGGGATGATTCATGAGCAGAGGACAGCAGAAATGCCCCTATCCTATTTGTGGATCTATTTTACATTATCCACAAGGTGGGGGGGCGGGTTTTACACACTGAAGCATTGTTTTCCACCTATTGTTATTCCATATCTATTTGGTTGTGGAAGGAAAACTAGCATTTATCTAACACTAGGAGTGAAATGGATCATCACTTTCTAACTGGCCTATGCATTCTTTTTTTTTTATTATTATTTTCTACACCACTACAAAGACACTAAACTAAAAAACACTCACTACCACTAATGTATACAGAGACCAAGTTACTACCATATATAAAGTACTATTGCTTAAATTCCTTCATGAAAATAGTTACTATATCAAGGCCTCTTTAGCTTATTCTTAACTATCAACCCTAACCAGTTAATTGTAAATAACTGTATTTAAGACAAGTGAATACTAAACCAAATAAAAATCAGGACTTTCAAAATAACAATGTGTATTCTCTTCTTTCTTTCCGTTTCTTTTGACAAAGTTTTATTTGACTTTCTGGGGTCTTGGAGCTGCTGCTCTTTTCTCTGCATCAGAGTCTTCTCTCTCAGATTCGTTGCTTGCTGAAGAATCAGAACTTTCCAGTCCATAAGTTCTTTCCTGCAATTCCAGCTTTTCCTCTGTGGATGTTTTTTTCTTTTCTTTCCAGATGTTGTTCCAAGACTTTCTTTACCTTTACAACAGTCAATTTTTTGCTTCTTGTCCTTATAGCTAAATGTCAGGCCTTCAGGTGTCATCCATCTGTACATGATAGATCTTGCTTGTAGAAATGTAGTTAAACTTTTATAGGGTTTCCTCTTCTTTCTAATTTCAAATGGAATGTCTTTTAAGACTTTAATTTCTTCATCTTTGATCTTCAAGGATGTCCTGTTGTTGGCCTTGAGCACCACATCTCTGATAGATTTCTTGAAAAATCTCATCAAAATCTTTCCTGGCAGGTTCTTCTTCTTTAAAAATTCAGGATAGGTCCTGTAGACTATATCCATATCCATATCGCTTCTTGTAGTAAATCAGCCTGTAGACCTGTCATTGGAGCCAATGCTTCACTTAACAGTTGTTTGAGATTCTCACCTTTCTGTTCAGGGTTTCCTTGAAATCTTAAAAAAATGTTGACCTTTCCATCTGCAACCTCAACAGGTTATCTTTGTCTGAGGACCTCTCTTTTTTCTACCACATCCAGCCTTAAATTAATGGTTTCTGTCTTGGCTTTGACTTTTTCCATTTCTTTTGCTGTTTGTTCAGATCTAGTATTGGCATCCGTAATCTGCTTTTGTAAAGAATCCAGTTTAGAATTAACAGTAGTCAGCTGTTCCATCAGAGGGTGCAATGCTGTAGCTAATACTGCAGACAGATCAATGCTTTCTTGTTGTGAAAGTCCGAATGATTTCAAACTGCAAACAAGGTCCTTAACTAGAAGATTCTTTATTTAGCAGTGGATCAAGTAGTCATCTACACGCTTTGAGTCAGTAATACTGGGAAGGGGGGAAAGGGGTTCAAATATAGTGTATTCAAACAGTGTAATGCATAGTTGAACATCCAATCACTACATAGAGAAAAAGGCACCTAGATATGCTGAACAGTTTGTTCCCAGGCTTCAAGCGGGAAAAGAACAAGAAAAGTGTACAGTTAACACCTGCAAATAAGAAGCGGCTAAGACTGTGCGAATAGTAAAGTTCTCTAGGTTACAGATGCATAGCCAGATAAGCCCGCACTTGTGAGAGTCGAGCTACATTCCAAATGTGGGGGTATGAGGGGCTGACGTAGGAGGGTGAGAAGTGCCAACTCCCGCCCGGGAATGACAGCCCTAGCTGACACTTGCCTGCTGGAAGTGCTGATGCAGTTTTTGGGAAAGGCTTTGGTCTGGTCGCCATTTTCTCTCCTCATCCAGTCATTGTTATTTGTTTACAGTTTCAGAAAGTTATAAAAAGTTCCAAGAGAGTCCACTTTAACAAAAGCTAGCAAGCAGCTTGCAGCCACTTGCTCAAAACTCAGTCATTTAAAGCATTAGGATCTCAAGATCAAATTGAAGAATTGCCAAATTTAAAGAGCAGGGGGACATTTAAACCCCTACTCTACAGTTCAAGTTAAGATCGGAGAATTGGGTCGGGCTCTTATGGAGCTTGTCTTCAGGTGCCATGCATCTTCAGGTACTTACTTTTTTCATGCTTGCTTCTGCCTCAGTCCCTGCAGCCATCCAGTGTGCACCTCTATTTGCCATCAGGTGCCGCCGTGGCAGAACCTGTAGAGGCAAAGGGCAAAGGCTCCCCTCGTGCCTCAGGCTGGGAGCCCCCTACAAGGGCTCGGGGGGGGGCAAAATCCAGTCGGCACCCCTCCTGGTCGCCGGGCTCAGGTCGCATCTCCCGGAGTTCTCCAGGGACATGCCCACCATTGAGGTCGCTGAAACCGGAAGTCCTAGCTGGCCTATGCATTCTTTCCTCTATAACATCTGGTACTAGCCACTGCCAGAGAGAGAATATTGGGCTGCATTGTCCAGTGGTTTGGCTCATAGCTGGTCTTAAACTGCAGGGAACTATAAACAGAAGTCTGCTCCAATTCTCTCTAGTAATGAGTTGCTCTGAGCTTCTCTCTTCCTTTGCAATACTTTCTAGACCAAAAGCAGTACCCACACTTAACCTCCCTGTAATTTTATTTGCATAGTAGCCACCTCCACAAGGATATATGAACAGGAGGACCTTGCCGTTCTCCAACTGAGGCTGGCACTTTTTAATGCTGGTGTTTATCTGGTCAGAGAATCTGCTTGAAATGATATTAAAAGAGAAAGGAGTAAAGAAGGGAGGCTCGGCGGAGCATGTTACTTTGGAACAAGCTTCACTAGAACTGAATTCTAATCCGGACTCTTCTACAAGTGATTTGGATTGTTCCCCTGCTGGTGTATCAGTTCCAAGGTGTACGGCTCACATAGAGGCTGAAGGTCTTCTCATGAGGACTTCCACTGTGGTCTTGCACAGCCTTGTAAACCTGGACATTGCTCAGAGACTACCTTGTTTCAGAGAGTCACGGACATCTGCTGCTGTGAGGCTCTTGGCAGCTTGCTCGGGAGGCCCAATCTATGATTGACAGACCTCTTCCTCATTTGCATAGTTTGAGGTATCATTAAGGATTGGGTTGGGAGACCCAAATCTGTCAAGCTGTGCTAAAACAGGATACTGCTTACCATTTGATCATTACTGCCTTCTCCTTTCTACCTCCAGCTTTCTTTTGTTCTCTCCATCCTTCCAATTCACTATGTAGATCTAAGTTCTGAGGCTGCTTTAATAAGCAAAACACATTGCTCCATCCGAGTTGCTGGGAAAACATGATTTTTAGGGGGGAAAGTCAGCTACAACATTAAAAAAAGGGTCTCTTATCAACTCTATAACAAAGAAGTTTTTCATTTCTCTAGTGACATATGCTAGCTGAAATTGAGGAGTAGTGCAAACAGCAGAGGTAGAACTAAGGTATATATAGGGTTGCCAGGTCTGGGTTGGAAATTACCTGGAGACTTCGAGGGTGGATCCAGGAGAGGGCGGGGTTTGGGAAGGGGACGGACCTCAGCATGGTACAATGCCGTAGAGTCCACCGTTCAACGCAGCCATTTTCTCCAGGGAAGCCTATCTCTGTCACCTGGAGATCAGTTGTAAAAGCGGGAGATCTCCAGGCCCCACCTGGAGGCTGGCAACCCTAGGTGTATATCTGCTGCTTTTTTTTTTTTTTCTTTGCCACAATATACACATCTCCTTTTTTCCTTGTTTTGGAAAAGTCTCAAACAATTCTCCAAGAAGCAATGCAGTTTGAGAGTATATTTTTCTGAGAAACTCCATCACCCATCCTGCATATTCTTCTTCCTTGTTAGTTTACAAACAGCATTTCATAGCTTGCTAACTGCTCTATTTTTAATTTTTATTTACTTCATCAATACTCTATACTCCCCAGTGGGGACCCTAACAAAGCTGTTCTTTGGCTAAGGTACAACAAGGCCTGACATTCTAAAATATCAGTCAGGTTTCAATCAATTGTACTTCCTCAACTCTGAGCTTGACAGCCTCTTTCCCATTATCTCTCTCCCTCAAACATGTATGTCATGCTCATTTTCAGAATTCTTGCCGGATTTTTGTGTCTGCATTTGGTATTTTATTCCAGATGTCACATTGCTTTTCTTTTCAGACACTCTTAGGCTTTCTCCTATGTATTGGGTACCACCTAGTTGCCTTTATTATCATAATCATTACCATTATCATCATAATCATCGTCTTTTACAACACTGTTAAATTACAGTATCTTTTATAACCTTTATCTTATTTGTCCTCCCAATAATCCAGCTAGACAGTGTTAGGACTTTTGTCCAATAATCAAGAAAAATTCAGAGTAATGAATCTTGCTTTTCTGGAAAGAAGAGATTGCTTCTTTTAGTTTAAAAGAAGTTTATTACTAAAGGGAAAAGGTAAACGGGATTAGCTACAAATAAACAAAACATGCTTACTAAGCAGCATTCTGCTGCGTCTGCACACTAAGACATCCTGATAGAGAGTGAGAGAGATTGCAATGGAGGATCTCTCCTTCTTCTTGACCCCTGAAAGGAAATACCTGATATCAGTAACCAATTAGCAAGACAGTACACCTTCAGTTTTCCCGGGCTTAGAGTTAATTGGCCAGCTGCCAGGTATTACTTCCAGGCTAACATAGGTAAACAAACAAGTTGCATAGTTAACCCTATAATGACTGAATTTCTCAGGCCTTGCATTACATGCTCATTTCTCCAACAGACAGAACGATATTGGCAATGTTTTACAGAGTATTGACTACATTTAAGAGACAATGGCTTCCCTAGAATCATGTAATCAGTGAGTATGTGGATAAGCTGGGATATGAAGTTAGGCCCTACTCAAAATCATCTCCCACCCCAGTTGCTCCTACTCACTGGTAGAAGATATAAAATCCCTGTGTCTTCTCCCTCAAGGAAAAAAATGCAGCTGGCAGGACTATGATTATGTACAGACAAATAGTTGGCAAGGAAAAGGCAAGTGCCCTTTTCCACTGGTCCTCTGGCCGGCCTGAAGCCACCTGCAGCTGCTCTGCATTCTTTAAAAAATGCAAATAACATGTAAAAGTCCAGCCAATAGACCATCTCCATGCTTTCCAGAAGTTCTACTAGGAGTACAATGAATTCTTACTTAATATAGATGAAGTTATATAGGGCGTCATTGGTGCCAGTGCCGGAGGTTAGGAGTTTGGGAGTGCTGTTGGATGCCTTAACAATGGAGGCCCAGGTAGCAGCTACTGCCAAGTCAGCCTTCTACCATCTTCGGTTGATCAGGCTGCTGGTTCCCTTCTTCGAATGCAATGATTTAGCAACGGTGATCCATGCGATGGTCACCTTGAGATTAGACTACTGTAACGCTCTCTACGTGGGGCTGCCCTTGTTGCAAATCCAGAAGCTGCAGCTAGTGCAAAATACTGTGGCCAGGCTCTTGATGGGTCTCCCCATGAGGGAGCACATCCAGCATGTCCTGAAGGCATAGCATACTGGATTCGCTTCAAGGTACTGGTTCTTACCTTTAAAGCCCTTTATGGCCAGACATACCTGAGGGACCATCTTTCCCCATATATACCCCAGAGAACACTACGGTCAGGGTCACAAAACCAATTGGCCCTCCCAGGTACCAAGGATGCCAGGCTGGCTGCAACCAGGGCCAGGGCTTTTTCGGTGGTGGCTCCATACTGGTGGAATGAGCTCCCGGAAGAGATCAGGGCCCTGCGGGACCTTTTACAGTTCCGCAGGGCCTGCAAGATGGAGCTCTTCCACCAGGCCTTCAACTAGGAGCCGCCACCACCATTATTAACAACAACACAAACCTGTAGAACCTGGTTCCTGGTTTGCTATTGACAGCCTGTGCCTGCCGGTTATATTTGAGAGAGATCAGTAAGCTGAATATTTGGACAATCTACGGAATGCACTCGTGTGGTAACGCCATCTATATGTCACCAAAATAATACTGCTAGCACTTTAATATTAATATTATATGGATACGCAAAGCAGACTAGTAGAGAATGAAATACCCACAGGTGAGCTTCAGATTCATTAATACAAAGGTGTCATAAATCAAAATATCTAGACCAGGGGTAGCCAAAATGCAGCTCAGGAGCAACATGTGGCTCTTTCACACAGGGCAACTGGGGAAGTTAAGGGGAGGCGTGCCTCCCCGATTGGTCTTCCCTCCCCCAGCCAGTGTTCCCCTCCCTGGGTAGGCTCGGGGGGGGGGGGGCAGAGAAAGAAAACAACTTTAAATGAGTTCTCAAAGCCTCCGTTCTCCAAGCCAAGGCAGCCAGCATGAGGGCGGGGGTTTGGAGGATACATTTTAAGTATCTTGTTGCTTTCTTTACACTTCTCCATCCCCCATTTTTTTGCTTTCTTTCCACCTCTCTCCCTTTCTCTCTCTCTCTCTTCCTTTTTTAAAATTTTATTTAATTGAAGAACTATATTGCTTGCAACAAAAAAGGTACATAACTTGTATATATATATAATTACATGTTGTTTTTGTGATTAATCACTATGCTTTATGTTCAATTTGTAACAATGAAAATACATCCTGCATATTACATTTACATTACGATTCACAACAGTAGCAAAATTACAGTTATGAAGTAGCAACGAAAATAATTTTATGATTGGGGGTCACCAACATGAGGAACTGTATTAAAGGGTCACGGCATTAGGAAGGCTGAGAACCACTGCTCTAGACCAACTGTCCTGAGAGGTGGTTCTAAGCATTTTTTCCAGGGAGGTAACTTTCTTTAATGCTGCTTCTGCTTTTTGAGCTGTTTGCTTACATGAGACTCCAATTCCTCCATGCGTTGGGCTAGAGGTGATATCATATCCATCATATCTTGCCTTAGCTCTTGGCGTTGTCTCCCCAGTGCTTCTAATAAAAACTTGGGTGTGAGGAGAGAGAGAGTAGAATTTGTATCACTGAGAAGTATTGGAGTCGGGAGTCCATGGAACAGTGAAACAGCAATCTTTATTGCTGGTCTGGATGAAGCATACAACCCAAGGGCTCCAAGTCCTCCTTTTATGCTGGTCAGGGATAATCCCCTGACCTTGCCCAACTGGCCTGATAGGCTATTATCAGTTTATTTTCATCTCATCGGTTTCCTGGGAGAAACCTAGGTACATGATTGGTGGCCGGTTTGAATCCACCTGGCCTTTGTTCTACCTGGCTGAAGCTCAGGTAGTTTCTTGGCCATGTGCTCTGGCCACATGGTGGTCACCATTACTGGAGCACATGGCAACCGCATGGTCACAATACATAACACCCCTCCCCCCATAGTCCAGAACCCCTCTGCACACAGTCTTTGAGATAGTCCGGGCGTCTGCGCTCGCGTCCAGAGCGTGGGGGGGTTGTAAGACGGGGTGGGTTGCTCGTGTTGGAAGGTTGCGGTACGGGTAGTTGTTCTGCTTGTGGGGGCGGTCTGCTCGGTGGTCGTTCAGGTGTGGATGGCACGGCTGCTGTGTCAGAGGACATGAGCAGAGTCTCCGCAGTCTCTGGATCCGGGTCTGGCGCTGCTTCTGGAATCTTGTCGATGTCACGGTCCGTTGGTGCAGGGAGTTTGGGGGCCTGGGTAGCATCGCGGCTCTGTGTACGGTGTCGAATCTGGTCGATGTGTCATTTCCAGACTACGCCATCTTCCGTAAGGACCTCGTAGGAATAAGGCCCGGTGACTCGGATGATCCTCGCGGGGATCCATGTCGGACCCTGCGCGTAGTTCTTAGCATATATGGGGTCTTCGGGAGCGAACCCTCGGGCAGCTGGCTGGTCCTCCATTGTCGGGTTTCCGGTGATTGCTCAGTTGGGATGTAGGCGGTCCAGGATGGTTCCCAGTCGTCTTCCCATCAGAAGTTCGGCTGGCTGACGCCCGGTCCCTGAGTGGGGTGTGTTCCGTTGGCTGAACAGGAACTTATACAGCTGCTGTTCCCAGTTGCCGTGCTCCATTCTCTTTAATGCATCCTTCGTTGTTCTCACCATGCGCTCGGCCTGGCCGTTGGTTGCAGGGTGAAACGGAGCAGAGCGGATGTGGCAAAGACCGCAGGCCTCCACGAACCGTTGGAACTCGCCAGAGGTGAATGCGGTCCCGTGGTCGGTCACGAGAGTGTCAGGCATCCCGTGGGTTGTGAAGACTGGCCAGAGACTTCGTAAGGCTGCATTGGTGGAGGTCGATGCTACCGGAACCACCTCAAGCCACTTGCTGTAGCTGTCTACAGCGATAAGAAACAACCGGCCCTGGACCGGTCCCGCGAAGTCTAGGTGCAGACGGGACCAGGGCTTGTTAGTGGATTCCCAGGATCGGATGGGAGCGTGTGGCGGGTCTGGCTGTGACTCTTGGCATTTGGTACACTTTTGGACCCGCCCCTCAATATCTTTGTCTAGGCCTGGTGTGAGGCTTCTGTACTATCAGCAAGAGATCAGACCTTTGTAGTTAAACAGAGTTCTTTATTTCAAATACTGGAACAGGGTCTCGATGTTTGTTAGAGATGCTGAACAAAGATGACTTGGGTTAATATACCTACAGACATAGATGCATAAACAAATCCCTCCAATCAGCATACACACAAAATGCGGGAAAAGAAATGGCGACCGTTTGTTCCCACCAAAGGTGAGAAAGTTATAAAAATTCCCTTCTTGCCCTGAGTGACCCAGATGTGCTAACTCCTAGGCAAAACATTTGGGCAGTGACAAGAAAATAACTTTCAAGACTATACCCACTCTGATAGCACCCTGAGAGTCTCAGGCAGGAGGGGGAGGAAGCCATGGCAAGATAGCCGTTGTTTATGTGACGCATCGGAATGCAAGAGGCCATCCTCCTGGGGAAAAGTAACACTAAGCAGGACAGCCATTTCTACTTCAAGGCAAGCAATAAAACATTTAGGTGACAGCAAGGTACAAAGAAACAGAAAGTAACTTTTCAGCACAGCATGGAACAAGCAAGCTTTTGTCAGATCCTGACATCCTGCCTCCTTCAAGATTGGCTCCCCCCGGGTTTATCTGGGATGCGTTTATGAAAGGAGCGAACTAACTTAGGAGCATGTACATTATCAGCAAGGACCCATTCATTAGGCTCAGGGCCAAAATCTACCCATTTTACGAGATAGTAGACCCGACCCCTGCACAACTTGGAGTCCAGAATTTCAGAAATTTCAAAGTGTGGTTCTCCCTCCTTCATCAGAGGAGGCGGAATCGGAGGATCCGGGCACCATGCATTCTGCCCAGGATTCTTCTTCAGGAGGCTGTAATGAAAGACAGGATGCACAGAACTCAGTGATTTGGGCAAGTTAAACTCAAAAGACACCTCAGAGATTTTCCTTAGCACTTTATAGGGTCCAACATATTTCCAACCCAGTTTTCTACTGGGTTGCAGTCCATGAATGTTCTTGGTAGAGAGGTATACCAAGTCCCCAGGTTTTAAATCCCAACCTTCAGCCCTTCCCCTGTCCGCATATTTCTTGTAGTCTGCTTTAGCTTTGTCCAGTGTTTTAGCAATGAGGGGCCAGGACTCCTGCAGCCTCGACCACCATTGAGAAAAGTCTGAAGTAGCAACAGTGTCACAGTTAGTCAAAAAAGGCAGTGGCTGTCCTTCAAACCCCCCCACAGCCATGAAGGGGGAAACGCCAGTAGATGAGTGCACTGCATTGTTGTAACTATACTCTGCAAAGGGAAATAAGTCCACCCAATTGTCCTGATGATAGTTTGTGTAACACCTAAGGAACTGTTCTAAAATTTGATTAACGCGTTCGGATTGTCCATCGGTTTCTAGATGATAATCCGAGCTTAGCGTGGGTTCAATGTCCATGACTTGCAAAAGCTCCCGCCAGAAGTTGGCAACGAACTGGCTCCCTCTGTCGGAAACTATGCGCTTAGGGAAAGCATGTAATTTGATCACGTGATTGAAAAAGCCTTGGCCAAACTCTTTGCTGTGGGCAGCTGTTTAAACGGGACAAAATGTTCTTGCTTGGAAAACACATCCACAACAACCCAAATGACTGTTTTGCCCTTTGAGGGGGGGAGGCTCGTAATAAAGTCCATTGACACATTCTCCCAGGGTCGTGAAGGAGTAGGGAGAGGTTGTAGTAGACTCGGGACCTTTCCACCCCTCCGTTTGCCCATCAAACACACTTGACAAGAAGTGACGTAATCCGACATGTCCTTACACATGCGCGGCCACCAAAATTGTCTTTGAACCAAATTCAGGGTTTTTAGAAAACCAAAGTGTCCCGACAATTTTGATTCATGGCAGGACAGTAAAATTTCATTCCGCAAGGAAGTGGGCACAATCAGCTTAGAACCATGGTACCAACAACCATCTAATGCCTTAGTATTCTCACAGTCCCCAGCCCACTCCTTGACCTCCTCCTCAGTATACGCTTCCCCACATTTTACAGTCCAGGAAGGAGTTTCTGAGGGGGTTTTCTTTTGGCTACGAGTCACCACGCCCCCCCCCCCCCGTTTGCTGTGGTGAGAACATGGAATCGAACACTTCCTCCCTCTGGGACTCATGTTGGGGTAGTCGAGACAGTGCGTCTGCTAGGGAGTTTGCTTTCCCCGGGAAGTGTTTAAGCGCAAAATTGAATTTGGAAAAGAAGTCAGCCCACCGGAGCTGCTTGGCATTGAGGGATCGCTGCGTACGCAAAGCCTCTAGATTCTTATGGTCAGTCCAGATTTCAAACGGCTTTTGCGCTCCCTCCAGCCAGTGCCTCCAGGTGGAAAAAGCTAACTTAATAGCCGCTGCTTCCTTGTCCCACACCGACCAATGCCGCTCGGTCTCATTAATTTTTTTCGAAATGTAGGCGAGGGGGTGTAACAAGCCATTAGAGTCTTTCTGTAAGATTGCCCCCCCCATCGCTACATCTGAAGCATCCACATGAATCACGAACTCTTTGGTTTCATCTGGGTGAGCAAGAATGGGCTCAGAGGTGAACAACCGCTTTAATTCATCAAAAGCACCCTGACACTGGGGGGCCAGCATAGTCTCTCCCCCGGTTTCTCCTCTTCGGGGCCCCTCCCCTTAGTTTTCAACAGTTCTGTGAGTGGCAGGGTGATCGTAGCAAAGTCTTTTAAGAAGGTCCTATAAAAGTTGCAAAATCCCAGCAGGCTTTGGAGCTATCGCCTAGTTCGGGGAGCTTCCCACTGAATCACCGCCTCTACCTTGGCGGGATCCATTTCTAGCCCTCGTTGAGAAATGCGGTAGCCTAAAAAATCGACCTCCTTTTTGTGAAACTCACATTTGGACAGTTTTGCATAAAGTTGGTGCTCCAATAAAGTTCCCAAGACTTCCCGCACCAAAGTCACATGTGATTCCTTATCAGCTGAATAAATCAAGATATCATCAAGATAACAGAGCACCCCCTTGAATAATTGTTTATGCAATACTTCATTGATCAGGCTCATAAAAACGCCTGGCGCACCACTTAAGCCAAAGGGCATCACCAGGTACTCGAACCGTCCCAGGGGGGTGTTAAAAGCTGTTTTATACTCATCCCCCTCCCTAATTTGCACCCGAAAGTACATATCTCTGAGATCCAACTTGGTGAAGATTCTCCCCTTGGCTGCCTCCGCCAGCAAGTCCTTTATTAGGGGGAGGGGGTAAGCATTGGAAGCGGACACAGCATTCAGACCTCGGTAATCTGTGCAAAGTCTTAAGCCCCCATCCTTCTTTTTTCTGAATAACACCGGGGCTGCAAAAGGGGATTTGGCTGGGCGGATGAACCCCCGCTCTAAGTTTTTGTCCAAAAACTTTCTTAACTCTTCCCTTTCAGAGGGACTCGTGGAATATAACTTCCCCTTTGGCAACTTCTCCCCCGGGAGCAGTTCAATAGCACAGTCAGTGAGGCGGTGGGGGGAAGTTCGTCTGCTTCGGTCTCGCTGAACACCTCTCCCAAATCCCTATACTCCTGTGGGATGGGTAGAGGTGACAGCGCCAGAGCAGCCGGGGTGAGAGGAGCGGGGGCCCCTTTTCCCCAGCGAGACTCCCATTTATGTTGGGAACATTTGGGGTCAATCCAAGATATTTTCCCATCACTCCACTTGATGTATGGGTCACGGGAGTTCAGCCAGGGACTACCCAACACCATGGGGAACTGAGTGTTAGGCGTGATCACAAAAGCCCTTTCCTCCCAATGGGCCCCTGTCCCCAAAATCAATGGCTCGGTCTCTGCTACACAAGCCTCCTTCATCTCTGAACCGTCCATCTCGGTGAACCGCAAGGGCTCCCCCAGTGGGGTTACTTTTGGCCCCAGCCCCTCGACTACTAATGGGCTAATTAACTCTCTGGCACACCCCGAGTCTATCAGGGCACGGACTCGCATGTGAGTCCCGGTGCTTGGCACCATCACAGTCACTACCATATAAAGCAAAGGGCCAGGGATGCTGACCGGCGATGGCGCGTCGGGGGACGGGACCTGCAGCTCTGCGTTGGCTACTGCAGGTCGCTGAAGTTTCCCGATGGCTGGGTTTCGGTCAGCTCCAACTCGCCCTGCTCGTACGTTGCCCCTTCCAGCTGTAATGCCCGGGGTTTAAATGGTGTCTTTGCGGGTCACGGGGTTCCTCCCCCCGCCGGGGTGGAGGTCTTGGGTGGCTTCGCCCCTCCGTGAGGACAGGCTGAGGTGAAGTGGCCACTCTCCCCACCCTTCATGCATAGGCCTTGCTTGAAACGGGAGTCGCGTAGTTTCTGGAACACCGACTTCCCCTCTGGCTTCGGGGCCGCCTTGGGTTGATGGGAAGCCGATGCCCCCAACTTGATTAGGGTGAAGCGCTCTTCCACATCTGCTGCGGCGCGCATCCAGGCTGCCAGGGAGAATGGGCGCCCGTTTCTCAGGATCGTCTCATAGATCTCGGGATTCAGCCCCTTGCGGTACTTTTCAACGAACAAGTCTTCGGACCACCCCTGGACTTTGGCTGCTATGCGCCAGAAACAGTCAGTGTAGTCCCTCACCGAGCCACGCCCCTGTGCCAGCTTGCGCAGCTGGTTCCGGGCTTTCTCCTCACCCAAGGGGTGTTCGTAATGCTGCCTCAGGGCCCACATAAAATTATCTACAGTTCGTAATTCGGGCCCCAGGGGGTTGTGCAGACTCACGTACCAGTCGCTTGCAGTGTCCCGCAGCTTGGAGCCGATGTAGCCCACGTGATCCCGCTCGGTTGGGTAGAGATGGCCCCAAGCTGCCAGGAACCTCTCGATTTCTATGATGAAAAACTTGAGCTTTTCCGGGTCGCCATCGAACGTTGCCATCAGGGGGTCGCTGGGCGCTTGTTGGATCATGCCTCCACCTGGCACAGGGACCCCCGGAATAGGTGGAGGGGGTCCTCTGGCCGGTGGTGCGACCAGGGCCACAGGTTGAGCTGGAGCTCTACCCCCCCCGGCAGGTTGTGCCGGAGGCGCTCCAGCCAGTCCTCCACCGGGCTGGGGTTGGCCGGGGAGAGGGATTACTCCAGCTGCGAGGGCCCCCATCAGCTGCTGCTGCATCTCTAACATGGCCTCTCGTAGCTCCACGGCTATGCAGTTGTGCATCTCGTCCAGCCTTCGGTCCAGGATGCAGTCCAGATCCTCTCTGGCAGGATTGGGACCCCTGGGCAGCTGGCGTTCTTCGTCCTGGAAGCTGTAGCCCAAGCTTCCAGGCCCCTTTGAGGATACCGATCCTCCTCCAGCATGTTCGGGCGGCCAAACTCCAATCGGTCGCCGCTGAAGCGTACTCTGGCCCCTCTCTGATTGTGGATCCACGTCTCGGAGGTACCGGCCTCGAAAGTGGCCCACGAGCATCGTGGGGAGGCCGGCGGCCAGGTCAGCCTAGCCCCCGTTCGCGGGGGCTGGTATAGCTCTTGCCCCGTGGTCACTGGTACCAGTTGCTCCTCAGGCACGATGGGAGCCGTGGTGACCAGGATCTCCAGCGGGGTGATGGGGTTGCTCCCGTCATCTGACATGGCCAGGTACGGGAGGAACCTAAGGACAGATCTCTAACAATCTGTGAGGCTTCTGTACTATCAGCAAGAGATCAGGCCTTTGTAGTTAAACAGAGTTCTTTATTTCAAATACTGGAACAGGGTCTCAATGTTTGTTAGAGATGCTGAACAAAGATGACTTGGGTTAATATACCTACAGACATAGATGCATAAACAAATCCCTCCAATCAGCATAGACGCAAAATGCGGGAAAAGAAATGGCGACCGTTTGTTCCCACCAAAGGTGAGAAAGTTATAAAAATTCCCTTCTTGCCCTGAGTGACCCAGATGTGCTAACTCCTAGGCAAAACATTTGGGCAGTGACAAGAAAATAACTTTCAAGACTATACCCACTCTGATAGCACCCTGAGAGTCTCAGGCAGGAGGGGGAGGAAGCCATGGCAAGATAGCCATTGTTTATGTGATGCATCGGAATGCAAGAGGCCATCCTCCCGAGGAAAAGTAACACTAAGCAGGACAGCAATTTCTATTTCAAGGCAAGCAATAAAACATTTAGGTGATAGCAAGGTACAAAGAAACAGAAAGTAACTTTTCAGCACAGCATGGAACAAGCAAGCTTTTGTCAGATCCTGACACCTGGCCACCACACGTAACTACGGGCCAGGGCCTTCATACGTACTATGCCTGGGTGGGCCTCGTGTAGTGCCTCTAGTACTTGGGGACGCAGAGGCCTGGGGATCACCACTCGAGATCCCCATAGCAGGCACCCCTTGTGGACCAAGAGTTCGTGTCTCCGTGCCGTGAAAACGGTGAACTCTGGCCCTGGTTTCTCCGGCCACCCCCTTCCCACCCAGTCCGAGACACAGAAAAGGATGTGGCCCCGCCGCGTGCGACGGGCCACATCCGATACCTGCACGGGGCGCTCCAGTAGGTCCTCCAGGAATGCTACGTGGAAGGCTGGGGCAGGATCCGGGTCGCAGGATGGGAGAGGAAGACGGCTGAGGGCGTCGGCGTGTCCCATCGCCTTGCCCGGGCAATGTACCAAGTCGTAGGAGTAGCCAGACAAAAAAATTGACCACCGCAGGACCCACAGGGACAACATGTGAGGGGTCTGCCAGTGGGGGGCAAGGAGGCCCAGCAGTTATTGGAATATAAATCTATAGTTAGGCAGCAAGTAGTTACAGAGTTGATCTAGATGACCTAGATCTAACTGTCATGTCATAGCTGTAGCAGGTGACTTGTTAGCCAGGTGCAGGTATTTTGGCTTCACTGCTGGATATGTAATTGACTGTAATTAACAATTATGTCAGCTCACTAGGGATTGGCTACTGTTAGTATAATAGTCTTGTACCTAGTGAGCTATGGGGGGCCCTGATGCTCTCAATGTCCTAGCCAGGCATGTTGTTCAATGTTTCTGGCAACTGTCTATACATATTCTCACCTTGTATAAACTCTCAGCACCACCACTGCTACGCTTGTCTTCGTTTTCCTTATCTCTGCTACACCCAACAGCAGTGGCTTATGATCCATAGCTACGGTGAACGATCGCCCATACAGGTAATCATGACATTTCTTGACACCGGCTACAATCGCAAGGGCCTCCTTGTCGATTTGGGCGTAATTACGTTCTGCCGACAACAGGGTCCTGGAGTAGTAGGCTACCGGCACTTCCTTGCCATTGGGTAGCCGGTGCCCCAAGACTGCCCCGACGCCGTAGGGAGATGCATCACAGGCCAGAATGACAGGGAGCCTCTTATCAAAATGCGCTAGGACCACATTTGAAACTAATAAGTCCTTGATGGCCCAGAAGGCTGCGTCGTGCTTGGGACCCCAGGCCCAAGCCACTCCCTTGTCCAGGAGGCGATGCAGGGGTTCAGCGACGGCCACTTTGTGCAGAAGGAAGGTGTGATAAAAGTTTAAAAGTCCCAAGAACGCCTGTAGTTCCGCCTTCGAAGACGGACGGGGTGCTTCCGTAATCGCCGCTACCTTCTCCTTGGTTGGGTGAATGCCGTCCGCGGTCACTTTGAATCCCAAGATGTTAACTGAGGAGACTCTTAGGGTACACTTATCCTTTTGGACCTTGAGACCCGCGTCCTGGAACCATTGCAGCACCATCTGTAGGCATGCCGCAAACGTGTTGACGTCCGGGGTGGCGATGAGGACATCGTCAAAGAACGGTTTCACACCTGGAACATCTTTAAGGAGAGAATCCATTAGATGTTGAAAAATCCCTGGTGCCACGCTGACCCCGAATTGGAGCCGTTTCACTTTGAACGCTCCCTTATGAGTCACAATTGTTTGTGCCTCGGCCGTTGCATCGTCTACAGGAAGCTGCTGATAGGCCTGGGCCAGGTTGAGCTTTCCAAATATTTTGGCTCCTACGAGGGAGGCCAGAACGTGGCTGACCACCGGTACTGGGTACGCGTGGTCTTGTAACGCCTTATTAATAGTGCATTTATAGTCTGTACAGATGCGGACTTCCCCGTTAGCCTTAAGGGCGGTCACAATGGGAGTCTCCCACTTGGCATGGGAGACTGGCTTGAGCACCCCTTGTGCCACGAGCTTTTCCAGCTCCACCTCCACTTTGGGCTGGAAGGCAAGTGGTGGCCGACGGACGACCACGCGGATGGGCCAGACCGCCAGGTCCAGGTCGAAGGAAACCGGGGGTCTTCTGTAGCAGCCCAATGAGCCGTCAAAAACAGCGGGAAATTCCTCGTCATGGATGAGAAGTCGGTAGAGCCCCTGCGGTGTATTCCGGTCCACTGCACTCCGAGCGGCTGGAACCAGGCACGACCTAGAAGACTGGTTAGATTGCGCTCCACCACGAGAAGGTCTAGCAGACCATTAAATGCATGGTACTGGACCGGGACCCTGGCTAGCCCCTTGATAGCCACTGGGTTTTTTTGGAAGTCCCGGAGGACCAACCTACCTGGCAGCTGTAGCCAGCGTCCCCCCTTTGGGCAGAGGTGGCTGAACGTGGCCGCGGACACAATGGAATATGTGGACCCTGAGTCCAGTTCCATGGAACAGGGAACTCCCTCTATCCGGAGGGATACAGATATCGCACCCGGAATGGGCTGGGGCAAGTTCATTACTGTGGCCATGGGAACGACGCTGTCCACTTCCTCGAAGTTCGCTGCTGGGGCACGGTGGCTGTTCCTTAGGCGGCAGGCCCGGGTGAGATGGCCTGCTTTCCCACAGGCGCAGCAGATGGTATCACGGAAGCGGCATGTCCATCTGTCGTGGTGGTCCCTGCAGCTTGCGCATGTTGGGGCCTGCCTGTTGAGGGAAGCAGAAGAGGGAACAGAGACAGATTCTGGGCGCCGGCCCTTGGGCCGGGCGACACCGGGCTCACCCTTCTTTGAGTGTGGTTGCATCTGGTGGACGTCCTCTTCTTCGCTCGAGTCAGGTTCAGGAGGGGCCGCCTGGTGGACTTTGGTGGCTGCCTTGTCCTTTTGCGTTGTCTCGAACACTGCCGCTGTTTGGAGCATCTTCTCCAAGGTTGGCTCTGACATTGCAATGAGGCGCCGGTGGAGCTTGGCTTCACGGATCCCTCCCATGAAGGCAGTCTCCACATGGTCATCCACGTGGCAGAATTCGCAGCCCATGGCTAGTCGACGGAGTTCAGCCAGGAAAGTGGCGGCTGACTCCCCGGGCTGCCGCTGGCACTGTATGAACTCCCAGCGCCTAGCCAGTTTTGATGGCTTCGGGGTGAAGTAATCACCGAGGGCCTTGATGAGTACGTCGTAAGGCACCTCAGTGGGGTCTTGCAGGGCGAGTAGGTTCTGGGCCACCCGCATGACCTCCACCCCTCCGGAACTCAATAGCCAGGTGTTCTTCAGGTCCATCTCTGTGATTCCGCGGACCTTGAAGGTGCAACCCAGTGTCTTGAGCCAGGACTCCCACGTCTCTGGGCGAGACGTATCAAAAGGGGTAATTGGTCCCGGAGCGTTTGCCTTAGTTACCGGAGCAGGAGCGGTGGCAGCGATTTGAGCGATGTCCTTGTGGCGGTGCCAGGGAGCGCTGAGGCTTGGCGCTGCCTAGTGCCAGAGGATCGGGGGTCAGAGCGGCTTGCGGCGAGGCGTTGGAGCGCTGGAGCTCGGAGATGCCTGCGGCCGGCAGGACAGAGCTCGCTGTGCTGCTGTGGTCGGCTGGAGAGTCGCTCATCAGGATCCCACCTTCGTCGCCACTGAGAAGTATTGGAGTCAGGAGTCCATGGAACAGTGAAACAGCTAGATCTTTATTGCTGGTCCAGATGAAGCATACAACCCAGGGCTCCGAGCCCTCCTTTTATGCTGGTCAGGGATAATCCCCTGACCTCGCCCAACTGGCCTGATAGGCTATTATCAGTCTATTTTCATCTCATAGGTTCCCTGGGAGAAACCTAGGTACATGATTGGTGGCTGGTTTGAATCCACCTGGCCTCTGTTCTACCTGGCTGAAGCTCAGGTAGTTTCTTGGCCATGTGCTCTGGCCACATGGCGGTCGCCATTACTGGAGCACATGGCGACCACATGGTCACAGTACATAACAATCACCATTGCCTGAAGAAGCTGAAGCGGTACTGGCAAGTTCAGCCGATACAAAAAATTCCTTTAGCAAAGGAGCTCCCCAAGCATTCTTTTGATTCTTTTGCCCTTAGAAGCTTTAGGCGGAATACTTTAGGTCAGGGTTGTTTCAAAATCATCAATTAGAGTTGATTTAAGAGCAAGAGGTCTGGGAGCAACTGGTAATGGCTTCTGGCTGGCATGCGATCGAAGCCACACACACCTCTTTCCCCCCCTCCTTCCTCCATTTGCTTTCTTTCCACCTCTTTTTCTCTTTCTCCCTTCTTTCCTTTCTTTCTCTCTCTCTTCCTTCCTTCCTCCTTATCCCTCCCTCCCCATCTATTTGCTTTCTTTGTTTCTGTTTCTCTCTTTCTTTCTCTTGTTCTTTCTTTCCACCTCTTTCATTCTTTCCACCTTTCTCTTTCTCGCCTCCTTCCTTCCTTCCCCCTCCCTCCCCCATGGATTTGCTTTCTTTGTTTCTCTGTGTCTTTCTTTCTTTCCACCTCTCTCTCTCTCTCCCTCCCTCCCTCACAGAAAGAGAGAGAGAGAAATAAATATGATTAGCAGACAAATAAACATCATTCAGCAAATAACATTATTAATATCCATTTTTACCCTTTTGTTTTTATTTTTGGCAATCTCATTTAATGTGAATAAAAAGCAAACTTGTGAAAGTAATTACTTATTCCCTCATACTTGTTAGATACTTTTTGGAACCTTCCTGGCAAAATCTTTGCACCAACAAGAGCACAAATATCTGAGAACTGCCCTTAATATATGGTACAAATATAAAGACAAACTAGCCCCCCCAACATCTCAACAATCCTAATTTCTAAACCAACCATGGTTCCCACCTGGTCAAGAAAATGCCTTACACAACCCCTGGAGAACAGCTGGAGTTGTACATATAACTGATCTACAACCAAAAAAAGAAATTTTTGGGAAAAGCACAATTAGAGAAGAAAACAGGAAAGGAAATAATGTGGTTCTAATATCTACAAATTAAACACATGATGGAATCCTCACACATTTCAGAAGCACTGGCTAGACCACAAACAGGCTTTGAACTACTGGAAAAATTGGAGACACACTCACCTGGCTTACTCTCTAAAACATACAAACAATTAAATACTCTGGATGAGAAAAAAACACCTATGGTGCCAAGACTGTAAGAACCAACTAGAAGAATACTGGGACCATATATGGGCCTCTCCAAACCTTTCTTCAGCGATTTTTCATATCCATTTTCAGACTATCAAGACCCTTCTGAGATGGTATATACCTCCAGCAACCTAACATCACATGAAAAACATAGATCCACATTACAACAAAAACCGTGGGCAAAAAGCTGATTTTATCCACTGCTGGTGGTCATGCCCTTAGATACATTCTTTCAGGTCACAAATCAAACATCATATACAATTAATTACACAGGTAAACTTACCTCTTTTACCAGAAATTTTCCTATTGAACAACTGGTCAGACCCACATGGTAACAAAAGTAAGACTGGAATAATTCACACTTTACTAGCTGTAGCACAAACCACCATAGCTGCTAACTGGCTTGACAAATACCCACCCACTATAGAATCCTGGCATGATCGTTTATGGAATCATTTCATTATGGGTAAGATTTCACTCCATACTTCAAACACACCTTCACAAAAATCAGAAACCCCCTTCATAGAGACCTGGTACCCTCTTATTACTTATATGGCTGAGGCTGAAATAGTTCCAAAAATGCTATAGGCAGCTGATATACTTTTGAACTTATTATGATAATATACATTCCTTAGACCTGGTAATTCAAACTTTCAGATCAATGCTTCTAATAGTTTACTGAACAAAGTTTTAAAAACTAGTAAAGTAGGCCTAACTCTGCTCTAAACAACTTAAGAAATGATAGTACTGTATTGCCGTTGGTGATTACTTCTCTTTGAAATATTCAAATATATCTTGATCTAAGAATGTGTTATACTTAAGTTAGTACAAAGTAATTAATTATAATATTGTGGTTATATAATACACAGAAAATCTTATCTGTATGCTTTTCTGATTACAACATACTGAAAAACTGTAACTGTTCAGTGTTTATAAAAGAAAATTAAAAAAGCAAATTTGCATATTTTCATTAAAAATGTGTGTGAGATATTTGTTTATGTCTTGTAACTCCCAAACATCTGACGTGTATTCTGTGTGGCTCTTATGTTGAGCAAGTTTGGCCACCTCCTATCACGACAATAATAGGTTTCAGAGCAAATTGATGCAATAAAGAGAGGCTAATTGGCCAATCCAGGTGGTATTTCCCTACATGATTCCACATGCATGCTCACAAACACTGTGGTGTATATTCTTCTTGAGCAAGTGACTGTGGACGGAAGGATGGTTGTGCAATGTATTCTCTTTCCCACTCCTGCTTGCTGTTATATAGGCATTAAAAAAATTTCTGTGTGTGCTAATTATTAGTTTGTTGTTCATAGGGCCGCATGAGGAAACACACTTTATGGTGCTGAAACGGGTAGTGGAGGTTGTGTTCCACATAGCTCCCCAAAGGTAGCTTTTGCTTTACCTTGCTCAAATTAAATCAATAAAAGAAACTGAATAGCACAAGAGGTAAAAGGCAAGAAGGCTATATTGACCAACAGCTGTCTTGTCTCTGCAAACATGACAAAAATAGAACTGCTTCATGGGGTGTTTATTCAGAATTAAGGGGTGTGGCACCATCAATATGCAGACAACCACACAATTCAGTTTCTTGTCATCTCCAGTTCAGGTGATGTCATCCATGAACATCTGCCTTAACTCAGTGGATTGAATGTGAGTACACCCTAATTCAAACAAAATGAATTTCACACTGCTGGGACATTCACAGTGCATTCCTAAACAGAGGTACATCTTTCTAAATCCACTAAAATCAATGGGCTTAGAAGGGTGTAATTCTGTTTAGGATTGCATGGTCAGTGTATCAGTTGGAAATGCCTGTCATAGATGGAATCACCTTCTCTTTGAAAGATCAGGTTCACAGCATGGGGTTGGTTTGGGATCTTCTAGTCCTGGATTCCAAACTATCTCAGTGGCCTAGAATTTTCTCTTTCATCTTTGGATGATTTATTAGCAGGATCACTAAGTCGTTAATGCTAGGGCAGGCTCCCTTGTATATTTAAGCACCCTGTAACCGCTGCTGCACCTGACAGACAACTGCCTGTCAGGTGTAGGAGGTGAGGGGGAGTGTGTTGGAAGCCATCGGAGAGGCTGGGCCAGCAGCATCACTGCACCTCACAGGTGGTTGTCAGCCATTCCTGATTTCCTCAACTGCCGTTAGCTCTCTGCAGTCTCCTGTAACTGTTTTTTCCCCCTCAGAATGCTGAGCTCTGCAGCTGACCAATCAGAGAGTGGGGGTGCAAGGAGGCAGCCACATAGGAATCAATGGGAGAAGCACATTTTCCCCCTTTTGACCCACTTAGGGGCAATGTTCCCTCTATGCTGAGTTAGTGTGAGCTAGCTCACAGTTTTTTAGCCTCCAGCTCACACATTTTTGTCTGAGCTAGGAAGGATGGCTCCAGAGCAAACTAATTTATGCAGCAGGTAAATCACTCACTCACAGCTTTAATGCCAGTAGCTCACAAAGTAGAATTTTTGCTCACAAGACTCAGCTTAGAGGGAACATTGCTTAGGGGTCGAATTTCTAAAAATCCCTTCTTAGTGAGCACCTACGGCATGGTAGGAGCGCTCTCCCTGAATTTGGTGTTTCTAGATCCAACGGTTTGGCCTGGACATTGATTTTATGGTGAGGGGACTTTCTTTTATATAGATAGATGAGCCCCCTACCCCCATTGTAAGTTTTCCATTTATTCCCCCATTTTTAAATATGAAATCAGTTAAACCTAAAGTTATAGCATAACTTTAGAAAGACAGAGAGACTGAAGGAAAGCTAAATGCAAAGAAGAGAAAGATGCCCACAGCTGAGCGACAAAACTGTGACTCATGAATACAATGTGTTGTAGATTGATCAATACAATGGGGTTGTTGCAAACAATTAGTGTGGACAGGTGTCAAAGCAAACTGATCCCTTAAAGAGTAGCAAATTACCAGATCCAATCATATTTCTCCAAGAGTTAATATGAAATTGTCACTGAATTAGTCTTAACTCTGTTTATAGCTGCTAAAATGGTTATTGTGGCATATTGAGGGGGGAGGAACAGAACCCCTTTCTACAAAAGATTGGTTTAATGATCTGCAATGTAGCCTTATCAACTAAAGATACTATCAAAAGCATTATCATTGTCATCTGATGCTACTGATGTTTTTAAATTAAGTATTGTCTGTTTTTATGCATGGTGTACACTGCCCTGAGCCCTTTGGGGGAGGGCAGTATAGAAATATAATAATCATCAATCACCATCAAAGGATACAGAGAAATTATTCCCAATATACAGACAAGTATTGTGACACAATATACAGACAAGTATTGGGGCAACTTTTATTATGAATAGGAGTGAAAATTACTGATAAGATATATTCTTTTTCTTAATCATTGTAAACACGTTTCCCCCCCTTTTACTTTGTATCATGTTATTATTGTTAGAACTTTTGTGTAATATTAGAGAAAATTCAGAGTTATGGATCTTGCTTTCTGGAAAGAAGAGACTACTTCCTCTAGTTTAAAATCTTTATTACTAAAGGATAAAGAGAAACGGGATTAGCTACAAATGAACAAAACATGCTTTCTAAGGAACTGCGTTGTGCTCCGTCTACACACTAAGACATTCTTCAACAAAGTGAGAGGTTACAAAGGAGGATCTCTCCTCCTTCTTGACCCCTGAAAGGAAACATCTGATATCACTGACCAATCAGCAGAACAGAACAACTTTAGGTTTCCTGGGCTTAGAATTAATTGGCCAGCTGCCAGGTATCTCTTCCAGGTTAAGCCTAAGAAAACAACAAGTTGCATCGGTTAACCCTATAATGACTAAAATGGTCAGGTCTTGTCTTACATACTCATTTTCCCAACAATTATGTAGTGTAATTTATGCGATAATTTCAATAAAAAACTGAAACTGCAAGAGTCCATATGGAATCAAAAAATTGGGATTTATTATAATGATTATTGTATTACATGTATTTGAATTGTTCACAATTCTGTGATTTTTAAAATCTATTTGAAGTTACTAAAGTAACTGGACGGCCCAGGCTAGCCCCATCTCATCAGATCTCAGAAGCTAAGCTGGTCGGCCCTGATTAGTACTTGGATGGGAGACCACAAAGGGAATCCAGGGTTGCTATGCAGAGACAGGCAGTTGGCAAACCACCTCTGAATGCTTCTTCCCTTGAAAACCCTACGTAGTTCCCATAAGTCAACTGCAACTAGGCAGCACTTCACACACAAAGTTACTAAAATGGATGTTTAGCAAGTATTGCAATTCAAAACGGTATCATATCTATAGATTTGTTCTGGCCAATGAGTGACCCCAAGTTGTTTGTGAAACATCATCATTCTAATAACTGGATAATGCTTCTAATTTTGTACATGAGAAAACTACCAGGCTTGCTTTAGTAGGCACATTCACTTGATGCCGTGCGCTTGAAGACCAGTAAGCTTCCTTATTCCCCCACCCCTCAGGGAAAGGCCATTATGGACAAGCTGGGCTGCTGGAGTGCGGCACTTTGCAGCATGACAGCCACTCATTTATGCACAATGGATGCTTCCAGGATGTGACACATATGGCATGAAAAAGGAAGAAAATTAAACCAACCAGAAAGTAATTAATTTTGTTAATTCCATCAACCCAGTGACTGCTGAAAGTCACCAAGAAAAAAAAGAAGTAGGAAAGGGAGGAAGGGCTCCGTGCAGGCTGGCACTGGCCTAAAACAAAAAAAAGTCTCTATGCAGGAAGCCCCAGCTCAACCTGTCACTGCAACCTGCATTGGTGCTAGTTGTTAGGGGACCTGTGCTGAAGCTACTGCCTCTTTTGAGTGAGCCAGTTTGGTGTAGTGGTTAAGTGCACAGACTAATCTGGGAGAACTGGGTTTGATTCCCCACTCCTCCACTTGTACCTGCCGGATGACCTTGGGCAAGCCGTAGCTCTGTACCAGCTGTTCTCTCAAGGACAGTTGTCTCAGAGCTCTCTCAGCCCCACCTACCTCACAGGGTGTCTGTTGTGGGGAGGGGAAGGGGAAGGAGTTTGTAAGCCGCTCTGAGACTCCAAGTGAGTGAAGGGTGGGATATAAATCCAATCTCTTCTTCTTCCCTTTCCTGTCTGCTCAGCACATCCTAAGCATGTTGCTGACACAGAAGTAAGTTCAGTGGAGCTCATTGGTGCTTAATAAATAAATGTGCTTAGGATGCTTTGTGGACTGCATCTGGAAGGAAACGAATTGTATAATGGAAAACATACACTCATCTTTGAGTACAGAGAAAGACAAAGCAAAAAACTCTCCCCTCACCATATTTCCAGATAAAGTATTCTAGCTTTAAAAGGTAAAAAAGTTTTTAAAAATCTAATGGGCCATCAGGAGGATTTCCAGTCAAGTGCTGGCACTGGCAACCAATAGGAGGTTTAATGGAGCAAAGCAATAGGGGTCGTGTAGATGCCATGACATCCCTTCTGGGTTTGTGCCAGAAGAGACATCATGGCATCAGTACAATGTCTATCCACACACACACACACATTTTCCCTACCTCCACTATACCAAGCAGTGGTGGCTAAACTGGACCGCAGGGTGACCTGTAGGGTTGCCAACTTCCTGGTGGAGATTGGAGATCTCCCAGAATTATGATCTCCACATGACAGAGGTCAGTTTCCCTGGACAAAATGGCTCGTTTGGAGGGTAGATTCTGTGGCATTATAGCCTGCTGAGGTCCCTGTCCTCCCCAACCCCATCCACCCTCCCCAGGCTCTGCCCCCAAATCTTCAGGAATTTTCCAAACCTGAGTTGGCAACCATGGTAGCCAGCAGAAGGTCTGGTTTTTTACATACTTCCCCCCCCACCCACATCAGATCATTAATCAAGCCGACGGAATCCCTTATTTTCAACTATATCTCCCATTTTCTCTTTCTCATTGGGCCAAATTTAAGGGCCAGAAAAATTCAGCTCCACAAATCAACAACAAAACCTCTCCCCTCCTCCACAATTCTTTGCAGAGTATAATTAGGCAAAGGGCAGTACAACACAAGGGGCGATTTTGCACTTGCCGTTTGCCTCTCATTCTCTCCAGGGTTTTTTCCTCCAGAGTATATTCTTCATGTTCACACTTGGGGGCGAAGCCCCTCATCTGCCCCGCAGTGTCCATTTCGCACATACCGACTGTCGTGTGGCTTCCATTCCCATTCCCCTCCCATCTCCCCACTTGCTCCTCCCCTCTTCCCTTCTCCCTCTTTTTTAAAAAACCGCATGCGTGATTGCGTTATTTCATTATAATGAAATGAGGCTTCCAGTCCCCCTCCCATCATCCCACTCACTCCTCCCCCTCCCTTGAATTTTTTTTTAAACACAGGCACAATTGCATTATTTTGTTATAATGCAATGATGGTGGACAAGGATAGTGTGAGCAATGGTCATGCGAGTTGTAGAGGGAACGCTATTTGCTACTGAAATTTAAACTATTTTGCTGTTGTGAGCTGATATGCACCTAATGGTGTCTGGATTAAGATGTCCATAGTTGCCTTCCTCTTCCCAGAATTCAATACTTCCCTCCTTCCTATTCAAATTTTCCCACTGCTGTTGCTTGCCGCACAATGATTGGTCGACCATATGGCCTGGCGCTGTGATTGGTGGCGTGTCTGCTCTATCATCAAAATGTCGAGCACATTGCCAGTGGGATCTCAGGCACAAAATGGTGGATAAAGCCTTTACAGCCATGGTGCCCTATCTGCATTGCGACTTCGTTATAACGAAATGTGGCCCATTTAATTTAGAAATTGTGTTATGAAACTTATGAAGGTTTTTTTGCTGGAAAAACTTCCTTGGTGGAGCTCCCCAGCCGTGGAGCAGCATGTGGACTGGCCTCCCGTCTCCCTCCCACACACTCTGGCTGCCATCCTCCATCCATCCTGCTGCCGGCTGCAGGAGCAGCAGCACTTGGGGCGCTGGATGCTGGATGTGAGCGCAAGCTGGAGGGGAGTCGCGGTTCCTTCAGGGCTTTTCCTCCAGTGGTGGTCGCAGCGGCAGCAGCTGAAGAGGAGCAGCAGCAATGGCAGCCCAGTCTCCCCGCTCCATACGCTGAATTGGAGCCCCAAAGAAAAAGTTCCCCCCATAATAAATAAATGTGGCCGTGTGTGTCTTATACAAAGAAAACAATGGTGTGGTCTTCCCTTGCTGCATCACTATGTTGTTATTTCAATATAATGAAATAAGGGTTCCTTTTTAAAAAGGGGGGGGAGACAGTCTAGCCTCAGGCCTGGAGGAGCGCACCCAGAGAGCGGGGCGGAGGAGTGGTGTCCCTGGCCCACCCACCTGCTGCCGCTCCTCCACGGGTTTCTGGAGGGAAGCAACCCCCGCCTGCTCTGCAGGGGCTGCAGCTGGGGCACCCCAGACACAGGGCAGTGGTCATCCGCGAGCCTGGGGGCTCTTGGGCCAATGGCACCCGGCTCCTGCTATTGAAAAGCCCAGCAAATCCTTCTTGCCGATGCAGTCCCTGTGGTGGGTTCTTGTCTCGCTGCCTCATCATTTCGATATAACGTTAGGAGGGCTCGTTTAAAAAAAAAAACCCTGAAGAAACGCCCACCACAGGGTGGGCCAGATGGAGGGCGGGCGAGTGGGCGTGTTTTCGTCTCAGCTTCTCCACCGGAGCAAACAGGAAAATCCTCTAGAAACAGGATTTTTTTTGCTCCAGGAAGCTCCGGAGCAGTACTGCAATACAGATCAAACCCTGAGCCCGGAGCAACTGGTGGGAAATTGATCAGAAGCTCCTGAGCAAGCATCTGTGAGGCTTCTGCGCTAACAGCAAAAAGATCAGACCTTTGTTGATGAAGCAAAGTTCTTTATTAGTCTTAATACTGCTTGACAGGTTCTCGAATGTTTGTTAGAGATACCAGATAGAAAACAGTCAGAATTAATATACCCTTCAGTTCGTTTGAACCCCAACATGAAGCCAATCAGATTTAGAATAGAAAACGCGGGAGAAGGGATCGGGCCGTTTGGATTCCCACAGGAAGGTGAGGTGCGAAAGTTATAAAAATTCCCCTCTTGAACTGGATGACCCAGATGTCTGAAACCCATGCATAACAAAACGGCTCTGGTGGTAATAACAGACCTTCAATGTTCTCACAACAAGATAAGACATTCTCTGTCCCAGGAAGAGGGAGGAGGGAATGCATGGGAGGAAAGGCCATTTGGTTCTTTGGTGACGTGCAAGAATGTGGGGTCGCCACTCTCCCGACTGAAATGGTTACATTGTCCAGGACTCCTAAAAGCAATACACTTCAAGGTGATGAAGCAGGGAGGGGAAGCAGACATAGAAGGAGACATGCAACAGTTCTTCATTCAGAGCAAACAATGAGGCCCTTGTCAGGCCACCTGACAGCATCAGGGCAAATGCTAGTGGGAAATCACCCAAGGTCTTGCCTACCATTTTTCAGCATACTTTGCAAGTGGATTTTACTGCGTGAAATGGCAAAATCCACTTGCAAATGGTTACTAAAGTGGATTGAAAGGGTATATTATTCAGCATATGCAAAAGCTCCCTTGCGTAGCCTTGACTGAGTAAAACCACACACACTGACTCAGCCTATTATCCACTGCTACAACTGAACGCAGACCATTGGTTTCTGTTGCATTTGGCTGTCTCTGATAGGTCAATAAATTCCATAAGAATCCACTGACCAAGCCTATCAATATATGTTTTTGTTAAGCCTCTCCCTCTTTTTATATTTTTCCATGGGGCAGCCTGGATAGGGCTGCCAAGTCAGCCCGGGGGGCGGGGGATCCCCCGCTACAGGGGTTCCCGATCCGCCAGCCAGCATTGGGCCAGCGGGGGAAACCCCACCCCCGAAATTGTCCAGCCTGGACGACTTCCCCCACGTAATGACATCACCCGGAAGTGACACCATCACGTTGGGGGCATTGCCAGGGGGACGCTCTGGCAATCGCCCCAAAACTCTATGATACCATAGAGTTTTGGGGCGATTGCCAGAGCGTCGCCCTGGCAACGCCCCCAACATGCTGACATCACTTCTGGTGATGTTTCCTGACGCGCGCGCAAGTGCGCACGCCGGGGAAGCTCCCGGCCGGCAGAGGACTCCCCCCCGCCAGTAAGTTCAACAGACTTGGCAACCCTAGGTAGCCATGGGCTTTGCCTCAGAACAGCCTGTACTTTTAAGGAGAGAAAAGCCCTCTAGCTATGTGTCGGGAGGAAATTGGCTGAGATTCAGAAGGACAAGCAGGCAAAAAGACTAAGATTTATTAAGGAGGGTGCTGACAGCTTACAAGAGCTGAAGTGGCAGTAAGTTCATTGTTGTGAGTGTAAAATGGAGCACAGGGCAATGATGTAACTCTCCCCCCTCTTGATTCCCCATTGGGAGGGGAAAAGCAGGGTACTAATGAAGTAAATAAATAAATAACGCTATGTCTTTACTTTTACAGTAAAGGAGACAAGCAGCAAGGAACTAAGCTTGGTGGGGCACTGCACCCTCATGGACTAGCTGGTCCAAAATGACTGACATCCCTGTTTCCGCTGGTACTGTCATGTACCTTTGATTGCCTCTGCATGTTGTAATGAGCAGAGGGTCCAGGTTTATTACACTGCACGGGAGAGAAGAGAGGAGATCCTACAAGAGGGCCAGAGAAAGAGCGGAAGGAGAAACTGCAACTGCCTGGTTAGCAACACTTACAAAATCCAGGGCAGATCTTTAGATTGCAGCTGAGCAGCTCTGCTGCCACGACTAGCATGTTTGGTAATACTCAGGGCGTGAAGCAGTCCCTTGAGTAAACTAATGCACAGGGTGGACCTGTGGGGTGTGGGCGGCACACAGGCCCCTTTCCCCAAATTGCAGTTTTTCTATTTTAAAAAAATACATCTCCAGATTTTTTACTTTTGGAGATATGGCAGGATTTTCCAAACCAGTTGATCAATAAGAAATGTTTCAGTTTTTGGGCTCATTACTGTAACTATACTGGATGAATGACAAAAATGTGACAGTTGTTTTACTTGCATTGAAATTATTTAGTGCATTACGGTGGCCGTCCTATGCTTATGTTTCAAACTACTAACAGACTACTTATAGCTTATGTTTCAGACTACTTATAGACTTATGTTTCAAACTACTGAATAGCTTATGTTTCAGACTACTTATACTTTGGTTTCACAGTGGCTCTGACCTGGATGGCCCAGTCTAGCCCAATCTCATCGGATTTTGGAAGCTAAACAGGGTCATCAGCCCTGGTTCACATTTGGATGGGAGGAAGCCAAGGAAGTCCAGGGTCACAACTCAGAGGCAGGCAATAGGAAACCACCTCTGAAAGTCTCTGGCCTTAAAAACCCTACAGGGTTGCAATAAGTCAGCTGTGACTCATCAGCACTCACCACCACCATTTTATATTGACTTACTATTACTATCTACCCACCCAGCATACCTTTACACTCACAGAACAACTACCACAACTTCATATTTTTGAGTTTAATGTTGCACCAAATTCTACAAAGTATAGCCCTCAAGTCTGACTTCATTGTCACTATATGCAAAGGAGTTGTCATGAAAAGCTAATTTGGCTCTATACATAAGATTGCTTCCGGTGCAGTGTTTCTAAAAAGAAAGGCAAAGTGAAAGAGCTGCAGGGTATGCTCAGTAAACTCTTATAAACCAGAAGGTTCTGACACCAGGGACAACCAATCATTCTGTCAGAGGCATGTCTAGAGGAGAAAACCAATAGTAGCTCTTTGCTAGGTGACTGGCCGTCAGAAAGTGGTCTGTTTCCGGCCTGGTGTCTTGTGGAGGGTAGTCATGTTGGTATGCAGTAGAACAGCTCTATTTGAGTCCAGCACCGCCTCAGAGACCAACAAGATTTGGGGGGAATTTCTGATGAAGGGAGGCAGCTTTGACTCTCAGAAGTTCCTGCCTGAAAATGTTGTTGGACTCTGTCTTCATGGAAGGCACCACATACAGCCACACGGGGTGGAAATCCATCAACCTCCTGTTAAGAAGAAGCTCCAGTGACAAAAAGTACAGCACCTCACTGCCATGCTGTAATGTACCATGCGGGAGATGTACAATGGCTGCTCGCCATGTGCTCCTGCAATGGCAACTGCTTCACGGTCTGAGCACAGACAGATCCTAAGTGGCCACCAGTAAGGAACCTAGGTTCTCCTCAGGGAACCTATGACAAACAATGTGAATGTAAGACCCTATCGGGTCGTTTGGGTGCGGCTGGAGGTTTGGTCCCAGCCAGCATAAAAAGCAGGCCCTGGAGCCCTTTTGGTCATGCCTTATCTGACCATCAACAAAGAGCTTGCTTTGCTGAAATCACTACCACTGGTCCCCTGACTCCAGTACTTTCCACATGCCAAGGGGCTAGAGCTTACCACCTGTCCTTGAGCCCCCTGTCTAGGCCTCCTGTGAGTTTTTGCTGTGCACTTCAGGAGTCATAAAAGAAGAAGGGGCTGGTGGCCAGACTAGAGAACAGACCTGTAACTCTGAATTTTTGCTAGGTGCTTTTGGGGAAAGGTGCAATAGAAACTGAAATGAACCAGTCGATCTTGTTAGTGCTGGGATTAAGCAATCTTGACCTTACTTGGGGGGGGGGGGTTGTAACAAATCACTTTTGCCTCACATTTCACAGGCAGTTGGTAAGGAATTTATTTCCATTGCTTCAGAGAATTGGCAGTGCTTTGCCTGGTGATCTTAAGAGGAACAGGAAATGATAGAGGAAAAGGTAGGTGGCACATTCTGCTCCTGAGTCAGCTTTTCTGTTGGGCAAACACTAGGAGTTTGGTGTAGTGGTTAAGTGCATGGACTCTAATCTGGGAGAGCTGGGTTTGATTCCCCACTCCTACACTTGTACCTGGTGGATGACCTTGGGCAAGCAATAGTTCTGGCACAGCTGTTCTTGAAAAAGACCAGTTTCTGTCAGAGCTCGCTCTGCCCCACATACCTCCCAGGGTGTCTGTTGTGGGGAGGGGAGGGGAAGGGAAAGGAGTTTGTAAGCTGCCCTGAGACTTCAAGTGAAGGGCAGGGTATAAATCCAATCTCTTCTCCAATCTCAAGGAGTTCTGTGCCAGAGCCCACTGAAACCCACTGAACTGGCCTTGGATGGCCTTGGATTGGACTCTGTACCCTGTCCCTTTCCTCAAGGAGTGGAAGGGGGGATCCAGTGGCACAGTGGCTAGAGTGTTAAAATAGGACCTGGGAGTCCCAGATACAAATCTCTGCTTCACTGGATGACCTTGGGCCAATAACTTGCAGATTAACCTACTTCACAGGACTGTTATGAGAATAAAATGGAGGATGGTGGAGAACTATGCATGCTGCTCTGAGTTCCTAGGAGTGAGGCTGGGTAAATAAAATAAAAAATAAAGTAGAGGCAGGCAATGATGTACTTTCCCTGGAAAATTCTCAGCTTCTGTGCTTTTGCCAACTGTGCTAGAGATCATGTATCATTCTCCATTAACCTTGGCATTGGTATCACACGTGTATAAAGAGACAGGAAGAGACAGAAGCCATGTGTAGCGGGAGCAGGATGAATAAATTAAGAGAATGACTACTCAGCCTCTAGACAGACACACAAGATACACACTGGTTGCTAGTGCTCAGGGAAAGCTTAGTGCCACTTACAAACAGTTGCCCCTACATGCATTTATCAAATTATGTTTGAAAACATTGTTCACCTGCAGCAAGGAGCATATGAGTCAATCAGAATCTATTCACCTAGCATCCTCCTTGCTTCTCCCAGCAGCGGCTTGTTCCAACCCACTTTGTGAAAGGAGATCTATGGAATTGTTCAAGCAACGGAACAGGCCCTGAGTCATCCCTTGGCCAGGTGTACAGATAGGCCTATATGCCAGCCTGGGAACAAAGGCTGGGCCTGGCAGGCAGCGGCTTTAGGTAAACAAAAACAATGAAGGAAGTGTCAGTGGCTTGTCAGCTGTCTCTTCAATGAGCAGTTTCACAAATGCTGGAAAATTGAACTGTAGTTGCCACTTTTGCCGTGATGTGAATTACATAACTGCTCCCCTAAATCAAAGGAGTTTAGGCCAGGTCAATTACATCCCCCCCCCCCGAAAAAGAAATGAAGGTGGGGGGAGACTGGGATCTTTGGTTGTCAGAGAACTGATGAGTAAGCAAGAGACGATTCCCCTAAACTTTGTGCTACTGCTGCTGCTCCAGCTCTCAGCTGTGAATATCCATCTGTGCCACTTGCTGGGGCAACAAGGTGAAACTAAGGGTGTGATCTCATGGGCATTTACAGCGGGTTTTGCTGCTGTTCCCCATCGCATTTAAAAGGGCTGACCAGACGGTCGCATCTGTCTCCTGTTTTGAAGCCCGCCCCCCCCCCCCCCCGCGATCTACCGCATTCAATTTCACCTTTCCAAACACCAGCAAAAATGAGTATTTTACGGTCTCTCCCGGCGAGAACCCACAGTTGTGCCTGTCTAGACTTCTGCTCGCAACAATCCCGACTTCCCCCTTGTCGGGTTTAAAAAAAAAAAAAGATTGCTGTTCTGTGCATGTCCGCTTCTACGACAGAGTATTTGATCAAGCGCTTAATTTAAAAGACAGATTTTTTTTTAAAGGCGGTTCAATCGTTTTCTCCTCGGGGACCTGCGAGCAAACCCAATATTGGCGATTAATTGCTCGTTTTATGTTGGTAAAATAGTCCCGCCAAGCGCCCTCTGCTGCCACAGCATGACCGGAACTCATTTCCTGTTTGGAAAAGGTGAGATGGCGGGAGGTAGAGGAGTCTCCTGGAGAAGAGAGGAGATCTTGGATCTCCTCACCCTGTGGGGTGAGCAGAGGGTCCAAGATGCCGTCCGCCAGTCTCACCGCACATTGGACACCTACACAGAGATCTCAAAGGGCATGGCAGCCAGGGGTCATCTACGCACTGTGGTTGAATGCCGAAATAAGATTCTGCTCAGATTATAAACGAGCACTCATCCACAACAGCACCTCAGGAAACAGTAGAACCACCTGCCCCTACTACAAGGAGCTGCATAGCATTTTAAAAGGGGACCCCAGTGTCAAGCCCAGGAGGGTGGTTGACAGCTTTGAACTTCCATCTGACCCCCAACCACCAGCCATAAACATAACCCTGTGACACCCGCCGAGGGCTCAGAAGAATTATTTTCCCTGGTCTTAGAGCCCATTGACATAGGAGAGGGGGCAATGCAGGAGACAAGTGTTCTTTCTGGTAAGTTTGTTCTGCTCCTTGCAAGAATTTAATGGCCAACACTGCAGGCACCGTGTATCCCCAAACTCCAGGTGGGGCCAGGACTTCTCCCACATGGGTTATATGGATACGCAAGCACCAGACAGAACTGTGGCTTCCCTATCAATTGCACCTGAAAATAGTATTTCAGAGGTGCTAAAGGGGGGGGGGGGGTTATTAGCCACTTTTAGACATGTCCTAAAATTGAAGTTCTTCTGCAGGATGCCTCTCTGTCAGAATCTAAAGCTTCTAACAAAGGTTTGCCTGTATGCTTTGTATAATCCCTTCCTATATGGCATGATTTGCAGTCCCTCTGTAACATCCTGTTATCTCAATCACCATGTATCAGGTTCCAATTGACTATTTTATGGCCCTGGGTTTATGGCCCACGATGGGTCTGGTCAGTGTAACCATTTGGTCCGGGAGAGTGGCGACTACAGCCCATGAGAACAATCGGCCTCTCACCCCTCCGCGCCTCTGCATTCCTTTCCTCCCTGCCGGGGGAGACACGGAACATTTCTTATCGGCGTGTGAAGACCTTGGCGAGTTATTTGTTATGCACAAGATGGATACATCTGGGGGGTCTGGTTTAAGAGGGGAAATTTACAGCTTCACACTTCACCTTTTTTCCTGTGGGAAGCAAACGGTCAAAGGGCCTTTAGCCCGCGGTTTTTCCCTTTCTGTGATTGGTTACCTATGGGGAATTCAAATTGTACTGGAGGGTATATTAATCCTGCTTCTATTGTATACCTTATCTCTAACAATGATCTGAGGACCTGTAATGTAGTAACTGGGAATAAATAACTCTGTTTAATCAACAAAGGTCTGATCCTTGACTGCATAAGGCAGACGCCTCACACTCTCTCCCCCCATGATGCGGCCACCCTCACCCAAAGCATGTAACAGATACTCCAAACAGTGGGATAGAGTACAGTTGTCAGGTTGGTGTGGCGGGCTCAGCAATAGGTTTTCCTGTCTTGCTATCTTTCGGAGCCTTCCCAAGAGGAGGAGGAGATAGAAGTGCCAGACACCATTGACTCCTGTGTCCACACCCCTCCACGGGCAGGTAAGTTGGCATGCAATGATACAGCTGGATGGTCTTCTTGAAGTATGTTGTGAACAATCATTTTGATGTGTCTTCTGATATATGCGTCAGCATGAGACCTCCCTGAGGTCCATAAATGCATTCCTGAAATTACACTATTCTTGTCTAGGTACCTCAACTACTGATGAAGGAGCTGAGGCGGGAGAGAGGAATGCTGATGGTGAGTGTGATATAAATGTGCTTCAAATTTGAGACCTGGAGGCCTCACCTCAGCAGAACAAGTCATGCCATGTTTGGACATGTCTCTTCTTTACAGATTTTAGGAACTTAGTTCTCACCTCGTCTCCCTGTTTGCAGATATCCTCCCACACCTCAACTATCTGGCTACAAGCTAGGCAGTCACGGGTGTTCGTCAGACGTTACCTGGCAAACTGTTTTACAAGTAGAGTTGTGCAACAGTGAAATCAGCAGCCAAAGGAAGTGGTGAGCTCTCTCTCACTGGGACTCTTTAATTAGCAGCTGGACAAACATTCATCAGAGATGATCTAGGCTGATCCTGAAATGAGCAGGGGGTTGTACTAGATGGCCTCTATGGGCCCTCTAACCCCATGATGCTATACCTGCCACCCAGTACTCAACATGGGAAAGGAATGCAACACCACTGCTCAATGTGGGACGTCATTACACAAGTTGCACAGGACCAACCATTGCAGTGAAAGCTACCTGGATGAAATTTGTACGAATCCCATGCCTCGTGTACAATAACCTGAGACACCCCCCAGCTGTCTTTCACAGGTGTCCTGCCAGGTGCTGTGCTTGCTGAGCTTTCACCCTCATCATGAATGGCTCTCATAAGAGCACAGAAGAAACAGGTGACAGCAGTGCAACGCGTCGGGGAACAGGTTATGCGTGTGTCTGCACGTAAACATGCAGAAATGATGGAGGCAGCCAGGTGGGAGCATATTGACTTTTTGGAGGAGATGAGGGCCTCTTGATCGGAGGAAAAAGAAGCCAGGGAGGCAACGCAAGAAATCCTTCGCTCAACCCTGCTCACATTAAGTGACATAGGCTGCGGTCACACGACCCTCCCGGGATTAAAGGGGCCACTTTTTTCCCCCTCGGGTTGGGATGTTTACACATCCCAACCCCTGCGGCGGCAGGCGGCAGTGGGAGGAGGATGAGGCAGCGGCAGGCAACAGCGGCGGACAGCGGAGGCGGTGGAGGGAGGAGGCGGTGGCAGCGGCAGATGGCAGTGGCGGCTGGAGGCAGCAGCGGAAGCAGCAGCGGAAGCCGCAGCGGTGGAAGAATCGGTGGCCGGCCAGCCTCGAAGTGTGCGGCGGTGTTTTCTGCTGCAGTGGGGCTTTTGCAGCGGTGGTGGCAGTGGCGGCCAGGGGAGGCACTCTTCCCCAAGCCCCCCCGGCCGCCTGGTAAGTTTGGGGTTTCCCCCCCCTTTTACACTTGAGCGCTTGAGTGGCCAAGCGCCCAAGTGTAAAAGGGGGGGAAATGGCAGGGGGGGCCATCTGGACAGCCCTGCTCTCGCAATGATTGCGAGAGAGGGCTGGCCAGATGGCTAAAATGCGGGTTCCTCCCGCAACACCCAGGAAAACTGTTGATTTTCCCAGGGTTGGAAAATGCGGGAGCAACCTGCATTTAAGCCCGCTTCGGCACGGGACTTTCTGCGGCCGTTGTGGACGGCCCCTTTAAATGCGGGAGGAAATAGCCCTTCCTCCCGCATTTAAGGGCCGTGTGACCGCGGCCATAGCGAAGGCTGTCACCTGTCCCAACTTTCAGGGGCAGCACCCAGCCGCACACTCTGCAGCAGAAGGGGGAGGAGAACATGTAGCTGAGGCCCGTACTGGTACAGCATCAGGAGTGATGCAACAGGGAATCCCCGACCAACACTCCCATAATCGGGGGCGTGCAATGCGCCCTAAACCGAAAAAGAAGTTTCCCTTTAGCCCATTCGTATAAACCAGTGCCCTGTGATTTGGGGACAGCCACAATTCCCAGTTTTGTCAAAAGAGGGAGCCTGCTGATTTACGTTGCACTGTTTAAGTGTTCTACCCAATACCTATTCATGTTTCGTAACACTTTTTGGACTGTTGACTAATACTTCAAACCACACCAAAGCCTCTTGTAAACAAATATAAAGACTTTATTTAAACACCAACTTTAACAATAAATAACCATTTAAAACTTTTTCCAGAACTGTAACTATTTACATTGTTCATTGACCCTCCTCCTCAGTGGACTCTGTGGCAGGTCGTGCCTCCACACCCCTAGGGCTGATGATGTGCTGAAGGTGGGCAACATTAGTCCTCAGCCTCCGAACAACCTGCCTCAAGGTCGAGATCAGCCGGAGCATGCTGTGCACTGTGGTGGGGGGGAAAGGAGGGGGGCAGTTAGATGAGGCCGTACCGTGCCAACCTTATGGGAATAAAGTGGGCAGTGTCACGCAGATCAACACATAAAAGCTGCCTGGCATGGCATAGAGAAGTGGCCCATTGACTGGGGAATGTTTTTTATTACACACTACCATGTCATCTTTCGTAAACATAATTCTATGTTGGTAGTGGCACGGCCCTGAATAGTCCACACGCCACCCCAGCCTTTTGCTCCCTGACCTGTCACTCAAGCTGTTCCTATCCACTAGCTGTGTAGCCGGAGAGGCTCCCCCCCCCCCCCCAATAGCCAGTCAGAACACAGGTCTTTTTCATATGTGGCCTGCTTGGCCTTTTCCTCTAACATTCTAAACAGTTTGCTGTTGCTGTACATCGAATGAGTCCTGAGGTAATCCAAATATCCCCTACACGGTCATTGGAGTCAGCCCCATAGCTTTCTCCCCCGGGGCACTGCATACCTGCTCAAGTTGTGAAGCTCGGCAGGGAGAAGCGGGCAGCAGCAGCATCCAGGAGGGGGATTGGGAGGGAACATGAGGGGGGGGGAAGAGATCTGACAATGGGAGTGGGAAGGGGCAGCAAGACACTCTCCCCAGCCCACTCACTTGTGCTAGCCCTGCAAGCCCACCTGCCCACCCACCACACCACCGAGCAAGCCAGGCACCTCCTGCTGCTGGAACTGCTGCCACCTCCACCGCTGCTGTGCTGGATGTCGCTGACTGGGAGTGGAGCAAGGCCAGTGGGGAAACATGCTAGGGGGCCAGGCCCTGAGGGCCCCATGTTAGCTACAGGCCTGAGTGGAGTTGACAGTCTCTCTGTGGGGCGTGGAGAACCCCCAGAAATCACCGTGTTCCCCAGCCACAGCACATCAATTCCCCTACAGAAAATCTCCCAGTCAGTAAAACTGGTCTCCAGATAACAAATACCAGTTCTCCTGGAGACAATGGCTGCTTTGGGCACTGGGCTCTATGCCACTGTACTTTGTTGATGTCTCTCTGCACCCCAAACCCAGCCCTCCCCAGGCTCTACCCCTCAAATATATAGGTGCTTCTCAACCCAGAGTTGGCAACCCTGTACCTGGCTATGGAACTGCTTTCCAGATCCTTTGAACCCAGAAGACATAGGAGGAGGTGGTTTTCTACCTTAGCTGCCACTGCATAGCCCCAAGTCATCATAAGTCAGGGGTGAAAGGAACCATACCTGTTACCAGGCGGTTCCCCTCCCATACTACTCACTTGGGGCAGCAAACTGACCTGAGACAGCCCTGCCTTAGAGCTAGGCAGAAGGAAATAAACATGGCTTGCCTCCCTCTATTTTCCCCTTCCCTCTGCCACCCCACCACCCACAGCCTGGACACTCACTTGGAGCTTCCTTCTAGAGCCTGTTGTATTTCTTCCCACAGTGGGCCTAACTCATAGTCAAAGCATAATACCTTGACTGCACAGGAAGGCAGGCCAAGCCAGAGCCAAGGCCAGATTATGGCAGAATACGTTTTGGCCAGCTAGTAATAAGTGAGGTAACTTACTTCGACTGTCCACTCTCGCCTCGACCTCCTAAAGCCATCACAGAACATCCTGCCATGGCCCTGGTTCTTCCATGGCAATGGCGGCCCCAGGTTCAATCTCCACTTGACCTACAGCCAATGGAGTACAGCTCACAAACAAAGCAAGAAGAGCCAGACCCCCTAGTGCACACTGAGGATGATCTTACCTGAGGCAGATGAGGCAGATGAGGCAATCAGGATTGCACCTCTGGCGACCCCCTCCTGCTCTTGCTCCTCAGTCGACACACCTGAAATGACCATAGTTCAGGTTTCCGGTCGGAGGAAATGGCGGTCTGACACACTTTGTAAGACTGCAAAGCGGACAGCAGCTCTTATTGACAGCTCGGGTGGAGAAATCACCCGACGCAAGTGAAGCAAGCAATATAATCCAGGTTGGAGAGAGCTCAGTGAAGGAGAAGTCTCGGAGGAGACTTTTACAACACCTTGAGCACCTCGCCCGAAGAAGATTTTTGCAGGCATCACTAAGGAGCCGAGCCGGGCTGATTTATTCAGCATAAAATCGCCATCCCCCCCGATTTCTTAACTAAGAAGAAAAAGTTTAAACGCTGAGACCACATCTGAAGCGAAGTAACATCAAAAGGTAACGAAAATAAACTTTTGCCTTACCATTGCTGCGTTTTGAAAAGCGAGAAGTAAAGCTGGTGATGCTGTAAAGTACAAAGAGTTGGCTGAGTACAGTTTTGGAATGTTAAAAAACGGAATTTGGACTTAAAATGCTTAAAAAACATGTTGTTTAACATTCCTGCGGTTAAGCAGAGTTGGGAGGAGGGAGTCCAAGTATCGCGAGACAAGGCTGTGAGGATTATAGCAGGAAGTGACGACTTTAGGAGCAGACGAGAGGAGAAAAGAGGAAGGGACAGAGCAGAGATACTGGAGTGTAAGAACTACAACGGACAACATTGGACTACAACAGGAAGTGACGTTCAAAGAACAGACAAGCTGGAAAACAAGAGAAGGAACAGAAGGAGACTACGGCAAGCCAGAAGCAAAGGACTGTAAGAACTACAACGGACTACATTGGACTACAACAGGAAGTGACGTGCGGAGAGCAGACAAGCTAGAAAACAAGAGAAGGAACAGAAGGAGACTACGGCAAGCCAGAAGCAAAGGTAAAAAATTGCAATCATAGAAAACTTGCGCCCGCCATTTTGGATTTATAAAATTTTTAAACATTAATATCTCGAAAACTATACAACGTAGAAGGCTGAAACTAGTGTTGTTGGACTTCATAAGACCAGCTCTTTTGAACTTGATAACTGGTGTGTAATTTGGAGAACAAGATAAAATCGATCTTTTTTAAAGTGACAAGACGGACCGAGGACTGAGATCAAGAGCTGCTACATGGTCCTCCCCTACAATGGCAGCAAAAAAAGAGAAAGAATTATTAGCTGTTATGGAAACAATGGGAAAAAATGCTAGAAGCAATAGGGGAGGTGAATGCCAAAATGATAAGCGAATTTGGAGAAGTAAATACCAAAATAAATGGTATGGCTGCACAAGTAGATAAAAACTTTACTGAGATAAAAACTGAACTGCAAAATTTAACCACTAGAACACAAGATATAGAGATTAAAGTAAAAGAGCTAGAAGAAAATGCTCAGAAAGCAACAAAAGACAATGACAGAATGGAAAAGATGATGTATTATAGAGACATGCAAACCCATCTGAGATTCAGAGGGATTGAAGAAAGCTTAGGTGAAGACATTTTTACAAAAATGCAAGAGGCAATAGCAGAATTTTTACAAGAAGATGAGGAAATTGTTAAAGAACACATGGATCTTGTTTACAGAGTCAATTCAGCATACGCAAGAGATAAAAATATACCAAGAGATGTAGTAGTCCAATTTACCATGAAGAGGACAAAAGAACAAATTTATAAGAAGTGTTTTACAGATACTTTTGAAATGGCTGGAAAGAAAATAATTGTAATGAAAGAGCTGCCCAGAGCAATACTTCAAGACAGGAAAAAATTCAAGCGCCTGATTGACAAATTAAAAGAGAGAGAAAATAGATTCTGTTGGGAAATTCCACAAGGACTAAGTTTTTACTATGGCAGTACCAGAGTGATGATTAAAAACTCAGGAGAGATGTATGCATTTCTTGGAGAAAATAAGGAGGAGTTAGGAGATATTTAAGGTTACAACATGATGGATTACAAAGTACTTTCATGGAATGTAAATGGACTTAATTCACCCCAAAAACGTAGAATGGTAGGACATTGGCTAGAAAAACAAAAATGTAACGTGATTTGTATACAAGAGGCACATCTCAAAAAACAAGACCATAAATATGTAATTAGGAAGAAATTAGGGGAAGAATTTTTTTCATTGGCAGGCAACAAAAAAAATGGTGTTGTAACATATGTTAAAAGAGAATTGGAACCGAAAGAAATATTTAAAGATAAAGAAGGAAGATATTTAGGTATTGAAATTTCTGTACAAGGAACAAAAACTTTAATTGTGAATATTTATGCCCCCAATGGTGCTAAAGAAATTTTTTTTTAAAGAACTACAAGCGGAATTTGATAACGTAAACTATGATCAAATTATGATGTTGGGGGATTTTAATGGAACTGTGAATAATAAGATAGACAGGCGTTCTAAGAGTAAAGACGAAGCATTGGGGAAACTTCCAAAAACTTTTTTTAAATTGATAAAACAAGAGAAGCTGGAGGATGTTTGGAGGAAGGCTAATCCTCAAGGAAAAGACTTTACATTTTACTCCAATAGACATGATTCACATTCAAGAATTGACATGATTTGGATAACAACTAACTTAACGTTGAGGACAAAAAAAAATAGAAATTTTACCTAAATTAATTTCAGACCATAATCCTTGTATATGGACTTCTGGGCATGGAAGAAGACAAGAGAGATGGAGATTAAATGAGGACTTACTAGACAACCAAGAGATAGTTAAAAAACTACAAGAGACAGACTTATATTTTCAAGCAAATATTCAAAAAGAGACAAAACTCCAAATCGTATGGGATGCATACAAAGCAGTGATGAGAGGATTATTGATATCACTAAACGCTAAAGAAAACAAAAAGAAAAGAGAACAATATGATAATATCGTTCAAGCCATTAAAATAAAAGAAAAAGAACTGAAGAAAAGACCAGGGAAAAAGAAATTGCAAAAAGAGATTTGGATGTTACAAGACCAAATAAAAGCCATTTTGAACCAAGAGACTTACTGGAACTTGAAAAAACTTCAACAAAAATCATTTGAAGGCGCAAATAAACCTGGAAAGTATCTGGCATGGCAATTAAAGAAAAAACATGAAAATAAATTTATTACAAAAGTGATACGGGAGGATATTGAAATAATAGACAATAAAGGAATAAAGAGAGAGTTTTTAAAATACTACGCAAAACTTTTTCAGAAGGGAAAAGAAGACAGAAGAGGGATTAAAGAATATCTACAAACATTAAAACTGCCAAAACCAACAGAGAAAATTAAAGAATTATTTAATAATCCTATATCACTACAAGAAATCAAAAACGCAATAAAAGATGCAAAATTAGGGAAAGCGCCGGGACCAGATGGTTATACAGCGAAATTTTATAAATCATTACAGGAGTCGATCTCACCAGTGTTATTACTATTAATGAACGATATAGGAGTCACAGGTGAGGTCCCAGAAACTTGGAAAGAAGCTACTATTTCACTCATCCCGAAAGAAGGTCAAGACTTAACCAATGTTAAGAGTTACAGACCAATTTCTTTGTTAAATAATGATTACAAGATGTTTGCTAAGATTATAGCAGAAAGGCTAAAAGAACATCTTAAAGAGACTATACAAACAGAGCAAGCAGGGTTTTTACCTAATCGTTAAATAAGAGATAACCTAAGAGTGGTGATAGATGCGATAGAGTATTATGACAAGCATCCAGAAAGGGAAGTGTTTTTTTTTTTCTTAGATGCGGAAAAAGCGTTTGACAATTTAAACTGGGATTTTATGTTTGAGGTTTTGGAAAAACTTGAGATTGGAGATTATATGTTAAACCTCATTAAATCAATATATAAAGAACAGAAATCCTCTCTTATAATTAACACTGAAAAGACGGATTACTTCAAGATTGAAAAAGGAACAAGACAAGGATGCCCACTCTCACCACTGTTATTTATTTGGCTCTTGGAAGTCTTATTGTTAAATTTGAAAGAAGACAAAGAAATTAAAGGCTTAACAGTAAAGGGTTTTTCTTTTAAATATATAGCCTTTGCAGATGACGTGATGTTTATAGTAGAAGACCCTATGACTACATTACCACATTTGTTACAGAAAGTAAAAGAGTTCGGTGATTTGGCTGGTTTTTATATAAATAAGAATAAATCTAAAGTGATGTGTAAAAATATGTCAAATAGAAAGCAGGTTGAATTACAAGATCTTATAAAATGTGAGGTGGTGAAAAAGACAAAATATTTAGGTGTGGAGCTAACAATGAAAAATATTGATCTTTACAAAAATAATTATGAAAAATTATGGCAGCAAATTATGCAAGACATTAAAAAGTGGAATGTATTAAATTTGTCATTGCTGGGCAGGATTGCTACGGTTAAGATGAATGTGTTACCACGATTAATGTTTTTGTTTCAGACTATTCCAATAGTGAAAGATGTAAAAGCATTTAAATGTTGGCAGAAAGAATTGTCTAAGTTTGTGTGGGGAGGGAAAAAACCAAGGATTAAGATGAAAATAATGTGTGACGCCAAAGAAAGAGGTGGTTTTCAGTTACCAAACTTAAGGTTATGACGCAGTATGTCTGACCTGGATAGGGATATGGGCTATGTTGCAAGATAGAAAACTATTGGCCCTAGAAGGTCATGGCTGTAGGTTTGGTTGGCATGCATATTTGTATTATGGCAAAACAAAAATGGACAATATGTTTAAACATCATTATTTGCGAGGGACATTAATGGATACATGGACAAGATACAAGAACTTTTCCCCGGAAGAAATACCTATGTGGATAGTACCAGCAGAAGTGTTAAATCCATCATCATATTATAAAGGACAGGACTGGTTGAAATATAGAGACTTAATTAATTAATCAATAAAATATAGATTAATTAATTAATTAATTAATTAATTAATAAAATATAGATTAATTAATTAATTAATAAAATATAGAGACTTAATTAATTAATAAAACACGGCAAAGACTTTGTGCTGAAGGAACAACATTTGATAGACTTTGACTATGGGTGGTTGAGGTATAGACAATTGTATGACATTTATAAAAGTGATAAAAAAATCTGGTTTTAGAGAAAAAAATAATGAAATTGAGCAAATTTGGGAGGAGGATGGGAAAAAAATGATTTCCAAAATGTATAAAATCTTGCTAAAATGGTTTAATGCAGATGAAATGGTGAAAGAACAAATGGTAAAATGGGCGATAAATTTTAACAAAGATATTGAAATGTCATCTTGGGAATTCTTATGGAAAAATGCTATGAGTATTTCTACATGTTACAACTTAAAAGAAAACTTAAAAGAAAATTTAAAAAAAATTGCAAAATATTAATCAAAATATGTCAAATAAATGTTGGAAATGTAAAAAAAAAAAAGAAGAAGGTTCTTTTTACCATATGTGGTGGACTTGTGATAAAGCAAAGACTTATTGGTCTATGATACATACAGAAATGGAAAAAATCTTGAAATGTACATTTAAGAAATTGCCTGAAATGTTATTGCTTGGACTTAAATTAGAAGAGATAAATGTTTTAAAAAGGACGTTAGTTTGGTATATGATTACAATGGCTAGAATGGCGTACGCGCAAAACTGGAAGAATGAAAAAATACCGGAGGTGTGGGAGTGGTTGAAAAAATTGTTGTATATGGCGGAAATGGATAAATGGACAAGAAAATTGGATAATATGTACTCAGAGACTTTTTTGGAAGATTGGAAAGATTTGAAAGAATATGTTGAACAATATTGGGATATGAAAAATTACATCTATACATGGATATAATAGTAAAAGGAAATAGAAATATATGAATGTATAAATGATAATTGGATAAAGAAGATATTTTTAGAATTGTATAAGAAAGTAAGAATTTATATAATGTATAACTATTTTAAAGAGGTTTAAGTCGTTACCAGAAATGTAAAACATATATATGTATTTAAAGGTTAAAGCTGAAAATGTGATATGCTTCAGATGTGGTGGGAAACCACCAATATAAGATTATACAATATAAGATTATACAATAGAACAAATAATGGATATAATATGGAAAAAAGGTTTGTATAAGGAAAATATGTTAAAATGTTTGAAAATAATAAAATTTATTTACAAAAAAAGAAAGAAATGACCATAGTTCGGCTGAGCTAGGCTGTTTGGCCAACTAGCAGCCTCCAAAATCAATGCATTAGAAAATCAAGAGAAGCACGCAGCGATGGCAACGGAGGCCACCACACTCGATCTTCTAACACAGTGTTGATGCCAGCGGCTATGTTTCCACTACGGAAACCAACAATTGGAGAGCTCTTATTGCCTTACACACCACATTCCTTCACTTCAACAGATCTATGGGTGCTGTGGCCCTTAAATATTTCTACATCAAGTTTGGGCGGGGGGGGGGGGTTATAGCAGCAGGTATGCATGACCAACTGGACTGCCACTGACGATTCACCCTCTCCAGTGTCCCTTTCTGTTGCTGGGAGCACCTCGGCCTCCTGGGATGGCTGGGAGGGCCCTGCTGAATCAAAGGGAAGGGGGGTTAACTCATGGTCAGGGTTGTGAACTGGTGTCAAACCAGTAGCCCTATCATCCCCTCACCTGCACCATTGTCCCCCGAAGACACAGTCGTGGCCTCCTGGGAAGGCTGGGTGGGTCTGGCTGCATCTGAGGGAGATGGTGAAATGGTCAGGTCCAATGTTCCCTCTAAGGTGAGTTACTGTGTGAGCTAGCTCACAGGATGGTTTGCCTCCAGCTCACACATTTCTGTCTTAGCTCTGGAAAGATGGCACAAGAGCATAGCTTCACGCAGTAGCCAAATCGCTTGCTCGCAAGGTCAGTGCCAGTACCTCACAAAGTAGAACTTTTGCTCACAAGACTCCACAGCTTAGGGAGAGCATAGATCGTCATGATTTACCAGTGCACGGAGTGTCAGTAGGTGATGCAATTAGCTGTCTTTGCAAAAGTCAGATATGTACAGGGGTCATTTCGTAGAAAAAGAGGTGCAGGAGCTCATTAGCATAACTCATTAGCATAACTTATTTGCATATGCTAAACCACCTGACATCACCAGAAGTATGTCAGAAGGCAAGAGAGAGAGAGCTGGCAGAGAGGGAACAGCTATTAATCCAAGCCTCAGAAATACCACTATTCTGGGAGAATAGCTTCAGTGGTGTCTGATGCCTTCAGAAAGCTGGTTGGAGGAACAAGGACCTTTCCAGGGGGCCATTTTGCTGCAGCCATGATGACACAAGCAGGCATTCCCCTGGGGGGGGGGGCTGACACCAACTCCCAGAGCTGAGCTCCCCTGAGCTCCTGCTCGAAATGACCCCTGCTGTGAGGTAGGTGGGGCTGAGAGAGCTCTGACAGAAGCTGCTCTTTTTCAAGAACAGCTGTGCCAGAACTATGGCTTGCCCAAGGTCATCCAGCAGCTGCAAGTGGAGGAGTGGGGAATCAAACCCAGTACTCCCAGATTAGAGTCTGTGCACTTAACCACTACACCAAACCGGCGCACTTAACCACTCCTGCTCCTGCCCAAAACGACCTTTGCAGCTGTGACTGGGTTTTGCATGAGGCCCCCATGTTATGGTCACTTTATATGAGCAAAAAGTGCACTCACCAGTGGAGGGGCCTTCTGCAGTTTCCTCTTCCGGTATCCCACCAGACGAGGGGGTCCCCACTACCCTCGCTCTTCTGCCCCTTCTCCGAACACAAGGTGTGTCTAAAAACAGAACAGTGCACCCCATGAAGCCACTATTGCATGGTGCTGCCCTGTGGTGCAACTCACTGTGCAGGACCATGCTCACCAACAGCATGGAGATTATACACAGCCTTACAACAACCAGGAGCCAGGATCCCTGTTGAGAAAGGATGCCCTTGCTAGGGCACACTTTTTAAACACTCTTACGTTTGCTTGTCTCCTGTGGAAACGGTGATGTGAAACCTTGGCAAATCCAAGGCAAATTGGTCAGAGGCTTTGTTGGTGTCCCAGAAGTATGTCATACTACCTGAGCTGAAATGACCCTGAGGCATCTCCCTGAAACTTTGCTAGGGGTGCATTGGGATAGGGGGATTGATGAACACGGCTTTAGCAATCAGGAGGAAAGGAGCAAGTTATAGAGATAATCACACTGGTGTCAGGTTCCTGTCATGTTTCGTTTCCTTGTAACTTCCCCAGTTACAGGTCCCGGTGGGACCTTGGCATCAGTTCCTACTCTGACGATTCAGTTCCTCCTCCTTCCCCTCCTTTCCACTCCCCCTCCTCTGGGTGAGCTCATGTGTTTTGCTAGACTTCTATTATCTATGTTGATTCTGATTGTAACCTTGGGCAACTGGGGTCTGCTTCTCCAGGTGTCTTGATGTCAGAGTCTGCTAAAGTCTCTGCCATTAATTGTTGGTATCTGGCGTCTCTATCAGTAATTTACGGTTGGCCTTGGGGTTTATTGCATGTTCTGCTTAATGTGTCTTTTCTTCCCCGGGAGGGTGGCTTGCTGCATTCCATCACGTCGCATAAACAGTCTGGCTATCTTGTCTTGTCACCTCCCTTTTCCCTCTCCAGAGACTCGAATGTTTTATCTGCTTTTGTAACCTTGGAGAACTGTTGAACTGTTTTTCTAGCCAGGTGTCTGGCCTGCGAATTGCAAGTAGAGGTCACTATGGGGCATGGGGGGAATTTTTAGTGCTTTGTGCCTTTTCTGTGAGAACAAACAGCTTAGAAGTTTTCGCGCTTTTTTGTATTTATCCTGATTGGCCCTCTGCCTGCTATTACCTGAAGGTGGGGGGTATATTAATCCATGTTGTCTGTAACCAAGTATCTCTAACAAACATGAAGTACTGAACCATCATTAAGAATAAAATAACTCTTTGCTTCATCAAAGGTCTGACTTTTGGTTTGATTCAGAAGTCTCACAGATTGTTAGAGATCCCATTAACGGGACCTCTCATACCTGACCATGTCAGACGATGGGACTATTCCCGTTACCACTGAAGAAATCCCGGTCACCACTGCTCCCAGCGAACTGTGCGAGCCGGTGGTACCGAGGACAACTGGCCAGGACATACTCACGCTCCCACAGCCGGGAGCAGGGGGGGGGGTTGGCCACCCTCCCCGCAGTACTCGTGGGCCACGTTTGGAACTACTCCCTCTGAGTCATGGATCCATGATTGGAAAGGGGCCCGAGTACAATTTGGTGGTGACCAATTGGACTTTGGTCGACCAGGTTTCCAAGACGATGAGAGGTTCCTTCCTCGTCAACCAGATGACTGGCGGCTGAGCCTCCGGGGCGAGGAGCGGTTCCTGCCAAGGGGCACAGATCTGGGCACGGAAGACCTCAACCAGATGTTGGACCGGAGGTTCGGTGCAATGCACGACTACATAGCGGTGGAGCTGAGAGAGGCTGTGCTTGAGATGCAACAGTAGCTGATGGGAGCAGTGGCAGCCGGAGCAGGGGCAGGAGCGGGGCCGGTGCAAGAGGTGGCAGGGGCTGGAATGCAACCTCCTGGGCAGGTGCTGGGGGTAGCGGGTGCTGCTCCTGTGGTACCCGTGCCCCCAGTGGTGCCTCCTGCAGGGGCCCCCCAGCCAGTTCCCGTGGCCCCCTACCCTGGAGATCGAATGCTCCGGCAAGTCCCGAATGACCCCCTAACTGCGACGTTTGATGGGGACCCCGAAAAGCTCCGATTTTTCATAATAGAGATCGAGAGGTTCCTGGCGGCCTGGGGTCACCTCTACCCGACCGAGCACGAGAGAGTAGGCTACATCGGTTCCAAGTTGCGGGATACCGCCAGTGACAGGTATGTGAGTCTGCACAAACCCCCTGGGCCCGAACTACAGACTGTAAACAATTTTATGTGGGCCCTGCGGCAACACTACAAAGACCCTCTGGGGGAGGAGAAGGCTCGGAACCAACTACGCAAATTTGTTCAGGGCCGCTCCTCCATGAGGGAGTACACCAATCACTTCTGTAGAATTGCTGCAAAAGTGCAGGGGTGGTCGCAGGACTTGTTCATCGAAAAGTATCGGGAAGGGCTGAACCCAGAGATTTAAGAGACGGTTCTCCGGAACGATCGCCCGGGCTCCCTTGCGGCATGGATGCAGGTGGCAGCGGATGTGGAAGAGCGCTTTACACTGATCAAACTGGGTTCCTCCACCCCCTATGCGCCCAAGCCCGCCCCGAAGTTGAAGTTCAAGGTGGCCCTACAGGAACTGTGTGACTCTCGCTTCAAGCAAGGTCTGTGCATGAAATGCGGGGAGAGTGGCCACTTCGCCTCGGTGTGCCCTCGGGGGGCACCCAAGACCCCGAAAACCTCAACTACCCTGGGAGGGGGAATGCCCAGATCTGGGAAGTCGATGTTTAAACCCCGGGCATTACAGCTGGAAGGGGCAACGAGTGAACCAGCTTCCCAGGGGGAGCTGGAGCTGATTGCATCACAGCCGGCGGGAAACTTTGCAGACCTGCAGTAAAAGGTGCAGAACTGCAGGTCTCACCTCCCGATGCGCCGCCACCGGTGAGCATCCCCGGCCCCTTACTTTATATGGTTATTACTGTGATAGTTCCTAGCACAGGGACTCATGTCCAGGTGCGTGCCCTCATAGACTCGGGGTGTGCCAGAGACTTGATAAGCCCCTTAGTGGTGGAGGGTTTGAGGCCCAAAGTGAACTCACTGGGGGAGCCGCTACGGTTCACCCAGATGGATGGATCAGAGATGAAGGAGGTGTGTGTGGCAGAAACTGAACTCTTAATTGTAGGGACAGGAGACCACTGGGAGAAGAGGGCTTTCATCATCACGCCTAATACCCAGTTCCCCATGGTGCTGGGGAGTCCCTGGTTAAGCTCACACGACCCCTACATAAAATGGAGTGAGGGGAAGATTTCCTGGATTGATCCCAAAGGTAGCCAGCACAAATGGGACGGTGCTTGGGGGCCCGGACCACCCTCTCCCCCTACCCCCGCAGCAATGGCACTGACCCCGGTCCAGATCCCAGTGGAATATAGGGACTTAGAGGATGTGTTCAGTGAGACGGAGGCAGACGAACTTCCCCCCCATAGACTCACAGACTGTGCTATTGAATTACTGCCCAGGGAGAAGTTGCCTAAAGGGAAGTTATACTCCATGAGCCTTGCAGAGCGGGAGGAACTCTGCCATTTTCTGGACAAGAATTTAGAGAGGGGTTTTATCCACCCAGCCAAATCCCCGTTTGCTGCCCCCGTGTTGTTCTGGAAAAAAAAGGATGGGGGTTTGAGACTGTGTACGGACTATAGGGGGCTGAATGCCGTGTCTGCTTCAAATGCTTACCCCTTCCGCTTATAAAGGATTTTTTGGCTGAGGTGGCTAAGGGGAAGATTTTTTCAAAGTTGGATTTGCGGGATGCTTATTTTCGGGTGCGCATAAGGGAAGGGGACGAATATAAGACTGCCTTTAACATCCCCTTGGCCAATTCGAATACCTGGTGATGCCATTCGGATTGGCTGGCGTGCCCGGTGTTTTTATGAGTCTAATCAATGAAGTATTACAGAAACACCTTTTCAAGGGGGTGCTCTGTTACTTGGATGATGTCTTGATTTATTCCCCTGATAAGCAGTCTCATGTAAAACTGGTGCAGGAAGTGTTGGCAACATTGCGTGAGCACCGGCTGTATGCTAAGCTATCCAAATGTGAGTTCCACCGCACTGAGATTGACTTCCTGGGCTATCGAATTTCCCAACAGGGGTTGGAAATGGATCCAGGCAAAATAGAGGCGGTGGTGCAATGGGAAGCCCCTCGCACCCGCAAACAGCTACAAAGCCTATTAGGATTTTGCAACTTCTATAGAACCTTCCTCAAAGACTTTGCTACGATCACTTTACCCCTTACAGAACTGTTAAAAACCAAGGGGAAGGGGCCAGAGGCTGGAAAGCCTGGGGAACGGTTGTGCTGGACTGCAGAGTGTCAAAGAGTGTTCGATGAGTTAAAGCGGGCTTTTACTTCGGAGCCCATTTAGCCCACCCAGATGAGACCAAGGAATTTGTAATTCATGTGGACGCTTCGGATGTGGCCATGGGGGGGGGGGCGATCCTACAAAAGGGACTGGATGGTGTCTTACACCCCTTAGCTTACATCTCAAAAAAATTTAACGAAACCGAGAGACACTAGTCGGTGTGGGACAAGGAGGCTGCAGCTATTCAGCTAGCCCTCTCCACCTGGAGGCACTGGCTAGAGGGAGCGCAAAAGCCGTTCAAAATGTGGACTGATCACAAAAACTTAGAGGCTTTGCGTACCCGAAGGTCCCTTAACGCCAAACAACTGTGGTGGGCTGATTTTTTCTCCAAGTTTAATTTTGTGCTTGAAGCATTTCCCTGGCAAGACAAATTCCCTAGCAGATGCTCTATCTAGATTGCCCCAACACGAATCCAGCAGGGAAGAAGTGTTTGATTCCATGTTTTCCCCCCAACAGTTGGGAGGGGCAGTAACCACTCGGAGCCAAAGTAAAAAAGCTCCAGAGCCTTCTCAATGGACTGTTAAATGTACTGCAGAATACTCAGATGAAGAAGTGAGGGGTTGGGAGGGTGACCCTGAGACCCATAAACAGTCAGACAGTTGTTGGTACCATGGATCTAAGCTGATTGTGCTGGGCTCATTGCGTAAAGAAATTCTGAGGGCGTGTCATGAGTCTAAACTGTCTGGCCACTTTGGATTCCTAAAAACTCTAAACCTAATTCAAAGACAGTTTTGGTGGCCGCACATGCGTAAGGACACTTTTGACTATGTCACTTCGTGCCAAGTGTGCTTAATGTGCAAAAAGCGGGGTGGAAAACCCCCTGGACTCTTGCATCCTTTGCCCACCCCTTCCCGGCCCTGGGTGAACAGTTCTATGGACTTTATAACAAACCTTCCACCCAGCAAGGGAAAGACGGTCATTTGGGTGGTGGTTGACATGTTTTCTAAGCAAGCACATTTCGTCCCATTCAAGAAATTGCCCACAGCTAAAGGCTTAGCTAAAGTGTTTTTCGCTCACGTGATCAGGCTACATGCTTTCCCCAAAAGCATAGTTTCCGATAGGGGGAGCCAGTTCATTGCCAACTTCTGGCGGGAGCTTCTCCAGGTGATGGACATTGAACCCGCCCTGAGCTCGGGTTATCATCCAGAGACTGATGGACAGTCCGAATGTGTGAATCAGATATTGGAGCAGTTCCTTAGATGCTACACTAACTACCATCAGGAAAATTGGGTAGAGCTCCTCCCGTTCGCGGAATATAGCTATAATAATGTAGTGCACTCTTCCACGGGTGTTTCCCCATTCATGGCGGCAGGAGGATTTAAAGGGAACCCTCTTCCGTCATTGCAGTGGTGGCTCCGCCCTCCGAGTTTTCCCAGTGGTGGACTGATTTACAGAATTCCTGGCCTTTAATTGCTAAGACCCTAGATAAAGCTAAAGCGGACTATAAAAAATATGCTGATTGGGGTCGAGCTGTGGGGTGGGAGCTACAACCCGGGGATTCTGTGTATTTGTCTACAAAAAAACATTCATGGACTCCAACCCAGCAGGAAATTGGGATGGAAGTATGTTGGTCCCTACAAAGTACTTCGGAAAATCTCTGATGTGTCTTTTGAACTTGAGCTGCCCAAATCATTGAGTTCTGTACACCCTGTTTTCCATTTCAGCTTGCTGAAGAAAAATCCTGGGCCAAACGCATGGCGACCGAATCCTCCAATTCCTCCTCCTCTAATGGAGGGGGAGCAGCATTTCGAGATTTCTGAAGTTTTGGACTCTAAACTCAAGTGGGGTCGTTTGTATTATCTTGCACGGTAGGTGGACTTTGGACCTGAGCAAAATGAGTGGGTTGCTGCTGAAAATGTTCATGCTCCTAAATTGCTGCGTGCCTTTCATAAAAAGTTTCCTGATAACCCCGGGGGGGGGGAGAATCTTGGGGAGGGCAGGATGTCAGAGTCTGCTAAAGTCTCTGCCATTAATTGTTGGTATCTGGGGTCTCTATCAGTAATTTACGGTTGGCCTTGGGGTTTATTGCATGTTCTGCTTAATGTGTCTTTTCTCCCTGGGAGGGTGGCTTGCCGCATTCCATCACATCGCATAAACAGCCTGGCTATCTTGTCTTGTCACCTCCCTTTTCCCTCTCCGGAGACTCGAATGTTTTATCTGCTTTTGTAACCTTGGAGAACTGTTGAATTGTTTTTCTAGCCAGGTGTCTGGCCTGTGAATTGCAAGTAGAGGTCACTATGGGGCATGGGGGGAATTTTTAGTGCTTTGTGCCTTTTCTGTGAGAACAAACGGCTTAGAAGTTTTCGTGCTTTTTTGTATTTATCCTGATTGGCCCTCTGCTTGCTATTACCTGAAGGTGGGGGGTATATTAATCCATGTTGTCTGTAACCAAGTATCTCTAACAAACATGAAGTACCTGAACCATCATTAAGAATAAAAGAACTCTTTGCTTCATCAAAGGTCTGGCTTTTGGTTTGATTCAGAAGTCTCACACTTATGCGGGGGCTGGCAAGTAGTTTCACACAGGGTCATAGTGGGAATTTAGCTTCAGCATGCGCACCTATTTTTCCCTGAGAAAGTAATGGTAGATTTTTGGTGCCTGAACATTCTCCTTCTGATTGGTACCTATGCTTTTGTTCCTGTTTGAATACAGTATATGAATCCCCTCCTTACTGCATACATTATCGCAAACAAAGCAAGTGTTTCTGAAAGACCATTAAGAAATAAAGACTTTGTTTTGAACCACAAGGCCTGACTTATTGGATCTATTCAGAAGACTCACAGATAGTTTGTGATCCTTCTAATCGGGAAGGAGTGAAACCCAGACCTGGCCATGTCGGATGATGGGTCCCTCGTTCCCACCTCAATTCACGAAACACCGGTCTCCACCGCACCTGTGGAGCGAACTATGATTTTTATGCTCCCCTCAGTCGGGGGGGGGAGCCACAGGGGGTGCAGAACCTTTACCAAGGTATTCCTGGTCGACCTTTGGTGGAGGTACTTTGGAGTACTGGGTCCATGACAGGAGAGGATCACGCGTGCGGTTCTTGGATGATGAGAGGGACTCCTGGAGGTTGAGTTTGGTCCCAGACAAACGTGAGACCCCTCGGCCATCGGACAGAGGCACGGATGACCTCTGGAAGCAGATGGACCGGAGATTTGATGATGCATGACTGGCTGGCAGTGGAACTACGAGAAGCACTGCTCGAGATGCAACAGACCATGCTGGGAGCAGCTGCGAAAGCGATCCCTCAGGTTGGAGCTGGAGGGGGAGGTGGAGTGCCAGCTCAGCAGCAGGATGGTGGAGCGGGACCTGCACAACAACCACCCGCGGGTCCCCAACAGCAGCCAGCAGCACCAGCCCAGCCGGCCCCATGTCCTGTGGACCGGTTGTACCAGCAACCACCCAACGATCCCTTGACAGCTACATTTGATGGGGATCCTGATAAACTCCGGTTTTTCATCATCGAGATTGAACGGTTTTTGGGGACTTGGGGCCACCTCTACCGAACGTGAAAGAGTTGGCTACATTGGCTCTAAGCTATGGGACACTGCAAGTGACTGGTATGTAAGTCTGCACAACCCCCCTGGTCCTGAATTGAGATCAGTAAATGAATTTATGTGGGCCCTCCGGCAGCACTACGAGGATCCCTTGGGGGAGGAGAAAGCCAGGAATCAGCTGCAGAAGCTGGTTCAAGGCCGATCCTCTGTAAGGGAGTACACTGCCCAATTCTGTAGAATAGCTGCAAAAGTGCAGGGCTGGGGTCAAGATCTTTTCATTGAAAAGTACAGGGAGGGACTGAACCGTGAGATTTACGAGACTGGGTTATGGAATGACCGGCCTGCTTTGCTGGCAGCTTGGATGCGGGCGGCGGCCGACATGGAGGAGAGGTTCACTTTGATTAAGCTGAGTTCCCCGGCCTCTCACTCAAGTACTAAAGGCACACCAAAGCCCAAATTTAAAACTGCTGTTCAAGAGCTTCGTGATGCTCGGTTTAAGCAAGAGCTTTGCATGCGGTGTGGGGAGAGCGGCCACTTTGCATCGTCCTGTCCCCTGGGAGCTCCAAAAGTATCCAAGACTTCCCAGACGACTCCTGGAGGAACACCACAACCCACGAAGGGAGGCTTCAAACCCTGGGCATTACAGCTGGAAGGGGCAACCCCGGAGGATGAGAATTCCACTTTGGAGGCTGTGACAACCCAGTCGTTGGAAAACTTCACAGACCTGCAGTAGGAGGCGCAGAGCTGCAGGTCACCCCTCCGGCCGCACTGCCAACGGTGAGCAATCCTGGACCTTTGCTCTATATGGTTGTGACTGTTATTGCCCCTGGAAGTGGCACGCATGTCAGGGTGCGAGCTCTTATTGACTCGGTGTGCTCGAGACTTAATTAGTCCGCTAGTGGTGGAGGGATTGGGCCCAAAAGTACACACACTGTCTGAGCCTCTGCATTTCACTCAGATGGATGGGTCTGAAATGAAAGAGGCTTGCATAGCAGAGACTGAACCTTTGATTTTGGGGACTGGGGATCACTGGGAGCAGAGAGCCTTTGTTATCACCCCCCACACCCAGTTCCCCATGGTATTGGGAAGCCCATGGTTGGGGGCTCATGACCCTTATGTTAAGTGGAGTGAAGGCAAGATTACATGGGTCGATCCCAAATGCACAGAATATAAATGGAACCCCAGCTGGGGTTCAGGACCTCCCTCCACCCCCTTTGCTTGCCTGGTCTCCGAGGACGTGAACAAAATCCCTCTGGAGTACAGAGACCTGGCTGAGGTGTTTAGTGAAACAGAGGCTGATGAACTTCCCCCCCATAGACTGACTGACTGTGCTATTGAACTGTTACCTGGGGAGAAGTTACCCAAGGGAAAGCTATATTCTATGGGGCCAGCCGAGAGGGAGGAACTGCGGAAATTTTGGGATAAAAACCTTGAGAGGGGTTTCATTCGGCCAGCTAAATCCCCTTTTGCAGCCCCTGTGCTGTTCCGGAAAAAAAAGGACGGTGGTTTACGGTTTTGCACGGACTATAGGGGATTGAATGCAGTTTCCGCCTCCAACGCTTATCCCTTACCACTGATCAAAGACTTGTTGGCAGAGGTGGCTAAGGGGAATTTTTTTTCTAAATTGGATTTACGGGAAGCCTATTTTCAAGTGCACATCAAAGAGCGGGATGAATATAAGACTGCCTTTAACACCCCACTGGGGCAATTCGAATACCGGGTCATGCCATTTGGTTTGACTGGAGGTCCCGGAGTTTTTATGAGCCTTTTAAATTAAGTGTTACACAAGCATTTATTTAATGGGGTGCTTTGTTACCTTGATGACATCCTTCTCTATTCACCAGATAAACCGTCCCATGTTAAATTGATGAGGGAAGTGTTGTCCACCCTCATGGAACATAAACTGTTTGCCAAACTGTCAAAATGTGAGTTCCATTGTACTGAAATTGACTTCTCGGGTTACCGCATATCCCCAAGGGGGTTGGAGATGGACCCAGCCAAGGTGGAAGCAGTAATTTCCTGGGAAGCCCCACACACACATAAACAACTCCAAAGCCTATTGGGATTTTGCAACTTTTATAGAACATCTTTAAAAGACTTTGCAACAATCACCCTTCCCTTAACCGAGCTATTAAAAACCAAAGGGAAAGGTCCTGAGGCTGGCAAGCCGGGTGAACGCTTACACTGGTCAGCTGAGTGTCAAGCCGCCTTTGTCAAGCTAAAAAAACTTTTTACCTCAGAACCTATTCTGGCTCATCCAGATGAGACCCGAGAGTTCATTATACATGTTGATGCTTCAGATGTGGCCATGGGGGGGGGGCGATTTTACAGAGAGGGGAGGTTGGGAAGTTGTACCCTTTAGCATATGTCTCCAAAAAAATTAATGAGACGGAAAGACACTGGTCAGTGTGGGACAAAGAGGCAGCAGCTATCTGTCTCGCATTGTCTACCTGGAGGCATTGGTTAGAAGGGGTGCGGACACCTTTTGAATTTTGGACAGATCATAAAAACCTGGAGGCGCTGTGCACCCATAGAACTTTGAATGCAAAACAACTCCGTTGGGCTGATTTCTTTTCCAAATTCAATTTTAAACTACAACATTTTCCGGGAGCATCTAATTTTCTAGCAGACGCATTGTCCAGGCTCCCCCAACATAATTCCAAGAGGGAAGAAGTGTTTGATTCCATGTTCTCACTGGAGCAACTTAGCGGAGCTGCTGTCACTAGAAGCCAAAAGCAGCCAGCCACCACGGCTCCCTCTTCTGAGTGGATTACAAAATGTGCACTGGAGTATTCTCAACAGGATCGGGATGAATGGACTGGGGAGGAGGGTGTGGAACAAAAGCCTGATGGTTGTTGGTATAAAGGCTCAAAATTGGTGGTGCCTAATTCTCTTAGACTGTCTGTTTTAAATGCTTGTCATGAATCTAAGCTTTCTGGACACTTTGGTTATTTGAAAACGTTAAATTTGCTTCAGAGGCAGTTTTGGTGGCCGCGGATGCGCAAACATGTTTCAGACTATGTAACTTCCTGCCAAACCTGTCTAATGTGCAAAAAACGAACAGGAAAGCCTCCGGGTCTGTTGCAACCTCTGCCCACTCCCTCCAGGCCGTGGGAGGACATTTCCATGGATTTCATTACTGACCTACCACCCAGCAAGGGAAGGACTGTGATTTGGGTGGTAGTGGACTTATTTTCCAAACAGGCACATTTTGTCCCATTCAAAAAATTGCCCACAGCTAAGGGTTTAGCTAAAGTATTTTTTAATCACGTGATCAAGCTACATTCTTTTCCGAGGCGCATAATTTCGGATCGTGGCAGTCAGTTCGTTGCCACCTTCTTGCGGGAGCTTTTACAAACTATGGGCATTGAGCCAGCTCTCAGTTCTGCTTACCACCCAGAGAGCAATGGACAGTCCGAACGAACAAATCAAATCCTTGAACAGTTTTTGAGGTGCTATTCAAATTATCACCAAGACAATTGGGTGGATTTGCTCCCTTTTGCTGAATACAGCTACAACAATGCTGTGCATTCATCCACTGGTGTGTCTCCGTTTCTGGCGGTGGGGGGGGGGGTACAAAGGCAACCCATTGCCCAATCTTCCACCCTCCACAGTCAGTTCGCCATCTTTTGAATCCTGGTGGGCGAAACTGCAGGAATCATGGCCCCTTATTGCTAAGACACTGAATCGTGCCAAAGCGGTCTACAAAAAATACGCGGACCGGAACAGGACTCCTGGCTGGGAGTTGGAGCCTGGAGACTCTGTCTATGTATCTACTAAAAACATCCATGATTTGCAGCCGAGCCAGAAATTAGGTTGGAAATACATAGGGCCTTTTAAAGTCTTGCGTAAAATCTCTCCTGTGTCTTTTGAGTTGGAATTGCCTAAATCACTGAACTCTGTTCATCCTGTTTTCCATTACAGCTTGTTGAAGAAAAATCCTGGGCCAAATTCCTGGTGTCCGGAGACTCCAGCTCCTCCTCCTTGTGAGGCTTCTGCCTTATGCAGTCAAGGATCAGACCTTTGTTGATTAAACAGAGTTCTTTATTCCCAGTTACTACATTACAGGTCCTCGGATCATTGTTAGAGATAAAGAATACAATAGAAGCAGGATTAATATGCCCTCCAGTACAATTTGAATTTCCCATAGGTAACCAATCACAGGAAGGGGAAAACCGCAGGCTAAAGGTCTTTTGGCCGTTTGCTTCCCACAGGAACAAGGGTGAGGTGTGAAGCTGTAAATTTCCCTTCTTAAACCAGGACTCCTCAGATGTGTCCATTTCGTGCATAACAAATAGCTCACCAAGGTCTTCACACACTGATAAGAAAAGTTCTGTGCCTCCGCCGGAGGGGAGGAAAGGAATGCGGAGGGGGAGAGGGGTGAGAGGCCAACTGTTCCCAGGTGCTGTAGTCACCACTCTCCCGGACCAAATGGTTACACTGACCAGACCCATTGTTAGCCATAAACATAGGGCAATAAACCAGAGCCCATTGTGACATGATACATGGTAAATGAGATAACAGGATGTTACAGCTGAATTGCCAAAGCAGGTTACATATGAAGGGATTATACAAAGCACAAAAGCAAACCTTTGTTAGAATCCTTAGATTCTGACACTCTGCCACCTGAAAAATCTAATTTACCCCGGCTTATCAGGAAAACGCTTATGGAAAGCTTTTACTAGCCTAGGAGCATGAATGTTATCTGAAAAGACCCACTCATTCAGTTCCGAACCAAAATCTACCCACTTGACCAGATACAGCAAGCGGCCCCTACGCATTTTTGAATCAAGGATTTCAGAAATCTCAAAATGAGGTGCCCCCTCCTTCATCAGTGGAGGAGGAATCGGAGGAGTTGGGTGCCATGCATTCGGCCCAGGATTCTTCTTCAACAAGCTGAAATGAAAAACAGGATGCACAGAACTCAGTGATTTAGGCAATTCCAGTTCAAAGGACACATCAGAAATCTTGCACAATACTTTATAGGGCCAACGTATTTCCACCCCAATTTCCTGCTTGGTTGTAGACCATGTATATTTTTGGTAGAAAAATATGGTATACAGAGTCCCCTGGCTGAAGGTCCCATCCTTCAGCCCGTCCTCGATCAACATATTTTTTGTAGTCCTCTTTGGCTTTATCTAGAGTCTTAGCGATCAAAGGCCATGAGTTCTGCAGGTTGGCCCACCATTGCTTGAAATCAGAGGGGGCCCCGTCTGATGATTCATCAATGGTGGGTAGGGGTTTCCCCTCGAAGCCTCCCACTGCCATGAAGGGGGAGACACCTGTTGAGGAATGCACAGCATTATTGTAACTATATTCTGCAAATGGCAACAATTCCACCCAATTGTCCTGATGGTAGTTAGTGTAACACCTTAGGAATTGTTCCAAAATTTGATTAGTTCGCTCGGATTGGCCATCGGTCTCTGGATGGTAACCTGAGCTCATGGCCGGTTCGATGTCCATCATCTTTAAAAGCTCCCGCCAAAAGTTGGCAATGAACTGACTGCCTCTGTCGGATACCATGCATTTGGGGAAAGCGTGCAATTTGATCACATGATTAAAAAAGGCTTTAGCCAGTCCCTTTGCGGTCGGCAGCTGTTTGAATGGGGTAAAGTGAGCTTGCTTAGAGAACATGTCAACCACCACCCAAATGACTGTCTTTCCTTTCGATGGTGGCAGGTTGGTAATAAAATCCATAGCTACTGCTTCCCAGGGGCGGGAGGGGGTGGATAATGGGTGTAGCAGTCCTGGAACCTTCCCCCCCCCCCCCCCGTTTGCACACCAAACACGTTTGACAAGCAGTGACAAAATCAGACACGTCTTTACGCATGCGCGGCCACCAAAACTGCCTCTGAATCAAATTGAGAGTCTTTAGGAATCCAAAATGACCGGCAAGTTTGGACGAGTGGTATGTTAACAAAATGTCTTTTCTACGTGCCTGAGGCACCACGAGTTTGTCACCATGATACCAGCAATTGTTGGAACGCAGAGAGCACTCCCCTATACCCTCCAACTCTTCTGCCTCTTCAGGAGAGTAGTCTCCCCCCCACTTTTCTTCCCAGGGCTCCACAGTGACACTCTTGCTTTGGCTCCTGGTAGTAACAGCACCTCCCAATTGTTTTTGTGAAAACATGGAGTCGAACACCTCCTCTCTCTGACTCTCATGTTGGGGTAACCTGGATAAAGCGTCTGCTAACGAATTGGCTTTCCCAGGGAAGTGTTTGAATACAAAGTTGAATTTCGAGAAGAAGTCAGCCCATCTGAGTTGCTTGGCATTAAGGGACCTCTGAGTGCGCAACGCCTCTAAATTTTTATGGTCTGTCCAAATTTCAAACGGGGTTTGCGCTCCCTCCAGTCAGTGTCTCCAAGTGGTCAAGGCTAACCGAATAGCGGCTGCTTCCTTATCCCATACAGACCAGTTCCTCTCCGTCTCATTAAATTTTTTCGAAATGTAAGCCAGGGGGTGCAGTTTATTGTCAACCCCCTTTTGGAGGATGGCCCCCCCCCCATAGCCACATCCGAAGCATCAACATGAATTACAAATTCTTTAGTCTCATCGGGATGAGCAAGGATGGGTTCTGACATAAATAGCCTTTTTAATGTTTCAAATGCCCTTTGACAATCCGCAGACCAGGCTATTTTCTCCCTGGTTTTCCCGCTTCAGGGCCCCTCCCCTTGGTTTTCAGGAGTTCCGTTAATGGGAGGATGACCGTGGCAAAATCTTTTAGGAAGGTGCGGTAGAAGTTGCAAAACCCCAACAGACTCTGCAATTGTTTTCTGGTTCGGGGTGCCTCCCATTGCACCACTGCCTCTATCTTGGCGGGATCCATTTCCAACCCCTTCTGAGAAATATGATACCCCAAAAAGTCTACCGCCTCCCGGTTAAACTCACATTTGGATAACTTGGCATACAATTGATTTTTCAACAAAGTAGAGAGCAACTCCCTGACCAGTTTTACATGTGACTCCTTATCAGTAGAATATATCAAGATATCATCTAATGAACATAACACCCCCTTAAACAAATGCGTATGCAATACTTCGTTAATCAGGCTCATAAAAACTCCCGGCGCGCCACTTAAGCCGAATGGCATCACCAGGTACTCAAATTGTCCCAATGGAGTGTTAAAGGCAGTCTTGAATTCATCCCCCTCCCTGATGCGCACATGGAAGTAAGCATCCCGCAAATCCAGTTTAGTAAACACTTTTCCCTTGGAGGCCTCCGCTAGTAAGTCTTTTATAAGGGGGAGGGGGTAGGCATTGGAAGCAGACACTGCATTCAGACCCCTATAGTCCGTGCATAATCGCAGCCCCTGTCCTTCTTTTTCCTGAACAAAACAGGCGCTGCAAAGGGGGATTTGGCGGGGCGGATGAAACCCCGCTCCAAGTTTTTGTCTAGGAATTTTCTCAGCTCCTCTCGGTCCGAGGGACTCATGGAGTAAAGCTTTCCCTTTGGTAGTTTCTCTCCCGGGAGCAACTCAATTGCAGTCTGACAGTCGATGGGGGGGCAACTCATCCGCCTCGGTTTTGCTAAACACCCCCATCAAGTCCCGATACTCCTTAGGCACTGCGGAGGGTGCCAACGTAAGAGCCGCCACATGTAGGGGGCCCGGGGGCCCCGATCCCCACCCGGGTTCCCACTTGTGGTGTTTACACTTCTCGTCCACCCACGAGATCTTCCCCTCACTCCATCTGATGTAGGGGTCGTGGGAACTCAGCCAAGGGCTCCCCAACACCATAGGGAACTGGGTGTTGGGGGTGATGACAAAGGCCCTTTTCTCCCAATGCTCCCCCGTCCCCACTATCAGTAACTCCGTCTCAGCCACACACGCCTCCTTCATCTCTGAACCGTCCATCTGCATGAACATGAGTGGCTCTCCCAGTGGGGTAACTTTGTGGCCGAGTCCATCCACTACTAAAGGGCTTATTAAGTCTCTAGCACACCCTGAGTCAATAAGGGCTCGTACCCGCACGTGGGTCCCAGTACCGGGGGCTATTACAGTCACTACCACGTACAGTAAGGGGCCGGGGATGCTCACCGGAGATGGCGCGTCAGGGTTAGGGACCTGCAGCTCTGCGCCATTCACTGCAGGTTGTTGGAGTTTCCCGGCATCTGAGCTTCCGTCAGCTCCAGCTCCCCTTGCTCGCTCGTTGCCCCTTCCAGCTGTAATGCCTGGGGTTTGAACGAGGCCTTTCCCTTGCTTGGGGTGCTCCCCACCATGGGGGTAGAGGTCTTGGGAACTTTTCTGCTTCCGCGGGGGCACGCCGAGGCGAAGTGACCGCTTTCCCCGCATCTCATGCAGAGCCCCTGCCTGAACCGGCTGTCCTGAATTTCCTGGACACTGGGCTTGAGTTTCATCTTCTTGGTGGCCTTGGCTTGGGCAGTCGCCGAGGTCCCCATCTTGATGAGGGTGAACCTCTCCTCCACGTCGGCCGCCGCTCTCATCCATGTCACGAGGGATCCCGGCCGTCCCCCTTGCAGCACCGTCTCGTACACCTCAGGGTTCAGACCTTCTCGATACTTTTCAATAAAAAGGTCCTGGGTCCAGCCTTGAATCTTGGCCGCTATCCGCCGGAACCGATCGGTGTATTCTCTCACGGAGGACTGCCCCTGGGTCAACTTCCGAAGTTGGTTTCACACCTTCTCCTCCCCGAGGGGGTTCTCGTAGTGCTGTCTGAGGGCCCACATAAAGTTATTCACGGACCGAAGCTCTGGCCCTGGGGCATTGTGAAGGCTCACATACCAGTCGCTGGCAGTGTCCCTCAGCTTGGACCCGATGTAGCCAATCCGGTCCCGCTCGGTGGGGAAGAGATGGCCCCAGGCATCCAGGAATCTCTCCAGGAGCCAGTCTGGTGTAGTGGTTAAGTGCGCGGACTCTAATCTGGGAGAACCGGGTTTGATTCCCCACTCCTCCACTTGCACCTGGCTGGATGACCTTGGGCAAGCCATAGCTCTGTACCAGCTGTTCCCTCAAGGACAGCTTGGGAAAGAGTTCTCTCAGCCCCACCTACCTCACAGGTGTCTGTTGTGGGGAGGGGAAGGGAAAGGAGTTTGTAAGCTGCTCTGAGACTCTTAAGTGAGTGAAGGGCGGGATATAAATCCAATCTCTTCTTCTTCTTCTTCTTCTTCTCGATCTCTATAAGGAAGAACCGTAGCTTCTCGGGGTCCCCGTCGAAGGTAGCCGTCAGCGGGTCATTGGGAGCTTGACGGATCATTCGTTCCACGGGTGCGGGCGCCGGGACAGGAACGGGGGCTGGGACCGGCACTGGAACCTGCTGTGGCACTTGTTGCGGGATGACCCCTGCGGGGGCTCCCCCTGGGGGAGCTGGTTGTGGCGGGGCTCCCCCGGCTGGTCCTCCGGCTCCACCTTGGACTGGCCGGGCTACCTGGAAAGCGGCTAGGGAATCTCGGAGTTGATACTGCAAGTCCATTGCTACTTCTCTCAGTTCCGTGGTAATTTGCAGCTGCATATCTCCCATCAGGCGGTCTAGGGCTTGACTCGGATCTTCTCCGTACACGTCGGGACCGTAGGGCACGCCCCTCTCCTCGTCCGATGGCGGGAGTCGCCAGTCGCTCCCATGATACATCTCTCATTCGTCTCCCAGGAAGCTCGGCCGTCCTTGCTCGGTGCAGTCCCCAGGGACCAAGACACGCATTCCCCTCCGATTGTGGACCCACAAGTCGACTGTCCCATGGCCGAAGTTGGCCCATGAATACCTCGGGGTTCCGGTCTGGTGAGGGGGTAGTCGCGGGATGTAGTGAGCCCCCTGAGCCGTAGTCACTGGCTTCTCGGGCTCCCCACCATCGCCTCCGGCTCTGGCACCCTGATCTATCGGGGTCACCGGTTCTCCTTCGGTTGTAGGGATGGGAAGAGTACCGTCGTCTGACATGGTCAGGAACGGTCAAGTCCCAGTCACAGATCAATAACAATCTGTGAGGCTTCTGCCTTATGCAGTCAAGGATCAGACCTTTATTGATTAAACAGCGTTCTTTATTCCCAGTTACTACATTACAGGTCCTCGGATCATTGTTAGAGATAAAGAATACAATAGAAGCAGGATTAATATACCCTCCAGTACAATTTGAATTTCCCATAGGTAACCAATCACAGGAAGGGGAAAACCACGGGCTAAAGGTCTTTTTTTTCCGTTTGCTTCCCACAGGAACAAGGGTGAGGTGTGAAGCTGTAAATTTCCCTTCTTAAACCAGGACTCCTCAGATGTGTCCATTTCATGCATAACAAATAGCTCGCCAAGGTCTTGTGAGACTTCTGCTCAAAGTAGTCAAGTATCATATCTTTGTTGATGAAACACAGTTCTTTATTTCCAATCTCTACATTGGTACAGCTTCTCGGATTATTGTTAGAGATAACACATATGACAGAAGCAGGTCTATTATACCTTTCTAAGCAGTTTGAATTACCCATAGGTAGCCAATCACTACACAGGAAAAACGGCGGGCAAAAAGGGCTCTGGCCGTTTGCTTCCCACAGGAAAGAAAGTGAGGTGTCAAGTTGTAAATTTCCCTTCCCAAACCAGACCCCTCAGATGTTACCATTTCACATAACAATCAATGGCCTCAAGGCTTTCGCACGTTGATAAGAGATGAGACTCATCCTCCCTAGGAGTCCCAGCCGGGACGAATGGAATGCGGAGGCAGGAGTGTGAGAGGCCCATTGTTCCCATACTTTGAAGTTGTCATCCTCCCGCTCTGACAGTTACACAAACCAGGCCTGGTCAGGGTCATAAACCTGGGGTCACATAGTCTACATACATACTGGCCAAAGTTGGGGTTTACCTAAGAGAGGGGCAATCACATGGCAGGTGTTATGGAAGCAGCTATCATACATACATGGTAATATGAATATAGTATGGCATACAGACATGTCAGTTAGAAGCATAGCAATAAAGCAGAAAACATAGCTGTAGGCAATAGAAATGCTTTGTCTGAATCAGCGGATTCTGACACACTGGCACCCCGAAAATAACCCTACCCGGGCTTGTCCGGGAACCTTTTATGAAAAGCTTTAACTAACTTAGGAGCATGCACATTTTCAGAACGAACCCACTCGTTTTGCTCTGGGCCAAAATCAAGCCATCTAACTAAATAATATAAGTGGCCTCTACGCAGCTTAGAATCAAGAATTTCAGATATTTCAAAATGGGGTGCCTCCCCCTTCATCAGTGGAGGAGGTGTCGGAGGAACTGGATGCCATGCATTTGGCCCAGGATTCTTCTTCAGTAAGCTGAAATGAAAAACAGGGTGCACAGAACTCAGTGACTTGGGCAATTCTAGTTCAAAAGACACATCAGAGATCTTGCGCAACACTTTGTAAGGTCCCACAAATTTCCACCCCAATTTCCTGCTGGGTTGCAAGCCGTGGATGTTTTTAGTGGAAAGGTAAACAGAGTCCCCAGGCTGAAGGTCCCAACCCTCAGCTCGACCACGATCTGCATACTTCTTGTAGTCCTCTTTGGCGTGATCTAAAGTTTTTGCTATCAGAGGCCACGACTCTTGCAAGGTCGCCCACCATCTCTTAAAGTCTGTGGGGGGAGCATCCGAGGCGTTTTCAATTGTGGGCAGAGGTTTCCCCTCAAAACCTCCTACTGCCATGAATGGGGAAACGCCAGTAGAGGAATGCACTGCATTGTTATAACTATATTCAGCGAAGGGCAGCAACTCCACCCAGTTGTCCTGGTGATAGTTAGTATAACACCTTAGAAATTGCTCCAGAATTTGATTAGTTCGTTCGGACTGTCCATCGGTCTCTGGATGGTAACCAGAGCTCAGAGCGGGCTCATGTCCATAAACTTCAGGAGCTCCCGCCAGAAGTTGGCAACGAACTGACTGCCCCTATCGGATACCACACGTTTGGGAAAAGCATGTAGTTTGATTACGTGGTTGAAGAAAGCCTTGGCCATCCCCTTTGCCGTAGGCAGCTGCTTGAAAGGAGTGAAGTGGGCTTGCTTAGAAAACATGTCTACCACCACCCAAATTACAGTCTTTCCCTTTGAGGGTGGCAGGTTTGTAATGAAGTCCATAGCTATCGCCTCCCAAGGGCAAGAGGGGGTGGGTAGGGGGTGCAGTAATCCCGGGACTTTCCCCCCCCTTCTTTTGCACATTAAGCAGGTCTGGCAAGCAGAAACAAAGTCCGAGACATCCCTGCGCATGCGTGGCCACCAGAACTGCCTCTGAATTAAGTTGAGCGTTTTTAGAAATCCAAAGTGCCCTGCTAGTTTAGAGGAGTGGCAAGCCAGCAATATATCTTTCCTTTTGCTTCGGGGCACCACCAGTTTATCTCCATGATACCAGCATTTATTCTCCCTGAGGGAGCAGTCTGCCAACGCCTCTAACTCCTCGACTTCTTCGGGCAAATAATCCCCCCCCCAGTCGCTCGTCTCCGATTCAACTGTCGTTCGCTTACTTTGACTCCTGGTGGTCACTGCCCCTCCCAGTTGCTGGGGGGAGAACATGGAGTCAAACACCTCCTCCTTTAAACTATCGTGCTGGGGCAATTGGGAGAGCGCGTCTGCTAGGGAATTGGCCTTCCCGGGGAGATGTTTGTGCACAAAATTAAATTTTGAGAAAAAATCTGCCCAACGTAGCTGCTTCGCATTCAGGGACCTCTGTGTGCGCAGGGCTTCTAAGTTTTTGTGGTCTGTCCATATCTCAAAAGGGGTTTCCGCTCCCTCCAGCCAGTGCCGCCACGTAGTGAGGGCCAGCCGGATAGCCGCGGCTTCTTTATCCCAAACTGACCAGTTCCTTTCAGTTTCATTGAATTTTTTCAAAATGTAAGCGAGGGGGTGCAGCTTCCCGTCTGGCCTCTGCTGCAAGATGGCCCCCTCCATGGCCACATCCGACTCATCTACATGGATCACAAATTCCTTAGTTTCATCGGGGTGAGCCAAAATGGGCTCTGAGGTAAAAAGAGTCTTAAGAGTCTCGAACGCCTTCTGGCATTCTCCATTCCAGGCAATTTTCTCCCCGGGCTTCCCCGCCTCTGGACCCCTCCCTTTGGTTTTTAGCAACTCAGTCAAAGGGAGGGTAACTGTGGCAAAGTCTTTTATGAAGGTGCGGTAAAAGTTGCAAAATCCTAGTAGGCTTTGGAGTTGCTTTCTCGTTCGGGGGGCTTCCCACTGGACCACTGCTTCTACCTTAGCTGGGTCCATCTCCAGTCCCTTCTGTAAAATGTGGTACCCTAGAAAATCTACGGACTCTCGATGGAACTCACATTTAGACAGTTTTGCATACAACTGATTTTTCAACAGAGTGGAGAGGACCTCTCGGACCAATTTCACGTGTTCTTTCTTATCAGCTGAATAGATCAAGATATCATCTAAGTAACATAACACTCCCTTGAATAAATGCTTGTGCAACACTTCATTTATCAAGCTCATAAAGACCCCCGGCGCGCCACTCAAACCGAACGGCATCACCAGGTATTCGAACTGTCCCAACGGTGTATTAAAGGCAGTCTTGAACTCATCCCCCTCCCTGATGCGCACTCGGAAATAAGCGTCTCGGAGATCCAATTTAGTGAACACTTTTCCCTTGGCCGCCTCCGCTAGCAAGTCTTTAATAAGGGGGAGGGGGTAGGCGTTGGAGGCAGACACCGCATTTAGTCCTCTGTAGTCCGTGCACAACCGCAACCCCCTGTCTTTCTTTTTTCGAAACAAAACGGGGGCCGCAAAGGGGGATTTAGCAGGGCGGATGAACCCGCGTTCCAAGTTCTTGTCTAGGAACTTCCTCAGCACCTCCCGCTCCAGGGGGCTCATTGAGTAAAGCTTTCCCTTTGGAAGTTTCTCGCCCGGAATCAGTTCTATGGCACAATCCGATAGCCGGTGGGGGGGCAGCTTGTCCGCCTCGGTCTCACTAAACACTCCCATTAAGTCTCGATACTCTCGGGGGACAGCTGATGGCACCAGGGTGAGGGCCGCCGCCCCGAGGGGCACTGGAGGTCCTGGTCCCCACCCCGTGTCCCATTTGTGACCCTTGCACTTCTCGTCCACCCAGGAAATCTTCCCCTCACTCCATTTGATGTAAGGATCATGGGAGCTTAGCCAAGGGCTCCCCAGCACCATGGGGAATTGGGTGTTCGGGGTGATGACGAAGGCTCTCTTCTCCCAATGCTCCCCCGTTCCCACAATTAGTCCCTCGGTCTCTGCCACGCACGCTTCCTTCATTTCCGAACTGTCCATTTGCGTGAACTTGAGTAGCTCCCCCAATGGGGTGACCTTGGGTCCCAGTCCTTCTACCACTAAAGGGCTAATTAAGTCCCGAGCACACCCAGAGTCGATTAGGGCACGGACTCGGACGTGGGTCCCAGTCCCAGGGGTCATTACAGTCACTACCATATACAACAAGGGGCCAGGGATGCTCACCGGAGATGGCGCATCATGGCTGGGGACCTGCAGTTCTGCGCCGCTCACTGCAGGCCATTGGAGTTTCCCGACATCTGCGCTTCCGTCAGCTCCAGCTCTCCCTGCTCGCTCGCTGCCCCTTCCAGCTGTAGAGCCCGGGGTTTGAATGAGGTCTTCCCTCTGCTGGGGGTGCTCCCGGCCACCGGGGTGGAGGTCTTCGGTATTTTTCCCCCTCCTCTCGGGCACGCCGAGGCAAAGTGGCCACTCTCCCCGCATCTCATACAGAGTCCCTGTTTGAAACGGGCATCTCGAATTTCTTGCACATTGGGCTTGGGCTTTGCCTTTGGCGCTGCTTTGCTTGGGGCCGTTGATGAAGCTCCCATCTTGATGAGGGTGAAGCGTTCTTCCACGTCCGCGGCTGCCCTCATCCAAGCGGCCAACGATCCTGGTCTTCCCGCCCGCAATACTGCCTCGTACACCTCGGGATTTATGCCCTCTCGATACTTCTCCATGAACAGGTCTTGCATCCAGCCGCGAATCTTGGCTGAGATGCACCGGAACTTATCGGTGTAGTCCCTCACCGAGGACCGCCCTTGGGTTAATCTCCGCAGATGGTTCCGGGCTTTTTCTTCTCCCAAGGGGTCCTCATAGTGGTGTCAGAGGGCCCACATGAAGTTGTTCAGCGACTGTAGCTCAGGCCCGGAGGCGTCGTGCAGGCTCACATACCAATCGCTGGCGGTGTCCTTCAGCTTGGACCCGATGTAGCCAATCCGGTCCCTCTCGGTGGGGTAGAGATGTCCCCAGGTGTCCCGCTCGATCTCTAGCAGGAAGAAGCGCAACTTCTCGGGGTCCCCATCGAAAGTAGCCGTCAACAGATCGGCGGGGGCCAGGTGAACCACCGGCCCTGCCGGCATGGGGGCCAGTGCAGGTATGGGTGCGGTCACCTGGCGGGGAACGGCAGGGGGGACCTGCTGCGGCACTTGCAGCGGCACTTGCAGCGGCACTTGCGGCGGCACCTGGGCGGGGACTCCCCCGGGAGGCACCACCGGTTGCTGGACTCCGACCGCGGGAGGTCCTCCCATGGCTGGCACTGGCTGAGCCACTTGCATAGCCGTGAGGGCGTCTCGGAACTGATGCTGGAGATCGAGGGCCAGCTCTCGCAACTCGGTAGTAAGCTGGAACCGCAAATCTCCCATCATCCGGTCGAGGGCTTGAGTCTGGTCTTCTCGATAGGGATCGGGCCCGTACGGTCCCATTCTCTCTCCTTCCAGGGACTGGAGACGCGAATCTCCTACGTAGGTCGTGTCGCGTTCGTCTCCCAGGAAACTCGGCTTCCCGCGGTCGAGGTGATCCCCCTGGAACGAAACCCGTGCCCCTTTCCGATCGTGCACCCAGGAGTCTACGGTCCCGTGACCGAAATTGCTCCATGAGTACTTCGGGGTCACGCTCTGAAGAGGAGGTAGGCGCGGGATGTAGGGAGCCCCTTGAATCGTAGTCACTGGTACTTCGGGCTCCCCTCCGCCGCCTCCACCACCGGCCCCCTGATCCCCAGGATCTTCGGGAGTAGTAGGGATGGGAAGAGTACCGTCGTCCGACATGGTCAGGAACGGCCAAGTCCCAGTCACAGATCTCTGACAATCTGTGAGACTTCTGCTCAAAGTAGTCAAGGATCAGATCTTTGTTGATGAAACACAGTTCTTTATTTCCAATCTCTACATTGGTACAGCTTCTCGGATTATTGTCAGAGATAACACATATGACAGAAGCAGGTCTATTATACCTTTCTAAGCAGTTTGAATTACCCATAGGTAGCCAATCACTACACAGGAAAAACGGCGGGCAAAAAGGGCTCTGGCCGTTTGCTTCCCACAGGAAAGAAAGTGAGGTGTCAAGTTGTAAATTTCCCTTCCCCAAACCAGACCCCTCAGATGTTACCATTTCACATAACAATCAATGGCCTCAAGGCTTTCGCACGTTGATAAGAGATGAGACTCGTCCTCCCTAGGAGTCCCAGCCGGGACGAATGGAATGTGGAGGCAGGAGTGTGAGAGGCCCATTGTTCCCATACTTTGAAGGTGTCATCCTCCCGCTCTGACAGTTACACAGACCAGGCCTGGTCAGGGTCATAAACCTGGGGTCACATATTCTACATACATACTGGCCAAAGTTGGGGTTTACCTAAGAGAGGGGCAATCACATGGCAGGTGTTATGGAAGCAGCTATCATACATACATGGTAATATGAATATAGTATGGCATACAGACATGTCAGTTAGAAGCATAGCAATAAAGCAGAAAACATAGCTGTAGGCAATAGAAATGCTTTGTCTGAATCAGCGGATTCTGACAGGTCTTCACACACCGATAAGAAAAGTTCTGTGCCTCCGCCGGAGGGGAAGAAAGGAATGCGGAGGGGGAGAGGGGTGAGAGGCTGACTGTTCCCAGGTGCTGTAGTCGCCACTCTCCCGGACCAAATGGTTACACTGACCAGACCCATTGTTAGCCATAAACATAGGGCAATAAACCAGAGCCCATTGTGACATGATACATGGTAAATGAGATAACAGGATGTTACAGCTGAATTGCCAAAGCAGGTTACATATGAAGGGATTATACAAAGCACAAAAGCAAACCTTTGTTAGAATCCTTAGATTCTGACATTCCTCTGATGAAGGAGGGGGAACCGCATTTTGAAATATCCAGCATTTTGGACTCTAAACTCAAACGTGGACGTTTGTTTTATCTGGTTAAGTGGGTGGATTTTGGTCCTAAATGCAATGAGTGGGTGGTGGCTGATCATGTTCATGCTCCCCGTTTAATTTGTGCTTTTCATAAACATTATCCTGCTAAGCCTGGTGGGGGTTGATTTTGGGAGGGGCAGGATGTCAGGTTCCTGTCATGTTTTGTTTCCTTGTAACTTCCCCAGTTACAGGTCCCGGCGGGACCTTGGCACCAGTTCCTACTCTGACGACTTAGTTCCCCCTCCTTCCCCTCCTTTCCACTCCCCCCTCCTCTGGGTGAGCTCATGTGTTTTGCTAGATTTCTATTATCTATGTTGATTCCGATTGTAACCTTGGGCAACTGGGGTCTGCTTCTCCAGGTGTCTTATGTGGGGGCCAGCAAGTAGTTTCACACAGGGTCATAGTGGGAATTTAGCTTCAGCTTGTGCGCCTATTTTTCCCTGAGAAAATAACGGTAGATTTTTGGCGCCTGAACATTCTCCTTCTGATTGGTACCTATGTTTTTGTTCCTGTTTGAATACAGTATATGAATCCCCTCCTTACTGCATACGTTATCACAAACAAAGCAAGTGTTCCTGAAAGACCATTAAGAAATAAAGAGTTTGTTTTGAACCACAAGGCCTGACTTATTGGATCTATTCAGAAGTCTCACAACTGGGCACACCTATCAGTCCAGGCAGGCCTTCCTGCTTGTTCCCACAACCTAGCCAGGAGGTGGAAACAGGGAGGACGATGGCTGCTGGGGGGGAAGCCCTCCCAATGCGTCAAAGAAAGCACCCTTGTCTCTCTTAAATTTAGCTCTACACTGAGAGCTAGTCCTCTGGTAGCCCTCCTCTGTGAGCTTCAGGGATAGGCAGCGCCACCTAGCCTTCAGCCTGCCAAAGGCAAGCTCCACAACATTGCATGCCCGCGCATGCCACTTGTTAAAGTGTGCCTCCTCAGGTGTCAGGGCCCCGGTATAGGGTGTTATCAGCCACTTCCTGAAAGGGTAGGCAGCGTCTGCAACCATAAGGGGAGGTATCTGGACACTCTCCAGATTAATCGTGGGGTTGCCTCTCACAAAAATTCCCCTGTCCATTGCTTTGCACAAGTTGGAGCAACAGAATACATAGGCGTCGTGCGATTTTCAACTATGGCCCACACGGATGTTCGTGAATCTCCCCTGGAGGTCCACGGTTCCCTGCAGCAGCATTGAGAACACACCCTTCCTTGATATATACTCTGCAGATTGCCGCACTGTTGCTCTGATCTCAATGTGGCAACCATCAACGGCTCCCACACAGTGTGGGAATCCAAGTGCAGCAAAGCCATTCATCACCTGAAAAATTGGAGGGAAGTTATTGGTTTGATGTTATCATTAACTGTACCCTGCCTCTAGGCCCCCATCCCCATGCATGCGAAAGCAACATTTCAGCTAGTCTACATACTGAAGTGTATCTGCTCCAAAAATTTATGAGGAAAAAACTTGATTTCAACACACCTCCCTTTCAAGTACCTGTGACTACTGTTGCAGCCTTAGGGAACATTGCTTGAGGTGATTGCACAGTTCCCATGAATCAGTGCATGCTTACAGTTTCAGTAGGTTCATAGTGCAAACCTGCTCTGCGTGGCTATTGGAACTGTGTAATTTGAAGGCCTGCTGTGTTTCTGTTATGTACTGACCATGCGGTCGCCATGTGCTCCCATAATTGCGACCGCATGGCCAGAGCACATGGCCAGAGCACATGGCCAAGAAACTACCTGAGCTTCAGCCAGGTAGAACAAAGGCCAGGTGGATTCAAACCGGCCACCAATCATGTACCTAGGTTTCTCCCAGGGAACCTATGAAATGTAAATAGACTTCTAATAGCCTATCAGGCCAGTTGGGTGAGGTCAGGGGATTGTCCCTGACCAGCATAAAAGGAGGGCTTCGAGCCCTGGGTTGTATGCTTCATCCGGACCAGCAATAAAGATCTAGCTGTTTCACTATTCCATGGACTCCCGACTCCAATACTTATCAGTGGCGACGTGGATGGGATCCCAATGAGCGACTCTCCAGCCGACCACAGCAGCACAGCAAGCTCTGTCCCACCGGCCGCAGGCATCTCCGAGCTCCAGCGCTCACTGCAAGCCACTCTGAGCCCAATCCTCCGGCACTAGCCAGCGCCGAGCCTCAGTGCTCCCTGGCACCACTGCAAGACACGAGGACATCGCTCAAACAGCTGCCGCCGCTCCTGCTCTGGTAAATATGGCAAACGCTCCGGGACCAATTACCCCTTTCGATACGTCTCACCCCGAGATGTGGGAGTCCTGGCTCAAGACACTGGGTTGCGCCCTTAAGGTCCACGGAATCACAGATGCAGACCTGAAGAGCACCTGGCTCTTGAGTTCCAGAGGGGTGGAGGTCATGTGGGTGGCCCAGATCCTACTAGCCCCGCAAGACCCCACCGAGGTGTCTTACGACGTGCTCACCAAGACCCTTGGCGATTACTTCGCCCCGAAGCCATCAAAACTGGCTAGGCGCTGGGAGTTCATACAGTGCCAGCAGCAGCCGGGGGAGTCGGCCACCACTTTCCTGGCTGAACTCCGTTGACTAGCCATGGGCTGCGAATTTCGCCACATGGATGACCACGTGAATACTGCCTTCATGGGAGGGGTCCGGGAAGCCAAGCTCCGCCGGCGCCTCATCGCAATGCTGGAACCTACCTTGGAAAAGATGCTCCAAACGGCAGCAGCCTTTGAGACAACGCAAAAGGACAAGGCAGCCACCAAACTCCACCAGGCGGCTCCTCCTGAACCCGACTCAAGTGAATAAGAGGACATCCACCGGATGCAACCACACTTGAAGAAGGGTGAGCCCGGCGTCCCCAGGCCCAAGGGCCGGCGCCCAGCATCTGTCTCTGTTCCCTCTTCTGCTTCCCTCAACAGGCAGGCCCCAACGTGCGCCAGCTGCGGGGACCCCCACGACAGACGGACATGCCACTTCTGTGATGCCATCTGCTGCACCTGCGGGAAAGCAGGACATCTTGCCCGGGCCTGCCGCCTGAGGAACAGCCACCGTGCCCCAGCAGCAAACTTCGAAGAAGTGGGTAGTGTTGTTCCCATGGCCATGATAATGAACTTGCCCCAGCCCATCCCGGGCACGATTTCCATGTCTCTCCGAATAGAGGGAGTTCCTTGCTCCATGGAACTGGACTCAGGGTCAGCATATTCAATTGTGTCCGCAGCTGCGTTCCGCCGCCTCTGCCCGAAGGGGGCACGCTGGCTGCGGCTGCCGGCTGGGTTGGTCCTCCGGGACTTCCAGAAAAACCCAGTGGCTATTAAGGGGCTAGCCAGGGTCCGGGTCCAGTACCACGCCTTTAACGGCCTGCTGGACCTTCTTGTGGTGGAGCGCAATCTAACCAGTCTCCTAGGTCGCGCCTGGTTCAAGCCACTTGGAGTGCAGTGGACTGGAATACACCGCATGGGCTCTACTGACTTTTCATCCATCTGCGAGGAATTTCCCGCCGTTTTCAACGGCTCATTGGGCTGCTACAAAGGACCCCTGGTTTCCTTCGACCTGGACCCGGCAGTCCGGCCCATCCGCGTGGCCGTCCGCCGGCCACCACTCGCCTTCCAGCCCAAAGTGGAGGTGGAGTTGGAAAAGCTCGTGGCACAAGGGGTGTTCGAGCCGGTCTCCCACGCCAAGTGGGAGACTCCCATTGTGACCCCCCTCAAAGCTAACGGGGAAGTCCGCATCTGCGCGGATTACAAATGTACTATTAATAAGGCATTACAGGACCACGCATACCCGGTACCGGTGGTCAGCCATGTCCTGGTCTCCCTCGTGGGTGCCAAAATATTTGGAAAACTAGACCTGGCCCAAGCCTATCAGCAGCTTCCCGTAGACGAGGCAACGGCCGAGGCACAAACAATTGTGACTCACAAGGGAGCATTCAAGGTAAAATGCCTCCAATTTGGGGTCAGTGTAGCACCAGGGATCTTTCAAAATCTGATGGATTCTCTCCTCAAAGATGTTCCAGGGGTGAAGCCGTTCTTCGACGACGTCCTCATCACCGCCCCGGACGTCGACACGTTCGCGGCTCGCCTACGGATAGTGCTGCAAAGGTTCCAAGACGCGGGTCTCAAGGTCCAAAAAGACAAGTGTACCCTGGGAGTCTCCTCGGTGACCTTCTTGGGGTTCGAAGTGACCACAGATGGCATTCACCCGACAGAGGAGAAGGTAGCGGCAATTACAGGTGCACCCCGTCCATCCTCAAAGGCGGAACTCCAGGCATTCTTGGGACTTTTGAACTTCTACCACGCCTTCCTTCCGCACAAGGCGGCGGTCGCTGAACCCCTGCATCGTCTCCTGGAAAAGGGAGCGGCTTGGGCCTGGGGTCCCAAGCATGACGCAGCCTTCTGGGCCGTCAAAGACTTACTAGTTTCAAATGCGGTCTTAGCACATTTCGATGAGAGGCTTCCTGTCATCCTGGCCTGTGACGCGTCCCCCTGCGGCGTTGGGGCAGTCTTGGGACACCGGCTACCCAACGGAAAGGAGGTACCGGTTGCCTACTACTCCAGGACCCTGTCGTCGGTGGAACGGAACTACGCCCAGATCGACAAGGAGGCCCTAGCGATAGTAGCCGGCATCAGGAAATTCCATGACTATCTCTACGGACGGTTGTTCACCATAGCCACAGATCACAAGCCTCTGCTGGGTCTCCTTGCCCCCCACCGGCAGACCCCTCACATGCTGTCCCCGCGGGTCCTGCGGTGGTCAATTTTTTTGTCAGGCTACTCCTACGAATTGGTGCATTGCCCGGGGAAGGCAATGGGACATGCCGACACCCTCAGCCGTCTTCCCCTCCCATCCTGCGACCCTGATCCGGCTCCCGTTTTCCATGTAGCGCTCCTGGAGGACCTACCGGAGCACCCCGTACAGGTATCGGATGTGGCCCGTCGCACGCGGCGGGACCGCATCCTTTCCTGTGTGTCAGACTGGGTGGGAATGGGGTGGCTGGAAAAACCAGGACCGGATTTCGCCGCTTTCATGGCACGCAGGCACGAACTATCGGCCCACAAGGGGTGCCTGCTATGGGGATCTCAAGTGGTGATCCCCGGGCCCCTGCGGCCCCAAGTGCTAGAGGCACTACACGAGGCTCACCCGGGAATTGTACGCATGAAAGCGTACGTGTGTTACGTGTGGTGGCCAGGCCTGGACAAAGACATTGAGGGGCGGGTCCAGAAGTGTACCAAATGCCAGGAGTCACGGCCAGATCCGCCACACGCTCCTGTCCGATCCTGGGAATCCACTAACAAGCCCTGGTCCTGTCTGTACCTAGACTTCGCGGGACCGGTCCAGGGGCGGTTGTTTCTTATCATTGTAGACAGCTACAGCAAGTGGCTTGAGGTAGTGCCAGTAGCATCGACCTCCACCAACGCTGCCTTAAGAAGTCTCTGGCTGGTCTTCACGACACACGGAATACCAGACACTCTCATGACCGACAACGGGACTGCATTCACCTCTGGCGAGTTTCAACTGTTCGTGGAAGCCTGCGGTCTTCGCCACATCCGCTCCACTCCGTTCCACCCTGCAACCAACGGCCAGGCCGAGCACATGGTGAGGACAACGAAGGATGCATTAAAGTAGATGGAGCATGGTGACTGGGAAGAGCAGCTGTACAAGTTCCTGTTCTGCCAACGGAACACTCCCCACTCTGGGACCGGGCGCTGGCCAGCCGAACTTCTGATGGGAAGACGACTGGGAACCGTCCTGGACTGCCTACATCCCGACTGAGCAATCGAGGGGAACCCGACTGGCCAGCTGCCCAAGGATTTGCTCCCAAAGACCCCGTATACGCGAAGAACTTCGTGCGGGGTCCGACATGGCTCCCCGCAAGGATCGTCTGAGTCACCGGGCCTTACTCCTATGAGGTCCTTACAGAAGATGGCGTAGTCTGGAGACGGCACATCGACCAGATTCAACGCCGCACACTGAACCACGACGTGACCCAGACCCCCGAACTCCCTGCAGCAACGGACCATGACATCGACACGACTCCAGAAGCAGTGCCAGACCCTGATCCGGAGACTGCGGAGATGCCGCTCCTGCCCGTGGACGAAGCAACCGCACCATCCACACCAGAACGACCCCTGAGCAGACAGGCCCCGCCAGCAGAAGAAGAAGAAGAAGAAGAGAAGAGATTGGATTTATATCCCGCCCTTCACTCACTTAAGAGTCTCAGAGCGGCTTACAAACTCCTTTCCCTTCCCCTCCCCACAACAGACACCCTGTGAGGTAGGTGGGGTGAGAGAACTCTTTCCCAAGATGTCCTTGAGGGAACAGCTGGTGCAGAGCTATGGCTTGCCCAAGGTCATCCAGCCAGGTGCAAGTGGAGGAGTGGGGAATCAAACCCGGTTCTCCCAGATTAGAGTCCGCGCACTTAACCACTACACCAGACTGGCTTTCAACACCAGACTGGCTCTCAACTACCCACACCGCAACCTGCCGACACAAGCAACACACCCCGCCTTACAACCCCCCGGCGCTCTGGATGTGAGCGCAGACGCCCGGACTATCTCAAAGACTATGTGTGCAGAGGAGTTCTGGACTATGGGGGAGGGGTGTTATGTATTGACCATGCGGTCGCCATGTGCTCCCATAATTGCGACCGCATGGCCAGAGCACATGGCCAGAGCACATGGCCAAGAAACTACCTGAGCTTCAGCCAGGTAGAACAAAGGCCAGGTGAATTCAAACCGGCCACCAATCCTGTACCTAGGTTTCTCCCAGGGAACCTATGAAATGTAAATAGACTTCTAATAGCCTATCAGGCCAGTTGGGTGAGGTCAGGGGATTGTCCCTGACCAGCATAAAAGGAGGGCTTCGAGCCCTGGGTTGTATGCTTCATCCGGACCAGCAATAAAGATCTAGCTGTTTCACTATTCCATGGACTCCCGACTCCAATACTTATCAGTTTCTTTAAACTGTATTTCATAGGTAATAGGTATGTTTGTCCATAGTGCAGAGGCACTTCAGTTGATATCTTTAGAACAGGTAAATTCATCTGCTACAGAACCCACAGTAGTAACATCGATATGTATGAACCAGTCAGGTCTAGCCTAAGTGCTATAGATGCCACTAAGAGGGAAGACAAGTGGTTTCTTCACACCACAAAATATATAGGCATAATTAGAGACACAATGCACAGTTGTCTGGTGGTCTTGTGAGTGGGGCAGTCCTGAGCTAACTTTGCTGTGTCCAACTCACTTATGCAAAAGTGTTACACCACTACATCACATGTTCTACATTTTATTTCCTGTACTCCTCCCTGACTTCTGCAGTGGCCATTTGTGCCTAGCAATGCAACCTACCCTTCCAGTTGGTCCAAGATGGATACAGCTTTTCAGAAACTCACTCTCCATTGCAAGGCAGACCTCCACAACTATCCCAGTGACGGTGGACCATGCTGACCCACCTCCCTATAGCACTTGGTGTTTGCAAGCCACCAAATGGTGATGGCAACCCGCTCCTCAGTGCTGATGGGTGACCTCATATTGGTGCCTTGCCACTCAATCCTGCCTTGCAGGGATTCCACCAGCCAGTGGAAGGTGGGCCGGGTCAATCTGAAATTTTGAGCCACTGCTCGTCATCCCATACCTGTAACACAAATATGTGTCACCACTGGCTGGACTGTGGGTAGACCCACCAACAGTGAAAGGCGGCAGTCTCTGCCAGAGTTGTGTAAAGGGACCTTGCTTGGGATACTGAAAAGGTCTGCCGCATTCTCGCCTGGCGATGTGCCCTGTAATGACACCACAGAAGAGCCCTCTTCCTCCTGATGAGGGCAGTTCTATCCCCCTCATTCCTCAGGGTCAGGACTACTGTCCTGACTCCCATTAAATAAATGAGCCACAGAATGGATTGGGGATCCATATTTGCCAAAAAGCAACCCTCTACACAGGTCAGTCTCTAGTGGCTTCTCAGGAGCCCTGAGGATGGCAAAGTGATATTCTGCAAGACCGCAACTGTCAAAGGTGAATCCTCCACAGTCCTGAGGTACCGGGTGACCGACGGCGGAGCAACAGCACATTCTATGGAAGTGGTGATTTGTAAACGCGTTTGTGCGCATGCTCAGGGAACTTTTTTTTTTTTAAAGCCGCACCGTGCCTTGGGTGGCGCGCTGATCTGGACGGGTGGCGCACTGGTCTGGACAGTCTGTGCAGCCCAGTTGCAGGACTGAGGCAGTTTGCTGAGGGGTGTCTGGTCACCCCAAACTCGAGTTCCAGTCATCACGCTGGAAAAAGCCGCACACGAGAGCCACGTTTAAATGCCCGTGTGATTGCACCCTGAATGTTGGGAGTCTAGACTGCCCCAGTTTTTTTGGGGGGGGAACCCATGCTGTCGAATCCTGAAGAAACTTTCCAGAGATTACAGGTTTTAGTGCAAAAATTTGCTTTTTACAAAGGAGCAAATAAAGTCCTCAGTCCATTCCTTGCTTCTGTCTCTTTGATAATTCCCCTGTATGATGGCAGGATAAGAGGAAGAATGAATGGGAGAATGCCTGCTTGTGTCCCCTGGAAAGGTCCTTGTTCCTCTGACCAGCCTTCTGAAGGCTTCAGCTGCCACTGAAGCTATCCTCCCAGAATAGGGGTATTTCTGAGGCTTGGATTAGTAGCTGTCCCCTCTCTGCCAGCTCTCTTTCTCTCTCTCTGTCTCTCTCTGTCTCTCACTTTCTTTCTTTCTTTCTTTCTTTCTTTCTTTCTTTCTTTCTTTCTTTCTTTCTTTCTTTCTCTCTCTCTCTCTCTCTCCTTTCTTTCTTGCCTTCTGACATACTTCTGGTGATGTCAGGTGGTGTAGCATATGCAAATAAGTTATGCTAATGAGTTATGCTAATGAGCTCCTGCACCTCTTTTTCTACAAAATGACCCCTGGTGGACCCTGACCTGGATAGCCCAGGCAAGCTCAATCTCATCAGATCCCGGAAGCTGAGCAGGGACGGCTTTGGCAAGTACTTAGATGGGAGACTTCCTTGAAATACCAGCAGTCAGGAAGACAGGGGCAGGCTTTATTCAGCCACCTCTCTGAACATCCTCCAGACCCCCACCAGAGGTCGCCATAACTTCCAGGTGCACACACACACAAAAGAAGAAGAAAAAACAGCCGACTGTGAGAGTGTGCTAATAGATATAGTCCACAACAGGTCTCCTTAAGCAGAAAGTCCTTTATTTGTAGAAAAGATCATGTTGGTCAAATACTTTTCCTGTTAGTAATGCCCAAGCCTGGAAATGCCATTACAATTATACTTGATATGGAATATGGCCTGCCTACCATCTACCAATCAATAGTGAGAATTATTGCCGCCCAAATATACTGGCCCACTGTTCCCAAGGAAAGCGCGGCAAAATAGGTTCTCAGGGAAAAAACACTGTTGAGGGTTTTTGGAGAAAATGTTCCCAGAGAAAACGAAGCAAAAGAAATACATAACACCTGTGATTCATGTAACACATAACAGGAGGCTCTTCTGTTCAAGGTCGTTAGCCAAGGAATAGCCAGCTAGAGATAAGAGGGGAAGGAAAGCAGATGAGTAATGAGCATGCGCAAAGCGAAGCAGGCAAGCAAGGCTCGAATTCCAAAGGTGGGAGTCGGGTCACCGATGGTATCTCCCGGGCGGGACCTAAATGTGTGAGGCGTCTGCCTTATGCAGTCAAGGATCAGACCTTTGTTGATTAAACAGAGTTCTTTATTCCCAGTTACTACATTACAGGTCCTTGGATCATTGTTAGAGATAAGGTATACAATAGAAGCAGGATTAATATACCCTCCAGTACAATTTGAATTCCCCATAGGTAACCAATCACAGAAAGGGAAAAACCGTGGGCTAAAGGCCCTTTGACCATTTGCTTCCCACAGGAAAAAAGGTGAAGTGTGAAGCTGTAAATTTCCTTTCTTAAACCAGACCCCTCAGATGTATCCATCTTGTGCATAACAAATAACTTGCCAAGGTCTTCACACACCGATAAGAATTGTTCCGTGTCTCCCCCAGCAGGGAGGAAAGGAATGCGGAGGCGCGGAGGGGTGAGAGGCCGATTGTTCTCATGTGCTGTAGTCGCCACTCTCCCGGACCAAATGGTTACACTGACCAGACCCAGAGCAGGCCATAAACCCAGAGCCATAAAATAGTCAATTGGAACCTGATACATGGTGATTGAGATAACAGGATGTTACAGAGGGACTGCAAGTCATGCCATATAGGAAGGGATTATACAAAGCATACAGGCAAACCTTTGTTAGAAGCTTTAGATTCTGACACTCTGCCACCTGAAAAATCTAATCTACCCCAGTTTATCAGGGAAACGTTTATGGAAAGCTTTAACTAATCTAGGAGCATGAACGTGTTCTGAAAAAACCCACTCATTTGATTCTGGACCAAAATCTACCCACTTGACAAGATATAGCAAGCGGCCCCTACGCATTTTAGAATCAAGGATTTCAGAGATCTCAAAATGAGGTGCCCCCTCCTTCATCAGTGGAGGAGGAGTCGGAGGAGTTGGATGCCACGCATTCGGCCCAGGATTCTTCTTCAACAAGCTGAAATGAAAAACAGGATGCACAGAACTCAGTGATTTAGGCAACTCCAGTTCAAAGGACACATCAGATATTTTGCGTAATACTTTATATGGACCAACGTATTTCCACCCTAACTTCCTGCTTGGTTGTAAGCCATGTATATTTTTGGTAGAAAGGTAGACAGAGTCCCCTGGCTGAAGGTCCCACCCTTCGGCCCGTTCGCGATCTGCATATTTCTTGTAGTCCTCTTTGGCTTTATCTAAAGTCTTAGCAATCAAAGTCCTGTAGATTGGCCCACCATCGTTTAAAATTGGAGGGAGGGCTGTCTGATGCTTCTTCTATGGTGGTTAGGGGTTTTCCCTCGAAGCCCCCCACCGCCATGAAGGGGGGTACACCCGTGGAGGAATGCACAGCATTATTATAACTATATTCTGCGAATGGCAGTAACTCCACCCAGTTGTCCTGATGGTAATTCGTGTAACACCTTAGGAATTGTTCCAAAATCTGGTTAGTTCGCTCGGATTGGCCATCGGTCTCTGGATGGTAACCTGAGCTCATGGCTGGTTCGATGTCCATCATCTTTAAAAGCTCCCGCCAGAAGTTGGCAACGAACTGACTGCCTCTGTCGGATACCACACGTTTGGGGAAGGTGTGTAATTTGATCACGTGATTAAAGAAAGCTTTAGCCAGTCCCTTTGCAGTCGGCAGCTGTTTAAACGGGGTAAAATGAGCTTGCTACGAAAACATGTCAACTACCACCCAAATGACCGTCTTTCCTTTGGAGGGGGGCAGGTTGGTAATAAAGTCCATAGCTATTGCGTCCCAGGGACGAGAGGGGGTGGGTAATGGGTATAGCAGTCCTGGTACCTTCCCCCCCCTCGCTTGCACATTAAACAGGTTTGACAGGCAGTGACAAAGTCAGACACATCTTTATGCATGCGCGGCCACCAGAATTGCCGCTGGATTAAATTCAGAGTTTTTAGGAAGCCAAAATGACTGGCTAATTTGGACGAGTGGCAGGTTAATAAAATGTCTTTTCTCCGCGCCCTGGGCACTACAAGTTTGTCTCCATGGTACCAGTACTTGTTGGGATGGAAAGAGCACTCCTCTATGCCCTCTAGCTCTTCTGCCTCTTCCAGAGAGTAGTCTCCCCCCCACTTTTCTTCCCACGACTCCACCGTTACCCGTTTGCTTTGGCTCCTGGTAATAACAGCACCTCCCAATTGTTGGGGTGAGAACATGGAGTCAAACACTTCTCTTTTTGACTCTCGTGTTGGGGTAACCTGGATAAAGCGTCTGCTAACGAATTGGCCTTTCCAGGGAAATGTTTAAGCACGAAATTGAATTTCGAGAAAAAATCAGCCCATCGGAGTTGCTTGGCATTTAGGGACCTTTGAGTGTGCAGCGCCTCTAGGTTTTTATGGTCTGTCCAAATCTCAAACGGGGTCTGCGCTCCCTCTAGCCAGTGCCTCCAAGTGGTCAGGGCTAACCGAATGGCTGCTGCTTCTTTGTCCCACACTGACCAGTTCCTCTCTGTTTCGTTGAATTTTTTTGAGATATAAGCTAGAGGGTGCAACTTATTATCAGCCCCCTTCTGGAGGATGGCTCCCCACATTGCCACATCTGAGGCGTCAACATGTATCACGAATTCCTTTGTCTCATCGGGATGAGCAAGGATAGGTTCCGATGTAAATAGTCTCTTAAGGGTCTCAAAAGCTTTTTGGCAATTATCTGACCAGGCTATCTTTTCCCCTGGTTTTCCCGCTTCCGGGCCCCTCCTCTTGGTTTTCAGGAGTTCCATTAGTGGGAGGGTAACCGTGGCAAAATCTTTTAGGAAGGTGCGGTAGAAATTGCAAAACCCTAACAGACTCTGTAATTGTTTTCTAGTTCGGGGTGCCTCCCATTGCACCACTGCCTCCACTTTGGCGGGGTCCATTTCTAACCCTTTCTGAGAGATGCGATACCCCAAAAAGTCTACCGAATCCCGGTTGAACTCACACTTGGATAATTTGGCGTATAATTGATTTTTCAACAACATAGAAAGCACCTCCCTGACCAGTTTTACATGCGACTCCTTATCAGTAGAATAGATCAAGATATCATCTAAGTAACATAACACCCCCTTAAATAAATGCTTGTGCAACACTTCATTAATCAGGCTCATAAAAACTCCCGGCGCACCACTTAAGCCGAATGGCATCACCAGGTACTCAAATTGTCCCAATGGAGTGTTAAAGGCAGTCTTAAATTCATCCCCCTCCCTGATGCGCACACGGAAGTAAGCATCCCGCAAATCCAGCTTGGTAAACACCTTTCCCTTAGCTGCCTCCGTTAGCAAGTCTTTTATGAGTGGGAGGGGGTAGGCATTCGAAGCTGACACTGCGTTCAAGCCCCTATAGTCCGTGCACAGTCGCAGCCCTCCATCCTTCTTTTTCCAGAACAGAACGGGTGCCGCAAAGGGGGATTTGGCAAGGCAGATGAATCCCCTCTCCAAGTTTTTATCTAGGAACTTTCTCAGCTCCTCTCGCTCTGAGGGACTCATGGAGTAGAGCTTTCCCTTCAGTAGTTTTTCTCCCGGGAGCAGTTCAATGGCACAGTCTGACAGTCGATGGGGGGGCAGTTCGTCCGCCTCGGTCTCGCTAAACACCCCCATCAAGTCCCGATACTCTTTTGGCACCACGGAAGGTGCCAGCGTCAGGGCGGCCGCCCACAGAGGGGCCGGGGGACCCGATCCCCACCCCGGGTCCCACTTGTGGTGGTTACACTTCTCATCCACCCACGAGATCTTCCCTTCGCTCCACCTTATATACGGGTCATGGGAACTCAGCCAAGGGCTCCCCAGCACCATAGGGAACTGGGTGTTGGGGGTGATGACAAATGCCCTTTTTTCCCAATGCTCCCCCATCCCCACTATCAGTCTTTCCGTCTCGGCCACACACGCCTCCTTCATTTCCGAACCGTCCATTTGCGTGAACGTGAGGGGCTCTCCCAGTGGGGTGACTTTCGGGGCTAAGCCATCCACTACTAAGAGGCTTATTAAATCTCTGGCGCACCCTGAGTCAATTAGGGCATGCACCCATACGTGGGTCCCCGTGCCAGGGGCTATCACAGTCACTACCATGTACAGTAAGGGGCCGGGGATGCTCACCGGAGATGGCGCATCGGGGTTAGGGACCTGCAGTTCTGCACCATTTACTGCAGGTCGTTGGAGTTTCCCGGCATCTGCGCTTCTGTCAGCTCCAGCTCCCCTTGCTCACTCGCTGCCCCTTCCAGCTGTAGTGCCCGGGGTTTGAACGAGGTCTTTCCCTTGCTGGAGGTGCTCCCTGCCCCTGGGGTAGAGGTTTTGGGAACCTTCCCGCTTCCGCGGGGGCACACCGAGGCGAAGTGACCGCTTTCACCGCATCTCATGCAGAGCCCTTGCCTGAACTGGCTGTCGTGGATTTCCTGGACACTGGGCTTGGGTTTCATCTTCTGGGTGGCTTTGGCTTGGGCAGTCGCTGAGGTCCCCATCTTGATGAGGGTGAATCTCTCTTCCACGTCGGCTGCAGCTCTCATCCACGTTGCAAGGGACCCCGGCCGTCCCCCTCTCAGGACCGTCTCGTACACCTTGGGGGTCAGGCCCTCCCGATACTTCTCGATGAAGAGGTCTTGGGTGCAGCCTTGAATCTTGGCTGCTATGCACCGGAACCGGTCGGTGTATTCTCTTACAGAGGACCGCCCCTGGGTCAACTTCTGCAACTGGTTCCGTGCCTTCTCCTCCCCAAGGGGGTCCTCATAGTGTTGTCGGAGGGCCCACATAAAATTATTCACGGTCCGAAGCTCTGGACCCGGGGCGTTGTGCAGGCTCACATACCAGTTGCTGGCGGTATCCCTCAGTTTGGACCCAATGTATCCAATCCGATCCCGCTCGGTGGGGTAGAGGTGCCCCCAAGCATCTAGGATGATCTCTATGAGGAAAAACCGTAGCTTCTCGGGGTCCCTGTCGAAGGTAGCTTTCAGCAGGTCATTGGGTGCTTGGCGGATCATCCGCTCCACGGGTGCGGGCGCCGGGGCAGGAGTGGGAACTGGGGCCTGCGCAGGAACTTGCTGGGGTACTTGTTGCGGGATGACCCCCACAGGAGCTCCCCCTGGGGGAGCCGGCTGCAGCAGGGCTCCCCCGGCTGGTCCTCCAGCCCCGCCTTGGACTGGCCGGGCTGCTTGGAAAGCGGCTAGGGCATCTCGGAGTTGGAACTGCAAATCCATGGCTACTTCCCTCAGCTCTGTGATAATTTGCAGCCGCATATCTCCCATCATACGGTCTAGGGCTTGACTCGGGTCTTCTCCGTACAGATCCAGACCGTAGGGCGTGCCCCTCTCCTCGTCCGGCAGCGGGAGTCGCCAGTCACTCCCGTGATATGTCTCTCGCTCGTCTCCCAGGAAGCTCGGCCTCCCTTGGTCGGTGCGATCCCCAAAGACCGAGACGCGCATTCCCCTCCGATCGTGGACCCACGAGTCTACTGTCCCACGGCTGAAGTTGGCCCATGAATACCTCGGGGTTCCGGTTTGGTGAGGGGGTAGTCGCGGGATGTAGTGAGCCCCCTGAGCCGTAGTCACTGGCTTCTCGGGCTCCCCGCCACCGCCTCCGGCTCCGGCACCTTGATCTATCGGGATCACCGGTTCCCCTTCGGTTGTAGGGATGGGAAGAGTACCATCGTCCGACATGGTCAGGAACGGCCAAGTCCCAGTCACAGATCTCTAACAATCTGTGAGGCGTCTGCCTTATGCAGTCAAGGATCAGACCTTTGTTGATTAAACAGAGTTCTTTATTCCCAGTTACTACATTACAGGTCCTCGGATCATTGTTAGAGATAAGGTATACAATAGAAGCAGGATTAATATACCCTCCAGTACAATTTGAATTCCCCATAGGTAACCAATCACAGAAAGGGAAAAACCACGGACTAAAGGCCCTTTGACCGTTTGCTTCCCACAGGAAAAAAGGTGAAGTGTGAAGCTGTAAATTTCCCTTCTTAAACCAGACCCCTCAGATGTATCCATCTTGTACATAACAAATAACTTGCCAAGGTCTTCACACGCCGATAAGAATTGTTCCGTGTCTCCCCCGGCAGGGAGGAAAGGAATGCGGAGGCGCGGAGGGGTGAGAGGCCGATTGTTCTTATGGGCTGTAGTCGCCACTCTCCCGGACCAAATGGTTACACTGACCAGACCCAGAGCAGGCCATAAACCCAGAGCCATAAAATAGTCAATCGGAACCTGATACATGGTGATTGAGATAACAGGATGTTACAGAGGGACTGCAAATCATGCCATATAGGAAGGGATTATACAAAGCATACAGGCAAACCTTTGTTAGAAGCTTTAGATTCTGACACATGGGTTGAAAGAAACCTTGGAACACAAAGCAATGTTAATAGATCATCGAACCCGAGGGTAAAACAGCAAACATTGATACATATAACTCAGCTTCCTTAATGATCATGACAAGACAGTTACCCATGCCTATGGCAGTGCTAACTGACACCGACATGGATAATAGTTGCAGATATAAGCAACCAAATGGGGGCATGACAGCTTTAGCCCATCATTCTTCATTGTCAAGGAGTTACATTGTGATGCTACCAGATAGACTTGACATGCCCTGAGCTGGGTTTTCCTCCATATTCTACCCCCTCCCAAAATAAATCTGAATTGGCACCCAAATGTCAGTTGCAAATTAACCTCAGTGTGAGGAATGGGGAAACACTTCAGTCCTCTAGCTAGTTCTGCAGCTGTTTGACATGTCACCTTTGGCTCTTTTGAGCACCATTCCCCAATGTGGCATGTGATCCTTGCTCCACAGAAATAGGGTAATGCCATTGTCCAGTAAGGCTCATGGTTGGCAGATGGTCCTCACCTTGAAAAAGCTGCAGCGTTGGAGGGTGGGTACCCTCGGTGCAGGCTGCATGCCAAGGATGGAAGTAAAGGGCTTGTCCCCTCCAGCAGACCCACTCCCTTCTCCACAGCCGGTGCACTCTCATCCCAGCTCCCCAGTGGACACTGAGAAGAAGGCAAGCTGCCCACAGAGAAGAGTGAGAGAGTAAAACCACCACAGTAGCCATCTAGGAAAACAATCTCATTCCTTTGCCTGAGCTGCTGTGCCTTGTGCTAGGGAGAGAGCAGACAGACCAAGAGGGAAGCCTTTCCCTGCACTTTAGATACACAGGGCTGACTAAGGTTCAACACTGGTAGAGAAAAACAATCCTACCTGCCTAGGTACTCTGGTACTCCAGTAATTTAAAAGGTGGGGGAGGGGCTCTGGCCTCTCCCTTGAGCTGTTTTCTCCAGGTGAAACATCCCTTGTAGACTTTCGCTTCCTGTTAGGGACTGCATATGCTCTGGATGGTTTGCGGAGGAAGGCAGACTCACCTTCCAAATTGGTCCCCTGCAATGCTTCTAAATGGAGTTCCAACTTGCCACTGGGAACTTGCAGCTGCAGTATGGCTGCAAATCCCCGTGGCAAACTCATGTGAAAGGTCACATGTAGCTTGGCCCCAAGGAACTACTGCCTTAGTGTATGTGAATGAATCTAACAAACAGGCCTGACCATTTACTACCCATGACCAAGAGGTGACGCTGTGTCAAGTAATTCCTTTGTGAATAGAAAGCATACTTCACATGTGCTACAAAGAGATCAAGGCAATACCTGGCTTTGGAATCTTTGCTTTAAAAAACAACAACAGTGGCTAGGTGGCAGTATGGCTACATCTTCTGGTTGCTGTGTAGGTTTGTTGCTTTCAGTCGATTTCACTGTAATAAACTCTGTGCCTTGTTTTTTTCCAGCGTCCAAATATTGCTGGTGGTCAGACTGTACTTGCAGCATATCTGCTGGAAACTTTTTCCAGACCTAAGTCTGTTCCCAGAGAAGCAACTCCTATCAAGTTTCATTTTCATTCCCACACAATATAAGGGTGAAGGGCTAATCTTCATACCTTTGTCTTTAATGAAGTCCATATCAAATACTAAAATGGATGAGCACACAGCACTTGAATAGCCAAGAGAAGAAAGAAGAGGAGCAACAGCTTTAAATTTATGATCTGGGACAATATATGCCTCACAGTGATGTCACAGCTGTAGTCCAGTCAGTTTCCATGTCTCTTGTACATCTGTGATCCCTACTGCACAAAACACCAAAAAACAAAAAAAACCCCACAGCTATCTTTGCTGAGACCAGAATTGCAGACACTTTTCTTATTCAAGTATCTAAATCGGTTAGACACTGTACTGCAGGTCTTATCCTTAACTCTCGTTTTTAAAAACACATGTGACAAGAATAGAAAGAGAAAAGAAAAGCAGAGACACAATCAGGGAAAAGCTGCTTGTTTATTTACCATATTTATTGTATTTATTCACTTCATTCGCACGCTACCTTTCTCCCCTTGGGGAACCCAAAGCCACTTGCATCATCATCCTCTTCTCTGTTATACTCTCACCAACAACCTGTCAGAAACTGACAAGGGATTGCCTGTTGTGACATATGTTTGATCTATGCCTAATTGTTATGCCTTAACATACCAGTTCCTAATGAGTTACTCTTTCTTCATGTAAGCGTTTCCTCATTTCTACCCCCCAGCTGCAATGACCGGTTCTTAATCCCTTTTCATTCCCAGGTCCCGCTCCGGAGTTTGCATCGGTTCATCAACCCACCCCACAGGAATGCGGAGTCTCTCCTGTTGCTTAGCTCCGCTTAACTCCTCCTGCTTGTTGCTTTCCGCTAGCTTGCTTACAATTGCTTGCTCCATTCTGCATAGCCTTTTCCGAGCGTGCGCACTGAGTGGTTTACCTTGTGTCATGTTATCTCCTCTCTTGTGTCCTTGAACAGAGGGGAGGCAGAAATACTCTGTGAACTGCATACTTATTATGTTATCAGGTTTTGAGAAACTGAAAACTAGACTCAGCAACAACTTTGTGCCATGAGAACAAGTACTCCTTTTTCCTTTCTCCTGGGAACTAGCTTTCCCGCATCTTCCATGGGAATTGGTGTTACTGTTAGAAACACACCAAAATTGTAGCTCACTGATTGGTAGTATACCTGTAACCATTTATTTATTTATTTGATTTCTAAGCCGCTCTCCCTGCGATTGCAGGCTCAGAGCGGCGTACAAGACCTGGTACCCCAGGATTCCAAAGCATACTAAAACTTAAAACAATATAAAACATTATGTTTAAAACCACACAAGAATATAATTAACAATCTAAAGTGCTCAACACTCAATCTTAAAAATTCAGATGGCGGCAACCTAATCACTCCGGAGCCCCTGTTTCCTCGTGGCAGATGGTACAAGTAGTGGTCAGGCTTTGATAGGTATACTGCAGGAGAAAAACAGGGAGGGGGAGGGAAGGTGGAAGTAGTGGCCCCTACTCAAATGCCTGGCGGAAGAGCTCCATCTTACAGGCCCTGCGGAACTGCACTAAATCCCGCAGGGCCCTGATCTCCTCCGGGAGCTCATTCCACCAGATAGGGGCCGCCACTGAGAAAGCCCTCCCCCTCATGGTAGCGAGCCTGGCTTCTCTATAGCCAGGTGTAGTCAGCCAGTGTTGGGCCCCAGACCGTAGTGCTCTCCAGGGTACATACAGGGAAAGGTGGTCCCTCAGGTAGGTTGGACCCAGGCCATTTAGGGCTTTAAAGGTAAGCACCAGCACCTTGAAGCGGATTTGGTACGCTATTGGCAACCAGTGCAGCGCCGCCAGCACAGGCCGGATGTGCTCCCGTCTCTGGAGACCCATCAGCAGCCTTGCTGCGGCATTCTGCACCAGCTGCAGCCTCCGGATCAGCGACAAGGGCAGCCCCACGTAGAGAGCATTGCAATAGTCTAGCCTTGAGGTGACTGTTGCATGGATCACTGTAGCCAGGTTGGTGCGGTCCAGGAAGGGAACCAGCTGCCACACCAGCCTCAGATGAAAAAAGGCCGACTTGGCAGCGGCTGCTACCTGGGCCTCCATATTTAAGGAGGGATCCAGGAGCACTCCCAAGCTCCTCACCACCAGCGCAGGCGCCAACGGCACCCCATCAAATGCTGGGAGCGGGAGCCCCGACCAAGGTCCACCCTTGCCCAGGCACAGGACCTCTGTCTTTGCCGGGTTCAGCTTCAACCTACTCAGCCTAAGCCATCCAGCCACAGCGTGCAATGCCTGGTCAAGGTCTTCCAGTCCAGAGCCAGACTGGCCGCCTAACATCAAGTAGAGTTGGGTGTCATCAGAGTACTGATGGCATCCCAACCCCTCCCTCCATACCAGCTGGGCAAGGGGGTGCATATAGATGTTAAAAAGTATCAGGGACAAGACAGCCCCCTGAGGCACCCCGCATTCTAGTGGCTGCCTTCAGGACTGCTGATCCCCAAGCACCACCCTCTGTCCCTGACCTTGGAGAAAGGAAGCCAGCCACTGTAAAGCAAGCCCCTGTATCCCCACGTCAGCGAGGCGATGGGTCAGCAGCCAATGATCAACCGTGTCGAACGCCGCCGACAGGTCAAGCAGCAGCAATACCGCCACGCCACCCCGATCCAGGTGTCTCCAGAGGTCATCCGTCAGCGCGACCAGAGCAGTCTCCATTCCGAACCCCAGGTGAAAGCCAGACTGGAAGGGATCTAACACCGAAGCATCATCCAGGAAGCTCTGTAGCTGTACCGCCACCACTCTCTCTATTAATTTGCCCAAATATGGCAAATTAAACACCGGCCGATAGTTGGCCAATTAAGCTGGGTCTAAAGATGGTTTTTTTAAGAGAGGGTGGACCATCGCCTCCTTGAGTGCACTCAGGAATCGTCCCTGAAAGAGGGACAGATTGATAATCTCCCTCAGTGCACCTCGTAACCCCTTGTGGCCCGCTTTCACGAGCCAGGAAGGGCATAGATCCAGGATGCATGTGGTTGGGCGTACAGACAAAAGCAACCTGTCAACTTCTTCTAGGCTGAGTGGGTCAAAAGAATCCAAACCCAACGCCAACGTGCAAGGGGCCTCGAGTTTGCTTATTGTCTCAATCGTGGCGGGGATGTCGCGGCGGAGCGCCAAGACTTTATCCGCAAAATAGCTCGCAAAAGCCTCACAGCCAATCTCCAATTCCCTACTATTTGGTTTGCCCTGAGGCAACGCTGTTATAGACCGAATTGTTCTAAATAATTGCGCCGGGTGTGAGCTAGTGGATGCAACCTCAGCCGCAAAGTAAGCCTTCTTGGCGGCCTTAGTTGCCATCTCATAGGCTTTCATAAACATCCTATAAGATGCTCTTGTTTCTTCATCACGAGCGTGGCGCCATCGTCTCTCTAACCATCTAAGCTCCCGTTTCATAAGCCGGAGCTCATGGGTGTACCATGGTGCCAGCCAACTACGGGAGCGCAGAGGGTGCCTGGGAGCGATCTCATCGATGGCCGTGGAGAGTCGGCTATGCCAGTCCTCCACCAGCTCATCCAGTGAGCCGCCAGGGGGCATAGGATCCCTCAGAGCCGCCAGGAGCTGATCAGGGTCCATCTGGCTCTGAGGGCGAGCCAAAATACGCTCACCGCCTAAACAGGGTTGAGGTGGAGTGTTCAGACGAGCCCTCAGAGCATAGTGGTCCAACCATGGTACTGCCGAAACAGTAATCTGGTCCACTGTCACCCCCGCCGCGAAGATCAAATTGAGTGTGTGTCCAGCCTGGTGCGTAGGGGTCGATACAAACTGGGTGAGTCCCAGCGCCGCCATGGACGACGTTAGGTCCGACGCCTGAACCGAAGCCGCGTCATCAGCATGGACATTGAAATCACCCAGGACTATTAGCCATGGGTGTTCCAACGCCCAGCCTGTTACGGCCTCAGTCAGGGCCAGCAGGCATTTGGCCGGTGCATTAGGCGGTCGGTACACCAGCCAAATAGCCACACTCCCTCCAGCACCAGACCAACACACTCTAAGCCCGTGATCTCCTGCGGCGGGAGCGCTCTGAAGGAGTAAGCCTCTCGAATGAGCATCGCCACCCCTCCTCCCCACCCCCAAGTCCGTGATTGGTGAAGAACCGCAAACCTGGGAGGGGCAAGCTGGGAAAGAGCTACTGTTTCTCCCTCCCGCACCCAGATCTCGGTCACGCAAGCCAGATCCACCTGCTGATCCACCATGAAGTCCCCGAGGACCATGGATTTATTATTTATGGATCTGGCATTGCACAACACCAATGACGGAGGGGAGTTTACAATCCTAGCCCCACTGCCAATCACCCTTGGGATGGGTCTCAGGCTGGAAGGGTGCCGAGCTCGTCTGCTTCTCTGCATCCTTCCCTTCTGTTCATGCCTGGACCCACCGCTGAACTTTCCCCTCCCCAGGAGCACCGGGATCTGCTGGCCAGGCATCGCTACCTCTGATCTCCACTTACGCCTCAGATCACTAGGCAATCACACTGCACTGCCCCAGCCACAAGTATCCCCAGTGGATCCTCCCTCACTATCCTGTAACCCACTAGCGCTGCTAAACTTCCTCCACTGACCAGTGAAACAATAAAGGCCAGTGCTAACCCCTCCCCCTCCCAATAACTAATTAGGTTCCCAACCCCAGCCTATCACAATTCAGCCCCATGTAGCAGTTTTAATATATCTATGAAAGTAACCCATAGCACTCCATTACTAACAGAACAAGTGTATGACTCCAGTGATCTTTCTACAAGTAAAAGACTTTTTACCCAAAGACCTGTTGTGGACTATATTCATTGGGACATTCTCACACAACCCTGTGAGGAAGGCTAGAATGTGAGTGTGTGACTGGCCCAAGATCACCCCGTGAGCTTCCATGGCAGAGTGGAGATTTGAACCTGAGACTCCCAGGTCCTAGTGCAGCACTCTCAACCACCATACCCACATCCTCTCCCATAGGCATCCCATTTGTACAACACACAGAGGAAGACATCTGGGCACTCAGAGAAGCAGGACAACAAATGGATGAGGGATGAAAAGTACTGGAGTCTGGAGGCTGGTGGAGTGAGTTTCAGCATGATCAAGTTTATTGTAGGTCAGGAACAAGCATGCCTAAGGTGGCCTGGGAGTCAGTTTATATGCACAGAAAAGCCTTACCCCCTGTCCACACCCACACTGTGGGATAGGTTAATCTTCCCACCAGAGATTACATTGATTCATTTGAATATGCTAAGCCCCTGATAGGTGGATCTTTAGGAGACTGGGCGCTATTGTTCTTTTACCTCAAGCTTGTACCTTTTCCAGGCCATGCAGTCAGACCGCATGGCCGGCACCATTACATGTTTGGTCACATCAAAGAATCATACAAGTGTACACATAGAGAATCGCACCCTGGTTGTCTGTGGAATTGCGTCCAGGACATAACAAGGGGTGTGATTGTGGGAGAGAAACTGTCATTTCAATTTTACCCAGAAGACTGGAGCCATTAGAGTGAGGGCTCCAAGTGGGAGCAAACTGAGAAAGAAGTGAGGAGAGATTTACAGGGCCATCCTAAGCAGAATTACCCTTCTAAATCAGTGGGCATAGAATGGTGTAGATCTGTTTAGGATGGCACTGTTAAGGGAGCAAGGTCACCAAGACATTCAAATAAATCCAGGAGACTTAAACTGGGGGGTGGGGTGAGAAAGTAGTCCATCCAGTCTCCCGCTGTACAGTCGAGATATAGCGATAGCCACTAGCTGGTTTCTAAAAGTGGTTCAATAGTTCATTGGGGATAGTTTTGTCAACAGCTGTTAACCTGATAAAGGATTTGGAGGCAGTTTGCGTATCAAGCACCAGATGCTGGAAACAAGCTATGGGAGAGGGCCGTGGCCTCCGTGCCCTAATTGTGTGCTTCCAGGAGCTTTGTCACTGCTGGAAACTGGATTCTAGATTATATGGGCGCACGGTCTGATCCAACAAGGCACTTATGGTCTCAGATGAGTATGCAGTAAGATTGTGAACATTTGCCCAAAGTCATAGATGGAGTCATCCCTGCCCACTATATTGTTCCAATTTTTGCTTCTGGAAGCAGGGATGGCTCCACCCTCTGGACAGAGATCAATGGACTTTTGAGATCATACTACAAAATAAGGGAAGTGTGTTCCTTTAATAGTTTTATCCCTAGCCTCCTTTAGATAATCTGCATCCACACATCGCCTTGAATCTCAAAGCCATCCAGGCCTGTAGCTACAGTGGGGCATTTTGGGGCCTGCCCCCTCACACTTCCTGCCAAGGCCCCACAACTTCCATCCAGCCTTCAGGCCCCCGGCTCTCTGGGCCACCTGGAGGACTCCCCACTGCCACCCCTTCCCCAAATGCAGCTTGTTTCCCCACATAGGCAGGCTGAGTGTAAATGCTGCAAAAGTGAGGGTTTTTAAAATTTTATTTTACCGTATTTTTTGCTCCGTAAGACGCACCTTGTTTTTAGAGGAGGAAAACAGGAAAAAATGAAACAGAAAGAAAGAGAGAGAGAGAGAGAGAGAGAGAGATAAAGGAAGGAAGGAGGAGGAGAGAGAGAGAGAAAGAGAAAGGAAGAAAGAAAGGTGGGGACAGAGAGAGAGACAGAAAGACAGACAGACAGAAAAAAGGAAAGGAAGGAAGGAAGGAAGAAAGAAAGATAGAGAAAGGAAAGAAGAGAGATGTCGGCATGCCATTCAAAGCCAGGCCTTTCTGTGCAAAGTAGCCAGGGAGCTTAATCTGTGGGCGGGGCTTTCTGTTGCTGGCTGTTTTAAAGGGGAAAAGCACCTAAAGGGAAAGAGTACTTAGCCTGGTGGGGTTTTCCTGCCATTTCCCTTTTAAGTCTTAACAGCTCAGGCCCAGCAGGGAGGGGCGGGGAAGGCTGGGATGCCAGCCTGAATGGCGTTCCCCTGTGTTCCTGCTGAAGAAAGAGCCCTGTTACAGGTAAGAAAAGCTCCATATTCACTCCATAAGACGTACACACTTTCCCCCCCACTTTTTTGGGGAGGAAAAGTGCGTCTTATGGAGCAAAAAATACGGTATTTTTTATTTTGTGACATCAGTGTCCCCTGACTCATTCAAAGCACCCCCCCCCCCCCGAATTACAAAATCATGGCTGTGGGCCTGAAGCCATCCCTTACTGATGATAGCCAAAACAGTAGGCATGGATGCTGTCTCCCATTTTAAAGGTTAGACATCCTTTTTAATTTGTTCTTGAGCCATAATGTAACAGAAAGTTTTCTGGCACACTGCAGCTTGAGCAGGCGCCTTTTGTTACCATAACTCCAGAGAAGCAGCCATATTAATTTAATGTAGCAAAATCAAACAACAGAATACGGTGCCTTAGAGATTTAACGAAATTTACTGCAGAATAAGCTTTTGTGAGTCGGAGTTCACTTTGCATCTTTAACTCTCTGTGCTGGTCTGGTTAGGCAAACTAGGGGTTAAGGTTACAGTGTGCCTCTTTCCTGTCAGTGCTGTTTTCTACACAGGGACTGGCTTGTGTGGTTTCCTTGGGGCTGCTGCAGGTGATGAGATAGCGCCACAGCAGGGGGGCTGCCACACACCAGATTTCCCTGCCTCAGTTCCCCAGCTGCCGCCACTACCACCTACTGACCACCAGAGCATTTTCATTTTTTAAAATAACTGGCAATTGAATATCTTTATATGGTTCGAATGATATAATAGTTGCTCATGTTCTCTGATCTCCTAGTTTTCATTAAAAAAAATCAAGTCTCTACCCCATTCATTCCAGTGATACGTCTTTCTTCAACTTTAAAAATAATAAAATTTGGGAATTCAGAGCACTTGATACATGCAATACTTGATTATAACAAGTAGAGACCCGCAAGAAACTTGTAGGAGTGGCTATCCCATTCCCCCCACCTCTGCTTTTTCCCCTCTCCCCCTACTTCTCTCACACTCTTTCTCCTTCCTACCGCCCCTTTTATTACTTTCTCTCCCCTTCCATGCCTGTCAGTTCCTTTCTACCCCCACCCCATCACTCTTTCTGTCCCTGTCACTGTCCTGGCCTCCCACCTACCCCCCCCCCCAGCAGCAGTGGCAGCAACCGCTCTCCAGGAATCACAATGGATTGCCCAGATACAGGGATCAGTTCATCTTAGGGTTGCCAGCTCCATGTTGGGAAATTCCTGGAGATTTGGGGGTGGAGCCTTGGGAGGATGAGGTTTGAGCTTGAAAGTGACCTCAGCAGGGTATCTTTCCTATTATATAAAGCCGTTTTAAGATTCCAAGGGGCAAGATTCCATGGGGCGCCAAAATCAGTAGGCTGGATGGACTGCCACTCAAAAGGGGGACCCTGGCCACTGGCTGCATTCTCTCCCTGCTTTATCTCAGTCCCGCCCACAGAGCCACTGGCCAGCGTCTCGGCCTCAGTCTGGAGGGAGCCAGTGAAGGGGAAGGACCGACTGGGTGCTGGGTCCACTCTTCTCCTCTGGCCACTGCCAGGTGGGTCTAACTGTCCCCTCAGTGGCCTGCTTCTGTCAGTGAAAAGACAATGGACTATCAGCATAACCCCCTCACCCCTGCCCACTGACTTTTTTGTCAGAATAAACTGTCAGAAAACGGCTCTCTCCTTCTAAGCTCCGCCATGGCTGGCTGGCTAATGAGGTGGGCCAGCAACCAGCAAACCATTCCCTTAAACCCCCTGCCGTGCGGCTGACTTTCCCCCCAGGATTACCAAACTCCAGGTGGTGGGTGTAAAGAAATTGCAGTTACCTGTGTTTATAAGATGGCTGCTGTCTGTGGTTTGTTTAAAATGTTCCCCCATAAGGTTCAAATGAGCTGTAGTTCCAGAGAGGGGCCTGCAACTCACTGGGTTGAATGGGGCTTCCTCATCTGTTGGACTACAGTTCCCAGCAGCCCCAGGGCCAAAAAGTGCGGGAAAAGAGGGAATGTCCCAAGGGGTGGGGCACCATCAATACAGGCTCCAGCCCATCCAGGGAGGATTGTGTTTAACCCCTGTTGATTTATGCCCTGTTGGTTCATAGTATGTGCTTACTCCTACAGTTGTGCCTTATTCATTTACTGTGTGTGTGTATGCGCTCTATAATTGTGTAAATAGTAAAATAAATTCTTTTACTTGGGCTAATAATCTGTGTTGTGCATATTCTCCCCTGCTCTGCACAATACCAAAGGGAGGGGGTTAGGGTTGCCAAGTCCCTCGAGCTTACCGGCGGGGGGGGGAGTCCTCTGCTGGCCGGGAGCTTCATCGATGCACGCGTGAAGCACGTGCACCGGCTGACGTCACTGGAAGTGATGTCAGCATGTTGGGGGCGTTGCCAGAGCGTCGCCCTGGCAACACCCCCAACGTACTGATGTCACTTCCGGGTGATGTCATTACGTGAGGGAAGTCGTCCAGGCTGGACGACTTCGGGGGCGGGGTTTCCCCCGCTGGCCGAATGCTGGCTGGTGGATCGGGAACCCCTGTAGCGGGGGATCCCCCACCCCCCAGGCTGACCCCTCAGTTGCCAACTTTCCAGGGATCCCCCAAAGATTGAGGATTCCATCTCCAAATAGGGAGCTTTGGCCACAGGGGCCCTCTAAAAAGGCAGTGACAGTTCAGTGACTGATGGCAGGAAACTTAAGGAGTGAGATATGCCCACAGGACAAGGGAGGGAGGCGAACAGCTAAGTTGTAAACTGGAGCCCATTTAGCAACAGTAGGCAACCAAGCTTGGTTCAGACAAAGGAAGGAAACCCTTTGCAGGCCTTTGTAAAGAACTCATTGGGACCAGTTCTGACTAGGGTTGCCAGCTCCAGGTAGGGAGATTCCTAGAGATTTTCTGGTAGAGTCTCTGGAAGCCAGGGTTTGGGGAGGGGAAAGGCCTCAGCTGAACAGAATGCCATTAAGTCCACCTTCCAAAGCAGTTATTTTCACTGGACAGGAGAGACCTGTTGTCTGGAGTTCAGTTGTGATACCTGGCAATCTTCAGGCTCTACCTGGAGGTTGGGTACCCTAGGTGTGGCAATCAGTGCTTCAGAGCAGGGTCCTAGATCCAGGTTCTTGCTGTAGAAGCTGAGTAGGTGATTTTGAACCAGTCACAGACTTTCAGCCTAACCTACCTCACAGGATTGTTGTGCAAGTCAAAAGGGGGAGAGGAGAATGATGTAAGCTGCTTTGGTCCCCATTGCAGAGAAAGACTACTTTTCCTCCAGGAAAATTTATTTATTTAAATTTCTATCCTGCCCTCCCAGCCAAGGAACCCATTGTTGCCAATCTCCAGGTGAGGGCTGGATATCACTCAGAATTACAACTGCTCTCCAGATGGCATTGATCAGTTCCCATGGAGAAAATGGTGGACTCTGTGTCCTTATACCCTGCTGAGATGCCCCCCATGACAGCCAATGTGACGTGGCAGACAGGGCTTCAGAGCATGGTGGAGGCTGCAGGTAGGGTGTCAAGACAGAGCCTCTGGGTCGAGGCAGAAGATGCAACCGTTCAGGCAATCAGCCAGGAGTTTCTCAGCAGGCAGGGAGTTAAACAGGTTGCAGAGCAAAGGTTATTCAACAGTCCAGTAATCAAGCCGTAAATTACTGTCAGAGCCGAAGGACAAAGTAGGGAGGCGTCGTCACAGGAATGCCAAAAGTCAGATAGCCGGAGAGAGCAACAGGAACAGAGCCAGAACACCAAAGTCAAAGTCCACAAAGCAAAGTCCAGAGTCCAGAGTCAGAGGTCCGAGGTCCAAAGCCGGGTCAAGGGTCCACAGGAACGCACAGAAGTTGGGAGGGTGCAGGGCGAGGTCTCATCAAGGACGATCATTCGTTGCCAGCATGCTTTGCTAGGGGCCAGTGATCTGCTGATATAGCGTGCTGGCTTGTTACACAATTAGCAGCTGCCAGACCCAGTCCTGCTTCTGCTAATACTCCGGACTTAGAGTTCGTCTCCCCCGCATGCGTGCCTCACTCCTCCTGTTTCTTAGCTCCTGGCGTCTCCTTTCACGGAGCTGGCTGACCGGTGGTGGAGATTCAGGGAGTTCACTCGGTCCAGGTATAGCCTGATCAATCTCAGGTGGCTCTTGCTGCCGGCTTGACTCCTCAGGACTTACGTCCAGGTCCGTTAAAGGAGCCTGATCTTGTTCTGCAGGGGCTGGGTCAGGAGCAGGGTCAGGAGCAGGCATGACATAGGGGGGAAGATGGAAAGCTGAACAGTGAGGGGGAAATAAAGGTAGGCTGATGCTTGGCTGGGAAGGAGATAGGGCTGTCAACTCCAAGAGAGGAATTCCTGGAGATTTGAGGGATGGAGCCTGAAGAGGGTGAGGTTTGAGGAGGGGTGGGGCCTCAGACAGGTAGAATGCCATGGACTCTGCCCTCCAAACCAGCTATTCCCTGTTGGGGAACCACTGTTGCCAATCTCCAAGTGAGGGCTGGAGATCACTCAGAATTACAGTTGCTCTCCAGATGGCATTGATCAGTTCCCATGGAGAAAATGGTGGACTCTGTGTCCTTATACCCTGCTGAGGTTGCCACAGCAAATTGACGTTGAGTGCCCAAGGCCTTGGCACTCTCACAGAGCCTTTCTAGAGCCCATTGTATTTATTTCCACAACGGGCCTTATTCCTAGTAATACCATAAATTCCACCCTTCAAAGCAGCCATTTTCTCCAGGGGAACTGATCTCTGTCATCTGGAGATCAGTTGTAATTCCAGGAGATCTCCAGACCTAACCTGGAGGTTGGCAACATTAATTACCCTGGAGGAAACAACTGCTTTGGAAGGTGGAGTCTATGGCATTATATCTGTCTGAAGTCCCTCCCCAACTCAATCTCCCCCATTCCCAGGCTCTACCCTTCAAATATCCAGGAATTTCCCAACATGGAGTTGGCATCCCTATCTCCTTCCCACCCAATGGCTAACCTACCTTTATCTACCCCTCTGTCTTTAGCTTTCCATCTCCTTTCTCCCTGCAGCTTCTACTGAGGAAAATTATGGTCTTTCTCCACAGTGGGGACTAAAGCCATTTACATTATTCTCTCCTCCTTTTTATCCACACAATAACCATATGAGGTAAATTAGGCTGAAAGTATGTGACTGGTCTAAAATCACCCAGTGAGCTTCCACAGCAAGATGGGGATCTAAACCTGGATCTCACAAACCATACTCTGAAGCTCTGACTAAACTACTACTACACTGATTATCATAAGGCGGCTGCTGTTGAACAGTAACAAGCAGCTGGGCCTAGTTGAATCATGGAAGTCAGGTGGTATCAAGTCACCCAGAGGGTGCTGCTAGGCCTAGGTTGCCAGCCTCCAGGTGGGACCTAGAGATCCCCCAAAATTACAACTGAACTCCAGACAACAGAGATCTGTCCCCTTGGAGAAAATGGGTGGACTCTGCGGCATTATATCCAGCTGAGACCTCTCCCCTCCCCAAACTGTGCACTCCTCAATCTCCAGGAATTTCCCAACCTGGAGTGGGCAATTCTAGTCCCAGGCCTGGCTCCAAACCCCCTGCTATTTAGCCATTCATATTGCAGGAGGAATCCTTCCCAATCTGAGCTCCAGTTCTGCTTTTGCTTCCTGCCTATCTCTCACTGTTGATGCAGCAGGGCCTGGAGTAGATCTCTGCGGCCACCATTTCAAAAGGTAGGGGGTGGGGGAATTCAACCCTCCCTGAGGGTTTTTTTTTTCCCTTTTGGGTTTTTTTACCCTGAGTCTGTAGAAAAACCTGTTGAGGGGAGTATTTATTTATTTATTATTTCACACTTTGACCCCGCCCTCCCCACGAATGGTATGCCCCCTATCTGCAGAAATAAGTATCCACATGCAGAGGAGACTGTTGAGAATTAGATATATAGCTGATATTCCATTGCTGATTTTACAAAAGCCTCTTGATGACAGGGAGCGTAAATAACAGCCACAGGGATGGGGATGGGAAAATGGCTGATGTGTAGGCGGGACTGATACTGAAGTTTCCCACCCACATTGCAGCCATCCAGGCTTTGCTATGATCCTCCCCAAAACTTTGCAGCAAAACTTGTTTACGAAGGATTGGAGAAAAGCCAAAGAAACCACAGGAGGTGCATGAATACACCATGATGCTTTGGGACAGCAGGGGGGGGGGAACACTTCCCAATGGCATTGAATTCCAGGCAAATAACCTCTATGGAAATGTCCTCTCTCTTTCTCTCTGCCTGAACAACTTTCTCTTTGATTTTTCGCCTTATCAAAAAACACTTCCCCTCCACACACAAAGAAGATGGGGCATACAGGTAAGACAAGATGACATAGTTTTGCAGCAGTCCTGTACTGAATCCCATAGGCTTTTAAAATAGAACCTGGCAAAGAGCACCCATGTTATTCATTTTGTCACAGCAGTAAGAGACTGTGTTGTGGCATCTTTTGACTAATGCTGTAGACCAATGCACACACTTGGGAAAAATGCATACACCAGATTCCATGGGGTGTGCTTTAAACATGGGTAGGATCTTCTTGTACTTGGTGAATTTTGGAATGGCCATCAAATGAGGGGATTAAAAACACTCCACAAAGCAAACAACCCACAACTTCAATAAGAATTTTTTTATTGAACATGATATGAAAGATAACTGATCAAAACTTTTAAAACCTAGTACATAAGTGTAAATAATGAATCATCAAGCCACTGAAAAGGAAATAATGTCAGAATTACACATATAAAGATCAGTGAATAGGAATGAGCAAAGGCTGATTATAAAATGCTATAAGGCAATCAAAGTAAACTTGCAAATTTTCCTTTGGGGATTATGCAAAGTGGTGTGGTTTAAAAAAGTAAAAAATTATTTTTCTCTTCTAAAATACCAGCAGTTTGGGAGGCTTATACCATGTGACCATATCTTTAGGGAGACAAAATAATACACAGCCTTAACTCTTTTCTCTCTCACCAGTAATTACTGCTTCTATTTACATCAATCTCTGAAGTCCTCCTGAAAAAGAGCATCTACTTGTCTGAGAGTGGCATTTAGAGTGATAATGAATCCACAGCACCTAGCAAAGCAGAGAATCCTTCCTGTCTCTTCGATCCAAGGGCTTTTCTGCTTTCTAGCATGAGAACAGATTAATAAACAGAGCCTACAAAGATCATTGCCGTTATACTGCTGGTGGTAAGCTGGCTTCTCCATGGCTGCTGGGAGCTTGAACTCTCCTGATGTGCTCCTCCAGAACAAATGTGCAGATGGTCGAGGAAGCCAAACCAGTCACAGTGTTGCCCTCTTAATGCCAGTGATGTCTGTCAGATACTTGAGAGTGTAGCATGAAGAATGGAAGGTATATGTATATTTTGCAAGAGCCAAATATATTTCTTACAGCTAAGAACCACTGTAGATGGTTCCACAAATATTTTCCCCAATTTGTGCTTTGTTTATAGGGCAAATAAGTTTTGCTGTGGGAATTTCCTCTTCCTAGACTAGTTCATTGCCCTTGATGTTGCCTTGTTTGAAGTCTGTATTTCTTCCCCTCCCCTGTTTACATGATAGGCACTTGCTGGTTCTACCATTCTGGTCAAAGTACTTGTTCAGCTTTTTAAAATGAGTGGGGAAATCCTGGCCTATGCCAGCAGGATTTTGCAACCCAGATCTGAGATTTTGTGTGTGTTTTTTGCTCCTGAAACTTAGTTCTAAGTTGAGCCTGCCCTTTCTTTTTCTCTGGTGCTAGAGTGCTAAAAAAAAAAGCAAAATGTAATATCCTTGTACAGTGGATATTTCTGCCTAACACCAAAGCTGTCTGTCCCACACCCACCGAGGAGACAGTGCTGACCTTGATGGACAAATGGTTTGATTTCGTATAAGGCAGCTTCATGAGTGCTCATGTGTTCATTCCCATATCTCCCTCTATTCCACTTCCAGCAGGCTGTTTGATAGGGGTTTTTTAACTGGTAGCTTATGTATCACTGCAGTGTTCTAATACTCTAGTGCTGCATTTACTAGTGAGATTTTTTTAAAAAACAGCAAAAAGCCCACCAGAAATGGGTGGAGGGAAATGGCTCCAGATGTAGCATGGTTGTTTGCATTCGATCATGTGAGTTTACTCTATGCTTAATTTGGTTGATCAGGCATACTTAAGCAGGAAGCCATTTTGTTCTTTTTTTATGCTGCCAGTGCACTTTTGTTTAATTTTGTTGCAACAGACTAATATGACTACATCTCTGGAATTATTCCTCACCATGATAACCCGCACTCAGTGGGGCTGTTCTCTCGCCTATTCAAACGTGTGACAGGGCATTTGTGGGATCCTTTGGGAATACAGACACCTATGTATGGTCACACCCTTACCTTCAGTAAGAAAGAAAATTGTTTCACTTGTCACAGGGGCCTATTATACATTCACATCTTACTGCAGATTTTCTGAGCAGTAAGCCTTTAAGCTTGACCTTAGATTCTGTGTCCACCATACGCACCATTCTTTTCCCTCCAGTATATTCATTCTGCAGCTACAATTTAAAAAACCCACACTTTTCTAAATGGTGTGAGAATATCACTTGTGACATGTGGGGGGGAGGTCCAACATTTAAAAAAAAATATGCAATTGCCCTATCGCAGCTGCGCAGTAGCATCCAGCAAGCACCTTCCATTTAAATCCTTGTGGTTCAGGTTTTGTGCATGCCTTTTAGCATTAGTTCGTTGAATGAAAGGGAACAGAAAGGAACACAGGCAAAGGGCCCCCCCCCCAAAAAAAAACTTTGTTTACTAAAGGATTAAAAGGAAAAATGTTTTCAGAGCTTTAGAAAATGGATAATGAAAAAGAAAACACAATGGACATGCACAATTAAAGCAAGGGAAAACACCCATGTGTAATAGGCCATTATCTGTCTCTGAGGTCTGTTATTATGGCTAATGTGGAATCATAACTGACACATGGAATTCCTTCCTGCCCAGAAGAAAGGATAAATGACAAAAGGTATAGTTTTCTGTTTAGGTGATGGGGAGTTGGAATGCATTCCAAGATGAAACGGGGGTATGTAAAACAGCACAGTCCTATCCCAGGAGCCCATCCAAAATGCATCTCAGCAGATGAGGCGCTTTTTGCAAATCCAGTGATACGGAAGGGAACATGCAGCAGCCGCCCATGACCCATTAGGGTATATGATACCACAGTCTTTGTTATAACCCTTCTTTGGTTCCTCGATATCCCACAAGCTAGAAAGAAGATCAGAGATAATCACACCAACATATACACATTAATAGCTGTACCATGAGGAATGGATCTCAATCTTCCCACACTATACAGTATTCAGTCCTGTGTAGCTTACATTAAACTAAGATGGAAGGAAGACCCATACGCCCACATTCTTTAATATAATCTGCGGAAAATTCTTGCTAAAATGATTACTGAAGGTGGGAATACAATATAAGGGGAGCTTCCTGTTAATAAAATACAACAGGGAATGGATAACTGTTAGAATTAAGATGCTGAAGAATCCCCCCCCCCCTTAGTATTAGACTTATACCTGTTTGGAGCAATTACACTTAAAGATGATCTTCATGCAATGTGCTCAATAAATAACTATAAGTGAAGTTAAGAAAAATCAAAGCAGGAAATGAAGAGAAATCAATAATAAATATCCTGTGTAATGATGGAAAAGCACTCTAAATAAATAACCTGCATACAACAATCGTACATATTCAAATGTCTGATTCTATGGTAAAACCCAGGAGGAGAAAATCAATATCAGTCAGTTACAGATCTTACAGCAGAAATAATTAGCTCTAATCTAGAATACATCTCTAGTCCCCCTTTATTTCCATGGTATCTTAGAAGTAAACATGTGAATAAATTAAGGCTTTTTAAAATTTTGAAATAAATCTAAATAAACATGATTTAAACAATGGCATCAAGAGCAAGGAAGTTAGTCAACAAATGTAATTATTTTACAGGAACCATTTCTTTTAAGTCAGCATTTTCATTACATAAATAGAAGGGAAATTGGAGAAGTATATGTCCCTGGAACTCACATATTGCAATAATGATAAAAAATGCATCTCATTTTGTGTTTTTGAGGGGGGAAATAATCTTATGAGTAATACTGTAGTTAGGGGTTGAAGTGTAATTTTAATAATAACATTAGCAAGTCTTTATGGCCCAAAGCAGTTTCTCATCAGTTTTTCCTCTAATCCTATTTTTTTTTAAATGGTAAGTTTTGTGGAAGCTTCCTTTACAAACTTAAGTATAAAGACAACACTGGACCATATTGATATCATTTTAGAATAGATTGTATCTGAAAGGTAATTTATGCAGATGGAAACTGAATATGCTGCTTTTCAAATATCCAAAACAAGAAACAATTGAAAAAAAATCAAATTTATACTTTTACTGAATGGTGTACTAGGTATTGATTTGCAAGTTAAATGAATATAAAGCATGTAATATACAGTTAATCTTTTCTTCACTAAACAAAGGCCAAAATAAGAACAAGAGCTCATAAAAAAATGTTAAGTTAAAGAATCAATAACTGATAGGTCAGAGAACTGAAGAAGAAAAAGCAGCAAGTAGAAAGGTAATGAAATTTATTGTTATGGTCATTGACCAGAGCACAGTAATACACATTTATACCCAAAGCTTAGAACATTTCAGTTCCCTATACATAAATATAATATTTGTAAAATACATAAATAAACTACTTATATAGCCTAAAATATTAAGTGATATAACTGAAATCACTTATAAAACCATCTCTAAAATATTAACTAGTATGACTTATCCATATTTTCCTCGGCTTAATTGCTAGCCAACCATACTTAGCGCTTTTAAAGGTGACACCTCTGAAAGCTGCAAGTAAAAAACACCAGTTAGACCTGAGCTCAATAAAGCACTCAGTGATAAGTATTGGAGTCGGGAGTCCATGGAACAGTGAAACAGCTAGATCTTTATTGCTGGTCCAGATGAAGCATACAACTCAGGGCTCGAAGCCCTTCTTTTATGCTGGTCAGGGACAATCCCCTGACCTTACCCAACTGTCCTGATAGGCTATTATAAGTCTATTTACATCTCATAGGTTCCTTGGGAGGAACCTAGGTACATGATTGGTGGCCGGTTTGAATCCACCTGGCCTTTGTTCTACCTGGTTGAAGCTCAGGTAGTTTCTTGGCCATGTGCTCTGGCCACATGGCGGTCGACATTACGGGAGCACATGGTGACCGTATGGTCAATACATAACACCCCTCCCCCCATAGTCCAGAACCCCTCGGCATACATAGTCTTTGAGATAGTCTGGACATCTGCGCTCACGTCTAGAGCGCCGGGGGGTTGTAAGGCGGGGTGTGTTGCTTGTGTCGGCAGGTTGCGGTGTGGGTAGTTGTTTGGCTTGCGGGGCCGGTCTGTTCGGAGGTCGTTCCGGTGTGGATGGTGCGGCCGCTTCGTTCGCGGGCATGAGTGGCGTCTCTGCAGTCTCTGGGTCAGGGTCTGGCACTGCTTCAGGAGTCGTGTCGATGTCACGGTCCGTTGGTGCAGGGAGTTCGGGGTCCTGGGTAGCATCGTGGTTCTGTGTATGGCGTCGAATCTGGTCGATGTGCCATTTCCAGACTACGCCATCTTCTGTAAGGACCTCGTAGGAATAAGGCCTGGTGACACAGATGATCCTCGCGGGGAACCATGTCAGACCCTGTGCATAGTTCCTAGTGTATATGGGGTCTTTGGGAGCGAACCCTCGGGCGGTTCCATTGATTGCACGGTCGGGATGTAGGTTGTCCAGGACGGTTCCCAATCGTCTTCCCATCAGAAGTTCGGCTGGCCGGCACCCGGTGCCTGAGTGGGGTGTGTTCCGTTGGCAGAATAGGAACTTGTATAGCTGCTGTTCCCAGTCGCCATGCTCCATTTTCTTTAAAGCATCCTTCGTTGTTCTCACCATGCGCTCGGCCTGGCCGTTGGTTGCAGGGTGAAATGGTGCGGAGCGGATGTGGCGAAGACCGCAGGCCTCCACGAACTGTTGGAACTCACTGGAGGTGAATGTGGTCCCGTTGTCGGTCACGAGAGTGTCAGGCATTCCGTGCATCGCGAAGACTGGCCAGAGACTTCATAAGGCTGCGTTGGTGGAGGTCGATGCTACTGGAACCACCTCAAGCCACTTGCTGTAGCTGTCTACAATGATAAGAAACAACCGGCCCTGGACCGGTCCCACGAAGTCTAGGTGCAGACGGGACCAGGGCTTGTTAGTGGATTCCCAGGATCAGACGGGAGCGTGTGGTGGGTCTGGCTGCATCTCCTGGCATTTGGTACACTTCTGGACCTGCCCCTCAATGTTTTTGTCCAGGCCCGGCCACCACATGTAACTACGGGCGAGGGCTTTCATGCGTACTATTCCCGGGTGGGCCTCGTGTAGTGCCTCTAGAACTTGGGGCCGCGGGGGCCCGGGGATCACCACTTGAGATCTCCATAGCAGGCACCCCTTGTGAACCGAGAGTTCCTGCCTTTGTGCTGTGAGAGCGACGAACTCCAGTCCCGGTTTCTCTGGCCACCCCCTTCCCACGCAGTCCAAGACATGGGAAAGGATGCGGTCCCACCGTGTGTGACGGGCTACATCCGATACCTGCATGGGGCGCTCCGGTAGGTCCTCCAGGAGCGCTACGTGGAAGGCAGGAGCTGGATCCGGGTCGCATGACGGGAGGGGGAGGCGGCTGAGGATGTCGGCGTGTCCCATCGCCTCGCCTGGGCGATGCACCAATTCGTAGGAGTAGCCTGACAAAAAAATTGACCACTGCAGGACCCATGGGGACAGCATGTGAGGGGTCTGCCGGTGGGGGGCAAGGAGACCCAGCAGGGGTTTATGGTCCGTAGCCACGATGAACGATCGCCTATACAGGTGATCATGGAATTTCTTGACGCCGGCTACAATCGCAAGGGCCTCTTTGTCGATTTGGGCGTAATTCCGTTCCACCGACGACAGGGTCCTGGAGTAGTAGGCTAACAGCACCTCCTTGCCGTTGGGTAGCCGGTGCCCCAAGACTGCCCCGATGCCATAGGGAGACGCGTCACAGGCCAGAATGACAGGGAGCCTCTCATCGAAATGCGCCAGGACCGCATTTGAAACTAATAAGTCCTTGATGGCCCAGAAGGCTGCGTCATGCTTGGGACCCCAGGCCCAAGCCGCTCCCTTGTCCAGGAGGCGATGCAGGGGTTTGGCGACAGCCGCCTTGTGCGGAAGGAAGGCATGGTAAAAGTTCAAAAGTCCCAAGAACGCCTGTAGTTCCGCCTTCGAAGACAGATGGGGCGCTCCTGTAATCGCCGCTACCTTTTCCTTTGTCGGGTGAATGCCGTCCACGGTCACTTCGAAACCCAGGAAGGTCACCAAGGAGACTCCCAGGGTACACTTATCTTTTCAGACCTTGAGACCCGTGTCCTGGAACCGTTGCAGCACCATCCGTAGGCATGCTGCAAACGACTCGACGTCCGGGGTGGCGATGAGGACATCATCGAAAAACGGCTTTACCCCTGGAACATCTTTAAGGAGAGAATCCATTAGATTTTGAAAAATCCCTGGCACTACGCTGATCCCAAATTGGAGCCGGTTCACCTTGAACGCTCCCTTATGAGTCACAATTGTTTGTGCCTCGGCCGTTGCCTCGTCTACGGGAAGCTGCTGATAGGCTTGAGCCAGGTCTAGTTTTCTAAATATTTTGGCTCCCACGAGGGAGGTGTGAGATTTCTGCTCAAAGTAGTCAAGGATCAGATCTTTGTTGATGAAACACAGTTCTTTATTTCCAATCTCTACATTGGTACAGCTTCTCGGATTATTGTCAGAGATAACACAGATGACAGAAGCGGGTCTATTATACCTTTCTAAGCAGTTTGAATTACCCATAGATAGCCAATCACTACAAGGGAAAAACGGCGGGCAAAAAGGGGCTCTGGCCGTTTGCTTCCCACAGGAAAGAAAGTGAGGTGTCAAGTTGTAAATTTCCCCTTCCAAACCAGACCCTTCAGATGTTACCAGTTCACATAACAATCCATGGCCTCGAGGCTTTCGCACATTGATAAGAGATGAGACTTGTCCTCCCTTGGAGTCTCAGCCGAGATGAATGGAATGCGGAGGTAGGAGTGTGAGAGGCCCATTGTTCCCATACTTTGAAGTTGACATCCTCCCGTTTTGACAGTTACACAAACCAGGCCAGTCAGGGTCATAAACCTGGGGTCACACATTCTACATACATGCTAATACATACTGGCCAGAATGAGGGTTACATGACAGGTGTTCATGAGGGCAGCTAGCATGCATACAGTACTATAAGAAGCAAAGCAACAAACACAGAGAACATATCTGAAACATGGCTGTAAGCAAGAAAAATACTCTGTCTGAATCAGCAGATTCTGACAGGAGGCCAGAATGTGGCTGACCACCGGTACCGGGTACGCGTGGTCCTGTAATGCCTTATTAATAGTGCATTTGTAATCCGCGCAGATGCGGACTTCCCCGTTAGCCTTGAGGGGGGTCACAATGGGAGTCTCCCACTTGGCGTGGGAGACCGGCTCGAGCACCCCTTGTGCCACGAGCTTTTCCAGCTCCGCCTCCACTTTGGGCTGGAAGGCAAGCGGTGGCCGGCGGACGGCCATGCAGATGGGCCGGACTGCCGGGTCCAGGTTGAAGGAAACCGAGGGTCCTTTGTAGCAGCCCAATGAGCTGTCAAAAACAGCTGGAAATTCCTCGCAGATGGACGAGAAGTTGGTGGAGCACATGCGGTGTATTCCGGTCCACTGCACCCCGAGTGGCTTGAACCAGGCGCGACCTAGGAGACTGGTTAGATTTCGCTCCTCCACGAGAAGGTCCAGCAGGCCGTTAAAAGCATGGTACTGGACCCGGACCCTGGCTAGCCCCTTAATAGCCACTGGGTTTTTCTGGAAGTCCCTGAGGACCAACCCAGCTGGCAGCCGTAGCCAGCGTGCCCCCTTCGGGCAGAGGCAGCTGAACGTAGCTGCGGACACAATTGAATATGCGGACCCTGAGTCCAGTTCCATGGAGCAAGGGACTCCCTCTATTTGGAGGGACACGGAAATCGCGCCCGGGAGGGGCTGGGGCAAGTTCATTACCGTGGCTGCGGGAACAACACTACCCACTTCTTCGAAGTTCGCTGCTGGGACACGGTGGCTGTTCCTTAGGCGGCAGGCCCAGGCGAGATGGTCTGCTTTTCCGCAGGCGCGGCAGACGGCATCACGGAAGCGGCAGGTATGTCTGTCGTGGGGGTCCCCGCAGCTGGCGCACATTGGGTCCTGCCTGTTGAGGGAAGCAGAAGAGGGAACAGAGACAGATGCTGGGTGCCGGCCCTTGGGCCTGGGGACGCCGGGCTCACCCTTCTTCGAGCGTGGTTGCATCTGGTGGACGTCCTCTTCTTCACTCAAGTCGGTTTCGGGAGGGCCCGCCTGGTGGACTTTGGTGGCTGCCTTGTTTTTTTGTGTTGTCTCAAATGCTGCTGCGGTTTGGAGCATCTTCTCCAAGGTTGGCTCCGACATTGCGATGAGGCGCCGGCGGAGCTTGGCTTCACGGATCCTTCCCATGAAGGCTGTCTCCACGTGGTCAACCACATCGCGGAATTCGCAGCCCATGGCTAGTCGATGGAGTTCAGCCAGGAAAGTGGTGGCTGACCCCCTGGGCTGCTGCTGGCGCTGTATGAACTCCCAGCGCCTAGCCAGTTTTGATGGCTTTGGGGCGAAGTAATTGCCGAGGGTCTTGGTGAGTATGTCGTAAGACACCTCGGTGGGATCTTGCGAGGCTAGTAGTTTCTGGGCTACACGCATGACCTCCACCCCTCCGGAACTCAAGAGCCAGGTGCTCTTTAGGTCCACATCTATGATCCCGCAGACCTTAAAGGCGCAACCCAGCGTCTTGAGCCAGGACTCCCACGTCTCTGGGCAAGACGTATCGAAAGGGGTAATTGGTCCCAGAGCGTTTGCCATAGTTACCGGAGCAGGAGCGGCAGCGGTGATTTGAGCGATGCCCTCGTGGAGGATCGAGGCTCAGAGCGGCTTGCGGCGAGGCGTTGGAGCACTGGGGCTCGGAGATGCCTGTGGCTGGCGGACGGAGCTTGCTGTGCTGCTTCGGTCGGCTGGAGAGTCGCTCATCGGGATCCCATCCTCGTCACCACTGATAAGTATTGGAGTCGGGAGTCCATGGAACAGTGAAACAGCTAGATCTTTATTGCTGGTCCGGATGAAGCATACAACTCAGGGCTCGAAGCCCTTCTTTTATGCTGGTCAGGGACAATCCCCTGACCTCACCCAACTGGCCTTATAGGCTATTATAAGTCTACAAGTGGAGACCTGCAAGAAACTTGCAGGATAGTTATCCCATTCCTCACACCTTTGCTTCCTCCCTTCTCCCCCTACCTCTCTCACACTCTTTCTCCCTTCTGCCCCCCTTTCTTACTCTCTCGCTCTCCTCCATGTATGTTACTTCCTCTCTCTTTCTGACCTGTCATCGTTCCCTTTGTTTTTCTGCCTCCCCACCTCATCACTCTTTCTCTCTCTTTCTGCCTCCCACCTCAAATCCCACCCTCCCCAGGCTCCACCTCTCAAATGTCTGGGAATTTCCCAACCTGGAGTTGGCAACCCTATTTCCTTCCCACCCAACAGCCAACCTACCTTTATCTGTCTTCAGCTTTCTATCTCCACCCCCCTCCCCTGCAGCCTCTACCTAGGAAAATTACAGTCTTTCTCCACAATGGGGACTAAAGCAGCTTACATTATTATTTCCTCTTTGTTATCTGCACAACAACCCTGTGAGGTTGTTTAGGCTGAAAGTATGTGACTGGTCCAAAATCTCCCAGTCAGCTTCCACTGCAAGATGGGAATCTGAACCCGGGTCTCGCAGATCCCAGTCTGAAGCTTGAACTGTTGCACCACAATGGCTTTCATAGGGTGGCTGCTGATGAACTGTAGCAAAACAGCTGGGCCTAATTAAGTCATGCAAATCAGGTGGTATCAAATCACACAGAGGGTGCTGCCTAGGGATGCCAGCCTCCAGATGGGACCTGGGGATCCCCTGGAGTTACTGCTCATCTCCAGACTACAGAGATAACTTTCCATGGAGAAAATGGATGCTTTGGAGGGGGGAGTTTATGGCATTGTACCTCACTGAGGTCCCTGTCCTCCCCAGGCTCCACCCCGAAATCTCCAGGAGTTTCCCAGCCTGGCTCTGAATCTGCTGCTGGTGGCCAGGGGGGATACTTGGCAACCCTAGACTGCTGCCAGTAAAACCCCCTGCTTTTTATTGACAGAAACAGTTGGAACCTCCCCCCCTCCCCCAAACATTCTAATCTCCTCACAGTTGACGCCTGGAGCTGAGGCCATTTCAAAAGGTATTTTGAGGGATTCTATGGTCCCTGAAGGGTTTTTTTTTTTTTAACTTTTCGGATTTTTCTGAACATGGTGGGAGTGCCCCCTGTGTGTAGGAAAACCTCTCCCCCCCCAAGGGCCCCCTAGCTCGGATTTAGATATCCGCACAGGGGGGGGCCCCTTCGCTATTAGATAAATAGAATTACATCTCATAGGTTCCTTGGGAGGAACCTAGGTACATGATTGGTGGTTGGTTTGAATCCACCTGGCCTTTGTTCTACCTGGCTGAAGCTCAGGTAGTTTCTTGGCCATGTGCTCTGGCCACATGGCAGTCACCATTACGGGAGCACATGGCGACCGCATGGTCAATACATAACACCCAGCTTCAATATAGGAGGGCTATTTTTTTAAAAGTAACATTGCTGATGAGGTATATTAATATGAGAGTGATGAGGGAAGTTTAGCTCAGTGGCAGAGCCCATTTACAGTACTCTCCCAAGCAGAGTGACACCCGCTGACTTTAGTGGACTTAGAAGGATGTTAATTAGGATGGCGCTGACAGAAGGTCATGCACCAGAGTAAACAATTCTGGGTTAAATGGAACAATGATCAGACTTAAATGTGTTCATAAATGTTTGGCCTGTGATGTAGTCAAAGAGCAGAAGACAAAAATAGTTATGCCAGTGAAACATGAGAAAGCGTATAGTCTGATTCACATTTTTAAAAGTCCTCATTAATGAATTTGTAGGTTTTTATAGAAAATTCAAAGTTCTTTTGTTTGCATTTAGAGACCCATTAATCATACTGCTGAGATGCACACTGATGTATAAAAACTGACCCAAAACAATTTTGATTGGGCTTTATGTTACTGGCTATTGAATCCAAAATAATAACTATTTAATGCAATAAAATTTCAGTCTATATACCTTAATATCTAGTTTTAAACTCACCAAAATAAAGCAGAGCTTTTGAGAGAGAGAAAAACAGTTAATTGTATAAACAGAACTTGGTAAACAAAAAGTGTACTCACCTGATAGTTACACGGCTATCATCTTCACTCCATCTCCATTTTCCATCTTGATCTACGTCAGTTGTACCCAGCCAGTGTGTCCCTTTGGTACTGATAGTCTCTTTCAGAAAAACCTGGAATTAAAAATAATCTAATGTAGAAAAAAAGAGGTAAAGGGGCATTATATTTCTTTAGTTATGCTTAATGGACATTTGACAGAAAGTAAATATACCTTGCCACCAAGCTAGAGCACTGAAAAATTAAATGATGCAAATTAAGAACATGGCAGCTATCACTCAGGGATGATACTGAGCTGCTGAGATTGGGAAAATCACCTGGCTAGCCATCTTCAAAAACTAGGTAGAACCTTTACTGTGGTCAGGTTGGAACTTGTCAGGCACCATAGGGCTCAAAGCAGGTCAGACACTGATTTTTTTTACATTCTGTTATCACCCAGTTTACTGAAAGAAGGCCATTCAAGTCCAGGCACAATTCCATATGCCAAAATCCTCTTGAGAAACTGCAGGTAAATACAGGTTGCTTACCTGTAATTGGAGATCTTCGAGTGGTCATCTGTGCATTCACACCTCTGGGATAATGTGCGCCTGCGCCGATCCCGATCGGTAACTTCAAAGCCAAACGGATTTTCGCGCCAACTCCCCGATCGCGTGCCGGCTCCACTGCGCATGACCGGGGAGGGGCACGAGGATCCCGCCAGTTCCTTCTGATCGCTGCAAGCAGCCTCCAAGAAAAATTACCAGGGAGACCGAAAGCAGAGGGGAAGGAGGGCGGGTGGTGTGAATGCACAGATGACCACTCGAAGATCTCCAATTACAGGTAAGCAACCTGTATATCTTCTTCGTGGTCTCTGTGCATCACACCTCTGGGAGAATAGCAAGCAATAAATACACCACATACCTGGAGCTGGGTGCTGAGGGTCTCACATCTGAGCTGTCTGCAGAACTGCACGGCCCACTGCCGACCGCTGATGGGTACGGACGTCCAAAGCATAGTGTCTCACAAACGTGTGAGGAGACGTCCATGTAGCAGCATTGCAGATGTCTCCCAGGGGGATGCCCTTGAGAAATGCTGTCGAAGCAGCCACTGCTCGAGTAGAGTGAGCCCGCAGGGATGCCGGTAACGGCCGCTTGGCCAGGAGGTAGGTGAGTTTCATCGTCTCAACAATCCATTTAGACAGTCTCTGAGACAATAGCTTCTGTCCCTGTCTGGGCAAGGCATGCGCGACGAAGAGCGCTGGGGACTTGCAAAAGGATTTAGTCCGATGCAAGTAAAAAGACAGGGCCCTCTTAACATCGAGAGAATGTAGGCAGCGTTGTGCCTGGTCCTTGGGTTCGGGAAAGAACACCGGTAGGGTGATGTCCGCTTTAATGTGGAAGTCCGAAACTATCTTCGGCAAGAAGGTAATATCAGGAGTCAGGGTCACTGCATCCTGATGAAAGGTGAGGTAGGGTGGGTCACATCGGAGAGCCGACAGCTCACTCACCCTACGAACTGAAGTAAGGGCCACCAGAAAAGCTACTTTCCACGAAAGAAGCTGTAGGCTACAGGAAGCCATAAGTTCAAATGGTTTGCCCATTAGCTTGTTCAGCACTAGGGGCAGATCCCACGCTGGAACAGGGGTTTTGACTGTTGGGAAGAGATGGCACATTCCCTTTAGGAATTGCTTTGTAGTGGGATGAGAAAACACGGAGTAGCCATCTATGGTTGGATGGTTAACCGAAACAGCTGAAAGGTAGACACGAAGTGATGCGTGGCACAATCCTCTGTCTTTGCAAGACAAAAGAAACCCAAAGATGTCATTGAGTGTAGATGGAATGGAAGGTCATCCTACAGAAGCCAGGAAAGACAGGAACTTATTCCATTTTGCCTCGTAGGAACGGCGTGTAGACGGCTTACGAGCATTGAGGAGAACATCAGCTATACGAGCGTCTACTTCGGAGGACGAATTAGCCAAGCTGTTAGCTTCAGTCTGGGTATGTCGTGATGCAGCACCAGACCCTCGTACATCCATAGAAGGTCTGGATTCATCGGAAGGTGAGTGTAGGACCCGTTGGAGAGGCGAAGGAGGGTGGGAAACCACGGTTGCCTCGGCCACCAGGGTGTGATCAGGATTGCTAGTGGTTGTTCCGCCAGTAGCTTCTGTACTACCTTCAGTATCAGTGGGATTGGGGGAAACAGATAAACGTGTAACCCCGACCAGGAGAGGAGAAGACTGTCTCCCAGGGACATCGGATCCGTGCCCGTCCTGGAACAGAAGAGGGAACACTTCTTGTTGTCTCTGGAGGCAAACACATCCACAGAAGGCTGACCCCAAAGGCTGAAGATCGGGGTCAGATAGAGAGGATTGAGTTCCCATTCGTGTAGGGATGCACCTCCTCTGCTCAAGAAGTCTGCCTGCATGTTGAGCTGACCGGGGAGATGGTTCACTACCAGATAGATATCCAGCGATTGACATTCCGTCCACAGTTCTATCGCTAGGCGGCAGAGACTGTGGGAAACTGTACCGCCCTGTCGGTTGATATAGTACATCGTGGTCGTGTTGTCCGTGAGGACGGCCACCGTCTTTCCCGACAGAAGGTGTTGAAAGGACCGGATTGCGTAACGGACCGCTAGTAGTTCCAAGAAGTTGATGTGATTGGAGGCTACTGATGGGTCCCACTTGTCGCCTACACACAGGTCGCCCAGGTGGGCTCCCCAGCCCCAAAGGGAGGCGTCCGTGGTAATAGTGACTGACGGAGGAGGGCGGCGAAAAGGGGCGCCTGTTTGGAGATTCTGTGGCACCTGCCACCACTCCAGGGCTTGAACCACCGGGTCCGATAGGTGGAATCTCTTGAACAGGGGGTGTAGGCTTGGCCGGAACCGGCAGAGAAACCATAGCTGCAAGGGTCTCATGTGTAGCCTTGCGAAAGGAATGACCATGGTGGTAGCTGCCATGAGGCCCAAAAGGCGCAGTACTTGACGGGCTGTCACCTCCCGGTTCCTTCTCAGAACCCTGAGGAGGGAGACAATGTCCGAGACCCTGCTGGGAGGTAGGAATGCCCTGCACTGTAGGGAATCGAGAAGAGCTCCGATGAACTGTACCCGTCTGGAGGGGGTGAGCATGGACTTCTTTGTATTTATCGTCAGCCCCAGAGTCTCCAGGGTGTGGAGTGTCAGAGAGACGTGGTCTTGTAGGTCTGATGCGGAAGGCGCGATCAGGAGCCAGTCGTCCAGGTAAGGGTATAGGTGGACGCCTTGCAGGCGGAGGTGGGCCGCTACTGTTGCCATTAATTTTGTGAAGACATGAGGTGCCGTCGAGAGACCAAATGGGAGTGCCTTGTATTGGAAGTGACGTGGACCGATCACAAAGCGTAAAAAGGGTCTGTGGGAAGGATGAATGGTCACATGGAAGTATGCATCCTTCAGGTCCAGCGTCACCATCCAAGAGCCCGCCTCCAGCAGAGGTAGGATAATCTGGAGGGTGGTCATTCGGAACTTTTTGTACGTTATGAACGCGTTGAGGTTCCGAAGATCCAGGATGGGTCGGAGGCCCCCATCCCTCTTTGGCACTGTGAAGTAACGGGAGTAGAATCCCTGTTGAAATTGCGGGACTACTACCGGTTCTATTGCATCCTTGCTCAGCAGGGTCTCGACCTCGGTTGTTAGAGTGTCAGATGGGGAAGTGACCACGAAGTAGGGTTCCGTAGGGATCTCGAAGAACTCTATTCTGTATCCCTCGGAGACGACCGAGAGTGCCCACTTGTCTGAAGTGATGCGTTGCCATGCTGTCAGGAAGGGTGATAGACGGGTGGGGTTGTCGGAGCAGGGGTGGGAGTCAAAAACTCTGTTTGCTCGGTTTGGGAGGTTTCGCCTTAGATGCTGGAGCAGTTGGGAAGCGAGGCTTATTGTTGTAGGGTTTTTGTTGGTAGGAAGATGGTGGTGACCTCTGCCATTGGGGTTCAGCGGGAGGTCTTTGTGACTGCTTCTTGGGCCATGATCTTTGCCATGTTCTCTGTTTCTGCTGTTTAGGTTGAGAGACTCCCAAGTTGCGGGATGTCTTCATGCTTTTATCAAGCTCGTGAAGTACTGAGTCTGTCATTGAGCTGAAGAGACCGTCTCCTTCAAACGGAAGATCTTCCACCAAGGTCTTAGTGTCTTGAGGAAGAGAAGTGGATCTCAACCAGGCATGGCGTCTGATGGACACTGCTGATGTGAGCGTCTTGGAGGTTACTTCTGCTGAATGCTTGGAGGCCGAAAGTTGGAGCTTGGCCAGAGACATGCCTTCCTTCTGGATCTTTCTGGCATTGCGTAACTTGTCCTCTGGGAGATGGGCAATGAGCGCAGTCATCTGCTCCCAGAGCGAGTACTGATACCTGCTCATGCAGGCAGTGTAATTCGCTATCTTTAGACCCAATGCGCCCGCTGAATAAATGCGTCTTCCAAAGGAATCTATTCTGCATCCTTCTTTGTCCAATGGGGAAGATTGCCCACTACGACCCTTGGTGGAGGGTGTCACAACTACTGAGTTGGGTTTGGGGTGGACAAACAAAAATTCTGCCCCAGGCTCCTGGATCCTATACATGTGATCTAGGCGTTTGCTGGAGATGGGGGTAGATGAGGGATGAGGCCAGGATTCTTTGGCCATAGTCATCAGGACCGATATGAGTGGGAGGGCCACCAGTGTGGATGTATCCATTTGTACTATATCGAAGATGGAATCCGTGGCTGTCGGAGTCGGTTGGGCTGTGGCCAAAGCCAGTGAGTGTGCCATCCTCTTGATTAGTTCCCCGTAGGGTTTCACATCCTCGGAGGGGGAGATTGGAAGGTTTTCGGTGACCTGCGTGTCAGGAGACGGGTGCAGAAGCGATTCGTCTTCTGACACAGATGATGCCGGAGACCCTGCTGCCGAGTGGTCGGATGGTGAAAGAGGGGTCGGGCTCGACAGGTCCTGCGTTACCAGTAACGGACAAGGATCGGTGTCGGGTGTCCGTTTTGGTGCTGGTGTCGGTGTCGGTACTGATGAGGGTTCTCGGTACCGTGACACTCTGGAGGAGGTGGATTGTCGATCCCATTCAGTGGGGTACCACTGGGGCGGAGGTGGGTAGGAGCCGTAGAGGTATCACCATTGCTGGATGTCCCATGGTACCGGTGGGGCCGGGGGGGCGGTAGTCCTTATCTCCCCTCGGTGCCGACGGTGGCTTCACCTCAGCTTCAGGAGTGTCCCGGGGGACCTGTGTAAGGTCAATGTCGAGGTCGGAGTCCGTCAAGGTGATCGGTCGCGGCATCGGGGAGATCGATCTACCCCTGGGTCACTCGTGATCTGTCGGGTCAAGCTGATCGAGCCCAGGCTGGGCTAAGTTGGGCGCACCGCGCGTCGACGAAGCACTTGAGGATTTTTTGTGCTTCAGCTTGCCCTTCTCCTCCTTGCCCTCCCTGCGCTTTTTAACAGGGGTATCGGGCAAGGGGAGCGATCTCTTCGGTGCCGATTTATCGGTACCGATACCTCGGGATGGAGACGGCGTCGGTCCCGTCGGTGATGAAGCCGGAACTTCGGAGGAAGACATTTTCGGGGACAAAGCAGACTCGAGGAGGGCGACCCGGAGCCTCGCTGCTCGGTTCTTCCGAGTTTGCTTAGAAAAAGCTGCGCAACTAGTGCAGGAGTCGACTCGGTGGGACTCACGCAGGCAGAGAAGACACAGGGAGTGCTTGTCCGGTGGGGCTATCTTGCTGCCGCACTGCAGGCACCTCTTAAAGAACCCCCACCGCTGGGCCATAGGCCGAATGGTAGGAATGAAGGGAAAGTCCAAATCAAGTCCAGTAAACAGCCCGAGTTCAGTAGGAGGAAAAGAATCAGTCCGAAGGCTTTTTTGAGTTGGAGAAGTACACTAACGACCGGAGCAAGAGAGAAAGGATCCTCACGACGCGGTGGTCAGAAGAGAACTGGCGGGATCCTTGTGCCCCTCCCCGGTCATGCGCAGTGGAGCCAGCGCGCGATCGGGGAGTTGGCGTGAAAATCCGTTTGGCTTTGAAGTTACCGATCAGGATCGGCGCAGGCGCACATTATCCCAGAGGTGTGATGCACAGAGACCACGAAGAAGATACACAGGTAATAGATATAAAGTTCTGCTGTATCTGCTGCTCTCCCTCAACCTGGGAGGAATCTGGGCACTCCGTACCAAGGAAGGCCAAAGGCCCTACCTCTGCTTCTCTACCTCCCATTTCATGCTAACACTTGCATCTGAGGCCTTGATGGAACCCTCAGTCTATGACAGTTTGAGTTTGCAGAGAGCCACGTGGACCAGCAGATATTTGCAGTGAGAAATTAAGGAGCAAAAGGAAAAGGTGGCGGACCCACTGCAGAGGAACTGAGGAGAACTGTAACATAAAGTGTGAATAGTTATGGTTGTGCTGTCTCCAGTCAATAGCACTATACCAAATATTCCTACAGGCTTTTCTTGTATTTCCTTGCTCCTGTTCATTCTTGCACAGCAATCTGAATGCTCATAAAAATGCACCTTTGGATTAATTATCCAATCTAACAGAACCACAGCTTTATGAATAAGCAGTGTGGCATAACTATACTTAGCATGGCACTTTCACTATTACAAGTGTTAGCACTGTCACTATTACAGTGTCATTTGCTAACTAGAATCAACTGCTTAGCTTTCTGCATACAGATGGAATGATGTTGATTTGTGCAAAAAATAGAAAAAATGGGGTACAGGCCTCTGGCTTCATAGGAATCATATCCGTGTGTAAACTGCCTGAGAAGGTCCACTGGTGTCTTGGCAGGTGAGCTTACCTGTTCCTCATCAGATTCCACAGAGACCAAATGAGCACTCTGTCCAATACAGTACGACCGAGACTCGCTCCAGGGTTTTGTCCCAGATGAAAAGTAATAGCAGGCATTTTCTTTGGCCTTCCACTTCGGGGGGCATGATGAAAACCTGATTGAGAGTTGTCTGCAGATGGATGCTGAAAAGCAAACGTGCCATGGCACTCTATTAACATTTTGTCCTACTTGGAGACTGCAGGTTGCACAGAGGCAGCTGGCAGTTATTCAGTGGGGAAAGCATGCATACCACCTGTCTTCCAAAATACTGAGAGGATAAGCCAATCTGACCTCTGAGGCATGTTGGACAGTGTGGCCTCCACCTGGGATCTCTTCCCTTAAACCACCCGGATGTAAAGTAGAACTGTCGGCATTTCACTGCCCCTTTTTAATTCTTAGTGGTGGCTTGGTTTCCATAAAATTCAGTGTAGAAAGTCAGTGGTCAATAACTAAAAGCAGAGTAGATTAATTAGAAATAGTGCTGCACAAAGTCCAGTGTGTTTTGAGCTGTACCTAGCTCTCTATCAGGGAAAATATTAGCCAGATGTGTGTTTTGCGGAACAATATTTTTTCATTGTCCATGGTAATTTACAGAGCACAAGAAGACAGATCCCTACCCTGAGAATCATACAATATAGAATTCTATATAAGGGCAACAACAAAAGGGAATGTAGATAGGTGGAAATAGGGATAAGCAGGAGAAGAATATGAGCTCGTTTTATTTTTTTATTTTTTTATTTTTCGTATTTATATCCCGCCCTCCCCGCAAGCGTTCTAGGCACTTGTTTAATATAACAGTATAACAGGAGTCCAACAGCACCTAAAAGCCTAACAAAATCTATTCCAGTGTAAACATTTGTGACTTGGAGCCTGCTTCATCAGACGTGCTCGAGTCTCAATAGTGAAGAGGCACTAAGGGTTGGTGCCAAAGCCTTTACAGAAAATGATGAGTTTTGTAGAGAGATTTGAAGACAGCGTGGGCCAAACTAACACAATATGTTTTTTATTAATGGTTCAGCTTGGGAATCCCAACCGCACTCAGTTTCCCTGCAGCCACACAGCAGTCGTGGGGAATATATTCAATTCGGATCAGAGCCATGGCGCTAGAGAATGAGAAGCCTCGGCTTCCCTGCCCCCGGCACCATTTTCCGGAGCCAAAACAGCCCCAGTGGAGCACTTTTTGTCTCGCTGTGGGGTTGCACATGCACTGAATACTACGAGGAAAAAATCCGTACTGTATGAGTGAGGAGGATTGCAGCAGTGGAATAAAGTGTCATGCAGAAAACTGGTGAATTTGCCACCATGGAGGTTTAAAAAACTGCACTGGAAGATCATCTCCTGGGAATACTGTGCTGTCAGGCTGCTTCGATGCCATCTAGATGACCAACTGACTTCCACGTCTATGATTTATGTTCATTTAGTTACAGGTGTATTTTCACACAACTGTTAACATGGCTTGAGATTTCTTATCTTTTTGTAGACAAACACATAAAAGGCTTTTGTGTGCCTATGAAAACCAAATGCTTATTGCCTGAATTTAGGCCTCTCTGACATTTTTGGCTAGCACATTTGGAATTTCCTATAAATAGATCATGTTGAGTGGGTTTTTTTAACTGTGGAAAGTCCCTGGCTATTTTGAGTTGTTTTAAGGGGTAAATGGGCCCAGGACAGAGCCATCCAGTTGACTGGATCCGTATAACAAAAAAAGGGAATTTGCCAATCATTGGTTGATACTGTGTTCTAAATAGGGAGATTAGGGGGTTTTTGGAGTAGAGGAGCAGGGGTTTCATACCAGTGAAAGTACTGTTGATCATGTATTTGCCACATGAACATTATGTATGGGCTGTCTAAACAGGATAAATTGAGGAGGTGATGAAAATGATGAGATAAGTTGCCAGAATATCATTTTTGACTCAATAACTGAAGGATATCAAGGTTGGTCAGAACTTTCTAGAATGATCTGGAAGGTATCAACCACCTGCCCCAGTACTGCTTTGCAGGGAGGGCGGTATATGTCAAATAAATAAATAAATAAGGTAGGATCTATTCACTGATTGGTACTGGTGTGCAACAGAAGCTAGAGGAAAGGATTTACACCTCAGTAGGGTATAAATGATAGGTTACACTCTAGGAGGGGATTCTCTTTCTCTTTGTAATTGTCTTGGTATTTCTGTCAGTTCTATTGTCCACTGTTTTCACACTGCACAGTTTAAAAAATCCCCTGGGGTTCACCTATGTTTGTAAGCCTGGAATAGAAACTTCAAAAATACAGTGGTTAAACATATTTTTTCCATGGCAAAAGGCCTCCTGAGATAACATTTGGCCCATGGGGAAATAAATATTTCTGGGTTAATACATTCCATGCTGAATTGCTAGGAACTCCCTCTCTGCCCAGCTCCAACTTCCCTTACCCTTATTTTAGACTAGGAATAAGGCCCATTGTGGAAATAAATACAACGGGCTCTAGAAAGAGGCTCTGGGAGAGTGCCCCGGCCTTGGGCACTCAGTGTCAATTTGCTGTGGCGACCTCAGCAGGGTATAATGACACAGAGTCCACCATTTTCTCCAGGGGAAGAGCTCTGCCATCTGAAGAGCAGTTGTAATTCAGTGTGATCTCCATTCCTCCCCTGGAGATTGGCAACAATGGTTCCCCATGAGAGAACGGGTGGTTTGAAGGGTGGAGTCGATGGCACTGAACCTGTCTGAGGTCCCACCCCTGCTGAAACCTCACCCTCTCCAGGGTCCACCCCTCAAATCTCCAGGAATGTCCCCACCTGGAGTGGGCAACCCTACCTCCCAGCCAACCATCAATGTATCGTTATCTGCCCCCTGGCTTCAGCTTTCTATCTCCTCCCCCCTTCCCCCTAGAAAGCAGTTGTAATTCTGAGTGATCTCCAGCCCCCACCTGGAGATTGGCAACAATGGTTCCCCATGAGGGACTTGCTGGCTTGGAGGGTGGAGTCTATGGCATTGTACCTGTCTGAGGTCCCACTCCTCCTCAAACCTCACTGTCTCCAGGCTCCATCCCTCAAGTCTCCAGGAATTTTCTACCTGGAGTTGGCAACCCTATCTTCTTTCCAGCCAATCATCAACCTCACTTTTTAAGTTTCCATTCCCTCCCCCGCAGCCTCCACCATGCTCTGAAGCCCTGACTGCTATGTCACATTGGTTGTCATAAAGGGTCCATCTCAGCAGGGTATAAGGAAGTAGAGTCCACCATTTTCTCCAGGGGAACTGATCTCTGCCATCTGGACCACACTTGTAATTCTGAAAGATTTCCAGCCCTCACCTGGAGATTGGCAAACATACTTCCCCTCGAGGAAAAGTAGTCTTTCTCTGCAATGGGGACCAAAGCAGCTGACATCATTCTCCTCTCCCCCTTTTTGACTTGCACAACAACCCTGTGAGGTAGGTTAGGCTTAAAGTCTGTGACTGGCCCGAAATTACCCACTCAGCAAGAACCTGGGTCTAGCAGATCCTGCTCTGAAGCACTGACTGCTACACCTAGGGTAGCCAACTTCCAGGTGGAGCCTGAAGATCGCCAGGTATTACAATTGAACTCCAGACAACAGATCTTCCCCCCTCCCTTGGAGAAAATGACTGCTTTGGTCGTGGCTTCTATGGCATTCTGTTCAGCTGGCCCCAGTTAGTTTTCTACCAAAGGCCAACATAGGTGTGGAAAGGGGCTTTCAGAGAAGCAAGCTTGGTTGCCTAGCAATGGGCACTGAGGGAAAAGTTGCTGGCTCTGATGATGGAATAGGGTTCCCAACCTCCAGGTGGGGCCTGGGGATCTCCCGCTTTTACAATGGATTTCCAGCTGACAGAGATCAGCTCCCCTGGAGAAAATGGCTGCTTTGGAGGGTGGACTCTATGGCATTGTACCATGCTGAGGCCCCTCCCCTCCCCAAACCCCACCCTCTCCTGGATCCACCCCCAAAGTCTCCAGGGATTTTCCAACCCAGACCTGGCAACCCTATGATGGAAATACCTGAAGATTTGGGGGGTGGATCCTGTGGAGGGCAGCATTTTTTGGGGGGGATGGAAGGACTCAGCAAGCTATAATGCCATAGAGTCCACCCTCCAAAGCAGCCATTTTCTCCAGGGGAACTGATCTCTGTCATCTGGAGATCAATTGTAACAGCGGGAGATCTCCAGGTCCCACCTGAAGATTGGCAACCTTAGGGGGAAAGTCAGCCACACAGCAGGGGGTTGAAGAGAATAGTTTGATGGTTGCTGGCCCACCTCATTAGCCAGCCAGCCATGGTGGAACTAAGCAGGAGAAAGAGCCTGAGGAATTTCACACAGCCAATATGTTCTGTTTCAGGAACTCTTCAGTAATGGTTTCTCTCAGGCATTTCACACAGAACCGTATTAGTACCGGTTCCCTAATGGAACATATTGGCCCATTCACACAGAAATGTGCCTCTCCTGTTGGGGAAGCATTCCTGAGCCGGTTTACCTTGAAACCTCCTCCCAAGCGTTCTTCAGTTCTTTGTACCAGTCCTGAAGCGCTACGGGGTGCTGTGTGAAATGCCCCCTGTTTCTGACAGTTTATTCTGACAGTTTATTCTGGGCACACTAGCAGTGTGTGGGGGAGGGGGTTATGCTGATAGTCCATTGTCTTTTCACTGACAGAAGCAGGCCACTGAGGGGACAGTTAACCCATCAGGCAGTGGGCGGAAGAGAAGAGAGGACCCAGCACCCAGTCGGTCCTTCCCCTTCGCTGGCTCCCTCCAGACTGAGGCCAAGACGCTGGCCAGTGACTCTGTGGGCGGGACTGAGGCAAAGAAGGGAGAGAATGCAGCCAGTGGCCAGGGACCCCCTTTTGAGTGGCAGTCCGTTCAGCCAACTGACTTTGGCACCCCATGGAATCTTATCCTTTCTTCCCTTCACTATTAAACTGTTCAGGAAGAGAGGCTTCAGGCTGGAAAGGAGTCCTACAAATTTTCACCTAACAGTGTTGCCTGTTTCTGAAGTTCCCTGGAAATTCTTGGGTGGGGGGCAGGCAGGTGGAGGATAAGCCCCAAGGCGGATGGTCATAGGACACGATTCAAATACAGAACCATCCCAGTGTTCTCTCACCAGTAATGCCCTGAAGTTCAGCGAAGTCATTTCTTAGAGATTTCTGCATAATTTCTTGCTTTGCTCGGATATCCTCTAGGTCCTTCAGCACTGAAAGACAAATCAAAGTGTCTAGAGTGACTTGTGGTTTGGGGAGCCAGAGGGCGGATGCTGTTGCTCAGCCACGGATTCCATCATTCAACGTGTTCCTTCCTGCTATCAATGACAATGTCAGAGTGAAGTGCACAGGACTTGCAGTGCTTCTTCACATCTTACTAAATTTTTTCAGCTGTCTGAATCAGAAAAGCTCTTGTGGGAAAAAAAAGCTATTGTTTTCATTAAGTGAGATGTGTGATGCATAAATGGAGCAAATCAGCCTTTATGTGACGGAATTAGTGGGGCCCGGCTGCCAGTAGGTGTGGCTACATTTTGGACACTGGAACTAATGGTGTGCCATACTTCACTCTGACATTGCCTGCTTTGGACTCTGTGGCCTTGGCATTACTCGTGGGTGTTACACTGGTTTCTGTTGGTGGCGTCATTATTGTTATATTTCACACCAATACACTTAGTTGACTTCATTCTTTTTCAGATCACACTTATGATCTAATGGATGGCACAAACATTTTATACACAGTCACATAATCAGATCAGCCAATGTAAGAGTAATGGTAATAGACAGCCCAGTCTATGCCGATGCCTGCAGAAAGGGCTAAACCAGGGGTGGCCAAACTTGCTTCACAGAAGAGCCACACAGAAAAAATGTCAGATGTTTGAGAGCCACAAGACATGAACACACACGTTTTTATTGAAAAATATACAAAATTGCATATGAAATTAAAGAGACAAATGTCTTCTCCAAGCCAAGCCAGTCTGCTGGTGTGGCGGGGCTTGGAGAACACATTTAACTTTAAATGGGGAGGAAGAGGAGAAAGTCAGAAAGAAAGGTAGAAAGAAAGAAAGTAGAAAGAAAGAAAGAAAGAAAGAAAGAAAGAAAGAAAGAAAGAAAGAAAGAAAGAAAGAAAGAAAGAAAGAAAGCAAATAGATGGGGGAGGGAGAGAGGGAGGGAGAGGTAGAAAGAAAACAACTTTGAATTTGAATGCATCCTCCAAGCCTCCCACACCCCCACACCAGCGGGCTTGGCTTGGAGAAAAGACTTAGGCTGATTTTACACCTCCCCTCTAAAGTAGTTTGACTGCTGTCTTTTCCTGTGCTGATTTCACAGTGGTGTGAAATTTCACTCCAGGGGGTCTAATTGCACTAAGAAACCACAATTGTTTAAAGCAGAATAAAGCGGTTGAATACTAGCTTGACCACAGGAGGGCAATTAGTAGATGTGGACATTTCAGTAGCAGCACAGTTTCACACCGCACAGAGGTGTGGGCAGGTTTTTTTGAAACTAGAATGATTCCAGCGGGAAAGTCAGATGTAAAATCAGCCTAAAAGAGACAAATGCCAGCTTGGGGGCGGGGTGTGTGTGTGTGTGTGTTGAGAATGCATTTAAAGTTAAAGTTGCTTTCTTTTTCTGCTTCCCCCCACCTCAAGCCTACCCAGGGAGGGAAACACTGGCTGGGGAAGGGAAGGCCAATCGGAGAGGGATGCCTCCCCTTCACTTCCCCAGCCATTCTGCTGGGAGCCACATAATATGTGTGAAAGAGCCACAGTTTAGCCACCCCTGGGCTAAACCATTTCACATTACTGGTCCTCAGTTGTAAAGCCATCGTCATCCACATCAGTGTCTTTCCCAAAAGAATTAAGGAATGTATATATGAAATGGGGGCTGCAGTGGCTCAAGTAATTAAGATGCTGAACTGCAGACTGGTAGTTCAGCAGTTTGAGACCCGAGTGCTGCATGACAGAGTGAGCGCCCGTCTCTGGCCCCAGGTCCTGCCAGTTTGAAAGCAAGAGATGGCAAGGAGATAAATAGGTACCACTTCAGTGGGAAGGTAACAGCATTCTGTGCACCTCAGCGTCTAGTTATGCCAGCCACATGACCACGGAAATGTCTTTGGACAGTGCTGGCTCTTCAGCTTGGAAACGGAGATGAGCACTGCATCCCTAGAGTCAGATTCAACTGGCTTTCGAGCAAGGGAAACCTTTACCTTTACATATGAAAGAGCCACAAAGCTTACCAGACATTGTCATCTCGGAGTTGTTCAAGTGTAGCTCTTTCAATTCCTCTGAAATCGCTGAGTCTAAAAAGAGAAAAAGGATGGAGAAGGTACTATCCTGTTCCTCATACTTCTGTCAAAATAGGCTTTGCTCGAACCACACTCCCTGTGTAGATCTTCCCTTGGCCGTCCTTCCTAAGCTGACTAAAACTGAGACATGGGTTTTGTTTGCCAGACCTTCCTAGTAATTATGACAGTGTCAGACACTCCTTGTAGGTCAGTTATCTCATCAGGATCTATTATACTCAATTCCTTTTGCAAGACCGGTTCTAAGAGAAGTCTGAACATTGAAGTTATTGGATTATTAATTTAGAAAAATATTTAAAAATTGTTACTGGAAGTTCAAATTTTACAGTGTGGTTTAGAAACACTTCAAATGCTAAACAATTAAAAACCACTCCCCCCATTCTCAGGAACGACACGGCAACGATTTCTCAGATCAGTCTATAAACAATTCTGAGCTTGCAAAGTCAGTGGCAACTGCTCTAGGCCTGATACAATATGGCCTAGGGATGCCAGCCTCCAGGTGGGTCCTGAGGAAATCCGTTCCCCTGGAGACAATGGATGCTTTGGAGGGTAGAATCTATGGCATTGGGCCCCACTGATGTCTCTGTCCTCCTCAGGCTCCACCACCAAAGCTCCAGTAGTTCCCAAACCTGGAGCTGGCAACCCTACCAGTGCCTCTGGAGTTTTACCCCACCCTACACCAGAACAGCAACCAGGGTATGCCTGGAAAAATGGTAACTCCCATACTGCAACTGGAGTAGGGATGTCAGCCTTCAGGTGGGACCAAGGGATCCTCTGGAATTACAGCTACTTTCCAGACTACAGTGATCAGTTCCCTTGGAGAAAATGGATGTTTTGGAGAGTGCAGTCTATGGCATTGTACCCCACTGAGTTCCCTGTGTCCACCCCCAGGCTCTATCCCCAAATCTCCAGCAGTTTTCCAACCTGGACATGGCCACTGTACAACCCACAGTCCCCTGTCGGTGGTCAGGAGGGACCTGGCACCCCTAAACTGGAGAAATGTCTGAAGTTCAGAGACCCAGCCCCAGTGGCCATTCAGTACAAAATTCTCTATAGCACTCTCTTAAGTATACTAAAGGCTAATTTCCAAATCTCATATGAAACTAAGTCTTGTCTCAGTTTTACTGGTGGGGTTTCACTCACACTTCACCAAGAACAGGAAGATGAATCCAGCCAACATCACGAAGCATATGATCATCATCCCATAAAGAATGAACACATGCATTCTTCTATTGTCTTTCCCTTGTGCAGCCTGAGAGCTGGAAAAAGCTGTGGAAGATAACAGTGGTGGAGTGGAAATCATTTGCTTTTAACGAAGACATTTCTTAGAATTAATACATAACGGAAATTCCCTTTTCAAATGAATAACAAGAAGCCAGGCTTGAGTGCATCAGGAGGGCCTCAAAGTCAGGCGCATGCAAGCATGCGTGCACTCTCAAAGCAAGGCTCTGAGCTTCTATTTTGAGACAGAGGGAAGATATGAGCTGCGTTATGCACTGTTTCTATCAACCCATTTGAAAAAAGGAAATGACAAAAATAGCAAGGTCAAGGACAAGTGAAGCAAACCAAAGAATCCTTTTTCAGACCCCTGATTCACCATGTGAAAAGAGACTCACAAGTTTAGATTTTCTTTTCCTTGGGAAAAAAAATTGTACATCTGAAGGTAGTAAGTTAAGGCCAAACTACACGTGATGAGAGAGCTCTGCATTCAGAATCTCTGACATTTCTTTTTAAAGCTAATAAGTAGCCCACAACACAGCTGCCTTGAAGATTCAGTCACTGGAAAATGGAAAGGGATGAGAAGGAAGCATAAAAAAATTCAAATAAATAAATGCCTCTTCCTGAATTTAAACAGCCCCTCTGAAGCTGATAGCTCTGAGGACAGTGCTCCCTCCCCAGTGACATGTCTCTGATTTTTTAAAAGCAGTCATGTGTGCCTGATAATTATCTTAAAAAAAAGAAATGTGATAGATTCCAATCATGGAATTCTTATGTCAGGTGTAGCTAGCTTGGCTACAGTTAAACATATAGTGAGTTACAGAAAATATAATGAACACAGGCATACCTGATGCCAAACCTGGAAGGGATCCAGTAAAAATAACACATCCAATAGGTACTGATCGACCGGTATCCAATTTACCCTATTTGGGTAAATTAATCGAGAAGGTAATGGCAGATCAGTTGCAGGGCTTTTTGGATGATGCCTCCATATTAGATCCCTTCCAGTCCGGCTTCTGACCAGGCCATGGGACAGAGACGGTGCTGGTTGCTCTCACAGACAACCTTCGGAGGCAACTGGATTGAGGCGGTATGGCGGTGTTGGTGCTGTTAGACCTGTCGGCAGCGTTCAACATGGTCAACCACCAACTACTGATCCACCGCCTCGCTGACATTGGGATTCAGGGGCTGGCCTTACAGTGGCTCTCCTCGTTTCTCCAAGACCGGGGACAGAGGGTGGCGATTGGGGAGCAACTGTCTCGGAGACACCCGCTAGTATGCAGAGTGCTGCAGGGGGCAGTACTCTCCCCAGTGCTGTTTAATATCTACATGCTCCCCCTCGCCCAGATTACCCAGAGGCATGGGCTGGGTTGTCATCAATATGCTGATGATACCCAGCTCTATCTGTTGTTGGGTGGCCAGTCAGACTCTAGTCCGGGAGATCTGGACCAGGTGTTGAAAGCTGTGGCTGGCTGGCTTAGACAGAGTCGACTGAAACTGAATCCTACGAAGATGGAGGTCCTATGCCTGAGTTGGAGCGGCCCAAGGTTAAGGATCCCCCTCCCGACCTTCAGTGGGGTGCCACTAGTGCCAGCGCCGGAGGTTAGGAGCTTGGGAGTGCTCCTGGACCCTTCGTTAACGATGGAGGCCCAGGTAGCAGCCACTGCAAGATCAGCCTTCTACCATCTACGGCTGATCAAGCAGTTGGTTCCCTTCCTTGAACATGACGACCTGGCTACAGTGATCCATGCACTGGTCACCTCAAGATTGGATTACTGTAACGCTCTCTACATGGGGCTGCCCTTGTCCCAAATCCGGAAGCTGCAGCTGGTGCAGAATGCAGTGGCGAGGCTGCTGCTGTGTCTCCCTATGCGGGACCACATCCAGCCCACGCTAAAAGCACTGCACTGGCTGCCTATAGCATACCAGATTCAGTTCAAGGTGCTGGTGCTTACCTATAAAGCCCTATATGGCCAGGGACCTAGCTACCTATGGGACCGCCCCTCCCCACATGTACCCTAGCGAACACTTCGATTGGGTTCCCAGAACCACCTGGTTGTCCCAGGGCCCAAGGAGGCCCGACTGGTGGCTACAAGGGCCAGGGCTTTCTCAGTGGTGGCCCCGCACTGGTGGAATAAGCTCTCGGATGACATCAGGGCCCTGTGGGATCTTTTACAGTTCCGCAGGGCCTGCAAGACAGAGCTCTTCCGCCAGGCTTTCAAGTGGGGCTGCTGTGATTTTATAGCCCTGGCCCAACTACTGCAGTCTGCCAATGGTCCATCTGCACCAAATGAGATCTGAAGAATGCCCGGTGATGCTGCTGGGACAGATTTGATGAAGTGCCATCTTGGACTGTAGTTTAAAGTTTATACTGGATGTTTTAATGTGGTTTTATAGAATTTTATTGTATTAAATAATATGTTGGTAGCCGCCCTGAGCCTACCATGTGGCGGGGAGGGCGGGATAGAAATGTAATAAATAAATAATAATAATAATAATAATAATATTGATTTGTGTTGAACTTCCACAGTTACAGTAGTGGTCAAAAGGTGAGGCCTAGCTGTGGTTCTTCATTTTGGGAGGAATGATTCTTCTCCAGATCCACATGCTTGCTGGTAGAAGACCAATTCTACCCATGATCCAGCCACACTGGCCTGTTCCCCTTTTGCCTGTCTTTCCCCCTGCCCATTCAAGCTTCCTCTTTCCCACACAGATCTCCAGTAATTAATCCTTACAAGAAACAGGACTAGGGGTGTGCAAAAAGAAAAAAAAACCCTCACTATTTTTCAAGTTCGGGTATATTGAACCCCAAAAATATCAGTATTTCTCAGTATTCCCACATCCCAATTCCAGTATGATATTCAAATTTGGGAAATACTTGGGAAACCCAATTTTTTCCAGCTCCATTATACCCTATGGCGAATGGTCCCCTGTGATGGAACTGAAGAGTTGTGGAATACAGCAGGTAAACAGAGAAGCTGCAGCGTCACGTGACTGAGAAAGGAGGGGGCCAGAGAGCTTGGAATTCTCAGGTTGAGTGACAGATAACTGTAAGAGCTGACAGTTGAGAACGGACAGTTGAGAGAGTCAGTTGGAAGAAGAGTTTGGAAGAGAGTTAACAGAAGCAGATAGTTAACTGAGAGAGCTCTGAGGAGAAACAGAAACCTCTGAGCTCAGTGAAATCAGCCAGGGAACAGTTTATGTGAAAAACTGTGGCTGAATAACACTCTTAGCTGGTATGCTCAAACAGTGAAAGCAGAGTTACCAGAGAGTGGGCAAGACCTCAGGGGTCACAAACACCAAACACACTACTCCAAGGGAACTTAAAAGGGTGGCTAAAGAAGGGCAGAAGGGTCTAGAGGAGTCTGGGAGAGCTGGGGTGTCGAACCAGTAGACTCAGGAGACCAGATAAAGCCCCAAAGGTTAACCACTAAAAAGTGACTGGAGAGTGGAATCAGTAGAAGGATTTTTGTGAACCAAATGGGTCATTTCGCAGAAAAATAGGTGCAGGAGCTCATTAGCATAACTCATTAGCATAACTTATTTGCGTATGCTACACCACCTGACATCACTGGGAGGGGGAGGGAGCGAGGGCGGGAGGAAAGAAGGAAAGAAAGAAAGGAGACAGCTACTAATCCAAGCCTCAGAAATACCACTATTCTGGGAGGATAGCTTCAGTGTTGGCTGAAGCCTTCAGAAGACTGGTCGGAGGAACAAGGACCTTTCCAGGGGACAGGGTCATTTTGCTGCAGGCATTCCCCTGTGGGGTGGAGACCTGGCACCAACTCCTGGAGCTGAGTTCCCCCGAGCTCCTGCTTGAAATGACCCCTGGAACCAAATAACATATGAGTTACACTGAAACTGATAAGCATACAGCCTCTGTGAAAGTTAAAGTAAAGCAAAGTAACTTGTTTAGTGAACAATGAAACGAACTATCCTCTGTATATAAATCCCATCCCCCTGTTGAGTTTTCTGTATAATAAAGATCTGTGCTGTTTGACATTTACAAGCACTGGTGCCTGAAGTCTGTGGTAAAGAATATACTGGGCACTGGTCCTCAATATATCTAGAACTTATATAGAACACCCCCGAAGAGACTACTTATAAAGCAAACCCTGAAGAGACTACTGATATAGGAACTGGTCAGATATAGAAAAGTGAAACGGATCAGTTACCTCACAGCAAAATAACTGAATCCAGTACAAAGAAGCATACATATAGGATGTGACGCTACAGCTCGGTCACGGCCAACAGCCGGAGAGAGGTCATTGGTGTTATATCCCCATAGGGTATAATGAAGAATTGGTCTGGGGATATCTGGGGCTCTGGGGGGTCTGGTTTTTGAGGTAAAGGCCCCAAATTTGCAGCATAGCCGGTGGTGCTTTTCCTAAAAAAAAACCCCAAACCCCAAGTTTAAAAAAGATTAGACCATGGAGCCCAATTCCATGGGCCCCAAAGAAGGTGCTCCCATCCTCCATTGATTTCAGTGGAGGGGGACAAAGGCATTTAAAGGCATCACAATCCCTTTAAAGGCCCTTTGTTCATCTATCAGGTAGTCCCGAAAATCCTGACTAGATAAACAATATCAAAATCTATATCTGGCTGAATCAATATCCAAAAAATACCAATAAAATATTTTTGGGTATTTTTTTGGCTTGGATTTAGCTGAACCCCTAAACAGGACAATTTAGACTGAAATACATTACTACTCCATTAAAGGCAAATCCAGACAGGAAGTCCATCTCTTAGGAATAAGAGAAAGTAGCTTCTTGACACAAACACTGAGGAATTTCACACAGCCAATATGTTCCGTTTCAGGAACTGTACAGTAACGGTTTCTGTGTGACATTTCACACAGAACTGTACTAGTACCCGTTCCCTAATGGAACATATTGGCCATTTCACACATAAATGTGCCTCTCCCGTGGGGGAAGTGTTTCTGAGCCGGTTTACCTTGAAATCTCCTCCCAAGCGTTCTTCAGTCCTTGTACCGGTCCTGAAGGGCTACGGGGGTGCTGTGTGAAATGCCCCACTGTTACACAGTTTTTAAACAAGTAAATTTTTGGATTACATCTATGATAATCCTGTTTACCATAGAGACTTGTGGAGAAGAATGTGTGTGAGTCTGTGCACATCTAATGTAGCAGGGAGCCTACCACAGCCACCTCACTATTCACATCATGTTAAGAGTAACATAAGGTTAAACACAGCTATGCCATCTACTCCATCCAACAGTGTGGCTCACTTGAACGCGTTTGCTGTACTGTAGAAATCAATGTGCCTACCCTAGATAAGCCACAGGTGTGGTTTACTGGCTGTAGGTGCACATATGCCACTTAGATGATATGCTCACCCAATTTGATCACATCCATACCTTTCTGCATTTCCATGTTGTTGTTTTCTTTCTCAGTTGATGAGCACTGTTGTGTTTGAGGATCCACCTGAGTTATAAAACCCATGTCATCATTCTCTCCTTTGTCTCCCAAACTACTTGGTGAATCTAAATTGAAGAAAGTAATTAATCCCATTGCAGTTACTGGAACTGATTCACACATATTTATGAATCATTGTAACATTTTTATAATCTCCTTCTGAGTCAAACTAAATCACGGCACATCAGAAATTACTCCGTTATGTTCAAGTGTCAGCAAAGCTAGCTTGGTGGTAAAGACCACTCATGGATGTGAATTCATGAATTCACTACCACAGGAGGTGGCGGCAGCTACAAGCATGGACAGTTTCAAGAGGGAATTAGATAAAGAAGAAGAAGAAGAAGAAGAAGAAGAGATTGGATTTATATCCCGCCCTTCACTCACTTAAGAGTCTCAGAGCGGCTTACAAACTCCTTTTCCCTTCCCCTCCCCACAACAGACACCCTGTGAGGTAGGTGGGGCTGAGAGAGCTCTTTCCCAAGCTGTCCTTGAGGGAACAGCTGGTACAGAGCTATGGCTTGCCCAAGGTCATCCAGCCAGGTGCAAGTGGAGGAGTGGGGAATCAAACCCGGTTCTCCCAGATTAGAGTCCGCGCACTTAACCACTACACCAAACCATAAACATATGGAGCAAAAGTCCACCAGCAGCTATTAGCCACAAAGTATAGATAGGAACTCTCAGTCTGAGGCAAGTGATGCTCTGTATTCTTGGTGCTTGAGGGGTCAACAGTGGGAGGGCTTCCTGCCCCCACTGCTGGACCTTCTGAGGGCACCTGGTGTTTTGGGCCACTGTGTGACACAGAGTGTTGGACTGGATGGGCCACTGGCCTGATCCAACATTGGCTTCTCTTATGTTCTTATGTGCCACACAGCAAGTGTGAGGTTCCCCCACCCCTCCAAGATTAATAGTCTTGGCTCTTCTGGCTCAAGGACTGGCCCTCAGATGGAGGGGGGGGAAGCCTCTTAGTCCATCCCACAAGACTGCCACAGAAGCTGTGTCCCAGAATCCTTTGAATTGCTGCATGCAAAGGCACAAAGGTTGTACTTCATGGGTGTAATTAATTGCATATACATGATGAGTATACCTCTCAAATGTTTGTGCTGCTTCACTTGCATGCCAAGCAAATAAATGCGTGGATAACAGAAATCAGTTGTCTCTGTACCATGTATGATATCCTTTTTAAAGGCCCAAGCCATGATTTCTGGGCTTTGGGCATACCAGCAATAGCTGCTGTTCTGCTAAGATCTGCCCTGTGTTAACATAAATGTGTGTTAGGCAGTATCTTACTCTTTCTTTCCAATTTGACCTATGGGAAGTTCTGAAGCTAAGCTTCCAGAATACAGCAAAATGATCCCCAAATATGGTTGGTCTCTATGAAAGCCACACAAGCTATGGCAAAGTCATAAGAAACACATACAATAAAGATTTGTGATTTCAGTCATTATTCCCTTATTGGTCTTTAAAATGATGGAAATGTAATGGTGAAACTGATCCTTATTGTTTACCCAGTGAACTGTGCTGTAACTTCATGGTTAATTGTTCAAGAGGGCTTTTCTTCACAGGTAATAGGGCTGCACTGTAACCAAATGGTTCAGAAAGATAATTGGGTAAAGGGTTAGAGACTGTGGTCTATACTACTCTGTATAGTGCATACTATCTATCGCTATAAGCAGAATCCTACGTAATTTTTGTATCATTTAACATACTATGTTAATACTTTTGCTTCGCTTCAGTTCTGTTTTCATATTTCTCATTAGTTCCAGATTGCCACTCTACAAATCATATTGCATGGTTTTATTAGATGTCCCATCCTGTTGATTGTATTGACATACTCTGTGTAATCCGTCTTGGAATCCCAGTGAGAAAGGTAGATTACAAATAATGTAAATAAATATGTAAATAAAATTGTGCCTGAGTTGGAGGAATAGAAGGAAGTAACCATACTAACTCACCTATTTCTGAAGGAAGGGGGGGTGCTGATGGACTGGCAAATGTGTAAATCCCTGGACACAAGGAAACAAAACAAAGGTTGTGGTCATACGCACGAGATAAAAGGGGGGGAGGGAGCAGCTATTTTCTCCAGCAGAAGTTGACCTGCAGTTGAACGATCACACAGTCTTTTGAAGCTGTGGGTACAGCCTGCCACTGTGTGATCAGACGCAACTGCAGGTGAGTCAGGTTTTGGGGGGGTTGCCGTTTGTTCCTGATGCGCTTGAATGAGGGATCGATGATTCGCACCTCAGCCTTGAGGGCTCCCTATGGATTGTGCAATGATGCACATACTGAAGAAGAAGAAGAAGAAGAGATTGGATTTATATCCCGCCCTTCACTCACTTAAGAGTCTCAGAGTGGCTTACAAAACTCCTTTCCCCTCCCCTCCCCACAACAGACACCCTGTGAGGTAGGTGGGGCTGAGAGAACTCTTTCCCAAGCTGTCCTTGAGGGAACAGCTGGTACAGAGCTATGGCTTGCCCTAGGTCATCCAGCCAGGTGCAAGTGGAGGAGTGGGGAATCACACCCGGTTCTCCCAGATTAGAGTCCGCACACTTAACCACTACACCAGACTGGCTCTCTACTGAGAAGCGGGGGAAACAACAGCACGGAATCCAGATGGCCGGATCAGACCATCTCAACGCCATGAAAGCATGCTGGAGCGATCAGACAGGGGAAAGTCTGCCCGTGGCCCGTAGCAACCCTACAGGGACTTTCTCCCAGTGCCTGTTTACTCTGCTTCTGCAGCAGAGCAACACTGGTTGCTGCTGGCTGCGGGACACTTCCCAGATGTGCACGTCTGATCGCACATGTTAAATCTGCCCGGCATTCGCACCTATGTCAGGGCTAATTGTGCATGTGATTGCAGCCAAAGTGCTTAGGGAATTGACATTTTTGCAAATTTTGGCACAGGAATAGCAACACCACCTGAAGGATAGCAAGGAAGGAAACCAGTGAAGATAGGAGGAGATGCCCTGTGATGCCCCTCCCAGCACCCTCCAGGATCACAGGCAGCCCCACTGTCCTTGGCACTGCGATTCGGCATGCCTGTTTGGGCTCATGAAACCCCCCCTCCCCCACTCTCAGCTGTCAAGCAATCACTACTAGGCTGTCATCTGATATACAATAACATATAAGTCATTGAACAGGCAGCTGAAACTGTTGCTGGTAAAACAGCTTCCACAAGCATTTCTGTTCTGCCAAACAGATGGGGAATTTACCCAGCTGGCCCAGGCCCACATTAATGAGGGGTTCACATCCCCAGGCTTCTTCCACGAATCCTCACAGAAATAAGAAGTTTTCATGGCTTTCCATCATGAAGCTTGTGTAGACATGCCAGCATAACCTTTCTGGAAACTAAGCATCTCCATTTGACTCTTCAAATGCTCTTTTTCAAATAAAGAACTGCAAGTTTTTTCTTTGTTCCTTAAGAACATAAGAAGAGCCCTGCTGGATCAGACCAGTGATCCATCTAGTCCAGCATCCTGCCTCACACAGTAGCCAACCAGTTCCTCTGTAGGGTCAACAACAGGGCATAAAGGCTGAGGCCTTCTCCTGATGTTGCCTCCTGGCTCTGGTATTCAGAGGTTGACTGCTTCTGAACGTGGAGGTTCCCTTTAGTCACGATGGCTAATAGCCACTGATAGACCTATCCTCCATGAATCTTCTAATCCCCTTTTAAAGCTATTCCTGTTGCTTGCCATCACTACATCCTCTGGCAGCGAATTCCGTGATAAGAAGATTCCTCCATGAATCTTCTAATCCCCTTTTAAAGCTATTCCTGTTGCTTGCCATCACTACATCCTCTGGCAGTGAATTCCGTGATAAGTGGTGTACCCAGTTTAGGCCTCTAAGTGAGGCAGAATGATCATGATAAGAACATGATCATAACAATGTTATGATCACAATAAGATCATGATCATTACAAGAAAAAAACAAAACACTTTAATTACAATTACAAGCCACTGATTACAAAACAAAATAAAATTTTGTGAGAAAGAAAATGTTTAATAATTAATTGGCAAAGGGTAAAGGGGAAAAAAGTAGTAAAGTCTCTGCACAGATGCTTTGCTCCACCTTTGCTTCCAAACTGGAACATTTTTTTCAACGTCACCCAGGGCTATTTTGGGGCAGGAACACACAGGAATGGATTTCCAGCTGGCTTCCGAGTTGGCCATGCCTACAGCCTCCCCACCCCTCAGGTTCCCCAGGCGCCCTGCAGCTGCGGGGTGCCTGGGGAAGCCAATCTAGAAACTGCCTTCCTTCCCTCAGGTTCCCCATGCGCCCTGCAAGCCATGGGCACCTGGGGAAGCCAATCCTGGGAGGGAGCTGTGCTGTCAGGGGTGTGGCCCGATATGCTAATGAGTTCCTGCTGGGCTTTTTCTACAAAAAAAAGCCCTGATGTCACCGATGTCTTCCACATGGTTATTTGCCCCAAGTTCAATGCTTTTGGGAGCAGATCCCCCCCTTGCTTCCACACAGCATGGTGCTGCATTCATGAACCTCCAGTAGGGTTGCCAGCCTCCAGGGGGAGCTGGAGATATCTTAGAATTACAAGTGATCTCCAGACTATAGAGATCAGTTCCCCAGGAGGAAATTGCTGCTTTGGAGGGTGAACATTATAAAATCTCCTCCCCCAGTGCGGGTTCTGCAAGCAACTCTAGAGAGCTGAATCGGGCTGATTTATTCAGCATAAAACTTCCACTCCCCCGATTTCTTGACTAAAAGAAGACAAACTCTAATTTATGAAGCTTCACCCTTACCCGAAGAACATCTAAAGGTAACAAAAAAACTTTTTGCTTACCGGCACCATATCTTTGAGAGCAAAGAAAACAGAGAGATAAGCAGAGGATCAGTTGAAGAATATACTGAGACTTTTTCCTGTTTCAAAAGAGTTGGATTTCAGCTAAAAACTGCCAGAAAAGTGTTTTGTTTACCATTCCTGTAGTCGCGGAGGAGAGGGCTGGAGGGATTGGAGGCATCCCGAGATCTGCACGGCTGTGAGAAAAAATGAAGACAACAGGAAGTGACATCTGGCTGAGAGCAGAAAAGAAGAACTGAAGAGGAAGGGATCTGGGAGAACTGCAACTAGCAAGAGCACTTCCGGGTGAAAGAGAACCAGGAAGCAAGACCTGTGACCAGTACCGTAGAGAAAAGATGTCCGCCATTTTGGGGAGGACCAAAACTTTAAAATTAAATATCTCAAAAAGTAAACACTTTAGAATGGCAAAAATAATGGCATTTGTCAAAGCTCTTCAAGACTGATTGATAGAGCCCAAAAACGTTGAAATCAGAAGATACCAAAAAATTGGCTTTTTTTAAAAGGTAAAAACGGAGTCTGAACAGAGAAAGCGGGCGGCAACCTTGTCAGCATCCAAGATGGCTCCTAAAAAAGATACTGAACTAATGGCTATGATAGAGGCGATGGACAAAAGGATGACAGAAGCTTTTAAGATCTTAGCCAGCAAAATCAACAATTGGATAAGAAATTGGATAAGAAAATAAATGACTTAGCTGAGCAAGTGGATAAGAATTTTGGAGACCTAAAGACTGAAATTCAAAATTTGGCAAAAAAATCAAAAGAGATGGAAAATAAAATGCTTGTGTTGGAAGAAAACATTCAAAAAGTGACAAAAGAAAACTATAGAGTGGAAACAATGATGGTATACAAGGAGATGCAAAACCACTTAAGATTTAGAGGGATAGGCAAAAAGATGGGCAAGAACATACTCACAAGGATTATTGAAGCCTTGAGTGACTATTTGAAAGATGAAGAGGACATAAAATCTAATACTGACTTGGTCTATAGAGTCAATCCAGAGTATGCTAGCAGGAAAAATCTGCCAAAAGATGTGGTAGTGCAATTTACCACTAAGAGAGTAAGAGAGTTGATTTACAGAAAATGCTTCAAGGAATCTTTTGAAATGGACGGAGATAAAGTAATTGTGATGAAAGAGCTCCCTAGAGCTATGTTGCAAGATAGGAAGAAATTCAAACGGTTGATAGATAAGCTGAAACAGAAAAATCACAGATTTCGAAAAAAAATAGCAAATATTGATCAACGGCTGTCTAATAAGTGTTGGAAATGTAAACAAAAAGAAGGTTCTTTCTACCATATGTGGTGGACTTGCGATAAAGCTAAAGTCTTTTGGTGTATGATTCATGCTGAAATGGAAAAATTTTTGAAATGTACCTTTAAAAAGCTGCCTGAAATGTTATTGCTTGGTCTTAAGTTAGAGGATGTAAATGTAAATAAAAGGACACTAATATGGTATATGGTGACTACAGCGAGAATGGTCTACGCTCAGAACCGGAAATGTGAGAAAACTCCAGACATATGGGAATGGTTGAGAAAATTGCTATTTATAGCAGAAATGGACAAATGGACAAGAAAATTGAATAATCAAGACTCAGAATTGTTTCTAGAAGAATGGAAAGACTTGAAAGAATATCTAGAACAACACTGGGAAATGAAAAATAATATTTTTACATTGTCTAATTAATTATTTTAGATGTTTAAAAGAAGATACAATTCTTTTAAAGAAAAATATACTGAATGTTTGAAATGATAAGAATGGAAACTAGATTGCATATAATAGATATTTAGATAATACTTTTAAATGTTTAAAAAAAATTTATAACCAAATATGTTACCTGTAAGAGTTAATACTTTTAAATCTTTATAATTGTTGTTATATATATAATGGTATAGGTGAGGCGGGAAGTCCTAAAGGTTTTGAATTGTAACTGGAATACATAGTTATATAGAAAATAGGATAGTGATGATAATATTCTGAAAGTAACTATGTAAAATTTTGAACAAATAGAAAAATAATTTTTAAAAAATTCAAAAAAAAAAAAAAGGCTTGCTGTGACCACTTTGCTAAAATCACTTTACAATAGGGTTACCAGCTTCAGGTTAAGAGACTCCTGGAGACCGAGGGGTGGAGCCTGGTGTCCTGTCCCGGAGGGTCCGGGACTTAGCCCCCGCCCGAAAAACGCCAAACCCGGCACACCCACCTTGCAGGGAGAGCCGGCCCGTGGAGCAGAAGACCCGTCCCGGAGGGCGGAGAGACGAGGGAGCGCCGCCGCAGGGGCGGACGGCCCCAGAAGCACCGCCGCGGGGGCGGACAGCCCCAGCCTCGGCTCGGCGTCCCCAGAGGCCGCCCCCCCCCGGAGCGGACCAGCGGCAGCAGGAGGGGAGAGCCCCAGAGCCTGGGGCACCACAGACACGGGCCGCTTGCTCCGCAGGGCCCGGGAACGGCCGCGAGAGCTACGGCCGGCGACAGAGGATTGGCAGCCCGCCCGCTCACTGCCGCTCAGCGCAAGGGGGCGTGGCATGGAGCCCTGCGCCGAAGAAGCAGAGCACAGCACACCCGACGGCCAACGCCCTCCCCACAGCTGGGCGTCTGGGTTAAAGAAGGGGGGCGGGGCAGGAGGGAAGGAGCAGCAAGGATCCTTGGGGGGGAGGGACAGAGAGGAACGGGAGTAATAAAAGGAGGAAAGAGACAGCGAGCCAAGGAGGATGAGCCGAGAAGGGAGTGTCGTGAGGCCCCGTACGCAGAGAGAGAGACAAGCGGGCGGCCAACTCCCTGATGGAGGCCGAGAGCGGAATACGGGTGCTGCTAACCCCCACCTTGTGCCAAGTCTGAGGCACAGCTGCTTCCCCTTTACAACCCTCCTCCTCTTCCCGGCTACCCCCGAAGAGCCCTCAAGCCACGGCCGCGGGGCGCCCTCCCGTGGGGGAGGAGGTGGGGCATGACACCTGGGCAGGACAGTGGCCTCCGTGGGGTACAGTGCCATAGAATCCCCCCTCCAAAGCAGCCGTTTTCTCCAGGGGAACTGATCTCTGGGGTCTGCAGATAAGCTGTAATTCCAGGGAATCCCCAGGTCCCACCTGGAGGCTAGCGCTTCTACTTTGCAATAGGATTGCCAACAGACCTGCAGGGGAAAAAATCCTGCCCTTCTACAAGGGGCTTAACGGACTGTTGTTTACCTCCACGCCATGAAAAGCTCTCACAACCCACTTCTCCACATTAAGCCTGCATAGACAGGGCATTTTTCTCCAGGCCTGTTGTCAACCCTACTTTGCTGACAAAATTGCTCACACTAGATATCCTTTAGCAGCAGCCTATAGGAAGTAAGAAAGAATTTATTTTCCATACAGATTGTGCTTTCAAAAGCTCAGGTATTAGAGTTGTAGCTTGGGCTACAACTACAAATGTGTAGCTTGGGCCCAAGCTACACATTACATATAAAGGAGGTCTGACTCATTTTATAATAGGAAAAACTTTTTCTGGTAGGAAGCAAAGCAGGGGTAGGAGAAAAGACACTGAGCTCTTCCCCTTGGCCACTTCTATGCTGGACACCGTGGAGACAGCGGCAGTGGAGAAGTTTTCCTTCTTCTTTGTTGTCATAATTGCCGCATAATAAGCTCTGGAACCTGTGTTTGGTGGGATTTCACCTGAGCTTTTGTCACTTTAATTGCTCCCCTTGGCACTTCAAAGCTCTCAGCCCTGCTATAAGCCTCAGAGTTAAGTGTGAAGCAGCGGGGGGGGGGGGGGTTCGCACATCACTCAGGAGCAATCAAAACTACAGCTCCACAGAAGCTAAGCAGGGTCAGACCTGGCTAGTATTTGGATGGGAAACCACCAAGGAAGTCCAGGGTCATGATGTGGAGGCAGGTGATGGCAAGCCACTTCTGACATCCCTTGCCTTGAAAACCCTGCAGGGTCAAGATAAGTCAGCTGCGACTTGACAGCTCTTTACGCATGCACACACACACAAGCTGTCCCCAAAGCTTTTGGACTAAGGGCCATTCAAGGGTGAAAGTAAGCTGGTATAGGCAAGTACAGAGTACTGGTAAGAAAATGGCAAAAGCGGTACCTCCCATCTGCCGTTTTAAGCCGCCCTGGGAAAAACCGTACTACTAACATGTATAAGTCACTTTCACCTCTGGGGGCAGGATGCAAACTGTTCTATACATCAGTTAATATCAGGTTGCAGCCCACACCTGCTACAAGCTCACATGACAGCACATTATAGGCAGGGGCATAAACTTCAGGGCAAGGGGGCAGCAGGCCCTCCAGTATTTCCCAGTGGGGGCAATGCCCCAGCATCGGCCAGGGAGCTTCTCAGGCTGTCAGGTTCTCAAGTTTAACCAGTCCTATTTATCTTTGCTGTGACTCTGCAAGTTCGTGGGAGGCACAAGGCTGGTTTTTGTTTGTTTTTGAAAAGGCAAAAGTGAGAGGAGAATTTCACTAGATAATACAAGAGCCCCATTTTAAGGGCTAGCAAGGCCTTGCTTTTGACTGCCCTCCCTGGATGCAGTCACCTTGTGTTCCCTTTCTGGGAAGCCACCCACCAACTCAGTCAGGGCCAGGAAATGCAGAGATTCTCATTTTGGACTCACCTTGAATTCCCGGGCCTTACAATTATTTCTTTCACATTATTTCGTGCTGTCTCCCATGACTATCGCTGCTCTGCCAGTGAAAACTGTGCAGTCTCCTCCTCTCCACTTGTGCAGAGGCTGGCAATTCCGCTTTCTTTCTTTGGCTGTTTGGGCCATTTCCTGGCCTGATAGGACTGTCCCTTCACTGCCTCACCGTCTTAGTTTTTTCTCGAGACCTTCAGAAATTCTGCCTAAATCAACCCGTGGCTCATCGACAAAGACAGTTCATACTCTGCCCAGCTCAGCAGACCAAGGTAATGTAAACTCTGTCTCTCTGTTCATTCCTTTTTTCTTAAAAACCCTCCTCTCCCCGTCTTGAGATCCCTCTCTCTCCCATTCCTCCTCCTGTCTGTCCCCTGGTGTAAATTCCTCATTCAGCCAGAGGCTTGACTCGCTTTCTCTTTCTCTTTCTCTCGTAACTCTTCATGCACACATCCTTCTGAACATAGCAGTTTTGCTGTCCTTATGCTTGAGTACCTTTCCAATTATTGTACTACTGTATTTCCCTAATGAACTGTGAGGCTTCTGCTCAAAGTAGTCAAGGATCAGATCTTTGTTGATGAAACACAGTTCTTTATTTCCAATTTCTACATTGGTACAGGTCCTCGGATTATTGTCAGAGATAACGTATACAATAGAAGCAGGTCTAATATACCCTCCCGTACAATTTGAATTGCCCATAGGTAACCAATCAACAGGGGGGGAAAACCGCGGGCAAAAGGTCCCCTGGCCGTTTGCTTCCCACAGGAAAGAAGGTGAGGTGTGAAGCAGTAAATTTCCCTTCCCAAACCAGACCTCTCAGATGTAACCATCTTCACATAACAAACGCTTTCCCCAAGGCTTTCACACGTTGATAAGAACTGGTCCCTGTCCTCCCAGCACGGAGGAAAGGAATGCGAAGGCAGGAGGGTGAGAAGCCCATTGTTCTCATGCTTTGAAGTCGCCACTCTCCCGGGCAAACAGTTACATAGACCAGACCTGGTCAGAGCCATAAAACCCAGGGTCACAGAATATACAATCACAGTGTGCAAGCTAATAAGCAATAGGTATGATTACATAGTTAATACAGGGACAGGTTTGCAAAGCATAGCAAAGTCAGGTTACAAAATATAGCACGAATTCCCAGAGACCGTTGTTAGGATCTGCAGATTCTGACACACTGCCACCCGAAAAATCAATCTACCCCGGCTTATCTGGAAATTTATTATGAAAAGCTTTAACTAATTTAGGAGCATGAACATTTTCAGAACGCACCCATTCATTCAGTTCCGGACCAAAGTCTACCCACTTGACTAGATATAGCAAGCGGCCCCTACGCATTTTTGAATAAGGATTTCAGAAATTTCAAAATGGGATGCCCCCCCCCCTTCATCAGTGGAGGAGGAGTCGGAGGAGTTGGATGCCATGCATTCGGCCCAGGATTCTTCTTCAGCAAGCTGAAATGAAAAACAGGATGCACAGAACTCAGTGACTTAGGCAATTCCAGTTCAAAAGACACATCAGAAATCTTGCGCAACACTTTGTAGGGGCCGACATACTTCCACCCCAGTTTCCTGCTGGGTTGCAATCCATGTATATTTTTTGTGGACAAGTAGACCGAGTCCCCTGGTTGTAGGTCCCAGCCCTCAGCCCTGCCACGATCCGCATACTTTTTGTAATCTTCTTTAGCTTTGTCCAGAGTCTTAGCGATCAGCGGCCATGAGTCTTGTAAATTTGCCCACCAATGTTTAAAGTCCGAGGGGGGGGTGTCTGGCGTTTCTTCTATGGTGGGTAGGGGTTTCCCTTCGAAGCCGCCCACCGCCATGAAAGGGGACACACCCGTAGATGAATGAATAGCATTGTTATAACTATACTCCGCAAACGGCAGTAACTCCACCGAATTGTCCTGATGGTAATTAGTGTAACATCTTAGGAACTGTTCCAGGATTTGATTAGTTTGCTCGGATTGGCCATTGGTTTCTGGGTGGTAACCCGAGCTCAGGGCTGGTTCAATGTCCATCAGACTCAAAAGCTCCCGCCAGAAGTTGGCAATGAACTGACTGCCCCGATCAGATACCACACGCCTGGGAAAAGCATGTAACCTGATGACGTGGTTGAAAAATGCTTTAGCCAGCCCTTTGGCGGTGGGTAATTGCTTAAACGGGGTAAAATGGGCTTGCTTTGAAAACATGTCTACCACCACCCAAATAACTGTTTTCCCTTTCGAGGGTGGCAGGTTGGTGATGAAGTCCATAGCTATCGCTTCCCATGGGCGAGAGGGAGTGGGCAAAGGATGCAACACTCCTGGGACTTTCCCTCCCCTCCTTTTGCACATCAAACAGGTTTGGCAGGCAGTAACAAAGTCCGAGACATCCTTGCGCATGCGTGGCCACCAGAATTGTCTCTGGACTAGGTTAAGCGTCTTTAAGAACCCAAAGTGTCCTGCCAGTTTTGATGAATGACAAGTTAGCAGTATGTCTTTTCTTCTGGCTCGAGGCACCACGAGTTTGTCCCCGTGATACCAGCACTTGTTTTCCCGGAGGGAGCATTCCTCTATGCTTCCCAATTCTTCAGCTTCTTCCGGGGAGTAGTCCCCCCCCCATTTATCCCCCCATGACTCTACCGCTGCCTGTTTACTCTGGCTCCAGGTAGTGACAGCTCCTCCCAATTTTGGGGGGGGGAAACATGGAGTCGAACACTTCTTCCTTTTGACTCTCGTGCTGGGGCAATCTAGACAGCACGTCTGCTAACAAATTGGCTCTCCCAGGAAAATGCTTAAGCACGAAATTAAATTTTGAGAAAAAATCGGCCCATCGGAGTTGTTTGGCATTCAGGGACCTCTGGGTACACAGAGCCTCCAGGTTTTTGTGATCAGTCCAAATTTCAAAAGGAGTCTGCGCTCCTTCTAGCCAATGCCGCCAGGTGGTGAGGGCCAGTCATATGGCTGCTGCCTCCTTGTCCCATACTGACCAGTTCCTCTCTGTCTCATTAAACTTTTTTGATATATAAGCCAGAGGGTGTAATTTATTATCCTGTCCCTTTTGTAGGATGGCTCCCCCCATGGCCACATCAGAGGCGTCTACATGAATCACAAACTCTTTGGTTTCATCGGGGTGGCGAGGATGGGTTCCAAGGTAAATAGGGTTTTGAGGGTTTCAAACGCTTTTTGGCAATCCTCAGACCAGGCTATTCCCTCCCCGGGCTTCCCTGCTTCCGGCCCCCTCCCCTTGGTTTTGAGGAGTTCAGTTAGTGGGAGAGTGACCATGGCGAAGTCTTTTAGGAAGGTGCGGTAGAAATTACAAAATCCTAATAGACTCTGCAGCTGTTTTCTTGTTCGGGGCGCCTCCCATTGCACTACTGCCTCTACCTTGGCAGGATCCATTTCTAACCCCTTTTGGGAAATGCGATACCCCAGAAAATCCACTGAATCCCTATGGAATTCACATTTCGACAGCTTAGCATACAACTGATTTTTTAACAGCGTAGACAGCACTTCTCGGACCAATTTTACATGCTCCTTCTTATCAGCAGAATAAATCAAGATATCATCTAAGTAACATAACACCCCCTTGAACAAATGCTTGTGCAGCACTTCATTTATCAAGCTCATAAAGACCCCCGGCGCGCCACTTAATCCGAACGGCATCACCAGGTATTCGAACTGCCCCAATGGTGTGTTAAAGGCAGTCTTAAATTCGTCCCCCTCCCTGATGCGCACCCGGAAGTATGCATCTCGAAGATCCAACTTAGTGAACACCTTCCCTTTGGCCGCTTCTGTTAGCAGGTCCTTGATAAGGGGGAGGGGGTAGGCGTTAGAGGCTGACACTACGTTTAAGCCCCTGTAGTCCGTGCACAAACGTAGCCCCCTGTCCTTCTTTTTCCTGAACAGAACAGGGGCAGCGAATGGGGACTTAGCAGGGCGGATGAAGCCTCGCTCCAAGTTCTTGTCTAGGAACTTCCTTAGCTCCTCCCGCTCCGAGGGGCTCATGGAATAGAGTTTTCCCTTTGGTAACTTTTCTCCCGGGATCAGCTCTATGGTGCAGTTCGACAGTCTGTGGGGGGGTAGTTCATCTGCCTCGGTTTCGCTGAACACCCCCATTAAATCTCGATATTCCCTGGGAACGGCGGAAGGTACCAGGGTGAGCACCGCCACTTGGAGAGGTGCCAGGGGGCCCGATCCCCATCCCGAGTCCCACTTATGGTTGTGGCACTTCTCGTCCACCCACGAGATTTTCCCTTCGCTCCATTTGATGTAGGGGTCATGGGAGCTTAACCAGGGACTTCCCAACACCATGGGGAACTGGGTGTTGGGGGTGATGACGAAAGCCCTCCTCTCCCAGTGTTCCCCCGTCCCCACTATTAGTCTCTCAGTCTCTGCCACACATGCCTCTTTCATTTCCGACCCATCCATTTGGGTAAACGTAAGTGGCTCCCCCAACGGGGTGACTTTGGGACCTAGTCCATCTACTACTAAGGGGCTAATCAAGTCCCGGGCACACCCTGAGTCAATTAATGCACGCACCCGGACGTGGGTCCTGGTCCCGGGTGCTATTACAGTCACTACCATATACAGTAAGGGGCCAGGGATGCTCACCGGAGATGGCGCGTCGCGAATGGGGACCTGCAGTTCTGTGCCACTCACTGCAGGCCATTGGAGTTTCCCGACATCTGGGTTTCCGTCAGCTCCAGCCCCCCTTGCTCGCTCGCGGCCCCTTCCAGCTGTAATGCCCGGGGTTTGAACGAGGTCTTCCCTTTGCTGGGGGTGCTCCCGGCTACCGGGGTTGAGGTCTTGGGGACTTTTCCACCCCCGCGGGGGCACGCTGAGGCGTAGTGACCGCTCTCTCTGCACCGCATACAGAGCCCTTGCTTGAACCGGTTGTCCCGGATCTCTTGGATGCTCAGCTTAGGCTTCACCTTCTGGGCGGCTTTGGCTTGGGCAGTTGCCGAAGTCCCCATCTTGATGAGGGTGAAGTGTTCCTCTACGTCCGCGGCCGCTCTCATCCAGGTGGCTAAAGAACCCGGCCTCCCTCCTCGCAGCACCGTCTCGTACACCTCAGGATTGAGACCTTCTCAGTACTTCTCGATGAAGAGGTCTTGGGTCCAGCCACGAATCTTAGCTGCTATGTGCCGGAACTTGTCGGTGTATTCCCTCACAGAAGACCGCCCCTGGGTCAGCTTCCGCAGCTGGTTCTGGGCCTTCTCTTCTCCCAGGGGGTCCTCGTAGTGTTGTCTGAGGGCCCACATAAAGTTGTGCACGGAGCGCAACTCAGGCCCGGGGGCGTTGCGCAGGCTCACATACCAGTCACTGGCTGTGTCCCTCAGCTTGGACCCGATGTAACCAATCCGGTCCCTCTCGGTGGGTTAGAGGTGCCCCCAGGTGTCTAGGAACCACTCAATTTCTATGAGGAAGAACCGCAGCTTCTCGGGGTCCCCATTGAAAGTAGCCGTCAACGGATCGGCAGGTGCCTGGCGGATCATCGGCCCTGCTGGCGCCTGGGCTGGTGCCGGTACAGGCATGGGAACCGGGCGGGTGGCGGGTTGCGGGACCTGCTGTGGCACTTGTTGCGGGACGACTCCCGCGGGAGCTCCCCCGGGGGAACCGGTTGCGGCGGGGCTCCCCCTCCTGGGGCTTCGGCCCCTCCTGGGGCTGGCCGGGCTGCCTGCATAGCTGTCAGGGCGTCTCGGAACTGGTACTGCAGGTCGAGGGCTATCTCTTGCAATTCCGCGGAGAGTTGCAGTCGTAAATCTCCCATCATACGATCTAGAGACTGGGTCTGGTCTTCCCCATAGAGATCGGGCCCGTAAGGTGCGCCTCTCTCCTCTTCCAAGGGCGGGGGACACCAGTCTCCTCCGTAGATCGTCTCTCACTCATCTCCCAAAAAGCTCGGCTTCCCGTGCTCGATGCGGTCTCCTTGGGTCGAGACCCGCGCCCCCTTCCGATCGTGAACCCACGAGTCGACAGTCCCGCGACCGAAATTGCTCCATGAGTACCTCGGGGTCACGCTCTGATGAGGAGGTGGTTGTGGGATGTAGTAAGCCCCCTGAGCCGTAGTCACTGGCACTTCGGGCTCCCCGCCGCCGCCTCCACCACCGGCACCCTGGTCCTCCGGGGTCACCGGTTGATCTTGGGTTGTAGGGATGGGAAGAGTACCGTCGTCCGACATGGTCAGGAACGGACAAGTCCCAGTCACAGATCTCTGACAATCTGTGAGGCTTCTGCTCAAAGTAGTCAAGGATCAGATCTTTGTTGATGAAACACAGTTCTTTATTTCCAATTTCTACATTGGTACAGGTCCTCGGATTATTGTCAGAGATAACGTGACTGGGACTGGGATATTAGACTAGAAGCAGGTCTAATATACCCTCCCATACAGTTTGAATTGCCGATAGGTAACCAATTAACAGGGGGGGGAAACCGCGGGCAAAAGGTCCCCTGGCCGTTTGCTTCCCACAGGAAAGAAGGTGAGGTGTGAAGCAGTAAATTTCCCTTCCCAAACCAGACCTCTCAGATGTAACCATCTTCACATAACAAACGCTTTCCCCAAGGCTTTCACACGTTGATAAGAACTGGTCCCTGTCCTCCCAGCAGGGAGGAAAGGAATGCGGAGGCAGGAGGGTGAGAGGCCCATTGTTCTCATGCTTTGAAGTCGCCACTCTCCCGGGCAAACAGTTACATAGACCAGACCTGGTCAGAGCCATAAAACCCAGGGTCACAGAATATACAATCACAGTGTGCAAGCTAATAAGCAATAGGTATGATTACATAGTTAATACAGGGACAGGTTTGCAAAGCATAGCAAAGTCAGGTTACAAAATATAGCACAAATTCCCAGAGACCCTTGTTAGGATCTGCAGATTCTGACATGAACTCTAAATCTTGTTTTGGAAGGTTGTTTGATGGTTACTGGTAGCCTATAAGAAGCACTTTGAGCTGCATGCTGTCTAGGTAAGATCCCTAAACCACATGATTCCTATGGTTGCCAGGTCCTCCCCGGCTACTGACAGGGAATTGGGAGGCAGGGTAAGGTTGCCAGATCCAAGCTGGGAAACTCCTGGGGATTTGGAGATGGAGCCCAGTGTTATGTCCACTGACCACCACGAGGCATAAGCAGCATACATAAGCAACAGAACAATAGGAGTCAAGGATCCTAGACCACCACGAGCCCTCCAATAAGAACTCTTGCAGGAAATTCAAACCTGCCAATAGGACTCTTGGGTGTGTCCTAGGGACTGTATATAGTTGGCCATCTCGGCCAATATTGCATGCTAGTTGTGTATGCAATAAACCAATGCTTATTACTACGTCATAGTCCGGGCTTCTATGCAGCGAACCCCGTACACAATACCCAGGAAGGACAGGGACTTCAGTGGGGTACAATGCCCCAGACTCTGCCCTCCAATGCAGCCATTTTCTCCAGGGAAACTGATCTCTGTAGTCTGAAGATGAGCTGTAATTCCAGCAGGTCCCCAGGTCCCACCTGGAGGCTGGCATCCCTATGCCCACCCTGAGCTTAATTCCCCCAAATTGGTTGGGGTTCTGGGTACATGTAGGGATTGGTTGGGGTTCTGGGTACAGGTGGGGCCTGGGGATCCCCCGCTTTTACGACTGATCTCCAGCTGAGAGAGATCAGCTCCCCTGGAGAAAATGGCTGCTTTGAAGGGTAGACTCTGTGGCACTGAACCATGCTGAGGCTTCTCTCGTCCCCAAACCCCGCCCTCTCCTGGATCCGCCCCCAAAGTCTCCAGGTATTTTCCAACCCAGACTTGGCAACCCTAGGTACATGTTCTGATCTCAAACCAAGTTAGAGAGTTCACATGTGTCTAAGGGTATACATGGAAGGCAGCACATGCGGTAACAGGAGAAAAAGTGGTTCCCCAGAGGTGGCAGGGTTATTCTGCTACCTGAGTGGCCGGCCTCGGGCCCTTGTCAAACAGGCTCCATGTGCTTCAGAGATGGAGCGGCACTTCCAAAGGCGTTTCTGTTCCTTTCTGTGGCCTGCGCATTGTGCGGAGGTTGCTGTTGTGGCCCTGGCTGATCATCTCCCATCTAGAGACCTGTATTGTGCTCTGCTCTGGTTTGAGAAGGGCTGCCAGACTCCATGTGGGGCCTGGGGATCTCCCGCTTTTACAACTGATCTCCAGCTGACAGAGATCAGCTCCCCTAGAGAAAATGGTTGCTTTGAAGGGTGGCCTCTATGGCATTGTACCCTACTGAGGCCCCTCCTCTCCCCAAACCCCACCTTCTCCTGGCTCCACCCCCAAAGTAGGGCTGCCAAGTCAGCCCGGGGGGCGGGGGATCCCCCACTACAGGGGTTCCCGATCCGCTGGCCAGCATTCGGCCGGCGGGGGGAACCCCACCCCCGAAGTCGTCCTGCCAGGACGACTTTCCCCAACGTAATGACGTCACCCGGAAGTGACGTCATCATGTTGGGGGCGTTGCCAGGGCGACGCTCTGGCAATCGCCCCAAAACTCTATGGCACCATAGAGTTTTGGGGCGATTGCCAGAGCGTTGCCCTGGCAATGCCCCCAACGTGGTGACGTCACTTCCGGGTGACGTCCCGGGCCAAGGAGGACTCCCCCCCGCCATTAGGTAAGTAGGACTTGGCAACCCTACCCCAAAGTCCCCAGGTATTTTCCAACCCGGAGTTGGCAACCCTAGGTTTGAGCTTCCTAGAACCTTTAGCAGCCGTGCAGGAGAAACGAGTGATTGAGGGGGTGACGTGACAGAGGTTTACAAAATTATGTGCAGGATAGACAAGGTGAAGAAAAAAGTCCTTTTCTCTCTTTCCCACTACACAAGAACTCGTGGGCACTCAATGAAACGAATAAGCAGTAAACTTAGACTGGATGAAAGGAAGTCCTTCCCCCAAAGAGTAATGAACATGTGGAATTCACTGCTGCAGGAAGTGGGGGTGGCTGCAAGCATAGACAGCTTCAAGAGGGGGTTGGATAAATATAAGCAGCAGAGGTCCATGAGTGGCTATTAGCCACAAGGTCTAGATGGAACACTATGTCTGGGGCAAGTGATGCTCTGTCTTCTTGGTGCTTGGAGGGGGGCACAGTGGGAGGGCTTCTGGAGTTCTGGCCCTGCTGGTGGACCTCCTGATGGCACCTGAGTTTTGGCCACTGTGTGACACAGACTGTTGGACTTGATGGGCCATTGATAGGGCTGCCAAGTCTGCCCGGGGGGCGGGGGATCCCCCGCTACAGGGGTCCCCAATCTGCCGGCCCGGATTCGGCCGGCGGGGGGAACCCCACCCCTGAAGTCGTCCGATCAGGACGACGTCCCCAGAGTGATGATGTCACCAGAAGTGACATCATCACATTGTGCACATTGCCGGGGTGACGCTCTAGCAACTGCCCAAAAAACTCTATGGTACCATAGAGTTTTGGGGCGGTTGCCAGAGTGTCACCCTGGCAACGTGCACAACATGATGATGTCACTTCTGGTGACATCATCACAGTGCATGCGCTTTGCGCGCGCGCCAGGAAACTCCCAGCAACAACAGGACTCCCCCCCGCTGGCCTGTGGTGAGTACTTAGCAACCCTAGCCATTGAGAGCCAGTTTGGTGTAGTGGTTAAGTGCACGGACTCTAATCTGGGAGAACTGGGTTTGATTCCCCACTCCTCCACTTGCACCTGGCTGGATGACCTTGGGCAAGCCATAGCTCTGTACCAGCTGTTCTCTCAAGGACAGCTTGGGAAAGAGCTCTCTCAGCCCCACCCACCTCACAGGGTGTCTGTTGTGAGGAGGGGAAGGGAAAGGAGTTTGTAAGCCGCTCTGAGACTACAAGTGAAGGGCGGGGTATAAATCCAATCTGTTCTTCTTCTTCTTGACCTGATCCAATGTGGCTTCTCTTATGTTCCTGCACTTTGGGCAGTGATGCTCTGTGTTCTTGGTGCTTGGAGGGCAACAGTGGGAAGGCTTCTGGAGCCCTCCTTTAAAGAAATACTTCAATTCCATCTCCATTTTATATTGAGACTGGTGCGTTGGAGTGGTGGTCCAGAAGCCTACTGCCCAAATATTTGAAGTGGGGGGGGGGGGGGTGAGCAGAGGCCTGTGGCCCACATGGTGGAAGTTAAGTTGATTTTGGTATCCTGGGACCCGCTTTGGAGAAAAAGAAATTGAGAAGGGAATATTTCTGTCTTTAGCCCCCCCCCCCCCCTTTATCTCTTTGAATCTATACATGGAAAGGAGATAAAGCTGGTTCCCCAGATATGGGAAGCAAAGTGATTCTATGGTCCTGGACCCTACTTCAACCAAACAAATCCTCCCATATTTTCAGGCCAAGGTATCTGAGAAGGCAGTGTGTACTCTGGATTCTGAGATGCAGTTGGAGCTTCATACTGAGTCTCCAGTAAGTGAGTAGTGTAGTTGTTAGAGTGTTGGTCTGAGACTGGGAGGCCAGAGTTCTAATCTCCACATAACCACGAAGCTCACTATGTGATTTTGGTCCAGCTGTACCCTCTCAGTCTAACCTACCTCACAGGATAGTTGTGAAGGAAAGAAAAGGGGAGGAAGTATTTATTTTCATACACAAATAAAACATTTACTGTAACTGTCTCAGTTAAGGAGCTCGTGGCATCTTCCCTTTCCTCTTTTACAAAGTTCTCTTTCTTTGACTGAGGTTCAGAGAATTAGGAGTGAAAAAAATATTTTTAAAACCACATGATTAATTGCTGATGGCACATGTTCTCTGGAAATTATTTAATATAGTCAACTAAGTACGGAACTGGGCCGGGTTCAGCCCCCCCCCCTCCAAAAAAAACTGCCCTACACAATATTCTCCCAATGGACGAATGAGCTGCTTTCTCAAGGGAGGAGCCCCATGTTGCTGGGAAATGCATTGAAGTATGTCCAGTCAGCTTCATAGCTCATCCTTTCGTTCATTCCCTAAATGCTATTGACATCTTTCAAAAGATTTAACAACTGACTCAAACAACATTATCCCAACTGCACACTGTAACCTAACCCACCCTGATGAGACTGACTCAGCTCTTTCTTCAAAAGATGTTTTAAAAAAATATATATATATTGGATAAAAATACAACCTGAACAATTACATCTTCATTTTCCCTTGCATCCAGGACAGGTAGTTTCAGCCAACTCTGGGTTTCAGAAATACCTGGGGATCTGAGGGTGAAGCCTGGGAGAGTGGGGTTCAGGGAGGAGAGGGACCCCCGGTAACGTATAATGCCATTCAGTCCACCTTCCAAAGCAGCCATTTTCTCCGGAAGTGGAATAATGTTTTAAATAAATAAGCAATTTATGTAGTCTGGAAATCAGTTGTAATTCCAGGAGATCTCCAGACCCCACCTGGGAGTTGGCAACCCTAGTTTCAGCTGCCAATCCCATCATACTAGAAACCCATCTAACCCAAATAGCAGTTTCATGCCAATTCACCACCCTCTCTTCCGGCCACCCTCTCCTCCTCTGTGCAATGCCTGAATCCCATCCCCAGTTCCACACCTGATCAGCCTGATCACAACCCCCGCACTCTTCCCTCCCGACCACACTTACCAGCTGTCTGTATGGGGCTCTGAAGTGAAGGTTCAGTGGATGGGTGGCTGGCAGACAGCTGAGCTCGGCTGATTGTCTCTGAGTAGGGATAATGGCCAGAGCCAGAGCCGCCTCTGAGGGAGGGTGTTCAGCAGGGCCCAAGCCAAGTGGGAAAGTACAGGGCTTGGAGGTCCAGGGAAACAGAAACTAGGCTACTGTAAGCCTATGACCAAACTGAGTCTCCATAAATAGCATTATGGTAAGTCATTTCCCAGTCTGTATGGAATGTCCAGATCTTGGGGAATTTACTGAACATGTGTATAATAACTTTCAGAAAGGCTACATGAACTAGTTTCTGTGTCTCATCATGGCCTGTGTAAGAGATATCTTTGATGAGAGGGCTGTGTGTTAGCTCTCTCTCGCTCTCTCGCTCTCTCTAGCTCTGAGTAGAGTTCTCTAATAGTGAGTGTTCTCTGTCTTGGTCTGAAGCAACAAACAGGCCTTTGTTGAAACTACCGTAGTCTGCTATGTGTACAGAGAGGGGTACCCTGCAAGCAGGGTAGGCAAGGAATTCCAGATGAGGCACACGGAACAAGCCAGCAGCTTTCTTCAGGCAGCTGCTGCTGGTCCTCCAGACCCTCTTCCAGAACAGAGATTCTAGGACTGGAAAGCTGGAGTTTGGAACAGGAAATGTGCTACTGTTCTCCTGTTAGTAATGGTCTCAGATGTCTAGTTCTAGGTTTTCTGCCGACTAGTCAGAATATGAAAACTCCTTAGTTTCCTCACATCAAATACAATGGGCCATTTCACACAGCCAATATGTTCCATTTAGGAACTCTTCAGTAACAGTTTCTGTCAGGCATTTCACACAGAACCGTATTAGTACCGGTTCAGTAACGGAACATATTGGCCATTTCAGACAGAAGCGTTAGGGAAGCGTTCCTGAGCCGGTTTACCTTGAAACCTCCTCCCAAGCATTCTTCAGTTCTTGTACCGGTTCTGAAGCGCTACAGAGGGTGCTGTGTGAAATGCCCCTGAAGCACTTCCTTTGATGACGAGTGTTTTCGCGCCTCTTTTCACCCATGCGGGTAATCTCCGTGATTTTTTTAAAGAGGCTGAGTCTTAAAACGCTGTGTGTGTGTGTGTGCGTTTATGTTTGTGTGTCTGTGTTTGTGTGTCTGTGTTTTTGTGTGTGTTTTTGTGTGTCTGTGTGTGAGTATGTGTGTGAGTATGTGTTTGTGTGTGTGTGAGAGAGATATCCAGGCTGAGTCTTAAAATGCAGGGGGGGGTGTGAGAGAGAGAGAGAGAGATCAAGGTCCAGGCTGAGTCTTAAAACTCCGTGTGTGTGTGTGTGTGTGTGTGTGGTGAAAAGAGGCTTGAAAAGAAAGCGGCAGTCTGAAATGGCAAACTGCTTCGAAGACAGCTCCAAAACGGAAGGGGAAGGGCTGTCTGAAACTGCCATCACTGTACCAGTTTATTCCAAGCCGGTTCAGTAACATTTTTAAAGGTGTAGTTTGAAATTCCCCAATATTTCAGTAGATTAAGAGTTTCTGGGAAGAATATCTTCTTCCTCCCTCCCATCTCCCCACATATGCCCATGTACACAGCATTTGGTCCTGGAGCATACAGGGTTGCATATCCCAGTGGGCTCTGAAGATCCTATATAGTAGCAGGCCATTGAAGTGCAGATATTTTTTTTAAAAAATTCCTATCCCTTTTCCTTCCCTCTGTTTTCCCCACTACTCCCAAAGTGTTTTCCTCTTTCTCCCAAAGATTTGTCAGGAAGAGCTATTCAAGTTTCCTTTGTTCATTGTTCTTACCATCCCCAAATCTGCAGAGAACATGAACGTTTGAAGATGCACATTGCCCTGAAGGTTTGTATCAATATGATGGTTTCTGAACATACAGCCATTTGGTCCTCATTTGGAGAACTGAATGCCTTTTTTCAAATACACAGCAGCAACTTGCACTGACCTTCACTGAAGAGAGGAACCCTTTTCAAAGCGTGGGTAAAGTTCAAGGGTATAGCTATTCCCATGCCCTGTTCCTGTCCACCCTCCGTCTCTCCCTTTTGGAATCTGGGCATGCTGAAAGACTACAGAGAAGAACTATGAATGGTATGGATAGAAGGAAGCCACTCACCTGGAAGAGATTTTTTTGATGAGTGCCTTGTAGTGAAAGTAATGATAGCAGAGGTAACTTACTGTGTCTTCAGCTAATGAGCATAACTGTAGGGTAGAAGTTGCACTTATATCTGTCTTGCTCTGCAACTTGTTTTGCAATCTTCTTACTCTATCCAATAGTTCTTCCCTTTCTTAAATAGACTTCTTCTTTGAGTTGCTGTTATGGGGCATGACATTTTCTGTGGGTGGGGCATATTGAGCCTGTCTTTTTTTCTAATACATTTCAGCGGGTTTGAGACAGGTTCCACTGTGATTCTGGTTCTGGGAGACACTAGACTGATTGTAAATCTTGATAAAATCATAATTACAGATCTGAACAGTACTGGCCAGAGCTGATACCTCAGTGACATTAGTGGGAAACCAACATCACTGGCCTTGGGAAGCAGCAGGGTAACAAAGACCCAGGCCGTCAGGTGGCTTTCTAGCAAAAGTAGACAAATTGGCTGTAATAATAATTATCCACATTGAGTGCTTGGCTTTTAAAATATAAATAGTTGTGAGTTTTCCATATTACTCATACAATATATATAATAGATAGATAGACGAGAGAGAGTTGCCCAGGTATTTCACCATGGGCCCTTTTCAGACAGCCTATCTGTCCACTCCATCCACTGGGGCTGCTGTATAAGGTTCTGATCCTGTAAGGCCAGCAGTTCCAGTTGTAGTTGGCTAGCAGTTCCAGCAGGTACAGTTCTTTATGTCCTCCAGCTGCAGAGGAGGGGAACTCTGGCAAGGGACCCTACTGACTTCCAGAATCCCTCCCAGCTCCCCAGCCCACCCCCAACAACATAGACAGCACTCCTAGGAACATATTCCCTTTGCATGCATCCCTTTGTATGCTCTGGGTTGTACTGCCTTGGTTGCCTTCATAGGTGCACACTGCTAGTCTCAGCTGTGGGAGTCTGCATTGCTGCAGCAGCACTCAAGGAGACTGTTGAGGAGGCAGGAGGATGGGGTAACAGATTTCTGGGCTGAGGCTGACAGATCCCCATCCCTGCTCACCTGTCAGGGATGATGTACTCAGCCCTCCCCAGGAGGACTTGCAGGGTTGCCCCTTGAAGTGCATCTCTGGAGATGGGGTGCCTGTAAGGGTTCTGAAATTAAATGTGTTAGTCACGTAACAAGGATGTTTGCTGTCCCTCTTGGGTGTTAGTACTAGGTGCTTAGTGCTTTCTTTGTGCATGTCAGGGACCTTACAGACAGAGTTTCATGCCTTCTGCCCTGTTGTCCAAGCTACATGGCCTCTTGGCTGTGGATTATGTTGTGCTGGGGGTGCTGTGATTGGGTGCAGGGTGGTTCTGTGCCTAGCCACTTGTGGGAGTGTGTTTGGATGCACTCATAGTCAGGTTATTGGGCTACTCTGGGACTTGTAGGTGGAACTGTGGCTGTGTAGGGGTGCTTTCCCTTTCCCATTATATGGGTGCTTATGAGCTATGCCATACCAACTGGCTGGTTTGTTGCCCTGCAAGGCGCTTATGCGCTCTTATAGATGTAAAGTCTTTAAGTGTTAATAATGGACTGTGTTGCTAAATGTGTAAGAGGGACTGAGATGCAATGTGACCAGATCGCAATGCCAGCCGTACACACATGCCAGCCAACACCTGAGTCGATGTGCCAGTGGTTTTCAAAGTCGCCAGCTCCCAGAGACATCCCTTGACACAGAAACCCACGCAGAAATAGCCACTCACCATTGTGGCTTATACATGTGCTTCTAGAGAAGCCCTTCTTCATCACGCAGGCAACCCCCTCCCCAACCTTCTCTGCTATGAAGGCACAAAAGACTCTTTCCCGCCTTCAGTGAACAATAGACTTGGCCAGCCATGAAACCAGTTCTGCAGCCCTAAGACAATACGAGCAATCAACAAAACAAAGGGTTTAGCCAATGAGTCACATCAGCCCTCCAGGTGTCTCTGTCACAGTTCAGGTAGAGTTTAACATTGCCCAGCTCCTTAAGCCCCCTCCCAATGGTGGACGTGACTTTTGGAGCGGACCACCAAGGGATGATCTCAAGGGAGTGTCCAGTCAAGCCCTCCCCCAGAGCCCCCTAATAAAAGAGGACACCCAGCAGCATGTTCTCTCTGTAGCTTTCCTATCCTGATCCCTACCCTGTCCCTTAAGACTCTTGGTTGCGCAGCCAGAGTTTCCACATGTCTCTGCCGGCTCAGGACACAATCCCCAATCCCTTTTAGCCTCCATCATTTTTCCACTGGGACACGCCATCTTGTCAGACAGGTAATTATTGCCCTTGACATGGATACCAATGATTTACCTGCTAATGCAAATGTCTCTGTTCTATCTATTTTTCCTAGTTTCTGTGTAACTGTGTGCGTGATTGCTGTATTGTTTGAATGAGAAAGATTCCTCAGTAAAGGAATCATTTTATTACTGAAGCCAGCCTCCGTGTCTATTTCTGGTGCTTCTGGAAGAAGTAGGACCACTGTATATATTGGTGTTGTTCCCTTTTGCCTATTGTCATATTTATAATAAGCTCTAATCCCCCAATATTATTACGAAATCAAGGCAATCAGGCTAACAGGTTGGGAGGGGCATTTCTGACCTGAAGAGGCTGAGGGAGCTAACGCCCACCTTGCCCCAGGACAATGCCCTTTCTCCACCCGCTGCTTTCTGTGTCTGCTCAGCGGGTACACCAGTCTACCTCCAGCAGCCAGCATTGTCACATCTTTTCAGTATTGCCAGCATGAGCCCAGGACATGCTGCTGTAATTTGGGCATCTAGCAGGGTAGCATTTAGTGGCTCCCTAAGCACTTTCAGCTCCAGGACTCAGAATTGCACTGCTAATATGGAGCTAATAATGGGAGCCTTCCCATGCTTATATGATGTGCAAGGTCTAGACTAGACTAGACTAATGGCACCCTGGTGCTATTTTGTTCTTCCTTTCCAGAGCAGTACACAGTTCAGGGAAACTTTTCCAGAGTCAATTCCCTTTGGTGAAGGGAGCGCCGGAAGTGTATAGTGTGCCTGTGAAATCTGCTTTCTCATCAGTTCAGAAAAAATGGTTAAGAGGGACAGCAGCAAGTCCAAACAGTATTTGTCAGGCTCCAGTGAGTCCAAAAAACCCAGAGCACTCCAGGCTGCGTGTACCAAGCCTCTGCCTCCAGCCTTGAACCCAGCCAGTTCAGAAACTGTGCATTTTCTCTGGCTTCTGCATCACATTGCATTGACTGGCTAACAAGATGGTTAACCTTCTTTGTTTAAGTAAAAAGACCACCCAACTACATATTTCTTCCGCTGAAGGGCCCAGTTAGTCAAGATGTTTTTTTGAGAGTTGGATATGTGTTCCCCCAACCTGGCTCTTACACTGCCAGCCACATATTGCACTGCAAGGAACTCATGCATGCAGGGCCCTGATTTGGGTTGGAACTACCATCCAGGTAGAGAAAGGGTTTTGGCTTTCCCCACTGTGCAATTTTCCTGAACTGAAATAGCCCCAGGAGGCTCTATTTGTGTCTTTTAATATAGATATAAAAGAAAGTCGCCTCACTGTAAAATCAACGCCCAAAACAAACTGCTGGACCCAGAAACACCAAATTTGGGGAGAGCACTCCTACCATGGCGTTGGTGCTCACTAAAAAGGGATTTTTAGAAATTCAACCCCTAAGTCGGTCAAAAGGGGGGAAATGTGCTTTCCCCCATTGATTTCTATGAGGCTGCAAGGCTGCTGCCTACTTGCACCCCCTACTCTCTGATTGGTCAGCTGCAGAGCTCAGCGTTCTGAGATTAAAAAAAAAAAGCTACAGGAGACTGCAGAGAGCTAACAGCATTTGAGGAAATCAGGAATGGCCAGCAACCACCTGTGAGGTGCAGTAATGCTGCTGGCCCAGCCTCTCTGATGGCTTCCAACACACTCCCTCCACCTCCTACACCTGACAGGCAGCTGTCTGTCAGGTGCAGTAGTGGTTGCAGGGTGCCTAAAGCCACGAGGAGGAGGTGGGATGCTTACAGCAAAACAATCCAGGAACACCAGTAAAGAGGCCATCACTTTCATGGAAGGTGGCAGGAGTTGACTTAACAGACGACTGCTTCTTAAATGGGCAGTTCTATGTGGCCTGCTCCAGAGTGAGCTCACCAAACAGCCTGGTGATCCCAGCACCAGAGGGCAGAACCACCAATGTGGTCTACAGAGAGGTCCTTTAGCAGAGAGGGAAAAAACTGTACGAATGTCTCACTTCATTTTTTACACTACAGTCTTTTCCATTAGAATTCTTACAACAAATGTTACATTTCAAACTTCACATCATCAGTATCATAACTGGATTTACGGAACTTAAATACTGTAGTGAAGCACGGGTGTCAGGCCAGTCCATCATAGGCATAGGACATTTGTCTTGAAAACATTATATTGACTGCGGAGTTGTTTCCAAACTCAGTTCATGTATTTTTAACTTTGGACCTTTATTCCCATAGGACCCATAGGTGGCAACAAGTCTTGAATGAGTCCTTTATTTTTATTTCCTCAAGTACGCTGATACAAACTACCTCTACTCGCTCCCACACTATGGAATGGCCTTTCTGAATTTGTAAGGAAGGCCCTCATTCATTTAATTTTCAGAAAACTATGCAAAGCAGACTTGTTTACACGGGCTTAGAGGCAGTAGATCTCTATGGTTTTGGATACTGATGGTATATTAATATGTTAGGTCATCTTTAGATATTGTTATTATTGTCATCAGGGCTTTTTTTGTAGAAAAAGCCCAGCAGGAACTCATTAGCATAATAGGCCACACCCAACATCAGAAACTCATTAGCATATTAGGCCACACCACTGGCAGCACATCTTATTAGCATATTAGGCCACACCCCCATGTTACCAGAAGAGTGGTCATTCAGCCACACCCACCTTTGCTTCTTATTCTGTTTACCTTGTTTGTTGTCAAAACCCAGGGCTTTTTTTGGAGCAGGAATTAATTTGCATGTTAGGCCACATACCCCTAATGTAGCCAATAGGGTTGCCAGCCTCCAGTTGGGGCCTGGGGATCTCCCGCTTTTACAACTGATCTCCAGCTGACAGAGATCATGTCCCCTGGAGAAAATGGCTGCTCTGAAGGGTGGACTCTATGGCATTGTACCATGCTGAGGCCCCTCCCCTCCCCAAACCTCGCCCTCTCCCGGATCCGCCCCCAAAGTCCCCGAGTATTTTCCAACCCAGACCTGGCAACCCTAGTAGCCAATCCTAATGAGTTTCTGCTGTTGGATTGGCCTATTATGCTAATGAGTTCCTGTTAGGAGTGGCCAACTCAGGAGCCAGCCAGAACTCCATTCCTTTGCATTCCTGCCCCAAAATAGCCCTGATTGTCATTATTGTTTTTAGACCTCTTTGTTGGGTCCTTAATTGGGGAAAGACACATTAAAAATATTATTAAAATATAATGAATGTATCAGGACACAACTTAAGTTTATTTGAATGCTCTCAAGTGCTTTAGGGGAAATGAGAATTTATTTATTTATTTATTTATTTTTGCATTTCTATCCCGCCTTTCCAGTAAACTGGCTCAAGGCGGCTCACAACATAAACATAAGCACTGAAGTGGTTTACAATTTAAAATCATAAATACACAACATTAAAAAACGACTAACATAGCCATACTGGCGGCATCTACATGCTCCTGGAGAGTAGCGGCAACAGGTTTGGCCTGTGGAACTAGGGCGATGTTGTCCTGCCATCTCCCCGGTGGCGGCTCCTATTCGAAAGCCTGGTGGAAGAGCTCCGTCTTGCAGGCCCTGCGGAACTGTAACAAATCCCGCAGGGCCCTGATGTCATCCGGGAGCTCATTCCACCAGTATGGGGCCGCCACCGAGAAAGCCCTAGCCCTGGTACAGGCCAGCCGCGCATCCCTTGGACCGGGAATAGTCAAGCGATGCTGGGTGCTTGACCTCAGTGCCCTCTGGGGCACATATGGGGAAGTTCATGGTGGCCATTTCAATATCTTTCCTTGGGAAGACACGAAGCAAACATTTTACAATGTCCAGGCTGGGCGCACATTATATACATAGAATAGCACAGTGATATATTTTAAACTATGTACTATTGCATCCCTAAGTAATTCCTATGTGCTTTTTTTGTTAGTTACCACCGCTGTTTAAAGTGGTCTACCTGTAATCAATCCAAGTTTCCATTCCATTCAAAATAAACTGATCAAATTTTTTTTGTTTACATTTATAACCTGCCTTTCTAACCTCATAAGGGCTGCCAAGACTGCTATTAGAAGAACATAAGATTACACAGGTCTTTGCATCTAACTCCTTAACTCCTTAATTAGGGTTGCCACTTCTCAGATCACTTCTGGGGACTCCAATCCGCCACCAGCCATCTGGCTGGTGGGGGAAGCCCCACTCCCAAACCACAGCCACCCCTCTCCCTCCGCTCCTGCAGAGATTTAAAGGGGGGCACGTGGCCTGCCGATCAGCTGGAGGGCCCTTAAAATCTTTTAGAGGGAGGGGGAGGGGCTGTGGCCAGCCACAGCTCCCTTGGCATGGGCCTAAATCCCTAGGAGCAAATCACCACTGGGGAATCAGCCCTATGCACCACAGCCCCCACCCCAGGATCTTTTTGCCAGCGGAGCTGCAACTGGCCACAGCCCCTCTCCCTCCCTGCTGAAAGATTTAAAGGGCCCTCCAGCTGATCGATGGGCCACATGCTTCCTGCTGATCAGCTGAAGCCCTTTAAATCTTTGCAGGAGGGGAGGGGGAGGGATGGCTGCAGCTTGAGGGCAGGGCTTGGGTGTGTGTCCCCCACCCCCGGAATGCCCCCCCCCAATCCCCTCACTGGAGCAACGAGGGGATCTGGCACACCTATCCTTAACTGTACCACGCATCCACATTCCCATACATCATCAGTTCAATCCATGCCAGGGTAGGCAGATTTCGAAAACAGACCCAGACAACATAGACCAGTAAGCTGTGTTACAAGCTGCAACTGATGGCAGAAAAGGTGGGGGTCTAGAGATGTCTTTGAATTAAAACTGATTGCCAGTTGGAGAAAATAGCAACTTCCCTTGGAAAAAGCAGCAACTTTGGAGGGTGGGCTCTATGACATTATACCTCACTGAAGTCCTTCCACACCCCTAGTCCCACTCTCCTGAGGTTCCATCCCCAAATCTCCAGGAATTACCTAAACCAGAGTAGGCAACCCTAGGAGTAATCCATATGTTTTAGATGCAATATGACCACCGAGCCTAAATACTTTATCTTCTCTGTGTGTCCCCCTCCCAATTCAGATCATTCTGATCATACCTGTTGGCTGCAATTCCATCTCAGAACTTGGTGGCTCGGGAGGTAGGGGAGGCAGCACCCGGTTTCCGTATTGTATCCTGTGGGCCATGCCTCTTGCCAGTGTGAATTGTGATGAGAAAGGGTGTGCTCCACCTTTTCAACTCTACTCATCATTCACTTCTAAGAGTTCCACAGGAGATTGACTTGTCTCTTCTTTCAGTTCCTGTTTTCATTACAGCTACTTCAAGTACCATTATGCAAATATTTACTAAACGTTTTTGGAAGATAATGACTGCTTGTGACACTCCATCAAGAACAGTGAACAGATATAAGTAAATGGAAGAAACTAGTGTACAGTATTCACATAACAGTAAACACTAGCCCTGTTCAGATGTTACAGAAAATACAAGTACATCCTGCCTGTACACATGTACAACTGTTTGTAAGAAAGAACCAATGCACATTCACTTTATGAATGCACATACAAAGAACATTAACTGTATATTTACTGTACATGCATTTACTGTAATTTGTGAACAGAGCTAGCGTAATAGTGTGTGTGCGGCTATAATGGAGGGAAACCTGCCTCTCTGATGACTGAAAGGTCTAGAATGGGATCAGGCAAGTCTCAAACATAATTATTTTCTCAATTGAAGCCATTTTTAAAAATCAATGCTCAAAATGTGTGTCCTTCACAAATGTGCTACAACCATTGAAAGCATGGCTTTGACATTCTAACTTGAGATATTGAGATATGGCCCAAGGTCACCCATGGAGCAGAAAATGCATGAAGAGAAAGTATTGCATGATTTTTGGTATTTTAACATGGTAGTTTTCTCATTTGTCTCACCTGGGCCACAAAACATGCATTGTTCCTTCAAGTTAAAGCATATTTGTGAAGGTCACATTTTTTTGCAAATACAGCTTCGTCCAGATAAACCACTGGTGAATTTGGCACATGCCTCACTCCAGTCCAAGCCTTTAAAAAAAAAAAATCCCCAGGGTCTATGTAAAAAAAGACAGGATTCCCTCTGAGGAAGTGTGCTTGCCCACTAAAGCTTACACTTTGAATAAAACTTTGTTGGTCTTAAAGTTGCCACTGGACTCAAACTTTGTTCTGCTGCTTCAGACCAACATGGCTGCCCTACCTGAAAGTATCTGCTCTTGTCTGCAGAGAAGCCATGGATTAGAGGTAGATCCTGGAGGTTTTTTGTCATCTTCTGGGCATGGAACAGCAGTCACTAGGGGTGTGGAGGTATTTGTGAATTTTCCACATTGTGCAGGGGGTTGAACTAGATGACCCTGGAGGTCCTTTCCAACTCTATGATTCTACGATTCTAAGATTCTGTTAAACTGTCACCTAACCTCGATAACTAGTCAACTACTATGGTTTTTAACATTCTACTGGGTCTTCAGAAGTATTTTTTTTATTATCAAATAGTTTTGCCAACAAACACTGCTCATTACTGATCATAGGGACCATTCACACATCACAAAGTTCTTGTGATTACCACAAGGAGTTTGTATACGAATGCATAGGGATGGGCACAAACCGGCTCACGTACTAAGGTTTGTGATGAATTTTGGCTGATTCATGGTTTGCGAACTGAAGTTAATGACAAGTCAATTGCACAAACTTTTCATGCACCTTCAAGCAGATCCTGGTGGTTCATGGAAGTTTGTGAATAGATACATTTCCAGACAGACTGTCTCTGCTCAATCAAAATGTTTATCAAACTTCAAAGCAATGGAGTGGAAATTGGAGGGCATGTAAAGGAGCATCCGGGGGAGATCCCCTGTGACTTTGATGTCTCTTGCCCACACAGGATCTGTTCTACACACTCCCGGACCTCCTGAACCTGTGCCTGTCATTTCCCCAGAAAGCACTTTCCAGGGGGCCCCTTCTTGTCAGCTAGGCTGTCATGGAGAAGGGGGGGGGGGGGGAGTCCGCCTCTGGTATTCTAAGTCCCCTGGTCTGATATTTTCAGTTTCGATTCTCCTGCATCCTTTATCTCATTCTCTGACAAGGGCTGACCTTGGAGACTTGGGAGACGGGTTCTGTTTTCCCTCTGGGAACCAAAAGCTGTTATTTTGCATGCAAATGTTATTGGCCTGTATCCATCAGTATGGGGTAATTCCACTAGGGGGTACTACCCGATCCCAAGTAGCAGGGCCCTAGTGGGTCTCAGTTCGTGTCAAGGTGGTGATTCCCCTTACTAAGGATGTGGAAAGTAAGTGAGAGCAAGTGATAGACTGGAAAAGACTGGGGGAGGCTGCCTGAGTTACAGACTCCAAAGACATTCACACCAAGGTCTGAATAACAAAAGACTGTTTATTACTACACAGGACATAGTTACAAAGTATATAAGAACCTAAGAGGAAGCGGCCTCGGCTTCCCTGAGCCTGAGGACACCTAACTCCTTTCCCCCCTCCCACAGATACAGTCAAACCTCAATCATTCAACAAATAACAAAGACAAGCGGCATGCCAAACACATAAGACAGAACAAGACACAGACAAACAAGCAGAGATCTCTGGACTAATTCCTGCAGTGCAAAGAGACTAGAGAGCCTCAGTGCACTCAAGAAATGAGTCCCGAGATGCTGCCCATTCCCCTGTATTTATGCTTGGACATCAAAGAAATTGTCAGTCTTGCATGACGTATTTTGGTTTACATCATTGTGACATCAATCAGATGTTTGATGGACATGAAAACAGCTTATGATCTTCTGACATCAGATTCTATCTTATGTTTATAGGATATGTTCTATAAAACTATCTTTGACCATATGGCCCTGGAAGTGTCATGTCAGATATGTTCCCTTTGTACTTATAAACAAGATAACACAAGGTTCCGACATTCCTTAAGGTGTTTAGTAAGGTTAGGGCAAACTATCACTTAATGTTCTTGATCCCAAACAAGATATTCAATTTCCTGGGATTTGCCAAAGTGTCTCTATTATGAGGGTCTCTATTACTTCCACTTTTACACCTATGAGACCTCTGAACCTTAATAGACATATTTCCAAAGGCCATCTGGTACTTCTAAGGGTTGTATTTTCAGGCCTTCCTGTGGGCCTGGGTACCTCTATTGTGTTGGCTGAATTCTTTAATCAAAGTGAATCAAATGGAATAAAGGGTCTCAGAGGTTTGAACATAGGCCAAAGGAAACCTTCTAAAATTCTTCCAACAATCAGAAGATCCTTGTTTGAACCTCGTATATCTACCCTTTCCTGCTTTTGTGCCAGTAGTCTTAACACAAATAGTGTTTAGAGCATCACCATATACTGAGTCAATAAACTGATCCTGTTTAAGGAACGTTGTTGATTATTGATAAATGGGGACTCTGACACTTCTTTGGGGGGATGTTTCTTGGACCCCGTAAATCCAATGCTCACCAAACTTGGAAGGCAGGTAGAGGAGAGTAGCTGGAGATCCCCTACGAGTTTGGTGTCTCTACCTTGCACAGGGTCCATTCTCTACACTCTTGAACCTGCACCTGTCATTTTCCCAGTAAGTACTTTCCTGGGGGCACCTTCTTTGGGGGGACTGTAACTTAGATCCTTGTAAATCTGATCCTCACCAAACTTGGAGGGCAGGTAGAGGAGAGTCAGCCAGAGATCCCCAGTGAGTTTGGTGTCTCAAGCACATGGGGGGGGGGGGGTTCTACTGCATCATGAACCTCACGAACTGGACCGGTTTATTTGGCAGCTAAAAGTTTCTGACATTTTGTGGTGCATGAACTGGGCAAGCAATAAACATGATCCAAACCACGTTTTCTTGGTTTCTGCCCATCCCTACAAATGCATGCTTCCCAGGTGAACATGGGCCCCAATTTTATTTATTTCCTTCATTTATATCCACCCTCTCCCCATTGGGGAACTAAAATGGCATACATTCTCCTCTCCTCCATTTTACCCTTGCAGCAGCCCAATGAAGTAGGTCACAAGGTCACACGGCAAGCATTGATGACAGCGTGGGGTTTCAAACCTGGGTCTCCCAAACACTATTTTGACACTAACCACTATACCACATTGGCTTAGTTTGGACTGGGACTACAGCACACGTGTACAAGGACTCCAGCCTTCCCCCCTGCACCTTCTGGCCGTAGGGAGCTGATATTTCTTCCATTCGAAAACTGATATGGAAGCAAATGGCATGTAATGTGTCAACTGGCCCTATAATAAAAAATGATATAATAACAAATGGAGTACTTTCCCTATGAGGAAAGGTTGAAGAGTCTGGGACTTCTAGTTTAGAAAAGAGATGAAGGGGGGACATGACAGAGGTTTATAAAATTATGCATGGGATGGAGAGAGTTGACAAAGAGGAAATTTTCTCCCTCTCCCAAAATACTAGAACTTGAGGGCATCCAGTGAAACTGATGGGCAAGGACAGATAAAAAAAAGTACTACTTTGCACAAAGAGTAACTAAAATGTCAGAGGCTGGCAGAGGATGTAGTGATGGCCACAGGAATAAACAGCTTTAAAAGGGGATTAGATAGATTCATGGAGAAGAAGAAGAAGAGATTGGATTTATATCTGTTGTGTTTGTGTTTTGGATTATTGAAGCAGCAATGGCTTGAGAGGGCTCTGGTATCCTAAAGCTCCATTTCTTATTGGCTGATGAATAAAGACTCCCATTGGTCCTGAAGCCAATCTGGATACCCTATCACTGAGCCCTGCTTGGGTCCAATAGTATTGCTTGTATATAGTTACATTGTTGAAAGTTATGTGTTGGAACAGTATAAATTAAGGTGCCGCTCTCATAGAGCTGTCTTTGGAGCTGAGCAATATCACTGAATATTGTTGTTTGAATTCATCGCCTCCTGCTCAATACTTAAAAATATCCCGCCCTTCACTTGAAGTCTCAGAGCGGCTTACATACTCCTTTCCCTTAACCTCCCCACAACAGACACCCTGTGAGGTAGGTGGGGCTGAGAGAGCTCTGAGACAACTGTCCTTGAGAGAATAGCTGGTACAGAACTACGGCTTGCCCAAGGTCATCCAGCAGGTGCAAGTGGAGGAGTGGGGAATCAAACCCGGTTCTCCCAGATTAGAGTCCGCGCACTTAACCACTACACCAAACTGGAGGATAAGTCTATTAATGGCTACTAGCCATGGTGACTGAGAGGAACCTCCACATTCAGCAGCACAAATCTTCTGAATCCCAGAGTCAGGAGGCAACATCAGGGGAAGGCCTCGGCCTCTCTGCCCTGTTGTTGGCCATCCAGAGGAACTGGTTGGCCACTGTGTGAGACAGGATGCGGGGCTAGATAGACTATTGGTCTGATCTAGCAGGGTTCTTATGTTCTATAGGCAAAGCCTATAGAGGCAAAAAGCCCTCTAATGGTAGTGAGTTTGTGCAGAACCTAAGTTTCCCTTTTAACTGAAACAATATGATTTACTTTAATCCACCTTAGATTTCCAAATAGTTCTTGTAGTACTTTTAGTACTATGAAATTATTATTTTTTTCTTTTTTTAAGACTGGGGTTTTCTAAGATAAATAGAAGGTCATCGGCATAAGCTCTTACTTTAAATTCATGTGTTCTGATTTTTAACCCTGTAATTTGTTTGTTTTCTCTTATTTGTTCATTTAAAGATTCTAAAGCAAAAATAAATAGCAAGGGTGATAATGGACACCCTTGTCTTGTACCTTTTTGTATCGGTATATCTTGTGTTAAATCACCATTAATTATAATTTTTGCCTGTTGATTTTTGTAAATTGCCTTTATCATCTTATGAAAAAGTGTACCTGCGTTACAACTTTCCAATTTATGTAATAGGAATGACCAGGACAGATTATCAAACGCTTTCTCAGCATCAAGAAACATAAATGCTACTTGTTTCTCTGGGTGACTTTCATAATATTCAAAGGCGTCGATAAGTGTTCTCGTGTTATTTTTCATTTGCCTTTTTGGTAGGAAGCCCGATTGATCTTGATGTATAACCTCTGATAGTACCCTTTTAAATCTACTTGCCAGAATATTAGCAAAAATTTTGTAATCCGAATTTAAGAGTGAGATTGGCCTATGATTATTAATTAATTTTTTATCTCCTTCTGGCTTAGGTATTAAGGTTATAACTGCCTGTCTCCATGTATCCGGTATTTCTCCAGTCTTACTGATCACTTCAACCAATGTTTTAAATGGAAGACTAATCTGGTTCTCAAGAATTTTATATAACTCATTTGGCAATCCATCTGGACCTGGGGCTTTTTTATTTTTTTGATTTTTAATTGCATCTACTATTTCTTGTATTGTAATCTTCTGGTTTAATATATGTTGTTGATATTGTGAAAATTGATGTCCCTTTTTCCCTATTAAATATTCTTTTAAATGAACAATGTTTTCAGTGTCTTGATTATACAGTTCTTTATAATATTTTTCCGCTATTTGTTTTAATTCATGTAGCAGATATTTTTCTTCTCCCTTGTCATTTTTTAAAGTTAGGATTGTTCTTTTCTCTCTTTCCTTTTTTAATTTATAAGCCAGCCATCTGGTTGGCTTATTAGCGTTTTCAAATAGGTATTGCTTTGTAAATTCTATTTTCTTTGCTATTTCCTGGGATAACATTAAATTTAAATTATGTTGTAATATTTTTATTTTTGCTCTACTATTTTCCTGATTTTTAGCCTTCTTTAAACTGTTTTCTTCTAATTTAATTTTTTTACAGAGGTACTCATACTCTGACTTGTATTGTTTCGTTTTTCATGGCTGGTGACTAATTAAGATCCCTCTTTAAAAGGCTTTATATGCATCCCAAATCACACTGATTGGTGTTTCTTGTTGAGTATTTCTTTTAAAAAATTCTTTCATTTCTATTTTAATCTTTTCTACTAGCTTTGCGTCGCTTAGCATACTAAGATTAAATGACCATCTATTTTTCTTTTTAATTTCTTTTAACAAAATGAAGATTGGGTTATGGTCAGCAAAGGTAGCAGGTAGTATTTCCGCCTCAATTACTTCTTTTACTAGGGATACTGACATCCAGGCCATATCAATCCTAGACCATGTTTGATGTCTTGGTGAATAATAAGTGAAATCTTTTTTATCTGGGTTTCTGATTCTCCAAATGTCGACTAGATTAAATTCTTCTGCAATTTCTAAAAAAAAAATTGGTAGGGCCAGACCTCTTCTTTTGTTTTTTTTGTAGTTACTTCTATCTACTTTTATATCAAAGACTGCATTGTAATCACCCATTATACAGATGTTATTGAAGCTCTGTTTAGTCAGAATCTTTTGTAGTTCCTCAAAGAAAGCTTCTTGATTTTGGTTTGGTGCATATATATTGATTATTAAAGTTTCTATACCTTGTCTTATTATTTTAATCGCTACAATTCTATCATTCCCGGATGCATAAAATAATTGCGGATTTAGATGTTCTTTAGCAAATATTACTACTCCTTTTTTCTTTCTTTTTTCCTCTGATGAGACAAAGGCTTCTCCTAGTTTTTTAACTCTTAAATATTTTATATCTTTTTTTTTTAATGTGAGTTTCTTGCATGCACACAATGTCTGCCTGAAGTTTTACGGCTTGATGAAAAATTGTCCTCCTTTTTTGTGGGCTATTCAGCCCATTCACATTAATGGAGAGAACTTTAAGCGTCCTGTGGTGTGCCATTTTTTCTTTTTTCTTCCTCCGCCTTATTTTATACTGGAAGCGTGTCAACATTTGAGATGCCTTGACTTCTATTCTTTTTTTCCCTTTTTTCTTCTCATCTTTTTTTTTTTCTTGTTTAGTTCGATTGTCTTCTTCACTGTCTTTCTCTTCATTCTTTTCTTCCTCCTCTTCTTCTTCTCTTTGCCATCCTAAGTCTTCCCCATAAGTATCTAAAAAGTTTTCCAGTTTGAATATTGAGTTGATTTTGTGCCTTTTACCCCATAAAATCAATACCTCCATTATTAAAAGACACTATAGATTATGGAAAGGTAGCAGGATTAAAAATTAACTTTAAAAAAACTAAAATCCTTGCCAAAAATTGTCCAGATGAATTAATTAAAGAAAGTGGTTAAAAAAGTGAAATATTTAGGTATTTGGTTTACAAATAAAAATAGTACCCTCATAGAAAATAACTATACAGTTTTCCTAAAAGAAATTCAAAAAGATTTAGATAAATGGAAAAACATACAGCTATCGTTATTAGGCAGAATAGCAACTGTCAAAATGAACATCCTGCCAAGATTTCTTTTTCTAGCTCAGAATATTCCAGTCTCGAAAAATGAGAAACTCTTCAAAGACCTTGATAAGACAATTAGATTTTTTATATGGTATCCCAAAAAAGCAAGGATAAAACTAAAAATCTTACAAGATAGGAAGGATAGAGGCGGTTTCGAATTACCAAACTGGAAATTATACTACCAAACTGCGGCCATGCTGTGGATTAAAGATTGGGTACAATTAGAAAATACGAGGGGATTAGTATTAGAGGGCCACGACTTATTCATGGGATGGCATGCCTACCTTTGGTATGGTAAAGATAAAATCCATTCTAACTTTCAACACCACATAATAAGAGGTGTTTTAGTAAAAGTATGGCAAGAAATCAAAAATACATTCTACCCTAAAACCCCAAAATGGATTTCACCCTTGGAAGCATATATTAAACCAACATTAATTAGTGAGCACAATAAACTAGATTATAGGATGCTATTAGATAATCTCGATAATTTAAAATTAAATGAAAACTTAAATTTATCTTGGTGGGAAAAACATCAGCTGGTGTCTATTTATGAAACAGATAAGAAAATTGGGTTTATGGAAACAAAAACAGATATAGATAATGCCTGGCTTAATACAACAGAAAAAAATATTCGAAAAATATATAAATTGTTATTGATTGATGAAATGTATGATGAAACTGTTAAAAAATGTATGATTGATTGGATGAGAGATTTTGAGTATACAATTGATATAGAAAACTGGACTAGAATGTGGAAAACATTAAAATTTTTGCCTGCAATTGCTCATAAGGAAAATCTATATAAAATGTTTCATAGATGGCACTGGTCGCCAGATAAGATTGCTAAATGTTTTCCTAATAGCTCTAATTTATGTTGGAAATGTAAGAAAAATGTTGGAACGTTTTACCACATGTGGTGGCGCTGTAGGAAAGCGCAAATATTTTGGAAAAAATTACAAAAACTTATATTGGGAATATTAAAGATAAAGATATCGTTAACACCGGAAATATTTCTACTAAACATGACCCCGGAGAGCTTAACTAAAGAGGAAACAGAATTACTGGTCCATATAATTACAGCAGCAAGATTGAGTTGGGCAAAAGTATGGAAAGGAGAAGAAACCCCAGCAATAGAAACGATTATAGATAGAGTGACGGAGCTTGCAGAATTAGACAATTTACGCCACATAATTAAACAAAAAGATAGAACTCACAGTCAAAAAATTTGGGTAAAATTCTATGATTGGTTAGATCAGAAAGAATGACTCCAAATGGGAAGATAAGGAAAGGAATTAAATGTATTTATAAATTTGTATAGGTAAATTTTGACTTAAAAGAAGTTAATTGTATGGTATGAATATATACGTATATAATATTGGTAATAAGAAACTTCAGTTTGTTTTGTATGGTATGGCATGTTAAGAAGTTATATGTTTGCTTCAGATTATTTATTTATTTATTTACCTACCTCACAGGGTGTCTGTTGTGGGGAGGGGAAGGGAAAAGGAGTTTGTAAGCCGCTCTGAGACTCTTAAGTGAGTGAAGGGCGGGATATAAATCCAATCTCTTCTTCTTCTTCTCTTCTTATTTTATTTTTTCGATTTATACCCCGCCCTCCCCGCGAACGGGCTCAGGGCGGCTTACATGGGCACATAGGCCGGAAAATATTACATTAAAATAGTTAAGAACAATTAAAACAGTAGAAATAATTAAATACATTCCTAAAACTATACATTACAGACAGCTTCCTATGGTATATTATCCTTTTATCAATGTAGCAGCTTAGTGGTAAGTTTCCATACCACCTTGCCACCCGCCAGGGTTGTTTCAGGCCGATTGCATCAAGGTGATGTAGCTGATGGGTGGAGTCGTCGGTGGCGGCTCCTATTCGAAAGCCTGGTGGAAGAGCTCCATTTTACAGGCCCTGCGGAACTGCATAAGGTCCCACAGGGCCCTGATCTCCTCTGGGAGCTCGTTCCACCAGGTGGGAGCCGCCACCGAAAAAGCCCTGGCCCTCGTCTTATTGAGTCTGGCGGCCCTGAGGCTTGGGACCTGTAGACGATGGGCTGACCCTGATCTCAGTGCCCTCTGGGGTATATACGGAGAAAGGCGGTCCCTAAGGTAAGTTGGACCCTGGCCATATAGGGCTTTATAGGTAAGAACCAGCACCTTGAAGTGAACTCGGTATACTATAGGCAGCCAGTGCAGCACCGCCAGCACAGGCCTGATGTGTTCTCGGCTTGCGAGACCCATCAATAGCCTGGCCGCGGCATTCTGCACTAGCTGCAGCTTCCGGGTTAGCCCCAGGGGCAGCCCCACGCAAAGAGCGTTACAGTAGTCTAACCTCGAGGTGACTGTCGCATGGATCACTGTGACCAGGTCATCCTGATCGAGGTAGGGAACCAACTGCCGTGCCAGCCGTAGATGATAGAAGGCTGACTTGGCAGTGGCTGCTACCTGGGCCTCCATTGTCAGAGAGGCATCCAGGAGCACTCCCAGACTCCTAACCCACGACTCCGGCACCAATGGTGCCCCGTCGAAGCTCGGGAGCGGGAGCCCCCACCCAAAACCGTAATTCCCCAGACACAGGACCTTCGTCTTCGCCGGATTCAATTTCAACCTGCTCAACTTGAGCCAATCAGCCACGGCGTGCAATGCCCGGGTTAGATCTTCAGGACCAGAGCCCGACTGGCTGCCCAACATCAGATAGAGCTGGGTGTCATCCGCATACTGGTGACAACCCAGCCCAAACCTCCTGGCAATCTGGGCAAGGGGGCGCTTATAGATGTTAAACAGCATTGGGGAGAGCACAGCCCCCTGGGGCACACCACATTCAAGCGGGTGCCTCATAGACTGCTGCTTCCCTAGCACCACCCTTTGTCCCTGACCGTGAAGGAAGGAGACGAGCCATTGAAGGGCCCGCCCCCCTATCCCCACGTCAGCAAGGCGGTGGGACAGCAGCCGATGATCTACCGTGTCGAACGCTGCCGACAGGTCGAGCAGCAGCAACATCGCCCCACCACCCTGATCCAGATGCCGTCGGAGGTCGTCAGTTAGAGCGACCAAGGCCGTCTCCGTTCCATGACCCAGGCGAAAGCCGGACTGAAAGGGGTCCAGGACCGAAGCTTCATCCAGATAACCCTGCAACTGTAACGCCACCGCCCTCTCAATTAATTTGCCCAAATAGGGCAAGTTGGACACCGGCCTATAATTGGCCAATTCTGCCGGGTCCAGATGTGACTTTTTTAGGAGAGGGCGGACCATCGCCTCCTTGAGAGCCCCTGGGAATTTCCCTTCCTGTCAGAATCCAAGGATTCTAACAAAGGGTTTTTTCTGTGCTTTTGTAATCTCTTCATATGTAACAGGTTTTGCAGTTCGGTTGTAACATCCTGCTATCTCTTTCAAGCTGTCTCATGTTCCTTTTCCCCCTTGGTTTATTGTGCTCGGTTTATTACTAATGGTGGGTCTGGTCAATGTAACCTTTTGATCCGGGAGAGTGGCGACTGCATACTTTTGCACGTCACCAAAAAACAATCGGCCTCTCATTCCCCCCCCCCCCAACATTCCTATCCTCCCTGCCAGCGGAGACACAGAACTTTCTTATCGGTGTGAGAAGACCTTGGAGAGCCATTTGTTATGCACGAAATGGACACATCTGAGGAGCTCGATGTGAGAAGGGAAATTTACAACTTCACACTTCATCTTTTTCCTGTGGGAAGCAAAACAGCCAAGGGACTTTAGCCCGCGGTTTTTCCCTTTATGTGATTGGTTGCCTATGGGGAATTCAAATTGTACCGGGGGGTATATCAACCCTGATTCTATTGTAAGCTTTATCTCTAACAAACATCCGAGGACCTGTAATGTAGTCTTATGGAATAAAGAACTCTGTTTCATCAACAAAGGTCTGATCCTTGACTGCATAGGGCAGAAGCCTCACAGATTGTTAGAGATCTGTGACTGGGACTTGGCCATTCCTGACCATGTCGGACGACAGTACTCTTCCCATCCCTACAACCGAAGGAGAGCCGGTGACCCCGGTAGACCAGGGCGCCGGAGGAGGCGGTGGTGGGGAGCCTGAGAAGCCAGTGACTACGGCTCGGGGGCTCACTACATCCTGTGGCAACCCCCTCACCAATCCGGAACCCTGAGGTACTCATGGGCCTCGTTTGGACGTGGGACAGTCGACTCGTGGGTTCACGATCGGAGGGGAATGCGCATCTCGGTCCCTGGGGACCGTACCGAGCCGGGATGGCCGAGTTTCCTAGGAGACGAGCGAGAGATGTATCCCGGGGGCGACTGGCGACTCTCGCCACCGGACGAGGAGAGGGGCGCACCCTACGGTCCCGACCTGTATGGAGAGGACCCGAGCCAAGCCCTAGATCGCCTGATGGGAGACATGCGGCTGCAGATTACCATGGAGCTGACAGAAGTAGCGATGGATTTGCAGTATCAACTCTGAGATGCCCTAGCTGCTATCCAGGCAGCCCGGCCAGCCCAGGGTGGGGCCGGCGTACCGGCCGGGGGAGCCCCACCGCAGCAAGCTCCCCCAGGGGGAGTCCCCGCGGGGGTCGTCCCACAGCAGGTACCACAACAGGTTCCAGTGCTGGTCCTGGTTCCCGTTCCTGCCCCGGCACCCGTTCCAGTGGAGCGGATGATCCGTCAAGCACCGAATGACCCACTAACGGCTACGTTCGACGGGGACCCCGAGAAGCTATGGTTCTTCATCATAGAGATCGAGAGATTCCTGGATGCCTGGGGGCACCTCTACTTCACCGAGCGGGACCGAATTGGCTACATCGGATCCAAGCTGAGGGATACCGCCAGCGACTGGTATGTGAGTCTACACAATGCCCCAGGGCCAGAGCTTCGGTTCGTGAATAATTTTATGTGGGCCCTCAGGCAGCACTATGAGGACCCCCTCGGGGAGGAGAAGGCGCAAAACCAGCTGCGGAAGTTGACCCAGGGGTGGTCCTCCATGAGGGAATACACCGACCGGTTCCGGCATATAGCGGCCAAGATCCAAGGCTGGACCCAAGACCTCTTCATTGAGAAGTATCGGGAGGGTCTGAACCCCGAGATTTACAAGACTGTCTTGAGAGGGGGACGGCCAGGATCACTTGCAACGTGGATGAGAGCGGCGGCTGACATGGAGGAGAGATTCACCCTCATCAAGATGGGGACCTCAGCAACCGTCCAAGCCAAAGCCACCCAGAAGATGAAGACCAAGCCCAGTGTTCAGGAAATCCGGGACAGCCGGTTCAGGCAGGGGCTCTGCATGAGATGCGGAGAGAGCAGCCACTTCGCCTCGGCGTGCCCCCGAGGAAGCGGAAAAGTCCCCAAGACCTCCACCCCAGTGGCGGGGAGCACCCCAAGCAAGGGAAAGACCTCGTTCAAACCCCGGGCATTACAGCTGGAAGGGGCAGCGAGCGAGCAAGGGGAGCTGGAGCTGACGGAAGCGCAGATGCCGGGAAACTCCAATGACCTGCAGTAAATGGCGCAGAGCTGCAGGTCCCTAACCCAGACGCGCCATCTCCGGTGAGCATCCCCGGCCCCTTACTGTACATGGTAGTGACTGTAATAGCCCCCGGTACCGGAACCCACATACGGGTACGGGCCCAAATTGACTCAGGGTGTGCTAGAGACTTGATAAGCCCCTTAGTAGTGGATGGGCTAGCCCCCAAAGTTACCCCACTAGGAGAGCTCACATTCACACAGAGGGATGGTTCGGAAATGAAGGAGGCGTGTGTGGCTGAGACGGAGCTATTGATAGTGGGAACGGGGGAGCATTGGGAAAAGAGGGCCTTTGTCATCACCCCCAACACCCAGTTCCCTATGGTGTTGGGGAGCCCGTGGCTGAGTTCCCACGACCCCTATATCAGATGGAGTGAAGGGAAGATCTCGTGGGTGGATGAGAAGTGTAACCACCACAAATGGGACCCGGGGTGGGGATCGGGCCCCCCGGCCCCCCTGCGTGCGGCGGCTCTTACGTTGGCACCCTCCGCCGTGCCTAAAGAGTATCAGGACTTAATGGGGGTGTTTAGTGAAACTGAGGCGGACGAGCTGCCCCCCTATCGACTGTCAGACTGTGCCATTGAGTTGCTCCCGGGGGAGAAATTGCCAAAGGGAAAGCTGTACTCCATGAGCCCCTCAGAGCGAGAGGAGCTGAGAAAATTCCTAGACAAAAACTTGGAGCGGGGTTTCATCCGCCCGGCCAAATCTCCCTTTGCAGCTCCTGTTCTGTTCAGAAAAAAGAAGGACGGAGGGCTGCGATTGTGTATGGACTATAGAGGTCAGAATGCAGTGTCTGCTTCTAATGCCTACCCCCTCCCACTCATAAAGGACTTGCTAACGGAGGCAGCCAAAGGAAGAGTGTTTACTAAGCTGGATCTACGGGATGCTTACTTTCGTGTGCGCATCAGGGAGGGGGATGAATTTAAGACTGCCTTTAATACTCCATTGGGACAATTTGAGTATCTGGTGATGCCATTCGGCTTGAGTGGCGCGCCGGGAGTTTTTATGAGCCTGATAAATGAAGTGTTGCATAAACATTTATTTAAGGGGGTGTTATGTTACTTAGATGATATCTTGATCTATTCTACAGATAAGGAGTCGCATGTAAAATTGGTCAGGGAAGTACTCTCTACCCTGTTGAAAAATCAATTGTATGCCAAGTTGTCCAAATGTGAATTTAACCGGGATTCAGTAGACTTTTTGGGGTATCGCATTTCTCAGAAGGGGTTGGAAATGGATCCGGCCAAGGTAGAGGCAGTGGTGCAGTGGGAGGCGCCCCGAACCAGGAAACAATTACAGAGTCTGTTGGGGTTTTGCAACTTCTACCGCACCTTCCTAAAAGATTTTGCCACGGTTACCCTTCCACTAATTGAACTTCTGAAAACCAAGGGGAGGGGCCCAGAAGCGGGGAAACCAGGGGAGAAAATAGCCTGGTCAGAAAATTGTCAAAAAGCGTTTGAAACGCTAAAGAGACTATTCACGTCAGAACCCATCCTTGCGCATCCCGATGAGACTAAGGAATTCGTAATACACGTTGATGCTTCGGATGTGGCCCCCAGAAGGGGGGTGACAATAAATTGCACCCTTTGGCTTACATTTCAAAAAAATTCAATGAGACGGAGAGGAACTGGTCGATATGGGATAAGGAAGCAGCAGCCATTCGGTTAGCCCTGACCACCTGGAGGCACTGGTTGGAGGGAGCGCAAACCCCGTTTGAAATTTGGACAGATCATAAAAATTTAGAGGCGTTGCGCACTCAGAGGTCCCTTAATGCCAAGCAGCTCAGGTGGGCTGACTTCTTCTCTAAATTCAACTTTGTGCTCAAACACTTCCCTGGGAAGGCCAATTCATTAGCAGACACTTTATCCAGGTTACCCCAACACGAGAGTCAGAAAGAAGAGGTATTTGACTCAATGTTCTCACAACAACAGTTGGGAGGTGCTGTTACTACCCGGAGCCAAAGCAAAAGCATGACGGTTGAGTCGTGGGAAGAGAAGTGGGGGGGAGACTACTCTCCTGAAGAGGCAGAAGAGTTAGGGGAAATAGAAGAGTGCTCTCTGCGTTCCAACAATTGCTGGTACCATGGAGATAAACTCGTGGTGCCTAGGGCATGGAGAAAAGACATTTTGTTAACGTGTCATTCTTCCAAGCTAGCCGGTCATTTTGGATTTCTAAAGACTCTCAACTTGATTCAGCGGCAATTTTGGTGGCCGCGCATGCGTAAAGATGTATCTGACTTTGTCACTGCCTGTCAAACCTGTTTAATGTGCAAGAGGAGGGGGGGGAAGTTTCAGGACTGTTACACCCGTTACCCACCCCCACTCGCCCCTGGGAAGCAGTAGCCATGGACTTTATTACCAACCTGCCACCCTCGAAGGGGAAGACAGTCATCTGGGTGGTGGTGTCAGAATCTGCTGATTCAGACAAATGTATCTTGCTATTTACAGCCATGCTCCATTTTGTATTTGCTGCTTTGCTTTTTTATAGTACTGTATGTATGCCTTCATCAACACCTGTCATGTACCCCTCATCCTGACCAGTATGTATTAGCATGTATGTAGAATGTGTAACCCCAGGTTTATGACCCTGACCGGCCTGGTTTGTGTAACTGTCAAAGCGGGGGGATGTCAGCTTCAAAGCCTGGGAACAATGGGCCTCTCACACTCCTACCTCCACATTCCATTCATCTCGGCTGAGACTCTAAGGGAGGACAAGTCTCATCTCTTATCAATGTGCGAAAGCCTCGAGGCCATGGATTGTTATGTGAACTGGTAACATCTGAAGGGTCTGGTTGGGAAGGGGAAATTTACAACTTGACACCTCACTTTCTTTCCTGTGGGAAGCAAACGGCCGGAGCCCCGTTTTGCCCGCCGTTTTTCCCTTGTAGTGATTGGCTACCTATGGGTAATTCAAACTGCTTAGAAAAGTATAATAGACCTGGTTTGGCCATCTGTGTCATCTCTGACAATAATCCGAGAAGCTGTACCAATGTAGAGATTGGAAATAAAGAACTGTGTTTCATCAACAAAGATCTGATCCTTGACTACTTTGAGCAGAAGTCTCACAGATTGTCAGAGATCTGTGACTGGGATTTGGCCGTTCCTGACCATGTCGGACGACGGTACTATTCCCATCCCTACTACTCCGGAAGGCACACCGACCACCCCTGGGGACCAAGGAGCCGGTGGTGGAGGCGGCGGAGGGGAGCCCGAAGAGCCAGTGACTACGATTCAAGGGGCTCACTACATCCCGCGGCCACCTCCTCTTCAGAGCAGGACCCCGAGGTACTCATGGAGCAATTTCGGTCGCGGGACCGTGGACTCCTGGGTGCACGATCGGAAAGGGGCCCGAGTCTCGGTCCAGGGAGACCACCTCGACCGGGGGAAGCCGAGTTTCTGTGAGAGTTCTGCTCAGAGTAGTCAAGGATCAGATCTTGGTTGGTTAACCACAGTTCTTTATTCCCTATTTCTACATTAGTACAGCATCTCGGATTATTGTCAGAGATGAGGCAGATTATACAAGCGGGTCTATTATACCATTCCAAGGAGTTTGAATTACCCATAGATAGCCAATCCCCTTAAGGGAAAATTGGCGGGCTAAAAGGTGTCCTGACCGTTTGGTTCTCACAGGAAAAAAGTGAGGTGTTAAGCAGTAAATTTCCTCTCCCAAACCAGACCCCTCAAATGTTTCGAGTTCACATAACAATAAATGGCTCCAAGGTTCTTTTGCATTTGATAAGAGATGAGAGGCATCCTCCCTTGAAGTTACTGCCGGAGCAGCTGGAATGCGGAGGCAGGGATGTGAGGCCTCCTTGTTCTCGCAAATCATTGTTGTCACCCTCCCGGCCAGGACAGAAACAATGCATCATGGTTACATAGGTCCCAATATACATTAGATACATAGTATAGTGAAAGACATGCATGCAAGAAGTTAAATCTAGATCTGACTAATACATTGGCTGAATTGGCAGATTCTGACACCCTGCCCTCCTCATAATTCACTTCACCTAGCTTTATCAGGAAACATTTTATGAAACAATTTTGTCAGTTTAGGAGCGTGAACATGTTCTGAGCGAATCCACTCGTTGTGTTCCGGGCCGAAATCTAACCATCTAACTAAGTAATATAATCGGCCCCTTCGCATCTTGGAATCAAGGATTTCAGTTATCTCGAAGTGAGGGGCCCCCTCCTTCATCAGTGGAGGAGGAACTGGAGGAGCTGGATGCCAAGCATTCGGCCCAGGATCTTTCTATAGTAGGCTGAAATGAAACACAGGGTGCACAGAACTCAGTGATTTAGGCAGTTCCAGTTCAAAAGACACATCCGATATTTTACGTAATACTTTATAGGGTCCAACATATTTCCATCCTAGTTTTCTGCTGGGCTGCAACCCATGAATATTTTTGGTGGAGAGATAGACAGAGTCCCCGGGTTGGAGATCCCAGCCTGCTGCTCGCCCTCGATCAGCATATTTTTTGTAATCCTCTTTTGCTTGGTCCAATGCTTTGCCTATTAATGGCCAGGAGTCTTGGAGACTGGACCACCAACTTTTAAAATCCGATGGGGAAGCATTGGGGACATTCTCAATGGTAGGCAACGGTTTCCCCTCAAACCCCCCTACCGCCATGAAGGGAGAGACTCCCGTGGAAGAGTGCACTGCATTGTTGTAGCTATATTCTGCAAACGGCAGCAGTTCCACCCAATTGTCCTGGTGATAATTGGTGTAACATCTCAAAAACTGCTCCAATATTTGATTAGTTCGTTTGGATTGGCCATCGGTTTCTGGGTGGTAACCCGAACTCAGGGCTGGTTCTATGTCCATCATTTTCAGGAGCTCCCGCCAGAAGCTGGCAACGAACTGACTGCCTCTGTCGGATACCACTCTCTTCGGAAAAGCATGTAATTTAATCACGTGATTGAAGAAAGCTTTGGCCATCCCTTTAGCGGTGGGCAATTGCTTGAAGGGGGTGAAATGTGCTTGCTTCGAAAATGTGTCTACCACCACCCAAATAACCGTTTTTCCCTTGGAGGGGGGCAAATTGGTGATAAAGTCCATGGCTATGGCTTCCCAGGGTCGCGAGGGGGTGGGTAGTGGGTGCAACAGTCCAGGAACCTTCCCCCCCCCCCGCTTTTTGCACATTAAGCAGGTTTGGCACGCCGAGACGAAGTCGGAGACGTCTCGGCGCATGCGCGGCCACCAGAATTGACGTTGGATCAAATTAAGCGTTTTAAGGAAGCCAAAGTGCCCAGCAAGTTTAGACGAGTGGCAGGTCAACAATATCTCCTTACGTTTGACCTTCGGCACCACTAGTTTGTCTCCATGCAGCCAACATTGATCTTCTCTCTTGGAGCATTCCTCCAGAGCTTCCAACTCCTCTACCTCCTCTGGAGCGTAATCCCCCCCCCAATCACATTTCCCAATGTCCAACTGTGTTTTCTTAGCTTGGCTCCGGGTGACTACTGCCCCCCCTAATTGCTGGGGGGAGAACATGGAGTCAAACACCTCTTCCTTGACACTCTCATGTTGGGGCAATCGGGACAGTGCGTCTGCCAAGGAATTAGCTTTCCCAGGAAAATGCTTAAGCACAAAGTTAAACTTGGAGAAGAAGTCGGCCCACCGCAGCTGTTTGGCGTTGAGGGATCTCTGAGTGCGCAGCGCCTCTAGATTCTTATGATCAGTCCATATTTCAAACGGAGTCTGCGCGCCCTCCAACCAATGCCGCCACGTAGTGAGCGCCAACCTAATGGCTGCGGCTTCTTTGTCCCAGACCGACCAATTCCTCTCCGTCTCGTTAAATTTTTTCGAAATGTAAGCCAGTGGGTGCAATTTCCCTTCCGGACCACTCTGCAATATGGCCCCCCCCCATGGCTACATCAGACGCGTCTACATGGATTACGAATTCTTTGGTTTCGTCAGGGTGTGCTAGAATGGGCTCAGAAGTGAAAAGAGTCTTTAAAGTCTCAAACGCCCTCTGACACTCCCCGTTCCAAGCAATCTTTTCTCCTGGCTTCCCTGCCTCGGGCCCTCTCCCCTTAGTTTTTAGTAAGTCCGTTAAGGGGAGAGTAACCTTAGCAAAGTCTTTAATGAAGGTTCGGTAAAAGTTACAAAATCCTAAGAGGCTCTGCAATTGTTTTCTCGTTTGCGGAGCCTCCCATTGCACCACCGCTTCCACCTTCCCCGGGTCCATTTCCAAACCCTTCTGAGAGATGCGGTAGCCCAGGAAGTCCACAGACTCACGGTGAAATTCACACTTGGATAACTTAACATATAACTGGTTTTTTAGTAAGGTGGCGAGGACTTCCCTGACTAATTTCACATGTGCTTTCTTATCAGTAGAATAGATCAAGATATCATCTATGTAACATAACACGCCTTTAAATAGGTGCTTGTGCAACACTTCATTGATTAAACTCATAAAGACCCCGGGCGCGCCACTTAAGCCGAACGGCATTACTAGATATTCGAATTGTCCCAGGGGGGTATTAAAGGCAGTCTTGGATTCATCCCCCTCCCTGATGCGCACCCTGAAATAGGCATCTCGTAAATCCAGCTTGGTAAAAATCTTCCCCTTAGCGGCTTCCGCCAACAAGTCTTTTATTAAAGGGAGGGGGTAAGCGTTGGTAGTGGAGACCACATTCAGTCCCCTATAGTCGGTGCATAATCGCAAACCCCCGTCCTTTTTTTTCCTAAACAGCACCGGCGCGGCGAAGGGGGACTTGGCTGGGCGGATGAAACCACGCGCTAGATTTTTGTCCAAAAACTTTCGTAACTCTTCCCGCTCCGACGGGCTCATGGAGTACAATTTCCCCTTTGGGAGTTTCTCTCCTGGGAGTAGCTCTATAGCACAGTCCGACAGTCGGTGGGGGGGCAGCTCATCCGCCTCAGTCTCGCTGAATACTTCCAGCAAATCTCTATACTCCTTGGGCACCATGGTGGGGGTGAGAGCGAGCGCAGGGACCGGGTGAGGAGTGGCCGGCGGTCCGGGGCCCCATTCCGGATCCCATCTATGGGTAAGGCAGCGTTCGTCCACCCAAGAGATCTTCCCTTCGCTCCACTTAATGTAAGGGTCGTGCGCACCGAGCCAGGGGCTTCCCAGCACCATAGGGAACTGGGCGTTTGGGGTGATGACAAAAGCCCGCTTCTCCCAATGTTCCCCCGTCCCCAAAATCAGGCTCTCAGTCTCTGCTATGCACTCCTCCTTCATTTCAGACCCATCCATTTGAGTAAACTTTAGGGGTTCCACCAATGGGGTGACTTTGGGTCCTAGCCCTTCCACTACCAATGGGCTAATCAGGTCCCGCGCACACCCAGAGTCAATTAATGCGCGGACCTTCATGTGGGTACCTGATCCCGGGGTCACCACAGTCACTACCATATATAATAGGGGGCCAGGGATGCTCACCGGAGATGGCGCTTCTTGGCGGGGGACCTGCAGCTCTGCGCCGCTCACTGCAGGTCGTTGGAGTTTCCCGACATCTGCGTCTCCATCAGCTCTAGTTCCCCCTGGTCACTGGTAGCTCCCTCCAGCTGCAATGCCCGGGGTTTCATGGGTGTTTTTCCCCGGCTAGGGGTGCTCCCCACCACCGGCGTCGAGGTCTTCGGGCCTCTCCCTCCCCCTCTCGGGCAGGCGGAGGCAAAGTGCCCACTCTCCCCACATTTCATGCACAGCCCTTGCCGAAACCTGGCATCCCTTTCCGGTCGTGCACCCACGAATCCACGGTCCGGCGACCGAACTTGCTCCAGGCGTACTTGGGGGTCATGCTCTGATGAGGAATTAGGCGCGGGATGTAGTGAGCCCCCTGGCTCGTAGTCACCGGCACTTCGGTGCCTCCTCCGCCGCCACCACCCCCGTTCCCTGGATCCTTCGGGGTAACGGGAGTATCTTCGGGGGTAGGGTTGAGGGGGACCGCGTCGTCGTCTGACATAGTCAGGAACGGCAGAGTCCCAGTCACAGATCTCTGACAATCTGTGAGAGTTCTGCTCAGAGTAGTCAAGGATCAGATCTTGGTTGGTTAACCACAGTTCTTTATTCCCTATTTCTACATTAGTACAGCATCTCGGATTATTGTCAGAGATGAGGCAGATTATACAAGCGGGTCTATTATACCATTCCAAGGAGTTTGAATTACCCATAGATAGCCAATCCCCTTAAGGGAAAATTGGCGGGCTAAAAGGTGTCCTGACCGTTTGGTTCTCACAGGAAAAAAGTGAGGTGTTAAGCAGTAAATTTCCTCTCCCAAACCAGACCCCTCAGATGTTTCGAGTTCACATAACAATCAATGGCTCCAAGGTTCTTTTGCATTTGATAAGAGATGAGAGGCATCCTCCCTTGAAGTTACTGCCGGAGCAGCTGGAATGCGGAGGCAGGGATGTGAGGCCTCCTTGTTCTCGCAAATCATTGTTTTCACCCTCCCGGCCAGGACAGAAACAATGCATCATGGTTACATAGGTCCCAATATACATTAGATACATAGTATAGTGAAAGACATGCATGCAAGAAGTTAAATCTAGATCTGACTAATACATTGGCTGAATTGGCAGATTCTGACAGTTTCCTGGGAGACGAATGCGACACTACCTACGCCGGGGATTTGCATCTCCAGTCCCTGGACGGAGAGAGAATGGGACCCTACGGGCCCGATCCCTACCGAGAAGACCAGACTCAAGCCCTCGACCGGATGATGGGAGATTTGCAATTCCAGCTTACCACCAAATTGCGAGAGCTGGCCCTCAATCTCCAATATCAGTTCCGGGACGCCCTCACGGCTATGCAAGCGGCTCAGCCGGTGCCAGCCGTGGTCGGAGTCCAGCAGCCGGTGGTGCCTCCCGGGGGAGTCCCCGCCCCGGTGCAGCCACCCACGCAGCAGCCAGTGGTGCCGCAGGTCCCCCCTGCCGTTCCTCGCCCAGTGCCCGCACCTCCACCTGTGCCGGGTCCCGTGCCGGCAGGGCCAGTGGTTCGCCCGGCCCCCGCCGACCCGTTGACGGCTACTTTCGATGGGGACCCCGAGAAGCTGCGCTTCTTCCTGCTGGAGATCGAGAGGTTCCTAGACACCTGGGGACATCTCTACCCCACCGACAGGGACCGGATTGGCTACATCGGGTCCAAACTGAAGGACACCGCCAGCGATTGGTATGTGAGCCTGCACAACGCCCCCAGGCCTGAGCTGCGTTCACTGAACAACTTTATGTGGGCCCTCCGACACCACTATGAGGGCCCCTTGGGGGAAGAAAAAGCCCGGAACCAACTACGGAAGCTGACCCAAGGGCTGTCCTCGGTGAGGGACTACACCGACAAGTTCCGGCGCATCTCAGCCAAGATTCGCGGCTGGACGCAGGACCTGCTCATCGAAAAGTATCGAGAGGGGCTGAGTTACGAGGTGTACGAGGCGATCCTGCGAGCGGGAAGGCCAGGGTTGTTGGGCGCTTGGATGAGGGCAGCCGCAGACGTGGAAGAGCGCTTCACCCTCATCAAAATGGGAGCTTCATCGACGGGCCCCAGCAAGGCGACGCAGAAGGCAAAAGCCAAGCCCAACATGCAAGAAATCCGAGATGCCCGGTTCAAGCAGGGGCTCTGCATGAGGTGCGGGGAGAGTGGCCACTTTGCCTCAGCGTGCCCGAAGGGAGGGGGAAAGATCCCGAAGACCTCCACCCCGGTAGCCGAGAGCACTCCCAGTCGAGGAAAGACCTCGTTCAAACCCCGGGCTTTGCAGCTGGAAGGGGCAGCGAGCGAGCAAGGAGAGTTGGAGCTGACGGAAGCGCAGATGTTGGGAAACTCCAACGGCCTGCAGTGAGCGGCACAGAACTGCAGGTCCCTCGCCATGATGCGCCATCTCCAGTGAGCATCCCCGGCCCCTTGTTGTATATGGTAGTGACTGTAATGACCCCCGGGACTGGGACCCACGTCCGACTCCATGCCCTAATTGACTCTGGGTGCGCTAGAGACTTGATTAGCCCACTAGTGGTGGAAGGGCTAGGACCCAAAGTCACCCCATTGGGGGAGCCACTCAAATTCACGCAAATGGATGGTTCAGAGATGAAGGAGGCGTGCGTGGCAGAGACTGAGGGACTTATTGTGGGCACGGGGGAGCATTGGGAAAAGAGAGCCTTCGTCATCACCCCAAACACCCAATTCCCCATGGTGCTGGGGAGCCCCTGGCTAAGCTCCCACGATCCCTATATTAAATGGAGTGAAGGGAAAATCTCCTGGGTGGACGACAAGTGCCAGGGCCATAAGTGGGATGTCAGGTGAGGACCAGGACCCCCGATGCCGCTTCAACCCCCGGCCCTCACCCTAGTACACTCAACTGTCCCCCGGGAGTATCGTGACCTACTGGAAGTGTTCAGTGAGACCGAGGCGGACGAATTGCCCCCCCACCGACTGTCGGATTGTGCTATAGAGCTGATCCCAGGCGAGAAGCTCCCCAAAGGAAAGCTCTACTCGATGAGCCCCCCAGAGCGGGAGGAGCTAAGGAAGTTCCTAGACAAGAACTTGGAGCGCGGGTTCATTCGCCCTGCTAAATCCCCCTTTGCGGCCCCTGTTCTTTTCCGGAAAAAGAAAGATGGGAGGGTTGCGGTTGTGCACGGACTACAGAGGATTAAATGCGGTTTCTGCTTCCAACGCTTACCCCCTCCCCCTTATTAAAGACTTGTTGACGGAGGCGGCAAAGGGAAAAGTGTTCACTAAACTAGATCTCAGAGACGCTTATTTCCGAGTGCGCATAAGGGAGGGGGACGAGTTCAAGACTGCCTTCAACACCCCGTTGGGACAGTTCGAATACCTGGTGATGCCGTTCGGTTTGAGTGGCGCGCCGGGGGTCTTTATGAGCTTGATAAACGAAGTGTTGCACAAGCATTTATTTAAGGGGGTGTTATGTTACTTAGATGATATCTTGATCTACTCCACTGATAAGAAAGAACACGTGAAACTGGTCCGGGAAGTCCTTTCCACGTTGTTAAAAAACCAGCTGTATGCGAAGTTGTCTAAATGTGAGTTCCATCGAGATTCTGTGGACTTTTTAGGGAACCGCATTTCGCAGAAGGGGCTAGAGATGGACCCAGCCAAGGTAGAGGCGGTGGTCCAATGGGAAGCCCCCAAAATGAGGAAACAGCTCCAGAGCCTATTGGGATTTTGCAACTTCTACTGCACCTTCATAAAAGACTTTGCCACCGTCACCCTCCCGTTGACTGAGTTGCTAAAAACTAAGGGGAGGGGCCCGGAAGCGGGGAAGCCCGGGGAGAGAATTGCCTGGAATGGGGAATGCCAGAAGGCGTTTGAGACTCTTAAAACTCTCTTTACCTCGGAACCCATTCTAGCCCATCCAGACGAAACTAAGGAATTTGTAATCCATGTAGACGCGTCGGATGTGGCTATGGGGGGGGCCCATTTTGCAGTAAGGTTCAGACGGGAAGTTGCACCCCCTCGCTTACATCTCGAAAAAATTTAATGAAACGGAAAGTAACTGGTCGGTCTGGGATAAAGAAGCCACAGCTATCCAGCTAGCCCTCACTACGTGGCGGCATTGGTTGGAGGGGGCGCAAACCCCTTTTGAAATATGGACAGACCACAAAAATGTAGAAGCGCTGCGCACCCAGAGGTCCCTGAATGCAAAGCAACTCCGTTGGGCAGATTTTTTCTCAAAATTTAATTTTGTGCTCAAACACCTCCCCGGGAAAGCCAATTCGCTAGCCGACTGTGAGAGTTCTGCTCAAAGTAGTCAAGGATCAGATCTTGGTTGGTTAACCAAAGTTCTTTATTTCCAATCTCTATATTAGTACAGCTTCTCGGATTATTGTCAGAGATGAGACAGATAATACAAGCAGGTCTATTATACCATTCCAAGGAGTTTGAATTACCCATAGGTAGCCAATCACTATAGGGGAAAATTGGTGGGCAAAAAGGAGTTCTGACCGTTTGGTTCTCACAGGAAAGAAAGTAAGGTGTCAAGCTGTAAATTTCCTTTCCCAAACCAGACCCCTCAGATGTTACCAGTTCACATAACAATCAATGGCCTCAAGGCTTTTGCATGTGATAAGAGATGAGAGGTATCCTCCCTTGAAGTCTCAGCCAGGGCAGCTGGAATGCGGAGGCAGGGATGTGAGAGGCCTCCTTGTTCTCATACATTACAGATGTCACCCTCCCACTTCAATTGCTACAAACTCCAGGCCTGGTCAAGCAGTAGAACAGTAGAACATGGCAGTTACAAACACAGAATAAAACATAGGGTAACATAGAGGGTACAGGCATGATTACTATGCATAGAGGGTATAGGCAGGATTACTATGATGTCTGAATTAGCAGATTCTGACACACTGGCCTCCCCATAATTACCTTCACCTGGGCTTATCAGGAAACATTTTATGAAAAATTCTAACTAGTTTGGGAGCATGCACATTTTCAGAGCGAATCCACTCATTGTGTTCAGGACCGAAATCAAGCCATCTAACTAAATAATACAATCGGCCCCTACGCATCTTAGAATCAAGAATCTCAGTTATCTCGAAATGAGGGGCCCCCTCCTTCATCAGTGGAGGAGGAACCGGAGGAACTGGATGCCATGCATTCGGCCCAGGATCTTTCTTCAGCAAGCTGAAATGAAAAACAGGATGCACAGAACTCAGTGATTTAGGCAGCTCTAATTCAAAAGACACATCTGAAATTTTTCGCAACACTTTGTAGGGCCCCACATATTTCCATCCCAGTTTTCGACTGGGTTGCAAGCCATGTATATTTTTTGTTGAAAGATAGACAGAGTCCCCAGGCTGGAGGTCCCAGCCCACCACTCGGCCCCGATCCGCATATTTTTTGTAGTCCTCTTTCGCTTGGTCCAGTGCCTTGGCTATTAGTGGCCATGAGTCTTGTAATGTCGCCCACCAACTCCTGAAATCCGTTGGGGAGGCATTAGGCACATTCTCAATGGTGGGCAACGGTTTTCCTTCAAAACCTCCCACGGCCATGAAGGGGGAGACGCCCGTGGAAGAATGCACTGCATTGTTATAGCTGTATTCTGCAAACGGCAATAAATCCACCCAATTGTCTTGGTGGTAGTTGGTGTAGCATCTTAAGAACTGTTCCAGGATTTGATTAGTTCGCTCGGACTGTCCATCGGTTTCTGGGTGGTAACCCGAGCTTAGTGCCGGTTCTATGTCCATTAGTTTTAGAAGCTCCTGCCAAAAGTTGGCAACGAATTGACTGCCCCTATCGGATACCACCCTCTTAGGAAAAGCGTGTAATTTAATCACCTGGTTGAAAAAAGCTTTAGCCATTCCCTTGGCCGTGGGTAACTGTTTGAAGGGGGTGAAATGAACTTGCTTCGAAAAGGTGTCTACCACCACCCAAATGACAGTTTTCCCTTTCGAGGGTGGCAGATTAGTAATGAAGTCCATAGCTATCGCCTCCCAAGGGCGGGAAGGGGTAGGCAAAGGATGCAAGAGTCCCGGAACCTTTCCCCCCCTCTTTTTGCACATTAAGCAAGTTTGGCAGGCCGAGACGAAGTCGGAAACATCCCGGCGCATGCGCGGCCACCAAAACTGACGTTGAATTAAGTTAAGCGTCTTTAGAAACCCAAAGTGTCCAGCCAGTTTGGAAGAATGGCACGCCAATAAAACATCTTTACGCTTGCTTTGAGGCACCACCAATTTGTCCCCATGGTACCAACACTGGTTTTCCCTCCTTGAACATTCAGCTAGGATTTCCAGTTCCTCAACTTCCTCGGGAGAATACTCCCCCCCCCAATCGCACGCCTCAGTGTCTACTGGAGTTCGTTTGTGCTGACTTCTGGTAGTGACTGCCCCTCCCAGCTGCTGGGGGGAGAACATGGAGTCGAACACCTCTTCTTTCAAGCTCTCATGTTGGGGCAACCGGGAGAGTGCGTCAGCTAACGAGTTGGCCTTTCCGGGGAAGTGTTTTAACACAAAATTAAATTTCGAAAAGAAATCAGCCCACCGAAGCTGCTTCGCATTTAGTGATCTCTGCGTGCGCAGCGCTTCTAGGTTTTTATGATCAGTCCAAATTTCAAACGGGGTTTGCGCCCCCTCTAGCCAATGCCGCCACGTAGTGAGAGCTAGCCGGATGGCCGCGGCTTCCTTGTCCCACACCGACCAGTTTCTTTCCGTGTCATTAAACTTTTTGGAAATGTAGGCTAGGGGGTGTAGCTTCCCATCCGGCCTTTGTTGTAGAACGGCCCCCCCCCATTGCCACATCGGAAGCATCTACATGAATTATGAACTCTTTGGTTTCGTCTGGATGGGCTAAGATGGGTTCAGAAGTAAAAAGGACTTTTAGGGTCTCGAACGCTCTTTGGCACTCCCCATTCCAGGCGATTCTCTCCCCAGGTTTCCCGGCTTCCGAACCCCTTCCCTTGGTTTTCAGCAAATCCGTCAGGGGGAGGGTAACTGTTGCAAAGTCTTTTATAAAAGTTCGATAAAAGTTACAAAATCCTAAGAGGCTCTGCAATTGTTTTCTTGTTCGGGGAGCTTCCCACTGGACCACCGCCTCCACTTTTGCTGGGTCCATTTCTAATCCCCTCTGTGAAATGCGATACCCTAGGAAGTCTACTGACTCACGGTGGAACTTGCACTTTGACAACTTAACATACAGTTGGTTTTTCAGCAAGGTGGAAAGGACTTCCCGGACTAATTTCACGTGCTCTTTCTTATCAGCAGAGTAAATCAAGATATCATCTATGTAACATAACACCCCCTTGAATAAATGCTTGTGCAACACTTCATTTATCAAACTCATAAAGACCCCAGGAGCGCCACTTAAGCCGAACGGCATCACCAGGTATTCAAACTGTCCCAATGGAGTATTGAATGCAGTCTTGAACTTGTCCCCCTCCCTTATGCGCACCCGGAAATAAGCATCCCGGAGATCTAGCTTGGTGAATATTTTCCCCTTGGCCGCTTCAGTCAATAAGTCTTTTATTAATGGGAGGGGGTAGGCGTTAGAAGTGGAGACCGCATTTAGTCCCCTGTAGTCCGTGCACAAGCGCAGCCCCCCGTCTTTCTTTTTCCGGAACAAAACGGGGGCGGCAAAGGGGGATTTCGCTGGGCGGATGAAGCCTCGCTCCAAATTCTTGTCGAGAAACTTTCGTAGCTCCTCCCGCTCTAAGGGGCTCATGGAGTAAAGTTTTCCTTTGGGGAGTTTCTCGCCCGGGAGCAACTCTATGGCACAGTCTGACAGTCTGTGGGGGGGTAGCTCATCCGCCTCGGTCTCACTGAAGACCTCCATCAGGTCTCTATATTCCCGGGGGACCGTGGAGGGGGCGAGGGCGAGGGCAGCCGGTCGGGGAGGAGGGTTTGGTGGTTCTGGTCCCCACTCAGAGTCCCATTTGTGCGTCAGGCACCTGTCGTCCACCCAGGAGATTTTCCCTTCACTCCATTTGATGTAGGGGTCGTGCGAACTCAGCCAGGGGCTTCCCAGTACCATGGGGAACTGGGCATTTGGAGTGATGACAAAAGCTCGTTTCTCCCAATGCTCCCCGGTTCCCAAAATCAGGCCCTCAGTTTCAGCTACACACTCTTCTTTCATTTCCGACCCATCCATTTGCGTGAATTTTAGGGGCTCGGCCAGCGGGGTGACTTTTGGTCCCAACCCTTCCACCACTAAAGGGCTAATTAAGTCCCGAGCACACCCAGAGTCAATTAGGGCGCGGACCCTCATGTGAGTGCCCGTTCCCGGGGTCATTACAGTCACTACCATATATAACAGGGGGCCAGGGGTGCTCACCGGAGATGGCGCTTCTTGGCTGGGGACCTGCAGTTCTGCGCCGCTCACTGCAGGCCGTTGGAGTTTCCCGACATCTGCATTTCCATCAGCTCCAGCTCCCCTTGTTCGCTCGTGGATCCTTCCAGTTGCAGTGCCCGGGGCTTGAGTGGGGTTTTCCCTCTGCTAGGAGTGCTCCCCGCCACCGGGGTAGAAGTCTTCGGGTCCTTTCCTCCCCCCCTGGGGCACGCTGAGGCGAAGTGGCCACTCTCCCCACATTTCATGCACAACCCTTGTCGGAAGCGGGCATCTCTGATGTCTTGCACACTGGGCTTCGGCTTCGCTCTCGGCACGACTTTGCTGGCCGCTGTAGCCGACGTCCCCATCTTGATGAGGGTGAATCGTTCCTCCACGTCTGTCGCCGCCTGCATCCAGGTGGCCAACGTCCCCGGGCGACCCCCCAGTAGGATGGTTTCGTATATTTCAGGATTGAGACCCTCTCGGTACTTTTCCATGAAAAGTTCCTCGGGCCAGCCATGAATCTTGGCAGCGATGCGCCGGAACTTATCGGTGTAGTCCCTCACCATGGACCTCCCCTGGAACAGCTTCCTCAGTTGGTTCCGGGCCTTTTCTTCCCCCAGGGGGTCCTCGTATTGGTGTCGGAGGGCCCACATGAAGTTGTTCAGCGAACGTAACTCAGGACCGGGGGCATCGTGCAGGCTCACATACCAATCGCTGGTGGTGTCTTTCAGCTTGGACCCTATGTAGCCAATCCGCTCCCTCTCGGTGGGATAGAGGTGGCCCCAGCTGTCCAGGAACCGCTCGATCTCCAACAGGAAGAAACGCAGCTTCTCGGGGTCCCCATCGAAAGTAGCCGTCAGAGGGTCGGAGGGGGCCGGGCGAACGATCGGCCCTGCCGGCACCGGGGCCGGCGCCGGGGTGGGACCGGGCACCGGTGGAGGGACGACTGGTGGAGCCGGCGGTGGCGGCGGCCTCGGCTGCACGGGCACCTGTGGTTGAGCTGGAACTCCTCCGGGAGCCGGCGGCGGCTGCTGGACTCCCGTCGCGGGGGCTGGAAGAGCCTCTTGCATGACCCTCATAGCATCTCGAAATTGGTACTGGAGATCGAGGGCCAATTCTCGTAGTTCGGCGGTGAGTTGGAGCCGTAAATCTCCCATCATCCGGTCCAGGGATGGCATCTGGTCTCCCCGATACGGATCGGGCCCATACAGGCTGGTCCTCTCTCCTTCCATGGGCGGGTGATCTCTCCTGTAGATCTGCTCGCAGTCTTCTCCCAGGTAGCTCGGCCTCCCTCGATCGAGTTGATCGCCAGGGAACGAAACCCGTGCCCCTTTCCGGTCGTGCACCCAAGAATCCACGGTCCCACGACCGAACTGGCTCCAGGCGTACTTCGGGGTCACGCTCTGAGGAGGAGGTAGGCACGGGATGTAGTGAGCCCCCTGAATTGTAGTCACCGGTACTTCGGGCTCCCCTCCGCCGCCTCTACCTCCGTTCCCCTGATCCACCGGGGTGGTGGGGGTATCTTCTGGGGTAGTAGGGATGGGGACCGTGTCGTCGTCTGACATGGTCAGGAACAGCTAAGTCCCAGTCACAGATCTCTGACAATCTGTGAGAGTTCTGCTCAAAGTAGTCAAGGATCAGATCTTGGTTGGTTAACCAAAGTTCTTTATTTCCAATCTCTACATTAGTACAGCTTCTCGGATTATTGTCAGAGATGAGACAGATAATACAAGCAGGTCTATTATACCATTCCAAGGAGTTTGAATTACCCATAGGTAGCCAATCACTATAGGGGAAAATTGGCGGGCAAAAAGGAGTTCTGACCGTTTGGTTCTCACAGGAAAGAAAGTAAGGTGTCAAGCTGTAAATTTCCTTTCCCAAACCAGACCCCTCAGATGTTACCAGTTCACATAACAATCAATGGCCTCAAGGCTTTTGCATGTGATAAGAGATGAGAGGTATCCTCCCTTGAAGTCTCAGCCGGGGCAGCTGGAATGCGGAGGCAGGGATGTGAGAGGCCTCCTTGTTCTCATACATTACAGATGTCACCCTCCCGCTTCAATTGCTACAAACTCCAGGCCTGGTCAAGCAGTAGAACAGTAGAACATGGCAGTTACAAACACAGAATAAAACATAGGGTAACATAGAGGGTACAGGCATGATTACTATGCATAGAGGGTATAGGCAGGATTACTATGATGTCTGAATTAGCAGATTCTGACACCGACGCGCTCTCCCGTTTGCCCCAGCATGAGAGTTTAAAGGAGGAGGTATTTGACTCTATGTTCTCCCCCCAGCAATTGGGAGGAGCAGTGACTACCCAGTCAAGTTTATTGTCTTGGCCATTGGCCATAACAAAACAAAACAAAATAAAACAGATAAAACAAAATACAACAGACATTATAAACCAAAATGGGATAGGCCCTTCAGTAACTTGCTGCAAATCCAAGACTTAGTCTTATCTTTTTTGCCACCAATGCAAACAAAGCCATTCTGCTGGTAATATATGTGTCATTATCAGAGAGCAAAAAAACAGTCATGTCCAGATCTGAAATTCCATTATGCAAAGGTATAATGGGGTAAATAAACCTTTGCCTAAGTGATTCATGCCAAGAGCATCTCATAATATAATGCTCGACGTCATCCACTTCGCCTACGCCACACTGACATATTCTAGAGACAGGAGGGGAGCCCAAGAAGCGACCAATACAGACCATTGAAGGTATGGCATGAAACCTTAGGGCGATAAAAGCCCTTCTTAGATCAAGAGTGGTTAATTTCTCGAGGTAATCAGTCCTACAGTGATCTCTTTTAAATATCCTATACAAGGGGGCTGTACGACAACTTACCACCGCTTGGCGGTTCAAAAGCCCATTTTTATTAAATACCCATTCCTTCAATTTGGACTTTTGACTTTCACTGTCCCATATATCGTCTGGAATTGAGTATTTTAGTAAAATAGAGGTCAGGTGGTCACCCAATCTTTTGGAGGATTTCAAAAGCAATATAAAACTTCGGACACCTAGGATATCCTGGGGATGTTTTAAGCATTTCCTCCAATAAGAAAGAATTCTCACATTTACCCTGGCTTCCAAAGATACCATACCCAGTTCAGCCCTCATCAGTGCCACGGGTGAGCCTTTGGGTAAAACCAGAATCCACCTCATAAAATAATTTTGCACGATCTCTAGCAGAGACCGCAGCGGCTCATCCCAACCCCAAATCTCTACCCCATACAACATTGCTGAGGTTATCTTACTAATGTATAGTTTGACAACCGGATCTATCATACCTCCGCCCCTGGAGAAGTAAAATTTCAACAAAGCCCCCAAATTGTTCATAGCAACAGTCTTCAATTGTGTAATATGGGGGCGCCAAGAGAGGGTTTCTGAGAAGGTTATGCCCAGATATTTATATGTACTGCATTGTTCAATTGGTGTACCAAGAATGCTCCAAACTGATTTCTTAGGTCTTTTCCTGAAAACCAAGACTTTAGATTTGGCGTAGTTTATTTGCAGAGCTTCTGCCTTGCAATACTCACCCAATTTATTTAGTAGCCTCCTCAGACCAATCTTGGTTACGGAAAGAAGTACCATGTCGTCCGCATACAAAAGGATTGGAACTTTGTATTGCCCTATGGCGGGAGGCATGAATTCACTGCCTTCCAGACTGGCAATTAGATCATTCAAGTAAAGGTTAAACAGGGTGGGAGCTAGCACACAACCCTGTTTCACTCCCTTCTGCACTAATATATCTTCAGTGAGCCGGCCCTCCCTTCCGACCTTAACCTTCACAGTGGTGTCATTATACAACAGGCCAATTAATTTAACTAACCGGGGATCAATATTTATATTCCAAAGTTTCTGCCACAATCTGCCTCTATCTAGAGAATCAAAGGCTGCTGCTAGATCGATAAAGGCTGCGTAAAGGGCCTTTGTGGGACCCCTAACGGCCAAGGAGGCCAGAGTGTATAAGGTTTGGCAGTGCTCAATAGTTGAGTGCTCTTTTTTGAATCCAATTTGAAGAGGGTGAATTAAGTTATTCTCTATAACTTGATCTTCAAGTTTATTTTTTAGATGACTACTGTATAATTTAGAAGCAACTGACAGTAAACTAATTGGCCTGTAATTACTGGGATCACACTCTTCGCCCTTCTTATAAATTGGAACAATAATACTTGTGGTCCAGCCCTTAGGAAGTTTGCCAGTTCTATCAATCCAGGTAAAAAGTTTGGCTAACATTGGGGCCCACCAATCAATAAATGATTTAAAGCACTCAATTGGAATTAGATCCTCACCGGGAGATTTACCACTGGGTGTGGATTCGATCAATGATCTCACTTCACGCTCAGTTACCTCAGGCCAGAGTGGTAATATGGAAAGGGAGGGGTTTACCTGGTTGCTTTCACAGCCACAACTAAAAACCTTGGAGAAATGAGCAAACCAAGTCTCTGCTTGGATATTAAAACCTTTCCCCCTTGATTTACCACTGAAACCTGTGGCGATTAGGCGCCAGAAACTACCTTCGTTTCTACTCTTAACCGCTTCTTGGAGCTCCACCCATAGGCGGGCGGTACAGGCTGCCTTCTTTTCCTTTAACAGATCTTTATACTGTCTCCTAACTGTGCCTACTAACCTAAGGGATTCTGGGTCCCTATCTTTTCTTGCTAGCCTGATGCATTTCAACAGATATCTCTTGAATTGCGCACACTCTCTGTCAAACCACTTGGCCCTCAGATCAGAAGAGGTGACTACCCGGAGCCAAAGTAAGCGAGCAACAGTGGAATCGGAGGTGTGCGATTGGGGGGGGGGGATTTCGCCAGAAGAAATTGAGGAGTTGGAGACTCTGGCAGACTGCTCCCCCAGGGAAAATAAGTGCTGGTATCATGGAGACAAATTGGTGGTGCCCCGCAGCAAGAGAAAGGACATATTACTAGCCTGCCACTCTTCTAAATTGGCAGGTCATTTTGGATTTCTAAAAACCCTCAATTTAATTCAGAGGCAATTCTGGTGGCCACACATGCGCAGGGATGTTTCAGACTTTGTCTCTGCCTGCCAGACCTGCTTGATGTGCAAAGGAGGGGGGGAAAAGTCCCGGGACTCCTGCACCCCCTACCCACTCCTTCTCGCCCTTGGGAGGCAATAGCTATGGACTTCATTACAAACCTGCCACCCTCAAAGGGAAAGACTGTAATTTGGGTAGTGGTGGACATGTTTTCTAAGCAAGCCCATTTCACTCCTTTCAAGCAGCTGCCGACAGCTAAAGGGATGGCCAAGGCTTTCTTCAATCACGTGATCAAATTACACGCTTTTCCCAAACGCGTGGTATCCGACAGGGGCAGTCAGTTCGTTGCCAACTTCTGGCGGGAGCTCCTGAAATTTCTGGACATAGAGCCTGCTCTAAGCTCTGGTTAACATCCAGAGACCGATGGGCAGTCCGAACGAACTAATCAAATTCTGGAACAATTCTTGAGGTGTTATACTAACTACCACCAGGACAATTGGGTGGAGTTGCTGCCATTTGCAGAATATAGTTACAACAATGCAGTGCATTCGTCTACGGGCGTTTCCCCATTCATGGTGGTGGGGGGCTTCGAGGGAAAACCTTTGCCCACATTGGAAAATGCCTCAGATGCTTCCCCCACCGACTTTAAACGATGGTGGGCGACCCTGCAAGAGTCGTGGCCTCTGATAGCCAAAATGCTTGATCAAGCCAAAGAGGATTACAAAAAGTATGCAGATCGTGGTCGGGCTGAGGGCTGGGACCTCCAGCCTGGAGACTCTGTCTACCTGTCTACCAAAAACATACACGGACTGCAACCCAGTAGGAAACTGGGGTGGAAATTTGTGGGCCCTTACAAGGTGTTGCGCAAAATCTCTGATGTGTCTTTTGAATTAGAATTGCCCAAATCACTGAGTTCTGTGCATCCTGTTTTTCATTTCAGCTTACTGAAGAAGAATCCTGGGCCGAATACATGGCATCCAGTTCCTCCGACACCTCCTCCACTGATGAAGGGGGAGGCACCCCACTTTGAAATTTCTGAGATTCTTGATTCTAAGCTGCGTAGGGGCCACTTATATTATTTAGTTAGATGGCTTGACTTTGGCCCTGAACAAAACGAGTGGGTTCGTTCTGAAAATGTGCATGCTCCTAAACTAGTTAAAGCTTTCCATAAAAGGTTCCCAGACAAGCCCGGATAGATGTATTTTTTGGGTGCCAGAGTGTCAGAATCTGCTGATTCAGACAAATGTATCTTGCTATTTACAGCCATGCTCCATTTTGTATTTGCTGCTTTGCTTTTTTATAGTACTGTATGTATGCCTTCATCAACACCTGTCATGTACCCCTCATCCTGACCAGTATGTATTAGCATGTATGTAGAATGTGTAACCCCAGGTTTATGACCCTGACCGGCCTGGTTTGTGTAACTGTCAAAGCGGGGGGATGTCAGCTTCAAAGCTTGGGAACAATGGGCCTCTCACACTCCTACCTCCGCATTCCATTCATCTCGGCTGAGACTCTAAGGGAGGACAAGTCTCATCTCTTATCAATGTGCGAAAGCCTTGAGGCCATGGATTGTTATGTGAACTGGTAACATCTGAAGGGTCTGGCTGGGAAGGGGAAATTTACAACTTGACACCTCACTTTCTTTCCTGTGGGAAGCAAACGGCCGGAGCCCCGTTTTGCCCGCCGTTTTTCCCTTGTAGTGATTGGCTACCTATGGGTAATTCAAACTGCTTAGAAAAGTATAATAGACCTGGTTTGGCCATCTGTGTCATCTCTGACAATAATCCGAGAAGCTGTACCAATGTAGAGATTGGAAATAAAGAACTGTGTTCATCAACAAAGATCTGATCCTTGACTACTTTGAGCAGAAGTCTCACAGGTGGTTGACATGTTTTCTAAGCAGGCTCACTTTACCCCATTCAAACAGTTGCCGACTGCGAAGGGGTTGGCTAAAGCCTTCTTTAATCACGTGATCAAATTACACGCCTTCCCCAAGCGCGTGGTATCCGACAGAGGCAGTCAGCTTGGAAGGGTGTCTCGGTGGCTCTGTGGGGAGCAATCCAAAAAGACCAGTTTAAGCTGAGAACTGGGTGCTGGATAGTCTGGTTCATGGGACAGTGAACAGACTAGTAAAATCAGAACACATAAGCGATCACTAAGGTTGGTGTCAATGAACTAAGAGGAAATTTGTTGTAAGCACAGTTAAAGAACACTCTGCCACTGACTTGACCTAGCTAACCTTGGTAAGCACATTTAGCCTCTTTCTGGCATAGAGAGACGTATATTATATATATATTAAGTGTTACTGGTGAACCAAATCACAGGAATGGAAATCAATCATGAAGGTATATTCAAATATTCACTTTGGTTCATTGCCTGCATGCTGGGAAAAATGGTAAGATGCTGACAGAGAGTTACACTGCTCACAACCTTGCTTTTTCTCAATAAATCATAACTGTGTGTACTCTTGATTTCAGTTAGCTTCAGTTGGATGAAGAACATGCTCGTACCCATATCTGCTACGTTAAATACTTTTACAGCATCATACCCTGGGAAGAAGTAGGCCTGTTGTTTGGCTAAAATTGTAATATCTTTATTCTAAAGTTTGCCCCCATCTGCTAAAGTAGCTAAGCGAAAAGGCCTTGGTTCCACTGGTTTAATTTACAGTTTACCCCTCCTCAGTGGGTCCCGATGAGACTAAGGAATTCGTAATACACGTTGATGCTTCGGATGTGGCCCCCAGAAGGGGGGTGACAATAAATCGCACCCTTTGGCTTACATTTCAGAAAAAATCAATGAGACGGAGAGGAACTGGTCGATATGGGATAAGGAAGCAGCAGCCATTCGGTTAGCCCTGACCACCTGGAGGCACTGGTTGGAGGGAGCGCAAACCCCGTTTGAAATTTGGACAGATCATAAAAATTTAGAGGTGTTGCGCACTCAGAGGTCCCTTAATGCCAAGCAGCTCAGGTGGGCTGACTTCTTCTCTAAATTCAACTTTGTGCTCAAACACTTCCCTGGGAAGGCCAATTCATTAGCAGACACTTTATCCAGGTTACCCCAACACGAGAGTCAGAAAGAAGAGGTATTTGACTCAATGTTCTCACAACAACAGTTGGGAGGTGCTGTTACTACCCGGAGCCAAAGCAAAAGCGTGACGGTTGAGTCGTGGGAAGAGAAGTGGGGGGGAGACTACTCTCCTGAAGAGGCAGAAGAGTTAGGGGGAATAGAAGAGTGCTCTCTGCGTTCCAACAATTGCTGGTACCATGGAGATAAACTCGTGGTGCCTAGGGCATGGAGAAAAGACATTTTGTTAACGTGTCATTCTTCCAAGCTAGCCGGTCATTTTGGATTTCTAAAGACTCTCAACTTGATTCAGCGGCAATTTTGATGGCCGCGCATGCGTAAAGATGTATCTGACTTTGTCACTGCCTGTCAAACCTGTTTAATGTGCAAGAGGAGGGGGGGGGGAAGTTTCAGGACTGTTACACCCGTTACCCACCCCCACTCGCCCCTGGGAAGCAGTAGCCATGGACTTTATTACCAACCTGCCACCCTCAAAGGGGAAGACAGTCATCTGGGTGGTGGTTGACATGTTTTCTAAGCAGGCTCACTTTACCCCATTCAAACAGTTGCCGACTGCGAAGGGGTTGGCTAAAGCCTTCTTTAATCACGTGATCAAATTACACGCCTTCCCCAAGTGCGTGGTATCCGACAGAGGCAGTCAGTTCGTTGCCAACTTCTGGCGGGAGCTTCTAAAAATGATGGACATTGAACCAGCCATGAGTTCGGGTTACCATCCAGAGACCGATGGCCAATCCGAGCGAACTAATCAAATTTTGGAACAATTCCTAAGGTGTTACACTAACTACCATCAGGACAATTGGGTGGAGTTGTTGCCATTCGCAGAGTATAGTTATAATAATGCTGTGCATTCCTCCACTGGTGTGTCTCCCTTCATGGCGGTGGGAGGCTTCGAGGGGAAACCCCTACCAACTATAGAGGAGTCAGCGGACGGCCCCCCCTCGGATTTTAAACAATGGTGGGCTAACCTGCAAAACTCATGGCCTTTGATTGCCAAGACTCTAGATAAAGCCAAAGAGGACTACAAAAAATATGCTGACCGCGGACGGGCTGAAGGATGGGACCTTCAGCCAGGAGACTCGGTATACCTCTCTACCAAAAATATACATGGTCTACAACCAAGCAGGAACCTAGGGTGGAAATACGTTGGCCCCTGTAAAGTGTTGCGCAAAATTTCTGATGTGTCCTTTGAACTGGAATTGCCTAAATCACTGAGCTCTATGCATCCTGTTTTTCATTTCAGCTTGCTGAAGAAGAATCCTGGGCCGAATGCATGGCACCCAACTCCTCCGATTCCTCCTCCACTGATGAAGGAGGGGGCACCTCATTTTGAGATTTCTGAAATCCTTGATTCGAAAATGCGTAGGGGCCGCTTGCTATATCTTGTCAAGTGGGTAGATTTTGGTCCGGAACTGAATGAATGGGTCTTTTCTGACAACGTACATGCTCCTAGATTAGTCAAAGCTTTCCATAAACGTTTTCCTGATAAGCCGGGGTAAATTAGATTTTTCAGGTGGCAGAGTGTCAGAATCCAAGGATTCTAACAAAGGGTTTTTTCTGTGCTTTTGTAATCTCTTCATATGTAACAGGTTTTGCAGTTCGGTTGTAACATCCTGCTATCTCTTTCAAGCTGTCTCATGTTCCTTTTCCCCCTTGGTTTATTGTGCTCGGTTTATTACTAATGGTGGGTCTGGTCAATGTAACCTTTTGATCCGGGAGAGTGGCGACTGCATACTTTCGCATGTCACCAAAGAACAATCGGCCTCTCATTCCCCCCCCCCCAACATTCCTATCCTCCCTGCCAGCGGAGACACAGAACTTTCTTATCGGTGTGAGAAGACCTTGGAGAGCCATTTGTTATGCACGAAATGGACACATCTGAGGAGCTCGATGTGAGAAGGGAAATTTACAACTTCACACTTCATCTTTTTCCTGTGGGAAGCAAAACAGCCAAGGGACTTTAGCCCGTGGTTTTTCCCTTTATGTGATTGGTTGCCTATGGGGAATTCAAATTGTACCGGGGGGTATATCAACCCTGATTCTATTGTAAGCTTTATCTCTAACAAACATCCGAGGACCTGTAATGTAGTCTTATGGAATAAAGAACTCTGTTTCATCAACAAAGGTCTGATCCTTGACTGCATAGGGCAGAAGCCTCACACTTCCGAGAGGGAGGTGTTAATAATTTCCCAGGCAGTGCCTCGCAACCCCTCATGGCTCGCCTTAATGAGCCAGGATGGGCACGGATCAAGGATGCATGTGGTTGGGCGTACAGTCAAGAGGAGTTTGTCCACTTCCTCAAGGTCAAGCAAGTCGAACCCATCTAACCCCGGACTCGAACACGTGCAAGGGGCCTCGAGTTCACTCACTGTATCAACTGTGGCAGGGAGGTCATGGCAGAGCGTCAAGACTTTCTCTGCAAAATAGCTCGCAAATGCCTCACAGCCGATTTCCAATTCCCTCGCATTTGGTCTGCCACATGGCAGTACTGTTAAGAACCGAATTGTTCTAAACAATTGTGCTGTGCGTGAGCTAGCAGATGCAATCTCGGCAGCACAAAATTCCCTTTTTGCTGCTTTGGTTGCCATCTCATAGGCTTTCATAAGCGTCCTATAAGATGTTTTTGACACTTCGTCGTGAGCTCGACGCCACCGTCTCTCTAGCCATCTTAGTTCTCGTTTCATCTGGCATAGCTCCTGGGAGTACCAGGGAGCCAGCTTGTTACGAGGATGAAGAGGGCGCCTGGGAGCGATCTCGTCGATGGCTGTAGTGAGCCGGACTTGCCAGTCATCCAACTTGCCAGCTCATCCAACGAGCCGCCAGAGGGCATCGGATCCCGTAGAGCCCTCTGGAACCGCAGAGGGTCCATCAGGCTCCATGGGCGAGCCAAAATAGGCTCACCACCTAGGAGCGGGGGATGGAAATTCAGACGGGCCCCTAGGACAAAGTGGTCCAACCATGGCACCGTCGATGTCGTGACTCAGTCCACTATAACCCCCACGGCAAAGATCAAATCGAGCGTGTGCCCGGCCCGGTGTGTGGGTGCCAAGATGTATTGAGAGAGTCCTAGTGCTGCCATGGATGACACCAGGTCCGACCCCCGGCTGGAAGCTGCGTCCTCGGCATGGACATTGAAGTCACCCAAAACCACAAGGTTAGGGTGCTCCAACGCCCAGCCTGATACAGCCTCCAGCAGGGATGGCAGGCTGTTGGCTGGCGCATTAGGCGGTCGGTACACCAGCCATACAGCCAAACTCTCTTCAGCCTCCCACACCAGGCTGACTTTCATGCCTGCTCCTGACCCTGCTCCTGACCCAGCCCCTGCAGAGCAAGATCAGGCTCCTTTAACAGACCTGGACATAAGTCCAGAGGAGTTAAGCCAGCAACAGGAGCCACCGGGGACTGGTCAAGCATCTGAGACCCATCAGGCTCCTCCTGGAGAAAACCATAGCCCCGAGTCATCACCTCCACCTGTCAGGCGTCTCCGTGAAAGGAGACGCCAGGAATTAAGAAACAGAAGGAGTGAGGCACGCATGAGGGCCAGGAGATCTATCAGCTCAGAGTACTAGCAGACGCTGGGCCGTGGCCGGCGGCTGCTAATTGGTTAATGAGCCAGCACACGTTATCAGCAGCCTGTCAACGCCCAACAAATTGTGCTGGCAAAGAACGCTCATCATCGACATGACCTAGCCCTGCATCCTTCTGAACTCTGTTCCTGAACCCGGCTTCTGGACTCTCAGACTTCTGACCCTGGACTTGGCATTTTGGACTACGGATTGGTATTTGGACTTTGGCTTGTCTTTCTGTTGTGATCCCTGTTACCTCTGACCCCTGGCTTTCATACTCTCTGGCTCTGACTCCTGGCATTCCTGTTGACGATTCTTCTGCTTAATCCTTCAGCTGACTGATTTATGGTTGTGACTCCCGGACTGTTGATAACGCTTGCCTTGTAACCCAACAACTCTGGTCTGCACGCCTGCCGGCTGCAGCTCTGTCTCAAGCCAGAGGCTCAGTCGTGACACCGACACACTCTATGCCCGCGATCTCTACCGGTGGGAGCGCCCTAAAGGAGAAAACCTCCCGAATGAAAATCGCAACCCCTCCCCCCGTCCCTTTGTCCGCGATTGGTGTAGGACCGAGTAACCCGGGGGGGCCATCTGGGTGAGAGCCACCGTCTCTCCCTCCCGCACCCAGGTCTCGGTCAAGCAAGCCAGGTCGGCCTTCTGGTCAACCAGGAAATCCTGGAGGACCATGGCCTTGTTATTAATTGACCTGGCATTGCACAACACCAATGACGGAGAGGGATTATTCCTAGCCCTACTTCCAACTACCGTCGGGATGAGTCGCAGGCTGGAAGGACGTCGAGCTTCTCCGTTTCTCATCGCCCTTCCCTTTTTTCCCTGCCTGGACCCACCGCTCTTTCTCCTCCCCAGGAGCACTGGAATGATTATGTACACTTATACAATAATAAAAAACTTTTTCAAAAAAAAAAAAAAGGACTGGGAATATTGGAAAGATCAAGCTAGCTGACACGTCAGCTAAGGCCTGAGCATATCCTGATCTTCTCCCTTTGCTACACAATGCAAATTGTTCTCTTGGGGCTTAGCTACTGATAAGGCTGTTTGCCAGGAGGAAGCTCTATCTCCCCTGTGTTAATGTGATTTTGTACTGAATGCTGACGTGGACTGAAATGTGTTGTGTAAGGCTGGTGTGTAAGGCTGTCAGCGAGGGCTTATAATAAACGCAGGCTGCCAATTCAGGGAGATGAGTACTTTGCTCCTTCAACTCAGTGTCTTGTGTGCAAAGTCTTTCATGTAGTGCTCGAACAGGGACACATGAGAAGGTCACACCGCGACTCACCAGTGCCTGGCATAGGTTCCTTGAGTGCACTCTTCTCATCGCTGGGACTCCGTGACCCCTACAACTGGTGAGTATGGGGGGAACACTCCCCCAAAAATAGCATGTGAAGGAACTTAAGTACTTGATACAGGTGTCTGGTGGGTCCACGACTCTGTCTCAAGTACAGACTCTATTGAAACTCACTGAAAAAGAGTGTCCCTGGTACCCTCTTGAGGGATCCCTACAACTCCGCCAATGGGAAAAAATTGGAAAGACTCTCCATTCTCCCCTGAGGGCACCAGTGGATATGCTGTGTGTCTGGCATCAGGCTCGACATGCTGTCGAAATGCATGGCCCCGTTCAGGCAAAAATGTGATTAACTGACAACCCTCCCCCTTATTCCGTCTGTCAGGTGGCTGCCCCATCGCCCACTGTTCCCAGTCCTCCGGCTGGACAACCTTCAGCTCCAATGGCCACCACTTGTAATTCAACCGGGGGACCAGCCAATCGCCCAGGGAACAGGGTCCACCAGGTCCTTGAGGCAGAACTGGAGCGTGGGAACATTGATTTAGAGGATCTTACTGAGATGTTAAGTCTCTGTCCTGTCCATTACACTGGTCAACAGGATGCCAATGGCCACAACATTGTGGAGTACAAACCCCTGCCTTACAATTTATTGATGGAGCTCCGAAAGGGGATCAGAGACATGGGCTTTAGTAGTCCCTATGTCCAGGGTCTCTGAGAGGCCACCATGGGGAATCATCTCCTGGTTCCTGAGGACTGGAAAACCACCATATGAATGCTCTTAACTCCTGCTCAGTATGTGGTTTGGGACAGTGAATATCAACGGCAATGTCACACCCGAGGTCTTAACTCCGGGGGGCAATACACGGCAGAGCAACTCTATGGACACAGTCTTTTTGCCCCAGTAGATCAACAAATTGTTCTGCCTGAGGCCACCCTTCGGGTCGCTTCCGAGTGTGCTTTTTGCACATTGCAAAAAGTCCCACCTACTGGCATTCCCTTGCAATCTTTTTCCTCCATTCGCCAAAAGTCCACCGAGCCCTACCCGGATTTTATCAATTGCCTGCAACAAGCGTTAAAGCCCTAAATTGACAACTCAGAGGCGCAGGTGGAATTAATGAAAAAACTGGCCAAAGAAAATGCAACAGCTGAATGCCACAGGGTGATCCAGGGCCTTGGGCAGGATCCCAGTCTCTCTGAAATGATTCAAGCATGCCAGGACGTTGGGGGACCCACTCATCAGGCTGGTTTATCAGCAGCGGCACTTCAGAAAGGCCAAAAGCCCCAAGGAAAATGTTTCAATTGCGGGAGAACGGGGCATTTTCGGGCAGAATGTCGAGCCCCCGGGGGGGGGGGGTGCTGGGCAGGGAGGTGGTCAAAATTCTTCAAGCCAGGGTGCAAAGCCTAAAACAAAGTGTCCAAAGTGCCAGAAAGGCTTCCACTGGGCTCGGGACTGCCACTCATGAAACCACCAGTCTCTGGCCCCGGTTCAAACAGGGACTCCCCAGGAACTGAACCTTGATTAAGCCAAAGATTCCCCAGTGAGACCCCAGGGATTGATCTCATTGTAAAGGAGGAGGTTCAGTTCAAATACCCCAATGAAGTTTTAGTTGTTGCTTCCGAAGTAACGGGTCCACCACCATCAGGCACTCTGGGTCTTGTCTTGCCCCGCTCCTCGGCAGCGAAGCAAAGACTTTTTATTGTGCCTGGGCTCATTGATTCCAATCACACGGGGCAAATCTTCATTCAATTGTGGACCAACATTCCCCAAACTCTTCCACCCGGCAGTGTCCCAGCACAGTTGATCTTCCTCCCCAGTGTTTCGCCTGCAGGTGCAGGGGGATTGCTTGGCCCTGAGGGAGCACTCCTTGTCCTAACTGCCACTGTCACTGAGAAGAGACCTCAGCAAACCATTTTGCTCCAAGGATGTCTATGATGCATGGCCTAAATAAACTGCCGCTTTGAGGCGTTCTGTGAGGTGACTGATCAGGCTTGGCTCTACTTCACTCGACCAGCACCCTCTATCCTTAAAATAGTCTCTTCGGGGTTTAATTTTAATAGGTATTCACTCAGGCTTTTTCTTTAACATAAAACAGAGCTTTATTTACAGAACCAAACAGAGGGGATGGGGGAGGTATTTACATTGGACACGTTGTTTCGGTAGCAGCTGACACATTTGGCTTAGATGATACTTAGGCTGTAGGCTATATTGTTTGCTGTTCCATTTGTTAGGACTTTTGTCCAATAATCAGAAAAATCAGAGTAATGAATCTTGCTTTTCTGGAAAGAAGAGATTGCTTCTTTTGGTTCAAAAGAAGTTTATTACTAAAGGGAAAAGGTAAACGGGATTAGCTACAAATAAACAAAACATGCTTTCTAAGGAGCTGCATTGTGCTCCGTCTTCACACTAAGACATACTGATAGAGAGTGAGAGATTGCAATGGAGGATCTCTCCTTCTTCTTGACCCCTGAAAGGAAACACCTGATATCATTGACCAATTAGCAAGACAGTACACCTTTAGTTTTCCCGGGTCTACAGTCAATTGGCCAGCTGCCAGGTATTGCTTCCAGGCTAACATAGGTAAACAAACAAGTTGCATAGTTAACCCTATAATGACTGAATTTCTCAGGCCTTGCATTACATGCTCATTTCTCCAACACCCCTTCTCAAGACCTGAAATGCAAGTCATTATACATGCATACACAAAACATTATTGAACATTAGCATCAAGCATATTCAACATTTCACGAAGTTTTTCAAACTTGTCTTTGGTCAGTGGCTTAGTCAGAATATCAGCCACCATCTCTTCTGTATGACAATGCTTAATCTCTATCAACCTTTTCTGGTACAAATCTTTAACTAATGCACATTTAATACCAATAGATCTACTTCTAGCAGTCGTGCTCTCTTCCTTACATATAGTTATACAAGCTTGATTATCCTCTAACATAAGTATAGGTACAGGTTCAATTATTCCAAAATCTTTCAACATCTCAAAGATCCATTCAAGTCTGCTGCAGGCACTTGCTGCTGAAATGCACTCAGCTTCTGCTGTGGATTGCGCTACAACAGTCTGCTTTCTACTAGTCCAGTCTATCAGTCCATCTCCATAAAAGAATAGGTATCCACTGGTAGACTTGTAGTTGTTCATCTCTTCTCCCCAACTGGCATCCATGTAGCCAACTAGTCTTGGTTGTTCAGTTGGTGCAATTTTCAGTTTTAAGTCCATTGTTCCTCTTAGGTAACGTGCCATCTTCTTTACTGCGCTCCAATCATGATGATTTGGCGAACTTACTTTTCTGCTTAGAAATCCAACTGCCGCTGTAATATCTGGACGCGTTGATTTGCTCAGGTACAAGAGCTTTCCGACAGCCTCTCTGTATCCTCCTATGTCCTTTAGTGGTGTGCCGTCCTTCTCCTTCAGATATCCAGGTTCAAGTGGGATTGTTGAAGCTTTGCAGTTCGTCATGCCAACAGATTCTATAAAGTCCATAATCTTTCTTTTCTGGCATAAAAGAAAAGTTCCATCCTCGAGTCTCTCAATTTGCATTCCAAGGTATTGTTGAACATCTCCTAGCTGTTTGACTTCCACTTCCTTATTCAGTCCATCAGCTATTGCTTTGATGTCTCCTCTGTTTTGACAAGCCACGATCAAGTCGTCAACGTAAACAAGAACATACTGGTATTGTCCATTTCTGATTCTAGTGTACAGACAAGGTTCAGCTTTCCCTTGCTTGAAGCCTTGCTTCTTTAAAAGTTCAGTAAGTTTGTCATACCAGGCCTTTGCTCCTTGCTTTAGGCCATAGAGTCCTTTATTAAGTTTGTAGACGTAGTTTTCTTGACCTTTGACCTTGAAACCTTCAGGTTGTTCCATGTAGATCTCCTCAGATAGTTCTCCATTGAGAAAAGCAGTCTTTACATCAAGATGCTCTACTATCATGTTCCTAGATGCTGCAACACTTAGAAGTGTTCTGAATGTTGCTTGGTCAGTAACTGGAGCAAAAGTTTCAAAATAGTCAGTCCCATATTGCTGTGAGTAGCCTTTAGCTACTAGGCGTGCTTTGTATAGCTCCACAGTTCCATCTTCCTTGTGCTTAATTTTGAAGACCCATTTACATCCAACAGGGTTTCTGCCTTGAGGTAGTTGAGTGAGGGTCCAGGCCTCTTTTTCGCTAATGGATAGCAGCTCTTGTTCCATTGCTTCAAGCCATCTGCCTCTTTCACTCGCAGGTAAGTTGCAAACTTCCTTCCAGTTCTTGGGTTCCTTTGCAGATTGCACAAGTTCACAAAATCCATACTTCATTGGAGGTTGTCCCTTAGTGCTCCTTTCTGATCGCCTCACACTGGGTGTGGGTGCTGCTGTGGGTTCTGCCGTGGGTTGAGCCGCTTCCTCTGGTGTGGCCCCTGCTTCCCCTTCTGTTTCAGTAGTTTCCTCAGAAGGTGGACCTGCTGCTTCACTTGCCAGTTCCCCGGCCAGTTCACCAGCAGTCACTACAGGTAGCCAAGCAACGAACTCATCAGGTGCAGTCCCAGGCATCTTTGGATCAGCTGCAGTGGAAACACTAGGCAATACAGTCTCATCAATAAAAAACAACATTGCGTTCTTCTACTGTGTGGGTTTGGGGATTGTATATCCTGTACCCTTTCCCACCAACAGGATAGCCTACAATAAGTCCAGTTTCAGATCTGGAATCAAGCTTTCCCCTCTTTTCCTTTGGTATGTGTGCATACCCTTTTGTGCCAAAAGCTTTGATATGTCTTAGACCAGGCTGTCTTCCAAACCAAGCCTGAAAAGGGGAGGTTCCAATAATCTTTGAGGGTAATCTGTTGTGTAAGTACACTGCTGTGTTCAGGGCTTCTGCCCATAAACCATTTGGCAGTCCAGAATGCATCAGCATAGCTCTGCACATCCCTTGCAGTGTTCTGTTTAATCTCTCAGAAGCTCCATTTTGCTGGGGTGAATAGGCAATGGATACTTTATGTTGAATTCCTTGCTCTTGTAGAAATTGTTTGAATTCAGCATTACAATATTCACCACCTCCATCTGTGAGTAAGCTTTGAGGTGCTTTGCCAAATTTATTTTTAACAGTAGCCACATAATTTTTAAAACTACGCAGTGTTTCATCTTTACTTCTCAGTATATACACATAAGTGTATTTTGTTTTATTCTCTGTGAAAGTCACAAAATATTTGTTCCCACCTAGGGATGCAGGTAAAGGCCCAACAAGATCACTGTATACAGTTTCCAAAAATTCTTGATTTTGCGCTGGAGTTTTCCCAGAATAACTTGGGGCATCTCCCTTTGCTCTGAGGCATGTCTCACATCTAGTTTCACTCTTTTCACAATGCACAACAGGTATTCCACATTGCTTTAACAATTGCTCAACAGATTTCAAATTTCTATGTCCCATTTTAATATGCCACGAAAATAAACATTTTTCATGTTTACAAGCATCATCACAAGCATTCTTAGTCTGGCAAATCTGTTCCTTATCATCAACAGTCTCTATTTCCTCATCAGGATCAACATCAAAAGTTTCTGTCTCCTCATCATCACAAGCTACAAAGTAATGAAAGCCATTTTTCTCTTCCACTTTAAATTCAAGCTCTCCATCCTTGGTAGAGACCTTGCTTCCTTGCTCTGGTTTGAGCAGGACATGATGTCCTGTGTTCATGAGACTTTTTGTTGAAATTAAGTTCTCAACAGCTTCAGGCACATAAGCTGTATTTTGCAATTCAACTTCAATTAATTGATTATCTGTAGTGGACAATCGCAATTTTACAGTCCCAACGCCTTGTACATTCAATAATTGCCTGTTAGCTTGGTAAATTCTTGGTTTGTTTTCAACATCTATGTTACTAAACCAGGCTTTTTCTCTACACACATGTGTACAAGCGCCAGAATCGATTAAAAATATTTTCTTATCATCTGTGTTAAAATCATCAGCGATCCTAAAAACATTGCCTTTGCTCTGTGTCTGTGCTGCAAACTTCTTTCCTCTGTGCTGTGTGTGTGAAACGTGACCTCTGCTCCTCCCATAATGGCTTCCCCTTCCACTGGCTGGTTCTTTGTTACTGGAACCATGTGCTCCTGTGGCTCTTTGTTCTTGGGGCTCATCATTAAACACATACTTAGAAGAGCAGTACTTTGCAAGATGATTTTTCCCACATATAAAACACTCTATTTTCCTTTTAAATCTCTGTCCATGCTTTAGACTCAAAACAGACATCTCATCAGACAAACTTTCTTTCAAATTTCTAGAATCATATTCCTCAGTTAGTGCAGACAAAAGACCTTCTAAAGTCAGATCATCTTTCAGTCTAATCATACTGGTTACAGACTTATAGGAACCAGGCAGACCCTTGAGAATTGAAGAAATCATATCTGTATCAGAGGGTGTTCATTCAGGTCTTTAAGCTGTGTGTAAATGCCCATTAATTTGTCCATCTCTTTGGGAAGGCAGTCTCCCTCCTTCATCCTGAAATCAAAAATCTTTCCCTTGAGGGAATAGATTTTACTCTTGCTGTGCTTATCAAATTTATTCTTTAAGTGTTTAATCATCAATCTGGACGTGGCTAGCCCTCTTAATCCTGGTACCTCTGTGTAGGGAATACTCCCTAAAATCAGGGCTTTAGCAAAACCATCCATCATAAGGAATTGTGTCTTATCAGGGTCAGTTTCTGGAGGATTTTCAGTTGTTAATACTTGAAGGGCATTGTGAGTCTGCAGGCGACTCTTCAAATACTCCTCCCACCACTGATAGTTAGCCTTTGTAAGTCTGAGATTTGGCATTTCCTGGGATGGGGCATTAAAAGCCTTTTTTTTTTTTTTACTCACGTCCCTTTGGATTTGAGGTAGAAGCACAGGTTCTGGCTCAGTCATCTACTTCTCCAGGAGCTGGCAGGGTTAATCTTTCCTCTCTCTGCAGCAGCGCGAAGTTCAAAAGCTCCTTTGCCTCGCCTTCCTTTGTTCTCCAGGCAGCAGCGTCTCTTCAGTGCTCCAAGGCTCAGCTCCACTTACAGCAGGCAAAAATTAATCCAGTCAAAAAAGATCCTTTGCTCCTGGCAAACTACAATCCAGCATAGGTTTTCCCCTGATCAGCAAGGAAACAGGGTTGGGCCTTTCTGGCTGCAAGATTGCTCTGAGAGCAGGAAGGAAAAAAAGTGGTCGTTTTAAAAATCCAAGCCTCTAGCTCTTATTCCCTATTTCTCTTTCTCAATCAATCCAGAAAGCTTTTTAGAAGAGAAACCATGTTTTAAGAACCATCCTCTGCTACCATTTGTTAGGACTTTTGTCCAATAATCAGAAAAATCAGAGTAATGAATCTTGCTTTTCTGGAAAGAAGAGATTGCTTCTTTTAGTTTAAAAGAAGTTTATTACTAAAGGGAAAAGGTAAACGGGATTAGCTACAAATAAACAAAACATGCTTTCTAAGGAGCTGCATTGTGCTCCGTCTTCACACTAAGACATACTGATAGAGAGTGAGAGATTGCAATGGAGGATCTCTCCTTCTTCTTGACCCCTGAAAGGAAACACCTGATATCATTGACCAATTAGCAAGACAGTACACCTTTAGTTTTCCCGGGTCTACAGTCAATTGGCCAGCTGCCAGGTATTGCTTCCAGGCTAACATAGGTAAACAAACAAGTTGCATAGTTAACCCTATAATGACTGAATTTCTCAGGCCTTGCATTACATGCTCATTTCTCCAACAGTTTCCTTAACCGTACATAAGCTCACTCAACACCTTCCTCAGTACACTCTCCTGTCCTGCTTAGGGGTTAGCCTTTTGGCTTTGGTTTCCTGGCCCTTAAGTCCCAACTGGCCACCAATCAGCTGTCCAGACTCTGCCAGTCTTTGCTTCAGCCCTCCCTTAACCTCCTATCTCAGGTTCCTCAGGAGTGATGTGTTTTAGGTTTTGAAGCACTATAAACCAAGAATAGAGATTTCCCAATGATCCTAAGGTCCGAACATCAGGTAGAGAAGAAAGCCTTTATTTTTATAAGACTCTTGAGTGAGTGAAGGGCGGGATATAAATCCAATCTCTTCTTCTTCCTCTTCTTCTTCTTTTATGACGTCAGTCTCGGCAATGGTAATCCATTAAAGCTACCGAGCCCAGATTTTACTGAGGCTTGGTGTTTTATACCAGGGGGTGGGGACGCACAGAAAGGAAGGGGACAGTGTCATACAGCATCATATTTGTTAACAAATCATATGATATAACTCCGCCTAACTAGCTGCTCAAGTGTTAGGAATGTTTCTATCTAAATGTTGCTAATTGCTTGCCGTTCCCATGGTTCTTGAGCCTAGCCTAAGAGCAATAATGTTGCACACTAAACAATGTAAGACTGTTAGCGAGATGTTGTTAGTGTTCCATGTAACAGCAAAGAATCTTGTTTCATTGACCTTGCATTTCAAAGCTTCTAACTTACTAAGCAATATGCAGAGTTCTATTCAGCATAATTATTGATTAATTTTTCTTATTGCTTCATTCCCCCTTCTGGGCGCTCTGCCACGAAGTGGGAGAGCTGCCCACCTTTATTCATAGACATGTGGTTCACCTATTTGTGATAGTTTTACATATTGATAGCGCTGTTTTACATTTTGCACGTATAAGAGTCTTGCAGCATCTATATTTCTCACTGCTGCTTCTACTGATCTACGCACCATTGATCTGACCATATGAATCAAACAAGGCATTATCAGCAGTCCACCTAGAGCAATACCAATCATTAAGAGAATCTTTTTCCAGTTCGCAAACAGACTTCCTAGAAATCCTTCAGTATCCAGCAATCTTGTCCATGTCTGAACTGGGACATGTGTCAAGTTTCTCATTCTGTCGGTTATCTGCTCTATTGCCTTTCCGTTGTCATTGATCTGCAGGCAATTGGTGATATTTAAACTTTCTGCAAACGCCTCCTTTTGCAGCTAGGAGGAAGTCCAGTGCCAGGCTATTTTGATGCACTGCTGGGCACATCTGCCTGTTGGTTACTGCAAGTAGTTAAGAGCAAGTGAAGTTTCATTAGTTATGATTTTTAAGACAGCCTGCAAACGAATAATAAGGCTCAGCCTGTAAATGGGGGGTCCAATAGCCATAAGTTCCATTAGTTGCCCGTGTAGTGGGCCCATAATCTTGGATAATTCTCTCTGGGGGCCATTTATTGCCTTGCTAGGCATCAATGCGAGTGGAACGTCTTTTTCCGGCCCAGAGTATCATATACAGGTATTCCCAATCGCTCTCTTGTAGAGATAGGCAGCAGGAAGAAGCTGGGTTAAATTGTGCCAAGAACACAAGCTCCTTTCCAGTTGTGGGGCAGAATAGCATAAGCAGATATTTCACACATTTAATTTAAGTGATCAGGAGCTTCCCATTCAAACAAATCAGTGCAAAGTAAACGATGATATACATCAAGCAGAGACTTAGTATTCACCTGTGGTGCAGAGACAAAAGAAACATTAGTAGCCGAGAAATTTATATACAGTTGAGGCTTATATTGATTGCATACCCAAGCAGACTCACATTCCAGGGCACCTATTGAATAACTGAAATAAGGACCCTGTCGAAGAATACATAGGTTTTTAACTATAGGGTGCTGTAAGGTCCATTTTGTGGGGCAATTCCTATTTTTCCATGTTAAATTAGCAGCAGTAATATTTATTAAATCTAGCCCCCTTACCTTCAGTGGTTATTGTTCACCCATGCTTGTCCCCACACATACATAACAATTTTTAACACTCACTTCGGATGCTATTCGCTCTGCAAGATCAATAAACAATTCTTAGTGAATGGGGGTTTTTCTATCTGCTTGCCCATTTCTTGCCAGAACTCTGTATGTACACGCTTTTCTTCTGGGTGAGGGGGTGAACCTATTAATTCCACCATGCTATGACCATAAGGATCTACACCCCTTCCATCTATTGCAATTACCATAAACTGTTTGTTTGGAGGAGCTGGAAGTTGGAGGCAGAGTAGAAATACATAAGGGAGTGCAAAAACTTTCTGTATATGCATTGGAACCTTGTCCCAGAGACAAAAAAAAAAGATTATCAGGACCAGTAGTAGTACTGCCATAAGAGACATAATAAGAGTGTACAAATATGTCTTTTCTTGAGCATATTGAGTCTCCCACCATTGGTTTCCACAACTCCGCTGATGGCTTTGAGATGCCTGTTTGGAAATAGCAGCACAAACATTGAAGCATACAGAAAGATAACCTTTAGGATAAATGGTTAGGTTACTAGCAAGAAGACAAAAAAGCAAAGAAAGAAAGAAAGAAAGAAAGAAAGAAAGAAAGAAAGAAAGAAAGAAAGAAAGAAAGAAAGAAAGAAAGAAAGAAAGAGACAAACAGACAAGGCACTTCTCCCCCCCCCTTTTGCTTGGGCACTGGGGCCCAGCTTTTCCCTCCCTCCCTCACCCCCCCAGGAATGGTGAGGGGGGGATGGGGGCTCCTTCCCGGGTGGGCGGCCTGCCGCCGGCTTGGGACGCTCAGCGGGGGGTGGGGATGGGGGAGGGGTTTTCCCCAATGTCGGGGACGTTGAGCAGGGCGGGGTGGGAGAGGGTTTTTTGGCTTGGGGACATTGAGTGGGGGGGCAGGGTGGGAGGGGGTTTCTTTGAGCAGGGGGGGAGAGGGTTTTTCTCCCGGCCAGCGGCCTGCCGCCAGCTCGGGGACATTGAGTGGGGTAGGTGGGAGGGGGTTTCTTTGCGTGGGGTGGGTGGGAGAGGGTTTTTTCCCTGGCCAGCAGCCTGCCGCCGGCTCGAGGACATTGAGCGGGGGTGAATGGGAGGGTTTTTTGCACAGGGATGGGTGGGTGGGAGGGAGGGGGTTTCTTTGCAGGGGTGGGGGGTGGGAGAGGGGTTTTTCCCGGCTGGCAGCCTGCCGCCGGCTCGGGGATATTGAGCGGGGTAAGTGGGTGGGAGGGAGGGGGTTTCTTTGTGTGGGGGTGGGTGGGAGAGGGGTTTTTCCCCGGCCGGCAGCCTGCTACCGGCTCGGGGACATTGAGCGGGGGTGGGTGGGAGGGTTTTTTTCCCCCGGCCGGCGGCTGCATACATCTGCTTAGCTGTGGGCAATGCTCTAATTTGGAAGAGATAATCATCACTTACTGACATTATCAAGGTTTGCGCTCTCAAGTCTTCCATTTCTCACACTTCCTTCATTACAGCATTACCTGCAGTGTGTGTGTGTGTGGGGGGTCATCTAGGGTGTATTTTTCCAGTTTCTCAATGTTTAGAGCCATTCTCAGTCATGTTCTCCGTGAAAAAAAGTTATCCAGAGTCAGGAGCACCAAATGCAGCTTCCCATTAACGTAAAGCAATTGAGCCATTGTTCTCCTGTCTTTGTATCTTGCTCCAGTAATTAAGCACAAACACACCTTGCTTCTTTTCTCTCAGTTAAACTACAGCAGCTGACCTTTTGCTTAGTTGATTGCTGAAGACAGGTTTAACTTCTTAGTTGCTGGAGCTGGGCTGGACCACATAACTTTATTTATGCCAATATAATCTTAGTAACTGGGTCTATGACCTGTTGGATTAGTTAGTTTAACAGAGTGCTCAAGGCTAACGCAGCAGAGTCTATTTGGTTAGTGTGTGCTGTCCAGGAACAAAGTTACACACAGAGCCTTTTAAAAAATCTTTGTAAACTAATATGATTGTAAGGAACTCATACTAGTTTACAAAGATTTTTTTAAAGGCTCTGTGTGTAACTTTGTCCTTTATTGTAAGGAACTCCATTCTAGATAGGATAGAGTAGAGATAGTATTCTAATCTAGTTTAAATAGCTGATGGATGGAAATACGGGATGCATGTCCTACTCTCATGGGCAAAGATGGAGAAAAAACTGGCATAGTGTAGAGAGAAGGTATGAGACCAGAAGGAAGGAAGTTTTCCCCAAGAGTAGCAATCTACATATCAAAGGGATAGCATCAGAGGAGAAAAGAAAAGGATGCTCAGTGTCCTAGCCTATCTATCTCTCTGACTCTCTCATAGTCCCCCTCTGAATGCTGAGGCTACGAGACAGTGCACAGTACTTCACTTCCAACAACCCACACCTCTGCCTCTATCCACCCCTATTGACAAAAAGGAACTTGACTCTGTCTGTGCTAGAGAAACTAGGTGAGCTAGGAAGAGGGAATAACAGAATCTCCAAATATGTGATACAGGAACTGGAAGAGTTACAAAACTAAACAGGTGACGGACATTTGCAGAAATAATATTTTCAGTATACAGCTGGTTGGGATTGCATACAGAGTCATCTGCAGTGGATTACCATGAACTACTAAGGTTTCTCAATGCATGTATTTCTGCTATTAATGACTTGATTTTTAGAAGCAAGACGTCAAAATAAGGAAGACTAACAATCTTTTACTTACAAGTGTCCTCGTTTCCTATGACAAAACCAGGCAGTACAGATAACCTTCTTTAAGAAGACAGTTCCAGAGGGTAGCCATTTTTGTCTGCAGTAGAAGAGCTAGATTGGAGTCCAGTAGCACCTTAGAGAGCAACATGGTGTTTTTTTGGGGGGGAATAAGCTTTTGAGAGTCAGTGCGCCGATGAAGGGGGCTTTAATGCTTGAAAGTTTGTACCCCTGAAAATCTTGTTTGTCTCTAAGGTGCTACTGGATTCCAATCTAGCTCTTCTTTAGGAAGCATCTAGGAACCGATAAGATGTGAAGAAATGCAAGATGTAAGAGATCTGTGACTGGAGGCCAAGCATGAAGGAAAGTAGGGCTATGTCATTTGGCTTCTTAGCAAGATATTCTGAGGTATTATTTTGAAATTCATCAGCAGTTTCTGTTCTCATCTACTGTTGCTTAGCTACTCAGATGACAACAGAGAACTTGATTCCTTCTTTGCTAGAGGAAGTGGCAAAGATGAGAGAAGAAAACAGAAAAATTGCTGAAGATGCAACATGGGTGCTGGAAGGATTACACAACTTGACAGGTGAGGGACACCATGCATAGATGCTGCTCAAGTACTTATTATTTAAGTGGTTAGCAAATGGAAAGTTATATCTCGTTTATATCTGTTTGGTATGTATTTCTCCAGGAGAAAAAAAGAGAGTGTAATGTAAGTATTATAAAAGCTTTTTACCATCTTCTTCCACAAACTGGTAGAACTGATGGGGATTGAGGAGGATTATGGCTGATCCTTGCCAGCCCTTCAGTACTGACTTCACAGATGTAAGAAAATCCTTCTTGTGCAACAGAGCTCTGACAAAGGGAACTCTGACTCTTGAAAGTTTGTACCCTTGGAAATCTTGTTGGTCTCAAGGTGCTCCTGGACTCCCATCTAGCTTTTCTTTAAGAAGTATCTAAGAACTGATAGCACAAAGCCTAAAATAAAACCTAACAGGATGCAAGAGATCTGTGACTGGAGGCCAAGCATGAAGGAATGGAGAGATATGTCATTTGGCTTCTGGGAAGGGTGTCCTGCGGTATCATCTTGAAATTCATCAGCAGTTTCTGTTCTCATTTACTATTCCATAGCTACTCAGATGACAAAAGAGAACTTGAGTCCTTCTTTGCGAGAGGAAGTGGCAAAGCTGAGAGAAGAAAACAGAAGAATTGCTGAAGATGCAACACAGGTGCTGGAAGGATTACACAACTTGACAGGTGAGGGACACCATGCATAGATGCTGCCCAAGTACTTATTATTTAAGTGGTCAGCAAATGGAAAGTTATATCTTGTTTATATCTGTTTGATATATATTTCTCCAGGAGAAAAAAAAGAGTGTAATGTAAGTACTAAAAGCTTTTTACCATCTTCTTCCATAAACCAGTAGAATTGATAGGGATTGAGGAGGATTATGGCTGATCCTTGTTAGCTCTTCAGTACTGACTTCACAGATGAAAGAAAGTCCTTCTCTGTGCAACATGGCAATGGCTACCAAAGAGAATAGTGATGAGTCACTTCGGTAGATTACTTTTATTTAACAGAAGTATTCAACAGAAGAATTAAAGCAGGAAGAAGTATTGTGAAATTCCACAGATTTCATCCATCATTGCACCTGACGGATTTATATTTAGGTCTTCAGCTCTTTGATGGTTTGTTCACACTACAGATGTAACATTTCTAGAAATTCTGAAGCCATGGTAAATGCCCTCTTGGGGGGGGGGGACAGAAATTTTGAGAAAAATTGAAATAAATGCAACTTTTACTTTCCTTTCAAACCTAAATTACTTTTACTTTTTACTTTTTAGCAACATGCCGTGCATCATTTATAACTTAGTTAACATATGGAAGTGTACTATTTGACATATTTATGGAATACAAAAATATAAATGTCTTAATTTTATATCCGAAAAATTGTTAAGTATAACCAACTCTTGAGAAAAAGTTGCAAATTGCTGTACTTTATGGTACTATAGCTCATGTATCATAATTTTTGCTATCTAAGAGGTAAGAATAATGAAAATTGAAGGTAGAAAACAAATTCTGTGGTAAACAAAATGAAGAAAAAAATTCTAGGCATACAGTAGCCATGTGGCACTTTTGGTTGATGGTAAATGTAAATGTGGCTTTCTGTGAGCCATGCACCTCACCAAACACACAAATACAATAATGTAACTATTAATACTGAATATATAACTATAACTTTTTTAATTGCCAGGGCTGGTTGGTTGCTCTTCCACCAGGCCATGAAACTTGGCAAGTGCCCAGCCATGCCATCTCTACCACCAGCCCTGCTTTCAGTAGAGTTTTGCCCTGGGTTATAGCCCTGTTTCTTATTCCACCATTGTTCCTTTGGATTCTTTCAGAGTTCCTCTGCACCAAATGTCCACCCAACTGGGTGACATTTGACAGAAACTGCTACTTCTTTTCAGTATTAAATAAACCTTGGCTGGCTGGCAAGCAGTCATGTGAGAATGAAGGGGCTCACTTGGTTATTATTAACAGTCATCGGGAAATGGTAAGTGTTTCTTTTCTTCTTCTTCTTTTTTTGACTCAGACAAGCAGAGATGTGGGAACAGTCATTCTCTATTAAATTTGTGAATGTGGGAAAGATTATTCCAGATTACACGGACTTCAAGCTCTGGCATTTAGCAATAGTATCAGGTTGTTAAGAGAAACCAGGTTCATTTAGTTCCTATACTAGGTTTCTGTACTGCATGATAGGAATTGTAGTCCTAGCCTCTTGCTGTTTGGTCTGTTTAGTGTAAAAACATGCAAAGGGCCCTACTGGATCATACTAGTGGTCCATCTAGTTCAGCATCCAGTTTCACACTGTGACCAACGAACTTCCCTGGAGGGCCAACAAACAGGGCAAAGAGGTCAAGGCCTTTCCCTGAAACTGCCCCATACCACTAGTATTCAGAGGTTTGCTGCCTCTGTATATGGAGGTTTCCTTTAGTCACCAGGGCTAGTAACTGCTGATTGACCTATTTTCCATGGATCTGTCTAATTCCCTTTTAAAGCCACCTATGTCTGTGGTTATCACTACATCCTCTGGCAGCGAATTCCAGATTTTAATCACTCATTGAGTAAAGAAGTATTTCCTTTTTCTGTTCTGGACACCACCTTCAGTGGTTGCCCCAAACTCTAGTATTATGGCAAAGTAAGAAAAAACTCTCTATAGCTGCGATCAGATAGGCAGTTTGACCTGCTGTTGCCCCACCTCTAATTGAGCCAAATTATTTTATAACAGAGAATCCTGATCAGACTCACCCCTTTTAGCACTCTTCAATGCGCTTTTACCTGTGCTTGAGTGATCAGATGGCAGCAGGCAGGGAGTCAGCCTGTCGGCTATTTTTTTTAAGTGTATCCTTTGAGCTGCCCACAAGCACTGATAAGCATGCTGGGGTATGTAGTTCATGGGGCTATTGGCCATTTTTAAAAAGTGTGTCCTCTGAGCATGTGCACAAGTGCAGATCAGCCTGCTGGGACATGTAGTCCTCCATCTCTAAACTTTTCAATTTACCCCTTCCCCAAACCACAGAAAAAAGCTGCAGTACAGGGGTGTCTTTCTTTGAATGTTCTTATGAAGAAAACAAAGTTTAGAGCAGCCCCTGTGGGAGAGTGGGGGAGAAAGTGAGAGTGGTGTAAATATGCAGTTATGCACAATTTGCTTATGAGTTTTTAAAAATGGCGGCTGGAAAACAAGAGACCTGTCAGACCTGCCTGAAAGCTTGGGTGCGCAACACAGTGATCAGACAACAGGAAATCCATTTTGGAACCAGCTCAGACCAACAGGACTGGACTTTCTCTGGTATCAAACAAAGTTGCAGTAAAGGGGGGGATGGGACTCAGACGACTGGAGCACAACAGACAGATGTTGCTGTCTGATCGCGTACTTTAAATCCATAAGGGAACAGCAACAGCAACAGATTGAACTGCACATCTGATCACAGCCTCTGTCCACTTTTCCTACTTCTTGCATAAACCTCTGTCATAATTCCCTTTAGTAATTTTGTTCTAGATGGAAAATCCCAAACTCTTCAGCGTCACAGGAAAGATGTTCTAACTGCTTGATCTTGGTTGAACTTGTTCTCTTCTCCACTTTTCCCTGCTCTGCAGTATCCCTTTTGAGATACAGCAAACAGAACTGTACATAGTATTCCACTATAAAGTATTAGTTGCGAATACCTGAATACATATGTGGTATTGTATGTCTCCTAGTTTCATGGACATAATCTGAATTTTCCCTATGTAGAAATTTTTGGTGAACCAATTCATGGATGACCAGGTTTTTTGGATAGGCCTGAGTGATGCTGGCAAGGAAGGACAGTGGGTCTGGGTGGATGGCACTTCTCTGGCTTTCTCGTAAGTAATCCCCCTATGTTGGTTATCGAAATCTCTTAGGTCAATTTAAGTGGCAGAGTTAACAAGGTGTTGGCGTGGGAGAAGTGAAGAATGCCTTTACTTTGCCTAAGATGGCAAAAACACTCGAGTTTGCTCTACAGTGATATTCCAGTGGCTCCTTAATGCTTGGATGTAACATTCCTACTCTCAAACCTCTCACTGTGCAAGCTCCACCCCCTCCACAATTATGCATGGCTGAAAGCTCATTTACTCATGTATTCATTTATTCTGCAATGGCCTCTCCTGCACTTATAATAGCCAAAAAGATGACAGTTTTTTGCTTTAAGCTCCACCAGAAAGAAAATGAGTGTCCTATAATAAGATATTAACTATCCAAAGTATGCCACAGCATTTTGCAGTGAGTGAAATGGCAATTATGCATTTCAGAGCGCCTTAGTGTTCATTAACTTCGATGTGTATTACAGAGAAAATGAACAGTTCCACTCACTCAGATATTTGAAACTCTGGGGAGTTTGTCAAATCTTAAAAAAAAAAATGACAGCACTAGCAAATCACATTTTTGGAATTTTAACAAGGCCTCTCCAAAAGTCAGAGAAGGGACAAACACCGAGAATGTGATTTACCAGGAAAAAAGGACTGTTCCTGGTAAATAAAGACAGACAGATCATATGCCATTTCAGTCATCAGATGACATACTTTTATTCTGCAGGCTCAAAAACTGGCTCTTTGCCCATTTGTTTAATAAATCCTGAGCATGCAGAATTCTCAAAAGGACAGACCAGATGTAGAAGCAGCAAAGGAGGATCTACTTTTCTTTGCTGGCTCCCACAGATTTAAGACTTTGAATTTACTCTCCAATAACCCTAAGAGGAAAGGAGAAGTTAACTCAGAGAGAGAGGAAGTGAAAAGGAAATGATTCTCTGGAAAAGCCAGCAGTCAGAGAGCAGAACTTCGGCCAAATGGCACCCCTGTCCAGGAATGTGTTTTGTGCCTCTACTCGTTTACCTTTTGAATACCTCGATTTTTCTAATTGCATCGGTAGCTGATTTCATGACTTTGATATGTGATCTGCATGCATTATATACCCCTGTCATATAAGACACTGTATTTTGCATGCTAGAATTTTCAGAATTTATATATTTGCTGTTGCTTATTATAAACAGAAACAATTTTGTTCCCTCGAATTTATAGAACTTTCTTTTTTAATTTTAAGAATGACTGAAATTAAACTATGCATCCACCTTGGGTGGATCCAATGGGCAGGGATCCTTTTGTAAAAAAAAGAGGTGCAGGAGCTCATTAGCATAACTTATTTGCATATGCCACACCCCCTGATGTCACCGGAAGTGTCAGAAAGCCACACCCCCCTGACATCTCTGGAAGTGTGTTAGAAGAAAGGAAGGGAGGGAGGGAGGGAGGGAGGGAGGGGGGAAGGAATGAAAGAAACAGGAAGGAAGGTAGGTAGGTAGGTGGGGGGAGAGAGAGAAGGAAGGAAGGAAGGAAGGAAGGAAGGAAGGAAGGAAGGAAGGAAGGAAGGAAGGAAGGAAGGAACAGGAAGGTAGGTAGGTAGGTGGGGGAGAGAGAGAGAAGAAAAGGAAGGAAGGAAGGAAGGAACAGGTAGGTAGGTGGGGGGAGATAGATAGATAGAGGGAGGGAGGGAGGGAAGGAACAGGAAGGTAGGTAGGTGGGGGGAGAGAGAGAAAGAAGAAAGAAAGAAAGAAAGAAAGAAAGAAAGAAAGAAAGAAAGAAAGAAAGAGACAAACAGACAAGGCACTTCTCCCCCCCCCTTTTGCTTGGGCACTGGGGCCCAGCTTTTCCCTCCCTCCCTCACCCCCCCAGGAATGGTGAGGGGGGGATGGGGGCTCCTTCCCGGGTGGGTGGCCTGCCGCCGGCTCGGGACGCTCAGCGGGGGGTGGGGATGGGGGAGGGGTTTTCCCCAATGTCGGGGACGTTGAGCAGGGCGGGGTGGGAGAGGGTTTTTTGGCTTGGGGACATTGAGTGGGGGGGCGGGGTGGGAGGGGGTTTCTTTGAGCAGGGGGGGAGAGGGTTTTTCTCCCAGCCAGCGGCCTGCCGCCAGCTCGGGGACATTGAGCGGGGGTGAATGGGAGGGTTTTTTGCACAGGGATGGGTGGGTGGGAGGGAGGGGGTTTCTTTGCGGGGGGTGGGGGGTGGGAGAGGGGTTTTTCCCGGCTGGCAGCCTGCCACCGGCTCGAGGATATTGAGCGGGGTGGGTGGGTGGGAGGGAGGGGGTTTCTTTGCGTGGGGTGGGTGGGAGAGGGTTTTTTCCCTGGCCAGCGGCCTGCCGCCGGCTCGAGGACATTGAGCGGGGGTGAATGGGAGGGTTTTTTGCACAGGGATGGGTGGGTGGGAGGGAGGGGGTTTCTTTGCGGGGGGTGGGGGGTGGGAGAGGGGTTTTTCCCGGCTGGCAGCCTGCCGCCGGCTCGGGGATATTGAGCGGGGTAAGTGGGTGGGAGGGAGGGGGTTTCTTTGTGTGGGGGTGGGTGGGAGAGGGGTTTCTCCCCGGCCGGCAGCCTGCTACAGGCTCGGGGACATTGAGCGGGGGTGGGTGGGAGGGTTTTTTTTCCCCCGGCCGGCGGCCTGCCGCTGGCCCGGGGACATTGAGCGGGGGTGGGTGGGGGTTTCTTTCCCCAGCTGGCAGTCTGCCGCCGGCTCGGGGACATTGAGTGGGGATGGGAGGGGGTCTGACCCAGCGGCGGCCCTGCTGGGGCGGAGCTTCCTAATGTGCCCGCTCCCCAGCATCTTCACTGGCGGAGCGGCACTCTGCTTCGCTCCAGCCCCAATGGAGCCCTGCCAATGGGTATTAAATACTGTTACAGCAGGAAACAGACTGAAAATGCTGCTAGGATAACTAGTCTCTCTCTGATAGGTACTGCTTGCCTGTCCCTAAAACAGGTTCTCCTAGAGAACACTTGGGCACTCACCTGGTTCGTTCGCTATGCTCTGTATCTTTACAATATCCCTTTTCGCATGGGCCAGCCAGAACTGCATGTTATTCCAGATGCAGGTGAACCAAAGATGGGTGCAATGTCATAATATTTACCACTCCCTTCCCATTGCTGCTCCTACCAACTCTCACTACCAAACCTGACCTTGTAACTGTCATAATTAGATTCTGGGGACAAGGAGAGCCGAACAATGCTGGACATGGCGAGGACTGTGCTACTCTACGTTTCAACGGGAAGTGGAACGATGCGTTCTGTTCTAAAAATGAGATGTGGATCTGTGAACGGAAGTGCTAGCTATGCTCCTATCGTAAAGTCTACACAAGCTTGGGAACAGCCGCATCCTTTAAGAATCACTTATAGCAAAGCATGGAGTTCATAGGCTGTCATCCCCAATCAGATTCTGAAAAGGTTTCTGTGAGCTTAGTGCCATTGAATGAATCTCCTAGTCTGCTTCTGCATGATGATTTCATGTGCCCTTGAGGGTGCAGCTGCAAACTTTGCTTCTTGCTCAGACAGAATAAAGAAATCGTCAAAGTCACTCTGTGTCACATTTAAACTAACTTATGCAAATTTACCCCATGTCTCCTCTGAAGATGCAGGTGTTTACGTCTTGCTTAAATTGCATTCATTATCACACTTACAATGTGTGCTGGGAGAACTGGTAAATTGGTCACATGCAGGATTCTGTGAATGGCTAGTAAAGGTGGGCTGGATTCAGCAAGCGATTCACACAAGAAACAAGGATATTCTCTGCCTCCCCCTCTGCCTAAGCAAAGAGAGTGCGTGGTCAATACTGAAAATTGTGTTCCTAGAATCAATCCCACACAGAGACCTCAAACGAAGCAGTTGCCCATACATCCTTCTCTATCACAATGTGTGCTGCACTTGCGACACATTGACCTCATTCACTAAGAGACTATTTTTAACCAGTTTTATCCACAATATTTGCATACCATATATTGTGACACTGGCTGATACATAGGCAACACCTGTTATCAACAGCTATGCTCAAGCAAGATGCAAGAACTCTTCCCATGAAGGACTTTGCACACGAGACACGGAGTTGAAGGAGCAAAGCACCGGTCTCCCTGAATTGGCAACCTGCGTTTATTATAAGCCCTCGCTGACAGCCTTACACACCAGCCTTACACAACACATTTCAGTCCACGTCAGCATTCAGTACAAAATCACATTAACACAGGGGAGATAGAGCTTCCTCCTGGCAAACAGCCTTATCAGTAGCTAAACCCCAAGAGAACAATTTGCATTGTGTAGCAAAGGGAGAAGATCAGGATATGCTCAGGCCTTAGCTGACGTGTCAGCTAGCTTGACCTTTCCAACATCCTACTTTTCTTTGTTTTAAAGCAAAGTCTCTGTATCAGACCCCTCATCCGATGTGTCATCAGAGGGATCTGCCCAGAACCAGGTGTGGGGCCCCCGAGGGGTCATCATCATGGGGTAAACTGAGAGCTTTGGGCTAGCTGACCGGCAAAGCTGACACATGCTAGGAAGGCATTGTAAAATATAGCAAACCATAATTCCCAACACAGCAAACAACACACAATATTGAATAATCTGGCCTAACCACCCAGTGGGGATCCAGCTCCAGAGAGCTGCCCACCAGGCAGGCAGGATATCTTGTTTGATGGACTCTGCCAGGGCATGCAGATTCTGGATCTGATGATGGATCGTCTTGGAGTTGTCAGTGAGATTGAAGCAACACATACCGTCCAGTTCCTCACAACCATGATGGTGGAGTAAGAGTAAATAGTCAATTGCTGTGCAGTTCTGCAGCGTGGCCTGGCGCAGCACCGCTTGCTCCTCATTCAGCAGTGCCAGCACCCGAGAAGTAGCATTGATGGTCTTGGCAAGGTTGCAGGCTACAGCAGTAATGGCACAGTGGTTAATAACAGTCAAAGCAGGCACCCCTACAAGAGAAGTGGCCAAGGCCACATATTATGCTTGGCTTAACAACCCGGGGGGAAGGGTTACACTGTTCGTTAAGGGGGGCGGCTTCCTGTTGCTGGTGGCTGCTAGGAGGCACATGGTAGGTGCCATTAAGCTGACCACAGGAAGGCAAGGCTACAACCAAGCAGCTAATGCAACAGGAGGTTCGTGGGAGATTTGCGGGAATGTAATTGAAGGTTCTCCATCTGCAGGTGAAAAACCACCCTTCGGGGAGCAGGGTGTGATTGTACTTGTGCGGACCAGCGCCCTTCCCGAATCCCAACTTGGCTGCACAGTTAAGGTCCCAGACAGAATAATTGTTTCCCAAATCCATGCACTCCAGCTTGCCTCAACAGGCGTCACTGAGCGAGACGTGAAGACACATGGTTCCATTTGGGGAAATCTGTCAGAATCTGTCAATTCAGCCAATGTATTCTTGCATGCATGCTATGTAACCTATGTAACCTTTAATCATTATGTATTGGACCTTGTATGAATCCTGTTTTGGTCGGGAGGGTGACAACCCTTAAGGGTGAGAACAAGGAGGCCTCTCATCCCTGCCTCTGCATTCCAGCTGCCCCGGCAGTAACTTCAAGGGGAGGATTGGCTCTCATCTCTTATCTCATGCTAAAGAACCTTGGAGCCTTGAATTGTTATGTGAACTGAGGGGTCTGGTTGAGAGGGGAAATTTACTGCTTAACACCTCACTTTTTTCCTGTGTGAACCAAACGGTCAAGACACCTTTTAGCCCGCCAATTTTCCCTTGAGGGGATTGGCTACCTATGGGTAATTCAAACTCCTTGGAATGGTATAATAGACCCGCTTGTATTATTTGTCTCATCTCTGACAATAACCCGAGATGCTGTACTAATGTAGGAATAGGCAATAAAGAACTGTGGTTAACCAACCAAGATCTGATCCTTGACTACTCTGAACAGAACTCTCACAGATTGTCAGAGATCTCTGATTGGGACTCAGCCGTTCCTGACCATGTCAGAAGACGACGCTGTCCCCCTCAAACCTACTACTCCAGAGGAGGCCCCCGTTACCCCGACGGATCCGGGGAACGGGGGTGGCGGCGGCGGCGGAGGTCCCGAAGTGCCGGTGACCACGAGCCAGGGGGCTTACTACATTCCGCGCCGCCCGGTTACTCATCAGAGCGTGACCCCCAAGTACGCATGGAGCCACTTCGGGCAGCGTACCGTGAGTTCGTGGGTGCACGACCGGAAAGGGGTGAGAGTTTCGCTCACCGGAGACCAGCCCGATCGAGGGAGACCGAGCTACCTAGGAGACGACCGCGAGCCGATCTACCGTGGAGGGCCGCGTCGCCCGCCTCCCGAAGAGGAGGGACTGGACCTGTATGGGCCCGATCCGTATCGCGAGGAGCAGACGGTCCCTTTGGATCAGATGATGGGAGACCTGCGGCTTCAACTCACCGCCGAGCTCCGCGAGTTGGCCCTCGATCTCCAGCACCAATTTCGCGACGCTATGATGACGATGCAAGGAGCCCTCCTCGGGCAAGGGGTCGGAGTCCAACCACCGCCGCAGGCGCCCGGAGGGGCTCCGGTTCAACCGCAGGCACCCGCTCTACCCGCGCAACCAGCCCCGCCGGTCGCCCCAGTTCCAGTTCCGGGGCCCGTCCCCGCACCGGCCCCAGCCCCGGCCGCGCCGGCCGCCCGCCCAGCCCCTTCCGACCCTTTGACGACTACTTTCGATGGGGACCCCGAGAAGCTACGTTTCTTCATGCTGGAGATCGGGAGGTTCCTGGACAGTTGGGGCCACCTCTACCCCACCGAGAAAGAACGGATTGGCTACATCGGGTCCAAACTGAAAGACACTGCCAGCGACTGGTATGTGAGCCTGCACGACAACCCCGGACCTGAACTGCGCTCGCTGAACAACTTTATGTGGGCCCTCCGGCATCAGTTCGAGGACCCCTTGGGTGAGGAAAAAGCCAGGAATCAACTAAGAAAGCTGTTCCAGGGGAGGTCGTCCGTGAGGGACTACACTGACAAGTTCCGGCGCATCGCGGCAAAGATCCATGGGTGGCCGGAGGAACTATTCATGGAGAAGTATTGGGAGGGCCTGAACCCGGAAATCTACGAGACGGTGCTGTTAGGGGGTCGCCCGGGCACCCTGAACACCTGGATGAGGGCTGCCATCGACATGGAGGAGCGATTCGCCCTAATCAAGATGGGAGCGTCCGCTACGGCGGCCAGCAAGGCAGCCCCCCGAGTGAAGCCCCGGTCCAGTGTGCAAGATGTCCGAGATGCAAGGTTTCGTCAGGGGTTGTGTATGAAGTGTGGGGAGAGTGGCCACTTCGCCTCCGCTTGTCCAAGAGGAGGGGGGAAGGGCCCGAAGACCTCAACTCCCGGAGCGGGGAGCACCCCTAGCCGCGGAAAAACCCCAATGAAGCCCCGGGCGTTGCAGCTGGAAGGGGTGGCGAGCGACCAGGGAGAGCTGGAGCTGATGGAAGCGCAGATGTCGGGAAACTCCAACGGCCTGCAGTGAGCGGCGCAGAACTGCAGGTCCCCCGCCAAGAAGCGCCATCTCCGGTGAGCACCCCAGGCCCCCTGTTATATATGGTAGTGACGGTGATAACCCCTGGGTCGGGTACACACATGCGGGTTCGAGCCCTAATTGACTCTGGGTGTGCGCGAGACCTGATCAGCCCCCTAGTAGTGGAGGGGTTGGGACCCAGAGTCACCCCATTATCAGAACCCCTGAAGTTTACCCAGATGGATGGTTCGGAAATGAAGGAAGAATGCATAGCAGAGACTGAGAGTTTGATTCTGGGAACGGGGGAGCATTGGGAGAAGCGAGCTTTCGTCATCACCCCGAACGCCCAGTTCCCTATGGTGTTGGGCAGCCCCTGGCTCGGGGCACACGACCCCTACATAAAATGGAGCGAGGGGAAGATTTCATGGGTAGACGAACGCTGTCAGAGCCACCGGTGGGACCCCGGATGGGGACCTGGACCTCCGACCCCGCCTCCCCCTGCGCCCGCACTCGCCCTCACCCCTACCATGGTGCCTAAAGAGTATAGAGATTTGCTAGAAGTGTTCAGTGAGACCGAGGCGGATGAGTTGCCCCCCCATCGACTGTCGGACTGTGCTATAGAACTCCTCCCAGGAGAAAAACTCCCCAAGGGGAAACTATATTCCATGAGCCCGTTGGAACGGGAGGAACTAAGGAAGTTCTTGGACAAAAATCTGGCACGGGGTTTCATCCGCCCAGCCAAGTCCCCCTTTGCGGCGCCCGTGCTGTTTCGAAAGAAAAAGGATGGGGGCTTACGGCTATGCACTGACTACCGGAGGTTAAATGCAGTCTCCACCACTAACGCCTACCCCCTTCCCTTAATAAAGGACCTCTTGGCGGAGGCGGCCAAGGGGAAGATCTTTACCAAGTTGGATCTACGGGATGCCTACTTCAGGGTGCGCATAAGGGAAGGGGATGAATCTAAAACTGCCTTTAACACCCCCCTGGGGCAATTCGAATACCTAGTGATGCCGTTCGGCTTAAGTGGCGCGCCCGGGGTCTTTATGAGCTTAATCAATGAAGTGTTGCACAAGCATCTGTTTAAGGGCGTGTTATGTTACATAGATGATATCTTGATCTATTCTACTGATAAGAGTGAGCATGTGACTTTGGTCAGAGACGTTCTTTCAACCTTACTGAAAAACCAGCTTTATGTGAAACTGTCTAAGTGCGAGTTTCACCGTGAGTCCGTGGACTTCCTGGGCTATCGCATTTCTCAAAAAGGGTTGGAAATGGACCCGGGGAAGGTGGAGGCAGTGGTGCAATGGGAGGCTCCGCGAACGAGAAAGCAATTGCAGAGCCTCTTAGGATTTTGTAATTTTTACAGAACCTTCATCAAAGACTTTGCCAAAGTTACCCTTCCCTTAACGGACTTATTAAAAACCAAGGGGAGGGGGCCCGAGGCCGGGAAGCCAGGAGAGAGATTGGTGTGGAATGGGGAGTGCCAGAAGGCGTTTGAGACTTTAAAAACCCTTTTTACTTCTGAACCCATTCTAGCACACCCGGATGAGACGAAAGATTTTATAATTCATGTAGATGCCTCGGATGTAGCCATGGGGGGGGCCATTTTGCAAAGTGACTCGGAGGGAAAACTGCACCCCTTGGCTTACATTTCAAAAAAATTTAATGAGACGGAAAGGAATTGGTCGGTGTGGGACAAGGAAGCCGCAGCCATTAGGTTAGCGCTCACTACGTGGCGCCACTGGTTGGAGGGTGCGCAAACTCCGTTTGAAATATGGACTGATCATAAGAACCTAGAGGCGTTGCGCACTCAGCGGTCCCTCAATGCCAAGCAGCTGCGCTGGGCTGACTTCTTTTCCAAATTCAACTTTGTGCTAAAGCATTTCCCTGGGAAAGCTAACTCCCTAGCAGACGCATTGTCCAGATTGCCCCAACACGAAAGTGTAAAAGAAGAGGTGTTCGATTCCATGTTTTCCCCCCAGCAACTGGGGGGGGTGGTGGTCACCCGGAGCAAAGCAAAGAAAGCCGAGCTCACCACAGAGACTTTCCAGTGGGGGGGGGAATATGCCCCAGAAGAAATAGAGGAACTGGAAGCCTTGGAAGAGTGTTCCAAGAGAGAGGACCACTGCTGGCTGCATGGGGACAAATTAGTGGTGCCTAAGACCAAACGCAAGGAAATCCTGCTAAATTGTCACTCCTCAAAGCTAGCCGGGCACTTCGGTTTCCTAAAGACACTTAACTTGATCCAGCGTCAGTTCTGGTGGCCGTGCATGTGCCGGGACGTCTCGGACTTCGTCTCGGCTTGCCAAACTTGTTTAATGTGTAAAAAGCGGGGGGGGGAAAGTCCCAGGATTGCTGCACCCCCTACCCACTGCCTCAAGACCCTGGGTAGACATAGCCATGGACTTCATCACCAATTTGCCCCCCTCCAAGGGAAAAACTGTGATTTGGGTGGTGGTAGACACTTTTTCTAAACAAGCTCATTTCACCCCCTTCAAGCAATTGCCCACCGCAAAGGGGATGGCTAAAGCTTTCTTCAACCACGTGATCAAATTACATGCTTTTCCGAAGAGGGTGGTTTCCGACCGCGGAAGTCAGTTCGTTGCCACCTTCTGGCGGGAGCTTTTGAAATTAATGGACATAGAACCGGCCCTAAGCTCGGGTTACCACCCAGAGACCGATGGCCAATCCGAGCGAACTAATCAAATTCTAGAGCAATTCCTAAGGTGTTACACAAATTATCACAAGGATAATTGGGTGGAATTGCTGCCCTTTGCAGAATATAGCTACAACAATGCAGTGCATTCCTCCACAGGGGTCTCACCTTTCATGGCAGTGGGAGGTTTTGAAGGGAAACCACTCCCTACTCTTAAGGAGGACCCCCAAGCCCCCCCCTCGAATTTTAAAAGTTGGTGGTCCAGCCTCCAGGACTCCTGGCCATTGATAGGTAAAGCCCTGGACCATGCCAAAGAGGACTACAAGAAGTATGCGGACCGAGGGAGAGCGCCGGGATGGGATCTTCAGCCCGGGGACTCTGTTTACCTCTCTACTAAAAATATCCATGGGTTGCAGCCCAGCCGGAAATTGGGATGGAAATATGTTGGACCTTACAAAGTGCTACGTAAAATCTCTGATGTGTCTTTTGAACTGGAACTGCCTAAATCACTGAGCTCTGTGCACCCTGTGTTTCATTTCAGCCTGCTGAAGAAAGATCCTGGGCCGAATGCATGGCATCCAGTTCCTCCAGCTCCTCCTCCACTGATGAAGGAGGGGAGTCCTCACTACGAGATAACTGAAATCCTTGACTCCAAGATGAAAAGGGGCCACTTATATTACTTAGTTAGATGGTTGGATTTCGGCCCGGAACACAATGAATGGATTCGCTCAGAACATGTTCATGCCCCCAAATTGACTAAACTGTTTCATAAAATGTTCCCTGATAAAGCTAGGTGAAGAAAATTATGGGGAGGGCAGGGTGTCAGAATCTGTCAATTCAGCCAATGTATTCTTGCATGCATGCTATGTAACCTATGTAACCTTTAATCATTATGTATTGGACCTTGTATGAATCCTGTTTTGGTCGGGAGGGTGACAACCCTTAAGGGTGAGAACAAGGAGGCCTCTCATCCCTGCCTCCGCATTCCAGCTGCCCCGGCAGTAACTTCAAGGGGAGGATTGGCTCTCATCTCTTATCTCATGCTAAAGAACCTTGGAGCCTTGAATTGTTATGTGAACTGAGGGGTCTGGTTGAGAGGGGAAATTTACTGCTTAACACCTCACTTTTTTCCTGTGTGAACCAAACGGTCAAGACACCTTTTAGCCCGCCAATTTTCCCTTGAGGGGATTGGCTACCTATGGGTAATTCAAACTCCTTGGAATGGTATAATAGACCCGCTTGTATTATTTGTCTCATCTCTGACAATAACCCGAGATGCTGTACTAATGTAGGAATAGGCAATAAAGAACTGTGGTTAACCAACCAAGATCTGATCCTTGACTACTCTGAACAGAACTCTCACAAAATCACACGAGGGGTAGCGAGTTCAAGTCCACCGGCTGGAACCCAAGAAGACCGTGGTCCCCACCGGTGGAAACTGGACCCAAAGGCACAGGTCGAGGTATCTGCCAGAAAACACCTGATATAAGTGGCATGGGGCAGGGCTGAAAGGTTCTTTAAAACCTCCAGAGGAGTACAAACAGGAATGGCACAGCTGGTTAACAAGCCTTGGGCTGACCGGCCATTCTTTAAGCAAAAAGAGCTCAAGTTTGCACTTTTTGCCAAGCCCTCCCACAGATTTTCATGTGGCTTAGAGAAGGGGTTCAGAGGTAGGGGGCTCTTATCTCCCTCCAGGGGGGAGAAAGAACAAGCAAAGGCAACACAGAATGGTGAGAGTAGAATTTGCAGTTATAACCGCACAAATTGCAGCAAAAAGTTTCTCTGGGATCTGTTCCTTTCCCTGCTCCATCAGGAGGCGCTGCGCTCGGTTGGTGGTCTGCTTGATGGCTCCCCAGGTTATCGGAGGTGCCCTCTGCTGGGGCTGCCGGGGCCGGAATGGGCACTGAGCTTCTGACAGGCTGACTGTGGTCATCTCGGGCACCGGGTTGAAGTTGGTGACATTGTGCTATACCATGACTGGGTCAGACACACTTTGCAGGAACCCACAGTGGACCTGTTGGAGACAAAACAGAAACATACCCTCTCCCCCAGGTTATCAAAGGGACCGGACCCAGCCAGGTCCGACTTGGCAGGGCCCGATATATCACCAGAGGACGGGGTAAGGGTGGGCCAGACTGAAAATATCAGTCAAAAGCTGTTTGTGAGGCATGATCAGCTCCAGAGGTAACATTAAGCTGATTAACAGTGAATAAAACTCAGGCCACGGCCCGTTGGATGTTAGCCAGGTTAGGAGGGGAAAGTTCCCCTGTTTTTATTTGTTTAGCAAGAAAGGTTTTAAAGGTGCGGTTGGCGCGCTCCACAATTGCTTGACCAGTGAAGTTATATGGTATACCATGTGTGAGAACAATGTCCCATTGCTTGCAAAAGGCAGCAAAGGCAGAGGAAACATAGGTGGGGCCATTGTCCGTTTTTATGCAATGGGGCCGACCCAGGACTGTAATAGCACTGTAAAGATGAGCGATGACATGATTTGCCATTTCACCCCTCTGAGGGGTTGCATGGATGGCTCCAGAATAGGTGTCAATAGAAACATGGAGGTGTTTCCAGGGAGAGAATTCAGGGCTTCGGGGACATGGTGGAAACCTGCACAGCTAGGGCAGGCAGCCACGATACTCTGAACCTCAGAAAGAAGAATATTAAAGGCAGTAGAAAGAGCTCGAGCATTTTGGTGAAAACACTGATGGCTCTCTAAAGGGTCAGAAAAAAGTGAGTGCACTGCAGCATCAGCACGGGTGTTGCCCTCCATGAGAGACCCAGAAAGGGAACTGTGACTTCAAATGTGGGCAAAAAATTCTGCAAAGTGAGAAACAAGCTAGGCAAATTAGAGTCTATGTGCGGAGCCAGGTAAGCTCCTGAAAGGGAAGTAAGCAGCTTCACTACATACAGTGAGTCAGAAATGAGATTAACAGCTTGAGGAAACAGCTGAAAGGCAAGGATTACCGCAGCCAGCTCGGCCCATTGTGGAGAGGCCTGAATTGCTGTGTACTGGGTTTCCCAATGGCCGTGGAGCTGCAACAGCTCCCCGGAGTTTCACCCCATCAGTAAAGACATAGTGGGGGCTCCCTTGAGCGGAGAAGGAGATATGACAGAAACAAGGTGACAGGGAGTAGATTGCATCAGAGTAAAGCGAGGATCGGAGGGGAAATGATAAGCAGTTTCCCCCACAAAGTCAGCTAGAGCAAGTTGCAGAGAAGGAGACAGTAACAGAGCAGTTTGAAAATCTTGCTTAGAAAAAGGGAAAACGATTTTCACTAAATCTTGTCCAGCACACTCTAGAGCGCGCTGCCTGCCCTGTGAACATAGCAGAGCAACAGCCTCCTGTAGGCACAACACTTTTTTGGTGGGTTGTGGCTGAGATAAAGCCACTCAATCAGGAAAACTGAGCCTCCGTGCTCTATGCCCAGCACCCCAGTGGGTGTTTGAGGCGTAGGCAAGAGGCATAGCTGGAAGCCCGTATGGCTAGATGGGAGGTGATCAACCCACCGTTTTGAAACAGCAGCATTGACTGCAGCTAGAGCTGCATGAGCCTGTTGTGGCACCGCAATGTGATCACTGGGGTGCTTGCCATGCATTAACGGGAAAAAGAGGGGGCTGAGGAGATGAGTGGGCAATGCAAAAAATGGACGGACCCAATTGATGGTTCCCAATAGTTGTTGCACGGCTACCAAGGTTAGGGGGCTTGGAAAAGTGAGCTGGGGAACCAAGGGATGAGCCAGAGACTGAGAAAGTCGGTGGCCTAGGTAAGAAAAGGGTGGAGAAAACTGAATCTTTTTGGGGGTGATCTGCAGACCTTGGCGCTCTAAAACAGAGGCGAGGTCTCCCAACCAGGACGAGGGAATGGTGGGGGCAGCCACAAGAATATCATCCATATAATGATAAACCAGGGCTTCAGGATGGGCCAAATGAAAAGGTTTGAGGGCTTCATCAACAAAGTGCTGACAAAAAGTAGGTGAATTCAGCCTGCCTTGAGGAAGGACAGTCCACTGAAAGCACCGAGTAGGGCGTGAGTGATTTAACACCGGGACTGTGAACGCAAAGCGCTGCCGGTCTGGTGGATGCAGGGGGATGGTAAAGAAGCAGTCTTTCAAATCAATAATAAACAGTTGGAAATAAGATGGAATTAAATTTGGGTTGGGCATGCCACATTGCAGGGAGCCCATGGGCTGAATGCAGGCATTCACTGCTCTCAGATCATGCAGAAATCGCCATTTGCTACTTTTCTTTTTTATTACAAAAAGAGGGGTGTTCCAAGAACTAGAGGAAGGCTCAATATGACCTGCAGCTAACTGCTCATTCACTAAACTTTCCAGAGCAGTGAGCTTATCTTGTGGCAGTGGCCACTGATCCACCCATACCGGGGTGTCTGTGAGCCAGCACAAGGGCAGGGCAGTGGAGTGAGCCATCAAAAGTTAAGGTGGCTCCAAGCCGGGAGAGTAAGTCTCAGCCCCAGAGATTTACATGGACTGGCAACACAAAAGGGCACAACTGAACACGAGTCTCAGAATTTTGAAGAGAAAAGGTGATAAATGCGGAAGGGTGTCTCGGTGGCTCTGTGGGGAGCAATCCAAAAAGACCAGTTTAAGCTGAGAACTGGGTGCTGGATAGTCTGGTTCATGGGACAGTGAACAGACTAGTAAAATCAGAACACATAAGCGATCACTAAGGTTGGTGTCAATGAACTAAGAGGAAATTTGTTGTAAGCACAGTTAAAGAACACTCTGCCACTGACTTGACCTAGCTAACCTTGGTAAGCACATTTAGCCTCTTTCTGGCATAGAGAGACGTATATTATATATATATTAAGTGTTACTGGTGAACCAAATCACAGGAATGGAAATCAATCATGAAGGTATATTCAAATATTCACTTTGGTTCATTGCCTGCATGCTGGGAAAAATGGTAAGATGCTGACAGAGAGTTACACTGCTCACAACCTTGCTTTTTCTCAATAAATCATAACTGTGTGTACTCTTGATTTCAGTTAGCTTCAGTTGGATGAAGAACATGCTCGTACCCATATCTGCTACGTTAAATACTTTTACAGCATCATACCCTGGGAAGAAGTAGGCCTGTTGTTTGGCTAAAATTGTAATATCTTTATTCTAAAGTTTGCCCCCATCTGCTAAAGTAGCTAAGCGAAAAGGCCTTGGTTCCACTGGTTTAATTTACAGTTTACCCCTCCTCAGTGGGTCACCGCTCCAAGATCTAATCCAACATCTGTAATGATCCAAAACGTGTCTCATCACCCTGCTTTTCTCCAGTCGGCCCGGGAGAACACAACCAACGGTTGCTAAACCCCTGCTGAGACTTTTAACAAGGTCTGGTTCGTCGTCGAGAAGGTGCACTGGGCATTCCTTCCACCGCCTGGATATTCCTGCTGCTGCTCTTCATTTCACAAGCACAGGCTATAAGCCAGTGACATGACTGTGTCAGAGCTACTTATAGAAACTTTCAAGTTTCCCAGACTCTTGTCTATCACACTGACTATGACTGCTTAACCTCAAATGTTTCTTTGTGCCTTTACCAGAATACCTCATACCATGTGTGCCACCAACCTCCTAAACCTGTGTGTTTCAAACCCCAGGCTTATTCTGTTGGAGCTCGTATTAATATTTATTCTTATAAAGCAGATCTGGGGAAAACATTCATTCCTGGGAGTCTTCTTGCTAGTAACCTAACCATTTATCCTAAAGGTTATCTTTCTGTATGCTTCCATGTTTGTGCTGCTATTTCCAAACAGGCATCTCAAAGCCATCAGCGGAGTTGTGGAAACCAATGGTGGGAGACTCAATATGCTCAAGAAAAGACATATTTGTACACTCTTATTATGTCTCTTATGGCAGTACTACTACTGGTCCTGATAATCTTTTTTTTTTGTCTCTGGGACAAGGTTCCAATGCATATACAGAAAGTTTTTGCACTCCCTTATGTATTTCTACTCTGCCTCCAACTTCCAGCTCCTCCAAACAAACAGTTTATGGTAATTGCAATAGATGGAAGGGGTGTAGATCCTTATGGTCATAGCATGGTGGAATTAATAGGTTCACCCCCTCACCCAGAAGAAAAGCGTGTACATACAGAGTTCTGGCAAGAAATGGGCAAGCAGATAGAAAAACCCCCATTCACTAAGAATTGTTTATTGATCTTGCAGAGCGAATAGCATCCGAAGTGAGTGTTAAAAATTGTTATGTATGTGTGGGGACAAGCATGGGTGAACAATAACCACTGAAGGTAAGGGGGCTAGATTTAATAAATATTACTGCTGCTAATTTAACATGGAAAAATAGGAATTGCCCCACAAAATGGACCTTACAGCACCCTATAGTTAAAAACCTATGTATTCTTCGACAGGGTCCTTATTTCAGTTATTCAATAGGTGCCCTGGAATGTGAGTCTGCTTGGGTATGCAATCAATATAAGCCTCAACTGTATATAAATTTCTCGGCTACTAATGTTTCTTTTGTCTCTGCACCACAGGTGAATACTAAGTCTCTGCTTGATGTATATCATCGTTTACTTTGCACTGATTTGTTTGAATGGGAAGCTCCTGATCACTTAAATTAAATGTGTGAAATATCTGCTTATGCTATTCTGCCCCACAACTGGAAAGGAGCTTGTGTTCTTGGCACAATTTAACCCAGCTTCTTCCTGCTGCCTATCTCTACAAGAGAGCGATTGGGAATACCTGTATATGATACTCTGGGCCGGAAAAAGACGTTCCACTCGCATTGATGCCTAGCAAGGCAATAAATGGCCCCCAGAGAGAATTATCCAAGATTATGGGCCCACTACATGGGCAACTAATGGAACTTATGGCTATTGGACCCCCCATTTACAGGCTGAGCCTTATTATTCGTTTGCAGGCTGTCTTAAAAATCATAACTAATGAAACTTCACTTGCTCTTAACTACTTGCAGTAACCAACAGGCAGATGTGCCCAGCAGTGCATCAAAATAGCCTGGCACTGGACTTCCTCCTAGCTGCAAAAGGAGGCGTTTGCAGAAAGTTTAAATATCACCAATTGCCTGCAGATCAATGACAACGGAAAGGCAATAGAGCAGATAACCGACAGAATGAGAAACTTGACACATGTCCCAGTTCAGACATGGACAAGATTGCTGGATACTGAAGGATTTCTAGGAAGTCTGTTTGCGAACTGGAAAAAGATTCTCTTAATGATTGGTATTGCTCTAGGTGGACTGCTGATAATGCCTTGTTTGATTCATATGGTCAGATCAATGGTGCGTAGATCAGTAGAAGCAGCAGTGAGAAATATAGATGCTGCAAGACTCTTATACGTGCAAAATGTAAAACAGCGCTATCAATATGTAAAACTATCACAAATAGGTGAACCACATGTCTATGAATAAAGGTGGGCAGCTCTCCCACTTCGTGGCAGAGCGCCCAGAAGGGGGAATGAAGCAATAAGAAAAATTAATCAATAATTATGCTGAATAGAACTCTGCATATTGCTTAGTAAGTTAGAAGCTTTGAAATGCAAGGTCAATGAAACAAGATTCTTTGCTGTTACATGGAACACTAACAACATCTCGCTAACAGTCTTACATTGTTTAGTGTGCAACATTATTGCTCTTAGGCTAGGCTCAAGAACCATGGGAACGGCAAGCAATTAGCAACATTTAGATAGAAACATTCCTAACACTTGAGCAGCTAGTTAGGCGGAGTTATATCATATGATTTGTTAACAAATATGATGCTGTATGACACTGTCCCCTTCCTTTCTGTGCGTCCCCACCCCCTGGTATAAAACACCAAGCCTCAGTAAAATCTGGGCTCGGTAGCTTTAATGGATTACCATTGCCGAGACTGACGTCATAAAAGAAGAAGAAGAGGAAGAAGAAGAGATTGGATTTATATCCCGCCCTTCACTCACTCAAGAGTCTTATAAAAATAAAGGCTTTCTTCTCTACCTGATGTTCGGACCTTAGGATCATTGGGAAATCTCTATTCTTGGTTTATAGTGCTTCAAAACCTAAAACACATCACTCCTGAGGAACCTGAGATAGGAGGTTAAGGGAGGGCTGAAGCAAAGACTGGCAGAGTCTGGACAGCTGATTGGTGGCCAGTTGGGACTTAAGGGCCAGGAAACCAAAGCCAAAAGGCTAACCCCTAAGCAGGACAGGAGAGTGTACTGAGGAAGGTGTTGAGTGAGCTTATGTATGGTTAAGGAAACAGCAAACAATATAGCCTACAGCCTAAGTATCATCTAAGCCAAATGTGTCAGCTGCTACCGAAACAACGTGTCCAATGTAAATACCTCCCCCATCCCCTCTGTTTGGTTCTGTAAATAAAGCTCTGTTTTATGTTAAAGAAAAAGCCTGAGTGAATACCTATTAAAATTAAACCCCGAAGAGACTATTTTAAGGATAGAGGGTGCTGGTCGAGTGAAGTAGAGCCAAGCCTGATCAGTCACCTCACAGAACGCCTCAAAGCGGCAGTTTATTTAGGCCATGCGTCATAGACATCCTTGGAGCAAAATGGTTTGCTGAGGTCTCTTCTCAGTGACAGTGGCAGTTAGGACAAGGAGTGCTCCCTCAGGGCCAAGCAATCCCCCTGCACCTGCAGGCGAAACACTGGGGAGGAAGATCAACTGTGCTGGGACACTGCCGGGTGGAAGAGTTTGGGGAATGTTGGTCCACAATTGAATGAAGATTTGCCCCGTGTGATTGGAATCAATGAGCCCAGGCACAATAAAAAGTCTTTGCTTCGCTGCCGAGGAGCGGGGCAAGACAAGACCCAGAGTGCCTGATGGTGGTGGACCCGTTACTTCGGAAGCAACAACTAAAACTTCATTGGGGTATTTGAACTGAACCTCCTCCTTTACAATGAGATCAATCCCTGGGGTCTCATTGGGGAATCTTTGGCTTAATCAAGGTTCAGTTCCTGGGGAGTCCCTGTTTGAACCGGGGCCAGAGACTGGTGGTTTCATGAGTGGCAGTTCCGAGCCCAGTGGAAGCCTTTCTGGCACTTTGGACACTTTGTTTTAGGCTTTGCACCCTGGCTTGAAGAATTTTGACCACCTCCCTGCCCAGCACCCCCCCCCCGGGGGCTCGACATTCTGCCCGAAAATGCCCCGTTCTCCCGCAATTGAAACATTTTCCTTGGGGCTTTTGGCCTTTCTGAAGTGCCGCTGCTGATAAACCAGCCTGATGAGTGGGTCCCCCAACGTCCTGGCATGCTTGAATCATTTCAGAGAGACTGGGATCCTGCCCAAGGCCCTGGATCACCCTGTGGCATTCAGCTGTTGCATTTTCTTTGGCCAGTTTTTTCATTAATTCCACCTGCGCCTCTGAGTTGTCAATTTAGGGCTTTAACGCTTGTTGCAGGCAATTGATAAAATCCGGGTAGGGCTCGGTGGACTTTTGGCGAATGGAGGAAAAAGATTGCAAGGGAATGCCAGTAGGTGGGACTTTTTGCAATGTGCAAAAAGCACACTCGGAAGCGACCCGAAGGGTGGCCTCAGGCAGAACAATTTGTTGATCTACTAGGGCAAAAAGACTGTGTCCATAGAGTTGCTCTGCCGTGTATTGCCCCCCGGAGTTAAGACCTCGGGTGTGACATTGCCGTTGATATTCACTGTCCCAAACCACATACTGAGCAGGAGTTAAGAGCATTCATATGGTGGTTTTCCAGTCCTCAGGAACCAGGAGATGAATCCCCATGGTGGCCTCTCAGAGACCCTGGACATAGGGACTACTAAAGCCCATGTCTCTGATCCCCTTTCGGAGCTCCATCAATAAATTGTAAGGCAGGGGTTTGTACTCCACAATGTTGTGGCCATTGGCATCCTGTTGACCAGTGTAATGGACAGGACAGAGACTTAACATCTCAGTAAGATCCTCTAAATCAATGTTCCCATGCTCCAGTTCTGCCTCAAGGACCTGGTGGACCCTGTTCCCTGGGCGATTGGCTGGTCCCCCGGTTGAATTACAAGTGGTGGCCATTGGAGCTGAAGGTTGTCCAGCCGGAGGACTGGGAACAGTGGGCGATGGGGCAGCCACCTGACAGATGGAATAAGGGGGAGGGTTGTCAGTTAATCACATTTTTGCCTGAACGGGGCCATGCATTTCGACAGCATGTCGAGCCTGATGCCAGACACACAGCATATCCACTGGTGCCCTCAGGGGAGAATGGAGAGTCTTTCCAATTTTTTCCCATTGGCGGAGTTGTAGGGATCCCTCAAGAGGGTACCAGGGACACTCTTTTTCAGTGAGTTTCAATAGAGTCTGTACTTGAGACAGAGTCGTGGACCCACCAGACACCTGTATCAAGTACTTAAGTTCCTTCACATGCTATTTTTGGGGGAGTGTTCCCCCCATACTCACCAGTTGTAGGGGTCACGGAGTCCCAGCGACGAGAAGAGTGCACTCAAGGAACCTATGCCAGGCACTGGTGAGTTGCGGTGTGACCTTCTCATGTGTCCCTGTTCGAGCACTACATGAAAGACTTTGCACACAAGACACTGAGTTGAAGGAGCAAAGTACTCATCTCCCTGAATTGGCAGCCTGCGTTTATTATAAGCCCTCGCTGACATCCTTACACACCAGCCTTACACAACACATTTCAGTCCACGTCAGCATTCAGTACAAAATCACATTAACACAGGGGAGATAGAGCTTCCTCCTGGCAAACAGCCTTATCAGTAGCTAAGCCCCAAGAGAACAATTTGCATTGTGTAGCAAAGGGAGAAGATCAGGATATGCTCAGGCCTTAGCTGACATGTCAGCTAGCTTGATCTTTCCAATATTCCCAGTCCTTTTTTTTTTTTTTGAAAAAGTTTTTTATTATTGTATAAGTGTACATAATCATTCCAGTGCTCCTGGGGAGGAGAAAGAGCGGTGGGTCCAGGCAGGGAAAAAAGGGAAGGGCGATGAGAAACTGAGAAGCTCGACGTCCTTCCAGCCTGCGACTCATCCCGACGGTAGTTGGAAGTAGGGCTAGGAATAATCCCTCTCCGTCATTGGTGTTGTGCAATGCCAGGTCAATTAATAACAAGGCCATGGTCCTCCAGGATTTCCTGGTTGACCAGAAGGCCGACCTGGCTTGCTTGACCGAGACCTGGGTGCGGGAGGGAGAGACGGTGGCTCTCACCCAGATGGCCGCCCCGGGTTACTCGGTCCTACACCAATCGCGGACAAAGGGACGGAGGGAGGGGTTGCGATTTTCATTCGGGAGGTTTTCTCCTTTAGGGCGCTCCCACCGGTAGAGATCGCGGGCATAGAGTGTGTCGGTGTCACGACTGAGCCTCTGGCTTGAGACAGAGCTGCAGCCGGCAGGCGTGCAGACCAGAGTTGTTGGGTTACAAGGCAAGCGTTATCAACAGTCCGGGAGTCACAACCATAAATCAGTCAGCCGAAGGATTAAGCAGAAGAATCGTCAACAGGAATGCCAGGAGTCAGAGCCAGAGAGTATGAAAGCCAGGGGTCAGAGGTAACAGGGATCACAACAGAAAGACAAGCCAAAGTCCAAATACCAATCCGTAGTCCAAAATGCCAAGTCCAGGGTCAGAAGTCCGAGAGTCCAGCAGCCGGGTTCAGGAACAGAGTTCAGAAGGATGCAGGGCTAGGTCATGTCGATGATGAGCGTTCTTTGCCAGCACAATTTGTTGGGCATTGACAGGCTGCTGATAACGTGTGCTGGCTCATTAACCAATTAGCAGCCGCCGGCCATGGCCCAGCGTCTGCTAGTACTCTGAGCTGATAGATCTCCTGGCCCTCATGCGTGCCTCACTCCTTCTGTCTCTTAATTCCTGGCGTCTCCTTTCACGGAGATGCCTGACAGGTGGAGGTGATGACTCGGGGCTATGGTTTTCTCCAGGAGGAGCCTGATGGGTCTCAGATGCTTGACCAGTCCCCGGTGGCTCCTGTTGCTGGCTTAACTCCTCTGGACTTATGTCCAGGTCTGTTAAAGGAGCCTGATCTTGCTCTGCAGGGGCTGGGTCAGGAGCAGGGTCAGGAGCAGGCATGATAGTCGGCCTGGTGTGGGAGGCTGAAGAGAGTTTGGCTGTATGGCTGGTGTACCGACCGCCTAATGCGCCAGCCAACAGCCTGCCATCCCTGCTGGAGGCTGTATCAGGCTGGGCATTAGAGCACCCTAACCTTGTGGTTTTGGGTGACTTCAATGTCCATGCCGAGGACGCAGCTTCCAGCCGGGGGTCGGACCTGGTGTCATCCATGGCAGCACTAGGACTCTCTCAATACATCTCGGCACCCACACACCGGGCCGGGCACACGCTCGATTTGATCTTTGCCGTGGGGGTTATAGTGGACTGAGTCACGACATCGACGGTGCCATGGTCGGACCACTTTGTCCTAGGGGCCCGTCTGAATTTCCATCCCCCGCTCCTAGGCGGTGAGCCTATTTTGGCTCGCCCATGGAGCCTGATGGACCCTGTGCGGTTCCAGAGGGCTCTACGGGATCCGATGCCCTCTGGCGGCTCGTTGGATGAGCTGGCAAGTTGGATGACTGGCAAGTCCGGCTCACTACAGCCATCGACGAGATCGCTCCCAGGCGCCCTCTTCATCCTCGTAATAAGCTGGCTCCCTGGTACTCCCAGGAGCTATGCCAGATGAAACGAGAACTAAGATGGCTAGAGAGACGGTGGCGTCAAGCTCACGACGAAGTGTCAAAAACATCTTATAGGACGCTTATGAAAGCCTATGAGATGGCAACCAAAGCAGCAAAAAGGGAATTTTGTGCTGCCGAGATTGCATCTGCTAGCTCACGCACAGCACAATTGTTTAGAACAATTCGGTTCTTAACAGTACTGCCATGTGGCAGACCAAATGCGAGGGAATTGGAAATCGGCTGTGAGGCATTTGCGAGCTATTTTGCAGAGAAAGTCTTGACGCTCTGCCATGACCTCCCTGCCACAGTTGATACAGTGAGTGAACTCGAGGCCCCTTGCACGTGTTCGAGTCCGGGGTTAGATGGGTTCGACTTGCTTGACCTTGAGGAAGTGGACAAACTCCTCTTGACTGTACGCCCAACCACATGCATCCTTGATCCGTGCCCATCCTGGCTCATTAAGGCGAGCCATGAGGGGTTGCGAGGCACTGCCTGGGAAATTATTAACACCTCCCTCTCGGAAGTGTGAGGCTTCTGCCCTATGCAGTCAAGGATCAGACCTTTGTTGATGAAACAGAGTTCTTTATTCCATAAGACTACATTACAGGTCCTCGGATGTTTGTTAGAGATAAAGCTTACAATAGAATCAGGGTTGATATACCCCCCGGTACAATTTGAATTCCCCATAGGCAACCAATCACATAAAGGGAAAAACCACGGGCTAAAGTCCCTTGGCTGTTTTGCTTCCCACAGGAAAAAGATGAAGTGTGAAGTTGTAAATTTCCCTTCTCACATCGAGCTCCTCAGATGTGTCCATTTCGTGCATAACAAATGGCTCTCCAAGGTCTTCTCACACCGATAAGAAAGTTCTGTGTCTCCGCTGGCAGGGAGGATAGGAATGTTGGGGGGGGGGGGGAATGAGAGGCCGATTGTTCTTTGGTGACATGCGAAAGTATGCAGTCGCCACTCTCCCGGATCAAAAGGTTACATTGACCAGACCCACCATTAGTAATAAACCGAGCACAATAAACCAAGGGGGAAAAGGAACATGAGACAGCTTGAAAGAGATAGCAGGATGTTACAACCGAACTGCAAAACCTGTTACATATGAAGAGATTACAAAAGCACAGAAAAAACCCTTTGTTAGAATCCTTGGATTCTGACACTCTGCCACCTGAAAAATCTAATTTACCCCGGCTTATCAGGAAAACGTTTATGGAAAGCTTTGACTAATCTAGGAGCATGTACGTTGTCAGAAAAGACCCATTCATTCAGTTCCGGACCAAAATCTACCCACTTGACAAGATATAGCAAGCGGCCCCTACGCATTTTCGAATCAAGGATTTCAGAAATCTCAAAATGAGGTGCCCCCTCCTTCATCAGTGGAGGAGGAATCGGAGGAGTTGGGTGCCATGCATTCGGCCCAGGATTCTTCTTCAGCAAGCTGAAATGAAAAACAGGATGCATAGAGCTCAGTGATTTAGGCAATTCCAGTTCAAAGGACACATCAGAAATTTTGCGCAACACTTTACAGGGGCCAACGTATTTCCACCCTAGGTTCCTGCTTGGTTGTAGACCATGTATATTTTTGGTAGAGAGGTATACCGAGTCTCCTGGCTGAAGGTCCCATCCTTCAGCCCGTCCGCGGTCAGCATATTTTTTGTAGTCCTCTTTGGCTTTATCTAGAGTCTTGGCAATCAAAGGCCATGAGTTTTGCAGGTTAGCCCACCATTGTTTAAAATCCGAGGGGGGGCCGTCCGCTGACTCCTCTATAGTTGGTAGGGGTTTCCCCTCGAAGCCTCCCACCGCCATGAAGGGAGACACACCAGTGGAGGAATGCACAGCATTATTATAACTATACTCTGCGAATGGCAACAACTCCACCCAATTGTCCTGATGGTAGTTAGTGTAACACCTTAGGAATTGTTCCAAAATTTGATTAGTTCGCTCGGATTGGCCATCGGTCTCTGGATGGTAACCCGAACTCATGGCTGGTTCAATGTCCATCATTTTTAGAAGCTCCCGCCAGAAGTTGGCAACGAACTGACTGCCTCTGTCGGATACCACGCACTTGGGGAAGGCGTGTAATTTGATCACGTGATTAAAGAAGGCTTTAGCCAACCCCTTCGCAGTCGGCAACTGTTTGAATGGGGTAAAGTGAGCCTGCTTAGAAAACATGTCAACCACCACCCAGATGACTGTCTTCCCCTTTGAGGGTGGCAGGTTGGTAATAAAGTCCATGGCTACTGCTTCCCAGGGGCGAGTGGGGGTGGGTAACAGGTGTAACAGTCCTGAAACTTCCCCCCCCCCTCTTGCACATTAAACAGGTTTGACAGGCAGTGACAAAGTCAGATACATCTTTACGCATGCGCGGCCATCAAAATTGCCGCTGAATCAAGTTGAGAGTCTTTAGAAATCCAAAATGACCGGCTAGCTTGGAAGAATGACACGTTAACAAAATGTCTTTTCTCCATGCCCTAGGCACCACGAGTTTATCTCCATGGTACCAGCAATTGTTGGAACGCAGAGAGCACTCTTCTATTCCCCCTAACTCTTCTGCCTCTTCAGGAGAGTAGTCTCCCCCCCACTTCTCTTCCCACGACTCAACCGTCACGCTTTTGCTTTGGCTCCGGGTAGTAACAGCACCTCCCAACTGTTGTTGTGAGAACATTGAGTCAAATACCTCTTCTTTCTGACTCTCGTGTTGGGGTAACCTGGATAAAGTGTCTGCTAATGAATTGGCCTTCCCAGGGAAGTGTTTGAGCACAAAGTTGAATTTAGAGAAGAAGTCAGCCCACCTGAGCTGCTTGGCATTAAGGGACCTCTGAGTGCGCAACACCTCTAAATTTTTATGATCTGTCCAAATTTCAAACGGGGTTTGCGCTCCCTCCAACCAGTGCCTCCAGGTGGTCAGGGCTAACCGAATGGCTGCTGCTTCCTTATCCCATATCGACCAGTTCCTCTCCGTCTCATTGATTTTTTCTGAAATGTAAGCCAAAGGGTGCGATTTATTGTCACCCCCCTTCTGGGGGCCACATCCGAAGCATCAACGTGTATTACGAATTCCTTAGTCTCATCGGGACCCACTGAGGAGGGGTAAACTGTAAATTAAACCAGTGGAACCAAGGCCTTTTCGCTTAGCTACTTTAGCAGATGGGGGCAAACTTTAGAATAAAGATATTACAATTTTAGCCAAACAACAGGCCTACTTCTTCCCAGGGTATGATGCTGTAAAAGTATTTAACGTAGCAGATATGGGTACGAGCATGTTCTTCATCCAACTGAAGCTAACTGAAATCAAGAGTACACACAGTTATGATTTATTGAGAAAAAGCAAGGTTGTGAGCAGTGTAACTCTCTGTCAGCATCTTACCATTTTTCCCAGCATGCAGGCAATGAACCAAAGTGAATATTTGAATATACCTTCATGATTGATTTCCATTCCTGTGATTTGGTTCACCAGTAACACTTAATATATATATAATATACGTCTCTCTATGCCAGAAAGAGGCTAAATGTGCTTACCAAGGTTAGCTAGGTCAAGTCAGTGGCAGAGTGTTCTTTAACTGTGCTTACAACAAATTTCCTCTTAGTTCATTGACACCAACCTTAGTGATCGCTTATGTGTTCTGATTTTACTAGTCTGTTCACTGTCCCATGAACCAGACTATCCAGCACCCAGTTCTCAGCTTAAACTGGTCTTTTTGGATTGCTCCCCACAGAGCCACCGAGACACCCTTCCAAGCTCTCACACAGCTATCCCCAGAACTCTTCTCCCCACAGACTCTTTTCTCTCACACTCTCTGAACATTCTCAACTGTCAGGTGTGCCCGTTAACTGCCAGTCATTGAGGGTTCTGAGCTAAATGGCCCCCTCCTCACTCAGTCATGTGACCCAGATTTTCATCCCGTCACAACGTCCCTTTAAGGGAATCTAGGACACTGGTGCAGACATTACGGTCACTGGTGAGGATCAGTGGCCCCCTGAGTGGCCTCTGGAAATGTGGCCCAGTGTGGCGGGGGGGAGGACGCCAGGCAGCCTGCCGAAGCACAGCATTTATCACCTTTTCTCTTCAAAATTCTGAGACTCGTGTTCAGTTGTGCCCTTTTGTGTTGCCAGTCCATGTAAATCTCTGGGGCTGAGACTTACTCTCCCGGCTTGGAGCCACCTTAACTTTTGATGGCTCACTCCACTGCCCTGCCCTTGTGCTGGCTCACAGACACCCCGGTATGGGTGGATCAGTGGCCACTGCCACAAGATAAGCTCACTGCTCTGGAAAGTTTAGTGAATGAGCAGTTAGCTGCAGGTCATATTGAGCCTTCCTCTAGTTCTTGGAACACCCCTCTTTTTGTAATAAAAAAGAAAAGTAGCAAATGGCGATTTCTGCATGATCTGAGAGCAGTGAATGCCTGCATTCAGCCCATGGGCTCCCTGCAATGTGGCATGCCCAACCCAAATTTAATTCCATCTTATTTCCAACTGTTTATTATTGATTTGAAAGACTGCTTCTTTACCATCCCCCTGCATCCACCAGACCGGCAGCGCTTTGCGTTCACAGTCCCGGTGTTAAATCACTCACGCCCTACTCGGTGCTTTCAGTGGACTGTCCTTCCTCAAGGCAGGCTGAATTCACCTACTTTTTGTCAGCACTTTGTTGATGAAGCCCTCAAACCTTTTCATTTGGCCCATCCTGAAGCCCTGGTTTATCATTATATGGATGATATTCTTGTGGCTACCCCCACCATTCCCTCGTCCTGGTTGGGAGACCTCGCCTCTGTTTTAGAGTGCCAAGGTCTGCAGATCACCCCCAAAAAGGTTCAGTTTTCTCCACCCTTTTCTTACCTAGGCCACCGACTTTCTCAGTCTCTGGCTCATCCCTTGATTCCCCAGCTCACTTTTCCAAGCCCCCTAACCTTGGTAGCCGTGCAACAACTATTGGGAACCATCAATTGGGTCCGTCCATTTTTTGCATTGCCCACTCATCTCCTCAGCCCCCTCTTTTTCCCGTTAATGCATGGCAAGCTGTCAGAATCTGCTGATTCAGACAAAGTATTTCTAGTTCTTACAGTTATGCATTCTGTCTAATTTTCAATTCTATCATGTTATACCCTATTGCCATGTATGTATTACAGATATATGCTTGTAGATGCCGTGTTTTAGTGCCTAACCAGGCCTGGGTTTTGTAACTATTAGAGCGGGAGGGTGACACCTGCAATGTATGGGAACAATGGGCCTCTCACACTACTGCCTCCGCATTCCATCGGCCCCGGCTGGGACTTCAAGGGAGGATGCGTCTCATCTCTTATCACATGCAAAAGCCTTGAGGCCATTGATTGTTATGTGAACTGGTAACATCTGAAGGGTCTGGTCGGGAAGGGAATTTACAGCTTAACACCTCACTTTCTTTCCTGTGGGAAGCAAACGGCCAGAGCCCCTTTTTGCCCGCCATTTTTCCCCTATAGTGATTGGCTACCTATGGGTAATTCAAACTCCTTGGAAAGGTATAATAGACCTGCCTGTATCATCTGTGTTATCTCTGACAATAATCCGAGAAGCTGTACTAATGTAGAGATTGGAAATAAAGAACTGTGGTTTACCAACCAAGATCTGATCCTTGACTACTTTGAGCAGAACTCTCACAGATTGTCAGAGATTTGTGACTGGGACTTGGCTGTTCCTGACCATGTCGGACAACAGCACTATTCCCACCCCTACTACCCCCGAAGACACACCGACCACCCCGGGGGACCAGGGGGCCGGTGGTGGAGGTGGCGGAGGGGAACCCAAAGTACCGGTGACTACGATTCAAGGGGCTCCCTACATCCCGCGCCTACCTCCTCTTCAGAGCGTGACCCCAAAGTACTCCTGGAGTCATTTCGGTCGCGGGACCGTCGACTCCTGGGTGCACGATTGGAAAGGGGCACGGGTCTCGTTCCAGGGAGATCAACTCGACCGCGGGAAGCCGAGTTTCCTGGGAGAAGAGCACGAGCCGATCTATGCGGGAGATCCGCGTCTCCAGTCCATGGAAGGAGAGAGGACCGGACCGTATGGGCCCGATCCGTACCGAGAAGACCAGACGCAATCCCTCGACTGGATGATGGGAGATTTGCGGTTCCAGCTTACCACCGAGTTGTGAGAGCTGGCCCTCGATCTCCAGTACCAGTTCCGGGACGCCATGAGGGCTATGCAAGAGGCTCTACCAGCCCCCGCGGTCGGAGTCCAGCAACCGCCGGTGCCTCCCGGAGGAGTCCCGGCTCAGGTGCCGCCACCCGTGCAGCCGCGGGCGCCGCAGCAGGTTCCGCCGGTCGTCCCTCAACCGGTGCCGGCACCCATCCCTGCGCCAGCCCCAGTGCCGGCAGGGCCGGTCGTTCGCCCGGCCCCCGCCGACCCGTTGACGGCTACTTTCGATGGGGACCCCGAGAAGTTGCGGTTTTTCCTGCTGGAGATCGAGCGGTTCCTAGACAGCTGGGGACACCTCTACCCCACCGAGAGGGAGCGGATTGGCTACATAGGGTCCAAGCTGAAGGACACCGCCAGCGATTGGTATGTGAGCCTGCACGACGCCCCCGGTCCTGAGCTACGTTCGCTGAACAACTTCATGTGGGCCCTCCGACACCAGTACGAAGATCCCTTGGGGGAAGAAAAAGCTCGGAACCACCTGCGGAAACTGACCCAGGGGCGGTCAACGGTGAGGGACTACACCGACAAGTTCCGGCGCATCTCCGCCAAGATCCGCGGCTGGCCCCAAGACCTCTTCATAGAAAAGTATCGAGAGGGTCTCAACCCTGAGGTGTACGAGGCCGTCCTACTAGGGGGAAGACCGGGAATGCTGGCCACCTGGATGAGGGCAGCCGCAGACGTGGAAGAACGGTTTACCCTCATCAAGATGGGAACGTCATCTGCAGCCGCAAGCAAGGCGATGCCGAGAGCAAAACCTAAGCCCAACGTGCAAGAAATTCGGGATGCTCATTTTAAACAGGGGCTATGCATGAGATGCGGGGAAAGCGGCCACTTCGCCTCGGCGTGCCCCAGAGGAGGAGGAAAAGGGCCGAAGACCTCCACCCCGTTGGCCGGGAGCACTCCAAGCAGAGGGAAACCCCCGTTCAAACCCCGGGCGCTGCAGCTGGAAGGAGCAGCAAGCGAGCAAGGAGAGCTGGAGCTGACAGAAGCACAGATGTCGGGAAACTCCAACGGCCTGCAGTGAGCGGTGCAGAACTGCAGGTCCCCGGCCAAGATGCGCCATCTCCGGTGAGCATCCCTGGCCCCTTGTTATATATGGTAGTGACTGTGATGACCCCGGGGACGGGGACCCATGTCCGGGTCCGCGCCCTAATTGACTCTGGGTGCACTCAGGACTTAATTAGCCCTTTAGTAGTGGAAGGGCTGGGACCGAAGGTCACCCCGTTGGGCGAGCCGCTCAAGTTCACGCAAATGGATGGCTCGGAAATGAAAGAAGCGTGCGTGGCTGAGACTGAGGGATTAATTGTGGTAACGGGGGAGCATTGGGAGAAACGAGCTTTTGTCATCACCCCAAATACCCAATTCCCCATGGTGTTGGGGAGTCCCTGGCTGAGCTCTCATGATTCCTACATCAAATGGAGTGAGGGGAAGATCTCCTGGGTGGATGAGAAGTGCCAGAATCACAAGTGGGACACAGAGTGGGGACCGGGACCACCGACGCCCCTCCGGGCGGCCGCCCTCACCCTCGCACCCTCAGCCATTCCCAGGGAGTATAGGGATCTGATGGGGGTCTTCAGCGAGACCGAGGCAGACGAGCTTCCCCCCCACCGACTGTCGGATTGTGCCATAGAGCTGATCCCAGGCGAGAAACTTCCAAAGGGGAAGCTTTACTCCATGAGCCCTCTAGAGCGGGAGGAGCTAAGGAAGTTCCTAGACAAGAACTTGGAGCACGGATTCATCCGCCCTGCTAAATCCCCCTTCGCAGCCCCCATTTTGTTCCGCAAAAAGAAAGACGGGGGATTGCGATTGTGCACAGACTACAGAGGATTGAATGCGGTCTCTGCTTCCAATGCCTACCCCCTCCCGCTAATAAAGGACTTGCTGACTGAGGCGGCCAAAGGAAAAGTGTTCACTAAGCTGGATCTCCAAGACGCTTATTTCCGGGTGCGCATAAGGGAGGGGGATGAATTCAAGACCGCCTTTAATACACCGTTGGGACAGTTCGAATACCTGGTGATGCCGTTCGGTTTGAGTGGCGCGCCGGGGGTCTTTATGAGCCTGATAAATGAAGTGTTGCACAAGCATTTATTCAAGGGGGTGTTATGTTACTTAGATGATATCTTGATCTACTCTACTGATAAGAAAGAGCACGTGAAATTAGTCCGGGAAGTCCTTTCCACCCTGTTGAAAAATCAACTGTATGCCAAACTGTCTAAATGTGAGTTCCATCGAGAGTCCGTAGACTTCCTGGGGTATCGCATTTCGCAGAGGGGCTTAGAGATGGACCCTGCTAAAGTGGAGGCGGTGGTCCAGTGGGAAGCCCCTCGAACGAGGAAGCAACTCCAGAGCCTATTAGGATTTTGTAACTTCTATCGGACCTTCATAAAAGACTTTGCCACGGTCACCCTTCCCCTGACGGACTTGCTGAAAACTAAAGGGAGGGGTTCGGAGGCGGGGAAGCCCGGGGAGAGAATTGCCTGGAATGGGGAATGCCAGAAGGCGTTCGAAACCCTAAAAACCCTTTTTACCTCCGAGCCCATTTTGGCTCACCCGGATGAAACTAAGGAATTTATAATCCACGTAGATGTGTCCGATGTGGCTATGGGGGGGGGCCGTTTTACAGAGGGGGTCAGATGGAGAATTACACCCCCTCGCCTACATTTCAAAAAAATTTAATGAGACGGAACGAAATTGGTCAGTTTGGGACAAAGAAGCCGCGGCTATCCGGCTAGCCCTCACTACGTGGCAGCACTGGCTAGAGGGGGCGCAAACCCCGTTCGAAATTTGGACTGATCATAAAAACCTTGAAGCGTTGCGCACTCAGAGATCCCTGAATGCGAAACAGCTCCGCTGGGCTGATTTCTTCTCAAAATTTAACTTTGTATTGAAACATTTTCCTGGGAAAGCCAACTCCTTAGCAGACGCACTCTCCCGATTGCCCCAACACGAAAGCGTGAAAGAAGAGGTGTTCGACTCCATGTTTTCCCCCCAGCAGCTGGGAGGGGCGGTGACCACCAGGAGCCAAAGTAAACGAGTTACCGTGGAAGCCGAGTCGTGCGATTGGGGAGAGGAGTATTCACCCGAGGAAATCGAGGAATTAGAGACGGTGGCTGAATGCTCCCTGAGCGAGAATCAATGTTGGTACCATGGGGATAAATTGGTGGTACCCCGAAGTAAACGGAAGGATATTTTACTGACTTGTCACTCTTCCAAGCTGGCTGGACATTTTGGGTTTCTGAAAATGCTCAAGTTGATTCAGCGGCAGTTCTGGTGGCCGCGCATGCGCCGGGATGTCTCAGACTTTGTCTCTGCCTGTCAGACCTGCTTGATGTGTAAAAAGGGGGGGGGGGAAGTCCCGGGACTCCTGCACCCCCTACCTACCCCTTCTCGCCCTTGGGAGGCAATAGCTATGGACTTTATTACTAACCTACCACCCTCGAGGGGAAAGACTGTAATCTGGGTGGTGGTAGACACGTTTTCTAAACAAGCCCATTTCACCCCTTTCAAACAACTGCCAACGGCAAAGGGGATGGCCAAAGCTTTCTTCAACCACGTGATTAAACTACATGCTTTTCCTAAGCGGGTGGTATCCGACAGGGGTAGCCAATTCGTTGCCAACTTCTGGCGGGAGCTTTTGAAGCTTATGGATATAGAGCCTGCCCTGAGCTCGGGTTACCACCCAGAGACCGATGGACAGTCCGAACGAACTAATCAGATCCTTGAACAGTTTTTAAGGTGCTACACCAATTACCACCAAGACAATTGGGTGGACTTGTTGCCATTCGCAGAATATAGCTACAATAATGCAGTGCACTCCTCTACCGGCGTCTCCCCCTTCATGGCAGTGGGAGGTTTCGAGGGAAAGCCTCTGCCTACAATCGAAAATGCCTCCGATGCTTCCCCCACAGACTTTAAACGATGGTGGGCGACCTTACAGGAGTCGTGGCCACTAATAGCCAAGACTTTAGACCAAGCCAAAGAGGATTACAAAAAATATGCAGATCGTGGTCGAGCTGAGGATTGGGATCTCCAACCTGGGGACTCTGTTTATCTTTCCACAAAAAATATACACGGCTTGCAACCCAGCAGGAAATTGGGATGGAAATACGTGGGTCCCTATAAGGTGTTGCGCAAAATTTCGGATGTGTCTTTTGAACTAGAATTGCCCAAATCACTGAGTTCTGTGCATCCTGTTTTTCATTTCAGCTTGCTGAAGAAGGATCCTGGGCCGAATGCGTGGCATCCAGTTCCTCCGGTACCTCCTCCACTGATGAAGGGGGAGGCACCCCATTTTGAAATATCAGATATTCTTGATTCTAAGATGCGTAGGGGCCACTTATATTATCTAGTCAGATGGCTTGACTTCGGCCCAGAGCACAATGAGTGGGTTCATTCTGAACATGTGCATGCTCCTAAACTGGTTAAAGCTTTTCATAAAAGGTCTCCTGACAAGCCCGGGTAGGGGTGTTTATCGGGGGGCCAGTGTGTCAGAATCTGCTGATTCAGACAAAGTATTTCTAGTTCTTACAGTTATGCATTCTGTCTAATTTTCAATTCTATCATGTTATACCCTATTGCCATGTATGTATTACAGATATATGCTTGTAGATGCCGTGTTTTAGTGCCTAACCAGGCCTGGGTTTTGTAACTATTAGAGCGGGAGGGTGACACCTGCAATGTATGGGAACAATGGGCCTCTCACACTACTGCCTCCGCATTCCATCGGCCCCGGCTGGGACTTCAAGGGAGGATGCGTCTCATCTCTTATCACATGCAAAAGCCTTGAGGCCATTGATTGTTATGTGAACTGGTAACATCTGAAGGGTCTGGTCGGGAAGGGAATTTACAGCTTAACACCTCACTTTCTTTCCTGTGGGAAGCAAACGGCCAGAGCCCCTTTTTGCCCGCCATTTTTCCCCTATAGTGATTGGCTACCTATGGGTAATTCAAACTCCTTGGAAAGGTATAATAGACCTGCCTGTATCATCTGTGTTATCTCTGACAATAATCCGAGAAGCTGTACTAATGTAGAGATTGGAAATAAAGAACTGTGGTTTACCAACCAAGATCTGATCCTTGACTACTTTGAGCAGAACTCTCACACAAGCACCCCAGTGATCACATTGCGGTGCCACAACAGGCTCATGCAGCTCTAGCTGCAGTCAATGCTGCTGTTTCAAAACGGTGGGTTGATCGCCTCCCATCTAGCCATACGGGCTTCCAGCTATGCCTCTTGCCTATGCCTCAAACACCCACTGGGGTGCTGGGCATAGAGCACGGAGGCTCAGTTTTCCTGATTGAGTGGCTTTATCTCAGCCACAACCCACCAAAAAAGTGTTGTGCCTACAGGAGGCTGTTGCTCTGCTATGTTCACAGGGCAGGCAGCGCGCTCTAGAGTGTGCTGGACAAGATTTAGTGAAAATCGTTTTCCCTTTTTCTAAGCAAGATTTTCAAACTGCTCTGTTACTGTCTCCTTCTCTGCAACTTGCTCTAGCTGACTTTGTGGGGGAAACTGCTTATCATTTCCCCTCCGATCCTCGCTTTACTCTGATGCAATCTACTCCCTGTCACCTTGTTTCTGTCATATCTCCTTCTCCGCTCAAGGGAGCCCCCACTATGTCTTTACTGATGGGGTGAAACTCCGGGGAGCTGTTGCAGCTCCACGGCCATTGGGAAACCCAGTACACAGCAATTCAGGCCTCTCCACAATGGGCCGAGCTGGCTGCGGTAATCCTTGCCTTTCAGCTGTTTCCTCAAGCTGTTAATCTCATTTCTGACTCACTGTATGTAGTGAAGCTGCTTACTTCCCTTTGAAGTCACAGTTCCCTTTCTGGGTCTCTCATGGAGGGCAACACCCGTGCTGATGCTGCAGTGCACTCACTTTTTTCTGACCCTTTAGAGAGCCATCAGTGTTTTCACCAAAATGCTCGAGCTCTTTCTACTGCCTTTAATATTCTTCTTTCTGAGGTTCAGAGTATCGTGGCTGCCTGCCCTAGCTGTGCAGGTTTCCACCATGTCCCCGAAGCCCTGAATTCTCTCCCTGGAAACACCTCCATGTTTCTATTGACACCTATTCTGGAGCCATCCATGCAACCCCTCAGAGGGGTGAAATGGCAAATCATGTCATCGCTCATCTTTACAGTGCTATTACAGTCCTGGGTCGGCCCCATTGCATAAAAACGGACAATGGCCCCACCTATGTTTCCTCTGCCTTTGCTGCCTTTTGCAAGCAATGGGACATTGTTCTCACACATGGTATACCATATAACTTCACTGGTCAAGCAATTGTGGAGCGCGCCAACCGCACCTTTAAAACCTTTCTTGCTAAACAAATAAAAACAGGGGAACTTTCCCCTCCTAACCTGGCTAACATCCAACGGGCCGTGGCCTGAGTTTTATTCACTGTTAATCAGCTTAATGTTACCTCTGGAGCTGATCATGCCTCACAAACAGCTTTTGACTGATATTTTCAGTCTGGCCCACCCTTACCCCGTCCTCTGGTGATATATCGGGCCCTGCCAAGTCGGACCTGGCTGGGTCCGGTCCCTTTGATAACCTGGGGGAGAGGGTATGCTTCTGTTTTGTCTCCAACAGGTCCACTGTGGGTTCCTGCAAAGTGTGTCTGACCCAGTCATGGTATAGCACAATGTCACCAACTTCAACCCGGTGCCCGAGATGACCACAGTCAGCCTGTCAGAAGCTCAGTGCCCATTCCGGCCCCGGCAGCCCCAGCAGAGGGCACCTCCGATAACCTGGGGAGCCATCAAGCAGACCACCAACCGAGCGCAGCGCCTCCTGATGGAGCAGGGAAAGGAACAGATCCCAGAGAAACTTTTTGCTGCAATTTGTGCGGTTATAACTGCAAATTCTACTCTCACCATTCTGTGTTGCCTTTGCTTGTTCTTTCTCCCCCCTGGAGGGAGATAAGAGCCCCCTACCTCTGAACCCCTTCTCTAAGCCACATGAAAATCTGTGGGAGGGCTTGGCAAAAAGTGCAAACTTGAGCTCTTTTTGCTTAAAGAATGGCCGGTCAGCCCAAGGCTTGTTAACCAGCTGTGCCATTCCTGTTTGTACTCCTCTGGAGGTTTTAAAGAACCTTTCAGCCCTGCCCCATGCCACTTATATCAGGTGTTTTCTGGCAGATACCTCGACCTGTGCCTTTGGGTCCAGTTTCCACCGGTGGGGACCACGGTCTTCTTGGGTTCCAGCCGGTGGACTTGAACTCGCTACCCCTCGTGTGATTTCCCCAAATGGAACCATGTGTCTTCACGTCTCGCTCAGTGACGCCTGTTGAGGCAAGCTGGAGTGCATGGATTTGGGAAACAATTATTCTGTCTGGGACCTTAACTGTGCAGCCAAGTTGGGATTCGGGAAGGGCGCTGGTCCGCACAAGTACAATCACACCCTGCTCCCCGAAGGGTGGTTTTTCACCTGCAGATGGAGAACCTTCAATTACATTCCCGCAAATCTCCCACGAACCTCCTGTTGCATTAGCTGCTTGGTTGTAGCCTTGCCTTCCTGTGGTCAGCTTAATGGCACCTACCATGTGCCTCCTAGCAGCCACCAGCAACAGGAAGCCGCCCCCCTTAACGAACAGTGTAACCCTTCCCCCCGGGTTGTTAAGCCAAGCATAATATGTGGCCTTGGCCACTTCTCTTGTAGGGGTGCCTGCTTTGACTGTTATTAACCACTGTGCCATTACTGCTGTAGCCTGCAACCTTGCCAAGACCATCAATGCTACTTCTCGGGTGCTGGCACTGCTGAATGAGGAGCAAGCGGTGCTGCGCCAGGCCACGCTGCAGAACTGCACAGCAATTGACTATTTACTCTTACTCCACCATCATGGTTGTGAGGAACTGGACGGTATGTGTTGCTTCAATCTCACTGACAACTCCAAGACGATCCATCATCAGATCCAGAATCTGCATGCCCTGGCAGAGTCCATCAAACAAGATATCCTGCCTGCCTGGTGGGCAGCTCTCTGGAGCTGGATCCCCACTGGGTGGTTAGGCCAGATTATTCAATATTGTGTGTTGTTTGCTGTGTTGGGAATTATGGTTTGCTGTATTTTACAATGCCTTCCTAGCATGTGTCAGCTTTGCCGGTCAGCTAGCCCAAAGCTCTCAGTTTACCCCATGATGATGACCCCTCGGGGGCCCCACACCTGGTTCTGGGCAGATCCCTCTGATGACACATCGGATGAGGGGTCTGATACAGAGACTTTGCTTTAAAACAAAGAAAAGTAGGATGTTGGAAAGGTCAAGCTAGCTGACACGTCAGCTAAGGCCTGAGCATATCCTGATCTTCTCCCTTTGCTACACAATGCAAATTGTTCTCTTGGGGTTTAGCTACTGATAAGGCTGTTTGCCAGGAGGAAGCTCTATCTCCCCTGTGTTAATGTGATTTTGTACTGAATGCTGACGTGGACTGAAATGTGTTGTGTAAGGCTGGTGTGTAAGGCTGTCAGCGAGGGCTTATAATAAACGCAGGTTGCCAATTCAGGGAGACCGGTGCTTTGCTCCTTCAACTCCGTGTCTCGTGTGCAAAGTCCTTCATGGGAAGAGTTCTTGCATCTTGCTTGAGCATAGCTGTTGATAACAGGTGTTGCCTATGTATCAGCCAGTGTCACAATATATGGTATGCAAATATTGTGGATAAAACTGGTTAAAAATAGTCTCTTAGTGAATGAGGTCAATGTGTCACAAGTGCAGCACACATTGTGATAGAGAAGGATGTATGGGCAACTGCTTCGTTTGAGGTCTCTGTGTGGGATTGATTCTAGGAACACAATTTTCAGTATTGACCACGCACTCTCTTTGCTTAGGCAGAGGGGGAGGCAGAGAATATCCTTGTTTCTTGTGTGAATCGCTTGCTGAATCCAGCCCACCTTTACTAGCCATTCACAGAATCCTGCATGTGACCAATTTACCAGTTCTCCCAGCACACATTGTAAGTGTGATAATGAATGCAATTTAAGCAAGACGTAAACACCTGCATCTTCAGAGGAGACATGGGGTAAATTTGCATAAGTTAGTTTAAATGTGACACAGAGTGACTTTGACGATTTCTTTATTCTGTCTGAGCAAGAAGCAAAGTTTGCAGCTGCACCCTCAAGGGCACATGAAATCATCATGCAGAAGCAGACTAGGAGATTCATTCAATGGCACTAAGCTCACAGAAACCTTTTCAGAATCTGATTGGGGATGACAGCCTATGAACTCCATGCTTTGCTATAAGTGATTCTTAAAGGATGCGGCTGTTCCCAAGCTTGTGTAGACTTTACGATAGGAGCATAGCTAGCACTTCCGTTCACAGATCCACATCTCATTTTTAGAACAGAACGCATCGTTCCACTTCCCGTTGAAACGTAGAGTAGCACAGTCCTCGCCATGTCCAGCATTGTTCGGCTCTCCTTGTCCCCAGAATCTAATTATGACAGTTACAAGGTCAGGTTTGGTAGTGAGAGTTGGTAGGAGCAGCAATGGGAAGGGAGTGGTAAATATTATGACATTGCACCCATCTTTGGTTCACCTGCATCTGGAATAACATGCAGTTCTGGCTGGCCCATGTGAAAAGGGATATTGTAAAGATACAGAGCATAGCGAACGAACCAGGTGAGTGCCCAAGTGTTCTCTAGGAGAACCTGTTTTAGGGACAGGCAAGCAGTCCCTATCAGAGAGAGACTAGTTATCCTAGCAGCATTTTCAGTCTGTTTCCTGCTGTAACAGTATTTAATACCCATTGGCAGGGCTCCATTGGGGCTGGAGCGAAGCAGAGTGCCGCTCCGCCAGTGAAGATGCTGGGGAGCGGGCACATTAGGAAGCTCCGCCCCAGCAGGGCCACCGCTGGGTCAGACCCCCTCCCATCCCCACTCAATGTCCCCGAGCCGGCGGCAGACTGCCAGCTGGGGAAAGAAACCCCCACCCACCCCCGCTCAATGTCCCCGGGCCAGCGGCAGGCCGCCGGCCGGGGGAAAAAAAACCCTCCCACCCACCCCCGCTCAATGTCCCCGAGCCTGTAGCAGGCTGCCGGCCGGGGAAAAACCCCTCTCCCACCCACCCCCACACAAAGAAACCCCCTCCCTCCCACCCACTTACCCCGCTCAATATCCCCGAGCCGGCGGCAGGCTGCCAGCCGGGAAAAACCCCTCTCCCACCCCCCACCCCCCGCAAAGAAACCCCCTCCCTCCCACCCACCCATCCCTGTGCAAAAAACCCTCCCATTCACCCCCGCTCAATGTCCTCGAGCCGGCGGCAGGCCGCTGGCCAGGGAAAAAACCCTCTCCCACCCACCCCACGCAAAGAAACCCCCTCCCTCCCACCCACCCACCCCGCTCAATATCCTCGAGCCGGTGGCAGGCTGCCAGCCGGGAAAAACCCCTCTCCCACCCCCCACCCCCCGCAAAGAAACCCCCTCCCTCCCACCCACCCATCCCTGTGCAAAAAACCCTCCCATTCACCCCCGCTCAATGTCCCCGAGCTGGCGGCAGGCCGCTGGCTGGGAGAAAAACCCTCTCCCCCCCTGCTCAAAGAAACCCCCTCCCACCCCGCCCCCCCACTCAATGTCCCCAAGCCAAAAAACCCTCTCCCACCCCGCCCTGCTCAACGTCCCCGACATTGGGGAAAACCCCTCCCCCATCCCCACCCCCCGCTGAGCGTCCCGAGCCGGCGGCAGGCCACCCACCCGGGAAGGAGCCCCCATCCCCCCCTCACCATTCCTGGGGGGGTGAGGGAGGGAGGGAAAAGCTGGGCCCCAGTGCCCAAGCAAAAGGGGGGGGGGAGAAGTGCCTTGTCTGTTTGTCTCTTTCTTTCTTTCTTTCTTTCTTTCTTCTTTCTCTCTCTCCCCCCACCTACCTACCTTCCTGTTCCTTCCCTCCCTCCCTCCCTCTATCTATCTCCCCCCACCTACCTACCTGTTCCTTCCTTCCTTCCTTCCTTTTCTTCTCTCTCTCTCCCCCACCTACCTACCTACCTTCCTGTTCCTTCCTTCCTTCCTTCCTTCCTTCCTTCCTTCTCTCTCTCCCCCCACCTACCTACCTACCTTCCTTCCTGTTTCTTTCGTTCCTTCCCCCCTCCCTCCCTCCCTCCCTCCCTCCCTCCCTCCCTTCCTTTCTTCTAACACACTTCCAGAGATGTCAGGGGGGTGTGGCTTTCTGACACTTCCGGTGACATCAGGGGGTGTGGCATATGCAAATAAGTTATGCTAATGAGCTCCTGCACCTCTTTTTTTTACAAAAGGATCCCTGCCCATTGGATCCACCCAAGGTGGATGCATAGTTTAATTTCAGTCATTCTTAAAATTAAAAAAGAAAGTTCTATAAATTCGAGGGAACAAAATTGTTTCTGTTTATAATAAGCAACAGCAAATATATAAATTCTGAAAATTCTAGCATGCAAAATACAGTGTCTTATATGACAGGGGTATATAATGCATGCAGATCACATATCAAAGTCATGAAATCAGCTACCGATGCAATTAGAAAAATCGAGGTATTCAAAAGGTAAACGAGTAGAGGCACAAAACACATTCCTGGACAGGGGTGCCATTTGGCCGAAGTTCTGCTCTCTGACTGCTGGCTTTTCCAGAGAATCATTTCCTTTTCACTTCCTCTCTCTCTGAGTTAACTTCTCCTTTCCTCTTAGGGTTATTGGAGAGTAAATTCAAAGTCTTAAATCTGTGGGAGCCAGCAAAGAAAAGTAGATCCTCCTTTGCTGCTTCTACATCTGGTCTGTCCTTTTGAGAATTCTGCATGCTCAGGATTTATTAAACAAATGGGCAAAGAGCCAGTTTTTGAGCCTGCAGAATAAAAGTATGTCATCTGATGACTGAAATGGCATATGATCTGTCTGTCTTTATTTACCAGGAACAGTCCTTTTTTCCTGGTAAATCACATTCTCGGTGTTTGTCCCTTCTCTGACTTTTGGAGAGGCCTTGTTAAAATTCCAAAAATGTGATTTGCTAGTGCTGTCATTTTTTTTTTTAAGATTTGACAAACTCCCCAGAGTTTCAAATATCTGAGTGAGTGGAACTGTTCATTTTCTCTGTAATACACATCGAAGTTAATGAACACTAAGGCGCTCTGAAATGCATAATTGCCATTTCACTCACTGCAAAATGCTGTGGCATACTTTGGATAGTTAATATCTTATTATAGGACACTCATTTTCTTTCTGGTGGAGCTTAAAGCAAAAAACTGTCATCTTTTTGGCTATTATAAGTGCAGGAGAGGCCATTGCAGAATAAATGAATACATGAGTAAATGAGCTTTCAGCCATGCATAATTGTGGAGGGGGTGGAGCTTGCACAGTGAGAGGTTTGAGAGTAGGAATGTTACATCCAAGCATTAAGGAGCCACTGGAATATCACTGTAGAGCAAACTCGAGTGTTTTTGCCATCTTAGGCAAAGTAAAGGCATTCTTCACTTCTCCCACGCCAACACCTTGTTAACTCTGCCACTTAAATTGACCTAAGAGATTTCGATAACCAACATAGGGGGATTACTTACGAGAAAGCCAGAGAAGTGCCATCCACCCAGACCCACTGTCCTTCCTTGCCAGCATCACTCAGGCCTATCCAAAAAACCTGGTCATCCATGAATTGGTTCACCAAAAATTTCTACATAGGGAAAATTCAGATTATGTCCATGAAACTAGGAGACATACAATACCACATATGTATTCAGGTATTCGCAACTAATACTTTATAGTGGAATACTATGTACAGTTCTGTTTGCTGTATCTCAAAAGGGATACTGCAGAGCAGGGAAAAGTGGAGAAGAGAACAAGTTCAACCAAGATCAAGCAGTTAGAACATCTTTCCTGTGACGCTGAAGAGTTTGGGATTTTCCATCTAGAACAAAATTACTAAAGGGAATTATGACAGAGGTTTATGCAAGAAGTAGGAAAAGTGGACAGAGGCTGTGATCAGATGTGCAGTTCAATCTGTTGCTGTTGCTGTTCCCTTATGGATTTAAAGTACGCGATCAGACAGCAACATCTGTCTGTTGTGCTCCAGTCGTCTGAGTCCCATCCCCCCCTTTACTGCAACTTTGTTTGATACCAGAGAAAGTCCAGTCCTGTTGGTCTGAGCTGGTTCCAAAATGGATTTCCTGTTGTCTGATCACTGTGTTGCGCACCCAAGCTTTCAGGCAGGTCTGACAGGTCTCTTGTTTTCCAGCCGCCATTTTTAAAAACTCATAAGCAAATTGTGCATAACTGCATATTTACACCACTCTCACTTTCTCCCCCACTCTCCCACAGGGGCTGCTCTAAACTTTGTTTTCTTCATAAGAACATTCAAAGAAAGACACCCCTGTACTGCAGCTTTTTTCTGTGGTTTGGGGAAGGGGTAAATTGAAAAGTTTAGAGATGGAGGACTACATGTCCCAGCAGGCTGATCTGCACTTGTGCACATGCTCAGAGGACACACTTTTTAAAAATGGCCAATAGCCCCATGAACTACATACCCCAGCATGCTTATCAGTGCTTGTGGGCAGCTCAAAGGATACACTTAAAAAAAATAGCCGACAGGCTGACTCCCTGCCTGCTGCCATCTGATCACTCAAGCACAGGTAAAAGCGCATTGAAGAGTGCTAAAAGGGGTGAGTCTGATCAGGATTCTCTGTTATAAAATAATTTGGCTCAATTAGAGGTGGGGCAACAGCAGGTCAAACTGCCTATCTGATCGCAGCTATAGAGAGTTTTTTCTTACTTTGCCATAATACTAGAGTTTGGGGCAACCACTGAAGGTGGTGTCCAGAACAGAAAAAGGAAATACTTCTTTACTCAATGAGTGATTAAAATCTGGAATTCGCTGCCAGAGGATGTAGTGATAACCACAGACATAGGTGGCTTTAAAAGGGAATTAGACAGATCCATGGAAAATAGGTCAATCAGCAGTTACTAGCCCTGGTGACTAAAGGAAACCTCCATATACAGAGGCAGCAAACCTCTGAATACTAGTGGTATGGGGCAGTTTCAGGGAAAGGCCTTGACCTCTTTGCCCTGTTTGTTGGCCCTCCAGGGAAGTTCGTTGGTCACAGTGTGAAACTGGATGCTGAACTAGATGGACCACTAGTATGATCCAGTAGGGCCCTTTGCATGTTTTTACACTAAACAGACCAAACAGCAAGAGGCTAGGACTACAATTCCTATCATGCAGTACAGAAACCTAGTATAGGAACTAAATGAACCTGGTTTCTCTTAACAACCTGATACTATTGCTAAATGCCAGAGCTTGAAGTCCGTGTAATCTGGAATAATCTTTCCCACATTCACAAATTTAATAGAGAATGACTGTTCCCACATCTCTGCTTGTCTGAGTCAAAAAAAGAAGAAGAAGAAAAGAAACACTTACCATTTCCCGATGACTGTTAATAATAACCAAGTGAGCCCCTTCATTCTCACATGACTGCTTGCCAGCCAGCCAAGGTTTATTTAATACTGAAAAGAAGTAGCAGTTTCTGTCAAATGTCACCCAGTTGGGTGGACATTTGGTGCAGAGGAACTCTGAAAGAATCCAAAGGAACAATGGTGGAATAAGAAACAGGGCTATAACCCAGGGCAAAACTCTACTGAAAGCAGGGCTGGTGGTAGAGATGGCATGGCTGGGCACTTGCCAAGTTTCATGGCCTGGTGGAAGAGCAACCAACCAGCCCTGGCAATTAAAAAAGTTATAGTTATATATTCAGTATTAATAGTTACATTATTGTATTTGTGTGTTTGGTGAGGTGCATGGCTCACAGAAAGCCACATTTACATTTACCATCAACCAAAAGTGCCACATGGCTACTGTATGCCTAGAATTTTTTTCTTCATTTTGTTTACCACAGAATTTGTTTTCTACCTTCAATTTTCATTATTCTTACCTCTTAGATAGCAAAAATTATGATACATGAGCTATAGTACCATAAAGTACAGCAATTTGCAACTTTTTCTCAAGAGTTGGTTATACTTAACAATTTTTCGGATATAAAATTAAGACATTTATATTTTTGTATTCCATAAATATGTCAAATAGTACACTTCCATATGTTAACTAAGTTATAAATGATGCACGGCATGTTGCTAAAAAGTAAAAAGTAAAAGTAATTTAGGTTTGAAAGGAAAGTAAAAGTTGCATTTATTTCAATTTTTCTCAAAATTTCTGTCCCCCCCCCCCAAGAGGGCATTTACCATGGCTTCAGAATTTCTAGAAATGTTACATCTGTAGTGTGAACAAACCATCAAAGAGCTGAAGACCTAAATATAAATCCGTCAGGTGCAATGATGGATGAAATCTGTGGAATTTCACAATACTTCTTCCTGCTTTAATTCTTCTGTTGAATACTTCTGTTAAATAAAAGTAATCTACCGAAGTGACTCATCACTATTCTCTTTGGTAGCCATTGCCATGTTGCACAGAGAAGGACTTTCTTTCATCTGTGAAGTCAGTACTGAAGAGCTAACAAGGATCAGCCATAATCCTCCTCAATCCCTATCAATTCTACTGGTTTATGGAAGAAGATGGTAAAAAGCTTTTAGTACTTACATTACACTCTTTTTTTTCTCCTGGAGAAATATATATCAAACAGATATAAACAAGATATAACTTTCCATTTGCTGACCACTTAAATAATAAGTACTTGGGCAGCATCTATGCATGGTGTCCCTCACCTGTCAAGTTGTGTAATCCTTCCAGCACCTGTGTTGCATCTTCAGCAATTCTTCTGTTTTCTTCTCTCAGCTTTGCCACTTCCTCTCGCAAAGAAGGACTCAAGTTCTCTTTTGTCATCTGAGTAGCTATGGAATAGTAAATGAGAACAGAAACTGCTGATGAATTTCAAGATGATACCGCAGGACACCCTTCCCAGAAGCCAAATGACATATCTCTCCATTCCTTCATGCTTGGCCTCCAGTCACAGATCTCTTGCATCCTGTTAGGTTTTATTTTAGGCTTTGTGCTATCAGTTCTTAGATACTTCTTAAAGAAAAGCTAGATGGGAGTCCAGGAGCACCTTGAGACCAACAAGATTTCCAAGGGTACAAACTTTCAAGAGTCAGAGTTCCCTTTGTCAGAGCTCTGTTGCACAAGAAGGATTTTCTTACATCTGTGAAGTCAGTACTGAAGGGCTGGCAAGGATCAGCCATAATCCTCCTCAATCCCCATCAGTTCTACCAGTTTGTGGAAGAAGATGGTAAAAAGCTTTTATAATACTTACATTACACTCTCTTTTTTTCTCCTGGAGAAATACATACCAAACAGATATAAACGAGATATAACTTTCCATTTGCTAACCACTTAAATAATAAGTACTTGAGCAGCATCTATGCATGGTGTCCCTCACCTGTCAAGTTGTGTAATCCTTCCAGCACCCATGTTGCATCTTCAGCAATTTTTCTGTTTTCTTCTCTCATCTTTGCCACTTCCTCTAGCAAAGAAGGAATCAAGTTCTCTGTTGTCATCTGAGTAGCTAAGCAACAGTAGATGAGAACAGAAACTGCTGATGAATTTCAAAATAATACCTCAGAATATCTTGCTAAGAAGCCAAATGACATAGCCCTACTTTCCTTCATGCTTGGCCTCCAGTCACAGATCTCTTACATCTTGCATTTCTTCACATCTTATCGGTTCCTAGATGCTTCCTAAAGAAGAGCTAGATTGGAATCCAGTAGCACCTTAGAGACAAACAAGATTTTCAGGGGTACAAACTTTCAAGCATTAAAGCCCCCTTCATCGGCGCACTGACTCTCAAAAGCTTATTCCCCCCCAAAAAAACACCATGTTGCTCTCTAAGGTGCTACTGGACTCCAATCTAGCTCTTCTACTGCAGACAAAAATGGCTACCCTCTGGAACTGTCTTCTTAAAGAAGGTTATCTGTACTGCCTGGTTTTGTCATAGGAAACGAGGACACTTGTAAGTAAAAGATTGTTAGTCTTCCTTATTTTGACGTCTTGCTTCTAAAAATCAAGTCATTAATAGCAGAAATACATGCATTGAGAAACCTTAGTAGTTCATGGTAATCCACTGCAGATGACTCTGTATGCAATCCCAACCAGCTGTATACTGAAAATATTATTTCTGCAAATGTCCGTCACCTGTTTAGTTTTGTAACTCTTCCAGTTCCTGTATCACATATTTGGAGATTCTGTTATTCCCTCTTCCTAGCTCACCTAGTTTCTCTAGCACAGACAGAGTCAAGTTCCTTTTTGTCAATAGGGGTGGATAGAGGCAGAGGTGTGGGTTGTTGGAAGTGAAGTACTGTGCACTGTCTCGTAGCCTCAGCATTCAGAGGGGGACTATGAGAGAGTCAGAGAGATAGATAGGCTAGGACACTGAGCATCCTTTTCTTTTCTCCTCTGATGCTATCCCTTTGATATGTAGATTGCTACTCTTGGGGAAAACTTCCTTCCTTCTGGTCTCATACCTTCTCTCTACACTATGCCAGTTTTTTCTCCATCTTTGCCCATGAGAGTAGGACATGCATCCCGTATTTCCATCCATCAGCTATTTAAACTAGATTAGAATACTATCTCTACTCTATCCTATCTAGAATGGAGTTCCTTACAATAAAGGACAAAGTTACACACAGAGCCTTTAAAAAAATCTTTGTAAACTAGTATGAGTTCCTTACAATCATATTAGTTTACAAAGATTTTTTAAAAGGCTCTGTGTGTAACTTTGTTCCTGGACAGCACACACTAACCAAATAGACTCTGCTGCGTTAGCCTTGAGCACTCTGTTAAACTAACTAATCCAACAGGTCATAGACCCAGTTACTAAGATTATATTGGCATAAATAAAGTTATGTGGTCCAGCCCAGCTCCAGCAACTAAGAAGTTAAACCTGTCTTCAGCAATCAACTAAGCAAAAGGTCAGCTGCTGTAGTTTAACTGAGAGAAAAGAAGCAAGGTGTGTTTGTGCTTAATTACTGGAGCAAGATACAAAGACAGGAGAACAATGGCTCAATTGCTTTACGTTAATGGGAAGCTGCATTTGGTGCTCCTGACTCTGGATAACTTTTTTTCACGGAGAACATGACTGAGAATGGCTCTAAACATTGAGAAACTGGAAAAATACACCCTAGATGACCCCCCACACACACACACACTGCAAGTAATGCTGTAATGAAGGAAGTGTGAGAAATGGAAGACTTGAGAGCGCAAACCTTGATAATGTCAGTAAGTGATGATTATCTCTTCCAAATTAGAGCATTGCCCACAGCTAAGCAGATGTATGCAGCCTTGGAATCCTCCCACCAAAGCAAGGGATGGGCTTTTATGTACTCCTTGCATCAAAGGTTAGCAGCAACTAGATACTGCTATGAGGACTGTTTTTGTATGCATCTTAGCAAGCTCACTAACCTGTTCACGGAATTGGAGGATGCTGGAGATCCACACCCTAGGGATTAGCACCCTGTTCCTAAGCCTGACCCCATGCTGTGTGTGTGTCATTAGTCAGTTGGAAACCCAAGCAGTCATGATATTTCAGAAAGCTGCTGCAGAAATTTTGCAAGAGCTAAACAGACAAAAAGAAGTTGACTAGCGATAGAGATTCTCTCAGAGGAATTTGCCCATAAGGTATCTGTAAGAGACTTGCAATTAATGGCCCCTCATTACCCAAGCAAAAGGCATGGCTCCATTGCCAGGGCAACATCATTAAAGGAACCAGATACATTTTCATGCCAGCACTCTGTTGCCAAGGCTACATCATTAAGACAGGAGGAGGATCTTTGCAGGTTTAGAGAGAAACCCGATACGTCTAGTCCTTTGTGTTGTTTCTGCTGTAATAAAACAAGCCACAAGATGGCAAACTGCCCACAGAAATCCAGAGACAGAGGCTATAAACCAAATTCCCACAAACATGACTATCAGCACCAGAATTATACTGCAGCCCTTGTTCAAGGGACAACTAATCTTATTTTGGACTCAGGTACTTCTGTCTACATCTGTTACAAGAAATACATTTTCATTGAACTGTATGATATTCCAAGGGAATCAGTTTACTTGGGCAATGGCTCTTGGCAGGGGGCTTGACCTGGAGGCTTTTGTGTCTGGCGACATGCGAGTAGACTCCAGATTGCCCTGAAGCACGTCCTGAGTGGGAACGCTTATGGCAGCCATAAGTCTAAGTGAGATCGGCCGCTCTTGGAGCTGTATTCTACATCAAAGAATCTCAGTGGCATCTGTTTTCTTTACTTCAACACTGTGAGTAGACTGAGCAATTAGCAGTAAACCTTCTTTGACTGCTTTATGCAAGTTTAAGTTGGCTTTGAAGTCCTGGGCAAAAAGACATGGTGGAAGATCCCTTCCCCCTTTCACTGCGGAGCTGGTGGCTGGGAATCGAAACCCAGGCTTGTAATTACAAATAAACAAATAAAATTGAACAGAAGCCTATATGGGTGAAGATTGAACAACTTTTTTTCAGTTGAGGCAAGAATTGCAGAGACTGAGTAAAACTTTAAAGACCCAGGTGAAGCAGCAAAGACAGGAAGATCCCCCCCCCAACTTTCATTTTGTAGGCTTCACATTAAAGAGGTCCCATTTGGTGGAAATAAAGTTTTAACAGCTTGTACTGTTTAAGGCAGACAGTTTATTGGATACATCACAGAAGATAAGTGTGTTAAACATCTTGGATATTTTAAATCAATGAGTTAAAGGATTACAATTTGGATATTGGTATATGGAAGCTCAATAGTTATTTTTTCTGGGCATCTTTTTTCTATGTCGGTTTACTTTATTCTCTGGATTTTAAATCAGTGCAACACATTATATGGATGGTATTTTTCTTTTTTATTGAGATGGCCCTTTGTTCTTTTTTTTAATCTTGGATTAATTTTGGATTCTTTAACCTTGGATTAATTTTGATTTCTTTTCCCTTTTAACTGGAAATACATGGGTTCTTTTCTTTTTTCTTTCCTTTTTTTTTGTATGGTATTGTTTTTACCTCTGGATCTACCTAGTTTTATAGACCAAAAGATAAAGGATAATTTTTTGGTATCTTTCTTATGTCTATATCAGCTCTTTGGATTCTACTTCTGTTTTGAAAGTAAGGGTTTTTTCATTTCTTTATACACCTTCTGTTTTTTGGTGGATGTTTTCAGTTTGACTCTCTCTGGTGGCCCTTTATTAACTGTGGATATTGCTGGAAGCTGGTAAGACAATTATATTTGCTATTTGATCTTGGAATTGGAAAAAGACTCTTTGGAAGTGTTATTGAAGATTTTGGGACCTTGGGAACTCTTTTTGGTTCTTTTATAGTATTGAATAAAACAGAACAGAACATTAGTGTAGGACTGGTAATATATCAGGAATTTAGACAGAAGGTAAAGAATTGTTATTGTTGTCTTCTACTAATCACTTACAGGAAGTGAAGAGGGCGAGACTTTGTTTAACTACACTGTGTTCCTTCTGTAAGGTCAATATCTGATAAGTTTGGGGAAACAATTATCTGTGTAAGGTTTTGGAAAAGGGGAAGAGAAAATTTATTTACATTGTATTTTGGTATTATTAAAGAAAAGAAAGTAGGGGGCTGGTTTTAAAACAGAATGTCTAGGCATTCCCCAGCAGCATCTAACTTGGTAGCTGCTAGCTTAGCCAAGACGTCAACACAAGACTTGCAAGCATGGATAACTGATGCAGTCATGACAGCTGTTAATAGAGCAATTGAGGCCGAGGACAGATTGGCAGTCTCAGCCACTCTGCCACTGCTTCAGAAGCAGAGGCAGAGCAGCCGTTCAGACGGCCGCATCTGCCCTGAGGAGGCGGACTGGATGCATCGCGTCCGGTGCCGTGCTCCTCCCGCAGCAGCTGAGCACCACTTCAAAGTGGTGCTTGGCTTCTGTGGCGTGCCATGCGCGCGCGTTTCACCCGCCGGAGTGGGTGTGAACGCACGCGGGCAGGGGGAGCCGCGCGGCGTCTGCCCGCCGCTGCAGGAAGCCGCCCGCAGTCTGAACGCTGCGGGCGGCTTCCTTCTGGCGGCATGCGAATGCCGTGCCGTGGGGGAAATTCCCCCCACCCCAGTCTGCTGCACCGCGGAGGTGCGGCAGACAGGCAATCTGTCCTCAGCCTGAGACTGCGCTCCCTATAGCTGTAGGCAATGCAATCCCTGCAGCAGTAAGTAATGCAGTAGCACCTTTGCAGATTAAAATGGATGCCTTGGTCTCACAATTATCTTCCCAAACTGAGGAAATTAAAAAAACAGATTGCAGAAAATACAACTCAAATTTCTAGTATGGTACAGACAACAACACATCTAGAAGCTTAAACAGAAGAAGCAAATCAGAAGCAAACAGAAGAAGCAAACAAATCCAGACTTTGAAAGCTAAACAAGACCTGCTGGAAGGGTCAGTTATTAAACTTGAGATGGAAAAAGCAACACATTCCAGAAAAAAAAGATGAAGACATTAAATCAGAAATGGCTCATAACTTGACTGATTATATAGAAGAGGATGCCAAAGCGATTTTTGAGGAGATAGATACGTATCTAGAAAATTCTGCGTATGCTAGAAAAAATGAAGTCCCCAGAGAGGTCCATGTAATTTTCCATAAGGGGACTGCAAGAGATACCATATTAAAAACTGCTAATGAAAAACAATTCGTGGTCCAAGGGACAGAAATCAAAATTTTAAAAGAATGAGATAAAGAAGCTAGACCTACAAACCTGTTACGACAAAATGGAGTATCTTCTAGATAGCTGATTCCTGAAGGCTGAATCCAAGGGAAAGTTTCAAGAATTTTTCAAGATGAACATCCAACCAAATATGTCTATGGACATAGTATGGGATGCATTTAAAGCTTATGCAAGAGGGTGGCTTATTAGGCAAAATGTCTGGGTGAAGAGACAGAGAATACAAAAAGTGTCACAGATTGAGGAACAAATCAAACTAGAAGAAGAAAATATAAAGGCTGGAACTCTGATGGAAATTACAAGAATTAAAATTAGGAATCTTCAACATCAACTTAACTGTCTCTTAACCCAAGAAATAGCAAAGAAAATTATGTGTGTGAAACAGAACTACTTTGAAAATGCGAATAAACCCACAAGATGGTTGTCATATAAATTAAGAAAAGAAACAGAAAAGAAACATATAAGGATTCTGAAAACTGAAAGTGGTGAAGAAAAAAATACTTAAGATATAAAGGAGATAATTGAAAATTTCTATAAAAACCTATACCAAAAAGAAAACATTAACCAGGAATATTTGAGAGATTTTAAAGCTAAACACAATAAAAAAGAATTTACTGAGGACCAAAGGAAAATACTAAATGAACCTATTGTCTTTGTGGAAATAATAGAAGCAATTAAAAATAAAAAAAGGAAAAAGACTCCAGGTCCAGATGGACTCCCAGCAGAATTTTACCAGACATTTGAAGACTAACTTGCTCTGCCATTAAAATACACAATTCAGAATATTACAAAACAAAAGAAAATCCCAGAATCTTGGAATCAAGCACTAATTACTTTGATACATAAACCGGAAACAGGTGAGAAAGAAATAAAAAATTATAGACCAATTTCACTTTTAAATGTGGATTATAAAATCTTTGCATCCATTTTAGCTAATAGATTAAAGAAAGTTTTACTCTAAACAATACACCAAGATCAATCCGGATTCTTACCAAAAAGACTGATGAGAAATAATGTACGAATCATCTCAGATGTTTTGGAATACTTTGAAGCACATCCTGGAAAACAACTTGCTTTGGTTTTTTTGGACGCCAAGAAAGCTTTTGACATCTTCAACTGGTCCTTTCTGTTAGAACAACTATAGGACTGCCATTGTGGAGCTATTTTTTTTTCACAATGGTGAGAGCAATTTACACAAGACAATATGCTAACATAATGGTAAATGGGGATATTTCACAGAAGATTGAAATACAAAAAGGAACCAGACAAGGATGCCCATTATATCCATTACTATTTATTTTTTCTCTTGAGACCCTGAATGATATGGTGAGAGAAGATTTTCAGATTAAAGGACTCAAAAGGAGAAGAATACAAATTGCAAGCCTTCGCAGATGATTTGGTATTTATGTTGGAAGACCCACTTTTTTCTATTACTTGACTTTTGGATACTCTAAGGGACTATGGACAATTGGCAGGATTGAAAATTAACTTCAGAAAGACAAAAATGCTGACAAAGAACAGCATGAAAGAACAGATCCAACAATTACAAGAAAAATCGAGTATTGAAGTACAGGAAAAAAATAAAATATTTAGGTATGTTTTTAACAAACAGATGTAGCTCATTGTTCAAGGACAATTACAGTAAACTCTTGAGTTCCATTAAAAAAAGACTTGGAAAAATGGAATCAATTTCAATTATCCTTTATGGGAAGAATAGTTACTATCAAGATGAACGTTTTAACAGAAATTCTCTTTTTATTTCAAACAATTCCAATTGTATTGCGCCAACAATACTATAAAGAATTAGAAAAATTGAGACGGCAGTTTATATGGCAAAATAAAAGACCAAGAATTAAGATGAAAGTATGACAAGACGTGAAAGAAAGGGGAGGCTTTGCAGTACCCAATTGGCAACTTTATCATAAAGCTGCAGCCCTGACTTGGTTGAAAGAATGGATCACCCTGGAAAATTCAAGACTACTGAATTTAGAAGGCCATGATTTGAAATTAGGATGGCACGCCTTTGTACAGTATGAGAAAATGGAGATACATAAATATTTTAAGCAACACTTAGTGAGAGCCTCTCTCCTAAAAATAAGGGGAAAGGATAAATGTACTTTTATACAAAAATACCTTTTTTGTAAGAAAGTTTTTTTTTTAAACATTAAAATTAATACATTTGTTTTATACAAATCCTTTTTTCCATATTATATAACATTTTGTTCTATTTGTATAGTCTTGCTTTTATCTTGTATTGGTGGTTTCCCACCACATCTGAAGCATAACACATTTTCCACTTTATCCAAAATAGTAATATTTATCTCTATGTTTACATTTCTGGTAACGGTTATATATCTTTAAAATACTTATATACCAATTCTTATTTTCTATATTCTTATATAATTCTAAAAAACAAGTTCATTATCTAATTATCCTTAGTACATTCATATACTCAATTTCTATTCCTTTATGCTATTATAACCATGTATAAATGTAGTTTTTCATGTCCCAATATTTTTCAACATATTCTTTCAAATCCTCCCAATCTTCTAAAAAAGTCTCTGAGTACAGATTATTCAACTTTCTAGTCCATTTATCCATTTCAGCCATATATAACAATTTTTTCAACCATTCCCACACTTCTGGTATTTTTTCATTTTTCCAATTTTGTGCATACACCATTCTTGCTGTTGTAATCATATACCATATTATTGTCCTTTTCTTTACATTTATCTCTTCTAGTTTAAGTCCAAGCAGTAACATTTCAGGCAACTTCTTAAATGTACATTTCAAAAAATTTTCCATTTCTGCATGTATTATAGACCAATAAGTCTTCGCTTTATCACAAGTCCACCACATATGATAGAAAGAACCTTCTTTCTTTTTACATTTCCAACATTTGTCAGACATATTTTGATTAATATTTGCAATTTTTTTTGGTGTCATATACCATCTGTACATCATTTTAAAACAGTTCTCTTTTAGATTATAACATGTAGAAATACTCATTGCATTTTTCCATAAAAATTCCCAAGATTCCAATTCAATGTCTTTGTTTAGGTTTATCGCCCATTTTATCATTTGTTCCTTTACCATTTCATCAGCATTAAACCATTTTAACAATACTTTATACATTTTAGAAATCATTTTTTTCCCATCTTCCTCCCAAATTTGTTCTATTTCATTGCTTTTTTCTCTAAAACCAGATTTTTTATCACTTCTGTACATATCATATATTTGTCTGTACCTTAACCAGCCATAATCAAAGTCCATCTGCTGCTGCTCCTTCAATTTAAAGTCTTTACCATGTCTTGTTAACAGGTCTCTATATTTCAACCAGTCTTGTCCTTTGTAGTGAGATGATGGATTTAAAACTTCTGCAGGTACAATCCACATAGGTATTTCTTCTGGAAAAAAGTTTTTATATCTTGTCCACATATCGATTAATGTTCTTCTCAAATAATGATGCTTAAACATATTGTCCATTTTTGTTTTACCATAATACAGATATGCGTGCCACCCAAACCTACAGTCATGACCTTCCAGGGACAATAACTTTCTGTCTTGTAACATAATCCATGTCCCTATCCAAGTCAAACATACTGCATCATGATATAGCCTTAAGTTTGGTAACTGAAACCCACCTCTCTCTTTAGCATCACACATTATTTTCATCTTAATTCTAGGTTTTTTCCCTCCCCACACAAACTTAGTCAATTCCTTCTGCCAGCATTTGAATGTTTTTACATCTTTCACAATTGGAATAGTTTGAAACAGAAACATTATTCTTGGTAACACATTCATTTTAACCACTGCAATTCTACCCAGCAGTGACAAATTTAATACATTCCACCTTTTAATATCTTGCATAACTTGCTGCCATAATTTCTCATAATTATTCTTATACAAATCAATGTTTTTCATTGTTAGGTTTACACCTAGATATTTTGTCTTTTTCACCACTTCACATTCTATAAGATTTTATACAAAAATACCTAAATGGGTTTCACCTTTAGAGGCTTTTGTAAACCCCAACCTTCTCACCAAGGATCATTTATGGAGATATGAAGACTTGCTAGATAAGAAGAACTTACTAAAATCACAAGATGCTTTGCAAAATCAGGGTGTTGCTTTAAACTGGTGGGAAAAGGTGCAACTAGATTCCAGATATGTAAAAGATAAGAAAACTGGTTTTTGTGATAACGTTACTGAAATGGATAAAATATTTTTGGGTGAAGACCCTAAATATATAAAGATGTTTTATACTACTTTGTTGTATCTGGAATTGCAAGATGAAATAGTTAAACCTGCAATGATTAAATGGGCACAAAATATAGGTCATAATATTCAGCTAGATCCATGGGCTAAGGTGTGGAAAACCAATATAAAATTTACAAAAGCTGTCTCATTTAAAGAAAATATATACAAAATGTTTTACAGATGGCATATGACACCAGAAAATCTAGCTGAATGTTATCCAACTATGTCAAATGTTTGCTGGAAATAAACAAAAAATTGGTTTATTTTTCCATATGTGGTGGACATGCGATGTTACAAAAAGATATTGGATGTGGATTCATGAGATATTTTAAAAGATATTAGACACAACTGTACCATTTGTACCAGAATGGTTCTTATTAAATATAGTACCAGAGACATTTAAGAGACCAGATACATATATACTTATAGATGTAATAACTATGTCCAGAATTTTATATGCAAAATATTGGGGAAAGGAAGAAGTTCTATTAAAAGAAGAAATAATCTATAAATTATTGGAAACAGCAGAAATGTCCTCACAACTACAGGAAAAACAAGAAGAAGGATTTGATAAGAACTGGTCAAGTATCTATAAATGGTTGGAGGACTATCTTAAAAAATGTTAAAAATAGGTTAAAGCTCTGAACATGGAAAGTTAAAAATGAAACTTGTGTATACAGTATAGATTCCATTTAGACAAATGTAAGTGAAAGTAATGAGTAAAGACTCCATATTTGTTGTATGTTGATTTCTCTTTGTTGTTTATATTATTCTTTGTTTCTTTATTCTTTCTGAATAATAAAACTTTTTAATATAAAAAAGAGCTGATAAAATACCTGAGAATGGAAGATGCCAGTCCTGCACTAACTCCCATGGAAGTAAGCTAGATAAACTACATTATGACATGAAGGAATTACCTGCTAACAACAGATATTGTGAAGCACTAAGTAAGCTTCTCTATATTAGTACACTGAGTAGACCAGACATAAGCACTGCAGTAGGATTACTATGTAGAAAGATTGCAACACCAACAAACAAAGACTGGGATGCAATTAAGAGACTTGTAAGATACCTGAAGGGTACTGAACACTTTAAACTTAAGTTACCAGCCAATGACAGCCCTAAACTAGTGGCATATGTAGATACTGACCAGGGAGGAAGAAGAAGGAGAGATTGGATTTATATTCCGCCCTTCACTCACTTGGAGTCTCAGAGCGGCTTACAAACTCCTTTCCCTTCCCCTCCCCACAACAGACACCCTGTGAAGTAGGTGGGGCTGAGAGAGCTCTGACAGAAACTGCTCTTTTTCAAGAACAGCTGTGCCAGAGCTATGGTTTGCCCAAGGTCATCCAGCAGGTGCAAGTGGAGGGGTGGGGAATCAAACCTGGTTCTCCCAGATTAGAGTCTGCACACTTAGCCACTACAGCAAACTGGCTCTGGAGGAGCCTGGCACCAAACAGGAAGGAGACATCAGAGAAGGAAAATCGACCAGTGGTCACCAGTGTTCCCTGTAAAGTGTGTTGGCATGTGCTAGTCTGCAAGTTTTGACCCCTTGGTACACAGATTTGGCCCCTTGGCACACAACAGATGGCAGTGGGTGAGCTGAGCATGGGGTGGGCGAAGGCAGTGAGTTCACCTCTCTCTTTCCCGGCCTTCTGGTGAGCTGAGTGACAGCTGGGGGCAGGGAGGGCCAAAGGGAGAAGGGAACAAACTCAGCCCAACTGCAAGCGAGGCAGGCCAGAAGGAGTCCCTTGCCACACTCTATTGCATACTCACTTGCCTCCACCAGCAGGCTCTAGAATGAGGGGATGAGGGGCGTACTGGGGTGGGGGGAGAGATGACTTTCATCAGGGTATTGCCCCGTTACCAGTTGGTGGCTCCACTTATCAGTGCATTTTGTATGTCTGGGTTGGCCAGAAGGACAAGGGGTAATGAGGGGCAGTGAGGAATATCTCGTCAGGGTGAGGTCTGCAGCCGCCGGTGTGTTCAGGCCTGGCCCGCTTTGGTTCTCTCTCATCATGTCTCTGCCCTGAACTGACACCCCATGGTAGGCCTGAAGGGGAAAGCATCCCAGCCTTTCTCTGGGAGAGAGTCAGAGGCGTGGTGTGTGCCCTCCTCTCTGTGCATTTTTCTGCAAAGTGGCTAAACTTTGGGTAAAAAGCAAGGTAAGGGCAATGCGGCAGCATCCTCATCTTGAATGGGCATGTGCAAAGCTGGTGTGCACATGCTCACTGGGGGCACATGAGAAGTTTGGAGGTTGCTTTTTGCAGGAGAGCGACTCGTGCACTCAGCAGGTATGACCTTCCAGCCAGAGTAACAGCTGCCCTTTAGCTGCAGGCTCTTTTCGTGTGCAGACGGCAGTGCCAGAGCCTGCGGTGAGTGGACGGGACTCTCCATCTCCTCCTCCAGTCCTGCTCTCCTTGGGGAGGGCCTTCCTTTGGCAAAGGAGGTGCTGGGGGGAAGCAGGCGATGTTTGCACACTTGTCTGAGTGGCCTGGGCTTCCATGGGACTGGAAAGCGGAATCCCCAAACGTGGCCATCCTCAAACGTCTTCAGTGAGGCTCTTACCTTTGCAGTGTTTGAAGCAGGAGGAAAGAAAGGAGGGCTGCTTGGCTGAGGCTTTTACCGCTGATGGAATTGACGTCTCTTCCCGAAGAGATTGTGGGGGGCCCTCCCCCTTTTTTGATTGCAAAAAGAGCAGTGTAATGTGCTCTTTTCATGCATTTCTTTCAGCAGTTTTAAACATTCCAAATATTTTCCCTTCAGCTTAAGGACCGCTTCCACCCATCATGGTATTGTGGGTGAGAGTATGTATTTTAAAATGCTTGCTCTATCAGCAATATTTGTCTAGAGAAGTGAATGAATAAAAGTAAGCTCCCCCTGAAAAGCAAACAAAATAAATCACATGAATTTATTTCTGTTTTTTAAAAAACCATAATCTTTGATGGAATGTTTCATCCTGGGCTCCAAAATTTTAATCTGTTCTAACGGAGTAGCCAGTTTCTCCTATCCTAAAGATAAGGGATGCTTTATCAAATACTGGCCTAATAGCAAAATGCTTGCTTTGAAAATATGGATGTTTATTAAGATGCCCTGCTTTAATTTGCCAATTTAAATGAGTCCTGCAGCTAAGTAAAGAATTGCAGTGTTACTTTGACTTAAGGGGTAATGCTCAATCATTTAATTACGTGAACAAAATGTTCCTGCATTTAGCACGTCATTTTCTCTTATACCATCAAGATTTTAGCCCACTGTTTTATGCTGTGTTTTCTTACTAATTTCTCCAAGATTTTTTTGAGAGTTTTGATTCACAAGATACTTGGTAAAGTTTATATGCAGAACCAGAAACAGTTTAGTGAATGAAATTTTATTATGGCATCCAGCCAGAGCAATCGAAACACTTCAGCAAGGGACTCAAAATAAAATATTACGAAATATACAATACTTTATTTCGAGTCCCGTGCTGCTTTTCACACACAAGGAGGGGGGGGATTTTAAAGATATTGTTCATATGACCCCACTTTGGAGAAAGTGTATTGACCCACAGTCTCCATTTTTTTTAGAAACCAAAGCTTTATTTCTCACTAAGTACCAACACAGAGTAGTAGAACAGTACAACCTACTATTCTGACCTGGGATCCAGCAAAAGAAAGGAAAAGCAGGAAGGCATTCTGATTTAAACTCTGGAGTTTACTTGATACCTTCCCCCCTCATAGGTGCAAAGTATGAGTGCTACGAAGGTTGCCCTGCAGTTTGCGCGCACTCTCTCTCTCTCTCTCACACACACACACACCCTTTCCTCTTTCACCGCAAAAAATGTTTCCATGGATAGAATCCCCACCCCCCTTTTTTCCCCTGGGACCGCTGTTGCCTTTGTACATCGTTTTCTTATTTATTTCTTAATTATGTAGCTGCTTCATTTAGATCCTGCTTTCCTCCCTAGTGGGGACCCTAAGCAGTTCTTCTCTTCCATTTTTATCCTCACAACCATCCTCACAACCACCAATGTTTATGCCTGTAGTTCCTGAAGCAGAATTTCTGCTCTTGACATGCCACAGCTTAGAGGAAACATTGGCACTGGTCACATATTTTTCTACGGAGAAGGAGCTATAAGCTGGTCAAGTAAAAAGCAAGATATAATAGCAGCATCTACCACTGAAGCAGAATATATATCAGCTGCACAAGGCTGTCAAGAAATACAGTGGCTATGCCAGCTACTGACAGATATAGGTACAGACATACCACAACCTCTAAGCTGTTCCCTCTAAGCTGAGTTAGTGTGAGCTAGCTCCCAGGTTTTTAGCCTCCAGCTCACAGATTTTTGTCTTAGCTCAGGAAGGAGGGCTCCAGAGCAAACTAACTTATGCAGTAGCCAAATTGCTCGCTCACAACTTTAATGCCAGTAGCTCACAAAATAGAATGTTTGCTCACAAGATTCCACAGCTTAGAGGTAACATGCAACCCATACAAGTGCATGAAGACAACAAAAGCTGTATTCAGCTATCTAGACAAGAAGGTGTGAACATGTGTTCCAAGCATATTGACATAAAGTATCACCTAGTGAGAAAACTGCAAAGAGAAGTTACCAAGCTAACCTACTGTCCAACAGAAGAAATGACTGCAGATGTTCTCACTAAGCCACTCCCTAATATTGACTTAGAAGATCTGAGAAAGAAGATGAATCTTGTGAGCTGAGTCACGAGACATTGAGAGGGGGTGTTGGAAGTGAAGGACTTTGCGCTCTCATAGCCTCAGCCTCCAGAGGGTGACTATGAGAGAGTCAGAGAGATACATAGGCTAGGAGACTGAGCATCCTTTCCTTCTCTCATCCAAGGCTATCCCATTGATGTGCAGATGTGATGTGCAGGAGGTAAAAACTCCTTCCTTCCAGTCTCACACCTTCTCTCCACACCAGGGCTCATTTCGTAGCAGGAACTCCTTTGCATATTAGACCACAGACCCCTAATGTAGCCAATCCTCCAAGAGCTTACAGAGCTCTTCTTACAGGGGCTACTGTAAGCTCTTGGAGGACTGGCCAGTTTTTTCTCCATCTTGGCACCATGAAAGCAGGACACACATTCTGTATCTCCATCCCTCTTAGCTAGTTAGACTAGATTAGAATACTGTCCCTATCCTGTCTAGAATGGAGTTCCTTACAATAAAGAATTCATTAGTTTACAAAGATTTTAAAATGCTCACTGTGTAACTTTGTTCCTGGACAGCACACACTAACCAGATAGACTCTGCTGCGCTATAAACATTGAGCACTCTTGAAATATACTGGGTTCAGACATGTAAAGTGATTAGCTTATAGTTTATTAAATGAGTTAAGCCAGAACAAGACAACACGAGCAGGGCAGAAGCCCTGCTTATATGCATGCAAAACACTGCACCCCACACACCCACTCCACCACACACACCCACTCCCCGTGATAGGCTATTTACAAAACATTACTACTTGACTGGTTTACTCCAGAGTGTCAGAATCTGTCAATTCAGTCAATGTATTATTGCATGCATGCTATGTACCTGTATAATCCTTATGTATTGGACCTGCATTTAACCTGTTTGGGCCGGGAGGGTGACAACCCCGAAGGGTGAGAACAAGGAGGCCTCTCATCCCGGCCTCCGCATTCCAGCTGCTCCGGCAGTAACTTCAAGGGGAGGAAGGCTCTCATCCCTTATCTATGCTAAAGAACCTTGGAGCCATGAATTGTTATGTGAACGGAGGGGTCTGGTTTGGGAAGGGAAATTTACTGCTTAACACCTCACTTTTTTCCTGTGTGAACCAAACGGTCAAGACACCTTTTAGCCCGCCAATTTTCCCTACTGGGGATTGGCTACCTATGGGTAATTCAAACTCCTTGGAATGGTATAATAGACCCGCTTGTATTATTTGTCTCATCTCTGACAATAACCCGAGACGCTGTACCAATGTAGAAATAGGCAATAAAGAACTGTGGTTAACCAACCGAGATCTGATCCTTGACTACTTTGAGCAGGACTCTCACAGATTGTCAGAGATGAGACAAATAATACAAGATTGTCAGAGATCCGTGACTGGGACTCAATCGTTCCTGACCATGTCAGAAGACGACCTTGTCCCCCTCAACCCTACTACTCCAGAGGAGACTCCCGCTACCCCGGCGGATCCGGGGAACGGGGGTGGTGGCGGCGGAGGAGGTCCCGAGGTGCCGGTGACCACGAGCCAGGGGGCTTACTACATTCCGCGCCGCCCGACTATCCATCAGAGCACGACCCCCCAGTACACCTGGAGCCACTTCGGAGGCCGACCCGTGACTTCATGGGTGCACGACAGGAAAGGGGTGAGAGTTCCGCTCACCGGAGACCAGCCCGATCGAGGGAGACCGAGCTACCTAGGAGACGACCGCGAGCCGATCTACCGTGGAGGGCCGCGTCGCCCGCCTCCCGAAGAGGAGGGATTGGATCTGTATGGGCCCGATCCGTATCGCGAGGAGCAGACGGTCCCGCTGGATCAGATGATGGGAGACCTACGGCTTCAACTCACCGCCGAGCTCCGCGAGTTGGCCCTCGATCTCCAGCACCAATTTCGCGACGCTATGGTGGCGATGCAAGGCGCCCTCCTCGGTCAAGGAGTCGGAGCCCCACAGCAGCAGCAAGCACCCGGAGGGGTTCCGGCTCAGCCGCAGGCGCCCGCTCTACCGGCGCAACCAGCCCCGCCGGCCATCCCAGCTCCAGTTCCGGGGCCCGTTCCCGCGCCGGCCCCAGCCCCGGCCGCGCCGGCCGCTCGCCCACCCCCTTCCGACCCGTTGACGACTACTTTCGATGGGGACCCCGAGAAGCTGCGTTTCTTCACGCTGGAGATCGGGAGATTCCTGGACAGTTGGGGTCACCTATACCCTACCGAGAAGGATCGCATCGGCTACATCGGGTCCAAGCTGAAAGACACCGCCAGCGATTGGTATGTGAGTCTGCACGACAACCCTGGCCCTGAGTTGCGCTCACTGAACAATTTTATGTGGGCCCTCCGGCATCAGTTCGAGGACCCGCTGGGTGAGGAAAAAGCCCGGAACCAACTGAGGAAGCTGTTTCAAGGAAGGTCGTCAGTGAGGGAATACACTGACAAGTTCCGGCGTATCGCTGCCAAGATCCATGGATGGCCGGAGGAACTCTTCATGGAGAAGTATTGGGAGGGCCTGAACCCGGAAATTTACGAGACAGTGCTGCTAGGGGGTCGTCCGGGCACGCTGAACACCTGGATGAGAGCTGCTACCGACATGGAAGAGCGCTTCGCCCTAATTAAGATGGGAGCGTCCGCAACGGCAGCCAGCAGAGCGGGCCCTCGAGCGAAGCCCCGATCCAATGTGCAAGACGTTCGTGATGCGAGGTTTCGACAGGGGTTGTGTATGAAGTGTGGGGAGAGTGGCCACTTCGCCTCAGCATGTCCCCGAGGACAGGGGAAAGGCCCGAAGACCTCAACCCCCGGACCGGCGAGCACCCCGACCCGGGGGAAAACTCCAATGAAGCCCCGGGCTTTACAGCTGGAAGGGGTGGCGAGCGATCAGGGAGAGCTGGAGCTGATGGAAGCGCAGATGTCGGGAAACTCCAACGGCCTGCAGTGAGCGGCGCAGAGCTGCAGGTCCCCCGCCAAGAAGCGCCATCTCCGGTGAGCATCCCTGGGCCCCTGTTCTATATGGTAGTGACGGTGGTGACCCCGGGATCAGGTACCCACATGAGGGTCCGCGCTCTAATTGACTCTGGGTGCGCGCGAGACCTAATCAGCCCCCTAGTAGTGGAGGGGTTGGGACCCAAAGTCACCCCGTTAGCAGAACCCCTGAAGTTTACCCAGATGGATGGGTCCGAAATGAAAGAGGAGTGTATAGCAGAGACTGAGAGCTTGATTTTGGGAACGGGAGAGCACTGGGAGAAACGAGCTTTTGTCATCACCCCGAATGCCCAGTTCCCCATGGTGTTGGGCAGCCCTTGGCTCGGCGCACACGACCCGTACATAAAGTGGAGCGAGGGGAAGATTTCGTGGGTAGACGAACGCTGCCAGAGCCACCGATGGGACCCAGGATGGGGCCCCGGACCTCCCAGCCCGCCTTCTCCGGCGCCCGCGCTCGCCCTTGCCCCGGCCATGGTGCCTAAAGAATATAGAGACTTGCTAGAAGTGTTCAGTGAAACTGAGGCGGACGAGTTGCCCCCCCATCGACTGTCGGACTGTGCCATAGAGCTACTCCCAGGCGAGAAACTCCCGAAGGGTAAATTGTATTCCATGAGCCCGGCGGAACGGGAGGAACTGCGGAAGTTCTTGGACAAAAATCTAGCAAGGGGGTTTATCCGCCCAGCTAAGTCCCCTTTTGCGGCGCCCGTGCTGTTCCGAAAGAAAAAGGATGGAGGCTTACGGTTGTGCACGGACTATAGGGGGCTAAATGCAGTCTCAACCTCTAATGCCTACCCCCTCCCGTTGATAAAGGACCTTTTGGCGGAGGCGGCCAAGGGGAAGATTTTCACCAAGTTGGATCTGCGAGATGCCTATTTCAGGGTGCGCATAAGGGAGGGGGATGAATCTAAGACTGCCTTTAACACCCCCTTGGGGCAGTTTGAATACCTAGTGATGCCGTTCGGCTTAAGTGGCGCGCCCGGGGTCTTTATGAGTTTAATCAATGAAGTGTTGCACAAGCACCTGTTTAAGGGCGTGTTATGTTACATAGATGGTATCTTGATCTATTCTACTGATAAGAACGAGCATGTGACTCTGGTCAGAGATGTTCTTTCGACGTTACTAAAAAATCAGCTTTTTGTGAAACTGTCTAAGTGCGAGTTTCACCGTGAGTCTGTGGACTTCCTGGGCTACCGTATTTCTCAGAAGGGGTTGGAAATGGACCCGGGAAAAGTGGAGGCGGTGGTGCAATGGGAGGCTCCGTGAACGAGAAAGCAGTTACAGAGCCTCTTAGGATTTTGTAACTTCTACCGGACCTTCATCAAGGACTTTGCTAAAGTCACCCTCCCCTTAACGGACTTGTTAAAAACCAAGGGGAGGGGGCCCGAGGCGGGAAAGCCGGGAGAGAAACTGGCATGGAATGGGGAGTGTCAGAAGGCGTTTGAGACTTTAAAAACTCTTTTTACCTCTGAGCCCATTCTGGCCCACCCGGATGAGACGAAAGACTTTATAATCCATGTCGATGCCTCGGATGTAGCCATGGGGGGGGCCATCCTACAAAGGGACTCGGAGGGGAAACTGCACCCCTTAGCTTACATCTCAAAAAAGTTTAACGAAACAGAAAGAAATTGGTCAGTGTGGGACAAAGAAGCAGCGGCCATTAGATTGGCGCTCACTACGTGGCGCCATTGGTTGGAAGGAGCGCAAACTCCATTCGAAATATGGACGGATCACAAGAACCTAGAAGCTTTGCGCACGCAGCGGTCCCTCAATGCAAAGCAGCTGCGCTGGGCTGATTTCTTTTCAAAGTTTAACTTTGTGTTAAAACATTTCCCTGGGAAGGCTAACTCCTTGGCAGACGCATTGTCCAGATTGCCCCAACATGAAAGCGTGAAAGAAGAGGTGTTCGATTCCATGTTCTCCCCCCAACAACTGGGAGGGGCGGTTGTCACCCGGAGCAAAACGAAAAAACCCGAGCTGACCACCGGGAATTGCCAGTGGGGGGGGGAGTATGCTCCTGAAGAAATAGAGGAATTGGAGGCGGTGGGAGAATGTTCCAAAAGAGAGGACCAATGTTGGCTACATGGGGACAAATTAGTGGTCCCTAAGACCAAACGCAAGGAAATTTTACTAAATTGCCACTCTTCCAAGCTCGCCGGCCACTTTGGGTTCCTAAAGACACTTAACCTGATCCAACGTCAGTTCTGGTGGCCGCGCATGCGCCGAGATGTCTCGGACTTCGTCTCAGCATGTCAAACCTGCTTAATGTGTAAAAAACGGGGGGGTAAAGTCCCTGGATTGTTACACCCCCTACCCACTGCCTCCAGACCCTGGGAAGACATAGCCATGGATTTTATTACCAATTTGCCTCCATCTAAGGGGAAAACAGTGATCTGGGTAGTAGTGGACACTTTCTCCAAGCAAGCCCATTTCACTCCCTTCAAGCAATTACCCACTGCCAAAGGGATGGCTAAAGCTTTCTTCAACCACGTGATTAAATTACACGCTTTTCCGAAAAGGGTGGTATCCGATCGCGGAAGTCAGTTCGTTGCCACCTTCTGGCGGGAGCTTTTGAAACTAATGGACATAGAACCTGCCTTAAGCTCGGGTTACCATCCAGAAACCGATGGCCAATCCGAGCGAACTAATCAAATTCTGGAGCAGTTCTTAAGATGCTACACAAATTACCACCAAGATAATTGGGTGGAATTACTACCCTTTGCAGAATATAGTTACAATAATGCAGTGCACTCCTCCACTGGGGTATCACCTTTCATGGCGGTGGGGGGCTTTGAAGGTAAACCGCTTCCTACCCTCAAGGAAGACCCCCAGACCCCCCCCTCGGACTTTAAAAGTTGGTGGTCCAGCCTCCAGGACTCCTGGCCATTAATTGGGAAAGCCTTAGACCATGCCAAAGAGGACTACAAGAAATATGCCGACCGGGGGCGAGCACCGGGATGGGACCTTCAACCTGGGGACTCTGTGTATCTCTCTACAAAAAATATCCATGGGCTGCAGCCCAGCAGGAAATTGGGATGGAAATATGTTGGACCTTATAAAGTGCTACGTAAAATCTCTGATGTCTCCTTTGAACTGGAACTTCCTAAATCACTAAGTTCTGTGCATCCTGTGTTTCATTTCAGCTTGCTGAAGAAAGATCCTGGGCCGAATGCATGGCATCCAGTTCCTCCGGTTCCTCCTCCACTGATGAAGGAGGGGAGTCCACACTACGAGATAACCGAAATCCTTGACTCCAAGATGAAAAGGGGCCACTTGTATTACTTAGTTAGATGGTTAGATTTCGGCCCGGAGCACAATGAATGGATTCGTTCTGAACATGTTCATGCCCCCAAGTTAACCAAACTGTTTCATAAAAAGTTCCCTGAGAAAGCTAGGTGAAGGGAATTATGGGGAGGGCAGGGTGTCAGAATCTGTCAATTCAGTCAATGTATTATTGCATGCATGCTATGTACCTGTATAATCCTTATGTATTGGACCTGCATTTAACCTGTTTGGGCCGGGAGGGTGACAACCCCGAAGGGTGAGAACAAGGAGGCCTCTCATCCCGGCCTCCGCATTCCAGCTGCTCCGGCAGTAACTTCAAGGGGAGGAAGGCTCTCATCTCTTATCTATGCTAAAGAACCTTGGAGCCATGAATTGTTATGTGAACGGAGGGGTCTGGTTTGGGAAGGGAAATTTACTGCTTAACACCTCACTTTTTTCCTGTGTGAACCAAACGGTCAAGACACCTTTTAGCCCGCCAATTTTCCCTACTGGGGATTGGCTACCTATGGGTAATTCAAACTCCTTGGAATGGTATAATAGACCCGCTTGTATTATTTGTCTCATCTCTGACAATAACCCGAGACGCTGTACCAATGTAGAAATAGGCAATAAAGAACTGTGGTTAACCAACCGAGATCTGATCCTTGACTACTTTGAGCAGGACTCTCACACAGAGTCCTGGTCAGCTATTGTTCTTGTGCTCCAAGCTCAGCCAGTCTCTAGGGTGATTCAGTCAGGGATGATTCAATCCCAATACATAACAACTCTGCTAAACTAACTAATCTTCCTAGCTCACCTAGTTTTCCTATTTATCATGGGGGTGGATAGAGACAGAGGTGTGGGTAGAGGCCCATGTGGTGTGGAATAGCATTGCACCTACCTTGCTCTGTGATGGGGAAATCCCTGGCTGCTGTCCCAGGGTTATTCTGACTGACCACAGGCCACTGCCTTACCTAGCCATGGTCAGCATGCCAGTGTGGGATGCTTGGGGTGCCCCTTACGGGAGCATGTGAGGGGAATCAGGTCCACAGTGGTCTGCTGGCCCTCTGTGGCTGTTTCCCTTCCTCTCTGCTGTCAGTGCAGTGTTCCACCTGTACTGTCTGCCTGTTCCCCATGCGTGTCTATGTGAGCTGCCACCATGGAGCAAGATCCTGATAAGTCTCATGGGCCCTGTAAGGAAGAAACCAGCTTGTGTGTAAAAACAAAACAAAACAGCAACCCCCGAAGAACTCGATGAGGGCAGGAGGGGGGGGATCGACCTTGCAAGTCATTGCAGGAACTACTCAGTTCTTGGCTTCACAAGAGCTGCACAGAGGGAGGGGTAGCATCCTAGCAGGGCGGTCGAAGGATAAAAGCCAAGAGCTGTGGGCAGGGGAGCATTAAGCGCATGTCTTCTGGGCAGGATTTTCCTACCTTTTGGAATTTGAGTAAGTTTTAGCTGATTTTAATGTTTATTTGTGTCTTGGCAACTGTCAGTTAGCACTGCCATAGGTGTAGGTATGATCAATGTCTTGTCATAGTCAATAAGGTTGTAATGGCATTTCTAGGCTTGGGCATTACTAACAGGAAAAGTGTTTGACCAACATGATCTTTTCTACAAATAAAGGACTTTCTGCTTAAGGAGACCTGTTGCGTACTATATCTATTGGAGCATTCTCTCAGACTGTTAGTAATCCTCATTAGGACCAGCTCATTGTACCCGTTATGGATGACGATGGCGCTGAGATCCCTACAACTGAACCTGAGGTATCAGTCATTACCGAAGAGGTGGCGGTACGCCCTGCCAGCACTAGCAGGGTGACTATTCACTCCAGATGGAGTAGAGGGGCCCAATCCTGGGCTCAATTTGGACCCCGTACTACTGAGACCTGGTCTCCTCAATGGGACAGCGGGGCCCGGCAATCAACAGCCCAAGGGACAGACCGTAGAGCCACGGACAACTCCCAGGTAGCCGAGATGTGGGCTCAAATGGATCACAGGTTCGACACAATCCAGAGACGACTGCAGCGAGAGATAATGGTAATGATGACTGACCTCCCGAACGTGGTGGCGCAGGCAGTCCAGGAGCAACTAGTGGGGGCTGTAGTTGGAGCCAGTGTGCCGCTGGCCGTGGTACCGCCACCCATGCAACCACCAGTTCAGCCCCCTGCGACCCCAGGGCCACCAGCTCCACCAGTCCTGGCCCCTGAGCAGCCAGCGGATTGGTGGCCAGTGCCACATGAGCTGATTGGAGCCACTTTTGACGGAAACCCTGCGTAGCTACAGTTCTTCATTATTGAGGCGGGCCAGTGTATGCAGAATTGGGGCCACCTGTTCCAAGATGAGGGGGACCGTGTGGGCTACATCGGTTCCAGACTACGAGATGACGCTGCCGATTGGTATGTGAGCCTCCACAACCCCCCAGGTCCTGAGTTGGATAATGTGGAAGAGTTCATGTGGGCCCTACGCCATCAATATGAAGACCCGATGAGTGAGGAGAAAGGCCAGAACCAGGTGCGCAACCTCTCGCAAGAGAGATTGTCGGTTCATGAGTATACTGCTGCATTTAAGCGTTTGGAAGCCAAGATTAGGGGTTAGCCAGAAGAAGTTTATGTGGAACAATACCGCAGGGGCTTAAGTGGGGAACTATATGAGACTATCTTAAGAAATGTTAATCCAACCACCCTGAATGGGTGGATCACAGCTGCGGAGGAAGCCGAGGCGTGGTTTACTTTGATCCGCATGAGACACCCAGCTAGCACTCCAAAGAGCCCTGCCCCATCGGCCACCCCTTTCAAGCCAAAGACCAAACCCGCTGTGAGAGACCTCAGAGAGTTCAGATGAAGAAGGGATTGTGCACCAGATGTGGGGAGTCAGGCCACTTTGCCTCAGCTTGCCCAGCCGCTTCTCCCAAGGGTGGGGTGCCCTCCTCACTGCCAGTCTGTCCCAAGCCAAAGAAAGCTTCTACTCCAAAGCCGCTGGTGCTCCAAATCGTGGAGGCCAGTTTCCTGGAGAAGTCGGAGGACAAGAATGCGGACCAGCCACAGGGAAACAACCAGGACCTGCTCTGAATGGTGCAATGCAGCAGGTCCCTCCTACCACAACGTCTCAAACAGTGAGCTCTCCCGGGCCCCTTCTCTATATGTTAATGACTGTTGTGAATCCACATCTGGGCACGCAAATGTGGATACGAGCCCTAATTGACTCGGGCTGTGCCAGGGACTTGATTAGCCCAATAATGGTGGATGGGTTGGGGGTGCATACTTTGGAGGAGCCTCTACACTTTACCCAGATGGATGGCTCCGAAATGAAGGAACCCTGTGCCTTTGAGACTGAAACTATCATAATCGGCACAGGGGAACATTGGGAACAACGTGCTTTTATTATCACTTCCCATGCGCAATTCCCCATGGTGTTGGGCAGCCCATGGTTGCAAACGCATGACCCCTATATCTGTTGGAGTGCGGGATGGATTACCTGGGTTTCTCCCTCTTGCAAAGAGCATCTTTGGAACGTGGAGTGGAGCAATCGACCTGGCTCCGAGAGCGCCTGTTTAGCGCGTGAGGAACTTTTATCCATTCCAGCTGCTTACAGGGATTTAGCGGAGGTTTTTGAGGAAACGGAGGCTGATGAACTGCCCCCCCATCGTAACACAGACTGTGCCATTGAACTGTTGCCTGGGCCTAAATTACCCAAAGGGAAGTTATACACCATGTCCCCCCAGGAGAAAATTGAACTTCGCAAGTTCATTGATAAAAACCTTGAGTGAGGTTTTATCCGGGCGGCCACTTCCCCATTTGCTGCACCAGTCCTTTTCCGAAAGAAAAAAGATGGGGGCCTATGGTTATGCACTGACTATCGAGGTTTGAATGCAGTGTCTACCACGAATGCCTACCCCCTTCCCCTGATCAAAGACTTGCTCAATGAGGCCAGCAAAGGGGGAAAAAATTCAAAATTGGTTCTCAGAGATGCTTACTTCCGAGTGTGCATCCGGGAGGGGGATGAGTATAAGACTGCTTTTAATACCCCCCTGGGGCAATTCAAATACCTGGCAATGCCCTTCGGCCTTCAGGGGGCTCCAGGCATCTTTATGAATTTAATAAATGAGGTTCTGCACAAGCATTTATTCAAGGGGGTCCTGTGCTATTTTGATGACATCTTGCTGTATTCCCCAGACATGGAGTCACATGTGAAATTAGTGAGGGAAGTGCTGGCCACCCTCAGAGACACCCTCTCCAAATGTGATTTCCATAAAACTGAAATAGACTTTTTGGGTTACCGAATCTCGCCACGGGGTTTGGAGATGGACCCAGCAAAAGTGTCTGCTGTAGTGGAATGGGAGACCCCCGAACTAGATGCCAGCTACAGAGCTTTCTAAGATTTGCCAATTTCTACAGAAATTTCATCAACAATTTTGCCCAATATAGTCTTCCCCTCACTGACTTATTAAAAACTAAAGGAAAGGGACCAGAGGCTGCCAAACTGGGTGCCCAGTTGGTCTGGACACCGGAGTGCCAACAGGCGTTTGATGCGCTAAAACATCTTTTTACTTCAGAGCCTATTCAGGCACATCCAGATGAGAATAAAAAATTTATTGTGCAGGTAGATGCCTCTGATGTCGCCATGGGGGGTGATTTTACAAGAAGGGACTGATGGAAAATTGCACCCATTGGCCTATGTATCTAAGAAATTTGGGGATTCTGAACGTAATTGGGCGGTGTGGGATAAGGAAGCTGCAACAATTCGGCTGACCTTAACCACATGGAGACACTGGTTAGAGGGAGCGCATCAGCCTTTTGAGATATGGACTGATCACAAAAACTTAGAGGCATTGTACACTCAACACTCCCTTAATGCTAAGCAACTCAGATGGGCTGATTTCTTCTCAAAGTTTAGTTTCACCCTTCGCCACTTCCCTGGGAAATCCAAATCCTTGGCTGACGCTCTTTCCCACCTACCCCAACATGACTCTTGAAAGTCAGAGGTGATAGAGACTATGTTCACCCCTGAACAATTTGGGGGGGGGGGGGCTGTGCAAACTAGGAGCCAAACCAAAATTCGGGTAACTCCAGCTGTGTCTGAGTGGATTATTAAATTTGCTAAAACTTACTCTGAGGAAGACACTCATGAGTTCCAAGGCTTGCCTTCCTAAGTGCAAAGCCCGGAAGGGTATTGGTTTAAAGACCAGAAACTTGTAGTTCCTTCTGCTGTCCGCAAAGAGATTATGTATACTGCTCATGAATCGAAGTTATCAGGACACTTTGGCTTTCTAAAAACTTTGAACTTGCTGCAGAGACAGTTCTGGTGGTCGCGAATGAGGGGGGATGTTTCTACTTATGTCTCCTCTTGCCAGACTTATTTAATGGGAAAGTCCTGGGGTGGAAAGCCCCCGGGACTCTTGCAACCTCTAGAGACTCCCAGCCGACCATGGGAAGTTATAGCTATGGACTTTATTACAGATTTACCTCCCAGCAAGGGAAAGACTGTGGTGTGGGTGGTGGTGGACATTTTTTCCAAGCAAGCACATTTTGTTCCCTTTAAGAAATTACTTACAGCAAAGACTTTAGCCAAGGCTTTTGTTAACCACGTAATTAAACTTCATAGCATACCAAAGAAGGTAATTTCCGATCACGGCTCACAATTCGTTGCCAACTTCTGGTGGGAGCTTTTGCAGATCCTGGGAGTTGAATCTGCCTTAAGTAGCGCCTACCATTCAGAGACAGAGGGATAAACTGAAAGAGTTAATCAAATCTTGGAACAGTATTTAAGGTGTCACACTAATTTCCAGCAGGATGACTGGGTTGATCTTTTACCGTTTGCTGAATATAGTTATAATAATGCTGTTCACTCATCTACTGGAGTGTCCCCGTTTATGGCAGTCTGTGGCTCTGAAGGAGTCCTCCTTCCCAACTTAAGCCCAGCAGTAGAGGGATCCAGTGACTTTGCTACTTGGTGGAACTCATTGCGGGACTCTTGGCCATTGATTGCTAAAACCTTGGAGGAAGCCAAGGCTACCTATAAAAAGCAAGCAGACAAAGGGAGAGCCCCAGGTTGGGATCTCTCCCCTGGTGATTCAGTCTATGTGTCCACGAAAAACATCAAGGGCCTACAGCCTAGTAGAAAACTAGGTTGGAAATATGTGGGTCCATTCCCTGTAATCAGGTGCCTTAACAAAGTAACCTTTGAACTCAAACTTCCTAAATTGTTAAAGTTTGTGCACCCTGTTTTCCATTACAGCCTTCTGAAGAAGGCTCCTGGGCTGAACGAACGGAGACCCTCCTCCTCCTCTTCTCCTCCTCTGATGAAGAATGATGAACCCCACTATGAAATTGACCAAATATTGGATTCTAAATTGGAAAGAGGACATTTGTTTTATTTAATAAAGTGGTTGCATTTTGGTCCTGAAGAAAATGAGTGGGTTGAAGCTTCTCATGTTCATGCTCCTGCTAAAATCTGTGCATTTCATAAATTGTACCCTTTGAAACCTAGAAAGGAGGGGAATGTTGTATTGAGAGGGCAGAATGTCAGTTAGCACTGCCATAGGCGTGGGTATGATCAATGTCTTGTCATAGTCAATAAGGTTGCTGAGTTACATTTATCAATGCTTGCTGTTTTACCCTTGGGTTTGATGATCTATTAACATTGCTTTGTGTTCCAAGGTTTCTTTCCATCCTTTTAGGTCCCACCCGGGAGATAGCATCGGTAACCCGACTCCCACCTTTGGAATGCGAGCCTTGCTTGCCTGCTTCGCTTTGCACATGCTCCTTACTCATTTGCTTTCCTTCCCCTCTTATCTCTAGCTGGCTATTCCTTGGCTAACGACCTTGAACAGAAGAGCCTCCTGTTATGTGTTACATGAATCACAGGTGTTATGTATTTCTTTTGCTTCGTTTTCTCTGGGAACATTTTCTCCAAAACCCTAAACACTGTCTTTCCCTGAGAACCTATTTTGCCACGCTTTCCTTGGGAACAGTGGGCCAGTGTATTTGGACGCTAATAATTCTCACTATTGATTGGTAGATGGTAGGCAGGCCATATTTCATATCAAGTATAATTGTAATGGCATTTCTAGGCTTGGGCATTACTAACAGGAAAAGTGTTTGACCAACATGATCTTTTCTACAAATAAAGGACTGTCTGCTTAAGAAGACCTGTAGTGGACTATATCTATTGGAGCATTCTCACAGCAACCAGTGAAGGACATTGAATTTTCTTGTGTTCAGCTAATTACCATTAATCAAGGTTGCCTTGCCTCTTCTTTAACAATAAAAGTACTTTTGCCTGATTTACTGAATGGGAGTGTAAAGCCTGAAGTTAAATATCCTGACAGAGAACACGAAGCCTGCAACTTACTGGCCCCATGTCATAAATCTTAACATCTGTGTTGGTGGCAGAGGGTCTGGGATTTATATTGCCTGTTTCTGGCCAGCACTGATGGGTGTGGGCCACACCACTCATCGACTGCCTGTGGTCCTTTGGCCATGGGGATGTGTTTCCTGTACAATGGATGCCTGTGGCTTATGTCTCAGGTTTCATTGTCATAACTTCTTTGCAGTGGCAGCTCAAAGTGTGCCCCTGAGTTGGCTGAGGGAGCCATTTAACCACCATTCTCAGGAACACTCCTTTTCATGCTGGCATGGTGGGTATACTGGTGGCCTTGTGGTGGCAGGCCACAGCACAACCATGCTGTCACCCAACTGTTATGCATTGCCGCTGGGACCCATGCCGGCATATGCTCAGGACACACTGATGTAACTCCAGGATCTGTTGGCATAGGGGCTGGTAATCTCCCTGAGTACTTTCACCCCTCACCTCAGGACTGAACTATGAAATCTTCTGCATCTGGATGTGGTATATAGTATAGATTGTCTAGAAGTGCTTGATAGCAGAAGGATCTTGTAGATCATTGTCTGTCACATCTGGGGTGTCTGAGATTTTCCAGTGAACTATTGGGTGAATTCATTTGTGATTTTGTCTATGTATTCACCACTTTACGTCAGAAGTATATGTGTGTGAGGGGGAGAAATTTTGCCAGATAATTGACAAATCCTAGTAACTGCCACAGAGATTAGTGTTGGATGGTTTTGGCATTTGCTATACTGCTGTTCTCTTCAGGGTCTGGCTGCAAACCTTGAGATGTTAAGAGATTACTCATGTAGGGTACTGCTGTCAGTTGCAGCTTGTTGTTGTTGAGTTTCAGACTGACTTATCTGACCCTTTCCAGGAGATAGACCAGATTACATTCATAGTTCTCAAGAACTGTGTTTCCACAGCCATGCATGAAAATGTCATCTGCATGGACACTTATTCCTGTGACAGATACCAATACATCCTGTTGATGACACTGATAGTTTTCTGCTGCTGGCTTTATTCCAAAATACATCCATAGCCAGCCACCTGTTAACAGCCTTCTGGGGTTCAAAATATAAGACAGTTGTTCTTTCATCTAATAAGACTTTCCAATATTCATCTTTTGAATCTAGCACTGCAAATATGTTTGGCTTTGCAAGGTCAGAAAAGATTGTATGTTTTGAGAATCTGTTCTTTTAATATACCATTTTGTACATGTCTCTGAGCAAAGCTTCTGTTAGCTTCAATACCAATTTCATGGACAGTTTGTGATTAATGTTACAAGTTTCAGGTTTCACTAGTACTTGCTGATAAGATGGGATTCTGCCTTGAAATTACTGTCTGGAATTCCAGCCAGCATCCTTTTCCTTGGCATTTTGCCTCCAGAATACATTTGCCATAGTGTTCTGAATACAGTGCTATCAAATAGTTTCAGTCTGAGTTTGCTTGGTGATAATTTTACTGCCGCAGTTTGCATGAGAAACTAACACATTCACAGATGCAGCCTCATCTGTTTGATATTCAGTTTTATGCTTAAACCAAGACCTCAGACTTTCTTCACAGGTTGTAATACCTGTTTTACAAGTCACTGGGTTGTTTTAGTATGTACCTTTTGATGTCATGGATGTAGAAAGATCATTGTCTGAATGTATTGATTTAACTACCTTTATATCCTTCTTTTCAACTATGAAGCCCTCAAAGCAGCTTACAACACTTTAAAAATACATTAACTACCTGGAAGAGGTTCCAGATGTTAGTGCATCAGAAAGGTGCTTGGCCCCTGGCCTGGGGGGGGGGGGGTCCTGCAAGGTTCCATCTTGCACCCCATGCTTTTCAACACCTTCATGAAATTGCTGGGTGAGGGTCACCTTGAGATCTGGACTGGGCTGTCACCATTGTGTGGATGACACTCAGCTCTGTCTCACACTTCTGCTAGATTCTTGGGAGGCTGTAGAAACCCTGAACTGGTGCCTGGAGGAAGTTTTGGGGCAAAGGGTAATAACCTGAAGTTTAGTCCTAAGAAGATGAAGTGCTGTAGGTGACTAGAGTTCACCCCCTATTAAAAGTGTCTCCTGTTCTGGATGGGGTGGTGCTCCCCTTGAAGGAACAGGGCTGTAGCTTGGGATGCTCCAGGACCTGGGCCTACTGCTGTTTAAGCCCATGATAAACTGTGGTTAGGAGCAGTGTTCCCTCTAAACTGAGTTAGTGTGAGCTAGCACAGTTTTTTAGCCTCCGGCACACACCTTTTTATCTTAGCTCAGGAAGGATGGCTCCAGAGCAAACTAATTTATGCAGCAGCCAAATCGCTCGCTCACAGCTTTAATGCCAGGAGCTCATAAAATAGAATTTTTGCCCACAAGACTCCACAGCTTAGAGGGAACATTGGTTAGGAGTACCTTGTACTAGCTTCAGCTGATTAGTCAGCTGCCATCTTTCCTGGACAGAAAAGATCTAGCCACTGTCATGCATGTCCTGGTTATCTCTAGATTAAATTACTGCAATATGCTGTACATGGGGCTGCCCTTGAAAAATGCTCAGAAACTTCAGTTGGTACAGAATCCTGCAGCCAGGATGTTGAGTGGAGTGGGTCACAGGAACCATATCACTCCTGCTCATCTTCACTGGCTCCCAATTAGGGATGCCAGCCTCCGGGTGGGACCTAGGGATCTCCTGGAATTACGCCTCATTGCCAAACTACAGAGATCAGTTCCCCTGGATGCTTTGGAGGATGGACTCAATGGCATTGTACCCCACTTAGGTCCCAGTCCTCCCCAGACTCCACCCCCATATCTTCAGGGGGGGCCTGGCAACCCTATGTCCCTATTTATTTAGAAGCCCAATTCAAGGTGCTGGTATTGACATTTAAAGCCTTATATGACTTGAGACCAGTACCCCTGAAGGATTGCCTACTCCTGTGTGAACCTACCTGATCACTAAGGCCATCTCCCAAGGCCCTGCTTCAGGTGCCCCCACCTTCTGAGATTAGGTGGTTGGCAACCAGGCAGAATGTCATGTCTGCCGTGACACAGAAAGACTTTTCATCCATGGCACCAAAACTATGGCACACGTTTCCCAGGGATGCGTACCCCCTTCTGTCACTGTCTTCTGCCAGCAGGTCAAGGCTGTTTGTTTGCTTGTTTGTTTGTTTGTTTGTTTCATCAGGTGTTCCCTCAATGCTGCCTCCTTCCTGCCCTCGGTCTTATTTACTGTTTTATTGCTTATAATAAAGAGCAATGTTTTAGTTTTGGTTTTAAATTGCTTTTACGAATTGTTTTTATAATACGTTTTATTATGTTTTGTTTTAACTGTTAGCTGCCTCACTGGGCGTACACATTTTGTAAATAAATAAACAAACTATACCTTCCCTCTCACCTCTCCCGATTTCTAATATGGTAGTTCCCATCAGTGGTTCTTCCTCCCAGCAAAAAAAGTTTGTAATAGCCAGAGGGCCAAGCAGAGAGGAACGAGGTGGTACTCTGCTATCAAAGGTAGAATGTAGGGTTGCCAGCCCCCAGGTGGGGCCTGGGGATCTCCCGCTTTTACAACTGATCTCCAGCTGAGAGAGATCAGCTCCCCTGGAGGAAATGGCTGCTTTGAAGGGTGGACTCTTTGGCGTTGTACCATGCTGAGGCTTCTCTCCTCCCCAAACCCCGCCCTCTCCATGACCCACCCCCAAAGTCTCCAGGTATTTTCCAACCCAGACTTGGCAACCTTAGTAGAATGGCAACTGCTTGAATGATGATGCATGAATCATAAGAGTTCACTGGCCTCAAGCAGTGTACAGGTTTAAACAGTGTGTAGAGCAGCAGTACTCACTCTGTAGCTCATCGAGCAACAAGATCACTGTGTGCCTTGCATACTGTGGGCCCCAGCAAACATGTACAATAATATGAAAACTGTAACACCCCGAGCCCCTAATGAGAAGAGCTACAGGTGGGACACGGGAGAACCACGTGTAACTCGTGGGCTGCGGAGGGACTACCGCTGGCTTAGACCAGGAGTCCTGCTTCTCTAGTACAGCTGCTTTTACTTTATACAATTAATGCACATTATTCTTGTTTATTACTTGAGAATGTCATCCGTATGGTTCCAGAAAACAGTTATTTCTGTTGCTGCTGCACTGTTACGCAACTTCCTCTCAGGAAGCATGAGGCAGACACCACCCCTTGGAGCTTTCTGGCGAGGCTATAATACAAAGCCATTTAAGAAACTTGCTTGAAGGTTATAGGTGTGGACACTTGCTTTTTTGTATAATGATGTCCTTTAATTATTTTAATAGATTTTGGGATACTGTTTGCTGTTGTTATCCACCTCAGGTGCTGACAGTGTTGGGAGAAAGAAAGGATGTATAAATACTCTAAATAAATAAATTGTTTGCAGTAATTGGAAAAAATAATCATCTGTGCCTTGGGACACTTCAGATGGCTAAAGGAAGATCCATGGTAATCTACAAATGCTTTTGGGTAGTGTGTGAGCTAAAGAATAGCTACTTCACCTAAAGGTTATTTGTTGTTTTGTCCTGGTATAGAAATTGTAGCATATCCAGATTCAGACTATTCCATAATGTTTGAACAAGCTTGTGCTTGCTTTTTCATTCTGGTAATGTCCACAGGACTCATCCAGAGTTAAAGTGTCCAAACTACAACAAAGTGGAGTGTTCTGATCTACCCTCTGAGTTTCATTTCCACAACGAGGGAAATGATTTCTCCCAGGGGTCATTTCATAGAAAAAGAGCTCATTAGCATAACTCATTAGCATAATATTTGCATATGCTACACCACCTGACATCACCGAAAGAAAGAAAGAAAGAAAGAAAGAAAGAGCTGGCAGAGAGGGGGCAACTACTAATCCAAGCCTCAGAAATACCACTATTCTGGGAGGATAGCTTCAGTGGTGGCTGAAGCCTTCAAAAGGCTGGTCAGAGGAACAAGGACCTTTCCAGGGGACGGGGTCATTTTGCTGCAGTCATGACACAAGCAGGCATTCCCCCGCTGGGGGGGGGGGGCTGGCATCAACTCCCCGAGCTGTGCTCCCCTGAGCTCCTGCTCGAAATGACCCCTGATTTCTCCTTTTATTTTATAAACTCAATAACCATTAAAGCCAACATAAAAATAACAGTCTAAGTTCACACCACCATCACATCTTTCTAGAATGGCTCTTTGAGTTGTATCCCAACATGTTCTGACTAGAACAAATTCTCCCCAGGCTATGGTCAGGGTACACTGCCTCACAGGGAGCATTGTCTGTAGCCACCTACTTTTTAAATAAAAAAACAGGCTTTCCCAAGAACAGGAATTTCCAAGAATGAGAACTTCATTTCAGAATTAGAATATTCCTAGGTTGTTGTGGTTTTTTTTTTAAAAAAATCAGTGTCCGCGAGTGCTGTCTCACCCCCTGCCAGAAAGCAGTAGTGCTCCAAACTCCGCCCAACACTGTCCACCCAAGTTTTCTCCCTGGCTCAGCACTGATTTTCAGACCCTGTCACCTATTTAATGCTTAAGTGACCTTGAACACATTCTCCTTTAGCTACTGTATCTCGAAGCATGGCAAGGTACTTAAACAGAGTAAGGAATAACTTAAGTACATCCTTATTGATTTTAGGAGAGTGTTTGTTATAAGTGGGCAAAAACTTCTGAAATTAGTAAAAGCTACTCTTATTCAGTGTAAATGCATTTGATAACCATTCACACACATAACATATATATAAAATATATGCAGATACTTGAACATGGCCTGAAAGCAATAGATGTTTCTGTTACTTCTAAGGATTTTGTTAACTTTCCATTCATTTCTTTGAAACCTTACTGGAAATCTGGCAGCCCCAGCTAGAGAGGAAAGCTAGCGATGGCCCTGGCCAGCCTTGAGGGCGTTGCAGTACACAGAGACTGCCACTTACCTGCAGGTTCATTCCTTGACTCTGCATGGAGTGAGTCAATCTTCAGAGCAATTCCAGACACTTCTTTTGACACTGTAGATAGCAGATGACAGTTTACTTAGAATCGTATATAGCACTGTACAAGTCTGTTGAGTTCTCCTGCACAAACCCCATTGGAAAAGATGCCAGCGGCATAAGAGATCTTGCACAGTGTCGATTAATTTTAATGGGATTTGCTATCACTGCTTCTGACTTAATATTTCAGTATTTGTGTTTAATTACATTAAACAGGACAATGCCAATGACTGGCATGTGTCTTTGGCATGTGAAAAAGGTCCTATGTGAACCAGAAAACCACATCTTCAAGAGCTCCCATGACCTTTCCCACAGTTGCATATTTGCATCTAACCATTCCAGTACTACAAAGATATCCACCATCACCATCCATTTTATTGGCCCTTTCCCAAGCATGCTTTTAAAACAGCAAATGTAACATTGCATGTATGTTCATAAAACATATTAGAGCTATGATCAAGGATATATGTCTTTATTAAAAAATAAGTTATAATAACAGAATAACTTACAGTTAAAGAACATCTGAGAATTCTTCTTTTCGACTTCTTTGAACAGCTTTGATTCTAGACACAAGCACAGTCTTTCAACTCAAAGATCAAAAATGTTTGTCTCTTTATGCACATATCTGTTAAGGATCCCTAAGGATCTCAGGCCCATTCATAAAGTAACTATATAATCCCATTCTCTAACAATAGTCTCTGGATTTCTTTATGGTATTCAAACAATTTCTTCCAGGGTTAAGTGTCCCATTTGTTAGATTTTGCTCTACAAAATAGTCTGAATGAAGAAAGGTAGGCCAGCACCTCCCCCCCCCCCCCTTTTAAAGTTTTTTCCCTCTTTAGGTTCTTCCACAATGCACTTGGGGAGGATTTTTAAAAAATATAACCAACTAGGCCCAGCGGGTTATGTTGGGAAATGAAGAAAAATCTGGACCGAGTTATTTTTAGCACCCAAGTGCTAGGCCACCCAATCATATTAAACCAGCATATGTTAGCTGCCGTATACATATCATAGTCACAATTGAAAAAGGGCTCTCATTGCCTTGTTAAAATCTGCCGCTTTTTGAAAACATTACCTTTTAGAGTCATTTCATGTATTATTTTGCTGCATATACACAAATGTCTAAGGACTGAAATTTTGTTGGAGACTCAGAGATTTTATTAACTTTCTCCAGCTCTAATCAGAGTACCACAGCTATGACCTAGTCCAGGGGTGGGCAAACTTGCTCAGTGTAAGAGCCACCTAGAACAGGGTGGCCAAACTTGCTTAATGTAAGAGCCACAGTGAACAAACATCAGATGTTTGAGAGCCACAAGACATGAACAAATATTACCTGCTTTTATTGGAAAATAAGCAAATTTGCTTTTTATTAACATTAAATGAGACTGCCAAAAATAATAACAAAAGGGGTAAAAGCAGATATTGATAATGATATTAATTTGTCCAATGATATTTGTTTACTAATGATATTTAGCTTCCTCAGCCGCATAATATAATATATGTGAAAGAGCCGCATGCGGCTCCCGAGCCACAGTTTGCCCACCCCTGACCTAGTCTATGCATACCAAGGCTGTGTCCATGAATGCATTCATACGCATTTCTCTCTGTTTTTCCCTGGCAGCAGCTCCTAGCATACCTGATCAAGCCATTTTTTTCCTTTGGGTGCCAGTGTGTGTATTCAAAGGAACATTGTTTAATGCAGGTTTGTGGGAAATTTACAGAAAAAGTTCTAACATAATTCCTTGCATGCCCACATTTCTCTGAATCCAGATGTTTACTTTTTCATCAGAATTTTATTTAGTGAATTTCTCATCAGCCTTAGTTTATGTTATAAATATTTTATAAAAAGTGAATTAAAAGTAAGATAAAAGTATACAACAACATTGGAGACATCACTGTCTACATGGAGACATCACTGTCCACATAGCGAAAAATCCCTGTGCGACAGCAGCCTATGATTACAAAAAAGGTAGCTGAAGTGTGTCAAAGAAAACTCATCTGTATTAAATTATAACAGTGATTTGATATGCCAAACCACTGACCATTTCTCAGATAGAGAAACAAGCAAGTTGTTGCTGGAACACATTCACGGAATGCACCAGCTTTTGATTCTCTTAAGTTAAGCAACAAGAGCACAGTGCTCTCATAAGTCTCATAAGTCTTTCGGAGAGACTCACCATTTCTGAGGCTCTGAGAGAGGAGAGCTATAATAAACAAAAAACCAATGCCCAGGATAACATAGTAGATAACTTTCCTTTTGAAGAACTCAGAGATACGGAAACCTGTGCAAGCAAAACTGGTGGTTAGTTTTTAGAAGGTATCATTTTAGAACACATCTGTCTACTTCACAAACGAAATACCTGGGAGATTCATGAGTAAAACAGGAATCAACAATGGAAAAGGAGTAGGAGATGGGGAAGAGTGAGAGAGAAATGCAACTATATGTGGATTGTAGCTCAAATTATTAGTGTCCTTTAGAGATCAGATTCAGATGGAATATGTATAAGAAAATCAGACACCAGGGTTCAATTTTATGTGTAACTGAGGTGGCTTTCATGCAACTGAATCCATTTAGCAGTCAAAATGCACAGTGTGTTGAATCCAGTGATTCACTCATACAAGTAGAAAGAGTATACAACATCAACACCAAAGCAACATGTGTTTTTCCCTCTCAGAACTCAAAAAGTTGGAATTCATGTGCCTGCACAACAGAAATTGAGCATTCTGCAATAACGGATATTTCAAAATTCCATAAAGAAAACATTTTCAGTGGCTCTAGCCTCTGATACAAAATGCATTGCTTCAGGACCAAAGACAAAGTCTGAATATGAACCCCAACATAAATAATTCCAACCCCACAGATATGTCAGTCAGTCAGATGATTTTACTAACATAGGTTTTGGCTTTTCTGTGAAGTAAATATATTAAAATCTTTCCTCCTCCAATAAATGGTCTTCAGTATGCCTCCCCCCCTCCCGAACTAAGTGTTCTAGCATCCATGCTGACTTATCAGAAAGTCATTCTCTCCCCATTGGTTCGTCCACTCTACCTTTACTCTCCTGTGCTTTGTTCTGTCCCTCCATTAAGACATTCACTTGCTCTGAGTTGTCCCATTTGGTGTAGGAAGTTTCCATTTCTTCAGTTGTGAAAAAGCCTCCGAAGGCACTTTTTATACCACGGAAGTGTCATCGATGCACAAATGAATGCCTCATGTAATCATATTTCCCCCTCTCCAGCTCTGAGAGGTCAAAGGCTTTGCATAGGAGATTCTGAGCTTGGCTATGCAATGTAGGTCTGCACTGAAACAATGCCACAAACCAAATTCTATCACAAGTAGAAAAGCATAATTTTAAAAAACACCGTATTATTCATTTCTTTAGTTTGGAACACATATTGTGCCTTTAAAAAACTATGTTCATTTCAATTCCATGTTAAAATGCATATACCTGCAGAAAAGATGAATATGCAAGAATGACAACATGGATAAGTAAAGAAATAATTTTACAATTTGTTTTACAACTTAATAAAATGTCATTAGGATGCAAATGAAAGCATGAGCATTATTTATGTACAATAATATCTTTCCAAAGGTTCCAAAGAATTCTTAAATACAAGTTGACAAAAGAGAAAAAAGGGTTCTCAGCATTAAAGAAAGCATCAGCACCTTTTGAAGTCCATTGAAGGCAATAAGCTTAGAAAGGTGTTAACTATACATAGGATTGCACTGTTAATTTTGTGCGTTAATTTTTCTGACAAAGTTATTTTCCAAAGGTGTCCCTACCACATCCTATTGGTAATTTCTAGTGCTGAAATAAGATGGACTGTGCTACTAGTAAAAATAATTGTTATTATAAGTTTTTGTGCCGTGGTTTAATTTTTCTCCACTATATAATTCAGTAGAGCCAGTTTTGGACCTGCTGTTAAGTTTGATTGTTTTTAATATTTTGTTAATCTCAACATATATCAATGACCAAAAAGTTTGGATTTTCTTGCAGCTCCATCACATGTGGAAGTATGAGCCTATATTATTATAGCATTGCCATCAACATGAAAAGAATGTTCTATAGATCTAGTTACTTTGTGCTGTAGTGAGATGCCACCTGTGCAGCACTTTCAATGAATTTTCTCTGTGTACTGAGATGTGTACTGAGACTGTCTACAAACAGCACCGTCAAAAAAGGGTTTAGTGCTGACAGAGTAAGATTTCTACCTTGACTGAATGCAGCCTGAATTCAGCATTAGCTGAGATCAGTTTGAACACAGACAGGAGTACTGAGGGGAGAATTTGGCAAGGAAGTGAGTAGTGGAGAAGACTCCCATTCAGGCCAAAGGAAAGGGGATAGGTCTTCTAGAGAGAGAAGATTCCCTACCCAGTCAAACAGGGAGATTTATCTCTGAGGAGTACAGAGATCCTTGATCTGTTGTAAATAGAAACTGCCTGTAGAGACCTTAAAAGTCAGTTAACAACTCAAGAGGTATACTGGTGTTCAAAGAGAAGGGGTTTGAGCACTGGGAAGAGGGTACCAGCCTTCTGGGCACCAAAAACAGTTAGCAATAACACAAATAAAGTGTATAACTGTGTTTGGGGAAACACTGGAACAAAAGCGCCTCAACATAAGGATTTAAGTAACTGTGACTAATTTAAGAACCTCTCATTAGCCTAATATATAAGAACAACAGTCTGTGCTTGTAATATAAGAACATAAGAGAAGCCAATGTTGGATCAGGCCAATGGTCCATCCAGTCCAACACTTTGTCACACAGTGGCCAGAAACACCAGGTGCCACCAGGAGGTCCAGCAGTGGGGCCAGGACACTAGAAGCCCTCCCACTGTTGCCCCCCACAAGCACCAAGAATACAGTGCATCACTTGCCCCAGACTGAGAGTTCCTATCTATATCTTGTGGCTAATAGCCACTGATGGACTTCTGCTCCATATGTTTATCTAATTCCCTCTTGAAGCCGTCCATGCTTGTAGCCACCACCACCTCCTGTGGCAGTGAATTCCACGTGTTAATCACTCTTTGGGTGAAGAAGTACTTCCTTTTATCTGTTCTAACCCGACTGCTCAGCAATTTCATGGAGTGCCCATGAGTTCTTGTACTGTGAGAAAGGGAGAAAAGGATTTCTTTCTCTACCTGCTCTATCCCATGGCAGAATCTTATAAACCTCAATCATGTCACCCCTCAGCCGTCATTTCTCCAAGCTAAAGAGCCCCAAGTGCTTCAACCTTTCTTCACAGGTAAAGTGTTCCAACCCTTTTATCATTCTAGTCGCCCTTTTCTGCATTTTTTCCAATGCTATAATGTCTTTTTTGAGGTGTGGCGACCAGAATAGTTTTACCTCATTATTTTCAACCCCTGATTTCACCTGACCTTTCCCTTTGATGTTAAAATAAAACCTTTTGTTATTTTTGCATTGTAGAAGTGTCTCAAGTGCCATTTTCAAGCGTTTAAGTTAAAGGGCGAACCTATCCCTTCTCTCAAGTTCCCGGGCTGAGGAAATAGCCAAAATATATCTTATTGACCGGGTGGGACAGACAAGGTTTTTTCAAGGGAAGAATAAATATATTATAGAAATAGAGGGAAAATCTTGCCTCTGAGCATAGGCGTAGACTCTGGGGGGCTCGAAGGCTCGAGCCTCCCCCGAAATTTCCCGAGGGGGACTGAGCCCCCCCAGGAAAACCTAGCGCCTGCCGCCGCGCCTCCCAGGGCCCTTCCGAGGCTTCCCGGTGGGGGGGGGACATCGCCCCAGCGAGCACTCGCGCTTTGTGCATGCGCTAAAGAGGCCCCCCCCAGAATTTACAAAACTTTACACCCCTGCCTCTAAGGGAGGGATATGGATGGGGTCCGTCACAGAAACCTTTTTGTGTAGGTAGAACATCACTGAAAAATGAGTTTGGAATTAATCAGAGAATCTCTAATTGAAATTTTGGGGCTTGTAAACCATGCTCTGCATCACATCCCTGCTGAGCTGCCTCTCCTCCCCAAACTCCATCCTCCTTAGGCTCTGCTCCCCAATATCCAGGAATTTCCCATCCTAGAGTTGGCAACTCTAATTGATACACCATTATACCAAAATATGCATGAGGTTCTCTGAATTCACATGTTTCATTGAAGAAGAAAAAAATCTAGCACCTTTTCTTGTGGAGCTATATCAGGGGAAAGCATATTTTGGCAATGAAATAGGCTAGAGACTTGTTTTTTAAAAAAAGAATGCTGGGAATTCAGAGAACCTGATGTATATTTTGGTGTAATGGTATGTCAATGTAACACTGTTAAAGCATCAATTTTTAAAAAGCCCTATTGCTATCACAATATACTGGCAGCATCAACAGGGAAACTACACAAGCCTATCCCTATGAGAAAAACATTGGGATATATGGTTAATATAGCAGACTTTGCCCAATCATAGAAGCATGATACTGAGTGCAGTAAATAAATCTCCCAAGAAATATGTTGCAAAAAAGGTAAACTTAGATTTATTTCACATTCAGGTTGCAATCAGAAAGAGAGAGAGAAGCCTAATTTAAAGAGTACTTTTCCCCGTCAGAAACAGCCAGGAGGAGTGAAGTTCTGGCAACAGATAAAAAGGAGGGAAAAGAATACAATAGTTATTGTATTTTCAATTACCTTCAAGACCTAAAAAGGACGTCTATATAGACAGAGGCGCAATAAGGGAATTGACTGAATTTGAAAAGATAATTACCCAACAAAAAGATCATCTATTAGGATGAATCTATAAACTTTTACTCCAAACAATACAGAGACAGAACAGGTTAAAATGTGTATGATAAAATCAATGCAGAATTTTGAGAAAGAGAAATCATTGTTCCTTTTATAAATGTGTGCTGCTTTTCCAGAGACTTGCTCAAGGTGGCATATAAATTTTCTAAGTACAAGCATGTGGGAAACTTTATGGATGAAGAATATAAAATTCACAACTAGCCAAACATTAAGGGAAAATTGGTACCAGATCTTCTATTAATGGTATATCACCCCAAAAGACATTGAGAAGGCCAGTGCTATGCTGGGGGTTATTAGGAAGGGAATAGAAAATAAATCAGCCAGTATCATAATGTTCCTGTATAAATCGATGCTGCAAGCTCATTTGGAATACTGTGTACAGTTCTGGTCACCACACCTCAGAAAAAATATTATAGCATTGGAAAAAGTGCAGAAAAGGGCAACTAGAATGATAAAAAGGGTTGGAACACTTTTCCTATGAAGAAAGGTTGAAGCGCTTGGGGCTCTTTAGCCTGGAGAAACGATGGCTGAGGGGTGACATGATCGAGGTTTATAAGATTATGCATGGGATACAGCAGGTAGAGAAAGAAGTCCTTTTCTCCCTTTCTCACGATACAAGAACTCGTGAGCACTCTATGAAATTGCTGAGCAGTCGGGTTAGAACAGATAAAAGGAAGTACTTCACCCAAAGAGTGATTAACACGTGGAATTCACTGCCACAGGAGGTGGTGGCAGTTACAAGCATGGACAGTTTCAAGAGGGAATTAGATAAACACAGGGGTCCGTTGGAGCGGGAGCGCACAGGAGCGCAGCTCCGGGAGTGAGGAACCCAGGGGCGGGCACATGACCAAGCCCTGCCCCCTCCTCGGCTTCCCCGAGCAGTGCAGAGATGCAGCGCCCTGGGGAAAGCCCTGCTAGGGTCTTTATTGTTTTTAATGTTTTGTTTTAATATTGATAATTTTAGCATTGTTCCTTTTATAAATGTGTGCTGCTTTTCCAGAGACTTGCTCAAGGTGGCATATAAATTTTCTAAGTATACCATTTTTTATCTGGGCACATGGCACATAAGTACTAGAGAAATCTCACCAACCCTTCAGCAGCTTCCACCCCATCAGTTTGGTGTGGTGGTCAGGAGTTGGACTCTAATCTGGGAGAACCGGGTTTGATTCCCCACTCCTCCACGTGCAGCTGCTGGTGTGACCTTGGGCCATTCACAAGTTCTCTCAGAGCTGTTCTCTCATGAGCAGTTTTCAAAAGAGCTCTCTCAGCCCTACCTACCTCACAGGTGTTGTGGGGAGGGGAAGGGAAAGGGATGGGTGGTGCACATGTCCTGGGTATCTCAAGTCTACTTGAAACCTGGTGGTTTCAAGGGAGCAGGAAGAGGGTGTGTTCTTTACGCTTATTTTTATTGCACAAATTATTGGATGGGGAAGGGAATGGAGGAAGAGCAGGTCAGTTTCACTCACCTGTGGAGTGGAGCCTGAGGGGTGGGTGTTGCCTTCTGACACACTTCTGGTATGTTAGGGGGTGTTGCATATGCAAATGAGTTATGCAAATGAGTTATGCTAATGAGCTCCTGCACCTCTTTTTCTACGAAATGACCCCTGGATAAACATATGGAGCAGAAGTCCATCAGTGGCTATTAGCCACAAAGTATAGATAGGAACTCTCAGTCTGGGACAAGTGATGCTCTGTATTCTTGGTGTTTGGGGGGGGGGCAACAGTGGGAGGTCTTCCTGCCCCCACTGCTGGACCTTCTGAGGGCACCTGGTGTTTTTGGCCACTGTATGACAGAGTGTACTGGATGGGCCATTGGCCTGATCCAACATTGGCTTCTCTTATGTTCTTATGAGAAGATGGACAAAAATTATAAAGGGACTTGTTGGAAATGTAAAGAGATGGATGGTACTTTCTACCATATGTAGTGGACATGTAAAAAGACAAAGAAATACTGAAAAGAAATACATGCAGAAATGCAGAAAATTCTGAAAATCAAATTCACTGTAAAAGCTAAAACTATGTTATTGAGCATTTTACCTGAGATTATTGAAAAAATCTTGTGAGATCTATTCAGTTATATGACAATGGTGGCCAGAGTTATACCAGCAACAAAACTGAAAGCAGAAGAATGCCCAAACCAAAAAACCCAAAAAGATAAATTAGCTGAATATGCAGCAATGGGGAAGCTAACAAGCTATGGAAATTTGATTGATTTATTAAAGAATTTCAGGAGAAATGGAAAGTTTATTACTCATATTTTATGTCATAATCGGGGAAATCACTGAATATATTATGTATAAATTCTCTGGAATGTCTGATTTATTTGACAAAGTTTGATGATAGTGAAAGTGTGAAAATGGGGGTATAGTCAATATTTAATATATAATTTTTCTCACAATAATAATATAGAAGAAGGAGAAGAAGAAGAAGAAGAAGAAGAAGAAGAAGAGATTGGATTTATATCCCGCCCTTCACTCACTTAAGAGTCTCAGAGCGGCTTACAAACTCCTTCCCCTTCCCCTCCCCACAACAGACACCCTGTGAGGTAGGTGGGGCTGAGAGAGCTCTTTCCCAAGCTGTCCTTGAGGGAACAGCTGGTACAGAGCTATGGCTTGCCCAAGGTCATCCAGCAGGTGCAAGTGGAGGAATGGGGAATCAAACCCGGTTCTCCCAGATTAGAGTCCGCGCACTTAACCACTACACCAAACTGGCTCTCATAGATACTGTATGGTTTTATATTATTTTCTTATTTTATCGATAGAAATTGTATTATCTCATTCTCTCCTAAGATTTCTTAAGATATTATTAACATTATTAAAAAGTTAATGGGGCCATATATGGAATTTTTTGACTTGTATTATAATCAATTATAAATTGCTAATTTTAATTTATCACAGTCCTATTATCTATGAGATATATAATATAAATAGAAATCAGAATAGATCTAAAATACATGTGTATTATTTATTATTTCTCTGCTCTTTTGAGGTAATTATAGTTGCAAATGCCTAGTTTGTCTTTTATACACTATGTTTAATATGGATGTCCTAGATAAATGTAAATATTTTGTATAATATTTTTTCCATTTCCCACCTTTTTTTTTCCTATTTCCCACTTTCCTAAAAGCCCTATTGCCACCACAATATATTGGCAGCATCAACAGGGAAACTACACAAGCCTATCCCTGTGGGAAAAATATTGCTTGCGGGGCGCATGGGGAACATGAGGGAAGGAAGACAGTTTCCGGATCAGCTTCCCCAGGTGCTCCACAGCTGTGGGGCACCTGGGGAACCTGAGGAGGGGAGGCAGGTTAAACTGCCTTCCCTCCTTGGATTGGATTGGCTTCCCCAGGTGCCCTGCGGCTTGCGAGGCACCTGGGGAACCCAGGGGGAAGGCTATAGGTGTGGCCAACTCGGAAGCCAGCTGGAATTCCGTTCCTGTGCATTCCTGCCCAAAAATAGCCCTGAGTCTGGCATCATGTGTGTGGGAGTATGAGGGCTGTATCTACAGGAGAAACCTGTAGAGACATGAATCTCTATGGAAGGTCATGTACAGAGAGTGAGAGGACAACGCGAGAGAGGAGGGGCCAGAGGGCAGCTCCCAAATTAAGACAAAGAGAGGCATCCCATTCAAAAAAATAACACCTATACACACTTAGAGTGATGTTGTCGTGGGTACTGGCTTTGCTGAGGCTGACTCCTCAGATGAGGAAGAAGCATGGAGCAACCCAGCCTCCCCTGGAGTCAGCCCAGGAGATGGATGTGCAAGAGTGAAGGAAGAATGCCAGACTGCAGCTCTTGCAAAGGCAACGTGAGGGGAGGGGCTGTGAGTCTTGGCAGATGGACCCCCATGCACCGGCCTCAGCACAGAAGCAACAGTGCATGCTTGGACCTGATCCTGGCTCTTTAGCATCTGTTCTTTGCTCCTAGCTCCTGCAACCTGTGACTGATTTCCCGGCTTTCTGACCTTCAGCTCTGTTGTTTGACTTGATTTTGGACTGCATATCCACTTTCCAGTGCATGATAACTGTGGTGACCGGCTGAGCCAGTCACCATATGTATTGCCTCCCTATGTCCAGCTGTATTGCCTCCCTATGTCCAGGCATATTGAGTCACTGACTCCAACAGAACACACCATGTACAGCAACAAATCCAGAAGAAGGAAGAAACATCAGAACTATTTTTTATCAAAACCACACTATGCTTACTCACAGAGAATAACTCTAGACTAAGAATACAAAGAGGAACAGAGGGAAGAGAAGCTGCCCCCCAAACAAGAACACTTGAAGATTAAACACTCAGGACACCAACTCTCATCAGTAATATTCCAAATGTGGCACCTTCTACATTTGAGACACCAACTAAGGGAAAAGTCAGAAAGGACACACTGGAGACTGATACCCGTGTCTCCTCTGAGTTCAGCCCTTGGGGCCAAAATGTCATGGTTCCTTCAATCCCTGTTTGTGGGATGATCTTTCTGGGACTAAGCATACCAAGGTGATGGAAGTAACAAAAAGGAGGAGGGGTGGGATTGAAGTTGAAAAGTACTGCCAGTTTGGTGTAGTGGTTAAGAGCGCGGACTCTAATCTGGGAGAACCCACTCCTCCACTTGCACCTGCTGGATGACCTTGGGCAAGCCATAGTTCTGTACCAGCCATTCTCTCAAGCACAGTTGTCTCAGAGCTCTCTCAGCCCCACCTACCTCACAGGGTGTCTGTTGTGGGGAGGGGGAGGGGAAGGGAAAGGAGTTTGTAAGATGCACTGAGACTACAAGTGAAGGGTGGGGTATAAATCCAATCTCTTCTTCTTCTTCTTCTTCTTCTTCTACTGGAGTCGGGAGTCTAGTGGAAGTGATTTCATAGCAAGCTCTTTATTGGTGGTCAGATGAGGCATGGCAGCCTGGGCTCGAGGGCCCTCTTTTATTCTGGTCAGAGCCATACCTCCGACCTCGCCCAGATGTCCCAATAGGTCCTTATGAGTTACATATCATAGGTCCCCTCGAGGATCCTAGGCACTAGATTGGTGGCAAGTTACAATCCGGCCAGCTATTGTTATTCCTGACCCAAGCTCAGGTGGCTGGCCTGGCCATGTGCATTTGGCCACGTGGCGGTCACCATTACCAGGAGCCCATGGCAATCGCCATTACATGTAACCTGTATGGTACATTACAGAAGTAGAAAGATTTGTCCGCAGGACAGCTCAGGTTGGATTTTATTATTACTTGCATAGGAAATGTTTCAATGCTCTTTTTGGGAGGGAATGGAATTTAGCCCTGACCTAAATGGCCCAAGTTAGCCCAATCTTGTCAGAACTCCGAAGCTAATCAGGGTCAGCCCTGGTTAGTATTTGGATGGGGGACCACTAAGGAAGTCCAGGACCATGACACAGAAGCAGCCAATGGTAAACCACCTCTAAATGTCTCTTGCCTGAGTCATCATAAATTGGCAGCAACTTGGCAGCAAAAAAAGCATTTAAGTTTTAATTGCAAAAAGATGGTTTTCATTCCAGAAACGTAAATCTCTGATAATATTTGACCTACTTGAAATATTTGTTTTTGCAAATCAAAATGTATTTCATTGAAAATCTTTTCTCAGGATATGGAGAAGGCATATGATTGCCAGGAGGAACTCTTTCTAATAGAACTACTATAGAGTATGAACTTTGTCCTAGGCAATCAGCACTTTTTATCACTGCACACTAGTTCAGGTCAGGATCAGTGGGTGTAAACAGTGGACTTCCCAGTTCAGCAAGGAACATGATAGAGTTGCACTCAGCCCCCAGCCCCCTACAATCTACGATGCTGGTGTGAGATTGTCCCAAAAGATGCAGTCTGCAACAGGTCTTCTTAACCAGAAAGTCCTTTATTTGCAAAAAGGTTCTTATTGGAATGGTTACACTTTTCCTGTTATTAATGATTTTATTGTAAACAAAGAGTTAGTATTATACTAAGCAACCAGAATCCCCCTCACTACATCTACACCAATTATAAAACATAAAAAGTTGTTCCAGCCCCCTGAACAGGTTTCACACAGAAATGGCGGCAAACAGGTTATTGTGCTCTTTGTTCTCAAGGAACTTCTACTAAATGTTTTCGAGAGCAGCTGCTAAAAGAATAACATGGCAGGGGAGGATTATCCCAGACCTTGAGCAAGCTGGGAGCGAAGCAGGCAAAAGCAGGATATGATAAGGAAGCCAGACTGCTAAACAGCACATGAGCACATTCCAGCGGGTGGGGTCCCTGGTCGAGTCCCAACCCCCGGGCAGGAGATGGCAGCGTAGCTGACAGCTGGTAGAGCTGTTAGCCAAAGCAATTTTAGAATAATCACAAGTTAGCACTCCTGTGCCTTCTAAAAGTGCAAGGGAGAAAAAAGCTGTGGCAATTTTATTTTTTAAAAAATTCTGGACAGAGAAAGAAAAAGGTACCAATTGCTGCAAACACGGAGAAAAACCAGTGATCATTCATGTGCCTTCTTATAGCAATATATCTCTGTCAGGCAAGTGTTAATATTTGGAATACACCAATGCAAAGGATTAAAATTTCTTATTACCAAGGTGGGGGGGAAAGAGCACAGGACAGGATTGTCATGATCCAGTCAGTGGGAAGTGGGGAGAAACCTACAAAAATGCAGGAAACATTACACATGTGAACAAACACAACTCAAATTCGACTGCTAGAAAAAGATTGGGCTTAAAGTGGTCCTGAAAGAACCAGGAAAAAATCAGGGGAAAATACAAGGCAAAAGCCCCTGAGGTCTCAAGAGAACATGTGAAAACCAGGGAATAATTCAAAGCATTATGGGGCTAGAAATGATGCAATAACACCATGCAGAAAACTCCAGGATTATCTTATTGGAACAGGAACACAAGATACATCAAGACTTGAGATCAGTAATTGTGTAGGGGTAGGGTGGGGTGGGGATGAATTAGAAGAAGATCCCTAAAACAAAACAAAAAAAGCGGGACAAAGTTCTTGACATATTTTGTGAATAGGTCACTCTTGGTTAATGCTGTACAGGGGGGAAATGCCAGGATCTGTTTGTTTCTTCAAATTCAGATCTGCAACATTCAGAAAAGTAAGCGATAGGAAATGGAAGCCCAAAAAGAAGAGGTCATAGCATATACCATTCAAACGCACTCTGTACATTTTTTATCTGTCTAATTCACAGTACACTGAATGTTCCTGAATGTTGACGAAGATTTGAAGTGTAGCTAAGGACAAGACATGCATCAGCTAAAAGTGTTTCCTAAATACATACAAATCCTGTATAAGCACTTATTGCCCCTCAATAACCCAGAAAAAGCAGAAATTCAGTTTGTTCAGGCAGCTTGTGTTCTCTGAAGGAGCCATCACCTCAGCAATTTTCCATCTAGAAACTGAGTTTCAGCAGGAATATATGTATGAAAATAACTTTTAAAAAAGGCAGTCCTAATAGGGTTGCAAACTCTGGGAGGAGAAATACTTGTAGATTTTGGGAGTGGAGCCTGAGAAGGGCAGGGTTTGGGGAGGAAAGGAACTTCAATGGGGTATATTGCCATAGAGTCTGCCTTCCAAAGTGGCCATCATTTATCAAAGATGGACGTTGTAATGTGTCACAAAATGGAGAAGTTTACATTATAGGCACAGAATGCAAAGGTCTTTATAACATAGAAGAAATTACTGTGCCAATGTCAGACAGAGACAATGAAAATTAATTCTGTGATGATGCTATGCCAGAAAAAGCAGATCTTTCCAAATCATATTCTCATGAAAAATGCCTATAACTTTAGCACCAAAGGCTGGACCATAAGAACTATCAGTCATTAAGGACATGGAAAGGAAAGGTTTGACCAGTGGAATTGATCTTGTTAAATGTAATACTGAAAATAATAATTGTGATTGCTTTTCCAAAGCAAAGTGAGAATAAAACTAGAAGGCCTCTTGAGCTGACACACAGTGACGTGGATGGGCCTCTGCCTACTCAATAGGTAATTTTAAATTCTGTCTGACTTGTTTTTTAAAAGGTGTTATTTTTATTTTTGAACCTTTACAAATCACAAACAATTAAGATTACAATATTATATTAGCATAATGATTGAGTGTAGTTAGATAACATATAGTGAAGAAATTTTTCTATAGGTCTAAAAATGAGCCTTAACAAACTATACAACAGTAAACCCGTGCTCAGGATAGGTATAACCAGGGCTTTTTTTGTAGAAAAAGCTCAGCAGGAACTCATTAGCATAATAGGCCACACCCAACAGCAGAAACTAATTAGCATATTAGGCCACACCCCTGACAGTGCAGCTCCCTTCCAGGATCGGCTTCCCCAGATGCCCCGTGGCTTGCGGGGCGCCTGGGGAACCCGAGTGGGGGGGGAGGCTGTAGGCATGGCCAACTCAGAAGCCAACCGGAACTCTGTTCCTGTGCGTTCCTGCCCAAAAATAGCCCTTGGTGCAACATTTTAAGATTCACTATCTGTAAGTAATAAAGATGTTGCTTCTTACAAGACACAATAAAAGTTTGTTTAAAATAATGCCAAAAAACCTATAGGTGGTAGGAATAGTTGCTTATCTATAGATTGAAGTTGATCTGTAATCTTTTCAATAATAAAGAAATCCCATAGTTTCTTATACCATTGTGAGATCAAGGGTAAATCTTGATCTTTCCACTTGAAAGCAAGTAAAAGCTTTAGCTGCTACCTGTAAAATAAAGATTAAGTTTTGTCTTATAAGTGGGATATCTAAGTCTTCACATAAATTCAGAAGAATTATTTCAGGACGCATAGGTACTAAATATCCTGTGATATTTTTAATTGGCAAAGTGATTTTCCCCCAGAAGGCCCTTACCATAGGACAATCCCACTAGCAGTGAATGTAGGATCCAACTAGGCCACAATGTTTCCAGCAAAAGGGGTAATTATTGGGATTAGTATATCATCTTGACAGGATTTTAAATAATATTTTAATGTTGATCATTTTTGTTGAGAGGGCTTTTGAATTCCAAATTTTCCTCCACTGGGAATCTGTGAGATTAAAAGTGCAATCGTTTATTGTTTGTTTGTTTGTTTGTTTATTCTTTCCTCTGAATCAGGCCCTCGGCAGGCTTCTATCAGGCCCGCAGTGGAACTGGCTGTTTTCTGCTTCCTTTTCCAGTTCTGCGGCTACTACATCGCAGCTTGCTTTACCAGACTCTCTCAGTTGCACAGGAGAGATAGATAGGCAAGCCTCTCCTGTGCAATTGAGAGAGTCTGGTAAAGCACTGGCTGAGGATCCTCCCCCTCCTCCTTCCAGGGGGAGGGAGGGAAACAGCCAGAGCTTGCTTCCTGACCAGGCTACCTCAATCCTATACAGGAGACAAAGGGAAGGCTTTCTTTCCTTCCACTGGCCGAGGCCCCTCCCTGAAGGGAGGGGGGTGGCAATGAGGGAGAGCTTGCTTTGCTGGGCTGCCTCAATCACACAGGAGAAATACTAGGCATCTTTAAGACCAACAAAGTTTTGCTCAAGGTATGAGCTTTTGTGTGCCTTGCTACAGTGTGTGTGTGTTCTGTTGGGCTCCTTATTTTGTGTGTGTGTTTTGTTGGGCTATTTATGCCAGGGGTCTCCTGGGTGCAACTGGGTTCCCTTCCCCTTTTCACTGTATTCATGCCCTCATGATTCAGTCTTTCTCAATGTGAACTATTTTAGAGGAGGGATGACAACAAGCCAGTGAGATGGATTAGGCTGAGAGTGTCTGTCCAGCCCAAGTTCACCCAGCACATTTCCTTTGTAGGAAGTTGTACTTATTTATCTGGGGAAGACTATAATTTTGTAGACAAACAAACAGCCCTCAGTCTGTGGCAGGATGCCTTCTTATGTTCTTGACCAGCGCATGAAGCAACTTATGTACAAAAGCTCACAATGTCCAGCCATTTCATGTTTTCCCCTGGGTCCTAGGCTCAGAACACTGAGCATGAGATTTCTGTAATTTGGTGTAGTGGTTAAGAGCACAGACTCTAATCTGGGAGAACTGGGGCACGATCATATGCACCCATTTACGACGAGAGCGGGGCGATGCAGCGACGTTGCAAACAGACGGGATCAGATGAGCACATCTGCGAAGCGTCGTGTGCCCGGCATGATAATGTTGCGAACGCCCATTGATGCGCTCCAAAAAGAGACCGCTAAAACAGAAGTCCTTTCCGGAAAAGCCAGGAGCAGGCGGGCGTGGGATCGCAGCAGCGTACCTATGCCGTCGCATCCAGCCAACGTCGTGCTTCCGTGTAAATGCCGGATGTTTTTTTCGGAGCTGCGTGAAATGCGTATGAATGGAGGTCCGTGCATGCGCAGTAGCGAAAAGTTGCCGAAACGCACAAGGGGGGCGGAACGGGCAGCAGAGAGCGCCGCCGCGCAGCCACAAACATCAGTAAGGGCCAGTGACATGTTTCCCACACCTCCCTCTGCCCCACAGCCTCATATCCACAACTGCCAGTAGTGCAATGGCCAAGGTGCGTGGCTCGTCATGGACACGGCCAGAAGTGAGGGACCTCCTAGCTTTATGGGGAGACGCCAGGGTCCAGCGGAGCCTGGGACAGTCCCGGCGGAACATTGAGGTGTTAGCCGAGGTGGCCAAGGGCATGGTGGCTAGGGGCCATAACTGGGATGCTCAGGCTTGTCGGCGCAAAACTAAGGACATGCGCCTCAAGTACCAAAAGGTTGTGGCTAACAATTCGAAATCTGGGCAGCCCAAGATCACATGCCCCTATTATGAGGAGTTGCACCGGATCCTCCATAAGAGCAGAGATGTGGACCCCGGCATGGTGCTCCAGACCCTTGGCCGGCGGTGGCGGAGACACTGGGCTCCCCAGGGGCTGAGTACCTCATCAGAAGAGGCAACCTGGCGTCCCATGTCAGAGGACGTGTTGGAGTCATCCGAGTCCCTGACATTGACCAGCAGCCAGACAGGTGAGTGCCTCCGGGGACAGGACACACCACTGCCGGTGGCAGCCACAACCACACAGAGTGAAGCCCTTGGGGATGCCATGCAGGTTCAGCACGCCAGGCCCCTTGTGGAGGAAACACAAGCAGCAGACAGAGTGCTTCCACATGGCATGGTGCCCAGGCGGCAGTTCAGTGGGCCACAGGACCCTGGAACGTACTGCTGGAGATGGGAGAGGAGGGATGCTGAGGAATGATGCACTCAACAAGGGGGACAGTGCCAGGGGGAGCCATGGAGCCATCATGGAACCCACCCCGCCATCCACAAGGGAGGCCCTCCCCCCCCGGCTGGAAAGGTGGTCTGTCATCCAGCGGGAGAGGGGGCACATGGGGGCTGTGATCCCTAAGCCACGGCTGGTGACTCCCTGTCTGTTCCACGTACAGGTTCAGTCAGTGAGCCAAACCCAGCCAGACAGCAGCGAAGAGGATGATGATGCAGACGAGGACAGTCCCATGCCGCCAGGCCAAGGTTGGTGAGGGTTAGCAGTGGGCCTCAGACAGGACACCTATCCACTAGTGCCGTCGCCGGCCACTGTGGTTCACGGTAAAGGGACCGTTTCCTTCCTCGGGCCACGAGAGCTGGCCTCCGATGCAGACATGGAAGAGGAGGAGGAGGGGGGATGAGGAGGAGGAACCCATGGAGGCCTCTGGAGTCACACCATGTGATAGGCTGGATAATGGGCTAGTCCGGTGTGTGGGTGGGGCTGAGCCGGGTGGCGTGAGGTCCACGGTACTGGTGTTCACTGGCTGTACTCCCACAGGCCTGCCGCCAGATGTCACCATGGGAGACCTGACCCCCGCAGAGAGAGCAGCCCTGTGCAAGACAAAGAAGAAGCGGCTCTCTGCCCTACAGAGTGTTGGGGAGCACCTGGCCACCCAGGCTCGGGAAGACAACAGAGAAGCCATGGCAGAAGACCGGAGGATGCATGATGAGTTGATTGCCAAAATGCGGCAGGACCAGGCAGCATATGCCGCCCAAGCGGCAGCACAGGCCGCGATGCAGGCCACTATGGAGGCATCCAACACGGAAATGGCTTGTCTAACAGAAGTAGTCTCTGCCCTAGTGGACACCTTGCGAGCCTGGGCTGTGGCAACAGAGCCGCAGTGGCCAGGCCCCAGTGGCGTGGCCCCCCAGGTAGGCTGGGGCCGGGGTCGAGGCCGTGGGCGGGCACGGCAGAAGCCAGGAGCATCATAGGGATACCGCCACATGGTGAACAGCAAAGGCCTCCCGGGGGGCATAGGGGGGCTACCCAGGAGCCAGCCCATTGCCTCCCAATGAGAGGCCCCCCTGCCTCTGGACACCCACAGCCCATGTGGGAACAAGTGTGTGGACACCGTCCACTGGTAGGGTTCCCGGACACATGTCTCCTGACACAGTGTGGCTGGCCACTGCTGGGGCCCCCGGGTGTGGGCGGCGGGCGTCCTGGAGGGTGGGCCCCACATGCAAGGGGCGCAGTGGGCCGTTGGACGCAGCAGGGCTTCTGGCGTGGCTGTCCCAACAAATGAACAATATGCTCTTCCTGTGCACCCGTGGCAGACAATGCGTGGCCTGGTACAGGTACGTCATGGGATTCGACAAACCGAGGTGGGGGGGGGGAATGATGACAGTACTGCGGTAGTGCAAAAATATAACAAGCTTTATTAAACAGACAACAAGAAACCAATAACAAAACGCATGGAACTGAACCACCCCCAGTCTGACCCACTATCCCTCCCTAACCCCCCCTCACCCTCCAGGGCACCGTGTTCGGCCGGTTGTGGCCCCTCTGCCTCCTCCTCGGCAGAGGAGGCCAAGAGAATGGTGGCTCCGGCTGCGGCCCCTGCCACCCCCCGCAGTCCTGCTTCTTCCCCCTCTCCTCCACGTCCTCCGCCTCCCCCTCCTCGTCTGCCTCCTCCCCTTCCAGGGCTGGCGGCTTGTCGTTGGAGTCCTCCACCCACCGTGCCCGGCATCATGCTGCGCGGTGTGGTCGGCAGTGGGACGGCCCGGAAGACGCCTCCTCTGCCTCCTGGGCTGCCACGGCGTCATCCAGCCGCATCTGGTGCAGCAGCCGCTCCAGCTGCCGCATCCCACGCTGGATGAAGGACAGTTGATATCCGTAGCGACCGACTGAGGGGAAACATAGGAGGGGGGTCATGTCAGTGGCCACATGGCCGGGCGCCTGCCCACAAGGACATCCGGCTGGCGGATGAGCTGCCATCCCGTGGCTGCAGACAGGAGCCTGAGCCGCTCACCTCCGTCTACATTCCACCCCCAGCACGGTCCCTGGAACATTCCCAGCAATATACTCATGGGTGTCGATGATGTTCCGCATCTGCCCTCAAGGGTGGCCAGTCGCTCTGTGGTGGTGCCAGTGGAAGGGCCCGCCTCCGCTGGAGATGGGGCCTGCTCTGCTGTGGGAAGATGATGGGGGGTCAGGACCATATTGCCAGTGGGCGAGTGTGTTCCCTGGGGAGGGGCCCATCCATACGCAGACCTACCTGCATCAGTCTCATGGGCTGAGCTGATGACCACCGCTCCTGGTCCGATGGCCGTGGCAGCCGCCTGCATGGGCTCCCCTGCAAGTGAAACAAGGGTGGGGGTGGGAACCCCAGGGGAAATTACTGTGGTGGCCAAACACAGGAGTTCGAGGATGCCACTGCCTACATATCCACACGTGTTGGCTGCAAGGTCCCCCTGCATGCTGACGTGCAGCCATCACTCTGCCCTGCAGCTGACTGACAGCTGCCAGGCGTGCGTGGTGGCTGACCCAACCACATCCACCCATTCCATGTGTCAGGCATGCACACGCAATCCCTTGCACCACCTCGCGGCAAGGTCGAGGGACCCCCCCAACACCCAGGACCCCAGCCGACGGCCACACCCAGTATGAACTCACCTGAGTCCCTGGATCCCATGCTCCCTGCGTGTGTCGCTGGGGAGCTCACCACCATGGGCCCTGCAGGCAGAGGCGCATGGCAGCCCTCAGGAGCTGGGTTCGGGCCCCATCCATGCTGACCACCTAGTGGCCAGGGTCACTGGGCCCATGGCAGCCATCCCGCCCTCCACCACCAGTGTCCGCTCCCCCTGACACTGGTGATCCACCATCACATGCACCACACGTGCCATGGCACCTGGCAGACCCGTGCTGGAGCCTGTGTGGACATACCTCCACGATGCTCACCTTCTGCTGCAGGGTGGTGCTGGCCCTCCTCCCCGGGTCCATGGCCCTTGACTTCTGAGGTCCCCAGCCTCTGCCTCTTCGCACGCGAAAGCCCTGTGAAATGACACCGATGAGGGGGGGCCACCTGGCAACCGATGGAAGGGGGAGGACGGTACTTATGGTATGGCGTCCGGTACCTCCATCCAGGCCGCCCAGCCTGCTCCCAGAGGTTCCGGAGCAGTCCAAAACGGGGAGGGCGGTGTCCTCGAGGCGGGAGACCATCCCAGTCCTCCAATGCCTCGAAGAACGCCGCCTTCTCCTGTTTGAACTTGGCCCAGCACTGCTGTGCCGAGCGCCGGAACCCCTGGGCAGCAAGACGGCTGGCAGCCTCTTGGAAGAGGGAGAGGGTCTCCTCGTGGGTCGAGGGCATGACCCGGGACCCTGCCTGTAGCTCATACAGTGCTTCAAGGAGGCACTCAATCTCCTCCGGCAACCACAGCATGCCTTTGGTAGAGAAGGCCATGCTGCCGGAGTTTGGAGGCCACAGTTCTCTGCGCATGCGTTGACGCGCACCCTCTGGTGTCTGGCGGTCGCACGGCAATCTGCAAAAGCAAAGGAATGAAGCCTTGTGGCTACGGTGGGGCGGGGTTCGGCTGATGGTGCACGTTTACGGGAGTGCATTTGTTTGGATGGCTGATGCGGCGGGGGACAGCTGAGGCATACAACCGAACTTCCCCAAAACCACACGTCTTTATGGGCGGGCCACTGCATTCATGGCGCGGCAGGCGAGACGTCTGCAACCAGGATGCACTGATGTTCCCACGGGGGGGGGGGGAACCGTGTGGCCCTCGTTCTGCATCCGGAACACTGGCTGATGTCCAGGCGGTGCGGATCTTTATGTGGTCACCGAATCGCATTGTCGATCCTGCCCCCCCCCCCAGATGTACTTCGCTGCTTTGCATCCTCGCACCAGCGGCGGAACGCACTTCAGCCCCTCCGTTTCCTGGACGCACATGTCAGCAGACGCCCACCCTCCCACTATGTGTGTGCCCATTCCCAGAGGAGGTGACAGGCACTGGGGCCAGCTCTCTGGTTTGCTGAAAGAGCCTGGGGGAGGGCCCTCCTCCATCTGCCCCAATAGCATAGACGTCAGTGCATTGCAATCATGCTGTCTGTGCTCTAGGGGGGGCCACCTGGGGCCACCCCGCCTGACAGCTCATCTGTTGGGACCGGTGGGGGGACTGCCATAGGACAGATGCCATGGGATATCCCTTCCCCTCTGCGTGGTGGCCCCATGACTTTCGTCTCCCGCTCTCCATTCTCCCCACAATATGAGACAGACTAGCGAAGAGTCATCTGGATGGAAGCCGCTTTATTTGAGGGAGGGCACAACTCCACCACAATCTTGTTGCGACACCACCCCAGGGACAGGGTGCAAAGCACGCCGCTGCATTGGCAGGAAGGGGGACCTAGGGGATCCCCGCACGTCGGCAGAACCATGTGGTGAGGGCCTCCCGCACCGCCCGCACCGCGGCTGCCTGCATGTCGTCCACGTCCATCTGTGGCCACCTCTCCTCGGCCTTGTCCCAGTCCTCCTCGAAGTCCCTCTCCTCCCCCTCCTCTAGTGCTTCTGGAGCTTCGTGGCCACGGTCCTCGCAGAGGTTGTGCAGAACCACGCAGGCGGCCACGGCATACTTCACGTTATCCAGCTGCAGCGGCACCTGTAAAAGCAGACACCGCCATCATGCCTTCAAGCAGCCAAAGGCATGCTCCATGACATTGCGGACTCCCGCATGCACCTTAAGTGCCGCTGCCGGGGGGGGTGTGGCCTTTGTAGGGTACCATTAGCCACCGACGCAGGGGATAGGCCGCATCCCCCAGGATCAGTGGTGGCACCTCAACCTCCTCAATGGTGTGGGTGGGATTTCCGGGGACAAACTGGCCCGCATCCATGGCATCCACGATGTTGGAACTGCGCAACACGTGAGCGTCATGGCTCCAGCCGCTATGGCCCACCACAGCATCCACGAGCCAAGTGGCATGATCAACGGTCCCCTGCAGCAGCACTGAGCAGTAGTGCTTTCGATTCATATAATTTTCCGCCTGGTCTACGGGAATCGTGGTCCGGATATGGCATCCATCCATGGCGGCCACGCACTGCGGGAAGCCCCGGGCAGCAAACGCTCGCATGACCTGTGAGCGAGATACCGGGCAAATAGTGTACACAGGTCCTTGCCTAGTGCCATGCATGCCTCGCGGGGTCTGCCCGCGGCCCCCTTCCCTTGTGACTGCACACTGCCCCCCATTTCCTTGTGCACTCACCCTTTCTGGGTTCCGTAGGTACACCACTCAACGATACAGCTCCTCCGCGATGGCACACGTGACCTCTACAACAATGGCCGCCACGGTGGATCGCGCTAGACCAAACTGCATGCCAACGGTTCTGTAGGACATGGTGTTGGCCATCCACCACACAGCCACTGCCACACGCTCCTCCACTGGCACGGGAACTCGCATCACCATCGTCTCCCTTTGGAGTCTGTCCTGCAGCCCGTCCACCAATCAGGTGAATGTGGCCCTGTGGACATACCACACCGCCTCAGTGTCAGTCTGCAGCACAGCATGTCATGATACCCACACCCCCTCCTGCTGTCCCACTGCCACCACAGACTCTGGCTGCGGGGTTCAGATAGCCCTGAGATACGGCAGTGCTCCCTCCCACAGACTCCTGCCATATACAGGGCTGTGCCACAGAGTGTACGGGGCTGCCATGGACAGGTGCTCCATTCTGCCACCCCTGTGTGTCTGTGCACCATGGTCCCCCCCCATGCCTGCCCCCGCTCTGCACGTCACCTGGACATTCTGAAGTGCTTCACCCACTCTTCTTCTCCCCAGACATGGGTGATGAATGTCATCCACCACTCTGTAGACCGGGGGTACACCCACCACCGGTGGCGTGGTAGCTGCTGCGCAAGGTAGGTAAGCTGCACGACGTGCCGTGCTCTACTTTCCCTGCACCAGTGTGAGCGACCTATACAACACATGCCACATCTCACATAACTGGCGGTCCGTTGTCTCCTGAGGCCATGTCTCATTATCTCCCCCTGATGCCACAGTTCTCGCTGACATTGGCTCAGGATCTGCACAGCCTCACACGCAGCCAGGATGGCTGTCCCAACAAGCTCGTCCTCTGTTTCCATGGTCAGCTGTGGCGATCGTGTCCTATTCTCCCTGTAGTCTCAGCACCGCTGTCCACGGTACTGCCACGGCTGCGGCCAGGCGAGCGAGGGAACTGATTGTGCGCATTCTCAAAGGTCTCCATGATTGCTACTTTGCGCATGTGCATCTTTACGACTGACGCAAAAACAGAATGCCGGAAAGTCTTTTTGCGTCCACAGCAGCCATCCATATGATCACACCACGCCATCTCTTCCCCCCCTCCTTGGAACGCTTGAGCGACGCTGTCTGATCATGCACCGACGCTGGCCGTGCGATTCTGTGACGTGCCGTGGGATCGCACTAACGTGCCTCGTTTTGCGCCGTCGCAACGCTGGTACGCTTCCCGTCCGTTTTATCTCACTCGTGTGGACAGGCCCCTGGGTTTGATTCCCCACTCCTCCACTTGCACCTGCTGGATGACCTTGGGCAAGCCATAGTTCTGGCACAGCTGTTCTTGAAAAGGAGGAGTTTCTGTCAGAGCTCTCTCAGCCCCACCTCTCACAGGGGTGTCTGTTGTGGGGAGGGGAAGGGAAAGGAGTTTGTAAGCCACTATGAGACTCCTTTGGGTAGTGAATGGTGAGGTATAAATCCAATCCCTTCTTTTCTTCTTCTAATCAAAAGTAGGTTTGCAGCTTACAGATACACACCTGAACAGCATACTCAAAATTGCTACAGCACGGACATTCTGATGCAATAATTCAGAGCAAGAGGTGTCAGTTATTAGAGACTGTTAAATAGACAAAATATTGCAAGAGTGCTAGTGTTTTAAGCATGATTTATTTAAAGTTTTAAAAATCTTTAATTGTGTTTGTCTGTGTCTTTATAAAGTTTATATTTCTGCTACCTGGCATTACATTTTATAGTAAAAAGCCCAGTAGCACCTTTAAGACTAACAAACTTTATTGTAGCATAAGCTTTCAAGAAACACAGCAGCAGACTAAGACAGCGATGATAGATTTTAAAAGGTTATCAAATTTATGACCTGGGCACCTTCATAGTAGGTTTTTAGGTCTGGTATATCAAGTCCACCCACTTTGGAGGGGCATCTCATAATAACATGATATTCTTGGTTTTTTATGACCCCATATAAAGTCATTAAGATATTTATTTATTTATTTTGCTGTTCTCTTACATCTTTGTCTAGGAGTGTGATAGGCAGCACTCTAAAATAAAATAGAAATTGTGGGGGAAATATAGATTATCTTTTTAAGAAAATTCAGATTTAATCTATCCCATTCCTTTAAAGAGAGGGTAATTTTATGGAAAAAGCTGTTTATAGTTATATTTCAATAGGTCTTTTTTATTCAGTGGTACTTTAATCCCTAGATATTTTCATGTTTTTTGTATCCATCTATAGGTGAGGTTTTCAGTTATAAATTTCAAAGATTACATTGTCAGGTCTATGGGATATAGTTCAGATTTAGAGTGGTTTACATTTAGGCCTGATATCTGACTATATCTTGAGACTTGTTTCTTCTACAGCCTTAATAGAAATAGTGAGTTCTGTGATATATACTACATGATCATCTGCAAAAAGGTTAATTTTATATCCTTTTCCTTCAATAACAATGACTTCAATTCAGGTATTTTTTTCTTATGCATTCTGCTAAGTATCAGCCAATGCTGCTATCTCCTGCCCGGGAGGTGGGATGACTGGACCTTTGACGTCAGTACTGTGGAATGTTATATTATAGTTCTCATGGCATGCTTATCGCCCTCCCTTTTGCTACAACCTTGAGTGTCTGTTGGTGCTGGCCTATGTTTCTTTTTTCTGTCTAGCAATCAGGGCTATTTTGGGACAGGAATGCACAGGAGCAGAATTCCAGCTGGCTTCTGAGTTGGCCATGCCTACAGCCTCCTCCCCTTGGGTTCCCCAGGCACCTTGCAAGCCGATCCAGAAACTGCCTTCCTTCCGTTGGGTTCCCCATGCGCCCCGCAAGCCATGGGGCACCTGGGGAAGCCAATCCTGGGAGGGACCTGTGCTGTAAGGGGTGTGGCCTAACATGCTAATGAGTTTCTGCTGTTGGGTGTGGCCTATTATGCTAATGAGTTCCTGCTGGGCTTTTTCTACAAAAAAAGCAATAATTCTAGCAATAATTCTTGCAATAATTCTTCCCGCTTTCTTCCTGTGAACAATGAACCAGTATTTTAAGCACCTTTTTCTTGACCTAATGATTGGTTACCAAGCACTTACAGACCTCTCTTTGAATTCTGTATAATTGCCCTGACTTCAGTATTGCCCGCCATTACTAACACAAGAAGTGCAGATGACCATAGCAGACCTTTCTCAATAAAGCATTCCTGTTTAAGGACACTGGTTGGTGACTGACTCTGTAGGACTCTCACACAGGTGGGGGTTGGCTGCATCTGTGTGTGCGAGTGCTGTCCAGAGGAACATCATCAGGCACTGCTGCCTGACTGGTGGGTATTGCCATGGTTGCTATGTATACCAGCATGGTCACTGTGTAGTTTCCACCTTGCGCAGGACATGTGTTGTGTCCCCCCCTTGCAAGATGTCCATAGGGATCCAACCAGCACTGCCACTATTACGTCAGCAGCTGGTTGTCACTGCCACAGCAGCCCTCAGAATTGTTGGTCAGTAGGTAACGTCGGTCACTAGCAAATGAGAAAGAGGAAAGTGCAAAGCTGTCATATTTGATTCTTGCTGATGGCTGCTAGAAAGATGGGAAAGTCGGGGAGATCTGTACCCATCAACACCTTCCACTGACAAATTGCTGGATCCAATCCCAGGTAACTGCTGACCCTGGAACTTCTTGCTGCTCAAAGAAATGGGAAGTGTGTAACACTGTTATTCCTCTTTTTATGTATGTAAGAATTTTAGTATGAAAAACACCTTACAATTAACTTGTTTGCCTGAAAAGCAGCTCTGAAAAAAGTATTTTCCTCTTTTTACAGATGAAAATTTGAAGGGGGAAAAAGATTTCCCAAAGGCCAGAGTATGGGAATGGAACCAGAGAGACCTGGATTTAAATCCATTTGAGCCATGAAGCTCACTAGATGCCCTTAGGCCAGTTATTCTTCTTAATCTAACCTATCCCACAGGGTTGTTGTGAGAATTAGGAGGTGGACCATATATGCTGCCCTTGCAGGAAGGGTGGGATAAAAATGTGATAGACCGATCCATGGCAAACGTAGGCTTGGAGCATGTACCTTCCAAATTTCAGAACACAGTTAGAGTCCCACTGGCACCTTTAAGACCAACCAAGTTTTATCCAAGGTGTGAGCTTTCATGGGCACGCACACTTCCTCAGAAACATTGAAATGGAAGTTATCAGTCCATACATATATGTAGAGGGTAAACAACACCTCTTAAAGGTGCCACTGGACTCAGGGGTGTAGAGTTTTAAAATTCCTGGGGGAAGGGCTCTTGTGTGAGCAAAGCGCGCACGCATGCCAGAACCATGTCGCCGCCGCCGCTGCCACCCCACCCCCCCGGCCATTCCTGCCTCCATCCATCCTTCCGGGGGCCAGCTGGGCAAATGCCCAGTGTGATGGTATCACCCGGAAGTGACACTATCACACTGGGCATGTTGCCAGGGCAACACTCTAGCAATCGCCGCGAAACTCTATGGTGCCATAGAGTTTTGGGGTGATTGCTAGAGCGTTGCCCTGGCAATGTGCCCAGTGTGATAGCATCACTTCTGGGTGATGCCATCACGCTGGGCATTTGCCCAGCTGGCCCCTGGACGGAGGAGGGAGGGAGGGAGAGCGAAGGAGGCAGGAGTGGCCAGGCAGGGGGAGAGAGGCGGCGGGTGGGCCTAGGAAGGGCCTAGGAAGGGCCCGGGGAGGCACGGCAGGGAGGCGCAGCAGCGGGTGCTCCGTTTTGCCAGGGAGGCTCAGTACCCCCAGGGAAATTTCGGGGGTGGCTCAAGCCCTCGAGCCCCCCCCCCCCCCCCGTAGTTGACTCCTATGCCTGGACTCTAACTTCATTCTACTGCTTCAGACCAACATGTTTACCCACCTGAATCTATCTTCCAAATCCTAGTTAGTATTAGTCCAAATTATTTTAAGAACATAAGAACATAAGAAAAGCCAATATTGGATCAAGCCAGTGGCCCATCCAGTCCAACACTCTGTCACACAGTGGCCAAAAACACCAGGTGCCCTCAGAAGGTCCAGCAGTGGGGGGCAGGAAGGCCTCCCACTGTTGCCCCCCCCCCAAAACACCAAGAATACAGAGCATCACTTGCCCCAGACTGAGAGTTCCTATCTATACTTTGTGGCTAATAGCCACTAATGGACTTCTGCTCCATATGTTTATCTAATTCCCACTTGAAGCTGTCCATACTTGTAGCCGCCACCACCTCCTGTGGTAGTGAATTCCACGTGTTAATCACTCTTTGGGCGAAGAAGTACTTCCTTTTATCTGTTCTAACCCGACTGCTCAGCAATTTCATGGAGTGCCCACAAGTTCTTGTATCGTGAGAAAGGGAGAAAAGGACTTCTTTCTCTACCTGCTCTATCCCATGGCAGAATCTTATAAACCTCGATCATGTCACCCCTCAGCCATCATCTCTCCAAGCTAAAGAGCCCCAAGCGCTTCAACCTTTCTGCATAGGGAAAGTGTTCCAACCCTTTTATCATTCTAGTTGCCCTTTTCTGCACTTTTTCCAATGCTATAATATCTTTTTTGAAGTGTGGTGACCAGAACTGTACACAGTACTCCAAATGAGGTTGCACCATCATTTTATACAGGGGCATTATGATACTGGCTGATTTGTTTTCAATTCCCTTCCTAATAACCCCCAGCATACCGTTGGCCTTTTTTATTGCAGTCGCACACTGTCTTGACATTTTCATTGAGTAATCTACTACGACTCCAAGATCTCTCTCTTGGTCAGTCTCCACCAGTTCAGACCCCATCAACGTGTATTTATAGTTAGAATTTTTGGCTCCAATGTGCATCACTTTGCACTTGGCCACATTAAACCCCATTTGCCACGTTGATGCCCACTCGCCCATCCTCGACAGATCCCTTTGGAGTGCCTCACAATCCTCCCTGGTTCTCACCACCCTGAACAACTTGAGTTTATCAAAGACAAAACATGGTAACTGCACCAAATTTCTCCAGATTTTAAAAAAGTAAAAATATAACATAAGCACCTTGAAAATGTGATTAAGGATACCCTATTACAGCTCCACACCAGCCGTTATAGATTCACAGTGACAAAGTTGTTAGAAAGAGTGTTGCACCACCTACAGGCTAATGGTAGATATTTGCACATGAAGAAGCTATTCCAATTTTTCTGTGACCAGCATTCTGGTGAGCTCAAAAGCTTGCCCAGTGTTATGTATCATTAGGTTGGTCCTAATAAAAAGGTATTACGTGGACTGTGTTCCTGCCTTTTTGGATTTTACTTTTGGATCAACATGATTGTAAACCACTTGACAACATCTAAATACCCATGTTTTGTTTTAATTGCTTATGATCAAAGGCTTCCTACTCATAACCAACTACTATGAGTGCAACTGTGACCATCCATGGTGCCATTCTTGATAGGTCATGAACCCATCAAGCCACCGCTGCCAGCTGCTGAGTGAGGGGTGACATGGGGCTGGCCCGCACCGTCTCTGTGCAGCCACAATTCTCATAGCCACCATAGTCTTTGTTAATGGCTGGAGTTGTGTTGGTAAAAACCTCAGTGCTTTTTAATGGCTTGAATATGTCTACAGTCGTTTTTTTCATCTCTTTTCTTCCTACATGATTTCCCTGGTGCACACATTTCCAGAAATACAATATCTTGCAGTAGCAGGTCTAGGCCTGCCCCTGCCAGACTGTGAGTATGGAAGAATCTGAAGCAGTGTTTGCTTGGTACAGAACCCATCTGTTTTAAGACATTGAGCATCCCCCTCCCCTCTGTGGCTACAACAATCAGTGGCAAAGGGAAAACCCCTTGGGTTGTTCTTCATTTCTCGTGCATCACAGTAATTATAACTGCATTACTTGATCAAATGTATATCCCAGCAAAATTAGCAGCATAGGGGGTATGTCTAGTATGACAGCTACAGTCAGAATCTGGGACATCCTCTTCCATATGCCCCTGCCCAGGAATTAAGAGGCCCTCCTGACTCCCACCAATCAAAGAAGCTTTTTTGGTGGGTACAAAAGAGGGCCTTTTCAGTGGCAGCCCTGATTATGGAATGATCTTCCAAGGGTAGGGCTGCCAAGTCCAACTTGGGAAATATCTGGGGACTTTGAGGGTGGAGCCAGGAGACTTTGGGGGTGGAGCCAGGAGAAAGGAAGTGACATCATTTTGTGATGTCACATCCTGTGATGTTGCTTCCACATGCTGACACATGAACTCATGAAGTTTCCTAATACTGAATCAGGCCATTGGTCCATCAAGGTCAGTATTGACTACTCAGACTGGTAGTGGCTCTCCAGGGTCTCAGGCTGAGATCTTTAATGTCACCTATTACCTGATCCTTTTTTAGCTGAAGAGGCTGATACCTCCTGCATGTCAAGCAGATGCTCTATCACTGAGCAACAGCCCTACTGAATCCTTCCTCATCTCGGCAGAATATGAAGCACTAAGTGCTACACAAGTGCTAAATATGATTTTCATATCATAAGAACAGGAGAGAAGCCACAGTGGATCGGCCCATCCAATACAGCCCATCCAGTACAACACTCTGTGTCACAACAGTGGCCAAAAATACCAGGTGCCCTCAGGAGGTCCAGCAGCGGGGCCAGAACTCCAGAAGCCCTCCCACTGTTGCCCCCCAAGCACCAAGAATTCAGAGCCTCACTGCCCCAGACAAAGGGTTCCATTTAGACCTTGTGGCTATAATAGCCACTGATAGACCTCTGCTGGATGGGGACAGAGAGAGACAGACAGACAGACAGAAAAAAGAAAGAAAGAGGGAGAGAGAGAGAAGGGAAAAAAACTGGCAGAGGCACTTACTTCCATTTAGACCTTGTGGCTATAATAGCCACTGATAGACCTCTGCTGGATAGGGACAGAGAGAGAGAGAGACAGACAGACAGACAGACAGACAGAAAAAAGAAAGAGGGAGAGAGAATGAAAAGAGCTGGAAGAGAAACTCACCTTGCCAGCCACATGCAAAAGCAGCTCCTTCAGTCCCTCCTTAATCTCTGGGTGGACCTCTCTTGCTGTGGAAGAAGCTCTCTTGCTGACTTCTTAAAGGGGAAATGTCTGGCGAGGCTTTTTACTGCAGGGCAGGCTCTCTGCAGACATTTCCCTTTTAAGGCAGCCATTTTGTCCCCCGGGGTGGCCAACTTTGGAAAAGCGGGAGATAAGCACTAAAAATCAGTGTTTCCCCCGCCCTACCGGAGGACTTGGCAGCCCTATCCAAGGGAGGTGTGCCTGACCATCCCACTTTTAAACTTTAAGGAGGCAATTGAGGACAGTTTTATTTAGGGTGACGTTTTATTAAAGCAGTCCTAAATTGTGATTTTTAAAATTGTGATTTTAAACATTTTGGTTTTATGTATTTTATGTACTTTATTTTATGTACTTTATTTATATTGTAAGCAGCCTTGAGCTCCGTAAGGAAGAAAGGTGGCTAATAAATATTTTAAATAAATAAATACATTTCAAAACACAGTTTGGCATATGGCTTTGTCTTCCATGTTGGTCAATGGACAACCATGTTAAACATTATATGAGGCCATGGTTATAATTCATATATTAGCTAGTACAATGAGCTTGGTGGACTTCATGTGGAAAAGACTTTAGCTTTTGACTCAGACCATTTCTGCAGTACAGTCTTACTTCTTTTTACCAGCTAGTTGAATTCCCATCTGATGCTCTGACTTTGCAGCACTTCTACCTCAATAGGGCTTTTGCTTAGTAGTTTTTTAAAGATTGGACCCCGCCCCATGTGTTCTGCATTTACTTTGAAAGGGGGCCATGCTACCTCTTGTCATGCACTTCGTCATTAATGCAGCCCTTTTTTGCACATGTGCAGTGATATTACAACATCCTTACATTGTTTAAAAAAGGCTTACTTGGGAATGGAGGAAGGCTCTTTAGTGCGTTGCCATTTTGATTCCTGCCACTAGGTGTGCCTTCCGAGCATCCATTTAAAAGTCCACTAAAACTTTGAAACCATGGTTTAGCTCCATTTTGACCCATGAACTTTGTTTGCTTGTGTTCTGTGTCTCTGTAGTGTTTCTCTGCTGTTAATTCTTGCCCCACAAGGGACTTGGCAGAATTAGTACTGCTAAGACTTTATAGGATGCACACTCTCCAGGTTTCCCTGGTAAATACGATGCAGTATGTGATTGATCCTGCTGCCTGTAATGTGGCCAATTTGTCAGAGCATTCCTAGAACAGGTGTTATAAGCAGTTACACAATGCATGTTTCCCACACGTTCTTGGAAAGGAGGCTTGGTGGCCATTTCCTCATTAGTTTCTTCACAGGACACCCCCCCCCCCTTTTTTGTGTGTATGTGTCATTATGTTGTAACATCATTATATTGCTGAGAAAGTCAGTGTTGCATGTATGAAAGCTAGGTGCTGATTGGCCACAAAAATTCCCACCATGAGGATTTCAGGGCCATTTAAAGTTCAAATACGCTGCTTGCCACTTGAACTCATTTCGATCTTTGCCTATCTCTGAGGTGCTCTAGTATGCTGCAGTTCTGAAATATACTGGGTTCAGATGCGTTGTGTGATCAGCTCATAGTTTATTGTGATTACAGCTCAGCTCAAAGACAGTGCTAGCAGGGCCAAAACCCTGTTTATATGCATGCAAAACACTCCACAACCACCACCACCCACTCCCCATGATAGGCTATTTACAAAACATTACTACTTGATTAGTATACTCCAGAGTCCTGGTCGGCTATTCTTCTTATGCTCCAAGCTCAGCCAGTCTCTAGGGTGATTCAATCAGGGATGATTCAATCATGGTGATTCAATTAGGGATGATTCAATCCCAATACATAACAAGTTCCTTGGAGTTGGTTTTCCTACATCAGCAGACATGACAGATACATGATTTCTTAGAGTGTTTCAATGATTTCCTGGATCAATGTTTTCCTACTCTGCCTCACATCAATGCCTTCAGCCTATTTGTGTCATTTACGGTAGAGAAAATGCCTCCTATGAGTCCTTCACTCTTCCTCTGTGTCCAAGCATGTGTAAATGTTTACAATCTTCTGAGGAACTCCTAATCAGCTGGAACAAAATGGCATGCCCTTGCTGGCATGCATTTGTGTTGGGATATTTGCAGGTTCTCTCCCTGATATCATGGAAGAGTTAACCTGTTTGTTTGTGTATGGTAATTCTTACATAGTTTAGGACCAATGAACTGTTATGCACATATTTCCCACAGTAGAGAAGGAGGTCTTATTCATAATTAAGTGACCTTTGGCCTGGTCATTGGCTTATCTTTTTTTTAATAAATATTTTATTAGGTTTTACATAATCTTAACACAACCACGGAATACCTGTTATATACACTGAGCCACACATTTACTCCAACCAATCGTACAATTTAGTCCAGACCTCAGCCGTGTCCATCTTAGCTTGTGGGTTCAGAAGATATCCTAACTTATCCATCTCCGCCCAGTTTAACAACGTGTTGATTAATTCTTCTTGTCTTGGCATAATCGATGATTTCCATAATTTTGCCCGTAAGATACGAGCTGCAGTTACCACATATGACAACAGTCGTTGGTTTTCAGTCCATCCGGTATCAGATTCAGTAGGAATATTGCAGGTTCTAAGGGTATCTCTATTTCCATAATCTCACTCACCATGTTTTTAACCATTAGCCAATATTCTTTTGACTTTCTACATGTCTACTACATACGCAAATACGTTCCTCTACAATTCCTGCAAGCCCAGCATTTATCAGACACACTATTGTAACATTTATGTAACTTATCCGGTGGCCAATGCCAACGGTAAAACATCTTATATATATTTTCTTTATAATTCACTACTTTCAAGAATTTAATCGACCTCCAAATCTTAGCCCAGCTATCTATATCAATATTGCCACCTAGGTCCCTCATCCAATGAATCATTGTCGGTTTTATTACCTCCTCCTGCATTTCTTGATTTAAGAGGTATTTGTATAACTTATTAATTAATTTATCGTTACTCTTCAGCCAAATCTCATCTAGTTCATTAGGTTTGTTACTAAAGCCAGTTTTTACATCTTTTTGGTATCTAGACTGAAGTTGCACGTTTTCCCACCAGGTCAAACGAACCCCAGCTCTTCCTTTAATTGTGATTCTCTTTTAATATTTCTCTTGTTATCTAATAGTTTGTTATAACTCACCAAGTTCTTAGTGTTGACAAGCGTAGGTTTGGTAAAGTTCCCAGTTTGGTATCCCTCCTCTATCTTTTTGATCTTGGAGCAATTTCCATTTGACACGGGGTTTCTTCGGGAACCAAATAAATTTCCTAGTTATATTATTTAATTCCTTATAAAAATGAGCATTCTTTTTTAATAGAGGTATCGCTTGTGCCAAAAACAAAAATTTTGGCAAGATGTTCATTTTAACCCCCGCCACCCTGCCTAACCATGACAGGTTTAAGTCTTTCCACTTATTTAAGTCATCTTTGATCTTTTTTAAAAGCACATTATAATTATCCGATTAAGAAGCTTGTTTTATTAGTGCACACAATCCCTAAATATTTAATCTTTTTTACCACCTCAATCCCTGATAAAGACTGAATTTTAGATTTCATCTGGTCTGTACAATTTTTGACCAGTAGTTTAGTCTTTTGAAAATATTAATTTTAAGGCCAGCAACTTTTCCATAATCATTAATTACCTTCAGCAACCTTCCCAAAGAATCTATAGGTTCTTCGATAATAAACATTAAATCATCAGCATAAGCACAGACCTTGTACTCCTGATCTTTACAGTTTAGACCTCTAATTAACTTATCCTCTCTAATTTGATCACATAGAAATTCCAACGCAAAGATGAAAAGCAAGGGAGACAGAGGACATCCCTGCCTTGTGCCCTTTTCAATAGGAAATTCTTGCAAAATATCTCCATTAATCCTTACTCTAGCTGTCTGCTTTTTATATATTGCTTCTATCATTGTTCTAAAACATGTCCCAAGATGTTCTCTCATCATTGTCAACAAAAATTTCCAGGATAAATTATCAAAAGCTTTCTCTGCATCCATGAACATCAGAGCCACCGCTTTTTCTGGATGTGATTCATAATATTCTAAAGTGTTGATTAGAGTCCTAATATTTTCCCTTAGTTGTCTTTTTAGGAGAAAGCCTACTTGGTCTTTCTTAATTGTTTGATTTAAAACCTTTTTAAGCCTTTCCGCCAGTATACTAGCGAATATTTTATAGTCCGCATTCAATAATGAAATTGGTCTATATTATCAATTAGATCTAATTTCACCTTATCCTTTGGGATTAAAGTAATTAAAGCCGAATTCCAGAACTCTGGTACTATACTTGTCTGGCTTATACATTTTAAAAGATGTTTATATATTACCGAAATTTGCCCCTCAAACATCTGATAAAATTCACCTGGCAAACCATCTGGGCCAGGCGATTTATTTTTTTTTCTGTCTTTTAATAGCTTCCACTACCTCAAAAATTGAGACAGGCTCACTTAATCTTTTCTTTTGTTCCTCTGTAAATTTTTCCAAGTTTAATTTACTTTTCAAATACGCTTCCATTTGTTCTTCATTTTCCTCCCTTTGTTTATATATATTACTAAAATATTCTTCTGCTATTCTTTTTAGATCCGATTGAAGGTATTTATTTTCCCCTTTTTCATTCCTTAAGGAAATTATTGATTTTTTTGCCTCTTCTTTTTTCAATCTGTACGCCAACCATCTCGAGGGTTTGTTAGTATTTTCAAAGAAGAATAGTTTATTATATTGTATTTTTTCCTACTTCCTTACTCAACAACAGGTTCAATTTATGTTGCTTAAAAAGCAATCTTTGTTTACACTTTATGTCCCCTTGTGTTTTTAGTCTATTGTCCTCTTCGATTTTAATCTCTCTGACTAGATACTCATATTCTTTGTTTTCTTGTTTTTTTTCCAGGCAGAGTAGCTAATTAACTTACCTCTTACATATGCCTTAAAAGTATTCCATACTATGCTAATGGGAGTCTGTGGCTGTAGATTTCTTTTCAAAAAGTCCTTAATATCTTCTTTCAAGCTGTGTACAAAGGTAGGGTCTTTTAATATATATTTATTCATCGTCCACCTAGTATTTTTCTTTGCCTCCCTGAGTGATAGGAGCACTGGATTATGATCAGCAAAAGTTAGAGGTAAAATTTCAATACCATTCATTTCCAGAACTAATGCCCTTGATATCCACGCCATATCTATCCGTGACCAAGATTTGTATCTTGCCGAATAATATGTGAATATGTGAAAGCATTTTTATTTGTATATTTAGTTCTCCACGCATCTAATATATCGTATTCATCCACTATGTGATAGAAAGTATTTGGTAATGTTTGGCCCTTTTTCTTAATATTATTTATATTTTTCTATCTAGCTTCCTATCCACCACCCCGTTAAAATCCCCCATTAAACAGATATTACTACATTTTTTCTCCTTCAACACCTCTGCAACCTCTTTAAAAAGGGTTGCTGATTAGCATTGGGTGCATAGATGTTTATAACAACATATTCCTTTCCCTGTCTTATTATTGAAACCGCTACAATTCTCCCGTCATCTGATGCATAAATCAATTTTGGATGTAAATATTCCTTTACATAAATCACAACCCCCCTCTTTTTTTCACTCCTATCTGTCACTACAAAGGCAGTTTCCTATAGTTGATATGTTTTACATGCTCCTTTTTAATATTCGTCTCTTGAAGGCATACTACATCTACCTTTAAGTTTTGTTAATTGATGGAATATTCGCGACCTTTTTTGTGGGGCCATTTACATTTATTGATACAAACCTGAAATCTTTAGCATTCTGCTCCATCTTTCAGTTTATGTCCTCTCTCCCTGCTCTTTACCTGATTCCGTGTTTGGATTTGTAGCGGCATTGTTACGTCCGTCTTTTTCTTTCCTTTTTTCTTCTCTTCCTTTCTTTCCTTTCCCCCCCTTCTTTCTCCTCCTCTCCTTCTTCCTCTTTTTCCGATTGTGACTCCTCATCTTCCTCTACTGTTCCAAAATCCGTGCCGTAGGTATCCAGGAAATTATCTAATTTAAAGACAGAATCTAATTTATATCTTCTCCCTTTGTATTCGAAAATCAAACCTTCTGGGACATTCCATCTGTAAACTATATTTTTCTCACGCAGTATATTCACCAGCTGTTGATAAGTCTTTCTCGAACTCTCCAAGGTATATCTCTCAGAAATTTTATTTCTTCCCCTTAAATGTGGACTTTGGTTTCATAAGCTGCTTTCAAGATTTTGTCTCGTATGTTCCTTTTGTTAAATCTGATCTGGACTTCTCGCGGAACCTTAAACTTTTTAGCATATGCTGTATTTCGTCTAAACATTGATTCTATCTCTGTTGTGATTTCTTGTTTGGATCCCACTTTTAGTTGTTCCACGATAGATGTAATTATTTCCTCTTTCCAATCAGTACTCAGATTTTCTGGAACGTTCTGACATCTTACAGTCAACGCTGCTTTGTCCATTTCCAGACTAATCAACACCTCTTCTAGATTTTCATTTTTCACTTTCAGTTCTTGAACATCGAGGTCCAGTTCTCTCACTCTGGCATGTGTCTGTCTTCCTCCAGTCATTAATCTTTGTATGTCTGGTTTGTTAGTCGCCACCTGTGTTTTAACTTCTTCAATTTCTGTTTTAATTTGTGATGCCAAGTCATCTATCTTCCCATATATTGGTGCAAGTTCTTTTTGAATGATAGCAGGGAACCTCTCCTCTACTTTTTCCATTAATGCCAGTAAGGTGTTCTCTAAGACTGCTTTGACTGCCGCGGCGACTGATTCGTCTATCATGGTCTTTATTTCTTTGTTGGCTTGCACAGGATTGCTCGTAGCAGGCTTCATTTGGCTCAGCAGATTCAGATGTGATGGAGAGGGTATAGAGCTTTTTCTTATATTACCTGGATTACCAGACGCCATATACCTTTATTAACTTAAGTTGATTTTTAGTTTTGCTACGGTCTTATTTATTTAGCAGGCTATAATGGGTAGATTATTAAATGTTATTGTTATTATATGTTATTGTTATTTATTGTAATTTTAATTTCCAACTACAGGCTTTTATTACTATCTTTTATACCTACTTACTATACTTTTATACTAATGTATTTTTAATATATTTTAATGTGTTTTTAAGCTATTGCCAGACTCAAACTGCGCCTCTTATTAAATTACCTAAATTAATTAAGTTTTTGGTATGAGTTGGTTTCGAATGTTAATTTTAATCTGTCTATCTTATATTGGCTTATCAATAGTCCAGTGATGTAACCTGATATTTTGCAAATATGCAGTATGGGGTTTCTTCTTCCCTTTGTTCTAAGATCAGATGTGAGATTCCATCATGGAGTAGACAGTAACCAGAAAGATATAGCTAGTCAGTGAGACTGTTTTATTGTCTTTTATCCTCCTATGTAACCCTCCCTAATTTCTTAGTAAACTTTCTTTTAGCTAATTTACATATGTGTGCTGTGTGGTTCCCTTTTACTCTGCTAAATTATACAGCAAAGGTTATGCCCTCCAGTTCATTTTCCCTGTGCTATGGGAACCAGAATACTAAAAGATGCAGCATGTAAATTAGAAAGGCAGCAGCTCAGAATAGGAATACATTTGTGAGAAGAAATCAACTTTTTGTTTTCTTGATAATTTTTATCCAAACTCTGTTTAGTTTAGTTTATTGCTATTACAGTCCTTAGACAAATATGCTTACAGATATGCTTACAGACAGACACACACACACACACACACTACAGATACATTACAGATACATTACAGATATATTACAGAAATTAAAAGCTAGTATAAAAATTTCAAATATGAAGATAAAATGCTTCCAGATAAAACATTTCCAAAGATTAGAAGCTAGTATAGAAATTACACTTGCATCTAACTGCTGAACAATTTCCATGACCTGATTATTACCTTACAAAACCTGGCTACTTGATGAGTGATCTTGGGATGTTTGTCAATCAGAAGAAATTCAGCCATCCTTTCTGAGCTAAGACAAAAATGTGTGAGCCAGAGGCCAAAAAACTGAGCTAGCTCACAGTAACTCAGCTTAGAGGGAACACTGGTGGGCAGGTATAAAGCCTTTCCGTATAAGGAATATCCAAACTCTTTTGGATTACAAGACAAAGAATCCCCCCCCCCCCCCCCGAGCCAGCCTCACCAGCTTGGACAGTGGAGGAATTCTGCAGCTTGCAGTCTACAGAGAAAAGAGAGAATCACCAAAGTGGATTTTAAATGACCAGCCTTCCAGAGATGTAGGACAATCAAGTAAGCAGCAGTAGGTGCGAAGTAGCTCAGCAGTCTGAAACTGAATCAAATCAAAGTCCCTCCCTCTTCCCAGTACCGAAATTAACTGAACAGAACAAGTTAATATGGAAGACAAGGGTTTTGTGTGCACTACAAGTGCATGCAGGAGACCATGAATGAAATTGAAAAGGATGTGCCACAAAATGAAGCAGAAAAGCAAGCCTTTTAAAAATAGATGCTAGGGCTCAGCTGATAATTATTACTTCAATAAGTGATAAAGAGAGCCCTCTTGTGGTGAAAAGTAAAACAATTATATGAGAACATTAAAGTCAAATATGAGAACAAATCAGAGAAGCATATTTTGTTCTTAAGGCAAAAAATTATACACTCTGAAACTGCAGGCGGGAGGCAGTATCAGAGCATATTTGGATGCAATTATGGCATTAGTCTCAGAGCTCGAAACTCTGGCATTGAACTGTCTCTGGCAAAAGTTAATGCTGCTATACTGATCAGTCTTCCAGCCTCATATGCTAATCAGAAAACCATTTTGGAATCAAAAGAAAAGACAGATCTTCAGTTTATGTTAAGTTACTTGGGGGACAAAGGTCTGCAGAGGTTGATTACTGATGCTGTGGGTGCAATGTCCATTTTGAAAGTAAAGCATGCAAATGAAAAGGCTGTCATTTGTTTTAATTGTAAGAGAACTGGGCATGTTGCAAGGTTCTTTAGAATGAAAAGGGGCATTGTGTAAGACTTCTGATTAGATCCAATAAGTCAGGCCTTGTAGGTTAAAACAAAGTCTTTATTTCTTAATGGTCTTTCAGGAACACTTGCGTTGTTTGTGATACCATATACAGTGGGGAAAGGATTCATATACTGTATTCAAACAAGAACAGAGGCTTGAGTGCCTATCAGAATAAAAAGAATCAAGCGCCAAAATACTACCGTTACTTTCTCAGGGAAAAAAGGCACGCAAGCTGAAACTACATTCCCACCCCGACCCTGTGTGTAATCTACTTGCAGGCCCCCGCAAAAGACACCTGGAGAAGCAGAGCCCAGTTGCCCAAGGTTACAAGAGTAGTCAACATAGATAACTGAAGTCTAGCAAAACATATGAGCTCACCCAGAGGAGGGAGGGGGGGGAAGGAACTGTCAGAGCAGAGACGGATGCCGAGCTCCCGCCGGGACCTGCAACCGGAATAGCCACAGGGGATCAAAACATGACAGTGAATCTGACACATTGAGCCACAAGGGGAGAGGCACACTCTACCAAACAATGAAACTCAAAGCTAGAGGAGAGATGATACTAAATTTAAAAATTCTCAGCAGTTTCCCTGTGCTGTTTACAGTAAAGAATCACAAATGAGAAATTGATGGTTGCTTGATTCTGGGTGTTACTCCCATGTTTGCAATGTTATAAGTTATTTTGTTGAACTAAATGAAGAGAAAGGCAAAAATCTCACACAAGCACACAGTACCCCTTTGATTGCTGGTTGTGTTGGAGTTGTGAACCTTAGAGTTTTGGATGCTGCTGTAGAATCTGTTGAAGTATTCCTGAATGTATTTATGACCCACAAGCTGATCAAAATTTATTGTCTGTTGCTAGGATTGTAAAAGGAGGAAATGAATTTGTGTTAAAAGGCGATATGTGCCATATCCTTTGCCCAGAATCTAATATTCAAATAGTGGCAGAAAGGATTGATGAATTCTTTTACCTGAGACACAATACTGAACCTGTGTATCATACAAGGTAAATACAACCATTCAGATTGCATGTTGGGCTGGCATTGGAGGCTTGGACATAGGCATTTCCATTCTGTGAAAGGCTTGTTGCAGGACTGTGGTATTAAAATGACTGAATGTGAACAAATGGAAGCTTGCTGTTGTGAGAATGTCCTAATAAATATAGTCCACAACAGGTCTTGTAAATAAAAGTCCTATACTTGCAGAAAAGATTATTGGAGTCATACACTTCTTCTGTTAATAATGAATTGCTTTGGGTTACATGCATAGATATACTAAACTCATAAATGGCTACAGGTGTTCTACCAATCAGGCTACAGCACTTTTAGGCACGCAACCAGGAAGACTAACAGTTCCCACAGAATACGCGGGAAAACCTTTTCTCAGGGAATAATAGTGTTGAACATTCTAAAAACCCAGTTCACAGAGACCTGAAACCATAACAGCAAAATAGTTACTCTCTACAGCAGAGCCTTTCATGTTCAAGGACAAAACATGAGATAGCCGGCCAGAAGGTAGTGAGCAGTCTGCACAGGCGCTGATAATCTGCCAAGCGAAGCATAAGCAAAACAGGTAAGCAAGGAGGCGGGGGTAGTGGGCTGAGCTCTGGCTGACTCCGCATTCCTAAGGGCTGGGCAGAGGTCCCGTTGTGAACTCCCAGGCAGGACGTATGGAGCAACTAAAGCAAAGTGAAAATTAGATAGGCTCAAAGCATGAGGCACATACCGGTATGGCAGAGGTACACAAGTAGGCACGGAATATATGGCAGGCACTGCTAGGCACAGAATATATAACAGGAACAGAATATATGGCAGGCAATATATAACAGGAACAGAATATATGGCAAACAATATATGGCAGGCACTGACAGCTGTGAATTTTGTTTAAAGGCCAATGCTACTGGCCCCCAGTTACAAAAAACAGCAGAGTGTACCTAGTGAAGGACTCTTACAGAAGGTGTATTCAGATCTGGTTGGTCGTTTTCATCCTTTTCTTGACATTCTTGGATGCTGGGACTCGTTGTGTTCATGCTTATTTAATAAGCTCTAAAACTCTGGTGCTTGAGAAATTTAAAAGCTATGTAGCTGCTACAAAAAACAAATTCAATAAGGCTCTAGAGGTTCTGTTTACAGACAATGGAACTGAGTATTGCAGCAGGGAGTTCCAAATGTTCCTGGAGCAAGAGGGGATTGAGCATAATACGAGAGTGGCATACTCTCCCCAGCAAAATGGCTCTGCTGAGTGCCTTAACAGAAGCATTCAAGAGATATCACATTGCCTACTCATGCAGGCTGGCCTGTCTGACCACTGTTGGGCAGAAGCTGTAACTACAGCAGTTTATCTATACAGTAGGATACCTTTAAAAGTTACTGGAAAAACACATTTTGAACTGTGGTTTGAAAGGAAACCAGGCCTAAGACATTTGAAGGTGTTTAGGTCCAAAGTATTTGCACGTGTACTCAAGGAAAGAAGGAAAACATTGGATCCCAAAGCTGTAGTGGGAATCCTTGTTGGGTACACTAGCGGGGGGAAAGGATACAGAGTTATGAATCCAAAAATGTTTTGGGTTAAAAAATACAATGTGGTACATATTGATGAGGGAAGTGTGCTCCAAGCTTCAAGGCAATTAGAGTCCACAGTGCAAAACAGTCAGAAGGCTGAAGATGGAGCCTCTTTTTGTGATATGGCCATTTGGCTACCCGCCTGTCCACAGGCAGGTCAACTAGAAACTCCACAATCAGAAGGGGAGGCAGAGCATGCTGAGCCAGAGAAAAAAGAGACTACTGCTGTGAGAAAAAGCAAAAAGGGAGTACCACATCAAAACTATACCTTGCGTGTCAATGTGCAACCTGTGTGAGCCCTCAAACTGCAAGGAAGTGATCCTGTACCTGTTGTCAAATATGCCACCTTCAGGATACTACTAAGTAGTGTAGCATCTAGGAAATTGCATGTTGAGCATTTGGATTTTAAAACAGCATTCCTCAATGGAGATTTATCTGAGAAACAAGCTGCCTGAGCTTGGACTGAGAAATTAACTATGCTGCTGAAAAACCAAGCCTTTCAACAAGGACAGGCAGAACCCTGCCTATTGCCAGACTTAAAGATGGACTGTATCAGTATGTGCTGTCATGTGAGGATGAACTGTTATTGTGTTGTCAGACCAAAGGAGATGTTCAAGAAAATTGTTGATAACCTGAACTGAGAGGTGGAAGAAGTAAAGCATTATCTTGGAGTGGAAATTATAAAGATTGAGAATGGAAGTTTTATCTTAAACAAAAAACCCAAGATTATGGACCTTGCAGAGTCCCTGGACCTAAAGAATGCCAATAGAGTGAGTACTCCACTTGAATCACCTTACTTCAAGCCTGAAGATGGAGTGGTGCTAGAGAGCAACCAGCAGTAAAGAGTAGCAGTTAGGAAATATCTCTATCTATGCCCAATGTCAATATCTGCAGCTGTTGGAATATTATGCAGAAAGACCAGTACACCATATCACTATGACTGGAATGCTGTGAGGAGGCTGGCAAAATACTTCATAAAAACAGCTGACTTGAAACTAAAGATCTCCACTTATAACAACTTGAGACTAGTTTGGATACATGGATGCTGACTGGGCTGAAGACAAACTGATTACAAGTCAACAAGTGGCTACCTGTTCTTCTATGGAGACAGCCTGATCAGCTGGACTAGTCAAAAGCAAACATTAGTCACCAAATCAACAACTGAGGCTAAGTACATATCTGCTGCAAGAAGTCTGCTGTGAACTAGAATGGATCATCTATCTGCTGAAAGACTTTGGAGTAGATGAACCTAAACCAATAACTTTGTTCGAGGACAATCAGGCATGCATAGCCTTATCCAAGAGTGAGAGTATCAAAGCAAGAAGCAAGCCTATTATTGCTAAATATTATTCTGTGAGAGAAATGCAAAGAAGAGATCCCTTAGAAGAGATGGTTGCTGACATACTGACCAAGCCACTTGCACGAGGGAAGTTTGAATGTCTGTATAAGAAGCTGAATCTTTGTGACTTCACTACATGAACTTGAGAAGGGGTGCTGGGATATTTGCAAGTTCTCTCTCTGATGTCACGGAAGTGTTAAACTGTTTGTGTGTGGTAATTCTTAAGTTAGCTAGCTTAGGACCAATGAACTGTCATGCATGCATTTCCCACATTAGAGAAGGAGGTCTTATTCATAATGTATTGATCTATATTTATTTATTTTATTTTACTTATATCCCTCCCTCGCCATCTAAGCAGGCTCAGGGCGGCTTACACAGTAGTAAAACGAAACAGAACAATTGATTAAATAAGATTACATTAAAATAAATCTAAAAATAGTACATAAAGTGCTAGCATAAGGTAACAATGGCGGAAAACCGACAGCCTGGTCATTGGCTAATCAATAAATGCAGCCCAGGCCATGGGGGGCTGAACCCTCAACCCTGACTGGGAGCCATCTGAACATCAATAATTATTATAAATGGAAGCATTTTATTGTAAATTATTTGTAACTGTTATGATGTATTGGGTTGGCACTGTGTGCCCTTGTGAGCCGCCCTGAACCCGCTTGCAGGGTACGGCGGAGTATAAAAATGAAATATAAATAAATATAGAAATAAATAAATAATCTGGTGATGTGACCTGATATTTTGCATGTATGCAGTTTGGGGTTTCTTCTTCTTCCCTTTGTTCTAAGATCAGATGCAAGATTCCATCATGGAGTAGACAGTAACCAGAAAGATGTAGCTAGTCAGCTAATTTTTTAGTAAACTTTCTTTTAGCTAATTTACATATGTGTGCTGTCTGGTTCCCTTTTCCTCTGCTAAATTATACAACAGTTTTCCATGACACTATTGGGTCTACCCCAGAAGCCGTGATTGCTGCAATAACTTTGTTTTCAGGGTGTGAAGCAATGAGCAGTGGCTGGATAATTTCCAAATGACCTGCACAACTGTCATGGAGATTGTCTCTGTCTTGAGAGGAAGGCTGGACTGACAGACTACCAAGATGCACTCCCCAATCCCTGTAGAGTAGCAAGTTCTTTTTTTAAAATAATATTTTATTAAACTTTTAACATTTAACAAGTATAATTACAAAACATATCAACTAAGGTCACAGGTCAAGGCCAACAAAAACTTTAACAAAATATTTTAATCACATTATCACTATAATAATAACTTAAGTTGTATATCTCAATTTGTCTTAACAAAACCCAATATAAAAATTACCAAAGATGTAATGTATCTACAACAGATGGTATTACACTTTGTTCCACTAGATACTGTATAATAGGAAACCAAAGAGCCGTAAAGATTAGTGAGGTTGAAGAGGAGCATGTATAATTAAGTTTCTCTGTTACTTTAAACATAATGTACATGTTCCAGAATTTTGCATGCCAATGGGGTGGTAGTGGTTTTCCAATAAAAAGCGATGGTGTTTTTGGCAGCTGCTAACAAAATAGCCACTCTTTGATGTGTACTGGTATAACATTCCTTTGGATTCCATCTGTTAAGTAATATATGCTCTACTGAGAATTGTACCACTTGGCCTGTTATCAAAGTTATCTGATATAAAATATCTTTCCAAAAAGCCACTAATATAGGGCAATCAAGCCAACAATGAATATATGTACCAAGTTGTCCACAGTGCTTCCAACAATATGGTTTTGCTGACTTAGACATATATGACAACTTTTTTGGAGTAAGGTACCAGAAGGTGAGTATCTTAAAGGTTTGTAACTTAAGCTCAATAATATTAGTATTGAAAGGAAATGTAGACCAAAGAAGTTCCCATTCAGTATCAGTTAATGTACTATTGATGAGCCTATGCCATTTAGATTGATAGGATAACAATTTCGTCTTTTCAGATTTAATAAGTACTAAATACACTCTAGTAATAAGATGTCTTCTAGAGGAATGCATCATTGAACGCATTGTTCAAACTCCGAAAGAGGACGATTAAGTATCTTAGTTGCTTGAATAGAGTTATAGAAATGTGTCAACTGTGGGTATTGAAACCATGTTATTACGGAGCCTAATTTCTCCTCTAATTTTAACTTATCTAAAAGTGTATAGTTAGATGTAATACCCTCTAAGGTATTAAGATTAGCTCTATTCCATTTATCATAATCTAATGATAGATTAGGTGGTAATAATAATTTTTGATTAAAAATTATCTGAAATTTAGATATCCCTGGCACTAACTTCTTCCTTTTAAAATCCCAGGTATGAAGAAAGGTCTTTAGAATAAAACTATCTTGAATTTCTTTTGATCTTTTGGGAGCGAGTTGCCAAATACTTTCTGAGACAGTATATGGGTATGTATAATTTTGTTGAATTTCAATCCAATCAATCGTAGAATGATCATGTAATATTTTCAGTATATTAGATATATGTATAGCATGGTAGGGAGGGAAGCCCAAACCTCCTTGCGTTCTATGTCTACATAAAGTTGTAAAATTTATTCGATGTCTTTTTTAGGCCCAAAAGAAGTTCAACAACATATTTTGCCATTTGTCTATTTGCTTCTTGGAAATTATTAATGGAAGCGCTCTAAATAGAAACAGAAATTTTGGTAACACATATAATTTAATGATATTTAGTCTGTCATGCCAAGATATTTTTAATTTATGCCACTAGCAGAATTGTTTCTGAAGATTTGCTTGATCAATTCACTTGTCTTAAAATCTAAATTTATAGGATAAAGGTAAGATTTTGCCATATTAATTTGCAATCCTGAAACAGCACTAAAGTCTACTAATGTTTGTTGTAATGCAGGTAAGGAAGTAAGAGGTTTAGTAAGATATAAAAGAATATCATCTGCAAAAAGAGCGATTTTATGCTCTTTCTTTAGAATTTGGACTCCAAATATAGTAGAATGAGTGCTTATTCTGGATGCCAAAGGTTCCATCGTTAATACAAATAAAATAGGAGATAGTGGGCCCTCTAAACTGTGGAGTCTTGTGAGCAACAATTCTACTTTGTGAGCTACTGGCATTAAAGCTGTGAGCGAGCGATTTGGCTGCTGCATAAATTAGTTTGCTCTGGAGCCATCCTTCCTGAGCTAAGATAAAAATCTGTGAGTTGGAGGCTAAAAAACTGTGAGCTAGCTCACACTAACTCAGCTTAGAGGGAACACTGGTGGGCACCCTTGTCACGTTCCTTGTTTTAAATTAAACTGTTCTGAAAGAGTCCCATTGCTTTTTAGGTATGCCTTTGGTTGGTCATAGATTGTATTAATGATTCTTTTAAAATTGTCTCCAAACCCCATATAGTGTAAAACTTGTTTCAAATAATCAAAATTAACTGAGTCAAAGGCTTTTTCGATATCAAGAGCTACACATACTGCCTGTTGTCTTTTTAATTTACAGTGATGTATTAAACTAAAAGCCTTATATGTACTGTCCGTCAAATCCCTATTGGGCATAAAACCGGTGGGACATATTGAGTCACAATCTTACTTAAACGATACACTAAAATAGATGTGAATATGTTGAAATCATTATTAAGTAATGATATTGGCCTGTATGATGCTACATTTGAGACATCTTTTCCTGGTTTAGGTATTACAATAATGGATGCCTGCTGTGAGAACCCTTGCAGAGCCAATAAGCCAGGCCTTCTGGAATTAAAAGTCCTTTTTTATTCTTAATGGTCCATAGTAGTCAACACGTTTTGTGTAGTGATACAGAGCATAGGGCTGTAGGTAAGTTATACATTATTCAAAGGCGAAGAGGGAGAAGGGGCACCAATCAGGCTAGTCAGAAATGGCGCTACATTACATGTCCGTTTAGCTTCCCAGGAAAAATGCACTCAAATGTACGATTGCTCATCCCACATTCCTTCCCGCACCCCACCGAAACCTCCCCAGCGATTCCCAGGCTGCAGTTAGAGAGGCACCTCGAAGGCAGAGTAGCCATTAAGACAACAAGCCAAGGCCATACAAAAGCAAAGCAGATAACAATTTCAACAGCAGTAATGAGCTCTCTGGCAGAGCGGGTGACGTAGACTGAGTTGGGGAAACCACCTCTCACTTGGGAAATGTCAGATTCTGACATCCTGCCAGCTTCAAGCCCCCCCCCCCCAGTTTCAAGGGATACAAAGCATGAAAGTCACGCAACAGTTTAGGAGCATGCACATTTTACCCAGCCACCCACTCATTATGTTCGGGTCCAAAATCTACCCATTGAACAAAGTAGTAAAGATGACCCCTCTTCAACTTAGAGTCCAAGATATGAGCAATTTCATAATGAGGCTCCCCCTCCTTCATCAGAGGAGGAGGATGAGGGCGAACTGGTCTCCACGCGTTTGGCCCAGGATCCCTCTTCAGAAGGCTGAAATGAAACACAGGGTGCACAGCTTTTAATGCTTTGGGCAGCTCAAGTTTAAAAGACGTTTGAGATTTTACGTAGCACTTTAAAAGGTCCCACATATTTCCAGCCCAGTTTCCGGTTAGGCTGCAAGCCTTGTATATTCTTGGTCAACACGTAAACAGAATCTCCCTGCTCAAGATCCCATCCCGGGGTTCTCCCCTTGTCCACATATTTTTTGTAATCCATTTTCGCTTTATCCAATGTTTTTTCAGTGAGAGGCCAGGAATCACGGAGAGAATTCCACCAGTCCCCAAATGAGCCAGACTTCGAGGATGCCTGGCCCAACACCGGGAGAGGAACCCCCTCAAATCCCCCTACAGCCATAAAAGGAGAAACCCCAGTGGAGGAGTGAACTGCATTGTTGTAACTGTACTCTGCAAAGGGGACAAGCTCCACCCAGTTGTCCTGATGAAAGTTAGTGTAGCAATGGAGGAACTGTTCCAGGATTTGATTAACCCTTTCTGTTTGTCCACCAGTCTCGATGATAAGCAGAACTTAGAGCAGGCTCCACCCCCATAATGTCCAGGAGCTCCCTCCAGAAGGTGGCAACATATTGAGACCCCCTGTCAGATACTACCTTCTTCGGGATACTGTGTAATTTGACTATATGCGACAGAAACGCCTTGGCCAACCCCTTGGCTGTGGGCAACTGCTTGAATGGGATAAAGTGTGCTTGCTTGGAAAATAAGTCAACCACCACCCACACCACAGTCTTTCCCTTACTTCGAGGGAGATTAGTGATAAAGTCCATAGAAATGGCTTCCCAGGGCTGGGAAGGGGTAGGGAGGGGTTGTAGCAGCCCCAGGGCCCCCCCCCCCGCTTTTTGAACATTAAGCAAGTTTGACAAGAGGAGACATAATCAGACACATCTCCACGCATGCGCGGCCACCAGAACTGCCTCTGAAGTAAATGCAATGTTTTTAAGTAACCAAAATGTCCCAACAGCTTAGATTCATGGCTCGCATGCATCACCGCTTGGCGCAAGGATTCCGGAACAATGAGTTTACCCTCCCGATACCAGCACCCATCTGATTCTTTAATGGCCAATGTCTCTGAGTCAAATAGATCACTGCCCAGAATTAGAATGGTGGATCTGTGAATTGCCCAAACCAAACTGTGATCTTGTAATACACCCACCCCAAGCAATGCTTCTATCCAAGCCCCCAAGATTAATGGTTCTGCCATTAGTAATGCCTCTCGGTGGCATTCAGGTTTCAGATGGTTTCATATTCCTGGTTGGCTTAGACTGAGCCAGCTGAAATTGAACCTGGTGAAGACAGAGGTCCTGTGTCATGCCTGCTCCAGACTCAGCCTCTGACCCAGTGGACTTGGCTCCTTTAACAGAAGAAGGTGCAAGTCTTGGGGAGTCAAGCCTGCAGCTAGAAGCTGATCAGGCTCTGTCCGGCCCAAGTTTATCACCTCCAGACTCTCCCCCACCTGTAAGCCAGCTGCGTGAACAGAGATGGCAAGAACTCAAAGTCAGGAGAAAAATAGCACGCCTATGGGGAACGTGATCTGTGAGTCCTGAGTACTAGCATGAGCCAGGACTGCAGGTAATGAGCTAACAAGCCAGCATGCTACTTTAGGAGACCAGCTGCTGTGAGCAAATCGTGCTGGCAACTTCGTTGGCAGGACCAAACTCTGCGTCTCGAACCCTCGGAACTGACTTGTCTCTCTGGCATCTGACCCGGCTTGTACTTTGACTCCCGTCTGCTCCCGGCTTTGTATTCTGGCATCCCTGACCTTGGCATTCTTGGACTACGGTATCAGCCCTGTCCCTTGGATTCAGGTTTGATTTATGGTTATGATCTCCAGCACATCTTGACTCTGCTTGCTCTCTTAAATCATGGACTTGTTTGCACCTCTCTTGCTTGAACTGAACTCCCTGCTGACTCGGACTGTTGACAACGTCTCTTGCTTGCTGTGAACCTTGTGGCCCAGCCGTGACAGATTGCCAGCACCTTCCCCACACTCGCTGATTCCACCATGGAAGGCGCAGCGGCAGGAGGAGTTGACCCACTCTCCGGCATGATGGCTCAGGTACAGCAATTAACACAAGCTGTGCTGACACTGCAGCAGCAAACAGCTGCAAACGCGGTCAACCTGGCAGCTGTTGCTGTGCCTCCCACACGCTGTCCTGTGAATCCTCCTGACTGGTTTGGTGGAAACATAGAGAAGTTCCCTGCGTTCCTAGCCCAGTGTGAACTGTATATGGAACTTCGTGATCGAGACTTCCCAACAGATAAAACAAAGGTCTGTTTTATTTTCAGTCCCCTTAAAGGGCAAGCAGCCAAGTGGGCAACTCCCCTGCTGGTGGGAGCGTCCCCTTTACTGACTGATTATCCACATTTCAAGGCTTACTTCTTGGCTGCCTACGCCAATCCTATGAAAACAGAGATGGCCAACTGCAAAATCCAGGCTCTCCGCCAGCAAAAAACCTCCATCTCCCAATATACCACTGAGTTCCAGCTCTTAGCGCAAGACCTGGCCTGGAACGAAGGATCAGTATGTTAGCCGAATTGCTTTAATTTACGTTCAGCAATTGGCGAAATAACGGGTTCTTGCCAACTATACCAAGGTCCCGCCCCCTCCAGGAGTTCTCAGTAAATAGGCACGGAGGCTGAGTGGTTTCTTTGAATGGTGTTTACTGCAAGATGTTGTTCAAGCATACAAGGAATAATAATAAAATCACATACACGCAGGATCTAAGGAAATCAGACAGAAAATAGCACTGTTGCATGAGCAGGAGTATCGTTGAGGGGGAGTTACGTTACCTGTCTTGATGGTGGGTGAATCACTTCCACGAGAAGATTGAGAGAGGAATGAATGAGAAAAATAGGGGGAACGAGATCTGAACCTGCAGATACACGCTCCAGTCCTGGCTGCACAAACCAGGGATTAAAGATGGAGACAAGGTGTTGGGTACAGGAAGCTGGACATGAGAGGTTGGTAAGGAGATAGAGGTCGAAGGTGGCTAAACTAGGGGGGCTGTGTTTCTGTTGTGCAAGATCTTTTATCAGGTGGCATTGGGGCAGGCTGCGCTGACCACATCCCATTGTCACACCCACTAGGTTGTCCGTCCTTACTAGTCTTTCTATTGGTCCGTGTCATAGTGAGGAGGGGGCAGGAAGGAGTGGACAATATTGCAAATCTAGGTGCTAATCAGGATCTAACACCTGGGCCTTCTGGTCGGTCTTCTTGGCGTCAATCTCTGGTCTTGTGATGGTTTCAGCCAGGTCACTTGATGGTCGATGATTAGTTGCTAGGCAACCTAATCTCTTACTGGAACTTTGGGGGCAGGTGTGAAGGGGCCAGCGTAAAGGAGAAAAGGACCCTTTGAAATGGAGTCTTGGTCTTTTTGTTGCTGGGGACATGTGAAGTAGATGTGAGAGCTCTTTGATATGGAATTCTGGTTTCCATGCAAGTGTGAACTCCGAAGGAAGTCTCCCGCTGTGGGCTGGAGCCTCTCATAGCAATAGACAGTGCCTTTGCCTTAGGCAGAAAACCAACCCCAAAGGTCAAACTTATGATTTTAAAGTTCATAAGAGTATATATTATGCGTTGCTGGCTTACAATTCCCCCCCTTGCGACTCTGGAGGTGTGAGATGAAGGAGTTGCACATCTGGAGCTGGAACACGTTGCTGGCGCTTCTGGAGGTCTGGTCACTCATCTGGTCTTGTCTGGTCCTCTGGGCTTCTGGGCCCCAGGTGTTACTACTCTGGTAGGGGACGGACATACTAAAAAAAACTGAACATACTAAAAATTTCAAATTACTCGTGGAAGGATCCCATCACCATGGCAGATAAGAAAGACCCATAAAAGTTGTAGCAATATATACATATACATTCAAACCAATTCATCAAGGCATTAATAAAATCATATTCTATATTATGTAGCTAAAAACACACAATTCATTATGGCTAATGGGAATTCATAACAGAAATTCATAAGGCATTAGCTTTATGTATTATGTACTATATAGCTATAGCATCTAATTCATTATATAGAAAATTCCTAAGGCACAGCAATTCATGGCTGGTAAACAGGGAGGCAAATTCATTGAAATAAAAGTGGCTTAAAACAGCAGAAATTCATGGGGACTAAAAGGGTTTCCTAAAAGGGAACAATTCATTTTGTCTAAAAATGCATAAAAGTAGGCTTAGAAGGTGGAGCAATATTAACCAAAATTCATGGCACATAGAAATTTATATCTATATGGATATGCATTAATTCATAGGAGAATGGAAAATTCATGAAAAGGGAAGAAATTCATATATATATATATAGATATGGTAATTCATGCTAGCTAAAATTCATGGCATAAAAACATATGATATCAATTCATGGGGGAGGCTAAAATTCAGTATAAAAATAAAGACATTCATATGGAGGGTAAAGGCAACCACAAATTCATAGGGGGCTACTAATTCATTAAGCTACCGAGTATATATATTTAAAATACTTAAGACTTCATTAAAATCATAGGCAGCAACAGAATTCATAGGAGCAGCATTTCATACATTCATTAAAACAAGTTCATTCGAGGTAGGTAAAACACAATTCATACAGACAGTTCTTCGTCCTACCCTCCTGCACAATTGGAGCTGTCCCGGGTGCTGGTGCACGCAGGAGTGGATTGGAATAGTCAGGAGGGAGGCATGCTATACACAGCAGCTAACAACATGACTCACTGATTTTTGGCTTTGGAGGCGGTTTGCGGGCCTCGATCACGTCACACATTGCCTCAGTCTACTTTGGTACTTTCCGGCTCAACAAGAGTCAGTTCGGCCAGGAAGGAGGAGACCAGTTTGCATATTGGGGAGTCACCCCCCCTTGCTCCCAAGAAGCATTGTGGGTGCCCTTAATTGAAAAGAAGAGAGATGGTTAAAACACGAAAACACATCTCACACATTCATAACAAGCGGGTGCAGAATAAACATTTTCTCTACCAAAGGGCATTCTCATAAACAGTGCAAAAATAATTAAAAGAACACCAAAAGCAGCTGGGTGCAGGGCTTTTCCTTGGGCAGATAGGGCCAATCCATCTTCCCTTCAGGGTAGAGCGAGACTTCCAGTCATGCCTGCCAAACCCTGGGGAGTATATGCGAGAGAGAGTTTTAGTCTCTCGCAGACTCCATGCAAACAGTGGGTTTGGGAGTTGTGACTGCGTAGGCTCTCGTTCTTTTAACTGGGGTCATTGGGCTCCGTGGGGACATTGTCAAGCGTACCCGTTTTAACTTTGGGGGCCCCCTCTGGGGGCTCCCTCTCAATACAGTGAAAGAATAGACTTTGGTTCCCCCTCTTTTCCGGACCCAAATGGTTTCTCCCGCTTGGGCCAGGCCATTCGGGCATTCGGACCTTCGGGTCACTCTGATGTCACTACTGGGCCAAGGAGGTTCAGCTGAACTCGGGGACGGGGGTCCACGAGTATGCAAATGAACGTACGAGGGGAGCATGATGGGGAACGAAGACGTTTTGAAGAACAAAAATTTATTAAAAATTATAGATAAGGAGGAGAGACCCGTGAATAGACGGCTTGGGTCTCTAGATCTTAGGGCAGCATAGGAAGGAGGGCTTGGCAGATCGCACTGTAGCATGGAAGGGTGCGAAAACGAAAGGCTCAGATGGTCAGAGCTGGGGCTCGCAAGCACTGGGGCTTTTCAGGCATTCTTCCCTGCCGAGTGCAGGGAAGGCTGGCACGCCTGCAAAACGCCGTTCAACTTCCGAACCCTCAGTCTGCACGTCTTGCACTGGGGATGTCAGTTGAGCACGCTGCAGGTTGCTGTGGAAGTGCCATGACTGTCACCAGGGTGCTAGACTGCAAGTGTGTACCGTAATTGCTGCCACGGCAGATGGCCTTGCACCTGCACCCGTGGCCATCTTGGCAGGGAGTTGCATCTCTTGCATTAACAACAAGTTCAAGCCTCTATACTCCTCACAGTTTGTCAGGGCCTAGGCCCTCCCAATACTGGTTAAAGAATAGAAGTGAGCAAAAAAAAACTTTTCATGGAGAGCTGCCTCTCCTTTAAAATGAAGGAATAAAAAGAGACAAAAATGGGAGTAAAAATGGGCAAAAAGGTGCGTTCATGCACATGTACAAATTAGCGTTTGAAAAGAATTAAAAATAAAATTAAAAAAAAAACTGGGAAAGTATCCAATAGGGCACGCATGCACATATGCAAATTAATGCATGGCAAAATATCATGGTATTAAAAATAAACAAAAATAATTTCAACGGTGGAAGGAAAATAATTTAGAAAAATGCCAATCGTTGATGGTTGTGCCATCAACTGGGTAACACATGAGATAGGATAAAACGAAGGTGGAAGTGGTCACTATAATTTGAAAGTACACTGCAGAGGGAGGCAAGCAAAAACCTCTGAGCTTGGGTCTAACCCTTTTGAGAGATGGCACATTCTGACTAAGTCAGGCTTGCACGTGCACTACCTCTCTTCCCTGGCTCCTCGGAGCTCAGGACCTGGACCTGTGTCCTATCCGGAGAAGGCTCCACTGTTTGTCTTTTTCTGTTTCTGTTTTTCTGGTTCAGTGAGAACTGAATCCAGGAGGGCAGTGGATAGATCTTCCAAATATGTGCAGGGTGCGGGAGACAGTCTCCATGGCCGCCTACTACGCATATATTCCCTTGGGTCCGGTCAATTAATGCTGCTACCTCATGGGCCTTAAGGGCCTACCCAATTGTGGTCAAAGAATAGAAACATACATAACAACAAACAAGGAACTAGAATGAAAGGAAATTCACATATAGCAATAACATAGGAACAGTTTATACACTAGGGGGCAGTGTGGGGTTCAACAGTCAGAGGCCTTGGATGCAAGGTGCATCAGGGCTTGGAAGTGAGTGGCTTTGGTGCTGGCTTCAAGTCTCTTTATTTGTTTCCTCACCCAATATGCCAATCCAATGAGAGCTAGCACCAAAATAATTTGAAATCCTAAAATTACAACGATTGGGTGAAGCGCCAAATTTAAATAACCTGTCGCATTCGGTGACCAGCCTAGAAAAAGTTCCCACCAACTATGGCGGCCTGAGGCTTTGATGTCTAGAGCCAATTCTGCTATCTTGGCTCCATAATGTGAAATATTCAGGGAGGCCTGGTCTCCGGCCTGCTCAACTTGTAAAAGTTTGTCATGTAACTCTGGATGTGACAGTAGGTTGCGTAGTGTCTCCAGGCCTAGTCCTAGAGGCACTGGAGTAAGTGTGTCATAGAGTTCAGGGGCTACTGCCATTTCCTGTTGTGTCCAAATAGGTGTGTGAAATGAGAAGTCACATCCCTTAATGGATGTGATATTACAAAAACAGCGATTTATTCCTGGCAGCATGAGTTGAATGTATTGTGAGTTAATGTAGACATAGTGACATGCAGTTCTAATGCAGACACAGGCCCTGCCTAGGTAGAGGACAGTGGATCCTGTTTCATGAGTGGTATCAAATTGACAAAGGTACTGTACATTTTTCCTTGGGGCTAAACATGGGTGATGTTCTTCTAGGGTGTCATCTTTGCAAATGAAGCCTAATCTTTCTTTGTGTGTGCAGCCTTCTGTGTTTACTGTTTGCCAACTAGATGAGCTTGCTCTGGCCCATCTGTTGCTGTCTCTTGCGTATAACACTGTGTTTGGATCTACTTGCAGTCCTAATGGAATCACTGGATAGATTGAGAATGTTTCTCCTGCAGTCACTGTGACTATTACTAAGTGCAGTGTCTGTGTAATGTCATCAAAGGAAGCGTTTGCTAGGGTCCAAAAGTGGTTGAGGGTGGCCTCACTAGTGGTTACATTTTTCTTCAGTAGTTCTCTAATCTCTAGTGGTATAATTCCGTCCATGGCTTGTTTAATAATGCCCATGGCGGTTCCTACGTTGATTGTTTGTGCTTGAGTGCAAGCTAGAGCTAGTGAAATGTTTCTTTGCATTGACTGTATGCCTTCTAACAATGTGCTGAAATCTTTTTCCATGATTTGTTCCCATGTGACTAGAAGAGGATTCGTGGAGTGTTCTATTTTTGCTAGTGTGTTTAGAGACTTAGTGATGGGAACACTCATTTTGGAAATGTCTGATGAAACTCTGAAAGCTTTATTGGCAATCACCTCGATGTTTGCAGCGTCTAAAACTGCTACTCCTGCACCAACGGGTGCAGTCCAATCAGAAAGAGCTCTTCTGGATCTTTTGTGAAATTCTCCTTTTCTCCATAGTACTACCCAGTTGTCCCATCCCTGTTGGGTTGTCTGTATAAAGGGAGCACAGAGGGTGTGGTGAAAAGACGTTCCCAGCCCATTTAAACTTACATTGACCCTTTTTACAGACATTTGCGGTTGCAGTAAAACTGTTTCCTTCTGGTTGAATTTCAGGGTGTGCGGGCCCACTACAGGGTATGTCAGTGCGGTGAGAGATTCTACATTTTGAATTAAAGGATCAAATCTCAAGGAAGTGTTATTGGTTCCTATGGGGACAGTGTAATTGCCTTCCTGGTGGGGAACCATGATTGCTAAGGTCCCTAGATATGTGAAGTGTAATATATCCGAATCGTTAAGGCATGGTGAACTATTCAAGTCGATGGTCCAGTCCGGGGGACCTTGCTGCATTAGGGTGGAATAGTTCATTTGCCAATTCAAAGGTTCCCATGTGATGTTTGCAAAGCTTGACTTTTGGCCAGGAGGGTCTGTCAAGACTACGGAGGAGTCTGCTGTCTCCCATAAATTGTGTTGTGTGCCAACGGAGATGACTATGTTCAAAGGATCCCCGATGTTCCATACTGCAGCAGATAGCAAGGCTACTTCGCAGATGGGAGAGGGGGTGTCCATGTATTCCGTGTCTTTGGGTCTTTTGCATAGCAGCGAGACTGTCTCTTCCAGAGAGTTGCTCTCTGAGGGGCATACGGTTACTTTCCCTCCTGTGTGGCTGTGTGCACAGTAGGTTCGCCGTGGAGGGGGGCACTCTTCTAAAGGAGTGATTTCAAAACAACCCATGTGTTTCCCTGTCACACAGGTAAAATACCTTAGGGGTACGTGAAGTCCTACGCATCTTCATCGGTTCAGTGTAACTGTGTGGTTGGCTATCTGTGTTGTGTGAGGCTGACGAATCAACATTATACTAATACTTAACATTCCTAATAATCTTACCCATCCAGAAGATAGATCAGAAGTCCAATGGTGCATCCTGTAAACAAAAGGAGTTAGGGAAAAATGAGCGGATTCCCTGAGCGTCATACTGTGGTCGACGCACCAAAACAGTCACAGTATGTTACCTAAATAAATAAATAGGGTAACATTTCGAGATGGCTCGAGTTTCAGCTCAAGGCATTCTGCGTTTCCAAGCCAGGAGTGTTTTAAAGCTGCTGCTACCGTGGCTTTTTGCGGAAACCCATCTAATAAATAAGCGTTTCAGAATATCAGAGCAAACAGTTGAGCATTCTCTCTCCCCCCCTTGCTTCCATCGTGGCGGTAGCCAGAAGGAAGCATTAAAGGGCAAGGCAGCATTCTCCTAAGGAGAAGAGAGGTGAGCACTCAAATAAATCAGCGGCAGACACAGAAGCGGGGGCCGTGGCGGCGATTGGCAGGCGCACTCCTCCAGGGTCTGGAGGGAGGTCAGGCGGTCGCGGCACCGGCGCTCCCTTCCAGAGCTTGAGCTGAGAGGAGTGGAAGAGCTTGTGCCAGATCTGGCCGTGTTTCCGTGGAATAGCAACCTTATAAACTGCAGGACTCACGCAATCCACAATGGGGACCGGGCCAGCCCATTTAGCCATAAGGGCATGTTGTGTGCGAGAGAACTTGCGGTAGAGGACGTCCAGTCCTGGATTTCAGACCTGGGGGTTACGGACCCAGCCAAGCTTTTTGTCCACAGCAAGCTGGCTTTGTCCTAGCATTTGAGCTACTTGCACATGAATTACAAGGAGGTCCTGTAAAAGGTTCTGCACCCAGGCGTCATTCGCAATTTTCGGATCAAGATCAGAGGGCATGTCGGTCTGTAGCCAAAAGGCTTCGGGGAGACGCATTTTCCTACCTTTCATGACCATATGGGGGGAGTAGCTGTGCTTGGCAGTTGTACCCCGTATAGCCATGAGAATGATAGGGAGCTTTTTGTCCCAAGTCCTACCGGTGGAGGTGACCACATTGCACAGTGCTTCCTTCAAGGTGCGATTGGTGCGTTCAATCGCCCCGGAAGACTGCGGGTGAGCGGCAATGTGGAACCTTTGCTTGATGCCCAGAGCTTTGCAAAGCTCTTGGGTGACTTCTCCTAAGAAATGCGGGCCCCTGTCACAATCTAAGACCTTAGGGATACCCCAGCGAGAAAAGAGATTGTTGAAAAGGATCTGCGCAGTGGTGGGGGCCGTGTTGTTGCAGCAAGGAAAGGCTTCGATCCATTTGGAGAAGGGATCGATTACAGTAAGACAGTACTTGTATCCTCGGCTAGTCTTGGGCAAAGGACCAATGAAGTCGATCTGAACTTGTGCCCAAGGGCCTTCTATCCTCTGGTGCTGGATTGGGGCTTTGAGACCGGAGGAGTCCGCATTGACCATTGCACAGGAGAGACAATTGTCTACCCACTGAGCAATGTCTTGGCACATTCCAGGCCACCAACCAGCATCTCTGACCCATTCTAGAGTCAGGTCTTTACCTCTGTGACCCTGCTCATGAATGAACTGAATGAGATTGGAGCGAACTTCCACAGGAACGACCCAGTGTCGGGCTCCCGTGTTATCAAAAGCCCAAATGACTTCTTCCTTCTTTTTGATAGAATATTTCCCTGTAGGAGATCTTCGAGAGAAGATCTTGTACGTCAGAGTCGTTCTCTTGCAATTCTCCCAGGTCGACAAACACTGGAGGAATTGAAGGATGAGAGTGTTTTTCTGCTTTCTGGCTTCGGGTTGTTACAACATGAATCAGACAAACAGGCTTCACAGGGCACTTTAGAGCAGCTTTAGCTAAGAGATCAGCTTGATCATTCCAATAGGCTACTTCAGTGTCTGATTTCTGGTGTCCCTTAACGTGAGAAATTTGAGTGGGGGCAGACCGATCGTGGAGGAGTTGCACAACATCTCTCCAGAGGTCAGAATGAGCTACGGGTTTACCCTCTGCATTGACCCAGTTCTGTTTTTCCCAATGTGGCAGCCAGACCGTGGCGGCTTTGGCTGTCCAGTCAGAGTCAGTGAAAATGGCTACAGGGCAGTCCATGGGTTCGAACGCAAGGACTGCTTTAAGGGCGGCTACTTCAGCAGCCTGGCTAGAGTGAGGGCGGACAGAGTCCTGTAGGGTGCAGCTGTCCTGGACCCGAATGGCACCGTACCCGGTATGAGGAGTGCCAGTCACATGAAAGGAGGAACCGTCGCAGAACCAGCAGTTAAAACCTTGCTGTCTGGCTTCTTCGAGCGGGATACCCCAAGTAGCTGGCCAAGGGGAATGGTCCACTTCGGGCAGTGGGCATTCGTGTTCGGTACCTGTTACTAAAAGACCATATGGAGCTGGCTGCTCTTTCTGCTCTTTCTTGTACTCAATACCTTTATTGACCAGGGCAAGCGTCCACTGGGCAATACGGGCATTGGAGACTTGACCGTCCTGAATTTTACCTGACAAGATATATTTCAGTGGCGTGTGGGTGGTTTGCACGATAGCTTTGTCACCACCAATGATGAATTCCCAATGTGTGAGGCTCCAAACAAGGGCTAGACAAACTTTCTCGCACGGAGTGAACTTGATCTCAACTGGCAAGAGGTTGCGAGAGGCATAGACAACAACTCTAGTTGCGCCTGCGTGATGCTGGATGAGGGTTGCACCAATGCTTTTTTCGGAGTGCGCTAGCTGAATGTGGAACGGCTGACTAGGATCAGGGTGCGCAAGGGCAGGCGAGGCAGCAAGGCTTTCTTTGAGGCTAGCAAAGGCGTGTTGCTGATCAGGGCCCCATTCCCATGGTGTGTTTTTCTTAAGGAGGGCATAGAGCTGGCAAGCTTTGTCAGCAAAACTCTCTATGAAGTCCCTGGAAAAACTGAACGTTCCCAAAAGTGCTCTAAGAGAAGGGACGTCGGTAGGAGCAGGTAGCTTAGCGATAACTTCCATTCTTTGAGTGTCTGGGGTCCTGCCATTGGGACTGAGAGCTAGACCTAGGTACTTTACGGTAGTTTGCACAAGCTGTGCCTTTTCTCTGTTGGCCTTGAAGCCAGCAGATCGAAGAAGATCTAAGACCTCTTTAGTGACGTCAGTGGCTAATTCTTCAGTAAGGGTGTGGACAAGGATGTCATCTACATAAGACAGAATGTGAGCTTTGGACGTGGGTTTAAGGTGGTCCCACATTTGCACTACATGAGCGTGACATATACTCGGGCTGGAATGGAACCCTTGAGGTGTTCATTTGAAAGCGTACTGCTGGCCACGAAAGGTGAAGGCAAACTTATACCAGCAAGACTCATGAAGCTTAATGGAGTGGAATGCATTAGCTAAATCAATCACACTATAGTAGCGAGACCCAGCTGCGATGGCAGCGAGAATTTCATGGTACTTGGCCACAACAGGGGCTACTGCAGGGGTCACTGCGTTGAGAGCCTGGAAGTCTACTATTCTCCATGTAACACCATCCGCTTTAAGGATAGGCCATAGAGGAGCATTGCAAATGGACTGCATGGGCAAAATTAGGTCCCATTGTAGAAGACCTTCAATAGTTTTGGCTATTCCTGCCTCAGATTCGGCTGGGTACTTGTACTGTTTCTGTGGTGGTGGATCTTGTCCTTCAATGAGCACACAAGCGTCTCGTACTGTCCCACACTCTGCTTTGTCTGAAATCCAGACTTCTGGAAAGTCTTGAACCCAATGATCTGTGGCTATGGGGAATAGAGGCAAGGGCGCTTTAAGAGCAGCACAACGGTGGATTGCATTGATCTGGCTAGGTCCCTCAGGAAGGCACCAGAGGCTACGAGAAGGGTAGCAGGCTTGCTGTTCCCTGGAGTCCCGACCCCTGCTTGTACAGTCAGTCTCCCCCAGTTGTCTGGCTTAAGACGAGCCAGTACTTCTTCGGGGAGAGAGTGGGACTCCGGGCAGCCCTAGTCATAGCGTTCGATCTCTTTAGTGTCTTTGCTGTGAGTGGCCGTGATGGCATTAACTGGTCTGTCTCCCTGAGATTCGCTATCCGCTAAAGCACGGAGGAGGATATGGTCAGGTTGCTTATGGAAACGTTCCATTTCAAAACCTCGGTTTTTCAATTGACTCCACAAATGTCCACGGAGCACTCCCATGCCATTAGGTGGGAGGTCCTTATCAATATTCGAATCTAGCTTCAAGCCTCGGTCAGGAGGGGACCCGTATGGGGTACCGTGTGAGGCTTCTGAATAGACAGCAAGAGATCAGACCTTTGTTGAATCAAAGTTCTTTATTGTCTAATACTGCAAACAGGTTCTCAATGTTTGTTAGAGATGCATAATGAAAGACAGTCATGGTTAATATACTCTACAGCCACAATTGAACACCAGCATGGTGTCAGATTCTGCTTTGCATCTATGCTGATATTAATGTTCACATCTTTTAATCCTATTCTTAAATCTGACACTGTTTCAAATGTGTGCCTATGTTCCTTGTTCCTTGTTTCATGTGTTACTTTTGTTTCTCCTTTGGAATGCCTGGTCGAGTGCTTTATGGCCCCTTTGATGTAGAATTGCTTTTCCCTGCCCAATGTTACTTTTTGGGTTGAAGGTTCCCACATTCCTGATTGACACCAAGCACAGAGTTATCTCCCTTGTTCCCTCCCTTTCGCGCCTTACAGACTCTCAGGGTGCTATCTGTCGACTATAGCCTTGAGGATTGTTTATGAGTGCCTGGCATGTCTGGGTTTCACAGGTTGCTTTCACATCTGGGATTTTTCCATTTTCTCATCCTGGGGTGACAAAGGGTGACACTGTTGTTTCCCGCTAATTTTTCTGTATGCTGATTGGTGTTCCTGTGTGAGCTTTCATGATTGAAGGTATAATACACCTCTGTTCCTCTTGCAATGTATCACTAACAAAAACAGAGACCTGTATCCAGTATCTGACAATAAAGGACTATGTTTTAACCAACAAAGACCTGATCATTTGCTGATAGTGCAGAAGCCTCACAGATTGTTAGTGATCTGCTTTTGGCTGTCCTGTGCCTGACTATGTCGGATGACGGGAGCAACCATCAAACTCCTTTGGAGGTCCCAGTCACCACGGTTGCGGCAGCGCCCGTGGAGCAGCCGGTACCGGTGACCACCACCCAGGAGCTGAGTTTGCCCATACGTCCAGGGTCTCGGCTCCTTGGTGTGCCTGCTTCCCCCTCTTGCTCCTGGGCTACGTTTGGGGGAGGCACTTCCGAGACATGGATCCATGATCGGAAGGGGGCCAGAGTGCGCTTCAGTGGCGACCGCTCGGAATTCGGCCGCCTGAGCGTAGTGGACGAGGATCGCTACCCTCGTCGGGGATCGGGAGCCTGGGGCCTCAGCTTCCAGGAAGAGGAGCGCGGGATGCCCCGAGGCCCTGATCCCACGAGTGGGGACCTGGACCGGGTCCTGGATCGCAGGTTTGCGGACATGCACAACTGTTTGGCGGCGGACATGCGAGAGGCCATGCTGGAGATGCAGCAGCACCTGATGGGCGCTTTAGCTGCTGGGGTGGCACAGCCCCCGGCACAGGCACTGGCTGGAGGAGCTCCGGCCGCAGTGGTCCCTGCACCCCCGGCTGGGGGGGCAGGGGCGGCCCCGGTGCAGCAGGTCGGGGCTGGGGTGCCTCCTGCCAGGGCTCCGGTTGCACCGCCAGCACCAGGACTCGCCATCCCGGTGGGAGGCTATGTGAGGCAACTGCCCAATGACCCCGTGATGGCAACCTTTGACGGTGACCCAGAGAAGCTTTGGTTCTTCATCATCGAGATCGAGAGGTTCATGGCATCTTGGGGGCATCTCTACCCAACGGAAAGGGACCGGGTCGGCTACATTGGGTCCAAGCTGAGGGACACCGCGAGCGACTGGTATGTGAGTCTGCACAACCCCCCGGGACCTGAGCTGCAGTCGGTAGACAACTTCATGTGGGCTCTGCGACAGCATTACGAAGACCCGTTGGGAGAAGAGAAAGCCCGGAACCAGCTTTGCAGGCTGACGCAAGGGCGCGGGACGGTCCGAGACTACACCGATCGTTTCCGGCGCATAGTGGCTAAAGTCCAGGGGTGGTCTGAAGACCTGTTCGTGGAGAAATACCGAGAGGGACTTGCCCATGAGATCTACGAGACCATCCTGAGACGCGAGGCCAGCTACCCTTGCGGCTTGGATGAGAGCGGCGGCGGATATGGAGGAGCGTTTCGCTTTGATCAAGCTGGGGGCTCCCGCCTCACAACCCTCCAAATCTACCCCCAAAACGGATGGCCGATCGGTGTTTCAAAAGCTGCATGAAGCCCGCTTCAAGCAAGGTCTATGCATGAGGTGCAGAGAGTCCGGCCACATTGCCTCCAACTGCCCCCAGGGGGGAATGAAGGTTCCGAAGACCTCCACCCCAGTGGGGGGTGGCACCCCAAAGGCTCCGAAGACATCGTTTAAACCCCAGGCATTAAAGCTGGAAGGGGCAACGAGCGAGCAAGGCGAGCTGGAGTTAACTGAGGCCAAGCCGTCGGGAAATGCCAATGACCTGCAGTAGCTGGCGCAGAGCTGCAGGTCCCTTCCCCCAATGCGCCATCGCCGGTGAGCATCCCGGGCCCCTTGCTTTATATGGTAGTGACTGTGTTAGTGCCCCACACGGGAACTCATATGAGAGTTCGAGCCCTTATAGACTCGGGGTGTGCCAGAGACTTGATTAGTCCATTAGTGATAGAGGGATTGGGACCCAAAGTGACCCCTCTGGAGGAACCTTTGCGGTTCACTCAAATGGATGGGTCAGAGATGAAGGAAGCTTGTGTAGCAGAGACTGAACTATTGGTGGTGGGGACGGGGACTCATTGGGAGGAGACGGCATTCATAATTACCCCCAACACCCAGTTCCCCATAGTGCTGGGCAGTCCGTGGTTGAGTTCTCACGACCCCTACATCAAATGGAGTGATGGGGAAATTTCCTGGGTGGACCCCCGCTGCACAAGTCACATTTGGGAACCGCGCTGGGGCTTAGAGCCGCCTGGGGGAGTGAGTCCTGCAGCTTTAGCAGTGGCGGTGGACCCCATCCCCAGGGAATATAGAGACTTGGAGGAGGTGTTCAGCGAAGCCAAGGCTGATGAGCTTCCCCCCCATCGCCTCACTGACTGTGCCATTGAACTATTGCCCGGGGAGAAACTACCCAAAGGAAAATTGTATTCCATGAGCCCCGCGGAGAGGGAGGAATTACGGGCGTTTTTGGACAAGAATTTGGAGCGGGGTTTCATCCGCCCCGCCAAGTCTCCCTTTGCAGCGCCCATCCTATTTAGGAAAAAGAAGGATGGGGGGCTGAGACTATGCACAGATTATCGGGGTTTGAATGCAGTGTCCACTTCTAATGCTTACCCCCTCCCCCTGATCAAAGACTTGCTGGCTGAGGCTGCCAAAGGGAAGATTTTCATGAAACTAGACCTCAGAGATGCATATTTCCAAGTGCGTATTAGGGAAGGGGACGAGTATAAGACTGCGTTCAACACCCCCCTGGGGCAATTCGAGTACCTGGTGATGCCCTTCGGTTTGAGTGGCGCGCCCGGCGTTTTTATGAGTTTAATCAATGAAGTGTTGCATAAGCATTTGTTCAAAGGGGTGCTCTGTTATCTAGATGATATCTTGATTTATTCAGCTGATAAGGACTCCCATGTGACTTTGGTGAGGGAAGTATTAACAGACGCTACTAGAGCACCAGCTGTATGCCAAGCTTTCTAAGTGCGAGTTCCACAAAAGGGAGGTGGATTTCCTAGGCTACTGCATTTCTCAGAAAGGACTAGAAATGGACCCTGCAAAAGTGGAGGCGGTAGTACAATGGGAAGCCCCTCGTACCCGCAAGCAGCTTCAGAGTCTTTTAGGATTTTGCAATTTTTACCGGACCTTCCTAAAGAACTTTGCCACAATCACATTGCCTCTAACCGAGCTGCTTAAGACTAAGGGAAGGGGTCCTGAGGCAGGGAAACCAGGGGAAAGACTATGTTGGACTCCTCAATGCCAAGCCGCGTTCGATGAGCTAAAGCGGCTATTCACGTCCGAACCGATTTTAGCTCACCCAGATGAAACTAAGGAATTTATCATTCATGTGGATGCGTCAGATGTGGCTATGGGGGGGGCGATTTTGCAGCGGGACTCTAATGAGGTGTTGCACCCCCTTGCTTACATCTCAAAGAAATTTACCGAGACAGAGAGGCATTGGTCAGTGTGGGACAAAGAAGCGGCGGCCATTAAGTTAGCCCTCTCAACCTGGCGGCATTGGCTGGAGGGGGCGCAAAAGCCGTTTGAAATATGGACTGACCATAAGAACTTAGAGGCCCTACGCACCCAGAGGTCTTTGAATGCAAAGCAACTCCGGTGGGCCGACTTTTTCTCAAAATTCAATTTTGTCCTGAGACATTTCCCTGGGAAATCAAATTCCTTAGCAGACGCATTGTCCCGCCTACCCCAACACGAGTCCCAGAAAGAAGAAGTCTTCGACTCCATGTTTTCGCAGCAACAATTGGGAGGGGCGGTAGTGACTCGGAGCCAAAAAGCACCGGCTCCCGAGGCCAGGGAATGGACCGTAAGGTGTGGGGAGGCCTACACCCCTGAAGAGGTGAAGGAATGGGAGGGGGACTGTGAAGCCACCAAGTCCATGGAGGGCTGCTGGTATCATGGCTCAAAAATAATTGTGCCCCTCTCCCTCAGGAAGGAGATTTTGCTGTCTTGCCATGAATCCAAATTATCGGGGCATTTCGGGTTCCTAAAAACCCTAAACCTAGTACAACGTCAATTCTGGTGGCCCCGGATGCGCAAAGATGTTTCTGATTATGTTACCTCTTGTCAAATATGTTTAATGTGTAAAAGGAGAAGGGGGAAGTACCGGGACTGCTCCAGCCGCTCCCTACCCCTTCCTGGCCATGGGAGACGGTCTCTATGGATTTCATCACCAGCCTCCCACCCTCGAAGGGGAAAACGGTCATTTGGGTGGTGGTGGATCTTTTCTCCAAGCAAGCCCATTTTGTCCCGTTTAAGCAATTGCCCACAGCCAAGGGGTTGGCTAAAACGTTTTTTAACCATGTCATTAAGCTCCATACGTTTCCTAAGAGGGTGGTCTCCGACAGGGGCTCACAGTTCGTTGCCACCTTTTGGCGGGAGCTCTTGAAGCTAATGGACATCGAGCCTGCCCTCAGTTTGGGTTATCATCCAGAGACCGATGGACAATCCGAACGAGTGAATCAAATCTTGGAACAATTCCTTAGATGTTACACCAACTATCACCAGGATAATTGAGTGGACTTGCTTCCTTTTGCTGAGTACAGTTACAACAACGCAGTGCACTCTTCCACCGGGGTTTCGCCTTTTATGGCAGTGGGGGGGTTCGAGGGAAAACCATTGCCGTCACTGCCCGATGGTGCTGATAGTCCGAATTCTGAATTCGGGCAATGGTGGTCCCGACTGCAAGAGTCTTGGCCCCTCATTGAACAGACCCTCAACAAAGCCAAACTGGATTATAAAAAGTATGCTGACAAAGGGAGAGCTGCTGGCTGGGACTTGAAGCCTGGTGATTCGGTGTACTTGTCCACAAAGAACATTCATGGACTCCAACCCAGCAGGAAATTGGGATGGAAATATGTTGGACCTTATAAAGTGTTGCGAAAGATTTCGGAGGTGTCATTCGAACTAGAACTGCCTAAGTCATTAAGTTCTGTGCATCCTGTTTTTCATTACAGCCTCCTGAAGAAGAATCCTGGGCAGAATGCATGGCACCCGGATCCTCCGATACCTCCTCCTCTGATGAAGGAGGGGGAACCTCATTTTGAAATTTCTGAAGTTCTGGACTTCAGAAATTTCTGAAGTTCGAACGGGTCGGGTCTACTATTTAGTTAAATGGGTAGACTTCGGCCTGGAGCTTAACGAGTGGGTCCTCGCTGATAACGTGCATGCTCCTAAGTTAGTCCGCTCCTTCCATAAACGCTTCCCTGGCAAGCCGGGGGGGGGGATTTAGTTTTGAGGGGGCAGGGTGTCAGATTCTGCTTTGCATCTATGCTGATATTAATGTTCACATCTTTTAATCCTATTCTTAAATCTGACACTGTTTCAAATGTATGCCTATGTTCCTTGTTCCTTGTTTCATGTGTTACTTTTGTTTCTCCTTTGGAATGCCTGGTCGAGTGCTTTATGGCCCCTTTGATGTAGAATTGCTTTTCCCTGCCCAATGTTACTTTTTGGGTTGAAGGTTCCTACATTCCTGATTGTCACCAAGCACAGAGTTATCTCCCTTGTTCCCTCCCTTTCGCGCCTTACAGACTCTCAGGGTGCTATCTGTCGACTATAGCCTTGAGGATTGTTTATGAGTGCCTGGCATGTCTGGGTTTCACAGGTTGCTTTCACATCTGGGATTTTTCCATTTTCTCATCCTGGGGTGACAAAGGGTGACACTATTGTTTCCCGCTAATTTTTCTGTATGCTGATTGGTGTTCCTGTGTGAGCTTTCATGATTGAAGGTATAATACACCTCTGTTCCTCTTGCAATGTATCACTAACAAAAACAGAGACCTGTATCCAGTATCTGACAATAAAGGACTATGTTTTAACCAACAAAGACCTGATCATTTGCTGATAGTGCAGAAGCCTCACACATTGAACCAATCAGAATCAAAAGGTGAACGCGGGAAAAAGGAGAGGACCGTTGGAGTTCCCACACTAGGTGAGAAAGTTATAAAAATTCCCTTCTTGATCTGAGTGACCCACATGTGTGAAGCTAGGCACAACAATTCCGGGCTGGCGGCCATAAAGACGCTCCCAAGGTTTTCACAAGATAACACACTCTGGCCCGGAAAGAGGGAGGAGGGATGCATGGGAGTGAAGACCATTTGTTGTCAGTGACGTGCAGGAATTTGGGTCGCCATTCTTCCGTCTAGAAAAGGTAACATTAACCAGAGCAACCAATATACTTCAAAGTGACATTTGCAGCTGCATAGAGCAAAGGGGTTGAGACAGATAAGGGCACAAGTAATGAATCCACAAGAACAAAGAAAACAAAAGCAAGTTACAGAGATGCTATTGTCAGTTCCTGACACCCTGCTCTCCCCAAAATACATTCTACCCCGGCTTATCAGGAAAGCGTTTATGAAAAGCTTTAACAAGTCTGGGAGCATTAACGTTTTCAGCAAAGACCCATTCATTCAGTTCTGGGCCGAAATCTACCCACTTAACTAGATACAGCAAGCGGCCCCTACGCATCTTAGAATCCAGGATATCAGAAATTTCAAAGTGTTGTTCCCCCTCCTTCATCAGCGGAGGAGGAGTCGGAGGTACTGGGTGCCATGCATTCGGCCCAGGATCCTTCTTCAGCAAGCTGAAATGAAAAACAGGATGCACAGAGCTCAATGATTTAGGCAAGTCTAAGTCAAATGAAACATCTGAGATTTTTCTTAACACTTTATACGGCCCTACATATTTCCATCCCAATTTCCTGCTGGGTTGGAGTCCATGAATATTTTTAGTGGAGAGGTAGACAAGGTCTCCGGGCTGTAGGTCCCACGCATCGGCTCGGCCTCTGTCCACATATTTCTTGTAGTCTGCTTTGGCTTTATCAAGAGTCTTAGCGATTAAGGGCCAGGATTCTTGCAGATTGGCCCACCACTGGGAGAAATCAGCCGGGGGGGAGGGGTTCTGTTGAATCATTTAGAGTGGGTAGCGGTTTTCCCTCGAACCCCCCTAAAGCCATGGAAGGAGAAACACCAGTAGACAAATGCACAGCATTATTATAGCTATATTCTGCAAAGGGTAACAAATCCACCCAATTGTCTTGATGGTAATTTGTGTAACATCTCAGGAATTGTTCCAAAACCTGATTAACTCATTTGGACTGTTCATCGGTCTCGGGATGATACCCCGAGCTAAGGGCGGGTTCAATGTCCATCACCTGGAGAAGCTCCGACCAGAAGATGGCAACAAATTGGCTCCCCCTATCGGATACCACTCTCTTAGGAAAAGCATGTAGCTTAATCACGTGGTTAAAGAATGTTTTGGCCAGCCCTTGGCCGTAGGCAGTTGCTTAAAGGGGACAAAATGAGTTTGCTTAGAGAACATGTCTACTACCACCCAAATGACCGTTTTGCCCCGTGAAGGTGGGAGACTCGTGATGAAGTCCATGGACACAATCTCCCAGGGTCTGGAGGGGGTGGGCAAAGGATGCAACAGTCCGGGGGTCCTTCCTCCTCTGCGCTTACACATAAGGCACACCTGACAAGCAGTCACATAGTCTGATACATCCTTGCGCATGTGAGGCCACCAGAATTGTCTTTGAACCAAGTTTAGAGTCTTAAGAAATCCAAAATGTCCTGACAACTTGGAAGCATGGCACGACATCAACACCTCCTTGAGCAGCGTTTGGGGCACTATTAACTTGGACCCATGATACCAGCAATTATTTTCATGAATGGAGCATTCACTAATCCCACTCCACTCATCCGACTCTTCCTTAGTATATTCCCCTGCACACCTCTCAGTCCAGGAAGGGGGCCCATGGGACGCTTTGCTCTGGCTCCGAGTGGTCACTGCCCCCCCAACTGCTGAGGCGAGAACATAGAATCGAAAACTTCCTCTTTCTGGGACTTGTGTTGGGGTAATCGGGACAACGCGTCGACTAGAGAATTTGCTCTCCCAGGAAAGTGTTTTAACACAAAGTTAAATTTCGAAAAGAAATCAGCCCATCGGAGCTGCTTAGCGTTGAGGGACCTTTGAGTCCGCAACGCTTCCAGATTTTTATGGTCTGTCCAGATTTCAAACGGCTTTTGCACTCCCTCTAGCCAATGTCTCCATGTGGTCAGTGCTAACCGTATGGCTGCTGCCTCTTTATCCCACACTGACCAGTGTCTCTCTGTCTCATTAAACTTCTTCGAGATGTATGCCAAGGGGTGCAAGAGGTTGTCTGAGCCCATCTGCAATATCGCCCCCCCCCCATGGCTACATCTGAAGCATCCACATGAATTACAAACTCTTTAGTCTCATCCGGATGGGCTAGGATGGGTTCTGAGGTGAACAGTCTCTTTAGTTTCTCAAAGGCAGCTTGGCACGCCTCAGTCCAACCCAGGTGCTCCCCAGGCTTTCCCGCCTCCGGCCCCTTTCCCTTAGTTTTTAGCAATTCTGTAAGGGGTCTGGTGACAGTGGCGAAGTCCTTGAGGAAGGTGCGGTAGAAATTGCAAAATCCTAACAGGCTCTGTAGTTGTTTGCGGGTGCGGGGGGCCTCCCACTGCACCACTGCTTCTACTTCAGCCGAGTCCATCTCCAGCCCGCGCTGCGAGATTCAGTAGCCTAGGAAATCAACCTCGGTCTGGTGAAACTCACATTTGGACAATTTGGCGTAGAGGTGGTTCTCCAACAAGGTGGCCAGTACTTTTCTCACCAACCCCACGTGAGACTGCTTATCAGTGGAATAAATCAAGATATCATCTAAATAGCAGAGCACCCCCTTAAACAAATGCTTGTGCAACACTTCGTTGATCAGGCTCATAAAAACTCCCGGCGCGCCACTCAAGCCAAATGGCATCACCAAATACTCGAACTGTCCCAATGGTGTGTTAAAAGCAGTCTTATATTCGTCCCCCTCCCTGATGCACACCCGGAAATATGCGTCTCACAAGTCCAGTTTCGTAAAAATCTTTCCCTTGGCGGCCTCTGCTAACAAATCCTTGATCAGTGGGAGGGGGTAGGCGCTCGAGGCAGACACTGCATTCAAGCCCCGATAATCCGTGCACAGTCTCAAGCCCCCGTCTTTCTTTTTCCGAAATAAAACTGGGGCGGCAAAAGGGGACTTGGCAGGGTGGATGAAACCGCGCCCCAAGTTCTTGTCTAAGAACGTCCTTAGCTCCTCTTGCTCCACTGGGTTCATGGAATATAACTTTCCCTTGGGCAATTTTTCCCCCAGCAACAGCTCAATGGCACAGTCAGGGTGGCAGTTCATCCGCCTCTGTTTCACTGAACACCTGAGCCAGGTCTCTATATTCCCGGGGGATCTGTGCCAGCACCAGGGACAAAGCCGCTGCCGCGACTGGAGCGGGGGGTCCAGGGCCCCAACCAGGGTCCCATGTGTGGCGGGTGCATTTCTCGTCTACCCATGAGATCTTTCCCTCACTCCATTTTATGTAGGGGTCGTGGGAACTCAACCACGGGCTGCCCAGCACCATAGGGAACTGGGTATTTGGAGTGATAACAAAAGCCCTTTTTTCCCAGTGCTCCCCAATCCCCACCACCAAGAGTTCAGTTTCTGCCACATAGGCCTCTTTCATCTCCAAACCGTCCATCTGAGTGAAGGTGAGGGGTTCTCCCAGGGGGTTTACTTTGGGGCCCAACCCATCCACCACCAAGGGGCTTATTAAGTCTCTGGCACACCCCGAGTCTATTAAAGCACACACCCGTACATGGGTTCTCGTGCTGGGGACAATCACAGTCACGACCATGTAAAGTAAAGGGCCAGGGATGCTCACCGGGGATGGCGCGCCGGGTGGGGGGACCTGCAGCTCTGTGCCGCCTACTGCAGGTCGCTGAAGTTTCCCGACGGCTGTGCCTCGACCAGCTCCAACTCGCCCTGCTCGCACATCGCCCCTTCCAGCTGTAGTGCCCGGGGTTTAAACGCTGGTTTGCCTGGATGAGGAGTCCCCCCCCCCACTGGGGTGGAGGTCTTAGGTGCCTTCCTGCCGCCACGGGGGCAGGAGGATGCAAAGTGCCCACTCTCCCCGCACTTTATGCAGAGCCCCTGCTTGAAGCGGATATCCCACAGCTCTTGAAAAGCCGACTTCCCTTTCACTTTCTGGAGGGCTTTCGGTTGGGCGGTCGCAGAGGCTCCCAGCTTGATCAGGGTGAACCATTCTTCCACTTCAGCTGCTGCTCTCATCCAAGCAGCCAGTGACAACGGTCGGCCACTCCTCAGAATGGTTTCATAGATTTCCAGATGCAGTCCCTCTCGGTATTTCTCCACGAAAAGGTCTTCGGACCAGCCCTGCACCTTGGCCGCGATTCGCCTGAAACGATCAGTGTACTCCCTCACCGAGGACTGCCCCTGCACCAGCTTCTGCAGTTGGTTCCGGGCTTTCTCTTCACCCAGGGGATCCTCATAGTGCTGCCATAGGGCCCACATGAAATTATTGACAGTATGTAACTCGGGCCCAGGGGGGTTGTGCAGGCTTACATACCAGTCGCTTGTGGTGTCCCGTAGCTTCGAACCGATGTAGCCTACCCGATCCCTCTCGGTCGGGTACAGATGACCCCAAGCGGCCAGGAACCTCTCGATTTCTATGATAAAGAAACGAAGCTTCTCCGGGTCACCGTCGAACGTAGCTGTCAGTGGGTCGGCGGGGGCTTGGCGGATCAGGTGATCTGGCCCCACGAGACCCAAAGGCACAGGTTGCGGGGGGGCCTGCCAGCGGGCCTGCCAGTGGCACCTGTTGTGGCAGCGCTCCTCCTGCAGGGCCGGGAACCGGGGGTGCTCCCCCCCTCCTGGAGGGGGAGCTGGCACGGGGGGCTGTACGGCAGCCACAACATCCCTCAGTTGCTGCTGCATGTCCAGCATGACCTCCCGTAGCTCCACTGTGATGCAATCGTGCATCTTGCCAAACCTCTGGTCCGGCACTCCTCCCAAATCCTCGCCCACAGGATCGGGACCGCATGGCATCCCATGCTCCTCTTCTGGGAAGCGGTAACGCCAATCGTCCTGGCCTCTCGAGAAACCCTGTTCCTCCTCTATCAGGCTGGGACGGCCGAACTCCATGCGATCCCCACTGAAACGCACGCGGGATCCCTTCCGGTCGTGGATCCATGACTCGGAGGTCCCGTGTCCGAAGTTGGACCACGAGTACCTGGGAGAGACCGGTGGCCAATGCAAGCCAAGCCCAGGGCGTGGGATCTGGTAGGCTCCCTGGCTGGATGTCACCGGTACTCCCGGCCCGGTAGGTCCGCTTTCCACGGGCACCGTTTCCTCTGCCGATGTTACGGGAATAGTCTCGTCATCTGACATGGTCAGGAACAAGAAAATCCCAAGCACAGATCTCTAACAACCTGTGAGGCTTCTGAATAGACAGCAAGAGATCAGACCTTTGTTGAATCAAAGTTCTTTATTGTCTAATACTGCAAACAGGTTCTCAATGTTTGTTAGAGATGCATAATGAAAGACAGTCATGGTTAATATACTCTACAGCAGGGGTCCTCAAACTACGGCCCATGGGCCACATGCGGCCCGCCGAGTACATTTATCTGGCCCGCCGAGTGTTTTTGCCGCCGCTGCCTGTCCTCCGATTCCAGGGCCAATTCATTCACTAGACGAGGTTAGGCGATCGCCTATGAGTGCATGGGCCTGAGGGCGCAGATTAGGCCTTCAGCCCCGCCCCCTCTCCCTCACCAAAAGCCCGCCCTCTTGAAGCCTCTCAGGAGCACTCAGGAGTCGAGGGAGCAGTCCAGTCCTTCTGCTGCCTGTTTCTGGCTGCCCTGCCCCCTCTCTCCTTCCCTCCCTCTCCAAAAGCCCGCCCTCTTGCAGCCACGTGCATCGGAGCACTCTGGAGTTTGTAAGGGAGCACGTGCAGTGCTTGTGCGCCTACCTCGACGCTGTTTCCCACAACAAAAGCCTGAACTGTGCACTGCACACACACATACACAGCCGGATTCCAGCTGCAACTGCAAGGCGACTGGGGCCAGCCCAGGGGTGGTCGGTTGGTTGCCGCCTTGCCAGGGAGCAATGGGGTTGGGGCGGCTACAGCAGGCAAGTCAAAGGGTGGTGGGACGGGAGGCTGGTTACTGGTGGTGGTGGCGAGCTATCTTGTTTTTTCTCCTCCCCAGCCTTAGCCATGCCCGCTGGGTGGGTGGGTGGGTGGGGGAGAGCTTCTATCTGGTCCAGGAGCAATTTTCAGAGCCTTTGGGTTAGCAACCGCTGCTTAGAAGTTGCCCGGGGGGGGGGAGAATTCCGAGCGCAAAAAGAGCTGCCTGGAACCTCCAGGCTCTGAAGGAACTTTTATTTTCTTTGTGTGTGTGTGTGTGTGTGTGTGTGTGTGTCGGCTGGCCAGCTGGCCGGCCAAAAGAAGTGACACTATCACCTGCCCCCTCCCTGATGCCTGCTGCAATGGGGGAGGGGAGAGGAGAGAGAGACTCCTTGCAATGTGTGTGTGTGTGTGTCCGGCCAAAGGAAGCTACGCCACCCGCCCCCTGGGGGGGGGATTGAATGCAAAAGCGTGGAGATGCTCCAGGACTCAGAGAGTCAAGAGGAAGGCTCCAAGCCAGTCTGATAGGGTTGCCAGACCCCAGTGAGGAAATTCCTGGAGATTTGCAAGTGGAGCCTGGGGAGGACAGGGACCCCAGTGGGGTCCAGTGCCACAGAGTCCACCCTCCAAAGCAGCCATTTCATCCGGGGGAACTGGTCTCTATAGTCTGGAGATGAGCTGTAATTCTGGGGGATCCACAGGCCCCACCTGGAGGTTGGCACCCTCAAAGCCAGATCCAGCAGCTGGGATTAGCAGAGCAGAGCGGGTGGGGGGGGAGAGCCGTACCAAGAGAGAGAGAGGGAAATAAGAAAAAGTGGAGGGTGTATCTTACTTTTCCTGGTGTCCTGTGTACTCTCCATGCTGATGGGGAAAGGGCGAAGAAATGGAAGCAAACAGGGACTCTCAGTCTGGGGCAAGTGATGCTTTGTATTCTTGGTGCTTGGGGGGGAGAGGCAACAGTGGGAGGGCTTCCTGCCCCCACTGCTGGACCTTCTGAGGGCACCTGGTGTTTTTGGCCACTGTGTGACAGAGGGTTGGACTGGATGGGCCACTGGCCTGATCCAACATTGGCCTCTCTTATGTTCTTATGGGTGCTTTTCCTTGGCAACCCTTTTTTGGACCTTTCATAAAGGAGTGAAGGACCTCTCAGCATGTGTAGCTCCCTCCCCCAACAGGCAGGAAAACAGGAGGGATGTGTCTGTGGGTTTGTGTGATGCTGCCCCAGTGAAAGATAATTGCCAGGCTTCTTCCCCCCCCCCCCCCATTTGCCCTTTGACAACAAGCAGCTTTCTTAAGTCAACACATCTTAAGCCCATGAGTGGCTATTAGAAGGGATTGGATTTATATCCTGCCCTTCACTCACTTAGAGTCTCAGAGCGGCTTACAAACTCCTTTCCCTCCCCCTCCCCACAACAGACACCCTGTGAGGTAGGTGGGGCTGAGAGAGCTCTGAGACAACTGGCCTTGAGAGAACAGCTGGTACAGAGCTGGTACAGATTTTTCCAGGTATTACACAGGATTGCCCAAGGTCATCCAGCAGATGCAAGTGGAGGCGTGGGGAATCAAACTCTGTTCTCCCAGATTAGAGTCTCTGCACACTTAACCACTTGTTCCTGTTTTGTTTTTTTACTTCAAAATAAGATATGTGCAGTGTGCATAGGAATTTGTTCATAGTTGGGGGTTTTTTAAAACTATAGTCCGGCCTGCCAGCGGTCTGAGGGTCAGTGAACTGGCCCCCTGTTTAAAAAGTTTGAGGACCCCTGCTCTACAGCCACAATTGAACACCAGCATTGAACCAATCAGAATCAATAGGTGAACGCGGGAAAAAGGAGAGGACAGTTGGGGTTCCCACACTAGGTGAGAAAGTTATAAAAATTCCCTTCTTGATCTGAATGACCCACATGTGTGAAGCTAGGCACAACAATTCCGGGCTGGCGGCCATAAAGAAGCTCCCAAGGTTTTCACAACAAGATAACACACTCTGGCCCGGAAAGAGGGAGGAGGGATGCATGGGAGTGAAGACCATTTGTTGTCAGTGATGTGCAGGAATTTGGGTCGCCATTCTCCCATCTAGAAAAGGTAACATTAACCAGAGCAACCAATATACTTCAAAGTGACATTTGCAGCTGCATAGAGCAAAGGGGTTGAGACAGATAAGGGCACAAGTAATGAATCCATAAGAACAAAGAAAATGAAAGCAAGTTACAGAGATGCTATTGTCAGTTCTTGACATACCGTAGGGTCCGTTAGGAGGTGGCGGAGCCGATGGCTGAAGGTGTGCCTGAGCTGGAGTGTTCCTGGAATCCCTGGAATCTCTTTTCCCTCTATAATTGTTTCCGCCTCTTTGACTATCTCTCTAATTGTTGTATTGCTGTTTGAACTTGTCCTCTTTGTCATATCTGTCTGGTTTAGAATACCTTTGATTGTCATAGCGCCCTGAAGGCTGATATTGAGAGTGTGGGCCATGGTTGGCATAGGTTATAGCTTGTATGGGCTCTTCGTCTTCTCTATCTTTCCCTTTCTTAGTGCCTTTAGGAGGCTTCAAGGCATTAGTAGCGTGCATGAGCACGGCGACTCTCCGGATCCTAGCTTCTAGGCGGTCCCACGGCAAGCATGCAGGGTCTGCTATATTTAGTGCAAGTTGTACCTGACCTAGGAAACCTGAAACTAGGGACTCCTTAAAATCTTCATTGTCATATTCGTGGATTGTCATAATCTTCATTGTCATATTTGTAGCTGCGTCTGTGGCAACCCTTTTGGATAGGACCCCTAAAAGTTGTTTGCGTGCTACGTATGACTCCATGTCCTCATGTTGTCCTTGCTTATCAATGAGAAAGAGGGCGGTAAGGCTTGTGCCAGGGGTTAAATACCATAATACTTCTCGCATCCATTTGGTTTTTCCAGCGGCGGCTAACGTGTGACTAGTTATAGCTGCATTAATTGTAGATAGATCTCCACCCGTAGCACAATGGCGGGCTATTTGGCAAAGATCTTCCCCAGTAACAGAGCTATAAGCTAGGTCTACGTTTACCATCCAGTGTATAGCAGTCTCTTTGTTCAAGGGGCCTAACTGTGAGGCAATGGCCTTTGCTTCGTCTGGTTTCCAGAGGCGTGTTTCTACAACTGTCTTTTGAGTAGCGGGCCCATCGTCAGTATCCGTAAGATATTGTTTTGTGGTCACGGGGTGCATTGGTGCAGGAAGTGCGGTACCCGATCCACAGTGTACTGTGGGGATAGAACAATCATTCTGAAGGTCAATGAGACTCTCGGGGTGTATAGCGGACACAACCGCTCTTTGCATGCCTAATTGCTCCTTAAGGGAGTTAATTTCCTTGAGGCAAGCATCATGGTTGGCGAGTTCTCTCTTTACCTGATTCTGATCTGCTAGATATTTGGCTGCCTTTTGTGTGGTTGCTAACTCTTCAGAGGTCTTGGCTAAAGTTTCTTCGGCGGCCTGAGCTCTACGCTCGGCTGCTTCTGTGGCTTGGTTTGCTTCACTAATGGCAGTGGTGAGTCCTTGGTTAGCCAGGACCACGCTTAACTTTTCAGTTCGAAGGCTAAGAATTTCTTCCTCATGTACTTGGGTTAATTCTCTAATTGCTATTTCTCTTTGGACCCTTTCCTGGTCTATCAAGTCATTGAAGTTTTCACTTTGGTCACTAAGATCTTGCATGTGTTTACTTTTAATACCACTCAGTTCTCCTCGAACTGCATCGTACTTTGCTTCTAAATTATCGAAACGATCTCTCTCTTTTTGGAGCATGTCCTCATGCTTTTCTGCGTCTTCCTGGAGATGTTTAATCACTGCTGCAGCATCTGAAAGGGTGGTATAAAGTGCCCATGTACCTGCTAGGTCTTTCGCTGTGGAACCGGGTTTCTGCTTAGTGCAATAGTCTTGGAACGCGTCCTAAACTATGGTTAAGGGAATGGGACCTTTGAAAGATCCTTCCTTCCAAGGAGACTGACCTTTTTTTTAGCAACCATTTCTCTAATTTGGGTTCATCACCCTTAGAACGAAACATCTTAGCAAAGGGGGACTTCTCCTGTCCTTGCGGGCAACAGGGGCAGTGGAGAGGAGATCCTTAGTCTCTCTCTTAGCGTCTACAGTTACTATGGTCGGCACTTTACCGTGCGGACAGCACTATAAAACGGGCACTGAACAATAGTTACACAAACTCGAACTTAAAGAACCAACGCTTGGCACTATAGAACCAGTTTTCAAAGTAGGAGACTCTGGGATTACTGCTAACCCAATGCGCAAAGCGAACAGAACTGGTTTTCTGGATAGGAGATCCAGGGATTACACTTGAACCCAAATTGAACAAAGAACAGACTTAAGCAACAAACTGGTTTTTCAGGTAGGAGACCTTGGGATTACTCATAAACCCTAAGCGAACAAAGAACAGAACGAGCAGACTTAGTTTTCGGAGTAGGAGACTCGCGGGATTGCTTCTAACCCTAAATCGAACAAAAAACAGTGAACAGCGAACAGAACTAGTTTTGGGGTAGGAGACCCATGGGATAACTATTAACCCTATGCAAACCGAGAACAGAACAACGAACAGCAAACAGAACTAGTTTTTGGAGTAGGAGACTCATGGGATTACTTTCAACCCAAAACGAACAGAGCACAGAACTAGGTTTCAGGGTAGGAGACCCAAGGGATTACCTCTAACCCAAAATGATCAGCGGTCGGGGCTAGTTTTTAGGGTATGGCGGCCCAGGGCTTACTACTAACCCGAAAAGATATTGTATTTCAGAGACCCCGAGTCTCTTTAGAGGTAGGGTTTCGGGAGTGAGATTGGCCGGTCTCACGGTCCCTCAGAATTATTTCCGAACCTTAAAACGAGCAATCGCAACACTAGAGAATCTCTCAGACTTCGGAACAAGGACGGGGCAGAACAGAACTAGGACAGGAACAAACGAAGACGTGTTGGAGGAGAGTGCTTTGTGGAGCCTATCGTGTGTATTGTGTGTATATTGTAGGTGCAACGATCCTAAAACCTTACACTATTCACTTCGGATCCCTTCCCACGATAGAACGAAGAGAGCCGCAGGGAGCGACTTCAGGGCTTCGGGTTGCCAACCCCTTGCGTCTAGCAACCTTGAAGGAGAGAGCAGGGGAGAGCCAACCCACAATAGAGTGCTCACTAGAGCCAATCACAAAGACAGAAACCTTTCATACAGCCTGTACTGAAACTCCGGAAGAAGTTTTTCCTCTACGTCTGCTTGTCAGGAGAATACGCGTGTCGACTTAGCATGCTTCTGACATGCAGGGCAAATCCCAGATGAGCCCCCAATTCTGTTAGCCAAATTGCTTTAATTTACATTCAGCAATTGGCGGAATAACGGGTTCTTGCCAACTATACCAAGGTCCCGCCCCTTCCAGGAGTTCTCAGTAAATAGGCACGGAGGCTGAGTGGTTTCTTTGAACGGTGTTTACTGCAAGATGTTGTTCAAGCATACAAGGAATAATAATAAAATCACATACACGCAAGATCTAAGGAAATCAGACAGAAAATAGCACTGTTGCATGAGCAGGAGTATCGTTGAGGGGGAGTTACGTTACCTGTCTTGATGGTGGGTGAATCACTTCCAAGAGAAGATTGAGGGAGGAATGAATGAGAAAAATAGGGGGAACGAGATCTGAACCTGCAGATACACGCTCCAGTCCTGGCTGCGCAAACCAGGGATTAAAGATGGAGACAAGGTGTTGGGTACAGGAAGCTGGACATGAGAGGTTGGTAAGAAGATAGAGGTCGAAGGTGGCTAAACTAGGGGGGCTGTGTTTCTGTTGTGCAAGATCTTTTATCAGGTGGCATTGGGGCGGGCTGTGCTGACCACATCCCATTGTCACACCCACTAGGTTGTCCGTCCTTACTAGTCTTTCTATTGGTCCATGTCATAGTGAGGAGGGGGCAGGAAGGAGTGGACAATATTGCAAATCTAGGTGCTAATCAGGATCTAACACCTGGGCCTTCTGGTCGGTCTTCTTGGCGCCAATCTCTGGTCTTGTGATGGTTTCAGCCAGGTCACTTGATGGTCGATGATTAGTTGCTAGGCAACCTAATCTCTTACTGGAACTTTGGGGGCAGGTGTGAAGGGGCCAGCGTAAAGGAGAAAAGGACCCTTTGAAATGGATTCTTGGCCTTCCTGTTGCTGAGGACATGTGAAGTAGATGTGAGAGCTCTTTGATATGGAATTCTGGTTTCCATGCAAGTGTGAACTCCGAAGGAAGTCTCCCGCTGTGGGCTGGAGCCTCTCATAGCAATAGACAGTGCCTTTGCTGGCTTACAAGTATACTGAGGGGCTGTCAGATAAGATCCTGGATGAACTGGCTCATACTGACCGCCCAGACACCCTCCAAAACCTCATCCACCTTTGCCTTTGCATCGATGAGAGGCTGCAGAGTCATTGTCAGAGCAGAAAACACGCCCTTGCCTGCTCCAGGGATCCCCAACCAGTGCCCAGGCAACTTTCTCCAGGTCCCTTCACACCACCTTCCAATGTGGAACCCATGCAACTCGGCCTTGCTCATCCCCGCCTGACCCCTGAAGAAAAGGCACGATGGCGCACCCAGAATCTTTGCCTGTATTGTGGGGAGGTGGGGCATTTCTCTGCCAGCTGTCCCGCCAAGCTGAAGCGCACAGCTGCCCCAGCCCCACCGGTAAAAGGGCAGCCCCAAGCCTGACCAGCCCCAAGCCTGACCAGGTTTGGGGCATTTCCTGGGGTCCTCCAGCCCTTCCTACCTGCTGCAAGCACCTTTCCTCGTGCCGGTCTGCTTACAGCTCCCAGACGGTCGGTGACTCTTTATCCATGCCATGTTGGATTCAGGAGCCGCCTGTTGCTTTATGGACATTCATTTTGCTCGAGAACATGGCGTCCCCATCCACGAAAAGGACACCTCAGCCCTAGTTGAGGCCATTGATGGACGCCTGCTTCGCTCAGGTCCTGTGCGCCACGAACGCAACCGCTCACTGTCTGGGTGCACCAACATCAGGAGGAATTGACGTTTGACCTGGTGCGGATGCCTCAGTTCCCCGTCATCCTTGGCTTATCCTGGTTACGCACCCATAACCCCAAAGTAGATTGGGTACACCAAGACATCCAGTTCACCTCGACTCCCTCGCTCAAGACTGTCGCTGACGGTAGCCTGGAGCCCTCGCCTCCAGCTCACTTGCCAGAATCTACACCTGCAATTTGTTTCCTAGGAGCCGCTACCATATTGCCCACTCCCTATCAGTCTTATGCAGACGTCTTTGACGAGAAAGAGGCAGACCAACTATCCCCGCATCGGCCTTATGACTGCACCATCGATTTACTACCTGGCGCATCTCTGCCTACCGGCCACTTGTGTCCCATGGCAGAACCAGGACTGGCCGCTCTTAGAGACTATCTGGACAAAAACCTGGCTCGGGGATTTATTCGGCCTTCAACCTCTCCCTTGTCTTTTCCAGTATTGTTTGTTAAGAAGAAGACAGGAGACCTACGGCTCTGCAACGACTACTGGGCATTAAATAAAATTACGATCCGGGACCGCTATCCCCTTCCCTTGATTCCGGAACTCCTAGACCGTCTGAAAGGAGCCCAGATCTACACCAAGCTAGACCTGCGCGGCGCCTACAATCTGGTGCGTATTAAAGCCGGCGATGAATGAAAGACTGCTTTTGGCACCCGGTATGGCCAATACGAACATCTAGTCATGCCCTTTGGTCTGACTAACGCCCCCGCCATCTTTCAACTGTTTATGAATGACGTCTTCTGCGATCTCCTAGACCGGTTTGTGATAATTTTTTTAGATGACATTCTTGTTTATTCCACCTCCGTATCCGAGCACATTGACCATGTGCGACAAGTGCTCCACCATCTCCACACCCATGGAATATATGCCAAACTGGAAAAATGTGCTTTCCATCTCCAGTCCGTTGAGTTCCTGGGCCATATCATTTCACCTCAGGGAACTCAGATGGACCCCAAGAAGGTCGAAGCCATCCTCCAATGGCAAGCTCCGCAAAACCGGAAAGACGTTCAATGCCTCCTCAGCTTTGCCAATTATTACCGTCAGTTCATACCCGCCTACGCCGATCTGACAAAACCCTTGACCCAGCTCCTACGGCCAAAGGAACCCTTCCAATGGACCCCTGAGGCAGAACATGCCTTCACCATGCTAAAACAACACTTCGTGTCCGGACCGCTCCTCCGTTACCCTAATCCTAGACTACCGTTCACCGTGGAAGCCAACGCCTCCAGTGTCGCCATAGGGGTCGTGCTCTCTCAAAGAGACAACCCCGCCCTACCCTTGCGGCCCTGCGCCTACTATTCTCGGCAACTCTCCGCAGCAGAACAAAACTACACCATTTGGGAGAGGGAGTTGCTCGCCATCAAAACCGCCTTCAAGGTCTGGCGACATCACCTTGAAGGGGCTCGTCATCCGGTCCAGGTACTCACCGATCATAGAAACCTGGAACACCTCCAAATGACTCGTCGGCTGAACCAACGCCAAATTCGCTGGTTCCTTTTCTTCTCTCATTTTGATTTCAAAGTCACTTATATCCCTCATGCCCAGAATCAAAAAGCGGATGTCTTATCCTGTAAACTGGAGTACGCAACCGCATCAGCCGAAAAGGCCCCAGAGACCAGCATCCTGCCACCCACAGTCTTCGCCACTGCTCCAGATTCGTCATCCCTCTCCGATGATGTGAGGTCCAGTCAGGCTACTGACCTCTGGGCCCAACAGCGCCTTCAGGAATTACAACAAGGTGCTTCTGGAAACTTGACTATTCGTGACGGCTTGCTGTACCATCGGGACCAACTCTACATCCCACCCGGACCGTTGAGGTCCCGCATTCTACACCTTTCCCATGATGCTCCTCCAGCTGGGCATTTTGGCCAGCACAAAACAGCCCACCTGTTGGCCAAGGACTTCTGGTGGCCCCGCGTTCGAGCAGACATCAATCGCTACATAAGCACCTGCAATATCTGCCACCGAGCCAAGGACATACCTGCCAAGCCCTCTGGCCTCCTCTGTCCGCTCCCTGTTCCGTCTGGTCCTTGGGATGTCATCTCAATGGATTTCATTGTCGACCTACCCCGATCCCAAGGACACACCTGCATCTTAGTGGTGGTGGACCTCTTCACGAAAATGGCCCACTTTATCCCTTGTGCCAAAGTCCTCACTGGACCAGAAACTGCCCAGTTGTATTTACAGCACGTCTTTAGACTCCATGGGATACCCTCGCGTATCATCTCAGATCGCGGCCCACAGTTCTCGTCCCGGTTCTGGCAGGCGTTACATCAAGGTTTGGGGACGGAAATTCATCTGTCCTCAGCCTATCACCCCCAAACTGATGGTCAGACCGAGAGGAGCAATGCCACCCTGGAGCAGTATCTCTGCTGCTACACAACTTATCAACAGGACAATTGGGCCTCCTTGCTACCATTGGCAGAGTTCGCTTACAACAATGCAGTACACAACTCCACCCAGGTCACACCATTTGCAGCTAATTACGGCCACCACCCGTGCTTCTTCACTCTGGTCGGCGCCCCCTCTGATGTTCCAGCTGCAGAGGTGAGGATCGAGGAACTTCACGCCCTCCATGCTCTGCTCTGGGCGCAGTTGCAGCATGCCAAGGATGCGTACAAGCTGGCAGCAGATCGCCACCACCAGGAAGGGCCACCCCTTAAAGTCGGCGACCTGGTGTGGCTGTCCACTCACTACCTGCAGACTCCTGGTCGCTCGATTCATCGGCCCATACAAAGTTGACGCGCAAATCAACCCGGTCGCGTTCCGTTTGCACCTCCCCAATTCCCTTCGGATCTACCCCGTGTTCCATTGGTCGCTGTTGCAACCAGCAGCCCCTCCAGATCCCAACAGCAATGCACCACCAGCACCACCACCGAAGAGGAGTATGAAATTCAGCAGATACTCGATTCCCGGCTCCACTGCAGCACTCTGCAGTATCTCATTGAATGGAAGGGCTATGCACCAGATGACCGCTCCTGGGAACCGGCCACCCACGTACATGCCCCCGACTTGGTCCAGGAATTCCATGATGCCTACCCAGACAAACCAGGCCCTTTGGATGTGGGGAGGCCTGAGGGGGGGATAGTGTCATGCCTGCTCCAGACTCAGCCTCTGACCCAGTGGACTTGGCTCCTTTAACAGAAGAAGGTGCAAGTCTTGGGGAGTCAAGCCTGCAGCTAGAAGCTGATCAGGCTCTGTCCGGCCCAAGTTTATCACCTCCAGACTCTCCCCCACCTGTAAGCTGGCTGCGTGAACGGAGACGGCAAGAACTCAAAGTCAGGAGAAAAATAGCACGCCTACGGGGAACATGATCTGTGAGTCCTGAGTACTAGCATGAGCCAGGACTGCAGGTAATGAGCTAACAAGCCAGCATGCTACTTTAGGAGACCAGCTGCTGTGAGCAAATCGTGCTGGCAACTTTGTTGGCAGGACCAAACTCTGCGTCTCGAACCCTCGGAACTGACTTGTCTCTCTGGCATCTGACCCGGCTTGTACTTTGACTCCCGTCTGCTCCTGGCTTTGTATTCTGGCATCCCTGACCTCGGCATTCTTGGACTACGGTATCAGCCCTGTCCCTTGGATTCAGGTTTGATTTATGGTTATGATCTCCGACACGTCTTGACTCTGCTTGCTCTCTTAAATCACAGACTTGTTTGCACCTCTCTTGCTTGAACTGAACTCCCTGCTGACTCGGACTGTTGACAATGTCTCTTGCTTGCTGTGAACCTTGTGGCCCAGCCGTGACATCCTGTGCCTGAGTTGGGGTGGTCTGGGGAGGAGGGTCCCACTCTCGACTTTCAATGGGGCGCCTTTGGTTCCTGCGCCAGAGGTTCGGAGTTTGGGAGTGCTCCTGGACCCCTCATTAACAATGGAGGCCCAGATAGCAGCCACTGCCAAGTCGGCCTTCTACCATCTTTGGCTGGCTTGGCAGCTGGTTCCCTTTCTCGAACATGACAACCTGGCTACAGTGATTCATGCGATGATCACCTTGAGATTAGACTACTGTAACACTCTCTACATAGGGCTGCCCTTGTTGCAGATTCAGAAACTGCAGCTGGTGCAGAATGCCACGGCCAGGCTCCTGATGTGCCTCCCTAAATGGGAGCACATCCAACCTGTGCTGAAGGTGCTGCACTGGCTGCCTATAGCATACCGAATCCACTTCAAGGTGCTGGTGCTTACCTTTAAAGCCCTCTATGGTCAGGGTCCAACATACCTGAGGGACTACCTTTCCCCGTATATATCCCAGAGAGCGCTGAGGTTGGGGTCCCAGAACCGAATGTCCCTTCTGGGCCCCAAGGACGCCAGGCTCACCACACTCAGGGCCAGGGCTTTCTCAGTAGCGGCTCCATACTGGTGGGATGAGCTTCTGGAGGAGATCAGGACCCTGCAGGACCTTATGCAGTTCTGCAGGGCCTGCAAGACGGAGCTCTTCCACCAGGCTTTTGACTAGGAGCTGCTGCCAATACCATCTAACATCACTATTGCCATGTGTGATGAGGGCCTGGCCCTGGAAGAAGAACGAGCCATGAATTCGCGGAGGGCTGAAATTACATCCAAACCGGGACCCAGTGTGCCGTCTGATAAAGGGAAATTGCTAGCGCGCCATCTTGACTGTGAGCACATCATTATAAATTTTTACTGTTGCTGATTTTTTAATGTTTTAATGTGTTTTAAATTGTTGTATGTGACTTAGGCATAAGTTGCAATATTGCTGTGAGCCGCCCTGAGCCCGCTTGTGGGGAGGGCGAGATAGAAATGTGAAATAAATAAATAAATAATAAACCCCCCCCCCCACACCTCAAAAGAGCAGTTGGCTTCAAAGCTGTCAATTTGGACCAATGACGCACACAAGAACCACTGTAATTGGCAACCTTGCTCCAGTTTGGTGTAGTGGTTAAGAGCAGTGGATTCTAATCTGGAGAACCAGGTTTGATTCCCCACTCCTCCACATGCAGCCAGCTGGGTGACCTTGGGTCAGTCACAAGGTCTCTCAGAGCTGTTTTCTCAAGAGCAATTCTCTCAGAGCTCTCTGAGCCCCCACCTACCTCACAGATTGTCTGTTGTGAGGAGAGGAAGGGAAGGAGATTGTAAGCTGCTCTGAGACTGAGCTAAGGGTGGGGTATAAGTCAAACTTTTCATCTTCTCCATCTTTAGTTGAAAACCTGGGTGTGTGGTAGTCTGGAGAGCAACCCCCATCCCAATAAATGACAGTTAACTCAAACTCTTTCATATGCAAAGCATTTATTGCTGGCACAGGTGAACACCCAGAACTCATACTGAGCATTGGTATACCAATAAATTGAACCCCAGACCTTTCCCAAAATAATTAGTTGCCACCCATATGTTGCAGGTATGACTGACCTCCTGGTACTCTCCCCACTCTGAGGCAGATTTTTCCCACCAAAATTTTTAGTTCCCTTCAGGTACTGAGCTAGCCCTCAGTAGCGTGATAATATTTGCAGTTTTATAAACTGAATGTCCCACCCTGAAACAGAATCAAATTTGGCTTTTGCGCCGCTCAGGAACTTGTCAGGAGAAAACAGGAGCCCTCTATTTAGATCCCTTGAAATGGCACTGGAGACTGTGTAACAGATTTTATTTAATGGGCAGGGGTGGTACGGGGTAGTCAGGAATTGGAAAGGTTGAGGTAAACATTGTTGGCAAAACAGTATATATTTCAGTTGACAGACGATGGTGTTGTAGCATCTTATTTTCACAAATTCTTGGTTCTTATCAGCAAGAGATGGATCTTGAGTATTTCAGTATCAGTTACAATGTTTCTGCATGTAGCTTCCTAATAACTGTTCAGGTTTTCTGGAAAGGTCACTCTTTTAGTGCACCAAATTATTTCCCCTTTTCTGAAATCACAGTGTGTTTTATTTCCCCTGAGTAGTCTGTAACCATTTCCTTTCACAACAGACCAGGGACTGCCTCAGCACCAATTCCCTGTATAACTAGATGTTGAGCCCTGGGGCCCTTGGGTCCAAGTTCCAGGGGTCAGGCACCTTCAGGGCTCAATTTCTGGCCAGTTGGCTCAGCTGCAAGGCCTCAGATGCTGCAGGAGGAGGGCGGTTAAATACATCCTGGCCCCTCTCTCCTGCCCACGGACTCTCTAATTTGTTCTCTCTGGCTTGCCATGCTCTTCTGAGAGAGCCTCATGCTCTACCTCCCTAGCTAGCCTGAAACCTCCCCCTTAAATCCTCCCCTGGAGGGTGAGAACTACCTAAACCAACCAATCCCCTCCCCCCTCCAAAGTGCTTGGAAGATAGCCCATCCTGAAGGCCAGTCAGGCAATTTCTGAGACACTCTGCCTCTTGTCTCTACCCTCGGCGTGGGGTGGGGCCTGTGGGCTGATGGAAGCTGTTACCATCTCCCGCCATGGCTGCCTGTCTGGGCCACAGGGGGCATGTTCCTGAAATGCCACTGCTGCACCTAGGAATGCCCAGCCAACTTCCTCTGCTGGTCACCTCCATGTTTCCCCTGCTTTGCCCTGTCTCACCCCTACAGGGGCCTGACCCTCCACTGCCTTATCTGGGAGCCCACTGACTTGCACAAGCTGCCTGCTGAGGCTGTTGCCACCTGCCTTCCTCGCTTACCCCAGCAAAATGGGCCACTTCCCGTGGCCATCTTCACCAGCCTCCCCAGCTTGCCCTGCTGAGTCAGGGGCTGGTGCATCAGGCCTGGAGGCCATTGACCTCTTTCCCTCACCCTCTACAACCTGGGCCGCAAAAGACCCCACCGTCATGTCGGTGTGTGTGACGTGCTTGACCGCACAGCACCAACCCTGGAGACTTGAGTCCACAAGACCACACCAAAAAAGTGTATTTACAGTTTATTTACAGTGCTATAATATTTACTGATGTTCACCAAGAAAGTGCAATGCCAGACAACTGATTTGTGAGAAGGAAAAAACACACTCTGTAAATAGTTACATACAAGCAGGAGGACCTGCAATACTTGCGGGGGGGGGGGGGGGAGAAGGAGCTCCATATTGAGGAGGAAGCACCCGCAGGTGAGCCTCTCTCCTCTCCCCCTCCCCAACAGCAGCAGAGACAGCGAGGCCTGCTGAGTCTCTTCCCCCCTGCCCCCCAGCAACAATTTCCAATTAGCGTGCTCTCTCTCCTTCTCCTGACTCTTGCAGTTTGACTGCTTATTCATCGATTGAGTCTGCTTGACCAAAGATCGCCCGGTCCTTTGCAGGAGAGGCCTCTCCCACATTCCCCTCTCCTCCAGTAGTCTTGCAGGAAGAGCAATAAGAGTTGCCAATGCAGGAACAAACCCGTCTCAGCTATTGCCGCTTGGTAACAGACGCTGTGGTCGTGCTTGGGAAGAGCAAAGCAGGGAGGGCATGTTAGGATGGTATGGGAGTTCGGGCTGCCAATCCCCCCCCCCCGCTCAGCCCGAGCAGCTCTCAGCTGCCAGGCTGCCTCAGAGTTCCAAGTTCCGCAAGCGCAGGGAATGCTCTTTAACTTTTGGGGGATTTAAATCCCCCCAAATGTTTTTTAAAGTTTTTTTTTTTTTGCAATTAACATTTTTTATTTTCCAACAATAAACCAAATAAAAAATTCAAATACAATATTGTTATATAAATATAACAAATATAACTTTTTATACATTATTACAAAATAAAAAGCAAAAACTAGAACTGTCACAAAAATATGTGACAAAACAGTTGTAAAATCAATATTTAAACTATCCTTAACAATCAAAGATCTCACCAACATAATCAACAACTTCCAATAACTCCAATACATATAATCAATAAAAAATAAAATCTTTATATTTAGAAGGAATTAAATAAGTATTAGAATGCTTTGTTTTAATATAATCAAAATAACCGAACCATTTCTCCAAAAAATTGTTATCTTGTCTAGGATTGTCAGAACATGCAAGCTGAGTCGCCAATTTGTCAGAGACTATAATATCCCAAAGTTTTGAGACCCATTGAGATAAGGTAGGGATACGAGTTAGTTTCCAATTTAAGGCTATTAAATTTTTAGCTGCCACCAACAACAAAGAGACCATTTCGTTTTTCTGTTTTGTAAGGGACACTGTAGGCCAATGGTGCAATAATACTGATTCAGGAGTGTTAGGAATTGCTACACCAGTAATCTTATAAATCTCCAAGAGAACCTCACTCCAAAATCTATTAATTCCGGGGCAAGCCCACCAACAGTGAACCAGTGTCCCTTTCTGATGGCATTTTTTCCAACATAATGGAGTTGACTTGTATTTACATTTAAAGAGCCGTTCAGGAGTGAGGTACCAACGTGCTACTAATTTGAAATGCTGAAGTTGTATATTAATCATTCTACTGTGGAGTACTGGGGAAGCCCAAACAACTTCCCATTGGGATATAGAGAGTTCCACCTTACAATCTCTTTGCCAGGCAATTTGAGTTGGTGATAGCTTTAACTAATCTTTTCTATTTAATAGTTCATAAATAATAGACAACAAGCCTTTGGCCGAGGGAGGTTGTTTCTTCAAAAAAAATTCAAAACGAGTTAAAGGACGGGTCAAGTCAGATGATCTCTTCAAGTCTGTGAGTTTACAAGAAATCTGCAAAAAGTGTAACCATTGTATTTTAAAATCATATTTAGTTTCCAATTGTTGTACTGTACTGATGTTTTCTCCGGACATAAAATCCATAATTCTATAAATCCCTTTCTTTTGAATAGGTGCTAAAAACTGTTTGTCATTTCCAGGTATAAACCAAGATTGACCCAACAGTGCCGCGATGGGAGAAAGACCAGGCGCTAAAGTATGCCAATGCTTATGCCAAAATCGTAAGGTAAGTGCTAAATATGGGTTGTTTGAGCATACTGTTTTATAAGTTTGACAATGGTCCCAAATAAACTCATGTAAATACACAGAAGGTAGGTAAGATCGTTCAATTTGCACCCAAGCCTTAGAACAGAGAGGTATAGTATAATAAAAAATATTAGATAACTGCGAGGCAATATAATAGCATTCTAAATTAGGAAGCCCCAATCCGCCCAATTTCTTGGGGTTAGTAAGAGTAGAAAAACCTATTCTTGCCCTTTTACCGTTCCAAAGAAACTTATGAATAATTTGGTGCCATTTACGCAAATCTTTCAAAGGCGGAGAAGTGGGAAGATTCTGAAATAAAAATATAAATTTAGGAAGAATCATAGATTTAAATAAAGCAATTTTTTCAATTAAGTTCAGGTTTGTCTGAGCCCAATCATTTAACATTGACTGTATCGTCTTTGTTAACAAGTCATAGTTACATTTATATAGATCTTCACTATTCACAGGAAATAAAATTTTGAGATACCTCCATTTATCCAAAACCCACCGGAAAAGAAATTTTTGTTGTAAGTGTTCTGTTCACTGGATCTATAAACACAGGATAGATCTCTGATTTAACATAATTCACTTTAAAACCAGATACCAAACCAAATTTCTCTAAATGAGATAAGATACACTGCAATTCAATATCAGGACAGGAAATATAAAATAAAACATCATCAGCATATAAACTAATCTTATAAGAGTGGTTGCCTATGGTTATACCTTTAATATTTATGTCTTGGCGTATTTATGTCTTGGCGTAAATTAAGTTTACATTGGCGTATAGCGTATAAAGGTTCAACTGATAATGCGAATAATAAAGGTGACAAGGGGCATCCCTGTCTAGTGCCCCTAGTCAAAACTATTTCCTCGGACCTAAAATGATTGACACAAACTTGAGCTGTTGGACGGTTGTATAGCAATTGAATTACTTGGCAAAAAACTGGACCAAATTCCATAAATGAAAGAAGTTCTTTTAAATAAACTGGTTCCACTCTATCAAAGGCCTTGTCAGCGTCAGTAGATAGTAAGATTGAGTTAATTTTGTTGTGTTTACAATAATTAATGATGTTTAAAGTTTTCCTAATACTGTCTGTAATGGTCCTGCCCGGCATAAAGCCTGTTTGGTCACAATTGACATAATTTGTAATAATTTTATTCAGCCTTTTTGCCAAGATAGAGGAAAAAATTTTGAAATCATGATTTAATAAAGAAATAGGACGATAGGAATTTACTAACGTTTTATCTTTGCCAGGTTTCAAAATAACTATTATACGGGCTTCAGACCAAAAATGAGGCATTTGGTTTTCAAAAAGAACCGCATTTAAAGTTTTAGTTAAATGGTCCAATATGGTAGGTTGAAGTGCCTTATAAAATTCAATAGGAAAACCATCTTTTCCTGGGGTTTTGTTATTCTTCATAGATTTTATAACATCTAAAACTTCTTGAGAGGTAATAGGACTGTCCAAGAATTCCTGATGATCTGGCTTTAACTTGGCTGCAAACTGTATAGCGTCAAAATAGTCTCTTATTTCCTTACTGTCAAGATTAGTGGATGTGTATAATTTTTGAAAAAAAGAATGAAAGGTTGATGTAATTTTTTTGGAAGTGTTATGCAAAATTCCGTTTGTATCCTTAATGTTAGAGATTAGTAAATTCGTTTTTTTCTTTGAGACCCTATTTTTTAACAGTTTAATAGATTTGTTTGTTCTAGTGATGTATTTCTGCTTTAAAAATAGCAAGTTTTTATGAACTTTAGAAGTCTCCAGAAGTTCAAGTTTTTGTCTCTCTAAATTAAGTTTACGTAGGTATTTTTTACCTCCAAACCTCATATGTTTAAGTTCTAATGTTTTAATATTGTCCAATAATTCTATAATTTGTTTCTGTCTTTCTTTCTTGTAGTGTGAAGCAACTGAAATCAAGTGACCTCAGGACACAGCCTTAAATGCGTCCCAGATATTGCTTTGAGAGGCCTCACAGTTTGCGTTAAAATGAAAATATTCCTTTACTTTAGCCGTAAGAGTTTGGACTACGTTTTGGTCTTGAAGTAACATTTTATTTAGAACCCATTTAGGTCCTTTTCCATCATCTATCCGGTTAACAAAAAAAACCTGTAACCCAAGCGTGATCAGAAAGAACGCTGCTCCTCATATCTGCATTAAAGAAATGAGTTAATAAAGATTGTGAAATCAAAATATAATCTATGCGAATGTATATATCATGGGTATGTGAATAAAAAGAAAATTGCTTCGCCCCCGGGTACAACGCTCTCCAAAGGTCAATCAAACCAAAATAGTCGAGGATGTGTGCCAGACCTGTCAATTTAGTTTTGGCCATATGTTTGTTTGTTCGGTTTTTATAGGTACTGTCCAATTTAGAATTGACAATAAAATTCTAATCGCATCCAATAATTATGTCTCCATGTTTAAAGTCCATTAATTGTTGCAGTGTATCTTTAATAAAAGCTAATTGATTATCATTAGGGGCGTAAATAGATGCAATAGTCAAATACCATCTACTGTACCTCTCAAAAAAATACCATCTACTGTACCTCTCAAAAAAATAAACCTACCTCTTGGATCTGATTTTGAATGTGTACATTGGAAAGGAAAATTTTTGGAAATCAGAATTGCTGTACCTCTCGCCTTTGAAGACCCAGCTGCGTGAAATTGTTGGGAGAACCAAGAAGACTTTAGAACATATTTTGTAGAATGTCTAAGGTGAGTTTCTTGAAGACAAAGAACACTAGGACGTTCCCTTGTCCAAAATGAGGATGTTCTGTATAATTTCGTTTTGTTGTTTAGACCTCTAGCATTCCAAGATACAAATTTACATTGGTGAGACATTAAACAAATACTAAAATTAAACTACCCTATTCCTTAAATAACACTAACACTAAACCCTGTCAAACTAATGACAGGTTTCTCCTCAGGGGCTTCCTATAAAAGGAAAAACGAGGTGACCAAAACTGTCACCTCACCTAGAGGGGTGCTACCTAATAAGGGGGAAAAACTAATAAATGTTCTAAATACAACTATATTTTTGGCTTCCCAGCCTAACTCCCTTGTAATATATAAAATATGCGTTAAACACCTATCAAGTCAAGTATATCTAAGTAATTATACAAAATATTAAGATCTTATCAACTATTTAATAACCTTCAAATAAACTAAAAAATATATTAAGAAGTTTCATAAGATATATCTAAGCCATTAGTCTATTATATTATAAACTTGGTCAAGCAATACAGTGCTAATACTAGTATTACAATTTTAAAGAGCCAATATTTAAAAAAACATTAAGTACTGCATGCTAAAGTTATTAAAGGTTCTATTATATGTATTAACTATAGTTTAATCTTAACACCCAATCCAAGAAAAAAAAACAATCCTATTACTATAGTCCTAACAACAGTTAAACTGCTTGACAAATAGTGCTAAACAATATAGTATGTCAAGCTGTGCATAAACAAATTACTAGAAATATTGTTAACTACTGGACTTCCAAAACTAATCTAGTCCAACATACATTAATTAACTAGAAAAGAGGCTTAACTATGTCTTATAGCAACAAACACATTAGTTCCTTTTTCAACCAACAACTTGTTTAAGGGTACCTTTAAAAATTATTTTAAACCATATAAATGGTTCTGATCAAAATTAATGGACAAGTGGCCACCTGACCATTACTATAGAATAACAAACATTAGCACCCTTCATAACCTTACAATCATTTAAAAATACAAATTAAAGTAGTGTTAAATTGTATAATATATTTTCTAGTATAATAAATGGGCAAACAGCCTAAAAAAAACAAATATTAAAAGTTTACAAGTAATTCAGAAGTTCAATAAAGTTTGTTTTTCCATGTAATAAATGTAATTAATGTAATAAATGGGCAAGTATCCAAGACTCCATTGCTAAGAGTGACTGGGGAACAAATCAAGGATTCAATAAAGTCTTTTCTTCATCCGTAGTTAATGGTAAGTTCAAGGAAGACAAAAGGGCCTTTCCAGAGATGCCATCAGAAGCTTGATATAAGAGGCCATTTCGAAATACTTGAATATCTGATGCTGCATTCCAACGAAAACGAATTCCTGCTGTAAAGAGTTTGGAGGCCACGATCTTAAGACTACGATGTTTGTCTAGAGCTTCAATAGAAAGGTCCAGGAGCACTTGTACTTTACTGTCTTTGCACAAAAAAAGCCTTTCACCCTGGCTTCCTTGAGGATACGATCACGCGTTCTGGGGTATAAAAATTGTACCATAATGTCACAGGCGCAACCTTTTTTTACTAAAGAAATAGGGCCTAAACGATAGGCCTTGGTAATAATGGGCACCACCCCCTTCTCTAGCTCCAGTATCGAAGCAAGCCAGGAAGCCATAAAACTGGTAAGGTCTTTGCCTTCTTCAGTGCCTTCAACAATCCCTCTAAATTTCAAATTAAGCTGTCTCCAGCAGTTTTCTAGAGCAGTTATCCTGGAGAGAGATTGTTTTTCAGTCATTTGCAAAGATTTAATTTCATCTTGCAGTGTTAAGGTGAGTTCAGCATTGTTTTCAGCAATTTTCGTAGTATCACTTAGTTCCTTGCTAATCCCATCCAACTGATTACGAATCAGTTGTAATAGATCGGCGACCAAGGAAGTAAAAGAGTTTAAAAGGTCTGTCTTTAGAATATTTAAGTCCTCCCGAGTTAACGGGGTTACCTCCATTGCAACAGTTTCCCGCTTGGTGTTTCTGCCGTCCGCCATGCTTTCTCCTTCTGCAAGGTCCAGGCCCAATTTTTTCGCCGTGGAATCACGCGTAAAGTAAGACTTCACCGAGCCCGTAGGAGAGGTATTCCCAGTCGATTTCGGCTTCGTGTTCTTGCCCATTGTTTTTAGACTTCAACACCAACAAGTTAAGGGGTTTTTTTATCCAGAATGGGAGATTGAGGCTGGGAATTCGCTCAATCTGCGTCCGCCATTAGACGCGATGCTCCGCCCCCCCAAGTTTTTTAAAGTTTTCAGATTTTTCTGCACATCTGGGAATCCTCCCAAGTGTGCAGAACAATCTCCCTGTCCCCCAGGTGCCCCACACGCGGATTTAGATATCCGCATGCAGGGGGCGCCTTCGCTATTAGTATATAGACAAGGGGGCCCCACGATACTCGTGGGGGGGGAGAAGGAGCTGAGGCCAGTGATCTCTCCCTCCCCCCGGGCCTGTTCCCCCAGCTCCTGTCTGCCCCCCACTCCTCTTCCCCCGGTCTCCGGCGGACCTAGATGGTGCTCACCGGGCCTGCCGCTTCCCCCCATGGGCCGCGGCGAGCCTTGGCAGCACTTGCTGGGCCCGCTGGTTCTCTCCCTCCTTCCCATGGGCTGCGGCAGTCCTCGGGGTCGGGTCTACTATCTTGTAAAGTGGGTGGATTTTGGCCCTGAGCTTAATGAATGGGTCCTTGCTGATCATGTGCATGCTTCTAAATTAGTTCGCTCCTTGCATAAACGCTTTCCAGATAAACCTGGGGGGAGCCAATCTTGAAGGGGGCAGGATGTCAGGATCTGTCAATAGCTTGCTTGTTCTATGCTTTTCTGAAATGTTACTTTCTGTTTCTTTGTACCTTGCTATCACCCAAATGTTTTATTGCTTGCCTTGAAGTAGAAATGGCTGTCCTGCTTAGTGTTACTTTTCCCCCGGGAGGATGGCCTCTTGCATTCCAATGCGTCACATAAACAACACCAGCTATCTGGCTCTGATTCCCTCCCCCTCTCCTTTGAGTTATCTCCGTTATCTGGGGCTGAGGACAGACTGGCAATCTGAAGCGGAGGCAAAGCGGAGGGAACTGGAGCGGGGGGGAAAAACCACGGAGCTGGCCGTTCACACTGGCCAGAGCAATGCGGATCAGCGGCGATACGGAGCGTTCAGACTGCCACAGAGCGTTCAGACTGCTGCATAGCCAGCGCGCGCGGCTTGTGCGCGCCGCTGCACTTTTTTTGTTTTCCTTTGATGTTTTTCACATGTGCGCACATGCGCACATGTGCATATGCACAAAACTTTTTGCCGGTGCGTTCACACTTTCTCCGGATGCCTCCCGCTTCTTCCAGTTCACACTGTTTGGAAGCGGGAGGCATGCGGAGGAAGGCCCCTGAGCACCGGGAAAAACCGGTGTCCGGGTAAAGCGGAAGGAAAGCGACTGGGAGACAGGTAAGTACGCAACGGAGCCGACGGACAGATGCGCATGTCTGAACGTGCTCCTTTCCTCTGTTTGCGAAGCGTGCCTGCCCCGCTTTAGATTGCCAGTCTGTCCTCAGCCTGAGTATGTTATCATAGTGGGTACAACCTTGGAAGTTATTTTATTGTCATTGACCAAATGTTTTGCCTAGAGTTCTCACATCTGGGTCACTCAGGGCAAGAGGGGAATTTTTATAACTTTCCCACCTTTAGTGGGAACAGTCGCCATTTTCTTCCCACGTTTTGCATGTATTCTGATTGAAGGTTTATGTTTAAGTCTGTAGGTATATTAACCCAGGTCATCTTTATTCTGTATCTCTAACAAACATCAAGAAGCTGTTCCAGTATAGAAATAAAGAACTATGTTTAACTACGAAGGTCTGATCTCTTACTGATAGTACAGAAGCCTCACACTTTAGTGTCTTCACAAATTTTGGTAGTTTGGAGTGGTCAAAACTAAACGTTGGGAACAGATTCTAGTTCCGGTTGTATGAAAGAAGCCACATCCAAATATGATTTTCTTGGTGGGGCTAGGGAAGAGACAGGGGGAGGGGCTGTGTCAAGTGTACCATCTTGCTGGCCAGAGGAAAAGAGAGTGTGGTTCTGGTTCCTGGGGAAACTTCCAGATGAAGTATTCATCGGGATGGGGGGGGAGGCAGTTCATGGGCAATCTTGGGCTGCATAAGCATTCTTAGTCTCATGAAATAGTCACCCGTTAAAGAAATGTAGGAGTAAGGCTGTTTCACAATGCTGCAACCTGGCACTCCTGAAGAGGCAAGGGGCTGAAGTGCTTCACTTCAAAGAAATTTCCACATTTCTTTGAGATTTTAAATATAAAGGTATATCTTCAGACTTGCAATGGATACCAAAACAGGAAAGACAACTTTTATTAGGTGAGCCCTGGGAAGCCTATAGTTGAGCTGTTCTGCGTGGTTGTACGCATACTAGTTTGTTTGTTTTTAAATATTTTTATTGGAGTCAAAACTTAACTTACACACATTACATTGTCACTCTATTACAAAGACCCCTTTTTCCCTTTCTTCTCCCCCTCCCAGTGACTTCCCACCTCACCTACGCCGTTATACGTCCACCAAATATAATATAGTTCTATATTATTTTCCTCTTACAGGTAACTCACTTATTTCTAATAGTGTTAGTATATTTGTATCTATATATCAAAAAAATATTATTATTTACAGACCATACATTAATCATTCAATAGTTAGACAGTGTAAAAATATTATCTTTCATTTCCCAGTATTGTTCTACATACTCTTTCAAATCCTTCCATTCCTCCATAAAATTCTCTGAGTCTTGATTGTTCAATTTTCTTGTCCATTTGTCTATTTCCGCCATAAACAGCAATTTTCTTAACCACTCCCAAAGTTCAGGAATTCTCTCGCTCTTCCAGTTTTGGACATATACCATTCTTGCAGTTGTTACCATATACCACATCAACGTCCTTTTATTTACATTTACTTCTTCTAATTTAAGACCAAGCAATAGCAGTTCTGGCAGTTTTTTAAAAGTACATTTCATAATTTTTTCCATTTCGGCATGTATCAGAGACCAGAAGGTTTTAGCTTTATCACAAGTCCACCACATATGGTAAAAAGAACCTTCTTTTTGTTTACATTTCCAGCACTTGTTAGACAAATGCTGGCCAATATTAGCTTTTTTTTTCGGTGTCATATATCATCTATACATCATCTTATAGCAGTTTTCTTTAAGGTTAAAACAAGTAGAAATATTCATAGCACTTTTCCATAAAAATTCCCATGATAACATAGAGATTTCTTTGTTCACATTAATTGCCCATTTTACCATTTGTTCCTTAACTAGCTCATCTTCATTATATCATTTCAACAAAATTTTATACATCTTAGATGCCAATTTCTTCCCCCCATCCATCCACACCTGCTCAATTTCATTATATTTCCTCCTGAAACCTCCCCTTTTTTTATCTGTATTGAACAGGTCAAGAATCTGTCTATAGCGCAGCCAACCGTAGTCAAAGTCTAACTGGTTCTCTTCTTTCATGAAAAACTCTCCCTTTTCCATTTTTAAAATGTCTCTATATTTCAACCAATCTTGTCCCTTAGAACTTGAAAAAGGTTTTATTACTTCTGCTGGTACAATCCACAATGGTTTTTCTTCAGGAAAAAAGTTTTTATATCTGAACCAAGTATCTATAAGTGTTCTTCTGATATAATGATGTTTAAACATATTATCCATTTTAATTTTGCCATAGTACAAATATGCGTGCCAACCAAATCTACAGTCATGTCCTTCTAATGCTAACAGTTTTCTGTCTTCTAACAATATCCAGGGCTCTAACCAAGTCAGGCAGACCGCATCATGGTACAGTCTTAAATTAGGTAGTTGAAAACCACCTCTTTCCCTCGCATCACACATTATTTTCATTTTTATTCTTGGTTTTTTCCCGGCCCATACAAACTTTGAAATATCCCTTTGCCATGCTTTGAAGGCTCTTACGTCTTTTACAATAGGTATTGTTTGCAGTAAAAACATTAAGCGTGGTAAAACATTCATTTTAACCACCGCAATTCTTCCCAGTAGCGATAAGTTTAACATATTCCATTTTTTAATATTATGTGTGATCTGTACCCAGAGCTTTTCACAATTATTTTTGTAGAGGTCTATATTTTTCGTGGTTAAATCAATACCTAAATATTTAGTCTTTTTCACCACCTCACAATTAATACTGTTTTGTAAATCTGTTTCAAATTTGTCATATTCTTGCACATTACCTTAGATTTCTGTTTATTTATGTAGAATCCTGCCACTTCTCCAAAGTCTTTAATTTTTTGCAACAGAAGTGGTAGAGTTTTTAAGGGCTCTTCCACTATAAACATCACATTGTCTGCAAATGCTCTGTATTTATAAGTAAAACCTTTATTTGATAGTCCCTTGATTTCCTTGTCTTCTCTTAGGTTCAATAACAAAACTTCCAAGATCCAAATGAACAAAAGTGGAGAGTGGACAACCTTGTCTTGTACCCTTTTGAACTTTAAAATAGTCTGTTTTCTCACTGTTAATCAGAATTAACAACTTTTGTTCCGAATATATTGCTTTGATCATATTCAACAATGGTTCACCAACTTGTATCTTCTCCAAGACTGTAAACATGAAGTCCCAATTCAGGTTATCAAATGCTTTTTCTGCATCTAAAAAGAAAAAACTCACTTCCTTGTCAGGGTGTTTATCATAGTATTCGATTGTATCTATTACTGTCCGCAAATTGTCTTTAATCTGGTGATTTGGTAAAAAACCGGCTTGTTCTTTTTGAATTGTATCTTTCAGGTATTTTTTTAACTTTGTCCGCTAATATTTTTGCAAAGATTTTATAGTCATTATTCAACAATGAGATTGGTCTGTAGTTTTTCACATTCGTTAAATCTTGTGCTTCTTTCGGGATAAGTGTTATAGTTGCTTCTTTCCATGTATCTGGAATTTTACCTGAAGTCCTAATTTCGTTAATTAAAATTTCAAAGGCTGGAATGAATGCTTCTTTTAATTTTTTAATAAAATTTTACAGAAAAACCATCAGGGCCAGGTGCTTTTCCAAGTTTAGATTCCTCAATGGCTTTTTGTATCTCCTGGATTGTGATAGGGTTGTTCATCATATCTTTAATCTTTCCCATTGGCTTTGGTAGATTTAAGTTTTGTAAGTATTCCAAAATTTTGCTTTGTTCTATCGTCTCTTTTTGGAAAAGTTTAGCATAATATTTTAAAAATTCTCTTTTTATTCCCTTAACATCTACTATTTCCTTGTCACCTGCCACAATTTTACTTGTTATTTTGTTTTCCCTTCTTTTTTTCAATTGCCATGCAAGATATCTTCCCAGCTTATTTGCTCCTTCAAAGGATTTTTGCTGAAGTTTCTTTAAGTTCCAATATATTTCCTGATTAAGAATAGCATTCAGTTGGTCTTGTAGCAATTGTATCTCTTTTTAAAGTTTCTTTTTTCCAGGTCTTTTCTTTAATTCTTTCTCCTTCAATTTAATCTTTTGAACAATACAGTCTTGTTGTTCCTTTCTTTGTTTATTTTCTTTGTTATTTATGGAGATTAGTATTCCCCTCATTACCGCCTTGTATGCATCCCACACTACTTGCGGTTTTGTTTCTTGATTTTAATTTGTTTAGAAATATGTTGTTGTGTCTTCCTGTAGCTTATCAATTATTTCCTGTTTGTCTAAAAGGTCTTCATTCAGTCTCCATCTCCACTGTTTCACCCCTTGTCTCGAGGTCCACATTAATGGATTGTGATCAGAATTTATCTTTGGCAGAATTTCAATCTTTTTAGTTTTAAGTGCTAATTCTCCAGTCATCCACATCATATCTATCCTGGAAAAAGAGTCATGTCTGTTAGAGTAAAAAGTAAAATCCTTAGTTCGAGGGTTCCATTTCCTCCACACATCTTCCACACTTTCCTGTCTTACCATTGTAAAGAAAGCTTTAGGTAGTTTTCCAATTGTGTCATCAATACTCTTTGTACGTCGGTCAATTTTATTATTTACTGTCCCATTAAAATCGCCCATCAGGATTAAGTGTTCATAATTAAGTTGGTCTAGTTCAGCAGTTAAATCCCCGAAAATCTTTTCTTTCGCTCCATTTGGTGCATATATATTTACAATCAGTTTTTTTCCCCATGTTTGATTATTTCCGTTGCTACATATCTTCCTTCTTTGTCCTTAAAAATTTCTTTTGGATCCAATTCTTTCTTAATGTAAGTTACTACTCCCCTTTTTTTTGTTATTTGCCAATGAAAAAAATTCCTCCTCTAGTTTTTTCTTGATCAAATACTTATAGTCTTGTTTTTTAATATGCACTTCTTGTAGGCAAATCATGTTACATTTCTGTTTCTCTAGCCAATGTCTAATAATTTTGCGTTTGTTAGGTGAATTTAGTCCGTTTTATGTTCCATGAAAGAAATTTGTAATCCATAGTGGTTCCAGGCTAAATAGCACCAAAGTCCTTTATATTTTCTGCCACGAACATCGTCATCTCCTCCAAAGTTTTGATAGTAACACGTGTATCTTGAAAATTAAAACTCAAACCTTGTGGAATCTCCCATCTGAATCTAATGTTCTTTTGTTTCAACATGTCAGTTAGACATTTAAACTGCATACTAGCTTTTTATATTAAAAAATTCTGTAGAATCCCCATATCTTTTCCTTATTTCCCTGTCACTGAGGAAGAAAGTGGAATCCCCCCCCCCCAAGAAAAAAAAACTGCAGGGGAGGGACGGGGCTATAAGACCAATAAAAAATAAGCTGTAAAGTTTGTAAGTCATTATTGAGTATTTAGAAGTTTAGAAAACTATGGAAAGTTTTCAACCCAACGATCCATACTGGCATAGATTATTCCAAGCAAGGAAGGTGTTTTGTGCAGCCGTCTCCCTTGCTCCTATCTCCCCACACCTGATTCTCTAGCCTCCGACCGATATCCATGCCCTAACAACCCAATGCAGCTGGTAACAGATCCTGATACAGGCACCGGCTCTTCTTTGGATCATGCTTCTGTTGAGCTGATTCAAGATGGCCTTAATGATCTAATGCTTTTAAACGATTCTGCTTGTAGAAATAAAATTGTAAACACCGTGTGGTTACTCAGAACTTAGGCAGATCATGAGAGGTAGGGCAGGAAGGGTTGCCTCAGTGCATAGTTCTCGGGGCCCTTTCTTCCATGCCTGGGGAAATGCTGATCGCCACTTTGGGGGTCAGGAAGCAATTTTTGGTCAGTTTGGTCGGAGAAAATGGCTGCCTTGGAAGATGGACTCTATTGACATTATACCTTACTGAAGTCCCTCCCCTTCCCTTCCCACCCCCAAACTCTCCAGGTATTTCCCAACTCAGAGCTGGCAATCCTACTGGGAATGGAGCTGCAAAAGCAGGTGGGCATGTGGATCAGAACTTGGCAATGGGAAAGGGGGCTCATTCTTTCCTTCCCAGACCATTTTCTCAACCCAGAATGTTTTGGGTCATCAAGCAACTTGGAGATTCCATTTCTGAACAGTATAACAGGACAGAGAGGGAAAATCTGTGGTGTGGCCCTTAATAGAAATGTTTGGGTTGATGGAAGGGAAGTAAGTTCAATCTGAACATGCACATAAGAAGAACTCCCCCCCCCCAAAAAAAAGTGTCTCTGAAACATTCCCAGAAATGGTTTAAATAAACCCTGTTGTTTAAGTGTTCTCTGCCTGGTCATCACGCCTTATGTTTCTCGGTTAAAAGAGGGCACTTGGTTGGGCTTGGGAGGGTACCCTGGGCCTTCTCAAGAGACCCTAAATCCAGGGTGGTGCCAGCTCCCATTCCTCCCCACTTGCCTGCCTGCCTTCCTCTCCACTGCTTGATGGCGATGGGTCCCATGGCATCTTTTCACTTTGCCAGCTCATCACCATGCTGCTTCCTCAGAGGTGGAAGTTCCCCTTCCCACGTTGCCTGGTTGAAGCAGCAGGAAAAAGGGGAGGCAGTCTCTGCTCTTTCCCACCTGCAATGCTGCCATCTTGGTCAGGAAGTGGTAGCTTCTGCTCCTTCTCCTTGCCCGTTGGCCTCCATAGGAGAGTCAGCAGTGTCAGTGAAGGACTGCCTCTGGGTGCATTGCCTCCTGCTCCAGGTCTGCACTTGCACATACAGTGAATATTCTTCTATTGGGAGGGGATTTTAATCCCCCACTCTGGGGGCTGCCATTCCATTCCCAGGGCACTGATTCCAGCCCCAGGGACCCCATGCTCATAGATCACAGAGCTGGGAGGGGCTACAGTCCAACTCCCAGGTCAGTGCAGGATCGGCCTAAAGCATCCCTGTTCATCCAGCTGCTGCTCAAAGACTGCCAGGGAGGGGGAGCTCACCACCTCCTTAGGCAGCTGATTCCACTGCTGAACTACTCTTACTGTAAAAAAATTTTTTCCTAATATCCAGCCAGTATTCTTTAGCCCATAATTTAAACCTGTTCTTCTGAGTCCTCTCCTCTGCTGCCAACAGGAACAGCTCCCTGCCCTCCTCCTAAGTGACAGCCTTTCAAATTAAGTAATATAGACAGCAATCGTGTCTCATCCCTCCAAAAAAAATTCTCTTCTCGAGACTGAACATTCCCAGGTCTCTCAGCCTTTCCTCGCAGGGCTTGGTCTTCATGCCCCGATCGTCCTCATCATTTTCTTCTGCACCTGGTCCAGATTCTGTTCACCTCCTTTTTGAAGTGAGATCCCCAGAACTCCAAATAGTTCCAGAACTCTGGAGTCAAGTCCGGGGAACTGTCATTGCACTCTGGGGTCTTTCATTTCAGTTTCAGAATGCTTACACTACCCCCAGGGGTTGTTGTTGTTTCATTCTGGGATCTGTCATTCCAGTCCCAGAGCAGGTTTATCTGTTCTGCATTTCCTTTGTAACTTTTCTGCATTGTAGTATAGTTCAATGGTGCCCACAGAAGTCACTTGGCATTCCTGGCTCTCAGTATATCCATGGGGCCTCCAGGCGGCATCTCCCCTTGTTCTCAGTGGGCATTCTTGCCATTAGTTTTAGTACATTCCCCCTGCTGTGGGCTTCTCCTAGGGTTCTGGTCAGTCACTGCAGGAAACAGGGCGCTGGATTGGAGAGATTGTTGATCTGAGGTAGGGGACGGACAACAACACCTGGAGACCTTGACCTCCTTGCCCTGTCTGTAGGCCTTCTGGCAGCCCCTGTCTGGCCCAAGTGACACATGATGCTGAACGGAGGGCTGCTCCAGCATGGCTGCGCAGGGCCCTTGCGTCCATCTCTCTCCATTTTCTAGAATATGACAGTAAGAAGATCGATCTGTGCCCCAATATGGGAACACGCCTGTTCGGCAACCAGCAGTGTGTGTGTTGCTGCCGCCGCCGCCACCCACGATCGTCCTCGCAACGCGCATCATTCCTTCGATGCACTGGAAGGGGGGAACAGAACCCCCCCTCCCCTTCAAAGCTGCTCCAATGTTGCTCGTCCGGAGGAATCAGGGAGCGCTGGTGTGGTCGCCTCTCACCGGCAGCCTGTCAGGTTCCCTGTCATGTTTGCTTCCTTTTCTCACTCCCTGTTTCAGGTCCCGGCGGGAGATCGGCATTGGCTTCCCTTCCGATGGTTCCTTCCTCCCCTCCTCCCGCCTCCCCCCTCCTTTCTCAGAGTAAGCTCATCTATTTTGCTAGACTTCAGTTATCTCTGTTGCTGCACTTGTAACCTTGGGCAACTTGGCCTCCGCTCTTCCAGGTGTCTTTTGCGTGGGAATGCATGTAGATTACATACAGGGTCGGGGATGGGAATTTAGCTCCGCTTACGCGCCTTTTTTCTCTGAGAAAGTAACAGTAGCACATTTTGGCGCTTGATATGTTTACTCTCATTGGTACCTGCGCTTTTGCCCCTGTTTGAATACAGTATATCAGTTCCTTCCATTCTATATGTGGTATCACTAACAACGCAAGTGTTTCCTGAAAGACCATTAATAAAGACATTGTTTTGCAATACAAGGCCTGGCTTATTGGATCTAATCAGAAGTCTCACAGATTGTTAGTGATCCTTCCAATTGGGAAGAAGTAAAACTCATACCTGGCCATGTCAGATGATGGGTCCCTCGTTCCTACCTCAACTCCCAAAACACCGGTCTCCACCGCACCTGTGGAGCCAGTGATCACGAACTATGATTCCTATGCTCCCCTCAGTTAGGGGGGAGCCACAGGTGGTGCAGATCCCCTACCAAGGTATTCCTGGTCAACCTTTGGTGGGGGTACTCTGGAGTCCTGGGTCCATGACAGGAGAGGATCGCGCGTGCGGTTCTCGGACGAGGAGAGGGACTCCTGGAGATTGAGCTTGGTCCCAGACAAACGGGAGACCCCTCGGCCATTGGAGAGAGGTACGGATGACCTCTGGAAGCAGATGGACTGGAGATTCGATGAGATGCATGACCGGCTGGCAGTGGAACTACGCGAGGTGCTACTCGAGATGCAACAAGCCGTGCTGGGAGCAGCTGCGGGAGCAGTCCCTCTGGCAGGAGGGGGAGGGGGAGTGCCGGCTCAGCAGCAGGATGGTGGAGCAGGACCTGCACAGCAACCACCCACGGGTCCACAGCAGCTGCCAGCAGCACCAGCACAGCCGTCCCCACGTCCTGTGGACCGGTTGTACCGGCAGCCACCCAACGACCCCTTGACAGCTACGTTTGATGGGGATCCTGATAAACTCCGCTTTTTCATCATCGAGATTGAGCGGTTTTTGGGGACTTGGGGCCACCTTTACCCTACCGAATGTGAGAGGGTCGGCTATATTGGCTCTAAGCTGCGGGACACTGCAAGTGACTGGTATGTAAGTCTGCACAACCCCCCGGGTCCTGAATTGAGATCAGTAAATGACTTTATGTGGGCCCTCCGGCAGCACTACGAGGATCCCCTGGGGGAGGAGAAAGCCAGGAATCAGCTGCGGAAGCTAGTTCAGGGCCGATCCTCTGTAAGGGAGTACACTGCCCAATTTCGTAGAATAGCTGCGAAGGTGCAGGGCTGGGGTCAAGATCTCTTCATCAAGAAGTACTGGGAGGGGTTGAACCGTGAGATATATGAGACTGTGTTGAGAAATGATCGGCCTGGCTCATTGGCGGCTTGGATGAGAGCGGCGGCTGATGTGGAGGAGAGGTTCACGCTGATTAAATTGAGTTCACCGGCCTCCCACTCCGCTGCCAAGACCACACCAAAACCCAAATTCAAAACCGCCGTTCAAGAGCTCCGCGATGCCCATTTTAAGCAAGGGTTATGCATGCGATGCGGGGAGAGCGGCCACTTTGCATCTTCCTGTCCCCTGGGAGCCCTGAAAGCTTCAAAGACACCCCAGCCAACTCCTGGAGGAACACCGCGACCCACTAAAGGAGTTTTCAAACTCTGGCAATTACAGCTGGAAGGGGCACCGAGCAAGGGTGAGAATGCTGCGTTGGAGGCTGTGACCACTCAACCATCAGCAAACTTCCCAGACCTGCAGTAGGAGGTGCAGAGCTGCAGGTCCCCCCTCCAGCCACGTCGCCAATGGTGAGCAGTCCCGGGTCTTTGCTCTATATGGTTGTGACTGTTATTGCTCCTGGAAGTGGCACACACGTCAGAGTGCGAGCCCTTATTGACTCGGGGTGTGCGAGAGACTTGATTAGTCCCTTGGTGGTGGAGGGGTTGGGACCCAAAGTTAACACGCTATCTGAGCCTCTGCGATTCACTCAAATGGATGGGTCTAAAATTAAAGAGGCTTGCATAGCAGAGACTGAGCCTTTGATTGTGGGGACCAGGGATCACTGGGAGCAGAGAGCCTTTGTCATCACCCCCCACACCCAATTCCCCATGGTATTGGGAAGCCCATGGTTGGGAGCCCATGTTCCCTATTTCAAGTGGAGTGAAGGGAAAATTACATGGGTCGATCCTAAATGCACACAGCACAAATGGAATCCCGGCTGGGGTTCGGGACCTCCCTCCACCCCCTTCGCTTGCTTGGTCTCAGAGGACTTAAACAAAATTCCTTCAGAGTACTGAGACCTGGCTGAGGTGTTCAGTGAAACAGAGGCTGATGAACTCCCCCCCCCCCCATAGACTGATTGACTGTGCTATAGAACTGTTACCTGGGGAGAAGTTACCAAAGGGAAAGTTATATTCTATGAGTCCCGCAGAGAGAGAGGAACTGCGGAAGTTTTTGGATAAAATCTTAGTGCGGGGTTTCATTCGCCCAGTGAAATCCCCTTTTGCCGCCCCTGTTCTTTTCCGGAAAAAGAAGGTTGGTGGCTTACGGCTTTGCACGGACTATAGGGGACTGAATGCCGTTTCTGCCTCCAATGCTTACCCCTTGCCCCTGATAAAAGACTTGTTGGCAGAGGTGGCTAAGGGGAAGATCTTTTCCAAACTGGATTTACGAGAAGCCTATTTCCGAGTGCGCATCAAGGAGGGGGATGAGTATAAGACTGCCTTTAATACCCCCTTGGGGCAATTCAAATACTGGGTTATTCCCTTCGGATTGGCTGGAGCTCCTAGAGTTTCTATGAGCCTAATTAATGAGGTGTCGCACAAGCATTTATTTAAGGGGGTTCTCTGTTATCTAGATGATATCATTGTTTATTCCCAAGATAAGCCTTCCCACGTTAAATTGATGAGAGAAGTGTTGTCCACCCTCATGAACCATAAACTCTTTGCCAAACTGTCAAAATGCGAGTTTCACTGTACCGAAATTGACTTTTGGGGTACCGCATCTCTCCTAGGGGTTTAGAGATGGACCCTGCCAAAGTGGACTCGGTACTAACGTGGGAAGCCCCCCATACTCGCAAACAACTGTAGAGCCTGTTAGGATTTAGCAACTTTTACAGAACATTTCTAAAGGACTTTGCCACAGTCACCCTTCCCTTAACTGACCTGTTAAAAACAAAAGGAAAGGGTCCTGAAGCTGGCAAGCTGGGTAAGTGGCTGAACTGGTCACCTGACTGTCAAGCGGCCTTTGAAAAGCTTAAGACTTTTTACTTCATAGCCCATTCTGGCGCACCCCGATGAGACTTGAAAATTCATTGTACATGTTGATGCTTCTGATGTGGCCATGGGGGGGGGAATTTTGCAAAAAGGGGAGGATGGGAAGCTGCACCCTCTGGCGTATGTGTCTAAGAAATTCAATGAGACTGAAAGACACTGGTCCGTGTGGGACAAAGAGGCAGCCGCAATTCGCTTAGCCTTGTCCACCTAGAGACATTGGTTGGAGGGGGCGCAGATGCCGTTTGAGATCTGGACTGATCATAAAAACCTGGAGGCGCTGCAGACCCACAGAACTTTGAACGCGAAACAGCTCCGGTGGGCTGATTTCTTTTCCAAGTTCAATTTCAAACTGCGGCATTTCCCTGGGACATCTAACCCCTTAGCAGACGCGTTGTCCAGGCTTCCCCAGGATGAATCTAAGCTGGAAGAAGTGTTTGATTCCATGTTCTCGCCTGAGCAGCTTAGTGGTGCTGTTGTCACCAGAAGCCAAAAGCAGCAGTCCGCCACGGCTCCTGCCTCTGAGTGATTACAAAATGCGCGATGGAATATTCTCAGCAGGATCGGGATGAATGGCGTGGGGAGGAAGGCTTGGAACAGAAACCCGATGGGTGCTGGTATAAAGGCTCGAAATTGGTGGTGCCCAATTCTCTTAGACTGTTTTAAATGCTTGCCATGAATCTAAGCTCTCTGGACATTTTGGGTATTTGAAAACGTTGAACTTGCTTCAAAGACAGTTTTGATGGCCGCGAATGCGTAAACATGTCTCAGATTATGTGACTTCTTGCCAAACCTGCCTGATGTGCAGAAAATGAGGGGGGAAGCCTCCGGGTCTCTTACAACCCCTTCCCACCCCCTCCCGGCCTTGGGAGGACATTTCCATGGACTTCATTACTGATTTACCACCCAGCAAAGGGAGAACTGTAATCTGGGTGGTAGTGGATTTATTTTCCAAGCAGGCACACTTTGTCCCGTTCAAGAAATTGCCTACAGCTAAGGGCCTAGCCAAAGTGTTCTTTAATCACGTGGTGAAACTTCATTCTTTTCCTAGGCGTGTAGTCTCCGATAGGGGAAGCCAGTTCGTCGCCACCTTTTTGTGGGAGCTTTTACAGACTATGGGCATTGAGCCTGCCCTCAGTTCTGCTTATCACACAGAGACTGATGGACAATCCGAACGAACTTATCAGATCCTGGAACAATTTTTGAGGTGCTACTCAAACTACCACCAAGATAATTGGGTAGACTTGCTCCCTTTTGCTGAATATAGCTACAATAATTCAGTGCACTCTTCCACAGGAGTGTCCCCTTTTTTGGCGGTGGGGGGGTATGAAGGTAACCCATTGCCAAACATCCTACCCCCCAAGGACAGCTCACCCTCTCCATTTGAATCTTGGTGGACTAATCTGCAGGAATCCTGGCCCCTTATTGCCAAAACGCTAGATCAGGCTAAAGCGGATTACAAAAAATATGCGGACCGGAATAGGGCTCCTGGTTGGGAGTTGGAGCCTGGGGACTCTGTTTATGTGTCTACAAAAAACATTCGCGACTTGTAGCCGAGCCGGAAATTGGGATGGAAATACGTCGGTCCTTTCAAGGTCCTACGCAAGATTTCTCCTGTGTCTTTTGAACTGCCTAAATCACTGAACTCTGTTCATCCTGTTTTCCATTACAGCTTGTTGAAGAAAAACCCTGGATTGAACTCCTGGCATCCGGAGATTCCAGCTCCTCCTCCTCTGATGAAGGAGGGGGGGCCGCATTTTGAGATTTCCAGCATTTTGGACTCTAAACTCAAACGAAGACATTTATCTAGTGAACTGGGTGGATTTCGGTCCTGAATGTAATGAGTGGGTGGCTGCTGATCATGTTCATGCTCCTCAGTTGATTCGTGCCTTTCATAAACGTTACCCTTCTAAACCGGGTGGGAGTTGATTTTGGGAAGGGCAGGATGTCAGGTTCCCTGTCATGTTTGCTTCCTTTTCTCAGTCTGTTTCAGGTCCTGGCGGGAGATCGGCTTCCCTTCTGGTGGTTAACCCCCCCTCTCCTCCCGCCTCACCCCTCCTTCCTCAGAGTGAGCTCATCTATTTTGCTAGGCTTCAGTTATCTCTGTTGCTGTACTTGTAACCTTGGGCAACTGGGCCTCCGCTCTTCCAGGTGTCATGCCTGCCCCTGACTCAGAGCCAGGCAGCCAGAATCAGGTGGACTTGGCTCCCTTAACGGAAAACGATGTAAGTCTTGGGGAGTCAAGCCTACAGCAAGACTCACCTGACGCTGATCAAGCCCTGCCTGGCCCCAGCTCATCGCCTCCAGACTCTCCCCCACCTGTGAACCGTCTCCATGACAGAAGACGCCTGGAGTTAAGAGACAGGCGAAAGGAGGCACGCATGCGTGGACAACACTCACTAAGTCCTAGCTTCGCTCATAAATAAGGACTTATTAGCATCTCTCTCTCTGACGGAACTCTTGGCTGACCTCGGACTGTGTTTGAACTTGCTTTGACTATCTCAGCCTCCTGGCCCTGTCGTGACACAGGTGTCTTTTGCGTGGGAATGCATGTAGATTAAACACAGGGTCGGGGATGGCAATTTAGCTCTGCTTACGGCCTTTTTTCTCTGAGAAAGTAATGGTAGCACATTTTGGCGCTTGATATTTTTATTCTCATTGGTACCCGTGCTTTTGCCCCTGTTTGAATACAGTATTTCAATTCCTCCCATTCTGTATGTGTTATCACTAACGACGCAAGTGTTTCCTGAAAGACCATTAAGAATAAAGACGTTGTTTTGCAATGCAAGGCCTGGCTTATTGGATCTAATCAGAAGTCCCACACAGCCCCGAGGCTGCCCCCGGAATCCGCCCCCCCCCTTGCCCCGCCCCGCCTTATTGTGCAGACAGGCGGCAAGCGCCTCCCTCGACGCCCTCCGGTCCCTGAATCGCCGGCCCGGCCACAGCCGCCCTTCTCCGGCGCGCCGCGTTGTTCCCTCGAGCACGTGGGAACGCCCCCTCCGCCGCCCGCAGCGAGGCTCGGGGAACTCCCCGCCCTCCGTCCCTCCGTCCCGAGAGTGAGACGCGCGCAGGCCGAGGAGGAGGGATCCGGTCCCTCGAAGGCCGCGATTGGCAGACGGGCCCCGGTAGGCGGGCCGCGGCTGCGGAGTGACAGGCGAGGGATTGGCCAATCAGGGAGGAGGGCGCGGGGGAGGGGGCGGGACTCGCCGCCTGTCCGTCTTTCTCGGCCGCGGCGGCTGCGGGAGGACCGGTAGGGGGATGTGACGGCGGCGGGGGCTCCTCCTCCTCCTCGGCCGCCGCCGCAGCTCCATGGCAGCCGGGGCAGGCGGCGTGGGCGCCCCCGCCCTGCCGGCCGTGCTGATGGAGAGCGGGGCGGGCGCCGCCGAGGCCGGGCCCCGAGGCTCAGGACCCCCGCCTCCCTGAGGGGAGGGCGCCGCGGAGACGATGGCCCTGCTGCAGGTAGGGGGCCCCGGGGAGGGCGGGCGGGCGGGCGGGCGGGGGGGACACAGCGCCGCAGGACGGTGAAGGGGTGGGGGAGCGCCGGTGCTGCTGCTGCTGCTGCTGCTGCTGTGGGTGGGTGGGTGGGTGGGGGGCCTCCCGCGGGCGGGCGGGCGGGCGGTCGGGCTCCCGAGCCTCCTCTTCGTGCCGCCGGTCAGGGCTGGGAAGGCCGCCCGCGTTCCCCCGGGGAACCTCTCCCCTCCCCTCCCCTCCCCCCGGCCACCGGGGCCCCCCGCCCCCCCCCGGCTTCTCCCCCGAGGCCCGAGCCTCCTGTTCCCCCTCCCCTGCTGGGCGCGCGGGGACTCCTGCTCCCTTCCCTCCCTTCGGTACAGAAAAAGGGCTTTGTGGTCTTGGAGGCCCAGAGGCCCCTTCCGCGGCATGTCCTCGCCCGGCCCCCGGAGGATGAAGGGCAGCGTGTCCGTCTCCCCCAGCCGGGAAGGGAACTGGCTCCCTTTCCGCGCCATGCAGGAGTGGCGGCCTCATGGGTACCCAGCCTTGGAAGGACTAAGGGCTCTCCTTCCTGCTGTTTCTGGCGCTTCCCTTTCTTTGGCAGAGGGAACCTCAGTTTGTGGGTTCTGTGGGGCAGAACTTGGAATGAACCTTGCAACAATTCAAAGAGAATAAGAACATTTTTGCTTTTCCCTTAACATCTTATCGTGTAACAAAAACATAGAGCTTAGTGATACAGTAGAAAAGTGGCCTTTTAAAATCCGAACAATGAATTTTTCTCTCCTTCACAGCTTGCCATCCCCAGTCTACCTCTTTCCTCTTGTTGGTGGCCCAGGAAATCTCCAGCTGAACACTTTCTGCACCAGCTTGGAAGATGAGGGTCCCAAATAAACTCTCCATTAGATAGCACAGCTCTGAAACAATAATTCTAAAATGTACAGTTGAGAGCAAAAGTCTCCCTCCGTTAGCATTTTCCATACACAAATCATAGTTACCTCAAACAAGGTGCTAAGAGCCTGTGGTTAAGGTTCAAGCTCCCCAGCAGGGCCGTCTTCCTTCCCTCCGCTGCTTTCCACACAGTCTGCACCCTTCTGCATCTCTAGAGGATCCTCCCTTTCCTGGCTCATTCCATTCCTAGATAGGGGTGACACCAACAGCAACTATGACTTACAATATTTTCGAGGTACCAAGTCTTTTGCAATCCTGATTTCTTTCTGTGATGAATGGTGTCATCATTCTGATTTTTCAGGTTGGGAACTGAGGGTGAGAGAGCAGTTTGCTTGAGGGCACCCAGTGCATTTACAACTGCTTTGCAGTTTGAACCCAGCTTTCTGAGGTGAACTGGATCACACTGACTTCATTGCTTCAGTAATGACTTTCTAGGCATCCCTGTCATCATCCTAGAAGGGAAGGGAAATGCCTTGGAGAAAGGGATGCTGTTGGCTGGGGGGGGGGGGGGGGGTCATATGGGACCAACCCTTCTGCAGTCTTATTTCACACAGCTGCTCTCCAGGATCAGTGATCACTAGCTTCTTCTTTAACCAAGGGGAGAGAGCATTCTGTTATCCTTCCTGCCAGAGTTCTTGGTGCTAAAGATGCTGACTGGCAGGCTCTTTGAGGTGGGTTTTCTGATTTTGGAGGTGTTGTAAACATCATATGGGGTGAAGAAAACAAAAATCTAGGCTGCTCATCAGGATGATTCTCTTCCCCCCCCCCTCTTTTTTTTTTTGCTAAAAAGAATCTGAAATGGGATTAACTGGTGCCGATGCCAGGAAATGTTCCATATTTATTCTTTCTACCATATTCTCTCCTGAATATTCTCCTCTATCTTCTGTCATCTGTATGAATGCAGTTTCTTGGGGAGATCTGTGATAGCATTGATGTTTGAAGATCTAACTTGGTGTACCTGAAAAGTGGTGTCTCTTAGCCTAACAATTACAGCAGGAAGCTTTTTTATTGTGCTTTCTTTTGGTGAGTGCTGCAACCATAACAGAAATCTAGAACACTTGTTTCTTCTTGATTAAAATTTGTACAGTACAGTGCAGGCTGCTTTTCATGGGGGGATTACCACAGATACTTGATTTGAGTGTTCATGCTGGTATAATTGATTTGTCACAAGTAACTAATATTGTAAAAGAGAAAGTGGAGTGGTATGCTGTGATTATTGTTTTGATTTTGGTTGTAATGGCCTAGTTCATGTTACCTAAATAGTAGACGGAAAGTAGAAGGTTAAAGTAATGCTAACTTTTGGAGCCCAGGACCTTGCTGGCTTTACATTGTTCTAGCATAAAGAAAGCATTGCTGTTCTAGTTGGCTGCATACCATCAAGTACCAGTAGAAAGCTTTCTAATAATATTGGTTTTTTCCCCCTAGCTGCAATCCAGTGCTGCTGGCCTAAACAAGGGGGAAGCTGTTTCTAAGCTGTTTCCCTCAAATGAAGGAAGAATTAATGTATGCATGGATTCAGACTCATTTTGCTGCAGTGTGTCTCTGCTGGGAGACTTGTCATTTAGCCCAATTAACTTCTTGGGTACCAACATAGAGCTACCTAGTATTAGTAGCATTTAAAAACTATTACTTGCCTTGCTGGCATTGTCTAATATTTGGCTTGCTGTGAGTGGGGTTTTACTAGAGTCTTACCGAAATGAAACTGTTCAGATGGTCTTATCATTCTTTCTTTTTTTAAAAAAATAACACAAACTGAACTATTGCTTTCTAGCCTATGCATTAGTTCTTCAGGATTAGAAGTGAATGATTTTCTGGGAATCTCATCCTTGAAATGCCATTCAGACAATGTTTAACTTCTTGATGTCAGCAATTAGAAGTCATGTCACAGACTGAAAATTGGAAGTGATTTCCTCTTTGAAGTGTAGTGTATCCTGGGTATAGAAACACTTTAGAAACTAAGGCTTTTAAAGATATCTTTGACATTCATGGAGCCCAGTCCTGTACAGAGAATGTAGGTCATTCCACCACATGCACCACTCTTCTAATCTCTGTGGCGGTGTTCTATTATTCCTGGAACTTGTGCATCTGTTAGAACTGAAGGATGTTGTAATGACACTGCTAAGAAATGAGATTTACAGACTGGATAGAGAACAGTGTCCTACTTGAAAGATTGTTTTATATAAGTTAATATATTATCTCAGAGAAGAAATTATGGCTCGAGTTCTTCATAGCTGTAAATCTTCTTTCCTATAGTAATTGGTACATTATACTTTGTGATTATTCATGCTTTGTGTCACAAGTATCAGCGTCCCATCAGTTGGAAAGCATTTGTTAAACAGGTAAAGAAACTGATTCCATTTATAATCGAATGCCATTCAAAAGACTTACCTGAAATGAGATTCAGGGGGTTAGCCATGTTGGTCTGAAGCAGCAGAACAAAGTTTGAGTCCAGTGGTACCTTTAAGACCAACAAAGTTTTATTCAAGGTATAAGCTTTAGTATGCAAGCAGACTCTTTCAGATAATGTGCTTGCACACAAAAGCTTACCATATTTTTCGCTCCATAAGATGCACCTGACCATAAGATGCACTTAGCTCTGCTTGGTGCCGTGGCTTGGGAAAAGTGAGAGGGGTTTAAGACGCACACACTTTCCCCCCCACTTTTTTGGGGAGAAAAAGTGAGTCTTATGGAGCAAAAAATACGGTATATCTTGAATAAAACTTGGTTGGTCTTAAAAGTACCACTGGACTAAAATTTACTTGAAATTCAAACTAATAAAAAGGAAACGTTTGTGTCCCCCCCTCCCCTGAATACTTTTATTATAGAGAACATCTTCTGTGATGGGGAAAACTATGTCCTTGAAAGCATTTTGTGACTACTAACAACTGAAGGTACTGTCTAGTGTTAAAATCTGGCTTCAAAATATAGAACATAGAATAACAGTTTATTTTAATATTAGGGTGCTGAGATCTAAATGAAAGTTTAAAAAAAATTAAATTCCCAGTTTTTCTTATAAACGGAGTTGTCTGATATCTAACAAAGCATTAATGGCTTAATTGTTTCCTAGTCATGGGTTTGCTGTAAGATGGAGTAGTTTGAATGTATGAGCTCTGTATGCCTCAGCATGTGAATAGCTTCCTGTGCAGACTTGGATATAGGAGGAGGTATGGCCACATGCATTACTCTCAGCCTTTATACTGTTGCCTTTTTTCTCCTTGATCCTCCCTGCACTAATCTTGTACTAACTGCTATTTATTGCACACTAAACTGTGTGAAATTGTTGGGCTGCTTAAGATGTTCATAGGTATTGATGTGGAGAAGCCACGGCACCTGGATAAAAGTAACTGCATTGTGTGTTGCTCATCACTTCCTTACAGATTCTTGTACTGTGGGTTGAGTTAAATGCTGGGCTGCAGTGTGCTGGAACACCTAAGAATGGTCTCTACAGAAAAAAAGGGGGGGAAATAGTTTATGATGGTTTCATGCCATTACTACGTCAGGAAGGGTTGACATATTATCAGAATCACCCCCCTCCATGCAAACAGAACCTCTTGTCCAGCTCCAAACAGGGACTTCATTGTATCTGTTGGAAGGGGGGAAAGAGTTCTTCTCATTCTTCACAATGTGTTCATTATGGTATCCCCTGCTTTCTTTCTGCATGTCAGGCGCTATCAGTATGCATTTGTAGGATGAAGATGGGAATAGGGAAAATGGAGTTAAAGCCTGATGAAGACACTGTCTTGTACCTCTTTCCTTCCCATGTGAAGCCACTTAAGTAGAGCCTGCACAGTTTTGTAGAACTCAAGCTCTCAAATGGTTACAAGCTCACATACTGACTTTAGTTATTTATGTAGAATAAATGAAAAACAGCTACTATAAACCCTCCCTGCATGGTACCTTTTCACCAGGAATCCAAGCTAGTTGTTGGATATAAGGCTGCCTCACAAAGGAGTACTTTACTGTATATTTGGTTCTCTGAATATTTGCACTCAAAATTTTGAGGAGGACTAGCATTTGAACTTGGTTAGTACTTGGTTACATCTTAGATGGGAAACCAACAAAGAAGTCTAGGCATCTCTTGCCTTGAAAACCCTATGGGGTTGCCATAAGTTGGCTGTGACTTTATGGCAAAAAACAAAACTATAACACGAGTAAGAAAAACAACCTTGTTACGTTGCTTGATGATTCATATGTATGCTTTTCCAACAGGGATGTAAACTGTAGTTCCTAGGTGTTGTTGGAAGTTCTTAATATCAGGTCTAGTATGTAGCAACAATGCAGTTACCGTGATTACACTTTCAAGGGAGCATTACATGTACTGGTGGTGTCCAGTGTGCATACTGGACCCCATCATGTATACAACCACATCACAAAGCATCTAATTCTGGTAACATGCCTAAAGTAATATGTTAGGTGTTATGAAGCTGATTGCTTTTAAGCATACTTCACATTGCAGCTTGAAAACTCAGGCAACAGTTTGTCTGTCTAATACTCAGTACCTGTGCCTTCAGTTTGCTGCTTTGTTTTGAGACTAGCTGCAGTATCTGATTTATGTAGTCAGATGTGATAAATGACATCTGCTGATTTTCTCACAAACTTTTCAGGAAACCGTTTTCCTTTGCCAAACTGAGTGTGTACATATCGTTTCAAACCAAGTTTCCATGTCTTACCTTCCTGAGGTATCTTCTATGCCAGGGGTGGGCAAATGGTGGCCCGCGGGCCACATGCGGCCCACCACAGAGTTTTTTGCTGCCCGCCAAGACATGAAGATTAACAAGAGTAAATACAGATGCTCTTTGACAGACATTAACTTGCAGGCTGTGATGAGAATCTCAACAAGTAATCTCACTCCTGATTTCAAAAAAAATTGTAGAAAAGTGTGATAGGGTACATTTGTCTCATTAAACTGATTCTAAAATTAAATGAGCTTGCAGCTATAGATGATATGAAATTAGCACAATAAATAAACTGAATAAAACTACCACTATTTTATTTAATTTATATTTATTGATTTTTATGATACAATTTATAGCTTTTCTGAAATGCAAAGTTAAGTAATGAATGCAATCATTTTAAAAGGTGCGGCCCTCCACTAACCTCCACTCCCACAAAGTGGCCCCCGAGCCAAAACGATTGCCCACCCCTGTTCTATGCAATGTTCCCTCTAAGCTGAGTTAATGTGAGCTAGCTCACAGTTTTTCAGCCTCCGGCTCATACATTTTTTGTCTTAGCTCAGGAAAGATGTCTCCAGAGCAGACTGATTTATGCAGTAGCCAAATCGCTTGCTCACAACTTTAATGCCAGTAGCTCACAAAGTAGAATTTGTGCTCACAAGACTCTGAAGCTTAGAGGGAGCATTGCCACCTACCTCACAGGATGTCTGTTGTGGGAAGGAGTTTGTAAGCTGCTCTGAGACTACTTCGGGTAGTGAAGGACGGGGTATAAATCCAATCTCTTCTCTTCTTCTTTTTTAACTATTCATAAAGAAGAGGTTTGTGCAACTTCCTCTAAAATATAAGAACCAAGATTTTCAAGTTAGATTTAGTAAAACTCAGTCTCTTTCCCCTTCTGTGGGGGATAGGGTGGGAGAGCGAGACTGGCTTGTCTAATTGTTTGAGGGTTTAATGTGAATATTTCTGTTTTAGTGAAGTACACACTATGCTCCCCCCCCCCCTTGTTTTTAGGGAAAGCAAAGTCAACCACTGGTGGTGGAGAAGTTGTTGCATGCTTGTGGTTGCTTTACTGTGCCACATTTTTTGTGTTCTGGGTTGCAAGGAGGGTTTCATCCTGCCTTTCTCACTTGTACCAAAGAAGGTCTAATACTTAAGCACCTGAAGCTTGAAATTGGGGCCAAAGGAACTTTGCTTAGTGTCATCTTTTCCTGGGCTGACATAGTGACAATTCTCTAACATCAGTTAAGTTTGTCGTAGGTTAGTAGAAGTTTAAATATAATTTTCCCATGGCTTCTTGTGTTTAACATTTGCAACAGCAGGGGTAGAAAGCTTTTCCTGAGCTGGTGGACAGCAGCTAATGTTTCTGTTTCTACATAACATGCATTATTGTGGAAGATATAAAGCCATGTATGGACATGCTGCTCTAGTTGTACAATGCCTAAATCACATGTCTTTATGATTATCCCATCTCTTTTCTAGACTTTTTCCCCTTCAGGAACAGTCACTATAGCAGTTCCCTTTTTGCTTAGCTGAAGTTCCGTCTACACTGTGAGTTTCCTGTGGCTCAGAACTGAGATGGAGGCCTGGTCCAGACATGCTGCAGAATGAACTGTTCATATGAATCTGAGATGGTACAACGAGCTGTACCACTTCAGATGAAGGGGTCGTACTTTTAATGATTCCTCCATGTAAAAAACCCCTGCAGGTTATAAATTAGCACATCAAGGTACTAGTCTAGCCCTTCGCATGCTGTGCTAGTTTTCTGTTTTTAAGGAATTAATACAGGGGAACTTGCACTTTGAAGTACCATATTTCACTGCATCCTGTCATGGTATAGTCCATTCTGTCATTTCAGCACTCTACCATCTCATGCTGCTGCATGTATTGACTACGCCTGAGTTGCTGGGAACTGTTTAGCTGTGACTGGGAGCTGTTTGCATAGATCAAGTTGTACCACTTCATCAAAAAGCAAATATTTACGATAAAGGTTTTGTTGCCTTTTCTCATCCAACCTTGCGTGCAAGGTGACCTGCTTAACAAGCACCATTTCCTCCACATTCGGTAATATATTTGGCCTTGGCTTTAAACACTGAAAGAGGGTAGCTAACAAGAAATGGTGGGAAATGATGAAACAAAGCCTTGAGAGAGCTTTTTTGCAGAAATATCCTATTGCCATGTTAATAATCTGTAAAGTAGAAACAGTTTGATGTAGATATGAAGACAATGCAACTTTTATGGACCGACTCTGCAAGCATTTGGATTGCAGTGTAGATACGCTTGCCTCTGAGTCTTATCCCAGTTGGTCTGATGAAATACTGTAATAATCCAAAATGCTGAAACAGTGTATCAATCAGTCAAAAGACATACAGTACCATCCTAAGCAGGTCTGTTCAGTGGGACTTACTCCTAGAGAAGTATTTTTAGGATAACACTGTCAGTGTTATTGGGGAGCATAGTACATTGCTTTTGCGTGTTTCTGGTGTCATGGACATTCTGCATGGCTATAACAGCTAGAAAAAATCTATTTTTAAAAAGTACAGTTCTTTAGGGTTGTTTGCAAGAATGTCAGAAAAGGGGGGGCTGAATAGGTAAATCCCTTAAGAAAGTATTTTTATCTGTGGGAAAAGGCATTTAATGGTACCTTGGGAGCTTTTGTATAGCAGCTTGGTCAACTTAAAGAAGTGTAATTACAGCAGTGTAATCTTTTTACGAAGAAAAACTTTGGAATCTCTTCTCAGCAAGGACATTCCAACACAAAAAACCCCACCCCAAAAAGCATACTTTTGGCATTAAACCAAATTGAGCAAGGGATACCAGATGAAATGGGGAAAACATAAATTCTCTGTCCCTTTTCTCTATACATGCCATATCAGGTGTTAAAATAGAGCAGGCTCCTTTAGCTTAGATAGTTACAAATCCCTACAAAGTCCAGTTACCTTGAAGCTTGCTCCAGCTCTTGAGGCCAGTGCACATGGTCAGTGGCTGCCTCTTGAGAGGAGAGGTCTGTGTGTGCTCATGGATGCAGTATCCCAGGAAAAGATAGCTCCTTCCTGTGGCAAGGAGTTTTTATCGTCTCTGTTTCTTCCCCCACAGACCAGGTCACGCCAGGTCAAAGAGGTGCTTCCTGGAGATCTCCAGGAATCTCCTTCTGGAAGACTGTCTAGGATTTGATCCCTTCAAACTTCTGTTCCCTACTAGGAGGAAGGTGGGTGAATTTGGCCCACCTGTTATCTCTTCTTCTAGATCTAGTCACATTTGAATGAAGGTGAGCTGAGGTATATCTGGAAACAATTGAGCTGACTCTCTCCCCCCAGCGCCTGTTCTCTGCCTGGGGGGGAGGGGGACTATTAAAATGCAAAAGTGGAGGTTTTGCCCATTGCCAACCTCCCAGGAGACACAAAAGAAGCATTTCTAAAAAACATTTTGTACTAGTTTTCTCTTAATACCTGGCTGGCTGTGAACCTAATTTTCCATTCCCCTTGATGCATAGGTATCTCTGCTCTCTAAAATTCTGTGTCTGTTCAATCATACCCCCGTTATTTATCCTAGTGACAGGGACTTTAGCTACAAAGGTCAGACAAGACAGAAGGATCACAGGAATAAAAGCAGATAGTGCAGATTATAAAATGAACAGCTATGCAGACAGCGTGGTTCTCTAACAGTCTTGGACCCCCAGAAATTGTTGCAGTACGTAATGCAACATATTGAAGAATTTGGATTCTTCTCAGGATACAAAATCAGCAGGAAGAAGATAAAAATAATAAAAAATTTAATGCAACAAGAAGATATTATGGAAATGGATACAAGCAGATTTAGCCAGATGGAAAAAACAAAATCTCATGACTGGGAAGAATCTCTGCAGTCAAAATGAATGTACTGCAAAAACTATTTTTTTATTCCAAATGCTATCTATACATATAGAAAAAAGAATACTGAATGTGGCAAAGATAAATTAACAAATTTATTTGGATTTCCGGTGGCTGGCGTGGTAATGGCGGCCACATCTCCTCGCACTGAGGGAGATGTGTGCTGCTCTCGGTGAAAAGGAAGGGGCTACGGACAGGTGCCAAGCCCCCAGGGACCCTAGTGAAGGGAACCTGTCTGGGGTGCTTAGAGTTTGCCTCTCCCGGCGGTGGCGACCGCAGGATCGAGGCATTTCCCTACCAGTGTTCCCTCTAAGCTGAGTTAGTGTGAGCTAGCTCACAGCTTTTTAGCCTCCGGCTCACACATTTTTGTCTAAGCTCAGGAAGGATGGCTCCAGGGCACTCTAATTTATGCAGCAGCCAAATCGCTCACTCACAACTTTAATGCCAGTAGCTCACAAAGTAGAATTTTTGCTCATAAGACTCCACAGCTTAGAGGGAGCATTGCTCCCTACCCCTATAGATTCCCCCTGCCAGAGAAGCCTTCGGGCTACAAAACGCTGCCGTGAAGCTGCAAGAGGGACTGCTCGGAGAGGCGATGACTAACTAGCTACGCAATGCGTGAGTCTCCGTTAACTTTGGACTTAAAGCATTAGGGGAGAGGGAAGGAAGATTTATTCCCCACCCACCCCCCACTGGCGTTGTTTACCTTAAGACGGAAGACTTTCCCACGGTTCTGCTGAAACAATAAAAGCGTCTAGGCGGTGTTGAATTGCTGGATCGCGCAGAGAAAAAAAAGTACTTCCAGATGATGTACATTTGAAGCATAGACATTGTTTTTTCAAGGGCTCCCTTATCTAACTGTAAACAATAAGACGAAGCGAAAGAAAATGACGGGGAAACGCCCCTCCCCCAGAGTCGGAGGAAATCTTCCGGGAGCAAAAAGCGAAACCACTGAGTTGAACGTGGCATTTATGGCGCTATTGTGACCCCTAGTGGATCAATTAACTGCAATCAATTCTAAGCTGGATTCCATGCAGAGAGAAATAACTTTATCTAATACAAATTCACAGGAGCTGAAACAAGAACTTTTGGACTTTAAGGCTGTCGTGCAAAAGCAGGATTCAAGATTGGCAAAGTTGGAGAAAGAGAAGGCCATACAAAGTGACTGTGTTTTAAAACTTCAGATGGACCGTTCTAATTTTTACTTGAGGTTTCAGAATGTACCAGAACAAAAAGGAGAGAACCTAACCAAGCTGTTGAGTGAAGCATTGGCCCCAGTGGCAGGTTTGGAAGCGGAAAAAATACAAAACGATATGGATTTGGCCTATAGGTCATATCCAGAATTTATTAAGAAGAAAAACCTGCCAGGGGAAGTAATGGTAAGATTCTCCAAAAAATCAACCAGGGATATGGTGTTAAAAGCCACCAATAGAACATCTTTGAAAGTTCAAGAAGAGGAAATTAAAGTCTTGAAAGACATTCCATTTGAAATTAGAAAGAGAAGAAAGGCATATAGAAACCTGACTTTGTGGTTACAATCTGAATCAATTTCTTATCGTTGGCAAGTTCCGGAAGGACTACAGTTCAGCTACAAAGATAAAAAATATAAAATTGACAATATGGAACAGGCAAAGAAATTTTTGGATGGAAATAAAAAGAAGGAAGCTGAAGCTGCACAAGAAGATTCACTGGCGTTGCAGGAGAGTATGTATGGCTTTGATGACTCAGGAAGTGGAGAAAAATCGACTGAGGACTCTGACTCTGAAAAAGGGGCAGCTGCCCCAAAAGCTTTAAGTAAAAAGCAGAAGAAAAGAAGAGAACCAAAGAAAAAATAATGTTGTAACTGTAAACTTATTCACACATCATGTATTAATGTAAAAGTAGTGTAAAAATCTTTATATCTGTTAGCGAGACAGGAATTTCAATATGTCATAATTGTACCAGCAAAAATGTTAGTTTAAGAGTGGATACCAAGGACTAAAATCGCTTTTTAGACATTGTAACTTGAAATACTCTGTAACAAATTGTCCATCTTGTATACCTTAGGGTAGTTTAGGTTTTTTTTTTGTAGTTTTAGTGTAGGTGTAAGGGAAAAAATGAATTAAAAAATTAAAAAAAAACAACAAATTTATTTGGAATGGCAAGAAACCAAGAGTATGCCTTAAAATATTGCAAGAAGAGAAAAAGAGGAAGGTTAGCAGTTCCAAATATAAAATTATATTACCAAGCAGCAGGACTGGTCTGGGTTGCGGACTGGATCAAAAACCCAAGACAAAGAACTAAAACTTGAATCAGGAGACCTGGATGAAGGCTTAAGAAATCAATTAAAATAATCATAACTCAAGAAAGGAGTCATATAATTAGAGATGGACTTTTGAGGATATAGTTTATGTGCTAGAATTTACTGAGCCCTACAAATTCTCCACTCATGTCCCCAATAGAAGCTTACCATGCATGATAAGAACACAAGAAATAAAAATGTTTTTTTTAACATATGACAGTACGGTAAGTGCTCTGGGGAAAGTCAAGTCCTGGCAAGATATTAGAGATGGAAGGAATCAACATTCAGTGGTTGCTGTACCATCAGTCAGCTTCAAGACTAAAGATTAAAATCTTCTTGCCCCCAAATTTGCTCCGGTACATTGTCATGTCTACTCTCATAGATTTGTTATGTGGATGGTAGTCTGTCCTCTTAACAAAAGGCTGAGATTGGCTGCTAGGTACCTAGTTATGTGCTTGGAGCTATTAAATATAATTAATTAAACCACTACTGATGCTCTGTATAGCTTTTACAAAGTGAATTATTTCTCAGGTTGGTGAAGCATGGTGGTCTCAGCCCATGCTGTTTCTTGTCTGCTTAGCCTGTATCTGCGTAGTGCTTAGGTGTTCTGTCAGAAGTGAAGGTTTTGCAAATACTGTACAGTGGAATGGATGGTAGTATGCTGCCATTCATTGCTATGATCTTCCTAGTATTCCTCAGTGTACTTCCGGGTAACACCCCCGAGGATGGTCTGTTCCTACCTGATTTCTTGCCTGCAATACTATTTACTTGCTCATGACATACCACTGACCTCCTGAGAGAATATCCCGTTTTTCATGCTGATATTGCAGTATTGTGGAGGCTCTTTGGATTGCAGGAAACGGCTTGCTTTTTAACGTTGCTACTGCCTTCCCTGCTTGTGTTTCCAGTGATATTCTGACATGGTCCACTGATTGACCCTTGTAATCACAGATGTTGCTGTGGTTTCAAAATTGATTGGTCAAAGAACTTCAGTAAAATTGCCCTTGTCTCTGTTTCTAATGAAACAAGCAACTGTAGAAGCACCCATCCTATCTGCAGGCTTGGTAAGAGAACCGGCATCTTTCTCAGATACAAGTATTTTGTGGCAAGTAATACTGGGACTAATGTTGGAAATGGGGTGGAGGGGGGATAAAAGTAATGTAGCACACTTGATCTTCACTAAAAGGTGAGAAGCGATATAAGTAATGTCTTGCTTGTTTTACTGTAAACTGCTTTGAGTAGCATGGAAAAGCAGCGTAGAAATACCGTGTGTGTGTTAAGTGCCATCAAGTTGCTTCTGACTTATGGTGACCCTGTGAATTGATGTCCTCCGAAACATCCTATTGTTAACAACCTAGCTCAGACCCTGCAAACTGAGGGCTGTGACTTCCTCAGTCTATCTCATGTAGGTTAGTTCCTCTTTTCATGTTGCCTTCAACTTTTCCTAGCCTTATTGTCCTTTCCAGTAACTCTTGTCTTCTCATACTGTGGCATGAATTAACTTGATTTTGGTCACCAGTGCCACATCCTTACACTTAATGATCCTTTTTTAGCTTTTTCATGGCTGTCCTTCACAGTCTCAATCTTTTTCTGATTTCTTGGTTGCAGTCTCCCTTTTGGTCGATGATTGGGCCAAGGGGAAAAAATCTTGAATAATTTCATAGTCAGCCTTAAAGTTGTGTAATTTCTTAGTCATTACTTTACTCTTTTTTGATGTTCAGCTGTAATCCTCGTTTGGCACTTCCTGCTTTAAGCTTCTGCAGCAGTAGTTGTTTCAGATCGTCACTATTTTCTGCCACTAATGTTTCATCTGCATATCTCAAACTGTTAATGTTCCTTCTGCCAGTTTTAACTCCACCTTCATCTAAATCTAATCCAGTTTTTTTATGATACGTTCTGTAAATAGATTGAAGAGAAAGTGTGATAAAATACATGCTTGCTGACCCCTTTGCCCATTGGAATCCATTCTGTTTCTCCATATTCTGTCCTAACAGGAGCCTCTTTTCTGGAGTACAGGTTGTGCGTCAAAACAATCAGATGCTGTGGCACATCCATTTCTTTTAAAACCAACCACAGCTTTTCATGATCCACACAGTCAAAAGCTTTGCTGTAATCTATGAAAACACAACCTGATTTTCATGTGAAATTCTCTCTTATGCTCCAGTAACCAACATAAATTTGCAATATGATCTCTAGTGCCTCTTCCTTTCCTGAATCAAACTTGGATATTTGGCATTTCTTGTTGTAAGACTTTGAGCATCACTTTACTTGCATGAATAAGATAGGGAATAAGATTCAAGAACCATTGATGTGTCCTTTTTTCAGAACTGGAATGTAGATTGAGTGTTTCCAGTCTGTGGGATGTTGTTTTGTTTTCAATATTTGCTGGTATCTTCTTGTTAAGATTTTGATGGACTTTGTTTCAGTGGCTTGGAATAACTCTGATCTCCCGTCTACTCCTGGTGATTTTTGTCCCAATTGCTCTCAGTGCAGCATTCACTTCACTTTCTAAAACTGTAGGGTCTTCTTCAAAAGTTCCTTCTTTAAAAGAATCCGTCATCCTATCCATCTCTTTTGTATAGTTCTTTGGTGTGGTGTTCCCATCTTTTCTTTATTTTGTCCTGTATTTCCGTGTTGTTCTTTCAGCCTACCTAACCCATGCTTTAAATTTCCCCTTGATTTCTTAGATCTTTTGGAACAGATCTCCTAAGCCTTGTTTCTGCCTGTGCAGCACCCTTTTCCATTGTGAAGGCAGTCCTCCTCAATGGAGCAAGTTCCTTCATCTGTCCACACAGGACCAGTGTCCTTCATAGTTGAAGAGTGCCTGTGCTAGAAGAACACAGTCCACAGTGGAGGAACATCTCAGTAATGGACAAGGAGAGATGCAAACTGAAAGAAGACTTAGGATTCAAGCTTAAATATATTGATCCATAGTAAAATAAAAAGGCTGTATATATGTCTGTATTAAATGATTGTTGCTAGGATCCTAACATATGTGGAACAATCTCATAGGAAAGGTGTTTTGGTAACCACTTGCCAGTCTTTCATTCTCTCTTGCCTACCGTTAACTCTTGTCCATACAGAGGTCTTGACAGGAATCAGAGGAGATTTGATTGGCTTCTGAATTTTGTAGATACACAATATAGAAGAGCTGATACTGTGCTAGTGTTCATTCTGTTCCATGACAGACATCAGTTTCCTGGCTGGGGTAGAAGAAGAGCTCTCCTTGACTTAAAGCAAAAACATAAGCAAAAAGGGATAGTGTGGATATGATTTTGGAGAAGAGAGCCTGAGGTAGACTTGAGTATTCAGTTTGTGCTGGGACTGAATGTGTAGCTCTTAATAGGTTGTTGTAAAAGTAGAAATTTATGTGAACTTCGTTTTTATCTTGCCTGCTTATGAGGTTCTGTGAATGAGTACTGGGTTGGAATGTGGTGAAGTCCAGGTTCAGATTTCCCTTAACTCTTCTGCCTGAAATGATTTTTGGGGAGATTCAGGCCTTCTCAGAGTTCTATGGAAGAACAGTAGGATATCAATCAAAACCCTTTTGTACCTTTCAAATGTTGTTATGTCCTGTTTAACTTCCTGAGACATCCAGCTGGCTGTTTTAAAAAAATGCTGTGCTAGCTGTGTCTCCCTGACCTGTCAAGTATGTGTGTCAGTGGGGCGTGGCGTAGCCGTCGGATTTGGTGGATGACTGATTTTCTATCTCCGACCGACTCCTGCCAATCTCCCACCCCAACGAACACAGAACTCACTAAAACACTTCCCAAAAGATGGGGGGAACTGGAAAGGGCAAAAACAACTCACCTTCAAACTCACCCAAATTGAACTCTCCTGCCTTTCCTCCAGTTGATGACACTGATAGCATGGAGGTCGAGTCTGAGAACGCGCACAAAATGGCGGCACTAATAAACCTACTGGAGGGAGCAAAACCAAGAGACCCAGTGATTGTCCAGCTTTTGCAGGCTTTTTTGCAAACTACACTGCAACTAATGGAGAAAAATATCTCAGACAAACTGACAAACCTGCTAAAGCCTCTGTCTGAACAATTGGATGATATAAAAACTGCATTAACGCAGACCTTCCTGAAAAAAAGTTATTCAGCTAGACAGTTCCACTCAACAAGGAAATCTAAAATGTTGGAGATTGAAGGAAGGGGGTGTCAGAATCTGCAAATTCAGCCAATGTATTCTTGCATGCATGTCTTTAACTATCTTATGTATCTAAAGTATATTTGAACCTATGTAACCGTAATGCATTATTCCTGTCTTGGTCGGGAGGGTGACAACCATGATTTGCGAGAACAAGGAGGCCTCACATCTCTGCCTCCGCATTCCAGCTGCTCCGGCAGTAACTTCAAGGGGAGGATGCTTCTCATCTCTTATCAAATGCAAAAGAACCTTGGAGCCATTGATTGTTATGTGAACTCGCAACATCTGAGGGGTCTGGTTTGGGAAAGGAAATTTACTGCTTAACACCTCACTTTTTTCCTGTGAGAACCAAACGGTCAAGACACCTTTTAGCCCGCCAATTTTCCCTTAAGGGGATTGGCTATCTATGGGTAATTCAAACTCCTTGGAATGGTATAATAGACCCGCTTGTATTATTTGTCTCATCTCTGACAATAATCCGAGATGCTGTACTAATGTAGGAATAGGTAATAAAGAACTGTGGTTAACCAACCAAGATCTGATCCTTGACTACTTTGAGCAGAACTCTCACAGATTGTCAGAGATCTGTGATTGGGACTCGGCCGTTCCTGACCATGTCAGACGACGACGCGGTCCCCCTCAACCCTACTACTCCCGAAGAGACTCCCGTTACCCCGAAGGATCCGGGGAACAGGGGTGGTGGCGGCGGAGGAGGTCCCGAAGTGCCGGTGACCACGAGCCAGGGGGCTCACTACATCCCGCGCCTGATTCCTCACCAGAGCGTGACCCCCAAGTACGCCTGGAGCAAATTCGGTCGTCGGACCGTGGATTCGTGGGTACACGATCGGAAAGGGGTGCGGGTTTCGCTGACCGGAGACCAGCTCGATCAAGGGAGACCGAGCTACCTCGGGGACGACCGCGAGCCGATCTACCGTGGAGGGCCCCGTCGCCCGCCTTTCGAAGGAGAGGGGACAGGTCCGTATGGGCCCGATCCGTATGGAGAAGAGCAGATAGCCCCCTTGGAGCAGATGATGGGAGAGTTGCGACTTCAACTCACCGCCGAGCTCCGCGAGTTGGCCCTCGATCTCCAGCACCAATTTCGAGACGCTATGAGGGCGGTGCAAGGAGCTCTCCCCGGTCAAGGGGTAGGAGCCCCACAACAACCAGCGGCGCCCGGAGGGGTTCCGGTTCAGCCACAGGCGCCCGCTCTGCCGGCACAACCAGTCCAGCCGGTCGTTCCGGTTCCGGCGCCAGGGCCCGTTCCAGCACCTGCCCCGGCCCCGGCCGCTCCGGTCGCCCGCCCAGCCCCCTCCGACCCTTTGACGACCACTTTCGATGGGGACCCGGAGAAGCTACGTTTCTTCATGCTGGAGATAGAGAGATTCCTGGACAGCTGGGGCCACCTCTATCCCACCGAGAGAGAACGGATTGGCTACATCGGGTCCAAGCTGAAAGACACCGCCAGCGACTGGTATGTGAGCCTGCACGACACCCCAGGACCTGAGTTGCGTTCCCTGAACAACTTCATGTGGGCCCTCCGTCATCAGTTCGAGGACCCCCTGGGCGAGGAAAAGGCCCGTAATCAACTAAGAAAGCTGTTCCAGGGGAGATCGTCGGTGAGAGACTACACTGACAAGTTCAGGCGCATCGCGGCCAAGATCCACGGATGGCCGGAGGAGCTATTCATGGAGAAGTATTGGGAGGGCCTGAATCCGGAGATCTACGAAACTGTGCTGTTGGGGGGCCGCCCGGGCACTTTGGCCCCCTGGATGAGAGCTGCCATCGACATGGAGGAGCGGTTCGCCCTGATCAAGATGGGAGCGTCAGTGACGGCGGCCAGCAAAGCAGCCCCTAGAGCGAAGCCCCGATCCAGTGTGCAAGACGTCCGAGATGCGAGATTTCGACAAGGGTTGTGCATGAAGTGTGGGGAGAGTGGCCATTTCGCCTCCGCCTGCCCAAGAGGGGGGGGGGAAAGGCCCGAAGACCTCAACCCCCGGAGCGGGGAGCACCCCTAGCCGTGGAAAAACACCAATGAAACCCCGGGCGTTGCAGCTGGAAGGAGCTCCCAGTGACCAGGGGGAGCTGGAGCTGATGGAGACGCAGATGTCGGGAAACTCCAACGGCCTGCAGTGAGCGGCGCAGAGCTGCAGGTCTCTCGCCAAGAAGCGCCATCTCCGGTGAGCATCCCCGGCCCCCTATTATATATGGTAGTGACTGTGGTGACCCCTGGATCAGGTACCCACATGCGGGTACGCGCTTTAATTGACTCTGGGTGTGCGCGAGACCTGATCAGCGCCTTGGTGGTGGAAGGGCTGGGACCAAAAGTCACCCCGTTGTTGGAACCCCTAAAGTTCACTCAAATGGATGGGTCGGAGATGAAGGAGGAATGCATAGCAGAGACTGAGAGCTTAATTTTGGGGACGGGGGAACACTGGGAGAAGCGGGCTTTCGTCATCACCCCAAACGCCCAGTTCCCTATGGTGTTGGGCAGCCCTTGGCTCGGGGCGCACGACCCTTACATTAAATGGAGCGAAGGGAAGATCTCGTGGGTGGACGAACGCTGCCTTAACCATAGATGGAACCCAGCGTGGGGACCTGGACCCCCGACCCCTCCTCCCCCGGTCCCCGCGCTCGCTCTCACCCCTACCATGGTGCCCAAAGAGTATAGAGATTTGCTGGAAGTGTTCAGCGAGACTGAGGCGGACGAGTTGCCCCCCCATCGACTGTCGGATTGTGCCATAGAACTACTCCCAGGAGAAAAACTCCCAAAAGGGAAATTATACTCCATGAGCCCGTTGGAGCGGGAAGAGTTGCGAAAGTTCTTGGACAAAAATTTAGCGCGGGGTTTCATCCGCCCAGCCAAATCCCCCTTTGCGGCGCCGGTGCTGTTCCGAAAGAAAAAGGATGGGGGTTTACGACTATGCACCGACTACCGGGGGCTGAATGCGGTCTCCACTACCAACGCTTACCCCCTCCCGTTAATAAAGGACCTCTTAGCGGAAGCTGCTAAGGGGAAGATTTTTACCAAGTTGGATTTACGAGATGCCTATTTCAGGGTGCGCATCAGGGAAGGGGATGAATCCAAGACTGCCTTTAATACCCCCTTGGGGCAATTTGAATATCTAGTGATGCCGTTCGGCTTAAGTGGCGCACCCGGGGTCTTTATGAGTTTAATCAACGAAGTGTTGCACAAGCACCTATTTAAGGGCGTGTTATGTTACATAGATGATATCTTGATCTATTCTACTGATAAGAAGGCACATGTGAATTTAGTCAGGGAAGTCCTCGCTACCTTACTAAAAAACCAGCTATATGTGAAACTGTCTAAGTGTGAGTTTCACCGTGAGTCCGTGGACTTCCTGGGCTACCGCATCTCTCAGAAGGGTTTGGAAATGGACCCGGGGAAGGTGGAGGCTGTGGTGCAATGGGAGGCTCCGCGAACGAGAAAGCAATTGCAGAGCCTTTTAGGATTTTGTAATTTTTACCGAACCTTCATCAAGGACTTTGCTAAAGTCACTCTCCCCTTAACGGACTTGTTAAAAACGAAGGGGAGAGGGCCCGAGGCCGGGAAGCCAGGAGAAAAGTTAGCTTGGAACGAGGAGTGCCAGAGGGCGTTTGAGACTTTAAAGACTCTCTTTACTTCAGAGCCCATTCTAGCGCACCCTGACGAGACCAAGGAATTTATAATCCATGTAGACGCGTCTGATGTAGCCATGGGGGGGGCCATATTACAAAGTGGCCCGGAAGGGAAATTGCACCCGCTGGCTTATATTTCGAAAAAGTTTAATGAAACGGAAAGGAATTGGTCGGTTTGGGACAAAGAAGCCGCAGCCATTAGGTTAGCGCTCACTACGTGGCGGCATTGGTTGGAAGGTGCGCAGACTCCGTTCAAAATATGGACTGATCATAAGAATCTGGAGGCGCTGCGCACTCAGCGGTCCCTCAACGCCAAGCAGCTGCGATGGGCCGATTTCTTTTCTAAGTTTAACTTTGTGCTTAAACATTTTCCTGGGAAAGCTAACTCCTTGGCAGACGCGTTGTCCAGGTTGCCCCAACATGAAAGTGTCAAGGAAGAGGTGTTTGACTCCATGTTCTCCCCCCAACAGTTAGGAGGGGCAGTGGTCACCCGGAGCCAAGCCAAAAAGGCCCAGTTGGACATTGGGAAATGTGATTGGGGGGGGGATTATGCTCCTGAGGAGATAGAGGAATTGGAAGCTTTGGAGGAATGTTCTAAGAGAGAGGATCAATGTTGGCTGCATGGAGACAAACTAGTGGTGCCGAAGGCCAAACGTAAAGAAATATTGTTAATCTGCCACTCTTCCAAGCTAGCCGGGCACTTTGGTTTTCTAAAAACTCTTAATTTGATCCAGCGTCAATTCTGGTGGCCGCGCATGTGCCGAGACGTCTCCGACTTCGTCTCGGCTTGCCAGACCTGTTTAATGTGCAAAAAGCGGGGGGGGGGAAAGTTCCGGGATTGTTGCACCCCCTACCCACCCCGTCAAGACCCTGGGAAGCTATAGCCATGGACTTTATCACCAATTTGCCCCCCTCTAAGGGAAAAACAGTTATTTGGGTGGTGGTAGACACATTCTCGAAGCAAGCGCATTTCACCCCTTTCAAGCAATTGCCCACCGCTAAAGGGATGGCCAAAGCTTTTTTCAATCACGTGATTAAATTACACGCTTTTCCGAAGAGAGTGGTATCTGACCGCGGTAGTCAGTTCGTTGCCAACTTCTGGCGGGAGCTCCTGAAAATGATGGACATAGAACCCGCCCTGAGCTCGGGTTACCACCCAGAGACCGATGGCCAATCCGAACGAACTAATCAAATTTTGGAGCAGTTTCTGAGATGTTACACTAATTATCACCAAGACAACTGGGTGGAATTGCTGCCGTTTGCAGAATATAGTTACAACAATGCAGTGCACTCTTCCACGGGAGTCTCCCCTTTCATGGCAGTGGGGGGTTTCGAGGGGAAACCATTGCCTACTATTGAGGATGTCCCCCAAGCTTCCCCATCGGATTTTAAGAGGTGGTGGTCCAGTCTCCAGGACTCATGGCCACTAATAGGCAAAGCATTGGACCATGCCAAAGAGGATTACAAAAAATATGCTGATCGAGGGCGAGCACCAGGTTGGGAACTTCAACCCGGGGACTCTGTCTATCTCTCTACTAAAAATATCCATGGGTTGCAGCCCAGCAGAAAGCTAGGATGGAAATATGTTGGACCCTACAAAGTGCTACGCAAAATATCTGATGTGTCTTTTGAACTAGAACTGCCTAAATCACTGAGTTCTGTGCACCCTGTGTTTCATTTCAGCCTATTGAAGAAAGATCCTGGGCCGAATGCTTGGCATCCAGCTCCTCCAGTTCCTCCTCCACTGATGAAGGAGGGGGGCCCTCACTTCGAGATAACTGAAATCCTTGATTCCAAGATGCGAAGAGGCCGATTATATTACTTAGTTAGATGGCTAGATTTCGGCCCGGAACACAACGAGTGGATTCGCTCAGAACATGTTCATGCTCCTAAACTAACCAAACTGTTTCATAAAATGTTCCCTGATAAAGCTAGGTGAAGAGAATTATGAGGAGGGCAGGGTGTCAGAATCTGCAAATTCAGCCAATGTATTCTTGCATGCATGTCTTTAACTATCTTATGTATCTAAAGTATATTTGAACCTATGTAACCGTAATGCATTATTCCTGTCTTGGTCGGGAGGGTGACAACCATGATTTGCGAGAACAAGGAGGCCTCACATCTCTGCCTCCGCATTCCAGCTGCTCCGGCAGTAACTTCAAGGGGAGGATGCTTCTCATCTCTTATCAAATGCAAAAGAACCTTGGAGCCATTGATTGTTATGTGAACTCGCAACATCTGAGGGGTCTGGTTTGGGAAAGGAAATTTACTGCTTAACACCTCACTTTTTTCCTGTGAGAACCAAACGGTCAAGACACCTTTTAGCCCGCCAATTTTCCCTTAAGGGGATTGGCTATCTATGGGTAATTCAAACTCCTTGGAATGGTATAATAGACCCGCTTGTATTATTTGTCTCATCTCTGACAATAATCCGAGATGCTGTACTAATGTAGGAATAGGTAATAAAGAACTGTGGTTAACCAACCAAGATCTGATCCTTGACTACTTTGAGCAGAACTGTGAGAGTTCTGCTCGAAGTAGTCAAGGATCAGATCTTGGTTGGTTAACCACAGTTCTTTATTACCTATTCCTACATTAGTACAGCATCTCGGGTTATTGTCAGAGATGAGACAAATAATACAAGCGGGTCTATTATACCATTCCAAGGAGTTTGAATTACCCATAGGTAGCCAATCCCCTTAAGGGAAATTTGGCGGGCTCAAAGGTGTCCTGACCGTTTGGTTCTCACAGGAAAAAAGTGAGGTGTTAAGCAGTAAATTTCCCTTCACAAACCAGACCCCTCAGATGTAGCGAGTTCACATAACAATTCATGGCTCCAAGGTTCTTTTGCATGAGATAAGAGATGAGAAGCATCCTCCCCTTGAAGTTACTGCCGGGGCAGCTGGAATGCGGAGGCAGAGATGTGAGGCCTCCTTGTTCTCGGAAACCCTGGTTGTCACCCTCCCGACTCAGACAGGATTCATACATTACGGTTATATATGTTCTAATAAACTCTAGATACATATGATAGTTAAAGACATGCAAGCAAGAATACATTGGCTGAATTGACAGATTCTGACAAGAACTCTCACAGAGTGCCCCTAATATACCCACCAGGAAGTTCCCTCAGGATATTCTTGTTTCTTTTGCTGATCTTAAAGTTCAGGCAAAGATCATGGAGAAGGTATGGTCTTGCTGTCATTTGACCTTCAAAGACATGAAGATAGCTATCTAGACTGACATCCCTTCTGAAGCTCTCCATATCCAAAAACTGCTAAAGGGAACGACCACCAGATTACAGGAGGCAAAGATTAAATACAGATGGATCACCCCAGCAAGGTTTTTATTTATTAAACTTTTACCCCACCCTTCCAGCAATGCCGGCTCAGGGCATTTTAGTTGTCCACCAGGAAAAATGTTTTAGTGCTACAGATGAGGAAAGTGGCATTGCCGTAGCGCAGTCCTTAAACTTGGAAGAAATCCTTGAGCAGACAGGAAAGACATCTAAACGTAAACTTTCTTTCTCAGCCACACAAAGAAAAACAAACAAAATTCCAGTCACAACTCTGTAGGCTATGAACATAGCCTCGACTGGGGAAAGCTGATTGTCAGTTTTGTCAGCTCACCAAGGGCGTCATGAGGAAGAGTGGGATCCAGGGCTTATGATTTTTGAGGGCTGAAGTCTGGACTGTGTCCTCAGAATAGAGGGACAGAGGGGGTTCAGTCACCCCAAATCCTCTCATCCCTTTTCCTGTCCTCTATTAGTGGGGTTCTCCCATTTTCTCTCTGTACTGGCCCCTTTCCCATGGAGGTCTCAGGTTTTTCCTCCTCGGTCAGCTCCACCTTTCCTCCTTAAATCTCCCAGCCCCTGCTACTGTCAGATTCTGCTTTGCCAAAGAGGTCTTTTCATAATGTTTCTACAGTGTTTCTATTAATTGAATCTGACATTGATGCTTTTCTATCATGTACTTTCGTTTCCTTTGTAGTGCCCGCCTGGCCAGATGCTTTATTGCCCCCTCCTCTTCCTCCCCAATTGCTTGTCTGCTTAGTGTTACAATTCAAGCGGGAATGTAGGTTCCCACATACCAGAATGCCATATAGTACAAAGCTATCTCTTCCTTCACTCCCTGGTGTGTCCTCCCCCTTCGCTCGCACTGCTATCTGTTAGAAGCAGCCTTGGGAATTGTTTTATTGTTTGCTCTGTCCTGTTTTGCTGGGGACCTGGCACCACTGGGTCACACAGTTCGGGCTGGGAATTTTTATGTTCTTTCACCCCTGGTTACAAAAGGTGAATTGCTTTCCCGCATTTTTCTCTGAATGCTGATTGGTGATCAATGTTTAGACTTTCATGCTTGCAGGTATAATAGTCCTCTGCCCTCTGTATATGGTATCACTAACAAACATCGAGACCTGTACCAGTATTTGAAATAAAGGACTATGTTTTAATTAACAAAGGCCTGATCATTTGCTGATAGCACAGAAGCCTCACAGCTACCACCCTCCCTCTTGTGCAGCTAGCCAATTACCCAGTTTGTATATCTCAGTTCCATCTTTGTTCTTCTCTGTCAGGCCATCTTCTTGGGGGTTTTCTGTCCACTCCCCCCCATCCTCTCTTTGTGGATGTGCTTCCCTGAGGAGGTCAGGTGGGTAAGATTCCCAGGGCCCCAGGCCATACCCCCACAGGTTTTCCACTCCATCTTGTCATCAGAAGACAGGGGCGACTTGGCAATAGCCCACTGTTCCCTTTCCACCGGGCATGCTCTACTCAGGTGGTCTTGTCCCTGGTCTCCCTGTACCTCTTCAGGGTTGCTCTTCTCTCTTTTCTGGCCTCTGCAAGCCTCTGAGGTTTGGTTTAAATCTGGGACAGGTGGCTCTGAGTCCTCCTCCAGACACTGGTCTTTGGACAAACTTTATGAATTCCTAAGTAGTATTTAAACACTTAAAAGCACTACATGGGTCATATAGAAACATAAGTTCAGCAGGGTGGGGAGTGGGGACGGGGAGAGTTATAAGGAAAGGGGAATCAAAGCTCTCATTGGGGTTTAGACTGTTATTTTCCTCATTTGGTATATATATATATATTTGGTTGTATAGCTAATCCTTTAACTTTAAGAGTCTGATGGGCAAGAGTCAGATGAAGGTGGGTTACAGTGTGTGGTATTGGGCAACACAAACTGAATACATAGGTAGCAGTTTTAATATTTGAAAAAGAACATTTAGTGGGAAGGGAATTGATAGTATAAGTGAAGTTTGTAGAAAAAGCAGGCTATCCGTTTGGTACAAAAACTGTGAGATAATAATAGAATAAATATATTGCAAGTCTAACGAGAATACAGCAATTTATTTAGCACCTTAGAAAGATCATAACAAAATGACTCCTGGACAAAAAATGAGGTCTTTAAATGTATGAGGACTAAACTGTAAAACCAAAAAGAATCACCTCTTTCATATTAAATTTTATTTTGATATTTTGATGTTGCAGGAAACACATTTAAGAACTGACACCAAACCAGTACTCAAAACTACATGGTTTTCGCATCAGATCCAGGCTAGTGGTACCTCTAAGGCATGGGGAGTAGCAGTTCTGGTAGCTAAATCTCTTTGCTTTTTCAAAGAGGCAAGATATGACCCCCTTGGCCAATATGTTATGGTGAAAGTCACCCTGGATGGTCAGGTAGTTACAGTTGCTTTGGTGTACACTCCTAACACTGCTCAGGCACAAATCATCGATGAGACTTTAACTAAGATCCAGACTTCTCAAGAAGGGGTCCTGATTATTGGTGGTGACTTAAACTTAATTGTAGGTCACCAGTTAGACAAATCTAGTTACCAAACAAGAATGATCAAACAAAACAAAGTAAAATCAGAATTATTTGGTCTTCTAAGAAAATGCCAACTGTGATAGCTGGAGGCACACTCATCATTCAGAACGGGATTGCATTTTTTTTCTCCGCTAGATATAACTCACAAACTAGAATAAATTATGTTTTTGGGGGTTTTTTGAATTTTTTTTTAATTGAAGTCACCATTTTTTCATTAAACAATACATTCATCTTATTTTTTACCAACCTCTTTTTATTTTCTTCCTCCTCCCCCCCTTTTTGGCTTCCAGCAGACCCCACACCTGTACTTAAACTTAAATTAATAGGTAAATTACTAATTTTAAAAAATTAAGTATTTAGCTCTTTTTCTATAACATATGTACCTCTAATGTTTTTATCTATTATTCCATTCCTAAAAATGTTAGATAAATATACAGTTACTACAGATTTTTCAATAGTTAGAAAATATAAATATGTTTCCTTACACTTTTCTGTATATTCTTGCAAATCCTTCTATTCTTCTAAAAATGTCATAGAATCTTGATTGTTCAGTTTCTAGAATAAATTATGTTTTGATCTCCACTGACTTGGTAGATAATATTCTCGGAACAGAAATTGACCCAACATTATGGACAGACCATGCACTGGTGGATTGTTTGCTCAAAAGTTTTGACATAAAACCTGGGCAAAAGCATTGATCTTTAAACAATTCCATTTTATTGCATGACAACATTAAAGAAGAAATTACACAAGAAATTGATAAATTTTTTAATAATAACAATTATGGGGTAGAGTCTCCCATCACATAGGATGACCTTAAAGCAGCTACAAAGGGAAAGTTGATTGCTGTAACATCCGATCTGAAAAAAGAAAAAAAAATCACAATTAAATCACTGATGGAAAGAATCAAAGAATTGGAACATCATAAAACAGGCAGTAAAATGATATATAAAATTTACTAGCTGAATGCATAATCTTAGAAGCCACAGAAACCGCCTTGATACAAAGGAAACTGCAAGTCACAAAACAGCAATTATGGCAAAAATCACAAAAAACTTTGAAGATCTTGTCTTGGCAGGTTAAAGAGTGCAAGGCAGCAAGGAGAATCTTTACAATTAAGAGATAATTCAGGAAAGCTACATTTTAACTCAGCAGAAATAGTTCATTGTATGGCTAAATATTATAAAAAACTTTACTCCACTACTTTGCCAGATGAACATAAAATTTAAAAATGCCTAAAGGAAAAAAAAACTTTTGAAAGTTCTTTCTACAAATCATAAACAATACCTAGATAAATAGATCACAGAACAAGCAATTCAGGAAGATATCCATCAATTAAAATCAAACACAACTCTGGGTAGTAATGGTTTTAGCCAAGAATTCTATAAAATATTCAAGACAACCCTCCTCAAACCATTAACAAACCTAGCTAATTACATCATGGTTCATGGGAAGATGCCACCATTATGATTGGAAACTAATCTAATTGCGGTCCCTAAAGAAAACAGAGATCTATCTAGCCCAGCCTCATATCAACCAATTTCCCTGTTAAATGTAGACGCCAAAATATTTTCCAAGACGTGGCAAACAGACTTCCGAAAGTAATCCCACACTATATTACAGATGATCAGACAGGCTTCATACCCCAAAGATCCATAACAGATAACATTAGACATACCATAAGCATTATTTCATTATGCAAAGTGGAAAAATTAGAATCCATAATTTTTGCAGTTGACATAGAAAAGGCCTTTGATAGCCTGGAAATACTATTTTTAAATAACTGGGAGTGGTGGGCTTTGAAGAGAAATTCTTATTAATCATCAAGGCAATTTATTCTCACCCTACAGTGTCAATTAGAACTAAAAATTTTAGATAAATTTATTTTACAGAGGGGCATAAGACAGGGATGTCCCTCTACTTGCTCCTATTTCCATGAGCAATGGAGCCCCTGGCGGAGGAAATACAGAGAAATAATACTATCCATGGAATTAAGATCAGCCAGGAAGACCTCAAAGTATCATTATATGCAGATAATGTACCTTGCAGATGTGGCGGTCCCAATTATGGGATCCTTTTGTTTTGGGAAGGATCACGAACAACCCTCTCATGTCTCAATCAGATAAATATCAAGAAGGATTTATAGCAGTTGGTTCCTTTGAAAGAATATTTAACAAAAAAAAAATAGGTTATTCCCAAAAATCTGCACTCTATTTTTGAAACTGGACATATAAGTGAAAGGTTCTTTTGGAAGCTTAGCTTATTTAACATGAGTTATTGTTGTTTTGTTGACTTATATTGTGATGGTGTATTATGATGGTTTATAGCTTTGTCCATTACACACACTATTGTATGAGGAAAACTTGAAAAATAAAATATTTTTTTAAAAGTATGTATGTCACTGACTAAAGTGCAGATAAGAAAAAGGAACTGTTTTAAAACCAATTTGCCTCCTTTTAGGTGATACTTTGACCTTGCTGAAAACTTATTTTGAGGATTCTGAATGAACACTCTCACTACTCTCAGACTGTCTGAGATGGCAAGTCCAGCAATCAGCCCAGACTCTTCCTCCCATGATGCACTCTCTTCTGTCAACTCAATGCCTGCATGTTCCCCCACATCAGATTCTGAGAACCTGAGCCCAGATGAGCTGGAGCTTTTGGCAAAGCTGGAAGAACAAAATAGGTGAGAGGTGCTCTGACTTCTAGTACTGCTTTATTACAGATTCACACCAGTGGGTAATACATGTGCTATATCAACCAAGTTGGATACAGTTTTGTCATATTCCATGCCCAGGATGGTATAACTGGAAGGAATAGCATACCTAATCCAGATTCTGGCAATACGTTATATTGTAGGGAGACTCTTTAGTAATACATTGATGCTGCTAACTACAGTCATGTCCAGAAAGTGATCCTGCTTTATAGAATGACCAACACAGCCACAAATAGATGGTGGGGTAGAAATTAAGTTCCTACTGGACTGTCCCAAAGGCTTTATCCCATGAGTCCATATGGTCAAAATACTGTCAGCATATTTCATGCATACGAAAAGTATTTGGGGATAGGAGCCAGGAAGGTCTACTGTAAGGCAGCCAGGACTATATTGACATACTGTGGAATTTGGGGGCAAAGTTTTGGGATGTTAGTAATACCTTTGATTTCATGTGTAAAACATTTTTCCAGCCCTCGAACAAGTTTTATTTTATTATAGTTGTTTAAGCTGTAAGCAGCAAAGTGAGAAATAGGTGAAAAGTCAGCAATAGTTGATCCAGGAGTGAGCCAGACTCCTTATCTGCTATACTGTACTTGGTGAACATGTTTGTTTGTTTTTTTATCAGTTAAGTGCTAGGCAGAATATAGCTGGGGAATTACACTAAAATAACTTGTAAAAGCAACAGAATCCAGTTTGCTCCAATTTTCTTTCTGGTATTTGAATATAAATGCTCTCTTCTGAAGAGAGGATTTAAATTAGAAAGGGAGAAAGTGAGTTTGCAAGAACATTAGAAGATCTTTGCCACACTCGGGGGTCCTTTGGGGCCGGAGCGAGGCGGAGCACTTCTCCAACAGCTCAGGAGTGAGCAGAAGGGCAGCCACAGGCCGAATCAGATTTTCTGATCTGATTTTGGAGGCGGCTTTAAAAGCGGCTGTAGGGGAGGCGGTTTGAGGGAGAGTCTCCAAACTTGCAAGGTAGCTTTTGAGACCTCTCCTCCAAATACCCACCAAGTTTCAAGAAGATTGGACCAGGGGTCCAATTCTGTGGGCCTCCAAACAGGCTGCCCCCATTCCCTCCATTGTTCTCTATGGTATAGAAAAGTACTGTAACTTTTTTCCCACTATAGGGAACAATGGAGGGGATGGGGCAACCTGTTTGAGGCCCTGTAGAATTGGACCCTGTGATCTAATCTTTTTGAAACTTGGTGGGTATTTTGGGGAGAGGTCCCAGAAGGTACCCTGCAAGTTTGGAGCCTCTCCCTCAAACCCCCTCTCCTCCAGCCCCTCATATACCCTATGAGTTTTTGCCATTGACTTAAATGGCCCATAGGATATAATAGGGCTGAAACTGACATTCGGCTGGTTATGCTAATGAGTTATGCTAATAGGTATGCTAATGAGCTCCTGCACCTTTTTCCCCTACAAAATGACCCCTGGCCACACTTAACTAAAGGCTTCTATACATTCTTCCGATTCACAGCAGAATCCTAAAAGTTCATCTGATAGGGAATATGTGCTTTGACTTTTCTGATGCAGTATTTGTTTTAGTGGCTTTTGCAATGGGACAAGCAAGCTTTCTTATGTTTTATGTGCATAATGATAACTGGATCCTCCTCTCCATCAAAGGTGGAAGCCATGAGATGTGCTTGCATCTCACAAAGTGCTGAGTACAAAATGACTTCCCTTTCAGCTTCAGTTATTAGCTCTGTGTATATTTCTGCCCATGTGGCATTGGCCCCTCACTCTCATTTTAATGCTAGTTTCATTTAAGGTTTGAAGAGCTAGAAAAGCACTGGCTTGGGTTTGAAATCTATATACTAATTCCCAAGGCGCCCCCTCTGTGCAGATATCTAAATCTGCACATCGGGGGGACTTTCCAGGTGTGCAGAAAAATCCTAAAACTTAAAAAAACTTTCGGGAGGATATTTAAATCCCCCCAAAAAAGTTAAAAGAGCATTCCCTGCACGTGTGAATGCTCTGGGAACTCTGCGTGGCCCGGTAGCTGAGAAGCACTGAAGCCTCGCCACTATGGGGGGGGGGGAATTGGTAGCCCGGCGGCTGAGAGCCGCTTGGGCCACACCACTGGTGCCCAGGGGTGTGTGGGGGAAATCGGTGGCCTGGTGGCTGAGAGCCACTTGGGCCTCACTGCCAGTGCCGGGTGGGTGGGAGAATCAGCAGCCCGGTGGCTGAAAGCCACTCGGGCCTCGCCGCTAGTGCCGGGGGGGGGGGGGGGAATCGGCAGCCCGGCAGCTGAGAGCCACTCGGGCCTTGCCAGGGGGTGGCGGGGGAGTCAGCCGGCCTGGCAAGCTGAGAGCCACTCAGGCCTCGCTGGTGCCTGTGGGGGGGGGGGAGAAAATTGGCAGGCCTGGCGGCTAGAAGCCTCAGGCCTCACTATTGGTGCAGGGGGGGGGCGGGGGAGAAGGATTGGCGGGCCCAGGCCTCACTGTGGGTGCCGGGGTGGGGTGGGGGAGAAGACTCACCTGCGGCTGCTTCCTCCGCTGTGTGGAGCTCCTTCTCCCCCACTCCCACCTCGTGAGTATTGCGGGTCCTGCCTCTTGTCTTTGTAGTGATAAGAGCACCACTAACTGTGGTTGGTGTCTTCTAGGCTTCTTGAGGCAGATTCCAAATCTATGCGCTCCATGAATGGTTCTCGAAGGAACAGTGGCTCCTCTTTAGTCTCCAGTTCTTCTGCCTCTTCCAATTTGAGTCATCTTGAGGAAGATACTTGGATCTTGTGGGGACGGATTGTCAATGAATGGGAAGAATGGCGGAAAAAGAAGGAAAAGCTGCTGAGGGTGAGGAACCTGGGCGCCTTTGGAAACTGGCCTATTTCCCCTCCCACCACTTGAATAAACGTCTTGTAATGTTTCTTCCAGATCTGTCCCCCTACATCACAATAATAGCCAGAGTGTCTAACAATGTGGAGAGTTTTAAAAGCAAACAATATTAGAGCATGTGCCTTCTAACAGGGGGAAAGTTGTGGAAGGAAAGAAGTACACAGAAAGGTGTGGTGCAGTAAGTATGTAGAGGCAAGGAACTGGGTGGGGAAAAGAAATCCAGTCCCACCAGCTGGCTGGTTAAAGTACCCAAAGCATCAATATTTATTTAAAGAAGTTGTTTAGACTTCCAGAAGAACTTCTGAAAATATATTCAAGAGAGTCCAGATTCAGAGGCTCTTTGGCTTCAATATGCTGTGTTTATGATAAATTTATTTGGAATTCATTCAATTGTATCTGGTCTACACTCTAGCTCATGCCAGAGGTTTAAAATTGACATTTTTCGTGGGGTATGAAGTGTGAAAAGGACTTGGGCTATGGAACTACCCCATGGTGTCATTTTTTGTCTTGTCTTTCCTCAGGAGCTGATAAGAAAAGGAATCCCCCACCACTTCCGAGCCATTGTTTGGCAACTCCTGTGCAGTGCCACAGATATGCCTGTAAAGAATCAGTATTCAGAACTACTGAAGATGTCGTCTCCTTGTGAAAAGCTGATCAGGAGGGACATTGCCAGGACATACCCTGAACATGAATTCTTCAAGGGACAGGACAGCCTGGGCCAAGAAGTTCTCTTCAATGTCATGAAGGCAAGTAGGCATACCTGGTAAACTTGCATTGGTAACTATCATTTAATTTAAAAACTTAGTGCGGCTTTTCATGTATTTGTGGCTCAACTTCTGATCAACTTTCTAGCTGATATGTTTCTTCTGAACTTTGATCTTGCTTTGACTGTTCATATCCCCTTGATTTATAAAGTGGACTAGAATGGTAATGAAAAGTGGCACTGGAGATGTAGTTAAAACCACATAGTTTGTCAGCCTTGAGTGGCCAGTGGGGGAGTAGAAGGGTGGTTTATTTAAATAAATACCTTTTATCCTCTTAAGGCTGTCATAGGAACGTGATCAAATAAGAAAACAGAGGGAGTTACAGAAAGTAAAAATAAGGCTGTCCTTAAATGCTTATCCTTTCAGTGTGAATTATTCAGTGTAATTGGCTGTCCTTTCTGCCAGTCTCATTCATTGACTATGTACAACTACACAGAGCTGCTCACTTTCATAAGTGATATCCCAGTGTTCTTTGCGCACTGCACTTGGCTCTTTCAGTGTTAAGAATTCTTGCATGGGTTTCAGAAGTCATATAGATGATTCCTTCCTTTGCATGATGGGATCTACAATGCAAACAGAAACGATAAGAGGCAGTAGTAACAATCACAATGAAAAAGCACTGCACAATGAACGCAACAAGAAGGTGTGTAAAACTTCAGTATACTTTTCACCAAGTCTTAAAGACTTTACAAGGAATAACATCTTGCGTGAGATACAGTGCCGAGAATATATACAAAACTAATTCCATCGGTAATTTCCAAATCTCGTCATACGGAGTCTTCGTTATGATGACAAGATTTGGAAATTACCGATGGAATTAGTTTTGTATATATTCTCGGCACTGTATCTCACGCAAGATGTTATTCCTTGTAAAGTCTTTAAGACTTGGTGAAAAGTATACTGAAGTTTTACACACCTTCTTGTTGCGTTCATTGTGCAGTGCTTTTTCATTGTGTCACTTTGATGGGATCCTGTGAGGCTTCTGCTCAAAGTAGTCAAGGATCAGATCTTTGTTGATGAAACACAGTTCTTTATTTCCAATTTCTACATTGGTACAGGTCCTCGGGTTATTGTCAGAGATAACGCATACAATAGAAGCAGGTCTAATATACCCTCCAGCACAATTTGAATTGCCCATAGGTAACCAATCAACAAGGGGAGAAAAACCGTGGGCAAAAGGTTCTCTGGCCGTTTGCTTCCCACAGGAAAGAAAGTGAGGTGTGAAGCAGTAAATTTCCCTTCCCAAACCAGACCCCTCAGATGTAACCATCTTCACATAACAAATGCTTTCCCCAAGGCTTTCGCACGTTGATAAGAAATGGTCCCTGTCCTCCCCTGTCTTCCCAGCCGGGATGAATGGAATGCGGAGGCAGGAGTGTGAGAGGCCCATTGTTCCCATGCTTTGAAGTTGTCATTCTCCCGGGCAAACAGATACATAGACCAGGCCTGATCAGAGCCATAATCCTGGCTCTGGGGTCACAGAGGATACATTCACAATTGTCAGGCTAATAGCAATAGGCATGATTACATAGTGGGTACAGGAACAGGTTTGCACAGCATAGCCAAGTCAGGTTACCATATATAGCGAGAGATCCCAGAAATCCTTGTTAGAATCTGCAGATTCTGACAGATCCACATTAAAACTGGGTAGTCTGAAGATGGTACAACATGCAGTGGTGTCTACAGCTTCCACTGTCACACGTCTTCCTTGCTTCCCCACACCCCCCAATCAATTGCTGAAAGGCTGGTGGCAGTGAGATTTCTCACTGTGTGTTGGTCCTCTTAGGCTGCCTACACATAGCATGGTGATTGTAAAACCACTGTTCAATTAAAGAAAATAGCAGTTTGCTTTCTGTCTACTGAGAAAATGGTGGACATTCAGCTCATTCCTGGATGGGATTGTTATAGTGATGAGGGTGAGCTGGTTTGTTGTGTCCTCTACATCAGTAATCTCTTTTTATATATAATTGAGTAGTGGGGGCGCACTTGCTGAACATTCCACAAGCTCCTAAATTCTTTGACTCCATGATGTGTCAGTCAGAAGCTGTCTCTATCCACTGAAGCGGCACCTGCCAAAACTTTCCTCAGAAGATGGTTGCTTCACTCCGGTGAACACAGCTACTGTCTTTGCTCTCCCAACCAGACAACGATTGATTCTCTCAGGGGACAAAACCCACAGTCTTTAGCCTCCAAACCAAGTTTACTGAGGCAACACTTTCCAGAACGGGGGGAAACGGCCAAGTAAACAGCTGTCAGTGTAGTGGAGGCGGGGGGGGGGGGGGGATCAGCCCAAGTTACCAAAAAAAGCCGGTGAATGAACACACAAGCAGATATAGAGGATAGGGCCAGACACACAGAAAACAGGAATGGCTAACTTTCCCCTAGGGTTTCCAATCTCCAGGTGGGACCTGGAGATCTCCCGCTGTTACAATTGATCTCCAGATGACAGAGATCAGTTCCCCTAGAGAAAATGGCTGCTTTGGAGGGTAGACCCTATGGCATTATACCCTGCTGAGTCCTCCCCCCCCCCCCCCACGCTGCCTTCCACAGGATCCACCCCCCAAATCTCCAGGTATTTCCCTACTCAGAGCTGGCAATCCTGCTTTCCCCTCACTGCCTGTTGCTAGGCAACCAAGGCCCTTTCCACACCTATTTTGGCCTTTGGGAGAAAACTCATTGGGGCCAGTCCTGATAGGGTTGCCAACGCCAGGTGGGGCATTCCTGGAGATTTGAGGGATGGAGCCTGGAGAGGGTGAGGTTTGAGGAGGGGTGGGACCTCAGACAGGTACAGTGCCATAAACTTCACCCTCCAAACCAGCCATTTCCTCCTGGGGAACTATTGTTGCCAATCTCCAGGTGAGGGCTGGAGATCACTCAAAATTACAACTGCTCTTCAGGTAGTGTAGATCAGTTCCTCTGGAGAAGATGGTGGACTCTGTGTCATTATACCCTGCTGAGGTTGCCACAGCAAACTGACGCTGAATGCCCAAGGCCGGGGCACTTGCCCAGAGACTCTTTCTAGAGTCCGTTGTATTTATTTCCACAACAGGCTTTATTCCTAGTACTGTTAGAATCCCTGAACAACAAAAGCTGACATCGAGGCATATCCCTTGTCAGCCTTTTAGGACTTTTATGCTGTACTGGATGGTTATGACTTTAATTTCTAGAACCTTGTCATGGCTGAGGTCATAAGTTCTGGGGACAGCACTAGATACATGGTTTGCATCGTTTTTTTAAAACTGAGATATTCAGTCACAAGGCTGCCTGAAGAGAAGTGGTTTTGTTTAGCAACTTTCCTTTTACAATCAGGAATGGGAGGATGCTTACTTCTTTGCAAATCAATTCAGGTCTGTAGTTCTAGAAGGAATCTTATGGCTTGTGAGAAACTTAGTATTATTGAACTGAATGGGGTCTGGATGATGGGATATCCACTAAAGGAAAAGGGGAAGGGTATTCTCTCTAGCCTAAGACCTTGAAGTGAGTCCAGATTTCTCTTTTGAAGAAACTCAGTGGTTTGTACTTTGAGGACTGCAGAACTAATAACAGTTGACTTTGGAGGAGGAGTAAGGTCACCACATACTACATAGATGCAAACTTGAGTTTGCCACTGAGGCTGCCCAGCTAGTGACCTCTTGGGCATAAGAGACCTACGTTAACCTCACAGTGTTCAAGTAAATGTAAGGATCACACTGAATTCCTTGAAAGGATATGATAAATAAACACACTGAACACGGAACTGCAGTTCATTACAGCTCTTTATGAAATATGTGAAAAAGTTCTGAAACTGTGTTTGGTGCATTTGTGTTCTGTGTTTTTCCCCTAAATGTGTGAAGACTGAGTGGTTTCTTTTTTTAAAAAAAACATGTGTTTTCTTAGTGGCCAAGCTATTCCTCTTCTAATACTGTGGTCCTATGCATAGCTGATTAGGTCTAACTTGGTTGAAATCAGACTGGAGTAACCAGGGCTCGATTTCAGCAGGAACGCGCAGGAACGCCGTTCCGGCTGGCCTCCGAGCCTGCCCCGCCCCCTCCCTGCCCGACCTGAGCTTTTTATACTTAAAGGGAAAGTTCCTGCAGAGAGCCAGCAGGAATAGGCTCCACCGGGTGCTTTCCCTTTAAGAGCAAAAAAAGCCAGCAGGAGAAAGCCCCACCCAAAGATTAAGCACAGGGGCTAGGCTTTCTGCATTTGGCTTGCCCACGTCGCCTGGCTTTCCCTGCTCCAGTAAGTTCTCTGTTCTCTTTTCCCTCTCTCTCTCTCTCTCTCTCTGGTCCCCCCACCTTTCTTTCTGTCTTTCTTTCTGTCTTTCTCTCTCTGCCCCCCCTCCACCTTTCTTTCTGTCTTTCTTTCTGTCTTTCTCTCTCTGGCCCCCCCACCTTTCTTTATTCCTTTCTCTCTCTCCCTCCCTCCTTCCTTTCTCTCTCCTCCACCTACCTACCTTCCTTCCTTCCTTTGTCTGTCTGTCTACCTTCCTTCCTTCCTTCTTCCTTCCTTTTCCTTCCTTCCTTTCTCTCTCTCCCCTCACCAACCTCTTCCTTCCTTCCTTCCTCCCTCTGTCTGTCTGTCTACCTTCCTTCCTTCCTCCCTTTTTCTTCCTTCCTTCCTTTCTCTCTCTCTCCCCCCACCTACCCCTTCCTTCCTTCCTTCCTTCCGTTCTTTCTGTTTTTATTTTAAAAAAATGGAAAAGGGGGGGATGTAAAAAAGCAGAGAGCCCAGGAAATGCTAGTTTTGACAATATCTTTAATTTTTGAGAATCTCTTTAGTTTTCTCATGGCATCTTCTGCTTAAGAAAAGTAACTTTGAAGCCTGAGTTCATTGTTGTGTCTTGTTGGGAATGGCTTGCAAATATATGTGTGTTTAAAGTCTGTATTAAAGTGGTTTGGTGCTTACTGCCATGTAAGAGAAAACATCTGAAAAAGTAGCTTCGTTGTTGTGTGTGTTGTCAGAACACTTGACTGTTGCATGGGGGACATCTTTGGGGGACATCTGCAGAGAAACAGAGTTGTAACTAAAAATGAGCATGGTCAGCTGCACTTTGGAGATTGCCTGTTTTGTGACATTTAAAATAGTGGGCAGAGTTTCTGAAGAAGATGATTGTCCCTCTTCTCCTGCCAATGGATTGACGTCTGCCTTTAATGGGCCAGCAAAGTTGATGTTCTTAAACCTCTTAATAAGAGAGATTTCCGCTTCTGAGGAGTTCCAACGATTGGTGATCTTGTGATGGTAGTGATACTTTTATGTGGTAAAGACCACCTGTTCACAGGATAATTTTACCTGTGGGACAGATTCTGCATGGTAACCACTCCACTGGTACATAATTGCTTGTAAGAAGTATTATAGTGTAATAATTCATGTGGGTAGCCGTGTTGGTCTGAAGCAGCAGAACAAAGTTGGAGTCCAAAGTTTCATCCAAGGTATAAGCTTTTGTGTGCATGCACACGTCTTCCATCTGAAGAAGTGTGGGTGGCACATGAAATCTTATACCTTGAATAAAATTTTGTACCTTGAATAAAATAGTCCACAAACTACTCCCATCCAGTGCATCCACAAACCTAGAAGAAGAAGAGATTGGATTTATACCCCGCCCTTCACTACCCAAGGGAGTCTCAGAGCGTCTTTCAAACTCCTTTCCCTTCCCCTCCCCACAACAGACACCCTGTGAGGTAGGTGGGGCTGAGAGAGCTCTGAGACAACAGCTGGTACAGAGCTATGGCTTGCCCAAGGTCATCCAGCAGGTGCAAGGGGGGAGTGGGGAATCAAACCCGGTTCTCCCAGAATAGAGTCCACGCACTTAACCACTACACCAAACTGGCTCCTAGCGTTGTTCTGCCAGTGAACTAGGGTTGCCAACTCCAGGTTGAGGAAATCCCTGGAGATTTGGGAGTGGAGGGTGCAGTTTAGGGGAAGGAGGGACCTAAGCAAGGCATAATGCCATGGACTCTACTTTCCAAAGCAGCCATTGACCTGATCTCTGTAGTTTGGAGCTCAGTTGTAATTCCAGGAGATTTAATTTAATTTTTGTGTCTTTGAAGCTTTTGCTGCTTTGTTAGCCACCTGGAGCCTGAGGAGAGGGGTGGGGTAGAAATATTTTAAGCTAATAAACAAACCTCAATAATTGCACTGTGTGAGAAAGGCTGTATCTGGTAGTTTAGTCTGAATGTATCATGCGCTATAGAAACAAACAACTACCCTGCCACACAAGAGATTTACAGTGTAGAAATTTTGAGAATGGAGCTGAACCCTGAAGAACAATTCACCTAACATTTTACCACAACATCAATTCCAGGAGATCTCCAGACCCCACCTGTAGGTTGGCAACCCTAAAAAATAATATTCAGCGTACTAGTTCTGCAGGAAGGCAACCTGATTTCCATGGGAACCTAACCCTTAGGAATTGATTCCAATCCAGTGTGGGAATAATTGTTGGACGTAAGATATTGGTTCAGGCAAGGTTTTGTATAGATGGGACAGAAAATAATGTTTTTATTGGTTTTGTCAAAACTGTTTTGACAACAAGGTAAACAGAATAAGAAGCAAAAAGGTGGATGTGGCTGGATGACCACACTTCTGGGAACACTGGGTGTGTCCTAATATGTTAATGAGCTGTGCTGTCAGGGGTGTGGCCTAATATGCTAATGAGTTCCTGCTGGGCTTTTTCTGCAAGAAGAGCCCTGGGAGTAACTGTTCATAACAATGTACTGTGATTTGGTGAATTTTAATTATATTAAGGTGTGCTGTTAATGCAGAACCCTCCGTTGGAGTATGGTCTCAGTTACACCTGAATGGAAGTGCTATATATTGCCATAGAAAGCATCTCTTGCTGCAGCTGAGATACTGCAGAGGTGTGTCTGTTCAGAGTATGCATACCTTCATCCTCTTAAGTGTTGTATGCACAGGATATAATGTTCTCAGTTCTACAAAAAGAGATTATAGAGTTAGGCTTCAGTTGTCATAGCCTTCAGATTCAGCAAGACAACGTGAGGGTGGTAACCTTTTATAAATTTTTCAGCTGTTTGGTGCTTAGAAGCTGCATTTCATGGCTCAGTTCCTCTTCCTTCTCATTCCAGGAACATACAACTTGGTTTCTTATAGGCAGTAGAGATAACACTGTGTGATCACAAACTGCATGTCTGTTCTGAGCCTTGAACTGTACGTTTTCTAGATTTGCCCCTTTCTTATTTTCTTATATTCTGTAGTCATGAGATGGCTGCTGGGTGGTTGAGCAAACATTTTGGGTTCCATGATGGTGCCTCCTAGCGCTCCTCGTGGCTGGGTGTGAGCTCTGTGCCATACTGATGCATTCTTCTGCTTAAGATTTCTGTCTCTTTCAGGCTTACTCCCTGGTGGACCGTGAGGTTGGGTACTGCCAGGGCAGCGCGTTTATCGTTGGGCTGCTCCTGATGCAGGTTTGTGCGACGTGATGTTAAGTGACGATGCCGCCCACGTGCTGCGAGTCCTTTGTAGGAATGACTCCAGTGCTGCTGTTAGTGTTTTGTGGAATGCGAGCAGATTGCAGTTATTGCCTTGGTAAAATAACTGCTGTGGCAGTATGCTTTTGATGCACTGAAAGCTTTTCATATTTTTAAATCTTTAATCTAATTAGAAGCAGAACTAGAAAAATCCCTAACACCTCGAAATATATTGCTGGTGCCTAGCAATTTGGATCTTCATCCCATTGTAGGACTGACTTCTACTGACTTGATTTTTTTCTTGCCCAGGCTACAAGAGTGTAGGTTGTGAGTGTGTTAAGAGTACAATTTTATTTTATTTCCTTAAACGAGAAAGGAAATATCATCTGGGCCTTTCAGAGGGTCTGTTCAAAATCCATTAATCACTGTTACGTAGTCATATTTTATATGAGTATATTTATGGAATTAGGTAATAAATTTCATGATAATTTGGTTGCTTTGAATTATGATATTGTGTTCATGCCAATACAAAACTGACATGGATGACTGCAACCTTGCTGGAAAATTCATAAACATTATGCTACTGCAAGGAACATTATGGAACATACACAAAACATTATGCTACTGCAAGGAAAGCTAACACTGTTTTAGGTAACAATAGAATTACCTTTCCATGACAAGTAAAAGAATGTTTCTTACATCAAGCTAATAGAAGCTCATTTGCATTGTGTATGTAACTCGTGACTGTAGCATTTTAAATAGTCAAGATACTTCTTTGCGTACGATGACTACTACGTTCTCTGTTGAAGTAGATCTTAATGTAAAACATTTTCAGATTTTGGTTCTTGATACAGAAGAATTCTGCTTTTATCCCTCAGTGGGCTTTGGCAAAGCTGATGCAACTATCTTATCTGACTCTAGATGCCTGAGGAAGAGGCTTTCTGTGTGTTTGTACGGCTGATGCAGGAATATAGATTACGGGAGCTGTTCAAACCCACTATGGCCGAGCTGGGGCTTTGCATTTACCAGTTTGAGTACATGCTTCAGGTAAATGAATTCAGATCGGAAAGAAATTCATGGGTTTTATATGAAGCTATGAATTGCTTGTATATTTACTTTGTGCATAATTTTACAAAAGCTAAAGTACACGAGCATATTGCTTTGGGGAGAAGTTAGGGGTGCCAGTTTTTATATTTTATCTGAAGAAGAAGACAAGTAGGTTTTTTATACTTGGGTTTTCTCTGCCTTAAGGAGTCTCAAAGTGGCTTACAATCACCTTCCCTTCCTCTCCCCACATCAAGCACCTTGTGAGGTAGGTGGGGGTGAGAGTGTTCTGAGAGAACTGTGACTGGCCCAAGGTCACCCAGCAGCTGCATGTGGAGGAGTGGAGAATCAAACCCAGTTCTCCCAGATTAGAGAACGCTGCTCTTGACCACCACTACACCATGCTTGCTGTCCTTGGCCAAGGCTCTGGATTCTCAGTACATTGGAGGGAGGCCGGAATCTCTTGTGATTGTAAGGGCTGTGTCCTGTGCCTTTTCAGGAGCAGCTGCCTGAACTGAACATCCATTTCCGCTCCCAGAGCTTCTTAACATCCATGTATGCTTCGTCTTGGTTTCTCACTCTCTTCCTCACCACCTTTCCACTACCTGTGGCCACTCGAGTGTTCGATATCTTCATGTATGAGGTAAAATGTTTGCTCTAAGCCTGGGCGTGGGGCACAAAGTGGGAGAAAGGAGCAGGACCTTTTTAGCTTTAAGGAAATTCTGAAACGTGAAAAAAGCTGTTATTTCTGTTGGAGGGAGAGGAGGAATTTAGAGCAAAATGAACATGTGCAGTCAGTCAAGTCTAAACCTGTCCTTCTGAATTAACATAAAATTCATCATTTGTAACTTAGTACAGTTTTATACGCTAACTGTGTAACATTTATGACAATAAAACTCTGTATGGCTGCATAAAAGAGCTGTGAGGTGCTGCGCCTTAGGCTGTCTTGGCACACATTTCTGGTATCTAAGGTAGAAAAGAAGTTGAAAATAGAAAACAAGAGTTTTTTAGTAATTGTTTGGACAGACACTCTCAATAGCAACAGCATATTTGGGTATTCATAATACTGAAAATACTGATCTATTCAACGGAATAACATATATATTACAAGAATATTAATTGTGGACAGATCAGTCAAATTCAAACAAACGCATAGCAGGCTCAGGACTGTGGTCCATCTAGTCGAGTATCAGGTTTCACACGGTGACCGTCTAGTTGCCCTGCACGGCCAGACAACAGACAGGGTGGAAGCCGAGGTCCTCCTCCTCCTCCTCCTCCGCTGCTGCTCCCCAGCACTGGTATTCAGAGACCTGCTGCCTTTGTAGGTAGAGGCTCCCTGCAACCACCATGGCCACTGATGTGCCCCTCCTCCGTGGATCTGTATCTCCCTTTTAAGGCTAGCCATGCTTGTGGCCCATCACTGTCTCCACTGGCAGTGAATGTCATGGTTTAATTACTCATTAAGTAAAGAAATATTTCCCTTTCTCTGTCCTGAATCTATTTGCCAACAATTTCATTGGGTGCCCCTGAATTATGCTTGAAAATGTGTTGAATACTCAGGAATTATCAGTATTTAGTTCTGTCCTACATCAAAATCTCCATACTGCACATTCTAAACCAGTAAAAGCATTTAATTCATCTCGAAAGAGAAAATATTTCTTGTATGCTTCCCTTAAATTCCATTTTCCCATTGCAAAACTAAGGATAAGTAAGGGGAGGAGAATGGGGATGGGATGTAGGAAAAGAGTGGTCGTCTCCCCCCCCCCCCCCCGCCCGCTTTAACCCCCCGCCCGCTTTAACATTTCTGTGCGTTATACTTGGCAGGTTTTGTTTAAAAGAACAATTAAGGGGTACTTAACATTATGCTGTGTAAAATGATATATGCACCTGTAGGGGATGGCAAAAATACTTTTAAGTTTACTGAAAATAAATATATTTCCTCTCAGGAGCAGGAACTGTGAGCAGGAAGTCTTCAGAAATAACTATTAAAAGTCGTGTGAGCAGGGCAAATTCCAGGGCAGATCCGTGATGCTTCTGTAGATATGCTAGCTAGCCAAGTGGATTCCCAAAGCTGCCTGTCACATGAGCTGTCTAGTGAACTAGACAGTTCCTGGGTTGTGTGTGCAGTTGGATAAGTGACTATGGGGGAAAAGCCAGTTATCCTTCCCTCTTTATAAGGGGACCTCTAGCCTCATTTGTTTTCTCTTTTAGCATAGGAAATGGCTGCTTTTGACAGCTGCTCAAAATCCATCAAATACCATTTGGGTTGGAATCCATCTAAACTGCTGTGACTTCTTACAGGGATTGGAAATAATCTTCCGTGTCGGGATGGCTCTTCTGCAGTTCAATCAGGCTGAACTCGTGCAGCTGGACATGGAGGGGATGTCACAGGTCAGCTCTACAAGGCACTGTGGGACTGGAGGTAGACTTGCTAGATGTTACTAGGTACAAATGTTCAGCCTCTGCTTCAAACTTCTGCACTGAAGTGGAGGTGAGTGGGAGGAAAAATGGAAATCCAGGCTGGTTGAGGTCTGGCCTTGGAATATAGTACCTTTTTGAAAGATCATTCTCTAACTCATTAAGGCCTAGCTGGCATCTGAAGGCAAAAGCTTATTTCCCAAATGACCATGCTTTGTTTGTTTGTTTGTTTTATTGAAGTCTGGCTCTCATTTGTTTGCTGGACTCTGTCTTTAGCTCAGTTTGTGATGAGGTGCTTTCAGCTGTTGTTTTACCACCATGGTTTAGGGAAAAAATGTTTCTACCTAACCCCAAGTTTGTAGTATACAAAGTATTAGAGATATGAAGAAGTACCCTCAGTCACTGCCTATTGGATTTTTGTTTTTCTGGTTTGAGAAGGTATTTGGGTATGTCCCATCATTATGTGGCTGAATGTAAATATTATACATGCTATTAGTGCAGTCTGACTACCATGTCCAGCAGGCATCCACAAATTGCGGATGTACTTGATAGCCAACCAGTATTTTCTACAATACATTTGCAGAGTCCTCCTACAATATTAGCTGTGACAACAAGAAAATTCCTAGCCTAATCAGACACGGTACCATCTGTGTTAATTAAAAGGAAAACAATTATTTAAACTTTAAACCAGTGGGACGTAAGTAAACATGCATATGATTGGACTGATTACTACTGAAACCCCTAGGTACTGGGTTTGAAAAAGGTATTTATTAGAAATCAGTAGTTGAACTGTGAATCCATTAATCACTGTTAAAGGGGCTACAAGTCCAGAGCAGTGACAAAACAGGGAAGAGGGGCGATTTCACCCCCTTCCCACTGGTGCTTCCTGCCTTCAGTTGTTGTTAGTTTGCATAGATCTTATGAGCCCAGGAATCAATTTTCTCCGGGGGATAAGGGACCATGGAAGAGACCTGCAGCCATCAGCACCTTCCACTGACTGATACCTGGATCCAAACCCACTGAGAAGACATTCTGGGAGCCTTGTCAGCTTCTCATTGTAGTTATTCTCACACATCTGTTCTGCTTCATTCAATAGTTCTGAAGCAAAGTGAACAAGTGAAACTTTAGAAGTGACTATGACACTTGGAGAGGCAGTTGGATCCCCCAGGTGAGAAGAGAGAGGGCAGCACCAGGGTAGTTATTGGAAGTGACTCGAGGGGCTAGCCAATAGCAAGAGATGTAGATGGGCTGATCCATTTTTCTGCTCAGCCAGGGCTACTGCTTTGTACGCCTGGTGAGCAGAAATTTAAAAGACTAATATGAGTTTCTAGATTTCATGGATGCAGAGATAATATGTGCAAAAATACTAAATGATTAAAAAGTTGGTGAAAAATAATTTTTACTGCATAATTTTGAGTGTGTCTTTTTAAAAGTCTCTTTGATAGGTCCCAGTCCCCCGTCGCCGCCATGGGTGACTGGAGAGTATAATATAGTCTCATATTCCCACCCAACTGTAGGCTAGGCACAAAGAGGATGCTTTGAGACATTGGCATTTCCCATCCGCTTTAGTGAAATTTGGTCATGACAGCCTTTCCATCGGAGCCTGTTCAGAATGATGCTCCAGTGTACAGACCTAATACTTTTGCCATTCTGAGATGATGGAACATGCTCAGAGTGTGGATTGTATGTGGATTTAGGGAGGAGTTAAGAGGTATGTAGCAGCAATGATTTAAGGAAGTAGACCCATCATTATGTGGCTGAATGTAAATATTATACATGCTAACAGTGCAGTCTGACTATCATGTCCACCAGCACCCTCAAATTGTTTTATTGATGCTTTCTATAGGTGCACAGTTGTCTAGATGGGAAGAGTTAATGTTGAAAATGTTTGCAACAATAATGAATGTGATACTTTGCCCACCCCTTCTGTTGCTGAGGGTGCTTGATCATAATACTGTAGTTGGTGTAACTAGCTGGGAGTTGAACCCAGATGCTTTTCATCAGAAGGAGTATGTCTGAAGAAAAGCTGGTTGCAGCTATGCTTTTCTTTCCAGCCAGTTGCCTTAGGGTGGGACAGATTGAGGGAAAGAGCAGGGGAATAGAACAAGGCATCAGAAAAGGTTTTTGCTGGTAGGGGAATGTATCATAGACTCAGCCTGAATTAAGTATTGCTTTTTTATTGTACAGTATTTCCAGAAAGTGATTCCTCACCAGTTTGACAGCTGTCCTGATAAGCTGATATTAAAGGCCTACCAGGTCAAGTACAACCCTAAAAAAATGAAAAGGTAGGCTTTTAAGCTTTCCTCTTTGATGAGTAGTGTTGGAGACTCCTGGGCTGGCTAAACTGATGGGATGGATCAGCTAACGACTCATGCTTTCTCTCTTCCTTCAGTTGGGTTGGACAGGAAGATTGACCAACACCAGCATCAGAGGGACTTTTCTTACCAGCAGGTTTTTCTGTAAATGGGGGCAGATAAAAGCTCCAGTCTTCTTACCAATAATTTGTGGAAACCATCTGTGCCATGACTGATACCTGGGATACCAGGCACAGCTCCAGAGTCAATGTTGTGAATCTTAGATGCTAAGTGAGCCTACTTCCAGACAGCAGTAACTGTCCCATGTTTCTTTTTGAATCACTGCAAATGCAGACACATTTGCAGTGGCAACGAAGCATGGCAATGAAGCATCCACAGTCATTTCCCCTTAACTTTGCTTCTGTCTCCCAGGGCCACTGTTCCCCCCCCCCCCCCAATGCCACAAGGAGGGCTTTTTCAGACTTCTTAAAGTTAGTAATTGACATATTGCTATAGCATCAAAATGCTGTAGTGAAATGTACATTAACAATTAAAAACAAAGTCTGTTCCTCCCCTGCCCAACTCACAAGACCTGCTGAATATTCAGTACACCCTCCATTAATTTTAGTTCCTCTACAATTATACATAATTAAATCATAACTTAAGAAAATTATATACATGGCCCATCTGTAAAATTATTGCTTCTGCTTAAGCAGTATGAATTGTACAATCAGGAGGAAAACGTAGCTGAAAATGAGGACTCCTGCTACCAACATTCCAAAAAATAACTAAATCCGATTTTTCAGTCTTCTAAAAGTAGTGTCCACACAGCTAATGTCCCAAATTTTTTACTGTTTCAAATGAAACTGTTTTCTTGGCCCCTAAGAAACCTCTGTGCAACCACTATTATTGATACATTTGATTATTATACTTGAAATTTAGGAAGGTGGCCCAGAATCATTTGAGTAAAATTAGGTTGTACTCAAGATTATATTAAACATTCCTGACCAAAGTGGGACAGTGAGAAAATGATTGCCCTTGAGTGTGTATGAGTTTATTGTTAGAACTGTTACTATGCTTCAAAGCATCTGAGAAATTAGTTCAACGAGTCCTCTATGTAATATTTTTTTTTTAAAAACCCACCCTGTGAAAATTCTGTGGCCAGAGAATACTGGTTACCATTGGGGGAAATACTTTTGTTCAGTTGCTGGAGGCTTGCTTAAGAGGCAGCAGGGGTAGTTATGGGTTCCTGTCCCCTTTGAGAAGGAGGAAGAGGAGGCAGATGACAAATAGTCATAGACATCAAATGGGTGTGCTGGGGATTATGTTTTATTGTGAGTGTCCTTTCTGTGGCTTTACCACCTTGAGTTGTATGATTAAGTTCAGTGTCTTAAGTTCCTCCATGTCCTCTGAGATTTATGTGAATTTGTCCTGGCTCTTATTTATTTTTATCTCTTAATTTTGACTTTTCACTCCACTTCTGCATGAGTACAAACCTGGGGGAGGAACCCCCCCCCAAAGGTGCTCCCCTTCCTATAAGTTAAACCCAGCTGCCAGCAGTAAGGTTTGCTCATCCCAGATTGCACGGGGAGGTTAGAAGGTGTCAGGCTGAGCTTTTCTCCTCACCCACAGCACCCTTTCTGAGAGGTGGTGCTGTGGGCTCAGAGCAGGTTGTTTCAGCAACCTCTGGTGCATATTAAGACGATGACCACACTATCCTTGGAGTGTGGTGAATATTAAAAGTTTTTTGTTCCCTCCTTGCCACTGTGTATGGTCCTCAGAGCAGCTTACATTATCGACCAAAATTCCACACTTAGACCACTGACAGGCCACTGGAGGATGTATTTTTCACTGCCCTCTCCCTAGATCTCAACATCTTCCTGCTGGCCTGGCTTTTTGTCCTTCAGGGTGTGGTAGCAAAGGGTAAAAATACCTCCCTCCTTCCGTAAATAAGGTCCAAACTTACTGGATCAGCAGCCAGATACAGCAGTCTCTGTATGGCTGGGGCTTCAGCCATGTCAGTGCCACAGGGGTCCTGGCAATTTCCTCCACGACCTCTGACAACCTCAACGGAGACAGTTAGAAGGAATCCTCAGCATGAATTGGGGTCTAGGTACCACAGAGTATCTGCTAGCTTTTCTCTCTACTTGCTGATACCATGATCTGAAATTCCAACCAGTTAATGAATCAAGGGGGAGTCCTGGCTAATTTTTTTTTTAAATTATGAATCAAAGTACTAGGTAGACAGCTATGGAGGGCTAAAAACTGAGCATGGCTTGGGGTCAAAAATGTCATCTACTAAAGGATGTAGTTGAATGCACTACTATTCATGTGTTTCCCCCCCTCCTGTTCATAATAAAGTATCCTAATGGCTTGTGAAATGCTGCAAGCAGAATCAACTTTAATTGGTTCATGAGCATCCAGTCACCTGTAAAGAAGTCTCCAGTATGCTTAGCAGCAAAGATGTTTGGGATGGTATGATGGTGGCACCAATTGCTGGCAATTCTGAGCCTTGCATGCTAGGTGGGAGGGTGGCAGAATAAGGCGGTCCAAGGTACAGAGTGAAATGGCCATGTTGCCACGAGGAGCTGAACACTAATCTCTTCCAGTATTCAGCTTACTGAAGTCCATTGTCTGAATCACTCCTTTTCTTTCAGCCAAACTCCAACACCCTCAACTATCCCGGGTGGGACTAAAGTATCTCAGGGGGAAGTGATGTGAAATATTGGAAGAGTTTGGGTTACCTCACAATGTGCCCTTAAATTGTTATCTTTCACACAGCTTTTTGTGTAATTGGAGAAGATCTGGGCTGGATCTAGTGCCGTAATATCTAGCTTGATCCTTAGGGATATGTCCCGATTCAGGATTTTATGTAGGGAGAGAAAGGGTTAACTGCTTTTCTTCCGTTGCAGACTAGAGAAGGAGTACACTGCAATCAAAAACAGAGAGATGGAAGAGCAGATTGAAATCAAGGTAAACCCTCCCTGTTCTCTCATCCTTGTGCCTGCCTTCTCTGTATCTCAGCTATGTGGAGTAAAAGTTATGAGGGGCCACTGTGCTTCTTTTCTCAAGGGTAGTACATCATTTTGTTGCCTGTTGGATGCAAAATCTTGACACTGTCATCTGAAGGTCGATCTATGTTTGTCAGTGCTCACACCATGCAGAAGACTTCTGTTTTGCATCAGTCTTTGCCTGTAGCGCTTGACGTGGTACTGCTTCCTCTTTCCTGTTGCAGGTAGTGCACTCTTCTTAAAATACTGCTGTGTCCTCTGTCCTATGTATTTTTTTTTCCCCACAACTCAGGCAGAAAGCCAAGTGATCATTTATCTTGAGTGCTTTGTGGAATGGAATCTATTTTCGAAACATAAGGAATTCCCTGTGGTTGAACTGTAGAGCCAGCCCAGAAGGGGAGGCGGGGGTACTGCTCCTAGCATCCCAGATATTCAAGTGGCCAGTTGTGCAGAGGGCTCTTGCTCATTGCTCAGGATTTCAACGTCACCTCCCATGCTGGATATTAAAGGCTCACGCTTGCACATTAGGACCACTTGTTAATTTTGATCTTGCTTTCAGAGGCTTCGCACTGAGAACCGCCTTTTGAAACAGCGGATTGAAACCCTGGAGAAGGTGAGGAGTGTACCCAGCCGCAAGAGGATCCATTTCCTCCGCTTCCAGACTACTTTGGCTATCAAAAACGAAGCTTTGCACAGCCACCGGTCCCAGTTGACTGTAAACACGACTCAGAGCACCAGTCATTAACCTTCACTATACAGTCCTCACAGGGGCTGCTGTAGGAAGTTTGCTAGAACCCCGGTCAATAAGAATTCATTCTCAGGGGCAGTACTGCTTAGCTCTGTGACCCTCTTTGTACCCTAGTGACTAGCATCCTGGATACTCTATGAAGGGGGAAAGAAAGCTGCAAAAATTGCAGTAAACAATTAAGTTACATTAGCCCTAGTGGCTTGAATAGAAGCAACTGATGCTTTCTGGACAATTTGAGTTAGCCTGCTCTGTGGCTAACTTGGTTGTGCAGCAGTGGAATCTTATAGCTGATTTTCAACCATTCTGTGCTGTATACTTCTTTAATGTCTTTAATATTAAACGTTACAAGAAAGCCTATTTATTTGACCTCATCTTGATGTAGGGTGCCCACTGATAACCTGTATGATCTTGGAGGCTTTCCCAGAGACACCACATCAGGCTGTTCTGCTGCATCCTGATAACTGGCTGTTTGCATGTTCTGCACCTGTCCTAAATCTTTAAACAACACAAATGTGACCTCTTAAATTTAGAGATGGTTTTCATTGCCTTAATGGATGATGTGCAATCAAATAAGACTGCTTTGTAGCAATTGCAGAATTGGGCAAAGATAATACAATAGATGTTCCATATGGAATCCGTATCTGTTTACCTGCCCTTCTCACATGGATGCCTGTAACCAGCAGCACTCTGATGTGGGGCAACTCTGGAATGGGTGCTTTCTCCTTGGGCCCTGTGGGGATCTTTCCTCTCCTGTTCTTCTAGCTGTAGCAAGCGTGCTCTCGTGTGACCTTGCTCTTGTCTCTCTTTTTCTTTTTCCTTCCTTCCTTGTCTGGATTCTCCTCTTCTGTGTCTCCTGCAGGAGAGTGCTGCCTTGGCAGATAGATTGATCCAGGTATGGTCATCCTTTTTATTTCCAGCTCTTCTGTCTTGTCCAGAAAAAACCACTTGCAGTCTTGTCTTTCTACAGTGCTTGGATTTGCTTGACATATCCACCCAGAAGAGAAAACGTTAACCTGTATTGGTTCTTGAGTTGTCTTTAACTTTTCAAGCACTCTTAAAGGCCTGTGCACTTAAACTGTATTGCTTGGATTTTATGACACGCGAGAAGCTTAATCCTACAATCCTATTTTATGTAGCCAAAGATGTAAACTCTATTTAGCTTATGGCTTTCCATATCACTGTTAACATCAGAGCTTGGGAGCTCAGCAGGGGTCGGCTGCTGTCTGTATGTGGACGAGAGGGAGACCCCTGTGGAACACCAGGGTTGATGCGTGGAGGAAGGCAATGGCAAGCCACTTCTGCTCCTCTCCTGCTTTGAATGCCTCGTGGTTGGGGTTGCCATGGGTTGGTTGCGACGTGATGGCACCTTCATTATTAGCACCACTGAGGGCTCCTGACTGGTTGAATATTTAATCAGGTGCAGGAACTCTCTGTGCAATGGTGGAGCCAGTTACACTTCAGTCATTGTATCTGATTTTATAATACAGCCCTGTACTGATTTCAGGCTTCTATGACATATGCAGATCTGGTTCGGGAGGGTGGGGGGGGACATGGCACCATGGTGTCTATTTCAGATAAACTTCTCTCCTAATGCGGTATAAAGTGTGACTAATTTCTTAACATCGAGTGCTTCCACACAGGAAATCTTATGCAGGCATCCAGTGTGACAGTCCATCTGGCATAGCTTTGGAAGAAAGTCAGGTTTATTACAGCAGGAAGATTTTGAAAGGTTTCAAAGTGAATCTGACAATGCTGGTATGGGAATGCAGATCTTGGAAAGTCCCTATTTAGTTCCTCCAAGCATGAATTTTCATACCACTACCATACTACTGTATCTCTTTAGAGGACAATCTTCTGTTCAGCTAGTAAAGTGAGGCCTTCAAGTTTTGTGGGAAAATATATGGGCTAATAAATCCTTTATTCAAGAAGCATTCTGAAAAAATGCTACAGATCTCCTTCATGCTATGCTACGATGAAACTGACAGAGTTTTGTGCCAGTCTGTTCAGGAATGCAGAGTAGGTTAGGCTGAACAGTAAGAGCAGCAGCATGTCTCTCTCTGACCCACCTTACCTTGGCTCTCAAAGTACAGGATTCATGGCTGTATGTTGCCCAAGGCACCTGCAGCCAGCTTATTCAAGTGTCACCCTGGACTGACAGGACCCTTTCCTCTGCACTAAAATGTAGAGATACGAAGCTTGGTTTCAGCTCAGCAGCTAGTTTCCAGATTGGACATAAGGAAGCTGATACTCATGAGTGCTAATAGCTTTCTAACAGAAAGAGAGACTCAAGTATTTTGAGCAGAAATCTTCTATAGGGCCAGAATTTGGCTCTGGCATTATTCTCATTCAATTACTATATGTGCATGAAAATAATATGATAGTTGGATTCTTTCCTGTTGAAGAGCTCTGCTATGGGTGCTGGGGAAGTAAATGCTTTGAAACCTTTTGGCTCTGTTCTTTTGATGGTGTTCCCCATCGGGGTTGCACAAGACCTTTCTTTTGTGGTACAAACAGATAACATTGAACATTTCTTGCAAAAGAAACAGGAGGTTCTAAAGTAATTCAGAAAAAGGTCTACTAGAGAGCAGTTAGGAACCAGGTTCTTTTCAGTGGAAAAAGCAAATTCTCTAACGGCTGAATCCTTTGCTTTCCTAGTCACACCATCCTCGACTATTGACTAAAGTTGGTCTTTGAGTAAAAACATGAATAGAACTGGGTGGGAAAGATCTTTTAAGGTTTCGAAGGAATACAACTAAATTAAAAACTAAGAAGAATTTCCTAGGTATCAGGCATGTAAGACATTTAGTGCATCTGCAGATTGCAAAGCAGGCAGTGATTTCTCCCTTAATCAACTCCTACTTGAATTAATCACCCCTGGCCTTCTGTACTAATATCTGTTATGGACTAAGGTCTCCATTCCCAGTCTCACAGGTCACTTTCACTTACATTTTAGTGCTTATGATTAAGTCCATGGGTTTCTTAATTCTCTCGGTATTTTTAAATCTCCAGCTGAATTCTGCCCATAAAACAGTCAACAAATTCTATCTATGCTCCTGGAACATGCAGTATTAGTCTGAGGACTGTCTCCTGGTGCAAACAAAATGGAGGAGAGGAGGAAAAGACCTTAGGTTGCCTGCCACGTCTAGCTTGGAAATTCCTGTAGTTTTGGGGGCTGGCGCATGGTGAGGGCAGCGTTTGGGGAGGGGAAGGAGCTATGAATGGGATGCTGTGAAGTCCCCTCTCTGAAGCTGCCCTTTGCTCTGGAGGAACTGGCCTCTGCAGGATGGAGATCAGCTGTAATTCTGCGAGAACCCCAGGCCCCACCCTGCAGGTTGGCAGCCATAAAGAGACCTGAGATACATATCTAAATGTTGTACATGTTTGCCTTTTTTACACACTTGTCTGTCGGCTGCTGCAGTCACTGCCGCAACTCTTGCTTCAGCAGCTGGGGGCATTTTAAAAATTGACTTTGCCCCGTGTGGAGTCAGCCAGACTATTCTGGTTGGCTGCATGATGGTCCTCCTAGAATGCCCATCTTAAGGGGAAACTACACTGAAGAAGTAACCGATTGGGGTGGGGAGGAAATGGCTTTATCTCTGTAGCACCGGTGTGCACATATACCACCCCCAGAACCCTCAAAGTGCTGAAAATTGAATGGGGAGGGAGGGTTTTTTTTCAAATGGCACTGCTCACTGTTTCAGCTCAACTTGTATGTCCAAGTGGGGGACCCACAAGAACTTGTGAGGGGCATATCACTTCCCCTCCAACACTATTTCTTCTTTCCCTTCCCTTAAAGCCCCCATAACTATCTCTTCTTCCCACTCACCAACCTACCTTTTATCTGCCTGTTTCCAGCTATATTGATATTTATTTACCTCATTTATACCCCACCTTTTTGCACAGGGGTGCCCAAAGCAGCTCACATAAATTTTTTCCATCTTATCCTTACAACCACTTCGTAAGGGAGGGTAGGGTGAGAATGTGTAACTGCCCAAGGTCACCCAGTGAGCTTCCATGGCAGAGTGGTGACCCAGGCCTTCCAGATCCCAGACTGAAACTCTTAACCACTGCACCACACTGGCTTCTGTGGAGTGGCTGCCAGTGACCAGTAGTAAGCTCCTGGGTGAGTCACTTGGGTCGCATGGTATCAGATTGCTTGATGGTTGCTGCCAGGCCTGGCCCCAATGAGTCCTCCCTCAAAGGCCAAAACAACCCTGGAAAGGGCCCTGTCCCCTCCCCTTGTCTTTTACAGACAGAAACCAGTTTGAAGGTGGGCAACACTGTTGTGGTTGCCTAGCAATGGCTACAACAGTCACTGAGTTTCTTAAAGCTTCAAGGCGCTGCTTCTGTTACTTTTCTCATTTTTTTCTGTAAACTGGGAGTTTTTTTCAAGCTTGTAGAAGGATCTGCCTTGTCTGTTCATGACTCCAGTCTCTGGCTATAAGTATCCACAAATCTGGCCATATTGAGAATTTGATATATTGATTTTGCACCAAAAATATTTGTGAGAGAACATTTGGCTCAGCTCTAATATGTCATCATTCCAATTGCATAGTTTCAAGAGCAGCAGGAGGAATGCTGAACTCGGGCCTTGTGTGGGTAAAATGCAGTTAAATGGAGGTTACATCCCGAACTCGTATCTCCAGCGCAATACATTTATCAGTTGCCCTCACCATTTCCATGTTGTAGGGGGGGGTGTTTACATCTGCCTTTCCTGTTCAAATGTGGGGCCTTCCATTTTTACAGATGACATTACAGCCATTGAAATCAGTGTGCATAGAGGGGCACCGCCACCGTGACTATTGGTTCTTGAGCATGTCGTTTACACATGAAGGGAGTGCTCATGAGGAGGCTCTGTCTGTCCTGGTGATTGAGAATGTTCCCTGGGGCTGGAGCCTGTGTGCACGTGCTTTGTCAGCATATATGTGCTGGCTCCCCTTCTACATAAGTTGATTTCAATGTGTCTAATGTCACCTATAGAAAGCTCCTTACTAACTTGTATCTGAGAATATAAGACGGGCCCTGCTGGATAAAGCCAGTGATCCATACAGAACCCTGTTCCACAAGGGGTCCAACCAGTTATGCTGGAGAGCCAACAAATGGCATAGAGAGGTCAGGTCCCTCTTAGGGGTGTGCATTTTTTTTTTCGCCCTCTCCTAGTCCCTCTTAGCGCTGGTATTCAGAAAGTTGCTTCTTTGATTATAGACCTTTAATCACCACAGCTAATGGCCATTGACAGACCATGATGATTCTTCCATGGTTCTGTGTAGTCACTTTTTAAAGCCACCCATGCTTCTAGCCATCACTACATCCACTGACAGATCATCCCATGAGTTTAATTACTCACTGGATTTTTACTGGCCTGGTCCTTCTCACACTCTCCCTCCCTGCTTCTTTTGTTCAGTGAGACAGTGGCTGTCTTTTCTTAATCTGGAGAGGAAGTATTTTACAAGAAATTATATAGTACCTCACACAGTGGAAGTAGTTTGTGAGTGCTGCTGTTAGATCCAAGGCAATTGCCAAGTGGTTGCTTATTGGACCTAAGAGGGTAGCTTTGAGAACAAATCAGCTTCTCTGTCCTTGGGGAGCAGATTGGAAATAAGTGTGATAAAGAAAAGCTGTGCTTTTCAGAACCTGCTGGCTGTCATCAGCTGTACTTTGGAAAGCTGCAGAAATGAGCCTTGCTTTTGAGCAACTCTCACTGTGCCCATTCACTCTCGTCATTACATCCATTTGAGTCGTTGTTAGTGTACACTGCTGGTTTTAAAAATATCCTTTTGCTACTTTACATTCCTGTTACTTCCATAACATGGCAGTGCCTACCATGATCTAGATACTGTGGGCTTGCAGCAGCTCAGGAAGCTTCAGCTACCGCTGCCCGGATGTTTGTGGCCTTGTGAAGAAGGACCACCGCGTTTCTGTGGGGGACCTCTCTGCCCAAGCAGCAGCCGCAGCCATTGCCTGGCAGCCGTGACGTGTGCGTGTGCCCAGACTGACCGCTGTAAAAAAACCCTTCCTCTGGTGCTGGACTGCGTGCAGTCATTGCTCACAAGGCTAGAGCTCACTCGGGATGTATGTGTGTTTATTGCGCTAACTCTCTACGTCCCACTCCCCCCAAAGGTTTGCAACGATTAATGGACTCATAAATAGAAATTTCTTCCATGACCACTGCAGCCACTTCTTTCCCAAAATGGGGTTGAACATCGCAACGTGTAGCTGCTTTGCTTTTCTCCCCATGGTGTTAGCAGACGGATGCCACTATCACGATCCAGCATGAGCCTCTTGCTAAAGATTGCCTCTGATCCCCGCACCCCTCACAGACAAACAGACATCGCATGAAAGCCGGTCACATGCCCTGTCTGTGGCTGGTTATTCTGCCCCTGGGGTTGTCTTCATTCATTTCACTGTGCCACTGGTTTCCTGTGACTTTGTACAAATCAGTTGGGAACCTGGACAACAGTTCCTTGGGTAAAAATGTGGCTGGATGGCAAGCTTTATCTCACAGGCTGACAAATAGTTACATTATTGGATCTCTTGTTGACAGAAAGCATATAAATATCCCAGAGCTGAAATTCTAGGAATCATGATGTTACTGCTAAGCTGCCAATCTCCCCAGCCTCTTGCACACGGGTAGTGTAGTGGTTCGGAGAGCGGACTCTAATCTGGGAGAACCGGGTTTGATTCCCCACTCCTCCTCCACATGCAGTTGCTGGGTCAGCTACAAGTTCTTTCAGAGCTGTTCCATCCCGAGCAGTTCTCAAAAGAGCTCTCCTACCTCACAGGGTGTCTGTCGTGGGGAGGGGATGGAGATTGCAAGCCACTCTGAGACTCCTTTGGGCAGTGAAGGGCTGGGTATAAATCCAATCTCTTCTCTTCTTCCTCATGGACTTTAGAAGAACTCAGAAATTGTTCCTCCCCTATCTCCTTGTAGGGCACCTTCTCCCATTCCTCCCACACAGAATCTAGGAGTTCTGCATCCTTAGCCCTTCTGTAACATACTGAAACCATGACTTTGTACATGTGGAAACTGAATTAAACAACTTTAGGTGGCTTTGGAGGTAAGAGCTTGAGGATTTGGGAGAGGGAAGTATGACACAGAAGTGCAAAAAGAAACCATATGAAAGCCAAATCACACTAACCCACAGGACTGTTTGAAGGAGATGACTCATTTGAAAATACCTGCTATGTCAAGCTATTGCTCCCGTGGAAAGCGTCATGGGTCGAGGAGAAAGATTCTAACTAAGAGACACACTAGCTGAGATGCCTGAAAATTTACAATTGGATTCTCCCAGTGTTCTTAAAATGGTGATAGAAACTGCATAAGATCATGAATTGAATGGGGGCCAAATGACCATTCAACTCTTCCTCCTATGGGATTTTGCCAATCAAAAATAACACCATCTTTTCTTCTTGGAAGATTAAGCACAGTTAAACCTGCTTCGCTTTCCTTGTCCCCATCCCTATTGGATCCCCACACAACTAAGTTCAGGGGGGCAAATTCTCAAGCTCTGATCTTACTGAAGGACTATGTGGTTGGACAAATCATATGGTTTTGGTTCATAAATTTGGTTGTGTTGAGGTGGTGTGAGGAAGGCCCAGAAGGAATCTTTACTGGGGGGGGGGGGGTGGCTCTTGGTGGCCCTGCATAGTTTCTAGGATCATTTTTAAAATACCAGGAGCGTCCAGTAATGGTTCTCCAACTGTCTTGTCTGTTTTGGCTTTAGCCTTTTACTTGATGTGCTGGCTTTGCACGGATAGGGAGGATTCAGCAAGGGAACACCTTCAAGTGGGTGATCCCTTCCCCCACAGGCCTTGCGACCTTTTCAGGCTTTTGCCACAGATGGCTCTGAATGCTTGAATCACTGATGCCAGCCTCCACGTCACAAAATGGGGATCAGGTGGTAAAGCCTACATGACCAATCCTCTACGTATATCAGGCACCAGAGCAGTGTTTTGGGAAGCCCAGATGACAGAGATGTCTTAAAGGTTTTTTTATAGTCAGCTTACCACCATCAAACAAATTCTTCCTCACGTGTGTGTCAGAGAGAAGTCTCATGTTGCTGTGTGTGACTTGGGATAATTGTTTCTCATCTCGTTTCTGTTCAGGGCCAAGTCACCCGTGCGCAGGAGGCCGAAGAGAACTACATCATCAAGCGAGAGCTGGCCGTGGTGAGGCAGCAGTGCTGTTCCGCCACAGAGAACTTGCAGAAAGCCCAGAGCACGATCCGGCAGCTGCAGGACCAGCAGGTGAAGGAGTGACATTAACAGATGAAACACTAAAGAGCAGAGGGAAACGAAAGAGTCACAGGTTAACTAGTTTGGCTTAGTTTGGTTGCTTGTTCTGAGACCAGTCTTAGCAATCCCACGCCTCTCTCCTTGTCCTCACCTGTGGTTTTTTTTTTAAATTCCCATTTGTCTTTCTAACTTAGCACAGAGAGGAAGTGCATTCTTGTGTGTGATGAAAACACAAGTGATCTAGGAAAGTAAAATCATTTGTGTAACTATTGTTTTATTTCTAATGTTCAGCCCCAGCCCCACTGCAGCCTACTTCTGGGGGCCAAACAATGCCTGAGCCATTTCCCTGCATTCTTTAAAAGTGGAATGCCACTACAGCAAGTGGATACAGATTTGATTAGAACAGTGGGTGAGCCTGTGTCTGCACGCATTCTTATTCCTTTGCTTACAAACTGTTTGAGGATCAAAATTGTTCTCTCCAACTGCTTTCCCTGGGGGAGGAAAGATGTGAGTTCTTTTGCCCCATAGGCGAGATAGTAGCTGGAAGAGGAGAGACACTTTGATTGGAAAGACCCACAGTGAACAGATTTCTCACTTCTCTCCCCGCACTGAACGGCATAGCTGCATTTTGCCAAATTAAAAGGAGATGGCAAACGGGTTGCAGTTCTCCTGGACCCCATTGAGTTTGGTCTTGACTTGTAAATTGTCAAGTTTATTGCAATAAGCATTATAAAATGAGTGGAGATAAAGATGATGATGATGATAATTATATAGCATCATGAATGTGCATAGTGGTTTCACTAGATACAAAGGTGGTGGTACAAGGTGGCAGATAAACAAGGAAGAATATGGCTTTGTTTCAATGGGGCAAGGGGAATAGCAGAGCCATGAGTGAGTAGGGGTGAGGGCACTGGACTGGAGACCCAGATTTGAATCCCCATTTTGTCATGGAATGTTGCTGGGTGACTTTGAGCCAGTTACACTCAGCCTAACCTATTTATTTATTATTTTATTTATTTCTTAATTTAATTTATACCCTGCCCTCCCTTCAAGCAGGCTGAAGGCGGCTTATGAAATTGGTACATAAATGACCATTAAAATCACATAATATCATTTAAAACAATTCAGGTGCAGTAAAATCACACAGTCATAAAGTGCTAGTAACAATACATTAGTTACAGACAGTTTACCGACTCAGTGGTCTTCCTGAGTCACACAGTGGTAAAGGCCAGATGTTACAACTGGGGGCCAGGCTTGTTGGTGGTGATAGTAGTGAGGGGGGCTCCTTAGTTGAAAGCCTGCAGGGCCTGCAGAACTGTAAAAGATCCCGCAGGGCCCTGACCTCTTCCAGGAGCTTATTCCACCAGTACGGAGCCGCCACTGAGAAAGCCCTGGCCCTGGTAGTAGCAAGCCAGGCATCCTTGGGGCCTGGGAGGGTCAGTCGGTTCTGAGACCCTGACCTCAGTGCTCTCTGGGGTATATATGGGGAAAGGCGGTCCCTCAGGTATGTCGGACCCCGGCCATATAGGGCTTCAAAGGTGAATACCAGCACCTTGAAGCGAATTCAGTACGTTATTGGCAGCCAGTGCACTGCCTTCAGCACAGGCCGGATGTGCTCCCATCTAGGGAGACACATCAGAAGCCTGGCCGCAGCATTCTGCACCAGCTGCAGCCTCCGGATTTGTGACAAGGGCAGCCCCATGTAGAGAGCATTACGGTAGTCCTGACTTGAGGTGACTATCGCGTGGATCACTGTAGCCAGGTCGTCGCGGTTGAGTAAGGGAACCAACTGCTGGATCAGCCGAAGATGGTAAAAGGCCAACTTGGAAGTGGCTGCTACCTGGGCCTCCATTGTTAAGGAGGAATCCAGGAGCACTCCCAAACACCTAACCTCTGGTGCTGGCACCAATGGTGCCCCACAGAAGGTCAAGAGTGGGGTCCCTACTCCTGGAACACCCCGACCCTTGCACAGGACCTCCGTCTTCACCAGATTCAGCTTCCACCGGCTCAGCCTAAGCCAGCCAGCCACGGCTTGTAGTGCCCGGTCCAGATCTTTTGGTCTGGAGTCCAACCGGCTCTCCAACATCAGATAGAGCTGGGTGTCATCAGCATACTGGTGACATCCCAGCCCATACCTCTGGGCAAGGGGGCGCATATAGATGTTGAATAGCATTGGGGAAAGCACTGCCCCTTGAGGCACTCCGCACTCCAGCGGGTTCCTCTTGGACTGCTGTTCCCCTAGCGCCACCCTTTGTCCCCAACCTTGGAGAAAGGAAGCAAGCAATTGCAAGGCAAGCCCCTGAATTCCCATGTCAGCGAGGCGGTGGATCAATAACTGATGGTCAACCATGTCAAATGCAGCCGACAGGTCCAACAGCACCAGTACTGCCGAACCACCCCGATCCAGATGCCTCCAGAAGTCGTCAGTAAGAGCAACCAATGCCATCTCCATCCCATGTCCCAGGTGAAAGCCAGACTGGAAGGAATCTAACATGGAAGTGTCATCCATGAAGCCCTGAAACTGTAACGCCACCGCCCTCTCAATTAATTTGCCTTAATAGGGCAAATTGGAAACTGGCCAGTAGTTAGCAAAATTCGGCTGGGTCCAGAGATGATTTTTTTTTAGAGGATGGACCATCGCTTCCTTGAGTGCCCCCGGGAACAGCCCCTCTAAGAGGGACTTGTTGATAACTTCCCTTAGGGCACCTCAGAACCCTTCATGGCCAGCTTTAATGAGTCAGGAAGGGCACGCATCAAGGCTGCACGTGGTGGACGTACCGTCAAGAGCAATCTATCAACTTCCTCCAGGCTGAGCGGGCCAAAATGATCCGAAATCGAATTTCATAGGGTTGTGGGGATAAAATGGAGAAGAGGAGACTGATTTAAACTGCTTTAGATCCTCATTGGAGGGGGAAGGCATGATATACATAAATATGGGGCTGTGTCAGAGACTTCATAGAAAAAGTGGGTTTTATGGTGTGAATTGAAGGAAGTGGTGGGGGGGTGGTCATGCAGGTATTCTAGGAGGTAGTTCTGTGAATAAGTGGAAGCACAGGAAATAAGGCAAGGTTATTTGAAGGGACAGATCTTTGGACAGCTGAGGGTAGTAGACTGGAGAAGGGAAAGTCACAGGAAGGAGTAAGAGCATGAAGGGCCCTGTTAGACTAGACCAATGGTCTGTTTAGTTCAGCATCCAGTGTCATAGAATGGCCAATCAGCTGTTGTGGAGAGCTAAACAAACAAGCACTCCCCTCTGCTGCCTCCCAGCACTGGAATTCAGAGGTTTGCTGCCTCTGTAGATGGAGGCACCCTTCCGTAACCATGGCTAGTAGCCATTATTTGACCTCTCCTCCATGAATTAACCCCCTTTTAAAGCTGTCTATGCTTGTGGTCATCACTACCTCCCCTGGCAGTGAATTCCATGGTTTAATCACTTGTTATATAAAGAAGTGCTTCCTTTTGTGTGTCCTGAACATATTTGCCAACAATTTCATTGAGTGCCCCCAAGTTCTAATATTATAAGAAAGGGAGAAAACACTTTCCAGCTCTCCCATTGGCTGTGCTGTGCACTCCATCAGCCATTGGCCTGTCAACTGCCACTCAAGAGTACTCGCATGCCATTGGCTGGGAGCTGGGTCCACTCCTCTCTCCTGCCTACTGCTGGCTTGGCCCCTCTTCCCTCCCTGTCAGAATAAACTGCCAAAATGGCTGTCTCTCCTGACAAAGAAGCTTCTCCTGCTTGGCTCCTCCATGGCTGGCTGGCTACTTCTGCAGGGTGGATGGTGACGATGGTAAAGGATACAGAGAGTGCAGGAGGATAGTTAGACTTGGTGAAAAGATTGAACACAAGCTTCTCAATCGTCTAGATAAATGATATCCATTTATGGACAAGATGGATATAGACAAATTGGACAGTGAAATTATTTCTGTAGCCAGCTATAGAGTCTTTTTACGTGGGTAGTGAAATAGCTAACGTTTGTGGTTGGTATGGTTCACTCACTAAAGCAGTGTGTAATAATTTCGTTACTCAAGGGTTTTTACAGGGGCCAGGAGCATTCCAATCTCATGCTTGTTATATGTTTTAAGGCTGTTAGTTAGTTTCTACATTGTCTGAAGAACGACCTGTGTCTCCCTGTGTTGTAATGTCGTATAGAATGCTTGAGGTTCTGCTGTAATATTAAAGTGCCATAGTTCATCTGGAAGTCACTTATTGGTAATCTTTTTATGTTTTGGAAAATAATAAAATTTTCTTTAAAAAAAAAAGACCTGGTGAAAAAATGACAAGTTTAATCTTGGAAGTTATGGTAATCAGAAATCCATGCAGAAATCCCAGAAAGGCAATTGGAGATGTGGATCTGGAGGGGGGCGAGAAAGTTAAAGGGGAGAGAGAGCTGGGTGTCATCAGCATACAGGAAGTACAGAAAGGGATTTGTTGATTATTTGGGAGGGATGGCAACCACCTTCCGAATCAGTGGATTGCAGGCCACAAAAGGAACAGCAGGCGGAGCGTGAGGAGGGTGGGTTGTGTGAAAAGCTGAAAGGAACAGTTTAGTGATCAGGCTGAGGGCCCTGCCCAGCAGAGAGGTCAGAGCCAAAGCAGCGTTGTTATTTCATGATTTGTGGAGCAGTGTAGTGTCTGGGAGTTGTAAACTTTCCTCATGCCTTGCAGGGAAATCCCCGCTTCTCTGAGGAATTTGTGAATCATCTGGAAACGGAGCTGGAGCAGTCACGCCTGCGAGAGGCTGAGACCCTGAGTGCCCTCAAGGAGATGCAGGACAAAGTGCTGGACATGGAAAAGGTAATCTGCTAAAAGGACCAGCATGAAAACTTGCTGTGTCAGTAGGATTGCCAGTTCTGGGTAGGGGAATACCTGGAGGTGGGGGGTGGGCATGGAGCCTGGGGAGGGTGCGGTTTGAGGAGTGGAGGGACCTCAGCAGGGTCCATTGCCATACAGTCCGTCGTCCAAAGCAGCCCTTTCCTCCAGGGGAACTGATCACAGTTGTCTGAAGATCTCTTGTAATCCTGAGAGGTCTCCAGGCTCCACCCGGAGGTTTGCTCAAAAAAAGCAGCTGTGGCAACCCGAGCAGCAGTGTCAGGAGGGTCTAGTAACAAAGAAATATGCACTGCAAAAAACTTTTTTAAATTAACGTGTTCTATTTATAACTATCATTCTGTAAAGTGCATAGTGTGCTATTATAACATCCTTATCAGGTATCTTTTCAGTACATTCAGTTTTAACAACTACCAGTCAGTTCAGTGTGGAGATGTTCTAGGGAAAGAGAGAGAAAAGAACCCCTATATACAGTTGGAACAACACAGACAGATTCTAGAATTTCATGTGCATTCCAGTTTAATAATCTTTCCACACAGATTAGAAAAATCCTGCATAAGTACTGGCAGGTGGTATCACATATACCAGGATGCCAACAGTTCCCTCTAGTGGGATAAAGATGGGCTAGAACCATTAGAGATATTCTGGTAAAATCAGATATATATAATCAAATTCAATATACAGAAAAGCAAACTTTCATACAAACATATGGACATTTTAAATGTCAAAACTGTTCAATATGTAATAATTGTTCTGAAGTAAAAGAATTTTCTTTGGAACCTTATTTGAAAAATTATTGACTGCCACATTTTTCCACCTGTGCTAGTAAACATATTGTATACGTAGCCTTTTGTGGGTGTCCCATATATTACGTGGGCAGTTCCACACATTCATTAAAAACATGTCATGGAACATAAGTCGAGATTGAAAAACAAAATTCTTGACGCGCCTATGGTAGAACACTGTATGTCAGCCCAACATCGTTTTGAGGACTTAAAATTCTTTGTGATCTACAAATACAAGAACAAAAGCCTCAACCAGCAAGATATTAAGAAGATTCTTCTCTGCAAGGAAAATTCTTGTATTCACAAGTGCCATACACTGATCCCAGAGGGAATGTCCCTTTAAATATCAGAGTGAAGATCAGACTTGTTCAGGACTGAAATACTTTATGTATACTTGAAGAAGTGAAATGTGGATTAATGACACTGTCTCTTTAATTAGGGAATACATGCACTAACTGTTAACAGGGCCTGTAAAATGGAGCTCTTCCACCAGGCCTTTGATTAGGAGCCACCACCACTAACCTCAAAAACTCAATCACATCAATAACAACTAGGCCTGTGATATGTTGACCATCACCTGCGGTTGGACTTTATAATTATACCATCATAGTCTAGCAAGATATATTCGTTGCCAGCACTTCATCAGCACTTTATCAGCTTTTTATTTAGGGCTATGAACTGTTACTGTTACTGTTGCATAATTATTCTGTTTTAATGTACGAGTTTTACTGATCAGTATTCTGGTTTAATGTATTTATCTTCTGATGTAAGCTACCTTGAGCCTGTCTTGGTGGGAAGGGCAGGGTAGAAGATAGACAGACAGACAGATAGATTTAATGACTAGAGAACAAGGTCAATAGTATGCAGCCTTGAGAATGACAGGAGTGCTCCATCCATGAATTTTAGCTGCGCAATGTGGTAAGAAAATGTAGGAAGCATGGTTATATTAGAAAAATTCTATAATTGCCATACTTATGAATTATGTCTTTTAAATAGTCTTTTGTAGGACCAGCAATAAGCATCAACAAAGTACAAATGAAAGCTACCCCACCCCACCCCGGAAGACTTTGTGCAAGTAGAAGCGGGCTTGTAATTCTGGAAACTCCCGTTGGGGCTCACTTTTTAAAATATTGGTGCAAAATTCACTGGTAGTTGTTAAAATTGAATGTACTGAAAACATGTACCTGATAAGGATGTTATAATAGCACACTATGCACTTTATAGAATGATAGTTATAAATAGTACACATTAATTTAAGAAATTTCTTGCAGTGTATATTTATTTGTTACTAGACCCACCTGGAGGCTGACAACCCTGGGGACTGGGAAGCAACCGGGGCTGCCAGGGAGAGAACTGGCTCAAGCCACTAAAACCCTGGACTCTCCGATGCAAACTGCTCTGTTACCAATGTCAATGAAGGCAGTAGAACTGGAGGTGAATATGCACACTCCGGGACAAGAGAAAGTTACAAGATTCCTTTTTCAGTCACTTTTCCATGAGGAGTTTTTTTCCTGGATGTTCCCTATCCCAAGATTACATCATTATTTACTCGTCTCATAGAAATCAATATTTACTCATCTCATAGAAAACAGCCATTTTTGAGGACAGAAATAAATCCTGATTTTATCATTTCAAGGTACATTTCAAAATTTACCATGACAAGACACCTTGCAGTGCTGGTTCTTGTTTGTTGTTTCTCTAGCTTGTGGCTTTTTTTTTTTTTTTTAGAAAAATTTCATTTTACTTTTCTGCAGTATTCAGAACTCTGAGCACGGGAGTGGGCCAAAATGTTTAAATTGTCTTTCCAACTTCCTCCCTTCTGCAGAAGAATAGCTTGCTGCCTGATGAAAACAACGTGGCTCGTCTGCAAGAAGAGCTGAAGGCTATGAACAGGCGGGAGTCAGAGGCTATGAAGTCTCTCAGGGAGCTGCAGCAGCAGGTGAAGGAACTCAATGACAACTGGCAGGTATGTTCTGTGGTAATAATTGTCCACGTAGCAGTATTTCCTGATGCTGTTAGCAAATTAATCAATTCAGCTTTGCCACTGGCAGGGCTCTTTTTCTAGCAGGAACTCCTTTGCATATTAGGTGACTGTCCCACCAGCAGGACCTCCAGACCCCCCCCCCCAGACCCCCCCCAGCCACCAGCGACCCCTCCCCGACAACGGCTTGCTGCAGCCCCGGCAGGCTCGCAACACCTACCACGGGGCTGGGTGAGTCCTCGGCGCAGGGACAAAGCAGGACAGGAGGTGACAGGCCCTGGAGCTGGAGAGATCTTCAGGCTGCTTTGCCTGCAGCGGTACCGGCTGAAGATGTCTGGCGGCTGCCGTGGCCAGCAACCGCCCCCAGGAATCCGAGCCCCTGCCCCCTCTGGTATCCAGAAAATGCCGGGCCAGTGGCCCGCTGTGAGGGCTTGCCCCTGGCCACAGGAGCCGTGGCCGAGCCCGCATTGCAGCCAGCAAGCCAGACAGGGAACTAACTCAGGTGTCTGGGCTCCTCCCGGAGCTTGACATCCTGGGTTAAATAACATGGCGGAGCCAGAGGGAGGGAAGAACCCAAGGGAGGATCCAGGGAGTAGAGAGGGGATAAAAGCAGGGAGCCGTGAGGGGCCAGGGAGGATTGGCCCAGCAAACTCTACAAGAACGCCCAGAGAGAGAGGGACACAAGGTGGAGCACCGGGAGAAGCAGAGAGGGGTGTGATGACGTGCCCTGCCCCTGGCTTCACCATCTGAGGCCCTGGCTGCCTTGTAGGAGGGGCCCCCAAGGTGGCTGAGCCACCTCTAGCCGAGGGGTCAAGTGACAGCGAGGGGGGAGCCGAGGGGTCGTGTGACAGTGACACACCCCTAATGTAGCCAATCCTCCAAGAGCTTACAGAGCTCTTCTTACAGGGGCTTCTGTAAGCTCTTGGAGGATTGGCTACATCAGGGGTGTGTGGCCTAATATGCAGAGGAGTTCCTGCTAGAAAAAGAGCCCTGGATACTGTAACCTTTTTAAACAGAGAATGTTCCTGTAAACCGTGTAGCAATAAATCTAATATCAGTACCAGGAAAGCTAATGGCACAGCATGGATACTTATATGCTGGTGTGTGGACTTCAGATGTTTGCCTTCTGCCTCCCATGCTTCAGGCCCATTTGAGCCGGACTGGGGGGCGGTGGAAGGATTCTCCTCGCAAGAACACTATGAATGACCTCCAAGATGAGCTGATGAGCCTCCATCTGCGTGAGACTCAGGCCCAGGCGGAGGTCAGAGAGCTGCGTCAGAGGGTGGTGGAGCTCGAAACCCAGGTGAGTGTCAAGCCGACTTTTAATGCATTAAACTTCCCTAATTCAGCTATTCTTACAGCTAGAAAATGTTTGAAACTCACTGCCTGCAATATGAACACGTTGGTTTCTTGCCTAACCTTAAGTCACAAACAGCACCCTCCTAAACAGTTACAGGAATGTCCTGGTCATAGCAGGTTCATTGTCGTGGTCTCTGGGCAGCGGCACATGGAAACAGTGAATGCAAAACATGCAGGGGGTTATTTGAGAGGGAGACTCCCTCCCTCACACTAACTGTTGCTAGAGCTACAAAATGCACTCTCGTATGAGCTAGCAGATGTTCCATGTCAGGTTTATGCATGCCTAGTTCCCATGTGTGACTGCAGAGATGCCCACTTTATTTATTTATTTATTTATTACTTCTGTCTCTATCCAGCCCTCCCCTCAAGGGGGCTCAGGGCCGGTTACTTGATGAATAGCAGTTACAGTTAAGTGTAGCCTAACTTTTTTCATAGAAACAATGAATGCAAGTGTGTGCAAGGGGTGGGATATCTATTTGCGTGCATGTCAAAGATGCCAGGGGGAAGAGCTGTTACCCACAGACATCATCATAGAATCTCTGGCCTTGACATTGCATGGCTCTCAGCTTACCCAAATTTCTTGCTTCCAGGATCAGATCCAGAGCAACCATCTGAAGCGTATGGAGCAGGAATGTGCTGGGCTGCATGGAAAGGTGCAGTGCCTCACCGCACAGAACAAGGGGCTCCAGACCCAGCTGAGTGAGGCCAAGCGCAAGCAGGCCGAAGCTGAATGTAAGGTGGGTGAGATCTGGTGCACCATTCAGCTGAGCAGTGCTGCTTCCCCCTGTGGCAGTGAGTGAGTCAGGCTAGACTGCTATGCAAAACTCCAAGAGTTACAAAACGCATCCTCATTACAAGAAGTATTCCTTGGAGGCCTGTGAGAATTACCTAGCAGAGATACACTGCAGTTTGCAGATCTGCTTTTTTGGAGGATGGGGGATGAAAATTCTACCCATTGTACATCCTTGATTTTTGTCACTGTCCTGTCTTTGCAGAGTTGTCTCTGTATGTCTCTGGGATTCCCTGGCAGCTTAGTGACTTATCATGAGCCTCATGGCACCTTCAGCCGCCATAAGGAACTGCAAGAAAATAAATTGTTTTCCTGGTCCCTGGCCAGAGTTGCTATCCATGCTTGCGCTCCACTGGGTTGCTGTCATTTGTTTGCACTTTCTCTTGCAGAGTAAAGAAGAGGTGATGGCAGTACGCCTGCGAGAAGCTGACAGCATGGCTGCTGTGGCCGAGATGCGGCAGCGGATTGCCGAGCTGGAAATCCAGGTTAGCAGGACAGGAGGATAACTAGCAGTGAGTTGGCCTTGGGTCCAGAGCAGCACCTTGTCCACAGCCGAATCCCAAGAGTGTTTGGCCTTGTCCTTTGCGACATGCTTTATGTGTCTGAACTTTGGAGCTGCGGGGACTTAGCACAGCAGCCAGAAACCATGTTGTCTGTTAATCAGTCTTTCATGCAGAATGCAGCGGCAAGGCTGATGATGTGTCTTCCCTTGCGAGAACACATCCAGCCCACCCTAAAAACACTGCACTGGCTGCCTATAGCATACTGGATACGGTTCAAGGTGCTGGTGCTTGCCTATAAAGCCCTATATGGCCAGGAACCGAGCTACTTAAGGGGCCGCCTCTCCCCGTATGTACCCCAGCGAGCACTACGATCGGGCTCCCAAAACTGCCTGGTTCTTCCAGGGCCTAAGGATGCCCAGTTGGCGGTAATGAGGGCCAGGGCTTTTTGGGTGGCGGCCCCGTCCTGGTGGAATGAGCTCCTGGAGAACATCAGGGCCCTACGGGACCTTTTACAGTTCCGCAGGGCCTGCAAGACGGAGCTCTTCCACCAGGCCTATAAGTAGAGGCCGCCTCAACCTTATAGCCCTGGCCCAACCACTGTAAACCACCAATGGACCAACAGCACCAATTGGAAGACCAGAAGTAGTTTGGAAACGCAGCTTGGCCAAGGGTGCTGAATGTTGCCACTATGTATTTTTAAAAATTTGTATTGTATTCTATAGTATATTTTATGGGAATTATGTTGTTAGCTGCCCTGAGCCTGCTGAGAGGCGGGGAGAGAGGGCTAAAAATCTAAATAAATAAATAAATAAAATAGGATCCATGTCTTGGAATTCTTTTTTTTTAATTTTTTATTGTATTTATCAAAAACAGACAATACAAACTATAAATAACAACAACAAAAAAGCCAGGCATAGTAAGTAGGCCATAGTAAATATAAAAAACAACAAGCTTTAAAAAACTTTTACAATAAACAGAGAATAATATCATAAAAAAGCCATTTGTTGATACAACTTATTAACAGGAATAATCTCGTGAAGCGACAAATATTGCAAAACCGGAAACCAAACTGCAACAAATCTATTTTGATATTGTGAACTATCCACAGGTAATAAAGAATATTTAAGTTTAGACATCGTGAATTGGTCCCACACCTTCATGTGCCATTGAGCAATCAAAGGTCTTATAGGCTTTTTCCAGCTTGACAAAATAACCAAAGCTGCAGATAACAGGAGAATTGCAATCATTTCTTTTTGTGCTTTAGAAGCAATTAAATTAGGCCAGTAGTGTAACAACAGCGCTTCAGGCGAAAAAGGAAGATCAATAAGCGTAATAAGTTTAATTTGTGCATGAACCTCAGACCAAAATATTTGAATATATGGGCAGTTCCACCAGCAGTGGCTATAAGTAGCAATCTCACCGCATTGTTTCCAACACAAAGGCGAGCAGGATTTAAACATATGTGAAAGACGTTTTGGCGTAAGATACCAAAAAGATAACAATTTAAAAAACTGAAACTTAACATTAAGAATATTAGAAGTATTACCTGGCGATGCCCAAATTAATTTCCATTGTTGAGCATTTAGATTAATATTAAATTTTGAACACCACTGCTGTTGATATTTCAATGGGCGAGAGTTATCAGCTACAGAAAGCCATTTATACATTCTAGACAACAAGCCTTTAGCTGTATAGTTAGACACCTTACAAAGTTTTTCAAAGTCCGTTAAAGGCCTTAAGGCCAAATCACGCTCAAACCATATCCTAACTATATTCCGCAATTGAAAATATTGAAACCACGGTATCGAAAAACCTACTATTTGTTCAACTTGAAGTTTGTCTACAGGTTTACCATTTTTATGCAAATCTAAGATACGCAAAGATCGAAAAGGAGCCCAAATATTGGACCCAATATCCATCTTAAAAGTTTTGGACCATTCACGGGCTAATAAGGGGGACAGTTGATAGGTCTCAGGTGCTAATACTTTGCGAAAATTATCCCACGCTTTTAAAGAAGTAGCTAAAAAAGGATTCTTCATACAGGATTTTGGCCTTTGGGACGGTATTTGCCATATTGCGTCGCTTAAAGTAAGAGGCTTAACAGCTTCAGTTTCCAATATAATCCAATCTTCCTCTGGTTCTGGGTTTAACATTTTAAAGATAGATACTAAATTAGCTGCATTATAATATCTTACCAAATCAGGGACATTTAAATCACCAGCTGAAACTGATCTATATAAAATAGTGGATTGAAATCTGGGCTTTTTATAGCTCCAAGTGAAATCTATAAATGCCTTTTGCCATTTATTCAAAAGTTTTGTAGGAATATCTATGGGAAGGGCTAAAAAAAGAAATAAAAATTTGGGAAGAAGAAAGCTTTTTATCAATTGCAACCGTTCTGGCCATGAGAAGCCTTGGCTATCCCGTTTCTTAAGTTGTACACATGATTCTTTAAAAACTCTAACATGATTAACTTCAATTAACCTAGACATTTGTAACAGAAAATAAATACCTAGGTATCTCCAAGTGGAAGAAACCCATTTATAAGGAAAAATATTTTTAATTACATCCACCAAGCCTTTTGGAATATTAAGAGGAAAAATTTCCGATTTTGTTGGATTTACTTTTAAAACAGAGATAACTTCAAAATGCTCTAATTCTGTTTGTACTGCTTGCAAAGACTTAACTGGATCCGAAAGAAACAAAACCATATCATCAGCATAAAGAGAGATCTTGTACTCTTTCGAGCTAGTATGTATCCCTTTAATTTGTGGATTAAGACGGATTAACTCCGCTAAAGGTTCTAAAGCAACAGCGAATAAAAGTGGTGAAAGAGGGTCACCTTGCCGAGTCCCACGAGAAAGTATAAAGGGTTCTGAAAAAGCTCCATTAAGGTGAATTTGCACTGATGGACTTTCATAAATTGTTAGAATAGCGTTGAGGAAAGTATCACTGTCAGAATCTAAGGATTCTAACAAAGGTTGCTGATATGCTTATGCTTGTATGCTTTGTATAATCCCTTCCTATGTAACCTGTCTTTGCAGTCCCTCTGTAACATCCTGTTATCTCAATCACCATGTATCAGGCTCTCCTTTATTGCCATGGATTTATGGCTCAAGCTGGGTCTGGTCAATGTAACCTTTTGGTCCGGGAGAGTGGCGACTTCAGCACATGAGAACAATCGGTCTCTCGCCTCCGCATTCCTTTCCTCCCTGCCGGGGGAGACACGGACCAATTCTTATCGGCGTGTGAAGGCCTTGGCGAAGTTATTTGTTATGCACAAGATGGATACATCTGAGGGGTCTGGTTTAAGAAGGGAAATTTACAGCTTCACACTTAACCTTTTTTCCTGTGGGAAGCAAACAGTCAAAGGACCTTTAGCCCGCGGTTTTTCCCTCCCCGTGATTGGTTACCTATGGGTAATTCAAATTGTACTGGAGGGTATATTAATCCTGCTTCTATTGTATACTTTATCTCTAACAATGATCCGAGGACCTGTAGTAATGTAGTAATAGGAAATAAAGAACTGTGTTTCATCAACAAAGATCTGATCCTTGACTACTTTGAGCAGAAGCCTCACAATCACCCACCTCCATATGAGATAGTACCCCCTTTAAATAGTTAATTTCTAACTAGAAATAGACATGAAATAGTTAATTTCATGTCTTGGAATTCTGATATAAATTATAAAAACATGAATAAGATTGGATTTGAATATGCAAACTGGCATCACAGCATGAGCCCATGGGCATCATGGCTCCTGCCAACCCCTTTCCTGGGGCCCACCGAGTCTTTTAAGAAAGTGGGTGGGGCCAGATGGGGCTTTGGCCCAAGAGTGCTTTTGATTGGTCATTGAAGATCTGATTGGCTGTGCAGAGTTTTAAAAAGTTGCTTCAGCAGCAGCTGCTACCACAGCGCAAGGATCTTCACCGTGTGACGAAAAGTAAGCTGTGTGTATGCAAGAAAATATTTTAAACAATGTGTTCATTTAAAAAGGCATCCTGTTAAACAGCGCTTCTGTTTGAAATGTTGAAGAGATACTGTTAGAGTTATGTGTGACCTCATGCCCTGACATTTTGTGGTAGGCTCCGCCTCTTGTGGCAGCCATTTGTGGTAGGCTCCGCCTCCTGCAGCAGCCATTTTGTAGTTGCGCTCACCGCCTTTTGTCAGAATTCCAGATATGTTGTAGATTCAAAAAAGTTGGGGACCCCTGATGTACAGTTACATTTCTAACTCTTCTCTGCTTAATCCAGACTTAGCTCTGTCATGCACACTAATGATCAGTTGGGGCAGAAGTTGGCATTGTAAGAGACCTGGATCTTCTGCTGCTGCTTCACGCGTCTTTGCTCTCTCTTCTTTGGAATCTCTACTGTGATGCAGTGCATGATGTGATGTCACTGAGCAGTTTGCCTCCCTGCCCAGAACTTATATCGTCAGCAAGTGGAGAAACGCACGATGTAATAACATCACACTGCATGAATTGCAGTAGGCATTACGAATCAGAGGAAGCAGAGGGAGGGACCTGGCCCGTTCATCACCTGGGGCTCTGCCTCCAGTCAAGCTCACAAAAGAGTGGACTCGGGCCAGGACTGGTATTGCTATGGACAGAGTGGTGGGTGGTGGGTGAGGTGGGAGGTGGGTGGTGGGTGAGGTGAGGTGGGCCTCCCCGCTGAGCACTGGCAACCCCTGGGTGAGTCAAAAGCTCTGCCTTGCCTCTCCCCCCCCCCCGCATTAATTTTAAAACAACTCAGTTGGAGGCTTAAGGTATTTCTCGAGTTCTCCCTTCTCCCCCCCCCCCCCCCGCTTGAGCTGCTTACAAGAATCAGCACTAACAGCTTAACCTACTTGGGTTGGGGGGGTGTTCCTGTTTACCCTTCCGGGGGCCTTCTCCAGTCTTTAGCCTTCTTCTTCCTGTGATCCAGCAGGAAGTATACACTGCGTCATCTAGAAATGGTCTCTAAGTCCTCTATAACACCCTATTCATTTTTACTGCTTGCCTTCGATTAAAATCCTTCTCTACCAAAGGGTTTTTTTAAAGCCAGAAGTAACGTCAGTAGTTCAGTTGGCAGAGCTGTAAAAGCCTGGAGAAAGTTCAAGCCTTACACACAAGGGGATTCTGCATAGACATAGGATGCTTTCTGGTCCTTGCACTGAAGTAATACAGACATTGTGGGGAAAGGTGCAAGCAATTTTACACTCTCTCTACTGGCCTCGTGACCCTTCCTCGTTTCATCTTTTCTTTTATCCTCAGAGGGAAGAAGGGATGATTCAGGGCCAGCTCAACAACTCTGACTCTTCCCAGTACATTAGAGAACTGAAGGACCAGATTGACGAGCTCAAGGCAGAGGTGAGCCCAAGCTGATGAGAGAAAGGATGGAGAAACCCATGAGCTGTTTCCATCATGTGGTTCCCGAATAGCATCCTCTGTTAGCATCTGTATCAAGTAACAGCTTTTTTCTGTACAGAGCCTTAAACTGAAGAGCAGACAAAACAGACTGTGGCTTACAAAATTATTTCCTTAGGAAAATCAGAAGTCTGTATTCAAAGTGTGAGCAAACTGCTTGGTTGGCATCAGTTGCAGAAGATGTCAGGGCATAACTCCGTGGAGAATTCACAGATTCTCACTGCCAGTTTTGCCCCACAGAGATAATTTTAATGTACAAAGGGGATGGGAGGCACATGGTTCAGCTACCCCACACCTGTGTGATCCAGGAAATACCTCTGGCCCTATTCTAAAAGTAGCTGTATCTGCTTCTCATATACCACATGCAGATCTATCTTGTCTGAAGAATGAGGCTGCTTCAGCTTTGGGCCTTTGCACATGTGCCCAGCCGTTGCCCGCCCAAGGGGAGGAGGATGCCGTTCAGTTCCACGCACACTTCCTGCTGTTCACCTGAAGTGAATGTGATTGTGCCTTTTGTTCCAGTGCAGGCAGCCCCTGATCAGCCATCTGTCTGAAAGAGATATCTGTTATACCTTATTCACCGCTCATAGTTATTCCAGGGCAGACAGGGCTTTTTAAATTATTATTATTACACAAGACATTTTCCACCCTGCCTTTCCCTGTATTCCTCCCTCCAGATTATTGGAGAGCTCTGTGGTTTCTGCTATGCCCGTCTCTACTGCTGTCCCTCTGTCTTCCTGCAGATCCGACTGATGAAGGGGCCAAAGCCTTTTGAGGACTCCATGGGCTTTGATGGCATCCATATTGTCAGTCACCTGGCAGTAGATGACGACTCACTACACTCTTCAGATGAAGAGCTGCTGACCAGCCCCATGGTGGTGGGTGCTTTGCAGGATGTCTTGTACCCACTGTCTCCCCATAATGCACGCTTTCTGCGGGGTGCGGAGAGCTCTGGCAAGGAGAGTGATGGCACCACAGACAGCGATCCAGATGACCCTGCCTCCGCCACTGAGCCTAATGGTGAGATCATCTTTGCCAAGGCCCTGAGCAAATGAGGAGAGATGCTGCCATCCAAGCTCCATCCAGCAGGTGCTTTTTGTCCTCTGGCCGCACTGCGCTGGGGGAACCAGGGGCGGGGGTGGGGGTGATGGACAAGATGCATTCTGAATCCTGTACCCAGTAAGCATCAGCCCCCCCCCCCCCGGATGGCACAGGGGATGGACAGTTCTACAGCTGGCCTGCATTACACGGACCATCTCTATTGTTTTTTGTCTGCACTGCCTTTTTTCCAGCTCTGTCATCATTAGTAATTTAAAATCCACATCCATGTATAATACTCATTAATTCACCCACACACACCTACTGCTGCTGCCGCCACACCTTCTTCTCACATGCTCAAAGGTTCACGTGTTCAAGACCTTCCAAAGGACAGCAGAAGTAACAAGACCATTGGTTCCATATAATGCAGTCCAGTTGTAATTTTGTCTCTGTCTTTGCTGCGCTCGGAGAAACAGGAGGGGGATCAGTCTTCCCTTTATTTATGTGTTTCCCTCTACTCTGCTGTCCTGCAAACAGAGAAGAAGCTTGAATGCCTCCATACTTATTTGTCATTTTCAGCCCAAGAAGAGGAGAGAGAGTGGTGCATAGAGAGTGTGCTTCTGAAGAGGTGACTTGGTTCTAGAGAGAGAAAGAGATTATATTTTTGTTTCTGCATATCTTATTTATTTATACTGAGCAACTGCCAGTTCGGCTCCCCAGAGGAGCTTTTGGCATAAAGCTTTAAGTTCAGTGATCTTGAGGGCTTTTATGGAGCAGCCATGGAACTGCTCCTGTAGCTACAAGATACAGCATCTTTTCTGTTTCGTTGTGATAAGGGAAGTGTTACTTGTGGTACTTTTCTATGGCTCAGTTTTGCCTGGAGCCATAATTCTGTTTGATGGCATCTATAAGAAGGGATTTCGCTGCTGTCTTACTGCAGAGGGTAAGTGGCAATTCCTCCATAATTCCTCACCTGGAATTGCATGGGATGGTTCATATTCTTCTGCAACCCCACCACTAAGATACTGTGTTCCAAAACCAGATCCCGCAAAGTTCATTTGGACAAGAAAGGTATGATAATAAGTTCCTTCTTGAGTAGGTGGCTGAATTGTGAAATGCCTGAGAGGGTAACTTGAAGAATAATTTCTTGTTAGCAAACAAAACTATCAAGTGAAGAGAAGGAAACAGCAAGATGCCCAGGCACCTGAGCCTGCCTGTCTAGAAAATGGGAATACCCAGATTCTCAGGGGTGGAACTACGTGTTACGAAGCCCATACAGGGAACCTGGCTCTGCCTTTGCCTTGGTGTACTAATGTGGAGGAGGAGGGGGGGGCGGACGTTTGCAGGAGAGGATCGCTAAGAAAGAGGTGCTTCACCCTTCCTGAGCCCACAGCAAATGCTGCCCCATCTCCTCCAGGCACGCTAACTATGAACTCTATATTTGGGAAAACAGATTTTGCTGGAATCCTGTGTACCTCTGCTCTGCCCACCCCTTAAGCTCTTACTGTAGAAACAGCCCCCTCTCCCCGGCCCCTTACCTGGAAGGGAAGAGAACGTCAGCTTCTCGACAAGGCTATCTTCTATCCTTTATTGGGCACTAGGAACACTGAGATCGCCCAGCTGAGAGCCGTGGGCGAATAAAGGATCTGTAGCCCACAACCAGCTATGATATCACTGGAAAATATTTTTGATGTTCCTTGCAGTGATCCTCACCTCAACTGGAAATAGTATGCTTTGGGAACATCATACGATGTTGCCTTCTATCAGTCAGAGATATTCTGCAACTGGCATTTGTAGCCTTTCCCTCTCATTGTCAAGGCACAGAGCCAAAGCCTGCTCGTTTTATTCTGACCCCCCCCCCTCCCCCTTAAAGGATGGCATCGCAGCTTGAGATCAGTAAGGCCAGTCTTCTGCTGTCTCTAAATTTCCTTCAGAAACAGTGCTATTTCCAGACTCTACAAGAATGCCAAAGTTCCAGCCTCCCCTGAAAAAGAAGCAAAAGCCAGGCTGCTCTGTGCAAAATGAAAGATGTCCCAGTAGTGTTGTGTTCTGATTTGAGATGAGAGACCTGAAGGACGCAATGGTGTGAAGTACTTGATCTTGCAGGCTGTTTGAAGGAGAGCATTGTTGCAAACGTGAGGCGTTCACTTAAGAATGGATTGACAGACATTAGGAGAAGGACAGGGTTTCACAGCAGAAGTGTGGCAGAGGAGCCTGTGGTGAGCTGCAAAACCTAGATGTCAGCTGAGGAGGTAGCCATGTAAGATCTCCAGCCGTTGGGAACCTTCTGTGGACAGTTTCACAGCAGAAGTGTGGCAGAGGAGCCTGTGGTGAGCTGCAAAACCTAGATGTCAGCTGAGGAGGTAGCCATGTAAGATCTCCAGCCGTTGGGAACCTTCTGTGGATAGATCCAGCTGGGCTACAAATTGGGAAGGGTACTCTTTCTGCCTTCAAGGAAGGGGAAGCACTTCCTGTTAAGAGACATTTCCTTTTCCTCATACTCTCAGCACTTCGGGTCTTTCCTTATTCCATGCTGTTGCAAAGTGATATACACACTGGTCTCAGTTTGAGGGGCGGGGGGGTTGCATAATTTCTAAAGCTTGCAACATTGCTATGTCAGATGTTCTGTATCAGACACACCCACCCTTCCTTCTGACAGAAATCTTCATGGTTCTGCCTTTGGCATGGACTTTGTAATTTATTTGATTTGCAGTGAAGAAGGAATTCTTAGATTCCCCCCCCCCCCAAGCTTTGCCTCTCTTAGCAACAAAGCAGATTTTGTTAGTCATTTTTACCTCCTAAAATTTGGACTTCTCTAGTGAAGTGTTTCAGAAGCAGGACAAACCCACACTCATCACCTACAGTCTACTACATGAGTGGTCCTAAAGTATTATATGTGTATTTATATAAACCTTCCTGGAAAAGGATCCAGCTTGGTATAAACTTGCATATTTTAATAGATGTGCTCTGTATCTACTCATGCTGCACTGTATTGCCAAATTCCTGTGGTTCCCCCTGCCCCTTTTCTATGTCCTCCCCAGAGATCAGCAGCATAATACACGGCCCAAGCAGGAGTTTGGCCAGCACTGTTGCTTTGATCCACTCGTGTCAGCCTGATGCATCTCTTTGTTACTAGCCGCAGTGTTGGATGGCTTGTGAAACTGTTTGCCAGTCTGTGCATAATTCCTAGCGATTTGTTATTTGTTTGTGACGTGCTACCCGAATGCTTGCTGCCTCCAACATTACCAGTAAGGAATAGCTTTTATCTCTGCTGTTTCTAAATCTGGAGCACCCCCCCCCCCCCAATTGACTTTAGTGTGTCAGATTTACACTAGAGTAAATGGGGGAAGAATGTGTTTGCTGGACAGTATCAAACGTCTTTCCTCAGCCTGTTTTAGTTTAGGGATTGATAATATAATGTGAAGTACACATTACTCAGTTTACTGGCTCTGGCCTTACCTTCAGTTTATTCTAGTATAACTCTGACGCAAGTAAAACTTCTGCCACTTGTCCTCTGCCAAACAACTCAGCAGTAACTATTCACATCCTTGCAGTCCTGTTGTGTTGTTGTGCTTCAGACTTTTAAAAACAATCCCCTTTACGTCCAGACAACAAGAAAAACATTTTGGATAAATTCTAGTACTGCCTCAAGACCACTTTTTTAAAAATAGTCATTCGCTAAATTTTCTTCTGAAAGGGCAAGTGTGCACTTTGAAGCGCAGGCCTCTTACATCGTATCCAGACACAGAATACAACACAGACTGCTGCTCTGGGACAGACATTGGCAGAAAACACGGGGGCCAGGCAGACGAGTCACAGCAGCCCCCTCCCAGGCGTCTTTGTGCTGGCCTGTGTTTGGGGCAGGGGCTTTTTGCCCAGCCAAGCCCCATGAATTAGTAGAAGTTCATCTGGATACCATCAGGAAGCAGAGAATTCACCACCACTATGCCCCTTTGGGTCTCTGCCATTGTCATGCTTTGGGAATTATATTATTAGCAGCAGGAATAGATTGCTAAGGGTGACGCCGGTTCCACTTATGTACAGTAGCTCTTGTGAGCTTTCTTCTCTTCTGATTTCTCTTTGCAAGCTATTCTTGTACAAGTATTGTTTTCCCAACTCAGGTGCCAAATACTTTAGCCACTCAGTGCTCTGGAGTTAGGGGGAAGTCTTGTGTACCCAGGAAGGGAGAAACAAGGGGAGGGAGAGGAATGGGCATGCATGTACATTCTGCTCTCAGAAGCCTACTTATTTCATTCCAACGTAAGTTTGCACAGACCTCTCCTCTGCTTTTGTTATGACTTCTATGGGATATACTTGCTCTCCTTCAGTATTCTCATTAACAAGGGTCATCAGGTAACAGTTGAACCTTATGTGGCCGTTGGCTGCAGATTTTTGTGCCATTAGATCTGAGTTCTGGAAAAGGTGGAGCCACGAATCTGGTCAGTGTCCTAGAACAGTCTGGCCCCCAGGGATAGGCTCCGGGGAAGGGTGAGATGGAGGCAGTGCTTGTGTATGCTCTTCTACAGATGCTGGCACAGTTCAATTTGCACTTTAATTGTTTTTTCCCCCTCCTTTGTGGAGGGAAACCAATGTGGTGCTGTGTTTAGGCTGGGCTTGGGAATGCTTCATCCTCCCAGCTCTGACAGGACTGCTAGTCCTTTTGTATCCTGAATGCCTCCATTCCCTTCTCTTGTGCCACAGTTCCCACTTCTGTAGAAGCAGGGGATGCTGAATTAACTACTGTGAATAATCCTGGGTGATGCGCTGTTTATTCATTACACTAAATTGAACTTGCCCTTCCTGTTCCAGGCCCCGCTGCACAAAATGCAAGCATAGTATGCCCCAAAGGACAGAATAGAATAGGAGGTATGGGGCTAGAAGAAGCCAAGTCTGTTTTCCGAAGGCCTGGTTTATTTAGCCTTTGATCACAGAAACAATCGGGTAAAGGCAGATATTAGCATTTGTAGACTAGTGGAGGTGATTGGATAGTGCTGGTACTGCCCACTACATAAATACACATTTAATTGTCCCAGGGAAAGGAGCTTTGGAATAATAGTTCAGGAGATTATTTAAACCACAGGAAAGCTAGCAACGGTGGGTACATATGGACTGGTGCTTATGACAGTAGTTCCCCATTGTTTTTACAATGTGATTTGGGGGGGGGGGGGGAGAGAAAGAAATGACCTGTATTTGCATAACCACATTGTGCCACTTGTATAAATACAGAGAACCTGTATAATACACAAGGAGTGAGGCAGAAGCTAAAGCCACCCACCCCTTACAGCATGCAAAGCAATTCCCTCAGCCAGTGTTAGATTTTATACTGCAGTATTGGGTTGGATCCTGTTAATAATTTCTGCTGATAGAAAGAGAGTTGATTTTCACTGGTCCCCCCCCCCCCCCCCCGCCACTCCAGGGTAGAGTCCCATGTCCTCCAGGAGCAGAAGCTCAGGGGACAAGGCAATGGAGAAATCATGCTACACTGATGGAGTTTGTTCCATTAGAGGAAATTTTCAGGGGAATTCAAGCCACTGCTATACTAAGCAAAGAACCTGCTCGGAGTTCTCTTAGACCCCAGGGCCTGTCTTCATGAATCAATTATGTTAATTTGTTACAAACATCTGAAAAATATTATCTTAGTAAAGAAAACCATTTAATACCTGTGGGAAATGAAGACCTGGACCTGCTCCAAAAGGCCTCTGCAGAGTGTTGTGGCAGAATATTGCCCACCCCATCCAGCCCCCCGGCACGATGGGATTATTATTAGAGGGGGATGCTGTTAACATTACCAAATTTGGGGCTAACTGGTAGAAAACACTGGAATGAGAGCTGGGTGGGGTTTAGAAAGAGTGTGCCTGGACAAGGTTAATAGATTAAAGAAAGGAAAAGGTGATGTTTCATTTAGGCGATATTTTTTGGACACTTGTATGCTACAACTGATTGCACTACACTCTTGATAGACTAAAACTAAATTACACTACAGTCTTGTTCTGGAAAACGCTGTTGCTCTGGGTTGGCGATTCATCTGGAAAAAAGGTAGGTAGAGGATATAGCTCCTCCTGAAGAGCCACATCAAACCCAGGAGTATCCAGAAACACATAAGGTGTTTATGGTGCCTTTGAGGTAGAGTCTGAAATTCACTCTAAGAGGCAGGAATATTTTATATAGCCTGTTCCCCAGCTGCTATAGATCAGTCACAAGGCAGGAGAAGCAGGGATGCAAACGTTCAAGAGTTTGATGGCTTCTGCCAGTTGCAAATCTGGCCTGCGTTCCTGCCATCGTAGGAGATCAGCATGTAAAATACGTGATTGATTGAGAGCCAGAAGCAAAAGAGTGAAATGAAGCTACGGATGCGGTGTGGTGCTTATCGTACAGAGCTGTGACTGTCCCAAACAGCAGTCCCTACCTCCCCAAGGTAGCCTTGGCCCTGGTGGCATCACTGTACGTTGACTTGTCCCATACTAAATCCTGGCAAACCATAGGTTGCTGGCTGTCCAAAAGGAATATACAGGTTGCCTTGAATTCTTGTTTTCTGTGTCAGAAGGCACTGTCTTCACAGCCCAACTGTTCCTTAAATTATGTGTTCAGTGTAACTATGTATCAGTATCCCTTCTCTGCTTCTCAGAATATAACTTCTTTCTTTCCCAGCCCATGCCCATTTTAAAACAAACTGTTGTACAAAAATATCTGTACTTTAAAACAAAACAATAAACTATTTACACTGTCTTAATAGCTCTGTGGTTCCAGCCTTTGCAGAGCAGAGGCAAGGAGGGAGGGCGGATGAAGGAAAATACAGTCTGTGTCCGAGGAGCTGGGGCAGGGGGAGAGAGGATCAATAGCTAACTCAGTGCCAGATTTGACAAGATTCTCATTATGAATCAAGTACTTATGTGAATTCGGAATTGCAGTTACAGTGTTCTAGGCTTTTTCAGCAGTTATCAGGCATTCATAGGACTCCCATCAGCTGACAGCCGAAGAGAACCAAAGTTCTAAGGTTCCGAAGATGCTCTATGACCCAGTTCTGTAGTGAGGTGTGTATAATGCTAGGTCTCCTGCCAAATAGCTGGCGACTTCAACAAGGAAACTAGTGGACCAGTTTTCCAAAGGAGATAAGATTTCACTATCAGTGCTACAGAGGTGTAATTTATGGGTAGAATGGGCCTCATCCCATTTCTATAGGGGCTATAAACAATGCAGAAGAAAGGATGAGCTTGGCTTTCTGAGTAACACTTGAGTTAAACCAGTGGCTGTTCTGTCCCCATGCAACCTCTGAAGGACAGCCGCAAAGACATTAACAGCCTACATGGACACAGGAAGTGTTGAAATGGCAGCATTCTTGATGTCTCGTGAAGGAGGCATTGTACAGTTTTACAGCCAGGCTGTACAGATGTTTAATGAAAGGCAACACATTTTGCAGTGTGGCAAGAGTTTGCCAAAGTTGAATTTTGCTTTTCCTAGAGATCGATCTTGCCTTGTCAAATTGAGCAGCCTGTACATACTAGGTGCATTAAAATTAACACTTGCATCCCATACTAAAATAATCAGAGAGGAAGCAAATCTGGCAATTTGCCTAGACTTCCTAGTAGGGCTGTCAACCAAGCCCAACTCCCCTCCCCCCCCCCTTGTTCCTGAAATAGACATGCATGATTGTAAGGCCTTGCATAATTTTGCAGCGATTGAAAAAGAGGTCCACAGTGTCTACTCAGCAGAGCGGTAAGGCAGAGCCGGTCTGTGAAGGATCAGGCACATTTCTCCAGGCAGCTTATCCCAATCAAGTAACTACCCCCTTTCTACTACCATCAGCAACCAGAATTACACATTTAAACTAATGCTTGGAGAGTGGCGAAAAGTACTGATTCAGCTAGCTGACACTGGAACAAAATCTGAAGCCATGAGGATTCAGCCTGAGAGTCACTGGGTCAAGCAGGTTCACTGAAACTGGTATTTAGCCACTGGCTGGCTAAAGAAAAAGTACAAAAGCCTGAAAAGAAAAGAAAAAAACAGGTAGTGTGGCTAGAAAGAAATACAGTTTCCATGGTCCCCAGCTCATTAACCCCCCTCTCTTCTGCAACTTTTGGCACATCCCCTAGCCTGTTTTCCACCAAAGAAACCTGTCAAATCAAGTTGATGCTGCACTGTGAGGCATGTTTTCACAAGTGACCCTAAGAAAGCCTTTTAAGCTGAAATATAAACAACTGCAGAAGGCCACTTTTCAGCCCAGTGCATTTTAATCACACTATGTTGCAAACAGTCGAAATCTTAGCAAGTGTGAGCCATGGTTTTCAAGCCTCATTCAGTTGTACAGAAGTTACATGAAAACACAAGTATGTTCCAGTGGAAAAGCCATTTTCACAAAGGATACCCCAAAGCAGCTACTAGTAGATCTTATAAGTGTTAGATTCTGGTGTCTTCTACTTGACCCTTGCTTCAAAAGAATCAAGCAGTCTCCACCCACAAGGGAAGTGTTTCTACATATTTGGAGCACTCCCCGGCTATGCAGAAAGATGTGACTGTATCTTTTTTTTTTTTAAAGGCACAGTCCCCAATGGCTTGATTGGGACAAAGCGCAATCACTGCCCTCTAGGAGACAGGGAATGTGGAGGCCGCATGAGCATCAGTTTAAGAGAAGAAATAAAACAACAGAGACAGCAGGAACCTGCTGCTAGAACCTTCTGTAATTGAGAGCCTTACAGAGATCTGGGTCATAATAGAGAATTCCCAGTTGCTTATCCCACCCCCACCTCCCTCATGACATTTCAAATAGGTGGCATTTTTACAACATACTTTTTAAATTGTGTATCATGATCTTTTCACACAGTTTTTCTTATTTTAGATATAAATAAAATAAACTTTAAAAATATGTGATCAAGCTAAACAGAGATAACTGGCATAGATCAGACTTTTTTTTTTTTTCCAAAAAAGCAATTTCTGCCTTTTGCCCTTCCCAACTCCATTGCTTCTGTCAACAATTACCTGTATTCAGTACGACTTTCTCAGGGTGGAGAAGCATGTGGAGGGCCAGCTGCAGTTGGAGCTGAGGGAGTAGCCAGAGGCTTTGGAAGGGCTGTTTCTTCAGGATCTGGCGGGGAGGGAAGAATTTCAAATGCAGAGTTACTGCACCTTGGTGAATAACAACACTGAACAGTCATTTGCATATGTTCATTAAGGGTATGCTTACTTTCCAGGGGTGAGCATTAAGGCAAAACAGAAGCAGCTATCCTAGAACAATACTTAAAGCTGGCTAGGAAGTATCTAGTCCTTAAACAGTCAGCTGGATTGCTTATATGAAGCTGCTTGTTTGAGCTTTTGCATTCCCCTGTTCCCAGGGCTCTGGTCCTCTAGTCCACCTCAGCAGATGAGAGGGGAAGCTTGTAAGGCTCGCCAGGGCTTTTCTTGTAGAAAAGCCCAGTAGGAACTCATTAGCCTAATAGGCCACACCCAACAGCGGACACTCATTAGCATATTAGGCCACACTCCCAACAGTGAGGCTCATTAGCATATTAGGCAAGGGGCTGGGAAAGCACAGGGCAGGCATGGAAGCTTGCCTCTTTCGCACTCCCCCCCCCCCGAGCTTCTCCGCCTCACTTCAGCATTGCCTTTCTAGTCTCCCACACACACACACACCAGACAGCAAGGGAAAGGCGCTGCTGAAATGCCTGGGATCTTTCAGCATCGCCTTCAGCATCACCATTCTAGTCTCCTACCCCGCCCCCTCTGAACCAGACAACTGAGGAAAGGCACTGCTGAAGGCACTTCAGCATTGCCTTTCTAGCCTCTTACCACCCTCCCCAAAAGATCGGGAAGGGAAGCAGGCATGTTTGCCTGGCTGCCCTTGGTCTCCCCAGCCAGCACACCAAGGTGCACAGGTTGGGGAGATCAAGGGCAGCCAAGCAAACATGCCCTGTTCCTTCCCTGAGCATCTCCGCTTTTGTGGAGAGATTCAGGGAAGTGCGGAGGTGCATGGTTAAATGCCTTTCTCTCCCTCCCCCAGATCGGGGAGGGAAAGAAAGGCATTTTCAATGTGTCTGGGTTCCCTGCCTGCTCTTTTCCAGCTGTAATGTGTCAGCTAGAGAAGGGAAGGCAGAGAGAGGCTTTTCTTTGTCAATATCACTCTCAGCTGACTGGTGGGGGAGGGAAATTGACAAGGAAATCCCCAAGGGCTCCCCAGAGGGAAAGAGGGCATTTTCACATGCCGCCTTTCCCTCTTGTATGTAACGTGGGGAGGGCAGCATGCTTTGAATGTAGGCGTGGCCAACTCAGGAGCCAGCCAGAACTCTGTTCCTGTGTGTTCCTGCCCAAAAGTAGCCTCGCTAACACCCACACCATGACTGATGGGAGGCCAACCCAGTTAAATATAAAAGTCAGTGTGATTTTAGTGTAGATACTCTCTTCATCTGCCACGTAGACTCCTTTGAAACGGTGTTAGAAATGAGAACAGCAGCAGAGTTTCTGCCACCAAGGCTAGTCTCTCAGAAGCCCTCATTCCCACACAGCCACCCTTGATGCATGTGGGTTTCTCTCTCTTTTTTACAACAGCCTCATATTTGGAAATCTAGGCATAGGCAGAGTATAGCTGCATCAACACAATGAGAGTTCTCAGGTTCCCTGTCACAGTTGCCATGAATGCAAAGGCAGTCACACTGGGAATGGAGGAGAGTGCACCAGACCTTTCAGAAAAGTGTGGACATTCCATCAGCCACCATTTCACCTTTGCCAGGCCAGAGGGCTTTATAAATATGGTGCCTATATGGGAACTATAGCGTTATAATGGTCTGTTGCTACAACTGACTAGTTCCTCTGAATCCCAAGCTTTTTTAAGAATTAAGTTTGTAGCTCTTCTGTTACAGAGATATCTCAGCAAAAAATAGCTAAAGACTTGCTTTTTTAAACTGAAAGCTTGGGATTCAGAGGAACTTCTTTTTTATAATGTTTTAACATTTTATTTATTTATTTTAGAAAAACGGTACAGTAAAGGGAAAAAAAAAGTCAAAGACAATTATGTAGTATATAATGTATAGGACTGAGAATATTTTCCCTTTCATCTCCTTCATTATAATTATTAAGCTATTATCTAAAGAATACAATAGTTCTTATTGCTGTGGGGGTACAAGTTTTAAGTTTCAAACTTCATAACTAATCTGTTTGGACTACAACACTGGTTCATCATTACTAGATAAGTAGTATATCACAGCGTAAAAGAAAGTCTATTATATATCTCGTATGAAGAACCCATTTGTATTTGGGATACTACATTTGGAACAGATTCTACTTCTGTTTCATTACCATGCATTTGTATATGATATTTTCTCACTTTACGTTTGTCTCCTGCTAGCATAAAACACATAACACACACTCGATCTTTCCTCAAAGTTTATAATAGACCTGTCTCTTAAATAGGTTCCTAATTTTGCCATTTTTGCATATTCGGCAAGTTTATTTTCCCATTCTTCTAAACGTGGACAACTGTCTAGTTTCCATTTTGCTATGTAAATAGTTCAACCCACTGTCACCATGTATTTGAATATCTCTTCTAAAAAAATTGGTAATTTGTTAGGCAGAACACTTAATAGCATGTTCTTGTCTTCCACTGGGAATTTAAACTTTAATATGTTCTGCATATTTGAGTGTATTTCTTTCCAATACCTTTTTGCTTTTTTACCAGTCAGCCACATATGGGGATTCAGAGGAACTGCTTGATTGTGGCAATAGGTCATTTATAGCATTGTAGCAATACAGCAGTTACCATTTTTTTAAAAAGCCTGAAGAAAAGCCCTCCTATGATATGAACAAAACAGTGGCTTTGGGAGACAAGGGCTGCAGTCACACACGCTAAATAATCCACTTTCAATCCACTTTCAGTGTACTTTCCAACTGGATTTTTACTGTGTGAACTGGCAAAATCCAGTTGGGAAGTGGACTGAAAGTGGATTATTTAGTGAGTGTGACCGCATGAGGCAAGCAGAATTAAGCCAAAGTGAACAGAATCTTAAAAAATGCACATTTTCCCATCCACAAGGCATGCAAACACACTTTGTGGTCTTTTCAAAAAGATAACGAATCACATTTTGGGGGAGATCAGGACAAAGCAGAGAAAACCCCAGAAAGCAGACAATTGGGGACAGTGTTCAGTTGTGGTTCCAAAGGACCCTCTCCCATTTGGATGCCAAGCTGAAGCAAAGCCCCCATGTGGAAGCAACCTATGTGGAAATGTGCAATGCCATGCACAATGAAGTGTGAATTACCAAGGTTTACTCAGACGTTTCATGATTCTGATACCTCAATTCATTTTTTTTATGAGATGCTGTTTCAGAGGAAGTTGAAACTGCATTAATGGTGTCTGCAAAAAATCAGGAACAAGGGGGGGGGGGGGGGTGGCCGTAGATGGGGATCAACCTCTCCACACACACTCAGGCCCCTCCTTACTGCCCCCTGGCTTGTCACTCCTACAACTGTTTGGCTTGTTCTTCTATTGTTCTCTCTATCTTTCTTTCCTCCATGGTGGGGGAGCACTTGACAAATGAAATTATTCAAAGGAAATATTGACAAACATCTTCTTGCCATAACATACTAACCAAAAAATTTGCTCAACACAAAATCCCCTCCAAGGCCTTAAGTCCAGGCATTTCCATGCCACCATGCCCAAGCCACTGCATCACAGATCGCCTAAAGGCATTAGACCTTGACTAGAACCCAGCTATTACACTGTTCTGTTACCCAGCGGACAGAGGAAAAGTCACACTGAACAGCATAGAAAAAGCACCTGTGCCGTCTGTGTCTGATAAAAAACCCTCACTGCCCTCCCAAATCTATATTAGGTTAGGGGGTTGTGGTCTGGCTCCTACCAGAGGCATATGAGTGATTCCAGTTAAGCAAATGACTAGGCAAAACCTGAGAAAACCCACTATAGCATACTAACTATGTTTACATAGATGTGAGCTGGGTTGCTTAGGTGAAAGAGGTGGTTACCTGTGGCACTGTGGACAGCCTTGCATCCCCCCGTCTGGGAATGGATGAACCAGAGCCCACCAGTGAGGGAGATGCCGATGATAAAGGCTGAGAAGGCTATGCCAACTACCGCTGGGAGCTCCAGGTGTGGGGCAGCGGTGGCTGTAGAGAAGAACACACCGGGAGAAAAGTCATTCCCTCTCTGCATCTAGGACATGCTGTTGGAACAGGTGGACCGGTGCTCCAAGCAGGGCTGGCACAGGCTGAGGGCTCTTGCTCCTGTTCCAGAAGCAGGGAGAGACACCCCCGTGACCCTCAGAGAGTGACATTGCTGCCGTGCCCTCTGGACATTCACACACATACAAAGCTGCAAAGACAATGCGAGAGAACTTGATCCCACTCTTCTCAGAGCTGGGAACGGGATCCAGCTCTAGAGCCAATCCCAAGGAAAGAGGGCCAGCGAGATGGCACAGCAGGCTACTTACTTGGGACAGGCTGTGTCTTCCGTGAGCGGTTCACCTCTTTCAGTGCTTTTCCTTGTTGGTTGAGCAGGAAACGACCTACAGTAAAAGGATGGTGAAGCCAAGGAGGTAATAGGAAGCATGAGTATTTGCAAACAGCAAGCCTCCCCAATGAAAAAGAGGGCTGCTGCCAGCACAACCCCTTTGCTTTTCAGTGCAGACAACCTGGAGGCCATCGACCCAGTCTCAGTGCCCGGCTTGGTGGGACCAGGGTCATGAATGAGCTTCTGTAGAGATGGGGCTCCTGGATACTTACCGGTCTGCCGCAGGGAGGACTCTTCCTCCCACTCTCTGGTTTTACTGGAAAGGAGATCCCTCACCACTACTAGAAAGCCATGCTATCCAGTGTGAAAGTTGAAGTGGCAGGTTGTGAGGCCTCCCTTTCTCAGCTCAAATACAGGATTCATGTCAAGCTCTTACCTGGTGTCAGATTTGGAGCAGCAGCTCTGGATGGAATCTCCACCGTCACCATGATGGGCTTTGAGATGGTGCGCTGGAAGCGCCCACTGGCCAGTTCCTCTCCCCCCCTGCAGGCCTCATTCTCCGACTGGCACTGAAACAAAAACCTGCTTCAAAAAAAAAGTGTGCCACATCCCCAATAGCAGGGAAAACACTAGGGCATCACAGGCTGGTCATAAATAACCTCTCATCGTGCTTTAGTTATTTAAAATATTTTTATGCCTTCCTTTCTCCTTGACAATCTCAGATGGGCCTCAAGCTAATAGGAGGACTTTGGGGTCCAAAACCCTGTCCAAAGAACCTTTCCCCTCACCCCACCCAAGGAGCTTCACTCTCCTCTCCTCTAGGCATCGCCCTGCAGTCGGACGCCCAGGAGCAGGTTGGGATCAGGGCCTTCCAGCACCTCGCCAGGCAGGACACTATCTTTTGAAGCAGTAAGGCTTTGATGACACTGGCACTAGATGAGGGAAGCGTCCTGCCAACCAATATCTACTAGCGATCAACAGCCACTCCTTAGCGTGACGACTTAGAGACCTGAGGGATTGGGCCCTTGGGCTTGGTGGGGTCCCAAGGCTCTCTGTGGCAGAGTGTCAGGTGGCAGTGCAGGAACTGGATGGAGTCATTGAAGAGGGGCTGGAGCACAAAACTCATCCGTTGGCGTTCTTGATACCCCGGAGGTAATACGTGGCCCCGGGCTGCTTGCTCAGACCCTGACAAAGTGACACGAGCATCAGCCACGCAGCCATGTTGGATCAGCACATATGGAGAGGGCAGCGAAGCATCTGAGAAGGGAGAGAGGAAGCACTGCCGGATGGTGAAGCCGAGACACAAGTCATATGCAGCCAAAGCAGCCTGGGAGGAAGAAGAAAACACCATATAGTTTGAAAACATAGAATTCTTCTGCACACTCTTCCCCCACAGAAGTGTTGACTCACTTCTTCTCTGTTTGATCTACTAGGCCCCACCCAGCTGTACCAGGCCTGGGAATGAAACAAAGTCCTTGGTCCTGGCACCTTTGTCATCATGAGAAGACACCGTGGCCAACTCTGAAAAGCATGACAACATCCTCAGGGAGGTGCTATGTCATAGATATCAAACTAGATTTTACTTGATCATTGCCATGAACCAAACTGCAGCCTTTTCCCTGTCCTCTTCCATATGTACTACCAAGAGTCTCCTCAGTGTCCATTCATTCATATCTGAAGAAGTAAGCAGTGACTCACAAAAGCTCATACCCTGCCACATATTTTGTTAGTCTTTAAGGTGCTATGGGACTCTTGCTCTTTTCTACTGCTACAGACAGACTAACATGGCTACGCATCTTGATCCATTCATTGATATGCAATGGACAGGCAATAATTCCTCAGGAATCATGTCAGATTTTCTGTCAGACTAAATCCAGCATGAAGTCTGTGGATTCAATATATTTCTCAGTTCTTTCGTTCACCATAACTATTATCTAAAAACATACAGCAAGTTATGTCTGGTCTCCCAGTGACTAGGATTGTCAACTCATAAAAGGCACAGATCTGGCAAGGGATGAGGTGGAGCCTGATGATCCGGCCACCTGAAGTGGGACCAATCAGGTCAGGTGGTGTAGTCCATGTGACCAGGGACAGCCAAGGGGCCAAAGGGTCAAGGCAGGAGAAACTACTAATTCAGCTAAGGTACACAGGCTTTTGCCCTCTCTTTTACATCTACCTATCTCAATCAATAGAAAAAGGGAAACAGGAAACGTGGCCAAAGACAGCTGCGGTGTTTAAAGAAGCTGCTTTTGAAGCACACAAAAGTCTGGGCTGAAAATTGAATTTAAAATTGGCTGCAAGCCTAGGGCTACAACATTCTTAAAAATACAGCTCTGCAAATTCATGTGCCTTCAAAAGAACTAGAGAGTTAAAAACTGACCTCTCCTATTTCCTCTATTACAAGAAAAGCCTCCTCTAACAACTGGCCAGAAGGTGAAAAAACTGGTCATAACCAGTTGAAAACCGGATGACTGGCAATCCTACAAGTGATCTATCCTTGAAGTGCACTGAAATTAGTTCTTAGTTATGGGATCCCTCATGCTCATTTTCCCCAAAGCCTCAAAAAAGCAATTTCACAGAAATGGCTGTCCCCAGGTTCCTAAATATGTTCCTGTTCCCCGAAAACCCATCCTATAGGCAGGACTGTGTTTACATTATCCTTTAAACAATTTTGTACCCAGAAAAGCTGGATTCTATAAGCTTTATAAGTTAAACCTGCATATTTTTACTTGCATGATTTATTCTAGTTTTGCTGGACAGGGAGAAGGGGTAAGGAGTGCCACAGGACACTGAAAGCTTGCCTCGAACAACCGTTTTGTTCAGTCATTGACACAAGCTGATTACAGACTTTCAGGCATGGATTAGATAGCATGCGCACTGATTAAAATCAATCAAACTAAAATCAATTAAATAAGCAAACAAACAAACAAACAAACAGAGTTTCTCAGGGCACAGAGTTCTGTTCCAACAATATCACATGCTGCTCTTACAACATCACAGCATACACACACACTCCTGGCAGTGCACATTGTTCAGCAGGTACTCAAGCCTCATTTCATTGTTCAGCAGGTTGTTGTGGTTGCTTAATATATTTTTTTATCACCAGTTGCGTAGAGTTTTTATGCTGATCATCTGCTTCCTTGTTTTTGTCCTGATGTTTCAGTACGCCCTTGCCTTCCATGGGGCTCTTGAACAACTGGATGTTTAATTCTTTAGGAATGGACCAAGAAGTTGGAAAGTCCTTCATAAGAGTAAGGTCATATAGCAAGAATGGCCAGGCTTCCAACAGCATGTTAAGTAGATGAGGAGACTGCTTGATTCTTTTGAAGCAAGGGTTAAGTAGAAGACACCAGAATCTAACACTTGCAAGCAGGCCCATAAACAGGAATTTTTAAGTTGGGGGGCATTTGAATTTCTTGGGGGGCACTGGCTAATTGAGTTAAAGGAACACCCAGCTCCTTCCCTGCACCTGCTGCCACTCGGGTGCCCCGGGCTGGATGGGAAGTCGTGGGGCTTTGCCAGTAAGTCAGGGGGCCTAGCCCCCTAGATGCCCCACTGTGGCTATGGGCCTGCTTGTAAGGTCTACTAGTAGCTGCTTTGCGGCATCCTTTGTGAAAATGGCTTTTCCACTGGAACATGCATGTGTTTTTGTATAACTTCTATACAACTGAATGAGGCTTGAACACCATGGATCACATCTTGTCATCTCACTGAGTACATCTCCCCAAATTCCCTTACCTACAAGTCTATGAAATATATAGGAGCCCTAGTGCTGAAATACTGATCATCCCACCCATGCCAACACTTGTTAAACCAGCTATGTAAAACTGCTAATTTTGTTCTGACAACAAATGCATACGTTATTTATTGTGGCCGTAAACTGTACTGACAGAACAATGCCAACACAGACCACGAATGCCACAATTCAAGGCCCCACACCCCTTCCTTTAAACTCATTTTGAGAGCCTAATCGCTGCATCAAAAGACAATTTCTGCATATTGAACATCAGCTTTACCTCCACAAAGACTCGGCTGTTAGCAGAGACGACACAGGGTCCTGGCTGCTTGGCAAAGGCCTCAGAGTTGTAGACCTCAAGGCTGAGCAGGATATTACCAAGATGAAAGGGAAGATCCTGGAAGGCCACTGTAGCTCCTGGGGGAGAGGCCTGAGTTGAGGAAGGGGAGACACAGGAAACCTGCCGGAGAGAGGCAAGGCCTATACTGTGACAGACTGATGCGTGTGAGGCCTTTGGAGGGCCTTTAGGAATAACGCTTTGGGGCATCTTGATCAGAGACAAGCCACTGAGCAGAACTTCCCAGTGCTGAGAACCAAAGAAAGGTATCAGCAATTGGCTCATCTGCAGTCTGAATTTCTTCTGTGCTGCATGTTCACAAATTCAGTTCAAGAAGGGCAAGTGTTTGTGGAGGAATTAGAAGACAAGAATCTTATTTGCAGAATTCTGGCAGGGAGGAGATCCCTGCTTCAATACTAATGGCATCCCCAGTGGAAAAAAAAAATCATGGGAAAAGCCTTTCCAAACCTATTGGAGAGCCACTGCCCATCAGAGTAGGCAGTTGTGGGCTGCAGGGATTAGGGTTGCCAGCCTCCAGGTGGGGCCTGGGGATCTCCCGCTTTTACAACTGATCTCCAGCTGACAGAGGTCAGCTCCCCTGGAGAAAATGGCTGCTTTGAAGGGTGGACTCTGTGGCATTGTACCATGCTGAGGCCCCTCCCCTCCCCCAAACCCCGCCCTCTCCTGGATCCGCCCCCAAAGTCTCCAGGTATTTTCCAACCCAGACTTGGCAACCCTAGCAAGGATCCATGGCTTGGAGGTATCCAGAGCACCTTCAGACTGCTGCAAGAACCTCTTCCAGAGGGACTGCACACCAGAGAATGCCTGCCACCCCCACCCCCTCAAAAATTGCCTTGGCAGGGAAACCTCATGTCCTCCAACCCAGAGAGGCTCACTTTGGTTACCTACACTCTGGATATCCTTGTTCTCATGACTGGGTTGCTGTTCCCCAGGACACAGTCCCGGGTCTGCTCCTTTAGCCCCTGTTCTGGCCGTGGGCAGGAGGAGGAATGAAGTGCTGTCCTCTGCCAAGACCTCCTCCCTCCTCACCCAGCCCACCGTGACCTCCTCTGGCAAGTGCTGCTGAGTCTCAGCAGATGTGGTGGGAGGCAGAAACATGGGCCCAAATGGTTCAGGGTCTGTTGTGGCACCTGCAAAGAAGGAATAGAAAGGCATGTTTCAGGAAAGCTTCCATGCACACCCCACCAGAGCAAGCACTCTGTTTTAGCAGTTTGGGGAAGAGGTACAAACAGGCAAAACTTTTCATTCCCTGTGTGGAGGTGTCCTAGTGGGAAAGGAACATGTTCTGTATTGTCGCAGCAAGTGGGACAAGGCACACTATATCTTGTGGTTTTGTTCCCCAAACTCATGGCACAGCAAGACAGGGAGCACTGAGTGGTCAGCCTTGCCACTGTGGGGATGCGTCCTCTGCTGTGTTCAGTGCCAGGGCAAGCAGTTCAATGACTACAGTGTAGCCACACACACACAGTGTCCATCTTGATGGTCTGAGCAAGGCACGGACATGTTCTTTCTCCCCCAGACCCCCATTCAGAGGGCAACACGGCTTCATTTGGCCTCAGTGATGTCACCGTGGCATCATGATGTGATCCCTGATTGGAAAAGAAAATAGAGCCAAGGCAATAGTAGACAGGGTAATAGGCCCACAAAAAGAATAGGGGTAGGGGATTTCAGAAACCGTTTTGGCCCCCTTGAAAGTTCACTTTTTGGTTTAAACATTTGGATGACAACTCTGAATGGCTTGAAACAGAATTGGTGATGCAGGAGCTGAGGTATAAACTCCCAGGACAACTCAGCAATGCTACCAGTGGCCACTTTGAACTTCCTACATTCTCTGATGAAGACTTTTCCCCACACGTGTCCACTCAAAATCTTTGTACATTGCCTACCATTCATCCCAACAATCAGAAGGAATCTGTTCACATGCTCAGCCTCAGTGTAGGATGTGAACACAGGTAGCTTCTGCCTTGCGACCCACTGCAAAGGATCTCTGATACGAGCCAGCCCAGGGGATGTACGCTGGGTCACAGTCAGGGATTTCGTGCTGCTCACTACAACTTTGTGTGAAGCCTGGAAAGAAAACCCATGCTCAGGTGACATGTACATGGCGAGCCAAAGGAACCTCCATATTCAGAGGTAATAGCATTTCTGAAACCCAGTGCTGGGGGCAACATCAGGGGAGGACCTTGGCCTCTATGCTCTGTTTGTTGGCCCTCCAAGGCAACTGATTAGCCACTATGTGAGACAGGCTGCTGGACTAGATGGATCCTCACTGGTCTGATCCAGCAGGGTGGCTTTTATATTCTTATGTTCACAGAAATGAGGAAAGGTCAGACACTTCAAACAGAAATGGTATAGTACCATCCAGACAGGCTTCTATAAATACAACCCCATTCTTCGTAGAAAGAAGAATGAATGACCTTGTGGGGTGAACAGACAAGAACAAATAACCAGGGCCTCCTTTGTTCACTTTGGAAAAAGAGGAAAGCAAGACAGGAGCCACAGCTACAAACTAGGCCAAGGGAGTACTAGCTGGTACCAGGGGAGCTATTGGAACACATTACCGAAGAGGGTTGGGGGAGGCTCCATGCTTCCAGATACCAGCCACTCACAGGTGGGAACCCAGTATGAGCTGGCCTGGAGCAGGGCAGAATGAGATATTAAAATGGTCCAGGAGGAAGCCAAGCTGAGTTGCCCTGGGGTGGTTAAAAGCCAGTACCCTAGGGGACACTCACACCTGGCCAGCAGCATCAGCAATGGGCATCGGAACACCTGTTGCTTCCTTCTGTACTGAACCAATACTCAGCTTTGGTGCTGCTGGCCCAGTCTGAGCTGAGTAGCCCCTACAGCACTGGCAAAACTACTGGACCTCCAGGACCACCCAGGAACTTTCTCTTTAAGTTAAATGGCCAGTCCAACTCTGGCCTCAGGTGTTCGAACCTATTGCTGCAGGAGATCTGGTCCATACCAGAATATGCAGTTGGCCAGTGAGATGGTGAGCACGAACCATCCATTGGGCAGGTCCTTCACTTTTCAGGATCAAGAACAAACCTCGAGGGGGGGACTTTTTAAGGGCATGAAGCTCCACAGTCAAACGGGCCAGTCCCCTAGGAGAAAACATATTGTCAGTCACACAACATCAGCATATCAGATCACAGGACTAAAACACACAGAAGCAAAGATGGCCATCCATCCCAAGCATTGCTCCTCAATCCAAACGCACAGGGATTTCCTATTCAACATCCAAGGCCTGGTATTCCCTAAGTATCAGTGGATCTGTTTCAGTCCTGACTTACAATCTTGCCAAAGCCAGTACTGAGTTCTTGTTTGCCTCTCTCCAACCCCCAAATTCTGACATCAGCCCATTGGAACCCCCTTTTTAGGATCCCAATAAGTAGTGGTCCTAGAGAATCTGGGGATCCGTGCAAAGTCAAGGACTGGGCCCACACACCCCTTTATGCCCACACAACCCCCTCTGAACGTGAGTAACGTGCCCAGTTTTCATGCGTGTCCCTTCAAAATTGCACCACAGTGTTTTTTTGGGGGGGGGGGGTTGCCATCAAGCCAAGCTGACTTCAGGTGACCTCTCGTGGGGCTTGAAGGAAAGAGACATTGAGAGGTGGCTTGCCATCACCTGCCACAGCGTCACAACCCTGGTATTCCAAATACCAGCCAGGGCCAGTTCTGCTTAACTTCTGAGGAGATCAGGCTATCCAGGTCAGGGCACACCGTTTGCATTTTCCAGCATCATTTTTTATCACCTCTCCCACTAACCATCAGGCCCCAGGGCAATTGCCCAGGCCACTGCATAGGTAAGACCACCCCTACCCTAACCTTCTGTTCCCACTCAATATTGCAAGATCCACTTCACCAACCTTTCACAAAACTTCCTCCCTGCAAAAACAGTTTCTCTCCATGTGAATATTGGATTCATCCAACCACATTCTCACAAACTCAAGCTACTGCAATGCACTGGCACACACCTTGATGCCATTCCCTTGGAGAAGATAATGTGAACTTCAAGGTCTTGAGGCGGGTCAGAATTCAGGCAGATTCTCAGAGGCTGAAGTCGGCGCTCAGAGGCAAAATGTGAAGACTTTGGGAAATTCCTACGCAGCTTGCAGGTTGCTGGTGCAGTTCCATCTGGGAGAGAGAGTGAAATGATGGCGTGAGAAATGGATGCAGCAACTAGAACAGAGCAGCCCGGAAACAAATGTTAAGATGAATCTACTCATTCCCAAACATGGGGGGGGGGGGGGGGTCGGGCCAGGATAGTAAAGTATTGCTTGCCGATTGTCCTGGCAAAGGCTCTCTTTTTGACTTTGAATGAGCCTAGGCCTAGCTCACTAGGGATGGGCATGAACAGGCTCACAAACCAAAATTTGGGCAGAACTTGGACTGATTTGGAGCTCGGGAACTGATGTTTGGAGAAGGCGCCCTCCCCAAACATTTACTGAACTTTTGGCCAGTTTGGTTTGGCTGTTTGGGGCCAGCCATTTAAATCTAACAGCTGAGTGGCATGGAGTCCATCGATCAGCAGTTAGGTTTAAATGACTGGCGGGAAGCCATTTAACCCTTCCTGGGTGATCCCTGCCCCCTTTCTCCCGGCCATGGCTCACCGTGGCTGAGAGAAAGGCACAAGGAAAGTCCTTTCTCAGGCAATTCTTCCCTTTCTCCTGTCCCCGGCAAGCCACAACAAGGAGAAAGATGGAAGGGAGATTGTAATGATTTCATGTTTTGGTGTGTGTGTTCCTTTAAATGTTGAGTGTGGCTGCAGTACTGTAGGGGTGGTGTTAGAGGGAGACAAGTGTGATTTTGATTGGCTGATGACTGAGAGTGTGGGAGGGGAGGTTCTGAGAGGAATCAGAGTGTGGGTGTGTCTAAGAAGAATTCTGTATGTCTTGAGAGAGAGACAAGTGTGTGAAGTTCAGTCTGTGGGACTATGGGATGTGAGTCTTTCCCAGAGTAAATAAGACCAACAATTTAGTCTGTATGACTAAGAGAATGGATTCTATTCTGTGTGAATAAAACAAAGAGACTAGCCTGTGTGGCTACTATATGGAAGAGAGAGAGAGAGAGAGAGAGAGAGATCAGACCGTCAGAGTGGAGTCTGGAGTTTGAGAGACTGTTTGTAGCACCAAGCATTACCAGTTTGATTTACAAGTTCCTTTCTTCAGCAGTTGTTCAAAATAAGCAGAAACCTATTTTGTTCTTTATTAAATAAATCAATTTTTGTGTAAACATATCCCAGGAATCAGTACAGTACTTCCTCAGGGCCACATAGACCTCTGAAGTGCCCAGATCCTAGGTCATTCTACCAAAAGAGAGAGATTTGGAATTTTAAATTCTTGGTGGCAGCAAGAAACTACCAAGTTTATATATGAAAGAGAGTGTTTAAAAGTAAAACCGTTTTCCCCAATAGCAAGAACCTCACAGAGGTCCCTTCCAGAGCAGTCCCCACCTCCTTTCTCCTGGCTGTGTCTCGCTGTATCTTTTGGCTCAGTTTGGTTCAGGGTTTGGTCCGTGGACCGCCCTGAACCCCGAACTTAACCACCCTTTTTAGGTTTGTGCCCATCCCTATAGCTCACTGTAAAAGTCTTCCCTTTGCTAGTTCTTCCTCAATTTACTGCTAGAAACCACAAAATACTATACTTATCAACCATTCCCTTGGAGACATTGTTCCTCTCCCCACAAAGCACAGCCCCTTCCTCCTACAGAGCCAGAACCATGCCACCCCACCCCATAGTGACTCTTTCTCTCTGAGTGCACATCTGCCCTTATTGCCCATACCAGGCCTGAGACGTGTGTAGATTGTGTTGACTCCACGGTATTCAACCAGGGAGGTGACCCCTCCATGCTCCCTGCGTGCCCACTGTAGCAAACTCCTGGTTGTTTCTGGGAAGTTGATCTCAGCAGAAGCCACTGGCCCAAGTGCCGAAATGCTGGAACCCAGGGAAACCTGTAGGTAGGAGGAATATAAAGATACTGGCTGGAAGAGCTGATCCTTCTCTGATCTCCCAGGCCTAGCAACTGGAAGAAATAGCACTGCTGGAAGATCTGGGTTCAAGAGCCACTTCACCCATGGACTCTCAAGTTCTCTCAGCTCACTCTCCTCCCCTCTCTTACTACACAAAGTGGTCCTGAGGGGAAACAAGGTTAAACTGCAAATCGCTTTGTGAGTATTGTTACGGAATCAATTGGTTTGTTACCGCATTGCTGTGTTGTCACCCTCTTTGTTGGGATAGGCAGGGACCTGAACAATCCCCTTAGAGGTACCTGACCCCCCACACACCCCCTTTGCAAGTTCTTCTGACTTCTTTCCCTTCCTCACCTGGAAGGTCCAATTTTTCCCAGGTGGAGATGGTAGCATCCAGTGCAGAGGCTCCTGGGAGTGCAGTACAAATATGGGAGCTCTGTGGGGAAGATCTGAGCCCAGAACCAGAGTTACCTGAAATGTTTTATTTATTTAGAATATGTCTATGCTGCCACTTCGGAGCCTTGCTTGAGGCAGCTTGCATTTAAAACCACAGTATATTTAAAAAGCCATTAGACATAAGCAGCATAATAACTATCCATAAAACAGGAGACCATTAAAAAGTGGGTAACATCACTACTGTAAGAATTGAGTGAATAGTTAGCCAGCCTAGCTTCGTCATTTTTCTGTGCATCTTGACTGCCACTGAACAATATGTATTGTTTTTAAAACCTTTTCTTGAATTTCTTAAATAAAGCCTTTTTTGCTTCATGGGGTGTGTTACTGGAGAGTGACCTGAACCAAACCCAAGTTAAGCTTGGTTGTGCTCCTGCACCAGCACAGGGGGCACAGAGAGCAAGCTGGCTCTCAACTGGCAGGCCAGATAGCATGGGAGGAGACAGTCCTTCAAGTACCCAGCATCAAGCCATTTGAAGCCTTAAAAATAACAAGCACTTTGAATTGCGCCCAGAAACAGATGGATAGCCAGTGCAGATAACTGGTCCACTGTATTCTCGACCAACTGAAGATTCCAACACATTTTCAAAGGCTGTCCAATGCAGACCACACTAGAGTAATCTAACTTGGATGTGATCAGATTGTAGGTCACTGTGGCCAGATCACACGGAGTGGCCATAGCTGATGAATCAGGTGGACCTGATTAAAAGCCCAGGGTGCCACAGACTAAAACTGGGCCTCCAACTGTAAGCCAGGATCTAGTAGCATCCCCTGACAACAAACTTGCTCTTTTAGAGGGAGCACAGCCCCCCCCCCCAAGAAAGGCTTGCTCTGCAGTCACCAAGCAGCTTCTCCATTGACAGGCTTGCTGGGAGGGCGGGGTAAAAATGGCAAAAATAAATAAATAAATAAATAAATAATGGCACCTCTGTCATGTCTGGATTGAGCTTCAGTTTATTGGCCCACATCCATCCCATTACCTTCTTCAGGAACCTGTTCAGGACTTCCACAGACCCACCTGGCTTTAGTTGTTAAGGAGAAATAGAGCTGGGTGCCATCCACATATTGGTGGCACTTCACTCAAAATCCCTGGGTGACCTTTCTTAGAGGTTTTATGTAGATGTTAAATAGCATGGGGGATAAGATGGAACCTGTGGGGCCCCACAGCATAAATGACATGGGGCTGAGCAGCAGTCCCCCCAGCAATAACTTCTGGAATTGTTTGGTCAATAAGAGCAAAAGCACCGCCCCCTGCTCCCAGCCCAGGTAGCCTCTCCAGAAGGATACCATGGTCGATGGTATTGAAAGCTGCTGAGAGGTCCAGAAGAATCAACAGAGACACACTGCTCCACCACTCTCCCAGCAAATGGCATTAGTCAGAGCATTTTTGTCCCCAAACTAGGCCTGAATCCAGATTGAAATGGGTTTAGATAATCCATTTCCTCCAAGAGTGCCTGCAGTTGTGTAGCCACCACCCACTCAAGCACCTTGTGCAAGAATGGCATATTAGCCACTGGACAGAAGTTGTTTAAGTCATTTGGGTTCAGGGATTCCATCCTCAGGAGACAGTCTCTCAACTATCTCTTTCACAGCAGTTAGAACCAGAGTTCCTTCTAAGGTGAGCTGGGGATGCTGGCGCACAAAATTTTAGATGGCAGCTCACAAGTAAACAGAGAACGCATTTTCTCCCTTCATTGGAAACAATAGAGGATGGGGGCACCTCCTTCTGGGGCCCATAGAATTGGACACCTTGGTCCAATCTTTTGAAACTGGGTGGGTGGGGGGGTTAGGAGAGGCATCAAATTTGCAGCATAGCAAAAAACCTCAAAAAACAGCCCCCCACGCCCCAGATACCCCCAGATTGATTCCCCATCATAGCCTATGGGGCCCATTGACTGTAATGGTCCCCATAGGCTGTAATGGAGTTGGAAAAAAATGATATTTTTCCCTGCACACCTCTATTATGCTTTTTGGTATGATTTGTAAGCTGCCTTGACTCACAGGGAAATAAGTAGTTAGGGCAGATTGATAATATTTAAGCAACTTCCTGTTTGTTAGGTTAGGCAGGGTTCTGACAGTGATTGTTCCACCTCTGTTATACTTGAACTATATTTTGTCAGATTTCACTAAAAACACCCAAAGTAGACTGCCAGAGTTCCCCCTCCCTCAAGTGCTGTCTTGTCTTCTAAGGCTCAGCGCAGGGGGATGGTGGTCCCAGGCCAGGTCTACGAATGTAGAAGAAAGGGGCAGGCAGACGTGTGCGCTCGAGGCCTGGTCTACCCCCACAGAGGACAATATTTCCTGTAATGAAATTTGACTTGATTCTATTTTCTCTCACAATGTTTAAATTATTCTTAAAATATGGTTTAAATATAGTTTAAAATAATTCATTCTGAGATTTTTACAAGGTTATGGAAACAATATTTAAAGAAACTAATCTCTGTGATAGTCAAATCCAGACTCGTTCACAACTTTAGTAATGCTACGAGCCTTTTCCGCTCACGAGGCAGAATTTCTGCTCCCAGCACCGCGGAGCTCAGAGGGGGGGACATTGGTTGGAGCCCCTCCCTTCTGCAGAGAGGTGTTTATTACCTCTTGGATGCTCTCAACAAACACAGCCTCGTGTGACATGATTGGCCACAAGGGGCAATATTGGACATGGTAGGCTGCACATTTCAAAGCACCTTGTCCTCACCAACTGAAAATCATCCATAGACTCAAGCAGAGGGCCCTTGCTAAAGTGGCACCCCTTCCCTATGGAAGAGGATGAGAGATAAACACCAGCAAAAGGGGGCACAATATAACTACCTTGGGCACTGAGCTAGTAAACAATGCTTCCTAGGTTGCCATCCCCCCAATGGGGGTGGGGGTTTCCCAACTTTTGGGGGCCCAATCCACCATTGCCCAGCTGGCTGGTGGGGGAACCCCGCCCCTGAGCAGCCCTGTCTGCACCTGACATGCCCAGCAGGATGACATCACCCAGAGGTGACATCATCGGGCAGGGCATGTCATACTGGGGATGCTCTAGCATTTGGGGGAAAACTCTATGGTAACCATAGAGTTTTTCCCCAAATGCTAGCACATTCCCTGCGCAATGTGCCCTGCACCATGACTTCACTTTTGGGTGATGTCATCATGGGGCACATGTGCTAGAGGACTCAGGAAAGAAGACTGGAGCCCCTCCCCACCAGAACACGGTAAGGATCTGGCAACCCTAATGCTTCTTGGGAACAGAGAGCTTTGGGTAATTTCAAGGTGCATCCAGGATGCTCTTCTTAATTTGGCTAATATAACCTTCCATGATTTAGAGCAGGGGTCCTCAAACCACGGCCCGGGGGCCACATGCGGCCCGCTGAGGGCATTTTTCTGGCCCGCCGGGTGTGCCGCTGCCTGTCCTCCAATTCCCAGCAGCACACAAAGCAGCGGAAAAATTGCAGCCGACTCGTCCCGGGCCACATGGCTTCCAGTCAGCCAGGAGGAGGCAAAAGGAAGACTGGAAGAGGGTAAGTGTGGGGTGGCAGGCGCTCCGGCTGGCCCCAAGTCTCCTAGACGGCTGAGAGGCCTCTCAGCCGGCTAGGAGACCTGCGCCAGTCCCAAGAGCCAGGCAGGGGTCTTTTTTGAGGCTTTTTGTGCTGCTGGGAATCGGAGGGGGAGAGAGAGAGAGAGGTTTCTATTTCCCATCATGATGCCTGCAGTAGTGGAGTTTCAGGGAGAAGCAGCTGGGGGCTTGCTGCCTTAAAAAGTTTCTGAGGATGCCGAGTTCTTTGTTTCTTCGGAGAGGGAAAGACAACAGCCCCGTCAAGGGTGCCTTTTTGCGCACCTCCCCCCCCCCCCCGCACGCACCTTCCCTACCTGCAAAATAACCAAAGAAAAAGCCCATCTTCATAGTTTTTTTTAAAAACTATAGTCCGGCCGTCCAACAGTCTGAGGGACAGTGAACTGGCCCCCTGTTTAAAAAGTTTGAGGACCCCTGATTTAGAGGGAGATTTCTCCTGGGCCATGGGATATGATAGTGGAATGCAAGAGCAGTGTTACTGCAGTCCTGGCACAGGAAAGTCTGTCCGTAATGTCTCAGATGTCTAACTTCAAACTAAGATGGTGTTTGCTTGGTGCACCATGAGATAACCTGGGCCTCCTGCAGAGCTCTAGCAAGTAGCTGTCTCATGTACCCAAACATGGGAGGAACTATACAGTACATAATCAAGAGTCCATGGGCATCTAAAAGCAACCCCACTACCTGGGCATGTAGTGGCACTCCCCCACGCAAGCTTATGACATGCACTTCCTGCCCTGTGGTGGAATGCTCTTGGCTGGTGCATCCTGTGCCCCTTCGTGGTAGTTCCCAGAAGCCCAGCACAGGATGGGGCGTGGATGCAGACATGGGGAGACAACTGGGATGATGCCAGAGAGCTGGAGGGAAACAAGAACAGAATTTGATCACTAGAGAGTTCAGTATTTTCCAAAGCTGCATTCATGCCTTCCTCAATATAGATTCTATGCCAAAGTAGTCAAGTAGTCTGGATTTCAAACTCAAAGTTATACATCAGTTTACTTTTTTGCTTAGTGACTTTTGCTTGCAAGAATCTGAATTCCAAAGATACAAGGCTCATTTCATAGCGGGAGCTCCTCTGCATATTAGGCCACACACCCCTGATGTAGCCAATCCTCCAAGAGCTTACAGTAGCCCCTGTAAGAAGAGTGTGGGGTGTGTGGCCTAATATGCAAAGGAGCTCCTGCTACGAATGATAAGGGAAGAAGTGCTATTAGGACAACAGAATAAGATCATGGTCTGGGATTATTTCCTGCATTTTAAAAATATATATATATACCCTGCCCTTCTGCCCTCATAAGGGTCACCAAGATGGCTAACAAATTTAAAACATACATAATAAAATCACGTTTTAAAAACCTTTAAAACCCATGATACATCATTAGAACAATTAGAACCAGAGCTAAAATACATATATAGAAACATAAAAACAACCATTGAAACATTGGCCAGGAATGAGAGATCACTGAGGAAACACAACATGAAATAAAAAAAGTCTTCATCTGCTGGCAGAAGATGGCAACAGAAGAGGACAGAAGAGTCTTCCTGGGCCTGAGAGGGAGTTCCAGAGTTTTGGTGCCATGCCTGAGAAGGTCCTCTCCCAGATTGCCACTCACCTAATCTCAGAAGGCAGGGGCACCTGAACTGGGCTTTGGAAGATTATCGCAATGATTGGGTAGGTTCATAATGGAGTAGACAATCCTTCAGGTAATCTGGTCCCAAACAATATAGAGCTTTAAAGGTCAATATCAGCACCTTGAATTGTGCCCTGAAGCAGACTGGAAGCCAAGATAGGTAAGCCAAGACTGGAGTGATATGGACCCAATATTGCATTTCATTGGTGTATTCTGCACTAGTTGAAGTTTCCAAACACTTTTCAAGGGCAGCCCCATGTAGATTGCATTGCAATAATCTAATCTAGATGTAACCAGGGCATGCACCAATGGCGGCCAGATCTTTTCTGCTCGCAAAGGCCACAGCTGGCTAACAAGTCAAACCTGGTAAGAGGCACTCCTGACCACAGCTGCCACCTGTTTATCCAGCAGTAGAACTGGGTCCAAAAGCAGCCCAGCTGTTCCTTCAAAGGGACTGCAACTCCACCTAGAATGGGTGATACCTTAAATCCTGGTCAGACTTTCCGCTCACTAGTAGCACTTCTGTTTTGTCAGGATTAAGCTTCAATTTATTAGCCCTCATGTACTCCCAAAGCTGCCTCCAGGCACTGGTTCAAGGTTTCTACAAACTTCCTGGGATCAGCTGGAAGCACATATTAGAGACAGCCCAGCTCAAATCTCCAGATGACCTCACCCAACAGTTTTATGTAGATCTTAAAATGGAGCCTTGTGGGATCCCAGAGACCAAAGGGCTGAGCAGCAGTCCCCCAGCACCACCTTCTGAAACCTACCCTCCTTGTAGGAACAGAACCACTGCAAAATGGTGTCTCCCAATCTCTGCCCAAAAGGTGTCCAGAAGGATACCATGATCAATGGTATCAAAAATTACTGTGAGGTCCAGGAGGTCCAGGAGAATCAATAGAGTTTCACTCCCTCTGTCCATCTCCCAAGCAGGTCATCCTACCAGAGCAACCAAGGCTATTTCAGTCCTATAACCCAGCCCAAAACCAAATTGGAAAAGTTTCAAACAATATATTCTGGCTACCACACAGAGCAGGGGTGTCGAACTCATTTGTTACAAGGGCTGGATCTGACATAAATGGGACTTTGTGGGGCTGGGCCAGGCGTGTCTTAAAATGTAATGCCAGGTAGCGGAGATATAAACTTTATAAAGGACACAAACACAATTAAAGATTTTTAAAACTTTAAATAAAACATGCTTAAAACACTAGCAATCTTGCAATATTTTGTCTATTTAACAGTCTCTGATAACTGACACCTCTGCTCTGAAGTATTGCATCAAAATGTCTTCACTGTAGCAATCTTGAGTATGCTGTTCAGGTGTGTATCTGCAAGCTGCTAACCTACTTTTGATTTATTGACATATATTACAGAAATCTCATGCTCAGTGTTCCTAGCCTAGGACCCAGGGGAAAACATTAAATGGCTGGGCATTGCAATCTTTTGTACATAAGTTGCTTCATGTGCTGGTCAAGAACATGAGAAGGCATCCTGACACAGACTGAGGGTCATATGTTAGTCTACAAAACTATACTCTTCCCCAGAGAAATAACTACAACTTCCTACAAAGGGAGTGAACTTGGTCTGGACACACACTCTCAGCCTAATCCACCTTACTGGCTTGTTGTTATTCCTCCTCTAAAATAGCTCACATTGCTTTCTTACTGAGAAAGACTGGGTCATGAGGGCATTAATACAGTGAAAAGGGGGAGGGAACCCAGTTGCATCCAGGAGAGCCCTGGCATAAAGAGGCCATCAAAGGGTTCAAATGATTGTCTATTGATTATTGCTGACTTGCAGGAATTTTTGGAAGAAATTCTTTGGGGTTCTCCTGGAGAATTAACAACTTGTTAACCACTAAGTAGAACTGTGGAAAACAGGTGTTTTAAATCAAATTTAATTGTCAACAGAGGGGCTTTTCTAATTTGGAGTGTTTTAGTTTTAATGAACAGGTATTTTTGTGTCTGCCCATTTAATTGGGAAGGCAGAGAGGTGCTTGCTTAAAACACTCAGAACTAATCTGGCAGAGATCCATCAGTTACAAACAAGCAGGAAGTTAATAGCAATGATCAAGAGCTGACCAGGTGTGTGGAAGTCCAGCCAAAACAAAAGACATTAATCATGGCTATTGATATTAATTAAAGGGGCCAATTGGGAATGCAGAACTTATGTTATACAAAAGGTGACCCCTGCTGGTTAAAGTTAAATAACATATCTTGATGAAATAAGAAAATTTAAAGGTTTAAATATTCGTTAAAAACTCCCTGATGAACCAAAAATGAAGAATAATGTGTAATAATACAATGTATTAGTAGTACTAAGTAAGTAATAATACAATGTATTAGAAGTACTACTTCTACGAATACCACCAAGAATTATCTGTGAATGAACATACACAGACATGCAGCTTCGATGAGATGGGCTGTTCACACACATGAAATAAATAATATTATGGAATTTTAACTATGGGCAATAAATGGAACTGCAGTTTACAAAAGAAGGCTTGCATGGCGGACTTAACAGAAGTCATCACGCGTGTGGTCAACTGACAGCCCCAGGATATCAATCTGCTGCTCTGAGGCCCAGAAAACTAGCCCCAGACACTTGAGGCCCAACCACCTGAGATCTGGCAACTCTAAATGAAAAGATATGAAAGCAAAGAATATATTCCAGAAAATCTCCTCCCTGAACAAAATTCGTAGAGGAACAGCAAGATAAATTCTAGGCCACAACAAGATCAGATCTCTCAGATCACGTGGAATTCGCTGCCACAGGAGGTGGTGCATAGACGGCTTCAACAGGGAATTACATAAACATATGGAGCAGAAGTCCATCAGTGGCTATGGGTTCCATTTAGGGAAAATTTCCTTTAGGACTCTGCCTATCACAAGCATAATGAGAAAATTGGAAGAAAAATATTGCTACAGAGTATATTTTTTATTACAGACTTTTAAAAAAGGAAATGATAATCTCAGCTGAGTTCTATTTCAGTTCAATTTGACAGGAATACATGGTCATTGCTCTTAGCACAGTTTGTCGTCTGAACTGAAGAGGGCGTAAGAACCCTAAGTATTATCCTGATTTTAGTATTAGGGTGGCACCTCTTCCCCCGGTTTTTTTCCCTAGCAGCTTCCTCCTTGTGTCTTACGTTGGTATCTTTTGCTTGTAGATATATGGTGATGTTTTACCAAGCACAGTTGGATAGAGGTGATAACAAAATCTATAGACAAGGCAATAATCACAATAAATACTTTGCAACTTGGAATGTATTCAAGAGCAGGCTTTTGCTGAATCCCTTTTGCACAGGAATCAAGCATGGTTTGTTCTCTTTTGGAGTAGCTGCAGGGAGGTTATTAAAAAAAGACATGTGGGGAGCATTACAAATGTAATCTCTGCACCTGCACTGAGAGGGGGGCAGGAGGGAGGTTTGCTTATGCAAACAGTGCTTCATGTGAGTGCCAGAGAGGACCCAAGCCAATACGCCTTATTAGCATCCCTGGCAAAGGAACAGAATGCTCTGCTGGTCACTGAAGAAGGCCTCCAGAACTTTAAATAAGGGTTGCCAGTTCTGGGCTGGGAAATTCCTGGACATTTGGGGGTGAAGCATCGGGAGGGCAGGATTTTGGAAGGGGAGGGACCTCAGCAGGGTATAATGCTGCGCAGAGCCCACCCTCCAAGGCAGCCATTTTCTCCAGGGGAACTGGTCTCTGTAGTCTGGAGGTCAGTTGTCATTCTGGAGGCTGGCAACCCTAACGTTAAACAAGGTGCTTGCTCAGTTTCTGAACATGTGAAGCAATAGCAGGAATGCATCTCAGCCTTTTCTTTCTCACTCAGATCTGGAGCTATAGCTCGGAGCCCAAAGCCCTTCTCTTTTTCAGAAGTGAACCACTGTCTGTTGGCAATGAATTCAAAAAGGTATTTAAGGGTCTCCAGCACTACACTCCCTCCACAGGAAACCCGTGTAGGCTGACTATTATTCCACCCTAGAGTAACAGAAAACATTTAGTACAGAACTGGTGAAAAGCACACTGACTACCAAGGGACATGTAAAAATCAGGAACTTTTTTTCTGCACAGCCCTGTTTTGTCTGTTGTCAAGGTGACTCAAGCAAAACTCCGTAAAAGAAGTCTCAGAGGGCAGCTGTGTTGGTCTGCAGTAGAACAGCTAGACTGGAGTCCAGAACCACCTCAGAAATCAACAAGATTTCCAGGGTGTGAGCTTTGCAGAGTCCAAGCTGATGAGTCCTTCTGATGAAGGGAGCTTGGACTCCCTAGAGCTCCTACCCTGAACACCTTGCTGGTCTCTAAGGTGCTCCTGGATCCGCATCTCATTGTCCAATAAAAGAAAGGCTTCACAGTCTTTGAAATCAAAAATATCAACAGTGTTCAGTGGAATAAATAGATCTCCTCGAACTCCTGTTAAAAAGCATTTTAACCATCTGACAACCTAGCAAGAACATGGTTTACTTCCTGATTTACCACCACCAACATGGCAAGAAAAACTAGCATGTGTGTGTGTGTGTTAAGTGCCGCTAAGTTGCTTCCCACTTATGGTGACCCTATGAATGAATAGCCTCCAGAACATCCTATCATTCTTGCTTTAGGGGGTGTCACTTCAGATCTAGAGAAAGGGAAGGAGAAAGTCAGCAAAGCCTGTTCTTGGATCCATTCCAGGTTGCAAAGTATGGGTTGCAATTCTTGCATTGTCTATAGATTTCGTATTACCTATACACTACACAGAACAGTTTATCACTCACACATGCACATACACACACAAATTTTAAGCAAAAGGTTTTTATGGCTTTGGCATGCATTCCTAGTATAGGACCCATTTAATTGTTTGTAGCCAAGTGTCACTCTGTGTTTTGAACCAGTGAGCCGGTCAGAGATACAGGTGGTTCTGGAAAATAGTTCACATGGGATGTCGAACCAAGGCAGAGGCTGCTCTTCTCCCCACCCTTCCCAAACAGCACCCCTCCATGAGCTCAGTGGGATCCCTCAAGCTGGATTAATAGCCTGGAGCAGTCACACTTCAGCAGTTCATGGCTACCCACCCAAAATTGTCTTCAGGAGTTAAGACCTTACCTGTTCCAGGGTGCCCCCAGAGGCCAAGCAGCAGCAGACACTGGCTCCATAGGCGACTGATTTGCGAGTAATTCCCCTGCATGGTTTCCACTTCCAACATAAAACTGTAGATCTCCTCTAGGTCCACCATGGGAACAGGGGGGAAAGGATAACCAGAGGCAGAGGACATGGGGGGTGGGGGATGAAGGGGAGGCTGTTACAAAGGCTCACAGCTCCTTGGAAATACTTGCTTTTTGGACCAGTTTTTTCCCATGTGCAGCGATACAGAAATTGAGAATTTAAAACCATGAGCCTTGAATTAGAAATATCCCTGTTTGGTCTGAACCCAACTAATTCCATTTCCCTTTCCAGATTTGGGAATAAAATCCCAAGAATTTTGCTCACAGCCTACTCTGCACTCACGCACACAGAGCCAAAATGTACACACTAAAAATCCCTTAATCCACATTGTTTACTTTCTGAAGCCCCTCTAACCATTCTGCCACATCCACTTGGTAAAAGGGGGTTTCCCTGCCTGTTTTGGGGTGCAGCAGGGCATTTAGCTGCTCCACTGATCATAATTTCAGGTCAGTCCCTTCTGGTTTACCACCCCCAAGCAGCAAACTACCTAAAATCAGATTGTTTCTACTCTCCCAATTTAAGCCTATTTCAAACAGACCAGCCCCTTCACATTAACTCCCTGCCACCACCGTTTGCGACATCATTTCCAACATCCAAAGCTACTTTCTGCTTTTGAAGCTTAAGAGTAGGATTTGTGGTTCCAGAATTAGATGGCTAATATTTCTAGCCCCACCCACCCTGGGCAAGCATGGCACACACCCGCCTGCAAACACCACACTTTGGGGAGGCTGCCAGGAAAACACTTACCTTGGCCAAGGGAGCTGCCTTGCTACCCTTTGATCCAGCTGCGTTGGAGAAAAAGAGGAAATGGGGAAAACAGCCGCCTGATACAAAGGATAGGAAGTGGGCTTCACACTATTCCAGAGGATCAGAAATTACGGCTAATTCAACTCCTCTTATCGCCAGGCTGGTAAGGTTTAAAGTATAATAATCAAGATTATACAGGTCCATGGAAGGTTATAAACAACCTTAGGCCCATGGGAGAGTCAAGTTACAAGTGAGAGGGGCGGGGTGTGGAGGGCACATGGATTAGCTGACAGCTGTTCATTATTCCCAAGGCAATTCAGTGCCCCCCCCCCCAAAGGTGTTAGGCCATTTGGGAGAGCAGCAGGGGTCTGTCACGGATCTCTCCTCCCTCCTGAAATTCAAGGTTCCCACTGTCACTGGCAGCCGCTTCAGTGCTCAGAGTCAGAAAGAAGATTCCCCCAAACTAGTTCGTAAACCAAACCAGGATTCTCACCTTGACGGAATAATACCCACGGAATAATAATCCTGGGTCTCCAAGGAGATGGGTGGATTTATGATTAACGCAGGCAAAGGAGGAGACTTCCTGAGCGGCACTGGCAGGTATGTTGGGCCCTGTGCTTTGTTGCACTCTGGGTCAGCATGACCTGCTGCCACCCCCATGAAGTAGGGCTGGGAAAGAGAAATGCCAGGTAGTTGGACTGGCTTCCATGGATCATTAGTCAGGGGACAAAGAAAAGGGGGTAAGAAAAGACACCAGGGTTTTTAAAGGAGCAGCAAAGAGGGCGGGGGGCAGGGGGAGACCCACTTTTATACCATATTCATGTTTCCCAGGGCATATGGATAAGCACCATGGCTAAAAAGGAAATCAGTGGCAAGCCAAAGAACATACTTTGCCCTACTGATGAAACCCAGATAGCGTTAATTCCTTCTTCACTGAACAATATTAAGTTTTAGGTGAAGAAAGTTTGGTACATGATAGCAGGAATGGACATAACACAAAAGAAGAATGATAGTCCCTCACTCTCAGACATTTTCCAGATGAGAATCCATGATGATTCCAGAAGGCCGCATTATCAGCCGTTAATGGGGTTATGAATTATCATTGGGCTGACTTTATATACCTAAACCTCTTGCATGTCATGGTCTCCCCCCCCCCCCCCCCCCGGTTTACAGTTCCTGCCAAGTGGCTTCATGCATCTGATGAAGTGTGCTCTAATCCGTGAAAGTTCACTCTGTTGGCCTTTGAAGGGGCATGTCCTTTTTTTTGTTTGTTTTACACTCAGTGGGGACTTTACAGTGCCCTGCAACTCTCAGGTACACACAAGTTACACCACACCCCGGGTTATATCACTCTTGCCTCAGGTTCCTAACAAAACCACAGTGCCTGCTCAGAGTCTAAACACTTTAGAGATACGTAAGCAGAATTTGACAAGGATGGCTGCTTCAGTAAGTTAAAATTACGTTATTCAAGAACGTAGGCTAGGCAGTGCATTTTACATTCCCTGTACTGAATTCGCTTGAATCTAGAGAGCTACAGTGTGTGGGCATAGCACACAGTTACTGTAGTGTGATCCTGGGGACCCGAGTTCAAATCCCCTCTCAAGCGATGAAGCTTGCTGGATGACCTTGGGCCAGCCACACTGCCACCTTGACAGGGTTGTTATGAAGATATAATGAGGTGGTATGGACTGGAGAATCATGTACAGCTCCATGAGATTCATAGCAGGAGGGTAGGATAAATATGTACTAAAAACAAGGAAGCTTTTGTTGTTGTTGTTTACTGTTCACTGGACATGAAGGCTTTTGTGGTTATTTTCTGGAAAGCACGTGGAGTTTCTTCTGTCCCAGTAAGGTAATCCTCTCTCAGATGTTCCAGCCTTGCTTCTATCCAGAAGTTCACAGCCTGCCCCTCTCCTGCAACTGAGTCCAAGCAGGCAGAACCAAACTATATGTACCAATGATCAGGTTCAGCATAAAGTAACTCTCACCTCTATCGTGTGGCCCCAATGCTAATTCTTCCATAAAATGGGAGTCATTAGTTTGGTCACATTTTATATTGATTTCACAGCTTTACTCTAAAGGTGCTGGAGCAGCATTATGGCATAACTACACCTAGCTTAGGTGAGTAGGAGAGGATGACTTCCCCAAGGTAACTTCGTAACAGAGCAACAATCTGAAGCCCAGGCTCACCTCCACAAAGTCCAGTGCCCACCATAGCTGATGCATTTAGTCTTTCTATAGAGCAGACAATAACCAGATTTCAAATGTTGTCCCCAAAACCTACCACCACCACCACCACCCTGAAGGAATGGATGTGGAACGACTCAAGCCTCGAGCACAAGGCAGTCATGATGGCATTCAAGTATGTATGGCAAGCATGTGGGCGAAGAAAGGTCGGTTCTACCAGACCAAGCACACTCCAAGAGTTAAATAGTAACAGTTTGGCAAAGGAAACCCAAGCATATTTACAAGGCTGATTGTAAGAGCTGCTAGTTGCAAGAGTGAAGTCTAAGAACATATTGCACACATGCTAGGATTACATGCCCATTCACAGTACATCAAACCATTACTCAGAGTATTTAAAGTAAACCCTGTTCAAGGGCACCAAATGCTCATCAGCTGCTGGAATTGGGGGGGGGGGGGATTTGTGTTCTTTAGACATCTGTTAACACTGTCGCTGACCACCTACCACGTTCCCAATATTGCTTGATACTGGAAGTGTGGGCGAAGTGCATGTAGAAGGCAGGGGACATCTGATCAACTCAACATGTACCAGTATTACATGGAAAATCAGGGTGTGTGCGCGTGTTTGGCACTTCACCACTGCCAGTATCACTTTTGAGAAGAGTTTCAGAGAAAGTATACCGTTTCTTCCTCTTCCTCCCATGCCCCTCTCATGGTCTCTAAATTGCTGCCATTATTCTGCCAGTTAGGATAGAAGTCAAAACTGAAGGTCAGATATGAAGAGTCAATAAAATAACCAGACGATGATACACCTTTAAATAATGGGAAATGTCTCTTGAAGTGGCTTCATACATTAGGATAATAAATCACATGTGCTCATGAACAGGGTAACAGGCCCCAGTTTCCAGGGTTCAAGAGCCATTGCATTTGACAGATGCCTCCATCCTTGTTTGTTCTAGTAAGCCATCAAATTTTTCCAAATCTGAGAGACTGTTTTTCATTCTTTATTATAATTCACCCTAGAAGTGGTTGCATATTGTGTTATTTTTAATAGTAAACGACTTTGGGGCCTCTGGTAAAGCACAGAACGGGACACAAATACAAGGCCCTGCGAGGTGACCTGACACATGCTTGAACAATCTTCTGAGAAACACATTTTGTTGATCCCAAGTTCAAAGGACTTTGCTGCTTATAAGGGTTTTGAAGCCATGCTTGGAAAGGTTGAGGGTGTAGAAATGTGCATGAAATTTACAAAGGGCCAAGACAAACATTTGGGAAAGAAAGTTTTATTTTTAAGCTTCTATGAGGGTTTTACAAACAGTAAAAAAAAAAAGCTTTTCAAAAGTAATCAAGAACGTTGTATTCTTTTTATTACTACTTTGTGTTTTTAAATCCAAACATTCCACTGAAACGGACCTCAATGACTGGAGGTAAACAACTACTTCTAACAAAGCTGTTTGGACTACTGGTGGGGGAAACCCTTGAAAAGCAAAATCTGGGATCACCATATATCAAGAAATGAAACAGGGAGATTTATGAAACAGGGAGACAATGAAATCCCAGAGGGAGGACTCCAGCAAACAGTAAATGGAAGGAAGTGAGCATGAACTGAACACTGCCCTCTGTGGCTGGACTGACCCTATGAAGTTGCTTTCTCCCCACAGTCCAGACAGGGGTGTTTAGTACAGATTCTTGAAGAGAGCCAAGCAGGTGCTGTTCTTCAGTTATCTTTAACAGCCCTAAGTACAATTAATATTCAAAGGGAAGGGTTATCTGTTTGTTTTCACATTTTTCAGCCTATGGAAAAAGGCAGGAATCAATGGGCTGAACAACCAAACATACATAACAGAAACCGACCGCAAGCCTGGGACAAGAAATCCTATCCAAGTGAAATCAATTACACACAGACAAATGAGAACATTTCCCTCCTCGGAGAAATCACTATATTGAAGACTGGGAAAGGCAACTTCCATCTGGCAACTCTCCTTACCCTACTGTAACATCTACTGTGGATAGCCATTTGGATCCATGCATTGTAGGGACAGTTTCCATGCCACATCCTGGGACATCTGGTGCTGGTGAGGGAACTCCCCAGCGAGATCAGAGATATCAATTATCATGTGCTGGACTTAATGTTACAGAGGAGTTCAGAGAATCATCACACGAATGCAGAGAGTAAAGCGAGTACTGTGAGAGTAAAGCGCAATGCAGTCTGGTCCTAACTAGTTTGAGATGTATGTGTGGGGGATATTAAGTTTCCCACCATTGTAACTTTCCCAACAAATCACTGAAGTATTTTGGCACAGGTATCATATTTTTGTTTGGTTTTTAGCACCAACAGCCTATGGGGAGTAGAGGGCCCTAGAACCACTACAAAAATACATACTGTTTTTAAAATAAAAATAAGCTAACCTTAAGAAGAATAAGTAACACAGTGCCTCTCTTCAGACTTGATCAAAGTATCAACCTTTTCCAACAATTTTAAGAGATCTAGCAATCCCTCCAACTGAGATTATTTCATTTTTAACAGTTTTGGGTAACTACTAGGATCTGAAAGACCCCGGTTCCATTCCCTACTTTGCCACTAAGATTGCTGCATGACCTTGCTGCCAGTCATTCTATCTCAGCCCAATTTATCTCACAGGCATGTGTGCAAATAAAATGGAAGCAAGGAGAATTATGTATGACACCATGAGCTCTCTGGAGGAAGAGAGGAATGAAAAATGTATGAAACAATACTATTCATGTTCAGAAATAATGGGAAAAGTAAAGGCAACCTCTCCCCCTGCAGCCCCATCATCTACACACACTCCGTGCTGGTTTCCGGACCTGTCTGGCTCACTGTGCTTCTGTACTCTGGCCCTTCTTGGGAATACCGTTCAGTATTGTACCCTGTCTGCCCCCCTCCCCCCGGCAGGCTATCTTCCTCTCACTTATAAGGCTATACCATTCGCACACGCTCCGTGATTCAGGTCTTAAGAGAGATTAATCTACAATCTTTTAAAAAAATGTTTTGCGCCAAATGACTACAGTGTTGGTGCTGAATCCAAAGTCTGAAAACAGAAGGCAAGCAAAAATTTATCAACATGTTATCTTAAATCATAATTTTTAAAGCAAACATTTCCCAGCAGAATTTGATCAATGTGCACACCCCCATGCTTCCAGTTCCCAGCCCCAGTCCTCCTCCCAACAGGGGTGTCCCAAATAGGCCATTGGTATTTCACTGATCCTGCCAACTCTGGGGCCCCAGATGAGTGCTTGGGAAAGTCATGTACTCCTTACCAGATCATCTACTCTTTTCTGGATCCCTTGAAGAGCAAGAAAAGTGATTCACTGAACTCTGAGACACCTGGCTCCAAGATCTCTTTTGCACAATTACAAGGCAACCCAAGCTAAAATTTACGCCAAATCTCTTTGACAGGGATCAGGTGTTGCTATTTGTCTAGACTCTAGTAAAAAATAGTAAAAAAAACCCCTTATATGAAATCAAATGTTTGCTATGCTCCATCCCTCCACTTTGATCCAACAGCCTACCCAAATACAACTGATGAAAAACACATCCCCATAATTAAGGGAATGTTAAAAAAATAAGTTATAGACACATACAAAAGCACACACACACACAGAGAGAGAGAGAGAGAGAGAGAGAGAGAGAGAGAGAGAGAGTGTCAGTCCTCTCTGGGCAATAAATAAATGTGCACAAGCATAGCTTTGATCTCTTGGAAGTAACAAGCAGAGAAGTTGGTTAACAAGCAAATGTAAACCACCAGCCATCTGGAAACCTTCTGCCTGCTCCTAAGAGTACAGCATTGTCCAGGGGGATGTCAGTGGTACAATAAAAGCCTTCAAAATGTATCCATGGTGTAGACTTCAATATGACAAGCCAGCAACGGAAGATAAGAGTGTGTTTGGAGAGACACTAACCGGTTATTGGTTCCACACGGGCAGCAGCCCAAGCTCGTTTTTGCTGCTGCTGTTTAGCTGCTTTTGCTTTGAAACCTCTCTGGGAAACTTTGGATAAACCATGCCCCCTTTTTAAGGGGCATGGTTGCAAAATGAAAGTTTGCTGGCTACCCCCCCCCCCCAAAAAAAAGGGCAACAAAAACAAAATCAAGCTGCTCCTAAAGCTTAAGATGTTTCAGGCAACCCTGAATTGAGACAGTGACCAAATTAACAAGTACTCCAAAGTTAAATTCCCTTTCCATATAAGATAAAAGTTACATCTATTTATTTTAACATGCAAATTTATAATATATGATATATAGAGAATATAGTGAAATGCTAATGCCTAGAATATAACCATCTACCCAGCTAGTCTCTGCCTTACCTTTGGCATGATTTCTTTTGTACAGTTTTGTTTTAAAATCCCCACTTGAATGGCATGCACCACACGCTGCACACATGTGCCCCCCCCAAGTACCGCCCCCCCCCCAACTTTTAAGAGCAGATATCAGGCAGGCAATTGTAAACATTTAGCCACCCAAATTAAAAATAACATTAAAACAAAACAATTTTTTTAAAAAAATAATAACATTAAAACAAAGATTTGTTCTAAAAATACATTAAAAATAATTTCTTGAATGCAATAAAACTGCATTTTCCTTATTTTTTCCCTTGAAAAGACATGCCATGTTTTTGAACATTTGAAAAAAAGTTTTGACCCATTACCAAACTGCCCCCCCAACACCCTCCCCACTATGGCAATTTTGAATTTTAATCTTGCTTTGAGAATGGAAGATGCCCTTCCCTGTTTCAAAGTGAGACAACCTCCTTGTTATTTTTAAGGTTATTCTTGCTTTCTCTTGATGTTAAAGGAATGGAGAGCTGTGCTGTTTGAGAAGGCAACAGTTTTGGAATGGTTTGCAGTATCCAGAAGCTTCAAATTCCAAAAGAAACAGAATAGCAGAAGCAAAATTATTTTCTTGCCGGGGACATGAGTAGCATTTCTTCTGCAGAGACCTTTCAAACAAATCCAAAAGCTTCCCTTTTAAAAAACCAGCACCAACCAAGTCACAAGCCTCTAACAACCGATATTTCTGTCTATGAATTTAACCCAGTTATTTTGAAACACTTTTGCCATCCTCCTTTCTTATGTCTCGGCCAGGACTTCAGCGTTCACTAGCGCTTGCAGACACACCCACTACAGTGTCTTCTAACAGACACTTAATAAGCAAGCAGGTATTTCAGTCCCACTATCATTGTATTGAAATACCTAGGGGCTAGGCAGTCTAATATTCCTTGAATTCCCTGCTCTCAGTAATGTGATGTTTGTCTTGGAAAGGCAGGATGATCAACTCAGGCGCCTGGGGAAATGTCTCCGCACTGCTGTGTTCCACCTTGCCCCCATTCACGAGACACACTTCCAAGTACCTGGACTAATTAATCCATCAATATTAAAAAGGAGAAGCACATCTGAACTAAAAGCTCTGAAGACTCCAAGCACTAGAAGGATAAAAGCCAAAAGGTAGGTAAAATTAGCTAGCAGATGGAAGGTTAAGCGATGCAGGGCTGAAGATAACCAATGCTCTTAAGTGCTATTGTCCCTTTTAAGCAGCTTTCCAATACTGGGGTTATTTCTTAAATCACAAACATCTGACTGAATAATTAAATATTTTAAAAAAACAGCTGACAAACTGAAGTCATAAGAAACACCTCTTCACAGAGGCTGACAGTCAGAGCTCCACTTGCTGGACTCCTCAATCAGACGCTCTTCGAACACAGCAGCAAAGCACATTCCAACACATTCTCAGGCACCAAGAGACAAACACGCATCCCCCCAAAGCCCTGAACAGGAAGATTCCATAACGGCAAGGCCAATTAAATGATGAATGTGATTTGCTTTCTTTTAGCTCTAGACGGTCAGATTATCTAACAGCATTCTTGTACAGGCAGCTCCTTGAGAAGACTTTTAGGGACCAGCCAACCACTAGTGACCCGTGGGCTTTGGGAGTCAAATGAATTCAGTACGGCAGCTACTAATGACAATGAGGGTTTTTTTTTTGGTGGGGTGCTTTATCAAGCCATTTCATTTCATTTCTAAAAGAAGGCAAGATTCTTTCCCAGCTCCACTATTAAGATCCCCTGGCCATTTTGACAGCAATGCCATGTAACACTAGTTCTTTGCCATCTTTTTCTGAAATACTTTTAATAGTGAAGTAAACAAAAAGCCCAAGCAGCAAAACCAGAAGGGGGCCGCTTCCAGTAACTAGGGCCAGGCTATTCAACTGCTGCCCATGAGACCACTACGAGTAACCATCTTTGTCCCTTCCCCTCACCTTTCAGTATTTCCCTTGTGCACTCTGCACTTGATCCTGACAACACTTTCTTCACCACACAGCCCAGTTCCAATCCCAACTTACATACACTGCTTGTCAGTCAGGATTTGGAACCCAACCTTCACTTTTCAACACCTCTTTGCTCTTTACTTTCTCCAACATTCTCTACCCGGGATGATTTACTTCCCTACCAAAACAATCTCCAGAAGATGTACCCAGACCCCTCTTCCCCACCAAGATAAATACCCCAAGGTATCTGGCAAAGTAAGCACAGCCATTCTTGCACCATTCAAGAACTAGCGGGTGGACAAGAGCCTGTCACTGAGGAAGAACCCGAGTACCATTACAAGTAAATGGGAAATCTCCAAACCAAATACATTCCCATAGCAAGGATATCTAACAAGATACATTTTCTGTGGGGCCCTCTAGATAACTGAAGGGTATTTTTATCACACTTCCTTGTGACTTAGCTCACATAAAACACAAAGCAGCACTTCAGCTGTAGACAACTAATGTAAAATATGCCCAATACTACAGGCGGATATTGAAACTCAAGATTAGAAGAAGAAGAAGAGATTGGATTTATACCCTGCCCTTCACTCACTTAAGAGTCTCAGAGCGGCTTACAAACTCCTTTCCCTTCCCCTCCCCTCCCCACAACAGACACCCTGTGAGGTAGGTGGGGCTGAGAGAACTCTTTCCCAAGCTGTCCTTGAGGGAACAGCTATGACAGAGCTATGGCTTGCCCAAGGTCATCCAGCCAGGTGCAAGTGGAGGAGTGGGGAATCAAACCCGGTTCTCCCAGATTAGAGTCCGCGCACTTAACCACTACACCAGACTGGCTCTGAGTTTAGATTACTAAACTCTATTCCTATACAGTACATTCCACTCTAGGCTACGACCTTGAAAAAAGTCATCACACATCACCATTAAGATCTTAAAAATCCAAGGTGTTATGTAATGCCTTTGGAAGAATTCATAATTTTCTCTGCTCTTTTAAAACCTTGGAAATTTTAGGAAACATCACAGCTAGCAGAACTTCAGAGATGGCATGTACACAAATAAACACCTTGTTGAGGTCTCCACAACATTACAGGAAGTCAACCGGGTGGGCTAAGCATCCCTCAAAAGCCTTCCCCGGTACCATGCTCTGCCTGACACACTTCACTCATCCCACTCCACTTCCAAGATAACTTAAAATTCCCACCTTCAATTTGCTACATCTTGACATTTTCACCTCAGCTTGCTGCACTTCATTTTCATCCTCCTTTAACTTCCAACCTTCAGTGTCCCTTCAGCCAAAGCACTCCGCAGTGTTTGATTTCTGGCATCTATCTATTGGCCCTGTATAACCACAAGGAGGAAGGAACGGCCTTCATTCATATTCTGAAAAACATGCTGCCATCTCACTCTTGAGAACAGTCCAGCAATGCATACATTTGACATTGCGCTGCACCTGAAGACCTCAACCTGGACTGAGAGCTTCCAACTTGTGGAAGCAAAGCCTTGTTCTTAGCTCTTTGGCATACTGTATCTTTTGTTAACAGCTGTTGAACAACAACAACAACAAATTACAGACAACACACACTAACCACTTTCCTTACTGCATGTACCCCCCCTCAGATGGCAAGCAACTTCATCTTTCCATACATGAAAGCCTCATTTCTGGCCCACATAACTTATGGCCTTCGGTAAGCTTTGCTTCTCACAGACTGGGGACAGATGCCTAAGCCTGAATTATACTAAAGCGGCTCTTTCCTCCACTAGCTCTGCTGCAGAACATTCAAGAGAGGTAATAAAGAAATATCCTTGGCTCTTCAATGGCTACAGTTCCATTTCTTTTCAGGACATTCCGAGCACTGCTTGATGTCAGACGCAACCTTTTGTGAATTTTATATTGGGGGGGGGGATTACTCCTTTAAAGCTGATTTATATACATCTAGTGTTCTGATATGGCTTCTTCCGGGTAACATTTGAAAGCTTCACAAACCATCAGAGTGAGGTACTGCCTTAGGTGGCCCTTGCTTGCCTATGCCATGAGGTACAACTCTAATCCTAATGTCCAGAGTACTGGGAGATGCTACCCCAAACCTCTGCAAGCAAGAGAAAGCAGGAATATGCCTCACTAGCAGGTTAACATACAGATCTTTTGTGTGACCCTCTGAGCTATCTGAAAAAGCTGCAGTTGTTAGCAAAACCAGGGACCACTGCCCCAAAATCTCTGTCTGTCTCTCATTCCCAAGGCTGATGGTGCTCCAGACACCTGACCTCCCCTAGAATGTCCTTCTCCATTTAAGGGGCACCTCTGAATTAGCAATAACTGGCTCCTCTCTTGCTTTCTGCCTTGTAAAAAATGCCAACAGAAAAACAGCCTTATTATGAAACAGAGGGTGGTGCAGGAAGGATCTTAATTCTTTTTTGTGGATTGTTCAGGATCTCACCTCTGAGAAGCCACAACAGTTCAACAATCCAGACAGTGCAGCTTCTAATCCAGTATCCAGACACCAAATTCTTTGACTACTCCTCAACCTGAAATACACTCACTGCTACAGTTAAGAATCTGGAATAGGAAGACCTGATGAGAGGTCTGATAGGGCAAACATATTACCAACTAATTTTTGTTGTTTAAAAAAGGTCCCTAACACACAGAACTAAAGGATCATTTGGGCTGAATGTTGTTTTTTTTTTAAATGGCTCTCTTGATGCCAGGATTATCTTTTAAGTTTTGCTTTTCCTTTTCTTAAACACGGGAAGAAAATGAACAAGCATTTATCCTAGCACCAAACACACGCTTTGGTAAATAAAATCCCATTGACAAAACTTTGTTCATGCTCAAAACAAAAGACTAGGAACCCCTGAGATCAAAAAGAACTGAAGGGGTGGGGGTGGAAATCACTTAAACTGAGCTACTCTTGAATGAGAATAAGCCTCCAATCTTCCCCTTCTGTCCCGCAACCCCCACCCCACGCCCAGCCCCAGGGAAAAATGAAACCAAGACAACAGCAACAGCTAAACTCAGGCTCTAAAGCAGCAGCCACTCCCCAACCTACTCCCCCCCTCGGCAAACACAATCCCCTCAAAAACACAAACAGACAAAAAAGGACATATAACAATGCAAGGATTGGCGAAGGGGTGCAGCAGGCAGCCCTCAGCACCAGAAGTCCAAACTTAATAATAAATAAGTAGTAAAAAAAATATCTTTTTTTCTTTTCTTTTTTCATTTTTGCGTGTTTTGTGTGTCTGTTCACAGTGCGTGAGCAATGAGTCACTGTTGTGTGGCCTTGAGCCTCCAGTCACATTGGGGAGAGAAGCAGGGAGCACACCCACCCACTCGACTGGCGACTCCTGCTGGCAAGGCAGTTCAACACAGGAAGGAACCAAGACCTCACGGCTCTCTTGCCCAAGGCTCTGTCTCCGGGGGCTGCCTGGCGCTGAGATGCAAAGAGGGGGAAGCAATACACCTGGATTCAAGACAGACTAGACAGCTCCCCCATCTCTTCTGGGCAATACTGACAGGGAAGATGGAACAGACAAGGGTGACTGAGCAGGCAAGGTGAAGATTCCGTTCGTGCCGCTGAAGAGTTGGTCTGATGAGGGGAGGTGCCTGTGGTGGTGTGGCACCCTCTCCTGCCTCCCCTTGTGAGCTCTGACGGCCAAGTGGACCTTCTCCAGCATGACAGCCACACCCCGCGTGGCTACCTGGTGAAGAACGGCAGGTGGTGCTGGCTGAGGATGCTGCTTGTACGGGGGGACTCTGTCTTGGCCATGACATCTTTGAACCAGGATGCCACATCAACTTCCAGTGTCTCGTAACGCTTGATGAAGTTGTGTTCCTACAAAGGAACAGAAAAAGAAGAGTCACCTAATCAGGAGTCTCAGCTCCCCCACATCTCCAAAAGGGCTCACAAAGCATGTACGGCTGGCTACACCCAAAAGGGAGTGAGGATTCACTGAAGGGCAGGAAGGAGCCGTCAAGAAGTGAAATAAAAACACGCCACCAGAATATCTAGTTTGGCTTCAGGAAACTAGGTGCAGGTAAAGAAGAATACCACAAGATTAATTCCAGCCTGCCAGCCAGCTGTTACAGGCTAGCCCTGGTTACTTCCTGGAGTAGCAACTTCATGCATTTGGCAGAAGAACCTGCTGCGGCCTTCTCTCTGAGATTTTTAATGTTCACAATAATAACATAAGAACCTAAGAGAAGCCAATGTTGGATCAGGCCAGTGGCCCCTCCAGTCCAACACTCTGTGTCACACAGTGGCCAGAAACACCAGGTGCCCTCAGAAGGTCCAGCAGTGGGGCCAGGACACTAGAAGCCCTCCCACTGTTGCCCTCTCCCCCAAGCACCAAGAATACAGAGCGTCACTCGCTCCAGCCTGAGAGCTCCTATCTATACTTTGCAGCTAATAGCCACTGATGGACCTCTGCTCCATATGTTTATCAATGAAGAGTTCTGTCTAATACTCACAAGTAGCTTGTTGTACTTTGGTCTCTTCCTATGATCTTTAGTAAGGCTGCAAGGACAGGAAACCACAGTCAATTCTTTTTAGGAAAGGGAGCAAGAAGAATTATGGAGTCATCAGCCTGACACGTTGCCCTTACTTGGGACCCTTACAACAGAACTGGGATGGCCTGGACTACCTTTAGAACTCAGCCAGTGCACAGGACAGAAGTTCACTGCCCGGTCATAAGTAAGAAGCCACTGGGGGCTGCCTCCTGTGTGCTCCAAAACCTTCTTCCCCCGAACAGCTTGCACCAACCAACCAGACTGTGTCGTGTGCCTGCTTAAAGGAAGCAGGGGTGGAAGACAAGAGAGATGTGAAGGCCTGGGAAAACTCCAGAAACAAGTATTTTTTTCAATTTTTCCAATGGAAAAACTGGAAATTTTGGGAAGTACTAACCCCCCCCCCACTCCTTTGAAATATTTGCTCTTTTAGAATGAGTGAAAGGCTTTTAAAGACAAGGTGGGCATGCTGTAGATACATGTGCACTGGGAAGGACACCTAATCTTCAGGAGGGGACCATGCAGGGTGCCAGCTAATGCTGCCATCCCCTGGCCAGGAGGTGGCATGGGTCGCCCTGCAACGTAGGATCCTTGGAATGTTCACTTTGGTTTCCCTCCCTGCCTGCTTATCGCTTGCCGCCTAGCACTGGCCTTGGCAGCTTGTTAGTGTCTATTGGTGTATCTTCCCGCTTTCCCTTATGAGAACCTGCAGCCAGTATATTGGGCGCCTTTTTACTGGTTTATGTGATTAGTTGCATTCCATTGAGGGACCCTCTATCAGAATCTGACATTTCCCAGACGGGAGGTGGTTTCCCTCCCCCAATCCATGTCACTCGCTTCCTTGCAGAACTAATTACGGCTGCTTGGACTGTTATCTGGTGTGCTGAGGCATCTGACCTTGGATTATTATGCTAACGGCTACTCAGGCGCTTGGGAAGCGCTGGGGAGGTTTCAGTGGGATGTGGGAAAGGAATGCCAGATGCGCAACCGCACATTTGGGCGCGTTTTCCCTGGGAAAATTAACGGATGTGTTTGTAGCGCCATTTTTTGCTTTACCAGATTGGTGCCCCACCTCCCTCTTTACTTTTGAATTATGTATAATTTACCTGCAGCCCTGTGCTTTGTATCACTAACACTAGAAGTGTTGACTACCATGGGCCATTAAGAATAAAAGGACTTTTGCTTCCAGAAGGCCTGGCTTCTTGGCTCTATAAGGGTTCTCACACCCACTTTGAATTCTGTATAATTGCCCTGCCGGGGATCCTTCTAACCATTACTGACACAGAATGTGTAGATGACCACCACAGACCTTTCTCAATAAAGATCACCTTTCCTTGAGGATGCTTGTTGTGACTGACTCTATAGGACTCTCACACAGGGCTTTCATTGCTTCTCAACAGCTGCATGCCTTCTGTTGTCCTTTTGACCTGATATGGTTGACCTTTTCATCTCTCCTTCAAAACACTGTGACACATTTACCCACAAGACTGAGTAAAAAGCAGCTTATTGCCCTACCTTGCAGGGGGGGGGGGAGGGGGGATCAGAAGGATGTGGGGCAGAAACTGCACCAAAGCCTCAGAGGAAAACTGAAAGTTTCATTGAAAACTTCGCTTTCTAACCAGATAGCAAAATTAAGGTACATGTATTAAGTCTGCATAGGGTATATCTGCATAGGGTATATCAGGGTGCAAATTTCCCCCAAGTACTGGGTATATTTGCAATTTGCTTGTACAAAACTAAGGCCTTTATAACTTTTAAATTCTATAAATATGTCAAATATTGGAATTTTATTGATGCATTTTATGTGGTTAAAGTGATACAATTTACGGTTGCCAGACCCATTTTCAGGGCTTCAGCCTGCCGCTGGCCAGCTGGCTGGTAGGGAAAGCCCTGCCCCAAGCCCTGCCCACCCATGGCCACCCCTCTCCCTTCTCTCCAGAGAGATTTAAAGGGCCCCCGAGCTGATCAGGGGAAGCACGTGGCCCGCTGATCAGCTGGAGGGCCCTTTAAATCTTGTAGGAGGGGAGAGAGCAGTTTTTCAGCCTAATTAAGAAGGCTTTCGCATCTGTGTAGAGAAGAAGTTAAGGACTGGCTTGCTCCCAACATAACACTGAGCTGTATCAAGAGGCTGACACCTCTGAAGGTAACAGGATTATTCCTGAGGAAGACTGGGACAAAATAAGCCTCTATCCGGGTGCTCTTTGAGATGGGTGGACTTTTCCTCGTAATATTATAAGGATTTATTTATCTATAATGTAATACAATGTTTGACATGCAAAGATTTACTAAATGTCTTAGCCATCACATCACAGTGTTTGCTTGGCTGTCTTTCCAAAATTAAACACCAGCTGGTATTTGAACAAGCAACTGGTGAGTAAGTGCTTAGCAAAGGGTGGTAACAATCACCAGGGCTTTAGGAATCACAGACTGGGCTGGCCACTTGTTGACTGACAGTTCTGATGCCTATGCCAGCATATTTAACATGGCAGTTCACTCACCAGTCTTTAACGAAGGACTGAAAGTCCACAGAAAATCCCATGTTGTTTGGAAGAAGAGGAGGGTCTTCTTGCAACACCTTGGTGAGGACCTCAAAGTCCGTTTTACAGTTCTTGTAGGGGAACTGACCCGTAGCCAGCTCAACCTGCACAAGGGGCACAGAAAGGGGAGATGATGCAGAGAGCAAACTCCTTTTAAAAAATGGAAACAATCTGTTAAGAGTCAGCATCAGCACCTCACTTAGTAATGTTAAGGCTTCCCCCCCCCCCCCTTCAGTGAACTGGCTTGGATCCAGACTGCTTCCATGGATGCAAAGACTTCTGCCTGTGGAGTGTGGTTTTTCTGCCTCTCCCCCTCCCATAGCAACCTGAAAGGGGAGGGGAGGAACAAGGTATCTTCCCCTGGAACAGGAGGGGGGGGGCGGTCTTCATGCTGCTCTGGGAAAAGGCAAAACCATACTCCATAGTGGAAACTCTTGTGTACATGGATATGCTAGTCTGAAATTAGCCTTCTCTTAAGTGAAGCACTTTCAAAATGTACAGCTCCCCAATGTAAGATAATACAAGCTACTGAACCATATGCTTGCCTCAAGGTTTAAAATCAGCTTATTTATTTAATGAAGTGGTATTCCAACAGCAGTAGACTGGGTTCTGACAAACCAAATCAACTGAACTTCTGTCATCTGCATTCATCTTCCCAAAACTTCAAAACAAAATTTAAATCCAACATCAATACCTGCATCTATATAGACCAGACAACTATCCCATCTCTACCTGGCAATACAAAGAGACAAAGAGCAAGAAGGTATTTGCCTCAAAAATACAGATTTCAATAGTATTGAAAGCTTCAATAGTGTCACATTACAGACAGGAAATCTAGAATGGAGGTATCATTTGACTTTGCCAAATGCATCAGCAGCAGTCCTCTCTGAACTTGAGGTCCAGTTTTATTTTCATGCTCCACTCCTGTTAAAAACAAACCTAAAATAATCACCTTTTTGACATGTGTTATATATATTAATGGCTGTCTGAGACACGATCCTAAAAGGAAGGAAGGGAGGTAGGTAGGAAGAGAGGGAGGGAGGGAGGGAAGCTTTGCTTACCAGAGAAATGCCAAGACTCCACACATCTGCACGGATATCATAATCTGGTTTCGAGGGATCAGGGGGATCTATTCTCTCAGGCTAGTAACAAAAAGGTTATTACAAAATCAGTCAAAAGTGCATCTGTCTGCGGCACATTTCTTACCTGAACATACCAAGGTTCACCAAATTATAAAAAACCAACCATATTGCACAGGCAAAATGCAACAAACTTTGCTGCTCAAACAGCAACTGCATAACAGTTGCAGCACAGTTTCCCAGAATTCAGGTCAGAATTAAGTGGCAGTCTTCTATTGGAAAACAAAGGAGATATAACTGTCAGTTTGACTGCTGAAATTTTTAAAAGGCCTGGTCCAGAGACCTGCCAACATAAGAACCAACCCAGCAACATAATATGGTAACAATATAATAACCTACGCTGAGCAACTTGGAGGAAGACTGGTGTACTTAAGAACATAAGAGAAGCCAACGCTGGATATCAGGCCAGTGGCCCATCCAGTCCAACACTCAGTGTCACACAGTGGCCAAAAACACCAGGTGCCCTCAGGAGGGCCAGCAGTGGGGCCAGGACACCAGAAACCCTCCCACTGTTGCCCCCCCCCCAGCACCAAGAATACAGAGCATCACTTGCCCCAGACTGAGAGTTCCTATCTATACTTTGTGGCTAAGAGCCACTGATGGACTTCTGCTCCATATCTATATATATAATAGCCAACATGCCCCCTCTGTGCGGATATCTAAATCAGCACATCAAGAGCACATGGAGGGTAGAGAGATTTTCCTGCACACTTGGGGCACTCCCCGCGTGTGCAGAAAAATCTGAGATGTTTCAAAACGTATACGGGGATACTTAAATCTCAAAAAAACGACACCTGCTTGCTCCAGGCATGCACAGGGAACTCACTCACTGAGGCACAGGAACAGCATGAGGGAAGCCGCCATGCCACTAACCACCCTGGCTACTGCTCAACTGCCACAGCAAGAACCATCCCTGAGCAGAGAATGGACTTACCCTTGGAAACTGTGGCATGCCATGTGAGGAAGCTCCGGGGAGTTTGGGGACTTCACCTCAACACTGCCCCCCACCCCACTCTGTTTTTCCTATCTGTTCCCAGCCTCATTTGTTTGGAATTGGTGGCGGGGATGCCAAGGGCAGCTGTAAGCCCGGCCACCCTTCACCCCTTCCATCTTTGCCCTGGTGAGGGGACCTCCGCCAGCATTGGTCTCCTCCCACCAATGCTCCAGCCAATGGCCTGCTTGGGCCTGCTGTCGCCTCGCACAGCAGGTCAAGGTCCTGACGCCACCTGCTCCACAGCCCAGCTGGTTGGTCAGGGGATTGGGCCTCATTGCTCTGTTGGTCGGCTGCTGCCTCACTGGCAGCCTCCTCGCTTCCTCCGAGGCTCTGTTGTGCCGGGCCAGTCTCCCACAGCCCGGGTGCTGTTGGCCAGGTATGTGTTGGGGGAACCTTGGAGCCAAGAAAAGGAAGTGGGGAAGGAGGCCTCAGTGAGCCTGTTCTGGACCAGCCACTGAGAGAGGAAAGGGGGGAGGAATCCTTGGCGAGGCTGTCTGGAGCAGCTCCAAACAAGCCACCGAGGGGGGGGGGGGTCAGTGGGTCTGGCAGCTGCAGAGGAGCCTGCGGAGAAAGTGTGTGTGTGTGTGTGTGATATAAGATCCCACCCCTGCGAGTATTGTGGGTGGGTGCCGCTTGTGTTTATCTAATTCCCTCTTGAAGCCGTCCATGCTTGTAGCCGCCGCCACCTCCTGTGGCAGTGACCTCCTGTGGCAGTAACTAACCCAAACAAAACCTTAATTCAACAAGACAACAGTGAGATTCTGGTGGCATCCTGCAACCTCCTGCTTGCCCCTTACCGCCATATATGCTGCACAACCAGCACTCCGGGTTTTGGCTTTTGAATCCACCAGCCTCCCACTGATACCGAAGTCACAGAGTTTGATTTGGCCCCTCTCATCTAACAAGATATTGGAAGGTTTCACATCTCTGTGGATGACACCATGCTTTTCTTTCAGGTAGTAGAGTGCCTTGACAATCTGAAAACAACAGACATAAATGTTGAAGACAAAAACTCCCAGTTGTTCAATATAAACTAAATAATGGCATTAGTGTAGCACTGATTACCAACACTGCATGATATATAAGTATGCCGGGGTGGGGGGATTGCCATTTTGTTCAGCTGATCGGAAAACTACAGTTATTTATACTCTAGGCTTTGACTTGGGCCCTATGCATCACAAATGGGGCTTGCACTGCATAAACAATGACTTTCCCGCTCCCCCCAGGAACATCAAGGGGGTCAAAGTATAGGGCTGCAGTGAGGACAGAATCAGTGAGCACAAGTGCCTACCACAAGCAGAAAGGGTACTTAGAATCAAAGTCCTGGTCTCCAGGGCTTTCTCAGTAACTGGAAAACAGACTATTTTTGGTTATCTTAGGATGAATTTCATGCCATGAGCCTTTGGCAACAGCATTCTTTTAGGTCATACAGGTTACAAAGCAGCTTTTAGGACTACAATTTAAACAAAGAACAATATTGGAAAAGCTATGCTCTTACCATTGCTTCTTGCAGCCCTGAGAAGAAATCTACCATCCAATAAAGATCTAACACTGAATTATCTCGACTTTTATTACTTTCAGTGGAATCTGATATTTATTTTTTTTAATTGTCCTGCTTTTCTGCAGAGAAGCCTGGAAGCAGCTTGCAGTAAAGTTTTAAAAACATCCTCATCACCATCACCATCATCATCGCATAGCTATGCAAACCAGAACAAGCTACAAAACCTACCAAAAGACAATGGAGTTTATCAGTCCTCTGGGAGGGTGGGGCCAGGTATGGCTCACAAAGCAGGAAGTTCAACATTTTTGGGGCTGCCAATGAAAAAGTCCCACCATGCATGATCATCTGCTGACTCATCAATGGCAGGTCCTGAGATTTCCTAGTCTCAGATTGCTAACACCTTGAACTAGGCCCAAAATCAAAATGGAAGCCAGAGAAGCTGACAGGTGGATTCTGAACCACTGCTGTTTGAGAACAATAACGCAATCTGAAATTCACCAAATCATGTGTAACTGTGGTAAGAAGGGTCATAGGCAGCATAAAAGCTAATACTAGGCACTTCTGGCCATGCTGCTATACAAGCGTCCAGCATAAAGCTGGATCTAGAAGTATGTCCAAACCACAAATTTGGTTTTTCAGGGGAAGCACAAGCTCTGTAAAATATACTAATCACCACTTCCTGAATCTGGATTAGGGGTGTGCGCTCGGTATATACTTAGGCGAATAAATACCTGAAAAATACCTTACCAGAGATCTGTATTCGGCTACCAAAGTAGCCTTGCCTGAATAAAAGCCACTATTACCTGGCTTTTATTTGGGCACCGCAAGTGAAGGGAGGGAGCTTTCTTGATACACCTCACTGGGGTAGGAGGTGCTTCAGAAGGTCCCAGAAGGCAGGATCTTTGTGTCTGCATGGAGCATCCATTCAAAAACAGCTGCCTCCTTTGGTCTCCAAAATTTAGAGGCATTTTTCCCCTCCTCTGTATTTTTTAATTGGATATACCATTTTTTGTTTAATTGTTCTGTAAGCCAGTTTTATTGCAGTGTTTTCAAATTCTGTAACCCACGGAGTCTCAATAAGAAAGGCAGACTACAAATACAAGCAAATAAACACCCCCAAATGTTGTAATTAGTGCAAGCATTCCATGGCAGATTTTGTAACTGAGCAACAATCCCATGTGGTGCCCTCACTCTGTTCGCAAAAATCTCAAGCATGACCACAGGCTCAATAAGCATGGGGACCCCTGTTCTAGTAAATGTATCGACCTTGAAGATAACAAGCTTTTTCATAAAAGTAAAAATGAGTGCAAAAAATTCTTCTGAGGCTGGAAATTTGCCCTTTGTATTCCAAAGAAAGACTTTCTCAATGTTACAAGAGAAATACAGCAATACAATCTGTATTGATGCTGCTCTCCCAGTACTTGAAGCAGTGATGAATTACATTTGTCTCATCAGATATTCCTGTCGAATGCAATCAAATTACAGGTCTCCCCCTCTGTTTTTCAATCAATGAAGGGAATTTACAGTTTCTTAATACTTTTACTACATGTACTCTTCATAGGTTTTATTGTGCATACTCAAATCCAGAGACACAAAAATATGTGGGGGCATGGAGAAAAGCATTTCCACCCAATGGACACTGAAACTTTCTAATGCACTTCCTCCACTTCTTTAACCTCAGAACTATGAGGGTTAGAAAATGGCTAAAGAAAAGATTATATTTGTAGGAATTCATTTCTGTGTCTGGATGTGCGGAATTCCTCTTGGTATCAGAGAAAATGAACTGGACTGATGGGCTGCCACCACCGGGCCCTGCTGAAGGGCCCCCCCTCCCCCCATCCCAGATGTCTTTGTTGTTTCAAAAAGAGAATCTACTAAAAGGGAACCCCTTCCCAATATGTGTATCTTCACTGTGCAAAGCTGTTGGTAACTTTCTTACTCCTCTTGAATATTCTGGCTTCAAACACTTACCGCCACAGTCATCTTTCCCAAGATCCTCTCAGGGATAGGCCCTTGAATGCGTTTTTTCAGTTTCTCAGCACACGTACCCATTAGTTCCATGGCTATAAAAACATCCGTCTAGAGCAGAAAAACAATGGAAGCAAAAGTTTTAGGTTGTTCCGACAAGGCTGCTCAATTTGCCCTCATGCACTGGTAAGGTTGGAGAATGTGACAGCTCTTGTTCTACTTACGTTTGTGATGAAAGTTCCAAAGCACTGAACTATGTAGGGACAGTCATGACTCTTCAGAACTACATCTAAGTCCATCAGGATTCTCTTGTTCTCTTCTTTATTACCAGAACGACGCATTTGCTAGGCAGAGGGAAATATTACAGGGCTTATGTGAAGACTATTGTCAGAATCTACGGATTCTAACAAAGGTTTCTGTGGTGTTTAATGCTGTACACAATCTCCTCCAGCCATGTAACCTGTCCCTGTATTTGCTATGTAACCTATGTCTGATGCTTGCCTGCTTTGTCATGTAACCTGCCCCTCAATTCACTATGTAATGTTCCTTTTTTGACTTTCTTTATGACCCTGGGTTTATGGCTCAGGCTGGGTCTGGTCAATGTAACCATTTGTCCGGGAGGGTGGCGACTCCAGAGCATGAGAACAATCGGCCTCCCACCCCTGCGCCTCCGCATTCCTTTCCTCCCTGCTAGGGAAGACGGGGACCAGTTTCTTATCAACGTGTGAAGAAGTTATTTGTTATGCAGAAGATGGATACATCTATGGGGGCTGGTTTAAGAAGGGAAATTTACAGCTTCACACCTAACCTTTTTCCTGTGGGAAGCAAACGGTCAAAGGACCTTTTAGCCCACGGTTTTTCCCTCCTTGTGATTGGTTACCTATGGGTAATTCAAACTGTACTAGAGGGTATATTAGTCCTGCTTCTATTGTATGCTTTATCTCTGACAATAATCCGAGGACCTGTAGTAATGTAGTAATAGGAAATAAAGAACTGTGTTTCATCAACAAAGATCTGATCCTTGACTACTTTGAGCAGAAGCCTCACAGATTGTCAGAGATCTGTGACTGGGACTTGGCCGTTCCTGACCATGTCGGACGACGGTACTATTCCCATCCCTACAACCGAAGATCAACCGGTGACCCCGGAAGACCTGGGTGCCGGAGCTGGAGGCGGTGGTGGGGCCCCCAAAGTGCCAGTGACTACGGCTCAAGGGGCTTACTACATCCCGCGACCACCCCCTCATCAGAGCGTGACCCCGAGGTACTCATGGAGCAATTTCGGCCGTGGGACAGTCGACTCGTGGGTCCACGATCGGAAGGGAGTGCGGGTCTCGGTCCAGGGGGACCGCACCGAGTACGGGCGGCCGAGTTTCCTGGGAGACGAACGCGAGATGGGCTATGGGGGAGACTGGCGACCTCCGCCGTTGGACGAAGAGAGAGGCGCGACCTACGGTCCTGATCTCTACGGAGAGGACCCGACCCAAGCCCTGGATCGCATGATGGGGGATTTGCGAATACAACTCACCACGGAGCTACGAGAAGTAGCCCTAGATCTGCAGTTCCAGTTCCGCGACGCCCTGACCGCTATTCAGGCAGCCCGGGCAGCCCCAGGGGGGGCCGGAGCTCAAGGCGGGGGAGCCCCGCTGCAACCGGCTCCCCTCGGGGGAGTTCCCGCGGGAGTCGTCCCGCAACCGGCGCCACCACAGGTTCCGCCACCCGTCCCCCGTCCAGTTCCCGTGCCCGCCCCGGCCCCAGTGCCCGCGGGGCAGATGATCCACCAGGCGCCCAACGATCCGTTGACGGCTACTTTCGATGGGGACCCCGAGAAGCTACGGTTCTTCCTCATAGAAATCGAGAGGTTCTTAGACACCTGGGGACACCTCTACCCCACCGAGAGGGATCGGATTGGCTACATCGGGTCCAAGCTGAGGGACACAGCCAGCGATTGGTATGTGAGCCTGCACAACGCCCCCAGGCCTGAACTGCGGTCAGTGCACAATTTCATGTGGGCCCTCTGACAACACTACGAGGACCCCTTGGGAGAGGAGAAGGCTCGGAACCAATTGCGGAAGTTAACCCAGGGGCGGTCCTCCGTGAGGGAATACACTGACAAGTTCCGGCGTATAGCAGCCAAGATCCGCGGCTGGACCCAAGACCTCTTCATCGAGAAATATCGAGAGGGCCTGAACCCCGAAGTGTACGAGACGGTGCTGCGGGGAGGAAGACCCGGTTCCTTAGCCACGTGGATGAGAGCGGCGGCTGACATGGAAGAGCGGTTCACCCTCATTAAGATGGGGACTTCGACAACTGCCCAAGCCAAAGCTGCCCAGAAGATGAATCCCAAGCCCAGTGTCCAGGAAATCCAAGACAGCCGGTTTAGGCAGGGGCTCTGCATGAGATGCGGCAAGAGCGGTCACTATGCCTCGGAGTGGGAAGGCCCCCAAGACCTCCACCCCGGTGGCGGGGAGCACCCCCAGCAAGGGAAAGACCTCATTCAAACCCCGGGCATTACAGCTGGAAGGGGCTGCGAGCGAGCAAGGGGAGCTGGAGCTAACGGAGGCTCAGATGCCGGGAAACTCCAATGGCCTGCAGTGAACAGCGCAGAACTGCAGGTCCCCAACCCCGATGCGCCATCTCCGGTGAGCATCCCTGGCCCTTCACTGTACATGGTAGTGACTGTAATAGTCCCCGGGACTGGGACTCATGTCCGGGTGTGTGCCCTAATTGACTCAGGGTGCGCCAGAGACTTAATCAGCCCATTAGTAGTGGATGGGCTAGCCCCAAAAGTCACCCCGCTGGGGGAGCCCCTCACGTTCACGCAGATGGATGGCTCGGAAATGAAGGAGGCGTGTGTGGCCAAGACCGAGAGGTTGATAGTGGGGACAGGGGAACATTGGGAAAAGAGGGCTTTTATCATCACCCCCAACACCCAGTTTCCCATGGTATTGGGGAGCCCTTGGTTGAGTTCCCACGACCCATACATCAGGTGGAGTGAGGGGAAAATCTCGTGTGTGGATGAGAAATGCCACCATCATAAGTGGGACCTGGGGTGGGGATCAGGTCCCCCGGCCCCTTTGTTAGCGGCGGCTCTCACCTTGGTGCCCTCCGCCGTACCCAAGGAGTATCGGGACTTAATGGGAGTGTTCAGTGAGACCGAGGCGGACGAGCTACCCCCTCACCGACTGTCAGACTGTGCTATAGAGTTGCTCCCAGGAGAGAAACTACCGAAGGGAAAGCTCTACTCCATGAGCCCCTCAGAGAGGGAGGAACTAAGAAAGTTTCTAGACAAGAACTTGGAGCGAGGTTTCATCCGCCCTGCCAAGTCCCCCTTCGCAGCGCCCGTTTTGTTCAGGGAAAAAAAGGACGGAGGGCTGCGACTGTGCACGGATTATAGGGGTCTAAACGCAGTGTCGGCTTCCAACGCTTACCCCCTCCCCCTCATAAAAGACTTGCTAACGGAGGCAGCTAAGGGGAAGGTGTTTACTAAGCTGGATCTTTGAGACACTTATTTTCGCGTGCGCATTCGGGAGGGGGACGAATTTAAGACTGCTTTTAACACACCACTGGGACAGTTCGAATACCTGGTGATGCCATTTGGCTTAAATGGCGCGCCGGGAGTTTTTATGAGTCTGATAAATGAGGTGTTGCACAAGAATTTATTCAAGGGGGTGTTATGTTACTTAGATGATATCTTGATCTATTCTACTGATAAGGGGGCGCATGTAAAGTTGGTCCGGGAGGTGCTTTCTACGCTGTTAAAAAATCAATTGTATGCCAAGCTATCCAAATGTGAGTTCAATCGAGATTCGGTGGACTTTCTGGGGTACCGCATTTTCCAGAAGGGGTTGGAAATGGACCCTGCCAAAGTAGAGGCAGTGGTGCAGTGGGAGGTGCCCCAAACTAGGAAGCAGCTGTAGAGTCTGTTGGGGTTTTGCAACTTCTACCGCACCTTCTTAAAAGATTTCGCCACGGTCACCCTCCCGCTAACAGAACTCCTGAAAACCAAGGGAAGGGGTCCGGACGCAGGGAAGCCAGGGGAGAGAATAGCCTGGTCTGAGAACTGTCAAAGAGCGTTTGAGACTTTGAAAAAACTGTTCACCTCAGAACCCATCCTTGCCCATCCAGATGAGACTAAGGAATTCGTGATCCATGTAGATGCATCAGATGTGGCCATGGGGGGAGCCATCCTTCAGAAGGGGCCGGATAATAAATTACACCCCCTGGCTTACATTTCAAAAAAATTTAATGAGACAGAGAGGAATTGGTCGGTATGGGATAAGGAAGCTGCAGCCATACGTTTAGCCCTAACCACTTGGAGGCACTGGCTGGAGGGAGCGCAGACCCCTTTTGAGATTTGGACCGATCACAAAAACTTAGAGGCACTGCGCACCCAAAGGTCTCTGAATGCCAAGCAACTCCGGTGGGCCGATTTTTTCTCGAAGTTTAACTTCGTACTCAAACATTTTCCTGGGAAGGCCAATTCGTTAGCGGACGCTCTGTCCAGGTTACCCCAACATGAGAGTCAAAAGGAGGAAGTGTTTGACTCCATGTTCTCTCCCCAGCAATTAGGAGGAGCTGTCACTACCAGAAGCCAAAGCAAGCAGGCAGCGGTAGAATCCTGGGAAGACAAGTGGGGGGGGGGGGGGGACTACTCCCCGGAAGAAACCGAAGAGTTAGAGAGCTTAGAGGAATGCTCTCTCCAGGCTAACAAATGCTGGTACCATGGAGACAAACTCATGGTGCCTCGAGCTCGGAGAAAAGACATTTTGCTGACTTGCCACTCGTCAAAGCTAGCGGGACATTTCGGTTTCTTAAAGACTCTTAACTTAGTCCAGCGACAATTCTGGTGGCCGCGCATGCGCAAGGACGTATCGGACTTTGTCACTGCCTGCCAAACCTGTCTGATGTGCAAAAGGAGGGGGGGGGGGAAAGTCCCAGGACTGCTGCACCCGTTGCCCACCCCCTATCGTCCATGGGAAGCGATAGCTATGGACTTTATCACCAACCTGCCACCTTCGAAAGGAAAGACTGTTATTTGGGTGGTGGTGGACATGTTCTCGAAGCAAGCCCATTTTATCCCGTTCAAACAGTTGCCAACCGCAAAGGGACTGGCTAAAGCATTCTTTAACCACGTGATTAAACTACACGCCTTCCCCAAACGTGTGGTATCCGATAGGGGCAGCCAATTCGTTGCCAACTTCTGGCGGGAGCTTTTGAAGATGATGGACATTGAACCGGCCATGAGTTTGGGTTACCATCCGGAAACCGATGGCCAATCCGAACGAACTAATCAAATATTGGAACAGTTTTTAAGATGTTACACTAATTATCATCAGGACAATTGGGTAGAGTTGCTGCCGTTTGCTGAATATAGTTATAACAATGCTATTCATTCGTCCACGGGCGTGTCCCCTTTCATGGCAGTAGGAGGCTTCGAAGGGAAACCCCTACCCACTATAGAAGCAACGGACGATCCTCCTTCAGATTTTAAACAATGGTGGGCTAACTTGCAAGACTCATGGCCGTTGATTGCTAAGACTCTAGACAAAGCCAAAGAGGACTACAAAAAATATGCGGACCGTGGAAGGGCTGAAGGTTGGGACCTTCAACCAGGGGACTCTGTCTATCTTTCCACCAAAAATATACATGGTCTACAACCCAGCAGGAAGCTGGGGTGGAAATATGTTGGCCCTTACAAGGTGTTGCGCAAAATTTCTGATGTGTCCTTTGAACTGGAATTGCCTAAATCACTGAGTTCTGTGCACCCTGTTTTTCATTTCAGCTTGTTAAAGAAGAATCCTGGGCCGAATGCATGGCATCCAACTCCTCCGACTCCTCCTCCACTGATGAAGGAGGGGGTGCCACATTTTGAAATTTCCGAAATCCTGGATTCAAAAATGCGTAGGGGCCGCTTGCTATATCTAGTCAAGTGGGTAGATTTTGGTCCTGAACTAAATGAGTGGGTTCTTTCTGACAATGTTCATGCTCCTAAACTAGTTTTTCACAAACGCTTTCCAGATAAGCCAGGGTAGATTAGATTTTTCAGGTGGCAGAGTGTCAGAATCTACGGATTCTAACAAAGGTTTCTGTGGTGTTTAATGCTGTACACAATCTCCTCCAGCCATGTAACCTGTCCCTGTATTTGCTATGTAACCTATGTCTGATGCTTGCCTGCTTTGTCATGTAACCTGCCCCTCAATTCACTATGTAATGTTCCTTTTTTGACTTTCTTTATGACCCTGGGTTTATGGCTCAGGCTGGGTCTGGTCAATGTAACCATTTGTCCGGGAGGGTGGCGACTCCAGAGCATGAGAACAATCGGCCTCCCACCCCCGCGCCTCCACATTCCTTTCCTCCCTGCTAGGGAAGACGGGGACCAGTTTCTTATCAACGTGTGAAGACCTTGGCTAAAGTTATTTGTTATGCAGAAGATGGATACATTTAAGGGGTCTGGTTTAAGAAGGGAAATTTACAGCTTCACACCTAACCTTTTTCCTGTGGGAAGCAAACGGTCAAAGGACCTTTTAGCCCGCGGTTTTTCCCTCCTTGTGATTGGTTACCTATGGGTAATTCAAACTGTACTAGAGGGTATATTAGTCCTGCTTCTATTGTATGCTTTATCTCTGACAATAATCCGAGGACCTGTAGTAATGTAGTAATAGGAAATAAAGAACTGTGTTTCATCAACAAAGATCTGATCCTTGACTACTTTGAGCAGAAGCCTCACAACTATGCGCAAAAGTGACAGGTTATCGCCTCACAGTTTTTGAAACATTATGATCAATGCATGAATCATCAATGTTTCCTACCTATAAAAGGTGAAAGCTTCATCCCATCCATTCCAACCCCGTGTCTCTAAACAGCACAAACAAATGCCAAACAGCCACCAGGGAATCCCTGTTCCACCCCGTCTACTGTCTTTTCCATTCATTTTGAAACTTCTGCATCTCAAAGACTGGCCTCACCTTCACTGCTATGATATGCCCAGTCTTCTTGAAACGCATTTTCCACACCTGGCCACATGTTCCACTGCCAATCTCACCCAGGTTTTCTAGGTCATTGATTTCTGCTTGGTATCTCTGCAAAGAGATGCATGCACACTGGTTAGAGGCAAAGAGACGGTACCAGTCCATTGATTACTGAAGATGTGGGGACTGGTTAATTTTAATGCAGTCAATCCTGAATCAAGACTTCAGGTTGTTGCATTACTCTTTTCTGCCTTTTAAATTGCTCCATGAAGCTGTGCTGGCATGCCATCTGAAACAATCAAGCAGGGATAAAAGGTAGAGATGTCCCAATACTCTACACACAACCTGTAACAGTGATTGTGCCGTTCCATATCCATGTACTATCATGTCTACCACCAAACATCATCTGCTCCTACTAAAGCAACCTGCTCACTAAGCCAGTCATGCGCTTAATACACACACCAAGTCAACTTACCTGCCCTCCGATGGTCAAATAACCTGTCTGCTTCATAATTTCCTGCAGTTTCTGATCAATCTCTATACTGAAGAGAAAGAGAGGGTGAAATAACACAGAGTAACGGCCACCTACAGCATGGGAGTGTCAACCCTACATCTCTGCTGGAGCCACTATTCACAGATGGTTCTGTAAGCAGCTATCTTTAATCAGACCTTGTTGACACAGGGGCTGTCTAGCTGCTGTGCGAATTCACATCTAGTAGCTTCAAACGCGGAAAAGTCTAGTTGATTATATAATAAGACCCCTAAATGTTTCCTATCTGTAAATAAAAATATTGCAGGTTAAGCAACATGTTCCTGCTACATTATGAGTTTGAAATAAACAGCATTTCTTTTGCCATCTGTTAAGGCCCTTAGAACCAGTATTCCCACTACTGCATGCTTACATGAATGCTACAAATCACTCATTTAGTAGGGAAAATGGTATAATTTTCAAATAGGAGTTTATAGTTCTGATGGTCTAATACTAATTCTGCATTTAATATAAATATTAAACTTGTTAACTAGGATTTGAGCGTCGAATCTGTGAACTTAAAGTGATATTAAGCACAAACCCATTTCCAAAGCTTTATCAGCTGCATCCAAAGACTGTGGGCTTCTTGGATTCAAGTCTTAAGAGAAGGTGCCTTTTACGAAGCAGCAGATAAGGTACGGCAACATTGTAAAACAATGTGATCCAGGAGCACAAAGAGCACCTGGTCCCCCAGAAAGCTACTCCTCAGGGCTCTGTAAGCAAGTGAATTATGAGGGCTTTCTGCACTGTTCATGGCCCAGAAACTAACTGAACTGTCATGCATGCCAGGGCCACTAACTTAGCAGCCACTAAACAGAAAAGTCACAGAGGACTGTCCCTTGCCATGCGATTCAGCATGGTTAAAAGGGAAACAAATTCAGCAGAGGCACCAGCACCTAACCAATTCTGCTTACCTCTCCATGCTTCTGTGCATGAGGAAGGGTGGCTGAGGCAGACCCAGCATGTGCCGGGGGCGTGATGGATGAGTGGGATGCTGAGGTGAGCTCTCCAAAGAGGAGGAGCGGCTGCTGCCATCATTGGCTAAGGGAAGCTGCAACGCTGAGAGAGAAGAAAAGAGGAAGTCCAACAGAGGCAGTAATGCTTGGAGGCCTGGTTTGAAGCTCTGGCAGCCTACGTCCCCAGGGTTGCTGCAGAACCTCACTACCAGTCTCAAGAATAAGTCAGTTGCATTTCTAAAAGGTCATCATCACTGCTGTTCTCCTAGCTGCCCACAACCACCAAAAGATACACTACTGCGGGTCACCATGTTACGCTCTTATTTTTTGAGATTATAGGCACAGACTTCTCATGCAGTGCAGGCTGGGAACACTCCTGGGGCTAGGGAGACAATGTTTAGACTTTAATGTCCCTTCAGTACCACACTTTGAAGGGATCTGGCCCATATGAGCTCTAGACACAAACAGAAATTATCCATTCAAGGAACCACACAGCCAATACCACAGCTAAACAGGGTGCCGATACTATGCATGCAGCATTAACAAGTAAGGATCATTGACAGGGTAGATGCTGCATTATTGTGCTGAATGCTGGATGGGCAGGCACCAGTGATTCAGTTTAGCTACTGAAGAGGTCTACATAGATTCTGTATGGACAAACTACAGGCTCTAAACTGAGTCTAAACAGAACAAGAGAACAGGAGGGGAAATGGTTTGGTTTAAAATTAAGCCCATTTTAACAGCTTCTAAAACAACTTCTTGCCAAGAGAAGGACTGAGGGATGAAGCCACGCGCCTTACTTTCTTGACCAAGAGAACGTGCCTGGTACCAGCCAGGCGGCAGCGCGAAAGCTCTCCAAGGCAGGGCCTGTCACCCTGCTCCAACTTTGTCAGAAGGCGCTCAGAGGTTGGGTCCGAGCAGAAAGAAGCGCTGCAAAGAGAACCATTTATCTTAAAACTACTCATAAATCTAAACAGGGAGCCTTCAAGGGCTCGATTAGGAAGCCACGTTTTGCTGGGAGCATTACAGGCACACCTACCCAGGAGGTCATGCTTCACAGTCTGAGTAACTATGGTTAGCAGCTGAATGGTTAGATCCAGTACAATACATGCAATGGTTTTAAACCACTATATCTTTTATATTTCCGGCTACCATCTGATGTGTTAACCAGATTGCTCTAGGAAAGCTTAAACCCAAGAACAGGAGAAAGGGGAAAGCACTTGGCAGACGCAATAAGATGATATGTCAGTCCTCAGCCAATATCTTAACCCTGGACAATATGATAAAGCTAAATACAAAGTAATAGCTGAGCTGATACTCCTGCCTGCATGGATCATTTCCAGCATTTACAGGTACTAAAGACCCTTTAATCATACAGTCCAGTGACATTACTTGCCTATATGCAAAATGAAGACCCCCCCCCCCCCCCACACACACACACCTCTTTCTCCATAAACCTCAGCAATGCTGGGGGCCTGCAGTGACTTCCTTCTCATGTCTTATCCTGACTACGACAAAGCTCCTCAACAGGAGTCATCAATCAGTAGAACAAAATTTTTCCTTCAAAGGTGCAGACAAATATTTGAGAAATGCAGCTACTGCATCACTCACGTACCACATGGATGATGGCCCCTCTCATACACCTCCAGGCATCAGCACCTCTCCTGGTCCTTGAAAAAGGAGGATGCATTCATGTAGCAACCTTGGTTCAAAAACCATTACTCCAAATTTTGCAGAGGATACTCAAAAAATGACCACAATCTCCATACTTGCAAAAAAAAAAAAAACACCACACACACCTTTCTAATCTAACATGATCAGGAAAGTCAGATTAGTTGTGGCAACCATGCATAACAGTTAACCAGGGCCATGCATCATGCAAACTAAAGATCTGGGCTGAGATGCAGAGCTACAAGGAGTCTGATACAGCACAGTGGGATTTTTTTACTTCTTTGAACTACTGGTTCCCATGCAGTATTACAAACCACGTTTGAAACTTCCCCCATTTTCAAAAACAGCTTGCCCTGTAGCATAGGAGACGGAGTGGGAAATTTCTATTTGAAAAAGCAATTGCAAAGTGGGTTTCAGATCTAATTTCACAGTCCTCTAGACCCTGGCTGTAAGTTTGAAAGAATAAAGAGATAAAAATCCAAAACATCCCTTAACTTTGCTTTTGCTGCAGCAAACCAAAAGGAACTGAGAAGCAAAGGCATGGCTCCGCCCCCTGGGACACATTTGGTTTGAACCAGAGCTTCTGAGTTTCTGGCACCTAAATCACAGCTCTCGTTGCTCTGTGCAGGCCCAAAGCCCAGCATGATGCAGAGAGATAAAGGAGTAGGAACTCAAGGAAACAAGACACCCCACTTCTCCCAGGTGTCCCAGAGGCTCCATGTACCGTATCTTCACAATTCTCACAATTGCCCTCTTAAGTTAATCAGTAGTATTATACCCCACATTACACTTGGGGGCTCAGCAGGAAAGAGAAAGTAGCCAACTGAAGGCTGTGGTAACATTTGAACCACAGATTTTGCACCTTGGAGTTCAAATTTCTGTGATGTAAGTTTAGTATGCAATGTGCCCCAAAATAATGAGGAAGATATTGAAGAAAGGGAAGAAGTAGATGGATTCAGAATCCCAATTCAGAATGAGTTTTCAAATCCCAATGAAAGCCATAGTTCTGGAACCAAGATGATACTAAACGAGAAGGCGGCTGTGCCTGCTGGGAGTGACGAAAAATGTCCAAGCACAAGTCTTCTAGAAAACATGAAGATCTCAACTACAAAACAATGGCATATACAACAGCTGATTTTAACCAACTCCAAAGGAAGCTTGCTTATCTAAAAAAATCTAAAAAGAAGCCATTGAAGACAGTAATTATTTCTGGGGAGAAAAATAATTTCAGAAGTATAAAAACAGGGATTTTCAAGATACCAATTTAAAGTTTTGATTGCTTGAAAAGGACCAGAAAGGACCAGGGTGTGTGTGGGGGGGGGAGCAAACATAAAGGAAATGAATAGAAAAGCATGTAACTAGTGTTTTAAAATACTGTTAGAATAAGAAAAGCAGGCATACTGGAATAAATATGAGGCAGGTGGCAACCAGAGACAGGGCACTTTCAGTAGTGGCACCCGGCTTCCGGAATGCCCTTCCCCTTGAGGCTTGCCTGGTGTCTATATTTAAAACTATTTTACTCTGGAAATGGTATTTTGATCTGTCAGTCATTATGGTTCATGTTTTTAATGCTGTGCTGGGTGTTTATTATTTTTATTATGTAAGCTGCCTCAGGCAGGTTCCAGGAGAAACAACATAAAAAGTTTCCAAATGAATGAATGAATGAAGTTGCAAACACTACAAGGTTATATTAATTTGCCAAAGCTCCATCTAACAAAATAATGCTCCAGCCAGATTTCCTAGAATTCCCTAAAAATGTTTTATATGTTGACTGAATAAGCTACCTTATAGTGAAGCTCTTGCCTAGTACCAATTTTTTATAAGCAGACAGATTCCATTGCATTGTTTTTAGATTTAGAGGAACTGCCCTTAAATTCTAAAAAAGTTCTAGCTGTGTAATCTTTCTTTTGACACCTTGCAGGCTTCGGCCTCAGGAAGAACTTACTCAAGAGCAATGCTCAGCACCAAAAATCCATTTAGCTAAAAAGAAATAATGGAGAAACAAAGGACTGGTAATAGACCTACTGTTCCCATTGCTTTTAAAATTTTGCCACTTTCTCCACAGGACAGAGGGAGTGTTATAAAGGAAGAGTACAGTTTATTAATCTTAGTGGCTTTACAATTAAGACACCACTGCAATTAGAGTAATTAAAAGAATTACACACCTGGAGTGCAACTCATTCTATTTTTCAAAAGTATTAGAAAAACGTGGACTGTTCTTAAATTCACGCAAGATAGACACGAAGGACATCTGTGGCTCACTATTTACATTTCACTAAATTCAAACACACTTTATCGGATCATTGCTAGTTTGTTTTTGCATCTCAGTATGGTCGGAGTGGACCAGTTTCAGAGGGTAGCCAAGCTGGCAGAACAGCTAGATTCAAGTCCAATAACACGTTCAAGAACGACAAGATTTTGGAGGGTATGAGCTTTGGAGAGTCAAGGCTCCCTTTGTCAGATACCAAAGGGTCCGTCAGTCTGACTGATATTTCAGAAAAGGACAACTTTGTAATTCTGAAACAAAAATCTAAATGCCTGCAATGCCATGATATAAAGGGCAGCTGATATGAAAATCTCTTAAGAAGTCAGTGTAATAATTATACTTTCTCCCCACACTGATCTTATACAGGTCAAAATTTTATCAGAATTTTGTCAGCAAAGTGAGCCTCATTCCCAAAACTTAACTTCCAGCTGCACTCTGTAGAACCTGTTGTTACATGTAAAGTCCAGCATTTTGATTCTCAGCTCTATAGAGACACTCTGCCTAAGAGGAGCAGCATGAGGGGAGCTGTCTGATTTGCCAGCTTGTGCAAGGGCAGACAGGGTTTTGTCTATGACCCAGGGCAGGTCACGGCTCAGCTACTTAAGAACCTCCAGCACAGCAGTGGAGTCAGGGGACTGGTATACCTCAACCTCACTTCTAACTGGAGCTACAGCAAATGTTTGCCAGTGGAACACCCTGCTCTAAGCATTGGACTTGGAGCTGGAATACTTGTGTTCTCATCCTGCCCATGCTCAGGACTTGGAGTGTGGTCCTTTGCAGTTGCATAAGGCTCTCTCGCTCTCCCCCTCCACGTATGAGGTCCTTTACCTACAAAAACAGGAACATTCATAGGAATAGTTGAGGACAACATGGTAAAACACTTTGTCAAGAAGGAGGACTCCATAAACAGCCACATTTATACCATTTAAGAATCTGTTCTGAAGTCTCTGAAGAACTTACTACTGTTTTCTCCTACCATGCGTCCCTAAAATGTAGACAGTATTTCTTTGAGAGGCACTGTTTGATGTGCAGACACATAGGACTAAAGGAACTTTACAAGGACCAATTTCTTCTGGCTGAAAAAAATGTCAAAATTGCCTTGTCACATATAGGTATGCATAGCGGCAGGCAAACATTTGTACCGCTATACAGGCTGGGGCTAATTGTGGCTGTTAGATATTATATGCTCCCTCCTGTGGCCATCTACAAGAAGATGTTAACCTGTTATCCATGTGTGTGTAAACTGCCATCAAGTCGCCGCAGACTTACGGCAGCCCCTATAGGGGTCTTCAAAGCAAGAGACCAACAGAGGTGGCTTGTGCCATTGCCTGCCTCTGCGTAGTGACCCTGGACTTCCTTAATGGTCTCCTATCCAAATACAGTAACCAGGGCCGACCTTGCTTGGCTTCTGTGATCAGCCCAGGCTGGGCCAGGCTGGGCCACGCAGGTCAGGACAATCCGATCTCTGCAGCTCATAAAATATGTCTCTGCTGGCTGAAGCAAGAGATCTAAGGTATCCTTGTTGCAGGACTGGTCATCATCATCATCATCATCAATAAGTTAGTAAGAAAAAGAAAATAAAAGGCACGACCCGGCTTGTATTTGCCTCAGCTGAACTGAAATGTGGCTCTCAAGGATTACCCAGAATTGCACAATACAGCAGAATTGGGGGACTCAGTGAAAACAACTGGCATTTCCTCTTACAGCCTTTTTTTTTTTAATTTTTATTGATTTTTCATTCTATTCCTACAACTAATACGCTATCATCTAAACTAAGTTAACCTATACAGAGAATACTGTTTGCAATAATCATGTTTAACTAGCTTATACAGTTAAAAAGCAATACACTTTCTTGGTTTAATCCCTTAATATTATGTTGCTGCTTCTGTAAGTAATATAACTGATAGACTGGTACATATGGCTACGAAGACACGCCTATTACATTGATTTACATTTTGACATACTGCACCATCACAGAGTAAAAAATTATAACATTATTTCTTCTTCGTTCCTCTTCTTGTTTTTTTAGTCTCTTTACTGGACTTGGGAGCAGCAGCTCCCTTTTCTGAGTCCGATATTTCTTCACTGCTTTCTGAGCCATCAAAACCATACATGCTTTCCTGCACCTCTAGTGAGACATCTGATTCTCTCTCCTTTTCCTTTTTCTTGCATTTTTCCAAAAATAATTTTGCTTGTTCAATAGAGTCAATCTTATGGTTCTTGCCTTTGTAGCTGAAATACAGTCCCTCTGGAATATTCCAACGGTAGATAATTGACTCAGACTGTAGCCATGTAGTCAGGCTTCTATAGGCTTTTCTTCTTTTCCTGATTTCAAATGGAATGTCTTTTAAAACCTTGATTTCTTCTTCCTGGATCTTCAGCGTTGTTCTGTTTGTGGCTTTTAATACCAAATCCCTTGTTGATCTGTTGGAGAACCTTATCATAATCTCACCTGTCAGGTTTTTCTTTTTAACAAATTCTGGATAGGTCCGATAGACCAAATCCATGTCGCTTACTAATTGTTCCGCTTCCATACCTGCCACCGGTGCTAGTGCTTCACTCAACAGTTTTTTTAGGTCCTCCTCTTTTTTTTCAGGAACATTCTGAAGCCTTAGGAAAAAATTTGAACGTTCCATCTGGAGTTTTAAAACGTTGTCACTTTGAAAGGCCTTTTCTTTCTTGATTTTTTGTAGTCTTGAGTCATGTTTACTTGTTGTTGTTTTAACTTCCAAGAGTTCTTGTTGCAGCTTTTCAGTTCGTTTCCCAGACTCTTTCATTTCTTTCTGCATTGAATCCATCTTCGCATTGAGAGTAGTCATCTGATCCACCAGAGGTCGCAGCATTGCTGAGAGCATTGAGCTCATCTCTGTGGTATCGCCCTTTGAACTCGGAACTCCGCCTCCTGGCTTAGGGGAGGGTCTTTGTCTCCCCGTCATTGTTGCTTCGCTTTTGTTTACAGTTAGATAACGAAATACGAAGAAGTAAATATCTTTATCGCACTGATGTAATTTCTAAGATCTTTCCTTCGCGCATACGATCCAGCCCTCCAGCTCTCTGAAAACACTTCCAGGGCTGCAGCAACGCCGTGGGAAAGTCTCGTTACTCGTTGGGAAAGTTGAGTGGGGGGGGGGGAGTGATCCACCCAACCTGTCCCTGCCGCTTTATTTTTCAGACTTTTTTTGAGACTCACGGTTTCACCATTGTGTATCAGGAAGATTTATTGCTTCTCCGGCTGGTATTCTCTGCTGCTTCACGGTTACGCTTACTTAGCCCGAAGGCTTCTCCGGCGGGCGAACCTACGGGGGTGATGAGGGGGGCCTCGATCCCGCGGTCGCCACCGCAAAGAGAGGCTCCCCCTCGTGCCACCCCAGGCAGAGCCCCTTCACTAGGGTCTCTGGGAGTTTGGCGCCTGTCCAGAATCCCTTCTACCCCGCCGAGAGCAGTCCGCCTCTCCCGCAGAAGCGGTGGGAGGCGTCCGCCATTGAGCGCATTTCTTCCGGAAGTCCAGCCTTTTTAATAATATGTGAAACAATTCTCAGAATCAAAAGCAGAGCCAAGTCTTTGAACAGCATAAAAGCAGGGCACATGGTGCGAATTACACACATTTCTTCTGGTTTCACAATCCTTAACAGAGCTTTGAATTTGCAAGATGTAGCTCTAAGGGATCATTTATTCATTTATACCCTGCCTTTTGTCAGAATCTGTGTCAGAATCTGACAGTAGGGTGCTTATTCTGAGGTTACTTTCTGTTTCTTTTCTTCTGTAAGCAAGCAGGGCATTTTATATGCTCTTATGGACTTTAATATCATAAGTTTGACCTTTGAGGTTGGTTCTCTGTCTAAGGTAAAAGCGCTCTCTATTGCCATGAGAGGCTCCAGCCCATGGCGGGAGACTTCATGCAGAGTTCACACTTGCATGAGGAGCAAGAATGCATTTCGAAGAGCTCTCCCATCTACTTCATATGCATCCACCATCAAGGAAACCAGACCTCCACTTCAAAGAGTCTATCTCTCCTTCACGCTGCCGGGCTTGAAGTATTTTATCAAGGTTGTTTCAACCCTGGAGGCTATTTATTGGCACTGGCCAAATGTTTTGCCTAGAGTTCACACTTCTGGGTCACTCAGGGCAAGAGGGGAATTTGTATAACTTTCCCACCTTTGGTGGGAACAAACCGTTGCCAGTTCCTTCCCGCTTTTTTGTATGTATGCCTTAAGGTATATTAACCCATGTTATCTTCTTTTATGTATCTCTAACAAACATCGAGAACCTGTTCCAGTATTAGAAATAAAGAACTCTGTTTAACTACAAAGGTCTGATCTATTACTGTTAGTACAGAAGCCTCACACCTTTCTCCCCAGTTGGGACCTGAAGTGGGTGACAGTGTTCTCCTCTCCTCTTTTGTCCTCATAACAGCCCTGTGAGGTAGGTTAGGCTGACTGCGACCGGTCCAAGGTCATTCAGCAAGCTTGCACAGCAGAGTGAAGACTCCAACCTGGATCTCCCAGGTCCTAGTCCAACACTCCAGCCACTACCTCACATGGGCTCTTGAGCTTTACAAACACAAAGTAGCTCAGATCATCTTCTTGGGTTTAAACTTCTGCTTTCTTTATAAATCTTACCAGAATAAATTAGCATAACCTCCAAACTATTCATGCTTCTATGCACAGTTAAGGGATTACAAGAAGGGAGAACCACGATACTTACGGGGGGGGGGGAGCAGGAGGAACTTCACAGGAGAAGGAAGCAGCAGCAGGTGATCCTTCTCCCTCCCCCCTGACATCGGCGAGGCCCGCCAATCCTTCTCCCTCCCCCCACAGTGGCAGCAGTGAGGCCCACCAAGCGTACTCCCCCCCAGCACCAGCGAGGCCTAAGCAGCTCACAGCCGCCGGCCAACCAATCTTTCTGCTGCCCCCTCCCTCCCCAGCGGCAGTGGCGAGGCCTGCCAAGCCATCTCCCCCCCCCGGCACCAGCAAGGCCTGAGCGGCTCACAGCCGCTGGCCCACCAAGCCTTCTCCCGCCCCCTCCCCAGCAGCGGCGACGGCAAGGCCTGAGGCCCGCCAAGCCTTCTCTCTCCTCCTCTGGTACCAGTGGCCCCCAGTCTGAGGCATTAATGCAGGAATTTTAGAATTTGTGAAAATATGGCAAAGCATATCTAGTGTGGATCTTCTCCTCCAATTCTCTACTACCCTCCCCCTCCTCACATCCAAGAAGAGTCCTGATGTGTGAAGTTCAAACATATTTCTACCACATACTTGTCCACCCTCTAGCTCTCAATCCAAGAAGCCTGCATGCTACTCCTCTCCTTGATCATGCAAACTACCTGCCTCCATCTGCAAACAGAGACCCACAGTTAATGAGAAACACATGCTGCGGAAGAGGCCAATCACTTTAGCATATGACTGAAAAGGTTAAATTGGAGGAAAAACAACACAGTGGGGAAAGAGCACCAAAAAAGCAAAGGCAGATGCAGACCAGAGCAAAGCAGGAAGTTTCCATTAATGGGCAAAAGCAAATACTGCACACATAATGGAAACAAAGGAAAAAGAAGCAGCTGTCAAAGCTGATGGGCACTGGGGTATGTGCCAGAAATATTTCGGGTGAGCTAGCTTTCCTAGCTATGTGGCATAATAACCCATTGCTTACTCCACTCACTCTGAATGACCAAGGCCAGGTCTTCTGACAGACAGACCTGTAGGCACAGCAGACCTGCACACTTTGTCCCTCCAAAGATCAGCTGAGATTACTGTGAAGGTAACGGTAAAGCTAGGAGAACTACCCAGTTCCAGCAGCTGGCATGCCCACGCAAGGCTTCTCTTTAAACCAGTACCATTTAATTAGACTTGAAACCAGGTTTAATACATGAGTCACGTTAGATACTGTGCCTCCAGTCTACCCTGTTTTTAAACATCTTTTGCAATGAAGGATGAATTACAATATGATGAATTCAGGAGCTGGGAATACTTCTGCAAATTGCTCATTGAACTCAGAAAGCTTGAAGGGCTTCTATAACTAGCTGTTTTTAAGAAATGGAAAATGCACTGGAAATCTTGAAATTGTTTGGCATACTCTTGCCTTCCTCCATATAAGCTTCCTATCCCGCATCTTCACGTTCAGTGATATTAAGCTATTAATTTGTCCACAAGAAAGAAACAAGAAGAATATCATATGATGTAACGATTTCAGAAAGAAATACGAGATGAACATACCCTGAGGGTTAAACTAGTTAGCCAATGACTGGAAGAATCAATTCCATGTTTTTCCCAGAGGAACAAAATAAGGGCTGCCAACATTCTGTTGAATGAATAATGTCTACCTCTACAGCAGCATCTCATTGCTAGGAAAGTTTCAAGGAAATACTGAAACTATAGGGGACTGGGCTACTTAAACGGCAATGAAATCTATGGAATTTGAGCAGTCTGCAAACAGGAGTGCCTAATGTTGTTAAGTGCCCTTAATAATAATGTTGTTAAGTGCCCTTAATAATTCACGACACCAGAATATATCTGCATTAGGATTCAAGGCACTCAAAATAATCAGCTCCCTTAAAAAGATCTCAATGTTTAAAAAAAAATTGTGGTGAAAAAAGCTGAGTGGGCAGCAAAAATAACTTCTTACTTCTGGCAGAGGAAAGGGCACAAATAAGGTTATATATAATTAACAATTCAATTTACCTGGTTAATTTGGTACTGGAGCCTAAACTCTGTTGGTTGATATATTTGAAACATATGCTTCCAAGAAATAAAGGAATATGACCATTCAACTTGTTAGCAGCTGCTGAACCAGTCTGTGTCAAATACTGGATGACTAAGATAGTGTCAGTATTGAAAGATTTTATTATTTCTTCATTTGCACCCCACCCTTCCTTTGAGGAGTTCAAGGTGACACACACAGTCCCCTTTTCCCATTTATTCTTACAGCACAGACAGCAACTAGCTTAGGTTCACCCAGAAAGACTTGAACCAAGCCCCTCTGGTCCAAGTTGGCCACTAATCGTGACATCTCACTCTGTTATTATAGTATGGATTGAAAGGCACCCTCCTGCTTGCAAAAGTAGGGCCCATAATTTCCCATTTAAGCTGCCTCCCACTGTGACTGGACAGGAGGCTGTCCTGCTCCTGAAGGGAAAAACAGCCACTCACAAGAACCTGTGGGAGGGCTCCTCCAGCATCCAATCACTTTTCAGAAGGGGGACGGAATGTTGGAGGGAAGCACAGCAGGAGTTCAGTCCAGTTCAGGTCTGTCTCAGGGACAGAGCAGTGAGATCTCAGGTCTGGCTCAGAAAAAGAGCAGACAGAGAAACAGCTTGGTAGTGTGGTAGAGTGGTTTAGCTCCACCTCTGAGAGAGAATAGAGTACCCAACTGTTAGACCTGTCTCTGGGAGCAAGCAGACCTTGTACCATTTAGTCTGACTCTTGAGAAAGGACAGACTGGTGTGGGTGGATCCTGTATCTTTGAGAAGATCCAACCAAGTGGCTGGTCAGTAAAAGCCTGTTTGTGCCTGAAAGAAATTAAAGAAAATTTAAATGACACTCGGAAGCCATAACAAGCTTAAATTTATGTGCCTCAGCCAGGCTTCCCCTCTATCTGGAGACCTGTGCTGCTAGTATGTTCTTTGAAACCAATTAATAAATAAATAATTCTTCTGTGTTGTTTATATACAACTAGGAATAAGGCCCGTTGTGGAAATAAATACAACAGGCTCTAGAAAGAGGCTCTGGGAGAGTGCCCTGGCCTTGGGCATTCAGCGTCAATTTGCTGTGGTGACCTCAGCAGGGTATAAGGACACAGAGGCCACCATTTTCTCCAGGGGAACTGATCTCTGCTACCTGAAGAGGAGTTGTAATTTTGAGTGATCTCCAGCCCTCACCTGGAGATTGACAACAATGGTTCCCTGGGAGGAAATGTCCGATTTGGAGGGTGGAGTCTATGGCACTGTCTGAGGTCCCACCCCTTCTCAAACCTCACTCTCTCCAGGCTCCACCCCTCAAATCTCCAGGAATTTCCCAACCTGGAGTTGGCAACCCCATCTCCTTCCCAGATAACCATCAACCTACCGTTATCTGCCCCTCTGACTGCAGCTGACTTCTGCCCGCCCTCCCTCCTGGAGATCAGTTGTAATTCTGAGTGATCTCCAGCCCTCACCTGGAGATTGGCAAAAATGGTTCCCCAGGAGAAAATGGCTGATTTGGAAGGTGGAGTCTATGGCATTGTACCTGTCTGAGGTCCTACCCCTCCTCAAACCTCGCTCTCTCCAGGCTCCACTTCTCAAATCTCCAGGAATTTCCCAACCTGGTGTTGGCAACCCTATCTCCTTCCCAGCCAATCATCAACCTACCTTTATTTTCCCCTCAGTTTTCCATCTCCCCCCTCCCCACCTACAGCCTCTACCATGCTCTGAAGCCCTGACTGCCACATCACATTGGTCCCGTGGGTGTATCTCACTCCTTAAGTTCACTGCCACCACTCACTGAATTGTCACTGCCTTGTTAGAGGGACAGTGAGACCCCTGTGGCCAATCTCCCTATTTGGAGATGAAATCCCCAATCCCCTGGAAAGCTGGCAACCCAAGGGTCTGGCCTTTCCTTGCTTCCCTGTGCTACCCCCTCCCTTTGGTATTGTGCAGAGCGGGGGAGACTATGTGGTCAGAGCACAACACAGATTATTAGCCCAAATAAAAGAATTTATTTAACTATTTACACAATTATGGAGCGCGCGCACACTTAATGAATAAAGGCACAACTGTAGGAGTAAGCACACACTATGAACCAACAGGGCATAAATCAACAGGGGTTAAACGCAATCCTCTTTCCCTGTACACGATACTCTCTCTACCTCTAGAGGTTGTGGGCTCAAGATAGGATCTCTCCTTGGACTGCCCCCTGGCTCTGCTTCAGCCCCTCTCTTGCCCAAGAGAGCAGGGAAACTTCCATTCATTCCCCAAACCAGCCGACTGTGGAGTGGCTGAATCTCTGCTGCCTCCCAGGGCTGTCTCCCATGTCTCTGGCATGTAGCCTGGGTCAGCACAGGCAGCAGGAGCCTTTCCTAACCTCCTGTAGGATGAATGGATGGGCTGGAGTCTATATTGATGGTGCCCCACCCTTTGTGACGGTCCCTCTTTTCCCGCACTTTTTGGCCTTGGGGCAGCTGGGAACTGTAGGCCAGCAGATGAGGAAGCCCCATTCAACCCAGTGAGTGATACCCCTGCAGGCCCCTCTCTGGAACTACAGCTCAATTGTACCTTATGGGGGAACATTTTAAACAAACAACCACAGACAGCAGCCATCTTACAAACACAGGTAACTGCCATTTTGTTACACCTACCAACAGCCACTGAAGGAACAGTTAGTCCCACACTGAAGACAAGCAGGAGAAGCGTCTTCATCAAGAGAGAAAGCCATTTGCCAGAAATTCTGACGGCACAGTGGCTGAAGGAGAGGGCAGGGAAGAGGAGCAGACCCAGCACCCAGCCAATGGCACATGAGTACTCAGAGCCAATGGATAGGGACAGCTTCTGAGTGACATGTCAGGGAACCAACTGATTTGGGAGCATGCGGAATGTTCAGGAGAGTCCAGGGTGAAAACAGAATCTCTCTATATAATAACTGTGTTTTGGTCATGGCCTCTCCTGAACATTCCACACGCTCCTAAATCAGTTGGCTCCGTGATGTGTCACTCAAGCTGTCCCTATCCACTGGCTGCGTTGCCTGAGTCCCACCTCCAACATTCTAAACAGTTTGCAGTTCCTCTCCACCCCATAGCCAGTCAGAACACAGAGGTCATTTGCATAAGGGGCCTGATTGACCTTTGCCTCTAACATTCTAAACAGTTTGCTGTTCCTCTCCCCCCCCCAGCCAGTCAGAACACAGAGGTCATTTGCATATGTGGCCTGATTGGCCTTTGCCTCTAACATTCTAAACAGTTTGCTGTTGCTTTTGGGAGTAAATGAATGTGTTCTGAGATAAAATACATCTCCCAATCTTCCCTTCAACAGTCACTGGAGTTAGTAATCACCGTGTTCCCCAGCCACAGCACATCATTTCCCCTACAGAAAATTTCCCAGCTATTACAACTGATCTCCAGATGATCAAGGTCAGTTGTGAGACTTCTGCTCAAAGTAGTCAAGGATCAGATCTTTGTTAATGAAACACAGTTCTTTATTTCCAATCTCTACATTGGTACAGCTTCTCGGATTATTGTCAGAGATAACACATATGACAGAAGCAGGTCTATTATACCTTTCTAAGCAGTTTGAATTACCCATAGGTAGCCAATCACTACACGGGAAAAACGGCGGGCAAAAAGGGGCTCTGGCCGTTTGCTTCCCACAGGAAAGAAAGTGAGGTGTCAAGTTGTAAATTTCCCTTCCCAAACCAGACCCCTCAGATGTTACCATTTCACATAACAATTAATGGCCTCGAGGCTTTCGCACGTTGATAAGAGATGAGACTGTCCTCCCTTAGAGTCCCAGCCGGGACGAATGGAATGCGGAGGCAGGAGTGTGAGAGGCCCATTGTTCCCATACTTTGAAGTTGTCATCCTCCCGCTCTGACAGTTACACAGACCAGGCCTGGTCAGGGTCATAAACCTGGGGTCACATATTCTACATACATACTGGCCAAAGTTAGGGTTTACCTAAGAGAGGGTTTACCTATAGAAGCAGCTATCATACATACATGGCAATATGAATATAGTATGGCATACAGACATGACAGTGAGAAGCATAGCAATAAAACAGAAAACATAGCTGTAAGCAATAGAAATGCTCTGTCTGAATCAGCAGATTCTGACATCAGTTCTCCTGGAGACAATGGCTGCTTTGGGCAGGGGACTCTATGGCATTATACCCTGCTGAAGTCCCTCTGCACCCCAAACACCGCCCTCCCCAGGCTCTAAACCTCAAATCTACAGGTATTTCCCAACCCAGAGTTGGCAACCCTGTAACTGGCTATGGAACTGCTTTCCAGACCCATGGAACCCAGAAGACATGGCACGAGAGGAGGTGCTTTTCTACCATAGCTGCCAGTGCATAGCCCCAAGTCAACATAAGTCGGGGTGGAGGGAACCATACCTGTTACCATGGGGCTGTCCTCCCATACTGCCCACTTGGGGCAGCAAAATGACTTGAGGCAGCCCTGCCTCATAGCTAAGCAGAAGGAAATAAACACAGCTTGCTTCCCTCTATTTTCCCCTTTCCCTCTCCCGCCCCTCCAACCACAGCCGGGACACCCACCTGGAGCCTCTTTCTCGAGCCCGTTGTCTTTCTTCCCACAACGGGCCTTACGCCTAGTTATATATAAAGAGAACTCCTGTCTCAGTGATCTCCCTATTCTATTTGCTCACCACAAAACATACCTCATGGCAACAAACCCAAACTCTCTACACTTGCTACCTTTAGAAACCTGGTAACTGAGAAGTTTTATAGCTTAAAACAAACCTAGGCTACGATCACACACACTAAATAATCCACTTTCAATGCACTTTCCAACTGGATTTTACTTGTGTGAACTGGCAAAATCCAATTGGAAAGTGAATTGAAAGTGGACTGAAAGTGGATTATTTAGTGTGTGTGATTGCAGCCCTAGTTTCCCTCAAATCATTGGAGACTGTGTGGGTCCCCTCAGTTTGCAAGAAAGGCCTGCCATATTCACCCCTGAGGGCCCCCTGACCTTCAGGAGCAGTTTTTGCACAGCAGGCTGCAAGAGACAGGGAGGGGGTAAAAAAGGTGAGTCAGTCTGGGGTGGTGGCCAGAGTGTCAGACGAAGATCTGGGAGACCCACGTTCAAATCCCCCCTCTGCCATGCAAGCTTGCTGGGTGACCTTGGGCCAATCACACACTCTCAGCCTTAGCCTACCTCACAGGGTTGTTTTGAGGGTAAAAATGGATGAGAGGGGAATGCTGTACACTGCTTTAGGTCCCCATTGGGGAGAAAGATGGGATAGAAACGAAGTCAGTCAATAATTAAGGATCTGTTCCAAGAGTGAGTTCCATTCACAGTTCTTTGGATCCAACCATGAGCCTTAGCCGCTAGCTCACTCACTGCGTAAAACTAAAATGGACATTAGAGACCCACAAAGAGCACTTCAGAAGCCAAGTCAAACTGATAATTCTTACACTTACTCACTGGCTCTTGAGAATTCAAACTGGGGCTTGAAACAATATGTATTTGATGCTTTTTAAGGAATGTGTTTTGGCAATTTAAGCTTTCTTCCCTAATGCTTCATAACATTTACAGTATTGCTATATATAGCACCAGGAAAAGATGGAGGCAGAAAAATGTCCATTGCTTTATTTCCCTTTGATTCCCCCCCCCCACACTTTAAAATATTCTTTGTATCCTTTATCCTTTAGAGGAGACTGCCAGGGTGGGAAAACTTTGGCTTCATCTGGTTGACTAAAGCTCTCACAGGTCATCCTACTCAAATTAACCTGATTCATGAGCATGGCCTTTCTTTGGCCGAGGACAGATTGGCAGACTCAGCCGCTCTGCCTCCGCTTCAGAAGCGGAGGCAGAGCGGCCGTTCAGACGGCCGCATCTGCCCCCAGGAGGCGGCCCGGACGCATCGCGTCCGGCATTGCGCTCCTCCCGCACCAGCCGAGCACCACTTCAAAGTGGTGCTTGGCTGCTGCGGCGCGCCGTGCACACGCGTTCCACCCACCGGAGCGGGTGTGAACGCGCGCGGGTAGGGGCAGCTGCGCATCGTCCGCCCGCCGCTTCAGGAAGCCGCCTGCAGTCTGAACGCTGCGGGCGGCTTCCTTCCGGCAGCGTGCGAACGCCGCGCTCTGGGGGGGAATTCCCCCCGCCCCAGTCTGCCGTGCCGTGGAGGCGCGGCAGACTTCCACTCTGTCCAGGGCCTTAGTTGGTGAGAATTCAATCAGGGATCTATCCTCAGTATAGTTTCCCTGCTCTTAAAGGGGGTTAGACTTGATAAGCGGCCTTTTAATAGGATCAAACAAGTAATCTGAAAGCTGGATTATGTGCCTTTTAAAATAAGTGGCCCTACTGATCATCATTCCTGCGATAGGTGAGTAGAAAGTTAAAATATATCTCTCCCCCCAGATTGGCTTTTGTAATTTTATAGTAAATTTTAGATTAATAGAGGAACCTGGTATATCCAACAAATAGGACAAATGCTTTTTTGTGTTCCACTTTCCCCACCAGTTTATCAATCTTCCTTTAAAGGGGAAAACAGTCACGACAATCTGAAAGTTATTTACCTGGAGCTCTTTCTTTTTTTCTTTTTTCTTTTTTTGAAAGAGAAGGGAGATAGGACCTTTTCTTAATACCATTGTTATATAAAGGCCTTTCACTGGATGTTACATTCTTTTTAGTCATATCTGAATAAAGGAACTCCCTGTGTCTTTGAAATGACTGTTCCTCATTCAATAGTTTTATCTTGAGAAGATAGTTTGTAATAAACTCAAGCCTCTTATAGATAAGTTTCAGTGTGTCTGCTATAAGCGTAGTTTGCGACACCAGCAGACTGAAATCTTGGGGCCTCTTTCCAATGTTCTCACCAGAAGTCACCATACCATCTTTCCCCTTTGAGATAAACACATCATTTTGGCTCAGAGAGTGAGATCTGTCAAGTTCCTCAGCCTCCACCTGGCTCTGCAACATTAAAGGGTCAGATCTGGTTTTTAAAGAAATCAGAGAAGCACTAATAAAAAAAGTCATTTAGTTTGCTTTGTTGTGGTTTCATGTTAAAATCATCATCAAATTGGCGGGGGCCGATTTTTACCCATTTCATTAAACACTAATATAAATCTATACACTACAATAAAAATACAACCAATTAGCCCTACATTAAAATGGGGCAGCTAAGGTCACTTCAAACTGCTTCAAAATTTTAAAACAATCTTAAGAGGAAAACTAGAATACTTGTGAGAAAGGGAGTTACATTACAACTTCCTGTATAAAAGCTGCACCACCCAGTATCTAATGACTGGCTATTTAAATAAATATATATAAGGCTTGCTCAATTATCCCTATTTATACAATTTATAAAAGTATGTAACATAGCAAACATAGAAAATAAGAGGCAGGACCGAGCTGTTCTCTCGCCCTCCAGACCCCATGTACCTCCCACCAAAAGCCAATAAATCTTTCACATGTATTGGGGGGGGGGGGGGGAGTAGGACTAATCAGGAGAAAGGAGGTTTAAGAAACAATAAATTATCTGTAGCAGAGCCCTAACTAGATACTGCAAATGAATAGCTTATCAGTTTCTTGCTTATAAAAACAGAAGATTTTTTCCTTTCTCCCCAAAGGAAAGGGGGGGAAGAGTTAAAAACAAGATAATAGTAAAACCTATTGAAAACTAAAACCAATTAAAACCAGCTAAAATAATACTCCCCCATGGCAGAGCACAGCCTGTAAATACCTGGTGACACTCAGCCAGAACCCAGAAGTCTCTCTCTCTTCAATGTATCATAAAGATTAACAACAATGAAAGAATACTATTGCCAGTACAATATTTGGCAAGCTTGGCAGTTTCAAAGCTGTAGTGAATTGTTTTCAAGTGATTATTCCTAAGAATTAAGATCGTACATGCATGCTGTACTGTTTAATAAACCTGAGGTGGTGGATTCAACCACAAATACATATAGCAATCCAAATAAAAAATCAAGTTATTAATTTACCTGATAGGCTTTGCAAATCAAAAGAAAATCAAAAGTTGAATTCCTTATTTATTGAATGATAGAAGGAATTTTGTCATCAGCAATATTAGAGAACTAAAAACTGACGAGGGGCCTCAGTGACCACTGTGAATGAGTTAAATTCTGCTGAACTAGATGAGCGGACAATCATGTTCATGCCACACTATGCACAGTTCTCTGGGTGTGCTAAAATGATTGCGACAGTAGTTCTCAGTGCTCCCCCCCAACAGAGTTTTTAACAAGTATCGTTCCATTAAAAAAATTCCACATAAAGCTTGAATTTGTTCGAGTGTAACATTTAAACCACGTTTTTTTCTCCTAATGAAACATATCAGTTCAAGTAGTTGCTGCTTCGGGGACATAAAATTATTACACAGAAGTCAAAATAAACATGCTAAATCAGTTAATGTCCTATTTAGGGCACTAGACAATTTTACAGAAAAATTTTCAATCCTAATTTTTCCAGAAAATCCACATCATTGATGACAGGCACTGACATCAGAGTTAAGGCAGAGACGCTCTTCTGCCAGGCATTTGGTTGTGGACAGCAATGAATGGTCTTCCATCTGGTTGGCACTCTTGCTTCTCCTGCCCCCCCTCCAAATGAGGCAGTGGCCTACTCTGGCAGTCTAGTGCCATCTTATTGGTTATTTATTGCTGTATTTTTATTATTTTTAACCTTTGATCATAATAATGTAAAGTTTTCTGATGTACACCACCCTGAGCCCTGTCCCATGGGAGAGGGCAGTTTAAAAATCAAACCTAATAAATAAATAAATGTGCAAGAAAATTTAGGTATGAAGAAGAGTGGAGGCCAAAGAACACTCACAGACCAAAAAGACGTTAAGGCTAGATTTCACGTTCTCCATTTATATTTCTTTTTGACAACTTAAACAAGAAAGGAGGGGGGATTAATAACAGAAGTGCAAGATGAAAAAAGCATCTTGTCTTAGGCTACCTTTTCAATCTATAATGACTGCAATATGCATAATATGGAAATTCATACAATCTCTGGGCATGTGATCGCTTAGTATTTCATCTACATCTCCCATTAGCAGCTATAGCCCTTTTATCTTGTCCCATAGTCTCTCACAGTATCACGACAAAGAACCCAGTGATGGGGCATGCAATTTCTGCTACAAAGCTAGCCCAGTCTCTCTCTATAGAAGTAGGGGAATCTTTTAATTACAGCTAAAAATCCAACCCTATGGAAGGAATGATACAAATCAAGACAATGTCATGCTGTTTCATAACACACTTTCTCTGCATATGGATTTCTTCTGTACAATTTGAAATGTTTATTCCCCATGTTGTATCATTGGGATGAGCCAGAACACCATATCAAGTAAAAATCTGTCATACCCTACCCAACTTCATGTTAAATGCTTCAACAACCTTGGTCAGTAGTCACTACGGGCAGTTTACACAACACACAATGGGAATATACTGTACAGGTTGTGTAAAATATCAGAAGATCTGTCCATTAAATCAAGGGATCAGCAGCATGGTGCATATTTTAACGAAAAATATAAAATGTGAGTTGTTTTGCATCAACTCTTTCTATAGCCTAATGTTTCACTAATTAGATAGAAGAAATTTCAAAAATAAGTTTGAAAAGCATTCTTGATCCAAGTTAATGGACATAAACCCAGTATAACAACTTTGGAAATAATGGCACTAGAAATTATTGCCTAGATGGAATAGATATTTCAACAAATAATTTCCACAGCTTCCTGCAGTTTAGTTGCCACTAGTCTTTTCCCAGGGAAAATGACAGACTTTTGACTGTTGTCTTCTTGTGAGCCACAAGAAGGTCCAGCTAAGCAGGTGAAGACAGTGGTGATATCCGAGTGAAAAAGCTAACTGAAGCACAACACAAAGGTGCTAATGATCATCTGCAGAGGGAGAGGGATATTGGACTTCAGGAACGGCAGTTTGAAAAATGTGGGCCTGTGTGTGTTTGAGTTCCTGGTTATTTTCCTGCCATGAAGCAGAGATGGTTTTGTTTCTAGCAACTGCATTCTACCTCTTAAAAAACACCCGCCTGTGCATTTTTTAATCCAAAACATACTATTACCAATTGCAAATGGAAAGTTAGCCACACTCTCCCCTAAAAAGTGGCAGAACTGCAATACTTGGTGAAGAAGTTTGAAACTAGATTGTTGCCTGTATCCCAAGAGGATATACAAACCCACCTGAAGATGCTCAGATGAAGAGCTCTAGTATAGTATCTGTTTTGCTTTTCCTATCGAAAGTTCTGTTGACAAAGGCAGTTTCTTTTACTATGCGCTACCAAAAAAGATGCCTCGAACCTGTACACCACACTCTGTGCAACACAGACAGCCCCCAAATTTCAAATGACCCTGAATTAGATGGCTATTCCTGAAGAGTTTGTTATACTACAGTTCTGTGGACTGAGCTAACTCTCCGACCACTACTATCAGTCACAATCTCCACCTTTACAGAACGTATGTCTGCAAGTAGATTAGGTGAGGATTTATTATGTATAGTTCTAGTAGGGTGGCACACTATATAACAGTATGCAGTTAAGAATATTGTGTTTGGGTTTCTTAGATGCGCATGAGTTCACAGGTTCCAAGTCTGTCATGGCACTAGTACTATTTTAACATTACCAAGATCAGACCAAGATACTGCTAGGTCCTTTCACCAGTTCTGGGAATTTTTAAAACTGGTGATTAAAAGAGTGAGGGCTTCTGTAATACAAAGTATTTTGAATCAGGATAAATTTACACAAAGGGGAGGAACAGGAATGTTTTTAATACCAAAAGGACTCATTTTCCATTCTGTGAGATACACGAATCACTCTGGAAATCAGGCTGCAAGCAGTCACATGTCCTCTTTGAATATATTCATCTCAGGAGGCTCAGAAGTACATTACTTAAAGGAGGTATCCTGTTGCACTTCCTCTTGCATAATATTTACCCATGTGGAAAAATGGCAGTGACCCATTGTAATCCTAAAGAAATTCACTAGCTGTACCAAGGAAAAGCACAGAGAGTAACTAGATCACAGTGGAATTCATTTTTGCACTGCCCTCAAATAAACCATCTTCAAGAGAAGAAAGGGAAGCTAGGGCTAAGCATAGTGTCCTTGGTGCTGGATTTCAAACTGATTTTCTGAAAACAAGGCTTACCAGCATGCTTTTTTTTTTTTAGACCAGAGAAATATATTTTACACATGCAATTACCAATCTCAAAAAATTCAATATCACCCTATGATTCTCCCCCCGCCAAATTAACAAGATGCATACAATGTATGCTTATTATTTAGCTTTAAATCTGATTATTTAATCAGATTGGTGTAGTGGTTAAGTGCGCGAACTCTAATCTGGGAGAACCGGGTTAGATTCCCCACTCCTCCACCTGCACCTGGCTGGATGACCTTGGGCAAACCGTAGCTCTGAACCAGCTGTTCTCTCAAGGACAGCTTGGGAAAGAGCTCTCTCAGCCCCACCTACCTCAGAGGGTGTCTGTTGTGGGGAGGGGAAGGGAAAGGAGTTTGTAAGCCGCTCTGAGACTCCAAGTGAGTGGAGGGCGGGGTATAAATCCAATCTCCTCTTCTTCTTCTTATAAAGAACACTTTTGTACTGCTCTCTCTAACCACAACTGCTACAAATATTTTTAAAGTAAAAGCTGGGCTCTCTCTATTCATTCAAAACCAGGAGAAATTAACTAAAATTAAGTTATACAATAAAGCCTATAAGAACTAAAACATTTTAAATCCCAAAAAAATTGTAGCAAATAAGGGACTTTACGGCCCCATCCGTGCACACCCTCACACCCTCACAGAACAATCTCATCCAGGAGCTGCTCTTTGGCCAACATGAGGCTTGGTCAACCTTTAGTTTCCTGCATCATGAGCCTTTCAGATGGATGCAATAACTCTGAAAAGTCAAGACGACCAACTATATAGTCAAATCTAACAGTTGTACAATCAGTCTGCTGCTTGTTTTTTTTTTAATAAAGAAGAAAATCCTGCTGGATGACATCTGCAAAGAACTAATGCTATAGTACTAGTATGTACCGGTAAAACGGGAGCAGCTAGTGGGAGAAAAGGCTGGAAATTACTGGAAAATAATCTAATTAAACAAAGATGGCATGCTGATCTCTCTGTATTTCCTAGTCCTGAAGATGTTAGAAAAACCAAACATAGCAACTATTTTATAACTCACCATTACAGTATCTCATGGCAGAAAGATTAGAAGTTCATTTGTAAAAGCCAAAGAGAACATTCAATAAGCCAAGGTAGCACCTAAAATTGATAGTGTGACCCCTTTCCTTACCTACTGTTATATCTAATCTTTAAGTGCTAGGTTGCACATTACCTGATTAATTCAGGAGTCTTGAGGAGATAGATCAGTAAGAATACAGAATCAATATATCATCAAGCGGATCAAGGGCAGTTCTTTGTAGCAGGGAGAGGCGACTACATGGGGGACAATATCAGAAGCACAGAAACCAGTTGTATCTCTGCTGCAGAAACTGGCAACAAGGATAAATATGGCACCAAAACTGCACTATAGCTCTTTGATTAATTATTTATTAAAAGTTCAACTATAAAATAAACCTAAAACATCCTCTCATCTGAAGTTTTAAATCTAGAAGAGCTTTAAATAGCAATTAAGTTGTATTACATGCACATGCAAAAGCTAATAGAATATCATTTTAAATCTTTAATTACAGAACTGCAGTTTAGGGTTGCTCCCAGGATTCCCAAGTTGTTACAGTCCCTTACAGTCCCTTAAACGAGGACGACTATACTTACTCTTTAGACCTTCTGTAACAGTTACCATCAACAAAGACGACATTCTTGTCCTTTTGCCCTAAAATCAAATGGCACTCAACAGCCCTGACTGTTTGTTATTGGGTTCTATTCCAGAGGCAATTAATCTTCACACATAAGAGACGTTACTTAGTTTCATTATATGCAGTCCACTTCCTAAATTGCCTTTCCTCCCAAAAGCATCTGCTGAAACAACATACGATATAAATGCCTTCCACATTCCACATAGGGGAGGATGCACATAGGGGAGGATGCAGCTATTCAAGGTGCTACAGAAGCATGATCATTTCATGGTTACCAGTCTCCATAAAGTGCTTTGACAGTATCAGAAAAGAAAGGTGCTAAGCGACTACTGCAGCTGTGGACAATCAGAATATGTTCTCATGCAAGGCCTGACATTCTGCATTGCCTAGTTAGCCTGGGTGAGTTAGGCTAGATCAACAGTAAAGGAGAATACCAAAGTGGGGAAAGAGAAGCAAGATCAGACACACACACTTGGAAGAGAGCAGACAAGTGGCAACGCTATGCAGTTGAAGGAAGCATTAAATAAATGATGCAAGAAATCCAAGCTGCAATGATAAAAAGTTCTGGTACCTGCACGTTGGGATGGAGCGGGAGCAGGGCTTAGAGTGATCACAATAACTGGATTGGGAAAAGGAAGGAAAAAAAACACACGATAAATCACAACGGAAGCAATCAGTCATCAAAATGAAAATAAATCATATTCAAATCAATTCCAGGGTAAGGAGCGAAGGTGGTGAGAAATCAACAAAGGGACAGACAAGGTGAAAATGAGATGCATCAAACAGTGAAGGGTCAATTCCACAGCTGTCATGTCCTCACTGCGTTTAACGCTAAGGAAGCCATTGCGTCCCTCCTCTTCATGCAAACTCTATGGACCCGGCTTCATTATGCTCTGTAGTGCTCCACTGCCTTGTGCAGTGGCAGCCCACCAGGACCTCAACAACACACTAGTTCACCACTTAGTAACAACAGTCAAGGACTAAGAATATTTAAAATACCTAAAGGTCAGCTCCAGTTTTTAGGAGTCATCACCAAACTTTTAAGTGCCCAAACTGCAAGTGAAGTGATGGCTATGTATTTCAAATTCTAACCTCAACTTTATACAAACCGGTACTATACACCAAGACCAAGTAAGTATTTTCAATTTGGTGTTCACGAAACCTGTTAGTGATATTCCCTGCCCTGATCTTACTATGCAGTTTTCAACATTAAGCTCATAGCCAGAACAGGCCATTAAGATCATCTTACTTAAAAGCAAAATAAAAGAATCTATCCCCCATTCCAAAATTCTGTTCTAGGTTGAATATGCCTAACCAGTGGCAGATTGTTCAGATCAGTGACACTCACACAGTAGCTCCAGAGCCTCATGTAACTCTGGCCTGCCACCTGTGGCCCTTCTGAGCACTGTTCCCCAACATGGAAAGTGGGCAATGCCATTGCCCATCAAGGCTTATGGTTTGCATCATGAAACAGCCATCACTGCAGAGACTAGAGGGTGGGTAAGTTGTGAGGCTCCCTGAAGTGTGGGCCTTGTGTCCACTACATGCTTCACTACATCTGTTTATTGTCGCCACACTTTAGTATTCTTAACTATAGTCGTACAAGGTTCTGGTCCAAAGGGCATGTACTTGGAACTCCCCCCCCCCCTTCCCTGCAGCCTCTGCACTCTCATCCTAGCAACCACACACCTGCCAGGAGGTCATGCTGGTCACAGAGAAGACCAAGTAAATACAACATAGGAAAAGAGCAAGCTGGCCACAGTGGGCCCTTATCTATAGCCAGCTCTCCCTCCTCAAGGTGCCCTGGCAATCTCATTCTTTTGCCTGAGCTGCTGGGGAGAGAGCAAAAAGCTGGAGAGGGAAGTAAAGGTGCACAGACTTCTTGTGAAGACAGCCTCAGCAATACTGCTGGCTGGCTCAAAGCAGGCTTCCAATGTGGGAAGCCTGAGAACGCTTTACCTCCCTTGCTGCCTTCTCATGCTCTCCCTGAGCTGCGGAGGGGGTGACTTGGGTCATCTTGCTCTCCACAGAGCTGCAGCCCCATCCATGCCTGGGGGAGAGCAAGATGACCAAGGAGGAAGTAAAGGGTGCGCAGGTTCAGCAGTGGTGTGACGAGACACCCCTATTAATAGTCATGTGTATGATTGATGGTAGGGCATACAGTAGTCATGTGGATCTTTTGATTGGTGGTAACTGTGGCTCTCAGCAAACTGCAGAATGAGCACGATGGGCTCAGACATTTAATTTCTCTCCTTCCAAAAAACGTCATGTTTATCCAACTTCCAGTTATTAAATATTTTCTATCTTTGTCTGGATCAAAGCTTGTTACCCTATGAAAGTGCTCATATGGGGATAATCTCTCCATTTTCCTTCTCTGAAAACCTCTCTATAAAATAGAGACACTTCTGATGCTTCAAGTCACGCTTATTAACTCATTTTGCTGGATTCCCCCACTGCTGGATCCCCCAATTTCCTTTTGAAATCTCGTACTGACACTGATGGAGTCTAAACATTCTGACCATTTTAAATTTACTCACCTAGTCCAAGTTTTCATAGCTGCCTCCCCAGCTCAGCACTTCTAATTAACCCATGGTATGGAGCAAATCCCATACGAACAGGCAAGAATTACTGAGCCACAGAAACACTGTAATGGATAATATAGCAGTTGAGGGGAAAGCTGCACTTGGTACATCATTTAAGACCTGTGTACCAGTAAAGTAAGTTAAAAGTCAGCAGTGGGCACGATGTCTCGAGCGATCCTGTGTGCAGGATCTTCACTCAAAAAACAGACATTTTCTGTAAGATAACTGGTAAGATCAAGTCCATTGGTAATACCAATTTTCTCCTTGCCTGGCTCTTTGAGTAATCTTTTTCTGCTAACTATCTTTACAGTCTTGTGGCTAAAACTACAATACATGAGCAGCAGAGAGGAAAGCATCAATTTAAACTTGCTATATCTTAATTTCACTGGTATGACCAATAGCAAATCCAGGAAAAATAATTTTCTAAGCATTTTTTTTTCTCACGCCATACTTTTATATACTTGTTATATCTCTGTTATCCCTCTTCTTGTAATTATATTGAAAGGATGAAAATGTCTCTATTTGTTAGTTACTTCTGGTTATTTTCAGCCACTAGCACTTCAAAGTGGAACCTCTTGTCATAACAGATTTACTTAGAAGTAAATTTAACTGATTTTGGTGCAAGAAACTTCCAAGTGCATGCCCTTTGGACCAGAACCTTGTACTACTGTAGTTAAGAATACTAAAGTGTGGAGACAATAAACAAAACAGATGCAGTGAAGCATGGTGAGAATTCTTTCCATGCTTCCAAAAAGCTGGTGGGCTCAGCATACAATAGTGCTGCTTTCAGGAAAGATCTACCCATTGCTGGTTTCTCTTTCGTATTTGCCTAGTACATGAACATTCATTTAAGGTTAAGGCTGAAGATGAACTAAACCTTATTTTTCAACAAGTCCTGAACTTCTCAGCCAGACAAATGTAAAAAATTAAAGCCTCACTGCCGGCTACTGGAACTCCAAGGTGCCACCAGAAGTACAAGAGAACTAAATCTATTTCTTATTGTGCAAACAATTTCTATGAAAGGAAGAAAATCCTGTCTGGGGAGCTAGCAAATATTGAGCAGTCTTGGTCAGCATCAAGGAGCGCTTTGAACCTTTGCTTCTCTTCTCACTGTCTCAAGACCATACGGTGTACTGATCCAGCTCACAGAACCAGCTAAGAACTGACATGTAACCTACCTTCTTCATACTGCTTCAAAAAAAAAAAAAAGAGGTCATAGGTACCGCAAGCAGAAATGTGAGTAGAGATGTTTGGGTGCAGGAAAATGGAGCTCCTTACTGTTGCCCTTGAAATTAAACAGACTGCTGAAGTAGTATCTCTTATGCAGCAATCTAGCTTTTTAAGATGAGTTGTCTCTTGACAAACCACCCTTAACTATTCTGTTTCTTTCATTCTGTAGGACCTCCACAGCAACAACACCCAGACAGAAGGCATGATCTAGTTCAAAACTGGACATGAATTCTTTGCCTTGATTTACTGTGTAATGTAGGACAACTGACAAAGCAGGTGAAGGTTTTGACTATCCAACAGATATAATTTTATAAGCAATCTGTGCAGCAAACCAAAGCAAGTACAAACCAGTCCTGCTCATGTGACCAGCAATGTAGAAACAATTAAGGAAAATGTGTCTGTCACACGGTTTCTTCCAGACAAATTACTCAAAATATTACGTAGGACTTTTGCCCCAATTAAAGGGGTAATCTCTACTCTGGTAGGGAAAAAATGGTAGGCAAACTGAGCTCACCAATAGTAGCATTTCCGGTTTACTTACCGAGTAGTCCTCTCAAACAACTCTTAAAGATTTAAAATTTCCAAAAAAAATTGAAGCCATGGAAGAGGGGGATTCTCTGTGTTAGGTCGCCCACTGGGTGGAATAGCCAGCCTGAGAATGCCAGGAAAATCACACAAATTGATCATACAGCAGACGGTGCCAATGGAATGGCTCAGAAAGTCATCTTTATAACCTGAACAGGACCTGCAGTTGTTGCCTGTGAAATTTTAGGTCACTTTCATTCTATTTTTCATAACAGGCTTTCAGTTTTGTAATCCTAATTTATTGTGTGTACTATGCTGTTTTCCAACACATTTCTCAAATAGTGTACTCCATCTTTTATTGTATTGTCTGTATGCCCGTTACACTGTGGTATAATACTCTTATTGCACTGGTTTTAACTATCTTGTTCTGAGTCTCAGCAAGAAAAGGCAGACTGTAAAGTAAATAAATACAGTTTGGGGGAAGCTAAGATGCATGCATTAATTATTTTCTTAAAATAAAACTTATTTTATTGTTTTAACATAAAATGCATAATTTATAATTTGAGATATAAAATTATAATTTATAATTTGAGATATAAAAATTTAGAATACCTGAGACATATAATGGGGCTCAGAAGCAAAATTGTGGATATACTCATTACAGAAAGCTGCAAACCACCCCACCCTATACCATCTTAGCAGCTGTGTCTTAGTATGAAAACTAAAAGTTAAAAACAAAAAAAATACAAACAATGTAGTAGACAAAAAGAAGCATATTATTTGGACTACTCATGTAGTTGCAACACAACTAGAGGCATATTTGGATAACAATTTAAACTTTAACACTGAAAACACTGAACTATTAAATAGTATATCAAAGACATGATACGAATTTATCATGGACAAAATCAGACACAGCTAAATAACATCTCTGGAAATATGTTGTGACTACTACTGTATACACAGAAATCATTACCTAATGATGTTAATCATTTTACATAGAAAATCTTCACACTAGGCAATTTGAGAAAAAACTGGTCCTAAAAGCATTTTACTTATTTTAAAAGACAACAAATTTCATATGAGTTTTTAGTACTCCCCCAAATTTCCATTTTTTTCCCATTAGAAAAAATGACGCGCCATCCGGGGGGGGGGGGGGGGGTGATCGGCCCAGGGCTTCAGGTATCTGCTCTTGGTTGTTGATACTCAAAATGTGGATTCAAGCCACTGCCATATCAACTTGAACTTAGTTTTTGCCATCTGAGGATTTTAAAGAATTTCAGTAAATCTGAAATGCCATTATCCTCATAATCAGCAGGTAAAACTGCCACATCTTGACAACAACCTCCCCTCCACCCCCACAAAAAATAACAACAGGTGTTTACTTTCTTCATACACGGAGACACTAAGGGCTTCCACTGGATAAATGCTTCCCTGGAACCAGATTTCAGAACCTCTAAAACTGAAACAATTCTACAGTGTTGTTCTCAGAATGCCTAATTTTGATCAGAAAGTACATACATGAAAATGGTTGTGTGTGTGTGATAAAAACCAAAGATTAATGACTATATATCAATGTCAAAATTCTACTTGACTCCCACTATTCATTTTTAAAAGTCATTTAGTAGTAACATTGGCATTAATATTGATCTTCGTGCTTTGGTAACAGTTCTGTATAAGCTTTGAATGTTAACAAAACCATTTCCAAAACATGACGTTTTCATCATGCCAATTTGCTCCAGCAAATACGCTCTTGAAATACGCTCTGAACTGGACTTTGCTCTCTGGTGACCTTCTGGACTAAATCTTGACTCTGACTTTGGACTCTGACTCAGCTTGCACCTAGACTCTGACACCATGGTGGGTTGATTTGCTGACCTTTCATTATACATATTTTAGCATTTGTTTGGTCATAACACAGAGGTAAATATTTCTGGTCTCAAACACCTTTGGATTAAAAGGAAGGTACACTTATGTGCATTAAGGGAAGAAATACAATTTTATTGCTTCCTGTGATGTTGATCGAAAGACCATAGTAGAAATCATATATAACTTTGGAATTGGGTGTCAACAATATGCTGATGACACCCATCTCTATATCTCTCTATCCAAACCTCCTGGTGATGCCACAGAGATCTTGAACCACTGCCTGACCAGAGTGATTAAATGGCTAAGAGAAAACAAACTGGAAGGAGTACTGCTAGCTGGGAAGGGTGAGGCCTCGAAGGACATTGTGCTCCCCACCTTTGAAGGAGTTCAGCTGACCCTTGCTGACTTGCTTAAGAGCCAGGAGTTGTACTGGACCCAGCACTACTGCTGGGAGAAGCAATTTAACGTGGTTGCAAAAAATGCTTCCAACTGTTGTCAAGCCTGGAAGACGGCCTCTCACTTAGCTACGTGAATCCATACCATTGTAATATAAATATTATACGTCAGTAATTCACTCTACATGGGTCTACCCTTGAAAATAACCTGGAGACTCCAGCGGGTACAGAATGTCACAGCTTGGTTATTATCAGGAGTCAGATGGGGCGTGCACACACACCCATTCTGCAGTCATGCCATTAGCTGTCCATCACCTACCAGGTTCAATTCATGGTACTAACTATCATGTACAAAGCCCTGCACAGCATTAGACATTCATATCTGCAGGACCACCTCTCCTCTGTTCCACCATGACAGCGCCACTCATCTATTAGAGGCCTTTGGCAGGGGCCACCCTGCAAACAGGTAAGATCAACAGCTGCCCATACACATGCTTTCTCCTCGACCTTTCAGAACGGCACACCTAAGAAGATCAGGAGGCTCCCAGGCTCCTGTCACTCTGCAAACGACATAAAACTGAGTTGTTCAGGAGAGCTCTTCTATAAAAGTAATAGAACTATACTTTAACAAAAATAGTTAAGGAAGGTGCTTTACAAAGGGAAAGGGACTGTGGATAGGATGTACCACTGTGTACAGAATCTATTAACAGTGTGCTACGTATTAACCTGTTACGTATCTATTAACAGTGTGCTACGTATCTATTAACAGTGTGCTACGTATCTATTAACAGTGTGCTACGTATTAACCTGTTGTAGTTTCATTATTTTCTAATGATGTAAAAACATTTTTGTCATATCCACACTCTGTATCATGCCTAATAGGCTACGCTTATTCAGATTTCAGTAACCCTAGCCCCAATACATTGCTCATTTGTTGTCCCCTTATATTGATTGTATTGACCTACACTGTACTTATTAGATATCTCTTCATGCGGGCTGTTATAGAGTTACACTGTGTATAATCTGCTTTTGGTTTCAGTGAGAAAGGTGGATTATTAAATACAATAAATAAATAATTCCTGAAACTGAATTCTTGAAGACACCTACATATATCACTTCTTTCTGCCAATGTGCAATAAGAATGCAAGATTCCAATTTAGAAAAAGAACCTAAAAATAAAACAACATGAATAATCCCCTGAATGCAAATAGTTTAGAACACTGGCTGTTTCAAAAGTGCTGTGGTAAGTCAGTCTGTGCTGCGTAATGGCTCAGATTTCTCGGAGAAAGAGCTACCTGCTAGCCGTGAGCCAGTAACTGAACAGCCGGCTGCAGCTGGCTCTGAGCCAGAAGGAGAACAAGAGATCAAGAGCCTACACCTTGTAACTCTGAAGCAGTAAACAAACCTTCAGCAGCCACTCCCAGCCCACCTAGCTCACCCACACCCTTGCAGCGCTGACACTGTCAGAGACTCTTAGAGTTGCAAGAAAGGAGAAGAAGTGTGAGACTCATGGCCTGTCATCAGCTGTCCACTGAAGAGACGAATGAGTAGTTTCAGGATGACTCCCAAGGAACTGGCTGGGGGTTTAGCTCATTAAGACCTGGCTATAAATTCAGCTGGGAGAGGCAGCAGTTTGTGGATGCAACAGGTACACTTTGCTACTGAGCCACCAACCTTGAACCTCGGACTGGACCTGACAACTGGCTTTTCTGGAACCCCTGACCTTGGACTGGACTTGCTGCCAGGAACTCCTGACTTTTTGACTGGACTTTGGTTACTCTCTGCAACCTTGCCTGTGACCTGCTCTGCTGGACCCCAGCCTGTGCCTCCTGGGGAAACTACATCAGTACAAGTACATTCCTTTCCTTATCTTACCAGTGTTAGTTCAAGGGCACTAAATAACAACTAAATAAAAACATAAATATCCCTGGTGGCACAATCATAGTTTTCATCTTGTAACCCATGGTAGAATCTACACTGCAATCTCTGTATCTGGCTTCCATACTCACAATTCAAAACAAGGTAGCCAAAAATACAACACAACCATAGGTGAATCCAGAATACAGTATGCTATCATATATAAAACCCACACTTTGAGGGATCAAAACTTAAATCTCTGCCTCCCACCTTTGTCCCATGCTTATTTAAAACCAGACTCAGAACTGAAATAGGAAATGTAGATTCTGTGCTTTGTTCTTCACAAGTTATTCAGGATCAACTTTACAGCATGTAACTAATTCTGCATAGCCAGATCTTATGTCACACTGGTAATGATTGTAAAGAAAAGACATGAGGGCAGAAGGTGGTGTAGCTATTTATCATTCCACTGGCATAAGCAGCAATCACATCATCCCATCTACTTATATGGTTCTTGCTGACACACATTACTGGAAGAGAGTAGGTCCAAACTGCACTGAAATGGCACCCACACCTCAAATGTATGTCTCTATTGTTATTTAAAAACAGTAAGTAATGGATGAGCAATGTGCTTTACTTCTTTTAGCTGACTTTAAGAAGGAACCTTCTCCCTTTTTGGCAATGTCATAGATCCATCTAGAGACCACCTCAGCAGCACAGGTGGATTTCAACATGCAAGTGGATCTGCTCGTTCATATCAAAGAAACACATACAAGTAGTTTCCCTTGATCCCAAAGTAGCTCCTGAACAGGGCAGGTCCTGTTCACATACAGTTCTGTGTATATATCAGAAATTTGTGTTGAGTCTAAATACCAATTACCATAACCTGATATTTGCCATAACTAAAAAATTCCCACCAGTACAGTACACTATTATCAGATTATTGGTACCTTATTGCCAGATTATTGGTTTTGTCAGAAAGTACATCAATTTTAGATTCATCTTTTATTTAAATTTATCACCATTCTAGTAATTTCATATCAGATTCACTGTTTACAGTTTCTCTTCTGAAAGTATTCAGGCAAATCACTTATATCAGTGATACTCAAACTCTGTACTTTACCCAACTCTGCCACAAGAGGGGCTGAGCTTTCACCTAAAAAAAAATAATGTCACTGTAATGGGGGCATGCACCAATCTACCCTCCCCCCCGCCCCCCGGATCAGACACTCTTGTATATCACTGATCCTCCATCTCTTTGTTGACCTTATAGACAGTGACATCATCCCAAAGAAGGCCAGAAGAACATAAGGATTACCTTACATGGCCTGTGTTATAGCTAACAGGTGCATGGAAATCTCAGAAAGCAATTAAGTATAGAGGAAGAGAGTATGCCAGGAGACAGTGTTAGCTAGATTGTCTTGCAGATGCAAGGAGCACAGCTGCCCATTGTTTCAAAAGCAGGTCAAGAAAATAACTCTTTTGAGTGTGCCAGAAATTTCAATGGATGAACAAGTGCTATTCTAAATTTTAAAAAAGGGAAGCACTGAACAACATACACACAATTGAACTTTCTTGTATTTAGGTTAGAAACTAGCTCACTGCTCCCAGAGGTCTTGAGACCCTCCTTATCCACAAAATATACTATGAACTTTCTACAACAAAACACACTGATCCTGACACAAAGGTGCATTTGGTAAAATCTCTAAGCATACAAGCAAGAATTTCCACAACTTTCCCAATCTGGCACACCTCCACTGAATGACAAGAACTACAACCTGACTGTGATATGCTGGTAAAAGAGCGTCAAATCCAGCCTTTCTTCAGCACAAGTGCTTTATAGCCCATACCCTTCTCTCTGGTGTCCAGCATACAACCAAAGCTCCCTTTTCTCCAAGAACATATAAAAACTTTGAGCCAGACAATCCCCTGATCTTAAAAAAACTCCCTCCCACAATTTCAAATTGAGAAGTAGGGTCCAGGAATGCTATCCTGTTGTAAACAGATTTCTAGGTGATCCATACATGGTGCCACCCACGTTTTCACGGTCCCTATGGCTGTGCCCTCTGCTGTACCCCCCATTCATTCCACACTCAAGGCTTCAGAGCTTCTCGTAAAAACCTCAAACATCCCATAACATTGGTACTGATTCCAAACTCATCGCGGACCTTCTCCCTGAACCCTTCCCGAGCAAGTAGGGTTGCCAGCCTCCAGGTGGGGCCTGGGGATCTCCTGCTGACAGTGATCAGCTCCCCTGGAGGAAATGGCTGCTTTGGAGGGGGGACCCTATGTGGCCTTGGTACCCTCCTGAGGCCCCACCCCTCCCCAAACCCCGCCCTCTCCTGGCTCCACCCCCAAAGTCCCCAGGCATTTCCCAACCCGGACCTGGCAACCCTACGAGCAAGCCTTCCTTAAACCCTCCCTGCGGCCGCCCCCTCCTCAGCCCCTCACCTGTCCAGAGAGGCTTCCTTTCCCACCCTCGCGGCCCCAGCCCCGCTGGCTCCGGGGCACCTTCCCGGGCAGGCCCCTTTTGCCACCCGCGCAGGGAGCACTCTCTCCCCCCCGCAGGCCCTCTCTTACTAGGCCGCGCCCGGGCTGGACTGATCTCCAGGTTGAGGTCGATGCGCCTCCGGGCCTCCCGGTTCTCCTGCTTCAGCTGGGCCTCCAAGCGGGATAGTTTCTGCTCCAACGAGGACGCCGCCATCTTCCCCCGCCCCCCTGGAGCCGCCACCGCGCAGCCAGAATACACAAACACCGGAATGCGCAAGCGCCGCATGAGCCGTTCGGGCCACCGTATTTCCTCCCAGCTTGCCCAATGCTTGTTTTGCTTCACAGCTTTTCTCTTACGCGTGCGCAGAGTTCCGCAACGTCGCCTGCCTCGGCGTCTACGCCGCGACCCTCCTTTACGGCAAGTAACTTCAGGAGGTCTATCCCTGCGCATGTGTGCACCTACTAACACTTGAAAGGTGGAAAGGCGGGGCTTGGCGATAGGTTTTGGAACTGAAATGTTTTTAGATGGATGGATGGATGGATGAGCCCCCCCCCCGCCCTCAGCGGCGAATCAGCTGTCGCGTCAGGGGACCCGCCCCCAATGAACCTGTGCGCGCGAACCAACGACGCGGAAGAACTCCGCTTCCCGTCGCGGCTCGCTCTCCCCGCGCCCCTCCCCCGGCTTTCGGCTGGTTTCCTCCTGACAGGGGCGGGATCTGGTTGCGTCACGCGTAGGCGGGGCCCGGCCGGTTGTAGGAGTGGGCGGGACACCTGGACGGCTCGGCTCGGGGCCGGCAGAGAAGCGGGGGTCCTTCTCCTCCTCGGGGGGGGGGGGGGGGGTGTAGCTAGTGTTTCCCTGCAGCTAAACCTCAAAGCGACTTTTTGAACCCCATTTCATGTATAAAACTGGACAAGGTGCTCTTTGACAGACACTCTTCCCCAGGGGTCATTTCGTTAAAAAAGGGGTGCAGGAGCTCATTAGCATGACTCATTAGCATATGCCACACTCCCTGACATCACCAGAAGTCTGTCAGAAGGCAAGAAAGAAGAGGGAGGGAGGGAAAGAACGAGTGAGATAGAGAGAGAGAGGGGAAAAAGAGAGAGAAACGGGGAGAGAGGGTGAGAGAGAGACAGAGAAACAGAGAGAGAGAGAAAGAAAGAGACAGAGGGCATTTTCACACATGCCACTTGCCTTGCATATATTCTTCGTTTCCCTCGGTGAGTCTCCCCCGGAGCAACAGCATCCAATTTCACACCAGAAGAATCAGCTCCTCTTTAGCCCCGCAGTTTTGTGTTCATAGTAGCGGTTGCCCCGATGCTTTCAGCCACTCCCCCGTCCATCTCCCCTCCCGTGCCCCTCCCACAACCCCCTTGCCCCTTCCACATTTCCCTGCCCTCTTTTTTTTGTTAAAAAATGCATGCGTGGTAACCTTACAGCGTCATAGTGACATGACGTTATTGCATACCCCACCCACCCCGTTCTCTACCCCTCCCTCCCCTTCTCTTTGATATCACATGTTTGGCTGGGGCATTATGATTGGATCTTCCCTCACCTGCGCAACCGGTAAAGTAAAAACTTTTTACAGTGGGCGGGAAATCTCCATTTTGGTCAGTTGAGACCTTTTAGCAATGATGGAGGCTCTTCAAGGGAGAGTGCTTGAGGCCTTAACTGCACTTATGCAGGTGATACTCCTGGCTCTGAACTCCACCAGCAGTCTCCTACGAGCTTATTTTCTCCGTGCCCGAAGGAGACGAGCCGTTCTCCATGATCTTTTGTCTTCCTCATCTTCATCGAAGAACTGTGGGCTCACTGCCGCGCGCCGCAGGTGTGAGAGATGGAACGCGCTTGCAGGACTGCGTTTCAAACGTCGGTACTGGGTATACCCAAGGAGCATCGGTTGGTGGGAGGATTATGTGCTGCGCGTGTGGGGCGATGAGCAGTGGTTGCTGAACTTCAGGATGGACCGGCATACCTTAATGGAGATCGTGTCAGTCATCACTCCTCACCTGGTGCGCCAAACCACTAAAATGAGGCACCCCGTGGACCCAGCAAAGCGTGTGGCCGTCACCATTTGGTATGCGAACACGGACACATTCAGAGGACTGAGTCACCTGTTTGGTATTGGTCTCTCCACTGCTGCAGGAATAGTGCATGAGGTCTGCTGTGCTCTAGAGTCCATTCTGTTCGCAGCTGTTGTGTGCCCTGGCGCAGAAATCGGCAAGGTAGTGTTTTAAAAAATTTATAACTATTGTTTTGTTATGACGATAGAACGACCTAACAGATTTAAATGCCATGAAGCTGGAAACTTAAAGGCAACATATGTGCTTACCATCTACTTTATTTTATTGGATTAAAATGCCATGCCAATGTTAGTTGCCTATGGGCAGGGACTGTGGGTTGCTCTGTTTGGATTAGCATTGTCTTAATTTTATCTCATATTTTTCTCATTACAGATTATGGATGGTTTTGGGCAACTGGGTATGCCACATTGCACTCATATTCCGACTCGGGCTCCAGGAGGGAGAGTGAATGAGTATGGGAACAGGAAAAACTACTGCTCCATACTTATCCAAGGGACAGTGGACAACACGGGCAGATTTATTGATGCGGAAGTGGGCCATAGCGGCCGGACGAATGAGGCCTTTGTATTCTCAAACAGCAACATCTATTGCAGAATGGACGCTGGCCTCTTTGTCCCCGGGAACCCCACGATTCATCTCAACGGGGTTACCGTTCCTGCAGTTATCCTAGGTGATGGAGCCTATCCACTGCGCCCATGGCTGATGGCTCCCTACAGAAAGCCTAGACTACCTTTTGAAATGCATTTCAGTAAAGTGCAGAGTAGGGCTAGGAATGTGGTTGAGCGGGCATTTGGGAGGCTGAAGGCATGCTGGCGAGTGCTGTCTGCCAGGCTCGCCATGCACGTTGGTGCCGTGAGCACCATTGCCACGGCATGTATTATACTGCACAACATATGTGAGCAGAAGGGGCATGATGTGCATCTCGAGTTGTAGGAACAGGACACCATTCTTGTCCCAGAGGAGGAAGAGAAAAATCCCAAGTTTTTAGATAATTTTTTTTTTTAAGTAGAAAGGGGAAGCGTGTTCGGGATGCTATTGCACAGTACATATTTGATAACCGAAGAAGGTAGTCGTGCTGGTGTCCATGAAGCTCTGCTTTTGCTATCTAACGTTGTCAGCATTCTATCCTGCCATTGCTTTTTGCAGTTTCTGTTGTAAATAAAACCTGTTCCTTTTTACACTGAACAGCCTCTGTCTCTTTATCAATCTGATTACAATGAAAACAGGGAGGGGGGAAAGTCCTAGAAACACAGCTGGTAACGGGACAGGATAAAACGGTCAGGTGCTCATTCACCAGCCAGGTTAGAATTTTGCTGCTGTGAAATGCCGTTGTAACGTTATTTCAGCAACATGGCTACCAGGAGGAGGAGAGGGACGTTCTGGCAGCAGGATGCGACCGAGCTTCTCCTCGATATTGTGGCCCATTTGGGGCATGTCTCAGAGCTCATTGCCAGCACCCACCTCAGGAACACGGAGGCGTTCGACCTCATAGCTTGCAGGCTGGCCATGACTTCAAGGGTGACTTCATGGTCAGCCTGGAGGTGTGGGGAGGGATCCCCATGGCCAATGGGCAAACAGCCTACCACACACAGCTGGTGGAGATGAGGCAGGCTGCTGGACGCCCTCATTGGGAGGATCGTCATCATGATGGTAAGCACAGGGTTCCCAAAACAAACAGCAACCCCTGTCATTGGTGCCAGATCTAGAACTTAGGGAGCTGAGCCAAGTACGGGCATGGTACTGTAGATAGCCAGCTGACAGGCAGTTCCCAGAATGCCAATCCATCAGGGTCTGTCTAAGACACTGGACAGGATTTCTACCCATGTTTAGTCCCCATGTTAACAAAGAGCCCCTCCACTACTCATTTGCAATGTATGCTACAATGGCAAACATCGCATGACACTCATTCCCTGACCAAGTTTGTTATTTGTAACTCAGCTCAACACGCTCATTTGGGGATGTATTATAAGGTTTGTTCTGGAAATGCCGTTTCCCAAACTGTCTGACATGACCCATGTCCAGGGTCATCAGTGGTTAAATCCATTCACAGCTGGCTACACATCTTCAAAATCTAAATCAGTAATGAACATTATGCCCACCTGCTGTTTACGGGTCACAGTCTGCCTGCCAAGGTTCATGAGCCTTATAGTTATTCCAGCTACTGCAGGAACTCATAAGCCCCTTTGCTGGCACTTGAAAGTTTGGGAGAAAACCCAGGGAATGTGCTGTGGTTCATTTTAAAATAGTTTGCACTGAAACAGATCCATGTTGTGTAAAAGCCCCAGGTAAAAGTAAACCCAACCAAAACAAAGGTCCACAAAACAATGTTTATTGAATCTCCAAAGCGTGCACTCTGCTGTTGCTCAGGAAACAAGTCAGAAATGTTGATGCATGCTTATAAAGAGGAACTTTTTTTATCGTATTGTATGTACCACCTCAGGGGTTGGTGTTTGTTGGTAGAAAACTCATAAGTGGGACAATTTGTAAAATGGCAGTGGAAAGACCGCCCCCTCTTTTCTACGCATCTGGCATTCCGTGTCCATTATCTTTTTGCCAAAGGCATGAGCAGTGATGCATATCCACATGAACACCCAAAAGTGTATCGACTTTTGTTAATGCAGCCTCACAGCGCCCACAGCTGGCAGAGACCCGGCAGGAACAACAGCAGCAGGAGGTTCCTGAGCCAGAAGATGTTGAGGATCCTGCAGAAGAGGGAGGCACAGCGGTGGAGCAGGAGGAGCCCGAAAACCCCCCTGATCCGGCCACATCAGCTCCTGGTACGGCAGAATGAATGCCATAGTTATTGCAATCATAAGCATGCATTAATACACTGTATAAGCCTACATCAAAACAGAAGATCATGAACGGGTGCGGTTGAAGAAACCTCTGGCCCCACTGACCCACATGCCTCAGTGAAGAGGGTCAGTCTGTGCACCCAGGTATTAACAGGCAAAATATAGTGTTGATGCTGACAGAGGAACGGGACTGGCAGGTAACGATTACCAATGAGTCCCATCACATTTGGTGCCATGATTAATCTAATGGGATAAGTGACAGTTGTATTCCATATGCAGGGCCTTCAAGGAGAGCAGAGGGTGGTCCTGAGGCAGAACTCTGCACTCTGGCGTCCCAACACAGGTTGTGTAGGTCTACGTGTGAGTATTCGTGAACGTATAGCATACAGGCGCCTGCAATTATGCTCCTGCAATATCACCACCATTGTTCCCTAGAATATTAATTTCTTGATTTGGGCTACAAGACATAACTGGCCACCTTGGCTCCAGGGTACACAGCACCTGCAGCAGCAAGGCCGTGCAGCACCTCAACCCCAATAGCTAGCCTGTACTGACGGGAGATCGCTAAGCTGATTCTTAACTCATAAGTGTGCAAGGCTTAGAGGGAGCATGCCTTAACATCTATCATTCTTTATCTCTTGCAGTTGATGCATTAACTCAGCGCATGGACTCTTATCGCCTGCCTGCAGAGGTGGATGGAGAGAGAACTGAGGACGCAGAAGGAGGAGCTGAGCACCTTGAGAATGCTTTTGGAGGGTGTGCAAAGGCCACCCACTGACAGATGATGTGTTTGAATATTTAAATAGATTTTGAATAGTCTACTGTATATTGTTTCATTTATGGAAATTACTGTTTATAAAAAAGAATGTTTTTGAAACCTTGTTGTACCTTGATCACTTTCACGTCGCTGGTCACACGAAGTAGAACATGGCCAGGTTTATTAAGGTACAAACGTGAATAGAAATACACAACTCATGCGTTAGTACGGAAACACAGAAATCTACATTTCCTACGTTAGGAAGACCATACATTGGACAAGACAACATTGAACATAAACAAAAGGCAAAAAAACAACTACGAGACAGTGAAAAGCATCACTTATCTGAGGTAGATTGCAAATTGGTGGTCCTGCAGTGAGTTAATGTGCAGAACTGGCAAGGCACACCAATTTTATGGCTAAAAAAAAAACACGCTCTTTGCCCACACAGGAACGCTTTGGTCCCCTATTGCCCGGCTGAGCAAGCTCGAGAGTCCTGGGCACTTTTTCTAGGAGGCTCTGACTTTCCTGCTCTGTGTCCGCCACCTCTGGAGACTCCGACATTGCGGCAGCTGGCAGTGGTCTCTTTGCCAAACAGAAAGCCCTATTTGTTGTGTTGGCCTTTTCTGTTACTGGGGCACATGTGCATGGCTACTCTTTGGGCTCTCTGGCTGGCTGCATACCTGAGATCGCCTCACCAAGCTGTCGTATGGTGGTCACCGCTGCCATTAGGACCTCCACATTAGCCTGGTTTGCCTCCCTGAGTGCCAGACGGTCACGTTCCCCTTCCTGCATGATTGCCTGGAATTTTCGCTCCTCCATCTGCATGTTTTCAATATGTTCCAGCTTTCCCTGATCCATCATTTTGACAGCCACCTCATTCAGCATGGCCACTCTCCTCTGCCTACCCCTCTCATTTTTAAGTTGAGCCTCCTTGTCATTAGGAGGCCTTACACGAATGGCAACTTGATCTGTGGGTGGTGATTAGAGAAAACAACAGGTCAGGTAAATAGGATCTGAACTCGTCCATTCAAAAACAAGAAGGTGGTATTGCCATCTAGTTGATAACAGAACTAGGCCCCTTTAACGACTACACCTTCCCATAGTCTGTATCGTGGGTTCAATGTTTAGGCACTGACCTTGCTCTTCAGCATTTTGGCCTGCCAGGACCAATTCGTCGTCTCCAAAGCTGTCATTGTCATTTCTCAGTCCTGCTGTGTTGTCTCCTATTCAAGAACAGAAAAAGCTGTTTACCTTTGGCACTCTCATGGTGGATCATGCTGACTTTCCATCCAAGTTTAAAAAGCAGGGTCGTCATGCAAGAACAACCCCAACAGTTACTTGATAGAACTTGAAGAAGTTGTTAGAAATGGGGCATCTTTCACTCCGAGCACTAACCACATTGACATAAGCCTTGTATGGGGAGCTGTAACCTTAAATGCAAACATGCCTAAGAAGGCTGCCTGTACTTAGATGCTAGGGTAGTCGCCCACCCTCTGTTTCCTCGGGATCTCTGGTATGCATGTTTGTATGATAAATCAGGGGGAATCATGATTAGGCACTCACCATTTCCGTTACTGCCGTTAGTCTGGGGAGGAGTCTCAAACGAGTCTTCACACATGCTGACACGTCCTCTTACCCTAGGCACTGAGATTCATAGTTATTAGGTTAATGGCACCATAACTGTTATATGATGTTGGCTGTACACAAGGGCGCTATGTGGCACTAAGTCCACCTACTGAATTGTAGACTGCTGTATTTTCTAATTTGACCCTGCCAGTAGAGAACACACTCCCCTTCAACAGCAGTGATTTCGAGGGAATAGCAGATCTTAGTCCTTAACAAAAAAAGAAAGCGCCTACATGTTTCATAAAGATCACTATATTTTTATGCGATTGGCTTATGTCAAAATAGGTCACTTGGCATAGGTTGTAGTGAAAAGTCATGCATGGGACTATAGGAAGGGCTCTGCAAAGCAACATTCGCTTGTGACAGTAGCACTGATTAGTAATAACTACAACTGAGATCATTCACTGCCGTACATAGAAGTGAAGGACAGTGAGACTTCTTTTTAATTTCAAGCCTACGAAATCAACAGTTCCAGAAGGGATGTGGGCCCATGCATGCATCTTGACGGAGTCTGCAAATACATTTAATCGGCAGTTTATGCGTGGACAAGGAATTCAATTTTTATATGATTCAGGCTGGACAGAAATAGGGACAGAACAAGGGGACAGCTTTTTTTAAAAAAAATTTTTTATGTTATGTCCAATGAACAGAGCAAATGTTAAACATGTTGGAAAACTTTATTTTCCATAGGTCCACCGCCAACACAATACTGCAACAGGGTCTCTGTAGGCATAGAGCAGCCAAGACCACAATAATAAAAACATCTGATTTTCCCTTACAATGTTACAACGGTATTTACTCTTTAAATAGTAAAAAAAAAAATAGAGAACATGCACTAGGCACACATAAAGGACATGGGAAAATATTTGGTCTAGGGTGGTCAATTTCAGAGCATTAGCGTGAACTTTTGTACAATAAAGCCAAGTAACTCACCAATTCGTGAAGGGAGGGCTGCCTGGGTGAGGATCTCACACAGCAGGTTGGGGGGGCTGGCGGAGGATCGCATGGGAGTCATCATGGTCACGGCCACCATTGCATAAAATTTGGCCGAGATGAAGAGGTTGTTACTCCTTAAACAAATGAACTGGAATCTTAGCATGCATGGGGCAAACTGGAGCACGGGAGTGACTTTTTATTGTTTGGGGTTTTTTGGGGGGGAGGGGACACAAGGAGCACCCATCTTATGCACCTATTCAAAATGGAACTCCCCCCTCCCGCCAAACAACAGCTTCCTAGGGGGAGCAATGGAACAAAACAATACACATTGCAATTACAGTATAACGATACGATGACCGCTGAGCAAGCACATTTAATTTTAGAATCAGTTTAATGAGACAAATGTACCCTATCACACTTTTCTACAACTTTTTTGAAATCAGGAGTGAGATTGCTTGTTGAGATTCTCATCACAGCCTGCAAGTTAATGTCTGTCAAAGAGCATCTATATTTACTCTTGTTGATCTTCATGTCTTGGCGGGCCACAAAAAACTCTGTGGCGGGCCGCATGTGGCCCACGGGCCGCCATTTGCCCACCCCTGTTTTAAAGAAAGCACTTAATAACACATCTTATACATCGTATTAGTGCACATGCTTAATATAACGATTTAACAATCATTTCTTCCTTTGTCCTCTTCTTGTCTTTCTGGTCTCAACTTGTACTTTTGGAGCTGCCGCCCCTTTTCCCGAGTCTGAAATATCTTCATCGCTTTTAGAACCATCGAAGCCGTACATACTTTCTTGCGAAGCCAGTGAATCATCTGAGTCTCTGACTTTTTTCTTTTCTTTGCCATTTTCCAGAATTTTTTCGCTTGTTCAACAGAGTCAATCTTATATTTCTTGTCTTTAATGCTGAAGCTTAGTCCCTCTGGAATATTCCAACGATAAACAATAGACTCAGACTGAAGCCACGTTGTTAACTTTCTGTAGGCTTTTCTTCTTTTCCGTATTTCAAACAGTATGTCCTTCAAAACTTTCACCTCTTCTTCTTGGATCTTCAGAACTGCTTTGTTCGTGGTTCTTAACACCACATCCCTTGTAGATTTTTTGGAGAACCTTATCATTATTTCACCAGGCAGGCTTTTCTTTTTAATATACTTAGGATAGGTCCTATAAACCATATCCATGTCGCTTTTTATGTCCGCTTTTTATGTCCGCTGCTTTTAAGCCTGTTACTGGCTCCAATGCTTCACTTAGCAAATTTTTAAGGTCTTCTCCTTTTTTCTCTGGTACGTTCTGAAGTCTTAGGAAGAAATTTGATCGTTCCATTTGCAATTTTAAAATCGAATCTTGTTGAAGAGCCTTTTCTTTTTCCGCTTTTTGTAGTCTTGAGTCTTGATTTTTTTACTGACGTTTTAACCTCCATAAGGTCTAGCTGCAGCTTCTCTGTAATCTTATTTGACTCCTTCAGTTCCATCTGCATTTTATCCATCTTAGTGTTGAGAGACGTCATTTGGTCCACTAGAGGTCGCAATAACAAGGAGAACACAGCGGTCATCTCTGTGGTATCGACCTTTGAACTCGGAGCTGTACTTCCTAGTTTGGGGGAAGGTTTCAGTTTCCCCGCCGTTGTTGAGACTGCACTATTGTTTACAGTTAGATAAGATGGGCAAAAGAAGCGATTTTCTTAACGGCACTTATATTGTTTTCAAGATTATGCCTTCAAGTACGCGATACTGCCTGCTAGCAGTTCGTAGAAGCTTTTATTTTCACAGTAACGCCATGAACGGAGCCTCGTAAGTATGCCGATAAGAAGGAGGGGGGGTTCACTCCGCCCGCCGCGTTCCCGCTAAGTTTTGCTTAGTTTTACTTCGAGACTCACTTTTTCACCGTGCGTATCAGGAATCTTATGCTTCTCTACTTCATATTCTCTGCTGCTTCACGGTTTGCACTGCTGCCATTACGGCTCCCACAACGGGGGAACCTATGGGGGTGATGGGGGGGATCTCGATCCTGTGGTCGCCACCACCGGGAGAGATCCCCACTCGTGCCACCCCAGGCAGAGCCCCCTCACTGGGGTCTCTGGGGGCTCGGCACCTGTCCAGAGCCCCTTCTTCCCATCGGGCATGGATCGCTTCCCCCGCTAGTACAGAGGGAAGCGTCCGCCATTGCTCGCAAGTCTTCCGGAAGTCACTATATATGGCTTTTTTGAGTGCACAAAAAGTTTGTGTGCATAGCCGTGAATGGGCATGGTGTTGGAGATAGCCAGCTGACAGGCACAGTCTCCGGAAAGCCAATCAATCATGGTCTGTTTAGTAAACTGGACAGGGTTTTTACCCATGTTGAGTCCCCAACTGACCAAAAAAACCCTCCAAAACTCATGTGCAAATCATACTATGATGATCAAACTTCCCTTAACCAAGTATGTAAGTTGTTACACAGCTCACCAAGCTCATTTGGGTAGCTATTATAAGGTGTGGTCTGTTAAGCAAAAGTACTGAGGTATTATTAAAAAAAAACCCATGTTGGACTGCAAGTTTGGCAATGGGCTTTCATGCCTCAAGTGGTGCTCTCCAAACTGTCTGACAAACACCCTCCAGAACAAATGTCCATGGTCCAAAAAGGATAAATGCATTCCCAGCTGTTTACCTGTCCTCATAATCAAAATATGTAATGCTTTGCTGGCTCATGAAAGGTTAGCAATAAAAAGGGGGAATGTGCTGTGGTTCTTTTTAAATTGTTTTGCCCTGAAACTGATTGATGGTGTGTAAACCCCAAAGTTAAAAGTAAGCCCAAGCACAAAGTCAATCTTTCTTGAAATTTTAATTACTTAACCGAGGCAGCGAGTGCTCTGTTGCTCAGGAACCAAGTAAAACACGGTGATGCATGCTTATCAATAAGACCATTGTGGGTTGTGGTGAGTCCACAGAATAAATGGGAGAATTAGCAGGAAGCCAGTGAAATGACAGCACCCTCTTTTCTACGCGTGGTGCAGTCCTTGTCCATTATCTGTTTGACAAAGGCGTGAGCAGTGGTGCACATCCACATGCACACCCAACAGCGTATCCACTTTTGTTAATGCAGCCTCACAATGCCCAAGGCTGGCCGAGACCAGGCGGCAACAGCTTCAGCAGGAGGATCCTGAGCCTGAAGAGGATCCTGCCAATGAGGGAGGCGCAGAAGTGGAGGAGGAGGAGGAGCAAGAACACCACCCTGAGCCGGCCACAGCAGCTCCTGGTAATGCAGAATGAATGCCATAGTTATTGCAGTCATAAGCATGAGTTAATATAATCTATAAGCCTACGTCAAAACAGATGATCATGAACGGGTGCATCCAAATGAAATGCTGTGTTGTTCGCTCACAGGCGCAGTTGAAGGAACCTCTGGCCCCACTGCCCAGCACGCCTCTGGGACTAAAGAGGAACCACCAGTGCACCCAGGTATTAACGTGCGAAGTATAATGGTGATGCTGAGAGAGGAGCGGGACTGGCAGTGAATATCACCAATGAGTCCCATCGCATTTGGTGCCATTATTAATCTATTGGGCTAGTTGACACTTGTATTCCATATGCAGGGCCCTCAAGGAGAGTGGACAGCAGTCCAGAGGAAGACCTCTGCACGCTGGCATCCCTACACAGGCTGTGTAGGTCAACGTGTGAGTATTCCTGAATACTCATTATACAGGCACCTGCAATTATTCTCCTGCTATCTCACCCCCATTGATCCGTTGAATTTTACTTCCTTAAATTGGGCTCCAAAACTGAATTGGTGGACCTGGCCCCCAGGTAGACATAACCTGCGGCAGCAAGGCCATGCAGCAACTCCATCCGAATAGCAAGTGTGGTTAATGACAGTAGATCGCCAAGCTGAATCTTGACTAAGAAGTGTAGAAAGATTAGAGGGAGCATGACTTAACAACTGCCATTCTTTATCTATTTCAGTTAATGCATTAACGCGGCGCATGGACACCATCGTCCGGCGGCAGAGGAGGCTGGAGAGGAAACACCGGGGGCTGAGGGAGGAGGTCAGTGCGTTGAGAGCGCAGGGGGAGGGTGTGCCGAGGCCAGCTGGTGACAGCTCGGAATTGTAAATATGTATATAGTTTAAAAATAGTTAAAAGTTCATTGCTGATTTTCCTAAAAAAAACCTTTATTAAAAAAGTTTTGTTAAACCCTTGCCGTTCCTTGATTACTGACACACCACTGCTGTGAGAGTTCTGTTCAAAGTAGTCAAGGATCAGATCTTGGTTGGTTAACCACAGTTCTTTATTCCCTATTTCTACATTAGTACAGCATCTCGGATTATTGTCAGAGATGAGACAGATTATACAAGCGGGTCTATTATACCATTCCAAGGAGTTTGAATTACCCATAGATAGCCAATCCCCTTAAGGGAAAATTGGCGGGCTAAAAGGTGTCCTGACCGTTTGGTTCTCACAGGAAAAAAGTGAGGTGTTAAGCAGTAAATTTCCTCTCCCAAACCAGACCCCTCAGATGTTTCGAGTTCACATAACAATCAATGGCTCCAAGGTTCTTTTGCATTTGATAAGAGATGAGAGGCATCCTCCCTTGAAGTTACTGCCAGAGCAGCTGGAATGCGGAGGCAGGGATGTGAGGCCTCCTTGTTCTCGCAAATCACTGTTGTCACCCTCCCGGCCAGGACAGAAACAATGCATCATGGTTACATGGGTCCCAATATACTTTAGATACATAGGATAGTGAAAGACATGCATGCAAGAAGTTAAATCTGGATCTGACTAATACATTGGCTGAATTGGCAGATTCTGACACCCTGCCCTCCTCATAATTCACTTCACCTAGCTTTATCAGGAAACATTTTATGAAACAATTTTGTCAGTTTAGGAGCGTGAACGTGTTCTGAGCGAATCCACTCGTTGTGTTCTGGGCCGAAATCTAACCATCTAACTAAGTAATATAATCGGCCTCTTCGCATCTTGGAATCCAGGATTTCAGTTATCTCGTAGTGAGGGGCCCCCTCCTTCATCAGTGGAGGAGGAACTGGAGGAGCTGGATGCCAAGCATTCGGCCCAGGATCTTTCTTCAGTAGGCTGAAATGAAACACAGGGTGCACAGAACTCAATGATTTAGGCAGTTCCAGTTCAAAAGACACATCCGATATTTTACGTAATACTTTATAGGGTCCAACATATTTCCATCCTAGTTTTCTGCTGGGCTGCAACCCATGAATATTTTTGGTGGAGAGATAGACAGAGTCCCCGGGTTGGAGATCCCAGCCTGCTGCTCGCCCTCGATCAGCATATTTTTTGTAATCCTCTTTTGCTTGGTCCAATGCTTTGCCTATTAATGGCCAGGAGTCTTGGAGACTGGACCACCAGCTTTTAAAATCCGATGGGGAAGCATTGGGGACATTTTCGATGGTAGGCAATGGTTTCCCCTCAAACCCCCCTACCGCCATGAAGGGAGAGACTCCCGTGGACGAGTGCACTGCATTGTTGTAGCTATATTCTGCAAACGGCAGCAGTTCCACCCAATTGTCTTGGTGATAATTGGTGTAACATCTCAGAAACTGCTCCAATATTTGATTAGTTCGTTCGGACTGGCCATCGGTTTCTGGGTGGTAACCCGAACTCAGAGCTGGTTCTATGTCCATCATTTTCAGGAGCTCCCGCCAGAAGCTGGCAACGAACTGACTGCCTCTGTCGGATACCACTCTCTTCGGAAAAGCGTGTAATTTAATCACGTGATTGAAAAAAGCTTTGGCCATCCCTTTAGCGGTGGGCAATTGCTTGAAGGGGGTGAAATGTGCTTGCTTCGAAAATGTGTCTACCACCACCCAAATAACCGTTTTTCCCTTGGAGGGGGGCAAATTGGTGATAAAGTCCATGGCTATGGCCTCCCAGGGTCGCGAGGGGGTGGGTAGTGGGTGCAACAATCCAGGAACTTTTCCCCCCCGCTTTTTGCACATTAAACAGGTTTGGCACGCCGAGACGAAGTCGGAGACGTCTCGGCGCATGCGCGGCCACCAGAATTGACGCTGGATCAAATTAAGCGTTTTAAGGAAGCCAAAGTGCCCAGCAAGTTTAGACGAGTGGCAGGTCAACAATATCTCCTTACGTTTGACCTTCGGCACCACTAGTTTGTCTCCATGCAGCCAACATTGATCTTCTCTCTTGGAGCATTCCTCCAGAGCTTCCAATTCCTCTACCTCCTCCGGAGCATAATCCCCCCCCCAATCACATTTCCCAATGTCCAACTGTGGTTTTTTAGCTTGGCTCCTGGTGACTACTGCCCCCCCTAATTGCTGGGGGGAGAACATGGAGTCAAACACCTCTTCCTTGACACTCTCATGTTGGGGCAATCGGGACAGTGCGTCTGCCAAGGAGTTAGCTTTCCCAGGAAAATGCTTAAGCACAAAGTTAAACTTGGAGAAGAAGTTGGCCCACCGCAGCTGTTTGGCGTTGAGGGATCTCTGAGTGCGCAGCGCCTCTAGATTCTTATGATCAGTCCATATTTCAAACGGAGTCTGCGCACCCTCCAACCAATGCCGCCACGTAGTGAGCGCCAACCTAATGGCTGCGGCTTCTTTGTCCCAGACCGACCAATTCCTCTCCGTTTCGTTAAATTTTTTCGAAATGTAAGCCAGTGGGTGCAATTTCCCTTCCGGACCACTTTGCAATATGGCCCCCCCCATGGCTACATCAGACGCGTCTACATGGATTACGAATTCTTTGGTCTCGTCGGGGTGTGCTAGGATGGGCTCAGAAGTGAAAAGAGTCTTTAAAGTCTCAAACGCCCTTTGACACTCCCCGTTCCAAGCAATCTTTTCTCCTGGCTTCCCTGCCTCGGGCCCTCTCCCCTTAGTTTTTAGTAAGTCCGTTAAGGGGAGAGTAACCTTAGCAAAGTCCTTGATGAAGGTTCGGTAAAAGTTACAAAACCCTAAGAGGCTCTGCAATTGTTTTCTCGTTCGCGGAGCCTCCCATTGCACCACCGCTTCCACCTTCCCCGGGTCCATTTCCAAACCCTTCTGAGAGATGCGATAGCCCAGGAAGTCCACAGACTCACGGTGGAATTCACACTTGGATAACTTAACATATAGCTGGTTTTTGAGTAAGGTGGCGAGGACTTCCCTGACTAATTTCACATGTGCTTTCTTATCAGTAGAATAGATCAAGATATCATCTATGTAACATAACACGCCTTTAAATAGGTGCTTGTGCAACACTTCATTGATTAAACTCATAAAGACCCCGGGCGCGCCACTTAAGCCGAACGGCATTACTAGATATTCGAATTGTCCCAGGGGGGTATTAAAGGCAGTCTTGGATTCATCCCCCTCCCTAATGCGCACCCTGAAATAGGCCTCTCGTAAATCCAGCTTGGTAAAAATCTTCCCCTTAGCAGCTTCCGCCAACAAGTCTTTTATTAAGGGGAGGGGGTAAGCGTTGGTAGTGGAGACCGCATTCAGTCCCCTATAGTCGGTGCATAATCTCAAACCCCCGTCCTTTTTTTTCCTGAACAGCACCGGCGCGGCGAAGGGGGACTTGGCTGGGCGGATGAAACCGCGTGCTAGATTTTTGTCCAAGAACTTTCGTAACTCTTCCCTCTCCAAAGGGCTCATGGAGTACAATTTCCCCTTTGGGAGTTTCCCTCCTGGGAGTAGCTCTATAGCACAGTCCGACAGTCGGTGGGGGGGCAGCTCATCCGCCTCAGTCTCGCTGAACACTTCCAGTAAATCTCTATACTCCTTGGGCACCATGGTGGGGGTGAGCGCGAACGCGGGGACCGGGTGAGGAGTGGCCGGCGGTCCGGGTCCCCATTCCGGGTCCCATCTATGTGTAAGGCAGCATTCGTCCACCCAAGAGATCTTTCCTTCGCTCCATTTAATATAAGGGTCGTGCGCACCGAGCCAGGGGCTTCCCAACACCATAGGGAACTGGGCGTTTGGGGTGATGACAAAAGCCCGCTTCTCCCAGTGTTCCCCCGTCCCCAAAATCAGACTCTCAGTCTCGGCTATGCACTCCTCCTTCATCTCTGACCCATCCATTTGAGTAAACTTTAGGGGTTCCACCAATGGGGTGACTTTTGGTCCTAGCCCCTCTACTACCAATGGGCTAATCAGGTCCCGCGCACACCCAGAGTCAATTAATGCGCGGACCTTCATGTGGGTACCTGATCCGGGGGTCACCACAGTCACTACCATATATAATAGGGGGCCAGGGATGCTCACCGGAGATGGCGCTTCTTGGCGGGGGACCTGCAGCTCTGCGCCGCTCACTGCAGGTCGTTGGAGTTTCCCGACATCTGCGTCTCCATCAGCTCTAGTTCCCCCTGGTCACTGGTAGCTCCCTCCAGCTGCAACGCCCGGGGTTTCATTGGTGTTTTTCCCCGGCTAGGGGTGCTCCCCACCACCGGCGTCGAGGTCTTCGGGCCTCTCCCTCCCCCTCTCGGGCAGGTGGAGGCGAAGTGGCCACTCTCCCCACATTTCATGCACAGCCCTTGCCAAAACCTGGCATCTCGGACGTCTTGCACACTGGATCGGGGCTTTGCTCTGGGGGCTGCTTTGCTGGCCGCCGTCGCCGAAGCTCCCATCTTGATCAAGGCGAACCTCTCCTCCATGTCGGTGGCGGCTCTCATCCAAGTGGCCAACGTGCCCGGGCGGCCCCCTAACAGCACGGTTTCGTAGATTTCCGGGTTGAGGCCCTCCCAATACTTCTCCATGAATAACTCCTCCGGCCATCCGTGGATCTTGGCCGCGATGCGCCTGAACTTGTCAGTGTAATCCCTCACCGTCGATCTCCCCTGGAACAGCTTCCTTAGTTGATTACGGGCCTTTTCCTCGCCCAGGGGGTCTTCGAACTGATGGCGGAGGGCCCACATGAAGTTGTTCAAGGAACGCAACTCAGGTCCTGGGGTGTCGTGCAGGCTCACATACCAGTCGCTGGCGGTGTCTTTCAGCTTGGAACCGATGTAACCAATCCGTTCTCTCTCGGTGGGATAGAGGTGGCCCCAGCTGTCCAGGAATCTCTCTATCTCCAGCATGAAAAAACGCAGCTTCTCCGGGTCCCCATCGAAAGTGGTCGTCAACGGGTCGGAGGGGGCTGGGCGGACGGCTGGAGCGACCGGGGCCGGGGCGGGTGCTGGAACGGGCCCGGGCACCGGGGCCGGAACGACCGGCTGGACTGGCTGCGCCGGCAGAGCGGGCACCTGCGGCTGGACCGGGACTCCTCCAGGCGCCGCTGGCTGTTGTGGGGCTCCTACCCCTTGGCCGGGGAGAGCTCCTTGCACTGCTCTCATAGCGTCTCGAAATTGGTGCTGGAGATCGAGGGCCAACTCGCGGAGTTCGGCGGTGAGTTGAAGTCGCAACTCTCCCATCATCTGCTCCAAGGGGGCTATCGGCTCCTCTCCATACGGATCGGGCCCATACGGACCTGTCCCCTCTCCTTCGAAAGGCGGGCGACGCGGCTCTCCACGGTAGATCGGCTCGCGGTCGTCTCCGAGGTAGCTCGGTCTCCCTCGATCGAGCTGATCTCCGGTAAGCGAAACCCGGACCCCTTTCCGGTCGTGTACCCACGAATCCACGGTCCGGCGACCGAACTTGCTCCAGGCGTACTTGGGGGTCACGCTCTGATGAGGAATTAGGCGCGGGATGTAGTGAGCCCCCTGGCTCATAGTCACCGGCACTTCGGTGCCTCCTCCGCCGCCACCACCCCCGTTCCCCGGATCCTTCGGGGTAACGGGAGCATCTTCGGGGGTAGGGTTGAGGGGGACCGCGTCGTCGTCTGACATAGTCAGGAACGGCTGAGTCCCAGTCACATATCTCTGACAATCTGTGAGAGTTCTGTTCAAAGTAGTCAAGGATCAGATCTTGGTTGGTTAACCACAGTTCTTTATTCCCTATTTCTACATTAGTACAGCATCTCGGATTATTGTCAGAGATGAGACAGATTATACAAGCGGGTCTATTATACCATTCCAAGGAGTTTGAATTACCCATAGATAGCCAATCCCCTTAAGGGAAAATTGGCGGGCTAAAAGGTGTCCTGACCATTTGGTTCTCACAGGAAAAAAGTGAGGTGTTAAGCAGTAAATTTCCTCTCCCAAACCAGACCCCTCAGATGTTTCGAGTTCACATAACAATCAATGGCTCCAAGGTTCTTTTGCATTTGATAAGAGATGAGAGGCATCCTCCCTTGAAGTTACTGCCGGAGCAGCTGGAATGCGGAGGCAGGGATGTGAGGCCTCCTTGTTCTCGCAAATCACTGTTGTCACCCTCCCGGCCAGGACAGAAACAATGCATCATGGTTACATGGGTCCCAATATACTTTAGATACATAGGATAGTGAAAGACATGCATGCAAGAAGTTAAATCTGGATCTGACTAATACATTGGCTGAATTGGCAGATTCTGACAACTGCTCATACTCGTAAAACAGGGCCAGGTTTATTGAAGTGAAAACGTTATTAGTAATACACATGTCATTGATTGAAAAGGAAACACAGGAATCAACATTTCCTATATTAGGAAGAACATGAGCAAGACAAGAAAACGCACGGGGGGGGGGGGGAAGGCAGGAAAACAACCACTAGACAGTCACAGGAATAAATTATCAGAGGTAGAATGTAAATTTGTGAAACTGCACCGAGTTAATGTGCAGAACTGGCATGGCCCACCCATTTTATGGCTCCAAAAACTTGTTGCTGACACAGGAACGCTTTAGTCCCCTATTGCCATGCCGAGCAAGCTCGAGAGTCCTTGGCCCTTTTTCAAGGAGGCTCTGACTATCCTGCTCTGTATTCTCCACCAAAACCTCTGGAGACTCTGAAATTTCCCTGATCCATCATTTTGACAGCCACCTCATTCAGCATGGCGACTCTCCTCTGCCCACCCCTCTCATTCTCAAGTTGAGCCTCCTTGTCAGTAGGAGGTCTAACACGCAGGGCAAGGTGGTGATAAGAGAAAACAGCAGGTCAGGTACACAGCACAAGATCGCGTTCATTCCAAAATGAAAAGTGTTATTTATATTCAGGTGCGAACAGATGTAGGCCCCCGTACTAACTCCATCCTTCCAATAGTCGGTATTCAATGATTAGGCACTCACCGCATTCAAAAGTCCTTTGGGCTGCCTGAACCAAATCATCTCCACAGCTGTCATCTTTATCCCTCAGTCCCATTGTGTCATTTCCTCCTAAGGAACAGAAGAAGCTGGTTAAATGTATCCGTCTCATGGTGGCCCATGTTAATTCTCCGTTACAGTGGCAAAAAGTGGGTGAACAAACTTAAAAACTCCAAACAATCAATGATAACAATGAGAGAAGTTGTTAGACACAGGGCGTCCATCAGTCTGAGCAATTGCCTCATTGCTATTTACCTCTCCTGGGCAGCTGTAATCTCTAATTGGAACACACCTAAGAAGGCTGCCTTTTTTTAGGATCTGTGGTCGCCACCCACCACCCGTTTCCTGTGGATATCCTGTCTTCATTTATTATTGATAACTTAGGGAGAATCTGGATGAGGCACTCACCATTTCCTTAAGTGCCATCACTTTGGGTAGGAGTCTTAGTGGAGTCTTCACAAATACTGACACGGCTTCTGACCCTTGGCGCTGTAATTTACAATCAATAGATTACTAAAGGTACTGCAAGTAGGTTGATATGATGGATCTGTGTTCCCCTAGACCCCATGCAAAGACAATAATAAATACTTAACAAGAGAAAAAAAATTCTCCCTCTGAGAGGAGGACATCTTGATGGGTGTTTCCCACCCTATCTGTAGGGAGGCAGGAACTAATTCTTCACTTCCTGTCCTCTGGTGGGATACGCCCCTTCAAGTCCTGCCTCAGTAGGGAGAGCAGCAGTTAGTGGCCACTCGTGCCTTTTTTGTACTTTCACTTTCCAATTCTTCTTCATACCTTTTCAAACTTTTTTCAAACCGTTTTTCTTAAATCTTTTTCAACACTATACCTTTACATCTAATTTCTATCCCTCCTCTCTTTGCTCTCTCCCCCCCTCCCCCACATCGCCGTTAACCGGCTGAAAATGGAGGGAACAGACGAATTCCTCTCAGAGGGAGAGAAAGAGAGAGAGCCTCCCCTGGGGCAAAGCCAGAGGGAGAGCTTCAAAACTGCCGCCAAAAAGAACGCGCAGAAGGAAAAGCGTGCAAAAAAAAAAAACCGGCCCCAGAAAGACGTGGATGATTGCACAGGTGCCATTCTGAATTGCCCCGATCCCGGGAGACCACAGAAAATGGCTGCCCAAGGCTGCGGAGCGGCTTTTGCCGCATCCATAAGCCCAGACATGACTAGCGACGACGGGCAGGAGCTTCCCAATGCCCAGGTCGCACACCAGCCCCATTTGGGAGAGACACCAGCCGAAGGTCTACTCGTGAGTAACTCCGGAGACGGAGAACAGACTATTTCCCCTGCCCTACTCCTGGCCCTTAAACAAGCAGGGAGGAGGTATTCATCATCCATTCATGGGGGGCCCCTTGTCACCAGGACCAACCCCATAGAGATGTGCCAGACAGGCACTACCAAGAGGGCGAGGAGGAAGACAGACCTCACTGGCCCACTAAAGCAGCTAGGAAGGAACATTCCTACCCCGGCTGGTCCCTCATCACTGGATCCCACCTAATTATGAGGACAGTGATACTGGGGACACCGGGGAAAGAGAAGAGGCAGAATTCCTCTCTGATGATGAGGAGGAAGAGGACATGGAAGTTCCAGAGCCCTTCATGTGCTTTTTTAAACCTGAAGTATATCCTTACCTCCTCTCCAAATCCCTGTCAGCATTAGAGTTACAACCAAAGCTGCAGGGAGAGGACCCAGCCGGATCCTCAAAAGCAGATGGCTCCAGACCCAGAGGGAGCAAAGACTACTTACCCAGGACCCCAGGGGCAGAAAAGGTCTTCCCCTTCCCAGTTTCTAGAAAATCAGCTAGTCAAGGAATGGTCCAAACCCATGACAAACAAACGCTGCCCACCTAATGTGAGAAAGCTCTATACCTTACCATCTTTTACTAATAATCCCCCTAGTGGATGCTCCTGTTATTGCGCTCCAGACTTGCACTCCAGACTTCGGGTCTTCTTCCGAGGATGGCGATGGCCTGGTCAGAGACAGTCTAGACCGCAAGGCCAAGTTTGCACTCAGGAAAGTGCATGAAGCCTCAGTTATGGCCATCAAAGTGTCCGCTACAGCCACAGTCGTAGGCCACACAGCCATTGCCTGGTCCAGGAAACTAATACAGCTTATCCCACTGTCTAGTAAGCATCTCACTGAAGGAGCTAACCACCCTCTCAAGGCCTCCTCCTTCTCCACTGATGCTACGCTCGATGCCATGATTTTTTCTTCCAGGGCTCTGGCTTCAGTGGTGGCTGCCAGGCGTACCCTCTGGCTCAGGGCCTGGCCAGCGGACTGCGCAGCAAATCTACCGTCACTTCTTACCCATTCCAAGGAGATTGCCTATTCGGAGATTCCCTAGACAAAATCCTAATAGAAACTAGGGACAAGAAAAGGCGATGCCACATACCCTGGGCAGACCTGATAGGAGAGATTCGGAAATTACCCTTTTAGTTCCCAAAGATCACTACCCAGATTTAATAGGGACATATACCAGCCCTCCTGGGGATCATCCAGACATGGGCCCTTTCCAAAGCAGACAACTGGTCTCAAGAAGTTTCGTCCAAGGGCTACTCCATAGAATTCCAGACGACACCATTAGACTGCCTTGTTCCCTCTCCCCTGATCAAAGACCCCTCCAAGCTACAAAGAACGATAGAAGCTGTCCAACACCTGTATACCATCTCAGCCATAGAACCTGTCCCTATCCAGGAATGAGGACAGGGAATTTGTTCCATTTTCCTTACCTTTCCCAAAAGGAACGGCGGCTGGAGAGCAATACTGGACTTAAAATACGTCAACAGATTCGTAAAACTAAGACGCTTCCGAATGGAGACCCTGCAATCCATCTCAGGGGCTCTACAACCGGGAGAGTTCATTTCCTCCATCAATCTCATAGAGGCGTATCTACACGTCCCCATGTTCCCGGGTCACAAGAGGTTCCTCCGATTCTTCGTCCTAGGCCAACATTGGCAGTTCAGGGCGCTCCCATTCAGACTCTCCACTGCTTCAAGAGTCTTTTCCAAGATCCTCATCCATCCCATTGCCCTCCTTGGGGAGCAAGGCACCCATGTCCAGTGTTCCCTCTAAGCTGAGTTGGTGTGAGCTAGCTCACAGTTGTTGTTTTTTGGCCTCTAGCTCGCGCATTTTTGACTGAGCTCGGGGGGGGGTGTGGCTCCAGAGCGAATTAGTTTATGCAGTAGCTGGATCGCTCACTCACAGCTTTAATGCCAGTAGCTCACAAGTAGAATTTTTTGCTCACAAGGCTCCACAGCTTAGAGGGAGCATTGCCCATGTCCATCCTATCTAGACAACCTGCTGATCCGCTCCAGCTCTAGAAACAAAGCGCACAAAGACACTCAGGAAACCATCTGCTGCCTGAAAGCATACGACTTCCTTGTAAACCTCCAGAAGAGCTCCCTGAACCCCTCACAGTCCCTAGAGCACCTCGGGGTCATCTTAGACATGGTTCGGAACAGCATGTTCCTACCTCAACACAAGCAGACAAGATCCGCTTCTTCACACGACAAATCATCACAGCCAGACAATCCACCCTGATGTCCCTGGCTAAACTACTGGGCCTCTTCATCTCCTGCATGGACTCCGTGCCCTGGGCGTGCCTCCATGCCAGACTACTACAATAACTCATATGGCCCTTCCAATCCAGGATAATGCAAAAAACAGGACCTCCCCATGTTAGTCCCTCACCTAATCAAGGCCAGCCTATCCTGGTGGATCACGCCATGAAATCTATCCCAGAGGAACAGCTTCTATGTCAAAGACTGGAAGCAGATTGTCAAGGATGCCAGCCTCCTGGGATGGGGCGCAGTCTTCCTCCACCTCCCTGCACAGGGATTATGGTCCAAGGAAGAACAACTTCTGCCCATCATCCTGTTAGAGCTTCGGGCCATCTGCCTAGCCCTCCTCCACTCCAGGGAACAAATCGCAGGTCATCACGTCCTCATCAGGACAGACAACATAGTGGCGAAGGCATACATCAATACCCAAGGAGGATCCAGATCCTCAAAACTCCATCGAGAGGCTCTGAAGCTCCTGTCCTAGGCGGAACGCAACATACTATCTATCAGAGCAGAACACATCAAGGGCTTGCTGAATACCAGAGCGGACTGGCTCACCTGTCAGACACTACAGGAAGGGGAATAGTCCCTCAAGAGGATCTATTCAACCTCATAACATCTCACTTCAGACGTCCGATGGTGGACCTATTCACATCTCCACTCAACCACAGGGTTGCCAGATTCTTGATACTACCATCAAGCAGCAGAAGAGACGGACACCCTGGTCTCCCAGTGGCCCAAGGGTCTCATGTACTCTTACCCTCTGACTCCGGTTTTACCAAAGCTCCTCAGAAAAATCAGAGAACAACAAACGGAGATCACAGTGGTAGCCCCGTATTGGCCAAGAAGACCTTGGTTCTTGGAACCCAAGAGCATGGCGACTGCCCCGTTACACTCCCAGTATCCCCAGACATGCTGACCCAGGGTTCCATCTGGCACCCAGATCCTGCATGGCTCCGTTTGATTGCCTGGAAGTTGAATGGCAAAACTTGCTCAGCTTAGGCTACTCCAGACCAGTAACAGACACCATGCTAGCCTCTCGGCACCCTTCCACCAAGAGGATCTACAATGCCCCTGGCAGGCCTTCGTTCGCTGGTCCAGGAGAAAGAAGGTCAACTTGTTACACCCACACTTGTCCAGCGTTCTGTCCTTCCTTCAGGGCAGTCACGACTCGGGTCTGAAGGTGTCCAGTCTCCGCTGTCAGGTAGCTGTCTTGGTAACCGTAGTTCCCAGAGTAGAAGGATGGACCCTGTCCAGACACCCTCACATCCACCATTTTTTTTGAAGGGTGCATCACTTAAGGACCCACCGGTTCCCCACAGGTTCTCCACATGGAAACTTAACCTGGTTCTCTCTGCATTAGCCAAACCCCCCTTCGAGCCAGTCCAAGAGATTCCTCTGACGTGGCTGCGAATGAAAACCCTGTTCCTGGTAGCTGTCACCTCCACCAGAAGAGTCTCCGAGCTTGGGGCCCTCTCCGCCAAACCGACTCTCTGCACCTTCCATAAGGACAGAGTAGTCCTCACTACTGGCCCTTCCTTCTGCCTGAAGGTCAACTCAAGATTTAACTGTTCACAGGAGATCTGCCTACTGTCCTTCTTCCTGAACCCTACCCACCCAAAGGAAAAGTTGTGGCACTGTCTGGACGTCAGACGTTCACTTAAAGCCTTCTACATTGCACCAGCTCCTTCTGGAAGACGGAATCATTATTCATCTCAGTCTCACCCCCCAACAAGGGCAACAAAATGTCCACAGCATCCATCAGTGCCACTCTCAAAAGATGTATAGCAGAAGCCCATAGGGCCCTCAAGATACCTCTCCTTCGGGTATCACGGCCCACTCCATCAGAAGTGCAGCAACTTCCGCAGCCTTCGCCAACCGAGCCTCGGTGGAAGAAACCTGTTGGGAAGCCACATGGTCTTCCATTTCTACCTTTGTCAGACATTATAAGATCGACTTCTACAACTCGACCGATGCAGCCTTTGGCCGGAGGGTCCTGCAGCAAGCTCTCATGCCTGAAGACGATGTCCCACCCAGTTAAAGGGACACTGCTATGGGAGGTCCCATCAAGATGTCCTCCTCTCAGAGGGAGAACGGACCAGTGGATACTCACCGTGAGGGGTCCTTCTCCTCTGAGATAAGGAGGACATCTTCGCCCTCCCAAGATTCATCGTCTTCTTTTTCTATATTCTGAGTTTATCTTCCTTCCTGTCTTGTTCAAGCCACATTATCTGTTTACTGTTCAGACTAATTATGTTCATATTTTTCTAGTTATGGTTAGCCTTTGGTTTACAGCTAACTACTGCTTCTGGGAGTCCCCGAACTGACTTGAAAGGGCGTATCCCACCAGAGGACAGGAAGTGAAGAATTAGTTCCTGCCTCCCTACAGATAGGGTGGGAAACACCCATCAAGATGTCCTCCTTATCTCAGAGGAGAAGGACCCCTCACGGTGAGTATCCACTGGTCCGTTCTTTAACACAAGACGATCCGTCCTTATCTCCCCTTCAAATATTAAGAGCTATCTTTATGGTTGCAAATTATGCAGGATATTAAAAAGTGGAATGTATTGAATTTGTCATTGCTGGGTAGAATTGCGGTGGTTAAGATGAACGTGTTACCTTGATTAATGTTTTTGTTTCAAACTATTCCAATTGTGAAAGATGTAAAAACATTCAAATGTTGGCAGAAGGAATTGTCTAAGTTTGTGTGGGGAGGGAAAAAACCAAGAATTAAGATGAAAATAATGTGTGATGCTAAAGAAAGATATAGACAAATATATGACATGTATAGAAGTGATAAAAAACACGGCTTTAGGGAAAAAAACAATGAAATAGAACAAGTTTGGGAGGAAGGTGGGAAAAAAATGATTTCTAAAATGTATAAAGTCTTGCTAAAATGGTTTAATGCTGATGAAATGGTAAAAGAACAAATGGTAAAATGGGCGATAAACTTTAACAAAGACATTGAAATGGAATCTTGGGAATTTTTATGGAAAAATGCTATGAGTATATCTACGTGTTATAACTTAAAAGAAAATTGTTTTAAAATGATGTATAGATGGTATATGACACCAAAAAAAATTGCAAATATTGGTCAGAATATGTCTAACAAATGTTGGAAGTGTAAAAAGAAAGAAGGTTCTTTTTATCATATGTGGTGGACTTGTGATAAAGCAAAGATTTATTGGTCAAAAATACATGCAGAAATGGAAAAAATCTTGAAATGTACATTTAAGAAGTTGCCTGAAATGTTATTGCTTGGACTTAAACTAGAAGAGATAAATGTAAAAAAAAGGACAATAATATGGTATATGATAACAACAGCAAGAATGGTGTATGCACAAAATTGGAAAAATGAAAAAATACCAGAGGTGTGGGAATGGTTGAAAAAACTGTTACATATGGCTGAAATGGATAAATGGACTAGAAAATTGAATGATCTGTACTCAGAGACCTTTTTAGAAGATTGGAAGGATTTGAAAGAATATGTTGAAAAATACTGGGACATGAAAAATTGCATTTATACATGGTTATAATAATATAAAGCAATAGAATTAGAGTATATGAATGTATTAAGGATAATTAGACAATGAAGTTGTTTTTCATTTTAGAATTATATAAGAATATAGAAAGTAAGAATTAGTGTATAAGTATTTTTAAGAAATATGACCGTTACCAGAAATGTAAACATAGATATAAGTATTACTATTTTGGATAGAGTGGAAAATGTGTTATGCTTCAGATGTGGTGGGAAACCGCTAATATAAGATAAAAACAAGATTATACAAACAGAACAAAATGTTATATAATATGGAAAAATGGATTTGTATAAGATAAATGTATTATTTTTAATGTTTGGAAAAATAAAAAAAAAATTTACAAAAAAAAAAAATATTAAGAGCTATCTTTAAAGCAACATCCACTGGACACAAAGGCAGGACACATGAACAACAGCAAGCCTGGTCGTTAGATTTCATGCATAGTAGTACAGGAAAGGTACTTCAAAGCAACAGCCTGTGGTGTCAGTAACATTTAAATCTAATATCTGAAATCCAGACCCCAGGAGTTCTTTTTTCTCGGGTAATTTTTTTGGGAGGGGGAAAACAAAAACGAGAATCACACATCTTTGGACTCGTTGTAATGGGAATGCACAAATCACGCAAAATGAAGGCCTCCGCAGAGGAATTGGGGAACGCAGCAGTACAAGGCACCATTGCATTACAACGATACGACAACCACTTTAGTTTCTAAATTAAAAGGGCAGCAAAAGGGCTTCGCAACTAGACACGCAAGCATGAGGAATGCATATAATCAGGACTGAGCATTCACATGCATGATCTGTAAACAAGGAAAACCCCCCACCCCGCCCCAGAAATCGGTACTCACTTGCATGTTTTTGTGAGAGGCATTCAGGGCATTCTGAACCTTGTCCTTTCCCCATACTGCTAGCAGGTCCAGGGTCTCCCTCTTGCGCCATGAGGCACCACGAACTCCTGCCGACTTGCTTGCTGTTGCCATGGCTGGATGTGGTCTGCACTAAGATGTCCACAGTAGCCTTCCTCTTCCCAGAATTCATCAACTCCCTCCTCCCTATTCAATTTTTCCCGCCACTCTGGGTTGAAACAAAACCATTGGTTGGCTACACGGACTGCCAATGTCACTAGAGGACTACCCCCCCCCCCCCATGGTTGGGTTCTCTGTTCTTATTGGTGGATTCTCCAATCTTAACTGAAATGTCGTGTGCTTTGCCAGCAGGATCACAGGGACAAAATGGAGGATAGGCAACATGGCGTCAGCTGGCCCGTGTAAAATAATTAAAAAAGAGAGAGAAGGGAGACATGTTAAGTAGACAATATGGGAAGCTGTTTCATCAGAACTGGTGGTGGTGGTGGCGGCAGCTGAGGAGGAGCAGCATGAATGGCAGCCAAGTCTCCCCACTCTACACAATTAATTATGGCCCCGAGAAAAAAGTTCCACCCATAAGAAAAACTAACAAGCTTTTGTGCAGTATACAAATAAAGCAATGGTATGGACATACCTTGTTGCATCACTATTTCGTTATATCAACATAATGAAATGGGGGGTTAAAAAAAGGGGGGGAATTCTTGACTCAGGAACGTAGAAGTGCACCAGGAGAGCAGGGCAGAATACTCGCATCCCTGGCCTGCCCACCCGCTCGCCTCTGCTTCTCCGCGGGTTTCTGCAAAGAAGCGCCCCCCGCTTGCTCTGCAGGGGCTGCGGCTGGGGCACCCCAGACACGGGGCAGTGATCATCCGCGAGTCCGGGGGGTCTCGGGCCAATGGCACCCGGCTCCTGCCAACAAGAAACCCAGCAAATCCAAACAGCCAACGCTGTCCATGTGAAGGGTTCTCGGCCCCCCCATTATAGATGTGAATGTGTGTGTATTATAAAAAAACAACAATTGCGCCGTCTTCCCTTGCTGCATCAATATTTCATTATGTTGATATAACGTTATAAGGGCCTTTAAAAAAAAAAAAAAGGAGGGGGGAAATTATGCTTCAGGATCGTAGGACCGCACAGAAGGGAGCGGGAAGGAAGACTCACATCCCTGGCCCGCCCGCTTCCTTGCCACAGCTTCTCTGCGGGTTTCTGGAGGAAAGCGCCCACCACCAGCTCTGCAGGGGCTGTTTCCAGGGCAGCCCAAACACAGGGCAGCCGTCATCTGCAAGCACAGGGAGCTCTCGGGCCAATGGCACCCGGCTCCTGCTAACAAGAAACAGCAAATCCTTCTCGCTAACGCAGTCCCTGTGGTGGGTTCTTGGCTCCCTGCCTCCTTATTTCAATATAACGTTAGGAGGGCTCGTTTAAAAATTCTTTTGAAGAAATGCCCACCACGGGGCGGGCCAGATGGAGGGCGGGCGAGTGGGTGTGTTTTCATCTCGGCTTCTCCACCGGAGCAAACAGGAAACACCGCAAAAAACAGGATTTTCTTGCTCCAGGGAAGCTCCGGAGCAGTGCCGCGATACTCCTGAGCAAACCCTGAGCCCGGAGCAACTGGTGGAAATTGACCAGAAGCTCCTGAGCAAGCATCAGGGCAAAACCAGGGCAAACGCTATTGCGAAAACGCCCAGAGAAATGGAGAGAGAGAGAGAGAAAGAAAGAGCTGGCAGAGAGGGGACAGCTACTAATCCAAGCCCCAGAAATGCCACTGTTCCGGGAGGACATCTTCAGTGGTGGCTGAAGCCTTCAGAAGGCTGCTCGGAGGAACAAGGACCTTCCCAGGGGACGGGGTCATTTTGCTGCAGCCATGACACAAGCAGGCGAAATATTTTAACTAGTTATTTTAAATGGTTTACCTCCCTTTGATACTCCTGGGGATTATACTTATGCTTCGGCCTGGGGAAGTAGTGTAATTGATTTTATAATGATCTCATCATCGCTTTGGGAAGAGGTGAGAGCATTCTCTGTGATTGGCCGGCCCGAGAGTGATCACTTCCCATTGGTCTTGTCCCTTAATTTAACTTCCACTGCTGCAGATCTTGAGATTCAAGGGGATGAATCAAGGGAATTATCTCATAGTATTCCTAGGATTTGCTGGTCCGAGAAAATGGCCCGAAAGGCTGCTGAGGTCCTGGAGCCTCGACACTTGGAAGAGTTCTTACATTTAGCTAAGGAACCAAATAGGACTGCAGATTTGATTCAGGCTTATGATTCCCTTATAACCCAACTTGTAGAGCTGTTATCATCCCATCACCAACAATCTGGCTAAATAAACCCCACCGACTTGGGACATGATTTGACAGAGAATGCTATGAAGCAAAGGCCCAAGTCCGCTCTATTTATCAGGCATATAGGAAACTTTGTTTAGGCCAACTACCCCTAGAATACGTTGAAGCGAGAGCATCCCTGTGTAACTTATATAGAGAAAAGCAAAAAGTGGCTCGGCAGAATAGTTGGGAGCCTCTGTTGCACGCTATTATTAGCAAGGACTCAAAGAAATTTTGGGCTGTGATTTCGGAGGCGTTTGGCAGAAACAGTCTTGTGAATCCCCCAATTAAGAATAAGGATTGGTACGAACACTTCCAGAGGGTTTTTACGGCCACCAGTGTGATAGAGGGTGATGATATTGAGATTAGGTTAGAGGATTGCCCGGAATGGCCCCCTGTACAAGCTGAGGATATGGAAGCATTAATTGCGCAAATCAAGGTGGGGAAGGCCCCAGGCCCGGATGCAATTCCCCCTGAAGCTATTAAAGCACTTCCAGAATGGTGGGCTCCCTTTTTGGCAGCTCTTTTTACGGCTATAGATAGGTCTGGAGAAATACCTGAAGCTTGGATGAATGCTGTAGTAGTGCCAATTTTTTAAAAAAGGTAACTTGGAGTTGCCTAGTAACTATAGACCGATTAGCCTTCTTTCTACGATTGGGAAACTCTACGCAAGACACTTGGCGACTAAGCTTAACGCATGGGTCACTGAGCATCGAATATTAGGAATTGAACAAGCTGGTTTCTGTCAGGGGAAGTCCACCTTAGACCATTGTATAGTCCTAAGCCACCTAGTGAATAAATACCATAAAGGGAAGGGAAGCAAGCTTTTTGCTACCTTCCTCGATTTGAAGGGTGCTTTTGACTCTGTGTCCAGGGAGTTGTTATGGAGGAAACTATTGAAATTGGGGATGGATCTAAGACTGTTATTCTTGATTAGGAATCTCTATACTGGTACAACTTGTCAAATTAGGGGTTCTAGAAAAGGTACCCTAACCCCCAAAATTATTAGTAATATTGGGGTTAAACAGGGTTGTATCCTAGCTCCACTTCTTTTTAATCTGTTTCTTAATAATTTGTCTGGTTGTTTGGAAGAATCTGCAGGCTATAGTCACTGTCCTTTTTTGAGTGGACGAGCTGTCCCCTTGCTTTTATATGCTGATGATGCTGTCATTCTCTCCCGCTCTGAAGTAGGGATGAAAAAATTGTTGGCGTGTTTCCTAGACTATTGCAATCAAAATGGTCTCTCAGTGAATTTTGAAAAATCCAAAGTTATGGTTTTTGGGGGACCCTGGAAACCTAAGAATTGGAGTATAAGGGGTAAAACAATTGTACAGGTCAAGAGCTTTAAATATCTGGGGGTGAACTTTCATCACAAATTTAGCTGGGCAATACACAGAACAGAGGCAATTAAAGCTGCGAACTGTTGTGTGCTTGCACTTACGCGGTTTTATTACACTAAGGGTAATCAGTATGTGCCAGCAGCTATAAAAGTGTTTGTACATCAAACTATTGCAAAGCTCCTCTATGGCATCCCTATTTGGATTACAGCTTTTAATAAAGCAGTTGAACAACTTCAATCCAATTTCCTGAGGAAAATTCTGGGGTTGCCTTCATGCGTCTCCTACGCTGCCATTTGCGTGGAGCTTAATCAGAGAAGGTTGGAGACAAAGGCGTGGATCTTTACCTTTAGATTCTGGCTGCGTCTGCATTTTAGGTGCAATCACAATAGCCTTATTGCCTATATGCTTTCAGATTCCCACCCCTCTGCCTGGCTCTTGGCTATTGAAAAGAAAATTAATTCCATCAGTTTTAATTTGAATGATTTTGTTACCTTATCAGAGCCTGAGGTTTTCACTCTGCTTAAGCAGAGACTTATTGATATAGAACTACAAGAGCTTAGAGCTCTTGCCTCTGGTAGGTGCTCCTCAGTAAGATGGGCTTATCTACTCTCTGGCGCCCTGCCACAATATTTTTTCTGTCTGACTTCACCGCAATTATGCAGAGCTTATCTGCTGGCTCGGTTCAATGTTCTCCCATCTGCCATTCTTGAGGGGAGGTATAAGAAAATTCCTTATGCACTTAGGTACTGCAGATGCAATAAGAAAGAATTAGAAACGGTTGAGCATGCACTCCTACATTGTCATTTGCTAAATGATATTCGAGCAAAATTTCTAGAAGTTCCCCTTAGTAAGGTAGCAGGACAACCGGATGGAAGTAAGCTACATTACCTCTTTACTTCTCTAGATCCAGAGATTATTGAACTGACTGCTAAGTTTCTTCATGGTCTTATAAAACGGAAGAATCTTCCTGATCCTTTTGAGTTTAATAAAACTGTAAAATTTAATTTTAAGGCTTTTAGAATTTAAAGATTCCTCTGATACACCTCTGTAATGGTTTTAGGGTTAACTTTTTTTTTTTACAAATTTTGGGACTGTTTTATCTTAATGGGAACTGCTTTTAATATTTTATGCCAATAAAAGTTATTTGTTGTTGTTGTTGTTGTTGTTGACACAAGCAGGCATTCCTCCACGGGGGGGGGGGCCTGGCACCAACTCCTGGAGCTGAGCTCCCCCGAGCTCCTGCTCAAAATGACCCCTTCTCTTCCCTTGTTTAAGCATGCATTTCACTCTCATTGTTTTGCTTGCTTGTTTGTTTATTTATGTTTCATATTTCATATTCGAGCCCGCCCTTCCCACAAGCAGGCTAGGGGTGGAAAACAGCGTTTCATTTAGACAACATATATTTCGTTAATGCAATAAAAATTAAAATTTTAAAACGTCATCATATATATTAAAATGGTGGTCACAAGCTGATAACAGGAAGAATTTCTTTTTCTAGTGGTGGGAGGTTCCCTGGCTCGCTGGTAAGATACAAATAATGGCCAGCAGTTGTTAAGTGGGTGACAAAAAACCTCAGGGAGGCCATACATGGAATGTCACTCTATTGCCTCCGTCAAAAGCCTGGTGGAACAGTTCCAACTTGCAGGCCCTGCGGAACTGGAAGAGATCCCACAGTGCCCTGACCTCAGTAGGGAGCTTGTTCCACCAAGCAGGGGGCAGAGTGGAAAAAGCCGTGGTCCTGGTTGAGGCAAGGTGGACATATTTTGGGCCAGGGACTATCAGGAGATGCTGATCCATGGAGTGTAACGCTCTTTGGGATGGATACGGGAGGAGGTGAGCCCTCAGATAGATTGGTCCCAGGCCGTGTAAGGCTTCAAAGGTTACATTTTTCAACAGGAACACACAGGAACGGCGTTCCGGCTGGCTTCCAAGTTGGCCCCAGCCCCGCCCCCTGCTTGGCCCTGTGCGGCCTGGGCCAGAGGCTTCCCCTGCTGTTGGGTCTTTCTTCACAGTCTGGCTGCAGACGAGCCAGTTGGGTTGCAGCCAAGCCCACCCGACCCTCCAACGTGAAAGGCACACAGGCTGGGCCACCCGAGGATGAGGAGCCAGCAGGGAAGGGTAAGCAAAGTTTCAGAGCTGGGGGGAGGGGGGGTTCCCCCTTCTAGGCCCCTGCCAGAGCTGGAGAAGGTGCAGCTGCCCAGTGGCCGGTCCCTCTCAGAGCCCGGGGCGGGGGGGATTGGCTCCTGCCTTGTAAGAGGCGAGATCGCCTTTTGTGAGGCAAGAGCTCCAGACGCCTCCTGTTCCCAAGCGGGGACTGCCGGGTCCTGCCTTGTAGAAGGGAGATCACCTTTTGCAAGGCGGCAGCTCCAGGCGCCCCCTCTCCTCGAGCAGGGGCTGCCAGCTCCTGCCTTGTAAAAGGCGAGATCGCCTTTTGCAAGGCGAGAGCTCCAGGCGCCCGCTCTCCATAAGAACATAAGAGAAGCCAATACTGGATCAGGCCAGTGGCCCATCCAGTCCAACACTCTGTCACACAGTGGCCAAAGACACCAGGTGCCCTCAGAAGGTCCAGCAGTGGGGGCAGGAAGCCTTCCCACTTGTTATGTATTGACCATGCGGTCGCCATGTGCTCCCTTCATTGCGACCGCATGGCCAGAGCACATGGCCAAGAAACTACCTGAGCTTCAGCCAGGTAGAACAAAGGCCAGGTGGATTCAAACCGGCCACCAATCCTGTACCTAGGTTTCTCCCAGGGAACCTATGAAATGTAAATAGACTTCTAATAGCCTATCAGGCCAGTTGGGTGAGGTCAGGGGAATGTCCCTGACCAGCATAAAAGGAGGGCTTCGAGCCCTGGGTTGTATGCTTCATCCAGACCAGCAATAAAGATCATGCTGTTTCACTGTTCCACGGACTACCAACTCCAATACTTATCAGTGGCGACGAAGGTGGGATCCCGATGAGCGATTCTCCAGCCGACCACAGCAGCACAGCGAGCTCCGTCCCGCCGGCCGCAGGCATCTCCGAGCTCCAGCGCTCCAACACCTCGCTGCAAGCCGCTCTGAGCCCAATCCTCCAGCACTAGCCAGCGCCAAGCCTCAGCGCTCCCCAGCACCGCCGCAAGACACGAGGACATCGCTCAAACAGCCACCGCCGCTCCTGCTCTGGTAAATATGGCAAACACTCCGGGACCAATTACCCCTTTCGATACGTCTCGCCCCAAGACGTGGGAGTCCTGGCTCAAGACGCTGGGTTGCGCCTTTAAAGTCTGCGGAATCACAGATGCGGACCTGAAGAGTGCCTGGCTCTTGAGTTCCGGAGGGGTGGAGGTCATGCAGGTGGCCCAGAACCTACTCGCCCCGCAAGACCCCACCGAGGTGTCTTATGACGTGCTCACCAAGACACTTGGCGATTACTTCGCCCCGAAGCCATCAAAACTGGCCAGGCGCTGGGAGTTCATACAGCGCCAGCAGCAGCTGGGGGAGTCGGCCGCCACTTTCCTGGCTGAACTCCATCGACTAGCCATGGGCTGCAAATTCTGCCACGTGGATGACCACGTGGAGACCGCCTTCGTGAGAGCCAGTTTGGTGTAGTGGTTAAGTGCACAGACTCTAATCTGGGAGAACCGGGTTTGATTCCCCACTCCTCCACTTGCACCTGGCTGGATGACCTTGGGCAAGCCATAGCTTTGTACCAGCTGTTCCCTCAAGGACAGCTTGGGAAAGAGCTCTCTCAGCCCCACCTACCTCACAGGGTGCCTGTTGTGGGGAGGGGAAGGGAAAAGGAGTTTGTAAGCCGCTCTGAGACTCCCTTGGGGAGTGGAGGGCGGGATATAAATCCAATCTCTTCTTCTTCATGGGAGGGGTCCGGGAAGCCAAGCTCCACTGGCGCCTCATCGCAATGCCGGAACCTACCTTGGAAAAGATGCTCCAAACGGCAGCAGCCTTCGAGACAACGCAAAAGGACGAGGCAGCCACCAAAGTCCACCAGGCAGCTCCTCCCGAACCCGACTCAAGTGAAGAAGAGGACGTCCACCGGATGCAACCACGCTTGAAGAAGGGTGAGCCCGGCGTCCCCAGGCCCAAAGGCCGGCGCCCAGCATCTGCCTCTGTTCCCTCTTCTGCTTCCCTCAACAGGCAGGCCCCAACGTGCGCCAGCTGCGGGGACCCCCACGACAGACAGACATGCCACTTTCGTGATGCCATCTGCCGTGCCTGCGGGAAAGCAGGACATCTCGCCCGGGCCTGCCGCCTGAGGAACAGCCACCATGCCCCAGCAGCGAACTTTGAAGAAGTGGGTAGTGTTGTTCCCACAGCCACGGTAATGAACTTGCCCCAGCCCATCCCAGGCGCAATTTCCGTGTCTCTCCGAATAGAGGGAGTTCCTTGCTCCATGGAACTGGACTCAGGGTCCGCATATTCAATTGTGTCCACAGCTACGTTCCGCCACCTCTGCCCAAAGGGGGCACGCTGGCTGTGGCTGCCAGCCGGGTTGGTCCTCCGGGACTTCCAGAAAAACCCTGTGGCTATTAAGGGGCTAGCCAGGGTCCGGGTCCAGTACCACGCCTTTAACAGCCTGCTAGACCTTCTCGTGGTGGAGCGCAATCTAACCAGTCTCCTAGGTCTCGCCTGGTTCAAGCCACTCGGAGTGCAGTAGACAGGAATACACCCCGTGGGCTCCACCGACTTTTTGGCCATCTGCGAGGAATTCCCTGCCGTTTTCGATGGCTCATTGGGCTGCTACAAAAGACCCCTGGTTTCCTTCGACCTGGACCCGGCAGTCTGGCCCATCCGCGTGGCTGTCCGACGGCCACCGCTCGCCTTCCAGCCCAAAGTGGAGGCGGAGCTGGAAAAGCTCGTGGCACAAGGGGTGCTCGAGCCGGTCTCCAATGCCAAGTGGGAGACTCCCATTGTGACTCCCCTCAAAGCTAATGGGGAAGTCCGCATCTGCGCGGATTACAAATGTACAATTAATAAGGCATTACAGGACCACGCGTACCCGGTACCGGTGGTCAGCCATATTCTGGCCTCCCTCGCGGGCACCAAAATATTTGGAAAATTAGACTTGGCCCAAGCCTATCAGCAGCTTCCCGTAGACGAAGCAACGGCCGAGGCACAAACGATTGTGACTCACAAGGGAGCGTTCAAGGTAAAACGCCTCCAATTTGGGGTCAGTGTAGCACCCGGAATCTTTCAAAATCTAATGGACTCTCTCCTAAAAGATGTTCCAGGAGTGAAGCCATTCTTCGACGACGTCCTCATCGCCACCCCGGACGCCGACACGTTCGCAGCTCGCCCCCGGATGGTGCTGCAAAGATTCCAGGACACGGGTCTCAAGGTTCGAAAAGACAAGTGCACCCTGGGAGTTTCCTCGGTGACCTTCTTGGGGTTCCAAGTCACCGCGGATGGCATTCACCCTACAAAGGAGAAGGTAGCGGCGATTACAGGTGCACCCCGCCCGTCCTCAAAGGCGGAACTCCAGGCGTTCTTGGGACTTGTGAACTTCTACCACGCCTTCCTTCCGCACAAGGCGGCGGTCGCCGAAACCCTGCATCGTCTCCTGGACAAGGGAGCGGCTTGGGCCTGGGGCCCCAACCACGATGCGGCCTTCCGGGCTGTCAAGGACCTGTTAGTTTCGAATGCGGTCCTGGCGCATTTCGATGAGAGGCTCTCTGTCATCCTGGCCTGCGACGCGTCCCCCTACGGCGTTGGGGCGGTCTTGGGGCACTGGCTACCCAACAGAAAGGAGGTTCTGGTTGCCTACTACTCCAGTACCCTGTCGTCGGCGGAACGGAACTACGCCCAGATCGACAAAGAGGCTCTAGCGATCATAGCCGGTGTCAGGAAATTCCATGACTATCTCTACGGGCGGTCGTTCACCGTGGCCACAGATCACAAGCCGCTGCTGGGTCTCCTTGCCCCCAACAGGCAGACCCCTCACATGCTGTCCCCGCGGGTCCTGCGGTGGTCAATTTTTTTGTCAGGCTACTCCTACGAATTGGTACATAGCCCGGGGAAGGTGATGGGGAAGGCGATGGGTCATGCAGACGCCCTCAGCCGTCTTCCCTTCCCGTCCTGCGACCCTGATCCGGCTCCCGCTTTCCACGTCGCGCTCCTAGAGGACCTACCGGAGCGCCCCGTACAGGTATCGGATGTGGCCTGTCGCACGCGGCGGGACCACATCCTTTCCCATGTCTTGGACTGGGTGGGAAGGAGGTGGCCGGAAAAACCGGGACCAGATTTCGCCGCTTTCACGGCATGCAGGCACGAACTATCGGCCCACAAGGGATGCCTGCTATGGGGATCTTGAGTAGTGATCCCCGGGCCCCTGCGGCCCCGAGTGCTAGAGGCCCTACAAGAGGCTCACCCGGGAATTGTGCGCATGAAAGCTCTGGCCCAGAGTTACGTATGGTGGCCAGGCCTGGACAAAGACATTGAGGGGCGGGTCCAGAAGTGTACCAAATGCCAGGAGTCGCGGCCAGATCCGCCACACGCTCCTGTCCGATCCTGGGAATCTACTAACAAGCCCTGGTCCCGCCTGCACCTAGACTTCGCGGGACCGGTCCAGAGCCGGTTGTTTCTTATCGTTGTTGACAGCTACAGCAAGTGGCTTGAGGTAGTGCCGGTAGCTTTGACCTCCACCAACGCTGCCTTAAGAAGTCTCTGGCCGATCTTCGCGACACACGGAATGCCAGAAACTCTCGTGACCGACAACGGGACTGCCTTCACCTCCGGCGAGTTTCAACGGTTCATGGAAGCCTGCGGTCTGCACCACATCCGCTCTGTTCCACCCTGCAACCAATGGCCAGGCCGAGCGCATGGTGAGGACAACGAAGGATGCGTTAAAGAAGATGGAGCACGGCGACTGGGAAGAGCAGCTGTACAAGTTCCTGTTCTGCCAACGGAACACACCCCACTCAGGGACCGGGCACTGGCCAGCCGAACTTCTGATGGGAAGACGATTGGGAACCATCTTGGACCGCCTACATCCCGACCGAGCAATCGAGGGGAACCCGACAACGAAGGACCGGCCAGCTGCCTGAGGATTCGCTCCCGAAGACCCCGTATACGCAAAGAACTTCGCGCAAGGTCCGACATGGCTCCCCACGAGGATCATCCGACTCACAGGGCCTTATTCCTACGAGGTCCTTACGGAAGATGGCGTAGTCTGGAAACGGCACATTGACCAGATTCAACGCCGTACCCAGAACCACGATGATACCCAGGATCCTGAACTCCCTGCACCAACAGACCGTGACATCGACACGACTCCAGAAGCAGCGCCAGACCCTGATCCGGAGACTGCGGAGATGCCGTTCCTGCCTGCAGATGAAGCAGTCGCACCATCCACACCTGAACGACCCCCGAGCAGACAGGCCCCGCCAGCAGAACAACTACCCACACTGCAACCTGCCGACACAAGCAACACGCCCCTCCTTACAACCCCCCGGCGCTCTGGACGTGAGCACAGATGCCCGGACTATCTCAAAGACTATATGTGCAGAGGGGTTCTGGATTATGGGGGGAGGGGTGTTATGTATTGACCATGCGATTGCCATGTGCTCCCTTCATTGCGACCGCATGGCCAGAGCACATGGCCAGAGCATGGCCAGAGCACATGGCCAAGAAACTACCTGAGCTTCAGCCAGGTAGAACAAAGGCCAGGTGGATTCAAACCGGCCACCAATCCTGTACCTAGGTTTCTCCCCAGGAACCTATGAGATGTAAATAGACTTCTAATAGCCTATCAGGCCAGTTGGGTGAGGTCAGGGGACTGTCCCTGACCAGCATAAAAGGAGGGCTTCAAGCCCTGGGTTGTATGCTTCATCCGGACCAGCAATAAAGATCATGCTGTTTCACTGTTCCACGGACTCCCGACTCCAATACTTATCACCACTGTTGCCCCCCCCCTTGAGCAGGGACTGCTGGCTCCTGTCTTGTAAAAGGCGAGATCGCCTTTTGCAAGATGGGAGCACCTGGAACCCACTCTCCTTGAGCAGGGACCGCTGGCTCATGCCTTGTAACAGGCGAGATCGCCTTTTGCAAGGCAGGAGCCCCCGGCACCCATCCTTCTCAGACAGCAGGCGCGAGGGATTTTCCCCTTTAAATCCTAATGGCCAACGCAGCCCTTCTCGCCTGCTCTCCAAGTGTGAGGGATTCCTGCTTGGAGAAGCAGGCATGCGGGATTCCCCCCTCCCCCAGGCCTGGGATCTCGTCCTTTAACTCTGAAAGGTCAATGCAGCCCCTCGCCCCTGCAGCGGGACCTGCCCTGTGCACCTGATCTCCAAACGTCAATGCTGCTTGGAAATCAGCTGCGCGGCTCCTGGCTGGGCAGCAGAAGCCTTCAGGGTCCCTTTGAAAGCATCTCCCACCCAGACTTGCCCCACGCTTCTGACCTCCCAAATGGCAAAGCTGCTTGGAGATCCAGGGTGTGTGGGCCCGGCTGGGCAGCAGAAGCCTTCAGAAGGGGAGAAAACAGCAGAGAAAACCTGTTTTTTACTTCTCCTCACCAGGATAGGGTTGCTAGCTCTGGGTTGGGAGATTTTGGGGGGAAGCCTGGGGAGGGGAGGGACCTCAGCAGGGTACAATGCCACAGAATCCAAACCCCAAAGGGAGATTGATCTCGGTCATCTGGAGACCAACTGCAACAACAGGAGATCTCCAGGTTCCACCTGGAGGTTGGCAACTAAATCAGGGGGCTTGGGGTTGCCTAGATGTCACCCTACGGGTTACAGCCTTCTAAGCCAAAAGACTTCACTGGATTTAAGAGGGTGTTGTAATTCTGTTCAGGATTGCACTGTAAGGCAGGCATCATTTGATCGCAGAACTGGTTTTGGTTTTTATGTATTTCTGTATTCTATTTTATGTATTTTATCTCTATTGTAAACTGTTGAACTTTGTAAGGAAAAAAGACAGCTAATATATATTTTAAGTAAATGTTGTGTACTAGTCACAAAATGGCGACCGCCATGCGGTCAGAGCACATGGCCCGATTCTACCTGAGCTTCAGCCAGGTAGAACAATAGACAGTCGGATCCAAAACGACCACCAATAGCCAGCCTAGGTCTTCCGTGGGGGATCTATGAACTACAAGTTAAGACTTAAGGCCCTATCAGAACTATGCGCATATGCTAAGCCCCTATCAGGTATTTTGGGTGCGGCCAGAGGTGTGGTTCCGGCCGGCATATAAGCAGGGCCCTGGAGCCCTGGCTGCATGCTTGATCTGACCATCTCCTGAACATGCTGATTCACTAATAAAGTCTTTGCTATGATCATCCTACAACTCGCCTCCCGACTCCAGTACTTTCCACTGGCGACGAGGATGGGATCCCGATGAGCGACTCATCAGTCGCGCCGAGCAGTGGAGCTCCGAGCACCGAGCCGCCGGCTCAACAAGCCCCAGAGGACATCGCTCGCAACCTTGCTCCTGCCTCGGCAAACATGGCTGCCGCAGCGGGAAACATCCCTCCATTTGACACCTCCAAGCCCGAGCACTGGGACGCATGGGTCAGGCAGCTCGAGTTCCTCCTGACCGTGCACGGAGTCACCGAGGCCACCCTGAAGAGGGCCTGGCTAATGGGCCACTGTGGCATCGGGACAATGCACATCGCACAGAATATCATAGCACCCCGAGACCTGCTGGACATCTCCTACGACAACCTCAAGAAGCTGCTCGGGAACTACTTCGTGCCAAAACCATCCATGTTGGCATTCCGGGTCCAGTTCCTCGAACGGAAGCAGCAACCGGGAGAGAATGCCACCACGTTCCTGGCCGACCTCCGCCGCCTGGCAGTCGGGTGTGAGTTTAAGAATGTGGAGGGCAACCTGCTAGGCAGCTTCATGGCAGGGGTAAGAGAAGCCAAGCTCCGCCGCTGGCTTATCACCACCCCCGAGCCAACCCTCGAGAAGGTGCTGCAGGCTGCCATCGCATTCGAGATGACCTACAAGGACAAGCAGGTGTCCGAGACAGATGAGGACGAAGATGTCCACCAGCTACGCCGGTGCGTGCAGAAGGGTGAGTCTCGAGGCTGCGCCCGGCACACCACGGCCGCCGACGCCTCCGCTTCTTCCAACCCCAGCAGGCTGCCCCCGACGTGCGCTAGCTGCGGGGACCCCCACAATAGATGCTCCTGCGGGGACCTCCTGAGATGCCGTTTGCAGAATGTGCGGGAAGACGGGGCACATCACCAGGGCCTGCCGCTCCCAGAACACGCGACAGTCCTCTGCGGCCTCCACCGCCCGCTACGAGGCAGTTGACAGCACCTCTTCGGCCACCCAGGTACTCCAACTACGAGAGCCCCTCCCCGCAGCGATCCAGGTCAACCTGCGGATCGGGGGCACCCCCTGTTGCATGGAGGTTGATTCCGGGTCTGCCTACTCCACAGTCTCAGCAGCCACTTTTAAAAAACTGTTTCCGCAGCGGAGCCCCCGGCTGCGCCGGCCAACTGCCCTCGTGCTCCAGGACTTTCAGAAAAACCCGGTTGCCATCAAGGGGCTGGCACAGGTCCAGGTGCAATACCAGGGTGTATGCAAATCCCTTGACCTACTAGTGGTGGAGCGGGACCTCAACAGTCTGACCACTCATACCCGGTACCAGTGATCAGCCATGTGCTAGCATCCCTAGCGGGAGCCATGATCTTTGGGAAGCTGGACTTGGCTCAAGCCTATCAACAGCTCCCAGTAGACGAGGCAACCACAGAAGCTCAAACCATAGCGACACACAAGGGCGCTTTCAAAGTGAAAAGGCTCCAGTTTGGGGTCAGCATTGCCCCTGGTCTGTTTCAGCAACTAATGGACTCTGTTTTAAAAGGCATTCCAGGGGTGAAGCCATTTTTTGACGACGTCCTCATCGCGGCTCCGGACGTCGCCACCTTCAAGACACGCTTACAAGCCGTTCTGCAGCGTTTCCAGGACGCCGGTCTCAAGGTGCGAAAGGACAAGTGCACCTTGGGAGTACCTTCAGTAACGTTCCTGGGGTTCCACGTGGACGCACAGGGCATCCACCCCACCAAGGAGAAGGTGAAAGCCATCACGGAGGCGCCGACCCCGACGGCAAAAGTGGAGCTCCAGGCATTCTTGGGCCTCCTCAATTTCTACCACGCGTTCTTGCCACACAAGGCGGCGGTCGCCGAGCCCCTCCATAGGTTACTGGACACAGGGGCGAAATGGGCTTGGGGGCCACGGCACGACAGGGCTTTCGCAGCAGTTAAGGACTTGTTGGCGTCTAATGCAGTCTTGGCACACTTCGACGAGTCTTTGCTGGTGGTCCTTGCGTGCGACGCATCTCCATACGGGGTGGGGGCTGTCCTGGGCCATCGTCTGCCAAATGGTAGGGAGGTGCCCGTGGCCTACTACTCCCGGATACTGTCAAAGGCGGAGCGGAATTACGCCCAAATAGACAAGGAGGCTCTGGCAATCGTGGCAGGGGTAAAAAAATTCCATGATTACCTATACAGCCGGGAGTTTACGCTCGCCCCACACCGCCAGACGCCCCAGATGCTGTCCCCCCGGGTCCTGCGGTGGTCTATTTTTCTTGCAGGTTACCAGTACGACCTCATCCACCACCCCGGGAAAGCCATGGGCCACGCCGACGCCCTCAGCCGCTTGCCCCTCCCAGACTGTGACCCCGACCCTGCTCCTGCATTCTACATGGCCCTCCTCAAAGATCTTCCGGATCGCCCGGTACAGGTACCCGACGTGGCCCGCTGCACGGCGTGGGACCGCGTCCTCTGCCAGGTTTACGACTGGGTGGGGAGGGGGTGGCCTGACCATCCAGGCCAGGAGTTCGCCACTTTCACAGCTTGGAAACATGAACTCTCCACCCACAAGGGGTATTTGCTCTGGGGGTCGAGGGTAGTCATCCCCGAGCTGCTCTGCCCGAGGGTACTAGCAGCCCTCCACGAGGCACACCCCGGAATCGTCCGGATGAAAGCCTTGGCCCGCAGCTACGTGTGGTGGCCAGGCATAGACAAGGAGATTGAGGATCGGGTACATAAATGCAGCAAATGCCAAGAGTCGCGGCCCGATCCTCCCCATGCCCCCGTCCGGCCCTGGGAGTCAACTGACAAACCATGGTCGCGGCTCCATCTCGACTTCGCTGGGCCGGTCCAGGGGCAGTTGTTCTTTATTGTTGTGGATAACTACAGTAAGTGGCTGGAGGTAGTCCCGGTGCAGTCTACCTCGACCGAGGTGGCCACCAGAGCCCTGTGGCGCATCTTCGCCACCCACGGAGTGCCAGACTCGCTCGTGACGGACAATGGAATGGCCTTCACATCGGGAGAGTTCCAGCGCTTCACAGACCTGTTCGGCATCCGGCACATCCACTTGGCACCGTTCCACCCTGCAACCAATGGACAGGCAGAACGGATGGTTCGCACAACCAAAGATGCCATCAAAAGGATGGACACCGGTGACTGGGAGCTGCAGCTAATCAAATTCCTTTTCAGCCAGCACAACACCCCACACACGGGAACGGGTCGCCGCCCAGCGGAGTTGTTGATGGGCTGGCGACTCGGCACCATACTGGATCGTCTCCACCCCGACCGCGCCATCGATGCTGACGCGAGGACGGAGCTCCGGCCAGCTGCCCGAGGTTTCGCGCCCGAGGACCCCATCTACGCCCGGAAATACGCCCGGGGCCCAGGGTGGATCCCGGCATGGATCATCCGAGCAACCGGCCCGCTCTCGTACGAGGTCAGGATGGAAGAAGGAGCAACCTGGCAGCGCCACATCGATCAGCTCCAGCGGCGCACTCCGGACCACACACCAAGTGTTCCCGAGTCAGCACTTCCCGCGGAGCCATCACCAACCCAGCTAGGGGACCCTGATCCAGAGGACGAAACCTCAGAATCCCTACCGGAGGAGCAGCCTGTGGACGGAGCGCCGGCCGAGCCGCGGCCCAGCGCTCCCGAAAGCAACCAAGAGGGCACCCCGATCCCAGGGCCTGCCGAGGCCCCACGACCTGCAACGCCCCGGCGCTTGGGCCGCGAACGTTGCCGGCCAGAGTACCTTCAGGACTATGTCTGCCGAGTGGGACCGAACTATGGGGGGAGGAGTGTTGTGTACTAGTCACGAAATGGTGACCGCCATGCGGTCAGAGCACATGGCCCGATTCTACCTGAGCTTCAGCCAGGTAGAACAATAGACAGTTGGATCCAAAACAACCACCAATAGCCAGCCTAGGTCTTCCGCGGGGGACCTATGAACTACAAGTTAAGACTTAAGGCCCTATCAGAACTATGCGCATATGCTAAGCCCCATCAGGTATTTTGGGTGCGGCCAGAGGTGTGGCTCCGGCCGGCATATAAGCAGGGCCCTGGAGCCCTGGCAGCATGCTTTATCTGACCATCTCCTGAACATGCTGATTCACTTAATAAAGTCTTTGCTATGATCATCCTACAACTCGCCTCCCGACTCCAGTACTTTCCAGTAAATAAATAAATACACTCTAGGACATGCTGAGGTAGAGATTCACCCTATGACCAAATTGGTGCCTGCTGACTTTGAGTGTCAAGGTTTCAAGAAGCATATCTTAAACATCCCTTGTCCAGTTGACCATGTAATCCACATTCTCTGCTCCACACACGTCTGCCAGTTACATGAGGACTTCCCTAGCCACTGAATCCAGAAGGGTGATTTTGATAGTGCAACATATCCCAAAGGAAGGGAGGAAGATAACTGATTTGCCTAGAAGGAATAAGTTTTGATGCCTGAGAAATGGGGGATTGGGGGAGGAGTGGATTCTAACAGAAAGCTCCCCTAATCTGGTTTTTTTGCCCTCACTTGGATGACCCAGGCTAGCTAGCCTGTCTCATCAGATCTTGGAAGCTAAGTAGGATTGGAGACCACCAAGAAAGTCCAGGTAGGGACAAGGAATGGCATCTGTTGCCTTGAAAACCCTATGGGGGTTGCCATATGTCAGATGCGACTTGACAGCACATTAGGAATTGATTCCAATCCAGTGTGGGAATAATTGTTGAATATAAGATATTGGTTCAGGCAAGATTTTGTATAGATGGGACAAAAATATTTGAAATAAACAAGTTGTTCATCCTCTCATGCCCATTCCACAATGCACCACCTTGTTCCATCCTTTCCCCCCTCTTTGTCTGGATGCTGGGATGTGAAATGGTATGGTTTAGCCCAATTTTATAATCTCTCAGAAGCTTATCAGGGTCAGTACTTGGATCAGGGATCTCCAACAAATAATGTTTTCACTGGTTCTGTCAAAACCGTTTTGACAACAAACAAGGTAAACAGAATAAGAAGCAAAAAGTGGGTGTGACCACACTTCTGGTAACATGGGGGTGTTGCCTAATATGCTAATGTGCTGTGCTGTCAGGGGTGTGGCCTATTATGCTAATGAGTTCCTGCTGGGCTTTTTCTAGAAAAAGAGCCCTGGAGCCTTGAAGCGAATCCAGAACACTACTGGTAGCCAATGCAATTGGTGGAGCACCTGCCAAAAGTGAGCCTGCATAGGTGTCACCATTAGCAGGCATGCCACTGCATTTTGCACCAGCTGTAATTTCCAGGTCAGCCTCAAGGGTAAGCCTACATAGAGCGAGTTGCAATAATCAGGCCTGGAAATGACCATTGAATGGGTCACTGTAGCCAAGTCTTGGAGGGAGGGAGAGGGTTTCAGCAACCTAATCTGCCGGAGATGGTAAAAGGCAGATTGGGTGACTGCAGTAACCTGGGCCTCCAGAGGGAGAGAGGCATCCAGTGTCACTCGCAGGCTCCTCACTGTCTGGGCCAGCACAGCACGGGGAGCCTGATTCCCACATCCCCTCCCTTCCGACTCATGTACAGGACCTCTGTCTTTGAAGGACTTTCTTCCTTACACATTCTTGTTGTGAAAAGCAATACCTGACAGGGATGTACTAAAAGGAATGACATTGGGAACAAAAAAATATGCCTGAAGGCCCATCAGATACAATGGGAGTCAGGAATGCCAACTGACTTGTAAAGGCTCCCTTTTTACCAGACAGAAAAGTTTTAATGAAAATACAGAACGGAGTTACAGGAATCCACTTTGGGCCTGGAATAACAGCCCCCAAGAGGTATGATGGTCCCTGGGAACAGATAAATTGCTCTGGGATTAGAATGACAGCTCCAGTGGTGGAATTACAGTCCCTGGAAATGACATAAGTGTTCTGGGACTAGAAAGACAGCCATCAGAGTGGAAGGAGAATCGCTCTTTTTGGCATAAGTATTCTGGGCCTGAAATGGGAGCACCCTGAGTGGAATGATGTTCCATGGAAGGAGCATAGTTCCAGGACTGGAACAACAGCCCACTAAGTGGAAGGATGGTCCCTGAAACTGGAATCAGTACTCTGGGACTGCAGTGATAGCCCCCAGAGTGGAATTATGGCTCCTGGGAGTAGAGTCAAAATTTGGGCTGTCATTCCAGGAGCAGAATACTTTTAAGGTCCCAGAGACTCCCATTCCACTCTGGGGGTTTTCATTTCCAGTATCAGATCCATTTATCTGGTCCCAGGGACCGTCGTTCCACTGTAGGGTTTGTTATTCTAGTCCCAGAACACTTACTGTGCTAGGGCGTCTTGCATAGGTATAGCTGGGGTGTGTGTGTGTGTGTGTGTGTGTGTACCTGAATGGCTTGGTGAGGGGCGAGATGAAAGAGAAGTGGGAGTGCTTATTCTCAAGTCATATCATCTGAACATAATGGCAGGGTCTCAGTTAATTACTCTCAGCATTCTACAAATAAGGATGCATCTGCCCATCAGTCTCCAATTTTGACATCTTTGTTTCCTTAAACCCAAACAAATGGTAACCGTATAAACTAAGCTTGTTGTTCCTGTTTGGTCCTTGAATCTGCTAAACATCTTCATTATGCTGTACGCTAATTTACTGCTCATCCTCTACCTATATGTGTGGACTGGTGCTTCCATGTCATTGTATCTGAAGAAGTGTGTGTGCACACGAAAGCTTATACCTTGAATTTTCATTCTCTGTTGGTCTTAAAGGTGCCACTGGGACTCAGAGATCATTCTGCTGCTTCAAACCAACATGGCTTACCCAACTGAATCAATGCTCATGTAATTAGTTTCCTAATCCTTTTTCTTCCACCAGCACAGAGGATTTCATGGTATAACATTACAGCAACACTGCAGTAATGTCACACCAGCATCTCTACAAGGGGGCACTTCTTTCTGCATTGTTTATACATACCCTCAGCCCTATGTATGGAAGATATTGTTAGCAAACATTGAGGTGGAATGGCTGTTAAGCCAGTATACAGTAACCACATATTGTGAGGAGGGGGGGGAAGACATGGGAGATATTTGTGGCAGTCAGCCCTTGAGCCATGGAAGCCGGCCTCTTTCCTGGCTTGCGTCTGTGGCATTGTCCTTACATCTCCAGCAGGAAGAATTAAATATATGTTCCTGTGGGGGGTTGTGCCCTGTGGCAGAATACGATACCTATAAAGGTTCTGAAAAGACTAGTATGGGCAACATGTTCTTCCGGTGGTTAATAATAACAGCCTTGGCAGTTTGTGCAAAGCCTTTCTCCCAGAATCTCCATCATTACAGCTGCCACTTATGAACTCTAACTGCGCAACATCAGAGGTTGAACCCATGCCACATACCCTAAGCGCTGAAATATGGTTGTCCTAGCAGTATATTGCTAGAGTATAGTTAGCTGGAATCCTGTGTGCCATTATAAGTGTGTAGGCAGAGCATGAGGGAATGGGGAATACCTGTGTTTTCATTCTATTGAATTCAGTTGAAATATTTAAACTTAAAACAGCACTGTTATAAGTGTAACATTACCCAAGAGTCTTGGATGGGACCCTGGGCTAAAATAGCACAGGATGCCCACTAAGCCTCATTCTCTCATTTCTTGCCCCTACAGCAGCAGGATTATATATTTTTTCTCTAACTCCAAAGTACAACCAGTGTAAGGAATTAGCTACCATGTCTCTCTAGCAGGCTCTTAGGACTGTGCCCCAGATATGGCAACTTTTGATAAAACAGTCATTAACATCCTTTAGATTAATGTAGGTACCTAAGGCAACATGGTTTGGCTGAGGAAGAAGCTTCATAGTAACAGTAGCCAGAGTCATTAGACAAGACTTCGGTTACACAGATGCATACGTTTTTACCCATAAAAATACTTCCAGTGATCAATGAGAATACAAGCTGTATGGAAGAATGTCACTTTTCACAGTTCAAAGATGGCCATAATGTTGCAGCCATTCATGGTCATGCAATACTTGTTGCTGATGATGCTGATGTTGTAATATATTTTAATCCTCTTCTGGCATCATGTCAAAGGGAGCACCGAGCCAATTCACCTTTACAGGCTGGGCGTTGGAGTACCCTAACCTTATGGTTTTGGGCGACTTCAACGTCCATGCTGACGTCGGGCCGAGGGATGGACCTGGTGTCATCCATGGCGGCACTAGGACTCTCCCAGTACATCTCGGCCCCTACACACCGGGCCGGACACACGCTCAATTTGATCTTTGCCGCGGAGGTGGTAGTGGACCAAATTACAACTGCAGTAGTGCCATGGTCGGATCACTTTACCCTGGGGGCCCGTCTGAACTTCCCACCCCGGCACCTAGGTGGTGAGCCTATTTTGGCTCGCCCACGAAGCCAAATGGACCCTGAGCGGTTCCAGATGGCCTTGCGGGAACCGATGCCCCCTGGCGGCTCGTTGAATGAGCTGGTTGACGATTGGTACAGCCGGCTCGCTTCAGCTATTGATGAGATCGCTCCCAGGCGCCCTCTTCGCCCTCGCAATAGATTGGCTCCCTGGTATACCCAGGGGCTACGCCAAATGAAGCGGGAGCTAAGACGGCTAGAGAGACAGTGGCGTCGCGCTCGCGACGAAGCATCAAGAACATCTTATAGGACGTTTATGAAAGCCTATGAGATGGCAACTAAGGCAGTAAAGAAAGAGTTCTTTGCTGCCGAGATTGCATCCGCTAGCTCACGCCCAGCCCAATTATTTAGGACAATTCGGTCGCTTACAGTACTGCCAGATGGCAGAGCAAATGCTAGGGAATTGGAAATTGGCTGCGAGGCATTTGCGAGCTATTTTGCGGAGAAAGTCTTGTCGCTCCGCCGGGACCTCCCCGCCACAAGTGATACAGTAAGTGAACTCGAGGCCCCTTGCACGTCTTCATTTCCGGGGTTAGATGGGTTCGACCTGCTTGACCTTGAGGAAGTTGACAGACTGCTCTTGACTGTTCGTCCAACCACGTGCATCCTTGATCCGTGCCCCTCCTGGCTAATAAGGACTGGCCACGAGCGGCTACGAGGTACCGCCCGGGAAATCATTAATACCTCCCTTGCTGAAGGGAAATTCCCGGGGGCTCTCAAGGAAGCGATGGTCCGCCCACTCTTTAAAAAAGTACACCTGGACCCGGCAGATCTGGCCAATTATAGGCCGGTGTCCAATTTGCCCTATTTGGCAAATTAATAGAGAGGGCGGTGGCGTTACAGTTACAGAGGTATCTGGATGACGCTTTGGTTTTGGACCCCTTTCAGTCCGGCTTTCGCCCGGGATACGGGACGGAGACTGCTCTGGTCACTCTAACTGACAACCTCCGACGACATCTGGATCAGGGTGGTGGGGCAGTGCTGCTGTTGCTCGACCTGTTGGCCGCGTTCGACACAGTAGATCATCAGCTGCTGTCCCGCCGCCTTGCCGACGTGGGGATAGGGGGACGGGCCTTGCAATGGCTCATCTCATTTCTCTAAGGTCGGGGACAAAGGGTGGTGCTAGGGGAGCAGCAGTCCTCGAGGCACCCACTTGATTGTGGTGTGCCGCAGGGGGCAGTGCTCTCCCCAATGCTATTCAACATCTATATGCGCCCCCTTGCCCAGATTGTCCGGAGGTTTGGGCTGGGATGTCACCAGTATGCGGATGACACCCAGCTCTATCTGATGTTGGGCGGCCGGTCAGACTCTGGCCCAGACGATCTAGACCGGGCATTGCACGCCGTGGCTGACTGGCTCAGGTCGAGCAGGCTGAAATTGAACCCGGCGAAGACGGAGGTCCTGTGCCTGGGTCGCTGTGGCCTGGGGCGGGGGGTCCCGCTCCCGAGCTTTGGCGGGGCACCATTGGTGCCTGCGTTGAGGGTTAGGAGTTTGGGAGTGCTCCTGGAGCCATCCTTATCAATGGAGGCCCAGGTAGCAGCCACTGCCAAGTCAGCCTTTTATCATCTGAGGCTGGCGAGGCAGTTGGTTCCCTACCTCGACCGTGATGACCTAGCCACAGTGATCCATGCGACGGTCACCTCGAGGCTAGACTACTGCAACGCTCTCTACATGGGGCTGCCTTTGGTACAGACCCGGAAGCTGCAGCTAGTGCAGAATGCCGCAGCCAGGCTTTTGATGGGTCTTGCTAGGTGGGACCACATTGGGCCTGTGCTAGCGGCACTGCACTGGCTGCCTATAGCATACCGAGTCCTTTCAAAGTGCTGGTTCTGACCAGGGTCCAACATACCTTAGGGACCGCCTTTCTCCGTACGTACCCCAGAGAGCACTACGGTCGGGGTCGAAACATCGACTGTGTGTCCCTGGCCCCAAGGACGTAAAGCTAGCCAGTCCAAGACCAGGGCATTCTCGGTGGCGGCTCCTATCTGGTGGAATGAGCTCCCGGAAGAGATCAGGGCCCTGTGGGATCTGAGGCAGTTCCACAGGGCCTGCAAGACGGAGCTCTTCCGCCAGGCTTTTGAATAGGAGCCGCCGCCGAAACTACTTACCACCTGACATCAGTGTTGTAGCCCTGGTCCTGTCTGGTTCCGGCACGGGAAGGGGGGGGCGTTTAAACCTGCCATTAAGTGGCCATCTGAAGGATTTTATGGAATTTTACATGTATGAACTGTATTTATTGTATGTTTTATTGGTTTTAATGTTTTAATGTTTGACTAGGCCTTGGGCCCATGTAAGCCGCCCTGAGCCCGTTCGCGGGGAGGGCGGGATATAAATCGCAAAATAAATAAATAAATAAATATAAATACAGTGGCCTCTGCAATGCATGATTAAAAAACAAAATAGGAATGCCTCTGATCATGCATGTCACAGACCTTTCCAGGCTGTACTATTTATGTACACATGCATGATGTATGCAGCCATAAGAAGCCAAGATGTATGCAGCCATAAGAATATAAGAAGAACCCATCTGGATCAAACCAGTGGTCCATCTACTCCAGCATCCTGTTTAACATAATTACCAAAACAGTTGCCCTGCAGGGCCCACAAATAGAGCAGAGTGGTCAAGTCCTTCCCCTGATGCAGCTTCCTAGCCTTTGGACTGGGGTTTGCTGCCTCTGGAAGATTTCTTTGCTTACCATGGCTAGTAGCCCCTGATAAATGTATCCTCCATGAATTTGTCTAATCCCTTTATAAAGCAATCTGTGGTTGTGGCCATCACTACATCCATTGGCAGTGAATTCCAAAATTTAATTGTTGAGTCAAGAAATATTTCTTTTTGTCTTGAATGTATTGCTCATCAACTTCAGTGGGCTCTCCCAAGTTTTAGTACTATGGGAGAAGGATAAAAATCCACTTACTCCATAATTTTATAAACCTCTGTCATGGTTCCCCTTAATTGCCATTTTCTTTTTTTAAAAAATGTTAATACTTAAATTTTATTATTTCATTATACAACAAATACACGCTACCAGGGCTCCGTTGGGGCTGGAGCGAGCCGGAGCGCCGCTCTGGGAGAGAAGGGGCCGGGGCCCCCCGCAAAGGAGACCCGTCTTGCCCCCAGCCACCTTCCGCGGGGCCGCGGCTGGCCGCCGGCCCCGCCAGCGAGCCCCGTCCCGCCCCCAGCCACCTTCCGCAGGGCCGCGGCAGGCCGCCGGCCCCGCCAGCGAGCCCCGCCCCGCCCCCAGCCACCTTCCGCGGGGCCGCGGCAGGCCGCCGGCCCCGCCAGCGAGCCCCGTCCCGCCCCCAGCCACCTTCCGCGGGGCCGCGGCAGGCCGCCGGCCTCGCCAGCGAGCCCCGTCCCGCCCCCAGCCACCTTCCGCGGGGCCGCGGCAGGCCGCCGGCCTCGCCAGCGAGCCCCGTCCCGCCCCCAGCCACCTTCCGCGGGGCCGCGGCAGGCCGCCGGCCCCGCCAGCGAGCCCCGCCCCGCCCCCAGCCACCTTCCGCGGGGCCGCGGCAGGCCGCCGGCCCCGCCAGCGAGCCCCGTCCCGCCCCCAGCCACCTTCCGCGGGGCCGCGGCAGGCCGCCGGCCCCGCCAGCGAGCCCCGTCCCGCCCCCAGCCACCTTCCGCGGGGCCGCGGCCGGCCGCCGGCCCCGCCAGCGAGCCCCGTCCCGCCCCCAGCCACCTTCCGCGGGGCCGCGGCCGGCCGCCGGCCCCGCCAGCGAGCCCCGTCCCGCCCCCAGCCACCTTCCGCGGGGAGGGAGAAGCCGGGCCTGAGTGGCTTAACACCACTCAGGCCCAAGCAAGGGGGGGGGAGGGAAAGCCAGCCCCAGTGTGGGGAGAAGCGCCCCTCCCTTCCTTCCCTCTCTCCCCCCACCTACCTACCTGTTCCTTCCTTCCCCCCTTCCTCCCTCTCTCCCCCCTTCCTTCCTTCCTTCCTTTTCTCTCTCTCCCAACTACCTACCTACCTTACTGTTCTTTTCTTTCTTCCTTCCCCTTTCTTCCTCCCTCCTTCCTTCCTTTCTTTCTTCCTTCCCCCCTCCCTCCTTTTTTTTCTTTCTTTCTTTTCTCTCCCCCACCTACCTACCTTCCTTCCTGTTCCTTTCCTTCTTTCCTTCCCCCTCCCTCCCTCCCGTCTGGCCTTCTGACACACTGCCCATGACGTCATTCCGGTGACGTCAGGGGGTGTGGCATATGCAAATGAGTTATGCTAATGAGCTCCTGCACCTCTTTTTTTACGAAAGGACCCCTGCACGCTACCATACATTAGCAAAATATAATGGGGGGAAATACTGGCGGGGGGGGGACAACTGGAAAAAACCCTGGGTATGGGTGAGTAACCATTTAAAAAGCACATAGTTTTCACCTACATTACAATTTCTCCAGAGGAACTGACTTGTGTAGCCTGAAGATCAGCTGTAATTCCAGGAAAGCTCCGAACCTCACCTGGAGGCTGGCAAGTGGCAACCCTTATTTATCACTCATGTGACCTGCAGATAAATCTCTGAAGATACATGATAAAGATGGATGTGTCCCCATTACTGTATGTTGTAGCAAGAGAAGTTTAGTTTTTACAGCACAGGTAAGATCAGAAAGAATGTTCATGTGGGATGGTTGTGTGTACAAAACTGTTTTCAGTGTCTAGTCCACTCACCTTTAATGGTGTACAGAGGCCTGTCTTTTGAAAAAAGGGGGAGAGGGGTCTCTTGCTTTTCCTTTTCTCAGACAGATGAATCAAAGTTTTGATTACTGATGGAACTGCAATCTAACAATTGCCCTCAGTCAATCAAGGAGCTGTGGAGTGAGGCCATAATGGGTGCTATTTTCTGGTTTGCAGAAACACTGAGACACTTTAGCGATCCAGTTAGCAGGGGGATAAAGTATAGGAAGTCATTAATATGATATGGATACTATAATTTCCTTAGGGTGAACAAGGCACTGAGCAGGAATTGCGTCTTGCCGTGGGACAAAAGCGGACCTGAGATTCTATAATTGACCTGGATTAATAGGTCAAGCTAATTATCTTCTCAGGACTCACAGTGCTAGAAATTTGGTGACTTCACTTTGATCTGAGAGTGCGGATTCTAAAAGCATAAAGTATCTTGGTTAAGCTCCTGAAGAGTACTACCTGTGAAGCATCTTTGTGACTTTCATCTAGCAGGAGTTGCCAGAGAGGTTCAGCTAGTCTTAGTAATGTTAGAAGATGTGAACTTTTTCTGAAAGCACAGCAGGTTAATAGGCTCCATCTTGACCAATGAGCATTGGTAAGGGTGTTGCTCAGTTAGTGCTCTCATGTCACTGGCAGCTTCCATTTTGGGACCATTTCAAGCTTAGGCACCTCTGCTTTCAGCAGCAGCTATCTTACCAGAGAGGTGCCACTATGTATACTGCTGCCGCTCATGGTCCAGGCTGAGATTCAGCAGGCCGCTCTCACTCATAGCAGAGAGAAAGATCGTAAACCGCCATGAATACAGTTGGTCACACTGATCAGCCATATGCAGCAAGAAAGCAAAGTCATTGTACACATCTGGAATGTTACAAATGCCTCTCTTCTCTTGCACTTGCTTAAAAGAATACTTCTGCAGTGACTGCCGCATTAGCCACAAAAGGGGGTAAGCCCCCACCAACCCATAGAGGACTACCAAGAATAGGTAGGTAGCCATCAGCTTTTGCAGGATGAAAGCTAAGCTGTGGGTACAGAGGAAAGTAGAGTAGCCAGTGAAGTTTTCTGTGTCCAGCCAGCAGATATGCTTGAAAGAGATGGCCCCTATAAAGACAGAGGTATAGCCCAGCACAGTTAGGATCTTGGCAACTTTGAAAATTGTCTGCCCTGTGTATACCATGTAAATCAAGTTGGCACCTTCAGTATGTATCCTGAATTTGCAGATCTTTTCAAAGAGTGTGTGTGCCTGCTCCCTCTCCTTCCAGTCTAGAATAGGCAAGGATGAAGGAGAAATGAACTGTTCTTGACACGTTCCAATATGAAAGCGTTTAGACAGGCCAAGGAATTGCTGGTGGGCCATTTCTGAGACAGCCATAGTGGTCCAAGGAGACTCAAAGCATTTCCTGAGGATGGACAAGAAGTGTTCAATCTTTGATGAGGTCTTAGGATACCTGAACCAGAAGTTACTGCTTGCCATTAAGAGCAGTGAGTTGACAAGTGCCAGATAAGGAAAATACTTGGAGAACCAAGGCAAAGCTTTCTGATAGCAGATATGACTAATGTACAGATACTGCTGGTAGTCAAGGTTGATTGAGCGACCACTGTTTACAGCAGAAAATCCATCATTGATGGCATGATCTGTAGTTCCATGGGTGGACAGAGCTGCTATGGTTTCATTCAGCTTGTTATTCAACGGCAAGCAAGTTATCTGATCAACAGATATTAACAGAGTGCCTAAGAGAAGAGAGACCATCAACATCAGTAGTATGAAGAAATCCATCAAGACATCCCACCAAGGCTTTAGCGCCTGGAATCTGATATGGCTGTCATTGAGGAAAGTCACTTCTGTCAGAGTGAACATAACTAGGAAAAAAACAGAATAGGAGTTCAGTAAAGTTATTGGCCATTGCACAAAAGCATTATGAATCTAATGGAATAGCTGGTGGTTCCACTTTTGAGTTTGGATTTTGTTCAGAGAGAGAGGTTTGCAGTGAATAATAAAACAGAATTCTGAAATGTTCAGAGTCATAGGAATAAGTTGAGCTCTTACTAGAAGTGCAATTTTTTCAGCTTTCTAAATACAAGTGGATGCAGGCTCCATTCCTTTCAGGGAAGTGGTTGAGGGAAAGTGATGAAGAGGAACAGGAGAAACTTGCTTTCTTGATCATAATCAAAGGCTCATTAAGGAGGTCTGACCATTAGTTGTTCAAGAGAAAACCTGCCCCATCCTGTTTTGGGAGAACAAGTATAATTTCTAGCTTTTGTAGTTGTAGAACTAGGAGACAGAAGAATATTTTTAACACACTGGGCTGCATGGTCCTATTTATTTGACTGGGTTGTCTTGGAATCTAATGAAAATAATGCAGTGTATGTAGAATGTCTGTATTCTTATTCTTGTTTCATTATTTTACATAAATTAGCTTGCATTAGTTACAGCACATTAAGTCTGCTTATAATTTTCTGTAACAACTCCAGTCAGTTATTTCTCCATTTCACTCTTCTAATACACAGTTAGTGTCCTTGAGAAATTTATTCAGCTAGCATTAACTAGCTTTGATAACTGTGGCAGTAATTTTCATTAACAACTGTTTGACATCATACATCCCAGCAAAAGAATACTGATTCTGTAACTGGCAACTTGCTTTTAACTTTTACTTTAGTGTCATGTTTAGTTTATTTTACTTCTTTACTTTAGTATCATGGGTATGCTAAGTGTAATGTCATTCTTTACTACATTGAGAAATAGATGTCCAGCAGGATGGGAAAGCTTAGAATCATGCTGTTTCACTTCACTCAGCCAGTCTGGTGTAGTGGTTAAGTGCACGGACTCTAATCTGGGAGAACCGGGTTTGATTCCCCACTCCTCCACTTGCACCTGGCTGGATGACCTTGGGCAAGCCATAGCTCTGTACCAGCTGTTCCCTCAAGGACAGCTTGGGAAAGAGCTCTCTCAGCCCCACCTACCTCACAGGGTGTCTGTTGTGGGGAGGGGAGGGGAAAGGAGTTTGTAAGCCGCCCTGAGACTCTTAAGTGAGTGAAGGGCGGGGTATAAATCCAATCTCTTCTTCTTCTTCACTCACTCTAGACTGTCAGCCCCATGGGACATACAAACGGGATCTGGATTCAGTAAGGGTGACTTTCCTGCATATGCCTTGGTAAGAGACAAATAACTTGGATTCATTCTTAGATTCAATTTAAGTAGCTGAGAAAAGTAATGTATCATGATTTGTTCATAATAGCTGGTGTGATTCGTGTATCTTTGACTTTCTTGTATCTTCTCACATTTAGTTAGATTACTTTTAGAGTCTGAAATAAACAAACTTCTGATTTAGCCTGAAGTTCATCAGCCTGGGCCCTGAAAGTGATGGGTACATATGAACATAAAAGAAGCCAATGTTGGATCAGGCCAGTGGCCCATCCAGTCCAACACTCTGTGTCACACAGTGGCCAAAAACACCAGGTGCCCTCAGAAGGTCCAGCAATGGGAGCAGGACACTAGAAGCCCTCCCACTGTTGCCCCCCCCCCCCCCCCGCTCTCAAAGCACCAAGAATACAGAGCATCACTTGCCACAGACTGAGAATTCCTATCTATACTTTGTGGCTAATAGCCACTGATGGACCTCTACTCCATATGTTTATCTAATTCCTTCTTGAAGCCATCCATGCTTGTAGCCACTACCACCTCCTGTGGCAGTGAATTCTACGTGTTAATCACTCTTTGGGTGAAGAAGTACTTCCTTTTATCTGTTCTAACCCGACTGCTCAGCAATTTCATGGAGTGCCCACGAGTTCTTGTATTGTAAGAAAGGGAGAAAAGGACTTCTTTCTCTACCTGCTCTATCCCATGCATAATCTTATAAACCTTGATCATGTCACCCCTCAGCTGTCATTTCCCCAAGCTAAAGAACCCAAAGCGCTTCAACTTTTCTTCACAGGGAAAGTGTTCCAACCCTTTGATCATTCTAGTTGCCCTTTTCTGCACTTTTTCCAATGCTATAATATCTTTTTTGAGGTGTGGCGACCAGAACTGTACACAGTACCCCAAATGAGTCTGCACCATCGATTTATACTGGGGCATTATGATACTGGCTGATTTGTTTTCAATTCCCTTCCTAATAACCCCCAGCATAGCGTTGGCCTTTTTCATTGAAGTCGCACACTGTCTCGACATTTTCATTGAGTTATCTATTACGACTCCCAAGATCTTTCTCTTGGTCAGTCTCTGACAGTTCAGACCCCATCAACGTGTATTTATAGTTAGGATTTTTTGCTCCAATGTGCATCACTTTGCACTTGGCCACATTAAACCCCATTTGCCACGCTGATGCCCACTCGCCCATCCAGAGGGAGAATCCACCAATCCCTCAGTACCTTGAAATAGTGGTCTGTGTGCTGCATTAATTCAACCAAAGAGACTTTTTAGTTTCTATGAGGTTGGTTGGTGGTTTTTCCCAGAAAAAGGTCTGAAGTACAAACTACAAAACTATTACAAAACATCAGTAATAAAAACTTGAAATGAACTTCTCATTTTAGATAGGAAAGCATTCCATTTTCCAAATTTATCAGACATTTGGGTATGTAGTAAACTAGTTAGTTTACATAGACAAATACATTCTTCTAATTTCCCTAACCAATCCTCTGTCTTTGGGGTTATGTTCTTCCAGTTCTGAGAAAATATTAGCCTTGTAGAAGTTATGGCATTAAAAACAAATTCATAAACATCTTTAGAAAAGAATTCTACATGATTTAATAAAAAAAACACATACCAGACCTTTAGGGGATAATAGTAGCTTTCCTTATACCTTTAGAGATAACTGTAGCAATCATATTACAGAATTCTCCTGCTCTCCTGCACTCCCACCAGATGTGTATAAAATTGGCATTGGTAACCCCACATAACCAACAATTCCCATTAGCCCTGTGGTATATTTTTGCTAATTTATAGGGAGATAGGTGCCACTGGTATAGCATTTTTATTAAATTTTCTTTGGCAGAACGGTTAACTGAAAAGTTAAACTGCTTCTGAACACTGATGCCCAAACTTCTGAGCTTATTGGGGCTCTCAAATCTTTAATCCAAAGTTTTACAAATGTTTTCTGCCGTTTACTATCAGTATCTAATAGAAAATTATATATCTTAGAAAATATATTCCTTTCACCATTTATTGCTAATTTTTCAAAACTTGTCAATTGGGTTCTTATTTCATCTTTACATAGTAATGTTTGTAGAAGACTTTTAACCTACTGAAACCCTTTGCTTAAAGATGATATTTCTGCAAATGTAACAACTGTTTGCCCATCAGGGATTAAGGATTTATAGTCAGACACCTTTAATCTTCCCAGATTTTAAGATTACCTTTTGCAGCTTGGCTAAAAAATTTAGATCTTATAACTAGGAAAGGGAAAATACAAGACAGATGTATCTCTATCTATTGACTGTTATAAAATTTTTTACCTTGTACAATTTAAACCTCCGACATTTTAAATTTTTAGAATCCTTTTTATAATCTTAGATGCTATTATGTTTTATAATTTTAATTGCTCTTTTACCTGTTACTTACTTGTTTTTATTGTGCCACTTGCTGGTCTAGGACCGTAATAAATAGATTGATTGATCTTATAACAGAAGCCAGCAGTGATATTCCAGGAGCTAATTTTGGTCTGACCTTTATTCAGGAATTTTCTAAGGCATTGATAACAAAATTATCCTTAGCATAATAACTATTTATATCTCTTTTATTCAACCAAATCCAGACTCTCAAAGATATTGACACAAAAGATTGCTCAACTAGAGTCAATGTTGTAGCTTTTATCCACTTAGTTATCCAGCCTATTCTAGCTGAATAGGAATACTTATGAACACTGGGAATTCCCAAGGCCCCTCTTAAGATCTAATCTTTCCATGACCCTACCTGTGAGTTTTTAGGACTGGCTCAAGGTCATTCTAACTTTAGCTGTGAAAGACAGTCCCCTTGATTTCAAACCCTAACATTTTGAGAAAGGAGGAAAATGGAACTGCGGTTTTCTAACCTGAGATCTGAATAGACAAACTTACTAGCAATCTTTGACCTATTCTAGAATTTTGTCTGTGTGATGGACTGACAGTGGAATCGTATGCCGTTTTACTCCATTCTAAGCCTGTTGATTTCAATCCAACATATGCTTTTTGTGAAGCAAGATACAGCAAGAATTTGGTTTATTAGTTCAAATTGGATTAATTTAATTGTGTGAAGAAGCCATATCTGAAGGGATTATTTTTTCCTCCTTCCAACTCTACCCCCATGTGGCTCCCAGGGTCTCCCATTTATCTGAAATTAGCAATGAAAAGACAGAGCATACTTAAAAATTAATATTCTATCTACCGTATTTTTCGGACTATAAGACGCACCTGACCATAAGACGCACCTAGTTTTAGAGGAGGAAAACAGGGGAAAAATATTCTGAACCAAATAGTAGGTAGTTGGGGGGGGGGGGAAGAGAGAGAAGAAAGAAAGAAAGAAAAAAAGAAAGTAGGTAGGTAGGTAGGTAGGGGGGAGAGAGAGAGAAGGAAGGAAAGAAGGAAGGAAGAGAAAGAAAGGAAGGAACAGGAAGGGAGGGAGGGAGGGAGGAGAGAGAGAAAAGGAAGGAAGAAAGACAGAAAGAAAGACAGACAGAAAGAAAGAAAGGGTGTTTCCTTCCCCCCCTTGCTTGGGCCCCAGTGGCTTAACGCCACTCAGGCCCAGCTCTTCCCTTCCTACCTCCCCCCCCTGCAGCCCGGGAAAGGTGAGCGGGGGAGGGAGGGGGGTAGGTAGGGGTGAGAGAGAGAGAAGGAAGGTAGGTAGGTAGGTAGGGGGAGAGAGAGAGAAGGAAGGAAGGAAGACAGAAAGGAAGGAAGAAACAGGAAGGGAGGGAGAGAGGGAGGGGGAGAGAGAGAGAAGGAAGGAAGGAAGACAGAAAGAAAGACAGACGGAAAGAAAGGAACATGAAGGTAGGTAGGTAGGGGGAAGAGAGAGAGAGAGAAGGAAGGAAGGTAGGTAGGTGGGGGGGAGAGAGAGAGACAGAAGGAAGGAAGGAAGGAAGAAAGGAAGGGAGGAAGGAAGGAAGATAGGTAGGTAGGTAGGTGGGGGAGAGAGAGAAGGAAGGAAGACAGAAAGAAAGACAGACAGACAGAAAGGAAAAAACAGGAAGGTAGGGAGGAGAGAGAGAAGGAAGGAAGGAAGGAAGACAGACAGAAAGAGAAAAAAAGAAAGACAGAAAGACAAGGTGTTTCCCTCCCCCCCCTTGCTTGGGCCCGAGTGGCTTAACGCCACTCAGGCCCAGCTCTTACCTCCCTACCTCCCCCCCCACAGCCCAAGAATGGTGAGGGGGGAGGAATGGGGTGGGAAAGGTGAGCAGGGGAGGGAGGGGGCTTCCTCCCGGGGAGGCGCTTGCCGCGGCCCCGGGAGCTTCTGAGAGGGGTGGGTGGGAGGGGGGCTTCTGAGGGGGGTGGGTAGGAGGGGAGCTTCTATGGTGGGTGGGTGGCTTCTGAGGGGGGTGGGAGGGAGGGGGGCTTCTGAGGGGGGGGTGGGAGGGGGGGAGGGAGGGGGGCTTCTGAGGGGGGTGGGAGAGAGGGGGGCTGGGAGGGGAGCTTCTGAGGGGGGTGGGTGGGAGGGGGGCTGGGAGGGGAGCTTCTGAGGGGGGTGGGAGGGAGGGGGGCTTCTGAGGGGGGTGGTTGAGATGGGGGCTTTTGAGGGGGGTGGGAGGGAGGGGGGCTGGGAGGGGAGCTTCTGAGGGGGGTGGGTGGGAGGGGAGATTCTGAGGGGGGTGAGTGGCTTCTGAGGGGGGTGGGTGGGAGAGGCGCTTCTGAGGGGGGTGGGAGGGAGGGGGCTGGAAGGGGAGCTTCTGAGGGGGGGTGGGAGGGGGGCTTCTGAGGGGGGTGGGAGGGGGGCTGGGAGGGGAGCTTTTGAGGGGGGGTGGGAGGGGAGCTTCTGAGGGCGGTGGGTGGGAGGAGGGCTTTCTCCCGGGGCCCGCGGCACTCGCCACGGCCCCGGGATCTTTGTTGGGAGGGGGCAGGGGGGGCTTGCTCTTGGGGCCGCGGCGCTCGCCGCGGCCCCAGAATCTTCATTGGGTGGGAGGGAGGAAAGGAGCTTGCTCCCGGGGCCGGCGGCGCTTGCCGCGGCCCCAGGAGTTTGTGCAGGGGGGAGGGAAGGGGGATTCCTTCAGGGGCTGCGGCGCTTGCCGCGGCCCCTGGAGGTCCATTCACACCATAAGACGCAGGCACTTCCCCCCCCCCCCCACTTTTTGGGGGAGAAAAAGTACGTCTTATGGTGCGAAAAATACGGTAAGTACCACCACAGAGATGCTAACCAAGCCCAATTTGATCAGGACATGTATATTTGCCCCAGTGGGGCAAAAAGCATTTCCTAAGGGCCGCTGCAGATCAGGGAAAGGGCAAAGGTCAGAGGCTTAAACCCTCCTCCCATTTGCAATAGTCATGATACAAATTGGGGCTTTGCCTGCCTGTTTTTTTAAAAAAAAAAATGCTAGGAGCTCATTTACAAAACTCCCAGTGTCTTATGTATTTTATTCCTTTTCTAAGAGTGTCTAGATGAATATACAACTGCTCCCTTATCCCATGGGCTCTTATGAGGAGATCCCCAGTGGGAAAGGAGGCAGAGAGATGAAAAGTAGCCCAGGGCCATTCTGTCAATCCCTGTTCCAGGTCCAACATAACATACTGGACCAGATATATAGTTAGAGTGGGAAACGGTCTTGCTACAATGAGCTCCCACTGAGCAGATGGAAGAATATTACTTTAAGTGCCCAGACGAACAGTGGAGAAAAGGGTACATTAAGTGATTTGCTCCTTCATGTTATGAGAGAGGCTGAATCCTGGTATTTCTAACAGTAGCCAAAAGCTGTAGCCCTAGCCCTCTTGCTGCTACTGCCAGCACTGCAGAGCACAGGTCTGACTCAGCTATATAAGTTGAGACACAGTTTTCTTCCTTGTTTGCCATCATCTAGACCACAGGCCAGATCTTGTCTCTGCAGTCATCGTGTTGCCAGAAAGCAGAATAAAACTTTCCTCAGTCGAGTGCTGCTGCTTTTGTTACTGGATAAATCTGCTTCACTTGGTAACAAAGTATAACTGCTCTGGGACAAAACTGATCTGCTAGTTATGACAGAACCGCTTAGTTGTAGAGGAAATTCCCCCCCCCCCCCGGCTTCATGCTATTCTTAAACATTTTTTAGAAGGAAGGGCAGTACAGACACACAGCTCTGTTTGGATGAGATTATATGGCCTGAGTCTAGTTTGTCCCAGTCTGTCCCACAGAGCAGCAGCTTTCTCTCCTCTCCCCCCCCCCCCCCCAATTTGGCACCATATTCTAACTCTCATTCCTCACCTGCAGGTGTGCGATATCTAGGGCTGCCAAGTCCAACTTGGGAAATATCTGGGGACTTTGGGGGTGGAGCCAGGAGAAAGGAAGTGACATCATTTTGTGAAGTCACATCCTGTGATGTTACTTCCACATGAACTCATGAAGTTTCCTAATACTGAATCAGGCCATTGGTCCATCAAGGTCAGTACTGACTACTCAGACTGGTAGTGGCTCTCCAGGGTCTCAGGCTGAGATCTTTAATGACACCTATTACCTGATCCTTTTTTAGCTGAAGAGCCTGATACCTCCTGCATGTCAAGCAGATGCTCTATCACTGAGCAACGGCCCTACTGAATCCTTCCTCATCTCGGCAGAATATGAAGCACTAAGTGCTACACAAGTGCTAAATATGATTTTCATATCATAAGAACCGGAGAGAAGCCACAGTGGATCGGGCCAACAGCCCATCCAGTACAACACTCTGTGTCACACAGTGGCCAAAAATACCAGGTGCCCTCAGGAGGTCCAGCAGCGGGGCCAGAACTCCAGAAGCCCTCCCACTGTTGCCCCCCAAGCACCAAGAAGGCAGAGCATCACTGCCCCAGACAAAGGGTTCCATTTAGACCTTGTGGCTAATAATAGCCACTGACAGACCTCTGCTGGATGGGGACAGAGAGAGAGACATACAGACAGACAGACAGACAGAAAAAAGAAAGAAAGGGGGAGGGGGAGAGAGAGAGAAGGAAAAGAGCTGGCAGATGCACTTACCCCAGGCCCAGCAGCAACCTTTCAATCTTACTCCAGCCGCATGCAAAAGCAGGCCCTTCAGTAAGAGCCTAGTCTCTCGTTAATCTCTGGGCGGGGCTCTCTTGCTAACTCTTAAAGGGGAAATGCCTGGTGAGGCTTTTCACTGCAGGCTCTTCAGACATTTCCCTTTTAAGAGGCCTGGAAGGGAGAGGGCCCAGCAGGCTCCGACATTCCTCTCCTGTTGGCAGCCATTGCTTCCCCCCAGTGTCCAGTTTTGAAAAGGCGGGGGTAAGCATGAAAAATCGGTGTTTCCCCCGCCCTACCGGGGGACTTGGCAGCCCTAGCGATATCTATCCTCTTTTGCGTAGTCTCTCTGTTGTGCTGCCCTCACTCTCTATACAAGGATCCTTCTCTCTCAGGCCGTTTCTCCTTTGGTTGTGCTTTGAGTCTGCACACAACTCTAACTATAGTTTTCAAAGCAAGTGGCTTTATCCCATCTCCATGGTGGCCACATGCTGGAGAAAAGAACTGGAGTAAAAACAAGGCTAGTTGCCCAAGATGCTATGCTCATTTCCTTTCAAAGTGATCAGTGCCAATTACAATTTGCTCCCCCTTTTAATCTTCAGAGAGCTCAAATACAGTCCCCTACCCCCCTTTTATGTTTTTATTTATTTTTACAACATGTCTATATTGCTTTATAGTTAAACTCCTGCTCCTGGTGTGTATTGATTTTGCATCTACGTGAGGTGAAATCTTGAGCAGGGCTTCATTTGTAAAAAAAAAAAAAAAAAAAAAAGCAGGAGCGTTTATACAGAAGAGAAAAAAATACTCTCAGGTGCCTTTGACCATTCTGACTAGGGCTTTAAAGGTTAAAATTGGCACAGTGAATTGTAACCAGAAAAGCTTGCATTGACAGTATAATTTTCAGATCAAAATTATAATATGTTCCCTTCAGATTAAACCCATCAAGAAATTGGCAGCAACGTTTTAACCGGCTGAACTTTTCAGTTTTCAAACACAGCCTCATGTAGAGCACATCACACTAACCTAGCCTAAAAGACACCAAGGCATGAGCGATGGGGTGGCATCAATAGTGTTCAATTGGCCTAAACTGGTAAAAGATGCTTCCAGTCACAGCTACTATCTGGGGTCACAGAAACAAAGCCAGTTCAAAAAGGAACCTACATACTGTGAGATGTATCTTTCAAGAAGATTCCAATCCCATCTAAAACAGCCATTTCCTTTTGTTATGTATTGACCATGCAGTTGCCATGTGCTCCCTTAATTGAGACCGCATGGCCAGAGCACATGGCCAGAGCATGGCCAGAGCACATGGCCAAGAAACTACCTGAGCTTCAGCCAGGTAGAACAAAGGCCAGGTGGATTCAAACTGGCCACCAATCCTGTACCTAGGTTTCTCCCAGGGAACCTATGAAATGTAAATAGACTTCTAATAGCCTATCAGGCCAGTTGGGTGAGGTCAGGGGATTGTCCCTGACCAGCATAAAAGGAGGGCTTCGAGCCCTGGGTTGTATGCTTCATCCGGACCAGCAATAAAGATCTAGCTGTTTCACTGTTCCACGGACTCCCGACTCCAATACTTATCAGTGGTGACGAAGGTGGGATCCCGATGAGCGCCTCTCCAGCCGACCACAGCAGCACAGCGAGCTCCGTCCCGCCAGCCACAGGCATCTCCGAGCCCCAGCACTCCAACGCCTCACCGCAAGCCGCTCTGAGCCCTGATCCTCCGGCACTCGCCAGCGCTGAGCCTCGGTGCTCCCCGACACTGCCGCAAGACCACGAGGACACCACTCAAATAGCCGCCGCCGCTCCTGCTCTGGTAAATATGGCCAATGCTCCGGGACCAATTACCCCTTTCGATACGTCTCGCCCCGAGACGTGGGAGTCCTGGCTAAAGATGCTGGGTTGCGCCTTTAAGGTCCGCGGAATAACCGATGCGGACCTAAAGAGCGCATGGCTCTTGAGTTCTGGAGGGGTGGAGGTCATGCGGGTGGCCCAGAACCTATTAGCCCCGCAAGACCCCACCGAGGTATCTTATGATGTACTAACCAAGACCCTCGGCGATTACTTCGCCCCGAAGCCCTCCAAACTAGCTAGGCGCTGGGAGTTCATACAGCGCCAGCAGCAGCCCGGGGAGTCAGCCGCCACCTTCCTGGCTGAACTCCGTCGACTAGCTGTGGGCTGCGAATTCCGCCATGTGGATGACCACGTGGAGACTGCCTTCATGGGTGGGGTCTGGGAAGCCAAGCTCTGCCGGCGCCTCATCGCAATGTCGGAGCCTCATCGCAATGTCGGAGCCAACCTTGGAGAAGATGCTCCAAACAGCGGTCGCGTTCGAGACAACACAAAAGGAGAAGGCAGCCCCCAAGGTCCACCAGGCGACGCTCCCCGAACCCGACTCGAGTGAAGAAGAGGCTGTCCACCGGATGCAACCACGCTCGAAGAAGGGTGAGCCCAGCATCTCCAGGCCCAAGGGCCGGCACCCAGCATCTGTCCCGGTTCCCTCTTCTGCTTCCCTCAACAGGCAGGCCCCAACGTGTGCCAGCTGCGGGGACCCCCACGACAGATGTACATGCCACTTCCGTGATGCCGTTTGCTGAGCCTGCGGGAAAACAGGCCATCTCGCCTGGGCCTGCCGCCTAAGGAACAGCCCCCGTGCCCCAGCAGCAAACTTCGAAGAAGTGGACAATGTCGTTCCCACGGCCATGGTAATGAGCTTGCCCCAGCCCATCCCGGGCGCAATTTCTGTGTCACTCCGGATAGAGGGAGTCCCTTGCTCCATGGAACTGGACTCAGGGTCCGCGTATTCCATTGTGTCCGCAGCCACGTTCAGCCGCCTCTGCCTGAAGGGGGCACGCTGGCTATGGCTGCCGGCCGGGTTGGTCCTCCGGGACTTCCAGAAAAACCCTGTGGCTATTAAGGGGCTAGCCAGGGTCCGGGTCCAGTACCACGCCTTTAACGGCCTGCTAGACCTTCTCGTGGTGGAGCACAATCTAACCAGTCTCCTAGGTCGCGCCTGGTTCAAGCCACTCGGAGTGCAGTAGACAGGAATACACCCCGTGGGCTCCACCGACTTTTCGGCCATCTGCGAGGAATTCCCCGCCGTTTTCGACGGCTCATTGGGCTGCTACAAAAGACCCCTGGTTTCCTTCGACCTGGACCCGGCAGTCCAGCCCATCCGCGTGGCCATCCGACGGCCACCGCTCGCCTTCCAGCCCAAAGTGGAGGCGGAGCTGGAAAAGCTCGTGGCACAAGGGGTGCTCGAGCCGGTCTCCCACGCCAAGTGGGAGACTCCCATTGTGACCCCCCTCAAAGCTAACGGGGAAGTCCGCATCTGCACAGATTACAAATGTACAATTAATAAGGCATTACAGGACCACGCGTACCCGGTACCGGTGGTCAGCCATGTTCTGGCCTTCCTCGCGGGCGCCAAAATGTTTGGAAAATTAGACTTGGCCCAAGCCTATCAGCAGCTTTTCGTAGACGAAGCAACGGCCGAGGCACAAACAATTGTGATTCACAAGGGAGCATTCAAGGTAAAACGCCTCCAATTTGGGGTCAGCGTAGCATCTGGAATCTTTCAAAATCTAATGGATTCTCTCCTAAAAGATGTTCCAAGAGTGAAGCTGTTCTTCGACGATGTCCTCATCGCCGCCCCGGACACCAACACGTTCGCAGCTCGCCTCCGGATGGTGCTGCAAAGGTTCCAGGATGCAGGTCTCAAGGTTCAAAAAGACAAGTGCACCCTGGGAGTCTCCTCGGTGACCTTCTTGGGGTTCCAAGTCACTGCGGATGGCATTCACCCTACAAAGGAGAAAGTAGCGGCGATTACAGGTGCACCCCGCCCATCCTCAAAGGCGGAACTCCAGGCATTCTTGGGACTTGTGAACTTCTACCACGCCTTCCTTCCGCACAAGGTGGCGGTCGCCGAAACCCTGCATCATCTCCTGGACAAGGGAGCGGCTTGGACCTGGGGCCTCAACCATGATGCGGCCTTCCAGGCCGTCAAGGACCTGTTAGTTTCGAATGCGGTCCTGGCGCATTTCGATGAGAGGCTCCCTGTCATCCTGGCCTGCGACGCGTCCCCCTACGGCGTTGGGGCGGTCTTGGGGCACCGGCTACCCAACGGAAAGGAGGTTCCGGTTGCCTACTACTCCAGGACCCTGTCGTCGGCGGAACGGAACTATGCCCAGATCGACAAAGAGGCTCTAGCGATCATAGCCGGCGTCAGGAAATTCCATGACTATCTCTATGGGCGGTCGTTCGCCGTGGCCACAGATCACAAGCCACTGCTGGGTCTCCTTGCCCCCAACAGGCAGACCCCTCACATGCTGTCCCCGCGGGTCCTGCGGTGGTCAATTTTTTTGTCAGGCTACTCCTACGAATTGGTACATCGCCTGGGTAAGGCGATGGGTCATGCAGATGCCCTCAGCCGTCTTCCCCTCCCGTCCTGCGACCCTGATCCGGCTCCCGCTTTCCACGTTGCGCTCCTAGAGGACCTACCGGAGCGCCCCATACAGGTATCGGATGTGGCCCGTCGCACGCGGCTGGACCACATCCTTTCCCGTGTCTCGGACTGGGTAGGAAGGGGGTGGCCGGAAAAACCGGGACCAGATTTCGCCGCTTTCATGGCACACAGGCACGAACTATCGGCCCACAAGGGATGCCTGCTATGAGGATCTCGAGTGGTGATCCCCAGGCCCCTGCGGCCCCGAGTGCTAGAGGCCCTACACGAGGCTCACCCAGGAATTGTGCCAGCTGCCCGAGGATTTGCTCCCGAAGACCCTGTATATGCAAAGAACTTCGTGCGGGGTCCGACATGGCTCCCTGCGAGGATCGTCTGACTCACAGGGCCTTATTCCTACGAGGTCCTTACGGAAGATGGCGTAGTCTGGAAACGGCACATTGGCCAGATTCGACGCCATACCCAGAACCACGATGATACCCAGGCCCCCAAACTCCCTGCACCAACAGACCGTGACATCGACACGACTCCAGGAGCAGCGCCAGACCCTGATCCGGAGACTGCGGAGATGCTGCTCCTGCCCGCGGACAAAGCAGTCGCACCATCCACACCTAAATGACCCCCGAGCAGACAGGCCCCGCCAGCAGAACAACTACCCACACCGCAACCTGCCGACACAAGCAACACGCCCTGCCTTACAACCCCCCGGCGCTCTGGACGTGAGTGCAGACGCCCGGACTATCTCAAAGACTATGTGTGCAGAGGGGTTCTGGACTATGGGGGGAGGGGTGTTATGTATTGACCATGCGGTCGCCATGTGCTCCCTTCATTGCGACCGCATGGCCAGAGCATGGCCAGAGCACATGGCCAAGAAACTACCTGAGCTTCAGCCAGGTAGAACAAAGGCCAGGTGGATTCAAACCGGCCACCAATCCTGTACCTAGGTTTCTCCCAGGGAACCTATGAAATGTAAATAGACTTCTAATAGCCTATCAGGCCAGTTGGGTGAGGTCAGGGGATTGTCCCTGACCAGCATAAAAGGAGGGCTTCGAGCCCTGGGTTGTATGCTTCATCCGGACCAGCAATAAAGATCATGCTGTTTCACTGTTCCACGGACTCCCGACTCCAATACTTATCACCTTTGTTAACTGATTCTTCTGCAGTGCAAGCATAAATGCTGTTTGATAACTGAATGCTCTCTTAAAACACGCAGTATTTCCAGGGCACAGCCCTCAATCTCCAAGGGAGATACTGAAGTTTGTTAGTATATTCTAGGATCAAAGTCAAATCCTGTTTTTCCCAGACAAATAAGCAATCATGTATTAGTAAGGTTTTTATTTACAAATAATCTGATCGCTCTAGATCTAATTAAGCAAAATATTATTAAATAGAAACACAGAATACTAGCATACCCCATAGAACTCGATCCTATATAAATATACATGTCATTCCTATTCTACCCAAATCAACATTAAGAAAAAAGATTAATTTTCAAAGGTTCTTTCCCAGAGTTTTGCCAAAAAAGGAGAAAGCAGATCTTACTGAATTCTAAATCTGACAGATTCAGAGATTATAGTATATATCCAGTTTATAGAGATACTGCTGCATAGGCCAACACATAAGTTTACTAAATCTTCTGAATTGTGCCCCCTAAAGACATGAGGTAAGATACAAATATCTCAGAGAACAAGTGTTGCAAATAAAGCCATTTATTCATAAATCATCCTTTAGTTCTGAAAACTATAAATTAGCAAGAACAGTGGGGAAAAGGCACATTTTTAGATTTATGCAAGAACCTAAAAGCAAAGTCTCTGGCCTACTGTGTGAAAACTGCCTAAACAAATAGTGATTTAAATTAAAATCCATGACAACTGATGCCTAATCCTGCAAGATGGCCCATAAGGATACCATGGTATCAAAAGCCACTTAAAGGTCTAGGAAAACTAACAGAATCACCCTGTCCTGGTGAAGGGTCTCATCCACACTGTGTGTGGCGGTGAACTCCTAGCAAACCTGTTTCTAACATGGAGGGTTTTTTCTCCTCTTTGGATCAGTTTTGGGTTTGTATCCTGGTATTTCTAAGATATGGTCAGAGTATGCATATATGTCAGCTTCTTAGGCCAACTGTTTAAAAAACACTGTATTTGTTGCATTATTGTACATTATTTGCAACAAACTAGCTAAAAATCAAAAAGCTCAATCTCACACCCCCAACAACTTGTTTGGGCACGCACAAACGGACATGACTATTTGTGTCCCAAAACCCTACATGTGATGGAAAACAACACTTTAAATTAGACTTCTTTAACCTATTTAATTTTAAAAAATGGTAATAGCTGAAGATCGAACCTCAGCTATCCATAGACAGAGTCTCCACTGAGGTTTGAGTAGTTGTTACACTTGAAAATCTTTGCATAGTGTATATCTGTACCCTGCCTCAAAACAAACTGTTTGATTTTTGATTTTATTACTGAATTTTCCTTCGAGTGTCTCATACAGTGCCAACCACTACATGGCAACAGGATGCAATACATTAGGTATCCAAATGGACCTGCCCATGAAATAGCAGTTTATTATTTATCAAATTTATACCCCGCCCTCCCTGCCAAAGCAGGCTCAGGGCAGCATACATGCCTTTTACCCAAGGGAGTAACATAGATCTCTTCTCTCCCTACTTTATCCTGAGAGATAGAGACTGGCCCAAGTTTACCTAGGGAGCTTCATGGCAGAATGGGAATTTGAACCTAGCCTGCCCAGTTGAACACTCTAACCCCTACACTATATGAGCTCTCCATTATGTTTGACGGGGACATAAGGACAAGAGGAACTCACTTTAGCTCCCCACTTCTCTCACTCAGAGACATAAATCCCCATCCCCCCGGTACTGGAAGAACCACCTACTGGGACAGAAGATCCAGTCAATTCAGTATATTTCCCTTTCCCCACATTTACGGTAGTCCAATGTCTGATCCTTTTATGCCTTTGCCAGTGGCAAGGAGCTAATGGATGCACACAGTGTAGATACTTGCAGCCAGTTTCTTAACTTCATCCTGGATAGACTGAAGAACTGCTGTCAGTTTCTTATGGGTCACACGCATTCTTTTATATTTGGAAATTACCAGTATCCTGTTCATGCACTTTTTGTTTGGTTTCTAGCCTGCTCTCCCACCAAAGGCACTTAAAAAAGAATACTGCCCATATGTATGTCAGATCCTGGGTAGCACAGCTGTTAAGAGCATCAGACTTCCAATCTGAGGGCAAGGTTCAAGCCCATACTAGGCATCTTCTCTCTTATGAGGCAGGCACATGCAACAGGCTTGTCACTTTTTTCTTGGGGCGGGGCCCTGGGTCAATGATAGCACATATGGTTTGCATGCAGTTCTCAGGTTCAGTTTTTGGGATTTCCAGTCAAAGCATTTCAGGTTACCAGTGCTGGGAATAATTTCAGGCTAAGACCCCAGAGATCCACTACCAGTCAGATTAGAAAGCCCTGGGTTAGGTGTACCAATGGTCTGGCTCACGCAGCATCATGTATTCATGTGTGTACTTTTGTGCTTAATCATGTAAAACATCAGAGCACACTCAGATGTTAATCTTACTGGTGATACACTTTAAAAAATGCTCATGTATATCAGGCCCACCATCTCCTTGCAGAGAAGCCTCTCCTAATTTTTTGGCATTGGATTTTTAGCAGTTCAAAAATTACTGTTTTCCTTTCACCTGGGACTCATATGGCAGGCTCTCTTTCCTGCCCATAATTTCTTGATTGCAATTGGCTGCTCCAAACACCAGGGCATGAGGAAGCAAGGCATACTGAGCGATAATGAAGCATTTGTTGTCTGCCTGTGTTAATGTGGGGTTCATCTTGCTTCTTTTCAAGCTTAGTTGTAGAGCTCAAGATAGTGCTAACAAAAGGAGTGCGGATGTGTTGGGACACCTCCTCAGGTAACAGTCCACTTGCCACAATTCAATTTAATCCTTTGCATGTTTACTCAGAAGTAAGACCTACTAAGTTAATTGGCAGTAAGCATGCATAGGATTGCAGCCTTAATTGCACAGTGGGCTTAGATGGTTTTTCATTTTGAAACAGTAATTGCTACTTTAAACCCAGCTCACTCATCCTCACTCCCCTATTGAATAGGTCTCTTCTAGACCAATAAAGAAAGAGCTGCTGAAACCACTATTCATTCATCCCTTTGTATTTGACCTGGTGGTAGACAAGCTGAACTCAGCTGTCTGGGTGATGACTTGATAGTGGGATTTCTAGGTACAGCGAAAGAGACCAAATCAATAAACACTGCAAGAGTGTTGCCCTGCAAGGCGCTTATTGTGCTCTTATAGACATAAAGTCTATAAGTGATAAAATGGACTGAGCATGTACATGGGCACAAAGGGACTGAACTTTATGGGGACCAGAGAGGGATGCCAGCTGCAGACACACACCAGCAGGAGATGCTTTTTCCTGAGATGATGTGCCAGTGGGTCCTGAGATCGCCCCATTCCCAGATGTATCCATAGATGCACAAAGTACCCAGAACAACTACCTACCATTGCTGTTCAGAACAGAGATTTCCTGATGCCATTAGGGAAGCCCTTCATCACGCAGGCAACCCCCTCCCCAACCTTCACCACAACAAAGGCACAAGACTCTTCCCCGCTTTGGAACCGGTTCTGCTCGCCCTGAGACAAAGGATGCATCTGCACCACAATAGGTGCTAGCCAATGAGTCATCACATCCAGCCTGGTGTCTCTGCCACAGGTTAAGTTAGAAGTTCAATACTGACCAAGCCCTTAAGCCCCATCCCCATTGCAGTCGTGACTTTGGGAACCACAAAGGAGGGCGTACCGAGGGAAGTGACCAGCAAAGCCCTCCCTCCCTTATAAAAGAGGGCACCCAGCAACGTGCTCTCTAACTTTTACCCTGACTTTACCCCCCACCCTACCTCTAAGACTCTTGGACTGCAGCCAGAGTCTCCACGTGTTTCTGCCGGTTCAGAACACGATCCTTATTCCTTCATAGCCTCCCTTATTTTTCTAGCTGGGATCGTGACAGGTAAATCTCTCCAGACAGGTAAATATTGCCCTTTGACGATACCAACGATATCCTGCTAATGCACCTGTGCTATCCCCTTCTATCTTAATTTCCTAGAATCTGTATAATTGTGTTTGAGTCTGTGTATGGTTTGTGAAGATTTTTTAAGTAAAAGAAATTCAAAGTGAAACTGATCTCTGCATCCATTTCTGGCATTTCTGGAAGCAGCGGGACCCCTGTATATATAGGTGTTTGCTCCCGTCTTGCCTATTGCTATATTTATAATATCTATATTCCCCAATATTAACTAAAGGCAATCAGGCTAACAAGGAGATACTAGATATTTTGGATTAGTTTAGCATCATTCATTTTGGACGCACGATTGGGAGGTGTCCCAGTTTCTCCACAGGCTGGTATATCAGAAGATAATTACGGAATTTGTAATCTAGGAACCAAATGTGGGCCAAAAGTTTGCATTATAGAGGTGGGATGCCATTTCATTTTGCTGTGCAAATGTTATGTTCCCCCTTAGCTTCTCCATCTCTTCTTTCCTATCTTCAATACATCCTTTAAAAGCCTTCTGTAGCTGGGTACGAGATGGTACAGCCAATAGGTGTGATACCAAGAACTAGTTTGGGGGTGCTTAGTTTCTGAGGAAGCAGTGACCCCCTTCTCTTTTTGCTGGCACTCCCCAAAAGACCTCTGAGGTCAGGGAATGCACTGCTGGGGTTCTCGAGTTAGAGAAGGCCAAATTAGTATAAGCCTGAGAAGAACCTGCTTGCATCTCAGAGAGACTGGATTTACATTGCTGGTACCTGAACAGGACACAAGAGAAGCTTGCATGTGCTGATTGGGGAAATCAGCTTAGCAGACCAGGAGTGCTTGAGAAACATGTTTACAATCTGTTCACATTCAAACATATCATATACCAGGCACCTCAAACAGTATATTTTTTTGTTAAACTTTATCTATGGAATTTACACAAAATACATACAAGGAATGGGATTGCAAAACATTAAAGGGGGAAACAACACCAAGTGTTTTCCATCAGTCTGCACTAGAAATGGAGGTAGATATTTCATGGCTAGGGGGTGAAGATAGGATCAGTAGTCTAGCACTCATCTCCAGATATGGAACATAATGAGATTATATGGGATGGAAAGAATTGAGGAAGTGAATGGCAATAGAGACTTGATTCTAAGCACAAGGGTACTACCCCCCCCCCCCGCCCCCATTGATGGGAACAAACAGGAAAGGCCGTAGAGTGTAGAGCCTACAATGAAGCAGGTCTGCCCGTCACCCTGATTATAACGTGCCACGAACAGACATTGGGAATGGCCCACATGCACCACGCCAGCAGTGCTTACAGGCCACCAGCACAGGAAGACTTTGCAGCTCAGCTCCAGCACTGAAGCACCTGGCTCTTCTTTTAAGAACAAAAACTAGCACGGAATGCAGCTAGGTTATCCCCCATCTCAAGGCTTACCCAGCTACCCTGTCTCTATATAAGTAGTAAAGCATGCAAAAAAAATATTTCTTAACTCAAAAGGTGACATGTGGAAACCAAAGCATTCGTGGTTGGACAGAAGGGTGAGACATGGTCACAAAGTCTCAGACTATTTTATGAATATACACACCCACAAATTTATAATTTAAAAAAAATCTAATGAAAATTTGGTCTGGCACAGCCATTTCTTTCTCATGAGTAATTCCTACTATTAATTCTGAAAAAGATTTTTCAAAAGTCAGTATGCCTTTTTTATGTCTCTGCTGCACTGAATGTTGATCTTTCTTTACAAAGTTGAAAGTGTTTAGTTCCTTCCCTCTTTCCAGCCTAACACTGAAGTCTGCTTGCCTTGCTTTTCCAGATCTGCCCCACAGACAGAATGGGAGAGGAGAGAAAGAGTGAAAAAATATATTCAAATAATATGGAGAACTCAGCAAGATTCCTCCTCATTCCATGTCTGTGTGGCGGAACCTTGAGAGAGAATCCTATCCTCCCTATCATTCTTCCCATCACTCCTCCTCCAACTTCTCCCTAACTTCTAAAGGCAGTGACTCATAGATTGTGCTTTCCACCTCCAGACCAGAGCGCTTGAGGGTACGGCACATGCAGATTTCCTGGGGCAGGAATTCAAGTTGGTTTCCTTTCAACTCTAGAGTGGTGAGCAAAGTCAGACTGCCCACACGTTTAGAGAGACGATGCAGTTTGTTGTATCCTGCTTTGAGAGTCTTGAGTTTCTTGCAGAAGAAGAGTTCGTCAGGCAGCACCTCCAAGGAATTATGAGAAATGGCAAAATGCTGAAGGTTGTATAGGGCTCCCATCCCAGCAGGGATGACCTGAATGTTATTGTTGGAAAGATCCAGATGACGCAGCTTACTGCACTGAAATAGTTGGTGAGGGAGGGTCTCAATGCGATTATGGCTGAGGTCAAGGCGCTCTAAAGTCTTGAACTTGCGAATATGATCAGGGATGGTGGTGATGTGGTTGCACCAAAGTTTGAGAGATGTTAGCTTGCGGCAATGCTGGAAACTGATGATCTCCTCAATAGAGTGTAGCTGATTGTCTTTAAGATCCAGCTCCTGCAGATTCACCAGGCTGAAGACGGCATGGGGAATGCGTTCCAGATTGCAGTTTATGAGCTGTACTTCTTGCACAGAGAAGAGCTTCTTGAGGTTATTGAGGGTCACTAGTTTAGTCCCATCGTTACGGATTATGAGCTTCTGCAGATGACTGGAAACGTCAGTCACACTGGGGGGCAATTTTGAGATATTGCTATGCAGCATTAGAGTCTTCAGGTTCTTTAGCTCACGCAAGCTTTCCAGAGTTCCTGTCCGGCCTATTTCCTGGCTGAAAAGCCCTGAGATGTGTAACTCCTCCAGACTTCTCAAGTTGTAGGTCCATAATGGTATATCTTTTATCTCATCAAACTTTACAATCATCACCTTCAGCTGTTCACGGAGGAAGATAAGACCAGTAAAAGGCAGTTTAACAGGACAGTTGATCAGTGAAAGCTCCAGGAGATTGACCAATTGAGTCACTGAAGTTGGGAATGTAACATCTTTGAGGAGCTCCAGTTTCAGAGATTCCACCTCTGTCAGTTCAAAGACAGTGTCCGGCAATCCAGGTAGCATGAAGAGGTGAAGTTCCAACCGGCCATGAGGGTTCTTCTGCAACTTCTGCCGCAGTTTCTCTACTGTCCACTCATGATTGAGGTTGAGCTGTGTGAGCTTGCATTCACTGACTTCCGAGAGGAAAACAGCAAACCGCTTAGAGTAGAGGGAATCGTACTGGTCTATAAGATGGAGCATGAAAGCAAAGTCATTCTTGACATCAGGAATGTCACTGATGCCTGTCTCCTCACGGGCATACTTGAAGGAATACTCTTTAAGTGGTCGGTGGAACAGCCAGTAAAGTGTGTACAGACAGGTCATGCCATATATGCCAAGAAAGCAGATGTAGCAGATGGCCAGCTTAGAGAACAGGTGTGCTTTGGTGTGATTACAGCAGAAATGGCCATAGCCTGTCATGTCTTCCATCTTGACACTGCATGGCACTATAAAGCTAATATTGTGAACGAGTGCAGCATTGTAGGCAGTGATGATTAAGAACTTGCAGACTTTGAGAATGGTTTGGCGTATGTACATGGTATAAAGGATGTCTCCTTTTTCCACATGCAGCCGGAACTTCTTCACCTTTTCAAAGAGAGCTTTGGCCTGTTCCCCTTCCTTTTTGTCTAGGAGGCTAATGGGGGTGGACTCTGCAACTTTCTTATCTGCAATGGATCCCCCTGTGGGGTTAAGCTCAACAGACTCACTGGAAGCACTACTTTTCCTTCTCCGATCCCTCTTTGCTGGGCTTGCGTTGTCCTGGTTTTCCACAGAGACTTCAGAGATGGCCCTAGTAGTCCAAGGTGAGTCAAAGCATTTGCTCAGGATGGAGATGAAATGTTCAATCTTGGAACTGGTACCTGGAAACTTGAACCAAAAAGAAGCACACACCATGAAGAGGAGGGTGTGGATGACGACGAGGTAGGGGAAGTACTTGGCATACCAATGGAGGGCTGTCTCATAGCACATCTGATTGATGTAGCTATACTGCTGGAGGTCTAAATTATTCTGTAATCCACTCATTTGCTGATAGTTAGGAGACTCAATTATCTCAGAGGCATTTATTATCTTCTTGGTGAAATCTTCACAAGTGGCATCAGCAAAGGATGTACCACTGGGAACATGATTGGGAAGACAAATAATCTTATCTTGTGTCACCTGTCATGTCAGAGAAGAGAAAAGAGAGAACATGATACATCACAGAACACAGGAGAGTAACGTACACAAGCTTGGGCTCTGCAGTGGGAATAAAATAGAAGCCAGGCTGGGCCTCAACCAAATGATGCCTCTGGCAATGAATGTATTTCAGTCCCCCTTCCTTTTGTTCAAGGCCCACTTTGTGCTTTGATACACAATTTGTGTTCATGACTTATCCCTATCGTATAAGTCAATAGATTTGCACCCTAGTGTCTATAAATCTGTACTAATTCAGATACAGACAAGTGGTAGACCTGCAAGGACTTCTGGAGGGCATCTCATTTCCCCATCCACCATTTTTTCATCTTTCCCTTCTCTGAAGGCTCCCATGGCCTCTCCCCTTTTTCTGCTTTCTTTCTTTCCTCCTTCCCACCCACCCACCCACCCACTGTTATGTGCCCCCCATCTTCAGCTTTCCCTCCTCCCTCCCTCAGCGGCTTGTACCCAGAAAAACTATGGTCTAGTTGTGCGGTGGCAGCTGCTAGGCCGGGCCCAGTTACTCAGTGGAGAACTTGAAAGGACCTACTGGGGAACCTCTCTTTCCCCTGCATCCCCTCTGACACAATTTCCCTCCACCCAGCAACCCCCATACCCTCACCTTTCCTTGCCCACCAACCATCCTACCTTTTATCTGCTCCCCATCTTCAACTATATTTATTATTACTTCTGACACAATTTCCCTCCACCCAGCAACCCCCATACCCTCACCTTTCCTTGCCCACCAACCATCCTACCTTTTATCTGCTCCCCATCTTCAACTATATTTATTATTACTTCTTTCATACCCCACCTTCCTCCATAGTGGGGACCCAAAACATCCTGCATCATTCTCTACTCAATTTTATCTTCACAACAACTCTATGAAGCAAGTTTGGCTGAGAATGTGTAAGCTTTCACAACAGAGTGGTGATTTGAATCTGAGTCATCCAGTTCCTCATCTCAGACTCTAACCACTGTACCATGCTGGCTTTTGTGAGGTGGCAACTGTTGAACAGTAGCAAGCAGCTGGGCCTGGGTAAGTCATGCTAGTCACATGGGATCAAGACACACAGTGGTTGCTGCTGGCTCTGGCTCTGATGAATTCTCCACCAAAAGGCTACAACAGCCAGAGAATGGCCCTTACCCCTTCCCCCCATCTTCTACTGATAGAAACCAGGGCATGAAAGCTGGCAATATTGTTTGGTTGCCTAGCAACAACCACTGAGGTAATTCATTTCGTAAAACTACAGATACCTCTTTTATTATTTTGGGGACTGTTAACCCCCTAATTTGTTCTTGGGTGTTTTTTTTTTAGATTTCAGATCTTTTTTTGTTGCAAACTTGGGACTTTTTCAGGTTTGTAGAAAGATCTGTCTTGTCTGTTCATGGCTCCAGTCTCCATATTTATCCACAGATCTGGCCATGTTAAGAATTAGAAATATAGTTACAGATTTTTCTCTAAACTTAAAGAAGCATGTTAATTGTAATAATAACTGAAATGTGCTAACATTGGACATTTGTTCAATTAGTATTAAATGGCACTATAGTAAACACTGACAGCTACAGAACTGAAAATGAACTCTTTGTGCTATTTTTTTAAGCTTGCGTAGATAACTGAGTAAGAAGCCCAAGAAAGGAGATTTCCTCCAGTGCTAGCACCCCAGGGGATGGAGTTCTGGCTACCACAGCTGCTCTTCTGCAGTGCTGTTCTAGCCCATTACCGTATCTCTCATTCCCAGGTGGGAGGGATGTCTATTTGCTAAGAAAGAAGTAGCCTGCCAGGTTCTTCTATGTGGGAGACTAAACTCTCTCGTTACTATGGACTAAATTGTATCAATCCAACATTGATAAGAGACTCCTAAAACTAATTATAATGCTACATACTTCCACCACCTGCCAAATCAAATGTTCATCTGAAGGGGAATTTACACCAAAAATTCCCTTTAATAAAGGAGTTAAACAGGGATGCATACTTGCCCCTTTTCTATTTAACTTATTTCTCAATGATTTGGCTCCCATCTCAGCAGAAGAAGATTTCCACTCTCCTAAACTGGGCTCCCTTCGAATACCCATCCCTGCTATATGCTGATGATACTGTACTACTCTTGTGCACAAGGGTGGGGCTCAGGCGTCTGCTGAACAGATGCCTTAGATATTTCCTTGAGAATAAGCTACTCCTCAATTACGAGAAATCTAAAATATTAGTTTTTGCTAAGTCCTGTAAAATCCAAAAGTAGACATTTGATGGGAAATAGAGCAGGTCAAGCATTTTTAAATACTTAGGTCTCTATTTCAGTTACAATATGTCCTGGTTACACCATCGCATATCTATGATTAACCTAGCTAGCATTAATGCAGCAGCCATCTCACGTTTCTTCTTTAATAGGGGCAACCAGTTTGTGCCAGCTGCCTTAAAAGTGTTTAAGGCTAAAGTGATCCCACAGATACTATATGGTATTCCATCATGGATAAGCGCCTTTGAGACCGGAACTGAAAGAGTGCAATCCAAATTTGTAAGAAAAATCATGGGTCTGCCATGCTGTGTTCCATACGCAGTTCTTTGTTTAGAGGCAGGCCTTAACATGCTAGAAACAAGGGCTTGGTTAATATCAATTAAATACTGGCTAAGTTTGCACTATACTGCTGATTGTGGGAGCTATATATATCAATTGTTGTCTGAATCTATCAAGTCCAAATGGACTGCCTGCATAGAAAAGAAAATAATCACAATGGGAATATCCATGGATTCTCTGTATATGCTACCTCTTACAAATGCATATCAGCTAATTAGACGCAGAATCCTGGACAATGAAATGCAGAAACTAGCTAGTGATGCAAACAAATCCTGCTCCCCCCTGAACTTTGGAATTCTTCCACATACTGGCCATCTGCCTTCTTATCTATCGGCCCTCCATGCCCCTCACCTGCGCCGAGCATTTGCACTTGCTAGATGTAACGCCATTCCATCGGCTGTCACTCATGGTAGATATAAAGGGGTTCCATACTCAGCAAGACTCTGTGCGTGTAGTCTAAATCAGGTCGATTCAGTTCTCCATATTCTCCTATATGGCCCCTGGTATGACGGTATACGTTTTACTCTTTTAGACCCAATTCTATCTAACATGATAGGTTGCCCAGATGTTTTGAAGGTGCGCTGTCTCCTGAACGACCTGTCACCCGAACTAACTGAAAAGGTTGCTCTATTTTTAAGTTTGGTAATTAAAGATCGTTTGCACAACGCATAGCTATATATGATTAACTTATTTTTCCTTGTTACCTTTCTTTCCGATTATGTCTCTTTCTGTAACCTGTTTTATGCCAATAAAGGTATATGTATGTATGTATGACTAAACTCTCTCCAGCTAAATTGGTGAGATTCAGCAAATATGTTGCTATAAGAGATCCTCTCCCCCCCACCTTGTCTGAGAAGAATCCCCCCAGCTGGTCATCTGTGCATCATCACAGTATGTATGTATTTATGATTTGGGTTTTATGAGAAATATGGTTTTAACTATTTGACTATCTTGTTGCTTTCTGATTTGTAACCCGCCCTGAGCCTGCTTGCAGGGAGAGCGGGATAAAAACTGAATTAAATAAATAAATAGCTTCATCAATGTACATGGTGCTTTTCAGACTACCAAAAGACAAGTCCATGCCCCAAGGATCTTACAGTCACAAATTTGACATAAGGGGACAAAAAAGGAAGAGAAGGGGGGTAGTAGTTCCCCCACTGGAAGAATATGGATTCCCTTCATCTACATGAGCTTGGTTTCAGTAAAGCTTCATGGACAAGATAGATTTTCAGGAGGGATTTGAAGGGAGTGAGAAAGGTAGCATCATGCAGGCATTCTGGAAGACACATCCAGGCATAAGGAACAGCAAGGGAGAAAGGGCAGCACTGTTATAGGGAGCAGGTGGCCTGTGCATGGCTGAGGGTGGAGTTGGAGAAGTTATGGGCATGGTTTTCCCCACACTTGCCCAGTGTCCCCAACTTCCTGAGCTGACATTGCCACCAATTAAAACTAATGCAATATAACTCTAGAATGTCAATGACAATGCAGTTCTGCTGAGGTTCTTGTGTAGTGCACCCCCGTACTTACCTGCAGAGTGCAGCCAAAAACACCAATCATCAGCATGGCAACAGTGATGTACTCAGCCAGGACATCCCACCAGGGTTTGAGAACTTTGAAAGCAGGCTGCTGGTCTGTGAATTGCTTGAATTCAGCTACTGGGATCATGCTGCCTGCCAAAAAATAGTGAGGGATTAGAATAGTACGACTCTGTCTGGCAAGTCCCTCCCATTTAACAAAGCCTGCTTTAATCTGTTTAGCTCATGGTAGGCTCTGTGGCCAGTGATGTATGCTCTGCCTTGTATATTCCAGGCCCCCTTCCTTTAAACAATTCTACTACAGCCAAATGAGAGCGAAGAGCTAGGTGTGCTGGCTCACTGGGCCCTGGAATGCAAATTCTTCTAAGGTAATGGCTAGCAGCCATTAGACACAGGAGTCCCCAAGGCTGCCACCACTCACTGAGTCAAGCTAGGTGGGATGGTAGAGAATCTGTGAATGGATATCACATGGGATTTTACTGGTAATTAGCAAAAGGGAAGTCCTCAATTCAGATTGGAGCTGTGGTGCAGGGGGAGGGAGGTTTCCCAATCTCAAATGGTCCCTCAGAACTGCCATTTGCAATGCTGGGAGAAATTTACAAGTTGTGGCCCTGATCCAAATCTCCCTCCTGCACCACCTGGCTGCTTTTTGTAACAACACTCAGGAAATGATCTATTCACAGAAATTTCAACTTGTGTGACTTACAGAAAAAGAAAGGTTGCCATTTCTCACTCATATTACCTAGTATGGGGGCGTATGTAAAAAAAACTAATGGGAAGATTTAAAAAAGTTAAATGGAAAAACAAAGATAAAGTGATTTGCGCTTTTCAGCAATCCTAGGAATCCCCTAAGAATACATGGATGCAATTCATAGATTTGACTGGGTTCCTAGATTAGAACAGTGCGTCAGTACTACTTGCTAACAAAATCTAAGACTGGCACCATAAAGAGCCTGATCACGGGATAAACAAGATGCCTGCTTCTCATCCTGAGGCTGGTAAGTTCCTGGTTCCATCCTCAAAACGATGTGGAAGATGATTCTACTAGCCGCACAGTGAGGGCTGTAGCCAGGGTGGGGGTCAGCAGGTACAATACCCCACCTGGACTGAAGGGCTTGCCTCCCCCATAAACCAGCCATTGAACCCAGTGAGGAAGGCTGGCTATTGCCCTGAGCCTCAAGAACAGCCGTTTCTAAGTGGGAAGACAGGGCTCTTTGCTGGAGCTGGATCCAGGGACCATGAAAGGGGGCCTGGCTGTGCTTGTTCTCCATCTGACACCAGCAGCTCTATCGTCAGGATGAGGACAGTTGGTTGCAACCCCTCCCCACTGCCAAGCACGGAAGGCTGGCTACATTCCTGAATGTAGTAACTGGCAGTGTCACACCAGTGCAGCAAAATGGGGCAATGGTCCCAACAGAGCTATCAGTGAACTTGCAACTATATTACCTTCTAACACAGGGATAGATCAACACAGGTAACTCCTTTGTCCTCACTCACCCGAACAGTGAACTCATGGCCAAGGTAGATCTGACATCCAACACCAGCAGAAAAACCTAATTGTGTGATGGACTGAAGTAATTATATCAAACTTCCTTAGTGTATCTTGTACAGAGTTCCCTCATCCCGCTGTTTTGTCTTAGGATGGGATGTCAAAGAGCTGAGGCAAGAATGACATTTGTATCTGAGCCTGGAATGAAGACTTCTACAGGGATCCCAGCAGAACCAAACCTGTGTAATCTCACAGTTCTATCCCTGCCCAAAGCCACCATGGAACAGAACAATCTTTGAGATTCTGGTTGCCATAGTAGCTGGGCTCTCACACCATTAGCCTGCCTACACATATCAGAGGAATGGCTTGGAGTGTACCAAAGATAACCAAGCAGGTGAGAGTTCAGTCTACCCTCCTAACATTCGACATTAATTTGGTCCAGCAATCCAGGAGAAAACTCTTTCTGAGTAATATTATCATAGAATAACTTTCTTTTCTTCTCCCGTCAAGTCAAGTCAAGTCAGCCTTTATTGGCATAAATTAGAAAAACAATTTATACATGTTAGAACCCGTTAAAAACACATATATAAAAAATCTAAAATAACCTTTGGCGCAACTTTAAGACCAGACAAAGAAACTTGGCCACCTTCTCCGTGGTGTCCGGACTGGAATCTCTTAGAAGTCTATGCACCTTGAGTGCATCAGAACAAGCACCCATACTAGTTAACAGAGAATGTAAATGTGTGCTCCTTAGATCTACATACAAGGTTACAGTGCAAGAGAACATGAGTGATTGATTCCACACAGCTCTTTCTGCATGGGCAGTAACTGGCCAAATGCGAAACCTTGTTGAATCTGCCATATAAGATGGCTGATGGCATAGCATTGCATCTGGCCAGGGTAAACGCTCTGCTTTGCTGAGGAACCTGCAGAGATGTTAGGTATGGAGCTATCGGCCCTATTGGAAGGGGAATCTCAAAATTCAGAGGGGAGCAAGTTTTATTAGCTATGCTGAATAAATTTTGTCGCTCCGAATCTAACAGCCTGGTTTTAATCTGTTGAAATGCGGCAGCAAAAGGCATCATGGACAGGGATTCCAAGGATAGACCCAGTTCGTTGATTTTCCTTTCAATGTACGCTGACCAGTTAGAAAGATTAAGCTCGGGGAGCATATGGTGTATAAGGCTCCCCTGTTCAAAGTTATAATGAATGCGGAGCCCATATTTGAATGTTAGAAGCCACGCCAAAGTCTCCATACGGGATGAACCAGTTTCCAAATATATAACAGCGTTTGGTACACAATTAGGTAGGACCATAATTTTCCGCAAAAATTTGGATTGAACACGTTCAATAGCGAGGTCGAAAGCTCTGATCCAAATTGGGATACCATACAATAACTGAGAGCTAACTTTGGACCTGAAGATTTTAATTGCGGCTGGCACAAATTGGTTGCCCCTGCAGTAAAAAAAACCGAACTATGGCCGAGGCACTAGCAGTCACAACCTTTGCCACACATTTGCGATGGGTAGACCACATTGCATTATATTGAAAGTACATGCCTAGATATTTATAGTCTTTAACTTGTTCTATTGTTTTGCCATTGATGGACCAATGGTATAATCTCCATTTTTTGGAGAACACCAGGATTTTGGACTTATCATAGTTAAGCTGGAGCTTGTGATTAAGTAAAAAAGGCAGTACAGCAGGACAGCAACAGTCTCAGACCAACTTGGGAGTGGGATAACAACACAGTGTCATCGGCATAGAGTAATAGGGGAACATGTATTTTTCCCAGTTTAGGACTATGACAGTCAGGGTCAGAAAGCTGGCCTGCAAGGTCGTTAAGAAAAATATTGAATAAAAAAGGGGCTAAAATACACCCCTGTTTAACATCCTTATTTGTGGCAATCTTAGATGTCAAGTTGCCTAATGGTGAGCATTTAATCTGGCATGTATTGAGCGTATAAAGTTGTTTAATGAGTAAAAGGAGTCTCTTATCCATGTTTAGCTGGTTCAGTTTGGCCCAAAGAAGGTCCCTGTCAACTGAATCAAAAGCTCCCTTCAGATCCAGAAAGGCTGCGAAGAGTTTCCGATTGTTCCGTACAGTATGGATATCAACAAGGTGAGATAGGGTGATATAATGATCTAGGGTGGACTTCCCTTTGCAGAACCCCAGCTGTTCGGGTCCTAAGATTTTTTCCTGTACCATCCAAGACTTTAGCTTAACCAAAAGATGTTTAGAATATAATTTGCCTATGATGGCTAATAGGCTGCTTGGCCTATAATTGCTCGGATTTGTATGATCACCTTTTTTGTAAAGCGGAACTACTATTGCATTCAGCCATGCCGAAGGGATAATACCTGTTCTGTCCACCATTGTAAACAGGGATGCAAGAAGGGGAGCCCACCAGTCAGGGTCAAGTTTTAAAATTTCTGGAGGGATAGCATCCGGGCCAGGGGCTTTCCCTGGTTTCAGTTGGCCAATAAGTTCTTTGACTTCGGCCGATAGCACAGGGGGCCAGTCAGGGAGATCATCGGCAGAAGGTGCTAGAGACTCAGTACGAGGTGGATCTTGATAGAGTAAAGCTGAAAAATACTGAAACCAGACTTGAGAGGAAATGGCAGACATAGAGGGATCATTAGCTCTAAATGCACCGGAGACAATAGCCCAAAATTTTTTAGAGTTCTTTAAAGTTGTTCAGTCTACCCTCCTAACATTCGACATTAATTTGGTCCAGCAATCCAGGAGAAAACACTTTCTGAGTAATATTATCATAAAATAACTTTCTTTTCTTCTCCCGTTAAAAAAACCAAGCTGAAATGGAACAAACAGAACAAAGAAAGAAAGAAATAGAATACAATCAAATGTTAATTCAACTTTTTAACATTGAGGAAAAAATAAGGGTTTATATTATCTTGAAATGTGAAATTCCAAAGCTCATCTTTCAGTACAGTTAATAATTTGAGAATCTATCTAGCCAAGGCTAGATAGCCAAGGCACCCCCTGCATATGGATATCTAAATCCGCCTGCGGGGGGGGGGGCACCTGGGGGGCAGGGAGATTGTTCTGCATACTTGGGGGGCTCCCCTCGTGTGCAGAAAAATCCTAAAAGTTAGAAAACTTTTTGGGGGATATTTAAATCCCCCCAAAAGTAAAAAGCGTTTCCTGTGCATGCGCAAAGAACACTTTGGCTATTGGGAGGGCTCGGTGGGCCTTGCCACCGCTGTCTGGGAGGGGAGGGGGGGAAGAGGCTCAGCGCGCGGCAGGCCTCACCACTGCCACTGATGGGGAGAGCAGGGGGAGGGAGGGGAAGAGGCTCGGCGTGCGGTGCTTCTTCCTCCACAAGGAGCTCCTACTCTTCCCCCCCCCACACCTAGTATTGCGGGTCCTCCTGCTTGTTATAATACAATTTGGACAGTGTAATCTCCAAGAGAAAAGGAGGGCTCCTTTCATTCTTCTTTCTGATTAGTTCACCCTCCATCCTGAACTTCCCTGGAACGATGGTGTATTCTTTATTGCTCTTTCCTGGGTCATTCTACCTAGCTCAGAGAGATATGTAAAAGGGACTTCAGTGCCTGATGTTCAAACACCAGAGGGCAGCACTGCAACAGACTGAACAAAAATAGAATTTGGTCCTTAATTTTTGCTTTAGGGCAGCTTTGTACATTTCACTGCACATACAATGCTTGCAGATTTGCTGGGGAACCCTAAACTATCAGTTCCTCAGCACATTTATAAGCTCACATAGGTGAGATCAGCCCATGTAAAATATGCACGTTTATGACACAAATGTATGAAATTGTGTTTAGTGAGCCTGGACAACATGCCTGGACAGCTAGTTTGTGTGAACACCAAATTAGCTAATAATGATTTTCATGTATTACCAATCACAAGTAGCAGTCAAAAAAGGAAAGGAGAACTGCAAGATATTTTGCATCAATCTGCATAATCCAGCTATTGACTGGATCTGACAGATTTTTTTATATCACCATTTTAAATTACCATAGAAAGATTTATCCAAATAGGAACAGAACTCAGAAGTCCTAGCAACTAGGGATGGGCATGAACTGGCTCTCAAACTAAAGTTCGTCTTGAATTTTGGCTGGTTTGTGGCTTGCAAAGCAATGGTCTTGAAGAACCATCACAAACTTCCACAAATTTTAAGACTGTTTGTTGTGGTTCATGAAGAGCAGAAAGCAGGAGTTTAAATAGCTCTGAGCCATTTAAACGCCTGCTTTCTGCTCCCTGCCACTCAGCTGTTTGGTTTAAATGGCTCAGGGCCATTTTGCCCCTGCCTTCTGTTTGCCACTGCTTTTGGCAGAGAGCAGAAAGCAGAGGGTTAAATGGCTTGGAGCTGTTTCACCCCCTGCTTTCTGCTCTGTTTTTGGTCCAAAAGTGGCAGGGAGCAGAAGGCAGGGGTCACAAACCTGTTTGGTTCACGAACTAACATATCAGTTTGTGGTTCGGTTCTAGGTTCAGCCACGAACCACGAACCAAACCACAAAAATGCAGTTCATGCCCATCCCTACTAGCAACCAGTTTCTTATAAACCAGTGTGCTCCAGCCAGTCTTTCCAGTACAAGGGAGAAACAAGGTTTTGTTAATTCCCAGCCTCCCACCTATGCTGTTGTGGGACATTACTATCCTTCCAAAAAGGATACTTAATGAAGAATTCTCCATCTTACTATCTGTATTTTTCACTTCCCTCCTCGCTTTTAAAACACTGGAATTCAGAGAAGCTAATAGATCATGACAATAGATCATTGTAACGTTATTGCACTACCATCATCTAGCAGTATTTTTTTGAAAAGCTTCCAGTGGGGTGAGAATGATGGGCACTGGGACCAGTGTGGGTAGAAACTTTCAAAACATACAACCTTGTATGGGTGCCCAAGACATCAAATAAAACTGCCACGGGGAAGCAACCTAAGAGGTTTAAAACAGCCAGTTCCACAAAGGGTTAAAATTAAACCATGCACAGCAGCAAGCAGCTTGGGAACGGGCACACAGCCTATGCTTGTGCCACCACCAACCCACCCCCACTTCTCCCTTTTCCCCAGTAACACCTGCCCCAAAGCACCAAGTGTGATGGAGCTTGCACGGGACCCTCTGTAGCCCTGAAGGCGGCCTTTCCACCAAGCTATGCTGTAATGTTATGCTGTACAGTAGCGAGCTGCCCGGCACCATTCTGAACATGCAGCTGAGCTCTATTCTCTCCCTGCAGTGGCAATGAAGGACACTCAACAGATGGACACTCCCCCCCCCCCCCACAGATCCCCCTTTAAACCAGAGGAAAACAGTTTGGTTTTTGTCCAGTTTAAAGGGAGAAGACCCCAGGGGCCACCATGAGTAGTGCTCAGAATGAGCATAATACAAAATGAATGTTCTCCTTTAATCTGAGGGCTTCCCGCTTTCCATGCAGGGAAAAATCTCCACGTGGAAGCAGCCAGTATCTCCTCCCCTATCCCAGGATTGAACAAGGACTTGGTATTTTTATCTTATTATAACAGTTACTTATCTTAGCAAAACCTGGAATTCTTCACCCATTAAAAGTGTTAACTAGCTTGTCATACCTGGCAAGTGATCTCTGTGTTTTTCTTGATTAGCTTTTAATTTTACATAATTATATTTCACACTGTACTTCCTGTGTTCTGTGACCTCCTGACCCTATTTTTTATACCTTTCACATAAAAGATCGGTCTATCAAGTGGCCACAGTAGGTTATGAGCCTAGGGCCAGCCACTCTCTCTCTGCCAGCCTAGCCTAGGCCACAGGATTGTGAGGATAAAATGGAGGAGGGGAGAATGATGTAGTAAGCGGCTTCAAGGATAAAATCAGGGTATAAATATCTAAAGAAATATACAATACTATGCTGGGAAAATATGTTAGTCTTTAAAGGGCCACAAGGTGCTGCCTGTTTATTTTTGCTACCAGATAAATATGGCTGCTGTTCTGAAGATACTGAGACCAAGTATCCACCCTAGCTCCTGCAGACAGAAAAGTTCTGGTCTCTGCCAGAACAGGTTGTTATTGGTATAAGGCAGAGGAAAAACACCCACTCCACAGATTGCTTCCTGTTGCTGGTCCCCAACAAATAAAGAAGTTCAGCTTCCTGTTTCTGGGCTCTATCCCAGCTTAGGAACAAAGCCCTGCCCCCTCAGCTGCAAGTCAGGCATCTCTTGGATGAATGAAATGCTGTGTGAGCAACAAAGCTCCTGCCACAGATCAAGCACCACCTCTCCCCCCACCCCTGTAGGGCAGGGGAGGCTTCAAAAAGCCAAGGCATCCATTCATCACATAACATGCAGAAATGGAAGCTACAGGTGTAGAAATGAATGGAGGCAGGAAACTCCACCTCCGTGCCTGGCCGCTGCGTAGGAGGAATTCTAGAACAGGCTTATTGATCCTTGGTATCTATCTCCAGAACAACATACACACAGAGGAAGAACTGTTTCTGAAGAGTACTGGACTCAGGAGACCAGGAACGGTGAAATCATGAAGCCTTTATTGAGTGATTCAGCATGCCCAGCAGATGGTCAGAACAAGCATGCTTCCAGGGCTCCAGGGCCCTCATTATATGCTGGCCGGAGCCACACCTCCGGCCGCACCCAAAAGACCTAATAGGGGCTTAACATATGCACATGTTTGTCATAGGTTCCCTGGAGGAGCCTTTGACCGCGTTGGCTCCCCAGGGAGAACCTGGGTCCCACATTGGTGGAGGCTTTCAATCCGGATGTCTATTGTTCCTCCAGATTCAAGCTCCCCTCTCTGCCTGACCATGTGCTCTGGCCATGCGGTGGGCGCCATTACCTGGGAGCACATGGCAGGCTGGTTGCTACACAGAGCATACTACATTACAGTTTCCTTAGCCGGGGGGGGGGGGGGAGAGGAGACCTGTGGAAGTCATTACATTAACACTGTACAGCACTTTGCCAGTAGAATGAAGATGAAGGAAATGATGGTGCTTTATGAGGAGGGGCAATTCTTAACCACACTTATTTTTATAGGTTTTTATCCCCTAGCATCTTGGTCCCCCTTTGGAGTGTGGCTTAATTCCACATTCCATATCACATTTCTTCCAGGGATTGTTCTACATAAGAAGAGCCCTGCTGGATCAGACAAGTGGTTCATCTAGCTGAGCATCCTATCTCACACAGTGGTCAACAAGTTCCTCTGGATGGCCAACAGGGCATACAGGCTCAGGCCTTCCCTTGATGTTGCCTCCTGGCTCTAGCATTCAGAGGATTAGTGCCTCTGAATGTGGAGGTTCCCCTCAGTCACCAGGGCTAGTAGCCACTGATTATCCTCCATTAATCTATCTAATCCCTCTTTAACAGTGTTTATTCCTGTGGCCTCCACTACGTCCTCTGGCAGCGAATTCCACATTTTAATCATTCTCTGTGTACAATAGCATTGTTGGTCCCGAACCCAGCATCCATCAGATTCACTGGACGCTTTTGACTGAGTTCTAGTATTTTGGGAGAGCAAGAAAAATGTCTTTGTCAACTCTCTCCACCCCATGCGTGATTTTATAAACCTGCACAGTGCACCATGTCCCCCTTTAGTCATCTCTTTTCTAAACTGAAAAGTCCCAGACTCTTCAGCCTTTCCTCCTAGGGAAGGTGCTCCAACCCCCTCATCATCTTGGTTGCCCTTCTCTATACTTTTCCTAGCTCTGCAATGTCCTTTTTGAGACAGGGCAACCAGAACTGTTCACAGGATTCCAAATGAGGCTGCACCATAGATCTATACAGGGACATTAAAATATTGGCTGTTCTATTCTCAGTCCTTTTCCTAATAATCCCTAACACAGAGTTTGCCTTTTTCACCGCTGCAGCACACTAGGTTGACACTTTCACTGCACTATCCACGACCCCAGGATCTTTTTCTTTCTCACTCTCAGCAAGTTCAGACTCCACATTAGCCTATACTTGAAGATGGAGTTTTGTCCCTTTAATCTTCACTGAAATAGAAACCAAAGCAGAGATAAATCAAGATGGGGTTTATTGCTCTGAAGTACCTGGCTGCATTCATCACAGGCACAGGCTGTTTGCCAACCTCTGCTGTTGATAATGGCCAAGGCTCCCCCCCCCCCCCCAGGCAGGCAGAAAACACCAGGCAGCTCCCATGCAAAGGCAGAAGGAAGCCGCAGGCGCCATGGGCTGCCTTTGTCCTCCACCCCCAGGTTTGTTTCTGCTTATCTCGCTGCTGGAGGGCTAGTTCTCCCTGCTCCTCCCCTTCCCAATTCTCAGGGAAATTTAGTAGCTCCACTCAGATAAAAAAGTAAAGGCAAAGCAACCAAGGGCTTGGCGTTTCTGCCATCTCGTCCCTCACTCTGGGGAGGAGCCTTCCAAATTCTAGGCCTTTCTCTCTCCCACAGCAGTTCTACTGTGTAATACTTTTAATCTTGTACTTTTATAATTTATACACCTATTTCTCTCCCCTCCAGAGATCTCTCTCTATAGACAGATCAATAGATACTGACATATCTCTCTCCTAACTTAGTTGGCGGCAAACGAATCTCCATGCTAGGAGTCACTCAAGGACGGATCAGCACAATACTTTCAAAGAAAAGTTGTTCAGAAACAACCTGCTTGATACAGAATCCCCACATTCACCCCTTCCACCATTTCCTTGAAACTGCCTTCTCCTGCCCCAGCTTCAGAGCCCTGTAACTTATTCAGTTTCCCTGGCTCACCACACCTCGGGAGCCTGGGAAATGGTACAGCCTGGCTCAGCTCTCTCTCCAGGAGCAGGCTCCCTGTATACACGGGCGGGGAGATTCCGTGTACGCGTCCAGGCATTCCACACAGGTAGGGTTGACAGTGCAGGTTTAAGTATCGCTTTACCGGGGCACTGGTACCCAGTTTTCTTTTTCAAGCGACTGGTGCCGTTCGCTGTAAGGCGCGCGCCGGCTAGCGTAACCCCCACGGTGCCGTGCCGTAAAGCTCACTAGGCGACCCTTGAGCTCGTTTCTGCCTCACCAACCTCCCGAGGCTGCGAGGGTAAAAGGAGTCCGGGCTACTGACTTCCGACGCCCTCAACTCCCGGGAGCAGCCAGGGCGGCCTGAACACGGACCGACGAATGGCTCCTTCTTCCCCCGCGGCAGCAGGTAGCGCCGCCCGCCCGGGCTGCTGACCGTCTCTCCGCGTGAAGCAAGACTCAGGCAGGCGGCCGGGCGGGCCCCTGGAACTGGCACGCGCAGCCCGCCGGGCCCTCCGCCCCGCCCCCCCCCCCCGGGCGATCCCCACGACAGGCCCCGCAAGCGAGGCTGGGCGCCGGGGCTGCTGGAGCCCGAGGGGGCGGAAGCCGGGCGGAAAGACCCGACGGACCCGTTTCCTCGCCGCGCGCTCCTTGCCTTCTCAGAGAAGATCCCCCTCCCCGTCGACCCCGCGAAAACTCCCGCGCGGCGGACCTCCGGCGCCTCCCGTCCCCTCGAGGGGAGGGCCGCCCTCCCTCCGACGACAAGACCCGTGTCCACCACAGGGCTCCCTCCCTCGGAGCCCCTCGCCCGGGAGGAGGAGGAGGAGAGGGCGGGGCCGCCTGGGCACTCACCAGGCCCCTGGGGGGGGAGGGGGGCGCTTACATCCCGCCAGGTGAGAGTGGCGTCGGCGGCCCCAGACACCCCCTGCCCGCCCGCCCGCCCGCCCAGCAAAGGGAACCGCGGGCTAGGCTTCCCGGCGGCCGCCACGCCGAAGCCCTCCCCTGCTGCCCGCTCCCTTCCCGGGAAGGAAAGGCGCCGCGTCTTGCCTGTGGCTTCCGGGCTCCTGGCCGGGCAGTGGCGGCGCCCGGTCCCGCTCTCCTCCTCCTCCGGGCCCCTCCCGGGCTCCCCCGGCGGTGCCGCCCTGCTGCGCCGGCTGCCGCGCCTCTCCCCGCCGCCTCCCGAGTCCCCATGATGGCCCCGGAGTGGCTGCCGCAAGGAGCCCGCTCCGACGGCCCACGCCAGGCGGACACGGCCCGAGACTCTCGGCGAGAGCGCCCAGCCCCACCTCCGCAGCAGCAGCAGCAGCAGCAGGTCCCGCGGCAGGGCGGGCCCGTCTGAGGACGACGACGAGGGTGGGCGTGTCGGCGTCGAGGTGCGTGGCGTTCCGCTGCCCGCCCGGCGGAGGCCCGCGAAGGTGAGCCCGCTGCCACGTCCTCGGCCCGTGAATGCGTTGGAGCCCGGCCGTCGAGGAGGAGGGGGAAGCCGTCGGAGAGCGGAGGAACGGCGCCTTTCTTGGTCCCCGCCGTTCAAAGGAACCCAAGGAGGAGAAGGGGAACGCCTGGCCAGCTCTGCATGCCCGGATTTCTCAGCCAGGCAGCCCTCGGTCGGAAAGCACTTTAGGAGCAGAGGGGGACCATACACCGTCTGCAGCCCCCCCCCCCCTCCCCTTCACTCACTTAAGAGTCTAGGCATGGTCAACTCTGTTCCTGTGCGTCCCTGCCCAAAAGTAGCACTGGCTACTCCACAGACCCACCCACACACCTCCAGCCTTCATGATACCACCCTCCTTGCAACAACCCTATGAAGCGTGTTCTGCTGAGGAGGATGACTGACCCAAAGTAACCCAAAGTAAACTCATGGCTAAACGGGGGTGTAAACCCAGATAATAATCCCAGTCCCAGTCCAACTCTCTAGCCAGTACACCACACTGATGTTCTGAATGTGTGACTATAAAAGCTGAGCATGTGCACGGTTCTGAAGGTGATTTTGGATTGTATGGGAATTCTTTATAATGTCTGACCTATGATGGTTCATTCCTGTAGATGTGTTCTCTTGAGCAGGTGATGCATTTGCAGCCTGTTTGGTGGGAAGATAGTTTAATGATAAATGAACAAAACCAGAGGTGTTCAAGTGCAAGGCACTTTGGTGGGTGTGAAAGCTCTGCCCTTTAACCTTAGGTTTGGAGGGGATGGACCAAGTTTAGTCTGAGGTGATGAACATGCTTTGAGGTGGTCATGATCCTAGGGCATGGCAGGATGGCCTACAGGCCCTAGGGAGGCCTAGTGGCTCCAAGGAAGTCTGTACTAGCTAGCTATCAGGGCCTACATTTCCAGGCCTCCTTTTGGACCCAGTGATTGTTTAGCAGGGGATTTGGAAGGAAAATTTACACCAGTAGAAGAGTGGAGTGTGGTGCCTAGGCAGAAGAGCTAAAAGGCCTTGCCCAAAGTGGGGAGGGGTTCACTCCAAGGGAGCAGAGCTGAGGAGAGGCTGCTGCAGATGGAGGGATCCCTCATCTTGGAAGGGGTGAGTCAGCTTGAAGCCAGTCACCAAGAAGCATCTAGGGACAGTCAACATAGATGCAGTAGGGTTCTTTTACTTGTTTGCTTACCTACCTTTACATTTCACATTATTCTACAAATCTATTTGAAAGCCAGTTGTTACTGGACTTATTTATTTAATTTATACCCCACTCTACTCCAGGAATGGGCTTAGGGAGGCTCACAACATAAAACCAAGAAATAGTAAAAACAAGAAATAACAACAGCAAATAAAACCAAACACCCTGCCTCAGATCGGGCAGGAATAATTACCCCAAGAAATCCCAGTGCCCAAGTAATATCCAGAAATCAAGGGCACTGGGAAAGGGGTCATGGACAGGGCCACGGACACTGTGCAATAGATTTAACATGGCAGCAACTTGAAAAAGTGCCCCCAAGTACCGGTTTTCTTCAGCCCATGTTAAATATGTATAAACCTACCGATGGGGTAGACTGCCAGTTATCAGAATGGACACTCCACCAATGGATCAAACTTGTCTACGCTAACAAGCTGAGGGAATCCAGGTGGACAACAGTGTTGGTCTGAAGCAGTAGAACAAATGTTGAGTATAGTGGCACGTTTAAGACTTACAAAAGTTTATTCAAGGTATGATAGGTCATTTCAATGTATCTGAGGAAGTGTGTATGCACACAAAAGCTCATACCTTGAATGAACTTTTGTTGGTCTTAAAGGTGCCACTATATTCAACATTTGTTCTAGCTGAGGGAATATCAGATGAACTATTCAGAGGCCTCTCCCTGTACTATTCCAGCTCAGTAAATGTGCCTTTTGGTTTATCTGAAGCCTTGGACTTTATATAGAAGCTCTTGGGTTTCCTCCTCCGAGTATTCCCGAGTGAATTTTATAATCCATTCAGATACTGCTGGCATCACATCCTTCTTGGCTTGGTTTCTAGTCTGTACTACCACCCCCCCCCCCCCCATTGTTCTGGTGTGAACCTCATCTTTTTGAGAATCGTGTTGGAGAAGGCGAGAAAGAGCATCAGCTAATGAATTGGACCGGCCAGGGAAATGGCAAAGTGTGAAGCTGAATTTAGAAAAGAAATCGGCCCATCTGAGCTGCTTAGCATTAAGGGAGCATTGGGTACGTAACGCCTCTAAGTTCTTGTGATCAGTCCATATTTCAAACGGTTGGTGCGCCCCCTCTAACCAGTGCCCCCAAGTAGTAAGGGCTAAGCGGATTGCTGCGGTTTCTTTATCCCATACTGCCCAATTACTTTCGGAGTCCCCAAACTTTTTAGAAACGTAGGCTAATGGGTGTAATTTTCCATCAGTCCCTTCTTGCAAGATCGCCCCCCCCCCCCCCCATGGCAGCATTGGAGGCATCCACTTGTACTATAAACTTTTTATTTTCATCTGGATGTGCCAAAATGGGTTTGGAGGTAAAAAGACGTTTCAGAGCCTCGAAAGCTTGTTGATACTCGGGAGTCCAGTTTAGCCGAGCGCCTTCCCTTTTGTTTTTAACAAGTCAGTGAGGGGAAGACTGTATTGGGCGAAGTTGCTGATGAGATTTCTATAAAAATTGGGGAATCCTAAGAAACTCTGTAAGTGGCGTCTAGTGCGGGGGGTCTCCCACCCCACCACGGCTGAGACTTTCACTGGGTCCATGTCTAAACCCCGGGGCAAAATGCGGTAGCCCAGAAAGTCTATTTCAGTTTTATGGAAGTCACATTTAGAGAGTTTAGCAAACAGTTTATTGTCTCTGAGTGTGGATAACACTTCTCTCACCAATTTAACATGTGCTTCCATGTCTGGGGAATAGAGCAAGATATCATCTAGATAGCATAGGACCCCTTTGAATAGGTGCATGTGTAAGACTTCATTTATTAAGTTCATAAAAACGCCTGGAGCCCCTGAAGGCCAAAGGGCATTACCAGGTACTCGAATTGCCCCAACAGGGTATTAAAGGCAGTCTTATATTCATCCCCTTCCCTGATGCGCACTTGGAAGTACGCATCCCAGGGGTCCAGTTTTGAAATTTTTTTCCCTTTACTAGCCTCACTGAGCAAGTCTTTTATCAGTGGGAGGGGGTAGGCATTTGAAGTAGAAACGGCATTCAAGCCTCGATAATCTGTACACAATCACAGCCCCCCATCCTTTTTCTTCTGGAAAAGTACTGGTGCAGCAAATGGGGACGTGGCCGGCCGAATAAAACCCCGCTCAAGGTTTTTATCTATGAAGTTACAAAGTTCAACTTTTTCCTGGGGTGACATAGAGTATAATTTACCCTTGGGAAGCTTATGCCTGGGTAATAGTTCAATGGCACAGTCAGTGTTGCGGTGGGGGGGGGGGGGAGCTCATCAGCCTCCTTTTCCTCGAAAACCTCTGCTAAATCCCTGTATGTGGCAGGTATGGATAAAAGTTCCTCACACGCTAAACATGCACTCTTGGAGCCAGGCTGGGTGCCCCACTCAGGTTTCCAAAGATGATCTTTGCAAGAGGGAGAAACCCAGGTAATCCGTCCCTCACTCCAGACGATGTAGGGGTCATGCATTCCCAACCAAGGGCTTCCTAATACCATGGGGAATTGTGCATGAGGGGTAATTATAAAAGCTCACTTCTCCCAATGTTCCCCTGTGCCAATAATAATTGGTTCAGTCTCAAAAGTACAAGGTTCTTTCATCTCTGAGCCATCCATTTGGGTAAAACGTAAAGGCTCTTCAAGAGTGTTCAGATAATACTCCTAAATGTTTAAAATTTCTCTTTTTTTCTCTTTCTTTTCTTCTTTCTTTATTATTATAACCAAATATGTTACCTGTAAGAGTTAATACTTTTAATTCTTTATATTTGCTGTTATATATATAATGGTATAGGTGAGGCGGGAAGCCCTAAAAGTTTTCAATTGTAACTGGAATACATAGTTATTTAGAAAATTGGTTAATGATGATAATATTTTAAAAGTAACTATGTACAACTTTGAATAAGTAGAAAATTATAAAATTTGTTTTCAAAAAAAAAAAAAAAGGGTTCACCCCCAACCCATCCACAACAATTGGGCTAATGAAGTCTCTAGCACACCCTGAGTCAATAAGGGCTTGAACACGCATCTGCGTGCCTAGATGTGGATTCACCACAGTCATTAAGATATAAAGAAGGGGGCCGGGGGAGCTCACTGTTTGAGGCGCTGTAGAGTGAGGGACCTGCTGCATAGCACCATTCAGAGCAGGTCCTGGTCATTTCCCTGCGGCTGAGCGGGAATTCCTTCCTTGGCCTTCTCTGGGAAGCAAGACTCCATGATTTGGAGAGCCAGTGGCTTTGGGGTAGATGCTTTCTTCTGCTTAGGATGTGCTGGTGGGGAAGACAGGGCTCCTCCCTTGGGAGAGGCAGCTGGACACGCTGAGGCGAAGTGGCCCAACTCCCCACATCTGGTGCATAATTCCTTTTTCATATGAAATTCTCTGAGGTCCCTCACAGGTGGCTTTGTCTTCAGCTTAAAAGGGGTGGCCAGTGGGGCAGAGCTCTTAGTGGTGCCGGATGGGTACCGCATTCAGATGAGGGTAAAACGAGCTTCCACCTCTTCCGCAGCCCTAATCCAACCGTTCAGAGTTGTCAGATTGACATTTCGGAGTATAGTTTCATATAGCTCCCCATTTAATCCCCTGCAGTACTGCTCCACGAACACTTCTTCTGGCTAACCCCTGATCTTAGTTTCTAAAAGTTTGAAAGCGGCAGTATACTCACAAATGGACATCTTCCCTTGCGAGAGATTGCACACCTGGTTTCAGGCTTTCTCTTTGCTCATGAGGTCTTCATATTGGCGGCGCAAGGCCCACATGAAGTCCTCCACACTATCCAACTCAGGACCTGGGGGATTGTGGAGGCTCACGTACCAATCCGCCGCTTCATCTCGCAGTCTGGAACCGATGTAGCCCACATGGTCACCCTCATCTTGGAACAGGTGGCCCCAATTCTGCATACAATGGCCAGCGTTGATGATAAAGAACTGTAGCTTGGTGGGGTTCCCGTCAAAGGTGGCCCCCATCAACTTGTGAAGCACAGGCCGGCAATCCACTGGCTGTGCTGGACCCAGGGCAGGCGAAGCAAGTGGTCCCTGCGGTGCGGGAGGCTGGACCGGTGGTTGCGCTGATGGCTCCAGCTCCAGCCCTCGCTAGTTGATCCTGAACTGCCTGTGCCATGACATTCAGGAGACCAGTCAGCAGTGCAGTCATTTCTCGTTGAAAGCATCTCTGGATCATGTCAAATCTCCAATCCATCTGCACTCACACTTCAGCCATTTGGAAGTCATCCATGGGCCTCTGTTCTGTGCCTCGGGCCCCGGACTGCCGTGCCCTGGCTTCCCACCGAGGGGACCAAGCCTCGGTGGTTTGTGGCCCAAATTGAGCCCAGGACTGGAATCCTCCACTCCATCTGGAATGAACAGTCACTCCGCTAGTGGTCACCAGTCGTGCCGGTACCTCCTCGGTAGTAACCGGTGTCTCCGGTTCAGCACCATTGTCATCCATAGTGGGCACAATGGACTGGGCCACAATTGAAGATTACTAACAGTCTGTGAGATTGCACCAATAGATGTAGTCCACAACAGGTCTCCTTAAACAGAAAGTCCTTTATTTGCAGAAAAGATCTTGTTGGTCAAATACACTTCTTCTGTTAGTAATGCCCAAGCATAGGAATACAACTACAATTATACTTGATATGAAATAAGCCCCCTTCAACATCCACCAATCAACTGGGAGAATTATTGGCGCCCTAATATACTGTCCCACTGTTCACAAGGAAAGCGTGGTAAAATGGGTTCCCAGGAAAAGACACTATTAGGATTTGTGGGGTGGATATTCCCAGGGAAAAAATCAAGCAAAGGAACACATAACACCTGTGAATAATATAACACATAGCAAGAGGCTTGCAGCTTAAGGCCGTGAGCTAGAGAAAAGCGAAAGACAGATAAGAGGGAAGAAAAGCTAATGAGCAACAAGCATGCACAAAGCGAGCAAGATGCGCATTCCTGCGGTGGGAGTTACTCCGCCGATGCTATCTCCCGTCCAGGACCTAGAGAAGTCGATATGAGACTCAAAAAGAAAAGCAAAGTTAATTGATCATCAGACTATGCGATTGAACCCTTAGGCATTTGTATATGATGCTTAGGCAACAGTGTGATTGATAATGGCAGTGCTAACTGACAACACTCAGATGCAAGTTTTGCAAGTCTTCACAATCTGATCTCACCCAATTAGATGGCCCAAATGAAAGAGTTAAAAATCACTTTCTTGGTGGAACAAATGTTTTGTGAATCTTGTTTCAGTTTCTCATATGTGATTGTGGAGTCAGACATAACACAGACCTGGAAAATATCCAGAACAGTGATAATTGTTTCACCATTTTATCAGGATTGTGCACATATAAAACCAGCTCCTGAATCTGTCTGTAGCTCCTAGCCCTAGGTAAAACATGGCTTTACATGCCTGTGATGATAAAGATCTCAGTCTCCTAACTCTACCACTCCTTTTGAGCAAAGACAAAGGCCTTTGTGCCAGTTTGGTGTCATGGTTAAATTGTCAGTTAACTGCCATGAATTCTTTTCAATAACTGTATGACTGCTACAAGGTGTATTTACATGATCTCTGAAAAAGTTATCGGCTTTCATGTGTTTTACCCTCATGATTGGTGACAGGTCCCGCCCGGGAGTTCTCAACGGAGCCATGACTCCCTCCTCTGGAATGTGTGCTCTACTCCGCTCGCTTGCTTGCTTGCTTGGTTGCTTCGCTTGTGCATGCCCGGTTAAGTTACTTGCTTCTCCCCTGTTATCTCTTTTGCCCTGTCCTTGAACAGGAGTGCTAGCAGTTATGGGTGAGCCAAACTCACCGGTATTTTGTATTCTTCTTATCCATGTCTTGGGAACTGAACCTTAGAGATGTTCAACATCATTATTCTCTGGGAACTCCTTTTCCTGCGTTTTCTATGGGAACTTCTGGCCAGTATATTTGAGCGTCTAAAATCCTGCCTAGTGATTGGTAGAATATTCTTAAACCATATTTCATATTCAATATATCAATACCTGTAATCCCTTAACCCAGTATTACTAACAGTGGAAGTGTTTGACTCTAATGATCTTCTCTACAAATAAAGGACTTACTGCTTAAGGAGACCTGTTGTGGACTATATCTTTTGGGACATTCTCACATAAATACGCAGACTCTAATCTAGGAGAACCAGGTTTGATTCCCCACTCCTCCACTTGCACCTGCTGGATGACCTTGGGCAAGCCATAGTTCTGGCACAGCTGTTCTTGGAAAAGATCAGTTTCTGTGAGAGCTCTCTTAGCCCCACCGACCTCACAGGGTATCTGTTGTGGGGAGGGGAAGGGAAAGGAGTTTGTCAGCTGCTCTGAGACTCCCTTGGGTAGTGAAGGGTGGGGTATAAATCCAATCTTCTCTTTTCTTCTTCTTTTCATTTAGTACCAGTTGGGATTCTCCTTTTCTGCAATGAGATTCTAGTCTGTCTTGCCATCAGCCATCTAATGCATGTGTGATTAATTCTGGGCACAAATAGAGATCGCTCTGCGCTGAATTGCAACTGCCTCTAGGGTTGGGCTTCACTCCTGCCAAGTACTGCCAAGCGCAGAGCAAAAGCAGTTGAAAATAATCCCATATCCAGTCATTACGTAAATTGTTTGTGGCAAGCTTATAGACAAACTGTATGCCAGCAAGGCATATTATATGCTTTTATGAACTGTTAAAATCATAAGTTTGAACTTTGGGTTGTTATTCTGCAAAGGGCGAAATGCACTCTCTATTGCAGTGAGAGGCTCCAGCCCACAGCAGGAAACTTCCTCCAGAGTTCACACCAACATGGGGACCAGGACTCCATTTCAAAGAGTCCTTCTGTCTCCTTTACGCTGGTCAATTCACACCTTCCCCCAAAGTTCCTGTAAGAGATTATGTTAAGTGACGTTACCAAGCAACTAATCGTCGGCCATCGAGTGACCTGGCCAGAGCCATCACGAGACAAGGGATTGGCGCCAAGAATCCTACCAGCTGGCCCAGGTGTCAGTTCCTGTTTAGCACCCAGATTTGCAATATTGACCCCTCCTTCCTACCTTCTCCTCCTCATTACACTGACCAATGGAAAGGCTAGTGGGGACGGACCAACTAGTAGGTGTGTCAATGGGATGTGGTCAGCGCAGCCCGCCCCAATGCTACCTGATAAAAGATCTTACACAACAGTAACCCAGTGCTAGCTGCCTCGACCCCTATCTTCTTTATTTTTTTACCAACCTCTTACGTCCAGCTTTCTATCCCAACACCTTGCCTCCATCTTTAATCCCTGGCTTATGCAGCCAGGACGAAGCGTGTATCTGCAGGTTTAGATTGCGCTCCCCATTTTTCCTTTCCACCTCCCCTCAGTCTTCTTTTGGAATTGGAACAGGTAAAGTATCACCCCTCAACGAAATTCCTGCTAATGCGACAGTGCTATTTTCTATCTAAGTTTCCTAGATCTTGTGTGTATGTGTGTGTGATTACGTTTTTGTATGCTTGAACAACATTTTAAAGTAAACACCATTCAAAGAAACCACTCAGCCTCATTGCCTATGTTCTGGGAACTCCTGGAAGGGGCGGGACCTTGGTATAGCTGGCAAGAACCCGGTATTCTGCCAATTGCTAAGCTTAAATTAAAGCAATTCGGCTAACAAAACCTTGTGCTAAATTCTGAGTTTGGTGACTAGAGGAAAAACGACCTCTAAAAGGCACTTATTATGTTCTCAAGAAAGCTGATTGTTAGGTACTCTGAATGGGCTCAAAGCTTTTCATTGTCTGCTGGAAATTCAACCAGCACTGAGCTACCTCTAAACAGGTTGTATGTGTGTTTAGCAGTTCCAGCTAGAATAGGCAATTCTCCCCCCCCCCCCCCTTGACAGCACTATGTGTGAGGGCTGGAGAACTGGGCTCTGTGATACTGCCAACTTTCCTCCCACTAGAGTCTAAACAGTGCTCCTGCGTGAAGCCCTGCCTGGGTCTCAGAACCTGGAAGTTACTGATGAATGACAGCTAACCTCCCACCATAGCTCCTGAACCCTGAGAGACGTGGTAGCCGGAACTCTGCTTCTTCGACTGACTTTGGTGTCCCCTTGTTTCTTGTTCTCGTCAGGATCTGACAATGATGTCCTTGTGTTACAATGATGTCCTTGTGTTTTCTGCATTTTACAATGATGTCTCTGTGCTTTTTGCATTTTGCTTTCGATTCCTTTGTTCTAGCAGACCCTGGCCAGCACCCCTTATCTGTCTCCTTCATCCTCCCTCCTAACAGCTATATACGTTACTTTGAAGTGGGGATTTTACTCTGGTTAATGTTGCAATGTCTGGGCGGGAGATGGCAACCCAAATTCCTAGGTGTCATCCCTAAACAAATGGCGAATACTCCCTTGCATTCCCTCCTCCCTTTTTCTGGGCCTGTGTATGTTATCTTGTTATTGAAACCTTGAAGCGTTGTTTACGGCCAGTGCTTAGAGAATGTTGTGCCTAGGTTCACACATGTGGGTCACTCAGATCAAGAGGGGAATTTATAACTTTCTCACCTTGCTGTGGGAACCTCAACGGTCCTTTCTACTTTTCCCGTGTTCACCCTCTTGCCCTGATTGGCTTAGGTCCGGGGTTCAATTGAAAACCTGAGAGTATAATAGTACTGTCTGTATTCCATTAAGCATCTCTAACAAACATCCGAGAACCTGTTTGCAGTATTGGAAGAATAAAGAACTCTGCTTCAACAACAAAGGTCTGGTTTCTTGCTGTCAACACAGAAGCCTCACAGATTGTTAGAGATCTGTTTTTGGGACTTTCTCGTTACCTGACCATGTCAGATGATGAGACCATTCCCGTAACATCAGCGGAAGAGACCGTGCTGGCAGAGAGCGTACCCGCTGGCCCGGCAAACCCAGTGACCACGGCTCAGGAAGCCTACCAAATCCCATGTCCAGGATTAGGGCTACACTGGCCACCGGTGTCACCCCGATATTCGTGGTCCAATTTTGGCCACGGGACTTGCGAGTCATGGATCCACGACAGGAAGGGATCCCATGTGCAGTTCAGTGGGGATCGCACGGAGTTTGGCCATCCCAGCCTTATGGAGGAAGAACAGGGCTTCCCCCGGGGCCAGGACGATTGGCATTACCATTTCCCAGACGAGGAGCATGGGATGCCATGCGGTCCCGATCCTGTGGGCGAGGATCTGGGATGGGTGCTGGACCAGAGGTTTGGCGAGATACAAGACCGCATCACAGTGGAGCTATGGGAGGCCGTGCTCGATATGCAGCAGCAATTGCGGGATGTCGTGGCTGCAATGCAAGCTCGGGTGCCGGGTCCCCCTCAGGGAGGGGGGCCCCCGGTCCCTGGACCCGCGGGTGGCGCACCACCCCAACAAGTGCCCCCAGCTGGTCTGCCCGCTGGACCCCTCGCAACCGGCGCCTGGGGGGCCCATGGTCCCAGATCGAATGATCCGGCAGGCCCCTACCGACCCGCTGACAGCCACCTTCGCCGGAGACCCGGAGAAGCTCTGGTTTTTCATCATTGAGATCGAGAGGTTCCTGGCGGCTTGGGGGCATCTGTACCCTACCGAGAGAGACCGAGTTGGGTACATTGATTTGAAGCTCCGGGACACCGGAAGTGACTGGTATGTCAGCCTGCACAATCCCCCAGGGCCCGAACTACGTACTGTTGATAACTTTATGTGGGCCCTGCAGCAATACTATGAAGACCCGCTGGGGGAAGAGAAAGCCCGGAACCAACTCCGGAAGCTGGTGCAAGGAAAGTCCTCGGTAAGAGAGTATACCAACCGCTTCCGCCGCATCTCGGCTAAGGTGCAGGGCTGGTCCGAAGACCTCTTTGTGGAGAAGTATCAGGAGGGACTGCATCCCGAAATTTACGAGACCGTGCTGAGGGGAGGACGACCCATGTCGCTGGCCGCCTGGATGAGGGCAGCGGCGGATGTGGAAGAGCGGTTCACCCTAATAAAGGTAGGGGCTTCTGCAGCAGCCCAGCTGAAAGCGCCCCAGAAGGCGAAGGGGAAGACGGTGTTGCAAGAGCTACGGGATATCCATTTTAAGCAAGGGCTCTGCATCAAGTGCGGGGAGAGTGGCCACTTCGCATCTTCCTGCCCCCGAGGTGGCACGAAGGCACCCAAGACCTCCACCCCGATGGGAGCCACCCCTCATTCTGGTAAAGTGTCATTTAAACCCCGGGCTCTACAGCTGGAAGGGGCAACTTGTGAGCAGGGCGAGTTGGAGCTGGTCAAGGCACAGCCATCGGGAAACTTCAGCGACCTGCAGTAGGAGGCATAGAGCTGCAGGTCCCCCCATCTGGCGCGCCATCCCCGGTGAGCATCCCCGACCCCTTACTTTATATGGTCGTGACTGTGGTTGTCCCCCGCACGGGAACCCATGTGCGGGTGCGTGCGTTAATAGACTCGGGGTGTGCCAGAGACTTAATTAGCCCCCTAGTAGTGGATGGACTGGCCCCAGAAGTAAAACCTCTGGGGGAACCCCTCACCTTCACTCAGATGGACGGTTCGGAGATGAAGGAGGCGTGCGTGGCCGAAATGGAACTTTTAGTAGTGGGCACGGGGGAGCATTGGGAAACACGGGCTTTTGTTATCACCCCAAATACTCAGCTCCCTATGGTACTGGGCAGCCCCTGGTTGAGTTCTCACGGCCCCTACATAAAGTGGAGTGAGGGAAAGATCTCCTGGGTCGACGAAAAGTGCACTCATCATAAGTGGGACCCTGGTTGGGGACCGGGTCCCCCAGTTCCCCTCAAGGCTCTGGCTCTGGCTCTAGTGCCGGCACAGATTCCCCTAGAGTATAGAGACCTGGCAGAGGTGTTCAGTGAATCTGAGGCGGATGAACTACCACCCCACTGCCTCTCTGATTGCGCCATCGAGCTGCTACCCGGGGAGAAATTACCCAAGGGAAAATTATACTCCATGAGCCCAGCCGAGCGAGAGGAACTGAGAAAATTTTTAGACAAGAACTTGGGGTGCGATTTTATCCGTCTTGCCAAATCCCCTTTTGCCGCCCCAGTGCTTTTCAGGAAAAAGAAAGATGGGGGTTTGAGGCTGTGCACGGATTATCGTGGACTGAATGCGGTGTCTGCTTCAAATGCCTACCCCCTCCCGCTCATCAAGGATTTGCTGGCGGAAGCGGCTAAAGGGAAAATTTTCACAAAGCTAGACTTGCGGGATGCATATTTTTGTGTGCACATCAGGGAGGGGGATGAATACAAGACAGCCTTTAACACCCCTTTGGGACAGTTCGAGTACCTGGTGATGCCATTTGGCTTGAGTGGCGCGCCGGGAGTTTTTATGAGCTTAATCAATGAAGTGTTACATAAGCATCTGTTTAAGGGGGTGCTCTGTTATCTATTTTTTTTTTGCAATTAACAATTTTTATTATTTTTTATAGTAAAAAAAACAACAACAGCAGTAACACAACAACAACACAGCATTGAACAATACAATAAAGATAATTGTCACACTTACAAACTTTGAATCTCAATACAGTATAATGTACCAAAAAATTGGTAAATGACAGTCCAACACTGTAATTAAAGTACATTTAACAATAATTCAAAATTTAACAATCTAACTATCCCTAAAAAAAAAACTTTTAAACATCTCATCATGACTCATACAACAAACTTAGTATCTCACAATTTTACTGTATTTATCCGGGATACAATATTGATGCAGTTGGTGGGTAGCAATATAATTATTTATTTTTTATTTATTTATTTATTTTAGTTTTTATATCCCGCCCTCCCCGCAAGCGGGCTCAGGGCAGCTAACAAAGGCTCGAAGCCATGCATATAAAACAATTTAAAATCATTTCAACACAACAATAATAAAACTCCATTACACAGGAGTATAACAACTACAATAAAACTAAATATCCTCTAAAATGCTTCCAGTTTCTTTAAAATGGCATCCTCTCTAGAGAGGGACCTTCCAGTTACAGCCATCAGTCTGGGCTGCATTGGACCAATTTTACTGTAGATGTTCTTACAGTGCTGTTATGAGGTCGGTGGCGGCTCCTAGCCAAAGGCCTGGCGGAAGAGCTCCGTCTTGCAGGCCCTGCGGAACTGCATCAGGTCCCGCAGGGCCCTGATCTCTTCCGGGAGCTCATTCCACCAGGTTGGAGCCACCACCGAAAACGCTCTGGCCCTGGTACCAGTGAGCCTGGCCTCTCTGGGGCCCAGAACATGAAGCCGATGACACGACCCTGACCGAAGTGCTCGCTGGGGTATATGCGAAGAAAGGCGGTCCCTCAGGTATATTGGACCCTGGCCATATAGGGCTTTAAAGGTAAGAACCAGCACCTTGAAGCGAACTCGGTATGCTATAGGCAGCCAGTGCAGCTCCGCTAGCACAGGTCGGATATGGTCTCGTCTTGAGAGACCCATCACTAACCTGGCCGCGGCGTTCTGCACCAGCTGCAGCTTCTGGGTTTGCACCAAGGGCAGCCCCATGTAGAGGGCGTTACAGTAGTCCAATCTCGAGGTGACCGTAGCATGGATCACTGTGGCTAGGTCAGGATGGTCAAGGTAGGGGACCAACTGCCGTGCCAGCCGAAGATGATAGAAGGCCAACTTGGCAGTGGCTGCTACCTGGGCCTCCATTGACAAGGAGGGTTCCAGGAGCACTCCCAAACTCCTTACCCGCGACACAGGCACCAATGGTGCCCCATCGAAGCTCGGGAGTGGGAGCCCCCGCCCTGGTCCACCCCGCCCCAGACACAGGACCTCCGTCTTCGCCGGGTTCAATTTCAGCCTGCTCAGTCTGAGCCACCCAGCCACAGCATGCAATGCCCAGTTGAGATCTTCAAGGTCCGAATCCGGCTGGCCACCCAACATCAGATAGAGCTGGGTGTCATCAGCGTACTGGTGACAACCCAGCCTATACCTCCGGGCAATCTGGGCAAGGGGCGCATATAGATGTTAAATAGCATCGGGGAGAGCACTGCCCCCTGAGGCACACCACATTCCAGTGGGTGTCTCCTGGACCACTGCTCCCCTACAACCACCCTTTGTCCCCGACCTTGGAGGAAGGAAACGAGCCATTGCAAGGCCCGCCCCTGTATCCCCACGTCGGCGAGACGGCGAGTCAGCAGCTGATGATCGACCATGTCGAACGCCGCCAACAAGTCAAGCAACAGCAACACTGCCCCGCCGCCTCAATCCAGATGCCGCCGAAGGTCATCAGTAAGGGCAACCAAAGCCGTCTCCATCCCATATCCCGGGCGAAAGCCTGACTGGGCAGGGTCTAAGATCGAAGCGTCATCCAGATAACCCTGTAACTGTAACGCCACCGCCCTCTCAATCAATTTGCCCAAATAAGGCAAATTGGACACCGGCCGATAGTTTGCCAATTCGGCCGGGTCCAGATGTGGTTTTTTCAAGAGAGGGCGGACCATTGCCTCCTTGAGTGCCCCTGGGAATCGCCCTTCGGAAAGGGAGGTGTTAATAATTTCCCAAGCAGCACCTCGTAACCCATCGTGGCCAGCTTTAATCAGCCAGGACGGGCATGGATCAAGGATGCATGTGGTTGGGCACACAGTCATAAGGAGTCTGTCAACTTCCTCAAGATCAAGCAGGCCAAACCCATCGAAACCCGGAAACGAAGTCGTGCTCGGAGCCTCGAGCTCACTCACTGTTTCTAATGTGGCGGGGAGGTCGCAGCGGAGTGACAGGACTTTATCTGCAAAGTAGCTCGCAAATGCCTCACAGCCAATTTCCAATTCCCTTGCATTTGGCCTGCCTTGTGGCAGGGTTGTTAATGACCGAATTGTTCTAAACAATTGGGCTGGGCGTGAGCTAGCAGACGCAATCTCAGCAGCGTAGAATTCTTTCTTCGCTGCCTTGGTTGCCATCTCATAGGCCTTCATAAGTGTCCTATAGGATGTTCTTGTAGCTTCGTCACGAGCACGCCGCCACCACCTCTCTAACCGTCATAGCTCTCGCTTCATCAGCCGTAATCCCTGGGTATACCAGGGGGCCAATCTAGTGCGAGGGCATAGAGGGCGCCTGGGAGCGATCTCGTCGATGGCTGTAGAGAGCCGGCTATGCCAGTCCTCCACCAGCTCATCCAACGAACTGCCAGGGGGCATCGGCTCCCGCAGAGCTGCCTGGAATCGCACGGGATCCATCTGACTCCGCGGGCGAGCTAAAATACGCTCACCGCCTAGAGGTCGGGGTGGTACATTCAAACGGGCCCCCAGGGCATGGTGGTCTGACCATGGTACCGCCGAAACAGTAATCCGGTCCACGATTACCCCCGCGGCGAAGATCAAATCGAGTGTGTGACCGGCCCGGTGCATAGGGGCTGAGATGTACTGGGAGAGTCCTAGTGCCGCCATGGACGACACCAGATCCGCCGCCTGAACGGAAGCTGCGTCATCGACATGGACGTTGAAGTCACCCAAAACCACTAGGTTAGGGTGCTCCAACGCCCAGCCCACCACAGCCTCCATCAGGGACAGCAGGTTGTTGGCTGGTGCATTAGGCGGTCGGTACACCAACCATACAGTCAAACTCTCTTCGGCCTCCCACACCAAGCCGACACACTCTACACCCGTGATCTCCACCGACGGGAGCGCCCTGAAGGAGTAAGCCTCCCGAATGAAAATTGCCACTCCTCCCCCCCGCCCCACAGTCCGTGATTGGTGTAGGACTGAGAATCCCGGGGGGGCCATTTGGGAGAGAGCTACTGTCTCTCCTGCCCGCACCCAGGTCTCGGTCACGCACGCCAGGTCGGCCTTCTGCTCTACCAGGAAGTCCTGAAGAACCCTGGCCTTGTTGTTGATTGACCTGGCATTACACAACACCAATGTCGGAGCAGGGGTTTCCGTCCTAGCCCCACTGCCAATTACCGTTGGGATGAGTCTCAGGCTGGAAGGGCGTCGAGCTTTCCTGTTTCTCGGTGCCCTTCCCTTCTTAACTTGCCTGGACCCACCGCACTTTCTCCTTCCCAGGAGCACCGGAATTTGTAGGCCAGCCATCCCTGGTGGTCTTTTGCGTCACAGCCTCAGACCTCCAACAGCTGGATACAGTCCCTCCTCCTATGCAATAGTCTAAAATCACTTCAGTTACTAACAATAGCTAAACAATAACATTTCCCACCCCGAACCTCTCTACTTGTGGCCCCACCCTTCCTACAAGACTAAAACCATCCTAACTAACTAACAATTAAACAAGGTAAGGAATAATTTATAAACTATACAACTGACTAACAACTAAACTTAACTATTGTCTAGCACTTTCCTACCTCACTGCTTAAGCCGTCCTATCTCACTCTCCGCTGCTGTTTGGCTATTGATCTTCTTAGGCCAAACCCAGCACAGCTGTGCATCACCCGTGCGCCAGCAAGCCTGATACAATTCAGCTACCCCAGCCCCTACAAACCGAAGCACCCGAAGCAACCAGGCGTTCTGCTCACACAGGCAAGTCACAGAGCAGAGGCACACCGTCCAAGGTCCTCTCACAGTCCGAGTGTTGACTCGACCCGTAGCAGGAAAATCCACAGCCAGGGGGCAGTCACTTATTAATCCGGCAGCTTGATGTTGCCTCCGCCTTCCTCTGCTCACCCCTTTAGGCCGTATACCCCCCCTCGCAAATCGCAGCTCAAGGGGCCAGAGGGCTGGGTTGCTGCAGCGTCGTCACCTCCACCGCCTCTATTGCGCCCCGACGCCAGGCCCTGTCGGGTCATCGCTGTCGCCGTCGCCCCTGAACTGCCACCGCTGTCACCGTTACTCTCGCCGCGCCGTTCCCGGCGACCAGACCAGTTGGCCCCAGACGAGCCACCCTCCTCCGAGAGCTGCCTCCGCCGACCACCCACTGCTCGCCACCGCCAGCCACTCGTCGCCGTACCAGCCCCCACTCAGCCCCCACTCAGCCGGGCCGGGTAAATAGCCCACTGGTGAGCCCGTTGGTGCGCGGTCTCAGGAGGGGGAGTCTCAGGGGGGAGAGTCGTCTGTGGCACTGCCTACCCCACACCGTCCTACGTTGTGGCGGGCTGGGCTAGGTCTCCTTCCCTGTACCGAGTGCACTAGGGCAGAGCTGGGCGTCCTTCCTTCTTTTACTGCTTTTTCCTGCGCGTTCTTTCCATCTTTTGGTCTTGTTTAGTCCTTTAGTCCCTAGTGAATCGCCTTATGCAATTTTAAGCAAGTCGAGTTTCACAGAATCAGCTGGCAGTAGAAAACCTTTATCTCCCCGGCGGAGCTTGTTCTCAAAGCTCCGATCCGGTCGCCATCTTGGAAGCATCACATCTCTTGGAAGCATCCCATTAATAAAGCTGAACCATTTCTTTTCAAAAGTGTTTGTTTGATGTGGATTGTCAGCCAGGGTAAGTTGGAGTGCAAGTTTATCAGATACCATCACATCCCAAAGTTTGGATATCCATTGACCCAAAGTAGGTATTTTAATGGTTTTCCAGTTGGAAGCAATAAGATTTTTTGCTGCTAACAACATAAGAGCAACAATTTCCAATGTTTGATTAGAGGCAAGCGAATCTGGCCAAAGATTCAACAACAAGGATTCTGGAGTATTTGGTATTTCCACCCCAATAACCGTCTTGATTTCCAATATTACAGATTTCCAAAATACGTTTATTTTTGGGCAAGCCCACCAACAGTGAACTAAAGACCCAACCTGTTGGCATTGTTTCCAGCACAAGGGGGTCGATTTAAATTTGCATTTAAAAAGGCGCTCAGGTGTTAAATACCACCGGTTCATTATTTTAAATTGTTGGAGTTGAAAGTTTGATATTTTGCTATGTAATAAGGGTGATGACCAGATTTTATTCCAGTGTGCTGGTGTAAAGTCAAAGCAACAATCCTTGTGCCATGCAGTATGGATAGAAGAGGTTGTTGACCAGTCACTTTCATTGAGTTGTTTATAAATAATAGCCAAAAGACCTTTAGTGGAAGGACGGTACTGTTTTAAAAATATTTCAAATTTAGTCATAGACCTATCAAACACTCTAGCCCTACTGAGTAAATTAAATAATGATAATAATTGATTATATTGCAAGCAGTTGATTGTAATGTTATATTTTGTTTCCAATTGTTGTATAGGCATCAGTTTGTCCCTAAGCATAAAATCACAAATTCTATACATTCCGGCTTTTTTAAAGGATTGATAAAAGTTTGGTTCCATACCAGGAGGGAACCACGTCTGTCCCAATAGTGTTGCTACCTGGGACGTCCCTGGAGCTAATTGTGGTCGGTATTTATACCATGTCTCTAAAGTAAGTTTTAAAAACGAGTTTTGAATACCTAATGATTTGTATTTGTGGGAAACATCCCATATGAGTTCAGATAAATTAAAAGATTGAATTTCAGATTGCTCTATTTTAACCCAATTTAAATCACAGTCGGGTTTAGGATAAAAGTTAATGTTCCTTAGTTGAGAAGCTAAATAGTATCATGCCAAATTAGGAAGGGCGAGCCCTCCTGACTTCTTGGATTTGGTAAGATTCAAAAAAGTAATTCTTGCCCGTTTGTTGTCCCATAAAAATTTAAGAAGTAAATGTTTCCAAAGTTTGAGATCTTTTAAAGGTAAAAACACTGGTAAATTTTGAAATAAGTATAAAAATTTGGGCAACAACAGAGATTTAAACATAGAAACCTTTTCGGTTAAGGATAAAGAAAAAGCAGACCATTCTTCTAATGTAGCTTTTAACAACTGTGTTAAAGGATTGAAATTACAACTATATAAACTATCTAAATTAAGAGGGATTAAAATTCCCAAGTAACGCCATTTATCAGTGACCCATTTAAGAGGAAATTCAGTTTGCAGTTGATCTTTAATACTCTTAGATATAGTAATTGGAAACAAGTCGGATTTATTAAAATTTACCTTAAAGCCTGAAATGGCCCCAAATTTCTGTAAGTGAGACATAATAAGGCGTAATTCAATTTCTGGATTAGTAATATAAAATAAAGCGTCGTCAGCATACAGACTCACTTTAAACCTGGTTCCTCCAATTTCGACCACATTGATCTGAGTGTCATTCCTTATTGCAAAAGCCATAGGTTCAATAGAAAGGGCAAAGAGCAGGGGTGTCAAAGAGCACCCCTGCCTTGTGCCTCTTGATAAAACAAAGTCTTGAGTTCGAAAGTGATTAACACACAGTTGAGCTATGGGTCTGTGGTATATTGTTTCAATAGCATGCCGAAAGACAGGGCCGAAGTTCATACGTTGTAAAAGTAAATGAAGATAAATAGGCTCTACCCTATCAAAGGCCTTGTCTGCGTCTGTAGATAATAGCACTGAATTTGGGACATTGCTTTTGCAAAACTGAATAATATTTAAGGTTTTACGTACGCTTTCAGTGATTGTTGTGCCCGGCATGAAGCCCGACTGGTCCTTGTCAATATATTTTGTTATTACTTTGTTCAGTCTATTTGCTAGGAGGGTTGAAAATTTTTTAAAATCACTATTTAACAAAGAAATAGGCCTATACGAGTTAGCTAAAGTCTTATCCTTTCCGGGTTTTAACAAAAGTATAATACGAGCCTCAGACCAAGTAGAAGGCATTTTTTTTCCCGTTAAGACTGAATTCAATGTTACAGTGAGATGTTCAATGAGAAGTGGTTGGAATTTTTTATAGAATTCAATCGGGTATCCGTCCCTACCAGGAGTTTTGTTGTTTTTCATCTGCTTAATTGCCTCTAAAACCTCTTTCGGGGCAAAAGGGGCATCCAATTGTTCCCGGTGTTCTTTGGTCAATTGAGGCCCAAAATTTATTGAGTCAAAGTAATCTAAAATATGTTGACTATCGTGGTTCGTAGAAGTATACAAATTTTGATAAAAATCATAAAAAACGTTACTGATATCCCGGGATGAGTTGTGAAGGTTACCAAAGCGGTCCCTGACAGTAGAAATCAACGTAGTTGATGCAAGTTTTGCCACTCTATGTTTCAAAAATTTAATCGATTTAGCTGTTCTAGTTGCATATTTCTGTTTTAAAAATAGTAGATCTTTCTGGGTTTTAGATATTTCTAACAATTCTAACTTTTTTCTTTCAATCGTGAGTTTTTTCAGGTATTTCTTCCCACCATATCTCATGTGTTTAAGTTCTAATTGCTTAATAGTGGTTAAAAGGTCATCAACTACTGTCTGTTTTTCTTTTTTATAGTGTGAGGCTGCTGAAATCCAGTGCCCCCTAAGTACCGCCTTAAAAGCGTCCCAAATACTGCTCTGGGAAGTTTCACAATCTGCGTTGTGTTCAAAATAATCTTTAATATTCTCTGAAATTCCCTCACAAATAAGTTCATTTTGTAAAAGAGTTTTGTTAAGTATCCAATTTGGACCTTTTCCATCATCATGCTCATTACTAAACACACCACAGACCCATGCATGATCTGAAAGTACTATACTGCCCATGTCTGCATTATTAAATTTAGACAATAAGTTCTTTGAAATCAAAATAAAATCTATATGCGTGTAAATTTTGTGAGTATGAGAAAAGAAAGAATATTGTTTGGTGCCAGGGTTTAACTCCCTCCATAGATCTATTAAATTATGTTGTTCCAATATCTGTGCTAAAATTGTTAATCGATTAGTCTTACCTGATACTTTTTTAAAAGGTTTTGAATAAGTTCTGCCAAATTGAAAATCAATAATATGGTTCAAGTCACATCCAATTATTAGTTCCCCGTTTAAAAGTCATAAGTAAATTTAAAGTATGTTTTATAAAAGCTATTTGATTCTCATTAGGAGCATAAAGAGATGCAATAGTTAAGTCTTCCCCATTTAATGTGCCTTTTATAAAAATAAAACGACCTTTAGGGTCAGTTTTAATTTGCTTGCAATGGAATGGAAACTCTTTAGAAATTAAAATAGCCGTACCTCTGGCCTTGGAGGAACCAGCTGCATGAAACTGCTGTGAGAACCACTTTGATTTGAGGATATATTTTCTGGGATTTTTAAGGTGCGTTTCTTGAATGCATAGTATGCTGGGACGTTCTTTATTCCAAAATGAGGACACTCTATGAAGCTTTGTTCTATGATTCAAACATCGGGCGTTCCATGAAAAAAATTTGAACATGTGAGTCATGAATAAAAATTAACAGTACAACTATAACTACCACTAAACTTTAAATAAGTTTAGATAAATTAAAACAAAACAGAAACAAACCCTGTATACACAGAGTAGCCCTCCAGGAATTCGTATGAGGAATAAAGGGTAACTAAAACATGCCACCCTACCTGAGGGTATATTCCCTACACCCTACTTGGGGGGGGGGAGTCCAAGTCCTCCAGACAATATTTATCCAAATATAGCACTCAGCCACTTACATGACCTAACAATTCCAGAACTAGAAGGCATGATAATCATGCCTAACAATATGTTCATACTTAATATTATAAATAATAAAAAACAACACCATAAATAAGTGCAATTACTCTATACATTAATTCTATAAAAATATTAAAGATAACATAGAAATCTCTACCTTATTTAAACTATACTTAACCATCTAAAACCTACAATCCTAACACTAACCCTACTGTATTAAAAATGCAACAGTAGATGGTGCTATAACCACTGAAATAACAGCCTAATGGCTTGAAATAGTGACTAACTTTGACTTAACAGACAGGAGTAGACTGTTAAAAGTTGCTACATTATAAAAATATATATACTCCTATCAACCGTGCCTGATAATAAAATATAAACTTACATTTTGATATAAATAAATTACAACACTGAGATATAAGTATAAATTTCAATAACACTGAAAGTTGTTGCTGTAAAAATGGTATAACAAACGTAGAAATTTCTATCTTATTTAAACTATACTTAAGCAAGAAAGACCTACAATCCTTAATCTAAATACCAACATAATGGCATAAGGTATAACTATTTGTGCCTTAACCTACAAGAGTGAACTATTAAAAATTAGCACAATGTAAAAAATATGTTCTCCTATCAACTGCATCTAATAATATAATAAAAATTTACAGTCTAATATAAGTAAGTTATAACTCTGAAGTATAAATATGAATTTACCAATAGTTTTAAAGTGAAAGTTCCAAAATTTAACAAGAACACAGTGGAGAGAGAACAAAGACAAGAAAGTACCACAAAGTATAACATGAGTTCAAAGCCATTTTCAGCCTTTTTGTGCCTTCGAGAGTAGATCTTCCTCTTCTTTGGATAAGTTGACTTCCAGTGAAGAAAGTAAAGCCTTGCCGGTGAAGATGTCGGATGCTTGAAATAACAATCCGTTGCGGTACACAACAATATCGGATTTCGGGCTCCAACGAAATTTGATCTTAAGAGTCAAACAGTTTTGCTGCAATCGGTCTAAGGTGCCTGCGTTTATCCAGAGTTTCTAAAGAAAGATCCAGCAAAACTTGGACTTTGAAATCTTTATACAGCAGATGGCCCTTCACTCTTGTTACTCTAGGCACAGAGTCTCTTGATCTAGGATAAAGGAACTGCGCCATCACGTCGCGAGGCCTGCCTTTCTTTGCCAGTGCTAGAGGGCCCAAACGGTAGGCTTTTGTTATAATGGGTGTAATCCCGGCCTCCAGGTCTAATGCAGTAGCTAGCCACGTTGCAATAAAACAGGTGAGATCTTTCCCTTGTTCTATGCCCTCCTCCAGGCCCCGAAATTTGAGATTAAGCTGTCTCCAACGGTGTTCCAGCGCATCAAGGCGCGAGGAGACTGATTTTTCATTAGATTGTAAAGTTTTAACTTCTTCTTGGAGCGTTAAAGTGAGCTCCGCTGTGTTTTCAGCAATTTTTGTTGTATCAGAAAGCTCTTTTGCAATAGCACTCAGTTGGTTTTCAGTCAGCTGGAGCTTTTCAGCAACCAGATCAGAAAAAGCTTTTAAGAGATCAGTTTTTAAGTCGTTTAAATCCTCCCATGTTAATGGTGTTACCTCTCTCCCGCTGGGACTGTGATTTCCCGCGCCTCTGGGCTCCATGTTGCCTTCGTCACCGGCCTCAGAGCAGGATCGCTTCTCTGGGGCTTCTTTTGAGAAATAAGCCGTTACTGAGCCCGCCGGGGTGGATTTCTGGGAACTCCTTGCTTTTGTGGTTCGTCCCATCCCTTTTTAAGGTAGTTTTAGTCAATTGGAATGAGTTCCAAGTAGTTTTAAAGAGTAGTGGCTGAGAGCCTGTTCAATTTGCGTCCGACATTAGTCATGACGCTCTGCCCCCCCCCCTGTGCTCTGTTATCTAGATGATATCTTGACTTATTCCACTGATAAGCGATCCCATGTGAAGTTAGTGAGCGAAGTGTTGGCCACGTTGCTGGAAAACCAGCTTTACGCCAAGCTGTCTAAGTGCGAGTTCCATCAACCAGAAGTCGATTTCCTGGGTTACCGAATCTCTCAGCGCGGGCTGGAAATGGACCCAGCCAAGATAGAAGCGGTGGTGCAGTGGGAGGCACCCCGCACCCGAAAGCAATTGCAGAGTCTGTTGGGATTTTGTAACTTCTACCGCACCTTCCTCAAAGACTTTGCGACAGTCACCCTACCCCTCACTGAACTCTTGAAAACAAAAGGGAGGGGACCAGAGGCAGGGAAGCCTGGGGAATGCATAGGGTGGAATGGAGAGTGTCAAGCGGCTTTTGAGAAGCTTAAAAGACTGTTCACGTCTGAGCCCATCCTAGCCCACCCGGATGAAACCAAAGAGTTTGTGATTCATGTTGATGCCTCCGATGTAGCCATGGGAGGGGCGATTTTACAAAAGGGCGCCGACAATGTCTTACACCCTTTGGCATACATTTCAAAAAAGTTTAATGAGACTGAGAGACACTGGTCGGTGTGGGATAAAGAGGCAGCGGCCATACGGTTGGCTTTAACAACATGGAGGCACTGGCTAGAGGGAGTGCAAACGCTGTTTGAGATTTGGACTGATCATAAAAACCTGGAGGCTTTGCGGACTCAAAGGTCTTTCAATGCCAAGCAGCTCCGCTGGGCCGATTTCTTCTTGAAATTCAACTTTGTATTGAAACACTTCCCTGGGAAAGCCAATTCCTTAGCAGAGGCATTGTCCCGCTTACCCCAACACGAATCCCAGCGAGAGGAAGTGTTTGACTCTATGTTTTCACCCCAACAATTGGGGGGGCGGTGATCACGCGGAGTCAGAATAAAGCCGCCCTTGAGCCCCCTTCGAGTAAAGCCACCCTCGAGCCCCCAACCTGGACGGAAAGATGTGCAGAGAAATACACTGGGGTGGAAATAGAGGAGTGGGTGGGGACTAGCGAATGTTCCATTCACCAGAATAAGTGCTGGTACCACGGGACCAAACTGATAGTGCCCCAGTCCCTACAGGGAGAGGTGCTTAAATCCTGCCACACGTCTAAACTATCGGGACACTTTGGATTCCTGAAAACCCTCAATTTGGTTCAGAGGCAATTTTGGTGGCCGCGCATGTGCAAGGATGTGTCGGACTATGTAACCGCATGTCAAGTGTGCCTTATGAGTAAACGCAGGGGTGGAAAGACCCCGGGACTGCTGCACCCTTTACCGACCCCCAGTAGACCCTGGGAGAGTGTGTCTATGGATTTCATCACTGGGCTCCCGCCCTCCAGGGGCAAGACAGTCATCTGGGTGGTCGTGGACATGTTTTCCAAACAAGCCCATTTTGTCCCTTTCAAGCAGCTGCCTACAGCAAAGGGGCTGGCTGTCAGAATCTGCTGATTCAGACAATGTATCTTGCTGCTTACAGCCATGTTTCACTTTGTGTTTGCTGCTTTGCTTTTCATAGTACTGTATGTATGCCCTCATGAACACCTGTCATGTACCCCTCATTCTGGCCAGTATGTATTAGCATGAATGTAGAATGTGTAACCCCAGGTTTATGACCCTGACCGGCCTGGTTTGTGTAACTGTCAAAGCGGGAGGATGTCAGCTTCAAAGCATGGGAACAATGGGCCTCTCACACTCCTACCTCCGCATTCCATTCATCTCGGCTGAGACTCCAAGGGAGGACAAGTCTCATCTCTTATCAATGTGCGAAAGCCTCGAGGCCATGGATTGTTATGTGAACTGGTAACATCTGAAGGGTCTGGTTGGGAAGGGGAAATTTACAATTTGACACCTCACTTTCTTTCCTGTGGGAAGCAAACGGCCAGAGCCCCTTTTTGCCCGCCGTTTTTCCCTTGTAGTGATTGGCTACCTATGGGTAATTCAAACTGCTTAGAAAGGTATAATAGACCCGCTTTTGCCATCTGTGTTATCTCTGACAATAATCCGAGAAGCTGTACCAATGTAGAGATTGGAAATAAAGAACTGTGTTTCATCAACAAAGATCTGATCCTTGACTACTTTGAGCAGAAGTCTCACACTGGCTAAAACTTTCTTCAATCACGTGATTAAATTACATGCTTTTCCCAGGAGGATGGTATCCGACAGGGGTAGCCAATTCATTGCCAACTTCTGGCGGGAGCTTCTCAAGGTGATGGACATTGAACCCGCCTTAAGTTCGGGTTATCATCCAGAGACCGATGGACAATCCGAACGAGTTAATCAGATCTTGGAACAATTCCTGAGATGTTACACCAATTATCACCAGGATAATTGGGTGGACTTGTTGCCCTTTGCAGAATACAGTTATAATAATGCAGTGCATTCCTCCACTGGAGTATCTCCATTTATGGCAGTAGGGGGGTTTGAAGGAAAGCCTCTCCCCACTATTGATGACTCTAGTGAGCCCTCCTCAACTGACTTTTCCCAGTGGTGGGCTAAACTGCAGGAATCCTGGCCTCTAATAGCTAAAACGCTGGATAAAGCAAAAGCAGACTACAAAAAATATGCTGATAGGGGCCAGGCTGAGGGGTGGGACTTGCAACCTGGCGACTTGGTCTATCTTTCCACGAAAAACATCAATGGACTCCAACCCAGTAGGAAACTGGGGTGGAAATATGTCAGACCTTATAAAGTATTAAGGAAAATCTCAGATGTTGCTTTTGAACTTGAATTGCCTAAATCACTGAGCTCTGTACATCCTGTTTTTCATTTCAGCCTGCTGAAGAAGGATCCTGGGCCGAATGCATGGCACCCAGTACTTCTGACTCCTCCTCCGCTGATGAAGGAGGGGGAACAACACTTTGAAATCTCTGAGGTGTTAGACTCAAAAATGAAAAGGGGAAAACTACTGTATCTAGTGAAATGGGTTGATTTTGGGCCGGAATTAAATGAGTGGGTCTTGGCCGAAAATGTTCATGCCCCTAAACTTGTCAAAGCTTTTCATAAACGTTTCCCTGATAAGCCAGGATAAGATGTATTTTAGAGGGAGTAGGGTGTCAGGATCTGACAATGATGTCCTTGTGTTTTCTGCATTTTACAATGATGTCTCTGTGCTTTTTGCATTTTGCTTTCGATTCCTTTGTTCTAGCAGACCCTGGCCAGCACCCCTTATCTGTCTCCTTCATCTTCCCTCCTAACAGCTATAAACGTTACTTTGAAGTGGGGATTTTACTCTGGTTAATGTTGCAATGTCTGGGCGGGAGATGGCAACCCAAATTCCTAGGTGTCATTCCTAAACAAATGGCGAATACTCCCTTGCATTCCCTCTTCCCTTTTTCCGGGCCTGTGTATGTTATCTTGTTATTGAAACCTTGAAGCGTTGTTTATAGCCAGTGCTTAGCGAATGTTATGCCTAGGTTCACACATGTGGGTCACTCAGATCAAGAGGGGAATTTATAACTTTCTCACCTTGCTATGGGAACCTCAATGGTCCTTTCTACTTTTCCTGCGTTCACCCTCTTGCCCTGATTGGCTTAGGTCCGGGGTTCAATTGAAAACCTGAGAGTATAATAGTACTGTCTGTATTCCATTAAGCATCTCTAACAAACATCCGAGAACCTGTTTGCAGTATTGGAAGAATAAAGAACTCTGCTTCAACAACAAAGGTCTGGTTTCTTGCTGTCAACACAGAAGCCTCACAGTTCTATGCCAGTAGTTTTTGCAGAAAAAGAAATCTAGTTCTTTCCCCTATCCCTAGCAAATTTTTTTGTTTTTTTGCCATCAAGTCAGCTGACTTATGGCAATGGTGACCCTGTGGGGTGTTCAAGGTAAGAGACGTTCAGAGGTGGTTTGCCATTGTCTGCCTCTGCGACACAACCCTGCTATTCCTTGGAGGTCTCCCATCCAAGTACTGACTAGGGCTGACCCTTCTTCGCTTCCTAGATTTGATGAGATCAGGCTAGTCTGGGCTACTGGTGTTGAAAGCTTTTACAGATTTGGCATATATTGACTGATCTAGATTTAGGATGGGTAGTGCACCTGCCCTGCCCCCCCCCCATACTGATTCAGAAGTAAATCTCAAGGTGTTCAGTAGTCACAAATTAAGTACACATGTTTTGGTCCTTAGCCTTATTTCTAAGCAGGAGAAGCATCTAACAGATTATCACCAAACTTTGTATCCCCAGAGTATTTCAGGGTAAAATTAGTGTGTGTTATAGTTACAAGCGTTTTTAGAAGAAGCAGAGATTAAGAGATTGGATTTATACCCTGAAGGAGTCTCTGAGTGGCTTACAGTCTCCTTCCCCTCCCCACAACAGACACCCTGTGAGGTAGGTGGGGCTGAGAGAACTCTCTCGAGAACAACTCTGAGAGAACTTGTAACTGACCCAAGGTCACACCAGCAGCTGCAAATGGAGGAGTGGGGAATCAAACTCGGTTCTCCCAGATTAGAGTCCACACTCCTAACCACGACGCCAGACTTTGTTGGTCTTAAAGGTGCCACTGGACTCTAAATTTGTTCTAGTTTTGTTTTGTGATTGTTAGGCAGCCAGAACAACATGACTGGCCTGGACAAAGAGCCTCATCATGGGTATAATAATAATAATAAGAAGAAGAGATTGGATTTATACCCCGCCCTCCACTCCCCAAGGGAGTCTCAGAGCGGCTTACAAACTCCTTTCCCTTCCCCTCCCCACAACAGACACCCTGTGAGGTAGGTGGGGCTAAGAGAGCTCTTTCCCAAGCTGTCCTTGAGAGAACAGCCGGTACAGAGCTATGGCTTGCCCAAGGTCATCCAGCAGGTGCAAGTGGAGGAGTGGGGAATCAAACCCGGTTCTCCCAGATTAGAGACTGCGCACTTAACCACTACACCAAACTCCACCAAAATAATTGGTGGAGTTAATGGCAATAAAATACAGAGCTGTGGTGCCAAGAACAATGTGGATGAAAATAGATGCCTCACATTAGAAAGGCATAAATGATGCCAATGTGGGGACCCTTGCCAAATGTACATTTTCTAATGTTCATTTTAATGAAAAGAACAAGCATCTGTCAAGATCTATTATCATCAGTGTGATCAGGGCTCCATTGGGGCTGGAGCAAAGCAGAGCGCCGCTCCGCCAGTGAAGATGCTGGGGGTCGGGCACATTATGAAGCCCCACCCCCAGCAGGGCCGCCGCTGGGTCAGACCCCCTCCCACCCATCCCCGCTCAATGTCCCCGGGCCAGCGGCAGGCCGCCGGCTGAGGAAAGAAACACCCACCCACCCCCATTCAATGTTCCCGGGCCAGCGGCAGGCTGCCAGCTGGGGGGGGAAACCTCCCACCCACCCTGCTCAATGTCCCCAAGCCGGCAGCAGGCTGCCGGCCGGGGACAGAAACCCCTTCCCACCCATCCCTGCTCAATGTCCCCAAGCCAGCAGCAGGCTGCCAGCCGGGGGGAAAAAACCCTCCAACCCACCCCCGCTCAATGTCCCTGGGGGAAAAACCCTCTTCTACCCACCCCCCGCTCAAAGAAACCCCCTCCCTCCCACCCACCCCACTCAATGTCCCCAAGCCAGTGGCAGGCCGCCGGCTGGGGACAGAAACCCTCTCCCACCCATCCCTGCTCAATGTAAAAAAAAACCCTCTCCCACCCACCCCCCGCTGGAGTAGCAGCCTTATTCCTACGAGGTCCTTACGGAAGATGGCGTAGTCTGGAAATGGCACATTGACCAGATTCGACACCGTACCCAGAACCACGATGATACCCAGGCCCCCGAACTCCCTGCACAAACAGACCGTGATATCGACACGACTCCAGAAGCAGCGCCAGACCCTGATCCGGAGACTGCGGAGATGCCGCTCCTGCCCGCAGACGAAGCAGTCGCACCATCCACACCTGAACGACCCCCGAGCAGACAGGCCCCGCCAGCAGAACAACTACCCACACCGCAACCTGCCGACACAAGCAACACGCCCCGCCTTACGACCCTCCGGCGCTCTGGACGTGAGCGCAGACACCCGGACTATCTCAAAGACTATGTGTGCAGAGGGGTTCTGGACTATGGGGGGAGGGGTGTTATGTATTGACCATGCGGTCGCCATGTGCTCCCTTCATTGCAACCGCATGGCCAGAGCACATGGCCAGAGTATGGCCAGAGCACATGGCCAAGAAACTACCTGAGCTTCAGCCAGGTAGAACAAAGGCCAGGTGGATTCAAACCGGCCACCAATCCTGTACCTAGGTTTCTCCCAGGGAACCTATGAAATGTAAATAGACTTCTAATAGCCTATCAGGCCAGTTGGGTGAGGTCAGGGGATTGTCCCTGACCAGCATAAAAGGAGGGCTTCGAGCCCTGGGTTGTATGCTTCATCCGGACCAGCAATAAAGATCATGCTGTTTCACTGTTCCACGGACTCCCGACTCCAATACTTATCAGTTGGTAAGTAAGTTAATCTTGTTGAGAACATCTTTCCAGAATTGTTCAATAAGGGGGCATTGCCACCAATTGTGAAAATAAGTGGCCTTCTCACCACATAGTTTCCAGTAGGCCGGGGAAGAGTTGGAGTAGACATGGGCTAATTTGACCGGCGTTAAGTACCATCTCATCAATACTTTATAGGCAGCTATCTGTATATGTTGAGAGTTAGAAGTTTTGGGCAGAGTAGACCAAATGGTTTGCCATTGTTCACTGGTCAGTGTGTAATTCAGGTCTTTATGCCAGGCATTTTGATAGGCTAGAAGCTTGTCTGATTCGGAGTGCAGCAGAAGTTTATATATAGCTGAAATGAGCCCTTTCTTGCTTAAGGGTGACTGAAGCAGTTTTTCAAAAGCTGTTAATGGATTTTTAATGCTGTTACGTATATCTGGAAGTGAGAAAAGATGTTGTAGTTGTAAGTGCTCGTGCCATTGGACCTTCATATTGTATTTTTCTTCTAAAGTGGACTTGGGAACCAGTTTGCCACCTCTGGTTGCGTCGATTAGTCACGTCACTCCTGAGTCTCTCCAAGAACGAAATTCTGAGTCATGTTTGGCAGGAGGGAACCAATCCTGGCCTGTAAATGTGCTTAACATCAACCGATGAGAGACAAGGTGAGACCGGTAGTGGAACCAGGTTTGCAAGGTGTTCCTTAGAAACGGGTTAATAGTTTGGGTTGATTTTAGAGAGGGTTTGTCATGCCACATTAGTTCTGTGAAAGAGGAGCGCTGTAAGTGAGCTTCTTCTATTCGCTTCTATTCTTCTGTGGAGTGATATTGTTTGACTAGATTAGCTAATGTAGAGGCTTTATAATAACAAGACAAGATGCTAACCATGGCTTGCGCCTTTGAGGTCTCTCAGCAGGAGAAGCTAGGGACATCCACAGCCGCCCACCAGACTGAGGCTGCTGCAGACTCCGACGTTTCTGAGGATGACGAGACACTCCAGGTACAACGCTGGCCTCCGGGACAGGGGTCCCGCAACTCGGGTGAGAAGGCTTCCCGCTCAGCCACGCCACACTCCAAACATTCCACGTGCAATAGCTGTGGCGATCAGCATGATCGCCGGACCTGCCGTTTCTGGGAAGCAGAGTGCCAGTCATGTGGCAAGAAAGGCCACATCACCTGGGCCTGCTGCACCCGCTCCAACCACCGCACCCAAGCCGCGCACCAGGAGTCCACTGAACTCCTCCACACAGCAGCAATCCACCACCACCACCACAAGACACAGCAAGTAATGAACTTTCCCCCCGACACCCCCAACAAAATTAAGGTCTCAGTTTTGATTGAGGGGACCCCCTGCCAAATGGAGTAGACACCGAGTCGTCCTACTCCATAATCTCGGAGTCCACCCTCCGCAGGCTCTGCCTTATGGGGGGGCCCCGACTTCGGAAAGTCCAGGGCCTAACCCTGCGGGACTTTCAGAAGAACCCGATACTGATAAGGAGGTTGGGCAAGTTCCGGGTCCAATTTAAGAACTTTATGGGACGCTTGGGCCTCCTGGTGGTGGCGGGCAACCTCACAAGCCTGCTGGGACTCTCCTGGTTCCAGCCCCCAGGGCTGGGCGTCACTGGGGTACACAGCCTGTGGCCCACAGATTTTGCCAACATCTGTGAGGAATTCCCAGCACTTTTTGACGGGGCACTGCGCTCCTATATGGGGCCACCCATCACCCTGGACCTTGACCCCACGGTCCGGCCCGTGCGCATATCGGTCCGCCATCCGCCACTCGCAGTGTGGCCCAAGATCGAGCGGGTAAATTGGTAGCCCAGGGTGTACAAGAACCAGTGTCCCACGCTCGATGGGAGACCCCGATTGTGACGCCAATGAAGGCAAACAGGGACATCCGCATTTGCACGGACTATAAGTGCACCATCAATAAGGCACTTCAGGCCGATGCCTACCCAGTCCCGGTCATCAGCCACGTGTTGGCCTCCCTGGCTGGGGCGCGAGTGTTTGGGAAACTAGACCTGGCCCAGGCCTACCAGCAGGTGCCAGTCGACGATGCCACAGCAGAAGCACTGACCATTGTGACACACAAGGGGGCGTTTAAGGTAAAGTGCCTCCAGTTCGGGGTCAGCGTAGCCCCCGGGATCTTTCAAGAGTTAATGGACCGTTTGTTAAAAGGTCTTCCAGGGGTGCAGCCCCTTTTCAATGACGTCCTGATCGCAGCTCCAGACGTCAAGACTTTCTCGGCCTGCCTACGCTCTGTCCTCCAGCGATTCCAGGACGCCGGCCTAAAGGTGAAACGCGAGAAGTGCCTCCTCGGGGTGCCTGCAGTGGATTTCCTTGGCTTCAAGGTGGATGCCCACAGAATTCACCCCACTAAGGACAAGGTGAAGGCCATCTCCAATGCCCCGGCCCCCAAGTCCAAGGCTGAGCTGCAGTCTTTTCTGGGACTTGTCAACTACCGCGCCTTTCTTCCCCACAAGGCAGCAGTAGCTGAGCCCTTACACAGGCTCCGCATCTCCTTATGGGGTGGGGGCAGTTTTGGGTCACAAACTGCCGGGCGGCTGGGAGGTCCCAGTCGCATACTACTGTCAGGGGGCCCTGACAAACCTCTCATTGTTTGCTTTGATCACATGAAATGTTACATGTCTCCCTCTCTGTCTGCTTCCCCCCTCCCTCCTTTGTCACCTTGAAATGTATTGCTTTTAGATGCCTGGACAATGTAACCATTTAAGTCAGGAGAGTGGCGACCCCATATCATCCCATGTCACTGACAAACAAATGGCGCTTCCTTCCATGCATTCCCTCCTCCCTTTTCCTGGGACAGAGAATGTCTTATCTTGTTGTGAGAACCTTGAAGGTCTGTTATTGCCACCCAAAGCCGTTTGTTATGCATAGGTTTCACACATCTGGGTCAGCCAGTTCAAGAAGGGAATTTTTATAACTTTAGCACCTCATCTTCCTGTGGGAATCCAAACGGCTCGATCCCTTCTCCCGCGTTTTCTATTCTGAATGTGATTTGTTTCAGGTGGGGGTTCAAACGAACGGGAGGGTATATTAACTCTGACTGTCTTCTACCTGGTATCTCTAACAAACATCCGAGAACCTGTCAAGCAGTATTAAGACTAATAAAGAACTCTGTTTTCATCAACAAAGGTCTGATCTTTTACTGTTAGTACAGAAGCCTCACAACTACTCCCGGACCCTAGCCCCAGCCGAAAGGAAGTATGCTCAGATAGACAAGGAGGCACTTGCGATTGTGGCCGGGGTCAAAAAGTTCCATACTTACTTGTACGGGCACAAGTTCATAGTCGCCACGGACCACAAACCTCTTCTGGGCCTCCTCACCCCAGATCGCCACATGCCACAAATGTCCCCACGAGTCCTCCGATGGTCAGTCTTCCTCGCAGGGTACGATTATGACTTGGTGCATCACCCAGGAAAGGCCATGGGCCATGTGGATGCAGTCAGCCGCCTTCCACTGCCCTCCTGTGACCCCAACCCAGCTCCGGCTTACCACATCGCTCTGCTCTAGGACCTGCCGGACTGGCCGCTTCAGGTATGGGACGTGGCCCGGTGAACAGCCCGGGACCGTCAACTCTCCTGGGTCTCCGACTGGGTGGGAAGGGGGTGGCCCAAGAATCCGGACCCTGAGTTCGCGGCCTTCTCAATCCGGCGTGTAGAACTCTCCACCCACATGGGGTGCTTACTCTGGGGCTCGAGGGTAGTGATTCTGGAACCCTTCTGCCCGTGAGTGCTGACCGCTCTGCATGAGCACCACCCTGGGGTAGTACGAATGAAGGCCCTGGCCCGGAGCTACGTCTGGTGGCCAGGCCTTGACAAGGAGATAGAGGACCAGGTCTGCTGCTGTGAAAAGTGCCAAGAGACCCATCCGGACCCTCCACACGCTCCTGTCTGCCCCTGGGAGTCCACCCAACGCCCCTGGTCCTGGCTCCATGTGGACTTTGCGGGCCCAGTACAGGGGCAGCTTTTCTTTATTCTAGTCGACAGCTACAGCAAGTGGCTGGAAGTCATTCCTGTGCACACCACCTCCTCTGAAGCCACCATTCGAGCAATGTGGCGCATCTTTGCCACCCACGGCCTGCCGGATACCATCGTCTCGGACAATGGCACAGTTTTCACCTCCACGGAATTCCAGTGCTTTGTGGAGCTCCATGGCATCCGGCATGTGAGATCTGCCCCTTTTCACCTGGCCACGAACGGCCAAGCAGAGCAAATGGTCCGCACCACTAAGGAGGCGCTGAGGCACATGGACCAGGGGGATCTGGGGTTTAAGTTAATGGCTTTCCTATTCGGCCAGTGCACCACCCCTCATTCGGCTACCGGTCGCAGCCCCGCAGAGCTGCTCATGGGCTGCCGGCTGACAACCCAGCTCAACCGGCTCCACCCCGATCGGGTGCCAGTGTGAGGCTTCTGTATTGACAGCAAGAAATCAGACCTTTGTTGTTGAAGCAAAGTTCTTTATTGTTCCAATACTGCAGACAGGTTCTCGAATGTTTGTTAGAGATGCTTAATGGAATACAGACAGTACTATTATACTCTCAGGTTTTCAATTGAACCCCGGACCTAAGCCAATCAGGGCAAGAGGGTGAACGCAGGAAAAGTAGAAAGGACCATTGAGGTTCCCACAGCAAGGTGAGAAAGTTATAAATTCCCCTCTTGATCTGAGTGACCCACATGTGTGAACTTAGGCATAACATCTCCAGGCACCCGGCCATAAAGAACTCTCAAGGTTTTAACAACAAGATAACATGCACTAGCCTGGAAAAAGGGAGGAGGGAATGCAAGGGAGTAACCACCATTTGTTTAGGGATGACGCCTAGAAATTTGGGTCACCATCTCCCGCCTAGACATTGCAACATAAACCAGAGCAACTAACATACTTCAAAGCAACATTTATAGCACTGAGCAGGGAGGGGGGAACAAGACAGATAAGAGGCACAGGCGAGGGTCTGTGAAAACAAAGAAATCGAAAGCAAAGTACAGAAGAGCACAGAGGCATCTTTGTCAGAACCTGACACCCAGCCACCTCCAAAGAACCCAACGTCCCCAAAGCTCCCAGAGGGTTCGCGCCAGAGGACCCGGTCTATGTCCGCAACTACACACGGGGGCCCCTGTGGTTGCTGGGGCAGATTATCCGTGTCACCAGTCCCCTCTCCTATGAAGTCACGGGCGAGGAAGGACAACGGTGGAGGCGCCACGTGGACCAACTTTGCTGCCACCTGCACACCTTCTCCGTGGATGATCCAGGGCTGGACTTCCCAGATGAGGAACCTGAGGTACCTGAGACAGACAATCCACCCACCTCACAACCGGCCGAGACTCTGCAGGAGGACCTCACAGAAGCCGGCCACCCGGACATCACTCCATTCGCCATCCCTTCACCGGTACCAGACCCGGCTCAGCCCGAGGCAGATATCCCTGAATCTCTGCTCCCTACATTGGCAGCTCCGGCGACTCCGTGCCGCTCGACCAGAGAACGGAAACGTCCCGCACACCTCAGAGACTATGATTGCCAAGGGACAGTCTGAACTATGGGGGGAGGGGTGTAATGTAGTATGCTCTGTGTAGCAACCAGCCTCCCATGTGCTCCCAGGTAATGGTGCCCGCCGCATGGCCGGAACACATGGTCAGGGAGAGAGGGGAGCTTGAATCTGGAGGAACAATAGACATCTGGATTGAAAGCCTCCACCAATATGGAACCTAGGTTCTCCCTGGGGAGCCAATGCAATCAAAGGCAAACGTGCATATGTTAAGCCCCTATCAGGTCTTTTGGGTGCGGCCAGAGGTGTGGCTCCAGCCAGCATATAATGAGGGCCCTGGAGCCCTGGAAGCATGCTTGTTCTGACCATCTACTAGGCATGCTGAATCACTCAATAAAGGCTTCATGATTTCACCGTTCCTGGTCTCCTGAGTCCAGTACTCTTCAGGAAGTATACAAATGTGAATGAGCTAAATTACTAAACTAAGAAGTTAAGGAGAGGGAAGGGGTGTGTGCACTCTAGAGGGTGGGGAGATGAGATGAAGTTTTCATCTCAAATTTTGTCTCAACCAAAGGGATGGGGAGGGAAGGAAAGGGGTTTTTTTAATGAATAATGCTAAGTACCCCCAGCCAGGGTGGCCCACGATTCAAAACAAGATGGAAAATGGATAGGACTATAAGATTACTTTCACTGAATGTAAATGGTCTAATGTCAAATCTTAAGAGGTACAGGATATCCAAAATGGCTAGAGAACAAAGGGTAGATTTGATGTGTTTACAGGAGACACATAAAAAAATGACAGAAAACCATTACCAAATGACCGAAGGTGACAGGTTTTAGCAGAAGCTAGGAGTAATTCCAAGGTTAGAGGGGTAGTAGTTATGATCCATAAGAGATTACAAGTTGAAGTTGCTGAGAAGTTATTAGATAAGGAAGGAAGGTATCTAATAGTTAAATTTAAACTGAAAGGAAAATGGTATACAATAGTTAATATCTATGCACCAAATAAAAAGCAAAAGAAATTTTTTATCAAGATGTTTAAGAAGTCTCAACAATTCTCAGAAGGAGTAATAATTATAACAGGAGATTTAAATATTGATATTACAAAAGATAAAAATATTAAGTTGGGGGAATGGGGACTGAAAGAAGCACATGAGTTTGTAGGTACACAACCGAGGCCTACACACATATCAAGTAGACATAAAATGACATCATGCATAGATTATATAATACTAGAAAAAAATATGATCATAAAAGATTTAAAAACCCATCCAATTTGGATATCTGACCACGCACCCATAAGTATTGAATTTGAGATAAAACAAATTTATACAAAAAGACCTTGGAGATACAACAATTTAATAATGATGAAAGAAGAAGATAGAAAATACATAGAGAAACAGATAAGTTTATATTTTAAAGAGAATAGAGGGACGGTACTTACTAATATTTTATGGGATGCCACCAAGGTAGTAATAAGAGGATACTGTATCAAGAAAGAAAAGAACTTTAAAAGAGAATGGTATAATAAAAGGCAACCCAAACTCCAGGAACTAGAGAGGCTTCAAAGAGAACAAATGGAAAAATACAACCCTAGGGTACAAAATAAAATTAAGGAGATTCAGAAACAGTTGGAAGAATTGGACATAGCGACATTATGGAAAAAGGAAATTATGGTAAAGAATGAATTTTAGAGGAATAGTATCAATACAGCCAAAAGATTAGCAAATTATTTGAACACCAAAAGAGCAAAACAAAGTGTTAAATTCATAAAATTTAATAAGAAATTAACACAAACCCTAAAGAAATTACAGAGGCTTTTGAGAACTTTTATAAAAACTTGTACAAAAAAAAAAGCACAGTAGACTTCCAGGAGGAAATTAGTCAAACAATGAAGGAAATAGAGAGAGGAAAATTAAAGGACGAAATTACGGCCCAAGAAATAAGGGAAGTAATAAAGGAACTAAAAAAGGGTAAATCACCAGGCATAGATGGCTTTATGGGGGAATTCTATAAAGAAATGAAGGATATTTTAGTACCGGAGCTTCATGTACTGTTTAATGAAGTTTTGGAAGGTAAGAGTGCTCCGGACTCATGGAGGAAGACAGAAATAACATTGATTCTTAAACCTCAGAAAGACCCTAAAGAAGTAGGTTCATATAGACCTATAAGTCTCTTAAACCAAGATTATAAGATCTTTGCAAAAATAATGGCAAATAGATTAAGGAGGGTTATCCCATCTATAATATAATAAAAGGAGACCAATATGGGTTCGTAAAAGGTAGAAGTATAGCTCACCCCACAAGAAATATCCTCAATGTGTTATATCATGGACACCTGAAGAAAGTAGGTCTACTAAAACTAGATGTCTGTAAAGCCTTTGATACTCTTTCTCATGAACAGAGCTCCATTGGGACCAGGGCACACCGGGGTGCCGCTCCGGGAGAGAGGAGCCCGGGGGCAGGCACATAACCAAGCCCCACCCCCCAGCTCGCTTTCCCCATCCCACGCTTTGGCGCGGAGCCGGAGGAAAGCCTCCCCTCTGCAGCTCACTCTCCCTGGCCCGTGCTTCAGCGTGGAGCTGGAGGAAAGCCTCCCCCTGCTCACCCTTTCCGGGCTGCGGCAGGCCGCCGGCCCAGGGAAAAGCCCCCATCCCTCCCCCCTCTCACTCTTCCCGGGCCATGGCAGGCTGCCGGCCCAGGGAAAAGCCCCCATCCCTCCCCCCTCTCACTCAGCCCCCATCCCTCCCCCCTCTCACTCTTCCTGGGCCGCGGCAGGCTGCCAGCCTGGGGAAAAGCCCCCATCCCTCCCCCCTCTCACTCTTCCCAGGCTGCAACAGGCTGCCGGCCCAGGGAGAAGCCCCCATCACTCCCCGCTCACCATTCCCGGGCGGGAGGGGGGTGGGAGGGAGGGAGGGAGTGAAAAGCTGGGCCCCAGTGCCCAAGCAAGAGGGGGGGAAGGGAGGGGAACACCAGGCCAAGTGGCTGACAGCCACTCGGCCCGAGGGGGGGGAGAGAAGCGCCTTGTCTGTCTGTCTCTTTCTTTCTTTCTCTTTCTTTCTTTTTTTCTCTCTCTCTCTCTCTCTCTCTTACTTCTCTCTCTCCCCCCACCCATCTACATACCTTCCTTCCTTCCCCCCTCCCTCCCTCCCTTTCTTTCTTTCCTTCTCTCTTCCTCACCTACTTACCTTCCTGTTCCTTCCTTCCTTTTCTTCTCTCTCTCCCCCACCTACCTACTTACCTTCCTGTTCCTTCCTTCCTGCTTCTTCCTTCCTTTCTTTTCTTCTCTCTCTCTCCTCCCCACCTACCTACCTACCTACCTGTTCCTTCCTTCCTTCCTTTCTTTTCTCTCTCCCCCCACCTTCCTACCTACCTTCCTTCCTGTTCCTTTCCTTCCTTCCCCCCTCCCTCCCTCTCCCTCTTTCTTTCTTTCGACACACTTCCGATGACATCAGGGGGTGTGGCATATGCAAATAAGTTATGCTAATGAGCTCCTGCACCTCTTTTTAATGAAAGGACCCCTGCTCATGAATATTTATGGCAGATAATGAGTAAAGTAGGGATAGGGAAGGAATACCTAGGGGCAATTCGGGAAATTTATAAAGAAGGGAAGGCAATAGTAAGGGTAAATAATGAGCATTCACAAGCATTTCCTATACAGAGAGGTGTACGACAAGGTTGCCCATTATCTTCGTTACTTGTCATAATGGCAATAGAACAGTTAGCGGAACTGATCAGAAACTCAGGAAGAATAGAAGGTTACAGGACAGGTAAAGTAGAAATGAAAATTAATTTATTTGCAGATGACATTATAATTATTATGACAAACCCAAAAGATGGAGTAAAAGAAGTAAAAGATTATTTTAGATGATTTTGAAAAATGTTCAGGGTTAAGTGTTAATATGTCAAAGTCAGAAATTATATACAAACGTAAAAGGAAGAAATAAACTGATGTACGAATATAGAGTTAGGGGTAAGGAAATTTAAATATTTAGGTATAGTAGTACAAAAAATATGGATAAAATGATAAAAGATAATTATGATAAAATATGGAGAAATATAGAGAAGGATATGAGAAGATTGAAAAATAAAATATTAGGGATATCCTCAAAAATTAGAAGTGTTAAAATGTTTTGGGTACACAAAATAATGTATCTATTTCAAACGTTACCAATGGGAGCAAAGGGAAATAAAATTTTACAATGGAATAGACTACTAAAAAAATGGATATTTGGCAATAAAAAATGTAGGTTTCAAAAAAGGATAGTGTATAGCTACAAGTCAGAAATTGGATGGGGAGTTCCAGATTTAAATAATTATTATGAAGCCTTCCAACTTAAATCATTACTATAGTTAGGAGAGGAAATAGATTTGAAATGGGTTAGATTTGAGAACGAGATTAATAATGATATAGGAAGACTAGGTATTTTTTATAAAGTGAGGATTAAAGACCTAAAACTAACAATAGGCCCCAGAAGATCAATACTAGAAGTCTAGAGGAAATGGCAACCAAACTGGCTAAGAAGACCCTCTAGATCAGGGGTGGCCAACCTGTGGCTCGGGAGCCACATGTGGCTCTTTCACACATATTGTGCGGCTCCTGGCAGGGCGGCTGGGGAAGCAAAGGGGAGGCATGCTTTTTCTCTCTTTCTCCCTTCCTTCCTTCCCTCCTCCCTCCCATCTATTTGCTTTCCTAGTTTCTCTCTCTCTCTTTCTTATAACTGGTTTTCCTCATTTGTTTTTATTTTTGGCAGTCCCATTTAACGTTAATAAAAAGCAAATTTGCATATTTTTAAAAATAAAAACGTGTGTGTGATATTTGTTCCTGTTTTGCGGCTCTCAGACATCTCTATGTGGCTCTTACGTTTATTCTATGTGGCTCTTACATTAAGCAAGGTTGGCCACCCCTGCTCTAGATGGGCGCCACCAGAAACTATTATTGAGGAGGAGCATGATACTAAATGGGGGGAAATATTAAGGTCTAAGGGATATCATAGAGTGGAGGACTTGTTTAGAGGGAAAACCCTTAAGCCACTACCAGAAGTAATAGAAGAGATAGGCAAGCAACATTGGTTAAAAATAGCAGGTCTCTATAAGGCTGTAAAGAAGATTAACGAAAAAGATGGAATTTGGATAGACAAACCAATGGAAGAAATATATAAAGAAATGATTAAGAAGAAACAAGGTCTAGTGGGGGAAATGTATAAAAAGATGATATTAAATAAAGATAAAACAATAGAATATTTACAAAAAGTTTGGAGTAGAGAAGGACAGATAACAGAGAGGATGGCAGAAAAAATTATGAAAGGAATAGGCGACATCAAGGTAATTAAATTTAAAGAACTTGAATATAAATTTCTCACAAAATGGTATAAAACACCAGCCCAACTGGCTAACATGATTCCAGGACTAAGTTCCCTCTGCTGGCACTGTAGACAATCTAAAGGCTGGTTTGCACATACATGAAAACCTTGTAAGATCCAATAAGCCAGGCCTTATGTTGAATAAAGTCCTTTTATTTTCTTAATGGTCTACTCAGTAAGCACTTTCAGTGTTAGCGATGACAGTTACAGGGCAGAGGGTAAGTTATACTATATTCAAACACCAGAACAAGAACCTGGCACCAATCAGGTGAGTTGCAAAAAGGCGCAAAAATACTAGCCCTTGTTTTTCCACTGAAAAGGTGCCTAATAGAGTCTTGGCACCCTTTCCCCATCTCCCACTAAACTTCTCTGCTGATTCCCACACCCCCACCACCTGGAGTCAGTGCTGTTAGAAAAACACTTCAAGGTTACAAGCGTTGCTCAGAGAAACAGATACAGGCATGAGAACAAACTGGGGGGGGGGAGGGAGTGAGAGAGCGCTCAATGACGTGGAGAGCAGTAGGCACCCAACGCCCGCCCAGGAAAAATGTCAGGAATTTGACACATATGTGGTGGGAGTGCAGAGAAGTAAGGGTATTCTGGGCCGAAATTATTAAAGCTATAAGGGAAGTATCTAAAATAACTTTGAACATAGATTTCAACTTAATGTTGTTAAGCACAATGGGAAGCCTGATACTTGATAAGAAAGATCAAACTTTAGTTAAGGCTATGGTATTGGTGGGTAAGGCAGTCATAGCTTGGGGTTGGAAAGATAAAAGTAGATGGACAGTTGAAATCTGGCACAACTATTTGTTTGATTTCATACAGTCAGACATCACGGCAACATTATGCAAGGAAACAACATGGGAAGGAAAATCTGCAGAAGTCCGGAATAGATGGAAGACCTACTTAGACTGGATATCAAAGGAAGGAAGAAAAGACATTCAGTGGAAGATTCAAACTTTGTGCCCATGGCTGGGGTTAAAAGACTAAGGACAATATAAAGATAGGGAGGGGTGGAGGGAGGAAGGGGAGGGGAGGATAACTGTAAGAAGTTGGATAACTGTAAGAAGTTGAATAACGTGGTGTAAAAGCAAAAAAAAAGGAAAAACCCAATAAAAATATATGTTTTTTTTAAAAAAAGGAACTGAGCAGAGCAAAAAGAAGGAACATGACGGAAGATGTGTGCGCATGTATGCACACACAAAGCAGAAATAAGAAAACTCCTGATTTTCCTAAACAAAGTTGAACATTAACGAAGGGTATGATGCGGTTTGCTAAACAAAAATGCAGTTCTTTTGTTGTTCCAAAAACATATTCAAGTTCTTTAGTACCAAAATTAAAGCTAGTCATGTTATGAAATTTAGTGTATAAATAAAACAAATGATGGTTGTTGATATTGGTTTCAGTGGGAAACACATTTTTGGGTGGAGCACTCTTCCAAGTGCTATGACAGTCCCGGGGATTGTGCTCATCTCCCAAAGGATCCTCCGCTGCAAATTTCAGATAGGCAGGATAAAGTGTCCCTCTTCTGTAGGCAATTAACCCATCCAGTTCCTACCCATCCATAAATGTGTAGCTGCTCATTAGCAGTGATTGCAAAGATGAAGGTAAAAATATTGAATAAATTTCAGATTTTGAAAAATTTATCTTATATCCCGATATAGTACTAAACATAGTAATTTGAGACATTACAAGGGGTAAGGTTTGTTCTGGTTGCGTTATATAAAATGCTGCATCATCCGCAAATAAACTCACTTTATAAGTTACCAGTAAAAAACCCTTCAATTAAAACATTAGTTCTAATAGCATGGGCTAAGGGTTCAAGAAAAATTGCAAAAAAAAATAGGGGAAAGAGGGCATCCTTGGCAAGTTCCTCGTGAAAGCTTTATAACGTCTGATCTATAATTGTTGGTAATTATTTGAGCTAAGGGATTCCTATACATAGTATTAAAAGAATTTTAAAACTTTCTCCCAAAGTTCATTTTTTGTAAAATTGTCCTTAGATATGGAATTTCTACTTGATCAAACGCTTTTTCTGCATCTAGGGCTAAGATAAGAGAGTTGATTTTGTTATTTCTGCCATATTCAATGATATTTAATGTTCTTCTAATATTATCTGTAAGTGATCTATTGGGTATAAAGCTTGACTGATCTGAATTAATATAGTTTGCTATAATAGAGTTCAAACGTGTAGCTAGTAATGAAGAAAATAGTTTTGAGTCGTGATTTAACAAAGATATTGGCCTGTATGAGGCTGGGTTAAGTTTATCTTTACCAGGTTTATGCAAGACTATTATTTTAGCTTCTTACCAAGTTTTGGACATCTTACTAGTTGTCATTACATTATTATATGTATACACTAAAAATGGTAGTAATATTTCTTGGAATTTATGATAAAATTCAGTAGGGATACCATCGGTGCCCACTGCTTTGTTAGGTTTTGCCTTATTCAAAATATCTAAAAGCTCTTTAGTAGTAATTGGCTGTTCCAAAAAAAAACATGTTCTTCTGATAGTGTTATGTTATAGTCTATAGAATCAAGATAACTTTGAATGGATTCTACCTGGGGTTTTTCAGAAGTATATAATTGTTGAAAAAATTGCAAAAAAGTGGAATTAATTTCTTTTGACATAGTGTAAATTTCCGTTGGGGGCTCAAACTGCATGAATCAAATATGAAATATGTTTTTGGTTTACCCGTCGTTTAAGAAGGGCAAGCGATCTAGGTGTCTTAGTAATAAATTTTTGTTTCAAAAATAATAATTGTTTTTGAACTGCCGAGGTTTCCAAAAGTTCTAGTTTTTTCCTTTCACGATTAAGTCTTCTTAAGGTTTTTTTACCTCCAAACTTGCTATGTTTGTCTTCTAAAATTTTGATTTGTGCATATAATTCTGAAATAATTGTCTGTCTTTCTTTTTTATAGGAGGAGGCCAAGGATATAAGTTTACCTCTAATAACGGCCTTAAAGGCATCCCATATTGTTTCTTTGGAAACTCCACATTCATTATTAAATCTGAAAAATTCTTCTATTGTTCTACTAATCTCCTCACAATATTGTTGTTTTTGAAGTAATAGTTTATTAAGAGACCAATTGGGTCCTTTGCCATCCGTGTTTTGTTGTGTCATCAGAGCTGCCACCCAAGAATGATCTGAGATCGTTCTTGGACCTATATCTGAAAAGGAAAATTAATTCAATAAAGTTTTTGAAACCAACAAAAAATCTATCCGTGTATATATATTATGTACTGGTGAATAGTATGTATATTCTTTATTGCCTGGATTTAAAGTTCTCCAAACATCTCCTAACTGAAAGTGTTCCAAAATTTCATGTAGCTCAGTAAACCGCTTTAATTTTTTTAAGTTCTTAGAGGTCTTATGTGTTTTATCAAGGGTTTAATCTATAATAAAATTTAGATCACAGCCAAGTATAAGTGGGCCCTCTTGAAAATCTGAAAGAAGTTGAAATGTGTCCTTAATAAATAAAAAGTTGATTTTGGTTTGGTGCATATATAGATGCAATAGACAAGGGAGAACCAGCTAAATAACCTTTAACAAAAATAAATCTTCCCTTGGGATCTTTTTTAGCCTCTTTATATTTAAAAGGGGTAGATTTTGAAATTAAGAGAGCCACCCCTCTTGCTTTAGAGGAGCCTTGAGCTTGATAATTCTGTTCAAACCATTTAGTTTTTAAAATACGTTCTAGTGGTTTTTTAAGGTGTGTCTCTTGCAGGCATTAAAAGTTTGGTTTTTCTTTGTTCATTATATTAGAAATACGTTTCAATTTAATGGGATTATTTAATCCACGGCAGTTCCAAGTAATTGTTTTATAATAGTGAGTCATTATAGCTATTGCAAACTATACAATTTTACTAAACTAACTAAAACCCAACTCTAACTAGTTTCTATTAATAACTATTCAACTTTAAATACAAAACAAAAATATTTTTCACCCTTTTAAGGGTTAGGTACTAGTGTTTCCCCCACCTATAAATGAAGGAAATTGGGAGGTACTTTACACTCCCTTTCTAGTTACCCTACAAACCAAAACTGGGGGATAATTTTATATAACAATTACAACTGTAGAGGTTTTCTCCCTCCTCTCTCCTATATATAGATTGTAAATTAACATATGTTGTCTTATTTAAATATTCTATAAACAACTCCTATCAAAAATGTTATACCTGAGTGATCATATGTTGCTACCTAAAATATCTATTCATATTTAAACAATTATACGTGTCTTAAATATACCAATCTTTCCAGTGCCATCTTCTATTACTCTGTATTAAAAATAAAATATAATAAATTAAATGTTATCATAATTTATTAAACTACTGACTTTAACTTATTTGGCGTATATTCCATAGATATATATATTATCACCTTTTTAAACTTAAAAATAATATAAATATCAATCTATAATAACACAATAAATTAATTAAAACTCAAACAAATAATAATAATTACAAACTATAATAACTCTCACAATACACCATTTACTATTTCCCTTTAAATTATCAAGAACAATATAGTCCTCAAACTGTAATACCTCTTACAGTACCATCCACTATTACTCTTCTTTATTAAAATGTTTATTAAAAAAGGAAAAAATATAAAATAAAATAATCATATATTATTAAACTTTTTATTTTATTAAAACTTAAAAATGATATAATTATCAATTTGTAATAACTCTTACAATAAACTCATAAAAAATAAAAACAAATTCAGACTGTAATGACTCTTACAGTTCACCAATACATCTAAAAATAAAATAAAATAAATTACTCTATTTATAACAATAAAATAAAATAAAAACAAATAAAAATTATATTTTATATTAATATATTTATCTCGATTGTTTTCTTCACAATCTTAAATCCATAATTAAAATAACATAATATAACATCTATTATCTTTACTCTTAAATCTAAGTGCGTTTCATTGGTATGCTATATATAACATTCAAAGTAAAAATCAATCAGTTTATCAAGCCAATCTTCTTACAAACTGAAATCAGTCGTCTGTGTCTATTGATAAGCCCAAAATTTTAAGAACTGATTTTTGATCTTTGACTTGGTGTTGAATTCCGTCTTTGAAGACCAGAATGTCTGAGATGGGGCTCCAACGGAATCTAACTTTGGCTTCAAAAAGCATTGTAGCAAAGGCTTTTAAGTTCTTCCTTTTTTCCAGGGCTTCTGCCGAAAGATCTAGAAGAACAAGCACTTTTTTCCCATTGTAGGTAAGGGAACCCTTAAAACGAGCGTCTCTCAAAATCTTGTCACGGCATCTAGGATAAAGAAATTGAGCCAGCACATCCTGAGGCCTTTCTTTACTGGCTCTCAAAAAAGGGCCGAGTCGGTACGCGCGCAAAATGGCAGGGGCTACTCCTTCTTCTAAGTCTAGAGACTGTGACAACCAAGTCAAGATGAATGAGGCTAGGTCTGTTTTTTTTTCCGTTCCCTCCTCCAGCCCTCTAAATTTTAAGTTGTGTTGTCTCCAACGATTTTCAATAACTAGGATTCTGTCTAATAGATGGTCTCTGTTGAGCGGAGCTTTTTTACCTCGTCCTGAAGTTGTTGGGTTTGCTCCGAAGTTGTCTCCGCGAGCGTAGAAGTGTCTTTTATTTCGTTAGCTAGGTCAGTAAGTTGGGTGTGAATAGGTTGGATCGATTCAGCAACAGCCGTTGTAACCGACTGGTGTAGCCATTCCCGGATTTTTTTAAAGTCGCGCCTCATCAAGGGTGCATTATCGTCGTCTTCACAAGCCGTAGCCGCTGGGGTCGTAGGACTCGTTGCCGCCGCCATCTTAGAATTCAGTGAGTTGCTTGGGCCGGTTTTTTCCGAGGCTTTTCCCGGCGTAAAAAATTGTTGTACCGTAGTGCTTTCAAGTTGTTTCGGTGGGGCTTTGAGTTTAGTATTTTTGCCCATCGTTCAAAAGTAGGTCGAGTTAGTTGTAAGCTGTGTTTCGGGCAGTTTTAGGAGAGAGGAGTAGGAGCTCTTCTAAATTGCGTCCGCCATATGCAAGCGACGCTCTGCCCCCCGTAAATAGGAATCCTTAAGCATGAAAGGCACCACATCTAGAAGTATGTGATTCTTGTGTTCCGCCACTCCATTGTGCTCTGGATTATAGGGTACTGCTGTCTGATGCTGTATCCAGGAACTTTGGAGAGAAATTCTCCTCCATTGTCTGGGCATAGAATTTCTGGTTTCCCATTGAACCTGGTAGAAACTATTGCTATACTTTTATCCTGTCAAAAACCTGAGACTTTTAATTAATTAGGTAAGTGACATTGTACTTGAGAAGTCATCAGTCAGCATCAGAAAATACCGGAAACCACTGATAGTGGTTTCCAGAGGCTCACATACATCAGTGTAGATCAGCTGCAACAGTGCTGTTGTCTTTTTCATGCTGTGTTGAGAGAATGGTTGTTTAGTAGCTTTTGTCTGGACACAACAAATAAAAGTTGGATTAGAAACACATTCAGTAAGATTCATGCCTTTCACCAAACCTCTTTTCTGCATGTCCTTAATTGTTTGTATACTTCTATGACATGCTCTTCTGAGCCACAATTGAATGCACATATCATGGTTGCACGTCCTTGCAACATTCACTTCTTAATCAGGTTGTTCATCAAAGCTTTGTTCCTCATAATCACTATCATAAGAACATAAGACAAGCCAATGTAGGATCAGGCCAGTGGCCCATCCAGTCTAACACGCTGTCACACAGTGGCCAAAAACACCAGGTGCCATCAGAAGGTCCAGCAGTGGAAGCAGGACACTAGAAGCCCTCCCACTGTTGCCCCCCCCAAGCACCAAGAATACAGAGCATCACTTGCCCCAGACAGAAAGTTCCTATCTATACCTTGTGGCTAATAGCCACTTATGGACCTCTACTCCATATGTTTATCCAATTCCCTCTTGAAGCTGTCCATGTTTGTAGCTGCCACCACCTCCTGTGGCAGTGAATTCCATGTGTTAATCACTCTTTGGGTGAAGAAGTACTTCTTTTTATCTGTTCTAACCTGACTGCTCAACAATTTTAGTGAGTGCCCACAAGTTTGTGAGAAAGGGAGAAAAGTACTTCTTTCTCTACCTGCTCTATCCCATGGATAATCTTGTAAACCTCTATCATGTCACCCCCAGTTGTCATTTCTCCAAGTTAAAGAGCCCCAAGCGCTTCAACCTTTCTTCATAGGGAAAGTGTTCCAACCCTTTTATCATTTTAGTTGCCCTTTTCTGCACTTTTTCTAATGCTATAATATTCTTTCTGAGGTGTGGTGACCAGAATTGCACACCATATTCCAAATGAGGTCGCACCATCGATTTATACAGGGGCATTATGATACTGGCTGATTTGTTTTCAGTTCCCTTCCTAATGATCCCCAGCATAGCGTTGGCTTTTTTAATTGCAGTTGCACACTGTCTCAACATTTTCAGTAAGTTATCTCCTACAACTCCAGGATCTCTCTCTTGGTCACTCTCTGCCAGTTCGGACCCCATCAATGTGTATTTATAGTTAGGATTTTTGGCCCCAATGTGCTTCACTTTGCACTTGGCCATATTGAACCCCATTTGGCACACTGATGCCCACTCGCCCATCCTCAACAGATCCCTTTGGCGTGCCTCATAATCCTCCCTGGTTCTCATCCTGAACGATTTAGTGTCATCTGCAAATTTAGCCACTTCACTGCTTACTTCCAACTCCAAATCATTGATGAACAAGTTAAAAGCATCGGACACAATACTGAGCCCTGCGATACCCCACTGTTTACCTCCCTCCAACTGAGAAAATTGCCCATTAATACTCACTCTCTGTTTCCTTTTAGTTAGCCAATTTTTGATCCACAAAAGGACTTGTCCTTTTATCCCATGACCATTGAACTTACTTAGGAGCCTTTGATGGGGAACTTTATCAGATTCAAACTTAGGCAAGTCTGCATATGCAGAGTCATTGAATTCATTATTAATAATTTCATCATTTTCAACCATCTCATTATTGACAGGGTCATCTTCAGAATCAGCATGATACATTAGAAAAAACTGTATTTATGTAGAAGTTTTTTGGTATTGGAACATCACTGCACATGGTAAAGTACATTCTGCATTTTCCCAACAATATATATTTCTCCATTCTTTGAAATGACACTCTTTATCATCATACTTAAGGCAAAAACCTTGACAAGACTGACAGATAGGACAGTTGTCAGAATCTGTCAATTCAGCCAATGTATTCTTGCATGCATTTCATGTATCCATGTATCCTATGTAACCTTTATGCATTATGTATTAGCCCTTTGTATTAATCCTGTTTTGGTCGGGAGGGTGACAACCCCTAAGGGTGAGAACAAGGAGGCCTCTCATCTCTGCCTCCGCATTCCAGCTGCCCCGGCAGTAACTTCAAGGGGAGGATGGCTCTCATCTCTTATCTCATGCTAAAGAACCTTGGAGCCATGAATTGTTATGTGAACTGAGGGGTCTGGTTAGAGAAGGGAAATTTACTGCTTAACACCTCACTTTTTTCCTGTGTGAACCAAACGGTCAAGACACCTTTTAGCCCGCCAATTTTCCCTTAAGGGGATTGGCTACCTATGGGTAATTCAAACTCCTTGGAATGGTATAATAGACCCACTTGTATTATTTGTCTCATCTCTGACAATAACCCGAGATGCTGTACTAATGTAGGAATAGGCAATAAAGAACTGTGGTTAACCAACCAAGATCTGATCCTTGACTACTTTGAGCAGAACTCTCACAGATTGTCAGAGATCTGTGATTGGGACTCAGCCGTTCCTGACCATGTCAGAAGACGACGCGGTCCCCCTCAACCCTACTACTCCAGAGGAGACTCCCGTTACCCCGGCGGATCCGGGGAATGGGGGTGGTGGCGGCGGAGGAGGTCCCGAAGTGCCGGTGACCACGAGCCAGGAGGCTTACTACATTCCGCGCCGCCCGGTTACCCATCAGAGCGTGACCCCCAAGTACGCATGGAGCCACTTCGGTCAGCGTACCGTGAATTCGTGGGTGCACGACCGGAAAGGGGTGAGAGTTTCGCTCACCGGAGACCAGCCCGATCGAGGGAGACCGAGCTATCTAGGAGACGACCGCGAGCCGATCTATCGTGGAGGGCCGCGTCGCCCCCCTCTCGAAGAGGAGGGGATGGATCTGTATGGGCCCGATCCGTATCGCGAGGAGCAGACGGTCCCTTTGGATCAGATGATGGGAGACCTGCGGCTTCAACTCACCGCCGAGCTCCGCGAGTTGGCCCTCGATCTCCAGCACCAATTTCGCGATGCTATGATGGCCATGCAAGGAGCCCTCCCCGGTCAAGGGGTCGGAGTCCCACTACAGCCGCCGGCGCCCGGAGGGGTTCCGGTTCAACCGCAGGCGCCCGCTCTACCGGCGCAACCAGCCCAGCCGGTCGTCCCCGTTCCAGCTCCAGGGCCCGTCCCAGTGCCGGCCCCTGTCCCGGCCGCGCCGGCCGGCCGCCCAGCCCCCTCCGACCCTTTGACGACTACTTTCGATGGGGACCCCGAGAAGCTACGGTTCTTCATGCTGGAGATCGGGAGATTCCTGGACAGCTGGGGCCACCTCTACCCCACCGAGAAAGAACGGATTGGCTACATCGGGTCCAAACTGAAAGACACTGCCAGCGACTGGTATGTGAGCCTGCACGACAACCCCGGACCTGAACTGCGCTCTTTGAACAACTTCATGTGGGCCCTCCGGCATCAGTTCGAGGACCCCCTGGGTGAGGAAAAAGCCCGCAATCAACTAAGAAAGCTGTTCCAGGGAAGGTCGTCCGTGAGGGACTACACCGACAAGTTCCGGCGCATCGCAGCAAAGATCCATGGGTGGCCGGAGGAACTATTCATGGAGAAGTATTGGGAGGGCCTGAACCCGGAAATCTACAAAACCGTGCTGTTAGGGGGTCGCCCTGGCACCCTGAACACCTGGATGAGAGCAGCCATCGACATGGAGGAGCGATTCGCACTAATTAAGATGGGAGCGTCCGTGACGGCGGCCAGCAAAGCAGCCCCCCCGAGTGAAGCCCCGATCCAGTGTGCAAGATGTCCGAGATGCGAGGTTTCGACAGGGGTTGTGTATGAAGTGTGGGGAGAGTGGCCATTTCGCCTCGGCTTGCCCAAAAGGAGGGGGGAAAGGCCCGAAGACCTCAACCCCCGGAGCGGGAAGCACCCCTAGCCGTGGAAAAACACCAATGAAACCTCGGGCGTTGCAGCTGGAAGGAGTAGCAAGCAACCAGGGAGAGCTGGAGCTGATGGAAGCGCAGATGTCGGGAAACTCCAACGGCCTGCAGTGAGCGGCGCAGAGCTGCAGGTCCCCCGCCAAGAAGCGCCATCTCCGGTGAGCATCCCCGGCCCCCTGTTATATATGGTAGTGACGGTGGTGACCCCCGGATCGGGTACCCACATGCGGGTTCGCGCTTTAATTGACTCTGGGTGTGCGCGAGACCTGATCAGCCCCCTAGTAGTGGAGGGGCTGGGACCCAAAATCACCCCTTTACTGGAACCCCTAAAGTTTACACAGATGGATGGGTCGGAGATGAAGGAGGAGTGCATAGCAGAGACTGAGAGCTTGATTTTGGGAACGGGGGAGCACTGGGAGAAGCGAGCTTTCGTCATCACCCCAAATGCCCAGTTCCCTATGGTGTTGGGCAGCCCTTGGCTCGGGGCGCACGACCCTTACATAAAATGGAGCGAGGGGAAGATTTCGTGGGTGGACGAACGCTGCCAGAGCCACCGGTGGGACCCGGGATGGGGGCCTGGACCTCCGACCCCGCCTCCCCCGGCTCCCGCGCTCGCCCTCACCCCTACCATGGTGCCTAAAGAATATAGAGACTTGCTGGAAGTGTTCAGCGAGACCGAGGCGGATGAGTTGCCCCCCCATCGGCTGTCGGACTGTGCCATAGAACTCCTCCCAGGAGAGAAACTCCCAAAGGGGAAATTATACTCCATGAGCCCGTTGGAACGGGAAGAACTGCGGAAGTTCTTGGACAAAAATTTAGCAAGGGGGTTCATCCGCCCAGCCAAGTCCCCCTTTGCGGCGCCCGTGCTGTTCCGAAAGAAAAAGGATGGGGGCTTACGGCTATGCACTGACTACCGGGGGTTGAATGCAGTCTCCACCACGAATGCCTACCCCCTCCCATTAATAAAGGACCTCTTGGCGGAGGCGGCCAAGGGAAAGATTTTTACCAAATTGGATCTACGAGATGCCTACTTCAGGGTGCGCATCAGGGAAGGGGATGAATCTAAGACTGCCTTTAACACCCCCTTGGGGCAATTTGAATATCTAGTGATGCCGTTCGGCTTAAGTGGCGCGCCCGGGGTCTTTATGAGTTTAATCAATGAAGTGTTGCACAAGCATCTATTTAAGGGCGTGTTATGTTACATAGATGATATCTTGATCTATTCTACTGATAAGAGTGCACATGTGACTTTGGTCAGGGACGTTCTCTCAACCCTACTAAAAAACCAGCTTTATGTGAAACTGTCTAAGTGTGAGTTTCACCGTGAGTCCGTGGACTTCCTGGGCTACCGCATTTCCCAGAAGGGGTTGGAAATGGACCCGGGGAAGGTGGAGGCAGTAGTGCAATGGGAGGCTCCGCGAACAAGAAAGCAATTGCAGAGCCTCTTAGGATTTTGTAACTTTTACCGAACCTTCATCAAAGACTTTGCCAAAGTCACCCTTCCCCTAACGGACTTGTTAAAAACCAAGGGGAGGGGCCCTGAGGCCGGGAAGCCAGGAGAGAAATTGGCGTGGAATGGGGACTGTCAGAGGGCGTTTGAGACTTTAAAAACCCTTTTCACTTCCGAGCCCATTCTGGCGCACCCGGATGAGACGAAAGACTTTATAATTCATGTAGATGCCTCTGATGTAGCCATGGGGGGGGCCATTTTACAAAGTGACTCGGAAGGAAAACTGCACCCCTTGGCTTACATTTCCAAAAAATTTAACGAGACGGAAAGGAATTGGTCGGTGTGGGACAAGGAAGCCGCAGCCATTAGGTTAGCGCTCACTACGTGGCGCCACTGGCTGGAGGGAGCGCAAACTCCGTTTGAGATATGGACTGATCATAAAAACCTGGAGGCGTTGCGCACTCAGCGATCCCTCAATGCAAAGCAGCTGCGATGGGCTGATTTCTTTTCCAAGTTTAACTTCGTGCTTAAACATTTTCCTGGGAAGGCTAACTCCCTGGCAGACGCATTGTCCAGATTACCCCAACATGAGAGTGTGAAAGAGGAGGTGTTTGATTCCATGTTCTCCCCCCAACAGCTGGGAGGGGTGGTAGTCACCCGGAGCCAAGCAAAGAAGGCCGAACTCAACACGGGGAATTGCCAGTGGGGGGGGGAGTATGCTCCTGAAGAAATAGAGGAATTGGAAGCGTTGGAGAACTGTTCCAAGAGAGAGGACCACTGTTGGCTGCATGGGGATAAATTAGTGGTGCCTAAGACCAAGCGCAAGGAAATCTTGCTAAATTGCCACTCCTCAAAGCTAGCCGGGCACTTCGGTTTCCTAAAGACACTTAATTTGATCCAGCGTCAGTTCTGGTGGCCGCGCATGCGCCGAGACGTCTCGGACTTCGTTTCGGCATGCCAAACCTGTTTAATGTGTAAAAAACGGGGGGGGAAAGTCCCAGGATTGTTGCACCCCCTTCCCACCGCGTCAAGACCCTGGGAAGCCATAGCCATGGACTTTATCACCAATTTGCCCCCCTCCAAGGGAAAAACAGTAATTTGGGTGGTGGTAGACACTTTTTCTAAACAAGCACATTTCACCCCCTTCAAGCAATTGCCCACAGCTAAAGGAATGGCTAAAGCTTTCTTCAACCACGTGATCAAATTACACGCTTTTCCGAAGAGGGTGGTTTCCGACCGCGGAAGTCAGTTCGTTGCCACCTTCTGGCGGGAGCTTTTGAAATTAATGGACATAGAACCGGCCTTAAGTTCGGGTTACCACCCAGAGACCGATGGCCAATCCGAACGAACTAATCAAATTCTAGAGCAGTTCCTAAGGTGCTACACAAATTATCACCAGGATAATTGGGTGGAATTGCTACCCTTTGCAGAATATAGCTACAATAATGCAGTGCATTCATCCACAGGGGTCTCACCTTTCATGGCAGTGGGAGGTTTTGAAGGAAAGCCACTTCCTACTATTAAAGAGGACCCTCAAGCCCCCCCCTCGGATTTTAAAAATTGGTGGTCCAGCCTCCAAGACTCATGGCCATTGATAGGGAAAGCCTTGGACCATGCCAAAGAGGACTACAAGAAATATGCGGACCGTGGGAGAGCACTGGGATGGGATCTCCAGCCCGGGGACTCTGTTTATCTCTCTACTAAGAATATCCATGGGTTGCAGCCCAGCAGAAAGCTGGGATGGAAATATGTTGGACCTTATAAAGTGCTGCGTAAAATCTCTGATGTGTCTTTTGAACTGGAACTGCCTAAATCACTGAGTTCTGTGCACCCTGTGTTTCATTTCAGCCTGCTGAAGAAAGATCCTGGGCCGAATGCATGGCATCCAGTTCCTCCAGTTCCTCCTCCACTGATGAAGGAGGGGAGTCCTCACTTCGAGATAACTGAGATCCTTGACTCCAAGCTGCGAAGGGGCCACTTATATTATTTAGTTAGATGGTTGGATTTCGGCCCGGAGCACAATGAATGGATTCGTTCTGAACATGTTCATGCCCCCAAGCTGACTAAACTATTTCATAAAATGTTCCCTGATAAAGCTAGGTGAAGAGATTTATGGGGAGGGCAGGGTGTCAGAATCTGTCAATTCAGCCAATGTATTCTTGCATGCATTTCATGTATCCATGTATCCTATGTAACCTTTATGCATTATGTATTAGCCCTTTGTATTAATCCTGTTTTGGTCGGGAGGGTGACAACCCCTAAGGGTGAGAACAAGGAGGCCTCTCATCTCTGCCTCCGCATTCCAGCTGCCCCGGCAGTAACTTCAAGGGGAGGATGGCTCTCATCTCTTATCTCATGCTAAAGAACCTTGGAGCCATGAATTGTTATGTGAACTGAGGGGTCTGGTTAGAGAAGGGAAATTTACTGCTTAACACCTCACTTTTTTCCTGTGTGAACCAAACGGTCAAGACACCTTTTAGCCCGCCAATTTTCCCTTAAGGGGATTGGCTACCTATGGGTAATTCAAACTCCTTGGAATGGTATAATAGACCCGCTTGTATTATTTGTCTCATCTCTGACAATAACCCGAGATGCTGTACTAATGTAGGAATAGGCAATAAAGAACTGTGGTTAACCAACCAAGATCTGATCCTTGACTACTTTGAGCAGAACTCTCACAACAGTCCCTCTAAAACCTCTTATAAACAGTATGTTCTCTAAAGACAAGTTGCCCTTTTGTGCCATCTTCTGAGATAAGAATTGTTCCTGCAGTGTTAGCTGTCAGAAAATTGCCATTGGCCAAATGGACCTTTATAACTTTTGGGGTCCTTTGCATTTCAATAAACAATTGTTCTAAGGAACTAACATGTTGCGTCACGCCCAAGTCAATTATTAATTCAGCATTCCATTCATAAAGGGTGGCAGAGAAATTCTTATGCTTAAAGCTGTTTGCAGCATTGTTTTTACAATAATTATTTTCCCTTTTAAAACTTTTGCCTGTCCTTGGTGAAGAACATTGTGCTTTAGTATGTAACCCCAAGGGTGTTAAACAGGCAGTCCACTGGCCGGATCCAGCCCCTGCAGGGCTCAGATCCATCCTGCAAGCAACTAGCTGTCTCCTGTTTCCTTTCCCAAGGCTGCTGCTGCCACATGGCAGCTCACTTTTACCCAGCTTCTTCTCCTACTTCCTTCTTCCTCGAGACTTGATATCTCTCTCACACACACGCACACAGCTCCCACAGTCACTGCTTCACTGAGAGCCAGTTTGGTGTAGTGGTTAAGTGCGTGGACTCTAATCTGAGAGAACCGGGTTTGATTCCCCACTCCTCCACTTGCACTTGCTGGATGACCTTGGACAAGCCATAGTTCTGTCAGAGCTGTTCTCTCGAGGACAGTTGTCTCAGAGCTCTCTCAGCCCCACCTACCTCACAGGGTGTCTGTTGTGGGGAGGGGAAGGGGAAGGAGCTTGTAAGCCGCTCTGAGACTACAACTGAAGGGCAGGGTATAAATCCAATCTCCTCCTCTCCTCCTCTCCTCTCCTTCTCCTCTTCCGGTTTGCATGGGAGAGATACAAAGCCAAGCCTTACTTCCCTCCATTGGATGAGCAATCCTCCTTTGGAAGGAAGGGAGGGGGTGGGAAAGAGCAAGAGAAAGCAACATCTGTGGCTCCTTTAAAACCAGACAGTTTTATTTCAGGTATAAGCTTTCATGTGCACGCACACTTCTTCAGAGGGAGGGAGGGAAGTAGGATTTGAGATAGTTGTGCGCTGCTGTTTTCTTTAAGACTTGATCTCTCTCACACACATAGATGTGTGTGTATGTTAAAAGGAAGGGGTGTGTTGGAGTAAGGGGAAAGGAGAATTAAAAGGAAGTTATTTTGGCTTATTCTGAAAAGTTTTTTAAAGATTAGATTTCTCTGTTTTTATTTTCTTTCAAAAAGACCTTGATTAGGAATTAGAACACTTGGATTGGATTCCATTGTTTAATGACTGGAAATAGATGGCTAAGAATTTAAAAATACATCTATGGTTCCATATGTTCCAGTTCAGCGTGTCTCCATTTCTCCCCTCCCACCTCGCTGGCTGCCTTTCTTCACACACACACACACACCCTTTGCTTTATAAATTGTTTCATTATCATCACTAGCATGGAGTGGATTTTGTCCAGTCTGAAATCAACACATTATTTCACTTGGAGAGAAGCCTCTCTCCAGTTTAAACAGATGGGGGGGGGGGGGAGAGAAGAAAGAAACCTAACAGCACAACTTGCAATCTTTTTTAGTGGAAAGGAGCAGGAGTCCAGTAGCACCTAATAAAATTTGTGGCAGGGCATGAGCTTTTGTAAGTCACTGCTTCAAATACAGCTAGAATGTGAGTTCATTGGTCCTTATAACTTGGAGAGTGGAGTGATTTCAGCTGCCAAATGACAATAGGAGGCATTGGTAATGAGACAGAAAACCTAGGTTTCAGTTAAGTCCTGAAAGATGCATTATCTTGAACTTCATTATCAGTTGCAATTCAGCAGTCTCTCTAATCTCCCGTTGTAATTCTTTTTTAAGAGAACTGCTACTCTTAGGTCAGCAACTGAATGTCCTGTAAGGTTAAATGTTCTCCCACTGTTTTTTTTTTAATGTTATGGTTTCTAATGTCAGACTTATGTACATTTATTCATTGCATCCTCCTGGACTGAATCATCCTGGACTGAATTGAGACCTAGGTTTCCTGTCTTATTATTAATGCTGGTATTTCCACGCCTACTACTCCTCTGCATCTCACACCTAATCCAATCAAGCCTGCTATTGTCATTCACCTCCAATTGCCATTTGGCATCTGAAATCGCCTTTATAAAAGTTTATATCTCTGGTACCTAGTACTACATTTTATAGCATGCATGGCCTGGCCCAACAAAGTAACATGTCAGATCCAGCCCTCACAACAAATGAGTTCAACACTTCTGATCTAAACAGAGCGGCTGTTTGGGCAGGCTCATCCAGGCGTTCCCCTGCTCCACTGAGCTCAGAAAAGACATCCTGTAATCTGCTTATATGACTTTGAAAGTCTTCGTTGTCTGTATACTTCAAACCATCCAACTTTTCATAAATTGTGTATCTGGCTGTCCAGCCAATTCTCTACTTAGCAGACACAATCTATCAAAAATTTCTTTGGTGGATTTTAAGTTTTGAATTTTTGATAAGTAGCTTGCAGGTAAAGAACTCACAAATAGTCCTTGCGCTCGTTGGTCATGCGGTGTCCACTCATCCTTCTCTTTCTGTGATGCATTCTGATCTGGACCCGACCTGTCCAAAATGTCTTCCAGACCCTGGGACCTCAGGGCAATCTGCAGACAAAATATCCATTCCACATAATTATTGTAAGTGAGAATAACCAGATGGGGTCTGAATCCAACCTCTGAGCCATTCTCTCTCTCTCTCTCTGACTCAAAAGCCACAGACTTAAACACTGATACCAGTACTAGTTAAGCTGGTTTACCTGGTTAAGGCTGGGCTCACAACCTGTTGGGTTAACTGGTATGGTTAGTCTAGTACACACTAGTTACCAGAATCTTTAAAATAAAGCAACACACATAGGAGCGTCTTTGTACCAGCTTACAAAGCTACACAGAGGCACATTCCAAGGTTAAGGCTAATATTAGTCATTTTATTCTAGAACTACAATTTAGATAGGAATGCTTAGAGATAGGATAATGCTCTAGTCTTGCTTACTAAGTATGACACAGATGGTGAGAGACCATCTGTGTCATGGTGCCAAGATGAGGACAGTGAGTCCTCCCTCTTGGTGCATGCAGGAAGAAGAGAGTTAATGGGAGAGGATTAATGGAAGGAAGGAAGTTTTCTCTGAGAATACAATCTACATATCAAAGGGGACAGTGGCAAGGGAATAAACACAGGAAGGAAGTTTAGGGGTTTGCCTTCTCTAGCTGTCTTAACTCTGTTGCCATGTAGTCTGGAGGCTGAGGCAGGAGACACCATCCAGTCCTTCCCTTCCAACACTTTTTGGGCTGGGTGCAAGTTGGGTGCAGGAACCAGATGGGTGGAAGCCAGCAGGGCAGGGCTGCTTATTAGGAAATGCCTAAAAAGTATTAGTTAGGGACACATGGGAGTGGCTGGTGGAGAAGAACTGGGTTGACACTGTGTGATGTGGAGCTTGGTGTCGTTAACCATGGCTCCAGAGAATGGTGAGATGGTGGCAATAATGAAGATGTTGTGACATGTTGTGGTTCCTAGCATGCTTTCTCCCCCAGGCAGGGAAGGATGGAGTGTTGCCTGCTCTGGCTTCCTGGGCTACAGGTTCCCACAGAGGACACCATCCCAATGACAGCAACCCATTGCAGCCCATTATAGCCCATTATTACATCTTTTTAAAAACATTATTCTTTTGACTTTAATTTCCCTTTTTAGTATTGTATGCAGCTGTGTACATACTTGTTCAGCTGTTACCTGGGTAGCCCAGACTAGCCCAATCTTGACAGATCTCAGAAACCAAGCAAGGTCTGCCCTGGTTAGGGCTGCCAAGTCCAATTTGGGAAATATCTGGGGACTTTGGGGGTGGAGCCAGGAGAAAGGAAGTGACATCATTTTGTGATGTCACATCCTGTGATGTTGCTTCCACATGCTGACACATGAACTCATGAAGTTTCCTAATACTGAATCAGGCCATTGGTCCATCAAGGTCAGTATTGACTACTCAGACTGGTAGTGGCTCTCCAGGGTCTCAGGCTGAGATCTTTAATGTCACCTATTACCTGATCCTTTTTTAGCTGAAGAAGCTGATACCTCCTGCATGTCAAGCAGATGCTCTATCACTGAGCAACAGCCCTACTGAATCCTTCCTCATCTCGGCAGAATATGAATCACTAAGTGCTACACAAGTGCTTAATATGATTTTCATATCATAAGAACAGGAGAGAAGCCACAGTGGATCGGCCCATCCAGTACAGCCCATCCAGTACAACACTCTGTGTCACAACAGTGGCCAAAAATACCAGGTGCCCTCAGGAGGTCCAGCAGCGGGGCCAGAACTCCAGAAGCCCTCCCACTGTTGCCCCCCAAGCACCAAGAATTCAGAGCATCACTGCCCCAGACAAAGGGTTCCATTTAGACCTTGTGGCTAATAATAGCCACTGATAGACCTCTGCTGGATGGGGACAGAGAGAGAGAGAGAGACAGACAGACAGACAGAAAAAAGAAAGAAAGAGGGAGAGAGAGAGAAGGAAAAAAACTGGCAGAGGCACTTACTTCCATTTAGACCTTGTGGCTAATAATAGCCACTAATAGACCTCTGCTGGATGGGGACAGAGAGAGAGACAGACAGACAGACAGACGGACAGAAAAAAGAAAGAACAAGGGAGAGAGAGAGAAGGAAAAGAGCTGGAGGAGAAACTTACCTTGCAAGTGAAGCAATAAGAAAAATTAATCAATAATTATGCTGAATAGAACTCTGCATATTGCTTAGTAAGTTAGAAGCTTTGAAATGCAAGGTCAATGAAACAAGATTCTTTGCTGTTACATGGAACACTAACAACATCTAGCTAACAGTCTTACATTGTTTAGTGGGCAACATTATTGCTCTTAGGCTGGGCTCAAGAACCATGGGAATGGCAAGCAATTAGCAACATTTAGATAGAAACATTCCTAACACTTGAGCAGCTAGTTAGGCGGAGTTATATCATATGATTTGTTAACAAATATGATGCTGTATGACACTGTCCCCTTCCTTTCTGTGCGTCCCCACCCCCTGGTATAAAACACCAAGCCTCAGTAAAATCTGGGCTCGGTAGCTTTAATGGATTACCATTGCTGAGACTGACGTCATAAATAAAGGCTTTCTTCTCTACCTGATGTTCGGACCTTAGGATCATTGGGAAATCTCTATTCTTGGTTTATAGTGCTTCATTTGGTTCCCTGACCGGGAAAGAGAGGTTTCTCAGCCTAAGGGGGGCTTTTGGAGACCCTCTCAAGCCACTGCTCCGTCTAGAGCCGCCGGGCTTGCGTTGAGCAAGCAGACAAGGGCCCCCTCTCGAGTTTGAGAGGTCTGTTTCCAAACAGACTCGGCGACTCTTGCCGGGAGCTGCTCGCTCTGAAGAATCCAACCAGGAGAACAAACCCTTCTGCTACAACTCCAGAGTCTACAGGAAACAGGCGAGTATATGAGGTTTATGGAATAGGTGAGGGTACCTCTCCAGAGTGAGAGAAGGGAGGACTTGATCACCCCTCCGAGGGAAAGGTAGGGGGTAGATGTCAGTGCAGTGGGCCTGAATCACCTAAAGCCCGGCCTCCTTTCATGGAAAGAGGAGGTAGACAGATGTCAGTGCAGTGGGCCTGCATCACCTAAAGTCTAGCCTCCTCTCAGGAGATTTTAGGCAGAGCTAAAGAGGACTAGAGGAGTCCTGCTCTGCTCGGGGAAGGGGGGGAAATTGTTGTGTGTGAATATGAAGATAACTGTTGTTTCTGATGACAATGTATTTTTGAGAAACTAATTGTTGTCGGTTGCATAGTGTGTTGTTGGAACCAAAGATGATTGAATAAGGATACCTTGTGTTTCAGGGCAGCAGACTTGCTACTGTTGGCCTCCTCCCTTTTCCATGGTGTTTCCTAGTTGTTAGCTTGTGTTGTCTGAATATGCTGAAGCCCTTCTGGCTACAGGCTTGCAGAGATTTTGTGAGAGCAATTGGCCAGCTTTCCAACTCAGCAAAAGCTATATTCCCAAACTGCGGTGAGGTAATCTTTCCCTGTGCCAGGAGCTATTCCCTATATCTGTCCAGTTATGCCCAAACCAGAAACAAAAAGCTCCCACTGCTGCAGTTATTCCCTCCCAAAAGAAAAAAAAGAAAAATTTGGCTGCCTGCTTATCTGCTGTAAGGCTCTCGAATCAGCCTGACGCAAGGAAGGCAGGAGGCTGAATTAAAATAATAATAATAATAATAATAAAAGAGACACAGCTTTCTTCTGATTAAAAGGTCTCTCCCGTGGCGATTGAAATGTTTGAAAAATGGATGTGAAAGAGTGTATCAATTGCGTTCTTGGTCCCTTTGTGTCCAGGGGTTGGTTTGTTTGTTCAAATGTTTATTGTAATTCATGTTAAAGAAAGCATTGACTCCCATAAAATTCCAGACATTCTGTGAAGCTGATTAGCCTGGCTGTTTCCTTCCAAACAAAGATTGAATTCAGTCACAGCCTTTGGGTACCCTTGTAAAATTGTATATACCTGCTTGTTTAAAGAATTAAGATGGAATGAAAATATGTTGTGGTGTTAATATATGATATAGGTATTCTGTAAATAAGATGGTAGAAATACTGTACAGATATAAATGCTGGTAGTAAATCAATGAATGGTTTCCTGGAGGTGTAATAATCTTGCAGAGTTCTCTCAAGGTGATTTGCCAGTCCAGGCTGTTGGTTTTTAAAACTTTTAAGTCAATTTTAAGTTTTTATACAGTCTTTTGAAAGGGACAAATGATTTATAAGGTTAGTAAAACTTAAAAGTTACTTTGCAATAATGTTCATATCTCAGCTGGTCTGAGCAGAGCTAATTGTTTTGTTTATAAAGCTGTGTCAGAATTATTTCAGTACAGAAAAATTTTGGCCTCTGGAAGCGAGTGAGAGTCGCATAACAGACCAAAGTTATAAGTTATACAAGGAAAATGATTATATATTGAAGATCTGTAAGTACATGCCCTGCCTTTTAGTGTGTAAAAGGGTACAAAGTTTGTTACTGTGTCATTCTAATAATGAGAAACTGTTTTAGTTTAATTCCTGGAGTCAAACTGTTTTGGTTTTTTTCCTTGCAAAGGAGTCTCCTGTTCTCCCCCCCCCCCCCTTTTTCTTTCTCTCTCTCTCCCCTTTCTCAGGACAGAATGTCCTAAACGGAATCCAATTTATGTTCAAATAAGCAGATGCTATGACACCTAATGTTAATATTTTAACAGATTCTGGTTGGTCTCACAATTGTAAAAGATTGTAACAGCCCTTGCTAAGCCAGGAGAGTAAAGTGTGGCTATTTATAAAATATTCCAGGTACGTTATTGGGAGTTAATTTTCAGGATAGGCAGGAAAAGGGGGGTGGGGAAGGACCTAGAATCCTTTTTTGTTGTTGTTGTTACACTGTCACACACTCCTTTGATTTAATTTTAAGTTCTAAATACACTTTCCTCCTGAGTCTACATATTTTGTTTCCATTTCGTTTTCCTTCTCCTCAGTTTTTTTTCTGAGTTTTATCTGTTCATAGGGGAAAAGTTTTTTTATGCACCATGGCCTTGCAGAGACAATGAGAAAAAGGGGAGGCTTACCCCTCCTTCTGTTATGACTGATAATGGAAAGTGATGATGCCAGTGGTTAAAGTACATTGTTTGGAGATGGGAAATGCTGTGCAGCAATCTATACTGGATGGGGGGAGCCCCCCCCTTGGACTGCGATGGTGAGAGTTGCTGAAAAAGATTCTGGAATGTGGTTCCATTAAACATCAGCTGAATGATGTTGTCCTGAGTTGGCGTGAGGAAAAAGCAGATTACACCTGCTAAAGAGACTGATGTGTTTGACGATTTATATTTGGACTGATCAAGTGGGGAAATGAGAAGGTGTTCCCCCCCTTCTGCAGAAACTTTTCCCTCCATACGGAGCCTGCATTCAGAGACAGAGCAAAATTGCCTTGCAGTTTTACAGCAATGGATATTGACGGCAATCCTGACACGGTTCTGTTAATTCAAAAACTGTTTTCTTTTAAGAAGCCAGGATTTATTCTCATTGGACAGAAGAATGTCTTTTCCTTGATTTTTGATTTCCTCAAACGTTCCAGAAGGTCAGCCAGGATTGGAACCTGTTCTTAAAAACCTGGTTAAAGAAACACCAAAACACATGGCTCTGGAAGTGTAAAGACTGTTTAACCCACATTCATTTTATTATACAGGACTTTGCCATAGGTACTGCCCCTCAAAATCCATGCACTAGGTCTTTCCAGGGAAAAGGTAGTATGTTTTGTTTCATTTAATTTATAGCGGGCTTTCTACATGGCATAGCAAAAGGCTGCTCTACAAATAGGGAAAAAGTGCTCAATAGTTTATCTGATTCATCTGTTTCCTTTATGTTCCAAAAGTATGATGGCAAAATAACTAATCCTATTAGAGATTTCAAAATGCCAGACCTTGTTTAACTGTTTCCCTAGCATTGTAAGAATGCTAATTGTTGCTAAAGCTTATACAGGGGGGAATGAGCTAAGGTTGGTGTCAGTGAACTAAGAGGAAATTTGTTGTAAGCACAGTTAAAGAACACTCTGCCACTGACTTGACCTAGCTAACCTTGGTAAGCACATTTAGCCTCTTTCTAGCATAAAGAGAGATATATATTAAGTGTTACTGGTGAACCAAATCACAGGAATGGAAATCAATCATGAAGGTATATTCAAATATTCACTTTGGTTCATTGCCTGCATGCTGGGAAAAATGTTAAGGTGCTGACAGAGAGTTACACTGCTCATAACCTTGCTTTTTCTTGATAAATCATAACTGTGTGTACTCTTGATTTCAGTTAGCTTCAGTTGGATGAAGAACATGCTCGTACCGGGGCGTGGCGTCAGCGCGAACAACAATGGTCGCTTAACGGACCGGCTCCTGCAAACTTCTCCCTAAACATCGCCAATACCAAATCATCTGCTACTATAAACTACAATACGGGATGGGCAAGACTTCTAAGACCAAAAAACAACAAATAGTGAGTAAAGACGTAACTACTTACTTCGCTAAAGGAGACAGTCTTGAAACTCCGAGTGAGGCCTTACCGAGCTGCCCCATTATGGCGGCGGGAGATAGAGACGCACACCCCGATGGCCTTGGAGTCTCTAGACAAGAATTTTTAGACGCTATAAAAACCTTAGAGCGCAACATGGCCACGACTATGTCTGAACTCTTATTGCCCATCAATACACAAATTGCGGAACTTAAGCAATCAATGGCCCAAGTGACCCAAACTGCCGAAGCAACGGCAGAATCCACCATGATTTTGCAAGAGGACTCTAGGTATTTCTATGAAAGAGAGGCGTGGAGTACCGACAAAATAATCATGCTGGAAAACCAATTAAAAGCAAACAATATAAAATTTAGAGGGGTCCCAGAAGACAGCGAACAATCATCAAACATAAAAACTTTACTTTCAGAATGGCTTTCAACATTACTAGAATTAGAATCTTCTACCGTTTCGTTTATTAATTCAGCTTACAGGGTGGGAGCACTGAGAGCGCGCCAAACGAATTACCCTAGAGACATCATAGTTAAATTCACAGACTCTCAAATAAAACAAAAAGTAATGCAACTTGCTAGACAAAAAGGCTATCTAGAGTACCAGGGCACAAAAATACAAGCCTTGCAAGACTTGTCCGCAGAAACGCTAACTCGCCGTAAGGCTCTCCGCCCAATAACCACCACTTTAAACACTGCTAAAATCAGGTATCGCTGGGTGGCTTCCTATAAACTGCAGGTCTCCTACCAAGGAAACATGCTTTATGCCACGGACATGGAATCGGGACTAAAACTATTACAAGACCTGCAGCTTCAACCTCCACCTGAGGACGTACAGGAAAATATACCCATCCAACCACCATCACCAGCATATCATTGGCAAAGAACGAGGGACAGACGAGAGAAAAGATCCAAACTGGCTTGACTCCCCTCTTTAGCAATGATGCTTTGTGAATGCATTTGTTTAATGGTTTGTAGTAGTAGCATAGTGCTCTAACAAATGGACTTGGGTTACAACAATCACCCACGATTTAATATTTTATACAACAATACTAAGTCTCAGTTGCATTATACCAATCTTTAACCTATCCAATTATATCGCACTTTTATATTAAAAATTGTCTATTATATTATTTTGTTCAGAAATCTATTAATCACTATAAGGGAATCTAGTGTATCAACTTAACATGTTATTTTTATAAAAAAGTGTTATAGTTATGATGTTTAAATAACTATTTTAACGCTATATTATTTAATTTGGCTAAATTATAATATTAAGGGCAATAACTTTTTTTTTATGTATGTGGCTGCCCAAACTTTGTAACTTATCAGTCATTAGTTTGACTCACAACATCTTATGTTAATTTTATAGAAAAGATTCACAGAAGAAATGTGTATTAGTTATGATGCTTAAATAACTACTTTCATTTTATTAATTTCTAAGTTGAAGCTGTATTTTAAAAGGCAACAATTTCCTTTCATATGTATGTGGCTGCCCAAATTTTGTAACTTGCCAACCATTAGCATAGCTCATAACATCTTACATTAATAATGCAGAAAAGATTCACAGAAGTAATGTGTATTAGTTATGATGTTTAAATAACTAATTTAATTTCATAGTACTTTATGGGTAACAAAAGGTTACTCTTATTGTCAATTTATTTTGTAATACCAAGTCCTTTTTTAAAATTTTAAAATTTCAAAACTTTAAATTTAAAGACATTGTAATCTGTACTTACCTTGTTATAATATAGTGGTATTGTTCCTTTTTTAAAAAAAAATAACTAAGACAACTTTAGGGAGGGGTTCCGGGAGTTTTCTATAAGTTTAGAGAACGCCTAGCCCAGTCACAGATCTTTTGCCTATTTCAATATGGTTTGCATTAATTTTTAAGTCCCTGTGGAAAAGGGACAAAGGAGCTACAGGGTTAGCTCTGGTTTTGTTATTAGTTTCTGCTACAACTCTCTTGTATTATCTAGTACCAATGGTAACCAGCGTACTTGTAATCACATATAAGACTTTTGCCTTAAAAATTTTAAGATTGGCATTTTTGAAATCTCACTTATCTGTAGAGTCTCTCAAGTCCACCATCCATACTAAGATTGGTATCAGTCTAAGCCCATGGCTATTATATTGGTCTGACTCACATACTTTACTGCTGCAACCATCCTATGTGTCTACACAAATACTAATCTATTATGATGATGTCTAATTCTAAAATTCACTACCTAACACTCAACTGCAGAGGATTGAACTCACCTATCAAGCGCAAACGGACTTTGATAGCACTTTTGAAACAACGTGCTGACATCATCTTTTTACAAGAAACGCACCTAAAAGGAACTTTAGATCATGTTTTTAAATCAAACAAGTTCATTGCCCAACTCCAAGCTCAAGGCACCTCAAAATCTCGTGGGGTAGCAATACTGATACGCAAATCCATCAAGTTCCAGAACATAAAAACCGACATTGACCCTCAAGGTCGCTTTATCTTCTTAAATGGTAAGTTTAATGGCAAACAACTTACCTTAGCATCTCTTTATGCGCCCAATGTGGGACAACTAGCCTTCATCCAAACTACGCTCCAGAGGCTGGCCGAATTTAGTGACGACCCATGTGTGATTGGATGCGACCTCAATCACGTATTAGATCACAATTTGGATGTCTCGAGAGGCATAAAAACTAATCCATCAAAATATTCAACTCGGGCAAAGACCAATATGTCCCAATTAACAAACATTTTATCACAAGCAGATCTAATAGATCTATGGAGACTTCACAACCCGAATTGTAAAGACTTTACATACTATTCACACAGATATCATACACATACTCGAATTGACTTTATTTTGGCATCATCTTCTTTAGTCAACACCTTCTCGGATTCAACGATAGGTTCAAGAATCTGGTCAGACCATGCATGGGTAGAATCCCATATGGAACTCTCAGAACAAAGAAAAACTCAGTACAACTGGAGGTTAAATCCACAACTTTTATTGTCCAAATCAATCTCAGAAACTATTGAATCAGATATCAAAGAATACTTCAAACACAACAAAGAATGTGAAGCTTCGCAACAATTCATTTGGGAAGCCCACAAGGCAGTAATCCGGGGTAAATACATAGCAACAGCATCCACCTATAAAAAAACAAAAACACAGTTAATACAAGATCTTTTAACCAAAATCAAAACACTAGAAACTGAATATATGACTACATGCCGCAGAAGAACGTATAAACAACTGCTTGCTGAAAGAAAGAAATTGGAATCTCTAGAAGTCTCACAGATACAAAAAAAGCTGGCCTACCTTAAACAACGTTATTGGTTTAAAACACCACAATCAATCAAATTGTAGACATGGAAATTTAAAAAAAGACTATCTGATAACATGATACATGCTATTCGGAAACACACTGGAGAGATAACATACAACGACCCAGAAATTTCAGAGACCTTCCTTAATTATTATCAAAAACTTTATTCCTCGGAAAACCCCTCACCCTTAAACATCAAAACTTTTCTACAACAATATCCCCTTGGATCCTCACTAACAGAACAACACAAGCTTTGGTTGGATGAACCTATTACTCTTCAGGAAATCCATTCAGTTATTAAACACCTCAAAAACGGCGAAACCCCCGGAAAAGACGGTTTTACAGCCGAATACTACAAGAAATTTGCCCCTTTGTTGTGTGACCATCTAGCAAACACTTACAACTATGTGATTGAATCTGGCAAGATGCCACCATCATGGAACGAAGCTAAAATAATACTTCTTTTCAAACCTGACAGAGATCCAACCCTACCGAGCTCATATTGTCCAATCTCATTGCTCAACCAAGATTACAAAATTTTTACAGCAACTATAGCGGCTCGACTCAACAAGATCATTCCACTATATATCCACACTGATCAAACCAGCTTCATCCCTAAAAGGGAGATAACAGATAACACTCGCAAAATTTTGAATGCTATACATTATTCTAGACAACACAAGCTGGACTCCTCCTTCATACTGTCACTAGACATCGAAAAAGCATTCGACAGCGTGGAACCACTGTATTTATCTACCATTTTATCATCAATGAACTTTGGCCCGAACTTCTTGAAAATTATCGAAACCATTTACAGATCACCGGTAGCCTGCATATCAACTAATGGTCTAACTACCAAAGACTTCAGGCTGTCTAGAGGAACATGCCAAGGTTGCCCAGCCTCACCTCTTCTCTTTGCTTTGGCAATAGAGCCCCTGGCGAACGCAATACGACTCAACAACCAGATTACAGGCTTATATATAAAGGACAAACAACTAAAGCTAAGCCTTTTTGCTGACGACATGTCTCTGCTCCTCACACAACCATCTCAATCTTTACCTGAACTGTTCTCACTCTTACAAACTTTTGGAACAATCTCCAGTCTTAAAATTAACAGCACAAAAACCCTACTATATCCGATGGTGCTTTCAGAACCTCATCGCACATACATCCGAAGTAATCATGACATTATCTGGGTCAAAGACACTTGGAAATTTTTGGGTATCAAAATACCACTCAATCTTAAAGATCTGGCAAAAACTAACTATACCCCAATAACTAAAATGCTCGAAGAACTACCTAAGATGCAATCCTCGCCGTTGTTATCCTGGACAGAGAAATTGCAAATTGTGAAAGTCTTTATATTCCCAAAGATGCTGTATTTGTTTCGTGCTATGCCAATTATTATCCCACGAACAATACTAGATACCTGGAAGACCCTAATTCTAAGATATATATGGAACAACTCACGTCATAGAATAAGTTATACAACATTAACCAGGCCAAAGAAACTAGGTGGCTTTTCCCTGCCAAATATATTGATTTATTACAAAGCCACAACACTGGTTGGTCTTCTCAAGCAATATAATACACATTATGTAGCTGACTGGAAGGATATTGAATCAACCTACCTGAACAAACTCACCTTTCAAGAAACTTTATGGGAAACCAGCAAAAAACGATCTTCGTCTACACAGCACAACCTCTTTTTAATCAACTCCCTCAAGGTGTGGGATAACTCTAAACCATTAATAACATCCCAACCATCGATACTTACCACATTCACGAGACAGTCATGGTTCCATCCTGGAAGCAGGAACAACTCCTATGAAACATGGCGCTCCCTGAAAATGAACAGATTAATAGATATCAGCAAACAATTTCGCCTTCTCAGCAAATCGGATCTCGAAACAAAAAACAATTGCTCTATAGACTGGTTCGAGTACGCGCAAGTGAAACATCTATGGGAAACATCTTACCCACCGGCAAAAGAAAAAGCGCCATTAACCTTTTACGAAAAGCTATTGTTACAAGACAATCCTACATGCAAAGGACAAATCTCAAATATCTACATGGAACTTTTGAAACTAACCAATAAAACAACATTATCCTATCAAACTGCATGGAACAGAGATTGCAATTTCCCTACTGACACCCCCACTTGGGAGGAAGTGTGGTCATCACCAAGCATGCAATCTAAATCTTTGAACATTAGTACCCTAGCCGCCAAGATAATAACCAGATGGTACTATACACCACTACAATTACACCATATCAACAATACCTACCCATCCACCTGCTGGAGAAATTGTGGTAAGGAGGCTTCATACTATCATTGCTGGTGGTTCTGTGTAAAGATCAAATTATTTTGGACAAAGATTATACAAAACGTATCAGAAATAACCAAGACCACCATCTCAATGCAGCCAGAAATCGTTCTTTTAGACTTTTTTGAAACACCAAAAATAGTGAAAGACTTAATTTCTACAATGTTCATGGCTGCAAAACACGTTATAGCATCAAATTGGAAGAGCACAAATCTTTTAACTAAGCACCAATGGTACTCAATTTTATGGGAATACTATGCCATGGAAAAAATAGCATATTCCATACCACCAAACAACACATCTAAAAATCAGTCTTACATGTACGCCAAATGGTTACCATTTTTAGAAGCGACTTATAATAATTATATTCCAAAAAGTACCATACAAAAAAGATACCTTGAGATAATAACACTATTCTAATATAAGTAGCAGACAAGTTAAAGTTGGTTGTTGTTAGTTGTTATAGAATATTATAATGTTTTATATGTAACAAAATAAATTAAGACTGTTTGTTGTAAAATTAAGAAAATGCAAAATTAAAAATTAAAAAAAAAAAAAAGAACATGCTCGTACCCATATCTGCTACATTAAATACTTTTACAGCTTCATACCCTGGGAAGAAGTAAGCCTATTGTTTGGCTAAAATTGTTACATCTTTATTCTAAGGTTTGCCCTCATCTGCTAAAGTAGCTAAGCGAAAAGGCCTTGGTTCCACTGGTTTAATTTACAGTTTACCCCTCCTCAGTGGGTCACCACTCCAAGATCTAATCCAACATCTGTGATGATCCAAAACGTGTCTTGTCACCCTGCTTTTCTCCAGTCGGCCCGGGAGAACACAACCAACGGTTGCTAAACCCCTGCTGGGACTTTTAACAAGGTCTGGTTCGTCGTCGAGAAGGTGCACTGGGCATTCCTTCCACCGCCTGGATATTCCTGCTGCTGCTCTTCATTTCACAAGCACAGGCTATAAGCCAGTGACATGACTGTGTCAGAGCTACTTATAGAAACTTTCAGGTTTCCCAGACTCTTGTCTATCACACTGACTATGACTGCTTAACCTCAAATGTTTCTTTCTGCCTTTACCAGAATACCTCATACCATGTGTGCCACCAACCTCCTAAACCTGTGTGTTTCAAACCCCAGGCTTATTCTGTTGGAGCTCGTATTAATATTTATTCTTATAAAGCAGGTCCGGGGAAAACATTCATTCCTGGGAGTCTTCTTGCTAGTAACCTAACCATTTATCCTAAAGGTTATCTTTCTGTATGCTTCAATGTTTGTGCTGCTATTTCCAAACAGGCATCTCAAAGCCATCAGAGGAGTTGTGGAAACCAATGGTGGGAGACTCAATATGCTCAAGAAAAGACATATTTGTACACTCTTATTATGTCTCTTATGGCAGTACTACTACTGGTCCAGATAAATCTTTTTTTTGTCTCTGGGACAGGTTTCCAATGCATATACAGAAAGTTTTTGCACTCCCTTATGTATTTCTACTCTGCCTCCAACTTCCAGCTCCTCCAAACAAACAGTTTATGATAATTGCAATAAATGGAAGGGGTGTAGATCCTTATGGTCATAGCATGGTGGAATTAATAGGTTCACCCCCTCACCCAGAAGAAAAGCGTATACATACAGAGTTCTGGCAAGGAACGGGCAAGCAGATAGAAAAACCCCCATTCACTAAGAATTGTTTATTGATCTTGCAGAGTGAATAGCATCTGAAATGAGTGTTAAAGATTGTTATGTATGTGTGGGGACAAGCATGGGTGAACAATAACCACTGAAGGTAAGGGGGCTAGATTTAATAAATATTACTGCTGCTAATTTAACATGGAAAAATAGGAATTGCCCTACTAAATGGACCTTATAGCACCCTATAGTTAAAAACCTATGTATTCTTCGACAGGGTCCTTATTTCAGTTATTCAATAGGTGCCCTGGAATGTGAGTCTGCTTGGGTATGCAATCAATATAAGCCTCAACTGTATATAAATTTCTCGGCTACTAATGTTTCTTTTGTCTCTGCACCACAGGTGAATACTAAGTCTCTGCTTGATGTATATCATTGTTTACTTTGCACTGATTTGTTTGAATGGGAAGCTCCTGATCACTTAAATTAAATTTGTGAAATATCTGCTTATGCTATTCTGCCCCACAACTGGAAAGGAGCTTGTGTTCTTGGCACAATTCAACCCAGCTTCTTCCTGCTGCCTATCTCTACAAGAGAGCGATTGGGAATACCTGTATATGATACTCTGGGCCGGAAAAAGACGTTCCACTCGCATTGATGCCTGGCAAGGCAATAAATGGCCCCCAGAGAGAATTATCCAAGATTATGGGCCCACTACACGGGCAACTAATGGAACTTATGGCTATTGGACCCCCCATTTACAGGCTGAGCCTTATTATTCGTTTGCAGGCTGTCTTACAAATCATAACTAATGAAACTTCACTTGCTCTTAACTACTTGCAGTAACCAACAGGCAGATGTGCCCAGCAGTGCATCAAAATAGCCTGGCACTGGACTTCCTCCTAGCTGCAAAAGGAGGCGTTTGCAGAAAGTTTAAATATCACCAATTGCGGCCTACAGATCAATAACAATGGAAAGGCAATAGAGCAGATAACCGACAGAATGAGAAACTTGACGCATGTCCCAGTTCAGACGTGGACAAGGTTGCTGGATACTGAAGGGTTTCTGGGATGTCTGTTTGCGAACTGGAAAGAGATTCTCTTAATGATTGGTATTGCTCTAGGTGGACTGCTGATAATGCTTTGTTTGATTCATATGGTCAGATCAATGGTGCGTAGATCAGTAGAAGCAGCGGTGGGAAATATAGATGCTGCAAGACTCTTATACGTGCAAAATGTAAAACAGCACTATCAATATGTAGAACTATCACAAATAGGTGAACCACATGTCTATGAATAAAGGTGGGCAGCTCTCCCACTTCGTGGCAGAGCGCCCAGAGGGGGGAATGAAGCAATAAGAAAAATTAATCAATAATTATGCTGAATAGAACTCTGCATATTGCTTAGTAAGTTAGAAGCTTTGAAATGCAAGATCAATGAAACAAGATTCTTTGCTGTTACATGGAACACTAACAACATCTCGCTAACAGTCTTACATTGTTTAGTGGGCAACATTATTGCTCTTAGGCTGGGCTCAAGAACCATGGGAACGGCAAGCAATTAGCAACATTTAGATAGAAACATTCCTAACACTTGAGCAGCTAGTTAGGCGGAGTTATATCATATGATTTGTTAACAAATATGATGCTGTATGACACTGTCCCCTTCCTTTCTGTGCGTTCCCACCCCCTGGTATAAAACACCAAGCCTCAGTAAAATCTGGGCTCGGTAGCTTTAATGGATTACCATTGCCGAGACTGACGTCATAAATAAAGGCTTTCTTCTCTACCTGATGTTCGGACCTTAGGATCATTGGGAAATCTCTATTCTTGGTTTATAGTGCTTCACAAGCCACATGCAAAAGCAACCCCTTCAGTCCCTCCTTAATCTCTGGGCGGACCTCTCTTGCTGTGGAAGCTCTCTTGCTGACTTCTTAAAGGGGAAATGTCTGGTGAGGCTTTTTACTGCAGGGCAGGCTCTCTGCAGACATTTCCCTTTTAAGGCAGGGCAGGGCAGACTCCGACTTCCTGCTGGCAGCCATTTTGTCCCCAGGGGGGCAATTTTGAAAAAGCGGGGGTAAGCAGTAAAAACCGGTGTTTCCCCCGCCCTACCGGGGGACTTGGCAGCCCTAGCCCTGGTTAGTATTTGGATGGGCGACCACCAAGGAAGTTGGGGGTTGCTAGACAGAGACAGGCCATGGGAAAAAACCCCTCGGAACATCTCTTGCCTTCAGACCCCCATGGCAGGGGTGGCCAAACTTGCTTGATGTAAGAGCTACATCAAATAGACATCAGATGTTTGGGAGCCTCAAGACATAAACAAATATTACACACACGTTTTTATTGAAAAATATGCAATTTTGCTTTTTATTAACATTAAATGAGACTGCCAAAAATAAAAACAAAAGGGGTAAAAACATTGATAATGATTTTTATTTATCCAGTGATATTTGTAGGCTTGGGGGGCTTTGAGAACACATTTAAAGTTTCTTTCTCTGCTCCCCCCTCCCTCAAGTCTACCCAGGGAAGGGAACACTGGCGGGGGAAGGGAAGGCCAATCGGGGAGGCATGCATTCCCTTCACTTCCCCAGCTGCCCTGCCAGGAGCCACACAACCTGTGTGAAAGAGCTGCATGTGGCTCCTGAGCCACAGTTTGGCCACCCCTGCCCTCTGGGGTCACATTAAGTCAGCTGTGACATCAGGCAGCACTTTCCACCAACATGCAGCCATGTATGCTGATAATGGCAGAAAAGTGAGACATAATGCTCTAAATAAACTAATGAAATAGATTTGGGGAAAGGTATCACTACAGTGAGCTTGCTATTTAGCTTGCTAGTTGAAACTGGGATTCTCTGAATCTCAGTTCTATGCTAAACATTTGATTACTTGGTGGTCTTATTATTTGGCCTCAATTCTTTGGGTTGTCAGTCAGCAACCTGGCTCACAGGGTAGTTGTACAGAAAACCTGACTTGGATAACCTCATGTACGTATTTTGGAGCTCTTTCAAGGGGGGGGGGAGGAATGGCCATGTAATACATTTGCCACAGAGAAACCAATTCAGCTACATCAAATATATTGTTCCCAAAATGTTCTAGAGTAAGTAATTAATGGTGTTAGCAAGAATGATGTATAACAGATATCAAATATCACAGAACAACCTTTGAAAGAGGAATGGCATGAGAAATTATGAAATCATGTCTTAAAACTTATTGGCATACCAAATCAGGAAAGATGAAATGGAGCTGCTTAAAAGAAATTGCTTGTGTTTTATTAATTGTATCAATAGCGCTTCAGTTAATACTGAAACCATCTCTATAACTTTATGGAACATCAGAGCTGATGATTTACCATATGAAGGATAGGTTATAATCTCTGAAGTGTTATTCTGTTATATGGAATGTATTCTCTATTAATTTGTTTGTTTATTTATTTATTTATAATTCTGGATTCTAGAATTATGTATTTTTTATAATTTCCTTTGAAATTTAATTAGTAATTAAAACCAACAGATTTACAGCATCCACTCATACTTTCTCATAGTTGCTGTGAAGGAACATAGCATCAAGAAAACAAAGGCTTTAATGGAGCAGTCCAAAAACAGAGTCACACCTTTCATCAGCTTTGAAGGGAGTGACTCTTGTTTAGGACTGCAATGAAGGTCCTTAAGCTAACATCCTACTGAGGTTTCTGCTCCCCCTGCTGGTGGCAATGTGAATGTCAGATTCATAACACAGGTGTTCTCCACTGCTTAATTTCTCAAATGAAAATTGTCAAGGTTGACCTAAATGGAAGTCATACCCTGTGACTTAGATTCATGTTCACTGTGGCTATTTAGCAGTGAGAGAAAAACCCTTTTAAGAAGAGACTCAAAAGCACTAGTTTGCTGTAATGTTCCAGGGTGGAATGCTGGTAATACGTTCCAGGAGAAATCCAGTCATTAATTATTTTGCATACGTTAGTTGATTCAAGTGAGTGCAAATTAGGACTTTCCCAACACAGGCACACAAAAGTCCTGACTAGAATGCTATTGAAACGGAGTAAAAAAACAAAGCCATCATGTGACAAAACCCACTGAAGCATGGGTAACTGAAAACTAACTAGGTGGGTCATTCCAAGAGCCACTTCTGAAGGGCAAGCACTTGGTACAGTCCTTTCACGAATCCAAGTGAAGGACAGCTTGTTTGAAAGCATCCCTAAAATAATCAAAGTTTCCCAGTCCCTAGAGAAATTTTATTCTAGTAGGAATAGCATTAGAAAATCTAAAGTTGAAAGTGAGCAGAAAGTGGCAAGGAATGTGAAGAATAACAAAAAGGGCCTTTTGGGGTATGTTTGGAGCAAGAGGAAGGAATCAATAGATCAGCCCGCTGCTCAGTAAGGACGCTGAATTGCTAACAGGTGACAAATAGGAAGTGGAATGGGGCCACTCGTTTTGCCTCTCTCTTCTCCAGAAAGGGGAGTTCGTTCAACTTAGCAAAAATGGCATGAATGGTGAGAGTCAGGAGGCAGCTCAAGACTGATACGAAGTTGGCCAGGGAATACCCAGCTGACTTAAATGAGTTGTTGTCTTCTGGGCTGGATGAATTGAACCCCAGCCTGTTAAAGGAAATTGCTGATGTACCACCTAGCCTCTGCCTGCATCTCTGAGAAAACATGGAGGTCCAGTGAGGCATTAGGGGTGCTAACAGCCTGGAGGGGAAAAAATTACTTGCCCCTTGAATAGAGGCTTCATGGGGTGTTACTTACATCCATGCCATGAAAAGCTTGAACTGCTTCTATGATTCTACAAACCTTTTTTACAGTAAGAGTTGTGCAGCAGTGGAGTCAGCTGCCTAGGGAGGTGGTGAGCTCCCCCCCACTGGCCGTCTTCGAGCAGCGGCTGGATGAACACTTGTCAGGGAAGCTCTAGGCTGATCCTGCATTGAGCAGGGTGTTGGACTAGATGGCCGGTATGGCTCCTTCAAACTCTGTGATTCTAGGGTTCTATGCCCATTTCCACAGATCGAGTGTCTATTCAAGGACAAGGACATATTTTCTCCAGGCAGTTGGCAATCCTAGTAAGTGGCTTCACAGCTGTCTGGGAAACTGTACTCAGAGGAGTGCCAGGAAGATGGTTGGGAGACTGGAAAATGAGTCATAGAAGGAAAAGTTGAAGGAACCAGGTATGTTTATCCTGCAGAGAAGTCTGAGAGTGCGCGTCTTGTTTCTCACAGTCTTGTTTCCCATGGCTGCAGTATAACCTGAAGCAGATTTTCTTTTGTCTGTCTTTTTTCCGTCTATCGAAGAGGAAGTGAGTGGTAAGGACTGGGAAGATGCATCACCCTGCCTCCTGCCTCCAAACTAACTAAACCTCCTGCTTAAACTCTTAGCGCCTTGTTGTCCTGGTGCCGGTTCCTTCATCATCTGCATTTTCATTGCTCTACAGGAGCAGCCACAAGGTGGGGTCCACAGATCAGGCTCTCCTGTGGGCAGTCAGAGGAAGTAAATTCTGTCCTCAGACTTCATCTGACTCCATACTCAGAAGTTCTGGACCAGGCTGACCCCTACAGTGACATCCATACAGGTCCATCAGTTTTTGAGCCTCCCCCATTTCTCATCAAGATTGCTGGCTTTGATTCCCAGTTTTTACAGGAGAGTGAAACCTAGTAAGTCACAGATTGAGAACCAGGTGGGTAGCCATGTTGGTCTGAAGCAGCAGAACTAAATTGATGAAGTCAGCATGCATACGAAAGCCCATACCCAGAATTAAACTTTGTTGGTCTTAAAGGTACCACGGGACCCAGTTTGGTGTACTGGTTAAGAGCAGTGGACTCTAATCTGGAGAACTGGGTTTGATTCCCCACTCCTCCACATGCAGCCAGCTGGGTGACCTTGGTTCAGTCACAAGGTCTCTCAGAGCTATTCTCTCAAGAGCAATTCTCTCAGAGCTCTCTGAGCCCCCACCTACCTCACAGGGTGTCTGTTGTGGGGAGAGGAAGGGAAGGAGATTGTAAATCACTGTACGAATCCAAGTGCAGGGTGGGGTTATAAATCCAACTCTTCTTCTCCTTTGTTCAGATTGAGAACCAGATCACCAAGCCTAGGAGGACAGCAGTAGTTCATGGCCTAAAGCTCTGAGGAGCTAGGATACAGGATTTCTGGGAGGAAAGGGTGCTGGGGGGCCAAGCAGTGTTAACAGTGTTGTCATGGGTGCTGTGCTGTTATTAATAGGCCGTGTGTTTATCAGGACTGCCTTTGCAGGTAGAGATCGGGTGACCAGGCTGTGCTGACTTGCTGCCTGATGCCAAGGAGCTGGTAATTCAACACTTGGGCCAGGCTCCCAACATGCCCCATTTATCCTGTTCGTAGGAAACCCCCAGACACAAACACTGCGCAGACTTTGTTTATAATGGATACTGGAATCCAAGCCTTTGAAAACAGGCAAGAAGCTGTTTTTACAAACTCAGCAACTGATGTCTCAGAGTGTTCCCTTGCAGGAAGCCCTGTTGTTCATTCTACAGGCTACCTCTTGTTACTGGCCCCTTAGCTCTCTACTATCGGTGGCCACTAGCTGTGGTGACGAAGGGGAACATCCACGTCAAGAGGCACTAAACTCCTGAATCCCAGAGCCAGGAGGCAACATGAGGGGAGGCCTTGGCCTCTGTGCTCTGGTTGGCCTCTGTGTGAGACAAGATGCTGGACTAGATGGACCACTTGTCTGATTCTGCAGGGCTCTTCTTATGATCTTATGTTCTTACTGTTCTGCCATCTTTTGTCCTTGGGCATTTTATATTTACTGCCAAAAGGCAATGTTACACACCCACTCATTTTTGCAGATATACAGGGCTGGGTCCAACTAACAGAAAGGGTGAGGTAACTTCCACCAGTTCCCACTTCCTGCTCCAGATCCCCAATTTGCCTCTCATACTGTCCCTGAGGGTCCCCTGTCCCCCAGGAGCAGCCTTTCCAGGAGATCAGTGGGATGAGGGAGGCAGAAGCATTTGGTTCTACTGATATAGAAGTGCCCTGTGCGGGTGGAAAATTTAGGCTGGATTCCAACCCATAGAGAGGAGAGGTCAGAGGAAAAGAAATATGGGACATGTTCTGAAACCTGCTTGCAACTGCATCGCATGGCTCAGGACCCCTACCTTACCTGCAGCAGCCTCCAGTTATCCCAGCCCAGCTCTCTTAGCTCCCCTTCAACCGCAGCCCCAAAGCAACCCCCTTTCCCCTTCCCCCATCCCCTCAGCATCGCAGATGCTCCTCCCCGGCTTTGACTCTGCTGCTCTTCTGCCCTGGGCTCCCAGCCTGCCCTGAACAGCAGTCTTCAGCTGACATGCGGCCCCTTCCATTCCCCAGGAGTGATGCAGTTCGCACAATCTCCTCAGAGGAGGGGCCAGTGGCCGGCAGGGGTTGTGGGAAAGGAGCTCCTTGCACACAGGGCTCCTTTGTCCAACAGGGGATTTTGCCACAGAGGAAGCGGCCTGAGGGTTCTGCAGGCATCCCAGGAATCCCACAGCGCGCGCGCGCACGCACACACACACACACACACACACACACACACACACACACGCTGATGGATGTTAATGTGTGTATGTGTGTGTGTGTATGGGAGGGAGGGAGAGAATCTATTCGTTTGGGGGGGGCGGATATACCAGTTCATTTTTTTCCGGTATCCAGGAAGGCTCAGCCCTTTAACCATCCAATGTGTAACTCAAATACAGGAGCCTTAAAGTCACTCTCTACGTGGCATTCTTTTTCAAAGAGCTGTAACCCAGTGGATCCATGCTGATCTCTGAGAGAGCCCTCTTGCACCCACCCACAGAGTTATCAGAAGAGTCCCGACCCGGTCTGCCCCCAGCAACAAGCAGATTTTTCAGCCAGCCCTGCATCCATCTCTCCAGATTCCCAGACTCCCCCAGCAATATTTTGGGACTTGCTGACTCTGCAGAGTGCCCAGCATCTGCTTGTTCAACACACAGCAGCAACATCCAGTGCTCAATCTGAACTGGGAAAAACTAAACACATCATTGGTTGATATAGAACGAGAGAAGTACAAACAGCTGCACAGAAGCAGTTTACAATCGGATGCTCTGGGTGTATCCAAGAGCCTTTAATTTAGGGGGCGGAATGTACAGTTTCAACATAGCTGGTCAAAACGTGCATAACATTCATTGGGAGAATGGTGAAACTGGAAAGCATCTAAGAATAAGAATGGGATGCATTGGCCTTATGCCAGTTCTGTGTGCTGCTGTGCTTTTGTTAATCAGATTTCCTTGCTACCCAAAAATAAACAGGCAGTAAGGGGAGCACAGCTAATCTGAGTGAAGTGCCAGTGTTAAAACTGGTCAGCCTACATGCTAAAAGTTCTTATGTGCTGAAAGTCACCTAGGCCCAGACTTTTGTAGGATAAGAGGTATTAGCTCATCTAGATGGTTCTGAAATACTCCTGAAAATCTCTCTTACTTGAGTGGACCAAAACATATTCTGAGAACCCCTCTACAAACTAGATATGAGTTGTAGGCTCATCAGGGAAACAAAATCCAAAAGCAGCAGTGTATCATGTGGTCCTTTTCAGGCAGAGAACTGCAATACTGGAGGAAGATCAGCCTCTGCCCCTAAAAGAGGCACTGCCTATTGAAGTAACAACATGCTCTCCAACCAATAGGTAAAGCTCCCCAATTTCTGTTGATCTTGTATGTATCACACCACCTAAAAATCCCCATCTTTGTTCACAGATAGACTGCTGTGGGTTTTTTACTAATGCCGTTTGCCTTGTAAGGAACCTTTGTGTTCTGGTTAGTGTTAGATCTCTGAATAACTGCTAGCACTTACATTTTCAAAGGAAGAGTAGCTTCTTTGTCCCATTAGGCTTAGAGGCAACCTGCGATCTTTAGCAGCAAGCACTGTTGAAACTAATTAACTGCAGAGGTGGTGGTGGTAGAAAGGGCTGTCAGGTCACAGCTGACATGGCATTCGGAGGTGGTTTGCCATTGCCTGCCTCTGTATTGGGGACCCTGGGCTTCCTTGGGGGTTGCCCAAAAAAACACTGTCTTGATCTATTTTAAAGCTCACAGACTGAATGCTGAAAAACACGTGTCTAAGGGTTGCAAGAACCAAAGTATCTTTCCTGCCTGTCATTCAGTAACAGCACTGACATAGAGGTAGTTATATATGCTGTCAGAATTAATGACTGGTCTACCTTCTGTTGTCAGATTTACTCCATTTGCCACAAGTAGCAGGAATGTGGAGGAAGAGTAGAGAACAGCACCTAGATGTTCTATACACGCCCCAAGTGGCCAGCAGTAGGATGCATCCTTTCCCATCTTGCTGGTGGCTGGAAATGGCTGAGACCAAGCAAATGGTATAGAGCAGGATCAGGGGCAGATCTACATTTTGAGGGCCCTGAAGCTTGAACTGTTATGCAGTTTGCAACCCGCAACAATAGGGCAACATCCAACAAGGTCCAAAGGCCTTGCTGCCCTTGCAAGGATCTCAAAGCTCAAATGGCAGAGAACAGGGTGTTGGGGTTGTTAGCCTGCCTGCTCTGGTTTACGTGTAGCAATCGGCACTATAACGGGTTCTTGCCAACTATACCAAGGTCCCACCTCCCCGGTAGTTCTAAGTAAATAGGCGTACAACAAAGCGGTTTCTATAAATGATGTTTACTACAAAATATTAGGCAGGCATACAAAGAAAACAATAAAACCACATACATACAGAAGTCTAGGGGAAATCGGATAGAAAATGGCACGTTTGCATGAGTAGGAGTATCGTTAAGAGGGAATCTCGTTACCTGGGTTGGTAGAGGTTGAGTCTCTTCCACGAGAAGAATAGAGGAAGGGTGGCTGGAGGATCTAAGGAGCAAGGTCTGAACCTGCAAACACACGCTCCGGTCTTGGCTGTGCAAACCAGGGATTCAAGATGGAGTCCAGGTACTTAATAGAGGTCGAAGAGGGTAAAAGCTAGGCTAGGTAGGGGTAAGAGAGCTAGGGACGATTTCTTGTTGGGCACGATCTTTTAACAGGTGGCATTTGGGCGGGTTGCGCTGACCACGTCCCACTGTTACACCCAGTAGGTTGTCCGTCCTTTCTAGGTTTCCTATTGGTTAGTGTCATAGTTAGGAGGGGGCAGGAAGGAGTGGGCAATATTGCAACACTAAAATGCTAATCAGGAGCTAACACCTGGCCAACTGGTCAGTCTTCTTGGTGCCATTCTCTGGTCCCGTGATGGCTTCGGCCAGGTCACTCGATGGGCAGTGATCAGTTGCTAGGCAACTAATCTCTTTACTGGAATAGCTGGGGGCAGGTGCGAGAGGAGGCCAGTGTAGAGAGAAAAGGACTCTTTGAAATGGAGTCTTGGTCTTGTAGAATGGTGGTTCTCATATGCGGTAGATGTAAGAGCTTCTTTGAAATGCATTTCAACTTCTTCTTGAGAGTATTCTTTGAGGTGTATTCTCATGCTCTTCCTGAGGGATATACCTTTGAAATGGAGGTTGATTTCTCATGCAGTTGTGAGCTTTGGAGGAAGTCTCCCGCTGTGGGCTGGAGCCTCTCATGGCTGTAGAGAGTGCTTTTTGCCTTAGGCAGAGAACCAAACCCCAAAGGTCAAACCTATGTTATCAAAAGTTCATAGGAGTGTATCAAATAATGTTCTACTGGTTTACAGGGTGGGGCCCTTGAAAATGGGCCATACAGTGAGCCCCTTCCCACCAGCAAGGAGGTCTGGGCAACTGCTGTTATCTTCTTCAATGGGGTTATTCCATGGTAGATCACCACATTTTAAAAAAAAATTAACCACTACATCTTAGATTTTGATTAAAATTGCTGTACTGGTTTATCTTACATGTCAAAGTCACTTGTGTGAATAAAAATTTCCTAGGCTATGCCTTATAGTTTTCAGGTTATGGGGGATGAAAATTAGGGAAACTTATACATGCATCATAGAATGATGAAATAAAACATAGCAAATACCACAGTTAATATATTTTATTTTAGACACCTATGAGATTTTTCTAGCAACATCTTCACATCCAGTTTTGTCATATGAGAGCTTCCTTGCAATGTCCTTTTCTACAGACAATATGCACAAAGAATTTAAGCGCTCTTCAGTCATGGCAGATCGAAATTTGTTCTTTATAAAGGAAAGCTTTGAGAAATTCCTTTCTTCTTCACAGCTTGTGATAGGCATTGTCAAGTACAGCTTAAGCACAGTAGTAATATTAGGGAACACTTCAATCAGGCGTTGCTCATAAATAAACTGAAGAACTTCTGTGAATTGCATTTTAGATGGCATGTTTTCTTCTGTGTTCTAGGATTTCCTCAGGTGTAAGTATTCTTTGAACTGGTAATACTTGTTTACTAATTTTTGTTCAATATCATCTTTGTAATGCAATATTATAAGTTTAATATTGTTCTTGTCAATTTCAGAATTGTTCATCAGTTCTGAGAGGAACTTGAACCTTTTTGCAATCTGCTCATATGGGTCAATCCTCTTGCCTAATTGGATTACCAAGCAGTCATAGAGTTGATTTAGAACTTCTATCCTAAATTTTTCAGCTCCTTTCAAAGGAGCCCTTCCACTTGTTCCATCTGTAAACTTCTTTGTAACCATGCATTTGGAAGCATCAGAATAACTTGAGATAATATCTTCACAGAAACCTTTGCTTCTAATTCATAGTGTACAATCCGGTCCGCTGAATTTTCTCAGAGTTCTTTAACAAATGAAAGTAAAGATAACAGCAGAGGATAACCTTCAAATACATCAAAACCAGGAGTTTGGAGTTTCTTGCTGGTTTTGTTGAAACGCTCAAGAACTTTTTCCCAAACAACTGTTAAAATAGCATATTCCAACTTTACCAGCTTGTGGTATAAATTCTTTGCATCTCGTTTACATTCAGGCTTCTCTTCTGAGTTTTCAAAAATATGTTTGAGAGCTTGTAAAATACCCGTATGTCCATTTTGAATTGCCCAGGCTGCTTCATATTGTGCAGACCATCTAGTTACACTTAAGCTCTTTAGGGAAAAACCTAGATTCCCATGGGTGTTTAAAATTCTCCATCTTCGTGGAGATCCAGAAAAGAAAACATACAGCTCCTGCAAAATGCCAAAATAGTCAACAACTTCAGGCACAGTAGGCACTGCCTTTACTCCAACAAGGCTGAGTCAATGGGCTGCACATGGCACATCGTCTGCATACCTGTTAATGTTTTTTTAAACATTTTTTATGCTTTTATTTTAAAATCTACACAGAAATCAATTGGGGGAGGAATCTAATTCTAAGGGTGAAAAAAAAGAAAACCACTAAAATCCCAAGTAGCAGTGGTCATTAGATTTTACAAATGCTTGCAATACTATTTCACTTACAATAGTTATCTTATGATGAAAGGGGGAAGGGTTATCACAAGAGTATAACAAGTAAAGTTTAACCATGATGAGAGTATCCCAGTGTTTAAGTAATTTTAGCAAAGTTCAAGACAGAGATATGGCTTAATATTTGTCTTTTCTGTTCCTGGTTTCATAGTCTTTTCTTGCTTTGGGAGTAGTGGGAGTGGCCGCTCCCAGATCTGAATCAGATCCTTCTTCAGAGGATGTAGAAATTACGCTTCCCTTATTTTCCGCCTCGCTGTGGTCCTCTGCCACTCTTCTTCTTCTCCTGGTTTTTGGGCTTTTTCAACTTTTTGAAGCAGTTCCAATAAAGCTTTTGCTTTAGTAACAGAGTCTATTCTTTCTTTTTTTATCCTTGTACTTGAAGATGATGCCTTCTGGTACCAGCCACCTGTAGATTATGGAATTCTTCTGTAGGAATATAATCAGATTTTTGTAGGGCCTCCTCTTTTTTCTTATCTCAAATGGAATGTTCTTTAAAACTTTTATTTCTTTGTCATCGAGTTTTAGGGTAGTCCCATTTGTTGCTTTAAGTATCTGGTCTCTGATATGTCTTTTAGAGAATCTCACAAAAATTTCACCGGGCAGATTATTCTTCCTAATATACACTGGATAGGTTCTATAGACCATATCCATCTCACTTTGTAGAAGATCTGCTTTTATATCTGCTACTGATTCTAAAGCATTGCTTAGTTACTTTGAGGTTTTCTCCTTCCTTCTCTGGGAGCCCTTGAAATCTTAGAACATAAGTTGCCTTTTCTATTTGCAGTTAAAGCAGTTGATATTCATCTGAGGATCTGTTTTTTTCCACAGTCTCCAGTCGTTTTTTAAGCTTATTTGTTTTGGCATCAACTTTCTTTAATCATTCTGAGGTTTGCTCTGTCTTAAGGTTAGTCTCTTTTAGCTGACGTTGGAGAGTCTCGAAGTTGCCATTGAGTGTAGTCATCTGGTCCAGCAGAGGGGGCAGTGCTGCCACTATCATTTTAGGAAAGTCTGTAGCTGTTTCCGGTCTCATGACCTCAGAAGCTGGGCTAACATTTCCTGAATAAGGTTTTGTTTTGGGAAGGACTTTTCTCCCAGCCATTTATATGATTATTTACTTTTGAGTAAAAGTTAGAAAAGTCTCTATGGCTTGTGTAGTCAGCTAGGAGATTCTGGATTACACTCTGTCCTGGTTATTTAAAATTTAGCTTTCTGTCCCTTCTTCATTGAAAGTTTAAAAGGCTTTTCTCTTTTGCATGGGTGGGCTCCACCCCCCTTGCTTCACTTCTAAAGGGAACGTAATCACTTAAATGCTTGCGTGTTTCTCTTGTTTTTCAACTCATCAGAACTCACAGTTCATCAGTTGTCTTCCGCAAGGTAAGGAAAAACATCTGACCGCTTGCCCTGGTGTACTATTGGGTACCAGTAATGGATATTATTGGGTACCATTATCTGGCACCATTACTGGTTTGTGGTGGTGGGACCTTTGGAGCAAAGGAGAGCCTCAGTCCCTTGGCTGTTGGCCTTGGGAGAGGCACCCTTCAAGCTCCATGGCTGGGAGCCCCCTACAAGGGCTCCAGAGGGTCTGGATTGTTCCGAGACCCCTCCCTACCGCCACAACACAGGTCGTGTCCCTCAGAGCACCGAGGAGACATGTCTGTCCTTCGAGCCACCAAAACTGGAAGTCCATACCTGTTAATGTTTTTAAAGAGTGCTTGCAGCCCTTTCTCTGAGCCCTTCATGTTAGATGCATTATCGTAGGACTGACCACAGATATTTTTAACTGATGTCTTATGTTTGCCCAGAACTTCTTGTATTTTGTTGAACAAGGTCATGGATGAATGTATAAATGGTATTGGTATAAATGTTAAATATCTTTCACAGGGTTTTCCATTATAGCAGTATCGAACCACAATTACCAGTGGGTCAAAATGTGTCAGGTCAGGCATAGCATCAACAATAATAGAGTAGTATTTGGTATCTAGATTGTTGATTTGAGTCATAATTTCATCTTGCTTGTTTCCCCATGATTTCTATCAGTTCTTCATACACGGTTTTGGATAGGTAAGTAATATTTACTTTTTCATTTTTACATTTCTCAAGATGTTCATGTAAAAATCGGTTAAACTCTACAGTAAGTTCAATGGCCCCCATGAAGTTTCCATTATTTGGTGAGCCCCACTTTTCCTCATGACCTCTAAATGTTAAACCTCTTTCACAAAAACTTTATAACAGCTACAACTCTTTTCAGTACTTCAAAATAGTACTTTATGTTTTTTTCTCATCTGTCCCTCAAGTTGCTGATCCACAGTGTTTTTATTTGACTTTCTTGTTATCCAACACAACATTGCCCTCTTATGTTCCATGCTGTCTTCATGATTCTCCTGAGTTCTGAGTACATTCATCCAGTCAGAAAACCTACCTGTTGTAAGTAATGTTTGGCATTTAGAAAAGAGTTTGCAAGCAAAACAGTATATACAGCCTTTGCTGTTTGAATAAACTAACCAGGATCTTATCACAGTCTGACCACTTTTCAATCTTTTTTCGAAGTATTTGTTTGAGAAACTTCTGTTTTGCTCCTTGTAAACTTTGCTGGATTTAGTATATAAATCATCTGTTTTTTTTATTTTGAAAAAAAACTGATGTCTTGCATTAAACAATTCTGTATAAAATCATTATCAACTCTTATGGGCCAGTTTGTGAGGTCACTGTATTCTTTGAAATCACTGAATTTGCTTCCTGTTTCTGCTCTGTCTCTTCTTGTTCCATGGTACTTTCATGTTGACCACTGTGATTGTCATCTGTATCAAAAGTGTCAACAGTAGGTTGATGATTGCTAGAAAGAGCTTCTACGGTTTGTGCACCATCACTGGCTTCACTGGTGCTTGCTTGGCTTGTTTCAGCTGGTTTGTGATGGCAATATTTGACTTGACATTGTAAAATAGTTTGATAATTTTGACATTTAGAAATTTCATCAGATCGTTTCTCCTTGAGTTTGCGTTTTTGGTATCCACTTAAGTACTTTCTTGAACTCACTGCTATTTCTCTTGGGGTCTTGATCTCTACAATTACAGCCATAAAGTTGTCATTGTTATTAGTTCTACTGCAACTACATGTATTTATGAATAAGACACTTAAACACAAACATAAAAGAGGCAATTCAACAGATGCAATTTAACATTACAATAAACTATATAGACAAAAGCGTGGAATTTTTCATAGGAGTCCTTGTTCATCTCAGTCCAGTTGCTATTACTTCATAGCAAGGCTTTTTAGGATATTATTGGGTACAAATATCTTCAGCATCCACAAAGATGCACAGAACAAAAAGTCTAAATACATGTAATACATATGTGCCCCAGAGAGCACTGAGGTCAAGCTCACAACATCGCTTGACTCTCCCCAGTCCAAAAGACGTTTGGCTGGCCAGCACCAGATCCAGGGCATTCTCAGTGGCGGCCCCATACTGGTGGAAAGAGCTCCCAGAGAACATCAGGGCCCTGCGGGACTTATAACAGTTCTGCAGGGCCTGTAAGACAGAGCTCTTCCGCCAGGCTTTCGATTAGGGACCGCCACCGGTGGAATTAGGATAACATCGCCCTGGAGTAGTGGGCCGAATCTCTTGCTGCTGTTTTCACCACTGAACTCAATATAAGTTGTGTATATGTTGCTTTAATTTGTGATTTGCTTATTTCCTGTTTTAATCTGTAAACCATTTTATGGTATTTTATTGCTGTAAGTCACCTTGAGCCAGTTATCTGGAAAGGCGGGATAAAAATGTGATAAATAAATAAATAAATATATTGTAAGTCCAGGTTAACCTCACAATATTGGAAGATCAGGTAAGATTTCCAGGCTGTACCTGGGAGGCTGCAGTTCTTCTCACTTGGGTCCTGAATCCCACTTCACCTTTGTTTTAAAAGATCTCTAATACTTGCACAGATTACCAACATTTACTTGCAGTAATCCAAAGCAGGCCTTGAAACAACAAGATCTGTGCAGGCCTTTCCCTCCCCTTATGGTGCAGCGTCTTCCTGGGCCAAACTCCTCAGAAGCATTAACAAACAAAATACTAAAAACATGTACTGCAACAGTTCTAAATAATAATAATAATAATTTACCTGCAGTAATCCGAAGCAGGCCTTGAAACAACAAGTTCTGTGCAGGCCTTTCCCCACTCTTATGGTGCTGTTTGCTTCTTCCTGGGCCAGGCTGAACTGCTAGGCTGCTGTGAACAACCAGCCCACTTTAGGGGAAGTTACAACACTGAGCATGCTCCATTCTAAGGTCAGTATTAAGTACTTCAACCCACTGGCTTATGATTCTGTCACTAAAATAGCCTTATTTTAATAACAAACTCTTTAAAAACTCCATTAATTTTTGCTGATTTTTTTTTAAGTTGCTTTAGGGGCCTCCTGGGATTGGAGGCCCTGAAGCTTAAGCTTCACTAGTTTCACAGTAGATCTGCCTCTGAGCAGGATATAAAGTACAACAGCTAAATTCACATATTGTCTGGATACCTAATGAGTCATGAGCTGCAAAACTGATGAATGTGAGTTTTGCACAGACACATAATTACTGTTAACAGTTCATAATGTTTTATTTCCAATTAACTGCGTGGTCAGTTAAATTCAAGACTATCTTGGCTTGCAAAATACCTTGTAGTGGAGAGTGGAGCAGAAGATGCAGGAGGAGGGGGACTAGGAGTTAAGTCTGAGAGCAGCTTAGGCAGAGTTCTTCCACATCACATGCTATCTGATTCCTTCAACTGGAGATGTCAGGGACTGAACCTGGTACCTTCTGCATGTAAGGCAAGTGCTCTACCACTGAGACACAAGCTTCCCCTTGATAATGAACACATTAAGCTGCAATATACTGAGTTGGCCCATTGGTCTAACAAGATCAGTGTTGTGTACTCTGATGGGCAGTGGCTCTCCAGGGTCTCAGGCAGAGGTCGTTCACATCACTTACCGCTGGTTTCTTTTGACAGGAGACAATGGAGGTTGAACCTAAGTCCTTCTGTATACCAAGCAGATGCTTCACCCTTGAGCCGTGACCCCACCCCATTATGAAATGCAGCATGTTGATCTTGCTGATTGGTCGTCATGACGGAAGAGGTGTGGAAACTCTGGGCCCGATTCAGCCCTAGTTAACCCTCCCACTGAACCCAGTGGGGTGGATCCTTCCACTGAGCAAAGTTTATTTCATTGCTAAAACCTGTCTCCCCCCTTGCCTTTCCCTTTGGGCTCAAGTCTGGGTCTTAATGCCTCTCTAGTGCTCTGCAATGCAAGTGCATGTACAACTGTTCATCCAGAAGCTTTAGAGACACTAGCCCTTCTTTGTTAGCCCTCCAGGGACCAGGAGTCTTTGAAAATGTCAAAGTGGAAAGCTGACATTCAACAGTTCGGTGGATTCATGAAGAAAAAATGTAATGGTTTCAAAACTGAATGGCTGATGGGGTTTTCCATTGAAACTGCGATGCCACAAGTGAGTAGACTTAAGACCATGCAACTAAAAGAAACCTTTGAATATCGTGAGACAGATGATGTCTGCAAAATATGTCTCAAAGCAGGAGTTGATGGGAACTGGAGCACCAGAAAGAAATGAGATGAGTGGGAAATACATTATCTTCAATGTCACATGAACCACAAACGCCACTTGGATGCAGTGACAAAACTTCAGAATAAGAGCCATGGATCTCTACTGAATTTCTTGTGAGAAACCCCTGAGGATCAGAACACTGGAACTGAATATGTGAACCGAGATAGGTCCAGAAGAGGTCAAGATTTTAACAGACAATGTGTTACTTGCAGTTAGGTTGAATGCATCCATGCTATCTGTGCAGGAAATTCATGAACACATGGCAAAATATGCCAAAATTCCTGCTAGATAGAGAAGCAAAAACCATGCCTTCGAATTCATTAAAGGCATAAATAGTGTTGTTAAAAGTGAAATTTTAAATGAAATCTGGGTATTTCCTTTCCATGCCCTCATAATTGATGAAAGTACCGAAATCATTGTGTCAAAGATGCTTATTATGTACATCAAATTCAGAAGAACTAGTAATGATCTTCATAAAACCGTTTTGCTGGCATTGTGAAATTGGCTGCTTGCAATAGTGCTGTACTGGTTGATTCTTTAAGGAAGTTTTATAATGAAAATCATTTGGACATGAATCACATGGTTACGTTTACATCAGATGGTGCCTCCATCATGCCTGGAAAGTGGAATGGTGTTGCTGCATTTCTGCATTAATCAATTCCTCATCTGCTAGAGCAGCCTTGTATAGTTCATTGAGATTTAGGAATAGATGATGCATGGGAAAAAATCTGATTCATTAAGTAGGGTGAAACTCTAATACACACTGTTTATAGTAGATCAAGTACATGAAAAGCTAAACTGGAGGAAATTGCCAGTGCATCAGACAGAGATGTTGTTTCATTTAGGTCAAGTTAAAATGTCAAGAATTATGACATTTTAACTGAATATTACATAGAATAGGTGAAAGAAGATTATGATGCAGTTCACAAATATTACCTGGAAAGATTAAGTAATCCACAATACAAGGTGGCATCATTTATCCTTTGTGATGTTCTCAGTGATTTAGCAGAACTTTGCAAAATTCTTCAGAAGAGCTCTTTGACCACTGTGGAATAATTTCAATTCACCAAAGCCAAAATCAGGAAAACTAGATCTCAGTATCTGGGAGCCGGAGCCCATTTCAGTGTGAAACTGTACAAGATCTAATTTCATCTTACAACTCTGCAGTAAATATCGATGCCGTTCTCCATTTCATCAGGCAAACTTGAGACCACATGGAGAAAAGAGTTCCAGAGAATGAATGACAGAATTGGTGTGTATTTGATAAAGACCAGGGGTCCGATGGAGCGGGAGCGCACAGGAGCGCAGCTCCAGGAGTGAGGAGCCCAGGGGGCTAGCACATGACCAAGCCCCACCCCCTCCTCGGCTTCCCCAAGCAGTGCAGAAGCGCAGCGCCCCGGAGAAAGCCCTGCTAGGGTCTTTATTGTTTTTAATGTTTTGCTTTAATATTGATAATTTTATCATTGTTCCTTTTATGACTGTGTGCTGCTTTTCCAGAGACTTGCTCAAGGTGGCATATAAATTTTCTAAGTATACCATTTTTTATCTGGGCACATGGCACATAAGTACTGGAGAGATTTCACCAACCCTTCAGCAGCTTCCACCCCATCAGTTTGGTGTAGTGATCAGGAATTGGACTCTAATCTGGGAGAACCGGGTTTGATTCCACACTCCACCACATGCAGTTGCTGGTGTGACCTTGGGCCTGTCACAAGTTCTCTCAGAGCTGTTCTCTCATGAGCAGTTCTCAAAAGACCTCTCTCAGCCCCACCTACCTCACAGGGTGTCTTGTTGTGGGGAGGGGAAGGGAAAGGGATGGGTGGTGCACATGTCCTGGGTATCTCAAGTCTACTTGAAACCTGGTGGTTTCAAGGGAGCAGGAAAAGAATGAGGGTGTGTTCTTTACGCTTATTTTTATTGCACAAAGTACTGGATGGGGAAGGGAATGGAGGAAGAGCAGGTCAGTTTCACTCACCTGTGGAGTGGAGCCTGAGGGGTGGGTGTTGCCTTCTGACACACTTCCAGTATGTTATGGTGTGTGGCATATGTAAATGAGTTATGCAAATGAGTTATGCTAATGAGCTCCTGCACCTCTTTTTCTACGAAATGACCCCTGATAAAGACTGTTTATCAAACCCCTCCAACCTAGATGACTTTTCCTTTGGGAATCAAGAGCTTTCAAGATTAGCTAAGTGTTACTGCATTTAATTCCAGAAAGATGAACTATCATATGATAAGGAAATATATAAAGAGTATTCAGACTTCAAATTAATCATTGCAAAGAAGATAAAAGGTGGAGCGATGAAAGCCTTCCAGGACACATTCAAGCTGCCCTTCCATTGGTGCACACATTCAAGCTGCCCTTCCATTGTCTCATTGTTGAAGAGAATAGTTTATAACAATAATAGTTTATGTGATAATAGTTTATAATGATGATAGTTTATATGACTTGTAAATTGGAATACAATTGATAATAATTTATAGTAAGAAAACAAATAATAATAGGAAGGTCAATATGGTTTGAAGAAGAAGAAGAGAAGAGATTGGATTTATACCCCGCCCTCCACTCCCTTGGAGTCTCAGAGTGGCTTACAAACTCCTTTCCCTTCCCCTCCCCACAACAGACACCCTGTTAGGTAGGTGGGGCTGAGAGAGCTCTTTCCCAAGCTGCCCTTGAGAGAACAGCTGGTACAGAGCTATGGCTTGCCCAAGGTCATCCAGCCAGGTGCAAGTGGAGGAGTGGGGAATCAAACCCGGTTCTCCCAGATTAGAGTCTGCACACTTAACCACTACACCAAACTGGCTCCTGGTGTGTATGTTTTGTATGTTTGGAAACCAAATTTAAAAAATTTTTAATGTAGGCTCGCTCATAACTTTTATGCTAGTAGCTCTTTTGGCTCACGGAGTAGAATTTTTGCTCACAAGAATCCACAGCTAAGAGAGAACATTGAATTGGCCACATCCCCACTGATAGGTGGCCAGGGCCTCTGATGGGAGCTGGTCTCTTTAAGGAGGGGTGTGCTGCGGGAGGGGGAGCATCACTCCTTTGGCACACTCCTCTCCAGCCTCTGCCTGGGAAGGACGCTTGGCTAAGCCCCCTCAAGTCATGATTCCCATTGGCCCTGCCTGCCCTATCATTGCTGCCTCCACCTAGTAACACCACCAGGACAGTATGCTGCTCCGGAAACACCACAGATGCCACTGTGGCAGTGCCCGGCAGCACTGCTGGGGCACCTTGCCCCCCTCTTCGGCCGCCGCATAACTTTCCCCTTAGGGAGTTGACTAGTGGCACCACAGTTGTGCTGCGGCCAGCCGCCACAGCTTAGGCATAGCACAGGATTGCTCTGCCCGACGTGATGAGAGAGCCCAATGATTGCCATGGTGGCCATGAAGTCCACACCAGCAAGTGAGGCCCCTGAGGACTAAAAAAGGATCTCAACACTTGGTCTAAGACCATTAATAAGGGGAAATTGTTACAACAGAGAAGAAGGGTCAAATGCCCCCACCTGTGGACTTTGACCAGACATCAATGGCAAGAGACAATCCTTGTGAAAAGTCAGTCAGGGCTATGTAAGACATATGTAATGCATCTGAGTGGGGAACTTTTTTTAGCATTTCAAATGGGGGAGGGTTCTCTAAAATAAAGACAGTGATGCACAAAACTGTCCCTTACAAGATCTAGTTAGAAAATAAGTGTGACAAACAGGATTTCAAGCAAACAAATGGAGCAGGCACACATCTCACATATCACCAAAACAGAGTTTAGGACCTTTTATAAAATGGAAACTGGGTTGGCAAGACCATAGAAACTTTAGTGATTACAGGCCTGGCTAATGACAGAACCCATTCTGTCACACTTCATATCTTTCCATTTGCCCAAAAAGCAAGACCTGGTGGTTCTGGGGAGCTGTCCAAACCAAACAGTGCTGGATATTTAATTCTTTGATTATGTCCTATCCATGTTCCTATTCATCCTCTACTATTAGAGTTACTATATTTTGAAAAGCAAAATAGAAGACATATTTCCCAACTATTTCAAACAAACGGTCACTCTGACAAATCTCATTTTAAATAACTCTACTTCTTAAGCTGTGATAATTGCTACTAACTAGGAATATTCCTAACCTTCTAACCCCAAAAGAGAGCATTTTTATCAGGTTTTTTAAAAAACAGCCCAAAAGAGGATAAACACATTAAAAAGAAGACATCTGGTAACCCTGTCTGTTATTATTTTGAAAGATACAAGCCATGTGAGATTTGTGAATAATCTGCAATGTGATTTTGATCTGCCTCAAAGGAAAATTGCTCCCTACAGAGCTAAGTCCAGGTTTTCAGGTTGGTCTATTCATTTATTTAAACATTGTTTTCTGTCCTTTCCCAGTGGCTGAAGGTACAATATATAATTAAAATTCCAAACAGCTGTAAAACCCCAAATGCCCCCCAATTTCTGAACACATTCAAAAGTCACATATTGTGTCCTATATTTCAATAATTATTCACATCTTTATTTTGAATTCTTACAACACGCTCTATTTTTCATTTCTGGTGAATAAAACAGCCATACGGCATTTCCTAAAAAGTTTCCAAGAACACTGCTCCCCTCACCTACTTGGGAAGCCCACTTTATAAAGCAGGAGCAACCACAGAAGAAACATGGTCCTTCATCAGTGCATGATGGCGGTGGAGGAAAGTGCTGTCAACTCACAGTCAACTTATGGTGACTCCTGGTGGGATTTGCGAGGCAAGAAAAGGAGGAGGAGGAGGAGATTGGATTCATACCCCACCCTTCACTTGTAGTCTCAGAGTGGCTTACAAACTCCTTTCCCTTCCCCTCTCCACAACAGACACCCTGTGAGGTAGGTGGGGCTGAGAGAGCTCTGACAGAAACTGCTCTTGAGAGAACAGCTGGTACAGAGCTATGGCTTGCCCAAGGTCATCCAGCAGGTGCAAGTGGAGGAATGGGGAATCAAACCTGGTTCTCCCAGATTAGGGTCCACGCACTTAACCACTACACCAAACTGGATCTCAAGAGACATTCAGAGGTGGTTTGCCATTGCCTGCCTCCGCATAGCAACCCTGGACTTCCTTGGTGGTCTCCCATCCAAGTACGGACTACGGCTGACACTGCTTAGCTTCTGGGATCTGATGAGACTGGGATAGCCAGGGCCACCTTTAATCATGGAAAAATGAGAAAGCAGCAATCTGAAGACCAAGCTGGAACACAGAGACCTTTGTGGAGAGATGGAGATATGTGGGCCCTAAGCCATGAAGGGGTCTAAAAGTCATAACCAGGATCCTGAATTGCTCTGAAATACCCTGACAGCCAATGAAGCTGTTTCAAAAGAGGCAAGATGTGTTCCCAACGGCCAGCCCCTAACAACAGGTGGGCTGTTTGTGAGGCTTCTGTATAGACAGCAACAGATCAGACCTTTGTTGATGAAGCAAAGCTCTTTATTTCCAATACTGCAAACAGGTTCTCGAATGTTTGTTAGAGATGCTTAATGGAATACAGACAGTACTATTATACTCTCAGACTTTCAATTGAACCCCAGACCTGAGCCAATCACGGCAAGAGGGTGAACGTGGGAAAAATAGTAGGGACTGTTGAGATTCCCACAGAAGGTGAGAAAGTTATAAATTCCCCTCTTGATCTAAGTGACCCACATTGTGAGCCTAGGCACAACATTCTTCCAGGCGTCCGGCCATAAAGAACTCTTCAAGGTTTCAATAACAAGATAACACCCACACGCCCGGGAAAAAGGGAGGAGGGAATACAAGGGAGTAGTCACCATTTGTTTAGAGATGACACTTAGGAATTTGGGTCGCCATCTCCCGCCCAGGCATTGCAACATTAACCAGAGTAGCCCTCATACTTCAAAGCAATCTTTATAGCTAGCGGGGGGGGGGGGGAGAATGATACAGATAAGGGGCAGCTGGCAGGGTCTGCTAGAACAAAGGAATCGAAAGCAAAATGCAAAAGCACAGAGACATCATTGTAAAATGCAGAAAGCATAGGGCATCATTGTCAGAACCTGACACTGTTGCAGTTTGGAATATCTGCTATTTCCAGGTTGCTCTCAAGGGCAGACCAATACAATGCATGTTAAAATAATCCAGCTGTAAGGTTCAAAAAGCATGGATCAGCATGGCCAGGCTGGCTAAGCAGATAGGAGATATTATCCTCCAAATCATTGGTGATAATGAGTGAGGGAAAGAAATGATACTGGTAGAGCCTTAAACACCAGTTGCAAAATGGTAAAAAGATAGCATAACCTTTTTCCAGCTTATATACTTAGTTGCAAGTCATCAGGTGCTGAGTAACTGACTGGTAAGAATGAACTAATTACACATATGCATGAACTGACACTCAGAACCTGAAGACAAGTAAGAGAGACTGTTGTCAGACAACCTATAGGCCACGTCTGGAACACTGTGCTGGGTCTATTCTGTTTCTTTAGGAGCTGGATCAGTCACTTCAGTTAAACAGCTGTAACTAGTAGGAGACCAGTGCAATCCTAAATAGAGTTACACCCTTCCAAACCCATTGACTTCAATGGATATATAAGGGTGTAATTCTGTTTAGGATTGCACTTTAAGATGCAAGGCTTAGACCCACACAGCTCAGGCCTTCTGTGTCTTGGGGAGGGTCCTCCAAGCTGCCAGTCTTCTCTATTCTAATTCTAGCTTGCCCTTTGCAGAGATATTAATGGACCTGAGTTCCCAAGTGTAAGGAAAAGTTAAGACAAGGAGTGTGTGTGTATGTGGGGGGGGGGGGGGAGATGCTTGTTTTTTGTGGTAACGGAAGTTGAGGAATAATAGTCAGGATTGTGTGGGTTGCTATCATCCTGACAGTTATTGTGTTTGGCCAAACAGTGGATAAAGAGTGGATACTGCTGAAGATGATCTCTTTCTTGGAAACTGCTAGGTTAACTTATTATATATTCAGTGCTTCTGGAAAAGGTTGACTTTGAATCTACTGATACACATGAGTTAAGTGACAATACCAAGAAAATCATTACAAAAGTGTGAGCAGTCAGACCCCTCCTCTTGCTGAGGGGCAGTTTACAGCTAGCATAACCATAAACATTTCAGAAATCATAAATATTTCAGAAATCATAAGTGCAGGACACCGCCTGGCCCAAAATGACACAAAATGGATGCCAGTCAGAAACAAGCCTGGACATATAGTTTAGAAGGCTGACTGGCTAATGGCCCCCTCCACACCCTGATGAGATGCATAATTATTGGACAGTGTGTCCTCCAGGACCTATTGACTGACACTTGGACGAATTACATCAACATCCCACCTTGTTTCCTCTGATAACACTTACCTTAATCAAGCAGCAATTAAGCAACACTTAATTCTATTCACCAAACCTAGTAGTTTTTCCAATCTGGTACTTACAGGGTCATTAAGCCCCATTCACACCTATAGTCCACCTCCGAAAAACCCATCAAGTTATTGGTTTTGGGGTGAATACATCAGCTTGCCCCAGAAAGCATTTTGCTCTATATCTGGAGTCCCTAGTGCTGTGTGTGTTCCTGTACCAACAGCATGCACCCCCACTTTGTGGGTTTCTTCTCTTCTCTCTGTGAAACGGTGGCCATTTTGCTGCTGCTTCCTGGACTTCTACAAGATTTGGTAAATATTATCCTTTCCTAAAAAGCTTTCCCATTTCCACCCTGCCTTTCCCTTTAGCTCTTGTATGTGTTTTTACTATGTGTGTGTGTATTTTTGTCTATTTGTTTTAAAAAATAAAAAACCTTTCCAGTCGAACATCTGCCTAGTTTATTTGAGAGTTCATTTAAAGGGGGAAAATCCTGGTATACATTGGTGGAGATTCCAGTTACCTGCCTCTCGATCTGTCTCCTTAAGCTAACTCCCCCAATTAGGACTGCTAATTTATAATAGTTAGGAAGCCCTATCAGTTGTAATACAGTGCGTCAGCTGCTTGGCTTCAATGCAGTGGAACTGATTTACCTGAAACGATGACTGAACCAATGTATCATACCAGATTACCATACATTAAAGGTAAATTCTAAGTGTTAGTCTTTGATGCCATGCCATAATACTACTGTTGTTTAGCTAAATAATTAGTTTTAATTATGCAAATTCATTTAAAAAAAAAACATTCCTTTCCCATTATTAGGGATGTAAAAGGGTATGGTATAATCTGCTCTTTGAAGCTAAGCAGGGTCAGTATTTGCATAGGGACCACCAAGGAAGACTCCACAGAGGAAGGCAATAGCAAATCATCTCTGCTTCTCGCTTGCCTTGAAAGCCCCTTGCTGGAGTTGCCATAAATCACTTGTGACTTAATGGCACATATGTACACATCCCATCCCATGCACATATCCCCTTTTCATCCCCGTAACAACTTTGTAAGGTGGGTAGGAGTAGTGGTTGGCCCTGTTCACCTCTGTAGTTAAAGTAGGAAACTGAACCCCAGTTGAATTCCAGCACTCTCACCACCACTGTCCTGGCTGTTCATGATGGAGTTGGTGAAGGGAAGACCAGGGTCTGGAACATCTTGTTTGGAGTTTTGTGTGTAGTGGTGGGGCTTGGGGTCCCACGGGGTCCCTTGTAGGTGGTTTTATTTCACAGCCAGATTAAGTCTAATTCTGGGTGTGTCCCACTCTGAGGGATTTATTCCCAAATTCCTGTGCAGATAAGACAGGACTGTAGTCTTAGTTGAGTGTCAGTCCTCCTTTTAAAAGCCAAAATTAACAAGTTAAATTAATATTCCAAATGTTTGCAGATTCTTAGGAAAATCATTGTCCTGTTTTCAAAGATGAGAAATTAGTATTTTATTGCAAAAATTTGTATATAATTGTATCTCCAATAACTGTTCTGGTTTTGCATTATTTTTGTGTCTAAACTGCATTATGGAATTTTTTAAAATTTATGAATTATTTCAATGTATTGAGACCTAATTAGTTGATTGTTTTATAAATTCTTTCTCTACAAGATTCACACTGAAGAAATAATTCAAGATGGATCCAATTGCAGATGCCAGTTTGTTGGATAAAGCCCTGTTAGGTCCTGTGTTGATTTTTTTCCCTTCTCTGTTTATTTAGCTTATTTTTTGTTACAGCTTTTATATTACAGTGTGATGAGATAAATTAAGTTTTGTATTTAAAAAAAGGGGGGGAATCATTGCCCCCAAATCAGCCTCATCCATTGAGTGCACAGTGACAGCTTCAGCACAATCCAATCAGTACTGAATGCATTTACTGTTTCTATCACTAGATCCTGTGGATCCTTACTTGGAATTAAAACTCAGTGGCTGCAGGGGCAGCCTTACTCCCAATAGACAGGGAGCATAGGTGTCAACTTCAGGGGGGCTGGGGAGCTGGAGCCCCCCCCCCCAACTTTTCCAGGAAGTGCTGAGTCTCCCCCAGAGACAATGGCCTGTGATGTCTCTGGCCCAGCCCCAGCTCCCCCCCCCCCCCCGGGAAATTGGAAAGTCTACACCCTTGAAAGGCAGTCACAACTTCAGCTGTATTTTGGCTACCCAGAGGGGTGGCCTGGCCTTATTCTACCTAGGCAAATCTGCAGCCTTAAGCCCCCTCCCCTCCCCCAGAGGTGGGGCTGGCAAAAAGGATCAGGGCAAACCCCTGCCTTCACCCTGCTCGCCTGGAAGCAGCGCAGTCAGCTAGGAGGAACAGGGACCCAGCGGTGCTCAGCCTGATGTGGCCCCAGCAAGGAGGAGCACAGCAGCGTCTCCTTCCTCTCCAGCTGGCTCTCCTGCGCCCCACGTCCAGCCCAGCCCAGCCCCCTGCAGTCGCACGCCCTTTGGTCCGCCCTCAGGCCCCGGGCAAAGGCTGGCGCGGGCAAAGGAAAGGGGGGCCCTCCTCCGGGTTGTTTTCCTTCTTCCGTATCCCTCCTCCCTCCTTCACCCTAATTTGTTTTTTGCCCGACAGGAATGGGTGTGGCCTGGGCTGCTCCTCGCATCGGGATGTCTGGGCGCTGCGGGAGCCAGGAGCCTTCTTCCGCAGGCCCCATTAGAAAACGTTGGTCCGCTTAGCAGAACACCCCGGCCCACGCGCGACTCCAGGCATGGCCACGGAACACACCGGCCGCCTCATTTTATGAATGACTCTATTCATTCGGCCCCTCCCACCTCCCCCTAGCCCCTCCCCTGGAATGTTTGGAAGTGCGCCACCGTTGCTATTGGCCAACGAGTAGGTTCCTATTGGCTCCTAGCCCGGTAGGTGGGCGGGGCGCCGGGGAAATATAAATACAGAAACAACGCCGTTACTTTGTAGGTAGGGAAACTGGCACTCAAACAGGGGGTGGGTGGGTGGCGGCTCGAAACGCCGGCTGCCTAGAGCCCACGAGCGTGAATGTCGCGGGCTGGCCTCTAACTGGGTGTCGTCCTTTTTATCCGCCTTCCTCGCCCTCCTATGAGACAGTCATGGGGCTCCCTGCCCTGGCCAGCGTGGTTTTCCTGCTCTGCCTCTCCCGGGTGAGTATGCTGGAGCCGGCTTGTTCGACGCCCTTTCGGTAAGTGGACGCTGCTGCTGCGGACCCTGACCGCGCGGCACTCGTCGTGGGATCCGAGCGTAGGTAGGTGGGTGGGTGGGTGGGCAGGCGGGCGCACCCTAGGCGGGGGGCTCCGGCTGCCCGTGCTGGTCGAGGGGACCGGGTTTCTCCCAAAAGCCGGCGCGCCACCTGCACGCACGTGTGCCTCGAGGGGGCGCCTCCGCAAGCCCGGGGGCTGACTGGATGTGTCCCGGCGTCGGTCAGCCGCCCAGACTTGGGCCAGGGGCCCCACGCGTCTAAATCCGGGGGGGGGGGGCAGGAATAGAGCGGCCCCACCGCAGGCAAGGTGAGGTCTTATTTTCGGTTTCCGGGAGTCGCCGCGCGTCGGGCTCAGCGTGGCGGGCGCTTTGATCCTCCTGGCCGAGGATCTGGTTCCGGGGATTTATTTGGGATTTATTTTTTCGGGGGGGGGGGGGGGGGAGAGAATGCCAGGACTCCGTGGCATGCAGCGCCATCTAGGAAACTATTTTCGTGCCGCCTATTTAAAATGAACTTGTTAAAAAAAGCCAGGCAGGCGAGGGTCAGTCCCTATCCCCCTGGCCTGGCAGGGACGAAAAGGCTCCGGCTAGCCCGATCGATCTCCTCCGTTCTCGAAAGCGAAGCAGGGTCGGCCCTGGCTAGAATTTGGAGGGGAGAGGCCGAGTGAATACCAGGGGGGTCACTCGGAAACAGGCAATGGCGAACTATCTCCAAACCCTACGAGGTCGCCATAAAACCAGCTGGCCGAATCCAGAAAAGTGGAGCTCTAGGCAGTCCAGAGCAGAGGAGGTTTCTTCATCTGGAATGTGGTGTTTTTGTTCCCCCTGTAGATGGGACTCTGGAAGGACTTGGTTGGTGCTCTGAACTTTTTCTCACTCCTTGTGGGGTAATATTCTCTAGGGCCCAGGAAAGTACCCAACTGCCCCATTCTCTCTGCCTCTCCAGGTATCTTGCCGCTGCCCCTCCCCATGCCCTTGCCCCCCGGGCCTGCCACGCTGCCCCCCTGGAGTCAGCCTGGTGCTGGACGACTGTGGCTGCTGTCAGGTGTGTGCCCAGCAGCTCAGCGAAGACTGTGACCAGCTGGCCCCCTGTGACCCCCACAAAGGCCTGGAGTGCAACTTTGGAGCTGACCCCTTGGCGATCAGGGGCATCTGTTGGGGTGAGGAATGCTGGGCAATTGGTGGGGGGGGGGGGGGGTGGAAGTCCTGAGGGCAAGAAGGGCCTGCGTGGTGTCCTGGGCAGCCTCTATGAATAAGGCAGAATACGGATGTGGTTTCTGCAATGTGCATGTATTGCTCTGCTGGTTAACTTTTCATTTGGTTAATTTAGTGAGGGTGTATCCAGGGTAGTTGTTCAGTCAACTTTGTAATTCAACCCCTTTACATGATTTGTCTCTTTTACCTCAAAAACCCTATGATGAGACAATCCTAAATGAAAAAAGCGCTGGATGAAGGATAGGATGTTTTGGAGGTCATTAAAATTCATAGGGTTCATTCATAGGGTTGCCATAAGTCGGAAATGACTTGACAGTACTTACCACACACACACACGGAAGAACTGTTTTTGAAATATCTAAAAAAGCTTTTACTTGTGGTGCTATAAAGTGGTTTCTGGCACGTGCTTGTGTAAGTGATGGTGACGACTAGATCTAGTAAGGGGTTTTGTTTGTCCCTTCACCCTCGCTTTGTGTGGTGGGATTTAACATTTCCTTAGCATCAAGAGGTGCCTTGCATTGTGCAAATGCTGTTGTGGTCATTGAGGTCTTAGTCTTCCAATATAAGAGAAAGCAGCACAATGTACATTATCTAATGACAAACAAAATCCCTATTTTGTGAACAAGGATTCAGGGACTGGTGAACAGTGTAGTGGTTAAGTGCACGGACTCTAATTTGGGAGAACCGGGTTTGATTCCCCACTCCTCCACTTGCAGCTGCTGGATGACCTTGGGCAAGCCATAGTTCTGTCAGAGGTGTTCTTGAAAAAGAGCAGTTTCTGTCAGAGCTCTCTCAGCCCCACCCACCTCACAGGGTGTCTGTTGTGGGGAGGGGAAGGGAAGGGAAAGGGGTTTGTAGCCGCTCTGAGACTCCCAAGTGAGTGAAGGGCGGGGTGGAGATCCAATTGGAGGGGTCCCATGACTCCATGTTTTGTTTTTGAATCAGAGGAGGAAGGGGGGGGGTCCTGGGGAGGGGTCAGGCAGAGCCCCCGTTCAGGACTGATGGCCGCGGCTTGTGTGTGAGGCCAAAGCTACCATCTTCTCCAGTGTCTTCCAGAGGAGCAGGAGCAGCAGCTCTGGAGCTCGTCATCATATCCTGTGTTGACACTAATCCAGTCAATGAAAACAGAAAAGTGAAATGGCATCAGTCTAGGGATTCAGAAGAGACTTGGTAATCCATAGGCATGTGGGGAGAAGTGCAGAAGATGGATGCATGAAATCTCCAAGTACAGCAGAGTACCTGTAGGACTCTCTTGTGACTCCCTTTGAATGTGGATGAGACTCTGGGGCATCCTTTCATCCCTCTGAGACGTGCGGGGGGGGGGGGTTGCCGGGCAAAGCACTCCCTCTTTTCTGGTGGGATCAAAAACCAGCTTGCAGAATCAGAGCATAGGAGATTGTTTTGCTGAGCAAGATGCCCTCTTCAGGGTGTTCAGGCTATATATCTAACAATACAGGTTCCTTTAAAAATATGGTCTCCTGTCAATCTGGAATAATTTCTAGTCCATTGCTCTGCTGCCAAGAGAGATCAGCACCCTAAAACAATGGTACATCTCACACTCGCGTGGCCTTCCTGAGTGTGAGCAGTCATATCAAAAGTGGAGGGCATCCAGATGGCCTTCAGGCACCTGTTAGAACTCTGTATTTCGCCACAATGAGTCTGTATCTTCCAAGTTAAGCTCAGGGCAAGGGGCCTACTGGCCCCACTGATTTTGACTGCAACCTGCAAATTCAACAGCATTCTGTCATTTGTATTGACCACAGATATTATTCGAAGGTCTCACATAGCAGGCAGGAAATTTGTATCCAGCTTGAAGAACTTTTTAAGTGCTGTACATGATATGATACAGTGTCTGAATGTATACTGTTGTGAATGTTGTTATACAAAAAGGCTTGATTGACCATCATATAGTTATACTGACTGTCATTTCATATATGACAAAGACTGTATACAGTAATGATGAACTGGTTTTTTAAAACTTCTGGGTTATGATTTTTTCCCTCTGTATTGTATCCAGACATTAGGTCATAATCACAATGTGCTTGTAATTGGAATTCTTCTCTGTGTAAATATGTAACATTCCTTTTGGGTGGGAGTAGTTCCTTTCCTTTTCTGAAATCTCCTGTTCAGTATCTCTTACAGTGTAGTCCTTCCTAAACAGTTAAACACTTCTAAAGTCATTGAATTAAATGGACTGTCATTACAATCCTATGAACACTTTCCTGGGAGTAAGCGCCATTTAATACACACAAGTAGGGTTCTGATTAGATTGTACTGTAAGTGACATATCTTCCCATCTCCCAATATCTCATATGCAGGTTCTGGTAAGTGTGTCTTTGCTGGCCCCACTTCATGTGGATTCTGTCTTGGATATTTACTTAAAATAATTACATCTTGACTTTGAACCAATGTAGGCCTCCAATCTAAAAGCAAGGATTTAAAATAATCCATTACAATAAAACTAACAAACAAAAAAATAAAGTCATGAAACAAGGTACAAGAAAAACAGCTATCAAGGGCAAGTAAAGAGTCTGTAAACAATGCTAAAACCCACAAATATTATATATTTTTAATTTCTTTCATTTATATCCCTCTTTTTCCCCAGTGGGGACACAAATAGGTTACAACATTTTATTCTCACAACAATCCTCCAAGATAGGTTAGGCTGAGCATGTGTGATTGGCCTAAAGTCATCGAGCAGTGTACATGATACAGTGGGGATTTCAACCTGGGCCAGATCCTAATTTGACAGTCTACTGACTACACCATGCTGGCAATGCTGTGCTGCCACGGACCTTTAGGACTAGGGGGGAACAGATGTGTATAGGGGCAGTGGTACGTTTAAATGGGTCAGCTGAAAAGAATGCCATAGAGCCCACCCTCCAAAGCAGTCATTTTCTTCCGTGAGGGGGAGATCTGTTGTCTGGAGTTCAGTTGTGATACCTGGCGATCTTCAGGCTCTACCTGTAGCAGGTGTAGCAGTCAGCACTTCAGAGCAGGGTCTGCTAGACCCAGGTTCTTGCTGTGGAAGCTGCCTGGGTGATTTTCAACCAGTCACAGACTTTCAGCCTAACCTACCTCACAGGGTTGTTGTGCAAGTCAAAAGGGGGAGAGGAGAATAATGTAAGCTGCTTTGGTCCCCATTGCAGAGAAAGACTACTTTTTCCTCTTGTGGAACCATTGTTGCCAATCTCCAGGTGAGGGCTGGAGATCACTCAAAATTACAACTGCTCTCCAGATGGCATTGATCAGTTCCCCTGGAGAAAATGGTGGACTCTGTGTCCTTATACCCTGCTGAGATTTCTACCCCCCCCCCCATGAAAGCCAATGTGATGTGGCAGTCAGGGCTTCCGAGCATGGTAGAGGCTGCAGGTGGGGGGGGGGGAGATGGAAAGCTGAACAGTGAGGGGGAAATAAAGGTAGGTTGATGCTTGGCTGGGAAGGAGATGTTGCCAACTCAAGGTGGGAAATTCCTGGAGATTTGAGGGATGGAGTCTGGAGAGGGTGAGGTTTGAGGAGTGGGGGGGCCTCAGACAGGTACAATGCCATAGACTTCACCCTCCAGACCAGCCATTTCCTCCCAGGAACCATTGTTGCCAATCTCCAGGTGAGGGCTGGCGATCACTCAGAATTACAACTGCTCTTCAGGTAGCAGAGATCAGTTCCCCTGGAGAAAATGGTGGACTCGGTGTCATTATACCCTGCTGAGGCCGCCACAGCAAATTGACACTGAGTGCCCAAGGCCGGGGCACTCTCCCAGAGCTGCTTTCTAGAGCTCGTTGTGTTTATTTCCACAACGGGCCTTATTCCTGGTTTTATTTTAATATATTACCTGGTCGCTGTTAATGTTCCCGTGCATTTAAGACGTTATTTTCTTAGGATCTCACGATGTGTTTTTGTTTTGAAGCTCTTGTGGTGGCAGCCCTACTTGTGCCCCACTGGAAAGTGTGAGAAGCCTGGTCATAGCGCCACAGGAGGTGTATCTAAGGTGAGAGCAAATAGAAAACAGGCTGAAGAACTACAGGAAAGGAAGACAAAGGCCAGGTCTTAATGGACCTCGGTCTCACTGAGTTTCCACTGGTTTTGCTGCCAGCTGAAGTCTCCCCAGTTCCAGCGCAGACCTAGACTACTGCAAGCTGATCCCAGCCCATGAGAGCTCTTCACATCCTGTTTTCACACAGCTATTTAAAGCTCAAAATACTCCTCTCTAACTGACATGGCCCCTAACGACTCGACTCTGCCAGCCAGTGGTGGGTGCCTTGCTCTCACTTCTCATGCTGGGGCCAGCGGCCTGATCCACAGCTGCTGACTATATACAGCCTTGTTGATACAGATCCCTCCTGGTTTGGCCTGGGTTTTGTCTTGGAGAACAGTTGGAATTGATCTGTGATCGGTTTGGCTGTTGTTGCTTTCTAGTGACCATGAAGATCATATAGTGAGAGGATGGAGGACTGCTGGGCTGACCTTTGGAACATTTAGACACCAAGGCCTTTCTTGCATGGTAGTTTTGCCCAACACTATCCCATGATGCTTGGACACACTCCATATACTTTTAATTGCACTTCCTCATGTCTGAGTGCCTGGGTATATTGTTTATTTGACTCCTAAGACAGAATAATGTACATCAGTACATCTCTTCCCCCCCTACCTCCTAGCCAAACAAGAAGGCCGGACCTGTGAATTCAATGGCCGTATCTACCAAAACGGAGAGAATTTCCAGCCCAACTGCAAGCATCAGTGCACCTGCATTGACGGGGCCGTGGGCTGCCAGCCTCTGTGCCCCTTGGAGCTGCCTCTGTCCTTGCTGGGTTGCTCCAGCCCCCGGCTCCTCCAGGTACCCGGCCAGTGCTGCAAGAAGTTTGTGTGCAGCAAAGGTCTCAAGAAGTATGGAGGGGCCACCTTTGAGTATGACTCACATGGAGAGGCAAATGGCAATGAGCTTATCTATGTGGGCAAAGGTGGACACTGGAAAAACCTGCCAGGTAAGTGGGCTGGGAGGAGGGATGCAAAGTATTTGGGCTTGGGGGGCAGGGGGGTTGTTACTGAAGCTTTGTCAATAGGATGCTTTCAATCTCCTTTGCTATGTTAACATGTAAAAGTCTCAGAGTCTGTATTTGAAGTTGTCTGAAAACCTTTCAAAGGAAATCATACAGGCAGTCACATTGGTGTTTTGGAGATCTGAGGTTACTTAGCCCAAGAGCCTCACATGATGCGTGCGAGGGGGGAGGATTCTTTGCTCCCCCCCCCCCAACCCACCCCTTGAATGCACTGTGCAGTGGAGAGTTGCACGAGGCATCTGCCTAGTGGAAACCTGAACGATAAGAAAAGAGCAGCTTCCGCTTGCTGATAGTGAAAAGAACAGTGTCCCAGGTTAGCATATCTGGATGTTTATAAGTCAGTTACATTGCGGGGCTTAAATGCCTTCTGTTTACCATGTGACAATGCAGTTTGATGATGCGTCTGTCCCTTAAACTGGTTTGTGGCAATATTTCATTCAGGAAACACTGGCAAAGTATTAATTCTGTTACATCGCTCAAATTAGGTTTGCATTGATGGTGCTGGGGAAGGGGAGTAGCAGCCATGTCATCCAAGTACTTGCCTGTGTATATCCTCAGACGGAGGTCAGAAGTATCGGTATGAGGCTTCCGATTAGGCAGCGGGCCGCTGCTGACCTGCTGCGATGTGTCAGTTTGGCAGCTGTCTTGTCCCCCTGGAAGGTGTCTGCTCTTCAGGCTGTTACTAGAATCTTGCGGTTCTCCTTTCCCATCTACCCTCTTGGTAGGCCTGATGGTACCTTGTGCCTGCTGTAATCCTGCACATGCCACTCTGGAAAAGTGGTTTTGAGAAGATGTACATGTAAGAGCTTAAAAGCAAGTTTGCTTCAAGGGCAGGAAGGGAAGAGCTGGCACTGTGTTGGGAGAGTCATCTCCGGGGGGGGGGGGGGGGGACTGAACAAAAACGGGTAAGCGTGGGAGTGGGAGAAGCCCTTTGCCTTTTTTAGATCTGATGCTCCTAAGGGGCACGAAGCGTGGTAGCTCACTGCCATGTGTTTTGATTCTCCAGCTGCTACTTCTTCTGTCTGGTGTAGTGGTTAAGTGTGTGGAGCCAGTCTGGTGTAGTGGTTAAGTGTGCGGACTCTAATCTGGGAGAACCGGGTTTGATTCCCCACTCCTCCACTTGCACCTGGCTGGATGACCTTGGGCAAGCCATAGCTCTGTACCAGCTGTTCCCTCAAGGACAGCTTGGGAAAGAGTTCTCTCAGCCCCACCCACCTCACAGGGTGTCTGTTGTGGGGAGGGGAAGGGAAAAGGAGTTTGTAAGCTGCTCTGAGACTCTAAGTGAGTGAAGGGCGGGATATAAATCCAATCTCTTCTTCTCTCTCTCTCTCTTCTTCTTTTTTTTTTTTAATTTTTTATTGATTTTTCCCTATAACTACAACTATAACGCTACAATCTAAGCTACATATACCTTATACAGAGAGTACTTTATCATTTGCTTAATACTACCTTATTACATAATATAATTATGAAGCATTTAGAACCTTGGATAAATTTCAATTACTTTGTTACTGCTACTATAAAAAATATCAAAACTATTTGGCAGGCACGCCCACCTAGAGAAATACGGTTAATTAAACAATTTATAATACATAAGTGCAATGCTTAATAAAACAGTTTAATCACTATTTCTTCTTTCGTCCTCTTCTTGTCTTAACAGTCTCAACTACTTTTGGAGCTGCAGCTCCTTTTTCCGAGTCAGACACTTCTTCTTCACTCTTTGAGCTATCAAATCCATACATGCTTTCTTGCGAGGCCAGTGAACCATCTGAGTCTCTCCCAGTTTTCTGCTCTTTGCTTTTTTCCAGAAATTTTTTCGCTTGTTGAACAGAGTCAATCTTATACTTCTTATCTTTGATGCTGAAGCATAGTCCTTCTGGAGTATTCCAACGATAGATAATAGACTCAGACTGGAGCCAAGATGTCAATTTTCCATAGGCTTTCCTTCTTTTCCTTATTTCAAATGGGATATCCTTCATCACTTTTACTTCTTCTCCCAGGATCTTCAGAGCTGCTTTGTTTGTGGTCCTAAGCACCACGTCTCTTGTAGATTTTTTGGAGAACCTTATCATAATTTCACCAGGCAGGCTTTTCTTTTTAGTATAATCTGGATAGGTTCTGTAAACCATATCCATATCGCTTTTTATATCTGCTGCTTTCATGCCTGTCACTGGTTCAAGTGCTTCACTTAGCAAATTTTTAAGGTCTTCTCCTGTGTTTTCTGGCACATTCTGAAGTTTTAGGAAAAAATTCGATCTTTCCATTTGTAATTTCAAAAGCTGATCGTGGTGGAAGGCCTTTTCCTTCTCTGCCTTTTGTAGTCTTGCGTCTTGGTTTTTTACTGAAGTTTTTACTTCCAGAAGTTCTCGCTGCAGCTTTTCTGTGGATTTATTCGACTCTTTTAGTTCTAGCTGCATTTTGTCCATCTTAATGTTGAGAGCTGTCATTTGGTCCACTAGAGGTCGCAATAACGAGGAGAACACCGCACTCATCTCCGTGGTATCAACCTTTGAACTCGGAGCTGTACTTCCTAGTTTGGGGAAAGGTTTCGGTTTCCCCGTCATTGTTGAGGCTACGCTCTTTGTTTATAGATAGATAAGATGAACGAAAGGAGCAAATTTTCAAACAGCACTTATGTCCTTCTAAAGTTTATATCTCCAAGTGAGCGATGCTGCCATCTAGCAAGGCGGATGGGCTTTTATTCCTGCAGTAACGCCACGTAAAGAGTCTTGTAAGTACGCTAGTCCCGGAGAGGGGGGGGTGGGTTTCACTCCTCCCGCCGTCTTCCCGCTATGTTCTGCTTTTCTTACTTCAGACTCACGTTTTCTCCTTGCGTAACTGTCAGTTCCAGCCTCATTGCTTTGCACTCTCTGCTGCTTCACGGATTTGCGCTTTCAGCCATACGGGGGAGAACCCATGGGGGTCATGAAAAGGGATCTCGATCCCTCGGTCGCCACCGTAGGGAGAGATCCCCTTCGTGCCACCCCAGGCAGAGCCCCCTCACTGGGGTCTCTGGGGGCTCGGCACCAGTCCAGAGCCCCTTCTTCCCGCTGGGTACGGATCGCACTCCCCGCAGTTGCGGAGGAGAGCGTCCGCCATTATCGCAAGTCTTGCCGGAAGTCCTCTCTCTCTCTTCTAAACATGATTGCAGCTATAAGGGAGGGATCAAAAAGCATTCTCATAAGAAGGGGATTCTCCTGGTCTCTAGGCTACGTTTGTGTTGCTCACAGTCTCAAGTAATTGCAGGGAAGGTTTTACTGTTACCCCTGCATTCTGTTTAGTGGTTGTATTGCAAAATTTGGCAGCAGGAGTTTTCTTTCTGGAAGATATGTTTTGCCCCCTCCTGAAATACTGGGAAGGGAGGATTTGATCAGCAAATATTGCTTTGGTCCAAATGTGCTTGATGATGTCCTAAGGATTCCTGCTGTAGCCAAGCCGTTATCCAGTCCACTGGGGACCCCTGCTTACCTTCCTGCTTCCTTGTGCCCCTCCCCCTTTTCCATATTCCTACCCAGCATATGGGTTTGTCTTCACATCTTCCTGCCATTAACATTTTGAATTGTGTAGCTAACCAGGAGGCAGAGCAGAAGGCCCTGTGCCAGAAGGAAGAGGCCTGCTAGATCAGGCCAGAGTGGTCAGCCTGGCCTCCCATTCTGTTTCCAGCAGCAGTGATCAGGCAGATGCCTCTAGGTCGGGAGGACACAGCAAGACAGGAAGCCAGTTGTCTTCCCGTCTTGTCTTCAACATCTGGTGTTCAGAAGCACCCTGTCTACAGAAGTGGAGGCTGCGTTTAGGGTGAATAACTGATGATCAGTGTTCCCTCTTTGCTGAGTGTGAGCTAGCTCACAGTTCTTTAGCCTCCAGCTCACACATTTTTGTCTTAGCCCAGGAAGGATGGCTCCAGAGCAAACTAATTTATGCAGTAGCCAAACCGCTCGCTCACAACTTTCAATGCCAGGAGCTCACAAAATAGATTTTTTTGCTCACAAGACTCCACAGCTTAGAGGGAGCGTTGCTAGTGATCATCCTGCATGTGTCTCTTCCCAGGCTCACTGTTATCTTGCACAGGTTCCAGGAGTACTTAACTTTGCTCATTGTTTCCTTCTTGGGTGCAGTGGTGATATAACAGGGCTTTCCTTCTCTCTGCAGAGTGGAGGCCACTCTTCCAGGCTCATGTGTCAAAACAGCAGCCCAAGTGCTCGGCGCAGACGACAGACTGGTCATTGTGTTCCAAGAGCTGCGGCTTCGGCATCTCCACCCGTATCACTAGTGACCACACCCGGTGCAAACTGGTCAAAGAGGCCCGGCTGTGTCAGATCAGGCCCTGTGGGCAACCTGATTTTACCAAGCTCAAGGTGAAGTGGGAAGAGTGTGGAGAGTGCTGCTCACAACCTAGGGTTGCCAACCTTCTGGTGAGGCCTGCAGTTCTTCCAGAATTAACGCTCATCTCCAGAGCTGCCATTTGTCTGGAGAGAATGACAGCTTTGGAGGATGAACTTTGTCATCTCCCTGCTGAGCTCCCTTCCCAAACCCTGGCCTCCCTGAGCTGTGCCCCAAATCTCCAGGAATTTCCTACCCCACAGGTGGCAACCATATCACAGCCACAATTCAGCTCTTGAGAGCAAGGTCTGCGCCATGAATATCTAAAAATGTGAGCTGGCTGTAGTCAGGAAAAGCAGGAGAGATGAGAGCTAAGACTATAAGTGTTCATGAACATGGTCTGTAGGGTTAGGCAAGATGGGGATGGAAAGAGGTCAGCTCCCCCCAGCCCCAACTTCGCAATGCAATATGCTTTTCAGCTTCAGATCAGCTTCATAGCCCTCCTGCCACCCCTTGTCTCCATTATAGGCGATCGCATGTGCCGTGCTGAATGCTTCCCTCTCTCTTCTTTCAGAAAGGCAAGAAGTGCCTGAGGACCCACAAGGTACAGGAACCGGTGAGGTTCAGCTATGCTGGCTGCAAGAGCCCACGTCGTTACCAGCCCAACTATTGTGGGGCATGTCTGGATGGACGTTGTTGCATACCCTTGCGCACTCGCACACTGAGCATACCCTTCCATTGCCCCGATGGAAGCTTCTTCTCCAAGAACGTCATGATGATCCACACCTGCCAGTGTGGCCCAGCTCATTGCCATCTGCTCAGTGAAGCTGCTCTGGGCTTCCAGTACCAGCTCCAGGGGGACATTCACAAGTTCCTGGAGTAACAGAGTCTGCTAGTAGCTTGTGAGCCAAGCTGGGCTCTGAAATGGCTTTGATCACAGACTTGAGGCCCCTCTCCTAGGGAGCCGGGACACCCTATAGCTACCCTGCTACCATGAGTACAAATGCTACTAAAATACTGGATTTTGGAGGTGCACAAATTCCCCAGTGTTTGGGGAATGCACTATTTGGTGCTGGGAATCTGGATATTTAACTATGTGAGGAATGGATCTCCGGGTACTGAGGTTAGTCTCTCAGTTCAGTCCAGATAGGCTCAGGCTGGAACTGGGCCTACGGTGAATAGTGGGAGAGGCAACCAAAGAAATCCACCCCCACCCCAATTCCATGTTCTTGGCCCTATGGTGCTGGGAGGCAGAAGGAAGCATAGCTTCGTAGAATGACTAGGATGGGCTGCCAAACTGCAAGCTGGTCAGAGCTCTGGTACCCTTAAGGCACTATGATAGATAAGAACAAAGTTGCGCTCCAGGCAAAGAGCTTTCAACTGAACTGGAAATAAATCTCCTGCAATGCCTCCAAAGTAACTGTAATTCTCCCAAGACTGGGTTCAAAGCAGCCCTATGAACACCGAGGCCTGGGTCACTCATGCAGGAGAAGGAGATGGCAATGGCCGAGCGGGTGGGGGTGGGGGCGTCCTAAGGCGGTGGAATGGCCTATACTGCTTGAGACTCCGGAGGCTGGGTTACATCCAGGCATCATTTCGTAGCAGGAGCTCCTCTGCATATTAGGCCACACACCCCAGATGTAGCCAATCCTCCAAGAGCTTCCAGTAGCCCCTGTAAGAAGAGCTCTGTAAGCTCTTGGAGGATTGGCTACATTAGGGGGGTGTGGCCTAACATCTATGAATATGTTTCTTCTTATTAAAAAAAATTCCACGTGACTAGAAAATGAGCGCAGACTAGAGGAAAGTTCTATCTCCTCTCTTTGTTTGCCTGTGTTGGTGTTCTGTTCGCAGCGAGTATTTAAACACAGGGGAACATTCAGAAATGTGAGCCTCCACCTGCAGGCTGAAGTAGTTCCTAGGGGTCTCGTTTCCATGCCCTTCCTGCGCATGTATGGGCCAGGCCTAAATTAGGAAGCACTGCAAGTGAGATTAATGGGATTCTTTTTAAAAATCTTACAACATTCTAAGGAAGAGATTAAAGTGCCCCCCCCCCCCCCGAGTTGACTGGGACCTACCCTCCCTTACCTGCCTGCTGTTTGCATGTCTGCTTATAACCTCCTTGCCTTTGATTTGAGACCTTGCATCCCATTCACAGCCAAGTGTTGCCTCAATATAGCCTGCTCACAATATAGCCTAGTGTTTCCTGGAGAGACCAGTTGCAATAGTCCATCAGAGGCCAATGCATGCAGAAGAAATATTGTGTGTGCTTCTTCCTACAGCTGATGCTTCAGCAGGTCACCTCTCAACCTGGCTCAAAGTTGCCAAACTTTTTTTAAAAAAACAAACCACACACCTTGAAATAGGGATTGGGGGGGGGGGGAGATAAATCTGAGTACATATTCCCACCAGAACCTGGAGAGAGACCTTTAAGGAAAAGAGGATTTGAAGGTGGACTGGAAGGAAGAGTGTTGCTCATGGTTAAGCATTCTGCCGACTTTTGCCTCTAGTACACGGATCTGTCAGGGTTTTGTGTTTCAAAATGTGTTTGTTCAAAAGTGATGATTGTTCAGAAGAAATCTGTTTCTCGAAGCACTTTCAGGCTTCTTAAAAACTATGGTTTGTCTTTGGGCTAACACATTGGAGCAACGGTGATTTGCAGAAGGCAAACTGTATCTGGGTGAGATATTCTGTCCTCTGTTGCATCAATTATATCACAATGGAGCCAAAAAACACCCCTTTTCTATTATTATTATTAAAGCACTTTTGTTTGTTTTATCCTGTTCCCTATATGTTCCTGGAGAGCAGCAAAAGGGATAGCCAAAAAAACAGGATGCCATTGCGGGGAAGGAGTTGAAGTAGGTAGTCATTCTTGTCTTGTTGGGAGTATCTGTATTTATGTGTGCAGCAAAGTAGCCTTTGCAACAAAGACAGATATTTTATTTTATGTACTTTTTGGTTTTTTGCATAAAGGAAAGCTTCAACACTGGTTTGGAGTGATGGCTATTTAGCTTCATAATGAAGCTGTTCTTTCTTTGCGTCACTCAAGCAGAGCTTTGACTTCATCCCCCCCAAATGAGATCTTGGTGTTGATAGACTGAATAGTGAAATGCTTGTCACTTCTTTATGTACTTGTATCTCTGTCTGCCTGTTTGTAGACTTTGCAGGGTGACACATGGCGAGGAACAGGTTTGATATAATCCTGATCTGCCTGAGGCAGATGTGGAGAAGCAAACATGGGATCTTCTGGACCTCTGACACCTTGGTTCATGAGTCTGTCACCCTTGAGGGGCCCGTGGCTCAGTGGCAGAACAGGTGCTTGGCATGCAGATGCCCAGATTGCATCCCTGGCATCTCTAGTTGAAAGGATCAGGTTGATGTGAAGGACCTCTGCCTGAGACTCTAGGCCAGGGGTGGGCAATGGTTCTGGCTCGGGGGCCACTTTGTGGGAGCGGAGGTGAGTGGAGGGCCGCGCCTTTTAAAATGAGTGCATTCATTAGTTAACTTTGCATTTCAGAAAAGGTACAAATTGTATCCTAAAAATCAACAAATATAAATTAAATAAAATAGTGGTAGTTTTATTCAATTTATTTATTGTGCTGATTTCAATCATCTATAGCTGCAAGTACATTTAATTTTAGAATCAGTTTAATGAGACAAATGTACCCTATCACACTTTTCTACAATTCTACAAAGACAGACTCAGACTGACTTGGCAGGCCGCCACATGTGGCCCGTGGGCCGCAATTTGCCCACCCCTGATCTAATACAAGGTTATCAGCAGTGACGGCCCCAGGTTTTCCCACCCACTAGGCGAGGATACATTCTGCCCCCCCTGTGCGGGACGGGACGGGGGCGGGCACCAGAGCGGGCGGGCCGAGGGGGCGAGCTGCAAGTGCATGCGGGGGGAGGGATCACTCGAGGGGAGGGGGAGGGAGCCTGTGCCAGGCTGCAAAAGGAGAGCCAAAAAGACCACGGGAGAGGGGGCAGCAGAGGGCGAGCGGCACTTTCCCATCGTCTCGGCTGTTCTCCGCATCTGTCCCCCCCCTTCTTCTCTTTTTCTCTGGGGGGCTGCAAAGAGGGGAATCTCTTGCTGGGGACAGAGCAAGAGGCTGGCAAGGGAGGCTTCCTGTGTGGGGCGAGGAGGCGACGAGGCCAGCCAGACTGGTGCCCTCGTCGAGCCATCGCCATAGGCGATGGTCTAAAATTTAACAATAACGGGCCAGCCCTGGTTATCAGGCAGCCAAGCATCATGGGCAAAGCTTGCTTTAATTTAAGAGGACCTGTCTGTAAAGACAGGAAGCCAGATAAAGTCACACAGCATAGCTACCATTTACAAAAGATAACCACCACCACCACCTATATTTTCCAGGAAGATCTTTTGGAAGGATGTTCTCTTGGGCACAGTGGGAGGATTCTACACATCTGGCATGGAGAAAACCCTCCCCCCCCCCCAAGGACTCCACGGGTGAATGGAGAAAACACAGTCATAATATCTGTCCTAAATGCCACATTCAAGGCTACTCAAGATTTCCCCCCCAACCCATGCCTATTCACAAGAATCAAATGCTTTGTTGGCCTGCTGTCCGAAGGGGTGGTCTTTTACATGGGGCATTATGGATAGAAATAAGGCGGCCATCTAAACAAAGAGGAAAGGAAGGCAGGATGGCATCTGCTCAATTCACAACCTGTGGCACCAAGAGAAGTTCCAGGAAGCTTCACAACAGAATGGAATCATAGAATCATAGAGTTGGAAGGGACCTCCAGGGTCGTCTAGTCCAGCCCCCTGAACAATGCAGGAAATTCATAAATACCTCTTCCCCCACACCCACAGTGACCACTGTTCCATGCCCAGAAGATGACAAAAAAACCTTCAGGATCTCTGGCCAAACTGGCCTGGAGAAAAACTGCTTCCAGACCCCGAAGTGGCGATCAGCATTTCCCTGGGTGTGTAAGAAAGGGCCGCAAGAACTAAGCACTGATGAAACCCTTCCTGCCCTCCCTCTCATGATCTGCCTAAGTCCACACAATCAGCACCCAGCTATGAATTCTGTAGCAGAGATGTCTATGTGGCCGCCTGAAGGAGGCAGGCAGGCGTCCCAGAGTGTCCACTCTGCCAGGTGCTACCTGCTCAACAGTGGGGGGCTGACAGGCCAGGTAGGCGGGCACCTGGAGCTGAGAAACATGGAATGGGGCATTTGAAGATACTTCATGGCATAAGGCAGGGGTGGACAATTGTTTTGGCTCGGGGGCCACTTTGTGGGAGCGGAGGTTAGCGGAGGGCCGCACCTTTTTAAATGATTGCATTCATTAGTTAACTTTGCATTTCAGAAAAGGTATAAATTGTATCATAAAAATCAATAAATATAAATAAAATAAAATAGTGGTAGTTTTATTCAATTTACTTATTGTGCTAATTTCATATCTATAGCTGCAAGCACATTTAATTTTAGGATCAGTTTAAGGAGAGACTTTTCTACAATTTTTTTGAAATCAGGAGATTGCTTGTTGAGAAACCACGTGGCCGACTGTCTTGGCGGGCCGCAAAAAACTCTGTAGTGGGCCGCATGTGGCCCCGGGCCGCAATTTGCCCACCCCTGCTCTAGACAGCTGCTGCCAGCCTGAGTAGACTTTTTTGAGCCTGTGGGCACCTTTGGAATGCTGACACGGGGGGCTGAGCACATTCACAAAATGGCTGCCCCAGGAGGGGGACTCAACTGCAAAGTGTCAGGGACTGAGGTTAGGCATAAGGCAGAAGCTCTGTTTAGCCAGGTGCCTTTTAAAATTAATGTATTGTTTTAAAATGTTTTCTTGCATTCCCCCAGCTTACCTTCAGTCACACAGTGAAATTCCTTGTGCTGTGGTGGCAGCTGATCTCAACATAGCCTTTAAAAAAGTCTGCACAGCTAATCAGATTTCCAATGGGCAAGCAAAAGCCTTGCCAGGCAAAAGTCCCATCTGTCCCCATCCACTTTCTAAGGGGAGTTGATGGTACCAGGAAAGGTCTTGGCAGGCACCATGCTGGGAGCCTTTGGAGAAGACAGTACTGACTTCGAGGGGTCAGGGGTCTGACTCAGTGTAAGGCAGCTTCGCGTGTTCATGCAAACGTGGCATGAAACGTGTTAACCCTGACTGCATATTAGCAGCTGGTGGTGTTTTCATGGTGGCAGTTGAGCTGCTACTGTACCTTCCTACTTGTTATGGATCTGAATTTGAAGACTTCAATTCTATAAGACTTCAATTCTGTAATTTCCATCTTAATTAAGATGTTGGGTTGGATCCAGACTAAGTTTTCTGCTCATGGAAGGCACTTCTGTCAGTGGAACACAACTTCCTTGCCTCCTCCACTCCCACTTCAGCCCTTTCTGATCTTCCTGAAATGTTGCTTCTGGGCATAGGGACCCACAAAAACAGCATGAGAGATAAATTGGGGGTCTGCAGCAGAAAGAGGGAATTGGTGGAAATTACCCTCACCTTCCATTAGTGGAAAATCCAGTCCATTAAGGCTACAAGGCTGTGCACGCTTACTTAAGAACAAGCCCTATTGACGTTTTTGTCAACATGTGTAAGGTATTAGCTACCATATTTATACAACTGATTATTAGCAGCCAACATGTAGTTTAGAATCAACTGTCAAATCACTTGGGTTCTTTTTAAAATTAACTAGGTTGGAGGACTGGGAGGGAATGTGATGTTATAGCCCAATCTCATCAGATTTTGGAAACTAAGCAGGGTCAGTACTTAAATGGGGGACCACCAAGGAAGACTCTGCAGAGAAAGGCAATGGCCAACCTCTTTTGTTTCTAACTTGCCTTGAAAGCCCCTGGCTGGGGTTGCCATGAGTTAGTTGCAGCTTGATGGCACTCGTGTATGTAGGCTGGAGGATTAGCAGAATGCAGTGGCTGTAATATGTCTTGACTTCAGCAGAGCTTTCACTGTCCTCATAAATGGAGTACAATTTAGTGCTGGAACTTGGGTAAACAAGTGGTTAGAAGGAGCTGTACTTCGTGAATCAATGTCAAGTAGAAGGCATTAACATGCAGGACATGCAGAGATACTCAATATTTTCATCAAGGGCTTTGGTAAGGCAGCATAGGATACACACATCAAATTGGAATCAGACTATATTCTGGGTGGGGGTTCCAAATACTCTAAAGGATCAGGATCATTCAACATGAGGTGATCTCAATAACTTGGAGCACAGTCTAAAAAAACTAAGCAAAAGCTGCCAGAATCAAATGTTAACTCTTATCTTAGGATATAAACATACATACACAGTAGATAAAATGGTGAAAGTGGCCAGAATATGAGAGTTTTAATAGATTCCAAGCTGAATATGTTACCATTATATCCCTGTTGTAGAGGGGGGAAACACACTTGCTATTATGCATTGTTTTAACAGAATGATGAACAAAATCATAGTATTGTTCTAAAGTGGTTAAACCTCAGTTTTGCACACCATACAAACCAGAAAGCATTCAGATGAGAACAACAAAGCAGAGTATGACATGAAAAAAGCTCCATGAATTTGAATTGAAAGCTGTCTGCAGCAGGCTTCTGATGAGATGCAATAAATAAATATAGTAGCTTCCAAACATCTAAAAAAACAGCACCAGCTCCTGTTTGCCACTGATAAGATGATGCCCCAAAGGCAGAATTGCAATTTAGGCAGACCATCAGGAACAGTTTCCTAACGGAAAAGATGTTCACAGAATATTAGGGATGTTCTCCAGAGATTTTTGGAGATGTGGCAGCCTCCAGCAGGCTTCTGTGGCTCTAGAGGATTTTGCTAATGCAGAAGTTGATCCTGGGCAGTCTGTTCAATTGTAGAGAGAAGCCTGAAAAATGTAACATTAGATAGGACCAGAAGGAAATGGGAAAAAGTCTTTATGATTTCGAGTTCCTAAGGACATATTTGTACCAGCAGGCTGTACTACCTAATTTTGAAAGCATTTGCGTTCTTACATTAAGGCTCAAGCTCTGGATGGAAACATTTCTTTGGAATTCAACACCTGTAATTCAGTCAGAAGAATTCCAGTGTAGTAGTCAGTTAACTTCCATTTCAGTGTATCTGAGGAAGTGTGCGTGCACAGAAAGCTCATACCTTGAATAAAACTTTGTTGGTCTTAAAGGTGCCACTGGACTCAAACTTTGTTCTAGTGGAGCAGACATTTTAGTCAGTTGCAACAAAAATAAAGATAAGCCCGTTTTTATTCTAGCACAGGCTTTGTGTCATTAGATGCACAGGGGCTGTGTAGTGCAAGAAGCACAAAGCTGAAGTGCAGTGATCATTCGCAACAGCATTAATCGGTGACAATATAATTTCCCTCGTTTTGCTAAACTAGCTAACTGCTAACAGCTTTTAAAGGCTGAAGGATCACAGCTCCTTGCTAAGTCCTCAGGAGGCGGTATTAAACTTATTGATGAATTCCAGTTCAGCCATGCAGTGTCCCTTTGAGGGGTGGTTGTTGCTGAATGGTGACTTCTAGTTCCGTGAGTACGGCTGTGACATTAAAGGTTTCCCCTGCTGATTTCTTAATACTGCTATTTTAAAGTGTGACTTTACTGCCTCCCAGAGGCTGGCCTGCATGTAATGGCTATGGCTACTTGTACATGCACATGAAATATGGTTGTTAGGCTTAAGACATCAACGCTTCTTGCTTTTAGAGGGCAGGAGGTATCATTATTAAGCCTCAGTCACCACCATCCTTTCCATCATCTTATCCTAGTCTTCTAAAATTGTTATGCCCTGACTCTTCCATCCCCACACAGAATTGTCACCATTTTGTTACTTTTCTTATTTTTTTAACTTTTATTTCTTTTGCTGTTAAACGGGATTATTAGAGCAAGAACTCATAGCTGGAGTCTGAATATACAACACCCATTTGGAAACAAGGCCATTAAAGTTGGATAACATTCCCAGTTCTAGATCAGGCCTACCAAGAAACCTTTCTGTTATATAACACTTTTATCAAGCATGAGTGCACTTAAATCTATGACGGGGACATTTCCTTGACTTGTGCTGTAAGTTCTCTATGGCTCTTCTTGTCTTGAAAATACAAAGAGGTGGGCCTTTTGGTTTGGCACAGTTGCAAATTATGCCAAATACTGAAAACTGTATTTACATTTTAAAATATAATTTTGACATGAGAGAAAGAACTTGGAGCTTTTCCATGGTGGTTGGAGTAAGCTCAGCCAAGGGCCCACTGCAGGGCTAGGAGTACCTCAGAGTCACTCAGCTCAAACCTGGTTCATGATGACGAGGAGGAGGTTGGCTGACAGACCCACTGCCATCATTTCCACCTGTGACAGGCCTTTTCTTGACACTGAGGTGGCCCACACTGCCTCACTAATGGATTTGGGGAACTTGCATGGTTTTGTAATACAAGTTAATAGATGTTCTTATCTTAGGGTAGCTTTGGGTCACTGCTGTGAGGTAAGTTTTGAGCCTGAAGAAACAGGGTTTAATAAAACAACATTTTTTTAATGTACAGGTCATCACCACAGACAGACCTCACAACTCTCCCAGTGGTAGAGTCAAACTATTGGACCACACTACCAGGCAGAGCTATGAACCAAATTGCCTGCTCCCTTCCTGTGACAATTCCCCTCTTATGGATGCCCTTCCCCTCAAGCAGGCCTCAGCTCTTTGCCCCCCCCCCAACCTCCCATCCTTCCACCATCCAGCTGGAGCAGCACTCCCATATGCTTGGGTATGACACAGCTGAGTGACTTGTGTTTTTCCCTTTTCTTCCCAAGGGCAGGGGCTACTTGGCTCCGCTTGCTCCAGGCTGCCAGGGGCCCTTCAGAGCAGCAGCCCAACAGGAACTTCCCCAGTCAATTAAAGGACCATTCTGTCCCATAGCACTTCTGCATTGTCAAGATCTGTAGCACACTACAGTGAGGCTAGGCTGAGTGGAAATAGGCTCCTGCTCATTGATGCCTTCTACTGGGAGTGCAAAGCCTGCTGGGGTCGGGGAGGAGGCGGAATCTACATCCAGTACTCAGAGGACAGAAGAAACCATTTTCTCTGACAGTGCTGATCTGGATGGGGGTGTTATGGACTATCTCCAGTGCTCCCCTTCCCTACAAACAAGCAATGCTCCTCAGGTTGGAGCAATGCTGATGATCATCTTGGCAGGGTGTGTGTATATATTTGAGCCCAGCAGCAAACATCCGCTCCTCTGCTGAACTCTGGTGTCTGGTTGAACAGGAGGAGAGATGTATGTTCAGTATGTGATATATTCATTATTTATATTGTTACTCGTGATGTTAGAGCTGTTTTCCCCTGTGCCAAGCACTTTATCATATCATTTTGTTCTTTGCCCACCACCTTTAATGGGTTTTATTTGCAAGAGATTTAGGTGTTCAAAGTTCAGTTGTTTTATATGTATGTCTATGAAGATCCTTTATGTTTTTTAATATAAAATTAAATAATTATCACACAGAGAATTCTGATCCTGTCAAGGTTTTGGAAAGGAAATGAAGAGTTTACAGGGTAGCCTTAGGTAGCGTGGCAAAAAAATGGTGGATGTAATGAAGGAAGAACACAAATCTTGTGCAACTGAATAAAACAGTACGTGAGGCACAAGTGGTAGTGATCTGTTGGTGGTGCTGCCCTGCAAGGCACTTATGTGCTCTTATAGACATAAAGTCTATAAGTGTTAACACTGGACTGTGTTGTTGAATGTGTAAAAGGGAATGAGATGCAGTTGACCAGATCCTGATGCCAGCTGTACACACATGCCAGCTGATGTGCCAGTGGTTCCCAAGGTCACCAGCTCCCAGAGACTTCCCTTAACACAGCTACTTACACAGAACGACCACCCGCCATTGTGGCCTGAACATGTGCTTTCAGATGCCATTACCCATGTTCTTCTCCTCCTTGTCGCAGGAAAACCTCCCCCCCCCCCCCCCCCCGCTCCAACATTCCTTGCTCCAGAGTCTTAAAGAGGACTATTTCCTCCATTTACAGAGACAATGGACTTGGATAGCCAGAAACTGGTTCTGCAGCTCAGAGAAATTAAGTTCATCACCAACACAATGATGCTAGCTGATGAAGTCATTTCCAGCCCTCCAGGCATCTCTGTCACAACCAGGCAGAGTGTAACATTGCCCAACCCCTTAAGCCCCTCCCCTCCAGTGGACAGGACTTTTGGGGCAGACCATAGGGGGTGGTCTCAGGGGAGGTGTCCGGCCAAGCCCTCCCCCAGAGCCCCCTAATAAAAGAGGGCACACAGCAACTTGCTCTCTCTCTTGCTTTGAATACCTCTTACCCTACCCTACCTCCATGGCTCTTGGTTGGGCAGCCAGTGTCTCCACGTGTTGCTGCAGGTTCAGGACACATGCCCCCTAATTCCCTCCTAGCTTCCCCTTATTTTGCCAGTGGGAAAGCAACATCTCTCCAGACAAGTAATTATTGCCCTCAACAGATACCAACAATATTCCTGCTCATTCAACTGTCTCTTACTCTATCTGATTTCTTAGTAACTGCATAAGTGAGTGTGTGCATCAGTATTGTTTGACTGAGAAATATTCTTTCAGTAAAGAAACTATTTTATTACTGAAATTAGCCTCTCTGTTTATTTTCTGGTTTGTCTGAAAGAGGCAGGACCTCTGTAGATATTGGTGTTTTTCCCTTTTCCCTATTGCCAATTAATTAATAATCTATAATTCCCCTACATTGATAAGAAAACAAGGCAATTTGGCTAACAAAGTGGTGGAGAATGCAAAGGGCAACACCCTGAACACTTGAACACGTTAAGTCGACACATGTATTTTTCAGCCACTCAGATGTGGAGGAAAAACCTTCCAGATTTATCAGAATAGGCTTGTGTGAACGGTTTCTGTCTGCATGAGTGGCTCTAGCGAGCAATCTATCATGGAGGCTCTTCCCCTTTCTCTCTTGCCGTGGCTGTTCTTTTGATTTTTTTTTTGGGGGGGGGGTCAGCTGCCCAAGCCTGACTGCTAGGCGAAAGCTGTTATAACCGGTCAGTGGCTGATTGCATTGGGGCCCCAGTCACAGAATCCTAAGGCTACCATCCCAAGGCCATCTTACTATCATGAAGGGTGGGATCCAAAGTGTGTAGTGTAGGGCACTAGGGTTTGTTCCCCCGCACCGCACTGCACCACCCAACACCACACATCTTTTCCATGTAAGTTTGTTCCTCAGATCCAAGAATCTGAAGTTTTGTTAGGGAGATGCCTGGAAACAGGGTCTTTGGTGGCTATCAGCCATTTTGGGTGTTATGATAAGCCACATACCATGCTCGGAAAGAGCATAGCGCTTAGGGGTGGAGTTGCCGCTTAGTTTGGATGGTACTCAAGGGGTCTGGTGAAGCCAGCCCCACACTCCTGTTTTCCCTCTTTCTATCGTTGGTCAAAGGTGATCCAGAAAGGGCAGAGACCCCAAAACCTTACCAGTTGTAAGTCAACCAAGCCAAGAAAGGCCAAAAACTCTCCTGGGTTCCCCTGTTAGGATGGAAGGAGCCAAAAACCTCAGGGTTGGAGATAAACCTGATAGGGTGTAGGGAACTGACCACCACCACCACCCCGAAAACCTGACATTTAATTAGGCAGGACGCTAAATTACTTTTTGAGTGTACTTCTATTTTGGTGCATAGATTGAAACAAAGCATAACAGAATACAATGGATGAGAGGTGACATGATCGAGGTTTATAAGATTATGCATGGGATAGAGCAGGTAGAGAAAGAAGTACTTTTCTCCCTTTCTCACAATACAAGAACTCGTGGAAAGTGTTTTCTTCAGATTCAGCACGTCTTTTACAAGATGTTTATAATTGTCAGGAGTGCCTCTGAAGACCTGCCTCCTGCGGGCCTAAGTGCAGTGGAGGATCAGTCCCCAGCTCCAGAGGAGCCTCCACCTGAACCAGAGGAGGCTCAAGCAAGTACCTCTCAGGGCATTACCCCAGCACCAGCAGCAGCTGAGCCACAGCCAAGCTCAAGCCCACCTGATTCACCTCCTCGGGTGGAATGGGTAAGGTCAGGATCCAGGCAAGACTTAGCTGCTAGGAGAAAAGAGGCACGCATGCGTGGTCGCAGATTACTCAGCCCTGAGTTTTAGAGGGAGCTGGGACCTCACTGCCAGCTGCTAACTAGCACAGGAAGTGGCTGGGTATTTAGGCACAGCACAAAGACCATCAACTTGTGCTAGCAACAAGTCATTCTGGCTAAGCTCTGCACCTGCTCAGTTTGCATCAGCTAAACCTGATTCTGGACCTTCTGGCTCGTGACTCTGGCTCTGTCTGACTTTGGCTTGATTCTGGACCTCTGGCTCGTGACTTCGGCTCTGTTTGACTTCGGCTTTTGGTTGACTCCTTGGACTGGTTTGCTCGTGAGTTTCCCTCTCTGACCTTGACTTAGACTGACTCTGCTTTCAGCTTGTGTTTTGGACTTGGTAATTCATTCCTGATTTGGCTTGACCTTGGACTGTCTCGGACTTCGACTCGGCTCCTGACCTACTGGCACCCAGCCCATGACAATAATCATGTTACAGATTCAGGAGATATGCCAAAGATATGGAAGCAAATATAGTTGCCATACACAAAAATAATAAGTACTTAACATCCCCTTTTCATATAGACCAATAGCACTTTTGAACCAAGATATGAAAATTCACTTCTATTTTGGTGCACAGATTGAAACAAATCATAACAGAAATGACAGCTGAAAGGTGACATGATTGATGTTTATAGGATTATGCATGGGACAGAGCAGGTAGAGAAAGAAGTACTTTTCTCCCTTTCTCACAATACAAGAACTCGTGGGCACTTGATGAAATTGCTGAGCAGTCGGGTTAGAACAGATAAAAGGAAGTACTTCTTCACCCAAAGAGTGATGAACCCATCGTGGAATTCACAGCCACAGGAGGTGGTGGCAGCTACAAGCATGGACAGCTTCAAGAGGAAATTAGATAAACATATGGAGCAGAGGTCCATCAGTGCCTATTGGCCACAAAGTATAGTAGGAACTCTCAGTCTGGGGCAAGTGATGCTCTGTATCCTTGGTGCTTGGGGGGCAACAGTGGGGGGCTTCTAGTGTCCTGGCCTCACTGGTGGACCTCCTGATGGCACCTGGTATTTTTGGCCACTGTGTGACAGAGTGTTGGACTGGATGGGCCACTGGCCTGATCCAACATTGGCTTCTCTTATGTTCTTAATACATAAATCTAGATCAAATGGGTTTCATACCAAAAAGACATATGATTGATCATATTTGTAGGGCATTGAATATTATAGTTACTAGTAGAAAATGCAAGCATGACATGGCCATTATAGCTCTTGTCATAGAAAAAGCTTTCGATAGCTTAGAGACCAAATATCTTAAAGAACTTTTGTTACAAATGGAATCAGGAGAAAAAATTCTTAGAACAATACAAACACTTTATGCAGCTCCCACTGCACAGGTAAGGGAAAATGGACAACATTCCAAGACATTTCAAATTACTAGGGGAATAAGACAGGGATGTTCCTTGTCCCCACTATTATTCGCAATCTGTATAGAACCAATAGCGGAAACAGTACAGTCAAATAGAATGGTAAAGGGAATAAAAATTGGTGACAGAGAACATAACGTAAGTATGTTTGCACATGATCTGGTCTTTTTTTGTCTAATCCAATTAAATCTCTTGAATCAGTACAAGCAATTATAAAAGACAAGCCAAATCTTTGGTTTAAATATAAACCTTAAAAAATCTGAACTCTTTCCATTAAAGTTGGATCCAAATGCTATTATTATTATTATTATTACTATTATTACTATTATTACTATTATTACTATTATTACTATTATTACTATTTTATTATTATTATTGTCATCATCATTATTAAACATAAATTTTCTTATAAATGGATCACTTCTATATAGAGGTATCTCAGAATCCAAATCCCAACTGAATTGAAAGACTAAAAAATTATAACTATGACAAAATTTATCAAGAAATTGTAGACCAATTTAAAACACCAAATAAATTGAAACTAATATTGCCTGATATGATAGATTTAATCAAAAGTGTTGTGCTCCCTAAATTTCTATTTCGATTTAGACCACTGCCAATTGAAATCCCTTTCAGGGAACTACAGAAGAAAACAATAATATTATATAAACAATAATATTATATAAACCAGGAGTTGCATTTAATATAATGAGAACGCCAATGAAAAAAGGAGGTTTAGGATTACTGGATCTACAACTATATTACAAAGCATCCAATCTGGTCACCATTGTACAGATGCTACACAAAGATGCTCTTGAAGATTGGATTGATATTTAACAAACCTTTACTCAACCAAAATGGATAGATTAAATAATACGGAATATACCAAAAATATAAAAGAAAATGTATTTTTAGAAAATATACTAAAAATTTGGGATACAAAGGAGAAGTAAATTAGCTGGGGAAATTTCTCCACTGTCATACTTTCTTAGACAAGATTGGTTCAGTTTGGGAGAAGATTTTGGGGACACAACTGTTTGGCATTGTGAGACTTCTGATTAGATCCAATAAGACAGGCCTCAGTGTGAAAGTAAAGTCCTTTTATTTTCTTAATGGTCTTTCAGGGAACACATTCATTGACAGTGATACCAGATCAATAGGACTCAAAGCAATTATACTGTTTTCAAAGAGCAGATAAATGACAGGCACCAATCAGTGTAATAGACAAAAAGCGCAAAACCCCCCAGCAGTTACTTTCCCGAAGAAAAGGCGCGTAAGCTAGAAACCACTCCCCCCTCCGCCCACGAGAACTCCTACTTCACATTCCCACACAGTCAGGCACCTGGAGGAACCCATCACAGAAACATCCCAAGGTTAACGTTACAGCAAAACATATTAGCAGAGCTGGCGAGATGCAGGGGGAGGAGAAGGAGGGGGGGTGTGGGTAAGAGCACTCTGACGTGGGAAGGAACAGGGTACCAGACTCCCGTCAGGAGTAAACAGTTAGCATGGAGGAAATGAACAACAAAATGACAGGGAACCTGACATCCTGCCCCCTCCAAAATCACCCCCCACCAGGTTTAGAAGGATAACACTTGTGAAATTCATGAACCAATCGGGGAGCATGGACATGTTCGGCAGCAACCCATTCATTACATTCAGGACCAAAATCAACCCATTGAACCAAGTAATACAAACGGCCCCATTTAAACTTAGAGTCCAAAATGCTGGAGATTTCAAAGTGAGGTCCCCCCCCCTTCATCAGAGGAGGAGGAACAGGAGGATCTGGTCTCCACGAATTCGGCCCAGGACACTTCTTCAGCAAGCTGTAATGGAAAAGAGGATGCACAGAACTAAGTGACTTTGGCAGTTCAAGTTCAAAAGAGAGGAAATTTTACGTAGAACTTTAAACGGCCCCACGTATTTCCATCCCAGTTTCCTGCTAGGTTGCAAGCCACAAATGTTTTTTGTGGAAACGTAAACAGAGTCCCCAGGTACCAAATCCCACCCGGGTGCTCTTCCCCTGTCTGCATATTTTTTGTAATCTGATTTGGCCCGATCTAGAGTCTTAGCGATGAGAGGCCAAGAGTTCTGAAGAGAAGTCCACCATAATCCAAACTGAGATGGGGTCTCGTCAACCAGCGAGGGGATGGTGGGAAGGGGATTGCTTTCAAAGCCCCCCACAGCCATAAATGGGGATACACCGGTGGAGGAATGGACAGCATTGTTGTAGCTATACTCTGCAAAGGGGAGAAGATCCACCCAATTATCTTGACAGTAATTAGAGTAACAACGCAAGAACTGTTCCAGGATTTGATTGACACATTTGGACTGTCCATCACTTTCTGGGTGGTAGGCGGAGCTTAAGGCGGGTTCGATCCCCATGACTTGCAGAAGCTCCCGCCAAAAGGTGGCAATGAACTGAGACCCCCTATCAGAAACTATACACTTAGGAAAAGAATGGAGTCTCACCACGTGAGCAAAAAACACCTTAGCCAAACCTTTCGCCGTGGGGAGTTGTTTAAACAGAACAAAATGTGCCTGTTTGGAGAATAAATCCACCACCATCCAAATAACCGTTTTCCCTTTGCTGGGAGGCAAGTTAGCTATAAAGTCCATGGAAATCACCTTCCAGGGTCTGGAAGGAGTGGGTAGAGGTTGTAAAAGCCTGCAGTTTCCCCCCCTCGTTTTTTACACATTAAACAGGTCTGGCAAGAGGTCACATAGTCTGAAACGTCTCCTCGCATCCGAGGCCACCAAAACTGTTTCTGAAGCAAATGCAACGTTTTTAAGAATCCAAAGTGGCCTGAGAGCTTAGATTCATGGCAGGCCTGCAAAATAGACAGTCTTAGAGACTTTGGCACTATCAGTTTATTCCCTTTGTACCAGCAACCGTCTAAGTGTTTTTCCACCTCTTTTTCTGCTCCAAAATTATCCAAATCCTGTTGGGAATATTCCAGGGTGCATTTTGTAATCCACTCGATTAAGGGAACTGCACCAGACTGCTGCTTTTGACTCCTAATAACAACAGCTCCTCCCAACTGCTCAGGGGAAAACATGGAATCAAAAATTTCTTCCCTCTGAGACTCATGTTTGGGAAGCCTGGACAAAGCATCTGCTAAGGAATTAGCTGTCCCTGGGAAATGACACAGTTTAAAATTAAACTTGGAGAAGAAATCAGCCCAGTGTAGCTGTTTTGCATTGAGAGCCCGTCTAGTACGTAACGCCTCTAGGTTCTTATGATCAGTCTATATTTCAAAAGGCATTTGGGCCCCTTCCAACCAATGTCTCCAAGTGGCTAGAGCTAGGAGAATAGCCGCAGCTTCCTTATCCCAAACTGACCAGTTTCTCTCAGTCTCTGTCCCGTCCCGGGCTGTTCACCCCCGGTTGTCATGCCCCCCCCAGGACTGTGCCCCCCGTCCGGAGCCCCCCGAGATGGCTCCCAGAGACTGCGCGGCCAATGTGGCGACCAATGAGCAGTCACAGGCGAGAAAGACGTCAGCTGCTGAAGCTCTCCGGCGGCTCAGGGAAATCTGCCGGCTGTGCCAACCCCTACCCTCATCAGGGATGGGTCGCACCATGCCTGGATGCCACCGCGTACCCACCTACGATCCCAGCGGCTGTCAACACAGCCAGTGTGTTAGCCGAATTGCTTTAATTTAAAGTTAGCAATTGGCAAAATACCGGGTTACAGCCAACTATACCAGGATCCCACCCCTCCCGGGAGTTCTCCAGGAAAAAGGCACGTGAGGCAGATGGCAAATTAAATGCGGTTTACTGAATGCTGTTGTTCAAGCATACACAAAACAGAATCTCACACACACACAGGTCTAAGGAAATTTAGATAGAAAATAGCACTGTTGCATTAGCAGGTTAACATTACAGCAAAACAGATTAGCAGAGCTGGCGAGACGCAGGGGGAGGAGAAGGAGGGTGTGTGTGGGTAAGAGCACTCTGACGTGGGAAGGAACAGGGTACCAGACTCCCATCAGGAGTAAACAGTTAGCATGGAGAAAATGAACAACAAAATGACAGGGAACCTGACAGGCGTCAAGCAAAACTGGCTTGTTTGTTAGATATAGTGAATAAACGAGTCATCCTGGAAAAATACAATTAGAAAAACAATTAGGTTGTGAAATTAATTGGTATCTATATTTGCTAGTTAGCACTTGTTAGAACAACCAGAAATAAAAAAGCCTTTTGAAGACCTTTCATGAAAATGTTATATTTTACTCAAATTAAATCGAAGGTCTCCTTTGGTAATATTTAATACTAGGAATAAGGCCTGTTGTGGAAATAAATACAACGGGCTCTAGAAAGAGGCTCTGGGAGAGTACCCCGGCCTTGGGCACTCAGTGTCAATTTGCTGTGGCGACCTCAGCTGGGTATAATGACATAAGAGTCCACCATTTTCTCCAGGGGAAGATCTCTGCCATCTGAAGAGCAGTTGTAATTCAGCATGATCTCCATTCCTGCCCTGGAGATTGGCAACAATGGTTCCCCATGGGGGAATGGGTGGTTTGAAGGGTGAAGTCGATGGCACTGAACCTGTCTGAGGTCTCACCCCTGCTGAAACCTCACCCTCTCCAGGGTCCACTCCTCAAATCTCCAGGAATGTCCCCACCTTGAGTTGGCAACCCTACCTCCCAGCCAACTGCCAATGTATTGTTATCTGCCCCCTGGCTTCAGCTTTCTATCTCCTCCCCCCTCCCCCCTAGAGAGCAATTGTAATTTTGAGTTATCTCCAGCCCCCCCCAGAGATTGGCAACAATGGTTCCCCATGAGGGACTCGCTGGCTTGGAGGGTGGAGTCTATGGCATTGTACCTGTCTGAGGTCCCACTCTTCCTCAAACCTAACTGTCTCCAGGCTCCACCCCTCAAGTCTCCAGGAATTTTCCACCTGGAGTTGGCAACCCTATCTCCTTCCCAGCCAATCATCAACCTCACTCTTCAAGTTTCCATTCTCCCCCCCCCCCCGGCAGCCTCCACTGTTCTCTGAAGCCCTGACTGCTATGTCATATTGGCTGTCATAAAGGGTCCATCTCAGCAGGGTATGAGGACATAGATTCCACCATTTTCTCCAGGGGAACTGATCTCTGCCATCTGAAGATCACTTGTAATTCTGAGAGGTTTCCAGCCCTCGCCTGGAGATTGGCAACCTTCCCCTGGTGGAAAAGTAGTCTTTCTCTGCAATGGGGACTGAAGCAGCTGACATCATTCTTCTCTCCCCCTTTTTGACTTGCACAACAACCCTGTGAGGTAGGTTAGGCTTAAAGTCTGTGACTGGACCGAAATCACCCACTCAGCAAGAGCCTGGGTCTAGCAGATCTGAATAGCTCTGAAGCACTGACTGCTACGCCTAGGATAGCCTACCTCCAGGTGGCGCCTGAAGATCGCCAGGTATTACAATTGAACTCCAGACAACAGATCTTCCCCCCTCCCTTGGAGAAAATGTCTACTTTGGAGGGTGGCCTCTATGGCATTCTGTTCAGCTGGCCCCAATGAGTTTTCTCCCAAAGGCCATCATAGGTGTGGAAAGGGGCTTTCAGAGAAGCAAGCTTGGTTGCCTAGCAACGGGCACTGAAGAGAAAGTTGTTGGCTCTGATGATGGAATAGGGTTCTCAACCTCCAGGTGGGGGCTGGGGATCTGCTTTCACTTTTTTTTAACAGATTTATTTATAGTTTTTAAAAAAAAACATACAGTATCATCATTTATTCTAAAGCTTTAAATGAGAAGCTTCCCCTAAAACACACAGGAGAGATCTAGAACATACCACCTTTTAAAACAAATAACAAACAATATTAAAAAAATAAGAAATAAATATAAACATGTTCATTTACATATCATTATTTCTATTTTACCTATTAACCCAACCAATTATACGATTTATTCCAAAACAATTCAAACTCTGATTCTTTTCTTCCTTTTAGTATGGAGGTCAGTTTGTCCATTTCAGCTACCTCTAACAACTTATTAACAAAATCTTCTCTATTTGGAACCTTATCCACTTTCCAATATTTAGCATATAAAAGTCTTGCCACGGTAATACCATGTAAAATTAACGCACGGTCTGCTTTAGAAAATAGCTCTGGAATTATATTTAAAAGAAATAATTGTGGCTTAAAGGGTATCTTACTACCAATTATTTCTTGTAGAATTTTTTGGACCATCAACCAAAATTTGTTTGCCTTTTGGCAAAGCCACCATAAATGATAATAAGTACCAATATTTTTTTTACACTTCCAGCAGTTCTTGGATATCGAAGAGGAAAATTTAGAAAGCTTTTCAGGTGACAAATGCAATTGGTAAAACATCTTATAAAAGTTTTCTTTATACGAAGATGCTCTAGTAATTTTTATATTGTCCAATTCAATATTATAGCCTAAGCATCTTGCCCAAGATACCATTGCTGGTTTAACCAGTTCACCTTGCATTTTAAAGTCCAAAAAATAACCATAAAGTTTCTTAATAGATTTAGCATCAGATCCTAACCAAAGCTTGTCAAAATCTATTGGATCTTTAAAAAAACCAATCAGCTCATCTCTTTTAAATCTGGAGTGTAGTTGTATCTTTTCCCACCAGGAAAGTGATATGTTTGCTTTTTCTAGCAAATCAAAAGATTTTAATTTTAGATCAGCATTCAGTAGCTGCGCATAACACGCTTTCTTTTCTAAGGGTAAAAGTGTAGGCTTTATAAAAGCCTCTAGAGGTAAAACCCAATATGGTATTTTCTGATACAGGTGATGCCTAACCCCTTCCCAAACAAAGAAGTGCCGCTCTAAGTATATGTTGTTTAAAGTGTACCCTATCTTGACGGTACCATGGGTGCCATCCCATCTGGAGGTCATGACCCTCCAATTTTAAAAGTCTTGAATTCTCTAGGTTAGCCCAATCTCTCAGCCATACCATTGTGGCTGCTCTATAGTATAGTTGCCAATCCGGAAAACCTAGCCCACCTCTTTCTGCTCTATCTTGCAGATCAATACGTCTGATTCTGGCTTTTTTTGCTTGCCAAATAAAGCCTGAAACCGTTTTGTCTAGATCCTGAAAAAAAAAGTTGGTTCTTTAATATCGGGATAGTTTGGAAAATAAAAATTAACCGTGGGAGGATGCACATTTTAATTGCAGCAATTCTCCCTAGAAAGGAAAGTTGTAATTTCTTCCAGATTTCAATATCTTTTTTAATTTGCAGTAATGTTGTTTTATAGTTATCCTTAAATAGGGAGCTGCACCTATTGGTCAAAGTGACCCCTAGATACTTCACCCTAATACAAACCTCGAAACCTGTCTTCTCACTAAGCTGGCTTATCATTTCCTTTGTACAGTTTTTGGTGAGCAGCTTAGATTTTTTAACATTGATTTTAAAACCAGAAACTTGACCATAATCCAGTACATCAGCAAGTAAAAAGTCAATTGAATCCATAGGGTCCTTTGGGCAAAAATTATATGAGGGCAAAAATTATACGATAACAATATCAAATTCTCATGGGGGTATCCAGCTTCAATAATAATATTCAAAGAAGGCAAGAGGTTGTTAGCACGAAACCCCAAAGAAGCAAGAGAACTCTGCAGACAACTGGGTATCAATACAGAGGACCTGACAGACCAGAGAGAGGAAGAAGCCATGGAGGATGCGGACGACTCGGGTGAAGGAACTTCAACTAGACAAGATAAAAGGCAGAGGACAGACTCTCACAAAGTTACCACTTAAAGGGAAGTTTTTAATAGTTTAATGAGCTAACTTTAGGAATAAGAAGGAAGGGGAGGTTTGGGGTGCATACACTCTGGAAGGTGGGAAGATGGGATGATGTCCTCATCCAAACATGTGTCTTATCCACAGGGGAAGGGAGGGGGGGAGGGTTTCTCTTAATAAATAAAGTAAAGTACCCACAGCCAGGGAGGCCTAAGATTTAAAAAAAACAAAGAAAATGGATAGGTCTTTAAGAGTGCTTTCACTGAATGTAAATGGTCTAACATCAAACCTTAAGAGATTCAGATTAACTAAAATGGCCAGAGAACAAAGGATAGATCTGATGTGTCTACAGGAGACACACACACACACAAAAGATAGAAAGCCATTAATAAAAGACCTGAAGTGGCAGGTTTTAGCAGAAGCAAGAGGGAATTCCAAGGCCAGGGGAATGGTAACCTTGATTCATAAGAACCTTAAAGTGGAGGAGATTGAAAAGTTAGTAGATAAGGAGGGCAGATATCTATTAGTTAAGTTTAAACTGGAAGGCAAACGAGTAACTATAGTGAACATCTATGCACCAAATAAAAAGCAAAAGAAATTTCTAACTAAGGTCTTTAAGAAGACCCAACAGTTCTCAGAGGGAGAATTAATTGTAGCAGGTGATCTAAATATCGATATAACAAAGAATAAAAGTATTAAGCTAGGAGAATGGGGCCTGAAAGAAGCACATGCGTTTACAGGTACAAGACCTAGACCTACACATATATCCAGTAGGCATAAAACGGTGTCACGCATAGATTATATAATCCTGGGAAAAAATAATAATATGTCTGTAAAAGAGATTACAACCATTCCAATCTGGATATCTGACCATGTCCCTATAAGTATTGATCTGGAACTAAAACAACCCATGACAAATAGACCTGGAGATGTAATAATTTAATAATGGCAAAAGAAGAGGACAGGGAATATATGACGACACAGATAAAACTATACTTCAAGGAAAATAGAGGTACGGTGCCCACTAATATACTATGGGATGCTGCTAAAGCGGTAATAAGGGGCCATTGTATAAAGAAAGAAAAGAGCATAAAAAGAGAATGGTATAAAAAAAGACAAACCAAAATCCAGGAACTAGAGAAGTTACAAAGGGAAATAATGGAAAAGTATAGCCTTACTCTACAGAACAAAATCAAAGAGATACAAAAACAGTTGGAAGCATTAGATACAGCAACAATTTGGAAAAAGGAAACAATGGTAAGGATTGACTTCCAGAGGAATAGCATCAACACAGCGAAAAGATTGGCAAATTATCTGAAGATTAAAAAAGCAAAACAGATGGTTAGAAGTATAAAAATTAATAATAACATAACACAAAGTCCCAAGGAAATTACTAAGGCCTTCGAGAATTTCTATAAAAATTTATATAAGAAAAAGACCACAATAGAGTCCCAGGAGACATCTAGTTTACCCTTGGAGAAAGAAGGGAAAGATGTACTAGAGGGTGAGATTACAATTCAGGAAATAAGGGTTGTAATAAAAGAACTTTAAAAAAGTAAATCACCTGGGCTAGATGGTTTTACAAGTGAATTCTACAAAGAAATGATAGAGATTATAACACCCGAACTGCAGGTAGTATTCAATGAAGTCTTGGAAGGGAAAAAGGCCCCTGATACATGGAAGGAAACAGAAATAATATTGATATTAAAACCTCAGAAGGATCCACAAGAAGTAGGCTCATACAGACCTATAAGTGTCCTAAACCAAGACTATAAGATCTTCGCTAAAATACTGGCAAACAGACTAAAAAAAGTTATTCCGACAATTATAAAAGGGGATCAATATGGGTTCATTAAAGGCAGAAATATAGCACATCCTATTAGAAACATTTTAAATGTCTTATACCATAGCCAACAAAAGAAAATAGGATTACTAAAATTGGATGTGTACAAAGCTTTTGACACTCTCTCACATGAATACTTATGGCAAATAATGAAGAAAATAGGGATAGAGAAAGGGTTCTTACAAGCAGTTCAGGAGTTATACAAAGGAGGGAATGCGAAAGTAAGAGTAAACAATGAACACTCATAAGCATTTCCCATACAAGGAGGAGTTATACAAGGCTGCCCACCAATGCTCCCTCTAAACTGTGGAGTCTTGTGAGCAAATATTCTACTTTGTGAGCTACTGGCATTAAAGTTGTGAGCGAGCCATTCGGCTGCTGCATCAATTAGCTTCCTCTGGAGCCATCTTTCCTGAGCTAAGACAAAAATACATAAGCCAGAGGCTAAAAAACTGGGAGCTAGCTCACACTAACTCAGCTTAGAGGGAACACTGCTGCCCACTATCTCCACTTATATTCATAATAGCAATAGAACAATTAGCAGAACGGATTAGAAATTCGGGAAGAATAGAAAGATATAAGATAGGCAATGAAGAAATGAAGCTCAATTTATTTGCTGATGACATCATAGTAATCATGACAAACCCTAAGGAAGGGGTCAAAGAGGTTAAGATCATTCTAGAAGACTTTGAAAAGTGTTCAGGGCTACGAGTTAACATGGCAAAATCAGAAATCCTATACCTTAATGTAAATAGAGAAGAAAGGTAGGAGATAAATAGGAGTACAAACATAGGACTGGGTGTTAAGAAATTTAAATACCTAGACATAGTTCTGCAAAAAAATATTGACAAAATGATAAAGGATAATTATGAAAAAATATGGAAAAAATAGAGATGGACATGAAAAGATGGAAATATAAAACACTAGGGATACTAACTAGAATAAGAAGTGTTAAAATGTTCTGGGTACCTAAGTTAACGTGCCTATTCCAAACGCTGCCCCTGGGTTCAATGAAAAAAAAATTGAACAATGGAACAGAGTATTAAAAGAGTGGATATTTAACAGTAAAAAATGTAGGTTTCATAAGAGAATAATATATGGCCACAAATCAGAATTAGGATGGGGAATCCCGGACTTAAACAACTATTATGAAGCCTTTCAACTAAAACCAATATTGGAAATAGGCAAGGAAAAGACACAGAAGTGGGTTAAATTTGAGCAGTATTTTTCAACCACTGGTGTGCCGCGAGATATTGTCAGGTGTGCCGCGGGATTTTTTCAATGAAAGAAATGTGCCTTCCGGGCTGACCTTCCGGGATGCGTTTGCGCATGCGAGAAAGAACAGTGGCGCGCTCTCGCTGATTCCGCTCGCACGCTCTGTGGCCGGCCTGAGGTAGGAGGGAGCCGCCGTTGAGGCGCAGCTCCCCTTGGCCTTGCGAGGACTCGAGGGAGGGAGGGAGAGTGCTGAGGGGCTCTGTCTGTTCACCCACCCGACCTGCCAGCACCACGACAGAGGCAGCAGCCATGAGCGACCGGGAGCAGCTGCTGCAGCGAGCCCGCCTGGCCGAACAGGCGGAGAGATACGACGACATGGCCATGGCCATGAAAACGGTGAGTGGCTGGGGGGGAGGAGGAGGAGGAGAAGGGGGGGTCCTTCTCAGGAGACGCACAGTGCCCCCCATGGGCCCCGCCGTCGCAGCCTCCGCTTGGCCGCAATGGAGCCAACGCCCTGGCTCGTCTGCACCGCCCCCCACGAGCCTCGGAGGGGGCAGCTGAGCCTTTCCAGGTGAGGGCTGTCTTCTTCTGCGTGGCCTCTCAGCCCGGAAGGTGGAGGTGGGCCTCCGCGGGTCCCACTTCACGGCTGCTCTTTTTCCATCTCTGGTCCTGGCGCTGATGTTGGCCGCCTCCAAGCCGTGTGGCGGCGGTGGCAGTCGGGTGATGCCCGCCTGCATGTTGGAGAATGAGCAGGGCGAGGCGGCGGACTCGAGCGGCATCCAGTTCGTGGGGGCCGGAGGCAGGCTCGCACACGGCAGATGGTTTTAAATGAATGAGGAGGACTCATGTGCTGAATCAGAGTCATGCTAGACCTGTGGATGTTAATACAGAGGACAGGAACATGTGGTACCAAGGGCATTCACTCCTCCAGCAGAGTAAGCTGGTTTCTTCCAGTGCCTGGCTCCTGGGTTGTGTGTGTGTGTGTGTGGGGGGGTGATTTTGTGAGAGTTCTGCTCAAAGTAGTCAAGGATCAGATCCTGGTTGGTTAACCACAGTTCTTTATTACCTATTCCTACATTAGTACAGCATCTCGGATTATTGTCAGAGATGAGACAAATAATACAAGCGGGTCTATTATACCATTCCAAGGAGTTTGAATTACCCATAGATAGCCAATCCCCTTAAGGGAAAATTGGCGGGCTAGAAGGTGTCTTGACCGTTTGGTTCTCACAGGAAAAAAGTGAGGTGTTAAGCAGTAAATTTCCTCTCCCAAACCAGACCCCTCAGATGTTTCGAGTTCACATAACAATCAATGGCTCCAAGGTTCTTTTGCATTTGATAAGAGATGAGAAGCATCCTCCCCTTGAAGTTACTGCCGGAGCAGCTGGAATGCGGAGGCAGGGATGTGAGTCCTCCTTGTTCTCGCAAATCATGGTTGTCACCCTCCCGACCAAGACAGGAACAATGCATTATGGTTACATAGGTTCAAATATACTTTAGATACATAGGATAGTTAAAGACATGCATGCAAAAAGTTAACTCTATCTCTGGCTAATACATTGGCTGAATTTGCAGATTCTGACAGATTTGCACCAAGACATTCCAGTAAACATGAATATGTTTGATGGTAACGGCTAGCTGTTTCTGTCAGGGTGGGGTTCAAATCAGTGACTGTCCCTCAGTGAAGAATGGGTGTACTGTGTTTCTCTTCAAATCACTTATGGTCAGCAGAATGCCGTTCACATAAGAGTAAGAGTTTAAACTCTCTATTTGAAAAAACTTTAGCAGAATCGCAGTATTAAAATACATCCACATTATATTTCTTCTGAAACTCAGGTCAGTGTTATGGGAAGGAGCCATTACACTTTGGATCTGTAACTTACGATTTCAAGTTGAGTGGCTATTACGTGTATTTGTAATACTGTCATAGTTAATACTTGAGCTGAGGCAACTAATGACCCATTTATCTTGTATTCTAGTGTTTTTCAACCACTGTGCCGTGAGATATTGTCAGGGGTGCTGTGGGATTTTTTCAATGAAAGAAATGTGCCTTAGCTCGAAAAAGGTTGAAAAACACTGAATTTGAGAACGAAATTAACAGTGATATAGGTAGATTTGGCATCTTTTCTATAGTAACGACAAAAGACTTAAAACTAACAATAGGCCCCGGAAGATTTCATTAGAAATTTGGAAGAAATGGCAACCCTACTGGTTAGGGAAAGTCTCAAGATGGGCACCCCTCGAAACTATCAGCAAGGAAGTGCAAGAAATTAAATGGTGGGAAATGCTAAAAAATAAAGGCTATTATAGAGTGGGCTACATGTTTAGTGGTGGAAATTTAAAACCCTTACAGGAAATAACAGAAGAGGGGGTTTCCGGTCGGAGGAATGGAGGTCTGACACGCTTTGCAAGTGTGCAAGGCGGACAGCGGCTCTTATTGACAGCTCGGGTGGATCAATCCACCTGACGCAACCTCACACAGGTAGTGTGAGGACTAGCAAGCAATATAATCCAGGTTTGAGCAAGCTCGGTGAAGAAAAAGTCTCGGAGGAGACTTTTACAACACCTTGAGCACTGCAGCCAAAGAAGATTCCTGCAAGTATCTCTAAGGAGCCGAGCTGAGCTGATTAAATCAGCATAAAATCTCCAATTCCCCTGATTCCTTAACAAAGAAGACAAAGTTTAAACGTTGGGACCACATCTGAAGCGAAGTAACAACATAAGGTAACGGAAAAAAAGTTTTTGCCTTACTATTACCGCGTTTTGAAAGACGAAAAGCAGATCTGGTGAAGCAATAGACTGTTGCGGATTGGATGAGTGCAGTTTTGAAACGTTAAACAGCTGAATTTGAACTTAAAAAGCCAAAAAAACAAGTTGTTTAACATTCCTGCGGTTAAGAAGAGTCGGGAGGGGGAGCCAAGCATCGCGAGACAAAGAGGGGAGGAGGGAACCAAGCATCGCGAGATCAAGCTGTGAGGATTGAGACAGGAAGTGACGGTTTGAGGAGCAGACAAGAAGGGAAACGGAGAAGAACCGGAAGAGAGCAAAGGGGACTGTAAAAACTGCCGGACCAAAATGACTACAACAGGAAGTGATGTGCGGAGAGCAGACAAGTAAGCAAGAGGAAGGGACAAAAGGAAACTACGGCAAGCCAGAAGCAAGGTAAAAAGACTATAACCTTTGACACAAACCATAGAGAAGTTGCGCCCGCCATTTTGGATTTATAAAATTTTTAAACAGTAATATCTCATAAACTATATAACTTAGAAGGCTGAAACCAACGAAATTTGACTTGGCTAGACTAGCTTGTGTGATCACATTAATTGGTGTTTGATTTGGAAAATAAAATAAAATCGATCTTTTTTAAAGAGACAAGACGGACCGCGGACTAAGATCGAGAGCAGCTACATGGTCCTCTCCTACAATGGCAGCAAAAAAAGAAAAAGAACTACTAGCTGTTATGGAAGCAATGGAAAAAAAAATGTTAGACGCTATAGGAGAGGTAAATGTTAAAATGAATGGCATAGCTGCACAAGCAGACAAAAACTTTATAGACTTAAAAGCAGAATTTCAAAAATTAACCACAAGAACACAAGAAATTGAAACTAAAGTAAAAGAACTGGAAGAAAGTACTCAAAAGACAATGAGAGACAATGACAGGATGGAAAAGATGATGCATTATAAAGATATGCAAAACCATTTGAGATTCAGAGGGATTGAGGAAAAAATGAGTGAAGACATTTTTATAAGAATGCAAGAAGCATTAGCAGATTTTTTACAAGAACAGGAAGAGGTTGTTAAAGAACACATGGATCTTGTTTATAGAGTCAATTCTACATACGCAAGAGACAAAAATATACCAAGAGACGTGGTTGTCCAATTTACAATGAAAAGGACAAAAAAACAAATCTACAAGAAGTGTTTTACTGATCCTTTTGAAATAGATGGAAAGAAAATTATAGTAATGAAAGAACTGCCTAGAGCAATACTGCAAGAGAGGAAAAAATTCAAGCGTCTGACGGATAAATTGAAGGAGAAAAAAATTAGATTCCGCTGGGAAATACCTCAAGGATTAAGCTTTTACTATGGCAACACCAGAGTAGTGATTAAAAGCACAGGAGAAATGTACGCATTTCTTGGAGAGAATAAATATGACCTCGGTGATATTTAAGAATATATCAAGATGGATTACAAAGTCCTTACATGGAATGTAAATGGACTTAATTCACCCCAAAAACGTAGAATGGTAGGGCATTGGCTGGAGAAACAAAAATGTAGTGTAATTTGCATACAAGAAGCTCATCTTAAAAAACAAGACCACAAATATTTAATAAGGAAAAAATTGGGAGAAGAATTTTATTCCTTAGCAAGCAATAAAAAGAATGGTGTTGTAACATATGTCAAAAAAGATTTGGAACCTAAAGTAATATTTAAAGACAAAGAAGGAAGATATTTAGCTATTGAAATTTTACTACAAGGACAGAAAACTTTGATTGTGAATATTTACGCCCCAAATGGAGCCAAAGAAAATTTTTTTAAAGAATTACAAGTGGAAATGGATAACGTAAATTATGATCAAATCATGATGTTGGGGGACTTTAATGGAACTGTGAATAACAAATTAGACAGGCGCTGTAAGAGAAAGGATGAGGCATTAGGGAAGCTTCCAAAAAACTTTTTTGAACTGATAAAACAAGAGAAGCTGGAAGACATTTGGAGGAAAGCTAACCCACAAGGAAAAGATTTTACCTTTTATTCTAATAGACATGACTCGCATTCAAGAATTGACATGATTTGGATGACTACTAATTTAACGTTTAAGACAAGAAAAGTGGAAATTCTACCCAGAATAATTTCAGATCATAATCCGTGTTTATGGACTGCTGGCCAGGTAAAAAAACAAAAGAGATGGAGAATAAATGAGGACTTACTAGATAACCAAGAAATAGTTAAAAAATTACAGGAAGAAACAGACCTATACTTCCAAGCAAATATACAGAAAGAAGTAAAAATTCAAACCATATGGGATGCATATAAAGCAGTGATGAGAGGACTATTGATATCATTAAATGCAAAAGATAATAAAAAGAAAAGAGAACAATATGAAAATATCGTACAAGCCATTAAAACAAAAGAAGAAGAACTGAAGAGTAGACCAGGGAAAAAGAAACTGCAAAAGGAAATCTGGATGTTACAAGACCAAGCAAAAGCTATTTTGAACCAAGAGACGTACTGGAACCTAAAAAAACTCCAACAAAAGGCATTTGAAGGTGCAAATAAACCTGGAAAATATTTAGCATGGCAATTAAAGAAAAAACGTGAAAACAAATTTATAACTAAAGTGATAAGAGATAACATTGAGATAATAGACAACAAAGGAGTAATGAGAGAATTTTTTAAATATTATGCAAAACTGTTTAAAAAGGAAAACAAAGACAGAAGAAAGATTAAAGAATACCTGCAAACATTAAAGTTACCAAAACCAACAGAGAAAATTAAAGAACTATTTAACAATCCAGTATCATTACAAGAGATTAAAAATGCAATAAATGACTCAAAATTAGGAAAAGCACCTGGACCAGATGGATTTACAGCGAAGTTTTATAAAACGCTACAGGAGTCGATCTCACCAGCATTACTGCTATTAATGAATGATATAGGAGTCACTGGCGAGGTCCCAGAAACTTGGAAAGACGCAACCATCTCACTTATCCCGAAAGAAAATCAAGACTTAACTAATGTTAAGAACTACAGACCGATTTCTCTATTAAATAATGATTATAAGATTTTTGCTAAAATTATAGCTGACAGACTAAAAGAACACCTCAAAGAAACTATACAAACAGAACAAGCAGGGTTCTTACCCAATCGCCAAATAAGGGACAATCTAAGAGTAGTAGTGGATGCTATAGAATACTACGATAAACATCCTGAAAAGGAAGTGGGTTTTTTCTTTTTAGACGCGGAAAAAGCGTTTGATAATTTAAATTGGGATTTTATGTTTGAGGTTCTAGAACATCTTGAAATTGGTGAATATATGCTTAACCTCATTAAGTCAATTTATAAAGAACAGAAATCCTCTTTAATAATTAACACTGAAAAGACAGACGATTTTAAAGTCGAAAAAGGAACACGACAAGGATGCCCACTTTCGCCGTTGCTATTTATTTGGATTCTAGAAGTTCTACTAATAAATGTGAAAGAAGATAAAGATATTAAAGGTTTAACAATCAAAGGTTTTTCTTTCAAATATAGGGCCTTTGCAGATGATGTGATGTTTATAGTGGAAGACCCTATGACTACACTACCATATTTGTTACAGAGAGTAAAAGAGTTTGGTGACTTGGCTGGATTTTATGTAAATAAGAACAAATCGAAAGTGATGTGTAAAAATATGTCAAATAACAAACAAACTGAGTTACAAAATCTTATAGAATGTGAGGTGGTGAAAAAGACAAAATATCTAGGTGTGAACCTAACAACGAAAAATATTGATCTTTATAAAAATAACTATGAGAAATTATGGCTACAAATTATGCAAGATATTAAAAAGTGGAATGTATTAAATTTGTCATTGTTGGGTAGAATTGCGGTGGTTAAGATGAATGTATTACCACGATTAATGTTTTTGTTTCAAACTATTCCAATTGTAAAAGACGTAAAAACATTCAAATGCTGGCAGAAGGAATTGTCTAAGTTTGTATGGGGAGGGAAAAAACCAAGAATCAAGATGAAAATAATGTGTGATGCTAAAGATAGAGGTGGGTTCCAATTACCAAACTTAAGGCTATATCATGATGCAATATGTTTGACTTGGGTAGGGACATGGACTATGCTACAAGATAGAAAGTTATTGTCCCTGGAAGGCCATGATTGTAGGTTTGGGTGGCATGCATACTTGTATTATGGTAAAGCAAAAATGGACAATATGTTTAAACATCATTATTTGAGAAGAACGTTAATGGATACATGGACAAGATATAAAAACTTTTTTCCAGAAGAGATACCTATGTGGATTGTACCCGCAGAACTTTTAAATCCAGCATCACGTTACAAAGGACAAGATTGGTTGAAGTATAGAGACTTATTAACAAGACATGGTAAAGACTTTATATTGAAGGAGCAGCATCAGATGGACTTTGATTATGGTTGGTTAAGATATAGACAAATATATGACATGTATAGAAGTGATAAAAAATCCGGTTTTAGAGAAAAAAATAATGAAATAGAACAAGTTTGGGAGGAAGGTGGGGAAAAAATGATCTCTAAAATGTATAAATTTTTGTTAAAATGGTTTAACGCTGATGAAATGGTAAAAGAACAAATGGTAAAATGGGCGATAAACTTTAACAAAGACATTGAAATGGAATCTTGGGAATTTTTATGGAAAAATGCTATGAGTATATCTACCTGTTATAACCTAAAAGAAAATTGTTTTAAAATGATGTACAGATGGTATATGACACCAAAAAAAATTGCAAATATTAATCAGAATATGTCTAACAAATGTTGGAAATGTAAAAAGAAAGAAGGTTCTTTTTATCATATGTGGTGGACTTGTGATAAAGCAAAGACTTATTGGTCTATAATACATGCAGAAATGGAAAAAAATTTGAAATGTACATTTAAGAAGTTGCCTGAAATGTTATTGCTTGGACTTAAACTAGAAGAGATAAATGTAAAGAAAAGGACAATAATATGGTATATGATAACAACAGCAAGAATGGTGTATGCACAAAATTGGAAAAATGAAAAAATACCAGAGGTGTGGGAATGGTTGAAAAAATTGTTATATATGGCTGAAATGGATAAATGGACTAGAAAGTTGAATGATCTGTACTCAGAGACCTTTTTAGAAGATTGGAAAGATCTGAAGGAATATGTTGAAAAATACTGGGACATGAAAAACTACATTTATACATGGTTATAATAACATAAAGCAATAGAATTAGAGTATATGAATGTACTAAGGATAATTAGATAATGAAGTTGTTTTTTATTTTAGAATTATATAAGAATATAGAAAGTAAGAATTAGTATATAAGTATTTTTAAGATATATGACCGTTACCAGAAATGTAAACATAGATATAAGTATTACTATTTTGGATAAAGTGGAAAATGTGTTATGCTTCAGATGTGGTGGGAAACCGCCAATACAAGATAAAAATAAGATTATACAAATAGAACAAAATGTTATATAATATAGAAAAAAGGATTTGTATAAGATAAAAGTATTAATTTTAATGTTTTGAAAAATAAAAAATTTTTACCAAAAAAAAAAAAAAAAGGAAATAACAGAAGAGATAGGTAAACATTATTGGTTAAAAATAGCAGGGCTATATAAGTCAGTTAAAAAGATAAGTGAAAAGGAAGCCCTCTGGACAGATGCATCAATGGAAGAAATATACAAAGAAATGGCTAAGCAAAAAAAGGGACTGGTAGGGAAAATATATAGAAAGATGATAACAAATAAAAACAAAATAATAGACTATTTACAAAAGAGATGGTGCCATGAAGGTCAGATAATAGAGGATGGCTGATAAAATTATGAAAGGAATAGAAGAGATTAAAGTAATCAGATTTAAAGAACTTGAATACAAATTCCTCACAAAATGGTACAAGACACCAGCACAGCTAGCTAATATGATTCCAGGATTGAGTTCCCTGTGCTGGCACTGTAACCATTCTAAGGGATGGTATGCACACATGTGGTGGGAATGTGTAGAAGTAAAGACCTTTTGGAGGGAAATTATTGAAATTATTTAAAAAGTATGCAATATAACACTAACTATAGACTTTAATCTAATGTTGTTAAGTATAATAGGAAGTCCGTTATTGGATAGGACTATTCAAAATCTAGTTAAGGCTATGATACTGGCGGGAAAGGCGGTCATTGCTCTGGGTTGGAAAGACAAAAGTAAATGGACAATAGAAATCTGGCACAACTATTTGTTTGACTTTATACAGTCAGATATTGTGGCGTCAATCAACAAGGGAATATCATGGGAAGAAAAATCCATGAAAATCAAGACCAGATGGAAGACCTACCTAGATTGGATACTGAAAGAAAGAAGGAAAGACATTCAGTGGAAGATTAAGACTTTGTGCCCATGGCTGGGGTGAAAAGACTATGATTAAAAGAGAGGGAGGGAGGGAAGGAATTGAATGGGTGTAATTGTAAATAACTATAAATATTCGATGTAACAGACTAAACAAATAATAATAATTTAAAAATTGCTTTTTTAAAAAAAGAATCCATAGGGTCCTTTAATATAAACACAAGATCCTCAGCATATGCTTGTACTTTGAAGAATTCCCCTTTAATACTTAAGCCTTTAATCATAGGGTTTTCTCTCACTTTTACCAACAAAACTTCCAAAGCAAAAATAAATAAAAGGGGAGAAAGTGGGCAGCCTTGCCTAGTGCCTTTTTGAGTCAAATCACCATTAAATAAAACTTCGGCCTCTTGCTTGACATAAACTGTTTTAATCATCGAATAAAATTTTTCACCGCCTCCCCAATGTCTTAATTGAGCTAAAATAAACCCCCAGTTTACATTGTCAAATGCTTTTTCAGCATCAACCAACAAAAGTGCAGCTTGCTTATCAGAACAGATTTCATAATATTCCAAAGTATTTAAGATAGTTCGTACATTGTGCCTTAAATGTCTACCAGGGAGAAAACCAGCCTGATTCTTATGTATTATTTGGGCCAGGACTTTTTTAAACCTAGAAGCAATGATATTTGCATAGATTTTAGTCCAAAGTGAGATGGGCCTATAATTTCTAATTTCAAGTGGATTCACATCTTTTTTAGGGATTAAGGTTATCAAGGCTTCTTTCCAAGATTTTGGTATTCTTTCCCTCTCATAAGCATTCTGCATAACCTGCTTCAAAGGAAAAATAACCTGTTCTTCAAAATTAAGGTAAAACTCGGCAGGCAAACCATCAGATCCTGGGGACTTCCTTTTCTTTAACTTATTAATAGCTTCTTTTAGCTCATCTAAAGTAAAGAGTTCATTTAGCATTTCCTTTTGATCTAAAGTAAATTTAGTCTTTACAAATTTCTCTTGGTAGGTTTCTATCTTTTGTGTATCTTGGTTGTCCTGCCTATATAGCTGTTTATTAAAATTCTCTATAATCTCTTTTAATTCACCATTCAAAAAACATTCTTGATTATTCTCATTTTTAATGCCTTAATATATCTATCCGCCTTATCTTTCTTCAGCCTATATGCCAACCACCTTGATGATTAAATAACATGGGTTAATATACCTTCAGGCAAAGGTGCTTGAACATAATTGACCAATCAGAATAAGTACAGAGAAGCGGGAAAATATGGCAACCGTTGGCTCTCACCAAAAGGTGGGAAAGTTATAAAAATTCCCTTCTTGCCCTGAGTGACCCAGATGTGTGAACTCTAGGCTAAACATTTGGTCAGCAACAATAAAACAGCCTCCAAGGTTGAAACAACTTTGATAAAATACTTCAAGCCTGAAAGGGGAGGAGAAGTGAACAGGATGAGATAGCTTCAGTTGTTTATGTGACGCCCAAGAATGTGGCAGGCCATCCTCCCGGGAAGAAAGTAACATTAAGCAGGACAGCTATTCCTACTTCAAGGCAAGCAATAAAACATTTGGTGACAGTGTGGCACAAAGAAACAGAAAGTAACAGCAGAACAAGCAGACTATTGTCAGATTCTGGCAGGCTCCCCCCCTTCATCAGAGGAGGAGGAACAGGAGGATCTGGTCTCCAGGGGTTCAGCCCAGGACACTTCTTCAGCAAGCTGTAATGGAAAACAGGATGCACAGAACTAAGTGACTTAGGCAGATCAAGTTCAAAAGAGACAGAGGAAATCTTACGGAGTACTTTAAACGGTCCCACATATTTTCAGCCCAATTTTCGATTGGGTTGTAAGCCATAAATATTTTTTGTAGAAATGTACACAGAGTCCCCAGGTTCCAGATCCCACCCAGGTGCCCTTCCCTTATCTGCATATTTTTTGTAATCTGCTTTGGCCCTATCCAGAGTTTTGGCAATAAGAGGCCAAGAGTCCTGGAGAGAAATCCACCATGATCCAAACTGAGATGGGGTCTCCCCTACCAGATGTGGGATGGTGGGGAGGGGACTGCCTTCAAAGCCCCCCACAGCCATAAATCGAGATACACCCGTGGAGGAATGGACAGAATTGTTGTAGCTGTACTCTGCAAAGGGGAGGAGATCTACCCAGTTATCCTGGTGGTAATTTGAGTAACAACGCAGGAACTGTTCCAGGATTTGATTGGCACGTTCGGACTGTCCATCGGTTTCTGGGTGGTAGGCGGAGCTTAGGGCGGGTTCAATTCCCATGACTTGAAGAAGCTCCCGCCAAAAGGTGGCAACGAATTGAGCCCCCCTATCAGACACTATACGCTTAGGAAAAGAATGGAGATTCACCACGTGAGCGAAGAATACCTTAGCCAAACCCTTAGCAGTAGGGAGTTGTTTGAATGGAACAAAGTGTGCCTGTTTTGAAAATAAATCCACCACTACCCAGATCATGGTCTTTCCCTTGCTGGGTGGCAAGTTAGTTATAAAGTCCATGGAAATCACCTCCCAGGGTCTAGAAGGGGTGGGTAGAGGTTGCAACAGTCCTGGGGGTTTCCCCCCTGTTTCTTACACATCAAACAGGTTTGGCAAGAAGTTACATAGTCAGAAATGTCTCCCTGCATTCGAGGCCACCAACACTGTCTTTGAAGCAAATGCAATGTTTTTAAATATCCAAAGTGCCCAGAAAGCTTGGACTCATGGCAAGCCCACATAATAGACAGTCTAAGAGACTTTGGCACCATTAACTTAGTCCCTTTGTACCAGCAACCATCAGAGTGTTTGCGCACCTCTTTTTCAGCACCAAAAGCATCCAAGTCCTGCTGGGAATATTCCAGGGCGCATTTTGTAATCCACTCGGGTAAAAGGTCTGCTGCAGCCTGTTGTTTCTAACTCCTAGTAACAACCGCCCCCCCCCCAACTGCTCAGGGGAAAACATGGAATCAAAGACTTCTTCCCTCCGAGATTCATGTTGAGGAAGCCTTGATAAAGCATCAGCTAAGGAATTAGCTGTCCCTGGGAAATGCCGCTGTTTAAAATTGAACTTGGAAAAGTAATCAGCCCACCGCAGATGTTTAGCATTGAGGGCTCGCCTAGTCCTCAACGCCTCTAAATTTTTATGATCTGTCCAGATTTCGAAAGGTGTTTGGGCCCCCTCCAACCAATGTCTCCAAGTGGAGAGAGCTAGGGGGATTGCCACAGTTTCCTTATCCCAAACCGACCAGTTTCTCTCAGTCTCATTAAATTTTTTTGAGATGTAAGCCAGCGGGTGTAACTTCCCATCCTCCCCTTTCTGCAAGATTGCCCCTCCCATGGCCACATCCGAAGCATCCACATGAACAATGCACTCCTGAGTTTCATCAGGATGGGCTAGAATGGGCTCTGAGGTGAACAATGTCTTTAGGGTCTCAAAAGCAGCCTGACAGTCGTCTGACCAGAGCAACCATTCCCCAGGCTTGCCAGCCTTGGGACCCCTCCCTTTCGTTTTCAGGAGATCAGTGAGGGGCAAAGTAACTTTAGCAAAGTCCTTTAAAAATGTTCTATAGAAATTGCAGAATCCGAGGAGACACTGGAGTTGTTTGCATGTATGGGGGGCCTCCCAAGAGACTACTACTTTGCCTTTAGCTGGGTCCATTTCCAGACCCCTGGGAGAAATGTGATAGCCCAAAATATCAATCTCTGTGCAGTGAAAGTCACATTTGGACAGTTTAGCATACAGTTTATGGGCTTGAGTGTGGTTAACACTTCCCTCACTAGTTTCACATGTGAATCAAGGTCCTGAGAATAACAGATGATATCATCTAGATAACAAAGCACTCCTTTAAACAAATGCTTGTGAAACACTTCATTGACAAAACTCATAAAAACTCCAGGAGCACCAGCCAAGCCAAATGGCATGACCAGATACTCGAAGGCCCCATCCACACTGTCACTTTTGTCGCTCATTTCTCCCTATTGCTTCAGGTTCCCCCACCCCCCATATGTTTTGCTCTCTCTAGTAGTCCCAGAGGGAGCAAAACACATGTGGAAAAGGGGGGGGACCCAAAGCAATAGGGAGAAATGAGTGACAAAAGTGACAGTGTGGACAGGGCCGAATTGTCCCAGGGGAGTATTAAACGCAGTCTTATACTCATCCCCCTCTTTGATGCGCACATGGAAGTAAGCTTCCCGTAGATCCAGTTTAGAAAAAATCTTCCCCTTTGCTGCCTCCACCAGCAAGTCTTTGATGAGCAGCAACGGGTAGGCGTTAGAAGCTGAGACTGCATTTAGCCCCCTATAGTCTGTACATAACCGCAGTCCCCCATCCTTCTTTTTCTGGAAAAGGATGGGGGCCACGAACTGGGACTTGGCAGGATGGATAAAACCCCATGCTAAATTCTTGTCAAGAAAATTCCGCAGTTCTGCTCTCTCTGCTGGGCTCATGGAGTACAACTTTCCTTTAGGAAGCTTTTCCCCTGGCAATAACTCAATAGCACAGTCTGTAAGCCTTTGGGGGGGGGGGGGGAGCTCATCTGCTTCCTTTTCACTAAAAACCTCTGCTAGGTATGGTAAACTGGAGGGATCTTAGCAAGTTCTTCCGAAACCAAACAGGCGATGGGGTTAGAGGGAGGTCCTAAGCCCCATGCAGTGTCCCATTTATGTTGCGTGCATTGGAGGTTGACCCAAGAGATTTTCCCTTCACTCCATTTGATGTATGGGTCATGGGAACCTAACCAGGGGCTCCCCAGCACCATTGGGAACTGGGCGTGTGGTGTTATTACGAATGCCCGTCTCTCCCAGTGGTCTCCCACCCCCAAAATCAGCGGCTCCGTCTCTGCTATGCATGCTTCCTTCATCTTGGAGCCCCCAAGGGGTTTACTTTGGGTCCCAACCCTCTACTACCAATGGGCTGATTAAATCTATAGCACACCCCGAGTCTATGAGGGCTCACACACAGACGTGAGTGCCGCTTCCAGGTGCTATAACAGTCACAACCATGTAGAGTAAGGGGCCAGGGGTGCTCACCATTGGCGGTGCAACGGGAGGGGGGACCTGCAGCTCTGCGCCTCCTACTGCAGGTCTTTGAAGTTTCACGACAGCTGCTCGGCCACCACTTCCAGGGTTATGTTTTCAGCTCTCTCACTCGTTGCCCCTTTCAGCTGTAACACCCGGGGTTTATAGACTCCTTTGGGAGGACGCGGGGTCCCAGCTGCAGGTGGAGTGGGGATCTTTGATGTCTTCATCCCCCCCTGGGGACAGGAAGAAGTGTAGTGCCCACTTTCCCCGCATCTCATGCATAATCCTTGCTTGAAGCGAGCGTCTCGCAACTCCTGAACTGCAGCTTTGAACTTAGTCTTACCAGGAGCTTTAGTAGCAGAATGGGATGATTGTGACCCCAACTTGATCAAGGTGAAACATTCCTCGACATCAGCCGCCACTCTCATCCATGCTGCCAGGGACCCGGGCCGGTCATTTCTCAGCACAGTCTCATAAATCTCCACATTCAGGCCCTCCCGGTACTTTTCAATGAAAAGGTCTTGAGACCAGCCATGCACTTTTGCAGCTATTCTACGAAATTGAGCAGTATACTCCCTTACAGAGGATCGACCCTGAACCAGTTTCCGCAACTGATTCCAAGCCTTCTCCTCCCCCAAAGGGTCCTTGTAGTGCTGCCGCAGTGCCCACATAAACTCATTCACTGATCTCAGCTCCGGGCCAGGAGGGTTGTGTAAGCTCACGTACCAGTCACTAGCAGTGTCCCGTAACTTAGAACCAATATAACCCACCCTCTCATGTTTTGTAGGGTACAGGTGGCCCCAGGTCTCCAAGAGCCGCTCGATCTCGATGATAAAATACCAGAGCTTGTCAGGGTCACCGTTGAACATGGCCAGCAGGGGGTCATTTGGTGGCTGCCGATACATCCTGTCCCCCGGCTGGGGCGCCGGGTGTGCAGGGGCTCCAGGCGGTGGAGGAGCCACCCCAGGTGCTTGCTGCACTGGGCTGGCACCTCCATCCCCTGGCTGCTGAAGGGGAGGAAGGCCGCCGGCTGCACCAGCACCTGCCCCTTGCCCACCTCCCGTGGCTCCCAGTACAGCATTCTGCATGTCAAGCAACGCCTCTCGCAGCTCGAGCGCCAATCTGTCATGCATTTCCTTGAACCTCCAGTCCATCTGCTGCCAGATGTCATCAAAAGCCCAGTCTGGATGGCGAGGTGGACAACGTTGTTCCAGCTGAGCACTCAGCCCCCAGGTATCCCTCTCCTCTTCCGCAAAGTGCACTCTGGAACCCCGCCTGTCGTGGACCCAGGATTCCTCTGTGCCTCTTCCGAACGCCAGGAATACCGTGGTATCACCGATCGATCACCCGTAGCCCCCCCTCGACCCAGAGGGGCATAGGTGTCAAAACTTGTCGTCACCGGCTCTACCGGCGTAGTAGTTGCTGGGGTTTCTGGGTTAGAGGTCGGAATAAGGGTCCCATCTTCCAACATCGTCAGGTATGGGGTTCACTCCTTCCGTTGATGGAAGAGTACTAACAATCTGTGAGACTTCTGATTAGATCCAATAAGCCAGGCCTCAGATTCAAAGCAAAGTCCTTTTATTGTTCTTAATGGTCTATCAGGAACACATCCCTTGTTAGTACTGTCAGGTCAATAGGACTCAGAACACTTATACAGTTTTCAAATAGCAGATAAATGTCAGGCACCAATCAGGGCAATAACTATAAAGCACAAACATGCTAGCAGTTACTTTTCCCAAAGAAAAGGCGTGCAAGCAAAGAGCGTCTTCCCCCTTCCCCCTGCGAGAACTCCCACATTGCATTCCCACACATTAAGGTATCTGGCGAAGCCCAGCACAGCAATAACTCAAGGTTGACCTCATCTCAAAACAAAGTAACATGAAGAGGGAGAGGAGTAGGAGAGGGAACGGCTTGGGAACGGAGCGCAGAGAGGGGAGGAGAACGCAATGAGGTACCACACTCCCGTTGGGAGAAATCAGACAGCAGGAATACAAAATGACAGGGAACCTGACAATATATCCACTATCAAACTATTATTAAATTAATCTTTTCTCCTTCCAGCAGGAAGACAGTATAGCAAAGTTTGTCTTTGCCTGCAACTCCTACCCTGTCCTATCCTGACCTGTCTTAAAACTATCTTATTCTATCCTACCTTAACCTATCCTACCTTAACCTATTTTATCTTATTCTCTTCTCTTCTCTTATTCAATTAGCCCCACACATTAACCTAACGTTTACTTAACCTAATCTGCCCTATCTTATCTTAACTCAAATTATACAAATCAACCCTAGCTACTCTTAACCTAACACACCAAACCGCTATTGAAGAGAAAATATTGCAACTTCAACAAGCAAATTATAAAGCATTCAGACATCGATTAGGACATTTAAAGAAAAATCCATTTATATTGTATCTTCAGGGTTCTTCTCCACTTCCCCCACTACCAACTTCAAAGACTCATTTTGAAATTATGGCCAGCTACCCAGCTCTATTTTGAGCCTCTATCGATTCCTCCAAGTCACATTGAATTCAAAGCTAAGATCCTTAGTTGTATGGAGCAATCAAAGTAACGTAGCCAAAAGCTGCTAGGCACCACCCTGGCCGGGATCAGATGCGTCAGACCTTGCCAAGCAACCCAAACTCAATCGATGTACTCTGCAAATCTCCGCTGGGTAATGAAAAAAGAAAGGAAAAACTGTGTAAATAAGGTAGCAGATAGCTAGTGCGGCTCTGGAGATGTTGCTTCATCAATAAGCCAGCCGAAACAGCTGAAACGCAAAGCCAGCCGTTAATTAGGCGCCACTCCTTGCGCCGATTCGATCGACCATCGGCTTAGTGTCCTCAGTAGGTTATCCACAACACAGACCTCTCCGCCGAAGCTGGACTCCAAAAATAAACAAATAAACGTCAATGCTCTCCACATGGCTGCTGGTAGATAAAATAAAAGAGGGGATACTTCTCCCAGGCTCACAAGTCGCTGCTATGACTCAGAATATAATCTCTGAGCTGTCTTGTCTTGTCCTCCTGCTTCAGCCTCACTCCCAAGAGACAACTTGAGCCGCCACCCAACAAATTGGCACCTCAGGGCTATGGCTATGGGAGATCTCCAGGTCCCACCTGGAGATTGGCAACTCTAGGGGGAAAGTCAGCTGCACTGCAGGGGGTTGAAGGGAATGGTTTGATGGTTGCTGGTCCACCTCATTAGCCAGCCAGCCATGGTGAAGCTAAGCAGGAGAGAGGGCCTGAGGAATTTCACACAGCCAATATGTTCCGTTTCAGGAACTCTTCAGTAATGGTTTCTGTCAGGCATTTCACACAGAACCTGATTAGTACCGGTTCCCTAACGGAACATATTGGCCCTTTCACACAGAAACATGCCTCTCCTGTTGGGGAAGTATTCCTGAGCTGGTTTACCTTGAAACCTCCTCCCAGGCGTTCTTCAGTGCTTGTACCGGTCCTGAAGTGCTACAGGGTGCTGTGTGAAATGGCCCCATTTCTGACAGTTTATTCTGACAGTTTATTCTGGGAACGCTGGCAGTGTGTGGGGGAGGGGGTTATGCTGATAGTCCATTGTCTTTTCACTGACAGAAGCAGGCCACTGAGGGGACAGTTAGACCCACCTGGCAGTGGGCGGAGGAGAAGAGTGGACCGAGCACCCAGTTGGTCCTTCCCCTTCACTGGCTCCCTCCAGACTGAGGCTGGGACGCTGGCCGGTGGCTCTATGGGCGGGACTGAGGCAAAGCAGGGAGAGAATGCAGCCAATGGCCAGGTACCCCTTTTGAGTGGCACTCCGTCCAGCGAACTGATTTTGGCACCCCATGGAATCTTGCCCCTTGGAATCTTAAAACGGCTTTATATAATAAGAAAGATTTTATTAGCGTTAGAAAGTCAACAGAAGCCTTGCTATGAACATCAATGGCAAAAAGATTACAAGGGAGATTTTACAGAGCATGACAGGTATGTGATAAGTAAATCACCAATGTTCACATCACATATTACAAATGTTAGACTACAGTCATTTAAATTAGTTACCAGATGGTATTTCAGCCCTTTAAGGCAATGCTATTGAGATATTCAGCCTTTGTGTTGGAAAAATTGTGGGCAAATAGGAAATTTTATTCATTGCTGGTGGAGCTGTCCTTGCATTAACAACTTTTGGTAAGATGTAGTGGTTCATATATATGAGATTACTGTCAGAGCCTGTTTCATTCAGCCTCTGCCATTTGTTGTTGTTATCTGGAGTCCCCCTCTGTAATTAATAGTTTGCCTTGAAGTCTCTGGTCTGTCTCGCTTAATGTATCTTTCTCTCCCCGGGAGGGTGGCTTGCTGCATTCCATCGCGTCATAAACCAGCCCAGCTATCTTGTATTGTCACCTCCCTTTCCCCTCTCCGGATGCTTGAGTGTTTTATCTGCTTTTATAACCTTGGAGAACTGTGGAACTGTTTTTCTTACCAGGTGCCTAGCTTGCAATCTATAGAGGTCACTGGGGAACATGGGGGGAATTTTTAGTGCCTTAGTGCCCTTTTGGTGGGAACCAAACAGCTCTGAAAATTTCGTGCTTTTTTGTAACCATTTCTATTGGCCCTCTGCCTGCTTGTACCTGAAGGTGGGGGGTATATTATTCCTTGCTGTATGTAACCAAGTATCTCTAACAAACATGAAGTACCTGAACCATCACTAAGAATAAAGGAACTTTGCTTCATCAAAGGTCTGGCTTATTGGTTAGATTCAGAAGTCTCACAGATTGTTAGAGAACCCATTAACGGGGCCTCTCATTCCTGACCATGTCAGATGATGGGACCATCCCTGTTACCACCGAGGAGATCCCGGTCACCACTGCTCCCAGCAAACCATGTGAGCCGGTGATACCGAGGACCACTAGCCTGGACATACCTATGCTCCTGCGACCGGGTCAAGGGGGGGCTTGGCTACCCTCCCCGCGGTACTCGTGGGCCATGTTTGGAACCAATCCTTCCGAGTCATGGATCCATGATTGAAAGGGGGCCTGAGTACATTTTGGCAGTGACCAGCTGGATTATGGGCGCCCGAGTTTCCTGGATGAGGAAAGGGCCCTCCCAGTCAGCCGGATGACTGGCAGCTGAGCTTGCCCAGAGACGAGCGTCTAGTCCTGAGGGGCCCCGACCTGGGAGGAGAGGACCTCAACCAGATGCTGGACCGAAGGTTCAGTGAGATGCATGACCATATAGCTGTGGAACTGAGAGAAGCTGTGCTCGAGATGCAACAGCAGCTGATGGGGGCCATGGCAGCTGGAGCTGGAGCAGGAGTGGGGCCAGCGCAAGGAGCAGCGGGGGGGAATGCAACCTCCTGGGCAGGTGCCGGGGGGAGTGAGTGCTGCTCCGGTAGTACCCCCTGTTGTTCCCCCAGTGGTGCCTCCCGTGGGACCCCCCCAGCCAGTTCCCGTGGCCCCCCATCCTGGAGACCGGATGCTCCGGCAGGCCCCCAATGACCCCCTGACTGCAACGTTCGATGGTGATCCTGAGAAGCTTTGATTCTTCATAATCAAGATTGAGCGGTTCTTGGCGGCATGGGGCCACCTCTACCCCACTGAATGCGAGAGGGTGGGCTACATCGGCTCGAAGTTGCGAGACACTGCCCGCGACTGGTATGTAAGTCTACATAACCCCCTGGGGCCCGAGTTACAGACTGTGAATAATTTCATGTGGGCCCTTCAGCAGCACTATGAAGACCCAATGGGGGAGGAAAGGGCCCGGAACCAGATGCGTAAGCTGTTCCAGGACCGCACCTCCATGAGAGAGTACTCCGAGCGGTTCCGCCAGGTCGCTGCCAAGATACAGGGGTGGTCAGAAGATTTGTTCATGGAGAAGTACCGAGAAGGGCTGAATCCTGAGATCTACGAGACGGTCCTCCGGAACGATCGCCCAGGGACCCTTTCCGCGTGGATGAGGGCGGCGGCAGATGTGGAAGAACGCTTCACCCTGATCAAGCTGGGATCTTCCACCCCCCACGTTTCCAAGCCTGCCCTGAAGTCGAAGTTCAAAACAGCCCTACAGGAGCTGAGGGATGCCCATTTCCGACAAGGTCTGTGTATGAAGTGTGGGGAGAGCGGCCACTTTGCCTCCGCCTGTCCCCGAGGTGACCCCAAGACACCCAAGACATCGACCCCCTTGGGGGGGGAACCCCCAGGTCCGGGAAATAAACATTCAAACCCCAGGCATTACAGCTGGAAGGGGCACCGAGTGAGCAGAGTTCTCAGGCAGAGGTGGAGCTGATTGTAACCCAGTCGGCAGGAAACTTCAGCGACCTGCAGTAAAAGGCACAGACCTGCAGGTCCCACCACCCGATGCGCCACAACCGGTGAGCATCCCTGGCCCCTTACTTTATATGGATGTGACTGTGATAGTTCCCAGCACAGGGACCCACGTTCGGGTCTGTGCACTGATAGACTCAGGGTGTGCCAGAGACTTAATAAGCTCGTTGGTAGTAGAGGGGTGGGGACCAACAGTGAACTCGTTGGGGGAACCGTTGCGGTTCACCCAGATGGATGGATCAGAGATGAAGGAGACGTGTGTGGCAGAGACTGAACGCTTAATAGTGGGGACTGGGGAGCATTGGGAGGAGAGAGCTTTTGTCATCACCCCTAATACCCAGTTCCCTATGGTGCTGGGGAGCCCCTGGCTGAGCTCACATGACCCCTACATTAAGTGGAGTGAGGGGAAGATTTCATGGATTGATCCCAAGTGTGGGCAGCATAAGTGGGATGCGGCGTGGGGTCCCTGACCACCTAACCCCCCAAATCCAGCCGCGCTGGCGCTAGCGCCTACCCAGATCCTGGGGGAGTATCGGGACCTGGCGGATGTGTTCAGTGAAACCAAAGCAGATGAACTTCCCCCCCATAGACTCACAGACTGTGCCATCGAGCTACTACCGGGGGAGAAGTTGCCCAAAGGGAAGTTGTACTCTATGAGCCCTGCGGAACAAGAAGAGCTCCGCCATTTTTTAGACAAAAATTTGGAAAGAGGCTTTATCTGTCCAGCTAAGTCCCCGTTTGCTGCCCCCGTCTTGTTCTGGAAAAAGAAAGATGGGGGGGCTGAGACTGTGCACGGACTATAGAGGTTTAAATGCAGTGTCTGCCTCAAACGCCTACCCACTTTCACTCATAAAGGATCTGCTAGCAGAGGCAGCCAAAGGAAGGATTTTTTCAAAGTTGGACTTACGAGATGCTTACTTCAGAGTGCGCATCAGAGACGGGGAGGAGTATAAGACTGCCTTTAATACTCCCCTGGGTCAATTCGAATACCTGGTGATGCCGTTCGGATTGGCTGGCACGCCTGGCGTTTTTATGAGTCTGATCAATGAAGTCTTGCATAAATATTTGTTCAAAGGGATGCTCTGCTATTTAGATGATATCTTGATTTATTCCCCTGATAAGAAGTCTCATGTAAAACTAGTGCGAGAGGTGTTAGCAACGTTGCTAGAGAATAAACTGTATGCCAAGCTCTCCAAGTGCGAGTTCCACTGCACTGACATTGACTTCTTGGGCTATCGAATTTCACAGCAGGGACTGGAAATGGATCCAGCGAAAGTGGAGGCAGGAGTGCAATGGGAAGCCCCTCGAACCCGTAAGCAGCTGCAAAGTCTGTTAGGATTTTGCAACTTCTACAGAACCTTTTTACAAGACTTTGCTACCATCACCCTACCCCTAACAGAACTGTTGAAAACTAAAGGGAAGGGGCCCGAGGCTGGAAAGCCGGGAGAACGGCTGTGTTGGACGGTAGAGTGTCAGAAAGCTTTCGAGGAGTTGAAATGGGCATTTACTTTGGAGCCCATTTTAGCTCACCCAGACGAAACTAAAGAGTTTGTAATCCATGTTGATGCTTCAGATGTAGCTATGGGGGGGGGGGGCAATCCTGCAACAGGGTTCGGATGGGATTTTGCACCCCTTGGCTTACATTTCAAAGAAATTTAACGAGACTGAAAGACATTGGTCTGTGTGGGATAAGGAGGCTGCGGGCATCTGGCTAGCCCTCTCCACATGGAGGCATTGGCTGGAAGGGGCGCAGAAGCCATTTGAAATATGGACTGATCACAAGAATTTAGAGGCTCTGCGCACCCGACGTTCCCTAAATGCTAAACAACTGCGGTGGGCTGACTTTTTCTCCAAATTCAATTTTGTGTTAAAACACTTCCCGGGGAAGGCAAATTCCCTAGCAGACACATTGTCTAGGTTACCCCAACACGAATCCAGTAGGGAGGAAGTATTTGATTCCATGTTTTCCCCCCAACAACTGGGAGGTGCAGTAATCACACGGAGTCAAAGCAAAAAGGCTCCAGAGCCTTCTCAATGGACTGTTAAGTGTGCTACCGAATATACAGATGGGGAGATCAAGGGGTGGGAAGACGACTCCGAGACCCATAAACAGTCCGATGGGTGTTGGTACCATGGTTCTAAGTTAATTGTGCCTGGCTCACTGCATAAGGAAATTCTGAGAGCGTGTCATGAGTCGAAACTGTCGGGCCATTTTGGTTTCCTAAAAACCCTAAATCTAATTTCAGAAACAGTTGTGGTGGCCGCGCATGAGGAAAGACACGTCTGACTATGTTACTTCGTGCCAGATATGCTTAATGTGCAAAAAGTGGGGGGGAAACCCCCTGGACTATTATGTCCACTGCCCACTCTGGGCCGCCCCTGGCAAAGCATTTCGATGGACTTTATAACGGACCTTCCACCGAGCAAGGGAAAAACGGTGATTTGGGTGGTGGTTGACATGTTTTCTAAACAGGCACACTTCGTTCCATTCAAAAAACTACCCACAGCCAAAAGCCTGGCTAAAGTGTTTCTCTCTCACGTGATCAAGCTAAGCTCGGGTTATCATCCCGAAACTGATGGACAGTCCGAATGCGTGAATCAAATATTGGAGCAATTTCTTAGATGCTACACTAACTACCATCAGGATGACTGGGTAGAGCTTCTCCCCTTCGCTGAGTATAGCTACAATAATGCAGTGCATTCGTCTACGGGAGTCTCCCCCTTCATGGCAGCTAGTGGATTTGAAGGAACTCCGCTCCCGACTTTGCCTCAGCCCACAGCCACCCCACCCTCTGAGTTTTCCCAATGGTGGACTGAGCTGCAGAATTCCTGGCCTTTGATTGCTAAGACTCTAGACAAAGCCAAAGAGGATTATAAGAAATATGCTGACCGGGGTCGTGCTGCGGGGTGGGAGTTGGAACCTGGGGACTCTGTGTACTTGTCTACAAAAAATATTCGAGGTCTTCAGCCCAGCAGGAAACTGGGCTGGAAGTACGTTGGTCCTTACGAAGTTCTCAGGAAGATTTCTGATGTATCTTTTGAACTTGAACTGCCTAAATCATTGAGTTCTGTGCATACGGTTTTCCATTTCAGCTTGCTGAAGAAGAATCCTGGGCCGAACGCATGGCGTCCGGATCTTCCAAGTCCTCCTCCTCTGATGAAGGAGGGGGAGCAACACTTCGAGATTGCTAATATTTTGGACTCTAAAATTAAACGGGGTCGTTTGTATTATCTGATTCGGTGGGTGGATTTTGGGCCTGAACAAAATGAGTGGGTTGGTGAAGAACATGTTCATGCTCCTAAATTGCTTCGTGCTTTTCATCGCAAGTTTCCTGATAAGCCGGGGGGGGGGGGGGCTGATCTTGGGGAGGGCAGGATGTCAGAGCCTGTTTCATTTAGCCTCTGCCATTTGTTGTTGTTATCTGGAGTCCCCCTCTGTAATTAATAGTTTGCCTTGAAGTCTCTGGTCTGTCTCACTTAATGTATCTTTCTCTCCCCGGGAGGGTGGCTTGCTGCATTCCATCACGTCATAAACCAGCTCTGCTATCTTGTATTGTCACCTCCCTTTCCCCTCTCCGGATGCTTGAGTGTTTTATCTGCTTTTATAACCTTGGAGAACTGTGGAACTGTTTTTCTTACCAGGTGCCTGGCTTGCAATCTACACTCAGAGGTCACTGGGGAACATGGGGGAAAATTTTAGTGCCTTAGCGCCCTTTTGGTGGGAACCAAACAGCTCTGAAAATTTCGTGCTTTTTTGTAACCATTTCTATTGGCCCTCTGCCTGCTTGTACCTGAAGGTGGGGGGTATATTAATCCTTGCTGTATGTAACCAAGTATCTCTAACAAACATGAAGTACCTGAACCATCACTGAGAATAAAGGAACTTTGCTTCATCAAAGGTCTGGCTTATTGGTTAGATTCAGAAGTCTCACAATTACAGGTTATAGACTTACTTTATCTCCAGAGCCGTTGCTTTTAAACTATTAAAAAGATTCTCCTAATGTACTAGCTAGGAAGTATTTGATCTCGATTCTACTAGTAAAAGCTAAATTAGTTATTGTAGCCAAGCGGAAGGAAAAAATGGACCCTTCTCTTTTATTATGGCATGAGAGGATATGGGAATATTTTATTATGGAAAAAATAACAGTTTGAAGCATTCCCTTAGAATTGGTTCTCAGTACTAGAATATATGACTCATCGTAACATACTCCTAAAGGATTATAGAGTTAATGACTTTTTGATATTTTAAATATTATGTTATAAATAATCTCTCTTTTAGATTTCACATATTGAAATTATATTGTCACTGTTGAGATAGTTATACATAGTTTTCAATCTGTAATGGATTTTTTACATGTTTCTTTGTCAGTTGTTATGTACAAAGTTATAAAGTTTAAAAAAAGAGATGGTACTGCAATAGTCTTGTGGCACCTCAAAGACCCAACAGATGTATTGTGGCACAACCCTTCAAGTAGGCCACTGCATCCTATGTACGAGAGGTATCCTAAACTGACCAACTTATACTATAGAGAGAAAACATACTGTAAGCAGAAAGATCACAATGCAATGAAATACCACAATCACAGCCTGAGACAGTTCTATGCAATGCCACAGTTGTGTACAAGAAAGTACAATGATTATTCACAACAGCACTGCTTTCTGAGAACCAGTTTGGTGTAGTGGTTAAGAGCTGTGGACTCTAATCTGGAGGACTGGGTTTGATTCCCCACTCCTCCATATGAAGCCAGCAGAGTGACATTGGGCCAGTCACAGTTCTTAGAGCAGTCCTCGAAGCAGCTTTCTCAACCCCACCTACCTCACAAAGTATCTGTTGTGGGGAGAGGAAGGTGTCAGAGTCCCACAGCAATCAGTCCCAACAACGTTCCTTAAGCAGGATCAGTTTTATTGAGATCAGGAAAAGCAGGTCATCTATTCATACATTTTGTGTCAGGAATAGCTCTCCAGGCAGGAGTTGGGAAGTTATACACAGGGCCGGCGCTTGCATAAGGCAGTGTTAGGTGATTGCCTAGGGCAGGGGTGGGCAATTGTTTTGGCTTGGGGGCCACTTTGTGGGAGCGGAGGTTAGCGGAGGGCCGCACCTTTTAAAATGAGTGCATTCATTAGGTAACTTTGCATTTCAGAAAAGGTATAAATTGCATCATAAAAATCAATAAATATAAATAAAATAAAATAGTGGTAGTTGTATTCAATTTATTTATTGTGCTAATTTCATATCATCTATAGCTGCAAGCACATTTAATTTTAGAATCAGTTTAATGAGACAAATGTACCCTATCACACCACGTGGCCGACTGTCTTGGCGGGCCGCAAAAAACTCTGTGGCGGGCCGCATGTGGCCCCCGGGCCGCAATTTGCCCACCCCTGGCCTAGGGCGCCAGAGCACACACAGAAAGCTGATTGCACCGGATGAAAATAATATCTGTGCAAGGTCTGGTCTTCAGAGATGCTTTGTGAGCCATATCTGAGCTGGGAGACAATGTTAAGCAGTTAGAGGTGCTCTGAAATAAAAGTACCAGTTAAATTTCAGCATCTCTTTATGACTCAGTCCATCCGGCAAGCCCGAGCCCTGATCCACAGTGCAGTATAGTTGGCAACTGCTTACACAGCAACAGCGTGGAATGAGCATCAAGTGGGAAATTATTTGTATAGAGTGGCTTCTCATGTGGGTTGTAGCACCTTCCTTCTCTTCCTGGGTATGGAAGGGATGGCCCAACAGTTGGGCGGGCCTGGATTTTACAGCTTTCTTGTCTTGCCGGGATGAGCTGTCCGCACACAAGGGGTGCCTGCTCTGGGGAAGCCGAGTCATAGTCCCAGCCCCACTGCGCCAGCGAGACCTATTGTGAGGCTTCTGTACTATCAGCAAAAGATCAGACCTTTGTAATTAAACAGAGTCCTTTATTTTCCAATTGCTGGGACAGGGTCCCGATGTTTGTTAGAGATGACAAACAAAGAAGCTTTGGGTTAATATACCTACAAGCATGGTTGCATAAACAAATCCCACCAATCAGTACTCATACAAAAATACGGGAAAAGGGATGGAGCCGTTTGTTCCCACCAAAGGTGAGAAAGTTATAAAAATTCCCTTCCTGGCCTGTGTGACCCAGATGTGTTAACTCCTAGGCATAACATTTGGTCAGCAACAATAAAATAACCTTCAAGGCTATGCCTGCTCAGATAGCACCCTGAGAAGTTTCAGCAGGGGGAGGAAACCATGGCAGATAGCCATTGTTTATGTGACGTGTTGGAATGTCCGAATCCATCCTCCCGGAGTGGAATTGTAACATTAAGCAGGACTGCAATTTCTACTTCAAGGTAAGCCATAAAACATCTGGGTGATAGCACAGTACAAAGAAATAGAAAGTAACATTTCAGAATAGCCTAGCACAAGCAAACATTTGTCAGCATCCTGACACCTATCGGCCCTACATGAGACATATCCAGGGATCTTTCAGACGAAAGCTCTCACCCGCAGTTACGTGTGGTGGTGAGAGATTGAGGCCTGGGTCAAGTGCTGCCAGGCTTGCCAGGAGACCTGGCCAGAGGCCCCCCCAGCTCCCGTACAGCAGTGGGGGGTCCACCTGCACCCCATGGTCCCAGGTGCACCTGGACTTTGCTGGTACCTTCCAGGGCCAGATGTTCTTTGTATTGATGGGCTCCTACACCAAATGGCTGGAGGTCGTTCCTGTTGCCTACACCTCCTCCCGGGTGGCCATCTGGGCCCTCACCCAGATTTTCTGCACACATAGCCTGCCTGACAGTCATGACGGACAATGGGACTACTTTTACGTCAGGAGAGTTCCAGAAGTTCTTGGGCTGCTACCTGATACGCCACATCCGGTCCACACCATTCCACCCGGCCACTAATGGACAAGCGGAAAGGATGGTGTGGACCACCAAGGACTCCCTCAGGCAGCTCATCCAGGGTGACTGAGAGCACTGGTTGGCAGCTTTCCTCTTGGGTCACCAGGCAACTCCGAGCTCTGCCATCGGCCACAGCCCAGTGGCGCTCCTTATGGGCTGGTGCCTCACAACCCAGTTAGACCGGCTGCACCAGGTTCGAGCACCAGAGAACTGCCCATTTTCAGAGGTCCAAGAAGCACCCAGGGGGTTCTTTGCAGGCACCCCCATCCATGCTCAGAACTACTTCAGCAGTCCTGTGTGGGTTCCCACAAGGGTCATCAGGGTCACTGGTCCAGTGTTGTAAGAGGTCTCCACAGATCACGGACAGGTCCTGCACAGACACATTGACCAGCTTTGCCACCGTCTCCTGCCAGAGGTAGCTGAGCCAGCACCAGCCACCGTGGAAGCCAGCCGCCTGGAACTGCTACTGCCAGTGGCAGAGCACAGCTTGGAGTGGGATGCGTTGTGCGCCAGGGACCATCCTGACCACACAGAGTTGCCCACACCCATACAGACTGTTCCAGAGCCCCTGGACTCTTCCTGATTTGCCATCTTACCCCAGCGCTGCTACAGAGACCCCAGACATGGCTCCTGTGACTTTGCCACCACCCGGATAGCCAAGACACTCTCACTTGGAAAGGTGCAAGCCAGCGTACTTGGAGGACTATGTGTGTTAAGATGTTTTGGAACTTGGGGGGGGGGGGCGATAAGGGTGTTATGTATTGGGGCAACATTCCAGGACTGTTTCTACCAGAATCTGGCTGAGCTTGGAGATCTAGAACAATAGCCCACCAGAACTCTGGAGGTGGCCAATGAGGAAGTAATGGAAGTAAAGGGCTATTTTTGGCCGGAACACAAGAGAACAGCGTTTTGGCTGGCTTCCGAGCCTGGCCCTCCCCTCCTCGCCCTTGCCATGAGCTGCCTGGCTGTCCCTGTCGCCCGATCTCCGCTTGGAGATTGGGCAGGCAAGGGCCTCCGGCTCCCTGCACTTAAAGGGGCACCTCCCTTTAAATGCAGGAAGTCGGCGGGAAAGGGCCCCATGCACCCGATCTCTGAGCGGAGATCGGGTGTGTGAGGCCTTCTGGCTCCCTGCACTTCTGGCTCCCTGCACTTCTGGCTCCCTGGCACAGGAATTCTCCCTTTAAGTGCAGGGAGCCGGCAGGAAAGAGCCCTGTGCACCCTCTTCACTATCTTCCTCCTCCTCCTCGTCACTCTCCTTTCTTTGCATTCTTCCCATTTTTTGCTCCTTTGCCAGAAACTGGCGTCTTCTTCGCTGGAGTAACAGCTACCTTTTTAGCCGGGGTAGCAGCCACCTTCTTTGCTAGGGTAGCTGCTTTTTGTTAGCGGCTTTTGCTGGAGGGACTGCTTTCTTCGGAGGAATCATCTCCTCCTCACTACTCTCCTCCTCCTCCGAAGAATCTTCTTGCTTTGCTGTCGTCCACTTCCTTTGGAGGGGGGCCATTTTTTCCTGCTTAGACTGGGTTTTAACATTCTTGGTGAGCTTCACCATACTGGCGGCAGAGTTGTCCGGATGTCAAACGAGCCAAGAGCACCACCGTGTGATCTGAGTGGAAATCGGGCAGGCAGAGGCCTTCTGGCTCCCTATACTTAAAGGGGCTCCTATATACTTAAAGGGTGGGAAAGGGCCCAACACGGAGATTGGGCATGCCGGGTCCTTTCCCGCTGGCTCCCTGCACTAAAAGGGAGTGTGCAGGGAGCCGGCTCTCCCTGCCGCCTGATCTCCGCTCAGCCTCTGGCTCCCTGCACTTAAAGGGGCTCCGGCAGGAAAGGGCCAAAACAGTGAATTTCAGAGGATTGGCCAGCCTCTGCCCTGACTTGCTAGATCCCACCAGCTCCTTGCTTACTTCCTCTATGCTTTGGCTACACCAAGGAGGACAGTATGTATGAAATCCAGTCTTGCCAACCCTAACTGGCTGTTGTTCAGTGTGAGAAAGCGGAAGACAGCCCAAACCAAAGGTATGCTGTGATGGGTTTTTTTTTTTTGAGACTGCAGAAAATGGTGAAGAGAAGTAAAATCCAAGCTTAGGTATTGCTGGTCACAACAGGTCTTCTGTTAAACACAAGGCCCAGGTTTGTAAAACTGGCTCCATCAGCCCCTGTTTTTTGGTGCTATTACTATTCTTGCTCCTGGAAGTTTCTGTGGATGGCTCCACAGCAAACTAATCTATGCAGTAGCTAAATCGCTTTCTCACAACTTTAATGCCAGTAGCTTACAAAGTAGAATTCTTGCTCACAAGACTCCACAGCTTAGAGGAAGCATTGTTTTCCACAGCAAAATAGCAATGGAGTAGTTATTTCCAAGAACAGCAAAAACTCCCCTCCCCCATGTTGCTCTTTATTCAGGTACAAGCTCGCCCTCCTCTGTGAGGGTAGATCTGCATGTGTCCCCCCCCGCCCCAAATAGCTAGCAATCCAAAAGAGTCCAGTGGTACCTTTAAGACCAAGGTTTATTCAGGTACAAGCTCTCCCTCCTCGGTGAGGGCAGATCTATGCTGTCAGGGTGTGGCCTAATATGCTAATGAGTCCCTGCTGTTGGGTGTGGGCTATTATGCTAATGAGTTCCTGGTGGGCTTTTTCTACAAAAAAAAAGCCCTGGTTCTGACAATAGCCTATGATTGGTAGTTGTTTAGGAAGCGGCTGGAGTTGCATGCTATTTAAACAGGGCTGTTGCCCTGGGCGGTTGCTTTGTTCTTGTTGAATCTTAATATATAAAGATGAGTTGGGGTGGCAACATTCCATGGGCACCAAAATCAGTTGGCTGAAAGAACTGCCCATCATAGGTCTCCCTAGCCATTGGGTTGCTGTGTTGGCTAAGGCCTGCCCACAAAGCTGGTGGCAAGCCTATCCTCAGTCAGGACGGAGCTGGCAAAGGGGATGGACACCTCACAGGTGGAGGCTTAGGAGCTGGGTTGCGGCCTTGGACGTGAGGGCACTGGAGGAGGTGGGCTGCAGGGCCTTGCCTGGCGAGGCTGGCTTGGCGAGTCCTGATTCGGGGGGGGGGATGCCCAGACTCACTGGGCCAGCGCGGCCTTGCCTCGCGAGACTGAAGCTGCTTTCCCTGGGCCGGCGGGCCCTGGCATGGGGGAGGTGGTGGCTGGGCCGCCTGAGCTGCTGGGCCCTTACATGGGAGGGGAGAGCTGTGGCCACCTGGCTGGGCTGCAAGGGCCTTGGATGGGGGGTGGGAATGAGCCACTCCTGGCCAGCCTGGACCAACAGGTCCTTGTGGGGGGGGGGGGGGGAAGAGGTCACATCTTTCTAGAGCCTGTTGTATTGTTTCTACAACGGGCCTTATTCCTAGTCACTAATAAAGCTGAGTTGATCACTAGGCTTGGGGTCTGCCCACCCATGGAACCCAGTATTTAACAGGTTCTTTACCTACCTGAGAAATATCCGTGACATTTTATCATCAAAGTCCAAAGAAAGAAATCCCTGCAGAAATGTCACCTGGATTTCAAGCCACACCAGTATCCTCCCCCGGAGCCTAGAGGAGTCCACAAAACAGGTTCATTTTCTGGACATTAAGCTGTACTTTTTGCATTTTGCGACCTTTTGGCTTTGCTAATAACATTTTTTTTCTGGTATATTTACGTATGTGATGCATACACAGCTATATATCTGTCAACTGGAGGCCAATGTTATGCTTCTGGTGAAGCGGGTCCTCCACCATCACTGCAGCAGTCCTCTCAAGACTCTCTGTTGCTTTTGTTGCCCCAGGTAACACAGCTATGCCTCCCCCCCCCCACCACGTAAGGGGGACTCAGTACACATCAATAGGATCCTGCCACTCAGTGAGCTGATTCAGAGATCTAGGTTCATCACTCACCAACAGGGATACCAAGAGATCTCTGGCTTGGTTAAATGCACTCTGACCGATCAATCCAGACTGCCAGAACCCCCAGTAAATTTGTGGCTGTAAAAATAAGCAGAAGTCTGGCGGCACCTTTAAGGCAGCATGATCCCAGCATCAACCCTAACCCTGGACTGACTCCCACAGGGCGTTGACGTCTCCCGCGGGTGCCAGTTCAAACGCACCCCTTCCCAGCGGAGCCACCATTCCTGGGGGGGGGGGGGGGGGCTGCTTCCCAACCACGTGGGAAGCAAGAGGTCCTCTTTTGTCGGTGGCGACGCTAGTGGCCGGCCGGCTGCCACAGCTCGGCAGGGAGGTCCCCGCGGCCCTCCCCCCCCCCCCCACCGCTCCGTTTACCAGCTGCCACATGGGGGGGGGGGGGTGGTCAACCGCGGCAGTCATCCTGCCCGCCGCAGACAATCGACCAGCCGCCCGGCCCCCTGCCTCCCCGCGAGGGAGGGTGACATCACCCCTTCCAAATCCCGACCGGCGCTGCCATTGGCTGGCCAGGTAATGGAGAGGGGCATTTCGGCTCTCTCCCGCCCCCCCCCCCCTTGCCTCCTGTGTGTGCCTGCGGCGGTCCCGCCCTCCCTCCCCGCGAGCCCGGCAAAAGCGGCGGCACGGGCACCACCTCGCCCGCCCTCCCTCCCGCCCTCCACCCCCCCACCCCGGGCTCAGCTGCTGCTGCTGCTGCTGCGGGGGGCAGTGTGCGGGGCCTCCGAGGCCGCCCTCCTCCTCCTGCACGGACCGGGCTGGGCTGCGCCGCGCTGCCCTCGGAAGGGACGGTTGGCGCGGCCACCCGGCCGGCGGAGGCTCGAGCGAGGTAACAGCCGGGCGCCCGGAGGGGCTGCGGGACGGGAGGGGGGCTCCTGGCGGGGAGGCGTGGTTCCGCGGCGGCGGCGGGGGGGGGGGGGGGCGGCTGGCCTGGCAGGTGCGGGGGGGGGGGGGCGCCGGCTCTCTCGGCGGGGGGGGGGGTCGGCTTTGTGGTCCGGAGCCTTCCCGGCGGGCTGGGATTCGGCGTTCCCGTGGCCTTGCGAGAGGGAGCGAGCCGCCTGTCTCTCTCCCGGCGCCCCCCTCTCTCTCCGGGGGCGGGCGAGGGTCGCTTTTCTGGGGAGGGGTTCCAAGGAAGCGGCTCCGGCTGCCGCGCCGCGGGAATGAGACCCGCGCAGCCCCCGGGGCCGCCGAAGGCCTGGGCGGGGGTTAGAAAAGAACGCTCGAAGGAGGGGGGCGCTGCTCCCTCGCCAACGGGGACCCCCCGGCTTTGTCCCGGGAGGGGTGGGTCTGCGGAGGGGCCGCCGTTTCCCGCGCTGCCCCCGGCCAGCCAGCCCGCCCCCCCCCCCCCCCCCAGGCTGCTCCGGGCGCGGGCGGCGTCGAGCCTTGTCGTCTGGTGTGCCGGGAGGGCGTGGCTGGCGACCCCTCTCCGCGGGGCGCTTGTGCGGCGGCCCAGAGCCCCCCAGCAGGCGAGAGACTCGCCTCTCCTCTCTTCTAGGGAGGGAGGCAGGCAGCCCCTTGGGAGCTCGGCGGCCGCCTCTGGTGGGTGGACCAAGGGGCTGGAGCGCCCCCTCTCTTTGGGCCCCGACGTGAAGGTGGCCCTGGTGGTCTGCCGTGGCCAGGAAAGCGGTTCTTGGCCCCTGCACAAGCCGCTCCCCCCCCCCTCCCTCGGCCTATTGTTCAGCGGTAAGTGGATCATCAGAAGAAAGCCTAGCCGGGAAATAACGTGGAAAGGAGAACTCAGTGAAAAATGAGGGTACAGGGGAGAGACTAGCCGTTGCCTGTGGTGATAACTGGGGGGGGGGGGATCGGAGCAAGGATAGAGATGAATGAATAAAGGTTTCTATCGAAAACATTCCCTGGAGGGCTGGGCTGGGCTGGGCTGGGGAAGCCTTTGAAGACATAGCGTGAGCCTTTGAGTGACGGGGGCAAGGCACCAATGACTTCAAACTGGCAGGAATCTCTATGGATACATTCAGAGAAGGTTGACTTGGTTCAGGGTTTCAGTGATCAGCCACGGGCTGTGACAGAAGGGCATACAGAAGAAGAGTTCGGGTTTCAGATTAAGGGGATTTCAGAGCTACTGTTCAAATAAGGTGAGCGTTTCATGCCTACCTGAATGCTTACACAGTATGTTATCACATTTGACAGCAGGAAAACTGGGGTGAGGAGAGGAGGAAAAAAAGCCTGGTCTTTGTGCAGCAATCCTTCGGGGTGCCTCCCACTGGCGACTGGTTATCTTGGAGAGGTCAAAGTGAAAAAACAAAGCCTCCGTAGAGGGGGCACGATGCCTAACTTATAAACCGGCTGCTTAACAAAGGAGCTCTCCTCCTGAGAATGTACTGAAATCCTGAGTTGTTGTTGACATAATGTTGTTGAAGCAGCAACTCTGAGCTCCTTTTGACCATTGCCTTTTTGGGCACAGGGTTGCACGGGATGGCAGACAAGGGAGCCGTGAGCGGTGATGAGTTCAGCATAATTCCGCTTTGAACAAATGGAAGGAATGCAAAAACAGCTTTACACAACATGGCTGGGAAGGCAAGAGGGTTGTATTGCTGAACATCATACTGCAAGGAAAACCAGGGCTCCCTGGGGGATGGTTGTGAGCGCAGCACACTGGCACTTACGATGATATGCTCCAAAGCAAATATTTAGTTTTGGGGAGAGAAAATTGCAGATGCCCCAAAATGTTTTTTAAATGGTGATGCATGTTAGTCTACTGCAGGCAAAATAGGCCTTGTGGCAGAAACTTTGGTGAGTGGAAATCCCACTTTATTATTGGTGTGCTGAGCTATACAATGTTGGAGACAAACTGAAGCTATTTGGGAGCGTTTAAGAGTATTAATACAATGAGAGGAGCATGTGTGTGTGTGCTGAAGGTGGACAAGAAACCTCTCAGTAGGAACAAGGAGCTCTGCCAAACTGGTCCTGTTTTGATATTGAGGCTGAGGACAGACTGGCAATCTGGAGCGGGATGAATGCGGAGGCAACTGCTGCGGGGGGAAAACTCCCCGGGGCTGGCCGTTCACACTGGCCAGTGTATTGCGCAAGGATGCTGTTACGGAGCGTTCAGACTGCTGCGGAGTGGCCCCACGTGGGCCGGCCTCCACAGCTCGTGATAGGGCTGTTTCGGCAATTTGCACATGCGCTTATGTGCGCATGAGCGCTCATGCGCAAACTGGTAAAACGTCGCGTTCGCACTGCCGCCTCCGCTTGCCTCCCGCCTTCTTCCGGTTCACACTGCCTGGAAGCGGGAGGCATGCGGAAGACAGCCCCTGAACCGGTTTCTCCCGGTGTCCTGGTAAAGCGAAAGGAAAACGTCTTCAAAGCGCGTAAGTACGGAAGGGAGCCGAGGGACAGCTGCGCATGTCTGGACCGGCCCCCTTTCCCCGTTTCCCATGCGGACCTCTCCCGGGGCAGATTGCCAGTCTGTCCGCAGCCTGAATATCTCCTGTTGTGCTTGTTGCCAGAAATATTCCATAGAAGACTTTGATTGCATTGTACTTGATGCTGGTTATGACCTGTCAAATAAAATGGTTAGCGCTGCGTTAGTCAGTTATTTTATGTAAGTGAATAAAATTAAGCATATATTTGAGTGGCCTCACAAGAGAGTAAGGTGTGGTCTATGCATGTATCTGAATGAGGTTGGGAGTCAAGTTGCCATGTGCTGAGGTAGTAGAATGGATTGGTTCACTTTAGACGACAGTTGAGGGATTATTTCTGAAATTTCACTGGAAGTAGGGAACTAGGACAGCATGGGAAGGGCCAAGCTACATTTACCTTTTATTTAGAAGTGGTTGGTTTCATAGGAAGCATGACAAATGTGCCAGTCCACTCACCTGCCTACGACCACCTCAGAGTTCAGCCACCTCATTCTGCTGGGTGCATTGGCCAGGCCAAGTTATGTAGAGGACACATGAAGGAGGAATGGGTGGGTTTAATAAGGGAAGATTAAGTGGGACTTGATGGTAGATCTCAGATGCCTAGAAGTGGCCTTAAGGGGGATGACAGGACAGGCAACACACAACTGCATTGTGCTGAGATATACAAGGGAGGGAATGGCTTCCTCCTCAAAGTAGAGCCTTGGAAAGCTTGTAGAACTTATTTCATGGCTTCAGAGACCAGTTATTAGTGTAGAATGTGGCTTAATTTGACCCCATAAAAGCTTTGCTGAATGTATTGAACAAGTACTCTGTTCATCTAATCTCCAGAAATAAATTCTGTTTCTGTATCCGAGTCTCCTTTCTCAGATTGCTTTTGCGATACTTTACAGGGCAGAAGGTTAATTAGATGGACCACAGAGGCCCTTTGGGATGACTGAGTCAGATCACTTGAGTGGGTGAAGCTGACAGGAAGACCAGATCCACAATCCATTCACTGCACTGTGTTCTCTCAGTTAAACTGGCTGAACGTGGTGAAATAAATCCTTGGCTGCTTTACGGGGAACAGACGATTTCTCACCCAGACTGTAATTCTGGCTTGCTGTAAACTGGAGCTGTTGATACTTGTGACATCTGAGCTGTCTGCTGAAGTGAAGCTTCTGTGCGATGGTTTCTAGCTTCTTTTGGCCATTGTAGGCATAGGACAGAATGGTGACTCTGCAAACTCCTTTTAAGCTTTGGTCTTCTAACCATGCAACAGTTTTCAGCAGTTGTAAAAAATTCTGTAAGGAGCGTATCTCAAATGTTGGTTCATCGCATCTCTTGGCACATCAGATTGTGGCATCTCTTGCATCCAGGCTCCCATGTGGTAGTGGTAGTCTTGTTCAGCTGTGATCAGGGAAGCAGATCAAAAATTGAGAGAAAGAGAGGATTTCAGCCTTCAGCTGGGTGGGGCGTGTTCACCTGGATACCTCGAGGTGGTACAGTTACTGGTACATGACCTGCAAGGTGTATGTCCCTTTGCTCAGAGCAAAAGTCTTGGTCTAGATAACCCAAACAATAGGGGAAGGGCTAGAGTTTTGAGGAGGCCTTTCAGCATCTTAGCCCTGGACCCTGTGAGTGACTCTGAGCAATATACGAAGTGCCTGTCCATATAAACGACAACCAGCCCCTAAATAGCTGGGATTAGTGAGCAGCACTCTAAAGCAGGCTTGAGCTCTGGCTGCACTTGGCAATTGCATTTTGAGAGGGCCGAGGGTCCTGACAGTTTTGTGCCAGCCAAGTGCTGGAGGCTTCCAAAGTCCTCTTAGTCAGTAACTTTTGTTCTCAGCTGTCCTACTGCAGCTTGTAGGCTTGTGCACCATAACAGGCATTGTACAAGTGGACTTGGCTAATCTGCTTCTGCCCTCTGCACTGGAGAGAACCCTCACTATGATAAAGAAGGCTGAACAAGAATTGCTACACTTCTGCTTTGGTGTAGAAGTGCCACTGGTGGAAGTGGGAGCGATTTGACTAAAACTGGCTGTGCCAACTGCTTTGGGCACTCAAGCTGTAATCCATGGAAAGGTAGACTAGCAACTCCCTATTCAGTCAACCAGCGATTCAGTGCATGGATGTTGTACCAGGTTGTCATCCCCTTTGATCACAGTCTATGTACCAGCCCTAAAAACATCACTGTGGATGCAATCCCTTCTGAATCCAGGTAAGTCAGTAACTGGATAGCTTCTGCTCTTCATCTTGTACCATAAGCTCTTGGGCTTCTTTGCACAATTTTGTGTCTTCTTCTCACCACTTTGGTTGATCATTAATTTTTTTTTTAAATGAAGCCCATCTGGCAAAATCCAAAGGTAGGCTTTAGATGGAAGATTCTCAGACAGTATGGCAATATGAAGCTCAGTTTTGAGGTGTAGCATTGTCAATGTAATGTTGACTTCAGGTTGTGTGAAAATCTTTTTGGTGGTCTATTTAAATGGCACCTAGTTCTAGTAGGAGTTGGTAGCTGGGGGCCTGTGGTTTGTCATCTTGGAATTCTTCTTGCAGGAATACTTCAGTTTCATTTTCTCAGTAGATCTTTGTGTCAGCTAATGCTGCCATCTCCTGCCCGGAAGGTGGGATGAATGAAACCTTGACGTCGGGTCTGTGGAATGTTATATCTCTCATGGCGTGTTTATCACTCTTCAAGCTGCTCTGGCCTTGGGAAACTGTTGGTGCCTGCCCATGTATCTCTTCTCCTGTCTGACTCTAATTCTACCCGCTTTTTTCCTGGGAACTGTAAACCAGTATTTTAAGCGCCTTTTTTCTGACATGGTGATTGGTTGCAATGCATTACCAGACCTCTTTTTGAATTCTGTATAATTGTCCTGTTTGGGGCTGTGTCAGCCATTACTAACACAAGAACTGCAGATGACCATAGCAGACCTTTCTCAATAAAGCATTCCTGTTTAAGGACACTTGTTGTTGACTGACTCTGTAGGACTCTCACAGAGTGTTAGTAATCTTTTACCTTGGGATCTTACCCTGCACCCAACGATGGATGGCAAGGAGAAGATACTTGTATCCACTGCACCCACAGAGGGGCCAGTGTCTTCTGTGGAAGAGGTCGTGGTTACGACTACAAATCAGTGGGTCTACGATAGACCACGGCGGAGCCAGTATTCTTGGACGCAGTTTGCCACCACCCTGCTGGAAACGTCGACACCGCATCGGGGCTCTACCCTGGGCAAGGTCAAGCTCCCAACAGTATCCACAGTACCAGGACTTCCCAGGGATGTGGGGCCCCCTGGTGATCTATGGGCTCACATTGATTGGAGGTTCAAGGCTATGCACCAGATGATGCAAAAGGAGATGACAGAGATGTCCCTAGACCTTCCTAGAGTGATTGCAGCAGTGATCAAAGGGGAAGACGAAGAAGGGGCTGCAGCACCCCCCCCTCCACAACCACTCCTTCAGCCACAAGGGATTCCCATGGGACCAGGTCCTGGGGAGCCCCTCTGGGACCTGCAGCGCCGGGACCTGTGATGTAACGACGTCCCATGCCTCAGGAGTTGTTGGATGCCACGTTTGATGGGAACCTGAATAAACTGAAGTTTTTCGTGATTGAGACTGGGAGGTTTCTCTAGAACTGGGGCCATCTTTTCCCATCGGAGGAAGAACATGTCGGTTACATCGGATCGAGAATGCGGGAAGAGGCGGCTGACTGGTACATGAGCCTCCATAACATGCCGGGACCCGAACTTAGAAGCACGAAAGAGTTGAGATGTCAGTATGAGGACCCCATGGAAGAAGAAAAGGCACGCAACCAGATCCACGCCCTGCAGCAAGGGAACAGCTCCGTGTGTGAGTACTCCGCTGCTTTTAAAAGATTTGTGGCTAAAATAAAGCCTCTTCCACACTTGAAGCTGTGTTTATCAAGCAATATCGGCAGGGCCTAAATCACAATATATATGAGACAGTACTCAGAAATGTGAACTCCACATCGTTGGCGGCCTGGGTAAGGGCAGCGGAAGATGCAGAAGGCAGATTCCAGCTTATCCATATGCATGTCCCAAAGCGAGTCCCAAAAACCCCAGTAACTGCTGGGAAGCCGGCCAAGCCCAAATTGACCTTCGAGACCTATGAATGAAACAGGGGCTCTGCCTATGCTGCGGAGAAGTTGGCCATTATGCTTCATCCTGTCTGGTGGGGGCCCCCAAGGGAGTGTTAACTCCACTGATCACCGCCCCTTGTGGTACAAAGGGACCCCATGCCCCAAAGCCCCGAGCCCTACAACTCGAAGCTCAGCTGGAGCAAGAGTGAGTGGCGGTAGTGGAAGCTACCCAGCTGGCAGGAAACGGGCAGGACCTGCTCTAAATGGTGCTACTCAGCAGGTCCCTCAACAATCGGCGCCACCCGTGGTGAGCAACCCCACCCCTTTCCTTTACGTTATTCTCACAGTTGTCAACCCAGACCTAAGGAACCTAAGTATGGGCTCTTATTGACTCAGGGTGTGCTAGAGACCTGATAAGCCCAATAGTAGTCACGGGCCTGAGAATTGGGGTGACAAATTTGGATGAACCCTTACGATTCACCCAGATGGATGGGTCAGAGATGAAGGAGCCCTGTGCATATGAGACTGAGCAATTAATTGTTGGGATGCGGGAGCACTGGGAGAAAAGAACATTTGTCATTAACCCCCACGCTCAGTTCCCTATGGTATTGGGGACTCCTTGGCTGGGCTCTCACGATCCTTACTTTGTGTGGAGCGAAGAGAAGGTGCGTTTTGTAACCGACCATTGTGCAGTTCACCGGTGGCAGCCCCAGTGGGGGCCAGCACCTGTAACTCCACCTCTCAACAACTGCATGGCCAGGGAGGAATTTGACACTATCCCTATGGAGTATCGAGACTTAAGTGAGGTGTTTGAGGAAACTGAGGCCGATGAGTTATCCCCTCACAGAAACATTTGTGCTATTGAATTGTTATCGGGTCATAAATTGCCCAAAGGGAAATTGTATTCAATGAGCCCTGTGGAGAGGGTGGAACTATGCAAGTTCATTGACAAAAATTTGGCACAGGGGTTTATTTGGCCCGCAACCTCCGCCCTCGCAGCTCCTGTACTGTTCCAGAAAAAGAAAGATGGGGGGTTGAGGCTGTGCATGGACTGTTGAGGGCTGAATGCGGTGTCAACCTCCAATGCATACCCCCTCCCTTTGACCAAAGATCTCCTGGCGGAGGAGGCCTGGGATGCATACTTCTGAGTGCGCATCCGAGAGGGGGATGAGTATAAGACTGAGTTCAATGCACCCCTGGGCCAGTTCGAATACCTGGTGATGCCATTCGGACTTCAAGGGGCGCCTGTTGTTTTTGTGAATTTAATAAATGAAGTATTGCACAAGCACCTGTTTAAAGGGGTCCTCTGCTATCTAGATGATATTCTTTTATACTCCCTGGATTGGGAGTTGCATGTAAAATTAGTGTGCAAAGTTCTCACCACCCTTCAGGCACATAAACTTTTTGCTAAGCTGTCCAAATGTGAGTTTCACAAGTTGGAAATTGACTTTTTGGGGTATCATATATCTCCCCGAGGGTTAGAAATGGACCCTACCAAGGTGGCAGCCATGGTAGATTGGGAGCCCCCCAAAACCCACCAACAACTCCAGAGTTTTTTAGGGTTTGTGAATTTTTACTGCACATTCATCGAAAATTTCACCCAATATAGCCTTCCCCTCGCAGATTTATTGAAAACAAAAGGGAAGAGACCAGAGTCTACACGACCAGGTGCTTTGTCTCAATTGGATCCCTGAGTGCCAAAAGGAGTTTGAGGCTCTTAAGACTATGTTTACCTCTAAGCCTGTGTTAGCGCACCTTGACAAAAATAAAAAATGTGGATGCAGCCACAGATGTGGCCATGGGGGGGGGCAATCCTCCAAGAACGGAATGATGGAAAGCTGCACCCCCTTGCCTATGTGTCCCGAAAGTTCAGGGAGACTGAATGTACCTGGGCAGTTTGGGATAAGGAGGCTGCGGCCATTTGGCTGGCACTGACTACATGGCACCACTGGGTGGAAGGGGCACGCACCCCGTTCAAGGTTTGGACTGATCACAGAAACCTTGAGGCACTTAAGACTCATAGAACTTTGAATGCCAAACAGTTCCGGTGAGCTGAATTTTTCTCAAAATTTCAATTTACGCTCCACCCCTTCCCGGAGAAGTCAAACTCCCTTGCTGACGCCCTCTTCCGCCTCCCGTAACACAATAGCATCCGGGAGGAGGCTATTGACTCAATGTTTACTCCTGCCCAGCTGGGAGGGTGGTGGTCACTAGAAGCAAAAGCCGGGTTTTGTTTTTTTTTTTGAAAATCCTCCTGTTAATGCATGGGAGGAGAAATGTGTCCAAGCTTACACTGAGGCGGACCGAGTTGACATACAGAGAGACCCCAATGTGGTGCAGGGCTCTGATGCTTGTTGGTACAAAGGTGATAAACTGGTTGTTCCCCTCTCCCTCCAGTCCAGAGGGAGGTTATGTACTTTGCTCATGAGTCTAAACTGTCAGGCCACTTTGGATATTTAAAAACACCAGTTTGCTGCAACGCCAGTTCTGGTGGCCACACATGCATGGAGATGTATCATCTTATGTGAGCTCTTGTTAAACCTGTTTAATGTGTAAACGCCGGGGGGGGGGGACCCTGGTCTCTTGAAACCATTAGAAACCCCTAGCCAACCTTGGGAGGTGATCTCTATGGACTTTATTACAGATCTGCCCCCTAGTAAGGGGGAAACGGTGATCTGGGTGGTGGTGGATTTGTTTACGAAACAAGCCCATTTCATTCCGTTCAAGCAAATACCCACTGCAAAGGCGTTGGCTAAAATGTTTATGAATAACATCATCAAACTGTACTCAATCCCGCGCAAGATAATCTCTGACCATGGATCGCAGTTCGTTTCCACCTTCTGGCGGGAGTTATTGTGAGTGTTGGGGGTGGAGCAAGCATTTAGCAGTGCTTATCACCCAGAGACTGATGGCCAAACCAAAAGAGTCACTCAAGTTGTTGAACAATTTTTATGCTGTTTCTCGAACTATCAACAAGATAATTGGGTTGACTTGTTGCCATTTGCGGAGTACAATTATAAAAATGTGCTTCATTCCTCTACGGGTGTGTCTCCCTTTATGGCTTCCAGTGGATATGAAGGGACCCCCTTGCCGCAACTCACCCCTGTTGGACTAGGGTCGGGAGACTCTCAAGACTAGTGGAAAGCATTACAGGACTCTTGGCCATTAATAGCAAAGACATTGGATAAAGCCAAGATGGACTATAAAAAGCAAGTGGATAAGGGTGGGTGGGATTTGCTGCTCGGGAATTTGGTGTATTTGTCCACCAAGAACATCCAGGGCCTGCAGCCCAGTCACAAATTGGGCTGGAAATATGTGGGCCCATTGAAGGTACTCAGAAAGCTCAATGAGGTGACTGTTGAACTTAAACTGCCTCAGTCACTGAAATCTTTGCATCCCGTTTTCCATTTCAGCTTATTGAAACGGGACCCCAGACCGAATATCTGGTGGCCTCAGCAACCAATTCCTCCTCCTCTGATTCTGAATGGTGAACCTCATTATGAGATTGCACAAATTCTGGACTCTAAGCTTAAACGTGGTCGTTTATTTTATCTAGTACGCTGGAAATACTTTAGGCCAGGAGATAATGAATGGGTTGCTGCTGAACATGTTAACGCTCCGGCATTGCTTTGTGCCTTCCATAAGTTGTACCTGCTGAAACCTGGAGGGACAGGGGGGCTTTGGGGAGGTGCTAATGCTGCCATCTCCTGCCCGGGAGGTGGGATGAGTGAACCCTTGACATCAGGTGTATGGAATGTTATGTTATATTTCTCATGGCGTGCTTATTGTTCTTTGAGCTGCTCTGACCTTAGGAGACTGTTGGTGCCTGCCCATGTATCTCTTCTCCTGTCTGACTCTAATTCTTCCCGCTTTCTCCCTGGGAACTATAAACCAGTATTTTAAGCACCTTTTCTCTGACATGGTGATTGGTTGCGATGCATTACCAGACCTCTTTTTGAATTCTGTATAATTGTCCTGCTTGGAGCTGTGTCAGCCATTACTAACAAAAGACATGTAGATGACCATAGCAGACCTTTCTCAATAAAGCATTCCTGTTTAAGGACACGTTGGTGACTGACTCTGCAGAACTCTCACGCTTTGTCCTAGAAGACAGATGGAAGCAAAATAAAGCAGAGCACGAGAGCAAAAGAGAGCATTTCTTTTGCTGATGGAATTGCAACTTGGGCATGGTGCTTAGGATGGATTATTAGCTTTCCCTCTCCGGTCCCAAGAAACCAGGTGACACTTAGTGGAATGAGCTGAATGAAATTAGACCATGCAATGAAGGCAGGGTTCTTCACTCCCAGTTCTAGTGAATGTAGAAAACTGCCTTTACTCCCTTTCAGCTAAGGTGGATTCTGACTGTTGAGTTTGACATGGTGAAAGACCAGTAAGTCTCAACCAAAGCAGCTGTAGCTGTGAACCTAGTTTTTTTAGAGGATGAGTTTAGGGGTTTTTTTGTTTCGTTTTTGCTATTTGTTGGATTTCTGTGGGGGGTTTAAAGTACATGTAAATCCACCTTTTATAATCTTGTGACCATCAGCTGAGAATGGTTTCCTGTGGGCAGATGAGCAGTCCTGCCTCTTTTTTACCCAGTTTGGTGTTGCCGAAAATACTTTGGGATCAGTCACTGTGGGTGTATTTACTTTACATCCAAAGCTTCTAGAGTCAATCCACTGCATCCTTGGGTTTTTGCGTATCTTCACACTTATTGTGTCACAACATCTGGTAATCCCTACAGTGTCTCTAGTTGGGCTCCCCTAAAAGATACTGGTGATACCATGGTGGTCTTTCTCTTTGTCTCCCCCCCCCCCCAGGCCAAAGGTAAAGCAGAGGGCTGTAACCTGCCTGCCGGGTCAGAGAGATACAGACAGCCTGTCCGGGGCTTGTGGGTGTGAAGATGGATGGTGGAGCAGCTGCTGATGGGGACTCTGCTCTATGGGAGAATGGTGTGACAGCCACCAGGGAAGTGGCCCCAGCTGTCCGACTGCCTGCAGGAAAACAAAAATCCAGCAAGACCACTCAGCCAGCAGCTGTCGCCTCTCGCCCTCCCACAGTTCCTTGTGGTGCTTCCAAGACGCTCAACAGTGGCCCAGCTAAGAAACCTAACGTCTCTCAGACCAAGCCCCTGATGCCCAAGAACAGCGGTGTTAGCAACACATCTGGCAGAGTAGCAGTGAAAAAGGCAGTGGGGGAGAAACCCAGTGGGGTGAAGGCTTCGGAAAAGCTGGTCCAGAACAAGGAGGGGCAACAGAAAACTGCAAAATGGACATCACAGCTCGCAGTGTCTGGTACGTTCTTGCTGGCTGCTGCCCCCCCCCCCCCCCCCCGCAAAAGCGTGTTCTTAATGCTAGGCGTATCTGCAGTAGGGTTTCTGGGTCCTGTCTCTTAGTCTCATATCACATTTTTTGTTGTTGAAGAAAGCCAGACATCCAGGTGAGTTCTTTCCAAGTCATAGCTTAGATAGCAGGCAGTGTTCTGTAAGCATCTATGTATGGTGCCTTTCCAGAACTTGCATGGAAGGTGAACTTTTGCCGGGAAAGGCACAGAGCTCTGCAGGTAATTGATTCTTTTTTTTACCTGCGCCATTAGTCTTACATGGTTTCTATCCATGTTTCAGAAATCTCACTGGCTACTGCCAAGATTCCGTGCTTGTGTAGTGATGCTGCTATGGGCATGCAAAATGTAGCCCCTGCCTCTAGCAATCATTGTGTCCTCAAATCTCCAAGATATTCCAGCTGCCTTATCTAGTTCTAGCTGCTGCCACTAGATAGCTCCTCTGTTCTTGCCTGTAGCCTTATTTGGTGAGGGTTTTGACAGTTTGCTCAGTGTTTTGTTAAGAGTGTTGACTAAGCTGAACATCCTTTTTTTCCCCCCTTTCCCTAGCCCCAAAGTCGACTGCCACAAAGCCCAAGAGACCTGAACCGCCTAAGCCTACCAGGTATGATGTTAGGTGCTTGATTGCTTATCTTGTACAGCCCAGGAGTCAGTAGCCTTTTGACCAGCCAAACCATGTCAAATTTCAGAGCAAGAGATCAACAGAGCTATTATAAGAGAGCCTGTTTGTGTAACTGAAAATGTACAATTTAACATTGTTGACTAATAATCCATAAGATTTCCACAGCCCAAACACTGGTTATTGTGAGTCCTTTATTAGGAAGTGGCCCAGGAGAGGTCTCACAATAAATAATAAATATACACAGGAGCGCCCTGCATTATTTTTTTTTAGTGTATCAGCACAAGCCTGCACATGGTTTGCACTAGAATTACTAGTAATTGTTCACCTCTATCATCTCCCTTTGTGTAAAGCATCTCTAAGAAGTTCCTTAGTCCCATGAAAGCTGTTGCCTGCTGTTTCCTTCACAGACTGGTTAGTTATTTTAACATCCGACCTACCCCTCCTGTATAAAGATTTCGCTTTCTTTTTTGGTCCTACTTTAAGAACCACACCTGGTTCCCTACTGGGCCGTATTGGGTTCTGGAGCCATTAATTATTGACCCCTGCATACAGCCTGCGAGTTCAGGTTTTTTTTAATCCTCGCTGGTAATAGTAAGCAGCAGTATAAATGCAAAGAAATGCCTTCAAGTGTACTGTTGCAGTGTACACCCTCACATTCTGCAGTGAGAGACAGCTTCTGTAGTGACTGGGATGTTTCATTCTTCCTGATTAAGAAGGCCACGACTGTCTAGTCCTCAAGCTTTTCCACATTCAGACAGCACAGCCAAGCAAGTACGGCTGGCTAGTAGAAATTATTCCCTAAGCAAATTTTATTTTGGCCGCTTCTGTTCAGCTAGACTATGATTAGTGTCAGCATTGGAGCTGACTAGATCTTTCTAAGGGAAAAAAAATCTCAGCGGAAAAAGAAACAAATTGAAGAGCTGAACTACAAGGTACAGTTTCTTTGCCTCTTCCCTAGGTCCTGCTAATCAGATGTGTGCTGTGAGTTCTGGACTTGGAACTCAGTTTTCATGTGCATGGAGACTGATTTGGGTTGGGACCTTGGGGCGGAGGGGACTTAAGCCTCATCCCATGCCATCATCCTGATCTGAAATGGCCCTGGGGGTGCTATTTGCCCTTCAAGGAAAAACATGCGTGTAATTTTCCCCAGTGGGGCCATTTAAGTTGGGGCAGGAGTCTCAAATCTCCTCTCCTAAGAGGAAAGACAGGGTGGAAATGGGAAAGCTTTTTAGGGAAGGGTAATATTCACCAATCCTGCAGAGGTCCTGGAAGGAGCTGCAAAACGGCCACAGTTTCATGAAGAGAAGAAAACCCACAGAATGGAGGTGTGGAGTAGGCATCGAGAACGCACAGAGCTCCAGAGCGGAGTGCTATTTTGATAGGAAACGCTGACGTGTGTGTGTACGTGCCCCCAAACAATGACCCGGTAGCTGTTCTGATGATGAACAAAAGGTGTGGAAGAGGCTTTGTTGTGTTTTTTGGGAGACCCTTTGAGGTGATCTTGGGAAACCTGGATGGTTACTCCAGAGGTGTCCTAAAGGTGTGAAGGTTCCTTTGATGACCAGTGGAGAAACTACCAACTTTGAAGTAGAGGCTGGAGTGAGATCCTGGGAAGCCTATTGTTCTTAACTGTGAGTGGGAAAGGGATGTTAGCCAGCCAGCCACCTTTTCTCTTCACCTTCCAAAACCAGAGGATCTTCTTCGTGGTCTCTGTGCATCACACCTCTGGGATTAAGTGCGCCTGCGCCGATCCCGATCGGTAATCTTCAAAGCCTAACGGATTTTTGCGCCAGCTCCCCGGTCACGTGCACGTCCCACTGCGCATGACCCGGGGAGGGGCACGAGGATCCCGCCAGTTCTCTTCTGACCGCTGCGTCGTGAGGACCCCTCTCTCGCTCCGGTCGGTAGTACTTTCGTTTTCCTATTGGAAAAAGCCTTTTCGGACTGTTTTTCTTCCCTTTTTGACCTCGGACTGTTTACTGGACTCGCTCTCGGATTTTCCTCGTTCTTCTCCCCGGTCGGCCTATGGCCCAGCGGTGGGGCTTCTTTAAGCGTTGTCAGGACTGTGGCAGTAAAATAGCGCCTCCAGATAAGCACGCTCTTTGCCTCCTGTGCCTGGGCGAGTCACATCGAGTAGACTCCTGTTCGAGCTGCGCTGCCTTCTCTAAACAAACCCGCAAGAACCGTGCGGCGAGACTGAGAGTGGCACTTTTGGAAGCAGCGTTATCGCCTAAAATGTCGACCGCCGAGGCCTCGACGACATCACCATCGGCCCCGACGGGCCCGGCACCGTCCCCGACAAGGAGCACCGTCGGTACCGATAAGTCGGTAACGAAACGATCCCTCCCGCTGCCGCAAACTCCTGCAAAGAAACGCAGAGAGGGCAAGGAGGAAAAGGGCAAGCACAAGCACAAAAAATCGAATGCACAGTCAACGCAGGGCGCGTCCGACCTGACCCAGCGCGGGTCTCCGCAGCTTGACCCTTCCGGGCGCGAGCGACCCCGGGGCAGCTCAGTCTCCCCGATGCCGCGACCCATTCAATTGACGGACTCGGACCCCGACATCGAGCTGACACAGGTCCCTCGGAGCGGTCCAGAGGCCGGAACCGACCCGTCACCGCCACCGAGAGGAGAACGAGACTGGCGTCTTCCTCCTTCTTCGGTGCCGTGGGACGTCCGTCAGTGGCGATACCTATACGGTTCCTCGTATCCCCCGCCACCGCAATGGTACCCAACGGAATGGGACCAACAGTCGACGTCGTCGAGAGTCTCACGATGCCGAGATCCACCGGCCCTGGGGCCTCTCCCGTCTCCGATGCCGAAGCCATCACCGGCACCGATGCTGATACCAATGCCGATACCGCAGACCCCACCCGATGTCGACCTCCCTCCGTATCAACCGGACCCGTCGAACCCTATGTCACTTTCCGAACACCTGTCGGTACCGAATTCCTCCGCTTCATCCGATTCCGAAGAGGAATCCCCCACTCATCCATCACCATCCCCTTATGTTGCTGACAATCTCCCGATTTCCCCTTCCGAAGACGTAAAGTCCTACGGGGAACTCGTCAAAAGAATGGCCCATTCCCTGGCTCTAGCCACCATCCAACCAGCCCCAGCCGCTACCGATGCCATCTTTGACATTGTGCAGATGGACACATCTACAGCAGTAGCTCTACCACTAATTTCGGTGCTTCTTAACACCGCTAAAGAATCCTGGGGACACCCCTCATCGACTCCAATCTCGAGCAAGAGGTTGGATCACATGTATCGTCTCCAAGAGCCGGGGGCAGAATTTTTGTTCATCCACCCCAAACCCAACTCAGTTGTAGTGACACCTTCAGCTAGGGGCCGCAGTGGCCATTCCTCCCCCCCTCGATAAAGAAGGACGGAAACTCGATTCGTTCGGAAGACGATTTTATTCTGCAGGAGCATTAGGTATCAAAACTGCAAACTACACGGCTTGCATGAGCCGATATCAATACTCCCTATGGGAGCAGATGACACCGCTCCTGGCACACCTTCCTGAAGACAAACAGCGTCTGGCCAGGAAGATTCAAAAGGAGGGCATGGTCTTGGCTAAACACCAGTTGAATGCCTCCAAACATGTTGCTGATGTAACTTCGAAGACGCTTACTTCGGCAGTTGCCCTCCGGAGACATGCTTGGCTGAGGTCGACGGTGCTTCCTCAGGACACAAAATCGCTAGTCGAAGATCTCCCCTTCGAGGGTGAAGGGCTGTTCAGCTCTACCACAGACACAGTCCTTCATGATCTAGACAAAAGTATGAAGACATCACGTAACTTAGGTGTCTCTCAGCCAAGGCAACAGAAACAAAAAAGTTGGCAGAGATCCTGGTCGAAGAAGCAACACAAAGATCTCCCAACAAACCACAGTGGCAAAGACCGGCACACTCTGCTTATCAACAGAAGCCTTACAGCCACAAACCGTGCTTCCCAACAGCTTCTGCCTCCAAGGCAAAACCCCCTAGACCCAATAAACAGGGTCTTTGACTCCCACATGCGCTCCGATCCTCCCACCCGTCTGGCACCCTTCCTACCTGCATGGCAAGTTATAACCACGGACAAGTGGGCCCTATCCGTAGTAGCGGAAGGTTACCGGATAGAGTTCTTCCAGACACCACAGGAACCCTACTTTGTAGCCACCCCTCCCTCAGACACCCTGTCATCAGAGGTCGAAGCCCTTCTATCCAAGGACACCATAGAGCTGGTACCCATACACCATCTCCAGCAGGGATTTTACTCCCGCTACTTCACGGTACCAAAGAAGGATGGCGGACTCCATCCCATTTTAGACCTGAGGAACCTCAATGCGTTCATCACATACAAGAAGTTCCGCATGACCACCCTCCAGACCATCCTGCCACTGCTAGAAGCCAACGTATGGATGGTGACGCTGGACTTAAAGGATGCGTACTTCCATGTGACGATCCATCCAGCTCACAGACCGTTTTTGCGTTTCGCGGTCGGTCCGCGTCACTTCCAATACAAGGCTCTCCCCTTTGGCCTCTCTACGGCCCCTCGTGTCTTCACGAAACTTATGGCAGTGGTGGCTGCCCACCTACGGCTTCAAGGTGTTCAGCTTTACCCGTTTCTGGACGACTGGTTTCTGGTCGCCCCCTCCACGACAATTTTACAAGATCACATCCGGATAACCCTCAGCGCCCTAGACTCTCTAGGTCTAACGATCAATCTCAAAAAGTCCATGCTCATACCGTCCAGACGAGTACAATTCATCGGAGCCATTCTGGACTCCCTGCAATGCAGGGCCTTTCTGCCCCCCAACAGGGCAACGGACATAACCTCTCTCCTCCATTCGATCCAACAGGACAAGGAGGCTACGGCCAAGCAAATACTTCGCCTACTAGGCCTAATGGCCTCAACCACAGCGGTGATTCCGTTCGCCAAGCTACGGATGAGACCACTACAGCTCTGGTTCCTGAGACGCTTTCGTCCCAGCATCCACTCTCTCTCCAAGCTCTTCGATTCTCAGAGCAAGTTCTGGAAACCATGATGTGGTGGCTGGCACCCCAGAATCTTCAATCTGGTGCACCCTTTCGACTCCCGCCCCCCTCAGCAACCATTACCATGGATGCCTCCCTATGGGGCTGGGGAGCTCACCTGGATGGTGTCGGTGTGGGCGGCAAGTGGGACCCGTCTGTGGCCCACAACCACATCAATTTTCTAGAACTCCTGGCAGTTCTCTATGCAGTGCGGTCATTCCGCAACTCCCTGTCGGGAAGGACGGTGGCTGTCCTCACGGACAATACAACCACCATGTACTACATCAACCGGCAGGGTGGAACGGACTCCCGTGGACTCTGCCGCTTAGCTATCGAGCTTTGGGACGAGTGCCAAGCCATCGGCATTCACCTAGTAGCGAATCACCTTCCAGGACTGCTCAACACCCAAGCAGACTTCCTGAGCAGAGGAGGAGCATCCCTACATGACTGGGAACTGAACCCTTTCTACCTGACCCTGATCTTCGATCGGTGGGGTCATCCCTCAGTGGACGTATTCGCCTCTCAGGAGAACAAGAAATGTCATCTCTTTTGCTCCAGAGCCGGCGCAGATCCAGCGTCCCTCGGGGACGGCCTCCTGCTTCAGTGGACGGGGAGACATCTGTACCTCTTCCCCCCGATCCCTCTGATACCGAGGGTAGTCCACAAACTGATGTCAGAGCAACCACGAGCGATTCTCATCACACCGTGGTGGCCGAGACAACCGTGGTTTCCCACGCTCCTTCATCTCTCCCTAGGGATCTACCTTCACTTCCCGACGCTCCCAGACCTTCTTTGGATGCACGGAGGTCAGGTACTTCACCACGACGTTCCCAAGTTGAAGCTAACAGCATGGATGCTTCAACCTCAGATATAGACTCACGCATTGCACAGGTTCTCTTGAACTCACGCAAGCTGTCCACACGCCGCTCCTACGCGGCGAAGTGGAATAAGTTTATGGTTTTTCTAACTTCAATAGGGCGGCCTACTGTTCCTGCCACCCTTAATGATAATTTTGGTTTTTTGTTATCCTGTTCGGATAGAGGACTGTGCCACTCTTCTATAAGAGTTTACTCATCGGCTATCTCTGTCAACCATCCGGAGACTGGGGGATACTCAGTATTCTCTCACCCGACTACGAAACAATTCCTTAAGGGAATGCGTCGCCTCTATCCACCAGTACGGACACCGGTCCCAGCATGGGACCTACCATTAGTTCTGGCCAAGTTAATGGGCAAACCGTTTGAGCCCATGGCCTCCTGCAGCCTCCAGCTTCTCTTGGGGAAGGTAGCGTTTCTGGTGGCTATCACGTCTGCTCGGCGTGTGAGTGAGCTTTCAGCGCTTCGTTGCTACCCCCCGTATCTCACTTTTCATCATGGAGCAGTTACCCTGGCTCCGGATATCACCTTCCTACCCAAGATTGTCTCGGACTTCCATGTGGGAGCGGACATCACGCTGCCTGTGTTTTTTCCTGATCCTCAGGACCCATCACAACGCAGCTTGCACTCTCTGGACGTCAAGAGAGCTCTTTCCTTTTACTTGCATCGGACAAAGCCGTTTCGCAAGTCTCCGGCTCTCTTCGTCACGTATGCCTTGCCCAGACAGGGACAGAAACTATTGTCTCAGAGACTCTCGAAGTGGATAGTAGAGACGATAAAGCTTGCCTACCTCCTGGCTAAGAGGCCATTGCCGGCATCCCTCCGGGCACACTCCACGAGAGCCGTGGCTGCTTCCACGGCATTCCTCAAGGGCATCCCCCTGGGAGACATCTGCAATGCTGCAACGTGGGCGTCTCCTCACACGTTTGTGAAGCACTACGCCCTAGATGTCCGCGTCCATCAGCGTACCATGGTGGGCCGTGCAGTTCTACAAGCAGCTCAGATGTGAGACCTCCAGCACCCACCCCCAGGTATGTGGTGTGTTTATTGCTCGCTATTCTCCCAGAGGTGTGATGCACAGAGACCACGAAGAAGATATACAGGTTGCTTACCTGTAATTGGAGATCTTCGAGTGGTCATCTGTGCATTCACACCACCCGCCCTCCTTCCCCTCTGCTTTCGGTCTCCCTCATTTTTTCTTGGGGGCTGTTAGCAGCGGTCAGAAGGAACTGGCGGGATCCTCGTGCCCCTCCCCGGGTCATGCGCAGTGGGACGTGCACGTGATCAGGGAGCTGGCGCGAAAATCCGTTAGGCTTTGAAGATTACCGATCGGGATCGGCGCAGGCGCACTTAATCCCAGAGGTGTGAATGCACAGATGACCACTCGAAGATCTCCAATTACAGGTAAGCAACCTGTATTTTCCCCAGGCCTGTTTCTGGTGCTGGCATCCATTTTGTATGACATTTCAGGCCAAGCGGTGTCTTGCCTTGATTATTTCTGGAGATGATACTCATGTGAAGGGCGTTACCCTTTCTCTCTGTGATCAGCTGCTCCTTCTGTGGGAGAAGGGGGGGGGGGGGTCTGACTGCCAGTAGTGCTTCTGGCTGCAAGGACCTGGGGAGGCTGCAAAGGAGATGGGGCAGATACTTGGACTCCAAGTTTCAACTTCTTGTGGAATTTTTGAAGACAAAAAAAAAATCCAAGGCAACCTATAGATATAATCTTGCCTATTTGACTGCCTTCTTAGAGGGAAGGTCAATATTTACTCAAATACTCAAATTCTGATGTTTGAATTATATGAGCTAGAGGTCAAAAACCTTTCCGCTTGGTTCATGTTTTTCAAGAGACCTCCAGTCTGTGCAAACGATTCCAAGTGTGGAAGAAGGCTCAAGGTGGGGAGACAAATGAACAGTAAAGGGGTGGGGGCAGGCTAGAACAGTGGGCGCAGCCACAGAATGGCTGCTACTTCTTACCTTCAGTCACACAGTGAAGATTTTTATGTTGTGGTGGCAGTTGCTGCCAAAGGAATGGGTTTTTTTTTTAAAAAAAAATCTGCACAGTCAATCAAACCCTCAGTGGCCAATCAGAAGCCTTGCTGGACAAAGGCCTCTCCTGGCCCCACCCAGTTTCTAGAAGCCCGTGATGGGCAGGAGGGAAGGAGTTGGTGGGTGCCTTGGCCTCCATGAGCACTGCGTTGGGGGGCCCCTGCCTAGGATGTGCCTGGGCTTGGAGTTGGGTATTGTGGATTAGTGAGGGAAAGAAGGGCAAATCTCTTGTTCCCTCCCCCTGTCTTGTTTACAGGATTTGAAATCAACTCCCATGAAATGGATGAGTAGCTGGAATGGGTACAAATGAAACTGACTTGATCATGTGGCTTAAATTTTTGCTATCCCCTCCCTTACTTGTAGCTGCCTTCTAGTTCCTGGGCTGGCAGCTGTCAAATGCTGCTGGGATTGCCAGGATAGCCTTGGAACTGTGAGGCCAGCAAACTGGCAGAGTTTTCAAGTACGTGTGCTTCTGCCAGCATTCTGATGGAGCAACACAGAAGAGAAGAGATTGGATTTATACCCCGCCCTTCACTCCCTGAAGGAGTCTCAGAGCGGTTTACACACTCCTTTCCCTTCCCCTCCCCACAACAGACACCCTGTGAGGTAGGTGGGGCTGAGAGAGCTGGTTCTAGAGCTGTCCTTGAGAGAACAGCTGTGCCAGAGCTATGGCTTGCCCAAGGTCATCCAGCAGGTGCAAGTGGAGGAGTGAGGAATCAAACCCGGTTCTCCCAGATTAGAGTCCGCGCACTTAACCACTACGCCAAACTGGCTCTCTCCAGGCCCCGTATTCTAATTCTTTTCTCTCCGTTTCAGGACTTGGTTGCCAGGGACTAAGAATGCCACTTCGTCAGCCTTAAGCAGAGCACCAGTCAATGACAGAGGTGTAGGCAAACCTAAGCAGACAGTACCACCTACTGGTCAGGCTGCAGCAGCGCAGCAGCAAAAAAGCACCCAGGCCGCACCAAGAGGTAATTAATTGTACAAGCCCCTCTGCGTGATACATTAAAAGCTGGAAGTGAGCATAGGGCATACGGTGCATCCAAGCCTCTGAACGCAGGTCAGGATTCTAGGGGGGGGGGGGGGGGAGCTCAGCTAGTCTCTTGTGGCACTTTATAGATTTATTATAACATAAGAAGTTCCTGCTATAATAAAATCGATTTGTCTCTAAGATACCAGAAGACTTTTCCCAGCTACATTTGCTCCAAAAGTATTCGGAAATACATTGGCTTGATAATAATAATAATAATTGAAATTTTATAGCTTGTTTAATGTGCTTAGCTGGGTTGGATCCAGCAAAGGATATTCAGGTGCAGACTGTGACTTCGTGGCTTCTGCTGCCAGTCAGAATACCCCCACGCTGTTCCTGGTGGAGAGGGCACCTCTGGGAATAGCATGGGGTGTGTGTATGTGTCTGCATCTGCTGGATCCAAGTCTTACAGGGTTGTTGTAAGTTACTGTGGATTGGGGGGGGGGGGCACAGGTGCTGAGGAAGAAACCATCTGATCAGCTTATTGCAGAGGTATGCATTTATTTGGATTCCTCTTTTCTCCCCAGTTGTGTCTCAAAGCGGCATAAAACATCTTTCTTCTCTCCTCGATTCTCGCACAACAATCCTGTGAGTTAGGTCAAGTCGAAAGTTTGTGATGGGCTCAAGGCCATCCAGCAAGCTTCGATGGTAGAAGTGGGGATTCGAGCCCAGGCGTCCCAGGGTCTTAGTCCGACACTCCATCCATTATGCCATGCTGGCTCTCAAGATTCTAACCTGGGGGGGGGGGGTATAATAGCTGTGCTGTAATTGCTGTTACGGAAAAGATTTGAACTACTACCTTTCCTTGATGGCAGCAATTTTTTAATTGTTTTAAAAAATTATTTATTTATTCCCCGGGAGCAGGCTCAGGGCAGCTTATACAGTTGGTCTGCAGTGACCATTAATATGCATAAAATCAGTTTAAAATGATCAAATACAATAAATACAGTAAAATTTCAGACTACGTCAGTCAAAGTGCCAGGGCAGGACGTTTCTTAAGAGCATGTGTTAAAACTAATGGCTCAGAAGGACCAGGGGTCAGACAGTGGCGACTGTGTGAGAAGGGAAGGGTCACAACAGTAAGAGGCAATATATGCTGATGCATTATTTCAGCCAGGGTGGGATCGTGGCTGGAGTGTCAGACCGTGTCAGGCTAGCCCCAGGGAGTTCTGGATTCAGATCCCCACCTGGTCACAAAGTTTGCTGGGCCAGTCAGCTCTCCTCCTCCTCCCTCTCCAGCTTTATCCTGTGCGTGCTGCTCTGATGTCCCTAGAGGGGAAAACAGGATGGTTTCAGTGCTGTTGGGTGACTGTACAAGCGGTCTGGCAGGTCAGCAGATATAATCCACAAGTAGGCAGTCCAGCTGGAATGTTAGTGGACAAGAAAAATGTCAAACCCAGGACAGTAGCCAGGATTTTTTATGTTGGAGGGGCGCCAGCATTCTGGGGCACCGGTCCCCCCAAAGTCCCCCCAGGCTCCCTCGCCCTCTGGGAGGAGGGGAGGGGGGACTAGCAGGCTGGCGGTAGGGGTACCCCTAATTCAAGGGAGGGCACCACCCCTAATGCCCCACCACTGGCCACAGCCCTGACCAAACCATTAAACCTTCTGCATTCTGGTCCAGATGCTGCATGAAGCCGTGCTTCTCCAACCAGTGCTGAAGGTCTTGTTTGTCTTGCAGATCCCACCAGAGCCGCCACCATCCCAAAGGCCAGGCCTTCAAGCACTAACCCTACTGTGAAAAAGTTACCTGGTGCCAAACCTGTCAAGTTCCCAAATTCCAAACTGCAATCTGAGCCAAGCCTTGGACAGAAGAATGTGACGGCGTCTATGAATGCCAGGCTTCCAGAGAAGAAGCTTTTGGAGGCACCTAAGCCCAGAACTCCTCTCAAGATCGTTGCTGGGAGTGCCCGTCCAGCAACGCCATACAGAGCCCCTGTGCCCAAGGTACTGGCTGCCGGGAGCAGCCTGGGCAAGAAGCTTCCCAAAAAAGATGTCCTTCCAAGCCAAGAGCAAGCTGCTACTCCAAAAAAGCTTCAGAAGGCCACTGATGAACGGGATGCAAAGTCAGTTGTTGGTGAAGTAGAGAGTGCCCTCATTGAGGATACAAGGCCTGTGGAACTAGAGACTACAACAGAGGTAGAGGCTGATGCCCAGTTTCTCTTGAAAGAACCTGAGACCAGCAAGCTAGAAGCACAGGAGACTGAGCATAGTGTGCCAACAGACGTGGGAGGGAGGGAGGATGGGGTTGGGCAGCTGGATGTCATGGCTCCACAGGTGTCAACTCCAGTGCCGGAAACACCACTTCTGGTCTTTCCTAGTCCAAAAGGTGTGAAGGTCTCTTCTCCCAGTGAAGTGCCTAACTTACCTGTCCCTGAGATCTCAGAGCTCCCAGATGAAACACCGAATTTGCACACAGAGTTACTCTGCCAGCTGGCTTTTCCTGCTCCCTTGGCACTTGGCTCCCAGACTCCACCATCAGAAGCTCTGCAGCCTCGTGGAGAAGGCACAGACTCCCAGCACTCACAGGAACAAGGGCTTCCAGACTCAGATCCTCCAGTGCCCGCTGAGCAGCCGTACCCGTTGCTTGAAATTGCTGTGTCTTGCGAAGATGTCTGTGGCCTCTCAGCCTCCTCCCTAGATGAAGACTCCCAGATACTGGTTAGTGAGGCGGCGGCTCCCGTGCTGAGCTGCGCCAGTGGGCTTCCTTCTCCGGCCTCCTTTGTAGGGCTTGTGGAAGAAGTCCAGCCTGTGGAGCTGCCAGGGCTGATGGCAGAGGCACTGGAGGAGCCAGAGGCCTTTCAGGGGGAGCCATCTCCCTCAGCTGGCCGGCTAGATTCTCCTCTAAGGGTGGGGACTGAGCCTCCAACAGCTGCGGGTCGTGAGGGGCCCAGTGGCCTTGGCATTCTGGCCAAGGGGGTCGCCCAGCCTCTGAGGGAAGAGGAAGAGTGGCAGAGGGAAGCTTCTCCTGTGGAGGTGGACAACGAGAGGTTGAGGATGAGCCCTTTGGACATTGAAGCAAAGATGTCCCTGAGCACTGAAGGTGTCCAGGAGTTAGCCGCTCTTCCTCAGGCAGAAGAGCCAGACCGAGCTGAAGGTGAGTTGGTGGAAGCGCTGCCCACAGGGGGCCGTCCAGACACCAGTAAGGCTATTGAGGACAAGCCGCCCCTCCCATTGCCTGCAGACGAGGCAGCCTTTTCCCCTGCAGAGTCAATGGGAGATGCTTCTGCAGGCCACGGCAATGCATCCGGCTCTGCAGGTGAACGTTCTTGCCTTGGAGGCCCTGGGGGTGATGCCGTGGCGGAAGTGTGTCTTGGCAGCCCAAAACAAGAGGACGCTCCCCAGGGCAGAGATCCAGACCTTTTGCCCTGCCTGTCCGGGGGGATGTTGCCAGGTAGCAGCCTTGGACAGGTGTCAATGCCCAAGCCCCAGACGTTGCCCTTGAAGAGCCTCGGACTGCTGCCGGAGCCGCCTGCTCAGCTTCCTGAGGTCCCAGAGCTGCTCTTGAGTAGCTCAGTGCTGAAGGGCCACTCCCCTGAGAGAGGGGGCTCCTCTTCCAAGTCCAGCACCTTAAGCGGCCCCGATCTGGCTGGCAAGAGCAGCAGTGAAACCAGCACCCCGGAGGAGCTGCGGGACTACGACAGTAGCTCGGGAGTGGAATCCAAGTCTGACGAGAAACTGGAGCAGACCTGCCACCAGCTGCTGAGCCCCCTGGAGGACCTGCCTGGCGAGCTAGACCTGGGCATCCACATGGAGAAAGGAGATGATGAGGCAGAGACTCTGCCAGCTGATGAGATCCTCGGCGACCCACCGACTGAGCCTACGGTGTCCTCCTCCTCCTCAGAGGAGGAAGTAGAGCTGGATGCAGACCTCCTGAAGGACCCGGGCTTCACACAGACGGTGTGCCTGTCCCGGTCGCCCCCTGGCAAGCCCTCCTTGTCCCACTCGGTGGAGGAGTCTGACGAGCCAGGCTCTGGTGATGCCGGCACCGAGACGCCGGCTTCGACAAACTCGGCGGCCTCTTGCGATGTCTTTGGTGCCTTCCACCTCCACTCCACGGACAGTTGCGGCAAGAGTCCCGGCCTCTCTTCCCTGGAGAGCGAGGAGCATTCCACCGAGGGCAGCAAGGAGCCATTTCCGAAGGAGCCCCAGAGCAAGATGCCTGTGGATTGGGAGCACCCAGTGCCAGCCACACCTGCTTCCCAGAAGGCCCGAGAGCAGGATGAAGAGCCAGCCCCACCTTTCACTGCCACTCATAACCTGGCTGCAGGTAATGTATAGACGGGAGCCTGCCGTGTCTGTCGGAGTGCCAACCTGGGGTATCTCACTGTGCAATAGTACCCGGTAGGGAAGGGAGGTGGCCCCCCTCCCTCCATGTGTATTTGTTCCATTTGTGTCTCTAGCCAAGTAGGCCTACTTCTGTCTCTGTGTTTTTTGAGAACTTTTCCCTTAACCCTTTACAGACTTTCCTCAGGGGAAGCTGTGTGTATTTTAGTGTTCTTCTGAGAAGGGTAGCCTTTTGACATATTAAATAAAGCATCACTTTGTCTATCTGATGACCTGGCCTGTCTTGTTTTTCCAGGAGACATGTCCCTGCCTTCTATTTATTGACCTTGGAAAGAAGGGATTGGCAGGGGGTAGGGAGGGAAAGGGGCAGCATTCCAACCTTTTATCTGGCTTTTGAGTTGTTGGAAGGGAGACCTAGGCTTCAGCTGCTCATTTGGTAGGCACTAGATCTCTCCTTCCAGTGCCAGGGGCAGGTAAGGCTTCTGTGCCATCTGTGGCTCATGCCATTTCCATACAGCTGACAGAAATTCAGTGGATCTGTGTGGCAAGGTGATGAAGTAGCACTGCAGAGAACGCTGGTCAATAAGCAGTGGCTACACCCTCCTGGTCTTTTTCTTTTTTTTAAAGTAAATTTTATTGTGTTTTTTGACAGTATTAACAAATACAACCACCAAACATTGAAATTCCCTTGAATTAACCGAGCACTGAGATTATTCCAACCAGATTAGGAATCTGGACCATACGTCAGTAGGATCTGCTCTTTTATCCATATTTAACAAATAACACAATCTATCTAATTCAGCCCATTCTGACAGCTTATTAATTATATCTTCCCTTTTTGGTAAACTTGGCATTTTCCAGGCTTTTGCCCGAAGTATGCACGCTGCTGTTAAAATATATAGTATAAATTTAGCATCCTCTGTCCTCAAATTATCCGCTGTCATATTCAATAAGTAGGTCTCTGGATTCAAATCTATCTCATAGTCCGTGATCTCGACAATCATTTCTTTAACCATTTCCCAAATTTTTTAAAATATTTTGCAGGACCACCACATATGATAGAGTGTCCCACTATTTTTGCCATATACCCAACACAAATTAGAAACATTCTTAAAACTATGCTCAGTTTGTCCGGTGACCAATACCATCTATAAAAAAGCTTATAAATGTTCTCCTTATAATTTACCGTCTTTAAAAATTTAGTAGATTTCCAAATTTTTGACCACCTATCTGTTTGTATATTGTACCCAAAGTCTCGCATCCATTTTATCATCATAGGTTTAATCTCTTCATCTTGCGTTTTATAATTTAACATCACCTCGTATAATTTTTTAATTAATTTAAATTCACTTTTTAGCCAGATTGCATCCAACACATTAGTGCTTTTACAAAAACCAACTTTTTTATCCTCATTATACTTTGATCTAAGTTGCGTTATCTCTAACCAGGTCAAGTTAATTCCATTTTCTTTTTTTATTTGGGCCTCTGTTTTAATATTTTCCTCTTTGTCCAATAGGATTTCATAGCTCAGTGATTTAAGTGGATTTAATAAAGACGGCTTTATAAATGCCTCTAGAGGGGACACCTATTTCGGCACGTTTACATAAAACTTACCTTTAATGTCTATCCAAATCTTCATCAGAGCTGCTCTAAGAGAATGTGCGGAGAAATTTGTGTGCACTTTCTGTTTACCGTACCAAACGTACGCATGCCAATCCATTCTAAGGTCATGGCCTTCCAAAGCCAAAACTCTTGAATTTTCTAGTTTAACCCAGTCCTTAATCCATACTAGTGCTGCCGCTTTAGCGTAGATCTCCCTGTACGGTAGGCCAATTCCTCCCCTTTCCTTGCTGTCTTGGAGTGTTTTCTTTTTCACCCTAGGTTTCCCTGGATACCAAATAAACTGACTCACTATCTTATTAAGCTCCTTATAAAAGCTGGCTTTCTCACTTAGCAGCGGAATTGTTTGAGCCAAAAATAAAAATTTGGGGAGAATATTCATCTTTATGGCAGCAACTTTCCCCAACCATGACAGTTTGAGCACTTTCCATTTGTTTAGGTACTCTCTCACTTCTTTTAACCACATTTTGTAATTATCTGGTACTAATGAACTTACTTTATTAGAGCAGACTACTACCAGGTATTTTACTTTCTTAACTATGGATATATTGGAAGATTGTTGAATTGCAATTTCTAAGCCTTTATTACAATTTTTAGTAATTATTTTGGTTTTTTGAATGTTAATGCGTAGTCCAGCAACTCTACCATATTCCTCAACTACCGCTAAGAGCCTACTTAGCAAGGCCTGTGGATTTTCAAGAATAAACATGATATCATCTGCATAAATGCATAGTTTTATCATCATAGGTTGACCTTTGCATTGGAGACCTTTAATTTCTTGATCACTTCTAATCTGTTCGCAAAGGGATTCCAAGGCAAAAATAAATAATAATGGAGAGAGCGGTCACCCTTGTCTCGAGCCTTTTTCAATTCTAAACTCTTGAGATACATCCCCATTTATCACCAGTTTAGCGGATTGTATTCTATAAATAGCCTCAATCATGGAAATGAAGCTTTCCCCTGGATTAAATGCTTTTAATTTGAGCAACAAAAATTTCAGGAGAGATTATCAAAAGCCTTCTCAGCATCCATGAACATCAACAGGGCTGGTTTTTCAGGGTGCGCTTCATAATATTCTAAAGTGTTTATTAAAGTCCTCAAATTTTCTCTCAACTGTCTTCTCGGGAGAAAACCGACTTGATCACTATTAATAATTTGATTCAATACCCTCATAAATCTTTCTGCTAAGATGTTTGCAAAAATTTTATAATCCGTATTTAATAGCGAAATAGGTCTATAGTTACTTATCAGATACAGGTTTTCCTGACTCTTAGGAATTAGTGTTATAAACGCACCCCTCCAAGAATCCGGTATAGTACTCGTCTCTCCAATGTTTTTTACCAGCTCCTTAAATCTCATCGAGATTTGATCTTCAAACATTTTATAGAATTCACTTGGAAGTCCGTCAGGTCTCGGTGCTTTGTTATTTTTCTGTCTCCTAAATGCCTCCACTACTTCACATATTGAAATTGGCTCATTTAGCACCCTCCGTTGATTATCCGTAAACTTGGCTGAACTAATATTGCTTATAAGGTATCTATTTATTTGTTCCACATTCTCTTCCTCTTGTCCATATATATATTTAAAGTATTCTACTGCTATATTTGTAATTTCATCCAAAAAGAATTTATTTTCTCCCTTGTTGGTTTTTAAGGATATAATGTCTTTTGGCCTCCTCTTTTTTTAATCTGTAGGCCAACCATCTTGAAGGTTTATTTGCCTTTTCAAAAAAGAGAGCTTTACTATGCTCTATCTTTTTTGCTATTTCTTTACTTAATAATAAATTTATTTTATGTTGCAATAATATCACTCTTTTTCTGCAATCAGAATCACCTTTTCTTAACACTTCTGCTTCCAGACTTTTTACCTGTTCCACTAAGAGATCGTATTCCCTGAGTTCTTGTTTTTTAACCCATGCTGTATGACTTATGTTTGCCTCTTATATAATTGATTAATAATTAATTGATATATCTGTTTGTACATTTTGCTTAAAGAAAACTTTTATATCATCTCTCAACTTTTCCACAAAAACCTGATCTTTTAATATAAATCTATTCATTGACCATCTCCTGTTTTTCTTTGTTTCTTTCAAGTTCAACATAACCGGGTTATGATTAGCAAATGTCATAGGGAGGATATCTATTTCCTTCAGCTCCATTAACAATTACTTGGAGGCTCAGATCATATCAATACACGACCATGATTTGTGCCTAGATGAATAGTATGTATATCCCCTCTCCAGTCTATGTCTTACTGGAAAGTATTGGAGTCGGGAGGCGAGTGGTAGTGATTTCATAGTAAAGCTCTTTATTGAGGGTCAGATGGAACATGGGAAACCCCGGGCTCAGAGCCCTCTTTTATGCCGGCCGGAGACAATGCTCCGACGTCACCCACAGGTCCTGATAGGACCTTAAGTCCGTGGTTGTAGTTCATAGGTCCCCCAGCAGGAGACCTAGGCTCGTAATTGGTGGTCACTCAGGATCCAACTGGCTATTGTTCTACCTGGCTGAAGCTCAGGTAGATTCTGACCATGTGCGCTGACCGCGTGGCGGTCGCCATTACGGGAGACCATGCGATCGTGGTCTTAGTACACAACACTTACCCTCCAAATATCCAACAAATCATGCTCATCTGCGATTTGGAAAAAAACATTTGGGACGGCTAGCTCTTTTTTTTTATTTCCTCCCTGGGTCTTCCTATCTACTTCCCTTTCCACCACAGCGTTGAAATCTCCAATTATGCACAATCTATTATATTTTTTTAACTGTAACACCTGGGCTAATTCTTTGTAAAAGACATTTTGATTTGAATTTGGAGCATAAATATTTACAATCAAATATTCCACCCCCTGCCTTATTATAGTAATGGCCAAAATCCTACCATCTGTCGAAGTATAGACAAGTTGAGGACTTAACTGGTCTTTTACATAGAAAGCCACTCCTCTTTTCTTTTTTGTCTCATCAGCTGCTGCAAAAACTGTACCCAACCTTTTATATTGCAAATATTTTAGATGGCCTTTTTAAATATGCGTTTCTTGCATACATATTACATCGGCTTTCAACTTATTAGTTTGAAGAAATAGCCTCCTTCGTTTTTGTGGGCTGTTCAAACCATTGACATTAATCGACACGATTTTAAACTCATTACTGCTCCGATCCATCTTGGTATTCTTGTTCCTTGGATCTACTCTTTGCCTGCTTCCTGGTTAGCATCTGCAGTGGAATCAGGTGCCCTCCTTTTTTTCCTCTTCTTTGACTAGCTTCTTTCTATCCTCTTGTTTTCCTTCCTCCCCTTCTTTCACTGATTGCGAACTTTCTTTATCTTCTCCATCTGCATCCCCCTCCGTTCCAAAATCCTCAGCAAAGTTCTCAAAGAAGTTTTCCAGTTTAAATATTGAGTCCAGCTTGTATCTCTTCCCTTTATATTCAAACAGTATCCCCTCCAGGTTGACTCACCTATACTGTATCTCCTTCTCCCTCAGCAATGTTGCTAGCCGTTGGTAGCTGTGTCTTCTCTCTCTTACGCGCCACGGGATTTCCTTCAAAAATCTTACTTCTTCTCCCGCAATTACCACTTTATTATCTCAAGAAGCTCTCAGGATTTTTTCTCTCAGCTCTCTCCTGTAAAACTTAATGTGCACTTCCCTCGGCATGTTGTGTTTTCTAGCAAACGCCATGTTTCTCCTGAAGACCGTATCTATTTCCGTCATCATTTGTTTCTTAGGTCCTATCTCCAACTGGTCCGTCAGATACGTCACCGCCTCCTCCTTCAAATTGGAGCCAATCTTTTCCGGATGTTTTGACAGCGTAGTGTCAGGGTGGCTTTATCCAGTTCCAGGTTGATAATTGATTCTTCAAGTCTGTCATTTTTAGCTTTAAGCTCCTGTAAATCCATTTCCAGTTCTCTGACTCTGTTATGTGTCTGTCTTCCTCCCGACATTAACGTTTGAATATCCCTCTTGTTGGTTACCACCTGCGCCTTAATCTCCTCCACCTCCGCTTTTACTTGTGTGGCCAATTCGTCCATTTTATCATAAATTGGAGTCATTTCATTCTTAATTAATACTGGAAGACTTTCTTCCATCTTCTCCATCAGGGCAGGAACCGCATTTTCAAAAACCGCCTTAACTGCTGCTGCTACCGCTTTGTCAATCATCACCTTGGTATCCTTGGATGTTTGTGATTGACTTCCGATCGCTGCCTTCATTGTCTTAAGCTGCGAGGGTGATGGTAGAGAGTTTTTCCTCGGACCTCCAGAAGCCATGGATAGTTACACACTTACCTGATGGAGTCCCCTCAAATAACGGCAACAGCCAAACAATTAACCTCAGCCTCTACCCACTAAGTTGCCCAGTATCAGACAGAAAAAACAAAGAAAAGAGAAAGGAAATTGTATATTTACTTATTTGTAAATCTAAAGAATCATTATGTACTTACCACAGCTCCGAAGAAGAGATTTTGGGCTGGTGTAGCCTTAAACTCCAAATTAATAAATGGTCATTAATAAACACTAGACGTTAATAAGAAGTAAGTAAATAAATAAATAATTATTATCATTAGTTGTTAAACCAGCTAATTAACAGCTATCGGGTTTTCAATTAATTACCAAAAATAATTAATTAATTAACCAATTTACTAATTAATTACTGTTATCTTGTTGATTTAATTATAATCAGAAATATTAGAGTAGATTAGTTTAATTATTTGGAAGATATTAAGGTAGTTGTTAAATTGGATTAGATTTAAATTTAAGAGGGTCGCCTAGATTACAATCTACAATCCACTACTTTATAGACCGCCTTTACCTATTAATTGCTTTTGGTCAGAGTGCAAACCACTATAACCGCAAATGTTTTAATTACAAAATCGAAATCAACCTTAAATGCAACAAACTGCACACACTAAACCCCTCTTAATCCCAAGCAGGTCCTAATAGAAATAAACAAATTAATCAAGTCAATTTCTGCCCTGCGCACAGCACCCATATGTCCGCTCGACAAGGCGATTCTCTCAGTGAGTCTTGTAACGTCAGCCTAATCCAAATCCGTAATGTTTAGAGTTTCTCCGTAGCTCCCTACGCAAACTTCTTATCAGTTCCTTCAGTTCTATACTCCGTTTTCTTACTCTCCGCCGCTTCTGTAGCCTCTACTGCTGCTTCCACGTTAATAGCGTTCCATTCTCCTCGTGGCTTACGTAGAGCTCACAGCTCTGCTGAGTCATATATGTGCAGCCTCTGCGCAGGCGTCTCCACACACCGGGCTTCCTGCCTCTACTTCGCGTAGACCCGAGAAGACCAATACCGAACTCCAAAATATCCAAAAACAAAGAAAAAAGGGGACAAAAAGACAAAGTAAGTGCAGCGCTTTCTATGATTCACTCCCCCCCACCTCGCCCTCTGCCTTTACCGGCCGCTCAAACAACAGGGGTTCACGGCCAGAAAGGGGTCCTTTAACAACCAAGCTACATAAAGGGTAAAACAAAAAGTAACAATAATATATTCAGGTTCCTCATGCCGGTCCAGACATATTTGTTGGCTCGACTGGGTCCCACTCCCTCGAATTCCTGCCCAGCCAGTTTCTAGGCGTACTCCAACTCAGGTGCTGCTCAGGACGTAGCGACCCCCCAGAAAGATTGCCATTCTCTCTTCGAGTATCCCCACAAGCCCCTCGCTTCTTCCCCTGCTACAGAGGGGGAGAAAGGCAAAAAAATTTCCTTTTTCTTTGCCTCGCAATCCCGAGTGATATTTCCACAGACGCCGGAGCGCTCTCCCGTGCGTCTGCAGCCGAAACGGGCGGAACCCTCCCAATACTTCCACCCTCCTGGTCTTAACGCTTAAGTTAGTGGTGGTTGCTTTAAGCTGTTCCAGGGCTTAACTTCTCTTTCCATCCTTGGACAAAGCTCCCGACTGGGGTTCCAGGAGAAAGTGAGACTTGGTTGTACTCAGGCAGGGCATGATCCAGTGCATAAGAAGTTGGGTGGAGCACAACTGTAGCACCATTCTCCTAACATTCATTGAACTGGTCACAAGCAGCATCACAGTCTGGGCCAGCCTCTTCTAAATGCAGTGAGTGGGCAGGAGCAAGACAAATGGATGCAGCTGACTTTTAGTCATCTGAGCTTGGCAGTCCTCTTTTAATGTAGTTGGTGTTTGAATGTGTAGTAATTGATTTCCTTCAATCTGAGAAATTCCGAAAGGAAGGGGGATGGATGGAGAACATGTAGGTTGATACCCACCTGCTAACAAATTCTTGTAGTTGATCAGAAAGATGAATTCCAGTTGGAACTGTAACGGCCTGGCAAATTCATATGTTGGGAGCAGTGTTCCCTCTAAGCTAGCTCAGTTTTTTAGCCTCTGGGTCACACATTTTTGCCTTAGCTCAGGAAGGATGGCTTCAGAGCAAACTAATTTATGCAGTAGCCAAATCACTCACTCACAACTTTAATGGCAGTAGCTCACAAAGTAGTTTTTTTGCTCACAAGACTCCACAGCTTAGAGGGAGCATTGGGAGGGGGGGACTCAAGTTCCCTGCAACAATAGTTCCTGGGTCTCCCTCGGGCAATGTAAACTAGCACTTGCTCTGGCTTCATTGCTGGAGTCTTTTGCTTTGTTCCTCCTATAGCTGGCTTAAAGTGAAACTTGCCAAGCAAGAACTCCTAGGTTAACGTGGACTTCAGAGCAAGCAGCCCTACTAGAATGAAGTTCAAATGTACCATATTGAGACACCTAAATGTATTTTATATCTATCCCTCTTTGTTTGAGAAACAGAGAGACAGATATGGGCTCCTCTGTATTTGTAGAGGCCTGCTTTGCTTTAACAATGCATCAAGCAGTACTTTCCAAAAAGCTACAAAGCCTGAGATAGCTCATGCGCCACTATAAGAAGCAGACAATTTGGCAGGACCAGCTGAAGGGTCTGAATCCGCTCTGGAGTCCTGGGTGGAGAGCCCCTCTACACACCATCAGTAACCCTAGTGCTGAGACCGCTAGCGTCAGTAGATCAGCACAATCCCAAAATCTGGGGCTGCGGTTCTTGCTAGGCTGAGAAGCACCTTGAAAGCTAAGCCTTTCCCCACGCTCCTGTCTGTTCTTGTCTGTTGCTCCCTCTCCTTGTTTGTCAACCCTGAGGGCCACTGTTTCCAACCCAAACCTCCTTGCCCTGTTTGTAGGTGAAAATGGGGCTGGTTTGCCCTTCCCCTGGGGACCATGTCCATCAGAGATCCTCTCCACTATCTGTGAAGTAGAAAGTGGTGCTGAGACATCTGGCCTGGATGAAGAGGACGAGAGTTGCTGCTCGTGTGCCACCTCGCAAGAGCAGGGCCTTCACCTAGGAAGCATCCAGGCTACAGTTGTGCAGCAGCTAATCAGCCGGACGCTGCTTTTCTCAGCAGAGGCACCTTTGGGTGCTGTTGGTGGGAAGGGGCCTGTGAACAATGAAGCCGAGATTAGCAAATGGACAGAACTTATATCCCCTCTGGATGAATCGCGGGCCAGCATCACTTCTGTGACGAGCTTCTCCCCTGAGGACGTGTCTTCCCCCCATGGGGACTGGACTGTGGTAGAAGTAGAGACCTTCCACTGATTTCTCCCTGAACTTAATCTTGCGGCCACTCTTTGGCTCTCGGGTCCTTTATACATCCTTCCCTTATATTATGGCCAGCCTTTCTCGATTGTGCCTTGGACTCCTCAAGTATGATGTGACTGAAGATATCCCTTTCTTCTCTCCTTCCTGGACAGCTGATGTCAGAGGAGACAGCAGAGGGTGATTTGTGTCGTGGGCTGCCGGTGTGGTTGACTGTGCTGGAGTGGTGCCGGTGCACCCCTTCCAAGAGTGTGCCGACTCCCTTTTGACCTGCCCTTGGCTTTCTGGGTGGTTCAGTCCTTTATAATACTTTAGTAGGTCTTCAGTTGTATAGAATCGATTCTCTCCAGTACAGGGATCCAGTTGCAAGTATAATTGCCTAGTTAAAAGTTGCAAACTTAAGGATGGCCCATTCTCTCACTTAAGGCTGCCACGGTGCATAAATGACCAGCTAGTCTGATGCCACTTGCTGGCCCTGAGGTGCACACACTGGCTGTGGTCTAGAGCAGGCTAATTGGCATATTTTTGAATTCACAGAGGGAATAAATGGACAAAAAGTGTTCAAATGCTCCCATCCCCGTATTTGGCTACAGCTGTCGGGGACCCTTTTAGAGCAGGAAGGAAGACTATTTCACCTTCCTGTCTGAGGGTAACATCCTGTATTTGAGGTTCCAGAGGAGTTGTGGGTAAGTTTTTGTCCACTGAGGGGATGGAGCAGACTTAGCTGAGGAAAAAATGCTTTCCCCCATAAAATGCAATGATTTTATGTAGCAGCTCTTTAAGAGCTGATCACTGACTACACTTAAGGAGGTGGTTCTTGGTTGGCAATCGGACCTTGAGGTGCAGATGGCGATCCCGCACTCCGCAGGATGAGAGAAGACAAGGATGGATCATTTGGATATATTCTTTCAGGGTGATTTTTAGAAAGCCTGAACCTGGAACTGGGAAGAAGTCTTGTTGCTGATGCAGATATACCAGTTACGTTCCTATAGTGATGCTGGCCCAAGCCTCAAAACTAGCACCATCATTTGGGTATTTTGTACCAGTGCTTACCTCTTGCTTAATGTGACTGGTATAGTGGTTAAGAGTGGCAGACTCTAATCTGGAGAACCAACCAGGTTTGATTTCCCCATTCATCCACATGAGACCTGCTGGGTGACCTTGGTTTAGTCGTGGTTCTCTCAGCCCCAACTACTTCACAAGGTGACTGTTGTGAGGAGGAAGGGAAGGTGATTGTAAGCCATTCTGAGATTCATTAAAGTAGAGCAAAGCTGGGTACAAAAACCTACTCTTATGTCAGAAGTAGTGTTCCCGCTAAGCTGAGTTAGTGTGAGCTAGCTCAGTTTTTTAGCCCCCGGCTCACATTTTTGTCTTAGCTCAGGAAGGATGGGGCTCCAGAGCAAACTAATTGATGCAGCAGCCCAAATCTCTGGCTCCCAACTTGAATGCCAGCAGCTCACAAAGTAGAATTTTTGCTCACAAAACTCCACAGCTTAGAGGGAGCATTGGTCAGAAGGATCACCTTCCTTGGCTATGGCTAAAGGTAGTTTCACCCTGATGAAACATTCTGTGGGAACTGCACCTTGTGGTGGTGAGAAACTGCTCCTTATGCTTCACTTCTGAGAGTGAATACTGATCAAGAAGGGCCAGAAGTGCCCAGTCTATACTGTGTGCTAGTTAGGAGATGCTGCATGAATCACTGAGGCGATCATGGTGGCTCCTTGAAATGACCTGAATGACTCTATAGCTATGGTAGAGGGACTCTTGTTTTTCTGGCTGTGAGAGCAAGTTGTGAGGGGAGGGGGGGGATATCTTGTTTCAGTCACTCTTTTCTTACTAATAAGTTTAAGAGGAAGTACAATAGATGGCCTTCCAAAAGAGAGAACTTCTTAAAGGTCAGTCTGTCTACCTTGTCTATTCAAGTATGCCTGGAAATGGTGACTGTTGCTAGATGACCCCCGGGAAAGCTTCATTTCACTAAAGTTAATGAGATGGAGAAGTTTGTCTTCAGTCTTTCCTTCCCCAGAATCCATGGGACCCACTGAGTTGCAAGCACGTGCTGGGAAAGAATGCAAAATCAGTCATATGAAAAAGAAGCCTTGCATGTGTTAAAAATCCTCACCATGTTTGCAAAGAGGTGTGGTGATTCTTTCCCTCCATATACATGTGCAATAGTAGCAGGGACTTACCCCAAAATTGCTCAGCGACCTACTTTGTTTGGGGGGTGGGGAATGAATTTATAAAAATTACAACTATATGCATGCCCCACACAGGTGGGGTTCTATCACCTCTCCCATCCAGGTGCAAACCCAGCTGGCTTCTAGTTATAGAAAAGTGGCCAATTTTAGCCCTATCTAGTTGTCTTGAATGCCCCCTGGGGCAGAAAAATGGTACACCAACTTTTAAAATGCCTAATTTTTGAGCCGAGGAGAATGCTGTCCTGTCAAAGTAGCCTAACCACATGTCCCCACCTTTGCTGACCGCATGGTCTTCTTGCCCTCCGGACGGTGGTGCTTGGTCTATGCATCAGAAGGCTTCCACCACAGGGAGACCAGCCCGTTTCTACATGTGCCATGCATGGAGGAGGAACCACCAGGCTGCTGCCTCCCACCTCCCTCCAAGCGGCTGGAGTCTCGTATCTTTAGAAACAGAACCTTCTTTTCCCTGTTAGAATGTGTTGACCGGGTAACTATTTTCCCCATTTCATGTGTGTTGCTGCTTTTGTAATGTGACAAAATTTACTTAGTTTTTTAAAATAAAAATGAATTTGAGTTTCTGTTTTTGTCAATGCTTAAAGGTGGAGAGGGGGCAGAAATGTTACACAAGTTCAGACTGCAAGCAGCACATTTTGAATTGGATGCTGGAGGACTGAATTGGCTTTACTATTACCCTACTGCAGTTAGGATTAGGTCACCTCAGGTGAGGCAAAACACAAATAATTGGTAGTTTTAGCTTAGCATCAGTTCCTAGGTGACAATGCGGTGTCCTGCCATCTAGCTAGGAAGCTGCTACAGACCCCTTCCCCTTGAAGTGATGGTTTTGAACTTTTGAGCCACTAGCCAGCCTCTGTTCCTGCCCCATAAAAACTGGTGCCATCTCAAGACTTTGTTGCTTTCATCAAAATGTCCTCCAGTGTTTTCACCTGCTTTTGTCTGTTGCAACTAAATAGGTTTTAAAAAAAACAAAACCATTTAGCGTAGGTGACTTCTCATTTGCCCAGCGAGGTACAATGTGTTATGGAAAGGAACAGGATTTAAAAAGCTGTAATATGGGACTGTCACAGTGGCTGAAGCTAACATACCTGCACTGGCATCCACCTTGCCCTAACGGATAAAAGCACAGCTGCATTTCCTGGACTGAAGCTGAGTGGGGAATTTTGCCCTAAAGGTCCTGTCCTTGCCACAAGAGCAGGTGAGGGGGTGGATTTGTTAGCACTTTCCCAGGGTGTTGGATGAAACTGGAGCAAAACACAGGCACAGCGGCCTAGAGCAGACTGCAGGTGTCCATGGCTAAGGCAGGAAAAGCCACAGGGCTCACTCACCTTTTCCGTTTCAATAGTTTTCTTTAGCAAGAGTGTTAGAGGAGGCAAAATGGATTTAGGCAGCAAATCCTGTGTGGGAGGAAACAACCAGCTGTACTGTACACTCTTTCCTGGAATGATCTAGCAAATTCCTGAAAAGTAAAGCTAATCACTCTTTTGCAGCACCTTTGTGGCAAGAGCCACCTTCCCCAACTCCCTCTGCTATATTGTTCCTGGGCAGCTTTACTTAATAACACTGTATGCTATATTCAAACATTTGGCATAGCCTAAAAATTGATGTATTTAATGTGATGTACAGCCTGCATCTTTCCCTGTCTCTTGGAAAGGACTGTGTTGGCATAAGGTGAATGGAAACGCTGTGGAAGGATTTCGTCTTTGGTTTATTGTTGTTGTTTCTGAGGCCCAGCAGCAAGTCCACCGTAGTTATGACTCTGTGGCAAGCAGCATGGACTGTGATCCAGAAGTCTGCCGGGGTTCCCTGTAGAGCACAAGGCAAAGCCCAGGCTCTAGGGAAACACAAACAGCAAAACCCCACCACCACGGACAGGGTGCCATAGTACCTGACGGAGCCAGAATCAGTGTGCATGCGCCAGCAGTTAGCAGTAATCTTCTAATCAAACCCTTCAGCTGTTTTTCTAGCACAGTAACCTACAACTGCAAAAGGCCAGATCACTCAAGCAGAGCGCAGCAGGAAGCCATCCCTCGGGTGGAAGCCAGGAAGTGTGGCAGTCTACTCACTCCACCTGGAACTTTGGATGTGTGCTTAAGGAATGAATTCTTGAGGCAGCAGCAGGGTGGGATGGAAGTGCTACCATTCTTCAGGAAGGAGCAAGAGGACCCCCCCCCCTTCCGACAGTGGGACTTCTCATACACCCCAGCACGACTTCCTTTTGTGGCCAATCTTATCATGAGACCCGTGATCCATCCTCATTGTTGTTCACTGCCAGAAATGTATGTGAGGATTCAGAGCAAGAAATGTCAAGAGCAGCTGGATTTAACTGGAAGGCCCATGCAGTCTAGTATTTTGGATCCCACTGTGGGTAGCCAGAGATTTGCAGGGATCATCCAACACACTGACCCGCCTTTTCCCTTCCAGGCCAGCAAATGAGCTCCAGAAATATAGTGCATTTGGAGTAGGAGACTGCATGTAGCTGACGTGGCTGATGCCTACTGATAAAATATCCCATTTTGAACTGGAGTATTTTCTGGCTACAAAAGCAGCACACAGCAGGGTAGCCGTGACTGAGTGAATTCTGGACTCTAGAAATTACCTTCATTGAATCCCAGCCCCCTTACCGGATGTTCTCAAGCACATCTGGCAACCAAATATGGGTCACCTAAAGGCACACCACTACAGAGGAACCATGTGCAACCCTGCCCCTGAAGTATCATTCAGACAGGGATAAGCAACACAGTAGGAAAGCTGAGTGTGCGCACACATATGCTGGGCCTAAGTTTTCCATCCATGTCTACCTCCCCCCTTTCTACTTGAGCACAAAATGCCCCCCAGTACTGCTCCTGGGAGACAGGGCCCCCCCCAACAATAACGTGGGGTGAGCTGGTGGTCTGTGACAGGAGGGGAGAAATTGGCAGGAATCACATCTCCATCACTGCATATGGAAATATCCTTCCTAAATATCCACTGTCCATTTCTTCACCAGCTGCATCATCATTTCCAAGTAGATGCTCATGAAACATCTTGGGCATTTGAATGGCAATCTGATCACTGATCCAAAGTATGATGATCACCAGGAGGGCTAGGCTTTGGCTTTTCCACCCTTCCTTGCAGCAGTTCACTTCCATTGTCTGGGTCTACAGCACTCTGCTTCTGTAGCAACATCGACCACTTGAACAACTTGCTCTTCCCTAAACCTGCTTGTGGGGCTTGAGCTGGTTCTGCTTCCAAAAAGGAATGTATTAACTACATGCCGGATGGAAAAGGTACCAATACGAGACACTTAGTAAGGTGTCCAAGGAAACAGCAGCTGGTCCACTGGACTCTGACTTTCATAAGAGTTTTTTTTTTAAATGCTGAGAAATTAGAGCATAGTTTCTAAAAAATCTGTCAGCCTTTCCCATTCCCAAACCAGGTAAGCAGGGAAACTTGGTGCAAGACTTAGGAAACGATAAATTTAAACCTGCCCACTCAACAACCTCCAGCCCAATACAACAGGCTGCCTTTACCTATTTACATCCTGGCTGCTTCCGCCTCAGTGGGGACCCTCACCCCCCCCCCCCCCCGCAAAGTAGGCTGGGCCGAGTGTGTGTAACTGGCCCTAGATCATGTCGTGAGCTTCCACAAGGGAGTGGGGACTCTCACCTGGTTCTCCCCGGTCCTGGTCCAACACTCTTCTTAGCTGATGCCCCACATGAGCCCTGCCCTTCACGCGCATTCCGTCGGCTCTTCTACAGCCACTTTCAAGGTCACATGCAACTGTTGCAAACCAGAGTGTTTTTTTAAAAATGTATATAAAATAATCCCAAATAAAAACAAATTCCTAGATGAAGTCCAGGGCCTGCACACATTCATTTTAACCAAGGTCACACATAAGCGAGGGGTGTTTGTGCATAATGAGGAAGTGCCATGAAATTCCACGGCCTAATTCTAGAGCTCTCTCTGGTTCCAAACCTAGCTTCAAGTAAAACCAAGAGAATGGGGCAGTGCAAATTTTTGGCCAGATGTTGATGTTGCTGCAACTTATAACCAGCCAGATTCCACCTTAGTCACTGGAGCTTATGCTGCTGCTCAGAGCTAGATTATACAGGATCAATGCAGGAAACCAGTTAAGGTGCTCTTACGTCTTACGTCTGCTTCAGTGGCTTTAGAACATCTTATGTATGAACCAACCACTACTCATATATGGTTAACTCAGCATATCTTTTCTTGTGGGTCCAGTCCCCAAATTTGTTGTGTCATGACCTAGGCAAAAAAGTGCACGAGGCCACTTTCACAAGACTACTCAAAAATTCAGTGTGTATAGAAGAATGACCATTGCATAACCATCCGTGAACTACACTGAAATGTATACTCTGCATGAAAAATGTGTGCATGACCATGAAGCCCTATCCACCTAACCACAGCAAGCTGGCTTCACAACTCTAGGCTGAAATATCTTGAACTCTTCCCTTGCACTGAAATGTTGAAGACATGCTACAGACCCCCAATGGGAACTGAGACATTAATCTGCAAAACACTGCTCTGGGGTAGCTTCATTCCCTTTTGTCCATCATGACCACACCTGTCCTTTTCCAACTTAGGCTGCGGCCACACGGGCCTTAAATGCGGTAGGAAGGGCTATTTCCTCCCGCATTTAAAGGGGCCGACCAGACGGCCTGCCCCAAGTCCCATGCCGAAGCGGGTCCAATGCGGGTTCCTCCCGCATTTTCCCGGGTGTTGCGGGAGGAACCCGCATTGGAGGTATCTGGACAGCCCTCTCTCGCAAGCATTGTGAGAGCAGGGCTGTCCAGATAGCCCCGCCGGCCATTCCCCCCCCCCTTTTACACTTGGGCGCATGGCCATTCATGCGCCCAAGTGTAAAAGGGGGGGGGGGACAACCCCAACTCACCCAGGCGGCTGGCGGGTCCTTGGCTGCCACCGCCGCTTCTCCCGCTGCTGGGGCCACCGTGGCTGCTGCTCCTGCTGCGGCCGCCGATCCTGCCGCCGGGGTTGGGATGTTTAGACATCCCAACCCGCGGTTGAAAAATGCGGCCCCTTTAAATCCGGGGCCATGTGGCCGCAGCCTTAATATCCCCTCTCCCCATTCTGACACTGAACAAAAGTGCATCCCGATTCCACAGCCTGTTTCAAGAAATCAACTCCCACTGTGAAGGCACCCAGCTCCGGTTCCTACAGCACATCATTTCCTAACACTAAGCTTAAACATATGGTTACCAACAGAGGGGAAAAAAACCATGGGTAAAAGTTTTTAGACCTAAGAATCTTGGTATATTTTTTTTATTCCCAGCTGTGGACAACATAGTAGGCTCCAGTGCAACAGGGGGCAACATGCGACCAGTGTGTGAGCCCCGAGGCACTTTTGTGCAACAACATTAACCTCCGCTTCTAAGTTCAAACAATAAGTTTCTAGCCCTCATGGTTTCAAAAAAAGTTTGAGAAAATAACTTCAGTGTGCTTCCGTCTAGCTCGGCATGGCTCCAGACATGCATATGGAGTCTCTCTGCTCACCTATCTGTAACACTCTGTTTCTGTGGGGTGCAAACGAACAGGGCAGCAGTGCCCCATACCCACTGAACCTAACACTGCATTCACCAGCATGCCCATATTCTAAATGTAGCCTATTGGTCATGGCTGCTGAACTTGGCAGTTGCAGTTCCGATATTTCTCAATAATTTTGTAAAATTCCAGCTCCTACATTATTCTACAGGGTGCTTCAAGCTGGAATATACAGAGGCTTTGTCACCAACAAGATTCTGTGCACTGCGTTCCCAGCATAACCAAGGCGGCTCATAGTGTGCAAGGAGACTATGGACATTCCCCCCTCCCTGCCACTTACTTTTGATGTTAAAATTTACCTGTATGGGCTCAGCCTGTTTTAAACAAGAGAAGGCCCATTTCTGGTACTATAGGAGTAGCAGAACCAAGAACCGTATTTTCTTCTGAAAGAAAGAACAGGGCTACCGATCAGTTCCTGTTCCTCCTTTAGTCCTCAAAGTTTTTACACTGCCAATTTGGTCTGCAACAGCTCCCATAAGAATACAATACGAGCCGAGCCACACACACAATGTTAACTGTGCTGCCATGAAACAGCCCTCTTCTAAACATTGCATTTCAGACTTTCCGGTGATTGTGCAATAGCTACTGCACAGGCGACATGCATTTAAAAAAGCAAACAAACTCAGTTTTCGCAGTTGATTACAGTGCTGCATGTCAAGCCAGATCTTCTGGGGTTTTCTCTCAACTCTGGACTAATCATAAAGCTTTCTATTCTTATCATTTCCATTCCTTGTTAAAAACATATTAGCAAACATCACCAGATAACCACCCTCAAGAGCTGAATACTGGACTGAGGATTTCCACCTCCCTTAGACACCGATTAATTTTAGCTGTTCCAATGTCCCTTCCAGAGGGCCAACAGGTCTGGAAATACTAAACAAAGGTGCTTTTTCAGTTTAAATATTTATATTTTTTAAAAATGAGAAGAAAAAAATAAAAAGCAATTGACTCCAGGCAACAACCATGAAAATTGGAAGAAAGGCCTAACAAACAGAAAAGAATAAAAAGATACTCGGTTAAAACCACCTGACTCCTCCAGCAGGTTGCCTTGCCCATCACAGCAAGAAGGGAGGGGGCATCCAGGGCCTTCAAGTGCTGCTGTGGGAGCGCTGGGAGGTGCTGAAGCACAAGTTATCTCCATTCAATTGAGCTGGGGAGTGGAGAGAAGCCGAACTGCATCTCTCCACCCTTTCCTGAAACAGACAATGCACTATGGCAAGCTTTGCTTTTGGGGGGGGGGGGGGTTACAACACACGCAGGATGGGAGAAGGAAGGGGGTTTGCAGTCCTCCCACCCTGGCCCTCTTGCTCTTTCTCTCTCTGGGCAATCAGGATACAGAAGCCACAACGCTGGGGTTATCATTACTGCCCCCCTCCTCTCACAATGTCTGATCAAAGCTCTTGCCATTCTCACACACAGCTGATGTCTTGCTTGTACGGAGGCAGAGGAAGGCTGAAATGGCTGAGACCGTAGCGCCTGGCAGAGTTCCCCATCCCTCTCCCCCACTGCAAGCTGTGCCCATCCGCCTCAGCCCATGAAGGAGTCGCCCTCGTCCTCCTCAAAGTGACACTGCTGCAGCACTTTGATGTGATACTCGTAGATCTTCAGCGCAGGTCCCAGACGGATAGACAAGCCGGTCAACACGTCGGTGCGCTGCATCAGCAACAGAGACTTCCCGTCGATCTCCTGCAGGGGGAGCACCACAGGCACAAAGGGTGAGGGTAAGAGGGCACTGGAAGGACAACAGCCGAGACCTCGGATGAGCGAACTTGTGAGAAATAAGGAGGGAACATCCGCCTTGTGAATGTGGCAGGCCAGGCATTCTAAAAATGTAGATGGCTGCAATCGCTCCTTAAATTTACACACATTTACAACATCCCATAAAGTCTCACTTAGTAATTATACATAAGTTTTATCATCTCTGCATTATTTTCATTAAGCATTAACACAACTTCATTGGTCTAATGCCCAGTGACCCAAGGAAACATCAATATAAGGACTCTTATCTCTAGAAAATGCTTTGGCTTCTGCAAACCTTTAGGCAGACGGAGTTTCACATTTGGGTAGCCACCAATGCAACACTCCCCACTGACGCGAATGGCTACAGCAGGACGGCTCTATAAAGCAAGAAAGGCTAAGTGATGCCCCCCGAGAGCCCTCAGCCCACAGGAGGGACATCTCGTCCACTCTGGTCGTCTGCGGAGGCACTGTTTTGGGTGCCCCACCATCTGAGGCGAGACAGCAGCAGTCTGAGAAAGCACCAGAACTTTGGAACTCCTTCTCCGGGGAGAGTCCCCCTCCGTTGCCCTCTGTGGCTGTCTTCTGCCAGCAGCTGGAGGCTTTGTTTTGTCTGGCTTCCCCCCAGTCACTCTGATTGGCTTTCCTCCCTGATTTTTGTTGCCATGCATTTACATGCTTTTACTCAACTGTTTTATATAATTCTAAACGCTGTTTTAATCTTCAGATGGTTTGATGTTTTTATGCCTGTAATCTTGGGGATCTTACTGGGATGCAAAGGTGGCATAAAAATGTTTTAAGTAAATAAAAATAAATCTGTGTGCAGAACCCCTGCAGAACAGTGCCGCAACTTGAGTTTGACCTCTGCCATGGTTGCCCTGGCGCGCAAGGGTCTCAGAGCCAAGGCTTGGTGAAGGAGAAGGGGCTGCAGGACCAAATCCACACAGAGCTCTAGAGGGCACCCCCCCCCCCCCCACAAAAATCGCTTCATAACAGCGGTCTTTCAGGGTCAGTTATATACACTGACAGGCAGTGAACTCTCCAGGTCTGTCTGTGTCTTCCACACCACCTGCTACCTGATCCTTTTAACTGATGATGCTGGGGATTGTACCTGGGGCCTTCTCCATGCAAAACAGGTGTTCCATCACTTGAGCCCCTCCCCAAACATCCCAAAGAGAGGATGGTCCAAAGAGCCACCCCTGCTTGGAGGATCAGGGAGGGCAAAATGGGAAAGGCAGAATTCTGAGGGTATGCAAAGAGCGAGACCACTGCACTCCGAAAACAGGCTCCCTTTGTTCTAATCGGATGCACCCATATCTTTTGAGGACTGGTCTCCGGGAAACTGGTTCTGCGGATCTACAGCAGAAACCAGTTTGGTGTGCACAGGGTGGGCTGGGGACTGTGGCGCTGCACCGTCAAAGCCATGGGGTTCTTTGAAGAATAAAAAGTGAACATGCCTTTGGGGAAAACCAGTACCAAATGTGAAATATTAAACTGAATGAAGGTACATGCATCACTTACATTTTTTAAAAGCCTGCCTGAAGTTGGGGGGAAGGGGAGACAGAAGGGCAGGGAAAGACTGATGACTCAAGAACTGGAATGCGTCTCTTATAAAGTGAAGGCAAGAGGAAGCCTGGATCATCATATGTGAGAAAAACTGTGGCAACTTCTGTTTTGAGCTATGCTTGCATTTCACTTTTAAAGCATATAGCCCTTCCAATCCCTGCTCTATGATATTGTAAGGCCTGAGCTGCCAGGACATTATAGATGCTCAGAGTTCAGTCTCAACATAACTCCCAAATCTTCCTTTTAGTAGGTTTCTCACCTGCTCTTGAAAGGCAGATGCTTGCTCAGCAAACCCAGCTTCTGTGAAATAATCCACAACATCACTGACAGTCCATTCCACAGGGTCAGATGGTTTCTCCTTCACTGAGCTAGGAGGAGGAAGATGAGAAAAGGAGAGAAAGAATTCAGACCCACATGAGTTGCTGGGACCACCCGCCAGTAAGTGAATATGGGAAAAGAACATAAGCACAAGGATCTAGCAGATACAGTGGACGTGCCTTGAGTCAAGTCATACAAGCAGTCTGTAGAAAGCAACGGTCAGTCTACATTAATAAGCCTCCACCCCCTGCTCCTAAAAGGGAATATTCCCAACAGGGAGGCCTCAAACAGCATCAGCACACGCTGGGTTGGTGTATTGCCCCCTCAGTCAGGATATGCAAGTATTCCAGCCACACTCCACCTGCTGTGGAATCCAGAAAAGAGAAGGCTCCCTTCCTCCAGCAGACAGTTCAAGCAGTGGCAGCTGCAGAAACAGGCATGATTAGCGCCCCCCCCCCCCCCCAATGAACACATGGAACTGCCTTACACTGAATCAGACCCTCGGCCCATCCAAGTTAGTATTGTCCAGGGTGTCTCAGGCGGAGGTCTTCCCCATCACCTCCTGCCAGATCCTTTAACTGGAGATGCCGGGGACTGAATCTGGGACCTTCTGCACGGCAAGCAGATGCTCTGCCACTGAGCCACAGCTTAGCTCCTCAGTCCTGTCCCATGGTCCCAGAAAACAGAGAAGCTACTACTGCCGCCACTACACATGGACCTGTTTGGGGCCACTGCAACTCCTCACTCCGGCAGTAACTTCTGTTTCCAGACCATGCAACAGGTGAGAGATGCTGCTGCTGCTGCTGCTGCCGCCAGGGTGAGTAAAGCACTGTTGCCTTTAAAAACTCAGTGCTGCCACCACCACCACCACCAGTCAAAACAGCTCCTTCCTCTCAAACAGGGCAAGGCCAGGTGGTGAACTAGTCTTGCAAGTTTCTCCAGGCACCACCTGTGCCCACTGATGGGCGGAAGGAGTCAAAAAAGCAGCAGCAGCAGCAACAACAAAATCAGAAGGGAATTTCAGTACTCGCTAATCCTCGTTACGAGGGCCATGTGTGAACTGCTCATGCTTCGAGAAGAGGTTTTGGCACTTGGGCCAGACTTACGTGCAGCTGAAGGGTCTCCCATCTGCCTGGATACCGGGTCTCCCAGGAGAGGAGGGCACGGAAGGCTCACTGCCTGCCACAGCTGGTGACACTGCAGGAGAGAGAAAAACGGAAAGTGGCCTTGCTCTGGGTCAGGCTTTAACCAGTTCATGGATGAAACCAGAAAGTGTATAAAGCAGCCCAGGGTAGGGACTTATTTTGGCCTTTCCAAGGCTGGGGAGAAGAACAAAAAGCAAGCGCGGACTCACAAAAGCTCATGCTGGAATAAATGTTGTTAGGGGCCAGTGGGTTTTCTTTTGCCCCAGATGACTTAACACCAGTACCCCTCTGGGAAGAAGACGACCAGCCAGGTCAGTTTTGACTCCCACCCACAAACCTTCTGCCAGTGCCTTCCACCCAACACCCCCTCTCTCCTGCCACACCATTTGCTATCCCACCCAGTCTTGGGCTCACAGCCACAGTTTCCAGTACCAGGCTTAAGAATCACCTCAGGGTACAAGAAGAACTGCTTACTCCAAGAATGGCCCATTCTAATGGTCCCACTATCAGGCTCTTTTTGCCACCCACCTCCCTTCCCCCACGTCCTGGGAAGACTCCGGCCTCTCCAATGATCTCCCCTCCTTCCAGCCCACCTCTGCTGCTGGCTGCCTGGCGCCCATACCTGCTCTGTCCGGCTGCTGATAGGCGCTGCCATCCTTCTTACTGCCCCCCAGATGCTGACAGGCACTTTCTCCGGGCCAAGAGGCCTTGGTGTGACATCGCTCATTTCCTTCATGGTGGGGATGCTTGGATCCTTTGCTCAGGGAGTGCTCCTCCTCCAGGGAGCGCAGGTCTCTGGGGAGGGCACTGCTGGGTGGGCTCTCTTTCCCCCCGTGCTTGCTGTCCTTGCAGTCCCCGTTCACCTGGCCCATCCCCGGCCGACTGTAGTTGCTGGCCTCATAATCTTGGGCCGCCTCTGAGCCTTCAGACATGGTGGAGACTTCATCCTCCTCTTCTTCATCCTCTTCCTCCTCCTCCTCCTCACCTTTCGCCTCCTCACCTGCCTTCTACGGACATCAAAAAGACAGAGTGAAAACAACATCCCTGGGCCTCTGTCATGGTGCCACAAGTTCATCACCCTCCATTCCCCATTCTTGGCGGGTCAGTCACCTTGAGTGCAAATTTTTCCAAGCCCTAATCAGCATCCAAACTACAGTGCAACCTTCACCATGACCCTCCTTGTAAACGAGGCTTCAATTGCACTTTCAGCCTAGTTTGCTTGGGGCAGACGCTGCTCTGGGACCGTAGATATGAACCCACAGTGCGGTGCTGCCGTGCCACACGCACTGGGTCCTTGCAGCAGCAGAAAGACCCTCAAATCCCCACCACCTCTCCCCCTTCTTCTGGCAGACAAATCTGCCTGTGTTTAGGGAACCGGTAATATTGCCGGGCTTAAGACGTCCACAAAGTTTAGCCAAAGCTTAAAACCAGCGGGCTTGTTTTTGGCTCGAGAGCAACCAGGTGTTCCGCCGGGCCAACGCCTGGCCTGGCAGAGCGGGCCCCCTCCCTCCCCGCGCCCTCCGGGGAGGTTCCGGAAGCCTGCCGGCCGCAGCAGAGCACGCCCGCCCGCCCGGTGGCGCTGCAGCGCTGGGCTCGCCCGCGGAGGCTGGGCAGGGGGGGGGGGGGGGGCCAGGCCAGGAAGCCCTCCGCGGCGGCGGCGTCCAAGTTCCGTCTGTCCCTCCCTGGCGGGCAAGGCGCAGGTTTGCCGCGCGCGGGCAAAGGCCTCCGCCGGGTCAACTCCCTCCGCCGCCGCTAGGGCGAGCCGGCGGGCCGCCCCTGCCCAGCAGACTTCGGAGCGGTGCGGGCGGAGAGCGCCCCGGGGGAAAGGCCGGCCCCGATCTGAGCGCTCCCGCCGGGCCCGCAAAGAGAGCGAATCGGGCACCGCCCGGAACTCTGCCGGCCCAGCCCAGCCCACGCACACCTGCACCGGCGCCCGCCCGCCAGCCAGCCACCTGGGGCGGGGAGGGGGGCTGGGCGCCGCCGGCGCGCCCCCCTCCCCCGGCGCGCGCCCTCCAAGCGTCCCGCCCCTGTCCCGGGGCGCCTCACCTGCCGGGCCCCCCCGGCCGCCCCCTCCCCTCTCACCTTGTGCCGGCTGGCCCTGGCAGGGAGGGCCCGGGCCTGCGCGCCTCTCTCGGCCCTGGGCAAGGCGACGCTGTGGCTGCCCCCGCCGCCGCCCCCCCAGCGGGTCCTCTCCAGCCGCTCCTCCTGGAGCAGCCCCTGCGCTCGGCCTCGAGTCACCCTGCCGCCCCCAGGCGCGGCGCCGTCGCCGCCAAAGTAGCGCACGGTCTCTCGCAGGCTCACGGGGGAGGGCTCCTCCGGCGCTGGGGCAGGCGGCGGCGGCGGCCGCTCCCGTCCGGTCCGACGAGGCGGCGGCGGCGGGGGAGGGGGCGGAGGGGGCGGCGGCGCTGGCTCGGCGCGAGGCGCTGCCCGCTGGGAGGACCGGGGCGTCGCGCTGGCGGCGGCAGTGGCGGCCGCGCTGGGCGGGGAAGTGCGGGCCGGGCGCTGCGGGGCCGCGGGGCTGGCGGCGGGCGCTCCGCCTCGGCGGGGCGGCTGGACGCGCGCGGCGTTGCGGTAGGAGATGCTCCCCTTGTAGCTGACGCGGAGGACGGCGCGCTGCTGGATGAGCTTCTCCAGCTCGGCGCGGGTGCGCTCGGGCTCCGGGCCGTGCCGCCGGCGCACCATGCGGCAGATGCGCTCCAGGTCCGGACGCGCCTTGCGCGAGCGCAGCGAGTCTATGGTGTCCAGGATCCACTCCTGGTAGCGGGGCGCCTCCTGGCCCGGGGGCGGCGGCGGGGGCCCGGCCATGGTGGTGCGGCCGCCTCCCCCGGGGCTTCGCGGCCCCTGTGCGCCGAGCCGCCTTGGCCTCCGCCTTCCCTCGCTCGCCCGCTCGCGCGACGCGAACCGGCCCCTCCGCCCGGCTGGCTGGCGCTGCTGCTGGAAGCGGCGGCGGCGGCGCGCGGGCTGGTCCGGGCAACGCGAGCTCCTCCCTCCCTTCCCCCCCCTTCCTTCCCCCCGTCGCACGCGCCGCCGCCTCCACCACCGCCCGAGCGGGACCCGCAGCCGCTTAAGGAGGCGCTGTTGCCTCCCGTTGCCTCCCTCTACTTGGCGGCTTAAGGTGGAGCAGGAGAATTCCCTCCGTCCCCTCCGCGGCCGCCGCGCCACGGGGCGTTGTCGGGGCGCTTTCGGCCGGAGCAGCCCTCGGGAAGACGCGCCTGCTCCATGGCGAGCCGCAGGAGTTGGTGCCGCTGGGAGGGGGGAGCGAAGTTTCTTATCCCGCCCCCGCCCCAACTATTCTCCTGCGAAGCTCTCGGCCCGGCCCCTTCTTCACGGCAACCAACGGCAAAGCCCCGCGCCTCTTCTACCTCCGTTCCCCGCCTCCCCCCCCCCCCCCCCCCCCCGGAATCCGTTCGGGCGCCGGTTGTGCTCGCAACCCCAGCTATGCCCCTCATTGCTCGGAGGTGTGCGCAGACTGCTCACTCGTTTACACTTGTCTGTGGCCCACAGCAGCCCAAGGGGAGCGCTGAAATAGGAAAGCCGTGCAGAGCCCCCGTCTACGGAAAGGAGATGGGGGGGGGGGTGTTGTCCCCTGGCGCCCCGCCTTCAGCCCAGCCCACACTTCTCACGGCAGTCTTCGGCTGCACTGTTAAGGCCACCGACCTGGGCCACTACCTGGAGCTAAGCACTGCTGAATGACTTACTTCCAAGTAAATATAGCCGGGGTCCGGCAGCGCTACTTTTAGTAAGCACAACTGAAGTGGCTTCCCTGCACATATGCCTAGGCTGCCCTTCACCCACCACTGGCCTGTAGCTGTGGTGGCCCACCTTCCCCGAGCAATGGAATGAAGAGAGCCCAAGCTTGAATCGGTCCCTTGCTGAGTCTGTGGCATTTCCATGACTTGCCTGTTTGGCCAAGCCCCAGGTGCACATGATGTGAGGAAGCAACAAAACATAAGCTGAGGTTTATAAATGCCGCCCCATTCTATGGCTAAGGCATGAAGGTGCTAGACCTAGGAAAACTAGGCTTCCCTGGAGCAGGGGCCTGAAATCTTTCCTATTACACTTCCCTATTATAAGACCCACTGCTGTCACTTCACATAAAGGGACGCAGCAGCAGAGATCAGAATCCCTATATTCTCACTTTGGAGATTGCATTGACATGAAAAGAACAACACAAGAACGTTTGGGGCTTTTAACTCGACACTCAGCCTGAAATCCTTTATAGCTGTGGAATCTCTCAGAACAGCAACCCCACCAAAGCCTAGCAGATTCACTTCTGTCTGTTGGCAATGGCGAGCCTCTCAATGAACACAAGACACAAGATATCATTCATGAAGCGGCCATCTTGACTAACTCAAGTTAAATCCACATCTTTTTCCATTCCATCACTCCCATCTGCTCATACACCCCTCGACCCTTAATTACAGAATCTATTCTTCATGGCTTAACTGCCACCAACACTTTGGCATTAATGGCTGACGTTACCAGCACTTTCCTTGGTCTGGAAAAAACAACAACTCCCAAACACAGCCGGTGCTACATAATTATAAAAGTCAGTTTCCAAAATTTGATTATAATCTGACATGACCAAAAGTCAAGATGGAGCTGTGCAGATAAAGAGACTAGACTATGTAACTAGAAGCAGGCTTGGTTCTCAGAGAGATCCCCCCCCCCCCCCCATCACTAGGGCTGTATTGCACCAATGCACAGAAACCACTGTACTAGAATGTATGTGCAAGGCACAAGTCCTTCGCACCCCCTCACAACAACAGGCATCACGCTACTACTGCTATTAATGATAATCCCTTTTGTGCCTGCAGCAAGGAAGAAAAGCAACACTTTGAACTGAATGGCTGCTAACAAGAAAATCTATGGCACTCGTTGGACTTCTGTTGTGGATAGTCCTAGTGAGTTGAGTAACAATATAAAACTTTGCCCTTTAAACTTGCAAATTTGTGGTGCTATGTGAAATCATTATGACAACCTGAACATAGCACAGGCCACACATCTACACATTGGGGATGGTCCCTAATGCAGTTTTCTGTTAAGCTCAAACAAGTAGATTGAGGAGCTATAGACCCCATTCCCACCTTGTAACTAATTCAGACTAATGTCAGGTTTGTGTGCCTCCTTAGATTCAGTTACTCTAACTCGGTCACATTAATCTACATTGTACAATACAAAAACAGGGTAAACATTCTTACTTTTCTTGATTCATAAGTTCCCAAGAATGGAACAAATACAAGATATAATAATCATAAGGACTCCTGTCCATCCCTGTAACTGATGGGAAACAAAGGCACAGGAAGGGGAAGTAATAGGCCCATGTTCAAAAGCTGAGTCAGCAACAGAGAGTGTCAGAAGCCTTCCCGTTCTTTTTCAGCCCTCTCCTTTGGCAGCCACTAATAAAGTACGCTTTCATTCAGATTTTTTAAAAACCACCCCATCCATATTTATGTCAAAGTAAAGCATTTGTGTCCCAGAGCTTTTGTTTTAAAAGACTGCAGCAGAATTTATCACTTGTTTAATATCTAAATTTATCATTTGAGGGTTTGCCTTAAAATACCAGGTTTGAGGATCCTGTTTTGTTGGCAAGCATCAAAAGGGCTTCAGGACTTCCTGATTACTAAGCAGTATGGGCCAAGCATAGTTTCTGTCCTGTATGCAAATTTCAAATTACATGGATACTAACAAAACTTTAGGAATGCTCACTCTAAAAACTGTCTGCAGACTCCCCTAAAACAGTGCTACAGACTGCAGGCTCAGCTTTTAAATCTTGGTAACAGCTAAATGAACAAGGGGACATTAAACAGCATAGCAGGCAAGTGGGAGCAAGTTCAAGTTTGCACTGCAACCCCAAAGAATATTCTACAGCCTTATAACATCTATATGTAGAACTTCTGTCACAGCTAGGAGCTCTTGTGTGCTGTCACAGCTACACCCAAGTGCAGGACTTGTGACAAGCCTTTTGGGCTATAGCTTTTAGCATACCTGCTTTCATTTGAGTGAACAGATAATGTACATAGTGAGCATGTTTTCTTTTTGAGCAGTCCTGTTGAAGAAATCATTTCAGTTGCACTGAGGATTCCAATTTCACTCATCTCTCTTGCACCATGTCAGGCAAAGCCTCCCCTGCCTCATCATAACCTCAAGAAGAGAACAAAATGGTGTAAGAACAGGGACCAAAGGGCAGCTGAGAGGCCAGCAACAGAATAGTTGACAAGAACTGAAAGAGGCTGCACTTCCCATGGCGTACACACCTTTCTTTTGTTCCACTGCCACCACTGGCCAATTTTTTTTGCAGGTTTTTAAAATCATACAAAAACTAGCCATATCAGTTCACCAGAGGCAAAAAGTGGAGTCCCTCTTTGTCTTCAACACTTTGAAAAATATTTTCTGTCTTCAGCCTTAGATTGGAACATGAAGATGCAGCTCTTTTCTCAGAGAAGCCTTCCCTTCATGTGAATCAGATAGGCGACCAGCATGCTTCAAATGCTTTTTGAATTGTATTCCTTCATAGCCCAGTCCCTGATGTTGGAGACTCACAGAACTCAGTCCCATTTTCTCTCAAAGAGCCTGTGTGCCCATGCTTCCCAGTGTATGTGGGTTCACCTTGTATAGTTCAACCCAACTACAGTAAAACTAAAATTTACATTGTATGAAAGAAGTCTGTAGCAGTAAGACTCTGAGATCCTCGCAAGCTAGTGCCACAGGAACCAGTAAGTACTCGATGGTACTTTTTTGCATAGTCTTAAAAAGAATAACAGGGTTTGAGTCAGAATTTAAGCAAGAAGCCTAAGCAAAAACAAATGTATAAGAAAATATTAATTATAGTCTTAGCTATAGTTGCTGCATATCTTGTTGGCAAGTTGGAATCTGCCATTTTTGGCCTCAAATATGGCCCCAAATGCTAAACGCGGATGTTCAGGTATCCTGTGACATAGTGATTCTAGAAGTCCCATCATATCCATAAGCAACACAGACTGCCCGTGGTTTTAAAAGAACCCCCATCCACCGAAAAATGCAGCAAACCCCTCAAAATACTGAGCCTCATTTATACTGGGATTTAATATTGATTAGCAATGAAAAATACTTCCAGTTGAAATACTTTCAGTTAGAGGAACTGAATCTAAGGATTAGGAGACAACATCCTAACCTGTACACATTATGGTATATCTATCAATTTACAGATTTTAGGCAAGATCTCCCATCCCGGGTAGGCTGTGCCAAGGTTCATCATGTTAATGGAACCATGGAAGTGGACAAATCTCCTCCTCCTCCAGTGTAATTCAGGAGTCCAACCGCTCCTTTGTTCTCCTCCCCACCACTCTACTCATTTTAACCCATCCTTCATGAAGGGAATGGAACCTTTTTTTAAACAAAACTTTATTGGTAATAGTTTCAAATATGTTTACAACAAAGCACACTGTTAAAGAGAAAGTAGGGATTGTTTTAAACAAGTTTTGTTGGATTACATAGAAGTGTTTGTTTTTTCCCTCCCGAGGAAGGGAGCGCGTAAGGATTTAGCTCCCCTTTTCCCCATCCCAGCATAGAGGGGCTGATGAGCTTCTTGGTGGAAAGATGATGAGGAGTAGAAGGAACAAGCAAAGCTTGTCTGCTCCCGACAGCGCTTCTGTATGTGTGATATAATTCATCTACCAATCTAAAGAAGCCTACTCTGCTCCCCAGGCATGAAAATAACAGAAGAAAACTAAACTGCTGAGTACAGAAAGAGTGTGTGTTTGGAGTGGGACAGGTGAAAGACAGAACACAAAGGGGCATTGCTTTGGAAAGAGGGAAGAGGCAGAGAAGTCAGAACAAAGCAATGGAGGAAATGAGTTGCCCTCCATCTGCACTCGGGAGCTCCCAGCACATCCATGTCTCTCAGAGGGAAGACTCTAAACAGATTCCAACTCTCATTCCAATGGGACATCTCCTCTGACAGCATCACACTGGCTTGCCCAGAGTAGATGGGTCTTTCTGACACTTTGTTCCTAAAGCTCCTTTACACCAAGGCTAGGACAACCACTCACCCCTTGTCATTTGAACATGAACAACACAGCAGCTGGATGGAGCATTCCCCTCCCCCAGGAACTGGAGTCATGGCGTTTCTATCAATAGACTGGATTATCCTTGTATTACTGAACAGAAACTGGTGTCTGGGTTGAGCAGCTTGGATCATATGTACTTTATGCAGTTCACCTGCCGCATCCTCACTGTTGTCAAGAGGGACAAACCCACTCAGAATTGAAGACTAATGGTGGCAATGAGCTAGATATTCTTTGATGTTCAAATAGGGTGGACTAGATCCTGCTTCTTTCTTCTCATTCAGACAGATGCTGCAGGAGTTGCCAGATGCAGCGGAGCTGACATGGTAGGCATTTGGCATGGGGGAGGGAGAAGGGAAGCACATTTAGGGCAAAAATCAGACAAAGTTCCATTTGAGTATTCCTGGACTGCCTATCAACTAATCACTGCCCCTCTCTTGCAGGTATGATTATTTATGCTCCCCCCTTTCCCTAAAACAGGGTCCAAAGATCAGAAATAAAGTGTTTCTATCCAACAGAACAAATCCTTCATGTTAAAACTCAGTTGTTTTACAGAGTTAAAATTCCTGCTGAATTTCATTTAATTGTGCTGGGACAGAGCATATAAAAGTCTCTCCCTAGATTGTTAAAACCCTTTTTTTAAATCCAGTCTTTAAAGTTAATAAAAGGAGCTTGGAAAAAACAATATTGATAAAATGACAGGGTCATCCCAGGAGGGGGAGGTGACAAGGTTGGGCCATTAACCCACTGAGTGCCAGTCTGAACACCAAAGTGCCGTGTGGTTGTGTTTACTTCCTCTCCCATCTTTCCCTGAAACTCTTACAATGCCCCATGAAACAAACTTTTATAGTTGGTGATGAATGGTAAAATATCCCCTTTCCCTAAAAAAGATTATATAAAGCCACCAAGAAACTAGGGACTGTCTGATTAGGGTTTGTGTATGGACACAAGTCAGTGTGAGGGAGGAAGGGAATTTGTTTAAAACTTGCCTGAGAGTGGCCGGGAGCCACCTTCTAGCTTGTGGTGGGAGACAGGTGGATAGCACTCAGGACGACTGCCTTTTCCATAGCTTTAAAATGAACTCCCCATTTCACTTTTCTGCCCAAACAGATCCGGATGAACCCCAACAGCCTCCTACCTCTTAAAAGTAACACATAGGCAAGGAACTCTAGCCCTCAGGGCTGATCACATCCAGCCCTCCCTTTTCCTGGGCACACAAAGCAAGTGGCCTGCAAAGGGGGCTGGCCCTAAAAATCTACAAACTCCTTGGCGCACTTCTCGGTGATGGACACCCGGATCTCCTCCTCCTCGTAGTCATCAAAGTTACTTGTGTCTCCAGCTCCTTTGCACTTTGGTATAAAGGGAGCTTCCACCTGCAGAGGGAAGGAGACAACAGGAAGAGGCATTATGGGTTACGTCTTCATGGGTTTATGCACCATTTGCTGTGAAAACCAAGCTCCAAGCATAGTCATTAAGGTAAGCCCTTTATTATTTAAAAAAAAAGGGGGGGGTATAGACACTTGGATGTGGATCTAACCAACAGTGAGAGCAAAACAACTCCACATAAACTGTCTCAATATCCTAACACCACTGACTAATGCAACTGTGTGACTACAGCCAAACTCACACAGAAGGCCAAGAACAACTACGAGTTATGGTAGGTAAATGGAACCCTGCATGCTCAAAGGCAACACACACGGAGTGGAAGATGCTGATGATGACATGAGAAGCGCGGGTTTTGAGCACTCACAAGCGTTTCACTTGTGGCTGCTGGAACAGATGGACATTTCAGTCTGCTCCATAAGCTAATTCTTGTGTTCTTAAACTTCTTCAAAATTGAAGCTGTTACCAGCACAGATCCTACAGGTCGTTAACTGGATTCCTGGCCCTTCTTGCAAATAACTGAAGGGGGGGAGGCACAACAAAGGGTACAAATTTCCCCAGGCCCAGGTTATTCTGTGAGTCTGAGAAGCCATGCCGTTCTATATGACTGCCTTGCAAAAGTTCCAATTGAACATTTATGTTGGCGCACTTGTGTACTAAAAGCACTAGGGGAGCAGTGTAGCAGCAGCTACTGCACATGGCAGGCGAGAGGGGGGAATAGTACAGCTTCTGGTTTCTGTTTTTGAGATGTTTGTAGCAAATACTTGTTTTGCTGAGTGAGGCTCAGCCCTTTCCAGCTTATCAGCACTGGAAGGAGAGAGGACCAGCCAGCCGAATTCACAGCCGCCACCAGGGAACAGAATCCTAGAGCAAGGCAGATCTCTCAGTCTTCTTCTCAGTACTTTCTGGTTCGAATGCCTAGAGTAGTCCAGCCCACTATTAGCTATTCGGTGAGTTGAGTTTCCCTCCTTCCTTAAGCGCTACCACCAGGATGCAGGTGCTTGCTCGTCATGGTCCACGACTCCTCTTTCGCTGCCTCCTGCTTTCCTTACCTATAACTCTTTGTCTATCCGACTTCATCCTTCCCCCTTCATCATTCTCTCTCAATGCATTTTTTCTTTCCCCATTTTCGCTCTAATCCCCACGTTCCCCATTTCTGCCTGTTTCTCTTTTCTTGCCCCTATCTCCTACTGTTCTTTTCTGTTTCCCAGCTCTGTTGTCAGTTATTCCATACAGATTTCTATAGAATTAAAATTAAATTTGAGTGACAAGCAGATATCTGTGTTCTTTTTTTTTTTAATGAAATTTTTATTGATTTTTATCTATTTCTACATCTATCACGCTACATACTAAGCTACATTATCTTATACAGAGAATACTGAGTAAATTGCTTAATTACATCAGGTTACAAAAATTCTGAAACATCTCAAAATAAACCTTGGTTCAGTTATTCAAATACTTTGTTACTTCAGTAAATCAAAAGCTGTTTGGCTAGTACACATGCTACTGAAGAAACGCTTAACAAAAATTTTAAATTCTTATATAATGCACAAGCTTATTAAAACATTTTAACAATCATTTCTTCTTCTGTCCTCTTCTTGTCTTTTTAGTCTCAGTCTTTGATTTGGGAGCAGCAGCTCCCTTTTCCGAGTCCGATATTTCGTCTTCACTTTTAGAGCTGTCAAAGCCGTAGATACTTTCTTGCGATACTTGTGAGTCATCTGAGTCTCTCTCTGCTTTTTTTTCTTTGCCTTTTTCGAGGAATTTATTTGCTTGTTCAACAGAGTCAATTTTATAATCTTTGCCTTTGAAACTGAAACTTAGTCCCTCTGGAGTATTCCAACGATATACAATTTACTCAAACTGAAGCCATATCGTTAATTTTTTGTAGGCTTTTCTTCTTTTTCTTATTTCAAATGGTATGTCCTTCAAAACTTTAATTTCCTCTTCCTGGATCTTCAGTGTTGTTCTGTTGGTGGCTTTTAACACCACATCTCTTGTAGCTTTTTTTGGAGAATCTTATCATTATTTCGCCAGGCAGTTTATTCTTTTTAATATATACTGGGTAGGTCCTATAGACCAAATCCATGTCGCTTATTATTTCTTCTGCTTTCAAACCTGTTAAAGGCGCTAGTGCTTCACTTAACAGTTTTTTAAGATCTCCTTTTTTTTCAGGAACATTCTGAAGTCATAGGAAAAAATTTGAACGTTCCATCTGTAGTTTCAGCAGGGTATCATGTTGAATAGCCTTATCCCAGTGTTTTTCAACCACTGTGCCGTGGCACACTGGTGTGCCGCGTGATATTGTCAGGTGTGCCGCAGGATTTTTTCAATGAAAGAAATGTGCCTTCCGGGCTGACCTTCCGGGACGCGTTTGCGCATGCGAGAAAGAACAGTGGTGCACTCTCGCTGATTCCGCTCGCATGCTCTGTGGCCGGCCTGAGGTAGGAGGGAGCCGCCGTTGAGGCGCAGCTCCCCTTGGCCTTGCGAGGACTCGAGGGAGGGAGGGAGAGTGCCAAGGGGCTCTGTCTGTTTGCCCACCCGACCTGCCAGCGCCACGACAGAGGCAGCAGCCATGAGCGACCGGGAGCAGCTGCTGCAGCGAGCTCGCCTGGCCGAGCAGGCGGAGAGATACAACGACATGGCCGCAGCCATGAAAGCGGTGAGTGGCTGGGGAGGAGGAGGAGGAGAAGGGGGGGTCCTCCTCAGGAGACGCATGGCGCCCCCCATGGGCCCCGCCGTCGCAGCCTCCGCTTGGCCGCGATGGAGCCAATGCCCTGGTTTGTCTGCGCCCCCCCCCCCACAAGCCTCGGAGGGGGCAGCTGAGCCTTTCCAGGTGAGGGCTGTCTTCTTCTGCGTGGCCTCTCAGCCCAGAAGGTGGAGGTGGGCCTCTGCGGGTCCCGCTTCACAGCTGCTCTTTTTCCGTCTCTGGCCCTGGCGCTGATGTTGGCTGCCTCCAAGCCGTGTGTGTCGGGGGCAGCAGTCGGGTGATGCCTGCCTGCATGTTGGAGAATGAGCAGGGCGAGGCAGCGGACTCGAGCAGCATCCAGTTCGTGGGGGCCGGAGGCAGGCTCGCACACGGCAGATGGTTTTAAATGAATGAGGAGGACTCGTGTGCTGAATCAGAGTCATGCTAGACCTGTGGATGTTAATACAGAGGATGGGAACATTCGGTACCAAGGGCATTCACTCCTCCAGCAGAGTAAGCTGGTTTCTTCCAGTGCCTGGCTCCTGGGTTGTGTGTGTGTGTGTGTGTGTGGGGGGGTGATTTGCACCAAGACATTCCAGTAAACATGAATATGTTTGATGGTAACAGCTAGCTGTTTCTGTCATGGTGGGGTTCAGATCAGTAGCTGTCCCTCAGCGAAGAATGGGTGTACTGTGTTTCTCTTCAAATCACTTATGGTCAGCGGAATGCTGTTCACATAAGAGTAAGAGTTTACATCCACATTATATTTCTTCTGAAACTCAGGACAATGTTATGGGAAGGAGCCATTACACTTTGGATCTGTAACTTACGATTTCAAGTTGAGTGGCTATTACGTGTATTTGTAATACTGTCATAGTTAATACTTGAGCTGAGGCAACTAATTACCCATTTATCTTGTATTTCAGAGTTTTGCAACCACTGTGCTGTGAGATATTGTCAGGTGTGCCGCGGGATTTTTTCAATGAAAGAAATGTGCCTTAGCTCGAAAAAGGTTGAAAAACACTGCCTTATCCTTCTCTATTTTTTGCAGTATTAAGTCCTGCTTATTTGTAGATGCTTTCACCTCCAAAAGGTCTTGTTGCAGTTTTTCTGTTTTCTTATTTGACTCTTTCAGCTCCTTTTGCATTGTATCCATTTTTGCATTGAGAGTAGTCATTTGGTCCACCAGGGGTCGCAATAACGTGGAAAGCATTGTGCTCATCTCTGTGGTATCGGCCTTTGAACTCGGAGGAGCGCTTCCTGGTTTCGGGGAAGGTTTCGGTTTCCCCGCCATTTTTGCTTCTTCGCTCTTGTTTACAGTTAGATAAGATGGATAGAAGAAGTGATTTTCTTAACGGCACTTATATCATTTTAAAGCTTTTATCTTCAAGCATGCAATCCTGCCCTCCAGCACCTTGCAAACGCTTTTGCACATTCAGTAACGCCGTGGGAAAGTCCCGTAAGTATGCTTTGGTAGTAGAGGGGGGGGGGATTTTTACTCCGTCCACCCCCCTCCCCGCTTATTTTACAGTCCTTCTTTGAGACTCACGTTTTCACCTTGCGTATCAGGAGGGTTGTAGTTTCATTGCCTCGCATTCTCTGCTGCTTCTCGGCTTGCGCTTGCAGCCATAAAAGGCTTCCACAGTGGGGAAACCTATGGGGGTGATGAGGGGGACCTCGATCCCGCGGTCGCCACCGTCGGGAGAGATCCCTTCTTGTGCCACCCCAGGCAGAGCCCCTTCACTGAGGTCTCTGGGGGCTCGGCACCAGTCCAGAGCCCCTTCTCCCCACCGGCCACGGACCGCCTCTCCCGCTTGAGCGGAGAGAGGCGTCCGCCATTAGGCGCATCTCTTCCGGAAGTCACAGATATCTGTGTTCTTGATTGAAAATAGAACTGGTAGTTATTACAAATAAACAGAGTAAAAGCTTTGCTGTCCAGCACTCACGGGCAATGGGAGCTACTGGTTAATCAAATGTGTCAGTTAATCAAGATGGGTCCTACTCCTTTCTTTCCTGGACTACTCCTTTTAAGCTGTAGGTGTCAGGGCAGGGTGGGGGTATCTTGCCCTATGAGCCATATTTGGGATTCATCTTGGGCTAGTTTGGCTGCTGCCCAGCTAGTCCCACATGCTCTCTGGCATCCTGAAGGGCTCCAGGTTTACATCTTCCCACTCCATAAGCCGTACGGTCAACAAACAACCCAGTGTCTTTTGTCCTTGGTGGGAACTTTGTCACCAACGGAGGGTGCCAGCCAAGCAGCAGGCCTTCTTCCGTATGACTTGGTAAGTTCAGGGATGGGCCTTCTGCCCTCATAACATATTGCTTGTTGAATTACTAAAACAGATGCCTGTTAACCAAGTTGTCCTGATAAAGTGCCAGGTAACACGTTTTTCCCCTGTAATCACAGAATTAGAAGAGTATGTCCCAGGGGGAAAGTGGTATCTTTTAAATGGAAACTTTATTGAGATTGGGGAGGAGGAAAATAGCTTTGTGCAATTGGTTGAAACAAGCAAAACTTTAATCATCTTGAGTCATATTAGAAAACTTTCTCTTCTATTTTACATATATAGAACACAAGCAAGATGAGATCTTATATTAGATCCATTTTTGTAGGTGAACTATTATGCAGTGTCTCTAACTTTTCATCAGAACCTGCCTTCTGCCAAGAATTTATTGACATATGTATATCCTGCCTTTCCTTGGGTGTAGGTCAAAACTGTGCACGCGGTTAACAAAAAAGTTAATTCACTAATGCATAGCATGCTTCATCCACTTTACAACTCTCCCCCCACCAGCATTCTGTAGAATCTGAAATAACTTAATATGGAGAAATCAGACTGGACTTTGGTGTGAATGGGAATGCAGCTGTATATCTGCCCTTAAATATTACATTAAAAAGGTTAAGAGGAAAGGGTAAGGACAGGCTGCTATGACAAGGGAAAGGTACTCTGCACATGATTTGGATCATTTTATTACTACAACTCCAATGGATACCTTGGTCTCATCAAACCCCCATGTGAATGAGTCACTGGTGTCTTTTTGTCTTGTCACCAACTTGCTCCCTTTTCCTATCTTGCCTCTACCATTCCTTGGGGACAAGTAGCAGCACACTTGTTCTAATCAAGCATCTTGCATGTGTGCATCTGATTCTGAAAGGAAACCCAAATATGCGAGGAGGAGGCGGCCTAGAGAGACTCTTTGGTCAGGCAGCCCTGTGAGAATCCCAAGATACACTTCAGAATAGCATATCATTCATACCCTTTATTGCAACTGCATTCCTGGGAAAGATTGCCTCACATACCCTTTTCCCCGACACAGAAGCAACTTTTATGTAGGGAAATGTTGGTTATATAGTTCAAGAAGCCAGTGCTTGCTTGATGTGTGCCGTAGTGCTAAACTCCAACAGGCGAATTTGGTATTACGTTTTTAGGAATATAACAGTATTAGCCTTCGCTTTAGAAGAAAGCCCGTGGGCAACTACAACAAGCCATTTTTGCCTGTCTCCTCCTGCTCAAGCTTACCTTCCGCTGGTAGATGGCAATCCAGTCGGTGGTAGAAAACCATTTGTGGTTCTTGATGTCGTTGACTCCATTTTTCAGGTTGCCATAGCGTTTGGTAAGGTCCACTTGGAGCAAGTTACGCAACAGGTCCTTCAGGTCTGAGCTGAAGTGAGATGGGAAGCGAACCTGAGGGGACAGTAGCAGAAGTCAAAATCAATCTTTCCACTCTCTGAAAGAAATCTGACAGCCACAAGAGGAAAAAAAGAAAGGGCTATTCCACAGGCAAGGATAATATTCCAGGCTTGTTCTCAAGTGCATCTTACTGATTCCTTAGAATTAGAATTTTATTTTTACAAGGCCTTCTAGTTCTCACAGGTGCAGAAATAGAAAGGTTACGATGGCATTTTTAAAATATTCCAATAAAGAAAAAGGTAAGCGAACATTTCAGTGACCCCAAAAAGACACCTTCCTCTTTTCCAAAGTGTGTCCCTCTCTCTCCACGGTCTCAACTTACAACCTATCAATCTATCACATGAGTTCCACTTAACACCCACTCCGCCTCCACTATCTTGCTCTGTTTTAATTCAGACAAAGTCCCTCACGTAGCACAGGAGATTCTGCTAACAAGCGTTAATATGCTAATACCTGTTCTATTATGCTCAACACCCTCTACCACAAATAAAATTGAACTGATTTATTAGATCAAATAATTTAAGCATTTGTATAATGCATGTGACTGGTGTAAATGATGCTGCACCTGGTGAACTTTGGTGGCTGACTTTTCTATTAACTGAATTTGAGTGTTTGCCATGCAGTGAATCAAGCTGTAAAACAATGTTGTGAAAATCTATGGACTAAAGGTATTAGATTCACTGCTAGCCAGGCATTAAGAGAAAACTGGTACAAGATGTTTTACCAATGATACATCACTCCAAAAGACATTGCAAAGATGGATAAGAATTACAAAGGGAAATGTAAAAAATGTGGTGGACTTGCATCAAGACAAAAAGATATTGGAAAAATATACATGAAGAAATTCAAAATATTTTAAAAACCAAATTCCCGATGAAACCAGAGACTATATTACAGGGAATCTTACCAGATAATATAGACAGAACCTCACTAGACCTACTTAGATATAAGTTGACAGCTGCCCAAGTAATATTTGCAATGAAATGGAAGACAGAAGACTGTCCTACAATAGAGATCCGGAAAGAAAAGCTAGCAGAGTATGCAACAGTGGCAAAACTAACCAATTATATAAACAAAAGACCATTGAAAGAATTTCAGCAGAAATGGCAAACTCATTACTCATACTATGGGAATAATTAACTTTTTTAAAGTTCTGGAATTACCTGAATATCATATTAAAGGCAATGAAGATATTGATTATAGTTCCAATACTTTATTCTGTATTCCACTAGTAATTAAATAATTAGTAAGAATAAAATTTAGATTTAGATAATAAATACAATATTAAGGTTCTTACAATGATTTAATTTTAACATGGAAGTTCGTTCAATTATTAAAGATGTAATCTCTTTTATCAATAGCTTATTACTAACTTTAGGAAAGTTCTTGTTTATTCTTTAAAGAGAGAATCTATTCCAAAATTCTGTAATATTTATGTTTTATTGGCTGCTTCTATATTTGAAATATGTAATACATTTGGTAATACATATGATTTTACTTGTACATAACTCATAATATTTCACAAACCTGATGAATCTATATTGTCCCCCTACCCTTCTTCCCTTCTGTATCCCACCTTTTTTTTTTTAGAGAAAATAATAAATTTTTTTTAAAAAAGCTGTAAAACAAAGGCCTGGGCGATTCACACAAATTCCCTCCAGTTTTCAAAGTGTTAGTAGCAGCTGTGAGGAAGGGGCAATTTGGACCAGGACTGTGGTGGGTGAAGGAAAGGCTTAATCCCTACCCCCAAACCATTTTCTCAAATGGGGGGGGGGGGAATCATGCAAACTGCCATTTATCCCATGGCTAACTATATAACAGCCTTCCCCTGTGGGGCAACTGGCCCCAGGGAGGTAGAAAAGAGAGAATGATTTGTGGGAGGGGGATTAACCCATTTTACCGCTACTGTGGCCCAGAACCAAGTCAAGGCCCTCTGCAGCTGCTCCTAACAGTTTAAAAAGCTATGGAGGATTCATTCATGGTTCTTCCGTAATGATATCTGGTCTGGCCCAAAGCCTGCATTTAAGGGAGAGTATGGCTGGTTTGGCATAAGAGCACCTGGAAGGAAAGAATTCACACAGTAAAAAAACAGTATAAACACTCTGCAGGCAGTTTCCCTTTCAGTAGTTGTTCTCCCCTCGCCCACCTCCCAAATCTACTTTTTTGAAGCTTGGGAGAATTCAAAAAGTAGAAAAGCTGCAGGAAGGCTGGCCCAATCTCATCAGATTTTGGAAGGTCAGCTTGGTTATCTCTGATTAGTATTTGGATGGGAGATCACTAAAGAAGTCCCAGAGTTGCTGTGCAGAGGCAAGTGATGGTGAGGCTTTTCTAAACATCTCTTGCCTTGAAGACCTCCTGAGGGTGTGGCCATAAATTGGCTGTGACTTGATGGCAAAAGGGGGGGGGGACACAGACTAAAAATAACTCTGGTACCCTGCACACTTGCTTCTAGCTGTTAGCTTTCAACTCTAGCAAACTCAAGATGACTAGTGGTTGAAAGAGGATTAGATCAGGACTCCTGAGACCAAGAATAACTAGAGTTCCTTTTCCAAGAAATGCTGCGTTGGTAGCCTTGCTATACACTTAAATTTTGCTCTACAAAGAGTCATGGACAAAAGATAGAAACATAAGCTGTAGATTTCCATGTATATAAATGCCTCTGTTTAAATGATGAACTGCAAATTCAATTAGACACACACTTTTAAAAATAGTTGTGATTATTGAGGACATGGGAGCCAAATTCTTAAAATTGTACAGCACCTTACAAATCTCAGGCTGTGGGCACTTCTGCTTAAAGCCATTTTCAGGTTGCAAACTGCCATGACTTCTGCACTCAGCTTTTTGCAGTCAGAAGCATCTGCACAGTTGTGAGACTTCTGAATCTAATCAATAAGCCAGACCTTTGATGAAGCAAAGAGTTCCTTTATTCTTAATGATGGTTCAGGTAATTCATGTTTGTTAGAGATACTTGGTTACAAACAGCAAGGATTAATATACCCCCCACCTTCAGGCAATAGCAGGCAGAGGGCCAATCAGGATGATTTAGAAAAAAGCGCGAAATTCTCTAAGCCGTTGGTTCTCACAGAAAAGGTGCTAAAGCACTAAAATCCCCCCCCCGCCCCTTAGTGACCTCTAATTGCAGATTGCAGACCAGACACCTGGTTAGAATAACAGTACCACAGTTCCCCAAGGTTACAAAAGCAGATAAAACATTCGAGTTTCCGGAGAGAGAAAAGGGAGGTGATGAGACCAGATAGCCAGGTTGTTTATTTGACACGATGGAATGCAGCAAGCCATCCTCCCGGGGAGAAAATAATACATTAAACAGGACAGGCAATAAACCTCAAGGCACATCGTAAATTACAGATAGAGACCCCAGATACCAATAATTAATGGCAGAGGCTTTAAGAGACTCTGACATCCTGCCCTCCCAAGACTGCCCCCCCCCCAGGCTTATCAGGAAATTTTCTATGGAAGGCACGAAGCAATTTAGGGGCATGAACATTTCCCTCAGCAACCCACTAATTTTGTTCAGGTCCAAAATCCACCCACCGAACCAGATAGTATAATCTTAAGTTTAGAGTCCAAAATGTCCGAAATCTCGAAATGCTGCTCCCCCTCCTTCATCAGAGGAGGAGGACTCGGAAGATCCGGTTGCCACACGTTCGGCCCAGGATTTTTCTTCAGCAAGCTGAAATGGAAAACAGGATGCACAGAACTCAATGATTTGGGCAATTCAAGTTCAAAAGACACCTCAGAGATTTTTCGGAGCACTTTGTAGGGACCAACATATTTCCAACCCAATTTCCTACTGGGTTGGAGACCACAAATGTTCTTTGTTGATAAATACACCGAATCTCCAGGTTGTAGCTCCCACCCCTCAGCTCGACCCCGATCGGCATATTTTTTATAGTCTGCTTTCGCCTTATCCAGGGTTTTTGCAATCAAAGGCCAGGAGTTCTGTAAGTCAGTCCACCATTGAGAAAACTCGGAGGGTGGAGCTGTCCCAGGCTGAGGCAAGGATGGAAGAGGGCTCCCTTCAAATCCTCCTGCTGCCATGAATGGGGAAACCCCCGTAGAGGAATGCACTGCATTACTGTAGCTATATTCTGCGAAGGGGAGGAGCTCTACCCAATTGTCCTGATGGTAGTTAGTATAACACCTAAGGAACTGCTCCAATATCTGATTCACACGTTCGGACTGTCCATCAGTCTCTGGATGATAACCCGAGCTAAGGGCGGGTTCAATGTCCATCCCCTGGAGAAGCTCCCGCCAGAAGTTGGCAACGAAGTGGCTCCCCCTATCAGAAACTATGCGTCTGGGGAAAGCATGTAGTCTGATCACGTGAGCAAAAAACACTTTAGCTAAGCCTTTAGCTGTGGGCAGTTTTTTGAACGGGACGAAATGTGCTTGCTTAGAGAACATGTCGACCACCACCCAAATGACAGTTTTTCCCTTGCTGGGTGGAAGGTCCGTTATAAAGTCCATCGAAATGTTTTCCCAGGGCCGGGAAGGGGTGGGCAAGGGATGTAAAAGCCCTGGGGGTTTTCCACCCCGCTTTTTGCACATTAAGCACACTTGGCACGAAGTGACATAGTCAGAAGTATCCTTATGCATGCGCGGCCACCAAAACTGTCTTTGAATTAGGTTTAGAGTCTTTAGAAAACCAAAATGGCCAGATAGTTTAGATTCGTGGCACACTCAGAATCTCTCTGCGCAATGAGCCCGGCACAATCAATTTAGAACCATGGTACCAACACCCGTCTGACTGCTTATGGATTTCATGGTCGCCTTCCCAACCCCGCACCTCTTCATCTGAATATTCTGCAGAACATTTAACAGTCCATTGAGAAGGCTCTGGAGCTTTTTTACTTTGGCTCCAAGTAGTCACTGCTCCTCCCAGCTGTTGGGGGAAAAACATGGAATCAAACACTTCCTCCCTGCTGGATTCGTGTTGGGGCAACCTGGATAGAGCGTCTGCTAGGGAATTCGCCTTTCCCGGGAAATGTTTTAACACAAAATTGAATTTGGAGAAAAAATCAGCCCACCGTAGTTGTTTGGCGTTGAGGGATCTTCGTGTACGCAAAGCCTCTAAGTCTTTGTGGTCAGTCCAAATCTCAAACGGCTTTTGCGCTCCCTCCAACCAGTGTCTCCAGGTGGAGAGGGCTAGCCGAATGGCTGCAGCCTCTTTGTCCCACACTGACCAATGTCTCTCAGTCTCATTAAATTTCTTTGAGATGTAAGCCAAGGGGTGTAAGACTCCATCCGATCCCTTCTGTGGGATCGCCCCCCCCCATAGCCACATCCTAAGCGTCTACATGAATCACAAACTCGTTGGTTTCGTCTGGGTGAGCTAAAATGGGCTCCGATGTAAATGCCCTTTTCAACTCATCGAAAGCTTTCTGACACTCTACAGTCCAACACAACCGCTCCCCTGGCTTCCCAGCCTCTGGTCCCTTCCCCTTAGTTTTTAACAGTTCAGTTAGGGGTAGGGTGATGGTAGCAAAGTCTTTCAAGAAGGTTCTATAGAAGTTGCAAAATCCCAATAAACTTTGAAGCTGTTTACGGGTATGGGGGGCTTCCCATTGCACCACCGCCTCTACTTTGGCCGGATCCATCTCCAGCCCCTGCTGGGAAATTCTATAGCCTAAGAAGTCAATCTCAGTGCGGTGGAATTCACATTTAGAGAGCTTGGCATACAGCCGGTGCTCCAGCAATGTCGCTAGCACCTCCCGCACTAGTTTTACGTGAGATTGCTTATTAGGGGAATAAATCAAGATATCATCTAAGTAACAGAGCACCCCTTTGAACAAATGTTTATGCAACACTTCATTGATCAGGCTCATAAAAACTCCGGGCGCGGCAGCCAATCCAAACTGCATCACCAGGTATTCAAACTGACCCAGGGGAGTGTTAAAAGCAGTCTTATATTTGTCCCCTTCCCTTATGCGCACCCGAAAATAAGCGTCCCGCAGATCCAACTTTGAAAAAATCCTTCCTTTATCCGCCTCCGCTAGAAGATCTTTAATCAATGGGAGGGGGTAGGCATTCGAAGCAGACACAGCATTCAGACCTCGATAGTCCGTACACAGTCTCAGACCCCCATCCTTCTTTTTCCGGAACAAAACGGGGGCAGCAAAAGGAGACTTGGCCGGACGAATAAAACCTCGCTCTAAATTCTTGTCCAAGAAATGACGAAGCTCCTCTCTCTCAGCAGGGCTCATGGAATATAACTTTCCTTTGGGCAACTTCTCCCCCGAGAGTAGCTCGATAGCACATTCTGTGAGTCTGTGGGGGGGAAGTTCATCTGCCTCAGTCTCACTAAACACCTCTGCTAAGTCCTGATACTCCGTAGGGATCTCGGTAGGGGTTAGCGCTAGTGCTGCTTGGGTAGGGGGAGGAGGAGGTCCGGGGCCCCACTTGTCATCCCACTTGTGCTGGCCACACTTGGGATCAATCCAGGAAATTTTCCCCTCGCTCCATTTTATGTAGGGGTCGTGTGAGCTTAGCCAGGGACTTCCCAACACCATGGGGAACTGAGTGTTAGGTGTAATTACAAAAGCTCTCCTTTCCCAGTGCTCTCCCGTCCCCACAATTAAAAGTTCAGTCTCTGCCACACACGCCTCCTTCATTTCCGATCCATCCATTCACAAGGTGAACCGCAACTGCTCCCCCAGCGAGTTGACCTTGTGCCCCAACCCCTCTACTACTAAAGGGCTTATTAAGTCTCTGGCGCACCCCGAGTCTATGAGCGCACGCACCCAGATGTGGGTACCCATGCTAGGAACTATTACAGTCACAATCATATAGAGTAAGGGGCCAGGGATGCTCACTGGTGGTGGCGCATCGGGTGGTGGGACCTGCAGCTCTGCACCTTTTACTGCAGGTCGCTGAAGTTTCCCGCCGACTGGGTTGCAATCAGCTCCACCTCCACCTGGGAACCCGGTTCACTCGTTGCCCCTTCCAGCTGCAATGCCCGGGGTTTAAAAGTCGACTTTCTGGATCTGGGGGTTCCCCCCCAAGGGGGTCGACGTCTTGGGAGTCTTGGAGTCACCCTGAGGACATGCCGAGGCGAAGTGACCACTCTCCCCGCATTTCATGCACAGACCTTGCTTGAAGCGGGCATCTCGCAGCTCCTGGAGAGCCGTCTTGAACTTTGACTTCAGGGCAGGCTTGGGCATGTGGGGGGTGGAGGATCCCAGCTTGATCAGTGTGAAGCATTCTTCCGCATCCGCCGCTGCTCTCATCCATGCAGAAAGGGAGCCTGGATGATCATTCCGGAGGACCGTCTCGTAGATCTCAGGGTTCAACCCCTCCCGGTATTTTTTGATGAATAAGTCTTGCAACCACCCCTGTGTTGGCTTTCTGGGGTTTGCCAACTACTATAGACAGTTTATCCCAGACTTTGCATCCCTTGCTGTGTCATTAACCAGACTTCTGAAACCTTGAGAACCTTTTCAATGGACCTCAGAAGCACAACAGGCATTCCAGGCCCTGAAAACCCAGTTTTCCACCAAGCCCTTGCTCCAGTATCCTGACACTTGATTGCAGTTCATTGTAGAGACTGACGCCTCCAGCTCTGATCAAAGTCATTCTATCATAACAGGAGTCCCCCACAGAGCAGCTCCCACTGTGCACATACTACTCTTGGCAGCTCACACCTGCAGAGCAAAAGTACACCATTTGGGAGAAAGAGCTGTGGCCATTAAACCAGCATTTGAAGTTCAGAGACATCATCTCGAAGAGGCTCTGCATCTGCTGTAGGTACATATGGATCACCAGAACCAGGAACACCTACAGATGGTGCGTTGGTTGAACCAGAGGCAGATCAGGTGGTCACTGTTCTTCTCCTGGTTTAGCTTTACTGTCAAGTACATTCCCAGTTCCCAGAACAAGTTGGCAGATGCTCTCTCTCTAAATCCAGAGTATACCATTCCATCAGAAGAGGAATGTCCATTGGCCACCATGCTCCCACTAGAAACCTTTGCTGCCATGCACAGAGAACACATCCAGGAACAGCAGCAGCAGGACTGCTTTGCACAAAAACAACTCCAGGCGCTGGGGGACCAAATGAAGAAGATATCTCCCCCTCTTATTTTTGCAGTGCAACATGGACTTCTGACTCAGAAGAGAAGAGATTGGACTTATACCCCACCCTTCACTACCCAAGGGAGTCTCAGAGTGGCTTACAAACTCTTTTCCCTTCCCACAACAGACAGTTAAGTGGGGCTGAGAGAGCTCTGATAGAAACTGTTCTTTTTCAAGGACAGCTCTTATCAGAACTATGGCTTGCCCAAGGTCATCTAGCAGGTGCAAGTGGAGGAGTGGAGAATCAAACCTGCTTCTCTCAGATTAGAGTCCGTGCACTTAACCACTACATCAAACTGGCTCTCTCAGTAGGGTATACGTGCCCCCAGGACCCCTGTGGAGTCAGGTCTTGAAACTCGGCCATAATGTTCAGACAGCTGGCCATTTTGGGTGGTAAAATCCCTTCATTTGTTACCCCATAAATTTTGGTGGTCCCAGATCCAAGTGGATGTTGGGTCATGTGATGTGTGCAGGCAAGTGAAAAATCTGCTGGGAAGACTGCCAGGGCTATTACATTTTCTGCCCACTCCTGTGGGGCCTTGGGAAACAGTCTCCATAGATTTTATCACGGATCTGCCAAGCTCCCAAGGTCACACCTGCATCTTGGTTGTAGTGGACCTCTTCACCAAACTGGCCCATTTCATCCTTTGCCCTGACTTCCCCTCAGCCTATGAAATGGCTCCATGAATGATCCAAACACCTGATCTCAGACTAGGAAATTCAGTTCACCTCTTAGTTCTGGCATGCCATGCACTCCCTTCTGGTTACCCAGCTTCACCTATCCTCGGCTCATCACCCTCAGTCAGACGGCCAGACAGAACAGACAAATGCCATATTAGAGCAGTATTTACGGTGCTACACCAACTACCAGCAGAACAATTGGGCCACCCTACTGCCTCTTGCAGAATTCATATATAACAATACTGTGCACTCATCCACACAACAGACACCATTCATTTCTTCCCTAACTCCCGCTTTGTCTGTACCCTCAGCCAATGAGTTCCTGCAGGAACTACAAGCCCTCCATCAGGTCCTCCGGGAACAGTTGCAGCAGGTCAAGCAAGCCTACAAGGAGGTTGCTAATCGAAGGTGCCAACCTGGTGAGGGCCTGAAGGTTGGAGATCTGGTATGGTTGTCTACCTGGCACATCTGAAACCAACAGCCATTGTGGAAGTTAGATGCCCAGTTCAGTGGACCATACTGGATCACTGAACAGATCAATCTCATGGCATATTGTCTGCTACTCCCTCCAATGATGTGCATCTACCCTGTCTTCCACTTGTCCCTCTTGACCCCAGCAGCTTTCCCCAACCTGCTGCATGCTCCTTCATGTCAGAATCTAAAGATTCTAACAAAGGTTTCTCTTGTGCTTTGTATAATCACTTCATATGTAACATGCTTTTGCAGTTTGGTTGTAACATCCTGCTATCTCTTTCAAGCTGTCTCATGTTCCCTTTTCCCCCTTGGTTTATTGTATTCGGTTTATTACTAATGGTGGGTCTGGTCAATGTAACCTTTTGATCCGGGAGAGTGGCGACTGCATACTTTCACACGTCACCAGAGAACAATCGGCCTCTCATCCCCCCCCAGCATTCCTATCCTCCCTGCCAGCGGAGACACAGAACTTTCTTATCGGTGTGAGAAGACATTGGAGAGCCATTTGTTATGCACGAAATGGACACATCTGAGGAGCCCAATGTGAGAGGGGAAATTTACAACTTCACACTTCACCTTTTTCCTGTGGGAAGCAAAACGGCCAAGGGACTTTAGCCCGCGGTTTTTCCCTTTATGTGATTGGTTGCCTATGGGGAATTCAAATTGTACCGGGGGGTATATCAACCCTGATTCTATTGTATGCTTTATCTCTAACAAACATCCAAGGACCTGTAATGTAGTCTTAGGGAATAAAGAACTCTGTTTCATCAACAAAGGTCTGATCCTTGACTGCATAGGGCAGAAGCCTCACACTTCACCACGTCCACCATCGGTCCTCCTGGAAGAACAGGAAGAGATCCTGAATTCTCGCAGGAGGCAGAGGCAGCTGCAATACCTCGTGGAATGGAAGGGATATGGACCTGAGGATCACTCCTAGAAGCCTGCTGAGAATCTCCGTGCACCAGACTTCCTACATCAGTTCCACTGGTCCTACCTGCAGAAACCTGGCCCAGCCTCATCCATGGGGGGGGGAGGGTTTGACTTGTGTGTGCTTTGACCTTCTGGACTATGTCCTGGCTTGAACTCTTTAGATTTGCCCTTCTGGATTTGATGCTTGCTTTTGAATAGCCTGGATTGTTTTTGGACTACACGTATTGTCTCTTCACCCAGGTGCCTGCCTGAAACAGGACACTAAGGGCAAATACCTGTGCACCACCCTCTGCTGCCAGGGATATTCCTTAGAAGCACTTGTATAGCTACCAGCCCCTACCATTTTTTAATTTTGAAGTAGAGGAGATATGCTCCCCTTTATCCTTCCAGCCCTCCCATCCTCCTGTGGTTATTTTACTTCCTTAGTCAGTGAGGACAGCAGTGCATGAGAGGGCAGTGAGGACAGTGAGTGCGTGAGAGGAGAAGGAAAAATTCTTGATTATTTAATTTTTTGCACCTCAAGAAACATGGCAGCTCAGCTCTGTCTGCAGCCAGTTCCTTCTAGCTGACTGGGCTTTATAACACAGTTCTTGCTGGGGGCAGTTGTCAGATTCTCATAAGTATGAATTGCTTCATGTTATCCTGTAAGTTACTATTTGAATAAGAATCTGACAATAGGTTGCTTGTTCCATGCTATTCTAAAACTTACTTTCTGTTTCTTTGTACTCTCTATCACATTACATAGTTTATGGCTTGCCTTGAAGTAGAAATTGCTCCTCTGCTTAATGTTACTCTTTCCCCGGGAGGATGGGTTCACACATTCCAACGTGTCACATAAACAATGGCTATCTCGCCATAGCTTCCTCCCTTTCGTCTCAGGCTCTCAGGGTGCTATCAGGATGGGTATAGCCTTGAAAGTTATTTTATTGTCACTGACCAAATGTTTTGCCTAGGACTTAGCACATCTGGGTCACTCAGGGCAAGAAGGGAATTTTTATAACTTTCTCACCTTCGGTGGGAAAAAATGGTCGCCATTTCTTTTCCCGCATTTTAGCTGTATGCTGATTGGTAGAGTTTGTTTATGCAATTGTGCCTGCAGGTATATTAATCCCTAACCCTCTTTGTTCTGTATCTCAAACAAACATCGAGAACTTGTTCCAGTATTTGAAATAAAGAACTCTGTTTAACTACAAAGGTCTGATCATTTGCTGATAGTGCAGAAGCCTCACAGGTTGTTTGAGATCAGCCTTTTGGTCCTCCCATACCTGGCCATGTCAGATGACGGGAGTAACCACAACCCTCCCCTGGAGACCCCGGTTACCATGGCTCCCATCGTGCCTGCAGAGCAGCTGGTGCCAGTAACCACGGGGCAGGAGCCATGCCAACCCCCGCGCACCAGGGCTAGGCTGACTTGGCCGCCGGCCTCCCCACGATGCTCGTGGGCTACCTTCGGGGGAGGCACCTTCGAGACGTGGATCCACGATCGGAGGGGAGCCAGGGTACGCTTCAGCGGTGACCGATTGGAGTTCGGCCGCCCGAGCGTGCTGGAGGAGGAGCGGTATCCTTAGCGAGGCTTGGAAGCTTGGGGTTTCAGTTTCCAAGACGAAGAGCGCCCATTGCCCAGGGGGCCCGATCCTGCCGGAGAGGACCTGGATCATGTCCTGGACCAGAGACTGGATGAGATGCACGACCGCATAGCTGTGGAGCTATGAGAGGCCGTGCTGGAAATGCAACAGCAGCTGATGGGAGCCATCGCAGCAGGGGTAATCCCACTCCCCGGCCAGCCCCAGCCTGGTGTGGTCCCGGCCGGGGTGCCACCGGTGCAACCTGCGTGGGGGGCTCTGGCTCCACCTGCGGGGCCGGCCATGCCTCCAGCTGGGGTACCCCCTCCACCCATCCCAGGGGTCAACGTGCCGGTCGGAGGTTTGGTTCGTCAAGCACCCAGCGACCCCCTGACGGCAACATTCGATGGCGACCCGGAAAAGCTTCGATTCTTCATAATCAAGATTGAGAGATTCCTGGTGGCGCTACCCTACCGAACGGGATCGAGTGGGCTACATCGGATCAAAACTGCGGGACACTGTGAGCAACTGGTATGTGAGCCTGCACAACCCCCCGGGGCCTGAGTTGCAATCTGTGGAGAATTTTATGTGGGCCTTGAGGCAACATTACGAAGATCCCTTGGGCGAGGAGAAGGCTCGAAATCAGTTACGCAGACTGACCCAGGGGCGCGGCTCCGTGAGGGACTACACTGATTGTTTCTGGCGCACCGCGGCAAAAGTCCAAGGGTGGTCCGAAGACCTATTTGTGGAGAAGTACTGGGAGGGGCTGAACCCCGAGATCTACGAAACAATCCTGAGGAACAGTCGCCCTTTCTCGCTGACCACTTGGATGCGGGCCGCCGCGGATGTCGAGGAGCACTTCACCCTGATCAAGCTGGGAGCGTCAGCATCTCACCCACCTAAGGCGGCCTCGAAACCCGAGGGGAAGTCAGTGTTCCAGAAGCTACGCGACGCACATTTCAAGCAAGGCCTGTGCATGAAGTGTGGGGAGAGCGGGCACTTTGCCTCGGCCTGTCCCTGTGGGGGTGCGAAGCCACCAAAGATGTCCACCCTGGTCGGGGGAGACTCCATGACCCGTGAAGACACCGTTTAAACCCCGGACATTACAGCTGGAAGGGGCAACGTGTGAGCAGGGCGAGCTGGAGTTGACCGAGGACCAGCCATCGGGAAACTCCAGCGACCTGCAGTAGATGGTGCAAAGCTGCAGGTCCTGTCCCCCGACGCGCCATCGCCGGTGAGCATCCCTGGCCCTTTGCTTTACATGGTGGTGACTGTAGTGGTGCCCAGCACCGGGACTCACATGTGAGTCCATGCCCTCATAGACTCAGGGTGTGCCCGAGACTTAATTAGCCCTTTAGTGGTCGAGGGGCTGGGGTCCAAGGTGACACCCTTGGGGGAGCCCTTGCGGTTTACCCAAATGGACGGTTCGGAGATGAAGGAAGCGTGTGTGGCAGAGACTGAACTCTTGGTGGTGGGGATGGGGACCCATTGGGAAGAAAGGGCTTTTGTAATTACGCCTAACACCCAGTTCCCCATGGTATTGGGCAGCCCCTGGCTGAGCTCCCACGACCCTTACATTAAGTGGAGCAATGGGAAAATATCTTGGATCGATCCCAAATGTTCCAGCCATAAATGGGAGTCTCATTGGGGAAAGGAGCCCCCCGTTCCCCTCGCCCCGGCAGCTTTGGCATTGGCGCCTCTCACTATCCCTCAGGAGTATAGGGACCTGGGAGAGGTGTTCAGCGAAACCGAAGCAGATGAGCTTCCCCCCCCCCACCGACTTACTGACTGTGCTATTGAGCTGCTTCCGGGGGAGAAGTTGCCCAAGGGGAAACTATATTCCATGAGCCCTTCCGAGAGGGAGGAGCTGAGAAAGTTTTTGGACAAAAACTTAGAACAGGGATTTATCCGCCCAGCCAAGTCCCCCTTCGCAGCCCCCGTGTTGTTTCGCAAGAAGAAAGACGGGGGCTTAAGACTTTGTACAGACTACCGGGGGCTGAATGCAGTGTCCGCTTCCAACGCTTATCCCCTCCCTTTAATAAAAGACTTGTTGGCGGAGGCTGCCAAAGGGAAAATATTACCAAGTTGGATCTCAGGGATGCGTACTTTCGAATGCGCATCAGAGGGGGACGAATATAAAACAGCTTTCAACACCCCCCTAGGACAGTTTGAGTACCTAGTGATGCCATTCGGCTTAAGTGGCGCGCCCGGCGTTTTTATGAGTTTAATCAACAAAGTGTTGCACAAGCATTTATTCAAAGGGGTGCTCTGTTATCTTGATGATATCTTGATTTATTCTACTGATAAGGCATCGCACGTGACTTTGGTGAGGGAGGTGTTGGGAACTTTGCTAGAGCACCAACTATACGCAAAGCTATCTAAGTGTGAGTTCCACAAACGGGAAGTCGATTTCTTGGGCTACCGCATTTCCCAGTGGGGATTAGAAATGGATCCGGCCAAAGTAGAGGCAGTGATCCAATGACCAGGCGACAGCTCCAAAGCCTGTTGGGATTTTGCAACTTTTACCGGACATTTTTAAAAGACTTTGCCACAATCACCCTGCCGCTCACGGAGCTGTTGAAAACAAAGGGGAGGGGCCCCGAGGTGGGGAAGCCTGGGGAGAGACTGTGTTGGACCCCTCAATGCCAGGGTGCGTTCGATGAGTTAAAACGGCTATTTACCTCCGAGCCTATTCTTGCTCACCCACACGAGACCAAAGAGTTTGTAATCCATGTGGATGCCTCGGATGTGGCTATGGGGGGGGGGGGCAATTCTACAAAAGGACTCTAATGGAGTGTTACACCCTCTAGCCTACATTTCTAAGAAATTTAATGAGACTGAGCGGCATTGGTCAATGTGGGACAAAGAAGCCGCAGCCATCAAGCTAGCTCTTTTCCTGGAGGCACTGGCTGGAGGGAGCGCAGAAGCTGTTTGAGATTTGGACTGATCACAAAAACCTAGAGGCTCTGCGCACACAACGTTCCCTCAACACCAAACAGCTCCGGTGGGCTGATTTCTTTTCCAAATTCAATTTTGTGCTTAGGCATTTCCCTGGAAAGGCAAACTCCCTAGCAGACGCATTGTCCCGGTTACCCCAACATGAGTCTCAGAGGGAAGAGGTGTTTGATTCTATGTTTTCGCCAATGCAACTGGGGGGGGACGGTAATAACTCACAGCCAAAAGAAACCCCCTCCTGGACTATAAAGTGTGGAGAATCATATACGGAGGAGGAGGTTGAGGAGGGGGCCAAAGACTGTGAGAACACTAAGGCAATTGATGGCTGTTGGTACCATGGGTCCAAACTAATTGTGCCCACCTCGTTGTGGAAAGACATTTTGCTGTCATGCCATGAGTCGAAGTTGTCAGGACACTTTGGGTTCCTAAAAACACTGAATCTAATCCAAAAACAATTCTGGTGGCCACGTATGCGTAAAGATGTCTCGGATTATGTTACTTCATGCCACGTGTGTTTAATGTGCAAACGAAGGGGGGGGGGAAGTCCCGGGTCTCCTACAACCTCTCCCCACCCCCTCTCGGCCCTGGGAAAATATATCAATGGACTTTATTACAAGTCTCCCTCCATCAAAAGGGAAAATTGTGATTTGGGTGGTGGTGGACATGTTTTCAAAACAAGCCCACTTTGTTCCGTTTAAGCAGCTACCTACTGCAAGAAGTCTGGCCAAAGCGTTTTTTAACCACGTGATCAAATTGCACACTTTTCCTAAGCGCATAATTTCCGACAGAGGGAGACAGTTCGTTGCCAACTTCTGGCGGGAGCTTTTGAAGGTTATGGACATTGAACCTGCCTTAAGTTTGGGTTATCATCTAGAGACCGATGGACAATCCGAACGAGTTAATCACATTTTGGAGCAGTTCCTTAGGTGCTACACAAACTATCATCAAGACAATTGGGTGGATTTACTCCCCTTTGCAGAGTATAGCTATAACAACGCAGTGCACTCCTCTACAGGCGTTTCCCCCTTCATGGCTGTGGGGGGGTTTGAAGGGCAGCCACTACCCTCTATATCCGTTGGCGACACTAACACTGACTCTGACTTTTCTCAATGGTGGTCGAGGCTGCAGGAATCTTGGCCTCTCCTTGCAAAGACTCTGGAAAAGGCTAAAGCTGACTACAAGAAGTACGCTGACAGGGGAAGGGCTGAAGGTTGGGACTTAAAACCTGGAGACTCAGTGTACCTTTCTACCAAGAATATTCATGGCTTACAACCCAGTAGGAAGCTGGGGTGGAAATATGTTGGACCTTATAAAGTGCTCAGGAAAATTTCTGAGGTGAACTTGAACTGCCTAAATCACTGAGCTCTGTGCATCCTGTTTTTCATTACAGCCTCCTGAAGAAGAATCCTAGGCAGAATGCATGGCGCCCGGATCCACCGACTCCTCCTCCTCCTCTGATGAAGGAGGGGGAACCACACTTTGAAATCTCTGAAATTCTGGACTCAAAGTTACGCAGGGGTCAGGTCTACTATCTGGTGAAATGGGTAGATTTTGGCCCCGAGCTTAATGAGTGGGTCCTTGCTGATAACGTCCATGCTCCTAAGTTAGTCCGCTCCTTTCATAAGCAGTTCCCTGGAAAACCCGGGGGGAGCCTATCTTGAAGGGGGCAGAATGTCAGATTCTCATAAGTATGAATTGCTTCATGTTATCCTGTAAGTTACTATTTGAATAAGAATCTGACAATAGGTTGCTTGTTCCATGCTATTCTGAAACTTTCTGTTTCTTTGCACTCTCTCACATTACATAGTTTATGGCTTGCCTTGAAGTAGAAATTGCTCCTCTGCTTAATGTTACTCTTTCCCCGGGAGGATGGGTTCACTCATTCCAACGTGTCACATAAACAATGGCTATCTTGCCATAGCTTCCTCCCTTTCATCTCAGGCTCTCAGGGTGCTATCAGGATGGGTATAGCCTTGAAAGTTATTTTATTGTCACTGACCAAATGTTTTGCCTAGGACTTAGCACATCTGGGTCACTCAGGGCAAGAAGGGAATTTTTATAACTTTCTCACCTTCGGAGGGAACAAACGGTCGCCATTTCTTTTCCCGCATTTTAGCTGTATGCTGATTGGTAGAGTTTGTTTATGCAATTGTGCCTGCAGGTATATTAATCCCTAACCCTCTTTGTTCTGTATCTCAAACAAACATCAAGAACCTGTTCCAGTATTTGAAATAAAGAACTCTGTTTAACTACAAAGGTCTGATCATTTGCTGATCGTGCAGAAGCCTCACAGCAGTGCCCTCAGGTTTTGTCCCTCTGGTGTGCCCCTGCTGGCATAAGAGGCCACAAGCTGGCAGGGCTTTGTTGTGGGTTTTATTGCTTGGATTGGGTAGTCGGAGATTCATCCCTGAAGGCAGTATTGATATTGGCTGTTTTACGCCCTGTGGAGTTTTTCATCCCTGATCCAGGTGTGCATGGAGGGGGAAGGTATGGCAGTGGGAGAAGTGCTGGTGATGGTTGCTGCATGTTTGATCATCTTATCTGGGGAAGTGTGAGTAATGAGGCTCTCTCACGTGGCTCAACTTCAACCTTGGTGCTGTGGAATACCAGGTCTGTTTTTGTTTTTTTTTAAAGGCTGTCTTGTCTGAGGAAGAGGTGGACCTGGCTTGCTTGACTGAACTCTGACTTGTTGAATCAGACATTGTCAGGTTGGCACAACTGGCAGCAACTGGGTGTAAGGTCATTTGCCAGCCTTGAATCAGAGGATGGAAGAAGGTAGTAATTCTTTTCTGTGAGTCTCTTTTCATCAGTAGATACCTGGCACAAAGGCTAGCTCTGACTGTGTGTCCCTTGTGTTTGGCACAAGGGACAGGTTAGGGATCCTGCTGATTTACTGTCTGCCTAGCTTCCAAGTGGAGTCCCTTGCTGAGCTGATGGAGATATTCTCAGACTTTTTGTTAAGGACCCCAAAGATTATTGTCTCTGGGGATTTCAACATACATGCTGAGGCTGTCTTATCAGGTCAGGTCTTCATGACTATCATGTCCTCCTTTGATGGATAGATCCAGATTGATCCTGTCCATGGATGCTGACCAGGCCATTGAGAGTGTGAGTGCAACCACTTGTGCTCTTGACCAGGGATCATTTTGTGGAAAAAGAGGTGCAGAAACTCATTAGCATAACTTATCTGTACATGCCATACCCCCGACATCACCGGAAGTATGTCAGAAGGCAAGGAAGAAAGAAGGAAAGAAAGAGATGGGGAGGAAGGGAGGAAGGAAGGAGGAGGGAGCTGGAAAGAAGGCAAACTGAAAGAAGGCAACTCTGAGCCTATGAGAAAATATGGTGTTTGGCATTTTAGGAAATGAGTTCCTTTACCAACAAGACTTTCCCCTGTACAAAGCAGCTTGCCTAACTTTTCTGTCCTCTACTTTCCTAGTAACAGGCTGGTTGTGCTCTCTGTGTTCCACCGTTTTCACATGGAATGCTTTAGTCCAGCTTCTTTCTGAAATGTCAGATGTTGCAGGAGACCCAAGTGGCGCATTATCCTCAGATTTTGGTGCTGCCCATATGCCGATCCGAAACGCTACAGAGTGTAGCACAGCATGGACATTACGCTATGCACCTCAGCGCTGTGCCACAGGCAGGTGGAAAGACCCCCCTGATGGGGAGTGGCGGCGGTAGATCCCCCAGCAGCGCCATGCTCCATGGCCACTCTCCCAACACATGTGAGCCATTCACTTCGCACACACACAGCAGCCTCATTCACAGCGCTCCCTCCACTTCGGCGGAGCACCCTGACTCACGAGAGGGACTCGCTCGCGCTCCGCCTGGGTCCTAGTGCCATAGAACTCACCACACGGCCACTGATACTCAGGGGACATCCCCAGAGGGGAGCCAGGTGCCTCCTGAGGTAGGCACGCAAGCAGTGCTCATTTAGGCAGTCCACAACTTTTCCCGCCCACCCGCGCCTCTGGCTGCACTCCAGACACAGACATGTGCCAACTCCCCTGTACAAAGCAGCGCCAATATAAAACCACACACTGTCGTGATAAAATGTGAGGGCTCTCTGGGCTGGGCCTGCTGAGGCCACCATGCTTAGTTGGTCAGTATCTCTCTGAGCAGTAACCTCCTCCTCCACTCCCCACCTGCCCACTTCCTCACTGGCAGCCAGCAGAAAGGGGGGGAGGCCCTGATCTCATGAGAGCAAATCACAGCTGTCGTGGGATTTTTCAAATTCTTAAACCCCGTCTAGCCTGATCTCCTCAGATCTCAGAAGTTTAGCAGGGCTGATCTTGGTTAGTATTTGGATGGGGACCACCAAGGAAATCCAGGGTTTCTACGCAGAAGCAGGCAATGGCAAATCATCTCTGTGTCTCTTCCCTTGAAAACCTTACGGAGCATTTGAACTAAAAAAAGTTCCTTTCTGCTGAAAGATTCAGGATCCCTCCAAATATAACATCATTCTTAAATGAAAAGCACTTACCCTTCCAGAACAAGTCTCTGCCTGCCGGGTGCTCGCACTAGAGGTGGTGGGGGTGGCAGCAGACTGGTTCCCCCCTCCATCCCTCCCTGAGAAGCTGCCAGGTGTGGCGGAGCCTGAGCAGGGGCAGGAAAGCAGCTGGCATGGTCTGAGCTTCTGGTCTTTAGGGTGTCTATGCTTCTTCCCCCTCCTCCCATAAAGAGGCTGCACCAAGACAGCTCACTTACTAGTCACACAGCGTCCACTGAACTCAGGGGGACTTGCATCTTAGCAAAATTTGCCACAGCTGCCTAGATTTCTCTTTTGGACCTTAGAAAGAAAATTTCAGTCCTCCTCAGCTGGTGTGTGTGTGTGTTGGGCGGGGGGGGGGGGGGCGTTCCTAAGCCTTTCCCCCTTCGGAATTTCAACCCAGATCCGAGTGGCTGCAGGGAGCCCAAGCAAGCCAGCTGCTGGAGGGGAGGGGAGGCAGTTTAAACCGCCTTCCCTTCCCTTGGCTTGCTTAGGTTCCCTGTGGCCTCATCGGGCTGAATTTTTTTTTTTTGCACACCTGTACTTTGGAGTCCCGCTGCCATCTTTCCATTGTATTCTATGGGGCCACAAAATACAATGGAAAAATCGTGCCACTGCTGCGGTGTGATTCTAGTGAGAAGGAGCTTGGGGGCAGGGCTTGCCACCACCGCCATTTGTGTCTGCTTCTGGGCTGCCAGAGTGGTGCTCCGGCCTGCTCTGGCCCCGAATGACCCCTGCTCTTGAACCAGGCCGATCCTGGCTTCTAAAATAATGCTGGGGAAATGTATTAGAACAATTGATCAAAATTTCTCACTGAGTGAGGGGGTTCTGCTAGGCCTTTGGAAGAGGCAGTTATTAGACTTAGCTAATGAAGGTGTTTCTTTAAAAAAAAAAAAAAAAAGCAAAGGATGAGGCCGCCAATCTCTCATTCATCTTTTCTGGGAAAGGTAATGTGGCGTGTAGTGGTGGAGCAGCTCCAGGAGTTCTGGGGTGACACATCTGCTCTTGATCCATTTCAATTTGGCTTCAAGCCAGGGTTTGGAACGGACTGATGGACAACCTTAGGTTAAAGTTTGTTTGCTTGTTTTAATTTCTTTCATTTTTAAAAAAACACAGGAAAAAGTACAAAGGAAAAAACTCAAAATCATCAGTCAAATAAAATGTTTTAAAAGGTATACATAGAGACAAAAATCCAACAACAGTGGTAGCAGATCTACACACAAGTTTCTAAAAAAGTTTTCCAAATGTCTAAGTCCATTGTAATAATGTCTAAAAATAAGTTGTAAGCCTGCACAGCATTCTTATGAACTTTACAGCTGATTTCTGAGAGCAGTGAATGGACTATGATGTCAGTTATGTGGGACACGAAAGTGCACTAGGCAACCAGTGGGAAGATGGGAACAGATACCTACACTATAGGGTCAGAGCACCATTTTCTGAGGTTACCACCTCCAGGCGGGAGGTTAACACAGAGAACAAAGACATTCTCACACATAAAGCCATGAGGTTACAGGCTTATATCAGCAACTCCATGTAGGTACACACTCCACGCATGTACACAGGCTTATGCCCCCTCCTGCAAGACCTCATTACCATTCGCTACATCAAAGGACTTCACACCTGGGTGCAAAGACAGCAGGGTGCTTCCTGAGGATCGGTTCCCATGCCCAGCACTCCTGTGATCCAGAAGACAGGCGCCAGATGCAGCTGATGTCAGCATCCTGTCCGGACCATCAGGTAGATCTGAATATTGACCACTCCTATAGCACCCCCTTAGTGGATAGAGATAGAGAACGGACCATCTATAGGCTCTCTTGAGATGGCATCATATCATGCCATCCTCCCAGGTACCACCTCCCCAAAAAAGCTGCTCCCCAAGAGTCACAAGTTAGTCTAGCTTTCCCCTTTTCCTTGTTTGATCTTCCTTCCTCCCTGGAGGACCCTTGGGTGCACCACTGGGGTCTGACACGTGGCTTTCTGCTGGTCCAGAACCACAATCCTTTGTCCTCTTCCTGAAGACATCTCCCCTTTGTTTTCCAGATGGATTCCACTGATTCGTATAGAGGTAAATATCACCCTCGACGGAAACCATCAAGTATCCTGCTCATGCAAATGTCTCTGTATTTCTACCTAATTTCCTAGTCCTGTATAACTGTGTGAAAGATAGCATAACATTGTAACAGTGTTTATAAATCTTTTATTATATTTCTAGTAAACAATTTATCTTTTATACTCTAACTTGAGTCTGTGTCAGTTCCTGACATGCCTCGGTTTAGTGCCGCCTCTGTATACATAGGCAAGATCCCATAAAGCCGGCTGCATATTGTTAAAAGCTAATATTCCCCCAAATATTAATAAATAAAAGAGCAGTCAGGCTAACAAAGTCCATACGTAATTGTCTATATGCCATGTGTTCAAATATTGATAGAGTTCTCAGGTCCTCAATCCATTGATTTACTGGAGGTAAATCTTTCCAATGTTGTAATACAAGTCTTTTAGCTCTAGTAAGGGCACAGAGGGTCCATTTTCATTGACCATTGGTTAGTCTCCAAGAAATGTGCAGATAGTTGAAAAGTACATAAGCATCCTCAAAAATCAATGAGAAAATACAAAATTGATATGAGTAATAACTTCTTAGAAAAAATGAAAGACTGGGCACACCCTAAGTGTATGTTTAAGAGAGGTGTCCTGTGAGTTACAGTCAGGCACTTTTCTCCATCCATTGCTAAAGAGTCACCGTGGTGTCCAGTATGTCCGAAACATAATTTTCTTTCTGAACAAGTCACAAGATCCACGGACAGAGCAGGTATAAATTTTAAGGCCCTGCCCTATTGCTTTGGCAAAACAGATCCTTATTCCATTAATTCCTGAGACTTTGCATATCCTATTTACTAATCAGCATCAAATATTTATAGACAAATATTGTAGGTTTCATTTTCTGCATCAATTCGATTTGTGTTTCCAGGAGCAAAGGGGACTCTGAGACATTCACTGCCACAGGGTCATATTTAGATGCCAACAGATGTTGTGTTTGTAAACACGCCATTCAACAGAAGTTGACAAGTCAGATCTAGACCTCTGCTAAGAAAATGACAAAAACTCATCATCATAGTCTATTAAAGTTGGACAAGCGGCGCCATCCCTATTAATACTGTTAGATCTTTCAGTAGCCTTTGACACAGTTGACCACTCCATCCTTATTCCATGACTGGTGTTAAGGAAGTAACTCTTTAGTGGTTTTGGTCTTTTCTGTCCCGCTGGACAATGCTGCTCAGTCAACTGGGTGTGGGGTTTGTCCTGTGAAATTCTGTTCTCTCACCCATGCTCTCTGATATATATGGGAGGCTGCTGGAGGGGGAGATTGTCTGGCATTTTGGAGTTGGGTGTCATCAATATACAGATAACATCTAGCTTTATGTTTCATTCTCCAAGCCTGCAGGATGCTTCTGTCTTCATTCTGAACTGGCGCTTTGAGGCCATGACCAGGCGGCTGCGGCAGAACAAGCTCAAGCTGGATGCAGACAAGACAGAGTAATGATGACCAGGAAGACTGATGTTCTAAAGGGGCTGGATTCATTTGTCCTTGCTGGAGCAGAGTTAGCTTTTGCAGAGCTGTTTGAAAAGCAGGCTGGTATGCTGGCCAAATGTGATTTCTATCAAATGCTTCTGGTTCACCAACTCTTTCCTTTCTTAGACTCAGTTGAGCCGGTCACACTGATTCAGGCTTTTGTTAACACTGTAGTTAGAGTACTGTAATGCTGGGCTGCCCTTGAAGACAACCTGGAAACTGCAGGGGGTTCAGAGTGCGGCAGCCTAATTTTTTCAGAGGCTAGCTGATGGGAACACATCTTACCCATCTCAAAACAGCAACACAGTTATGACCTTTAAAGCCCTTCATGGCCTGGGACCCACATATCTAAAAGATATGCGGCTTCTGTGCCAACAACAGTCTTCAGGGTGCCATCTACTGGCTTTTCAGGGTGTCAAACCTATGGTCCGTGGGCTGGAACTGGCCGAGGAGTGGGGCTCTCTTTAGTCCCCCTCCCCTGTCCTGAACTTGAGCTCCCTCAGAGAATAAAGAGCACAGGGCAGGGCTGCCTCTGAGCAGAGGGCACAGGGCTGGGCCGCCAAACTTCCCGGTCTCCATAGTCTTCCTCACAGGTAGGAGCTTTTTTTGGGGGGTGGTCCTTCTGCTGTGATCCTTTTTTATTTTAAAACTAGGCTCAGACCATTTATAAGTATAGTTTAAATTGGGGGCAGTGAAGTTTGGGGCCAACCCCAGTTAAACTAAACTAAACTAAAATCAACAAACTCAAGGAACTTCAGTTTTTTTTAGAGAAATATTAGTTTTAACACACACACCCTCTTAGTCTGGGGCTTCAATGAAATAGCTGCTGTAATATCCTTAATTGTGTTTGTCTGTGTCCTTTAGAAAGTTTATGACACACACATGGTCCGGCCAGACAAAATCCAATTTATGTCAAATCCGGCCCTCATAACAAATTAGTTCGACACCCTGGCCTAGAGCATCCCTGACAAATGTTTGTCCAGCCGCTGCTTGAGGGGGGGGCTCACCACCTCCCTAGGCAACTGATTCCACTGTGGCAAAACTCTTACTGTAAACCCCCCCCCCCCTAATTTAAACCCACTATTGCGAGTCTTCTCCTCTGCTGTCAACAGAAACAACTCCCTGCCCTCCTCTAAGGCTGCGGTCACACGGCCCCATTAAATCCGGGAGGGCTCCCAGATTTAAAGGGGCCGCATTTTTCTAGGGCTCCCGGATTTAAAGGGGCTGGCGGCCGCGGCGGGAACGGCGGCCGCAGCCGCTGAAGAGGCAGCCGCGGCGGGAACGGCAGCAGCGGCGGGAACGGTGGCGGCTGTCGCTGAAGAGGCGGCGGCGGCGAGAACGGCTGGCGGGAACGGCGGCGGAGGCGGCCGCAGCAGTGGCAGAAGCGGCGGTGGCAGCCAAGGACCCGCCATCTGCCTGGTGAGTTTGGGGGGTTCCCCCCCCCCTTTTACACTTGGGCACATGAGTGGCCAAGCGCCCAAGTATAAAAGGGTGGGAAAAATGGCCGGCGGGACTATCTGGACAGCCCTGCTCTCGCAATGCTTGCGAGAGAGGGCTGTCCAGATACCTCAAATGCGGGTTCCTCCCGCAACACCCGGGAAAACACTTGATTTTCCCGGGGTCGGAAAATGCGGGAGGAACCTGCATTTGAGCCCGCTTCAGTGCGGGACTTGGGGCGGGCCGTGTGGTCAGCCCCTTTAAATGCGGGAGGAAATAGCCCTTCCTCCCGCATTTAAGGCCCGTGTAGCCGCAGCCTAAGTGACAGCCCCTCACCTTCATTCACGGTGACCTGCCTGATATCAAGAGCCTGTACTTTTTCCATTGCAGCTCTCACTCTGTGGAACAGGCTACATGAGGTGGTGAGGGGAATGCCATCATCAGAAATCTTCAGGAGGCACAAGGCCATTTTATTTTCCAAGGCTTTTCATGGATATAAATTGCCAGCATCTGGGGTTTTATTCTATTGGCAATACACGGTAATGCTTAACCATGACATGTAAACCACCAGGAAAGGAGAGGTGCAAACATTTTAATAGAGTGCAAACTCCCGTTGTCTTTCCACAAGAGGAGGAGCAGCAGGCCTGCCTGTCCCTCTGCCACTCCTCCCACCACATTTAGGTCCCTGAGAAGCGTCCACACAGGCACTCCACTTTACAAATATTAGATGTAATACTCTGAAACCTCTTAGTTACAGAGGGAACAAGCTACCCATCTTACTCCTTTTCCCAATTTTATTATATAACTTACAAGCTTCAGCAGGTCATCTTTACCTCTGTCTACCTGTCTTAGTATCCCAGTGTGTTGTTTGGCCTAAAATGTTCCCATGTATTCTATGAGTGTCCACTGCAAAGGAACTCTGAAGCAGAGAGTATTATAGATACAGGCCTGGCATTCCATACTAAACTTAACTTTAATTGTAAGCCACCTCAAGCAGGACTCTGAAGAGGTGGCATAGATATGTCCTCAATAAATTACATAAGTGAAAAAATAAATGAACTATACTAGACTTCTGCATTCATACTATTTATATTCTACTCAAACTGTATAATTTGCTTCGAAGTAGTTTATTCTCCGTAACATGGAGGAATAGAATCTAAAATTTATTCCAGACATCTGGAATCTGAGACTCAATATTCAGATTAAGCAGACAGATTCCCTTCCTCTTCCCCAAAATAAAGTTATAGCCTGCACTCTGTATATAGTAGCAGATATGCGGATTTCTTTTGTTACTATGGTGATGGCTGTGAGCCCCATCAAAAGGTAACTGGAAAATTTGCCAAGAGAATACTTGGGAGGTTTCCATTCACAGCCTGCTGAGTAGCACCTACTCCAACACTTGCCTAGCAGGTAAAAACATGCATAATGTTTACCTGAGGATTAGAAAATGCATACAGTCTGCTACAATAGAACAAAAAGAAGAACATGGGCAGTTTAAGATGTCCCCAAGCACAGACTGCATTTTTCTTTGGTCACTATCTTGTAATATACAGGCTTAGTATTCTGAAGTCAGCACATAAGGCCTCCACTCTGAAACATTACCTTCCCAGAGACAATCTTCTCATAGATCTGAATTGGCTGGTCTGCAAAGAATGGAGGGTAGCCAGCTGCCATCTCGTAGATTAGGACACCCAGGGCCCACCAGTCCACAGCTTTGTTATAACCCTGCAACAGGAAAGCAGGCTCGGATCATATAGGCAAAGGACGAGTGGCATTTAATTGTAGAGGAGGGTAAGAAATGGCTGAGGGTGTAAGATGCTCAGTTGGGCAGAGTCCTCTTCAATGGCTGATCAAGGCACAGAACATTGTCAGTAGTTACAGATGTCTCATATCTTCTCACCTTGCTTAGAATGATTTCAGGAGCCAAATATTCGGGCGTTCCACAAAGGGTCCATGTTCGACCTTTCACTCGTTTGGCAAAGCCAAAGTCTGTCACCTGGAGGTACAAGGGAAAGACAAAAAAAGATGATGAGAATGTTGGCCCCTCTAGCTCAAAACTGCTCACCTGGCAGCAGCTTGTCAGGGTCTTAGGCAAAGAGAGCTCCTTCCCAAACATCTGTTTCTGTGATCCTTTAACTGGAGATGCTGGGGATTGAACAATGGACTTCCTGCATACAAAGCAAGGGCTCTCTCACGGGGCCACAAGTTCCCAGGAACAGGGTTAGCAATACCAGGGAAGCTGTGAAGGTGCATTCCACCCAGAATCCTGACATGGGCAGCGCTGAAGTTTAATACAGGAAATTTAGAGGAGAAAGTATCTTGTTTCCTTTTCAAAGGGTTTTTTCCAACATGCCTATTTTCCAGGGGCATAAAAAGTAGAACACGATCACAGGAAACTGCCTTGTACCAAGTCAGATCTATCAAAGTTAGTATTGTCTGATCTGATCCTGGTGGAGGTCTTTCACATATAGCTGGATCTCTTCAACCAGCTATCACTGAGGACTGAACTTGGCACCCTTCGGAATGCAAAACAGATGCCCTTGCCCCAGGGCCACAGTCCTGTTCTGCTGCTTGAGCATGCTTGGTTAAGAACGCACCAGATTCTTTAAATTGCCTGGTTCCCAGTTAATAACATACAATTTATAGGAAGATATGCCATGTCCATTTTCCTTATCAGTCCTGCCAGTCTCATAGGATATTACTGATGGACAGCAAAATGTAGTAATTTCTAATAATGTTAGTCATCTCACATGTTCTGGGGTTGCTGAACACAACACACCATGTAATTATTCTGTCGCTCTGTATGGGCAACAAGGGGCAAGTACTCTTGCCGTTTTGGATAGCAGGATTCCACAGAACAGATGGAAGCACCATTACCTCAATGTAGCCCTGCTGGTCAATGAGGAGGTTCTCAGGCTTCAAGTCTCGGTAGATGAGATCTAGTGAGTGCAGGTATTCAAAAGTCAGCACAATCTGAGCAGCGTAGAACCGGGCATGAGGTTCACTGCAGAAAACGAGAAAAGCTTTTTCCTAAGCAACCTCTGATCTGTGTCAGGGTGGACTTTACCTCAAGCGTGGTTCGATCCTGCCCACAATCCACCACCATCAAGACAGACACGCCCCCGTGTTCACCAGGACCTTCATATCGATCTCAACCCACCTTCTTGGTTCTCCATCAGGCTTCTTTTACATGGTGACTGTGGACCTAATGCTTGCAAAACCACCCTGTGCCGAGCTGACATTCTCCAATCTATTCCAAAATCACCAGTCTCAACCAACAATTCCCTCATGAAAAGCACTCCGCTTCTAATGGCCTGTCAAGCCTGGCCATCTTTCCATTAGTGCAGAATGAGCATCATCCCACCCTGACAGTAAAGAGGAGAGCACTCACCTGAACCTGCCAATCCGTCGTAGGTGGGAGAACATCTCACCACCTGGGATGTATTCCATCACCATGTACAAATTCGAGTTATCCTGTAATCAAATGCAGGAACAACTAAGAGCCATGGCAAGCACTGCTTTGCTCCCACCACCACTGTCTCTTTTGTTTATAAAGTACTTATATTGCCTTTCTACAGCACTCAGTCAAGGGTGTTTTGAGTATATTCACATATCCGAAGAAGAATTCTGGAAAAGGAATGAGGAGAGGGGAGAGAATCCTGCATCTGGCACATAATTCAATATCCCAAGGAGTTTCCCTTTAAAACAAAAATCTGGCCTTTTTAGTTGCACAGAAAAATCTTCCAAAATTCAGACAATGCCTAGGACCAGGAAACATCAAGCCACAGGTCCCAGTGCCTCAAGCTTTAGCACTCTGGTCCTTTCCCATGGCTACTGTTTCTTAAATATCCACTTCTCTTACAACATCCATGCTCTGCCCCTCGCCCACTGCTCTCTACCATCACCAACTTAACAATAACAAAAAAGCAAGCCCTTTAAAGCCTGGACATGCATGTGCATTTCATGTGCACAAAGCTCTGAGTGTTTGATATAAAATTGTTTTTAATAATAGATACAACCTTGTTCTTTTCAAAGTTTCCTTCTGCTGTTGAAAAGCTATTCTAGCTTTTAAATGACACTTAATATCCGCTTTATATCCGCTTTAAATGACACTTAACATCCGCCGCCTAATGTATATGCCTTGGCCCTGGCCCAATTCCATCTGCCGGCAATTCCATCTGCCAGCCAGTGTGAATGCACACAGGATTTCATCTGAGTGCTGTTCCGATACACCTATGGAGATAATTTGTAAGCTGCTGATTTTGTGGTATTAGTCTAATTGTTTTAACTGACATTGTATGTATTAATTTGTGTTGTTAGCCACCCTGAGCCCGCTGTTGGCGGGGAGGGCGGGATATAAGTCTCATGAAACAAATAAAGAAATAAATATAGTGCAGTTAGCATATGGCACTGGTATATGTTAGTACAAACCAAGAGGATGAATTATACATGTAGCCGGGGACTGAACACCTGCAATCCTACCTTATCTACTTGGAAGTATATCTCACAGACATCACTGGGACTTCTGAGTAACACTTCCTCACCCCCCACCCCAGTCTGCAGAGGAAGTCCTGTAATTGAAATAACTTATGCAAGGTAGCTAACATCTATAACTGCTCACACTTTATGCTGGTTGGGAATTTTGCTGCTTCCGCACATGGTTTTTCCCCTAGAAGGAAGCCTGCAGTAAATAGTGCATCCAGAAGATGTTGTGATTTGGGCAATACCCATGTGGCTTCTGTTTTTATTGCCTCTTTAATCCAGAGGAGAAGGGTGGGGGAACTATTTTCCCTGATTTGAATGGGAAACTGCAGGTGGGTATCTATCTGGACACTCTACCTGTAGCTGCTCTGGGGGTGAAGGTAGGGCAGAGCTAAGCTCTGCTTTCAATATCTCCCTCTACTTTAGCGCTTTAAAGAGCTTTTTTCTTTTCTCAGCTAAATTGTGCTATACAGTGTGGCTTGACAGGGAAAGGGAAGGGGTGCTGAACAGACCACAATTCTTGTGCTTTTGGGCATGTGCAGAAAAGGGGGAGGGGGCAGCAGCAAGGAGAATAGGAGCAGGTGTGGGGGGGGGCAGTGTTCCTGTCTGTTCCCACCCCACTTGCAGCTGCTGCCAGAGTGGAGGCCCATTTGCATGCCCCAATAAAGATGTAGCTTTAACAATCTGTTGACATTATTGTCAAGGGCCACTGCATTGGAAGGAAGATAGGAAGGAACTTCTTGCTTCCTCTCTGTATGGAATCAGCAGGCTTTTCCATTGTGTATTGTCCACAATAAGGGTGATACAGATCTCTTCTAGCTGAGACAGTATTCATTTTTTAAGGCTCCTCTCTAGCCACCAGGGCTGTAAACCTGCAGAATTCCCCCACAGCATAAACACTTTGTGACATAGTTTAGGGCCTAATGATGTTTTCTATCCTTTCCCTGCAATAGATGTTAACAAAAGCCTCTGGGAAACCTGATTTAGTGTCCATCTAACAGTCATGTCTTAGAACAACATGGCTGCCTTATTACCATGTATAGTCAGTCCATAACCAGGCATGCCTGGAGTACAGGCTGCTTTGCTAACAAGAAAGCCCTACAGAAACAGGATCGCCTAGTAAGTCCTGCCAATTGCCTGCTAAGAGGAAGGTGGAGGAAGTGCTGGCCTGGCTGTTCAAGGGGTCAGCTCCTCAAGGCACCTGGGCACCACCACATCTCTCCATGTGGCTATAATAGAATTGGTAGGGCCACAGTGACTCAGAGGTTAAGAGGCTGAGTTGCAGACTGGAAGATCGGTAGCTCGGCAGTTTGAGACCCAAGTGCTGCGGGATGGAGTGAGCTCCCGTCTCTGGCCCCAGTTCCTGCCAGCCTAGCAGTTCAAAAGCAAGAAATTACAAGTAGATAAATTGGTACCACTTCAGTGGGAAGGTAACAGCATTCTGTGCGCCTCAGCGTTTAGTCATGCCAGCCACATGACCATGGAGAAGTCTTTAGACAGTGCTAGCTCATTGGCTTGGAAACGGAGATGAGTACCACCCCCTAGAGTCGGATTCGACTGGCTTTCGAGCAAGGGAAACCTTTACCTTTTACTATAATAGAATCTGCTCTCCCCACAAGTAGCTTGCCATGGGAGTGTTTACTGGGCTGCAATACAACAGACTCAAAGTTCAAAGATGGCTGTGGCAACGGGGGTCGTATTGGATACATCGTTTACATACATTCAGCCCCCATGGTTTGGATCAAGAGCTAGATTTCTCGAGCTTTTTGTAAAATGTGTGGTTTCCTTTAATAAAATTGTGCATGGTCATGGTTCCTTTCCCTTTAAATATTTACTGTTGAATTGGTTTTGCAAGAGGCTTTCCAGCTGGTTACTACTGTGAAGTTAGTTCTCTGTTGTAACACAAGAATGGTGGCCCGTTAGTAAATTTTGTAGGTGAGTGTTTTTGTAGTATTTTATAAGACCATGCTTTAGGATGAAATATCTATGTTTTTTTGAGAATTCATATGTATATTTCCTTTATATACATGTCCAGTCAACCATATGATTATTGCCATTGGAAGCAGATGTTGCTACTAGAATTTTGGATTAAGTATGTGTTTGTAATTCATGTTTAGTTATTTTGACATCTATTGTGTGGAGTGATATATAAAAATGGTTATGTATTTAATGTGTTTCTCATCAGTTACCTCTGAAGAAAGACACTGAAACAAAGCACGTATCTGGATTCTTTGTTCTTTGTGACTTTGATGAATTTTTGTGTGATTCTGATGTAATACACTGTATGTAGTTCGCTGGATATTGTTCACACACTGTTTGATGTGATTTCTTGCTGATGATTACAGTTGTAGCATTATTTTTGCACAGGTTTGTTAATTTTTCATAGCTCTTCTTTACTGTGCAATCTGCTTGCTTTGTTTGTGTACTGGGCTGCAGGCTGGGAATGTGAAGAGGAAAGGGGGCCGCACCAAGGCAAAACAAAGATGAAGAAACAAATTGGTGCAGAGGGAAAAGAATCTTTAATAATTGAACAACTTCTACATGTTTCGCATGCAGCTTCATCAGAGTCTGTTTAAGTGTATGCATAGAAACGGAATGGACCCTGGTCAGAGTCAAAGTGAATGTATGGGAATGGAACTAAAAAGAATCTGAAAGTAGATTCCCCCTGACAAAGCTGCACACTTAACGCATAGGGGTTGGACAGTTATTAAAGACTAGGAATAAGGCCCATTGTGGAAATAAATACAATGGGCTCTAGAAAGAGGCTCTGGGCGGGTGCCCTGGCCTTGGACACTCAGCGTCAATTTGCTGTGGTGACTTCAGCAGGGTATAATGATACAGAGCTTACTATTTTTCTCCAGGGGAACTGATCTCTGCTATCTGAAGAGCAGTTGTAATTCTTAGTGATCTCCAGCCCTCCCTTGGAGATTGGCAACAATGGTTCCCCAGGAGGAAATGGCTGGTTTGGAGGGTGGAGTCTATGGCATTGTACCTGTCTGAGGACCCACCCCTCCACAAACCCCACCTTCTCCAGGTTCTGCCCCTCAAATCTCTAGGAATTTCCCAACATGAAGTTGGCAACCCTCTCTCCTTCCCAGCCAACCATCAACCTACCTTTATCTGTCCCTCTGACTTCAGTTTTCCATCTCTCTCCCCCGCCCTGCAGCCTCCACCCGGTTTTGAAGCCCTGACTGCTACATCACACTGGCTGTCATGGGGGAGCAATGGACACAGAGTCCACCATTTTCTCCAGGGGAACTAATCTCTGCCATCTGGAGAGCAGTCATAATTCTGAGTGATCTCCAGTCCTCACCTGGAGATTGGCAACAATGGTTCCCCAGGAGGAACAGTACAGTCTTTCTCTGCAATGGGGACCAAAGCAGCTGACATCATTCTTCTCTCCCCCTTTTGACTTGCAAAACAACCCTGTGAGGTAGGTTAGGCTGAAAGTCTGTGACTGGTCCAAAATCACCCACTCAGCTTCCACAGCATGAACCTGGGTCTGGTAGACCCTGCTCTGAAGCACTAACTGCTATGCCACACTGGCTGTGGTATCGCCTAGTATCACAACTGAACTCCGGACAACAGATCTCTCTCTCCCCCTGGAGAAAATAACTGCTTTGGAGGGTGGACTCTATGGCATTCTGTTCAGCTGAGGCCGCTTCCCTTCCTAAACTCTGGTTTCTGTAGACTCTACCATAAAATCTCCAGGAATTTCTCAACCTGGAGCTGGCAACTCTAGTCAGGACTGGCCCCAATGAGTTTTCTCCCAAAGGCCAAAATAGGCATGGAAAGGGTCTCCTCCCCCCACCTTTTACTGACAGAACCAAGCTTGGTTGCCTAGCAACAGGCTCTGAGGGGAAGGTAGGGTTGCCAGCTCTGAGTAGGGAAATACCTGGAGATTTGGGGGGCAGATCCTGTGGAGGGCAGTGTTTGGGGAGGGAAAGGATTCAGCAGGCTATAATGCCATAGGGTCTACCCTCCAAAGCAGCCATTTTCTCCAGGGGAACTGATCTCTGTCATCTGGAGATCAACTGTAACAGTGGGAGATCTCCAGGTCCCATCTGGAGATTGACAACCCTAGGGGAAAGTTAGCGTCACAGCAGGGGGTTGAAGAGAATGGTTTGACGGCCACTGGACCACCTCAGTAGCCAGCCAGCCATGGTGGAGCCAAGCAAGAAAGACAGCCGTTTTCACTGTTTATTCTGACAGGAACAGTGGCTGAGGAGACAGTGGGCGGGGAAGAGGAGTGGAACCAGCACCCAGTCAATGGCACGCAATTACTTGAGTGACAGTTGATGGGCCAATGGCTGATGGAGCGCACAGCACAGCCATTGGGAGAGCTGGACATGGCCAATGCATCAAGAGAATTATATATATAAAATTCTTTTCCCTCTGTGCCAGTTTGTGTCTTCATCTTTGTAAGGCTTGAAATATACATACGTCTTCTATCATGAGTGCGTATGAACGAGTTGAGCTAGGTAAGCGGAACGGCAGCACAAGGTGGGACTGTGGCTAGTCAATATGGTGCTGATGCCATTTTTTAAAAATGGCAGGCCAAGGATAGACTGCTCAATCCCACCATGCCTCACTTATTATCCTTCTAGCCAAGCCCTTTAATTGCTTCAGAATAACAGGAATCTCAAGGTGGAGAAAGTAAAAAACAAAACAAAACCCTACCTTGAAAGAATACTCTAGCTTGACAAGGAATGGGAAGTTTACAGCCTGAAGTATGCGCTTTTCATTGAGGGTGTGCTCAATCTGTTTCAGTTTGACAACCTGTGGGACAGGAAGACAGTCAGCCAGAGATTCATCTGTCCACTCAGCCCCCCTCCTCCACCCCCTGAAACATATACTCTGCTCAGGGGCAGGGTCCAGACTCACTTTTTGCTTGTCAAGGATCTTCATGGCAAAGTAATTGCCAGTATCCTTGTGCTTCACAAGCATCACCCGCCCAAAGGAGCCTGTACCCAGGGTCTTGAGCCGCTCGAAGTGCTCCAGGGTGGATGTGTTCTGCAAATGGAAGGAAGGAATCAGAAAGGGGGAGAAAAATATGCTGAGAGCCAACCTCCAAAATTTTGAGTCTTTTAATGGCCAGGAAGGCTTAAGATGCAGGACTAACAGTTTCTCCTGAAAGACAGGGTGTACCATATGCTCTGATGCCATGCCAGGGCAGCAATTATTCTCAAAAAGGAGCAGCCTTGTGAAACGCTAGTTTCCCTTCCTCAAACATTGCCAGCTGTGTTCTTGTGGTTTGAGACAAAGTTATCATTTCACCACCAGAGGGCGCAAGAGACAACGATTTTAGAGAAGGAGCCTTGTGCCATCTGCAGAAAAACCAAACTCTAGCCACAAAAGGATGCTTGTTTATATCTAGCTGCCAGCATCTTACCACACTGTCTGTAATAAACTAGGAACACGTGACAAGGAGTGAATGCAGAGGGCCCATTCGGATAACAAAGAGCCAAAAATTACACTTATTGCAAAATGTATCTATAGGTAACAGCACCTTTAGGTACAGGATCATGAACAAACAAAAAAGCTACAACACCCAAAATTTCAGGACCAATTTCTGTAGCCACATTACCATTCTTTTGGACAGCCACCTTCTGGGATTGAGATGCTAAAATACTGGGCCTGTGAGTGTAGCTAGGCCCATTTTGGAAGTTACAAGGAAGAAAAAAACTGTTCACATGAGTCAGGGTGACACAGAGGTACTTTTCTCTGTTGATAATATCAAGTATTAGTGTACTAACATCTAGGCAGGAGTATAAGTGATGAGCTATGGACTTTTCATCCTTCTTTCTAATGCACAGCAAAATCTGCCTGCTGGAGTAATTTGGACAGGTCTTTAATAGGCCCTCCCTCTCCACCAAAGCATCACTGAAACTGGCAAACTTTTGCAGTTCTTGTTCCCAATGAGATCTGCCAAACATTCCTAGAAATGTATTAACAACGTGGTCCAAATCCGGCTCTCCGGTGGTCAAACATTCTCTGTTTCCAACCTGGATACTTTGCTCTCCCACTCCAGCTACAATCTGCAAACCCAAAGTGGCCCCTCTAGAATAAACTGAGGATTGCAACATCTGTTTCAGAGCCCTTATTTGCCCAGCAGCGCAGGCTAGCAGAACCACAGCATCAAGACCTCACTGCTGTAACCAGAATGATCCCACACCCCACCCAGCTGTTTATGGTGGAATTCCATGAAACCAGCAACCTGTTTAAATCAAAGTAACAACATGTGTGCCTGTGCAGCACCACCAATGAAGCATGCACTTCTCTGATGCTGTGAATGTTAGGGACTGGCCACTTGATTCAAGTGCAGTGCCGGTTAAACAAACCCCTGTGCAGGTACGGCTGATTTGGTGAAAAACTCCCAGCACCATTTTAAAATCAGGCCTAAGGGTTTAGGGGGAAAAGTGACAAGATCTAGATTGCTATGCCCAGATAACAAAAGGAGGATAAAACATTAAGAAGGTAGGCACACTACCTGTGATGGGTTTTCCCATTTCTTGAGGAACTCTTCCTTGGCTTTGGCTAGAAACTCCTTCACTGTAAGCAAACAAAGGTGGAGAAACAGAATTAAGAACAGAGTGCTTTAAGTCCTGGGCTGCTAAACACACTTTAGAGCTTGGCAAAGCTTCACTGGGAGGCAAGATTCCCTCTGAGCCCTACCTTATTTCTGGGGGTGGGTGGGTGGGAGATTAATGGCCAGGAATGCAGGATTCAGCCACAGCTGAGAAGCCCCAAGGTGCAGCTAGCAGCCATGATGTTTTCCCAAGCAGCCACTATTTTCTGGAAAGCAGGTACAAGCTCTCCTTTGGACTCAGCCATGAGACTTTAGATCAGCCATGGTTACTTGCTGGCCTGTGAGCCATCTCTGGCCCCTGCTGGGCCTACTCACTAAACTTAATGCAGCCATTTTTCCTGCTTTTTGTCTGTTCCATCAGTATGTGACTACTGGTTTATGAATTTTTAAAAAGTATATTTCATTGCTCTTTTAATTGATGCTGAAAGCAGACTTGAAGGTCTGTTCATTGTAAAGGTAGAAGAGAATTTTTTAAAAATTAAAAATTAGAAGTCTGCACTATTAGACTATCAGGGGCTTCAGTCCGAGTTTGGAGAATAATGTGATCCCAGGAATGAACATCTAGCCAAGCCCTGTTCTAGACGGTGGCTACTCATCTCTAAGGCTTTTAACATATTGCTTATTTTGGGGAGCAGGTGAGCTCAGACAACATGCCCAATCCCTACAGGCTGCATACTGCTTCAGCTCACAGAGGGATCCCAGCCACAGAACACAGCAAGTGAACACAAAACCTTCAGGGAGGGCAGCAGAGGCGCCACGCTCTCCTTGCCACATCCAAGGCCTTAAAGACAAAGCCTTTGGAAATGGAGGGTAGATGTTTAAACAGAATTAAAACATTAGGACTGAGACCAGATATGGGCACATGGAACATCAGTTGGTCCTTATATCGTTTGCAAGAAGAACATAAGAATACAAGAGAAGCTGTACTGGATCAGGCCAGTGGCCCATCCTGTTCAACACTCTGTGTCACATAGTGGCCAAACCCCAGGGGCCATCAGGTCTACCAGTGGGGCCAAAACTCCAGAAGCCCTCCCACTGTGGCCCCCCAAACACCAACCATACAGAGCATCCCTGCCCCAGACATACTGTTCCATCTGTACCTTGTGGCTCATAGCCACTGATGGATCTCTGCTTCATATGTTTATCCCAATCCCCTCCTGAAGCTGTCTATGCTTGTAGCTGCCACCACTTCCCACGGCAGTGAATTCCACGTGTTAATTACTCTTTGGGTGAAGAAGTACCTTCTTTTATCTGTTCTAGACTGACTACTCATCAATTTCATGGAGTGCCCACAAGTTCTAGTATCATGAGAAAGAGAGAAAAGAACTTCTTTTTCTACCTTCTCTATCCCATGCATAATTTTGTAAGTCTTTATCATGTCATCCCTCAGTCGTCATTTCTCCAAGGTACAGAGCCCTCACCTCTTTCACCTTTCTTCGCAGGGAAGGTGTTCCATCCCCTTAATCATTTTAGTTGCCCCTTTCTGCACCTTTTCCAATGCTGTAAGATCTTATTTGAGGTACGGTGACCAGAACTGTACATGATATTCCAAATAAGGCCACACCATAGATTTATACAGGGGTGTTATCATACTAGCTAATTTGTTTTCAATTCCCTTCCTAATAATCCCCAGCATAGCATTTGCCTTTTTTATTGCAGTCGCACCCTGAGAGGAGTTATTTACTACGACTTCATGATCTCTCTCCTGGTCAGTTACCACCAATTCGGACCCCATCAACGTATATTTATAGTTGGGATTTTAGGCTCCAATGTGCATCACTTTGCCTTTGCCCATGTTGAACCGCATTTGCCACGCTGACGCCCACTCGCCCAGCCACAACAGATCCCTCTGGGTAGCCTCACGATCCTCCCTGGTTCTCATCTCCCTGAACTACTTGGTGTCATCTGCAAACTTAGCCACCTCACTGCTTACTCCCAGCTCCAAGTAACGAAAAAGAGCAATCCAGAGTTCAAAAAGTAGTTCTAGAGTTTGGTAAAATGGTCTTTCAGAGAGCCAGCTTTCTCCCTTTAAAATTTTTTCATATCAAATCCCCCAAATTCTTTGGCACTTATTTTAAAGATCACCATTCAAAGATATATATAATCCCGGGAAAAAATTCAGGTACACACAGATCTTTCTGGATATTGGCCAACACTAAGCAGCTGGGGTGTGGAATCAGTCGAGATTCACACTTTAAAACATAAGACCAGCCTGACAGGAGCTGCCCCTGCTACATGACCCAAAGGGCTTTCTGAGAGCAAACCAACCCCCTGGTGACCTGCATACAGCAGGCTGAGCCAATGCATGCCTCATTCAACCCACTACAGGGACACAAGTCCAGAGCCAGTCCCCATGTAAACAAGAGAATCTTGGGAGCCAGTCTTGGGCTCACCTAAGAGCAGCTGCCCTGCAGTCCAAGCATGCTCGGTGTCCCCCCAGGGCTGGCTCCCTCGGCTCCTGTTCCCTCAGATGATCTGCAAGCAGCACAGCCTGGTTTGCCGAGCCACAAAACAGGGCGATGGCACAGAGAGAGTACTATCAGAAAGAAGAAGGTGCACAAAAATGTATTGGACCAAGCAAAGTACTCAGCGTCCCACCATGTTTCAGGCTAAAAGGTCTTCCTCAGAGAAAGACTGTCATAGCGAGAGGAACAAACAGCTAAGCATGACGGTTTTTGATTAGAAACTTTCTAGCCTTCATGATTCCCAAAGGAAGGGAAAAAGCCTTCAAGGGATGGAAGCAATACCTGAGAAAAGCTCTGAGTTAATAGGATTTTCAGAAGCAGAAAGCTGCTCTTTCCTCTGAGCTCTCTCCACCATCCCTCCAGATCCAGCCCATGAACTCAAGGGTGCCACTACTGGCCCACAGAAAAAAACCTCCCTCTAGACCCTGCCTCCCACTACACTGACAACCCAAACACCCCATGAAAACGAGCCCTGTAACTTGCTCACTCCCACAGCCCCCGCCCCACAACCAGGGGCCCCCTAGGCATCCTCTCGGCCGGCCGGCCTGTGTGACTCTCCCCCTCTTGCCCTCACTACACAACAGAGCAGTGACAGGGAAGTGCCCCCTGCTGTTCCCACTTGTGTAGATTTTGGAGCCCACAACCTAATCAGTTAATTAAGTCAATTTGTCTGATTAGAACTGATCAAATCATTACATGCTGATTCTGCAGATTATGCAGCCGTTAACATTTTTCCTGCCTCCCCAGGTCACAACACTCAGGGTTCACCATATGAATATAATTCTTTGTCAACAATGCCCAAGGCCAGCATCCCAAGGGTTTAAGGTGGCAAAAGCTCTTCTGCATATCTGGCATGGCAATCAGAGGCCCTTCCCGGCATTCCTGCTGATGAAACATTGTTAGGATTAATGTTTACAGATGACAAATGTCAGAGCAAAGTGAGGGGGCCGTTCTCCATCAGTAGAGGAAGTCTCTCAACACAATCCAGGATTGATTCCTCTTCCTGAAAGGAGAGAATCTCCAAAACACTAACCGTACCCCCCAGTTTCTGAAGGGTAGTCTCGCTTATGCTTAAGAGCCTTTGAAACAAAGCCCTCAAGGGCCGATTTCAATCCTCCACCCCCACCTCCCATGCCAAACATGTTACACATTCACTTAAAACGAACACAAGCAGAACAGACCAAAGTGGTATTTCTCAGCCATGCTCACTTTGCTAAGGTCTCCACTGCCAGCTACAACGACATAGGCTGATAGGAGAGCCCAAGAACTCCTGGCTCCCAGCCCCTTTCCCTGCAGCCATTCAGCTTTCTACAGAAGAGTCTGGACCATCTCTGCAAACCCTAGAAACTGCTTCTGCTGTTGTTGCCCAGATCACAGAGCTGCAGGCTGAGCTGTTCCTTCCAGCATGAAACCCGAGGGACAGAAAAATGGAGGAGCCCCTGAAATAAGGAAACATTCCAAATTTGGGCCTCATCCCCTTCTCCCACAAGCCAGGTGCCTTCTACTCATGGAATATTGCCAGGGGTGGTGGTGGTGGAAGGGGGAGTTGTTCTCGCTACAGCAGGCCTCCCACCCCGTCCCTTCACACTGCAGCACAAAGCTGTCGGATTTTCCCCGAGAAGCTCATACAAACAGATGCGGAGCTCCAGCTCAGTCTGTCTGACCTACTTTCTTTTTGTCTGCTATTATATCCATATTTCTTACAGTCCCCAGCAGCTTTTGCCTTCCTGCACCAGTCCCAGCCTCCTTCTCACCCCTTGTGGAGATTTCTACTGCTACCTAAGTGGAGCTTCCTTTCCCCTTCTCGGGGCACTCCAGCGCTGTGCTCAGGCTCCATGTGGCCCTTTGGAAGGGCAGCAGGTGTCTCCTCCCCAGCCCCCATCTCTGTCAAACTAGCCTCTCATACAAGCCGCACAGCTCAAGGCCAGACGGAGCACTGTGCTCTAATCTGACTTGTACCTCAGGAGGCCAGCCACTCCTGCATCACACCAAGTGCCCAACTGAATAATGACCAACAACCTCCTCTGTACTTTTTAAGGGCCAGAACAGGACAGCCAGTTTATGTATTCTCAGGGGTTACTCTTTTCTCTATGCTGATGGTATTATCGAGGCCCCTTGTGGAGGCAGTAGGCAGCATAAGACCTTGCTGGATCAAAGATCCATTTTTGTCCACATTCTGCCTCCAACAGTGGTCCACCAAATAATCCTGGAAAACATACCAACTGAGCAAGAGCTACCCTTGGTTTATAGCCATGACAGATAGAAGAAATGTCCCCGTTCAGAGGTAATGTGCATCTGCATACCAGGCCACCGCAACAAACTCTATGCAGAAGCAGATGGATCCTGGATTTGCTCCACAGGGCATTTTCTTGAGATTAACTCCAGTCTTTGGTAAGCAGAGACACGTGCCTATACAAATCATGGCTAACAGCCACTGATGGGAGACAGAACTACATTTATTTGAATTCTAAAGTCAGTTGCCATAAGTTCCATAACTTGATTATGTGTTGCATGGAAACAAATCTCACTTTAATTTGCCCCAAACTTGCCTTTCAAGCTACTGAATGACCTCAAGTTCCTATACTTTCAGAGAGAGATTGCTCTTCATCATATTACATTATTCAAATTGTCCATGTTATGTTTAATTTGGGACTAGGTCCTGTAGTGTGGATCCAAAAATCTATGCAATGGAGCCAGGGACAGACAGGAGGGATTTTCCTACAAACCTGGGGGTAGCCCCAGGCTTGAAGAAAAATCTGAAATCTAAAATTATATCTAAAATGAGTGTATGTGTGTGTGTGTGTGGGGGGGGGGGGGTTAATCTCCCCAAGAAATAAAAGCAACATCTATTGCTTTAAGAGATGAAGGCCCAGTGTTATCTTGTGAGGCTACATTCTGAGGTCCCAGTGGCCACTTTGGAGGTTGCTAGGCAACCACAACAATACAGTGTAAGCTTTGATTTCTGTCAAAGGCTGACAGGAAAAAAAGGATGGGAGCGAGGGAAGGAAACAAGGAAAAACACAAGGACAAGAAGCTGGAGGGAAGAGAAAAGGAGAAAAGGCAAATAGGCGGGTGAGAGAGAAGAAAACAGAAGAGGCTGCTGTGGGGAGGGACAGGAAAATACTGGGGTGGGGGGCAAATGTACATTGCTGGGAAGGAAAGGCTATGGGGGCAACCAGGTGGAGGGGAAAAGGAAACAGTGTGGGGAGGGGAAAAAGAAGATACTTCCTGCAAATCATCATGAGTCCCATACTTGTAATTTCTAAGTTGAAACAGAATGAGTGAGAGTGTGTTTGGACTCTGGCTCAGGAAAGCTTAGGCAACAAGACATTTCTTACATCAACAGGAGTGATCCACAGACACAGAGGATCATTTACTCCTTTGCCTAGATCTTGTTTTCATCTGTACCCTGCAACACACCTTGGCCTGGAAAACTGGGCCTCCCTTTGCAATACACCCCCCCCCTTGTACTTTGTAGCTGTGTCCCTCTCTCTTCATACTAAATGTAACACTTCATACATCTGGCTCATAAAAGCACACGGCCATAATAAATGTGTTATATTTGCTCTCATGTGTCCGCAATCCCCTTCTGCTAGTTACATTGGCTAGACTAGACAGTCTCTGTACAAGAGAACAAATGGACATAAATCAGGTATAAAAAACAGAACCACTCAGAAACTGGGGGGGGGGCGCATTTCAATCTCCTTAAACATTTAAAAATAAATTTAAAAGTTGCAGTACTTCAGCAGAAATGTTTTGAAGGAAGAATCCAGCAAGAATCCTCTGAGTTGGAATTCATATCCAGACTTCATATTATCACACCTGACTCAACAAGGGCGTGAGGTGGTTGGCGCACTACTAAAAGTACTTGTTCCTTCTTACAAATCTATGCACACTATACATCTGTCAAGAATTGGAAGTTGTCCCTATCTGCTCTGAGTAGATATTCACTTTACCTTACAAAAGATGGAAACAGTATCTAGTCATGTCAAACCTTCCCTGTTTGTGTATAATCCCTTTGCCAACTGAATATAACACTTCATAAATCTGACAAAGTGGGCTCTAGTGTATAAAATTTATGCTGCATTAAAGCAAGCCATAAGCCATTCATCAAAAGGAAGTGTTCAGCTGAACATTTCAGTCACTTTCTCTGTATTTTCTATGGTTTGAGGCTATTCTTTGTGAGACCGAGCCACTGGAATTGTGAGTGGTATTCTAAGTGCAGGCCCACCATCTAAATACTAATTCCCAAGTTGCCCTCTCCGTGCAGATATCTAAATCCGCATGGAGGGGGAACTTGGGGGACAGAGAGATTTCTCTGCACACTTGGGGGACTCCCCAGATGTGCAGAAAAATCTGAAAAGTAAAAAAAAAATATTCGGGATGTGCAGGGAACGCTCTGGCCGTTGGGGGGGGGGGGAGGCGGGCCTGGTGGCTGTGAGCCGCTCAGGCCTCACCGTTGCCACTGGGGAGGGGATAGGAGAAGGCTTGGCAGACCTGGTGGCTGTGAGCTGCTCAGGCCCCTCTGGTGCAGGGGGGGGGAGAAGGATTGGAGGGCCTTGCTGCTGCCGTCGCTGGGGAGGGGTGGGTGGGAGGAGGATCGGCAGGCCTCACTGCTGCTGCTGCCACTGGGTAAGGGGGGTGGGAAGAGGACTGGTGGGCCTCACCGCTGCCGGCAGTGCTGGGGAGCAGGAATGGGAGAAGGATTGGAATACTCCCCCCCGGGAGAATCGCGGGTCCCCCTTCTTGTACATGTATAATGGCATACGAGCTATTTCAGTTTCATCCACTTCCACAGTAATTTCCAGTATCAGATTTGCCCTTTCCCTTGACATGCTTTCTACCATGACTCAAAATTATCAGTCTTGGTAGTGACAACTCATTTAAATCGTATCAGGGTATGTGTAACATTAGAGTTTTCTTTCTTTTAGGTCCTAACATGGAACTGTGCACTTGCTTGTTTTGAGTATTTGACCCTCGCATGTTATTCTTCTGAAGAATTCCTCTGAAGAAATGCTCACACCATTGTATGAATTTTTCTACAGGTGCACTTTGGAGTCCATGCAGTCCTTCTCAGTACCATTCCAGTACAGGGATATTTACCTAATCTTAGTGGGCATTTCTTAAAGCCCTATTTCCTTCATTTTCTCCCCCCCCCCCACCCATTTTGTAAATGTTTGTGAATATTTACATTGTTTTAAGATTTGTTTGGGAAGGCTGGGCAAATTGCCCCCTCTTTCTGAGCAGGGTCAGGTCTGAAACACTCTTGCTGACCGGAAGGGTTAGAGACAGCTTTGACACCAAGAAGCCAAGGCATGGGGTGGTGTTTTAGCTAATTTAAGCACTTTGCCATGCCTACCACCTCTTTGTTTTAGTTCACTGAGCAGCTCCAGAGTCTAGCGTTCTTAAATTCAAAAAAGACCTAGAGTCCTTGGCTCATGGCACTAAAATCCAACCCCAGTATTCTGCTGCAGGTGTGTAGTATGGTCTGAGCCTCACTAGGTGCCAACTATGACATCTGCCAAGGAACAATCATTACATCCTGTGCCTTGTCTCACCTAGCAGCCATCAAGAGAGCACAAAACCCAAGTGTGCATTCATTCAACTTCCTCACAGTCAAGCAATCCAGCAAAGCACCATGCAGAGTGATGGTGCTTTGAAAACAGACTGCCATTTTGTGGTCTGGGTGGCACTGAAGAGGAGGCCTTGTGGATAAACAGGCTTGGCAGGGAACTGAAAAGGGCACCTCTGATGAACTTTCATTAATTTACAAAGCCAGCTCTTTATCCAAACTGCATCGTGACACTGTTGATCTTCTGTACTAGTACCTTGCTGCTAGGTTAAATGGTTAAGGCTGAACAAGTTAAAACTAAATCATGGCAAGACAGAGGTGATGTTGGTTGGGAAGGTTGATGTCCTGAAGGACACTGTGCTTCTCCCTTTCAGTGTCATCCAACTGACACTCCCTGACTTGGGTAGGAGCCCTGGGGTTATACTGGATCCAGCTTTATTGCCGGAGAAACCAGCTATGCAGCTAAAAAAGGCATTCTTTCAGCCTTCTTGGCTCAGCTTGATTTGTCTGATTCGGCCACACTGATCTTTGCAATGGTTAACTTGAGGCTACACTATTCTCTATGTAGATCTGTCCTTAACAATAACCCAGAAACTCCAGTTTGAACAGAATGCCACAGCCTGGCCGCTATCAGGCATGAAGCTGAAGGCACATGTCCCACCCATTCTGCAGACAGTCTATTTGCTGGGGTCCCCAGTGTTGGGGACATCTTTTCTGGAGCCCACCAAGTGTTTTCAGGAAGTAGATGGGACCAGGTAGAGCTTTTGCCCAGCAAGACTTCTGATTGGCTGTGCATTTTTATAATGTTGCTTTGACAGCAGCTGCCACCACAGCCCTGCATGACTGAAGCTAAGCTGTGGTGATCATTCCATGGCTGGCTCTGCCTCCTGTGGCGGCCATTCTGTGGCAGCCCACCATACCATGTCAGAACTCCAAATGGGCCTGTAGTCTCACAAAGGTTGGGGACCCTGGTCTATAGTCAGTTACCAGGTTCAGTTCAAGATTCTGGTTACAATCTACAAAATCTTTAATGGCTTTGGACACACGTACTTGCATAACTGCCTCTCCTGCTATGCCCCAGCACAGCAGTTTCGCTCATCTGAGCAAAGCCTTCTGGAAGACGCTACCCTGCAAATGGGTAAAATCAACAGCAGCTCATTCACATGCATTCTATGGGGTGGGTCTCACCTTGTGGCATGACCTGCCTGAAGTGGTCAGGAAGGCCTCCACACTTCTGCTCTTTTGCAGAATGTGCCAAAGTGAAATGGCCAGGTGGGCATTCTTATAAAGGGATTAGAATGGGCTATAAATGAAAATAATTATATTTTTCTGCATGGCTGCAGGGAGTCCCCCAAGATACAGAAAACCTTGATCGTGGATGGCCTGATTTTGTTGCTTTCATTCCTGACATGAGCCACCCTTTACTGTTAGACACTGCAAAGTAAAATATGGAGAACTTATTCATCTGGCCATTTGTACTAGTTGCCACTGGAGGAAGAAAATACACAAAAATCTCTTTCAACTCCTTTTGCACTTAAGTTGTCAGCTTCAATTGAACAAGAGTACAAACTAACACCACTAAGGTAACCAGCTGAGAAGAAGCTACAAGGGAAAGAGTAGAAACATATGATATCATTCCATGATATCTCAGGTATTAAAGCAACTCTCTGCACACACACAAAAATTACACCACTGAAGTTGAAAGTGCTTCCTTTAAAAAAAAAAAAGGGGGGGCACTCTATGAAGGCATTTTCTCTTTGTGTCCCCTTTGTCTGACACTCCATGAATCCTGTTTATGGAACTAATCAGCCGTGTCCAGTTGCACAAGAGCCTAACACTGACCTGTGCCAAGATCAACACCAGAGGATAGGCGGCTAATAAAGATGCAGCCCTAGCAATCTGTCTAAAGTCTCTAGGATCTCCTTCCTCTCCTACTGTATCTAACAGAACCACAACTAGCTCCCATTGCTGGCAATTAAGACTGAGCACAGGGACTTTTATTGCTGTGACAGCCATGCAACTTTTCCACTTAGAGAATTCTCCCATCAGGCTGCCGTGCAAAGGAAGTGATCTAATCAGATAGAACCACCTTGCTTCTTTTCTCTCTCTGCCTCTGAGACCAACCAACAACAGCTTTTCACCAAAGGAGGGCAACCTGCTCAGCACAAAGAAGCATCCTAGGAAAGCAGTAGGAGCTCAGAGGTCACAGCTAATCCACACGAAATGTAATTTGCATATGATTTTCATGAACATGGCAAAGTATCACTGGATGCAAATTTCTATAAATAACATTCTGAAGTTGTTTTCTATGAAAGGGCCCTTTGATTCATCTGTTTATAACTTTCTTCAAAACCTCATATAGATATTTGTCTGACTCACTACAGGCATTTGATGATACAGACTCTAGTCCACGAAAGTTTATGATAGAATAAAATCCTTGTTATTGGAGGAGCAGGCCCTCAGTGGCTTTAGTCTCTCTCTCTCTCTCTCTGCCAACAGGACAGAGAGTTTCCTCCATAGTCAGCAGTCTGATGGAGTGCCTAAGGGTCTGTTTTGTCATTTACCCTAACTTTGCTATCTACATGAGGCTGCTGAATGAGATTGTCTAGAGCGTTAGGTTCATCAATATGTGGTTGGCATCCAGTCCAGACAAAATGAAGATGCTGCTGGATAGAAAGGCTTGGATTTCAGATGGACAGGACCTATGTGTTTCGCACAGAACAGAGTTAGTTTTGTTTTTTGTGTTTTTTTACAGAAGAGGTTAAGGGTTTGGGGTGCTTTCTGAAGAACAGGTTGGCCAAGACTGCCATCTATCAAGCTGCGTTTGTTTCACCAACTTACCCTTTTTTTACATTCCACCTGAAAACACTAATCCATACTTTTGGAACCTTGAGTGTACTACTTGGACTTCTCTAATATGCTCTCATTATGAGAAGACAAGTGTCACTGGGAAAGACAATAATGCTAGGAAAAGTTGAAGGCAGCTGGAAAACATGAGGTGGATTGACTCAGTCAAGGAAGCCATTGCCCTCGGTTTGCCAGGCCCGACAACAGGATGTTTTGGAGGTCATTCATTCATAGGGTCACCGTAAGCCAGAAGCAACTTGACAGCACTCATGGACATTTAGTAGGATTTTAACTTTAAAAAATCATACCACATTGTTTTAATTATGAATTGTAAGTTACATTGAGCCACAAAGAGAGAGACAGGGTATCAATATTTTAATAAATAAATAAAATATGCCACAGCTGTTTATTCTATAAAAGTGACTCTAGATTCTATGTTCTTACCTTCAGCTCACAAGCAGCACTGCAGTGATCAGAGTCCTCCAACAAAATGCTTGGTGGAAAGCAGAACGCAAAAGGACTAGTGAAAGCTACAGCCTTCTTTACAGAAAGCATTTTTGTGCCTTAAACACACAGCAGAGGTAAGAAGCACGTGCCAGGACTGAGTAATCCTCTGTGTAATATAAATAAAGTCTAAGTGGTTCAAGGACATGATCTTTGTGACATGCTAGAAAGGAAACTGAAGAATCCCTAGTCACTGGCTGTTCTGGTTTGAGAAAGAATTCAGTTTTTCCTGCTCTATCCACAGAACCCACATATACCATATTGCTATCTATTATGACTCTCAAAAGCAGGATCCTGGCCAGAACTGTGACAGGAAGGAATGTGGTCTTTCTAATACAAATGAAAGGTTCACAAATTCAGAGGAATTTGAGAGATCAACAGGATTGAAGTTGTGTTGGACTGGTATTTATACTTGCCTATTGCCTCTCATTTAAATAGGAATATTGGGTTGGATCAAGGTTAAATTTCCTGCTAAAGGAAGGGGTGGAGTAATCTCCACCTCTCCCCTCTCCCTGCTGCTGACCCCCCCCCCATTTGCCCCACATGGTATTCCTGGCGGTCAGCTGTCCGCAAGGACTAGCATTTTGGGAGACCAATGGTCTGCAGTGGGAGGGGGGGCAGGAGTATTCTGTTCTACTGACAGAAGAGTGCCTTTGGGTGAGTAGAAAGGCTAGCCTGGATCCAACCAATTCACATTGATTGGTTATTTTGTCAGAATTTGTGATTACTAAACTCCAGTTTATTCACTATTTCCCCTATAGGTGTTATAGTAAGGAACACATCAGCTGCCTATCTCACCACCCCAGTTCCCATCCTGTGGTTTCCATCTTTCTTGCCATCCCTTTCCCTTGCCTTTAATCTAGACTCGAAGTTCTCTGCACCCAGCAGATCTAGGATGAAGACAGCTATAAATCTCCTCCTCAGCACCACCGTCCACAAAAACCTGGACCTTTTCTTGCTGTCAACAAATTGATCCATGTTCATGATGCAATACCCATGTCAACAAGGAATCAGTCTACACCTTGATCAGCTGAGCATTTGTCTGACTGAGAAGTCAGAATTTAACCTCATTCCTGTGTCAGCAACTGAAGTGTTATACTAAGGGGATCAGTTGTCTCCCTATTCACAAGGTTTCCAAAACATAAACACATCGTCACTTTAGCTAACAAGTCTCCTGAGGAGTAATGATGGCTTTGATGCGTAACCAGCATGCAATCTCAGAGGAACCTTTAAACATCTGAACAGTGCAACTTTAAACAGAGTTAAACCCTTCTAAATCCATTGAAGTCAATGAGCTCAGAAGGGTGCATCTCTGAAGGACCATCTCTTCTCGTATGAGCCCAGATGTTGAAGATCCAACCAAAAACCATTTTTGACAGTGGACACCTCCATTGTGTCCACACAATGACAGCTAAAATGCATGCCTTTTCATTGATAGCCTAGTCTGTTGTTTCACCAGGAGTTACTCAAACCCACTGTAGCTGTTTTTTGCCATACCATTCTATATTGACAGTCTGTATTTGTTCTTATTTGTTTACAGAGAAAGACCAGTGCCATTTTCAGAGATCATTTCCTCCACTGTTATTGGCCCAGCTGGGGAAAATCTTATGGGTATATGCAGGTTTTCCTCAGCAGAGCCAACTTGGAGATGGCGATTTTCTGTGGGAAAACAGGCAGAGAGGAAAGGACTGAATAGCTTCTCCTGCACTGCCCTGCCTCCCTCTTTGAACTGAAACTCCAACAGCTGCATTCTGTAAAAAAAAAAACACACACACACACACACAAAAGGATGTATTAGACCATGGAACCCTTAGAGTACTGACAAAGTGTTCCAGGAAGGCGCACAATCCTATGTCATCACAGCAGAAGTCCCAGTCGTACTCTTCCTATGTGTTTAGCAGATTCTGAACACACATTTCAGATTTCTCTGTGCACCTAACAGGGCTAGCCACTGTGCTTTTCAAAGCAGGCATCCATGAGATTCTATGTCCCGATGGCTTGCCTGCAAGCTACACAATTGTGGCCAGGAAGAGCCTTAGATTCCTGGGATTGGAAATTGATTTGGATGGAGTGAAGCCCACCGTCTACCTGCATATTAGCATCTAGACAATGACTTGCAATTCAGTAGCAGTAAAAGGCCACAGCCAGAACCACATTATGCTGGCAAGACATACATAAAGAAATAACAACAACAACAACAAAAGTAGCAGCTCTTAGGCTCCTGTAGTTCAGCTCAAGTTTTTTTGACTGGGAAGAACAGGGGATCAATTCCAAAGTCAGTGGAAAGACAATTCAACAGGGATCAGCCTCCAAGGGCTAAACACATGAATGGTTCTCTCATACTCTGAATGTCTGTCAGAGCAGCCAATATGCTGCCTGAGCTGCAGGCAAGGGGTACAGATTTATTGTGCCAGATTCAGGATCATAGCAGGACCACTAAACCTAGGTGTGCTCTTTCACTGTATTACAACATACAGTCTTCACAAGGAGAAGAGAGGGGGAAGCCACGTGCCGATCCCTCCCTGTCTGAGATCCCACCGCTTCTTACCAGCCATTCTGTGGCCCTTGGGGTCCCCTGGAAGGTCTTGCAGTTTCTGTAGGTGCAAGCATACAGTTAAGAGGTCATGACAGGCGGTGGGGATGGGCTGGCCCGACAGTTCATGGGAGACTTTGCCCCCGGTGGCAAAAGCAAACACGGCCCCCGCCTGGAACTCAACTTCTCCTGGAAGCCAAAGAGAGTCCTCAGCCAGCACAAGACTGAACGCAGCTCCAGGGCACGCCTGTTTCGCCTCCTCTCCCTTTCTCTCGACTGCATCAGTGTAAACCACGTTAAGCCCAACTGAAGAGATCCACCATAGGGTTTGAAAATCCCACTATGACAACACTGGATCCTCCCTCAGACACAGCAGACTGCCCTTAAGATCCACCTTGCACCAAATTCCGGGGGTCCCAGGCAGGAGAAGGGAGGGGGGTTGCGCTATGCCAAGGCAATGTTGCTTCTATCCAGAGGTTAGGTAGAGAGAAGAACTGGGAATGTTGCGCAAACCACCTCCTCTAAGCGTCACATTTCCCCGAGGTCCAGAAGTAACTGTTCTGTAAGTGGGGCAGCCGGTTACAAAACAGTGCCAGCCACCAGAACACTGGGGGGTGGGGGTGGGGCAGAGGATCACATGATGGCAATACAAACAGAGAGTGATACTGCCCGTTACCAAAGGCAGGACAGTTCCCTCACTCACACAGCTATACTCTGCAGGGACCTTGTATGCTTATCACAAAAGGCCATCAGAGAGCAAGTGTGGGCGTGCACACACCAAACAGCTTCTCCAAGCCCAGTTAGTCAACCAGTATTGCAAAGTAGGGGCTCTCCAGTTCCCTGCTGCTCCTCAGAAGTGAAAGAGGGGAAGACAGCACCCCAAAATAGAAGACTGAGGGTGGCAACCTAGCACTAAGAAAAAACGTTTGTTCCTTACAGAATGAAAACTCAGCGGTGGGGAGCAGCCCATTGGTGTTTCTTGCCATTTTGGTTCTGTCACAACTATTTTCTCTCTGAGCCAGCCTAAGGCCTGTCTTTTGCTTCCCTTCCTTCAATTTCTCACCCTCCGTTACTTGTTACGCTGTTACAATTTCAGTATATAGGTAAAAGGCAACATGGAATTTCATAAAGCAGAAGAAATCCACCCAAGGAGGTTCCTCTTAAAGGAGGTTCCTCTTTGAAAGACAGTACAGTAGAGTCCAAAGAAAACAAAGACAGCTCAAGCATGTGCTTGCCAAGGATCGATATCGCCCTGTTACATTCCATTACAGGAATAGGTTAACACAGATTTAAGGTAATGTATACCAGGGGCTGCAGTGGCTCAAGTGGTTAAGATGCTGAACTGCAGACTGGAAAGTCGGTACTGCAGCAGTTCGAGGCCCGAGTGCTACACGATGGAGTCTCTGGTCCCAGCTCCTGCCAACCTAGCAGTTCGAAAGCAAGAAACTGCAAGTAGATAAACAGGCACCACTTCAGTGGAAAGATAACAGCGTTCTGTGCACCTCAGCATCTAGTCATGCCAGCCACATGACCATGGGAATGTCTTTGGACAGTGCTGGCTCCTCAGCTTGGAAACGGAGATTGACCCTTGGACATTTACCATGCAAGGTCCTTCTCCTCTGAGGAAAGGAGGACATCTTTGGGTGCTTCCCACCGCCCAATCAGGGAGGCAGGAACTAATTTTTCCTCTTCCTATCTGGCATGTGGAACGCCCCCTCTCTTCAGTTCGGGGACTCCGCACAGCAGTAAAGCGTAGACCTTCCTACCAACTATAAAGAACTCAGAAACAAGAACGCTAGCCAACTGGCATTAACAAGGAAATAACAGATAAGCAGGAGAACAACAGAAGAAGGTGCAGCATTCAGAAAAGAGAAGGTGTAGGAACGAACATGTCGGGAGGGCAAGATGTCCTCCTTTCCTCAGAGGAGAAGGACCCCTCACGGTAAGTGTCCAAGGGTCATTCTCCCCCTAAGGCGGAGGACATCTTTGGGCACTCCCATAGCAGTGCTTACTGTCTGGGTGGGTCATCATCTGCATCCTGAAACACATGCTGCAACACCCTTCTTCCAAATGCAGCGTTGGCCAAAGCATAAAGATTCAGTTTATAATGACATACAACGGTAGATAGCGATGACCAAGTTGCTGCTTTGCACACTTCTTCTACGGAGGCGTTTTTGAGGAATGTTGCGTTGGTCGCTGAACTCTGCACAGAGTGTGCTGTAATCCCTTGGGGAACCTCCAGCCCTTGGGTCTTGTAGGCTTCCCCTACGCATGTTTTGATGGTCGTGCTAATGGCCGCAGCCGATATCTTCTGGCCCAACCATGGGTTAGAAATGTTTACGAATAGCGAGTCGGAATGTCTGAAGGGCTCCATATGAATGAGGGTCCTACATACGTCCAGTGTATGCTGGGAATTCTCCTTGGGGTGAGATGGAGATGGGCAGAAAGAGGGCAAACAGATTTCCTGTGTTCTATGAAATGTGGAATAGACCTTTGGCAGAAAGGTTGAGTCGGTACGTAAGACAACTTTGTCCCTATGGAAACACAGAGTTCTGATTTAATTGATAAGGTGCCAAACTCTGATATCCTCCTGGCCGAGGTGACAGCCACGAGGACGTTGGTTTTCATGCGCATCCAGCACAGTGGAACTTCCTTGATCGTCTCAAATGGAGCTCTGGTCATGGCGGAGAGCACTGTGTGAAGCCTCCATGTGGAGAACCGATAGATAGTGGGAGGACTTTTAAGCATCACACCCCTCAGAAAACATCGAACGTCTGGATGTTCTGTCAATTGGAAACTGTTCATCAATGGAAGTACAGTAGCTAACGCCACCACCTGTTTCTAGAGTGTGGCCAGCTTGAGCCCCAACTCCAGGCTCTCCTGTAAGAAACCTAGGATGGCTTCCAGTGGAGGATGAAGTATATCCACGGCTTTCCTTCGACCCCACTGTATGAAAGCTTTTCAGTGTCAGGTTCCTGACATTTTTCCCGGGCGGGAGTTGGGTGCCTGCTGCTCTCCACGTCATTGAGCACTCTCTCGCTCCCCCCCCCCCAGTTTGTTCTCATGCCTGTATCTGTTTCTCTGAGCAACGCTTGTAACCTTGAAGTGTTTTTCTAACGGCACTGACTCCAGGTGGTGGGGGTGTGGGAATCAGCGGGGAAGTTTAGTGGGAGATGGGGAAAGGCTGCCAAGTCTGAGCTGACTCTGTTAGGCACCTTGTCGGTGGGAAAACAACGGCTAATATTTTTGCGCCTTTTTGCAACTCACCTGATTGGTGCCAGGTTCTTGTTCTGGTGTTTGAATATAGTATAACTTACCCTCTGCCCTGTAACTGTCATCACTAAGACTGAAAGTGCTTACTGAGTAGACCATTAAGAAAATAAAAGGACTTTATTCAACATAAGGCCTGGCTTATTGGACCTTACAAGGTTCTCACATTCAGACAGTGTTGTAGATTCTAATCATTGACTGCTTCCAAGAAGCGAGGATGGTATCTCTGACATCTTGGGAGTAGCCCCTTGTTAGAAAGGTATTCCGCTCAATTTCCACACGGTTAAGCAAAGCCAATCTGGACGCGGGTGCCAGATCGGTCCCTGTTGTTGCATGTCTGGTGATGACAGTAGGGTCAGGGGCGGCAACACAGACATCTGCAGGAGGGTCAAAAACCACAGTCGTCATGGCCATCGTGGAGCCATCAGCAGGACCTCTGGTCTCTGTTCCCTGATCTTCCACAGAAGCTGGGGAACGGTTGGAATCAGAGGGAAGGCGTAAAGTAGACCCCTCGGCCATGATGACGTCAGAGCGTCTGTCCCCTCCACCTGAGGGTAAAAGAACCTGGTCACGAACCTCGGCAACTGATGATTGTGTGGGTTGGCGAAGAGATCCAGAACTGGAGTGCCAAATTCCAGAACTATCAACTTGAAAAAGTCTTTCTTTAGTGACCACTCCCCCTGGTGGATGGTCTCTCTGCTCAGCCAGTCTGCTTGTATATTGACCGTGCCCTTGATGAGTTCGGCCTGGATAGAAGCCAAATGAGTCTCTGCCCAAGACAGGAGCGCAATCGCTTCCCTGTGGGATTCGAGGATTTGGATCCCCCTTGCTTGTTTATATATGTTTTGGCAGAGACACTGTCTGTCCGGACCAGGAGATGGCATTGTTGCAACTGCTCCTTGAAGTTCAGGATCGCTAGTCTGTGAGACTTCTGCTCAAAGTAGTCAAGGATCAGATCTTTGTTGATGAAACACAGTTCTTTATTTCCAATCTCTACATTGGTACAGGTTCTCGGATTATTGTCAGAGATAATGCATACGATAGAAGCAGGTCTATTATACCCTTCAGTACAATTTGAATTGCCCATAGGTAACCAATCACCAAAGGGGAAAAACGGTGGGCAAAAGGGGTCTTTGGCCGTTTGCTTCCCACAGGAAAGAAAGCTAGGTGTTAAGCTGTAAATTTCCCTTCCCAAACCAGACTCCTTAGATGTAACCATATTCACATAACAAATGCTTTCCTCAAGGCCTTCGCACGTTGATAAGAAATGGTCTCTGTCCTCCCCTTGTCCTCCCAGCAGGGATGAATGGAATGCGGAGGCAGGAGTGTGAGAGGCCCATTGTTCCCATGCTTTGAAGTTGTCACTCTCCCGGGCACACAGTTACACAGACCAGGCCTGGTCAAAGCCATAAACCTGGGGTCACATAGCATACAGTCATCCTGGCAAAAGATATGGTTACATGGTGGGCCTAGGGGCAACTAAAAGCAATAAGCATGGATACACCATATGCATGAATACATAATGGGTGCAAGCACAGGTTACACACAGCACATAGCAATAGGAAGCATAGCAGAAAGTCCCAGAAATTCTTGTCTGAATCAGACAAAATGCCCCGCCAATTTTGATGAATGACAAGTCAGCAATATGTCTTTTCTTCTGTTTCGGGGTACCACTAGCTTGTCCCCATGGTACCAGCATTTGTTTTCCCGGAGGGAACAGTCTTCTAAGTTTCTCAACTCTTCGACTTCTTCCAGGGAGTAATCCGCCCCCCAATCGCTCCCCCACGGCTCTACTGCAGCCTGCTTACTCTGACTCCTGGTGGTTACTGCTCCTCCCAGCTGCTGGGGGGAGAACATGGAGTCGAACACCTCTTCCTTTAAGCTCTCGTGCTGGGGCAATCGGGATAGTGCGTCAGCTAACGAATTGGCCTTCCCGGGGAAGTGTTTAAGCACGAAGTTGAACTTTGAGAAAAAATCGGCCCATCGGAGCTGCTTTGCATTCAGGGATCTCTGGGTGCGCAACGCCTCCAGATTTTTGTGATCCATCCAAATTTCAAAAGGGGTCTGTGCTCCTTCCAGCCAATGCCGCCAGGTGGTGAGGGCCAGTCGGATGGCTGCTGCTTCTTTGTCCCACACTGACCAATTTCTCTCTTTCTCGTTAAACTTTTTTGAGATGTAGGCAAGAGGGTGCAGCTTCCCATCTGGCCCTTTCTATAGGATGGCCCCCCCCATGGCCACATCCGACACGTCTACATGAACTACAAATTCCTTGGTCTCATCGGGGTGAGCCAGGATGGGCTCCGAGGTGAAAAGGGTCTTAAGAGTCTCGAACGCCTTTTGGCATTCTCCGGTCCAGGCTATTCTCTCCCCGGGCTTCCCCGCTTCCGGGCCCCTCCCCTTGGTTTTTAAGAGTTCGGTTAGCAGGAGGGTGACTGTAGCAAAGTCTTTTATGAAGGTGCGGTAGAAGTTACAAAATCCCAAGAGACTCTGAAGCTGTTTTCTCGTTCGGGGGGCTTCCCACTGCACTACGGCCTCTACCTTGGCAGGGTCCATCTCTAGCCCTTTCTGAGAAATGCGGTACCCTAGGAAGTCCACTGAATCCCGATGGAATTCGCATTTCGACAACTTTGCATACAACTGATTTTTTAACAGGGTTGAAAGCACTTCCCGGACCAACCGCACATGTTCTTTCTTATCAGCAGAGTAGATCAAGATATCATCTAAGTAACATAACACCCCCTTGAATAAATGCTTGTGCAACACTTCATTTATTAAGCTCATAAAGACCCCGGGCGCGCCACTTAAGCCGAACGGCATCACCAGGTACTCGAACTGTCCCAATGGTGTGTTAAATGCAGTCTTAAATTCATCCCCCTCCCTAATGCGCACCCGGAAATATGCGTCTCGGAGATCCAACTTGGTAAACACTTTCCCCTTGGCCGCCTCTGTTAACAAGTCTTTAATAAGGGGAAGGGGGTAGGCATTGGAAGCGGACACTGCATTTAATTCTCTGTAGTCCGTACATAACCGTAGCCCCCCATCTTTCTTTTTCCGGAACAGAACAGGGGCCGCGAAGGGGGACTTAGCGGGGCGGATGAACCCGCGCTCCAAATTCTTGTCTAGGAATTTCCTTAGCTCCTCCTGCTCCGGAGGGCTCATGGAATAAAGCTTTCCCTTCGGTAGCTTCTCTCCCGGGATCAACTCTATGGCACAATCCGACAGTCTGTGGGGGGGGTAGTTCATCGGCTTCGGTTTCACTGAACACTCCCATTAAGTCTCGATATTCCCGGGGAACTGCGGAGGGCACCAGGGTGAGCGCCGCTGCTCGGAGAGGTGCCGGGGGTCCCGATCCCCACCCCGCGTCCCTCTTATGGTCTTGACACTTTTCATCCACCCAGGAGATCTTCCCTTCACTCCATTTGATATAGGGGTCATGGGAGCTTAACCAGGGACTCCCCAACACCATGGGGAGCTGGGTGTTCGGGGTGATGACGAAAGCTCTCCTCTCCCAGTGCTCCCCCGTCCCCACAATCAGTCTCTCGGTCTCTGCCACACACGCCTCTTTCATTTCTGATCCGTCCATTTGTGTGAAAGTGAGTGGCTCCCCCAACGGGGCGACCTTAGGTCCTAGTCCCTCCACTACCAGAGGGCTAATCAAGTCCCGGGCACACCCTGAGTCAATTAACGCTCGAACGCGGACATGGGTCCCAGTCCCAGGGGCTATCACAGTCACTACCATATACAGTAACGGGCCAGGGATGCTCACCGGAGATGGCGCGTCGTGGATGGGGACCTGCAGTTCTGCGCCGCTCACTGCAGGCCGTTGAAGTTTCCCAACATCTGTGTCTCCGTCAGCTCCAGCTCTCCTTGCTCGCTCGTGGCCCCTTCCAGCTGTAGTGCCCGGGGCTTGAACGAGGTCTTCCCTTTACTAGGGATGCTCCCGGCTACCGGGGTTGAGGTTTTTGGGACTTCCCCCCCCGGGGACACGCCGAGGTGAAGTGGCCGCTCTCCCCGCATCGCATGCAGAGCCCCTGCTTGAAGTGGGCATCCCGGATCTCTTGCAGGTTCGGCTTGGGTTTCATCTTCGGCGCCGCTTTGGCTTGGGTCATTGCTGAAGTTCCCATCTTGATGAGGGTGAAGCATTCTTCTACGTCTGCGGCCGCTCTCATCCAGGCGGCCAGCGAGCCCGGTCTTCCCCCTCGCAGCACCGTCTCGTACACCTCGTGGCTCAGGCCCTCCCGGTACTTTTCTATGAACAGGTCCTGGGTCCAGCCGCGAATCTTGGCCGCGATGCGCCGGAACTTGTCAGTGTAGTCCCTCACCGAGGACCGCCCTTAGGTCAGCCTCCGCAGCTGGTTCCAGGCCTTTTCTTCTCCCAGGGGGTCCTCGTAGTGGTATCGGAGGGCCCACATGAAGTTGTTCACTGAGCGTAACTCAGACCCGGGGGCGTTGTGCAGGCTCACGTACCAGTCGCTGGCAGTGTCCCTCAGCTTGGACCCGATGTAACCAATCCGGTCCCTCTCGGTGGGGTAGAGATGCCCCCAGGTGTCTAGGAACCGCTTGATCTCTAGGAGGAAGAACCGCAGCTTCTCGGGGTCCCCATCGAAAGTAGCTGTCAACGGATCGGCGGGAGCCGGGTGAACCATCGGCCCTGCCGGCACTGGGGCCGGCGCAGGTACGGGTGCGGGCACCTGACGGGGAATGGGCTGCGGGACCTGCAGAGGCGCTTGCGGCAGGACGACTCCCGCAGGGACTCCTCCGGGGGGAACCACCGGCTGCGGGACTCCCCCTCCTGGGGGTCCTACCACGGCTGGGGCTGGGCGAGCTGCTTGCATAGCCGTTAGGGCGTCTCGAAACTGGTACTGCAGGTCGAGGGCTAGCTCGCGCAATTCGGTGGTGAGTTGGAACCGTAAATCTCCCATCATACTGTCCAGGGCTTGGGTTTGGTCTTCCCCGTAGGGATCGGGCCCATACGGTCCGACTCTCTCTTCTTCCAGGGGCGGGGGACACCACTCTCCTCCATAGGTCGTCTCTCACTCGTCTCCCAGGAAACTCGGCTTCCCGCGGTCGGTGTGATCTGCCTGGATCGACACCCGTGCCCCCTTCCGATCGTGCATCCAGGAGTCTACAGTCCCACGACCGAAGTTGCTCCATGAGTACCTCGGGGTCACGCTCTGATGAGGAGGTGGGCGCGGGATGTAGTGAGCCCCTTGAATCGTAGTCACTGGCACTTCGGGCTCCCCGCCGCCTCCTCCACCACCGGCACCCTGGTCCCCCGGGGTCACCGGTTGATCTTCGGTAGTAGGGATGGGAAGAGTACCGTCGTCCGACATGGTCAGGAACAGCCAAGTCCCAGTCACAGATCTCTGACAATCTGTGAGACTTCTGCTCAAAGTAGTCAAGGATCAGATCTTTGTTGATGAAACACAGTTCTTTATTTCCAATCTCTACATTGGTACAGGTTCTCGGATTATTGTCAGAGATAATGCATACGATAGAAGCAGGTCTATTATACCCTTCAGTACAATTTGAATTGCCCATAGGTAACCAATCACCAAAGGGGAAAAACGGCGGGCAAAAGGGGCCTTTGGCCGTTTGCTTCCCACAGGAAAGAAAGCTAGGTGTTAAGCTGTAAATTTCCCTTCCCAAACCAGACCCCTTAGATGTAACCATATTCACATAACAAATGCTTTCCTCAAGGCCTTCGCACGTTGATAAGAAATGGTCTCTGTCCTCCCCTTGTCCTCCCAGCAGGGATGAATGGAATGCGGAGGCAGGAGTGTGAGAGGCCCATTGTTCCCATGCTTTGAAGTTGTCACTCTCCCGGGCACACAGTTACACAGACCAGGCCTGGTCAAAGCCATAAACCTGGGGTCACATAGCATACAGTCATCCTGGCAAAAGATATGGTTACATGGTGGGCCTAGGGGCAACTAAAAGCAATAAGCATGGATACACCATATGCATGAATACATAATGGGTGCAAGCACAGGTTACACACAGCACATAGCAATAGGAAGCATAGCAGAAAGTCCCAGAAATTCTTGTCTGAATCAGCAGATTCTGACATAGTCGGATCACTTTCAACTCCAGAACATTGATGGGTAGCTTTGACTCTTGTTCTGTCCAAAGGTCTTGGACTGGCTGGTTGTTCAGGGTCACACCCCAGCCCGAGACTGGCGTCCAAGAACAGCTGTGTTTGACATGGCATCAAAAAACACTAGCCTTAACTTAGGTTGGTGAACCTGGTCCACTAGGTTAAGCTGGTTTTGACCTTCAGTGGCACGTTGAGATTGAGGTTCACTTTGTCCATGATCCGGGACTGATAAGGTCTGAGAAATGTCTGAAGAGGCCTGAGGTGAAAGCGACCCCAACAGAGTGCCTCTGTGCTGGCCAGTAGTCCCTGTAGTTTGGCCAGAGTCATCAGAGGAGAAGATCGACTCCTGATCACCAATTCTGTTAGTCTCCTGGTCTTCTCCATCTTGTCCCTGGTGAGAAACAATGAGCATTGGTTCATGTCAATTATCATGCCTAGATGCTCTAGATGTTGAGAGGGTGTGAACATTTGTCCAGATTTACTAAGAAACCATGAGAACGCAGGAATCGAATTGTGATTTGAGTGTCTTGGATTGATTTCTCTCAGGAACTGGACCGGATCAGAAGGTCGTCTAGATATGGGTGGACATGCACACCCTGTTCTCTGAGTTTCACCACAAGGTTGACCAGTATTTTGGTGAATACCCTGGGCGCTGTTGAGAGACCAAAAGGGAGGGCACGAAACTGGAGATGACATTTTTCTATGCAGAACCACAGGAACTGACAGTGAGACAGCAGAATGGGTACATATAGATACACCTCTGTGAGGTCTATGGATGTCAGGAACTCGTGAGGTCAGATTACTTCTGAGACTGACCGAAGCGTTTCCATCCTGAAGTGACGTAGTTTGATAAACCTGTTGAGGAATTTGAGGTCCAGTATGGCCCTCCAGTCCCCATTCTTCTTGGGGACTGTGAAATATATAGAACAGACTCCCTGACCCTGTTGCTGAAAGCTCTACAGCTTTGATGTCCATCTACAGCTTTGATGTCCATGGTTCTACAGCTTTGATGTCCATGAGGTGTTGCATTGCTTTCCATGTTATCAGTCTTCTCTGAAGGTTTTTGCGAGAAGGAGAAATTATGAAGCACTCCAGTGGGTAGTGTTCGAATTCTATGGAGTAGCCTTGAGAGATAACGTCTAAGGACCAAGCGTCTGCTTGAATGTCTGTCCATGCCTTGACAAAAAGGAGTAGACGTCCTCCCACTGGAGCGTCCAGAGAGTCATGCCTTGGAGGACTTGTCATCCAGCTCGGACTGATTGGTTCGGAATGCCAGGTACCTGTTGTTTCTGGGATTGAAGGGGCCCTTCCTGAAGGGTTGTCTCGTCTGACCCCAGGATGGTCTTTTCAGATCTGGCCTGCTCCTGGGCAAGGTGTGTTGAGTGCGAAAGGGCTGAGGGCTGATCTAGCGTCTGTCGGATCGGCGGAGAGTCTTGGGCATTGCTTTCTTCTTGTATCTGGTCTCAACCAGGATCCATTCAAGAGCTTTACCAAACAGCTTCTGCCCTTGAAAAGGGTAGGCTAAAACGATATTCTTGGAGTGAAGATCTGCTGGCCAGGCTCTGAGCCATAGTAAATGCCTGGTGACTGCCGCTGAAGCTGTTGCTCTGGAAGTGAATGTGAGTACGCCCAGGGAATAATCCACTGTGAAGGTATTGGCTTTCAGAACCCTGGTCGCTTCCTCAAGTAGACGTTTGTTGTTCTCAGGAAGCAACTATATCATTTTACACATCCAGATGATGGAGGCTCTGGAGATGATGGAGGAGATGGTAGAGGCCCCCAGGGCCAAGGCCTCATGGACCCTGCAAAGTGCTGCCTCACCTTTCTTGTCGAAGTTGTCTCTAATGGTGCCTTGTCCGTCCTCTGACAGGAGCCCTGAGGATTGAAGGGCTGCCACTGGAGCATCTACTGCTGGTACCTGCAACATCTCATGAACAAAAGGAGGCATAGTATGCAGTCTTTTAACCATTTGAGGAAACTGTCTGTTGGCTGTAGGTTTAGACCATTCAGTTCTCATTTGTCATTCAAAGTACTCTGGCAGGGGATAAACTTTATGTGAATCAGCATACTTTGGGGAAAGTTCCTCCATCCCCTGCGTCTTGGACTTAGTAGACCTGGGCTTAGTCTCTTCCTCCCCCGTAGAGGTATCGTGGAGTTGAAGAGCTGCCAGTTTTAGACAACAAATGTTGATAGTCATTGGTCTTGAAGAGGTGGGTGGATGGCTCATGCACAAACACCTCTTTCTCCTCTTCATCAGATAAAAATTCTCTCACCTCCCTGTCTGCACAGTCAGGATCAGGGGGTAAACTGTCTGCCCAGTGTGGTTCCCCATCCCCACTCCCCTCTAGGGGTCATTTTTGGGCGACTTTAGTGAGCCATGGTTTGCCCTGCGAGCCTGCTTTGGGGACTCTTCTGGGGGTAGGGGGAGGAGAGAAAGACTCAGAGCCGGAGGCCATGGCAATGGCACTAGAAGAGTGGCAAATATTAACCACCTCTTCCCTTACTGCCTGCTCCAATATAGCTACAAGATCAATGGGTGCACTGGGAGTGCCAAGTACATTACCCATCTGGAGCGTGCTGGTCAGCATCGGCAGGGCTGGATTCTGAGTAGAACAAGCCATACCAGAGTCTCCCGCCGGGAGGTTTGCAAGGTCACAGTGTAGGCCCAATGCGGAGCTGAGGAGACTCCTGGCCTGTATTCCCGCCAAAATCTCCCAAGCTCAGAGGTGCAGTGCTCCCACTCGGCCTGTAGGGGGCCAGGCCATTGGATTGCTTCTCTGTGGTGCGGGGCTTTTTGGAGGTCTTCTGTGGCGCTAAAATAGCCGACGCGTCGCTGGCAGCGCACACAAGCCGAGGAGGCATGTCGGTGCCGGATCCCTCTCTCAATGATTGCAGCAGTGCGGTCGCTGCCGTGAGGTCCACTTCAACCAAGAAGTCATCCTGGGAGCTATGCTCCATCGTACATCCCTCTCTCTGGATCACAGTTTCCCGGGTGATACAGAGCCACCATGGCGGCTCGACTGGGCATCCAGGGAATTCCCCTCAACAGCGGAGGGGAAGGAGAGGAGGTGGTAAGAGGCAGAACTCAGAAAGAGAAGAGTAGGAAGGCAGGCAGGAAGAAGACGATTGAGTTTTAAAAAGGTTGTTAGAATAGTAATAGTAGGCAAAGCCTATTAGGAGCTGTTCTCCTGATGCAGAATCTTGAACACTGTAAGATCTGCCCCATTATCTTTACTGTCTGTTCCCCTCTCATTGAGATCTATGGATGATGTTGGTGAGAGGATGTGCATACTCAGTGGTAGCTTCACCACTGTAAAACAGACTTCCAAAAGAAATCTGCAGCTTCCAAATCTACTGGCGTTTAAGAAAAGCCTGTGAGACTTGGCTTTTTGGGTAGCTCTAAAATGGAAAATTAGGATGTTATTTAGCAGAGTTATACTTAGCAGGAGAAATTTATAAGAATTAATTATGAAGTTTTCACTGCTTTGGGTTTTAGTTTGGACTTGGCTGTACTTCTGTGTGTATACAACTGGAAGCCACTCTGAGCTCTAGACAAGGAAGACAAATATTTTAATAAGGAGAAGGCTGCCACCATTCTGTCCAGATTCAGACATGGCAAACACCAATCCCGCCTTCTGCCATCAGTGGAATGCTATCTCCAAAGACAGTTCAAAGTCTGCAGTTGTTGAAGAGCATAGTGACACACATTCTGAAGGAAACAGACCAACGTGGGAAGCCCATCAGAACAGTGCTCCAAGGGCAGCATTTCTCTCGTTTTCCATGCAAAATTTAAAAGTTAATATTTTTCTTATTGGGGTTTAAACATATTTTGAGCTCAACACCTCAACCCTTCCATGACAAATTATCTCTATGGTCCTTCAAAGTATGAACAGTAAGCCCACTCTTAAATTATGAAACGCTGGTTCTTTCTGCAGTAGGATTTTTTAAAGCAGCGCTACTGCATGGCTCGTGTATCAGGTGGACGCTGACTTACAACTGTGCATTTAATTCCGGCTACAATTCTGCAGTGCCCATCCACACAGCAAAGGCAAAACATGATCAACACGCCTTAGATTTGTCACTTGAAGCGCAACTGCTTCCCTACCCTACCTTGCTCCCTACTCCAAGCAGTAGATTAGTACAGAAGGGTTTTATATATTTGCAAAATGCACATAGTCAAAAATTTTTTCTCTCTTCTTCAGATGTGCAAAGGATGATATCTTTAGACATCAGTGCAACCAGGAATAGCTTGGCATTGCCAGACAGTTTACCAACCTGACCATACCTCCTGCCAGATGCTCCAGTGACACTTTGTCAGTTCACACTGGACAGGCTGGGGCTGCGCTTCCATTCAGAGCCAAAATCATTGCTACAAACCAGGTCTAAAAATAGACAGGTGGTCAATGTGAAAGACACAGCGACAGGACTGTTGCAGCTTGACAGCAACATCTCTAGCTTCTAATAATCATACACAAGCATGACAATTCCTGCTAAACAGCTAGTATAAAAACAAGGTTCTTTTTACTAGTGTGCCGCCAGTTTTACACTGCAAGGCTTTTCAGAGGCAACGTAAGACATCCCTGTTTGCATTATCATTTGGGGATTAGTATTAAGGTAGCCCGATTGCCTTCAAACTTTGTTTTAAAGATCCTATTTCCTGTTTTGAATTGAGGTGTTTATACTATCACAGATTATCACTGCTATCATTATTTCATTCTCTAGTTTTTGAAAAAAAATCAGCTTTAATGTTCTTTACAATTTGATGCCCTTCCATGTCCTATTTTAACAGGAAAGGCTTCAATAGTTTATGGCTAGTTTCCTTATAAATGACTTTCCCAATCCCAATCTCAAACATTTCCTTCCTTTTTGTAAATTCTGGATCTAAAAACAGTGTGTTCCTCAGATATTCAACTTTCTGAAACAGAAGTTTGTTCAGCATAAGAAACTACTTTTATTCCCTTAAATGCTATCTTAGGGTTTTGCTATGCCCCCTTCCTTATTCTGGAGCATCCACACCCATGGTCACTTACACTACACAGTGTTTCATTTATTCACAATCTTTCTATATGACCTCTTTTTGTATTGTACTTCCATATAAATGTGTATTGTTGGGTCAGTATGCACATTACTCCCCATAGAAGAAGCTAGAAATGGGTCCTTTTATATGATAGTCTCTCCATGTGCACAATAGGTATTTATGGGTAGCTTTCATATGATCCTTCAAAACCTGGTGTGAGAATTTCCATGTCAGTGCAGTTCAATCCTGGTGGCAGCTGGTGTGAAAACACTCATAGCTGGGTGGAAGAATCACCTTACGGTCAGTGCTCCAGCATCACGGTGGAGAAATCCACACAGTAGTTCAATTAATTTTGATCTTATTTTTAAATGTTTACATATCACTTTTTTATGTTAACATTTTAAAATAATTTTTTAAAAATAAAATCAAAATTAACTCATCAGAATATCAGATCAGCCTGTATTCTTCTTCTTTGAGTCACTCAGAATCTTGTTTAGATTGCTGCTCGCTGGGGTGTAAACCTACTCTTACAGACTAAGATTCTGAACATCCCATACTCCAAGCAGCTAGTGCTCCTTTTGTATAAGCTTTCATTTTGAACAGGATTCATCTCCCACAGACTCCCCATTCCTGGGTTCTTTTGAAAACATCTGAAGAATTTGAGAGGTCTTCCAAATTGTGTCTTCAGGCTGATGCATCCATACTGAGAAGTAACCCAAGAGCATGAAGAACTTCAATTTCTCTAGGACCAACTCAGGACACTTCACGTCTCTGAAGTCTAGGCTGACTCTTACACCCAACACAGGATGGAAATCTAAACATCCACTGGCTCCTCTTTCTACACTGACTTGAGACACTTACTGCCCTAACCACACAGAGCACCGACACCATAGGAATATGTTCCTTTCTCTCTTGTAGGACTTCCCTTGCTAATTTCATCTCCTGCCTTTTCTCTATGACCCTTGAGCAGGCATGTCGCTGGAATTTTGCTAGTCATTTGACCACGGCAAGAAGGGCCATCAATTTGCATTTTATGCACACAAACCTCTTTTTGTGCTGGGGAGAGGGGCAGCAGGAGAACCCCCCACAGCACAACCATTGCTCTAACCATCATCAGCTGCTTAAACCCGACATTTTAAAAGTGATTAACAGTTTCTTCTTAGGGAATCCTATGCAATAAACATGCAGTCATCATTAATTTGTCACACCCAGAGGCCTTCCTTTGAGGCTGCACTTCTGTGGAAGAAGGTAATTCCCTCTTGTCAGCGGTGTCATGGCTAGAGTGCCAATATGATGCCCACCAGTGGATATGCTTGCAATGCAAACAGTGACTGACAATTCCCACCCTAACCTCCCCCAACTAAAGTATATCTGATCCAGTATGCCTTAACATTTTTTCCAAAACGAGGTCCCACGATGACCCGTTTCCTATACCACTCTAGTACAGACAGATGTGCTCAGCTGGTAACCTTTCTACCCTCAAAAAACCCCTAATAAAGATCCAAGACTTTTATGCCCTACATGCAGGACATGGAAGTTAGTGGGGGAATCTGAGAGATTCCTGCAATCAGGAGGTGAAGTTCAGACAAACTTGGAGAATGGGCACCAAGCAGCAAACCACTGCACGCACACTTTTTATTTGGTAACTCCATTTACTGCAGTTCCAGCTCATACTGACAGGAAAAATCCCCCAGCAAAACAGAGAGTCATCTCCCAGTGCAAAGTCACATCAATCAAAGAGCATAAGGCATTTCCATGCCCTAAAAAGAGTAGTAATGAACTCCAAGGAGAAACCAAAGCTTCAGTGTTAGGGTTGCCAAGTCTTATGTACTCACCGGCGGGGGGGAGTCCTCCTGTTGCCGGGAGTCTCTTCTGGCGCGCATGCAAAGCGCGCGCACCTGGCGGCGTCACCAGAAGTGACGTTGGCACGTTGGGGGCGTTGCCAGAGCGTCACCCTGGCAACGCCTCCAATGTGCCGACGTCACTTCCGGTGACGTCATTACGTCATCCTCGCCGGACGACTTCGGGGGTGGGGTTCCCCCCACCGGCCGAATGGTGGCTAACGGATCGGGAACCCCTTTAGCGGGGGATCCCCCGCCCCCCGGGCTGACTTGGCAGCCCTATTCAGTGTATAGAACCCAGAACTTCTCCACCAACAAACAATGGAACAAATGTCTGCTAGCATGCTATAGAAACTATACCACTGTCAGAAACTCACCAGACAGGTGTCTTTGGGCGATTCTGCATCTAGCATTTGCTCCACATTTTCTCAACTGGGAGGAAAAAGTGCAGCTCAAAACCACATTCAGATACCTCGGAGCAACACCATACTGACTGCAAAGTTACCCCTGAATGACCATAAATCTATGCAGAAGGTACCATAAAATCCGATGATCACAGGAAGTGAAAGCAGCTTGCAATGCAGAGGGGAAATTCTGTTCCATTGTGGGTTTCGTAAAACAACGGAGGGGAAAGCCAATGCAGAATCAGCCTTTATCTCCCACCAGAACTGACACAGGATATACGTTGGACCGAGAGCATTTCTTTACCACCCACTGATTTAAAAGGCACTGTTACTAGAACATGCAGGTCTTGCTATGAAACATAAATAGCATAATCTTTATTAAAATCTTTAGGGAAAATCCTGTTCTAAGTGCCATTTTCTAGACAGGTTAGAATTATGGCTGGAATGAGCAAGGTCTTTCCTATAAACCGCCCTGAAGCTATGGAATGACTCTCCTGATAAAACCCACCAATGCTCCACATATTTTCATTAAGAGGAGGCCAGCCTTTGCCTGCAGTTATTAAAATGGCTGAAAAAAAGGAAAGGTAAAAAATGTTGGTTTTTTAAACTTTCTGTTTCTGCTGTTTTATTAGGGTTGTTTCTAGGATTAACAATAATGAGTTGTCCTAGAACTGCGCCTCTGTATATTGACTATGCCCTCCAGGGCATGTTATGCCAATAACATGATCTTAATATCAAAATTAAGATATTAGAGTAACGACAAGAGACCAATAAGTACAATTTGTGTTATAATTTTACTGCACTGAGAACATTTTGGCCCTTTGGGGTTCTAAAAGTGTATTATTTTGATTTTTTTCTTAAAATGCATTTATTTGAGGTGGCATACTTTCATAGAATTTGCTGAGGGTGGCTGTCAGGGGTTTGTGTGACATTTTTTGCTACAGGAATATCTGTTATTACATACTATTTTGCCCTTTCTAACTTTCTTCTGCAACAGGAGGAAGACAGTATAGCTTCCAGAGCAATATGCCACAAGGCACCTCAAGAACAAATAAGACAAAATATCAAACCAGGAAGGAACCAGAGCAAGTTTTACACAATGCCTTCAATCCAGGATTGTCTAGCAATTATTAGTCTACAGGTAATGCCCTCAGAGATTGATCTAACATTATTAATTCGGGATCCACTACAGGCCCACCTCTCTCCTACCTATGGCTCCTAGCCTGCATTTTGATGTTTAAACCTTCAGGCATGATGCTGCAGCAGCAGCGGTGTGGAAGGTGAAGGACAAACTAGCTTTGCCAAAGGCTCAGGACACAGTGGCCCTAATCAATTCCGCCAGGGATAGATCAAATAGCCATGTCCTGACACTGCTGCGTTCAATAGAAAGCTGATCCAGGCCAGAACCAAAATTAACAGTCAAACAGGAGCTAAACAGTCCCTCTTGTCTTTGACTGTTGATTAGTCCCTGCCTCTGTAGCAGCTGGTTGGTAGAAGAGCCAACCCTGTATAGGTTCCAAGGCAAAGAGGTGGTGAACACAATATAGAACGAGACAAGACCAGGCAAGTTCTCTACAAAATCCTAAGAAATCTGCCCTGACCTGGATAGCCCAGGCAAGCCCGATCTCGTCAGATCTCAGAAGCTAAGCAGGGTTGATTTGTGGTTAGTACTTGGATGGGAGACTTCCTTGGAAAACCAAGTTGGGGGGGACAGAGGCAGGCATTATTCAGCCACCTCTCTGACTATCCTCCAGGCCCCCAATAGGGGTCAGTCACCAGAGGTCGATGTGAAATTCAGATGCAGACATACACACCCACACCCACACCCAAAATACCAAAAAAAACAAAAAACAAAACCCACAAACAAAAAAATCCTAAGAAATCTCACTCCAAATCCTTCTTACTCCAGACAATGGAGAGTGCACTGATCAGATTTTCTTACAACCCAAAAGGCACACATATTGCCAATAACATGATCTGCAGTCCCACCAAGTCCACATGGTGGTAGGAGGAGGCAGGGGGAGAGAATGCTTTAAAGCACAACTGTCATGTTTGCTTTACTGTTGGACTGTCTTTCACAGTCATACACAGGGTTGTCATCCCAGTTCAGAATCAGAAGTCCCTATTACACACACAGCATAAAAAACTACTACATACCCACACTAGTGTGAAGGAATACAAATCTGGTCCAGTGTTCCCTCTAAGGCGAGTTAGTGTGAGCTAGCTCACAGTTTTTTAGCCTCTAGTTCACACATTTTTGTCTTAGCTCAAGAAGGATGGCTCAAAAGCAAACTGATTTATGCAGTAGCCAAATCGTTCACTCACAACTTTAATGCTAGTAGCTCACAAAGTAGAATGCCAGTAGCAAACAAGACTCCCCTGGTAGGGGACAGAGATGGTGGTGGTAGGGTTGCTAGATCCAGGCTGGGAAACTCCTGGAGATTTGGGGATGGAGCCTGGGGAGGACAGGGTCCTCATTGGGTATGGTGCCATACAGTCCACATTCCAAAGCATCCATTTTCTACAGGGGAACCGATCTCTGTAGCCTGGAGATGAGCTGTAATACTGAGGGATCCCTACATCACACCTGGAGGCTGGTATCCCTACTGGCTACAGCCACTACCTTCCCAAGCTACTTTTTCAAGTCTCCAATATTGTATTGAGCTACTTCTTCATAAATTGCTACACTTTGGGGAGGCTTCCAACCTGGTCAAGCACAGCAGATCTATATGAACATAAAAACTAAGGCACACTAACATGGAACAAAATTTTGGAAGGGAAAAGGCAGGTTGATCTAAGCTAAATTCTGGAATTTATTGAGGCCCGGAGAGAACAATTAATATTCTCAGGACCACTTGTACATACTTCTGCTCTGAAACACAATTTACATTGCAATTTGAGGACACATATCCCAAAGGAATTCCCCACAAAACTTTCTAGCTAGCTGCCCTATGTGACAAATGCATAGGTTTCAAATACGTATCTGACCACTGCTTTGAGAGATGAGTGAAAGACTTCTCCCAGGAATCCCGCGGCAGAGAACTAGTAATTGAGATAACATGTGAGCCCTAGATTCAGGTGGGTAGCCCTGTTGGTCTGAAGCAGCAGAACAAAGTTAGAGTCCAGGAGCACCTTTAAGACCAACAAAGTTTTATTCAAGGTATAAGCTTTTGTGCGCGCGCACACTTCTTCAGAGACAGAGAGCCCTACGTGAGCCCTAGATTACCAGATTACCCTGGACAGCCATTGCTGTGCCGTCTCTTCTGCGGAAGACTAGGGGAGGTTCTTGCAGGATACAGAAGACCCAGAGACAGACTGCTCTGGTAACACTAACTTGGCAGGAGAAATCAGCTTTGGGAAGCCAGTTACATTTGGGGCGAAAGTGGCAACAGCTCCAGGTCAGCCCTTGTTAAAATGAACTTCTGAGGTCAGCTTCGTCCTGAGTAGGCAGACTCTTATGGTCTAAAAATCCACTGACAGATCCATACATGCCATTCCCTGTTCCCCAATGGGTGGGTGCCAGGGGGCTGACAAGTCACATACTTATTGTTCCTTAGGCCCCCGGGGCTTGTCAAGTCAGTATCAAAACCTAATGAAAGGTAGCCGCACTAGTGCCTGGGTTTAGAGGAGGCAAAATATGCATGCTACGTTAGTCAGTGGTTGTGGAGGAGGGGAAATCTGGGGAGCCTTCACTGGATGAGGCAACTCCACGAAGCTAACGCTCCCACAGTGCTAGCCAGAGTTGCCTTGATTCCACTGGCAGGTATTTTTAATGGGTGCTTAACAGACACGAAATTCAGCAGCCAACAAACTAATAGATTCAGAAAAAAACCTGATTCATCATTGCTGAGTTATGTAATGGATTAGTGTCAGTGGAAACTACGCAGGAATCTAAGATGTCTGTCCATTATGTGCACTAAGTTACCCTCAAATATTAAGCTCTGCATCAATTATGTAGAATGGGGTCCCCAATCTCTTTGAGCCTATGGGCACCTTTGAAATTCTGACACAGGGTAACGGGCACAACCACTAAATTGCTGCCACAGTAGGCAGAGCCCACCACAAATTGGCCACCATAGGAGACAGAGCCACACACACATAGAAGAAGTCCAAGTGCCAAGAAGAAGAGAGATAATTTTACAAAATGACACTGGGAAAGCGGAGAAAGTAAAACCAATACTATGGTAGCAACTGCTGCCAAAACATTATTCTAATCTGTACATCCAATAAGATCTCCAATGGACAATCAGAAGCCCTGCCAGAAAGAGCTCCACCTGGCCCCATCCACTTTCTAAAAAACACTTGGTGGGCGCCATGTTGGGGACCCTGATCTAGAAGAAAGTCACTCACTTTTTAAAGTAAAAAAACAAAAGGCAAAAATTGATTTAAGAGTGAGACACAGAGAAATCACCTCCATTGTGTCAGCTAATGCTGCCATCTCTTGCCCAGGAGGTGGAATGAGTGAACCCTTGATGTCAGGTCTGTGGAATGTTATGTTATACTTCTCATGGCGTGCTTATCACTCTCTGAGCTGCTCTGACCTTGGGAGACTGCTGGTGCCTGTCCATGTATCTCTTCTCCTGTCTGACTCTATTTCTTCCCACTTTTTCCCTGGGAACCACAAACCAGTATTTTGAGTGCCTTTTCTTTGCCTTGGTGATTGGTTGCAATTCCTTTTTGAATTCTGTATAATTGTCCTGCTTGGGGCTGTGTCAGCCATTACTAACACAAGAAGTGCAGATGACCACATCAGACCTTTCTCAATAAAGACTTCCTTCTCTAGGACACTTCTTGTTGACTGACTCTGTAGGACTCTCACACATTGCTCATCATAACACCTACTGAAAGAGCTAGGAAGATGATGCAGAGATACTGAATACTGGACACTATCCACTTTCCAGAGGTCACTGTGGCTGGTCTTAAGCACAGCCGTCCTTGTGAGAGACTCAGAAGCAACTCTGAGGAGGTGCCAATGCCAGTAGATCAGAGGGGGCCAAAGAAGAATCTGGCATCAGATGTTCTGCAAGCTTCTATTTTAGACCACAAGCCTGTGCCAAAACATTATCGTGACAGCTTTGTTTAAACATATTTCAAGAGCCAGGAACAGCTTGCATTCACTCTCCCCTGCCTTAACGGAGGCAGTCATGTATAGTCCAGACAGCCCAAGGCCTTCTACTTTCTATTTCCACCCCATCACCCGAGGTAGATTACTCTGGGAATCACGCTACAGACAATAATAGAAATAGAGTGTGACCTCATGCCAAGTTAAACAACTACGTCAAGGTGTAAGCGACAGTGTTGGCTGTTAGTGGCAGGAAAGAGAGAACAATGACCAGCCCATGCCTCACACTCACCTTGCTCTGCCAGCCTAGGGCAGAGACTCCATATGTCAGAAACAGGAATCTGACACTGCAACGGGATAAAGCACATGGGTGTCACAAAAGCAGAGGCCAGATGAAAAGTTGTCTTCATCGTTCACCTGCCAACAGTTACCAAAAAGCTACAATCCAGCCCTACATGAGGAAAAGGACCTAGGAAGGTTTTATCCTTATTATTTTAAGTGATCAAAATAATTAAAATCAGTGGATTCTTTAACTTCTGTTGCCAAAGCTACAAGCTCTGTCTAGATGCATGTACCTCTAGCCCAGCAGCAATTTTGGAACAGGAGAAGCAAATCAGTGCACCTTCCTGACCACTTCTCTGTTCCTAGTCACTCCACCAGAAGCAGCATTTCCTAATCTAAAATGGTTTACACTAGGATTACCATTTTGTGTGATCCATAGTCTGGGACCTGTGCCTCCTCTCATCTCTAAAGTAAACAGTGCAACACTGCATAAAAACTACGTATTCTATACTGAAATAATTCTAACAGGTAACACTCACATATAACCATATGTTGTGCTTTACCAGTAATAGTGCAATCTAAACTGTGTCTATTTAAAGATACATACATCAATAATGTCATTATCTTTCTACTAACATGAAAGATTCTCAAACAATTTAGAATAACTTCAACAGGATATCACAATTTTGAACAACCATATTATATTTGAAAAACTTTCTTTTTTTAGTCTTCTTTGTGAAGAGATCATTAGAACAGTTCTTTCCAATGGTAAAGCAAAAAGTATTTCTGGCAAACTGGAGAGTATCCACTCATCTGTGGCCATCAACAAGTGGGACTTCACTCCTTATCCTTCTTGCTGAAACCCACTGAGACCCTCTGGAATTTTGTTCCAGGGAGTCAGCAGACCCTCATGAACAATGCAGGGCACAAAATTGGGGTATGTGGGGGGAGGGAGTTGAGGGGCAATTGCTGTCTCCTCTTCCACAAATGGATGTCTCATTCTGCCCAAGGAACGAAACAGCTGGATTCGTGACATTCCTACATGTTTCTTCCTCTGTACAATAGACATGTGTACAGTTAAGGCCTGCAAAGGCAATGCAGCAGCGATCTGGTTCTACTACCTTGATGGAGGAGAGTTAAGTTCAGTTGGCTCAGCTGTAGATGTTACCACTAGACTAGGAACAAAGGAAGATCTGCAATTCAAAAAGCAGCAGTGTCACTAGATAGGGGCAACCTGCAATTCAAAGCCTTAGCTTAGCAGCCGGTACTGGGTGGACAACACGCACAGTCTGAATGTCTAAAATCACTGTTCAGACTAGGGCATCCCCAATTTGTGGGCAAAAGCTCAAAGTTCTGCTTCAGTGTCCTACTCCATACTTAACCACAAATATATCTATGTGACTGGAAACAGAAGAGCAGCAGTCATTCCTTTATGGGTTCACATATGGGGCCCTAGAAACACTGCTGGTTGTCAACTCACTCTGCTTATTCCAGGTAACAGTATGCTCCGATTCATACACCACCTCCCCGTAGTCCGGTGTCCCTGCATCACTCCGTGGCCCCCAGTAGAAGAGCCGTCCTGCTAGACTCTCCAGTTTCTGTAGGGCCGACATCTTACACCCTTTGTTCTTGCTGGAGTTTTGACAGGTCACCTCAGCTCCATGGTTCATGTTTTCCTTTATTTTATCACCAGTCCTTTCTATGCCCCAGTTCTGGTCTCACAGTAAATACAGTTGGGCAGCTTGGCTAGGACCTAAGAATGCAGTCATTGCTATTTGTTAGCAGGTAGGGCAGGCACACCACTTTTCCTGTCCCACAACAAGAAGAGAGGGTCAAAGGCAGCAACTGGAGAGCAGACAGTCCCGGCCACAGCACAGCTCTTTACATTCCCCTCTAGCTGGTTGAGACAGGCATTTGGCTTGAGCTGGCCAACTTCTAACTGGGAGAGAATTTCCATTAAACTCACCTCCCCTGAACCAAAGTGTTCATGTCATTTTAACAACTGGTATGCAGCTCTGCAGGGCAGCCATCCATGCACATACCAGGACTCTCCAACCCCCATTATATCCAGGAACGCTCCAACCGTATTCTTTTTCTCTGTTCAGACACAAATGTAGGGAGCCTGGTCACTCAAACAGCTGGTCAGAGAGTGAACAGCGGCATGACTGAATTAATTCCAAAGGAGAGAGGCCAGCCAGATCAAGAGTAGCAAGAGCCATGCAATAAGGCTTAAAATAGGTCCCAGGTTCTCCAGAATTCTTTTTTTCTTCAGAAGTCAGCATCGGACAAACCAAGATCTTGTCACATAGGGAAAGCCCTCCTATCTGCCTGTACAGGAGAGTTCTTCAGTGGAAAGGAGCAGCAGTTCAGGAGACGGAGACGTTCTGAAAACCTGAGGACAATACAGCACCTCAAGGCAAACCACTGGCATGGCCGACAGAAGACACGTGGGTGCGGTCCAAAAGACACAAGTGCAAGCCAGACGCTTGTTCAAGTCCTTATCCCTTAGACAAACTACGAGCTAGAGACAGAGAGCACCCAGAGAGGAAAATTTCCAAAGGGCACTCAAATGCAAAACATTCATTTGCACAAAGTCAGTCACCATGCTGATGACTTGCAGAAGCTATTTCTAAGCACCCCCCACGAGCACATGTCCTTTGAATGGAAGAAAGATTTTCACATTACCACATAGTTCAAAGTCTTCTGATGACTATTGGGAGAGAAACCAGTCTCTAGCTTGCAAAGTGTACTTCCTTTGTCCTTAATCTTGGGATAAGAAGCCATTCTTAGATGCAGGCACATATAACAGAGAAGAATGGAGGGGAAGTCTGACGTTTCCTCCAAAAGGACTGCTCACCAAAAAAATGTAAGTTCAGGAGAGGAATCAAATGTCACGGTGGTAATACAGAAGTCAAACAGGGTACAAGAAGCTGCTACTGCTTTAGCCCTCCAGAAGAACGTAAGATATAACTGACCAGCCGGCCAAACAAATGCATCCACAGAAAAAGCTGAGCCCAAAACTGGAAGCTAAAATCGGAGTCTCCTTCCCACCTACTCGGAGGACTGCTGCGTTTGGTATCCATATCCCTATTTTTAGACATCAGCTCCTCACTCTTTCAGTGCGGATCCAGAGTCAGGCTGCTACCCCAGTCCCTTCAACATTGCCTTCAAATTGCAAACTAGTTGTGAAGCGAAGGGTGAAGGAGTCTGCAGGAGAAAACTGCACTTCTGGACAAGGACCGCCAGCTCCGTGGCAGGGCAGCCTGCAGCACTGTTTCAAGGAACGTCCGGAAGGAATAGCCGTGAAGTGGGAAGAGAAGAGCCTGGGCGTGATGCCAGGTTTCTACAAAGCACTTAAAGTTACAGGCGCCCGTTTCTCTGTCTGTGCTAACAGCCATCACAGTAACCCATGAGGAAACTGCACATCATTTGAGCACCACGTGATCTAGCAGGAGAAATGAACCAACTTTAGGATGGAAGCCTGGCAAACTCCATTAACTAGGGATCAAAGAGGCATCGTTTGTTTTGCAGCATTTCCAGAAGCAGAGTTCAGGAGCTTCCCATCTTCCCCATTCCCAGACCAACATACAAGGTTCATTCCAACCACAAAACAACAACACAAGAACACACCTCCTCTACTAAACATTAGATCTGACTGTTGCAAAATAAAGCTAACTAGGTAGACCAGCAACTGACCCAGTAAGATAATTCCAGATGTGCAGTTGTTGGTCCATAACAGCCAAATAAAACAGGAGTCCAGTGACACCCGGCCTAAAGAATAAACCAATTACTCTTTTTATTAGATAGTGTTTTAAACCAGCCTGTGTAACATCTCCCCCTCACATGAACCTTCCTGTTGTGAATATAAAAGCATATATATGGCTTTTCCCAGCCAGCAGAAAGGGATGAAGTGCTGCACAGGGGGGTTAAATGGCTTGGGTTTTGCTTCCCCCCCCCCCCCAGCTTCAAAGCAACAGGCAGCAAAACCAGAGGATTTATTTATTGGATTTATATCCTGCCCTCCCCACCGAGACAGGCTCAGGGCGGCTTACAACATTCGTAAAGTGCAGATACGGTTAAAACATTAACAGCATATAAATAGCATAAAATTAACAGTCATTTAAAGCATATAAAATACTGGAACATGTCAAGTAATAAGAGCAACATTTAAACCTAACAGCTGAGTGGTAGAGTCTGTTAAATGGCTTTCAGCCATTTAAACCCTCCCAATCTGCTCCCTGCCACTTTGAGGCAGGAAGCAAAACTGGAGTATTTAAATGGCTCAGAGCCACTTAAACCCCTGCTTTCTGTTCCATGCTGCTTTTGCAGGGAGCAGAAAGCAGGGGTTTAAACTTTAAATGCCTCACAAACATATACGAAATGGTTAGGTTTGTGAACCGGCATACTGGTTTGTGCCCATCCCTACACAGGACTCCTGTTTTATTTTGGCCCAATAAGACTAGGTACCTGGGGAAAGCTTCAGATTCCTAGATGTCAGTCTGCAATTTAAGGACATGCAAGTGATTAGTCATGCAAGACTTTTTTTTTTCCCAATAAATTTTTATTTTGTTTAACATTAACTAACAAAACTCAATATACTAAACAAATGACAGCAACCAGAATACAAATATTTCTGTTTGAATAAAGTATAACTAATGTAAGAACATATTGTTATGACGGGAAAGTTACAGTATCCGTATTCATATTTTTCAAAAAAACAATAATTTGTCATAGAAAGGGTTCCTTGGAACAATTTTACAGTTCAATAAATAGTTGCAAGACTTTTTTCACTTCCCACTTCCCACTTCTCTGTCACATTACTAATCCTTTGGGAAAATGTCAATCAAGTTTGCTGCCACTAAAATATCATCACAGCCTTTTTTCTTTTTTTTTTCAGGATACAAAACACAGGAAAAGTGCAGGTTTACGACCAAATTGCACAGCAAGTAAATCAGTCCCGGTCAAAGCAGGTGAAGTGATGTGTGGCAGAAGCAGCAAAGTGACCAATTCCATTCCCAGACTTTCTGACAGAGGGCAGGACAGGAAACCAAGGGCTCAATGAGAAGTAGACCAACAGACACATTCCAGTGTTCCTAGCTCTACAGACATGAGAATTTAGATTAGAAGGAATTAGCTCTCACTCAGAAAACATGAAAAGAGTTAAACATGATGCAGGTGAGGCTTCATTAGATCAGGCAGATTTTTTTGCCATCTCTGGAGACCAATCAGTGGTGGGTTAGGGACAAAAGCAAAAAAATACTTTCTAATGAGCATGCTGGAATACATGCAACCAGCCAAAGCAGCAGAAAACAATGGGTGTGTACAACCAGGATGTGAATTCTAAAAAAGCAAAGACTCTGCCACAGCATTCAATCTTCTCTCCATGCCTCTGACCAAGTGAACACTGATTCCCTCCACCAAAAAACACTCAAGCTGCTGAGCAAGAGAAACCCAAATGGAATGGTTGAATCGGTAGGCTAGGCTGAGAATCAGTGGACTGTACAAAGTCAATATGAAGCTAACAAAGCCCAACATAATCCAAAATACCCTTACATGATACTTCTATGGTGGCTTGCACATTAGCCGTTTAGTCTGGTGTTGGTATCATTCATTCACTCAGCTTTAACTGAGAATTTAGATGTAGTTGTTGGCAAACTGTTGCATTCCCTGTTGAGCTCCATTTTCCCCCAGACCTGTTTTATGGCACAATCCAGACCACTGCATGTGCAAAATCAAAATGATTCTGAGGTTTCAAGGGGCTATTGCCCCTTTAAATTTCCCCCCTTTCCTTCTGCTTCCAACTTAATTACTTCCCTTTCTCTCCAGCCAGCCAAAACATTTCTGAGTTAATGTTCTGTTCTGTATGGACAGGAGAGAGTAAACATTGCTTTTTATTTTGCAGACAGAGGCACACTTCTTTATACATGTTATAACACTACTATGAAAGTATGATCAAAAAGAACAAGCCCCTAACTAATGAGCAATTTGACTACAAAGTAAAAAGCAGCACCTAGTCTAAGGTAACAGGGTCAGGTGTTCAAGGAAGTGATTAGTTATCAAACCTTCAAGCTTTCATTTTCTAAAAATTGGTGACACATACTCTGGCAAGCAAACTCCAGGAGACTTGAGATTTGTGGGACTGCTTCATATACTTTGAGTGCAAGCTAACTTGCCCTAGGGCACAGCACCCAAGAGGCAAGGAAGTCAAATCATACAACCACAAGCTCTTTTGTTTATGTTAAAGAAAGGATATTTTCCATGTTCAATGCTGTAGTTTCAAAGCTTATCTAGCCATTGTATATCTTCCATTGTATATCAGTTTAATAGGTAATGTTGCCAATTTTCTTATTATGTAACCAAGATACTGGAATGTACTTAGTTTTATACTGAAGTTATTTTGGCCTATTGTACTTAATGGGCTGTTAACTATGTCTCTCTCTGGAAGTGGATATCAACTCGGAAGTCAGATAAAGATTTATTTTTTTCACTTTCAGATGGGCAAGTGAATATTTGAGGCCTGCGAGCGTATCAACTCTCTTTTTATGGACCCCTGTAACACAGGGGAGCCTTCTGATTTGATTCTCTTGCAGCTGGACGCACAAGGGCCAAAGGGCAATTGGCCCTTGGCTGTGGCCCTGAACAAGCAATGCCAACAGATTCAGGATTAGCCAAGGATGTGATCTTTTTCTATTTATTTACATTTGTGCAGGGCTTTTTTTTTGTAGAAAAAGCCCAGCAGGAACTCATTAGCATATTAGGCCACACCACTGACAGCACAGCTTATTAGCACAGCATATTAGGCCACACCCCCGTGTTCCCAGAAGAGTGGTCATCCAGCCACACCCACCTTTTGCTTCTTATTCTGTTTACCTTGTTTGTTGTCAAAACCCAGGGCTTTTTTTGGAGCAGGAATTAATTTGCATGTTAGGCCACATACCCCTACTGTAGCCAATCCTAATGAGTTTCTGCTGTTGGGTTGGCCTATTATGCTAATGAGTTCCTGCTGGGTGTGGCCAACTCAGGAGCCAGCCAGAACTTCGTTCCTGTGTGTTCCTGCCCAAAAATAGCCCTGCATTTGTCTATTCTGTAGTGAGTTTCCACTGAAGAGACTGTGTGTGTGCATATGCGTGACTGTGCTTTAAAATATTTACGTTGGTTAAGCTGACTCATGAGGACCTTGGGTAAGCCTAACATACTGAAAGATTCATTTGTGGAATAGGACTTGCCACAATTCCAAGCAGCTTAAAATATTTGAAGAACAAAAGCAATAGAGACAAGAAGTTCATATACTGAAGCTATAAATGGAAGCTTGATGAATTGTCCTGTACTCAAACAGAAGAGAAGAGAGAGAAGAGAAGAGATTGAATTTATACCCCGCCCTTCAATTGTAGTCTCAGAGTGGCTTACAAACTCCTTTCCCTTTCCCTCCCCACAACAGACACACTGTGAGGTAGGTGGGGCTGAGAGAGCTCTTTCCCAAGCTGTCCTTGAGAGAACAGCTGGTACAGAGCTATGGCTTGCCCATGGTCATCCAGCAGGTGCAAGTGGAGGAGTGGGGAATCAAACCCAGTTCTCCCAGATTAGAGTCCGTGCACTTAACCGCTACACCAAACAGGCAGGTTTACTAATGAAGACCAACTCATCTTCTTCCTATATTGCCCTAGGACAATAATAATTAGAAGTGGCATAAAACTGACACAAGCAGCTAGCAAATGTTGGCCAACTCAGAACTGAATTTTGGAGCTTGACCAAACATTGGAACAGACTGAAATATGGAAATGTTATGCTGCATGTTAGCTTTACTTTGGCATTTTATACCATGAGCCTTATTCCAAGCTTTAGCAAAGTCCTCTTTTTTACGGATGGGCCCCAAAACATTGCAAACATAGTTAGCACCGGAAGCCACAAAAGTCACAAAAGCAGCAACAAGCATGTATTTTATGGGGGAAGGGCTCAGACTCAGAGGCAGAGTACCTGCTTTGCGTGCAGAAGGTCCCATATATCTCCAGCTAAAAGTATCAGAAGAAGAAGAGATTGGATTTATACCTTGCCCTTCACTACCCTAAGGAGTCTCAGAGCAGCTTACAATCCCTTTCCCTTCCCCTCCCCACAACAGACACCCTGTGAGATAGGTGGGGCTGAGAGAGCTCTTTCGAGAACTGCTTGTGAGAGAACAGCTCTGAAAGAACTTGCAACTGACCCAAGATCACACCAGCAGCTGCATGTGGAGGAGTGGGGAATCAAAACCTGTTCTCCCAGATTAGAGTCCGCGCACTTAACCACTACACCAAATTGGCCCTCTTATCAGCTAATAGATGACATGAAAGACCTACAAGACCCAGGAAATCCATTGCCAGAGTAGACAACTCTAACCTTGATAGACCAATGGTCTGACTATAAAGAAGACCGCTTCATATGACATTGTGTAAATTACACTTAGCTAGACCACTACATCAGGGCTCAACAAATCCCAGGCGCCAAGGTGACATGGCATGGAAAAATTTCAACATGGTGCCTAGTGTTTTCAACAATGATTTTATTATGAAGTTTTTACTATGATGACAGCCAGAATTACACCATATTTCTTTATATATTGTCATATTATAGCATGAATAATAGTATGAGAAACTGTGAAATGCTCAAGTAGTAGGTTTTGTGGTAACAACAATTAGAAAACCTGGTAATTAAAATACAAAACCCTGAAAGCTGATGAGTCTGGTTCCTAAATTATTTGGGCTGGCTCCTAGAGTGAAAGAAAAGGTGTCAAGGCCTGTACTATGGTCCTTTAGTTTGCTTCTTGCTTCCACTGAGGACTTCAGGGCTGAACATGACCCACAGCCTTCTCCTCAAAGCACTACAATATTCTAGTTAAGTTTCCTGCATAGTTCCTATGGCATGTATCACTACACTTGGGAACATTCATTCGTAGGGGTGGGAAGGGGAGTTGTCTTATTTTTTGAAAAGGAAAGCAATAAGTAGCAGAATTTCAGTGATTAACAGAAATTTGTCTATTTTGGCTTCCATCAAAATTCCAAAGCACTGCCATCTAGAAGACTGTCATTAAAAATACTGATCCAGCCATCTCCTAAGGCTTGCTACATCAGCGTATCAGCTTAGGGCAGTGGTACTCACATCAAGCTCTGACCTGGATAGCTCAGGCTAGGCCGATCTTCGAAGCTAAGCAGAGTCAACCCTGGCTAGTATTTGGGTGCGAGAACTCTAAGGAATACTAGGATTGTGTGACGTGGAGGCAGGCAAGGGCAAACCACCTCTGAATGTCTCTTGCCTTGAAAACCCTACAGGGTCACCATGAGTCAGCTGTGACTTGATGGCACTTTCCTCCACCACCCCCACCACCACTCACGCCATGGTTCACACACAGCCACACCTGCCATTATTATCAAGCAAAAGGGGCACATTACTACTGTATGTCCCGCATGCCACCCCAAAGAAGCATACAATAATATTAATATTAAATATATAACTACAGACCTTTATGTATCTGGAGTGAGGGAGAGGGCTTCTCTTGCCATCTTTTTGTTCTCTCCCCAGGATGAGGCACAGCAGCTCCCATGAAAGAATGAGCCTGCCAGGGTGCCCATAGCCCGCTAGCTATGGAGAAAGGGGTGTAAAACCTCTTCCCCACGGTGACCAGCAGGCTCTTCTCCTGTGGGGCTGCTGGAGTGGTGGTGGTTTTACTTTCTCTTCTTTGCGGCCAGCTTACTCTCTTTCAAGCAGCTGCTAGGGTGCCGGGATGAGAGTGTAGCAGCTGCAGAGAAGGATGGGGAGCAGCTGAAGATTATGAGCCCATTACTTTCACCCGTGGCACAAGATCCGTCACTCAGGAAGGCTCACAGTTTGCCCACCCTCTAGTGAGAGACAGTTTAGTGTAGTGTTTAAGAGAGCGGACCCTAATCTGGGGGAACCGGATTTGATTCCCCACTCCTCCACATGCAGCTGCTGGTGTGACCTTGGTTCAGCCGTAAGTTCTTTCAGAGCTGTTCTCTCAAGAGCAGTCCTTGACAGAGCTCTCTCAGCCCCACTTACCTCACAGGATATCTGTTGTGAGGAGGGGAAGGGAAAGGGATTGTAAGCCACTCTGAGATTCCTTCCATTAGTGAAGGGCAGGGTATAAACCCAATGTCCTCTCTCTCCCCCTCCCCCTTCTATCTGTGGCAGTGGCGGTTTCAAAGCTGAAACTCATCACCAGCTGCAGGGCAAGCCTCAACAGGCAATGGCCTTGCCCAGTTTCTTGAAATGTGGTCTGGGGGGCACAATAGTGAACAATGCTCAGAAGAGCCACTAAGTATCACTAGCTCACATAATGCACTAACAGCTCACACTTCATGTACAATCAGCTATACCAGCAAAAATCAGAACACCACTTCTAGAATGGAGGCGAGGCACTACCCATTTTCAGTTAGTGCCTTACTTGGATTCAAAATGATCTAACTTTCAGGACTCCAGGAGTTTTAGAGGTATCTGCCAAGTATTTCAAGACCAAGCATCTGCAACTGAAGATACAATGGAAACACTCAAAGTTCCCTTCCTTCTTCAAGTGATGTAGTTACTCATCATGAGAAGAAATAGTGGTGCAGCCAGAAGGAGCACAGAGAATCCCGGCAGAACAGAGAATCCCAGAACAGATTTAGAAGCATGTTGGGGAGAGACAGGGCTTACGCAGTACTTGAATCTTTCCAGTCTGTTCCCTGCGCCACCATACATTAAGCCAATGACAATGCTGACATATCTAGATACATCCCCATAGAAGCCATGAGCAGTGAAAATAAATCTGCCTGCCCTACCCTGCCCACAAACACAGTATGGCTTAGGAGAGAGGCCCCAGTGTTTCTGAGCCTGCAAGCACCTGTGGGATTCTGACAAAGGGTCACAGGCACAACCTCAAAGCATCCAGAGAGTTAGGTTATAAATAACTCTAATAGAAACTCTTCAGCATTTCAGGCACAAGCTCTGCTTAACAGGATGCCTTTTAAAACGAACATACACAGCTTACCCATAAGGTAAGGATCCTTGTGCCATGGTAGCAAGTGCTGCTGAAGCAATCTGCGCAGCCAATCTGATCTCCAGTGGCAAATCAGAAGCCCTGCTGGGCAAAACTCCCACCTGGCCCCACTCACTGTCTAAAAACACTTGGTGGGTGCCAGGAAAGTGCCATGGTGCCCTTGGGCACCACGCTGGGGACTAGGGTTGCCAACTCTGGGTGGGAAATACCTGGAGATTTGGGGGTGGTGCCTGGAGAGGGCAGGGTTTGAGAAGGGGAGGGACCTCAGCAGGGTACAATGCCATAGAATCCCACCCTCCAAGGCAGCCATTTTCTTCAGGGGATTGGATCTTGATCATCTGGAGATCAGCTGTAATAACAGGAGATCCCCAGGCCCCACCTGGAGGTTGGCAACCCTACTGCGGACCCTGGCTTAGGATATTAACTAAGTCTGCAGGCAACCACACCTCTCCCAATTACTCTGCTGAATTCAGTGAGGACCCCACACCTGAGATGATAGGTGACATGGCAGTCAGGAAGGAGAATCCCAGTTAGCACATTTCTAACAATGTTTGGCTGAGAATGTTTACAGAACCTTTATATGCATTCTACCTCTGGACACCTACAAATGTTTACTTACAAGACTTATACCCTGCTGTTCTGCCCTCATCAGTGCCATTGAAGCAGCCAACAGACTGCAAACACACGTAATAAAACTGCATCTTAAAAACCACTAAAACAAAAAAATCACTGAAATTACAACTAAAACCAGAGCTAAAATACACATACAAAAACATTAAAACAACAACAATCAAAACACAGGAAAAGAAGGAGCTGAGGGAACACCAAACCAAACAAAAAAGTCTAACTGAAAGGGGAGAGATGAGTCTCCCTGGGGAGAGAGTTCCAGAGTTTTGGTGCCACAGTTGAAAAGGCCCTCTCCTGGGTTGCCACCCCCCACCAAATCTCATAAGGTAGGGAAACTTAGAATAGGACTGCAACAGTTGCATAGGTTTGCAACGGATGAGGCAGATTTAAAGGTCAATAGAAGCACCTTGAATTGTGCTCAGAAACAGTCTGGGAGCCTATACTGCAGTGATATGGCCCCTATGACCCACTCCATTCAACATTCTGCCAACTGAACTTTCTGAAGGCTTGCACATTGCAATGATCTAATTTATATGAACCTGGGGCACACACCACAGTGGCCAGATCTTTTCTGTCCAGGAAAGGCCACAACTGGCTAACTAGTCAAAGCTGGTAAAAAGGTACTCGTGACCACAGCTGCCACTGGCTTATTGATCAGGAGGCCTGGATTCAAGAGCACCCCCAAACTACAGACCAATTCCTTCAAGAGGAGTGCTACCCTATCCAGAATGGGTGACACCTCCTGGTCAGACATTCTGCTCACTGGTAGCATTTCCATTTTGTCTGGATTAAGCTTGCATTTGTTAGCCTGCATCTACTAATCTAATGAAATAAATCTAATGGGATAAATAATAAATATTTCAAAACTAGCACCAGGCCTTGGTTCAGAGTTTCTACAGCCTCCCTGGGATCAGCTGTTTCATCCACATGTTGGTGATAAACCAGCCCAAATCTCAGGATAACCTCACTCAGTCATTTCATGTTAAAGAGCACAGGGGACAAGGCAGAGTCTTGTGGAACCCCACAGGGCAAAGCCTGAAGGGCTGAGCAGCAGTCCCCCAGCACCAACTTCTGAAACCTACCCTCCAGGTAGGATTGGAACAACTGCAAAATGGTACCTTCTGGTCCAAGCCCAGAGAGGTGATCCAGAAGGATACCATGATGGGTGGTATCAAAAGCCGCTGAAAGGTCCAGGAGAATCAACAGAATCATACTCCCTCACCCTCTGCCCATCTCCCTGCACCACACAACCACCAGGTCAACCAAAGCTTTTTCAGTCCCATAACCAGACCTGAAACCAGTCTGGAAAGGACCCAAATGATTGGCTTCATTCAGGAATCCCTGAAGCAGTCCAGACACCACCCATTCAATCACCTTGCTCAAGAATGGAATCTTTGAGACAGGTCTACAGTTACTGAAATCTTCTGTGTCCATTTTCTTAGTAGTGGATGCCTGGAGCAACTATTCCCTCTCCCAAGGGAGGTCTTAACTAGACTTCCAGACTGAGACCCAGTCAGTCCCCTCCCCTCAGATTTAAGTAGCCTGGAAGGGCAAGGGTCACATAAGCAGGTGGGAGAGATCAAGGCGTTATTGATCCCCTAAATGTCTACTCTGTGCTTTGCCTCAAAATTCCTCCCACCCTCCCACTGGCTGGCAGTAAATATGTACAGAAAGAGATTCACCTTGCAGACATGCTGGCAGCATATTACTCTCTTTCAGTGGGATGGTTGGCCGGTGCAGCCCACTCTGCAACTGAGCAGAGAGCACCACCACCATCCTGGATGACTGCCAGTCGCTCCACTCTAACCTTGGCTTCTGCTGGCCAAACACTTGTGCTGCTGATTGCCTCGCAGGAACAGAGCCCCATGGAGCAGCCTCAGTGGAACATGCACAGTTCCGAAGCAACTCTCTGTAAAGAACCGGTAAGAAACAGCTCAACAGGTACACTATTTCCTACCATGTGGGAACCTCCAAGGGGAAGCTGAGGGAACTAGAAGAGCACCATGTACAAATGTTTGGAACCTACTTGATGTTACTATGTTCACTACTGTCCTTTTGCCTCACAATCTTTGCAGGCAACCATCCAACAGGGATAAAGGCCAGGATGGACACAGTGCAGGACCAACCCTCAATAGCTGCAGTGATCAGTGTGCACCCAGCTACTCCGCTGTGGGGTTGCCACCTTTCATGTTCAAGCCTGGCTCCTGAACCACCACATATTACTTAACTGTTTGACCAGTACAGTACGGACAGGCAGTGACAGGTACAGCTTTGACCTGTGATTCTGCTGTCTGCCTGTGCAGCCTTGCTACAGCAAGGGATTTGGCAACCCCATTCAACCACCTTGCTTTCAGAACTCCATGAATTATGGTGTTCAGTAAATGCCTGGCTTGTTTGACAGCTGTGACAGTTTGACTGAGGTTTGGTAGAGAAGGAATGCTGAGGTTTGGTGTTTTCAGCACAGGACTCATACTGAGGGCATCCTCTACTGTCTGCAAAGGTGTGCTCTAGTGGGGGGGGGGCGGGCTCCTCAGGTTGCACAATCCCCCTGATCACTGAATGACAGAGGTGAGGAGGAATGAAGCACAAGTGTCCCTGGGATGAACAGAAGCAGATGGCAGCAAGGAACCCACCAAATGCAGGGGAGGGTGTTGACCCATAATGGTTGGGATGTGAGACAGTTTGTCCAATAGGGAGATCTATGTAGAGTTTTAACTGAGGAATCTAGGTGTGATGTAGCTGCACACTTACACCATGCTATGCCTTCTCTACAGTCCTCCATGGTCTGGTATGTATGGCTGGCCTTGACACCACAGCTGCTGGGCAATTCCTAATTCTGTGTCTGTCAGCTGTGCACCCAGTTGAGTGTGTGAGGTGTGGGGTATTGTGTAAGAATTTAAATTGCTCATTCCCTTCCCTTTAAAAAATGTATTTTTGTCTGTGAATTATTGGAGGTGTGTGTTGCATTTATTATTCTATAGCATTGGTTCAGTCTAAGATAGCTTCAGGTAAGTTCCTTCCTTCAAGGAAGCTGTGATGACCACCTCTTTTAAGGGACTGTTTGTTATTTCCTAGACCCAATCAGTTCCCCTCAGTTTAATGTCATGAACCATGATGGGCAAGGATCAAACATTACAGGTGGCAAGATGGTCCCCCTCGAGCCTTAACGTATGACATCCATCCTTCAAAGGCACCTTAGACACACGTCTACCCTTTGTAGGACCATCCAGTGATTGCCTGGTCTGCAATCATTTATGTAGACAATACTACTAAAAGTTAGAATGCCTTGGGAATACAGACTTGCACATCTGCAAGTGTAATCTAATAAAAGGGTATGCACAATTAATGCAAACTTGCAGCTAAGGCAGAAAGGTTCACAATCTATTCATGAAGCTGTAAGCCTAGCTGGTGCGAAATCTCCACAGACAGTTTTATAATTAGTCAAAATGTTGACTTTTTCATTGCTCTAACACCATACCCGAGAGGTCTTCCTGGCAATAATGGAAAATGGCAAAACTCCACTGATACAGCAGAATTAAAGGCCACTGAGACCCATTACAGTTGTCAAAAACCTCCTGCCTAACATAAGACACAGAAAAATCTAGGCAGACACTTCTCTGCCAAGTACAGTCAGCAGCAGCTGAACTACATTTATCCCAATATGAGATCAAAGGATCAAGATCCCACTACATGGCTTTTTCCCAAGTGCCACAGCAACATCAATTTATTTTCTCTAAAAGCTCAAGTTGATATTTTCATGTCTTTCTATATATTTTTTCTATAAACAGTCTGGACAAGCCATTTCCAGCCTCTACCCCAAGAAGAAAGTGTCGTTCAAAGTACATTCGAAACATGACTTTTTGACAACTAAGCCAAATCCTTAGTTATATGGTCAATGATCATATAATCCCTCAACAATGATCCCTCAACAATATAATCCCTCAACAATGATCAGGACATACCAAAAGAAAGCTTTGCATAATAGGACAGAATGACAATAGAGAGTTGTCATAATAAGCTGCATTGTTCAATATTCATAAAAATTGATGCTTCAGCGGTTATATGTTTTCATAGTATGTTTCTATACATTTATATTTGTCCTTTTTTATGACACAGTGTCTAGTACGAAGGACAACAAAAAAGGAAAGGGAAATGCAAGAGGAGATGCTGCCATTATTCTTGATTGGGAGAGTAGCCAATTCCATCTGATGAAAGTATACATTAAATACTAGTAGCTCTGTGAGCAGGAAGGAAAGGCACCAGTTGAAGACACCAACTCAAACACAATTAAGTCAGGACTAAGCCTGATCCTCTTGAGGACCCTCCTCCACAGCCTAATCATTACAGTACTTGTAAGGTTTACCCATATGTGAAACTGTTATCTTAAATATGTTCATTTCAAAGACTCAATACAATTATGGCTTACTCTCAAATAAATACAGTTAAGCTAGGACCAAATTTTAGCACCTTAGTGCACGTAATACATTACAACAACCACTGTCTGAAAATGTCTTGTAAGTGATAAAACTAGACCCTTTCTCATTGTATCTGGAAAGGCATGTCCATACACTAAGAGGTTTGTAAAGTGACATTTGCCCCAATATGAATGTTCTCCATCACAGTAGAACATATTACAACTCAAGCATTAACACTGTCACACATTTATTTGCAGATAAAGGTGCAACTTCAGAGGTCATCTATGATGAGTGCAGAAAGCAAAAAATATTAAAAATGTACATTCTTATTTGCATAATTTTGCGCCCCCAAAATTTATGTAAATTTTTTGTAAATGAGCAACTTAACAAATGAGAGGAAGGCATGTGCACCCCTTGCATGTTCTCATTTCCTGATAACAAGGGACCCTTCAGTCAGATATCCTAAAACTAGTGAACCAGTCTTCAGCAGCATAACACACTACCAAAGTACGTGTAATATCCCCATCTGGTGGCTGGACCACACAGAATGATACCAAATGATGGCTCCGCCAGCAGTCAAGTGTCCTATGATCTTTGGACTCTAGGTGCTAGATGCCTACAGAACAATGCAATAACAAAAGAGACTAGATTAAAGTCATAACATCATTTAGTGTCTGGTAAAAAAAATAACCACGTATTCCTTCATAGAAAAAATACAAAGGTCGATAAGATTTCACATAGCAGACTGCTCCAGACTCCAGTCTGCTTTTGAGAATACAAGACTGCTAAAGGGATATAGACTGGGAAGGAATAAGTGGTTGTTTTTTTACCAGACACTAAATCTAGCACACATCTGTATATATTTTTCATACCTGATAGCACTTTGCAAGTACCCAAATACCTACCAGAATATTCTTGAGTATTGATGAACTTGCCTCATACTGAATCAGACCATTGGTTCATGGAAGCTAGTACTCTCTACTCAGAGTGGAAGCAGTTCTCCTGGGCCACAGACAGAGGTCTTTCACATCACCAGCCACCTGATCTTTCCACTGGAGAGGCTGGGGATTGAACCTAGGATCTTATGCATGCCAAACAGATATTCTAACACTGAGCTACAGCCCATCCCCAAAGCATTCCTCTGCTTTTTGATAAGTTGCATTTACAGTTGTTAAATTTTCTGCAATTATTTCTACTAAGCTTGTATTTGGTATTACACTGGCAGGAAAAGGGAACATTACAGCTGTATATCACCAGAGCCCTAGCATCATAAAGTTTATTAAAAGCTCATCAGTTACATGTAAACAAAACTCAAAAGTTAGGCACCCACCCCATTTACACACACTTAGTATACCCTCTGGTATTAAATTAGATGCAGAAGCTTGCCTATGTGATCTTTGTTTTTCTCTTAATCATCAGTACCAAGAAATCATCACCCACATTGCCTTAATGTAGCAAAAAATGTTATGAAACAAGAATACCAGTTCTTATGAGAGCAAAACTTCCTGGAACAAAATAAAACGCTTCTTTTCAGACCCACACTTTATTTATCAAATTTATATCCTGCTCTCTCTCTCCCAAATGGCACATGGGGTGACTAACAGTATTTAAAATACACCAGTAAAAACAATACAAAGATAAATAAATAATCTTTAAAATATAAAATGACTTAAAATCTATCCCCATTAAAATCTATCTACTATCGAGCAGGGTAGGATATTCTCATTTTCACTTGTTGTACCTTAACTATTCTACCCATATTCTGTTTTCATTCACTCCCACGTCTTTCCAAATATCCCATTCCAATCAGTTAACAAGCGCAAGAACTGCCTTTCTTTCAGCATCTTACTTAACATCACTCTTTCAGAGACACTCCAACCACCAAGTACTTAATATGTTTCCCCCCTCTTTTTCTAGATCAGGGATCCAACTTTTTTCAGACTGTGCACACCTTTGGAATTCTAATACAAGATGTGTATTATACACCACAAAATGTATAATACAACCACAAAATGGCTCCCACCATGGGAGTCAGATCCACATACAAAGGAAGCCCCAGTGCAGGAGACGAGAAGTAATTAAAAAATAAATTGGGAAAGAGGAGTGAGAGAGAGAATAAAACCAATTCTGTGTTAGTAGCTGCCAACAAAACATTATTTTGATTGTCATAGCCAATCAGATCTCCAACAGCCAATCAGAAGCCCGTTCTCTAAAAACACCTGGCAGGTGCCAGGAACAGTGTCAGTGGGTGCCTTGTTGGGGATCCCTGTTCTAGATTATTAAGACATTTCACACTCAGTATTGGGAAAAACAGGATTCTTTCAGTTCCCATTCCTAGAAAGGACATCCCTCTCAGTAGCTCAGTATGTCAACAGCAACCCTTCTGTATTACATCTCTGAAAATAAATTAATCCGTTAACTCCAGAAACATTAGCTGGCTGCCTTAAAAATAATATTTCTTAATATTGCACAACAAAAATTCAAAATACAAATTCTCTCTTCATTAGCCATTTGCTCTGTTCCAGTCTTGAATTCAGCCTTCACACTCGCCCTCTCCATTGTTGTAGTTTTAGGGCCTTGTACACATTCTTCTATAGGGTTGCCAAGTCTGGGTTGGAAAATACCTGGGGACTTTGGGGGTGGAGCCAGGAGAAGGTGGGGTTTGGGGAGGGGAGGGGCCTCAGCATGGTACAATGCCATAGAATCCCACCCTCCAAAGTAGTCATTTTCTCCAGGAAAGCTGATCTCTGTCAGCTGGAGATCAGGTGTAAGAGCGGGAGATCCCCAGGCCCCACCTGGAGGCTGGCAACCCTATTCTTCTACCATGAACACACACTCATTCCTCTGGACCTGAATCATGACCAGTCCTGACTCCTGAACCCACACACTGCAAATTTAGGTAAGTAGCAGTACCCTGGCACGGAATGCGAAAGTGGACTCAACAGCATTTATCCTTAAGGCTCTACCTTTTCACAAATTTTCAGCCTGCAGAAGTCAGATGGCGGACAGTACCTCAAGCCCGTTCTCCACCTCACATGCCTTGCTTGGGCCCAGACTGGAGCCCTCAGATTAGAGCAGAAAGGACAGGTATTTCCCTCTCCTCTCCGCAGTGAAGCTCTGGGCTGCCTTCACTAGAGAGAGCCCCCCCAACCCCTTCCCCCAACTACCAAGGGGGGGTGGGAAGCCTCAAGTCTGCTGTGTCCCGTCCCCCCGACCCCCCAATACCCCTTTTGAAAACCACCCAGCCTGTTACTCCCCTCACCTCCAGCCTCCATCTTGCCAGTCTAGAATGTGGCCTCCTCTGCACTTGGCCTATGGCTCCCCAGAAGGGTCAATCTGTAACAAACGCCACTTGTCAGTGCTGCGGAAGAGAGACTCTGAAGAGAGGCAAAGCGATAAACACAGCGCATTCAGAGATTTTTAGACAGACACTGGAAGAAATAAGACAATAGAGCAAGCTAGGAGTCCGCTTTTGTCAGTCTTCAGAAACGCAAAAACAATGCATCCGTTCCTAGGCTCAGTGGAAACCCTGCCAACTGAGAGGGTGTGGCCTGTTCACATGTGACTACTCTCCAGCACACAGTTGGCTTTTCATTTGGGTTATATAAAGGAACTAGGTTTCTTGTTTGAAGGTCAGGTGATTAGGCTGTGCTTTTTTCAATTATGACGACAGTACTGTTTTAGGGAAAACAAGGATATGGCCTCCATGATTTAATCACAAGACTCAACTACAACAAACTGTATGTGAGACTACCTTTAAAGAACGCTCAAGAACTGGACACAAATGAAGCAGCCAAACCCTCAAATTGATGTTGGCCCATAAAGAAAACATTATACCTATTTTCAAATATTTGTAGGGGTTATTTCTTTTAGTCTTAAATAGCATGGGCTCAGATTAACTGAACGTATATCCACCCGTATGTTCACCCCAACATGCATTAAGATCATCTGAAAAGGTTCCATTGTTTCCTGAAGTACAGGCAAGGGGAAACAGAATACAGGCCTTCCGTGTGGTGGCACCAGAACTTCTAGCTTATGGAGGTGTACCCGATAAGTCTTGGCGAACAATGTGTGTAAAAACCTACCTTTCAGTGAAGATCTGTGGGATACTACTGATTGTTGATGTTATACATTCGCTTTCAGTGTTTTAATAATTCATTTTTAACTCTCACGAGCAGCTGTGAGTCATCCTAAACTAAGTGCACAGGGTATAAATATATGAATAAGACTGGATACTGCACTTGTTGCTTCATCAGCCTTCTCCACCAGTCCTCCAAGTTGGAGGAGCACATTAAAAAAGAAGCAAAGCTACATGCTATGTTCTGAGCAGCACCTATCACAATAATACCCTAGCCTGTAACTTTTACCTAACCAGACCAGCAGTATTCCCTGCTCAAGTGTATAGCAGGCAGAATAGCTCCCACACTTGAACCATTTTGCTGGAAGGATGCATTATCACTCCTTTGGGATGCTTTTTGGGTGAAAAGGTAGCATATAAATGTTTAAACTAAAACAAATAACTAGAATTGTTTGAGATAGCAGTTCATAGATGAGGTTTTAGAAGCCTGAAGGATATCACAGCTGCAGGAAGTGCCTGATCTTGCCTGCAGAACTCTGTAGACCTTCCCTTCAAGCAAATGAATATGGACCAAATAAAAGTATACACAATGTAAATAATGTTCAAACCATTATATTCATCTATATTGTGTGTACCCATCAGAGAACTGTAATTATCCCTAGAACATGTACCATGTATTCACATGCAATGTTGTTTAGCTTCTTCTATGTGATGTGGCTAAATATTTTATCCATTTACACACTTCAACCTGCAAAGTGGCCCAGAGGCTTAGTTCCCATGAACCCTATGCTTACCTTAGACTAGGGTACGATGACAGAAAATCATCTATACCATATGACAGCTTCAGCTTACAAACCTGGGAGTCGTGGTGACTTCTGGAAACACCCAATGGGTCTAGGACGTTTCAGAGAGGTGGTTTGATAACCAGCCTCTGCATCCCTGGCCCGAGTATTCCTTGGGAGTTGCCCTTCTAAGTACTTGCCAGGGTCAGCCCTGCCTAGCTTCTGAGATCTGGCAAGATCAGGCTTGCCTGGGCTATCCAGGTCAGGGTGGAACATGATACTTTTGAAGCCTTGTACACACCTTCAAGCCCTATAAATTTGACCTATCCCTAGAGATTTCCAGACCTGCCAAAAATCTAACTACCTACTTCATCCTGGTATTTAAGAGTACTCTGTTTTCTATCTTCATTTGTCTACCTGCACTTTTGATTTACCAGCCCAAGACCCCTGTAACTTCTGGGACCCAAGCACACTCTTTCCTGAAGACAAATTCTGTTATGTAACTGCTGGAGCCTACTGATGTAAACAGCTAGGGCTGCAGTCACACACACTAAATAATCCACTTTCAATGCACTTTTCAACTGGATTTTGCCAGTTCACACAGTAAAATCCAGTTGGAAAGTACACTGAGACCAATTTCCCACAAGCAGCTATGCAGCAGTCGCTCTTCCATTTTCCCCAGTTGTATTGGTCAATTTCACACTATTCACCACAGGGCTGTATTTTGACCCACAGCTCCCCCCATTTTCCCCACATCTTCTTGATCTTAAAGAAACAGGATCGAGAAGACGCAGGGGAAATCCGGGGGAGCTGCGGGTCAAAATGCTGTGTGGCAAATAGTGTGAAATTGACCAATACAAAAGGAAGAGCAACAGTGGCACAGCTGCTTGTGGGAAATCGGTCTGTAAGTGATTGAAAGTGGATTATTTAGTGTGTGCGTGTGTGACCACAGCCTAGGACTCTTAAATCCTGCTCATAACTTTGGAAACACAAATGAATGATGAGGGAAAGAAATTTTGTTTCATACACGTCAAATGTGGTGGCAGTTTACTTAGAGTCATAGTCTGTTTCCAATACTCTCCCCATCTCCAGGTAGTTCTTTTTGCTGCCTGCCCCACACAACAGGAACAAAGTACACTCTAAATGCTTGTCTTCTTCTAGGAACTCAGTATGTTCTCATTCTTCTCCCAAACTATGGCCTCTGTAGGAGAAGCTGCATTCGTAATCAGAATAGCAACAAAATGTGTCAGTGTTCGCCGACAAGGCTGCCAATGGGAGAGAAACCTGGACCCCCTCAAGCTTTATACTCAGCTGTGAAATCATGGACAAACTGTACCATAAAGCCACTCATATATTTGTGTAATGAGATAAATCAACTACACTACCGCTGCCAGTTGGATGTGAACTACTGCACTATCATCTAGCAGCTTCCTCATTTGTCTAGTACAATGAGCAGTAGGTAGTGTGTGGCTTTTAAAATGGGCTTGTACATACACACACTTTAATTAAGGAACCCAATTTAATTTATGTCCTAACATTTGTGTACATGGCATGTTATGGAGTAATGAAACTCAAGACTGGAAACTCCTTGTGGTTGGATCCAATATGAATTTAGACAAGATGAGGCAGAAGGACACTATAGAGGAAGTTTTTCTTTAAATTTTCACATAAACTTTCATTTGCTACTTCCCATATGCAAGCTCTAGCACAACTGCTTGAGCTGGCTGGCTTACCATGCTGCTTACAGGCAGAATTATGTGAATATAAAAGAAACTGATGATCTGGTGCAAAATTTAATGGCTTGAGATCAGCTTCCTTTTTTTAAAAAATGCTTCTAGGTCTCAAGGCTGCAAATGGAAACTTGGGTGGGCTGGCAAGACCTTGGGGAAATCTTAGAAGGCAAAGGATGACACAAGCTGAGCAGGGGCAGAAGACATAGTGCTCTGTATAATATTTTGCCCTTCCATGGGACTTGCAGAACAAAACAAGATGAAGTCAATGTGCATTTATACAAACTGTAGCTGCTTTTGTTATAAAATGTGGATTATTTTAGAGAATTTTAAAGGAAAATCATGTAGCATGCACCACCCTCCTCTTTAGGGCATCGCATCCAATCAGCTCAGTTTACCATGGTCTGTAAAACAACTTCCAGGCAATGTTTTTCAAGGCCAAGCTAGAAACCAGCAAGAAATTCATAAATTAGAGTTCCACCCTTCTAAGACCGTTGACTTTGGTGAATTAAGAATGGTATAACTTTGCTTAGGATGGCACTGTTAGCCCTTGCACATTAGTTTGTACCATTTTTTTTTTGCTTTAAGCAGACATTTAGAGAGCTGCAAAGGACCTCCATCCACTGTGACAGAACATAATAAATATTAATCATGCCAACAGATGTTTATCCAGTTTCTGCTTTAAAGCTCTCAATGAAGGAGATTCACAATTATGCAAGAAGTCAATCATTCATATACACATAAAATTGCACATATTGTGTTAGTTACCTTTTGAGTTTACAAGAACAGGAACAAAGCTTACCTTTCCAATCTATTTTCCAGAAGCGTCCATGCTTGACATTTTACACAGAACAGCCTGGCATCCAAGCCACCATCACCCTAGATGCCCCATTTCATCATAACAGTATTGAAATTATGCTTTATCCCAATACTTAAACAGCTTCACACACCTGTTTAATTAAAGTGGTGCTTTTTTGTTCTTATTAATTTTGCCAAAAATGGGGGGGGGGGGGGGGTGATGATTAGTGCAGATTCTCTGTAAATCAGACAGTATATTTGCAAAGACTCTAAAATAGTAATAGTAGCACAGTTCTGATTCTATTTTTTCTACTCATGATGCTCAGATAGTCTAGAAAGAACACAACAGTACTTAACCTGTGAAGCTGGTGCATACAAGCGGAGAGCTGCACACACCATGGTGTCCGGACAGATCTGCAATCTAACCTTTGACAGTGATGCCCACTCCATCATGCAGCCTATTCAAATCTGCATACTCTTGATTATTCATTTATACTCGAGGCAATACTTTGGTTAATGTTGTATAGCTACTATCTGCCAAAACATCTTCAGTTAGGAAAGACAGGAAACGTAGCTTTGAATGTTGTACCAAATTCAATCAAATAATGCAACATTAAAGGAAAGTATGTGTCGCAGCTTTTCATGTCCTGTGCTAACAAATCCTGTACCTAATTAGAGCAGAAATATTCATGTTTTGAGATCATAGACATGCAAATATTTGCAAAAAAATTGGAATCTAGTGCAGTGTTTGTGTAACTGAAAACAAAATCACTTTCCAAAATATAACTGAACTTCTGAATACTGTAAGATCCTGAACCATCAGCTCAGAGTCTTCTTGAACAGGAACCAGCATTTATGTGTACATGGCACCTACATACTATCCACAGCCCTAATTATCTATCTATCCCTTGCCATTTTCAACCACATGTCCATTTGGCCCCTCACTCCCCCCCCCACCCCGATGCTTCCAATCTCTAAAAAGCTTCAAATCCCCCCCAAAAGAAAATACTGGGTAAAAAAACAAAACAAGGACATCTGTATAGATTGACTCATATACATTTATTGGAATACAGAATTTGAACTGCCTTCCTGTGCTTATAACTATCTTGCTTTGTAGTTAATAAAGCTATCACGATTCAGGAGTACGACACCCAGGAAGTAAAAAAATCCAGCTGTGACAGTGAAGGAGGTACTTGATGGACCAATAAACATATTAAAGATTGTTAGGTATTCCAAAACCCTGATAATTGGAATCACAAATACCTTAAAAAGGAAGAATAACACTTTGAGTAAGTCTGGCCCATTTTCTTTTACATAGGGAGCATTAGGCACACAACCCATAGATAAATCCTGCTATCCAGCTATTTGGAAAAGGGATGCCTTCACATCAGCGGCCCAATTCACAAGGTGATTCTGACTGTAGTGCAAACAGATGCTAACGTGAGGTAGGGAATAACACCCAGTCAGAGACAGGAAGCATCAGTTCCTGGTTTCTACCTACAGTGGTCAGAAGGGATGGCATGCTAAAGAAAGGACTAGTCAATGTACACTAGAAGCTGAGAGCACAGCCAGGGTCTCCTTATTCCAGCAGAGGAGGTCCAGAAGGTTAAGCTGCCATGTGCGGTGAGCACGAGCTCTTGCTTTGCAACGTTGACACCCATATACTTATAATTTCCCCCCTCCCTCAATCTCCCCTTGGGGCATCACTGCAGAATATAAAGCACAGAACTGACATACTGGACTGAATTGCACTCCTGTAGGTGTCCTGCTCGACTGTATACAAATTTTTGCTCCCTCTCCAAATCTTTTGTTCCCCATTTTTACAAACTCATAGGCCAAACTTACCAAAGGGGACGTTTATTTACTAAAGGCAGGCAGCCTGAATCATCTAACAGAAGCCAAGCTTTACACACCCATTACTCAGATGAGAGGTGACAGGTAATAAATGAAGGCTAACTGGACAACAGCCCTAAGGATTAAGAACAAACCACCATTGTTAGAAATGGGCAACAAAGTCTGTGATGGAAAGACGCCAGAGCATGCCACAAGTTCCCCAAGGTGAGGGGGGGGGGAGTTTTTAGTCTTTCTCATAACGTTCTTTCCCAGCATCAGCAATCTCTGGCTGTCCTGCAAAAGTCAGTAGATGACTATGAGATCCTCCCTTCCACTTCCAACAAGGTGGTCCAAGCCGAACTCTCTGCCTCCACAGTTCAGTAAGCTATGTAATACTTTCTGCTCTGTTTATAGTATCTCCAGTGGATGGCCACCTTCCTTCCTTCCTGCCTGCCCAGTTCCGTTCTGCAGCTTTCCTCCGTTCTGTCTCTCCTGAATTAAGTAGCCTTCAATTGTGATTAACAGGGCCAGCTGTCTATGACCACGAACCTGTCATGCCTGCCTAAAAGTAACAGCAAAAGATGTTAGCGTTAGTGCATATTCGGTACCTAAAACAGCAAACTAAATAATCTCACACAGAAGCTGAAGATACTGTAAAAGAGAAAATGCAGATTTGAAACCGGTCGACTGGTCTGAGCAGAAGAGCTAGTAAACAGATATGATTAAAGGAAAAGCCCTGATAGGTTTTAAGTGCAGATGTGGCCAGATGAGAAGGGCTGGATACAACACCTTAAGAAAAAAAGGCAGATAGCAAAAAAATAAAAATGAATAAATCCAGGAGCACCCAGGAGACAAACTGCAAGCAACTGTCTATGTCAAAACACCCCATCGGGCAAACCATCAAAAGGAAACGGCCAAGACAGAGCAAGGCAAGGGCGACTGCTTCTAAGCAATGTTCTCTTTAAGTTGTGGAGTCTTGCGAGCAAAAACTCTATTTTGTGAGCGACTGGCATTAAAGTTGTGAGTGAGCGATTTGGCTGCTGCAGGAATCAGTTTGCCCTGGAGCCATCCTGCCTGAGCTCAGGCAAAAGTGTGTGAGCTGGAGGCTAAAAACCTGTGAGCCAGCTCACACCAACTCAGCTTGGAGGGAACACTGCTTCGAAGGCCGAGCACCGTCGGGGGGGGGGGGGGGGGAGGGGGTTTCCATGTGGCAAAGCTGCCCCAGCGCTTCACTGGAAGAAACAGGCGGAGGAGGGGAGGCCGGAGCGGCCAGGGAAACGCTGCTGCTCGGCGCTGCCCACCAAGGTCCCGGCAGACCCGCCCTCACCCGCCCGGGGCATCAAGGCCCCTTCCCCGCAGGCAACCAGGCAGGCAGGGGCGCCGGCTCGCCCAGAGGGGCCGCCTGGCCGAGGAGGGCCCCGCCGGGGGCGAAGCGCAGGAGCCGCAGAGCGCGGGGGGGGAGGGGGGGTCCCCCACCACCAGGCCTCGCGGGCCACGCTCTCCCAGGGCCCCGCTCCCCGCTCGGCGGCTCCTCTCGGTCCGGCTGCGCCTGGCGCTGCCCTCCGCCCCGCTCCCTGCCTGCCTGCCTGACAGGCGCCCCGGCCCGCCGCCGCCGCCGCCGCTCTCTCCCAGGCCGACTCACCGCTCTCGATCTCGCCGCCCTTCTTGGCCGTGGCCGCGTTGCCCATGGCCGGGCCGGGCGGGGGCTGGGCCGGCGGGGAGGGAGGGGGCGCTCTCCCCGCTCGGTCGGTCCAGGCGGCAGGAGGCTCCGGCTGGGCCCGGCCAGGCCCGATCCCCCCCCTCCCCTGCCAGACCCGCTGTCGTCGCCGCCGCCGCCCCTCCCTCCGGCCCGCCCCTGACGGCAGTCGCCGCTCCTGCGGCGCCTCCGCGATCCGGCACGCCATTGGCTGCCGAAGCAGCTACCCCTCACTCATTGGCTCCGCTGGCACAGCCCAGTCTCTATTGGCCTTCGGTTCGTGACGAGCCTCACGCAAATCCCCGCCTCCTTGTGCGCAAAACTCTCGGGGTGAAGCCGAGCGTTCCGACCGCGTGTCTGATTGGTTAAGCGCAGGTTTCTAGTTCCGCCCCTGTGGGAGGCCCAGGGGCGGGGCGGGGCGGGGCGGGACGGCGAGGAGTTCTATATTTAGACCAGCGAGAGGGTCCGGCCGCGGTCTGGAGCGCCTGCGCAGTAGAGGGGGAGCCGTTTGCCTCAGGACGGCTCGAACGAGGCGGATGGGGGCGGCGGCGGCGGCGGCGGCGGCTGTGTGGGAACCGAAGGGCGGGCTTTGAGGGGGCGGGGGCTGCTAACAGGATATCCCTGCTGCCCCTCCTGCAGCCTGCCAGGGCCCTGTGCGGAGGAGGGGCTGGGAAACACGGGTGACCTGGAACCAGCTGCTCCCCTTCAACCCCCCAGCCTACCTCGTAAGGTGGTCGTGAAAGCAAACGGGGGGGGGGGGAGAGAGAGAGGGAGCAACATATGCTGCCATGAGCACCTTGGGTGAAGATGGAATGCAGCAGGCAGAGAGAGAAATATAGATAGATATTATATATATAGATATATATACAGTAAAAGGAGAAACAGCCATCAGCAACCAATAACATCAAAGACCTGCTAGAACAAGAAGTCTTTAAACGCTTCTCCAGAGGTAGCGCTTTCACATCCCGCTGGAGGGAGGTCCGCAGTGTGGGGGCAACTGCTGACAAGGCAGGTGCATGTAGGGAGGCCTGATTCATTGCTTAAGGAGTCACCTTAAAACTCAGGTAGTTTGGTATGGGAAAAGGTGTTACTTCAGGTACCCTGGGCCCAAGCCCTTTAGGGCTTTAAAGGTCACAACAAGCACCTTGAACCAGCAAACTGGAAGCCAGTGCTGCTGAAGCAGTACCGATTGTATGTGTTAATTTCAGCAAGAACCCTAGCTGCCATATTTTGCACCAGGTAAAATTTCTAAACTGCCCTCAAGGGAAGCTCATGTAGAGTGTGATACAATAGCCTAGGATGTTATGATCAGCTTTTGGCTGGAATGACTGAAGCTGGTAAACCAGCCTAAGCCGGAAAAAGACATTCCTTGTAACCTGTGCTACCTGTGAATTTACTTCGTTACCCAAAGAGTGATTAACATGTGGAATTTACTGCTACAGGAGGTAGTGGCAACTGCAAGCATGGACAGCTTCAAGAGGGAATTACATAAACATCTGGAGCAGAAGTCCATCCGTGGCTATGAGCCACAAAGTGTAGATAGGAACTCTCCGTCTGGGGCAAGTGATGCCCTGTCTTCTTGGTGCTCGGGGGGGGGGGGGCAACAGTGGGAGGGCTTCTAGTGTCCTGGCCCCGCTGCTGGACCTCCTGAGGGCACCTGGTGTTTTTGGCCACTGTGTGACAGAGTGTTGGACTGGATGGGCCACTGGCCTGATCCAACATTGGCTTCTCTTATGTTCTTAGAACCAGTCTGGTGTAGTGGTTAAGTGCGCGGACTCTAATCTAGGAGAACCGGGTTTGATTCCCCACTCCTCCACTTGCACCTGGCTGGATGACCTTGGGCAAGCCATAGCTCTGTACCAGCTGTTCCCTCAAGGACAGCTTGGGAAAGAGCTCTCTCAGCCCCACCTACCTCCCAGGGTGTCTGTGGTAGGGAGGGGAAGGGAAAGGAGTTTGTAAGCCGCTCTGAGACTCTTAAGTGAGTGAAGGGCGGGATATAAATCCAATCTCTTCTTCTTCTTCTTCTTCTTCTTCTTCTTCTTCTGTGCTTCTCCACCAACCCCTTTAGCCTGTATACCAGCTCCTACATGGGAGAATGTAATCGACTGTATGCCTTTTCCTGGATCAGCCGTATTATGAACCCTTATCTTGTCTGTCTTAAGTTGCAGTGTAGTCATCCACATATAGTACTTCACTGCCTCCAGGCATTAATTAAGAATTCCTACGATCTCCCTGGATTTTGGTGGAAAGGAGAAGAGAGCTGTGTTCATACGGGTGATACTGTGCATCTGGTTCATCTCTTCCATCAGTGTAATGTAGACCCCACAGGTCTATAGATCCATGGTCCCAAACACTTCCTGCTGTCTGCCCTTCAGAAATGGTTTATGATACGAAGGCAGCATAATACCACCCAGGCCCACATGGGCCAGGCAACCTGAATGGTTGATGGTAACAATTGTCAAGGAGAACCAACAGGGACATTATTTATTTAGGAAAAATGTGTGCCATCTTTCAAGAATCCTGCTCAAGGCAGTTTACAAATTAAAATACAGTGAAATTATGAATTTAAAAATTAAGGCATTAAAAATACTTCCCTGATCAGCACACCAGCATGGATGATCCAACCAAGGTGAGTTACTGTACCCTGATGAGATTAGAATTTCGATTCTAAGGGAACTGGGTAATGGGCCAGATCCATCAGTTTGTCCATGAAAGGCCACCACTGCTGCAGTTTTATCCTGTATTCCAGTCCCTCCAACAGTCCCTTCTGACCCCAGGAATGTTTATTGCCAGAGTCCCATATAGACCAATAGCCATGTGGGTCAAGAGGCTGCAGTGGAGAGGGGGGAAAGAAATAATCCTTTCTGCTTCTCCCATCAGCTGCAGCTCCACTGATGAACGTAGGAGGAGACTGTGAGTTCACCTTCCTGCTGCAGCCTTGCCAACCATATGGCGATTATATGTCCAGTTAAAGGGCTTATTTTTCTAAACTTTTTTCACTTTTATTTATTAAACCATTAAGTGGTTATATTCAATCTAAACTGCATTTAGATTATCTCTCAGGATATTAATATGCAAATGTATTGATATAGTCCTTTCAGTATTCAAAGTCCTTATCACAGCAATCCCCACAACAGCCCTGTATGGTAGGCAAATGTGACCCCCATATTGCAGAGGGGGACTGAGTCTGTGAAAGAGTGGCTTGCCTAAGGCCAGCTCATGAGTTTGTGGCTGAGATGAGATTTAAACCAGTACCTGGATTACAGATTAACCGCTAAACTAATATGCTGCATCAATTTAATACACTGACATTACATTTAGTAGATGTCAAACTTAGTTCAGAACAGTACAAGGCATGACAATCCAGTAGGCAGGGTTACAATATATCCACAGCAGCAGCCCTGAATGCCCTGCGGTGCTTTATATCCACAGAACTGAGAGCAGAAGGGATGCCCCCCCCCCCCCGTGTGCCTGTCATTCATGGCACTCGTGCCTCAGGTTGGCCACCCAGTTTGACATTTGAACTCCCTGCCTTGATCACCCACACCTTAAATTCTGCCAGGACTGTTTGGCTATGGTTTTTAATTTTATTTCATTTCCTGTGAGATTTTACAGCATTCAGATACATTGATAATAGTTGCAGTCTAGCCATGCATGATATAAGCATTGGGAACTCGATTCAGCCTCTTTGTGAGGATGGGCAAACCACTGTATGGACATACTCTCATTTATGGAAACTCATGGAAGGGAAGAATGGGACTCTGAATGATAATAGATAGCCAGGAACTGGAAATAAAAAATAGGAGCTACCATGAGACAGGAATTTCCATTGAGTGAAAGTCTGTGCTTCAGCAGGTATAAGCCCCTGCAAGTCAATTCTGATTAGAGGACTGCTCACACATTTCACATTGCTTGCAACCTACAGGACTAGTGACTTGCTCTTGCAACAAAATTAGCACCATTCCATTCTTTAAAAAAATAACACACCTTTGCTAGACCTGATCCAGTCCACATGTGGCCATAGGAGTGTACTTTACATGTTCTAGGACTGCCACATTCCTGGTTTCAATTAGGCTCTGATGTGCTGCACAGCATCTTATACTACTTCCCCTTATAGCTGCTAGTCTTTCTCTTGTCCCAAATGATTGTACTATATAATGCCACACCACCATCCAGGATAGCACAACATGGAGACCCAGTGCACATTTTCTGGCCCAGGGTATTCTGATGTTTCTTTCTAGGATTCAAAAGTCCTTCAGCATAATCAAGGGACAGGTATATAGAAATGGTTATAACAATCAGGACATTCTGGCTATATGCTCCAGATTCATAGACACCATACAGTAGAAAGCACACTTTAGATGTTACTTTTCATGAATATGTAGTTGCAAAAAGAGACACTGAAATTTACCTACAGACTGTACTATATTGGTTATTCAGAAGTCATCACACTGGGGTTGCCTGATCAAACTCTCGCTGGGGGTGGTAAAAGGAAAGCTTTGGAAGTCAAAGAACCAGCCTCCGAGCGTGCCTGCCTGCCTGCCTGCTGCCTGTGACTCAAGGGTCTGCAAATAATTCCAACCCTCAAGAGCCTGAACATTTCCAAAGTAGCAGTTTTTCCACTGCAGCGAAAGGAATAAAACCTGATATTTAATTTCAGCTATCTTGGCTGCATGAGCTTGGGTTTTATTAGTTTGATTATAAGCAAAAAGACAGAGTTCAGATTAGGTCAATAATCAACACATCTGAAATCTAATCACTGAAAACCAATCAGGTTTTAACACATTTCAAGCACTTTATGAATCTACATTTTCAGATGGGATGCTAATTTCAAATTTGAAGCTTCCAGTACAAATTAATATCTTTAATCAAACATTTCTTCCCTATTAAATTTTAGATATTTCCTTCAACCTCTCAATTGCTTTGTTGTGTCAGAACTCCTAATATTGTAGTGTCTTACTGTATTTAAAAATGTTTGTAGGCAGCAGACAGTAAACAACCGTGGCCAGACCACTTCACATTACAGGCTATACCCCAAATTTAAATCCATTTTAAATCTGTCTAACTGTCACTCATCCCCATCGAGAAACCTTTGGTGTTCTAATTGTTTTTAAAAAAAACCCTTGAGGCCTTCCAGCAAAAGATCCCCAGGACCAATGCTCCCTCCAGGGGTCATTTTGTAGAAAAAGAGGTGCAGGAGCTCATTAGCATAACTCATTTGCATATGCCACACCCCCTAACATACCGGAAGTGTGTCAGAAGGCAACACCCACCCCTCAGGCTCCACTCCACAGATGAGTGAAACTGACCTGCTCTTCCTCCATTCCCTTCCCCATCCAATACTTTGGGCAATAAAAATAAGCGTAAAGAACACACCCTCATTCTCTTCCTGCTCCCTTGAAACCACCAGGTTTCAAGTAGACTTGAGATACCCAGGACATGTGTACCACCCATCCCTTTCCCTTCCCTTCCCTACAGCAAGACACCCTGTGAGGTAGGTGGGGCTGAGAGAGGTCTTTTGAGAACTGCTCTGAGAGAACAGCTCTGAGACAACTTGTGAATGGCCCAAGGTCACACCAGCAGCTGCATGTGGAGGAGCCGGGAATCAAACCCGGTTCTCCCAGATTAGAGTCCAACTCCTGACCACTACACCAAAATGATGGGGTGGAAGCTGCTGAAGGGTTGGTGAAATTTCTCCAGTACTTATGTGCCATGTGCCCAGATAAAAAATGGTATACTTAGAAAATTTATATGCCACCTTGAGCAAGTCTCTGGAAAAGCAGCACACAGTCATAAAAGGAACAATGATAATATTATCAATATTAAAACAAAACATTAAAAACTAATAAAGACCCTAGCAGGGCTTTCCCCGGGATGCTGTGCCTCTGCACTACTCAGGGAAGCCGAGGAGGGGGCGGGGCTTAGTCATGTGCCTGCCCCCTGGGCTTTTCACTCCTGGAGCTGTGCTCCTGTGCACTCCCGCTCCAACGGACCCCTGGCTCCCTCTAAGCTGTGGAGTCTCCTTGTGAGCAAAAATGCTACTTTGTGAGCTACTGGCATTAAAGTTGTGAGCGAGCCACTTGCCTACTGCATAACTTAGTTTGCTCTGGAGCCAGCCTACCTGAGCGAAGACAAAAATGTGTGAGCCAGAGGCTAATAAACTGTGAGCTAGCTCACACTAACTCAGCTTAGAGGGAACACTGCCTGGAAGACCCTCACCAAACTATGGTTTACAGGATCCTTCAGGAAGTTAAGATAGTTATCTGGTTTCATTTGCAATTCAGAGGTACCCTTGAAATTTTGCAAAATGTGCATCTCTTACTCAGATCTTTCATCTTTGACTTTTCAAAAGGACTTACTTTGGCAATTTTCAGAATGGTGAACATAAGGCTAAAAACACACCCCAGAGTCCTTTTCTAAGTTTGCAGAGATAGTGGCCTGTGCTGACCCCTGCTTAACTGTTCCACTTTCCTATAGGCTGTCCACCTATTTCAAGCATCAGGCATATATTTGCAGGATCTTAAGGGCAGAGAAGATCGGATGAGCAACTAAAGCCAAACAGTAATAACAAATTCAGAACATTTGCTCCAAGGCAGATTGCTGGCTAGATCTCTGCTTTGGTTTCTCTGTGTTGAACAATGACAAACATAGAGATATGAGACAAAATTTGTTTTGAAGAAGAAGAGAAGAGATTGGATTTATACCCTGCCTTTCACTCACTTGGAGTCTCAGAGCGGCTTACAAACTCCTTTCCCTTCCCCTCCCCACAACAGACACCCTGTGAGGTAGGTGGGGCTGAGAGAGCTCTTTCCCAAGCTGTCCTTGAAAGAACAGCTGGTACAGAGCTATGGCTTGCCCAAGGTCATCCAGTCAGGTGCAAGTGGAGGAGTGGGGAATCAAACCCGGTTCTCCCAGATTAAGAGTCCACACACTTAACCACTACACCAGACTGGCTCTACATCAAACTGGCACATTTGAAGAAAATGTGATCCAGGAATGGGTGCTGCCAAGGAGCAGACAACGCAGATTGCAGTGGTGGGGCCAGGCACTGATGTAATAAATAAGCATCTGATTAAAGGGAGAAGAATGTTTCTCTGCCTCATGGCAGACCAGGAACATGGGATCGGTGCCATCAGCCTTATTTCCCTGTGGAGATGAAATTAAAGAAAACACAACAAAGGCAGCTATTCTGTTGCTGTGAAATTTCTGAATCATAGAGCAGCACATATGGTATGTGAGCCATTGGCGCTAGAAGGAAGAGGGCAGACTTCAGACCACAAGCAGCCTTCCAGTCCTAGGCTGGGAGAGAACAGAAGACTAGTTTTGGTTAATGGGCTCATCTTCAGAAAGATGGTGTTGAGTTCCTCAAAAAGAGCAGGCTAGGATCTACCTTTTGGGCACATGAAAAAGCAGGCATGTTTCCCTTTTACTAGTGAATGCAACCAACTGCGACAAAGTTCCACCTAGTGCAATATTGCAAGGTGGCAACAGAAGCCAGACACCTCAGTGGAGATCAGACTGTGCTGCAGATGATTTGGACACAAGAACATTTAGCGTCTCAAACCCGCAGAAGTCCCTACAATGAATTAAGGCAACACAACAGGGATGGTCACGAGCCACAGAAACAAGGTCACGCCAAACTCTGTGCACATGATCCAGATACAATTACCAACTTCTGATTACAAAAACTCTGGTATCTGGGCAAATATGGCAGGGGCGGGCAGGGCAGCTCAGAGCAAGAGTCCCAGTAGGAAAACAGGGACTACAAACAATCCCCCCAAAGGTGTTAGTGGAATGTTGGTGTGTTTCTTTGCCATCACCCCCTCAGTTTCTTTTAGCTTAAGGATGGGGGGGGGGGGGAAGGAAGAGCTATTGAAGGGCCACACACATATATCCTGCAGTCTTGCAGCTGTGTGTGAAGTGGTATGCTAATACTAACGCTAAACCACCTGACATCCTAGTGCACCTTGTAGGCTTTGGAGGAAACAACAGGCTGGGTGAAGGTCGCTTCTCCACGGCCTTGCCCAACTGCGTAGAAGGGGACTCAGACTCAGAGGTGGAGTGCAAGTGTCCCTTTATTTTGCAGTGGCCCTGGTACAATTCCCTTTTGGGGAACAGGCTCACTTCCCAGGAACATTCCCTAATGTTCCACAGTTGCACACCGTTCCTCCAATTCCCCCTTTCCTCACCCACCCCAGGCTTCTCAGGCAACAGTTCTTAAGGAGCTGCTCTGGGCCTGGACCGCCCCCCTAGTTGCAGATTCCAGCCTCTCTCACCAGACCCATGCTATAGGCCTCCAGGGCAGCTCCTGTGGGGAATCCCTTGGCCTTGAGCAGCTTTTCCCCTGGGAAGGGCTTCGGCTGCTGCCTCCCTTGGTTTCCTCTGGCGTTGCCTGTCTCACGTGTGCATTCGCAATACAATTTATGTGAATGTGATGCAGTTCATAGTAAAAAAAAATGCTTCCAACCAGGCCAAATTTCTGGTTTATCTGGAACAAAACATTCCAGCAACTGGTCGAGAGATTACCTGGCTGAGGCAGGCTTTTTGTTCCGGGTTGACTGGCAACCATGGGCCCTCCCTTTCAGCTGCCCAGTACTCTGTTGGCAGGAAGATCCTCCAGATTAGAATGTAACACTGACCGTTCCGAAAGAGGCAGATTTCAGACTCAGCACCACCAAAGTTGTGGAGGGAGAAAGTGCCGTCAGGTCACAGCTGACCTACTGCAACCCTATAGGATTTTCAGGGAGAGAGGTGAACAGAGGTGGTTTGCCATTGCCTGCCTCTGCACAGCAACCCTGGACTTCCTTGGTGGTTTCCCATCCAAATACTAACTGGGGCTGACCCTGCTTAGCTTTCAAGATCAGGCTAGCCTGGGCCATCTATATCATAAACCTCTTATGAAAGGTGATTTGCTGTTCAATCCTATGCAGATTGATTTCAATGGGCATAGAATGGATTAACTCTGCACAGGATTGCACTGCGAGTTTCGAGCGTGGTTTGTGGGGGCTACCTGTTGAGAAATACAAGGCAAAAATATCCTTATGTAATGGAATATACATGTGGTACAATTGCCCAGTTGCTAATGATACATCTACAAAATATCCTGTTTGCTGCATTTGTACATTTGAAGATTCTGTGCTTTTCATGGTGAAAGTACATGATAAGTAGATTTAACTGAAGTCACCTTTGTATGTAGATATGATATGTGCTATCCAATCACTAGTTTGTGAAATAATTCAGAATCCAAATATGGATAGGGGATCCATTGTTCAATAACTCAGCTGGGATTTGGCAGAATTTGTCTTTCAGTTAGCTATAAGCAAGAAGTACTTTGTACAGAAGACTCTCCTCCACCATATGCATTTGCAGCTAAAGTCTGATACATCTCACACTTTTGGTGGGTTGTGGCGAATTTAAATGGGACAAACTACTACTGCAAGGTGGATGGCTCTTTGATCCCAAGGGAGCAATTTTAAGCCGGTCTACCTACTCGATTTTATCCCCTAGGGCTTACTCCCAGGAAAGTGGACTTAGAATTACCCAGTAAGTTGTAGATTTTCTGCATGATATCCCTTGTAAAAACAATCTGAAGGGTACTGTGAAATACTTGGATTCTTATGAAACAGCAGAAATGCACCAGAATACTGCAGTAAACAAAATCCAGACAAATACCAATAAGACTGATGGCATTTTTTGCCACATTAACTTGGAACTCTGCTTTTAAATACAGTAGTACAGATGATATTGAGTTTTATGGATCCCAAGTTTTTAATGTTTTAAATAAACCCTTCCAGTGTTGGAAGTCGTATTTTCACAATGAATGTAAGGCCTGTTAGTTGAGTACAAACATATATTATGCATTGGAAAGAAAATAATGCAGTCTACAGTAAATTATTTCTAAAGCAAAGGACAAAGAAAACTCTTTCCAATTACACCAATTTCAAGTAAGACAAGTCTTAAGCATGCTGGTGTGTTATGTCTGGTGACTGCTACCAGGCGCCAGTGATGGTATCCTGAGCTTGGCTCGGGAGAATAATAGGGGCCAAGGATCCTGAACCACCTTTAGTGCACCAATGAGATATCTGGCGGGAAATTCAAACTCTCCAGTGGGGACTGTGGGTGTGTCCGGGACAGGTGTATATAATTGGCCATTCCTGGCTGGGAGTTCGTTGTTGTAGTGAACAATAAATCTGAGCTGATCATCATGCTGTTGTCCTGACTCTCCATGAGTAGAGCCCAGTATGCTACACTGGTGATGAGGATGGGATCCCGCTGAGCTTGCCAGGGCACCAAGGAAGAAGGATCACTGCTGCCGCTCCAGCTGATAAGCACTGAAGGCACACAGGCTGTTTCTGCACCACAACCGCACAGCATAATGGCAGTTGCTCCTGGAGCAGGACTGGTCCCTCCATTTGACCCAGCTCATCCCCAACAATAGGGAGCCTGGGTTGAGGCCCCTCCTGCTTGGGTGAAAACATGGAGTTGAACACTTCCTCCCTCTGGGACTCGTGTTGGGGTAAGCGGGACAGCACATCGGCTAGGGAATTCGCCTTCCCGGGGAGATATTTTAAAACAAAGTTGAATTTCGAAAAAAAGTCTGCCCACCGAAGTTGTTTAGCGTTAAGGGATCTCTGAGTCCGCAGCGCTTCCAAAGTTTTATGATCTGTCCAAATCTCAAACAGCTTCTGCGCCCCCTCCAGCCAATGTCTCCAAGTGGTTAATGCCAGCCGAATAGCAGCGGCTTCTTTATCCCAAACTGACCAGTGTTGTTCTGTCTCATTAAATTTCTTAGAGATGTAGGCTAACGGGTGTAGGACGTTGTCTGAACCCATCTGCAGGATCGCCCCCCCATCGCCACATCTGAAGCGTCTACATGGATTACAAACAATTTAGTCTCATCGGGGTGGGCTAGGATCGGCTCCGAAGTGCAGTTTTTTAAACTTTTCGAAAGCAGCCTGACATTCCGCAGACCAGTTTAGCTTTTCCCCAGGTTTGCCTGCCTTGGGGTCCTTCCCCTTTGTCTTTAACAGTTCTGTGAGGGGTAGGGTGATTGTGGCAAAGTCTTTGAGGAAGGTGCGGTCGAAATTGCAGAACCCTAAGAGGCTTTGTAGTTGCCTGCGGGTTCGGGGGGCTTCCCATTGTACCACCACCTCCACCTTTGTGGGGTCCATCTCAAGCCCTTGTTGCGAGATCCGGTAGCCCAGGAAATCGACCTCAGTGCGGTGAAATTCACATTTTGACAATTTGGCATAGAGGTGATTTTCCAAAAGGGTCGCCAGCACCTCCCTCACTAGATTTAGGTGGGATTGCTTATCAGGGGAATAAATCAAGATATCATCTAGAAAGCAGAGCACCCCCTTAAATAAATGCTTGTGCAATACTTCATTGATCAGGCTCATAAAAACTCCCAGCGTGCCACTCAAGCCGAATGGCATCACCAGGTATTCAAATTGTCCCAAGGGGGTATTAAAGGCAGTCTTATACTCATCCCCCTCCCTGATGCATACTCAGAAATAGGCATCCCACAAGTCCAACTTAGTAAAGATTTCCCCCTTTGCTGCTTCCGCTAGCAAGTCTTTGATCAACGGGAGGGGGTAGGCGTTCAAAGCAGAGACAGCGTTTAAACCCTGATAGTCCGTGCAGAGCCTCAGGCCCCCGTCCTTCTTTTTCCGGAACAACACGGGGGCAGCAAATGGGGACTTGGCTGGGCGGATGAAACCCCGTTCTAGGTTTTTATCTAAAAATTTTCTCAGTTCCTCCCGTTCCGCGGGACTCATGGAGTATAACTTCCCCTTTGGCAGTTTTTCCTCTGGTAGCAATTCGATGGCACAATCGGTGAGGCGGTGGAGGGGAAGCTCGTCCGCTTCCGTTTCACTAAACACCTCAGCCAAATCTCTATACTCCAGGGGGATCTTTGCCGGTACCAGAGACAAAGCTGTGGCAGTGATAGGAGCAGGGGGTCCGGGGCCCCAGGCCGGGTCCCACATGTGGTGGGTGCACTTCGCATCAACCCACGAGATTTCCCCTTCGCTCCACTTAACGTAGGGGTCATGGGAACTCAGCCAGGGACTCCCTAACACCATGGGGAACTGGGTGTTGGGGGTGATGACAAAAGCTTGTTTCTCCCAGTGCTCCCCAGTCCCCACAATTAACAGTTCAGTCTCTGCCACACATGCCTCCTTCATCTCCGAACCATCCATTTGAGTGAAAGTGAGGGGCTCCCCTAGGGGAGTCACTTTGGGCCCCAACCCATCTACTACCAGGGGCTTATTAAGTCTCTAGCACATCCCGAGTCTATCAAAGCACGCACCCGAACATGGCTTCCCGTGCTGGGCACTACTACAGTCACTCCCATATAAAGCAAAGGGCCAGGGATGCTCACCGGGGATGGCGCGTCAGGCAAGGGGACCTGCAGCTCTGTGCCACCTACTGCAGGTTGTTGATGTTTCCCGACGACTGTGTCTCGACCAGCTCCAGCTTGCCTTGCTCGCACGTTGCCCCTTCCAGCTGTAATGCCCGGGGTTTAAATGGTGTCTTGCCCAGTCGTGGGGTCCCCCCCCCACGGGTGTAGAGGTCTTGGGGAGCTTCACTCCGCTGCGGGGACAGGCCGACGTGAAGTGGCCACTCTCGCCGCACTTTATGCAGAGCCCTTGCTTGAAGCGGGTGTCCCGCAGCTCCTGGAACACCAACTTCCCCTTTGCCTTAGGAGGGGGGGCCTTCAGCTGGTGAGACGTGGATGCCCCAAGCTTGATGAGAGTGAACCGCTCCTCCATGTCGGCAGCCGCTCGCATCCAGGCAGCCAGAGACATGGGCTGACCCCCTCTCAGGATCGTCTTGTAGATCTCATGGTTCAGGCCCTCTCGGTACTTCTCCACGAACAGGTCTTCGGACCATCCCTGCACCTTAGCCGTGATCCGCCTGAAGCGGTCGGTGTACTCCCTTACCGAGGAATGCCCCTGTACCAGCTTATGTAGTTGGTTCCGGGCTTTCTCTCCCAAGGGGTCTTCGTAGTGCTGCCACAGGGCCCACATGAAGTTATCAACAGTCCGCAATTCGGGCCCTGGCGGGTTGTGCAGGCTCACATACCAGTCACTTGCGGTGTCCCATAGTTTGGAACCGATGTAGCCCACTTGGTCTCGCTCGGTCAGGTAGAGATGGCCCCAAGCGGCTAAAAACCTCTCGATCTCTATAATGAAAAATCGGAGCTTTTCCGGGTCGCCATCGAACGTAGCCGTCAGGGGGTCGGCAGGGGCTTGGCGGATCATGCGTTCTACCGGCACGGATGCTACTGGCACTTGCTGCAGGGGTCCCCCCCGGTGGGACCACGGGGAGCAGGCTGCTGCGGTACCCCTCCAACTGGACTGGGAACCACCGGCGCTCCTCCCCCGTCCTGGGGCGGCCCCGGCGCGGGGGTCTCACAGCGGCAACGGCATCCATCAGCTGCTGCTGCATACTGAGCACGACCTCCTGTAGTTCCACTGTTATGTGGTCGTGCATCTCGCCGAACCTCCGGTCCAGCACTCAGCCCAACTCCTCTCCCATAGGATTGGGGGCCCTGGGCAGTCCGTGCTCCTCGTCTGGGAACCGATACCGCCAATCATCCTGGCCTCCTTGGAAGCACCGCTCGTCGTCTAGCGGGCTTGGACGGCCGAACTCCGACCGGTCCCCGCTGAACCACACGCAAGCTCCCTTCCGGTCGTGTATCCATGACTTGGAAGTACCGGCCTCAAACGTGGACCATGAGTACCAGGTTGAGGCTGGTGGCCAACGTAACCCGGGTCCCGGCCGTGGAACCTGGAAAACTTCTTGGCCCGTGGTTACAGGCCCCCCCCCGGCCTGATAGGTCCGCTCTCCGTGGGTACCGGGGTCTCCTCTTTAGTTACAGGACTGGTCTCATCATCTGACATGGTCAGGTATGAGAAAGTCCCAAGCACAGATCTCTTAACAATCTGTGAGGCTTCTGTACTAACAGCAAAAGATCAGACCTTTGAATTTAATCAGAGTTCTTTATTTCTAATACTGGAACAGGTTCTCAAATGTTTGTTAGAGATACATGATAGAAAGCTGTCATGGTTAATATACCTTCAAGTCACAATTGAACCCAGACATGTAGCCAATCAGAGTTAGTGTAGTAACACGGGAAAAAGGAAGATGACCGTTGAGGTTCCCACAGCAAGGTGAGAAAGTTATAAAAATTCCCTTCTTGATCCTGGTGACCCGCATGTGTGAAAGTGAGGCGAAACATTCCAGATTGCAACAATACACTAGCTTCAAGGTTGTCACAACAAGATAACATTCACAGAGCCTCAAAGGGAGGAGGAGGAGAGGATGGCTGGAAAGAGCCATCTGTTTAAATGACGTGTAGGAATGCGAGTCGCCATCCTCCCACCTAGAGAATAGTAACATTAAACAGAGCAGGCAATATACTTCAAAGGGAGATATATGGCAGGGGAAAGAGGAGGGTTTTTTTTTGATAAGGGTGTCAAGGCAAGCAATTCATGGTAACCCTGAAGACGAAAGTAACTTACAAGACTGCTATTGTCAGATTCTGACAGTGTGGCCCAGCCACTGTCGGGCTAACCCAGAATCTCCTCTCACCTTTGAAGCTGAGCGAAGCCATGTTCAATCAGATTGTATAAGTGCGGCAGGACCATTTTGTTCCCTGACTGTCCAAGATGTTGCACCACATGGCTTTCCATTACCGGAACCAGCAGCCCACAGAATTGGCAACAGAGTGTAAGTTTGGCAACCACCTGGAGATGGCCCTCAGAGACAGATTCATCTGTGAGCTGCGGGAGAAGCTCCAGCGGCACATCACGAAAGCAGAGACCTGCACCCTTGCTTCAGTCCTCTTGATCGCCACTGCTTAGGAGAGTTCACATCCGGCCAGTGGTGGAGCCCAGGCTGCTCCTCAGGCCGTCGTAACGCACCACACCAACCCTGGAAATTCTGATGGTGAGGAGGTCCACTGGACCCAACAGGCAGTGAGACGACAAGACCCAGGGGTCCCATCACGATTCGCCCGGGCACAGGACTCCGCCATGCAGGAGTGTGCAAGCTGTGGGGACCAATACAACTGGAAGACTTGTCGGTTCCAGGACACCACATGTAGGAGCTGCAGCCGATCTGGCCACATCACACGCACCTGATGATCCTGGGGAGCCAGGGTCCTGTCCGCAAAGCCACCCCAACGCCAAAGGGCTAACACACACTTCAAGGTCAATGCCACTAAGGAGCTCTATCTACCACCTAGCAAGCAAACTTCCACTCCAGGTACTGTGGCTTCCCAGCTGAACTTCAGCCCCTAAAATTCAGGTTAAGGGTAAGCTTGAGGGGTCCCCCTGCACTATGGAGCTAAACTCGGTGGAGACCCTTAAAAGACTGTCATCACGAGCCTGGACGATTTCCAAAGGAACCGAGTTCCGATACGGGGTGTGGGGAAATTCCAGGTCCAATACCGGGACTTTGACAGCTACTTGGACTTCATCGTAGTTGAAGATAACCTGATTAGCCTGTTGGGCCATGAATGGTTCACCCCCTTGGGCATCACCATAGACGGGGTCAAGAAATGTGCCCCACAGGACTTCAGCAAAGTTTGTGGGGAGTTTCCAGCAGTGTTTGACGGCACTACACTGGCGCTACAAGGTGGCTCCCATTCGCATGCGATCCCGCCGGGTCCCATTTGCCCTGCGACCTAAAATCAGTGCGGAACTGGACCGCCTGGTGGCGCAGAGGGTCTTAGAACCGGTCTCCATGTGGCTTGGAAGACCCCCACTGTCACTCCTGTAACGCCTAATGGCGATGTCTGCATCTGCACGGACTACAAATGCACACTAAATAAGGCTCAAGGCAATGCATACCCGGTCACAATAGTGAGCCATTCTGGCGGGGGTGAAAATCTTTGGCAAGCTGGACCTCGCCCAGGCGTACCAGCAACTGCCCGTTGACGAGACCATGGCAGCTGCCCAAACTATCATCATGCACAGGGGAGCATTCAAGGTGAAGTGGTTACAAATCGAGGTGAGCGTGGCCCCAGGCCTCTTCCAGTAACTAATGGACTCTCTTTTAAAAGGAATACCAGGGGTCACACCATTCTTCGATAATGTCCTGATCGCCATGGCGACCCCGGAGGAGTTCGCGACCTGCCTGCGCACCGTCCTCTGCTGTTTCCAGGGGGTAGGACTCAAGGTGAAGAGAGAAGAGTGCAGGCTCGGGGTCTCAGAAGTGGACTTCCTGGGATTCACGGTTGACGCGGATGGCCTCCATCCTACAAGAGACAAAGTGAAGGTCATTGTGGAGGCTCCTCCGCCCCAGTCCAAGGCGGAACTCCAGGCGTTCCTCAGTCTTTTGAACTTCTACACCTTTCTTCCCCACAAGGAAGCAGTGGCTGAGCCTCTGCACCAGTTGTTGGACAAAAAGGCCCCCTGGTCCTGGGGCCCTTGCCAGGCCGTGGCATTCTGGGGGGTCAAGGTATTCTTGATCTCCAACGCGGTGCTGGCGCATTTTGATGAATCCTTGCTGGTGGTCCTGGTCTGTGATGCCTCCCCCTACAGCATTTATTTATTTTATTTATTTATTTTATTTCTATCCCGCCCTCCCCGCCTCGCAGAAGGCTCAGGGCGGCTATCAACATAATACATAATACAATAAAATTCTATAAAACAACATTAAAACCTACAGTATAAACTTTAAAACTACAATCCAAGATGGCACTTCATCGCCCCCACCCAGGCAGCATCACTGGGAACTCTTCAGTTCTCACTTGGTGCCAATGATCCTTGGTGGACTTCAGTACTTGGGCCAGGGCTATAAAGTCGAGGCAGCCCCTACTCGAAGGCCTGGTGGAAGAGCTCTATCTTGCAGGCCCTGTGAAACTAAAAAGTCTGGGAGCTCATTCCATCAGTGCGGGGCCGCCACCAAAAAGGCCCTGGCCCTTGTTGCTGCCAGTGGACTTCCTTGGGCCCTGGAAGAACCAGGTGGTTCTGAGAACCCGATCGAAGTGCTTGCTGGGGTACATATGGGGAGAGGCGGTCCCCCAGGTAACAAGGTCCCTGGCCATATAGGGCTTTATAGGTAAGCACCAGCACCTTGAACCGAATCCGGTATGTTATAGGCAGCCAGTGCAGTGCTTTTAGGGTGGGCTGGATGTGCTCCCACATAGAAAGGCGCAACATCAGCCTCGCCACAGCATTCTGCACTAGCTGCAGCTTCTGTATTTGGGACAGGGGCAGCCCCATGTAGAGAGCGTTACAGTAATCCAGTCTTGAGGTGACCAATGCATGGATCACTGTAGCCAGGTTATTGCATTCAAGGAAGGGAACCAACTGCTTGATCAGCTGTAGATGATAGAAGGCCGATCTTGCAGTGGCTGCTACCTGGGCCTCCATTGTTAATGAGGAATCCAGGAGCACTCCCAAACTCCTAACCTCCAGTGCTGGCACCAATGGCACCCCATCGAAGGTCAGGCGAAAGATCCCTAACCTTGGGCCACTCCAACTCAGGCATAGGACCTCCATCTTCATTGGATTAAATTTCAGTTGATTCTGTCAAAGCCAACCAGCCACAGCTTTCAGCGCCAGGTCCAGATCTCCCGGACTAGAGTCTGACTGGCTGCCCAACAACAGATAGAGCTGGGTATCGTCAGCATATTGATGACAACCCAGCTCATGCCTCTGGGCAATATGGGCAAGGGGGCACATATAGATATTAAACAGCATTGGGGAGAGTACTGCCCCCTGCGGCACACCACATATTCGTGGGTGACTCCGGGACAGTTGCTCCCCAATCGCCACCCTCTGTCTGCAATCTTAGAGAAATGAGGAGACACACTGTAAGGCCAACCTGTGAATCCCAATGTCGGCAAGGCGGTGGATCAGTAGTTGGTGGCATGGGCGCTGTGTTGGGCTAACTGCCTGACAGCCGCAAAGTTCCTGTGGCCTACTACTCTCGGACCTAATTGGCCGCTGAGAGGAACTATGCCCAGATCGATTGCGAGGGCTTGGTGATCGTGGCGGGCATGAAGAAGTTCCACGACTTTTTGTACGGCTGGCCCTTCACCATCGCAACAGACCATTGTCCGCTTCTCAGCCTCTTCGCAGTGGACAAGCAGCGCTGCAGGTCTTGTCTCTGTGGGTCCTTTGATAGTCCCTCTTCTTGGCCAGCTACAATTACACCCTGCAACACCGCACTGGAAAGGCAATGGGACACGGTGATGCCCTCAGCCACCTGCCCTTGCCTTCTATTGAAGAAGACCCGGCTCCCATGCATTGCGTGTTGCTGATGGAAGATCTTCCGGAAGTACCCCTGCAGGCTGCAGATGTCGCCCGCCGATCGGCCTGGGACCCTGTCCTCTCCCGGGTTCTGGTGAGGGGGTGGCCTGCTGCCTCTGTGGGCCCAGATTTTATGGTCTATAATATGACCCACAAAGATGAACTGTCCACATATAAGGGGTGCCTATTGTGAGGAGACAAGGTCATCCCCGGCGCCCTGTGTCACCAAGTCCTCAAAGCACTCCATTAAACTCACCCAGGAATCATCCGCATGAAGGCCCTGGCAAGGAGTTACATATGGTGGCTGGGGATCAATGCAGAAATCGAGGCATGGGTGAAATGATGCAAAGCATATCAGGCTGTCCGCCCAAATCTGCCAAGCACACCAACCTAGGCTTGGGAGTCCACCCCCACGCCCTGGTCCTGGCTGCATATTGACTTTGCCGGCCCCTTCTATGGCCTGTTGTTCTTAATCACCGTGGACTCCTACTCAAAATGGTTGGAGGTGAGTTCCATCTCAATGACATCAGCCAAGGCCGCCATCCATGCACTATGCTGGATCTTCACAACACAGGTTGCCGGACACCACTGTGTCTGATAATGGTACGGCCTTCATGGTGGAGGACTTCCAGATATTCCTCAGGGGAAACTTGATCTGGCATGTGAGGTCTGTGCCCTTCCACCCCGCAACCAACAGACAGGCGGAGCGGATGGTGAGGACAGCCAAAGAAGCCCTCAGCCACATCACAGAGGGCAACTGGGAATTCTTTCTGGCCTGTTTCCTTCTGGCCCAATGAATGATGCCTAATCTGGTCAGTAGCTGCTGCCCAGCTGAACTCCTGATGGGCCAGCAGCCCGCCATTCTACTGGACCAGCTACACCCAGATAGGGCTCCCGAGTCCAGGCAGCTCTCTGGACAGGTAGCTGCCCCCAGAGGGTTCTTTCCAGGTGACCCTGTGTACATACGAAACTTTGGGAAAGGAGCCCCATGATTGGCCAGTCAGATCATCAAACCTATAGGCCCCGTAACCTACGAGGTCTCCACAGAGGACGGCCAGGTCCTGCAAAAGCATGTGGACCAGCTGCGGGGACGCCTGCTTCCATCAGCCATGGACCCTTTGACAGAGGACGACACAGGAGATATCTGGCTGGATGAGCAGTGCGTCGGCCTGCCCAAAGCGAGGGAAGCAGAACCACCCCATTTTCCAGCCACAGAACCACGTGACGGAATGCCAGCCTGCACTACAGTACCAGAAGGGGAATCCACACCACCATCACAGAGCACTCAGGCCGGACCGTTGGAAGACATTCCGAAAGCCCCAGTTCCTGCACCAAGGCATTCCCAGCGGGAGCACCGGGCACCAGCCTTTCTGAAGGACTACATAATGTAGTCCTTGAACTACAGGAAGAAGGGTGTTACGCCCACTGACTGCCACCAGGCGCCAGCGATGGTATCCCGAGCTTGGCTCCTGAGAACAATAGGGGCCAAGGATCCTGAACCACCTTTAGTGCACCAATGAGATCTCTGGCGGGAAATTCAAACCCTCCAGTGGGGACTGTGGGTGTGTCCGGGATGGGTGTATAGTTGGCCATTCCTGGCCAGGAGTTTGTTGTTGTAGTGTACAATAAATCTGAGTTGATCATCATGCTGTTGTCCTGACCTTCCATGAGTAGAACCCAGTACGCTACATGATGCCTTAGAGCAGGAAACACACTATCCAAAAGGGGGGTGGAGGTAAGAGAAAAGCCCTGAGATACAGCAGAACCTCTTCTCTGTCCCTCAAAATAGAAAATGTGCTCCTTGGTTACCACATCCTATCCTCAGATTGAAAATGATTTGGCTTGGCCTTGCCGCTGGAGAAGACTGACATTAAGAAGAAAAGCATGTGAAAATAGATTCTTTTGCATAAGTATTCTCAGAGCTTCCCATTGTCAGAATCTGCAGATTCTAACAAGGGTTCTGGGAATTTATGCTATGTTTTGTAACCTGTCTATGCTATCTGTTTCTGTATTAAGTATGTAATCGTGCCTATTGCTTATTTAGCTTGACCACTGTGAGTGTATATTCTGTGACCCTGGATTTATGGCTCTGACCAGGTCTGGTCTATGTAACCGTTTGCCCGGGAGAGTGGCGACTTCAAAGCATGAGAACAATGAGCCTCTCACCCTCCTGCCTCCGCATTCCTTTCCTCCCTGCTGGGAGGACAGGGACCAGTTCTTATCAACGTGCGAAAGCCTTGGGGAAAGCGTTTGTTATGTGAAGATGGTTACACCTCACCTTCTTTCCTGTGGGAAGCAAACGGCCAGGGAACCTTTTTGCCCGCGGTTTTCCCCCCCTGTTGATTGGTTACATATGGGCAATTCAAATTGTTCGGGAGGGTATATTAGACCTGCTTCTATTGTATACGTTATCTCTGACAATAATCCGAGAACCTGTACCAATGTAGAACTTGGAAATGAACTGTGTTTCATCAACAAAGATCTGATCCTTGACTACTTTGCGCAGAAGCCTCACAGATTGTCAGAGATCTGTGACTGGGACTTGTCCGTTCCTGACCATGTCGGACGACGGTACTCTTCCCATCCCTACAACCGAAGATCAACCGGTGACCCCGGCGGACCAGGGTGCCGGTGGTGGAGGCGGCGGCGGGGAGCCCGAAGTGCCAGTGACTACGGCTCAGGGGGCTTACTACATCCCACGACCACCTCCTCATCAGAGCGTGACCCCGAGGTACTCATGGAGCAACTTTGGTCACGGGACCGTCGACTCGTGGGTTCACGATCGGAAGGGGGCGCGGGTCTCGATCCAAGGAGACCGCATCGAGCACGGGAAGTCGAGCTTTTTGGGAGACGAGCAAGAGACGATTTACGGAGGGGACTGGCGTCCCCCGCCTTTGGAAGAGAGAGGCGCGACCTACGGGCCCGATCTCTACGGGGAAGACCAAACCCAGTCTCTGGATCGTATGATGGGAGATCTACGACTGCAAATCACCGCGGAATTGCGAGAAATAGCCCTCGACCTGCAGTACCAATTCCGCAACGCCTTGACAGCTATACAGGCAGCCCGGCCAGTCCCAGGAGGGGCCGGAGCCCCAGGAGGGGGAGCCCCGCTGCAACCAGCTCCCCCCGGGGGAGCTCCCGCGGGAGTCGTCCCACAACAAGTGCCACAGCAGGTCCCGCAGCCCGTCCCCCGCCCGGTTCCTGCGCCCGTACCGGCACCAGCCCAGGCACCAGCAGGGCCGATGATCCGCCAGGCACCCGCCGATCCGTTGACGGCTACTTTCGATGGGGACCCCGAGAAGCTGCGGTTCTTCCTCATAGAGATTGAGCAGTTCCTAGACACCTGGGGGCACCTCTACCCCACCGAGAGGGACTGGATTGGCTACATAGGGTCCAAGCTGAGGGACACAGCCAGTGACTGGTATGTGAGCCTGCACAACGCCCCCAGGCCTGAGTTGCGCTCCGTACACAACTTTATGTGGGCCCTCAGACAACACTACGAGGACCCCCTGGGAGAAGAGAAAGCCCGGAACCAGCTGCGGAAGCTGACCCAGGGGCGGTCCTCTGTGAGGGAATACCCCGACAAGTTCCGGCACATAGCAGCTAAGATTCGAGGCTGGACCCAAGACCTCTTCATCGAGAAGTACCGAGAAGGTCTCAATCCCGAGGTGTACGAGACAGTGCTGCGAGGAGGGAGGCCGGGCTCTTTGGCCACCTGGATGAGAGCGGCCGCGGACGTAGAGGAATGCTTCACCCTCATCAAGATGGGAACTTCGGCGACTGCCCAAGCCAAAGCCGCCCAGAAGGTGAAGCCTAAGCTGAGCATCCAAGAGATCCGGGACACCCGGTTCAAGCAAGGGCTCTGTATGCGGTGCGGAGAGAGCGGTCACTATGCCTCGGCGTGCCCCCGCAGCGGTGGAAAAGTCCCCAAGACCTCGACCCTGGTAGCCGGGAGCACCCCCAGCAAAGGGAAGACCTCATTCAAACCCTGGGCATTACAGCTGGAAGGGGCAGCGAGCGAGCAAGGGGAGCTGGAGCTGACGGAAACTCAGATGTCGGGAAACTCCAACGGCCTGCAGTGAGCGGCGCAGAACTGCAGGTCCCCATTCGTGACGCGCCATCTCCGGTGAGCATCCCTGGCCCTTTATATAGTAGTGACTGTAATAGCACCCGGGACCGGGACCCACGTCCAGGTGCGTGCATTAATTGACTCAGGGTGTGCCCGGGACTTGATTAGCCCATTAGTAGTAGATGGACTGGGCCCCAAAGTCACCCCGTTGGGGGAGCCACTTACGTTTACCCAAATGGATGGGTCAGAAATGAAAGAGGCATGTGTGGCAGAGACTAAGAGACTAATAGTGGGGACCGGGGAGCATTGGGAGAAGAGAGCTTTCGTTATTACCCCCAACACCCAGTTCCCCATGGTGTTGGGAAGCCCCTGGTTGAGCTCCCACGATCCCTACATCAAATGGAGCGAGGGGAAGATCTCGTGGGTGGACGAGAAGTGCCATAGTCATAAGTGGGACTCGGGATGGGGATCGGGTCCCCCGGCACCTCTACGAGCGGCAGCGCTTACCCTGGTACCCTCCACCGTCCCCAAGGAATATCGAGATTTGATGGGGGTGTTCAGTGAGACCGAGGCAGACGAACTACCCCCTCACAGACTATCGGACTGCGCCATAGAGTTACTCCCGGGAGAAAAGTTACCGAAGGGAAAGCTCTACTCCATGAGCCCCTCGGAGAGGGAGGAGCTACGAAAGTTCCTAGACAAGAACTTGGAGCGAGGCTTCATCCGCCCTGCCAAGTCCCCCTTCGCAGCCCCTGTTCTGTTCAGGAAAAAGAAGGACGGGGGGCTGCGCTTGTGCACGGACTACAGGGGGCTCAACACAGTGTCAGCTACTAAGCCTACCCCCTCCCCCTTATAAAAGACTTACTAACAGAGGCGGCCAAGGGGAAGATATTCACTAAGTTAGATCTTCGAGATGCATACTTCCGGGTGCGCATCAGGGAGGGGGACGAATTTAAAACTGCTTTTAATACATCGTTGGGTCAGTTCGAATACCTAGTGATGCCGTTTGGATTAAGTGGCGCGCCGGGGGTCTTCATGAGCTTGATAAACGAGGTGCTACACAAGCATTTGTTCAAGGGGGTGTTGTGTTACTTAGATGATATCTTGATTTATTCTACTGATAAGAAAGAGCATGTAAATTTGGTCCGGGAAGTGCTGTCTACGCTGTTGGAAAATCAGTTATATGCTAAGCTGTCTAAATGTGAATTCAATAGAGATTCAGTGGACTTTTTAGGGTACCGCATCTCCCAGAAAGGGCTAGAGATGGACCCTGCCAAGGTAGAGGCGGTAGTGCAGTGGGAGGTGCCCCGAACTAGAAAACAGCTGCAAAGTCTATTAGGGTTTTGTAACTTCTATTGCACCTTCCTGAAAGACTTCGCCACGGTTACCCTCCCGCTAACTGAACTCCTCAAAACCAAGGGGAGGGGCCCGGAAGCGGGAAAACCCGGGGAGAGAATAGCCTGGTCTGAGGACTGTCAAAAGGCATTTGAAACTCTAAAGACTTTGTTCACCTCCGAGCCCATCCTTGCCCACCCCGATGAGATGAAAGAGTTCGTGATTCATGTAGATGCTTTGGATGTGGCCATGGGGGGAGCCATCATACAGAAGGGGCAGGATAATAAACTACACCCTCTGGCTTATATCTCAAAAAAGTTTAATGAGACTGAGAGGAACTGGTCGGTATGGGATAAGGAAGCTGCAGCCATACGACTGGCCCTAACCACCTGGCGGCATTGGTTAGAAGGAGCGCAGACCCCTTTTGAGATTTGGACTGATCACAAAAACCTGGAGGCCCTGCGCACCCAGAGGTCTTTGAATGCCAAGCAGCTCCGGTGGGCTGACTTCTTCTCAAAATTTAATTTCGTGCTCAAACACTTTCCTGGAAGGGCCAATTTGTTAGCAGACGCTCTGTCCAGATTGCCCCAGCACGAAAGTCAAAAGGAAGAAGTATTTGACTCCATGTTTTCCCCCCAACAGTTGGAAGGAGCTGTTACGACCCGAAGCCAAAGCAAGCAGGCAGCAGTAGAGTCGTGGGTGGATAAGTGTGTGTGGGGGATTACTCCCCGGAAGAGGCCGAAGAATTGGGAGACATAGAGGAATTCTCCCTCCGGGAGAACAAATGTTGGTATCATGGGGACAAGCTCGTAGTGCCTCGGGCCCGAAGAAAGGACATACTGCTGACCTGTCATTCTTCGAAACTAGCAGGACACTTTGGGTTCCTGAAGACGCTTAACTTAATCCAAAGGCAATTCTGGTGGCCACGCATGCACAAAGATGTGTCAGACTTTGTTACTGCCTGCCAAACCTGTTTAATGTGCAAACGAAGGGGGGGGGGGAAGTCCCGGGACTGTTGCACCCACTGCCCACCCCCTCCCGTCCATGGGAAGCGACAGCTATGGACTTCATCACCAACCTGCCACCCTCAAAAGGGAAAACGGTGATTTGGGTGGTGGTGGACATGTTTTGAAAGCAAGCCCATTTCACCCCGTTCAAGCAATTACCTACCGCCAAGGGGCTGGCTAAAGCATTCTTTAACCATGTGATTAAATTACACGCTTTCCCCCGACGTGTGGTATCTGATAGGGGCAGTCAGTTCGTCGCCAACTTCTGGCGGGAGCTTTTGACTCTGATGGACATTGAATCGGCCATGAGCTCTGGTTACCATCCAGAGACTGATGGCCAATCCGAACGAACTAATCAGATACTGGAACAGTTTTTAAGATGTTACACTAACTACCATCAGGACAACTGGGTAGAGCTGCTACCGTTTGCGGAATACAGCTATAATAATGCTGTTCATTCATCCACGGGCATGTCCCCGTTCATGGCTGTGGGAGGCTTCGAAGGAAAACCCCTACCCACCATAGAGGAAACGTCCGACACCTCTCCTTCAGACTTTACACGTTGGTGGGTAAATTTGCAAGACTCATGGCCACTGATTGCTAAGACTCTAGACAAAGCCAAAGAGGATTACAAGAAGTACACGGATCGTGGAAGGGCTGAGGGTTGGGACCTTCAACCAGGGGACTCGGTCTACCTGTCCACAAAAAATATACATGGACTGCAACCCAGCAGGAAGTTGGGATGGAAATATGTTGGCCCCTACAAGGTGTTGCGCAAAATTTCTGATGTGTCTTTTGAACTAGAGTTGCCTAAGTCACTGAGTTCTGTGCACCCTGTTTTTCATTTCAGCTTATTGAAGAAGAATCCTGGGCCGAATGCATGGCATCCAACTCCTCCGACTCCTCCTCCACTGATGAAGGAGGGGGCACCCCATTTTGAAATTTCCGAAATCCTGGATTCTAAAAGGCGTAGGGGTCATTTACTGTATCTAGTCAAGTGGGTAGATTTTGGTCCGGAACTGAATGAATGGGTTCGTTCTGAACATGTTCATGCTCCAAAATTAGTTAAAGCTTTTCATAATAGATTTCCAGATAAACCGGGGTAGATTGATTTTTCGGGTGGCAGTGTGTCAGAATCTGCAGATTCTAACAAGGGTTCTGGGAATTTATGCTATGTTTTGTAACCTGTCTATGCTATCTGTTTCTGTATTAAGTATGTAATCGTGCCTATTGCTTATTTAGCTTGACCACTGTGAGTGTATATTCTGTGACCCTGGATTTATGGCTCTGACCAGGTCTGGTCTATGTAACCGTTTGCCCGGGAGAGTGGCGACTTCAAAGCATGAGAACAATGAGCCTCTCACCCTCCTGCCTCCGCATTCCTTTCCTCCCTGCTGGGAGGACAGGGACCAGTTCTTATCAACGTGCGAAAGCCTTGGGGAAAGCGTTTGTTATGTGAAGATGGTTACATCTGAGAGGCCTGGTTTGGGAAGGGAAATTTACTGCTTCACACCTCACCTTCTTTCCTGTGGGAAGCAAACGGCCAGGGAACCTTTTTGCCCGCGGTTTCCCCCCCTGTTGATTGGTTACATATGGGCAATTCAAATTGTTCGGGAGGGTATATTAGATCTGCTTCTATTGTATACGTTATCTCTGACAATAATCCGAGAACCTGTACCAATGTAGAACTTGGAAATAAAGAACTGTGTTTCATCAACAAAGATCTGATCCTTGACTACTTTGCGCAGAAGCCTCACACCCATCATCCTTTAAACCCACTCCCCTGACTTGAGTGGTACATTTTATATATATATAGTTTCCAAATCCTCTTGTGCCAAGGAAAGAGTTACGCTTAGCTATAGTTTAAAGGAAAGGTGACCTTGAAAAGGATTTGAAAGGTACATCCCACCCTGGCACAGGAAGGGGGGGTGTTAAGAGGGCGTTTGGGGATTTTGGGGGGTGGTTTTTGGCTTGGAGTTCTTGTATATCAGAATATATACAGAAGGAAAGCCCAAGGTGCTTATGGGCAAGTATTAACAAGGCTGTGCTCATTCTGCCACCTCCCTCCCAACACTAAGCAGTGCTTGAGCTGCACTGGCATAGAATATTAAAATTGTGAGTAGTGCACCAAGATTTTTGTTGTACAGCTGAAGGCAGCCTCTGGTAAAAAGACTTGCACCTCTTCCTAAAAAGCCAGATAGACTTAAGAAAGTCCACTTCACATACACACCATTGAGAAAATAGTCCTTAAATGAGGACTGCACCTGTTTGTAACTGTACCACACATGGTAGAAATTTAAGGATATTCTGGCACCTCAAGGTTGAAATTTATGGCCTACTAGCAGAAAATATGATCTTCTCAGAGGGCTTTCCCATGTGGATTAGGAAGACAATTAACAAACCAGCAGAAAGGGAAAACTGAGAATTACTTGGTCTGTACATCTGCCTGTACTGACCAGTAGTGGGGAGATCAGTGTGCCAGCCTCTTTTTACTTTATCTTTCCTGGTTTCCATACTTTAAATCTTAATGAGCTATGATGTTTCACCAGCCTCTAGCTGAAGATCTCCGACTGATATTTCTGTGCCATAATGGGTGCTCTCTCTACTATATCTGATTCAATAATATCAGATATAACTTTGTTCCTTATGTGCTATCAAGTTGATTCTGACTTCCCACAACCCTATGAATTAATGCCCTCAAATGCCCTGTCATTAACAGGCCTGCTCGGATCTTGCTAACTGAAGGCTGCGGCTTCCTTTGAGTCAATCTATCTCATGCCGAGTCTTCCTATTTTCCTACTGCCTTCTACTTTTCCTAGTATTATTGTCTTTCCCAGTGAGTGTGATGTTGTATGATAGCCCCTATTTAGCCATTCTAGCTTCTATGGCAAATCCAGACTTGATTTGATCTAGAACCCACTTATCTGACTTTTTGGTGGCCCAAGGAATCCATTAAACTCTCCTTCAACACATTTCAAACCAGTGTTCTTGTCAGCATTCTTCAACTTTTACACCCATAGAGAGTAGTGAGGAATACCATAGTATGAATTGCAGATGTAGGACAGTTCTATTTTTAAAAAATTCTATTAAGAATAAAATTGTACAATGATAGAAATCTTGTATTTGACATAGCAGGAATAACAACATGATGAACAATGGTAAATTCAAAAGACAAATAGCATAACACTTTTGTCTCTCTAAAAACAACCTTTTCGGTCAAAATAAGTGTAAACTTGTAAGGTGAAGACTAAGTTATATAGTAATCAAGGTAGTCTAAACAGTCATTGAAATATGTATAAATTTAGGTGCAAAACATAATAGTGTAAGAAGGGGAGCAACCATTTGGGCCTAAAAAGATATACTTGTCTTTAACTAGGAGGCCAAACTCATACCCACTGTTGTAGTTGAGACCAATTCTGAGAGAGAGAGAGAGAGAGAGAGAGAGAGAGAGAGAGAGAGAGAGAGAGAGTGTCTAGTACTGGGAGCCATTTCTCTTTAAATGATGATTTAGCATTAGTGAGGAATCATTTATTTTGTCAGCAACGCATTCCATAAGATACTGATCCCATAATTTGCGAAACCACAGTTGTATAGAGGGTGGGTTAATATCCTTCCAGAATGAGGCAATAGCTGATCTTGCAGCAAAGAGCATTATATCCAAAAGTGGTTTATGTTGGTGTTTGTTAATATGTATAGGCCAGCATTCTAAGAAAAGATTCTCTGGTTGGAGAGGTACCTCGATGTTGGTAATTATTTAATGTAGTGTAGGATATCCACCCAGAAGGCACAAATTTTATCACAGTGCCACCAGCAATGGTCAAAGGTGCCAATTTGCTGACACCCTTTCCAACATAATGGGGAAATTGTGGATCTCATGAGAAATTTTATGCGGGGAGAGATACCAGCATGTCATAATTTTAAACATTTGTAGTTCCATAGGAATCAATCTGGATTTGTAGCAAGATGAAGACTAGGTTTGACCAAGCTTCGTGATCTAATTGTAGGGTGCAGTCTATTTGCCATGAGGTTTGGTAGGCCATGGATTTAGGGTGAGCTTCCTTAAGTAGTAGTTGGCAGATAGCTGAAATCAGACCTTGATTTTGGGAATCAAATAGTTTAAGAATGAATTCTAGTTCCATGTGAGGCTGAGCAATGGTAGTGCTGACTTTAAGTTGATTCATTGTATGTTGTAACTGAAGACAGAGAAACCAGAGTATTTGGAGATCTATTTCCAGGTCTAATTTTCTTGCCAAACTCTGCTTTGATGCAACATCACAAAGACGTGATAGTTTAGAAGCTGTCCATCGTCTGAGGTAAGGGGGGGCGAGTGCTCTCTGAAAGCCAAGGTAGGTGCGTGAAGGTAAATATTGGGAAGTCACTGGGAGTAGTTGTCAATGAAGTGATCTCCAAAGGTTAATGGAGGGATACAGAAAAATGTTATACCTCATCACATCATGTGGAACAGGCAGCATCCCCCGAATTAAGGATTCCACCAGGTAGGGATGAATTATGTCTGAGCAAAATCGGACCCAGTCTGGTGGGGAGATAGAACGTTTCATTTTAACCACATCCAAGAGTAGTGTTGCTTTTTGATACATGGACAAGTCAGGTAGGCTGAAAGCACCTTGTGATTTAGGCTTTCTTAATATATGATGACCTATCATAGGTCTCTTCCCTGCCTATAAAAAGTTTCGTAGGGTGGATTGCCAGCTCTGAATCAAAGATGGTGGAATAGCTATTAGAATGACCCTAAATAGGAAAATAAAGGTTGGCAGAACAAAAGATTATATCTATCTAACCAAGAGATGTTTAACTTGCTCCACTTAAAGATAGTATTCCGAACATCAGTATGTATGCTTTGATGGTTGAGCTGTAACATCCTAGAGAGATGCGGTGTGAGTTTGATTCCTAGGGAAGGCATATTCTGTGAGACCCAACTAAATTGGAAAATAGTCTTCAAGACTAACTGATCATCTTCAGGAATGTGTATTGGAAGAAGCTGGGATTTAACACTATTAACCCGGAGGCCGGATATGTAGCCAAAAATATCTAGTATCTTCAACAGTTCAGGGATGGAGGTTGATGGGTTAGCTAGGTATAGTAGCATATCGTCGGCAAAGAACGACAATTTGTATTCAGTCTCTTATTTTAATTCCTGTGATGGAGTTGTTTGATTGTATTGCATTTGCTAAGGGTTCAACCGCCAGTGCAAATAGGAGTGGGGAAAGAGGGCACCCCTGTCTAGTGCCCCTGCATAGATTAATAGTCTCTGATAGCAACCCATTTATATTCAGATTGGTGGTGGGATGCACATAAAGGCTCTCCATAGCTGTTATAAATTTGGGTCCAAAGCCCATGTTTCTTAGGACTGAGAACAAATATGAAAACTCCACCATGTCAAATGCTTTCTCCACATTGAGTGCAAGAATGGCTGTAGGGGTCTTAGTGGCGATGCAGTGCTGAAGTATATGTAAGGTCTTGAATGTATTATCCGCTAGGTCTCTTTGTGGGATGAAACCTACCTGGTCTTGGTGAATGTACTCTGGGATGAAAGAGTTAAGACACTTAGCTAGTAAGGAGGTGAAAATCTTCATGTCTTGGTTTAGAAGGGATATTGGGTGATAGGTTGTAAAGGGTCTCTATCCTTCTTTGGGATCACCACAGTTTACGCCTGTCACCACAAAGGGGGTATTTTCCTTGTTTCAAGACGTGATTATAGGCCTTGGTTAATGGACCTACTAGGTTAGGTGCAAAGATTTTATAAAATTCAGAGGTGAATCCATTTGGGCCTGGAGATTTGTTGTTTTCAAGTAATTTAGGGTTACCAAGAACCTCCTGTTCTTTGAAAGGATTGTCAAGGAGCGAGCTGTGATCTTCACTTAATTTGATATGGATTGGAAAGTTATGTAGACTGCATTGAAACATGTCATCTGATGCAACTGTAACCGTGTATAGTTTTGAGTAGCATTCCTCAAATCTGTTTAAGATGCCTTTAGTGTTCGTCATGGTTTCACACCTGGGAGTTTGAAGAGCAGTGATTCTTAGGTTTTTTGTTCTTTGACCTTGTGTGATAGGCGGAGGGAACAAGGAAATTTCAGCCAGTATTTTTGTTTAGTAAAAATTGTTTATTTTAGTCGTTTCAAGTATAGCCAAATTTTTGTGTTCAAGATTCAGTTGTTTAAGAACCTGTTTAGAGCCATTCTCTTTATGGAGGTTTTCTAGAGTTTTAATTTTATATAATATGCTGAATTCTAATTCTTGCCTTTGTTTCTTTAGGAAGGAAGCTTTGGAGATCATTCTACCCCGCAGGACTGGCTTTAGAGCATCCCAACATATGGTGGGAGAGATGTCTCCCCCCTGGTCATTATCAGCAAAGAAAAGTTTTATGTCCTGTTCAAGTTCATCCCTGACATCTGGATTAGATAATAAAGATTTGTTTAAAGACCAGAGCCTGTGAGGTGTGGTTGGATCGTATGGGGATATAACACAATCTAGCCATGCATGATCGGACCATTGAGACGGTTCAATCGAGGAGATCATACATGGAGGAAGATACTAAGATCAGATCAATCCTGGTATGAACATTATGACAGAAAAATAGGTGTAGTCTCTTTCAGTTTGGTGGAGTGAACGCCAGATATCAGCTAGGTTGTGGTCCTTCAACAGAGTTGCAAGCTTGATGAAGTGCTTTTTGAAACCTCTGGATTTAGGGTTATGATAAGATCCGTCTAATTCATTGTCTATAATGAAACTGAAATCACCTCCCAAGACGATGTCTCTGTCCGCAGATTGTTTCAGCTTGGTTAAGGTTTCACTGATAAATTCAATTTGCATGTTGTTGGGGGCATACAGTGTAGCTATAGTAACCATATAGTTGTCTAGTTGACCTTTAATAAAAAGGAACCTACCATGTGGATTGCCCAATTTAGTTGATAAGAGAAAAATGGAGGTTCTGTGACAAAAGAATCGCTATTCTGCAAGATTTCGAAGAACCGGAAGCTACTGATGTTGGAACTTGTTTGAGCAGAACACAAGGTGTTCAGTTTTTTTGAGATGAGTCTCTTGTAGCAACACAACATCTGGTCTATATTTCAATAGATTAATCTATTTCAATAGATTAGAGAGCATCCATTTCCGCTTGATATTGTTATTAAGGCCACACACATTTGAGGAAATTACCTTAAAATCCATGGATAGAATACGGCCTATATAATTGAACTAGCTTCAAAAGAAAGCACACCAGCACAAACCTATATGTATAATACGACACAAATCTACAAAAATAGTATCCTTGTTTAGAGGCTCTAAGAGTCAGGAATGCTTTCCCCTGTGAAAAAGTGGTATAAGGCAAACAGATATTAGAGTGGAAGACAGAATTCAAGTGTCAGTATGTTCCAAAAAAAGTATGCAGGCTGTGCTGCCCCAAAGAGGGTATTCTGCTGCTTTAGTTATTAGGAAGCACTATGTTTCCCTGAAACCATCCACTTCCACAAAGGGGAGCAAACCCATAAAGATTACAGTAAGAAAGCACTGTGAACAGTACTGAATGAGCTTGATATCTGGGAGCAGTTGGCTAGTGTGTAGCTACACAGTCTCTATGAATAACTAAAAAGTGCACCAATAAGATTTAAGTCAAATGTATAGATCAGGTATGAAAAGGAATTTATTGGAGGTAATATGGTGAAAGTATAATCAGTACCGAATTGATTTGCACCAGAACAAAGTTTGATCAGAACAGGTAAAAATCCAATTTATCAGCAGTCTAAATAATCAAATATAGTGGATTAGGAAGAAGGAGGAGGTGGTGGTGGTTGGATACCCTGCCCTTCACTACCCAAGGGAATCTCAGAGCAGAGCAGCTTACAAACTCCTTTCCCTTCCCCTCCCCACAATAGACACCCTGTGAGGTAGATGAGGCTGAGAGCTCTGACAGAAACTGCTCTTTTTCAAGAACAGCTGTGCCAGAACTACAGCTTGCCCAAGGTCATCCAGCAGATGCAGGTGGAGGAATGGGGAATCAAACCCGGTTCTCCCAGATTAGAGTCCACGCTCCTAACCACTACACCAAACTGGCTCTCAAGTTGATTTAGTGAGTTAAGTAAACCGTTGAGCAAGATGGTCTTACTCTATAATTTACTCTATAACTTACTCTATAATAAGGTTGCTCTATAATTGAACTCTCAATCCTCCCGCTGCTAGGTGTGTCTTGCGGGAGGCTGAGGTTTATACTCCACACCCCAGCACCCTAACCTGAGTCTCCAAAAAATCTCCCTTTTAGGGACCAAAAAGAACCGTGACGTTCTGTCCGTCCACCCCCCTCAACCCTCAATTGCAAGAATAAGAATACATAGGAAACCGTGCATTAACAAGAACTATTACTTATTTAACTAACATACTAACACTAAAATGGGCCGCTGTGACTATATAAGGGTCAAGCTCTCTGTCATCTCTGTGCTAAAGACACTGATCTCAAGGTGAAGAGCATTTGTCTAACCGCAAGTTCCCCATTCTAAGCGAACCCAAATAATTTTCACTGGCTCTACAACAAACACAGAAAATAATATTAATAACTTATCCATCTACAAGGTGTCGATCTAGGAGCTTGCCACAGCTCAACTGGAGGAGGTGAAGGAGAGGAAAACTGTCTTTTGTAGGATTTCCATCGGAGTCTCCAAATCCAGAGTATGAAGCAGTGTATATCCACCTTCTAGAGATGTGATTTTGTGGGCTTTTCCATGGTGTAAGACTTGCAAGATTAGTGGTGAGCTCCAAGAGAACTTTATGTCAGCGTCTATGAGACGAGTTATAATCAGTGTTCCCTCTAAGCTGAGTTAGTGTGAGCTAGATCAGTTTTTTAGCCTCCAGCTCACGCATTTTTGTCTTAGCTCAGGAAGGATGGCTCCAGAGCAAACTAATTGATGCAATTGATTTCTCACTCACAACTTTAATGGATGTAGCTCACAAAGTACAATTTTTGCTCATAAGACTCCACAGCTTATTTATTTATTTATTTAATTCGATTTCTAGGCCGCTCTCCCCGCATAGCAGGCTCAGAGCGGGCACAGCAGGCACAGCTTAGAGGGAACATTGGTTATAATGTGTTTCAGTTCCCGCCTTTTTTGTAAAGCTTCTCTGGAGAGGTCTGGATAAACTTCAGTCTTGGAGCCTTGATAGGTAAAGGTGGCCTTTTTGTCGAGCTGCTGCCAGCATTCTTTTTTTGTATCGAAGATCAAGGAAGTTGAGCATTGTGTCCCTGAAAGGCCTCGTTTTAAAGATGTTTAGAGAGCCAAGGCAGAAGGCCTTGGTGACGATCGGAGACTGATCACCCTCTGCTCCCACTTCCTGAGCCAGCCAACTGGAGAGATGAAATGCTAGGTCTCCGTTTCCTTCTATTTTTTCTCCCAGGCCATGAAATTTAAGGTTGTTTTGGTGCAGAGATAGATCTATACACAGCATTTTCTCTGCTAGGATATCTTCAGTCTGTTGAAGTTGTTGTATGTCATTTTGGTTGGTTAAACTGTTATTCATGGCTCCATCCACAATGCTTTTAATGTCCTTTAACTCTTCTGTACCACTTCCAATTGTTCACAGAGTGGTTTGAACATCGAAGAGATATTATCCAAAAACGTCTTCTCTAGATTGGTTAACGCTGTAGTCAAATATGCCGAGGCCACTGGTGCTGCCGTCTTGTCGGATCTTTGTCAGACACCATTTTGGCGGTAAGGGACGGTTGTGGGCCCGATGTAGAGGTTGATTGTTGAGAGGAGAGTAAAGCTTGTACCTTTTTGTTTAATCACGGTCGATTTTGGAGCGGTTTGGCCATCTTTCCCCATATATTAGGAGACGTTAACGGTTGTGTGATCCTCTTGAGGGTTCAAGGAGACAGGGCCCCCCCCACGGAGCTTAAGGTTCAGGCGACCATTTCCCTCACTCGCCACCAGTAGTTCTCCAATGTAGGACAGTTCTGATAGACAGTTCACACACCGGGCTGGCATATCAGTTAACTGACAAAGATCAAATATTCCATGAAACCAAGAATGCCACTGTGTAGGTAGCAGCTCCATTTTTAATTTTTTTTTAGCAAAAATAGATCTGCTTGCCCCCAACTCCTCAACAGTCAGAGGCAAATGTACCAGAATAGCAAGATTTTTTCCCTCCTGGCTGCTTGTTACAGCTGTATACAGATTCATATAAAAATTAGCCTTCTACAGAGCATAACTGCCTTGAAACATAGACAAAAATAGTCTTGCTTTTTTTAACGTGAATTTAAAATAAAAGTAACAGCGGGCTGTTCATGGTATTCTAGGATAAAAGCCAGGACTGTTCATATTTATAGGAATTTCACCAAACTCTTAAAACATATAATTCATCAGTTTTTTAAAAGTTAATTTTTATATGTTCATTTTTGTAATTAGAATAAGCTTTTACCATTTTGAGGATTAAAAGTCTTCCCCACTCAGCCATGAAGTGAACTATGTTACCTTCACTGCCTACCATACCGGGTTATTGTCAGGGCAAAACTGAGGAAAGGGAGAACCACGTCAGAAGCGGCGGTCTTATGCTGAATCTGACCATTGGTCCGTCTAGGTCAGTCCTGTCTACTCAGGCTGGCAGTGGCTCTTCAGGGTCTCAGGTTGAGGTCTTTCACATCACCTGCACCTTTTTAAACTGGAGATGCCAGAGACTAAACGTAGGGGCTTTCTGCATGCAAAGCAGAGGATCTTTCATTGAGCCACAGACCCACCCATATATGGTGGGGTATAAAATGCAATCAAGTATCCTTTCCATTGTTTAACGTGGATAGTTTTAAAATACTTAACCATTCAATAGGCCAAATATCTTTGGCTCAATCAAATGGCCAATCCTGCAATAGTAATAAACAAGAGGAAGGATAAAAATAAATGACCATACTGGAGGAAATGACAGGCAGAAAGGAGGCATGATGGGGCTAGGATACACTTAAGCTGGTGACATAAAATGCTGCATTCTTCACAGCACATGCTAGATAGCAACGAGTTTTGTGCAGTTTAAAGGTTACTGTACCAAATAACCCTCTCTCGCTATGCTGCTCCTGAAGACATGAGAGCCCCCAGGAACAGCATGAGGGGGGGAATCAGTGGCCTGCGGAGGAATGAGAAAGTAGCCCCCCCCCATTCCATATGCAGAAATCCTCTCCTACATCCAACCCAAAGTCTCCCATTCAGGCACTGACCAGCCCCTCATCTGCTTAATTTCAGCAAGGTTGCTACACTGTGGGCCTTTGAACAATTATTTTAAGTAGTAAAATCTTGTGATACTCGGGACAGGGCTCCTTCTATAATGGCACAGGTTCTTTTAATTCTATGCCATTAACACACATATTTTAATTTGGAAATCTTCCTGTGCGGTGGTGCTTTTTATCTCTGCATTGCTATTGGCTTGAATCCCACGTAGATTTTTGCAGCACAAAGGTAGGGGTGATTTTTGCAATGCCCCCTCCAGCAGAACAGTTGATTCCCCCCAAGCTATTTTGTGGGGCAATCTGTGCTGCTGTGGGAAGGATGAATTGAACAATATTCTTTTCATGACTGCCACCTAGGCATCTTGGAGTAGCTCTAGACAAGACTGCCAAAGAGAGGTGTATATCTGAAAAGAGTGAATTACATCAGTGTTGTTTGATAGCATATTAAGCTGCACAGATTTGTTATGGCAATACCACACACAATGACAGAGATGCTTCCAAATTCTTTCTTTAAGAAAGCTAAACCTACCTGTACTCCTTTACCCTTGCCCAAGGTTAACTTCTTGCCACAGTGATCACCGTTGAGTAGCCATTCACAGTGAGGCTCTACCCATGGTTCTCCATCTACTTAGAAAGATGGCTACCACTCAATGCATAATTTCTTCCAGAAGTTTTATTAATTGGACACCAGTTCCACATTGTAAAATGATTAAGAAGACCTGTATGCAGCACATATCTCTGTAATTTCAGGGAGCAAAACAGGCCAAGGGCCAGGGCATATGCAGTCACTGAAAATAAAGAAACAGATGGGAGAAAGGCCAGAAAAAGAACTTTCCCATCTCAAAGATGTAAACATGGCCCTAACAGAAAAGGGATCCTATTAAAAGTGAGGAGTTTTGAGAGGAACTTGCTAAGTGTAGACTACACATTAACCTAATTGCCTGAGGAACAAACCTGACCTTATGAGAAAGGTATATTCAATACTCCTGCAGGCAAGAACACCTGTGGACTTTGTAAACTCTGACACTGCTTGCAGGAGAGACCATTCCTATCAATTCTGGCCTTGGAGAGTATACTTTTGGGGATAGTAATACAAAGATGGGCAGCTAAAGCAAGCCCAAAATTAGAGCTTGCAAAAGCAGCAATGGGACCCCCCACACACACACACATAATAAGTAACCCCCTCCTCAGCTTCCAATTCATAAGAGACTTTCCTCACCTCTGATGCTAAGTGCAACAGTAGAACAATGGCTGCCAAATCAGGTCAAAGAGATTCTAAGCTTCTGATGAGAGGCATCAAGACCTGGCTGCAATATTTAGCCATTATGTTGGCAGTAGGTCCCTGAGGCTTACCTGTCAGAACTAAAAGAGCAAAGGAAGAGTCAAGGTCTTGAAACAGAGGTGCCTACTGTGCTTGACTCTCAAGAAAAAAAAGAGCAGTGTGTCACTGCCCATTATTCCTGGACTACAGAAGATTTGGCAAAAATTGGAGAAGACAGGATTTTTGCTTACTCAGTTGCTGCACTAGATGGCTGTCAAGAGCAGAGGGTGCCCGTCTCAGGCACAAAATCCTAGGACAGAACTGCAAGCTTATAGCCAGGAAATCATCTTGGTGAACTCCAATAACATAAGGGCTCAGAAACTTTTGACTCGGACCATTTAGGAATTCAGTTGCCTCACTGACAATATTCATTTTCCTTTCAGCTTTCCTACAAAAAAAATAATAAACTGCCCTTCTCCATGTCCAGTCCATAGATTCTTGTGGCTGGATCACATACAGTCCATGGAATTCTCAGGCTGAAGACCCATTGAAGGGGCCAAACCCTTGATGTAGGCACAGTTAGGGGACAAGAAGCCATCCTGCTCTGGATCCACATTTTCAATATTGTCCATTTGGTCTCCAGGGCCATCCCAGTTGATGTGGAAACGAGTGACACGAGGGTTGGATGCCAGGATATTTCTCTGCAGCTAGGAAGCAAGAACAGGGTGAAATATTAGTTTATTCTGGAACAGGTTTCGAAACTAGTAGCTACTTAAGTCCTACAGTGACTCCACATATGTACAATATGAATCAAACAAATTACCACTACCTTACAGCTATGGCAAAGACGAAACTGACCCTAGACCCTCTTACTATGCTGTATCTGGAAAATTTCACATATTTGCTGTTTAGATGCCATTATAGTCTATAGCTGATTAGAGACATTGATTCCACTCTTTTGAATGGTAATTTGGAACCCAGATGCCACATTCAAAAGCAAAAGCAGCTAACTCTGAAGGCTGATATTATGATCCACTAGCCCTGATTTGCTTGAATCACTCAAAAACTGACAAAGCTCTTAATGCAGAGCCAAGTATCTGCCTCTTAGAACATGCAAATCTCCCTTTCCAGAGTCAAACTGCCTGTAACACCTATTCTCACCTGAATTAATCAGCACATGATAATCATTTAATCCAGATGCAACTGTAAATAAGGCTTTCTTCTCTCTGTTCAGCTGTAACCAACCATATCATGGCTCCATTGTATTAAACTATTTAAATTGTGCCTCAGCTCTTGGGGGGGGGGAATCAAAGCTCCTTTCTATTTATCACAGGAGTTGTACTCTCTGCCATTCCTCTGGTCAGGACACCGCGTCTAATAAATGTAGATAATAAACTGATCCTGAACTGAAGCCACTGAGTGACGCCCTGCCTCAGCTACCTGTGATCATGGTCCTCAATAACACTGTTCCTCCCACTGCAGAAAATGTAGTAGGTAGTTCTCAAGGACAACAGTATTCTGGCTAGAGGGAGGCAAGGATTTCAACATCAAAGGAACTTTCTGAAAGGACAGAATGACTCCTGCTTGAGCCTCAGAATTAAGGAAACATTGTCTGAGGGTAAAATAACGGTGGGTCATCTCTCCCCAATTAACTGACTTCACTCCTCCTTAAAAGGGGTGTGTGTGGCTCAGGTGTTACAGAAGGGTTCTTTAAACTTTTTGAAATAACAAACCTCTTTTAAACTTCTTAGATCTTTAATGCAGCAGTCAAAGTGACAGACTAGTAGATATAAATTCTCTAAATAAATGTCGGCCTTCCCAGGCTTTAAAACTCATTGTGTATAAGACTCATTAACAACCACTTGTTCTATTGCCCCCTCACCTCCTCATCACTTAGTTCCTGTAATTCTCCAAAATATGAGAAGAACAAGAGAATCAGAGGTTCATAATCTCACTTTCCATAATCCAAGGAGGGTGTATTCCACTTCTTAACGATGCAGAACTGCATGCAATGCCCGTCTCCTTTCAGAAATGCTGCTTTAGAGCATTTCCTTCTCCTTTTGCCACTATATAAGAGACAATGCGCATACACACACACACACACACACGAGTTGTTCTGTGTCTTCAGCAACAATTAAAGGCATCAGTCACAGAACTGTAAGGGTCCCAGTCCAAGGACATGGGTCTCCTCAAATTTAAAGAGATTAGATTGAGCCTGCTGTTACCATATCAGCATCTCACCTGAGAAAAGTCTGGTTTGATGGGTGGATTCTCTCTTAGTTCTGGATCCATATACTCATTATTGACATAGTAGCCAATGCGGATGAACTCCTGGCCCAGGTAAGTGCAGGTGATGAGTATCACTGTAACCCCCACAGCATCACTCTCAGGGATTAGACCAGGGTTGGGGGCATTGGCCTGCAGAGAGGTGGCAGTACAAACAAAAAGCATTAGAGACACTTGTATCATACCCTTCCAAAGAGTTCAGGGAAACTGCACAACATTTTTCCCATTGATCCTCACAGCAAGTGAAGATATTCAGTGGTCTAAGGTTGCCCAATAACCTTCAAAACTGAACATTTTAAAATTAAAACATTAAATGCTGCCTTTCTTCTAGAGGCAATGTGCAGTATAGTGGAACAGCCCCATACCCCTTAGTAAGCATAAAAATACTATAGCTTACACAAGGCTGTTAACAATTTTCAAAAAGCCGACATTCCAGAAATACAGCCCAAACATGTTTGTTAAGAAGGATGTTGTAAGGAAATGTGGTCCTTCAGAGACATAGCTCCCAGATTACAAAGAGCTTTAACATTAAGCACTATACCTTGAACTGAATTGAGAACCCAGCGGACAGTTAATGAACACATCATAAAACAGGCATTGTATCTTGAAAGCAGTCACTCCAGACAAAACTCAAGCAGCTGCAATTTGCAGTAACTGATGCTTCCAGACTATCCTCCAGGGAAACTCAGCATAGGCCCCATCCACACTGTCACTTTTGTCACTCATTTCTCCCTTTTGCTTCAGGTTCCCCCACCCCCCATATGTTTTGTTCTCTCTAGTAGTCCCAGAGGGAGCAAAACACATGTGGGAAAGGGGGAGGAACCCAAAGCAATAGGGAAAAATGAGCGACAAAAGTGACAGTGTGGACGGGGCCATGGTGTATTACATTAGTTCAATCTCAAGGTTATAGTGGCATGGTTCATTGTGGCTAGGCTACTTGAGGACTAATAGCAAAACTATCTATGAATTAAATTAAGCTGAAAGAAGGCCCTTCTAGTGACTACACTAACCACTTTCTCCAGCAGCAAAACTGGATCCAGCAGCACCCCCACCCCAGCCACTTCATATTTCCAAACAGTGCAAGGCACACACCTCCCCCAGAGTAGCCAGGATCACCTAGCAGAAGCATCCCAGTGAATAACTGAATACAGATGTTCACAGGAGTCCTCCTTAGAAATTATGAATCACATAGGAAACTGAGTCTCTCTCTCATCCAAGAATGTATACTATCCAGTATATTGATCTTGAATTAGGAATTGTTTTTTTGTTAAATAAATTGACAGATGAGATGCCAGCAAACCAGAGCTCATTATCATTGTCTGTTTGTGCCTCAGCCACAAACACAAAAGTAAGGAGCATCACAGGATCCTTATGCAGTCAATCTGGACTATAAGGAAGGAAATGTAAAACCAATTGAACTGGACAAAGGCTAAAGATTACAAAATTGCAGGCAATATCACAGCGGCAGCTCTGAAAGCCAAAGGATTAAGCCACTGTTCAAGCAGTCTCCATCTCACCCAGCATTCTAACAGGAGTTTCTGCTCTGAAAGCAGTGATCAAAGGGAAGCTGTCATCATTGGTTATCAAGAAATGTAAATCCCACAGGATGAGGCCAGAGGTTTAATATTACCAACACATTTGCTATTAGACCTACATTTTATGTTTGGGGAAACAGTGCTTCAGCTCTCTATCGGCGCCTGCCACACAACCAAGGTTTGGCTTGCAACGCTGAACTCTTCCCTGAGGTCTTATACCTTTCCCCTTCCTAAGTTATAAATCTAGTATCCACCACAACCCAATGACACTCTGTGCTATTACTCTGTTTCTCCCTGCATCTAATTCTTAAAGAGATCTTCATCTCAACAGTCATCCTGCCCTACGGAATACTTTTATACCAAACTCAGCACTGTTTTCCCCGTTACCTCATATTCCCTTCATGCCTTCATTCACTTTGCCCTTGTTCATAATCTGTCCTTAACTGATTCTCCCATTTTCTTCAATTGGTTTCTAAATCCCCATTATGATTGTCACATTTATTTAAAACATTTTTATGCTGCCTTTCCACCCAATCAGGATCCACAAGGCAGCAAGTATAAGAACATTAAAACAATTAAAATACACTTAAAATATCAAATTCAATTAAAAACACATAAATAGTAGAAGGGTCAATAACCGTTTTTGGGGGTGTGCCAGGTGAAACAAAAGTCTTCATCTGCTGGTGAAAGAAACTGATAGAGGGAGACAGATGAATCTCCTTGAGGAAGGATTTCCAAAGTTTTGGTGCCATGACAGAGAAGGCTGTTTCTTGAGTCGCCCACCTGTCCAGCCTCAGATAGCACGGGCAACCAAAGCAGGGCTTCAAAGGGTGACTAGAGTGAGCAGGTAGGTTCACATGGGAGAAGAGGGTCCTTAAAGTCTGTTGGTTCCAGGCCATTCAGGGCTTTAAAGTGTTGGCATATGTAAGGTCTACAGTGCAGCCTTATAAAGAAGATCTGAAGATCACCCTACAGGAGAACAGCTGAAGCACAGCTAGAATAGGGACTGCCCACAATTTCAAACTATGTGTTTGCTGGCTCTTCTGGAGACTTCCTGCTCCTGCAGAGCTTCCTTCTTGTTGTTCCTCTCACAGCAGTTAGGCTAGACAGTTAAGGCTCTCTCTCTCTCTCTTCTATGTTCTACAACAGTTTGTTCTTCTTGAAATAAACCTACTTATTTTTCTCTAAACAATCAGTGCTCCACTTCCTTTGCATATTTAAACTGCCCACATAAAGGTCAACACCAGCACCTTGAACTGAGCCCAGACACAAATCGGAAGCCAGTGTAGATGGTCCCCAAGACCCTCTCCAGTCAGCACTCGGGCTGCAGCATTCTGCACCCACTGTGGCTTCCAGAGAGTCTTCAAGGCAGCGTCAGAGCACAATGTAGTAATCTAATGCAGGTGTTAACAGGGCATGCACCACAGTGGCAAGATATTTTCTGTCCTGGAAGGGCTGCAGCTGCTTCATTAGCTGAAGCTGGTTAAAGGCGCCCCTGGCCACTGCTGCCACTTGTTTATCCAACAGGAAGCTCAGGTCCAGGAGCACCTCAGAGCTACAAACCTGCTCCTTTAAGGAGAGTGCAACCGTATCCAGAACAGGGGATAATCCATTTCCCGGATCAAGCCATCAGTAGCCCCTCTGTTTTGTCAGGATTAAGTTTTTAGCACTTATCCATTCTAAAACTGCCTCCAGTTTCCACAGCTTCCCTGGGATCTGCTGGTAGCACAAGATAGAGCTGAGTGTTATCTGCATACTGGTGGCAGCTCAGCCCAGTTCTTTCAATGGCCTCTCCCAGAGGATTTACATAGACTTTGAAAAGCATGGGGAGCAACAGAACCTCGGGGAACCCCACAGGCCAAAGGGCAGAGCAGCAGCCCCCCAGCAGCAACCTCTGAAACCCACCCTTGAGGTGGGATTGGGGCCACCACGGAACAGAGCCTCCCAGTCCCAAAAGGCAATCCAGAAGGACACTCCATCATCACTGTCGATGTAGGGATCTGTGGGGTGGCCCTGAAATGGCTCTCCTCATTTCTCCTTGGTCAGGGACAGAGAGTGGTGCTGGGGGAGGATATGTCCACCAGGTACCCCTTATTATGTGGGGTTTCTCGGAGGACAATCCTTTCCCCAATGTTATTTAACATCGATATACATCCCCTTGCCCAGCTGGCCCAGAGTTTTAGGCTTGGGTGCCATCAGTATGTGGATGACACCAAGCTATATCTGATACTGGACAGTTGCCTGGATATCGCCTTGCAAAACCTGGCTATGGGCTTGGAGACTGTGGTGGGGTAGCTAAAGAGCAAGCTGAGATTGAATCCAACACAGATGGAGGTTTTGTGGGTGGCGCATCAGGGTTAGGGCTCAGGATTTCATACTTAGTCCACCACGCTCTTCAGTCACATGAAGTTACTCTCAAGTAAATTTGCCCAAGCTCATGCTGTAAATTCCTCTAAGTTTAATAAGACTAACTCCCAAGTAAGTAGACACAGACTTGTAGTAGCCTCCTGCTCCTCTCTCATCCCATCCTCCACCACTATTCTTTCCTCCCTTTCCCCAAATAGATTAGCTCTTACTTCAAATACAAACATATGCCTCCCAGCTGGAACTGGTCCCACTAGCACAGAGTCAAGAACTTGGTCATACTCTTCACTCTCAGCAGAGCCCACATAAATGATCTTCCACTCCAAGTCTGAAAGAAATAATAATAAGAGATCAGCAATAATATACACACCACAACCACAGGGCCTTAATGCCCTCCTATGCAAAGCCATTACTTTGTAAGTCAGTGAATTAGTATTAACAAGCATAGACAGCTTCAAGAGGGAATTAGATAAACACAAGAGGGAGGACCCGCGATACTCGCGGGGAGGGGGGGAAGGAGCTCAGGAGGAAGCGCGGAGGTGGCTTCTCTGGGAAAGCTGCTGTGGCAGCAGCGACGTCTGTGCTGCTTTCCTGGGCCGGCAGGTGAGCTGGGGGGGGGGGGGATTTGCTCCCTCTCTCTCCCTTGCCTGCACACAGAGCGGTTCTCTTCCTGATTCTTTGAGCACCGTGCAAAAGAAGGAGGACGGCGTTTTGGTGGCTTTCCACCTATGGCGCGGTGGTGGTGGGGAGATGCGCCTGAGTCACCTCAGAAGAGGGTGGAATAGGCAGAGAGCACGAATTTCATGCAGTAGTAGTAGAGTCTTTCCACTCCACTTCTTTGCTCAGCGGGAAGGTGCCTCCACAGTCCTGGACATTGAGGACCCACCCCACGCTCACTCTACTTTGCTTTCCAGGGGCTCTTTTTTTCAACTTCCACTCCGGGGAAAGTGAAAGCAATTAAAGGGGCAGGCAGGAACCGTGGAAGGTTAACCCTTTGAGGAAGCAATTGGGTTTTCTCCAGTCAGAGTGCTGTGGATTACAGTTGGCCGGGGCAAATCTGTAATCCTGCTAAAGTTTCTGGTGAGCCCAGCCTCAGAGCAGAACACAAAAGTGATATAATTAGATAACAGAGATGATACAGCAGCTCAGCAGGCTCTCCCAGTGCTGCCCATGGGCTGGCAGGTCAGCTGGGGGCCGGGGAGCGGGAGAGGGAGGACGAAGAGCCGAAGCCTCCTTCTTCCCCTGGAGGAGAGTGACGACAGAAGCGGCGGCAAGTGCCTCAGCACCCGCCCAGGGACCGCGCCACCTCCCAGCAAGCTCCTCGCCTTCATCTAGCCGGAAGGGGCCTGGCGGCTTGCTTCCCTCTGTCTCCCTCTTCTCCGCCACCCCTTCGCTGCTGCTGCTCCTGTTGTTCTCGCTGCTGCTGAAGGACTCGCGCGCCCACCCACTGCACACTCCAGCGCATGCGCCAATGCTCTTTAACTTTGGGGGGGATTTAAACATCCCCCCAAAAGTTTTTTTTAACTTTTCAGATTTTTCTACACACCTAGGGAGTCCCCCAAGTGTGTAGGAAAACCTCCCTGCCCCCCAGGTGCCCCCCCCGTGTGGATTTAGCTATCCGCACGCAGGGGGCGCCTTCGCTATTAGATATATAGATGTTTCAAAAACCTATGCATCTGTTCAAGAGTCAGACTGAGGATTTCATTCACCAAGCAAGCCAAGATTACACCAATAACTCTGTTCTGCTTCCCAATACGTCACTAGCAAACTTTTCAGAACAGTCTCATCTCTGTTCAAATATGGAAGATACCCCTGGAAAACAACAGGCCAAATGCTGATGTAATATTCTAAGATCACTGAAGCCAGTTCAGCAACCCCCTTCATCAATGCATTCAGTTCAGATCCTTCCTTGGGATAAAATCCTAAAATATGCAGCAAAAACCAGCTGTGGAAAGCAGCCATAATCACAACAAGCCTTCCCCACCCGAGAGCATGGTGCAGCTACTTATAGTGTTTACATTTTTAAACTAGCTGAGGATGAACATTTAAATGCATAAACACAAATTTGGAGCTTAACTTTTAAAAATTAGGCAGTTTGCCAGAAGCATTGCTGGCCAGGGGGGGGGGGGGGGGGGGCAGGGAGAGACCAAAGTTAACTCAGATTTTTACTTGATAGATGCACATCTAAAAGCAGGCTTATACCATGTGTGAAGGACATACTCCATCTTTAAATCTATGTCTCTCTTTTATCTTTCTGACTTAAAAAAAGATCCAAAAATATTGTTGGCAATTTGCTTTGAAGGATCACTCCTGCAGCAAAGAAGGTTAACAAGCTCTTCCATGTGATATAGTAAACCTAATTACAAGGACTTGCACCCAAAACTAATCACTGGAAACTTCCTTCCGCTATCTTAGCACTGTGTAAAAGTGTTCTTCTAACAGAAAATCTGAAAAGGCAGCAAGTTCCAGGTTACAGCTTACTCAATAATCACTTTAACATTGATTTTTTGCAGATATTACTTTGCATGGAAATACATCAAAATAAATTATTAACTTGACTAATACTTCTATTTAAGCAACGCCTAGCTAGATCTCAAACGTGTGGGACGGGGGGGCGGCGGAAGAGTTAATACCAAAACTTCAGTCCTAGAGAATGCACCCCCTGGAAAAGATTCAGGCCCCTTCTCTGATGGGAGGGCAACACTGACAGTAGCCCTGAAGCATGCTACTGCAAAGAGAATTCCAGCTTCTGTTAAAAAAAATGAAACTGGATTTCTACCTTTATGGCTGTGCTTGAAAGTACATAGGGTGGCAAATCCCAGCAGCACTTAAACTGGGGGTGGGGCACTGTTCTGGGAGAGAACCATGCAACCCTGATCTCCTCAGATTTAAAGTGGGGAGCAAAGAATACAAACATACCAGATAGAGAAATGATATGGCCAGGGACCTATCTACCTAAGGGACCGCTTCTCCCTGTATGTACCCCAGTGAGCACTATGATCGGGCTCCCAGAACCACCTGGTTCTTCCAGGGACTAAGGAGGGCCGATTGGCAGCAATGAAGGCCAGGGCCTTTACGGTGGCAGCCCCGCACTGGTGGAACGAGCTCCCGGATAACATGAGCCTGCTGTGCAGGGAGAGCGGCCTAGAAATTGAATCAAATAAATAAATAAATCAGGGCCCTGTGGGACCTCTTCCGCAGGGCCTGCAAGACGGAGCTCTTCTGCCAGGCTTTCAAGTAGGGCTGCCTCGATTTCATAGCCCTGACCCGACCATCGAAGACTGCCAATCAGGTCCATCTGCACCAATCAGAAGTTCAGAAGAATGCCGGCCGACGCCGCTTGGATAAGGGCATTGAAGTTTCGCCATCTTGTACCGTAATTTTAAACCTTGTATTGTACGCTTTTATATTGTGGTTGTTTTTATGGAATTTTATTGTGTATGAACCGTATCGTTAGCCGCCCTGAGCCTGCCGAGAGGCAGGGAGGGTGGGATAGAAATCTAAATAATAAATAATAACATAATAAACAAGTATTTGTTTAACTAAGCACCTTAGCAAAAATAAACAACATTTGAAGATACTCAAGATGTGAAATTACCTACTTTGGAGTTCAGCATCCTATAGCTATTCATTGGGGTTATTAGGAAGGGGACTGAAAACAGATCAGCCAGTATCATAATGCCTCTGTATAAATCGATGGTGCGACCTCATTTGAAATACTGTGTACAGTTCTGGTTGCCACACCTCAAAAAAGATACTATAGCATTGGAGAAAGTGCAGAAAAGGGCAACTAGAACGATAAAAGGGTTGGAACACTTTCCCTGTGAAGAAAGGTTGAAGTGCTTGGGGCTGTTTAGCTTGGAGAAACAACAGCTGAGGGGTGACATGATTGAGGTTTTTGCCTCGATTATGCACGGGATAGAGCAGGTAGAGAAAGAAGTACTTTTCACAATACAAGAACTCGGGGGCACTCCGTAAAATTGCTGAGCAGTCGGGTTTGAATGGATAAAAGGAAGTACTTCTTCACCCAAAGAGTGATTAACACGTGGAATTCACTGCCACAGGAGGTGGTGGTGGCTACAAGCATGGACGGCTTCAAGAGGGAAGTAGATAAACATACGGAGCAGAGGTCCATCCGTGGCTATGAGCCACAAAGTGTAGATAGGAACTCTAGGTCTGGGGCAAGTGATGCTCTGTCTTCTTGGTGCTTGTGGTGAACAACAGTGGGAGGGCTTCTGGCGTCCCGGCCCCACTGCTGGACCTCCTGAGGGCACCTGGGGTGTTTCTGGCCACTGTGTGACACGGAGTGCTGGGCTGGATGGGCCACTGGCCTGGTCCAACACCGGCTTCTCTCTGACGTTCTTATATGGAGCGGAGGTCCATCAGTGACTCTTAGCCACAAGGTACAGATAGGAACCCTCAGTCTGTATTCTTGGTACTTGGGGGGGGGGGGGGGGCGGTTTCGCGACCAATCCCCCTCGAGGGTTCGGACGGAGCGAGTCCAAGGAAGGCCGGCAACGGGGCTCCAGGGTTCCCCCGGCGGCTGACCCCGCCCAGCACCGCCCCCGCATGGCGCCCCCCACCCTCGAGGACGGCTCGGGAGAGGGGTCTGTTCCTCCAGCAGCAGCAGCAGCAGCCCGGGACACCGGCGGCCCCGACGGCCAGGGCGAAGCTGCAGGGGGCACGCGCGACTCTCTCTCTCTCGCTCGCTCGCTCGCTCGCCCGCCCGCCCGCGCGCGCCTGCCTACTCACCGTGGGGCAGGGCCTCCCCGCACTCGAACTGCACCTGGAAGCGCAGCGGGTGGCCGAAGGGGCTCGGGTTCTCCAGCACCGACACTCCCAGCACCGACACCCGCGCCATGACAGGCCCCCGCCCCCGCCACGCCGACACCCGCTCCCTCCGCGCGCCACCGGTTTAACGACGCAGCAGCGCCTCCGCCAATCCGCGCACTTCGCGCCCGAGCCCAACCCGCCCGTGTCACGCGACAGGCCACGCCTCCCCCCCCCCCCCGGCCAATCGGCCTCTCCTCTCCTTCGGTCCCTGTGGCGGGAGCTCGATCGGGACCAATCGCCCGCCGCCCGCCCTTCCCTCCTCCCACCTCCCCGGCCCCGCCCCTCCAATCAACACGCGCCTGGTTTGCGCCTTTTAGCGCGCTGGGACGCGGTTGGCCCGCTGGCGCTCTCCGGAGAAGCCGAGAGACCAATCCGAACAGCCGGTGGCACAGGCGCCAGAGGAACCCGGGTGGGTGGGCGGCTCTGGAGGACGCGGGCGGCCGGGGCGGACCGACCTGGGCGGCGTGAGAGTGCGGCGCCGGCGTGGCGTGGCGTGGCTCAGCCCTAGAGCTCTGCGTGACGCGATGGGTCTCGGTCAACGATCATCTCTCCCCCCCCAGCAGGCGTGCCTGTCTTCTACGGGCCTTGCGGAGAGCTCTGGCGGGAAGGAGGCTGCGGGGCTGCCGCGGGCGGTTCACAGGGAGCCTGCGATAAGCAAAGCGGCAGAGGTCATCTGGCTTGTATTGTAGACAAGCTCCGGGAGCCTGGGTTGCCCGGACACTCCCTCCGCAGGACCCCGTCGGCTGCTTGCCTGCACCGTCTGCGTCGCCTCTCCGCGGGCTTCCGCCTGACTAGGGCTGCCAAGTCCAACTTGGGAAATATCTGGGGACTTTGGGGGTGGAGCCAGGAGAAAGGAAGTGACATCATTTTGTGATGTCACATCCTGTGATGTTGGTTCCACATGCTGACACATGAACTCATGAAGTTTCCTAATACTGAATCAGGCCATTGGTCCATCAAGGTCAGTATTGACTACTCAGACTGGTAGTGGCTCTCCAGGGTCTCACGCTGAGATCTTTAATGTCACCTATTACCTGATCCTTTTTTAGCTGAAGAGCCTGATACCTCCTGCATGTCAAGCAGATGCTCTATCACTGAGCAACGGCCCTACTGAATCCTTCCTCATTTCGGCAGAATATGATTTTCATATCATAAGAACAGGAGAGAAGCCACAGTGGATCGGCCCATCCAGTACAGCCCATCCAGTACAACACTCTGTGTCACAACAGTGGCCAAAAATACCAGGTGCCCTCAGGAGGTCCAGCAGCGGGGCCAGAACTCCAGAAGCCCTCCCACTGTTGCCCCCAAAGCACCAAGAATTCAGAGCATCACTGCCCCAGACAAAGGGTTTCATTTAGACCTTGTGGCTAATAATAGCCACTGATAGACCTCTGCTGGATGGGGACAGAGAGAGACAGACAGACAGACAGACAGAAAAAAGAAAGGGAGAGAGAGAAGGAAAAAAAGCTGGCAGAGGCACTTACTTCCATTTAGACCTTGTGGCTATAATAGCCACTGATAGACCTCTGCTGGATGGGGACAGAGAGAGAGAGACAGACAGAAAAAAGAAAGAGGGAGAGAGAAGGAAAGGAGCTGGAAGAGAAACTTACCTTGCCAGCCACATGCAAAAGCAGCTCCTTCAGTCCCTCCTTAATCTCTGGGCGGACCTCTCTTGCTGTGGAAGCTCTCTTGCTGACTTCTTAAAGGGGAAATGTCTGGTGAGGCTTTTTACTGCAGGGCAGGCTCTCTGCAGACATTTCCCTTTTAAGGTAGCCATTTTGTCCCCCCGGTGGCCAACTTGGAAAAAGCAGGGGAAAGCACTAAAAATCGGTGTTTTCCCCGCCCTACCGGGGGACTTGGCAGCCCTACGCCTGACCCTCCCGCCATCCCATCTGCCGAAGAAGGGCTCTGGTGCCTTCTAAAGACGGAGAGACTCTTGTCTCGGGCCTGGTTGCCAACCTCCAGGAGCTCTGTTCTCTTCAGATGACAGGCCCACTGAAGGAAAAGGCTGCTTTCAAGGCTGGGCTCTGGGACTATACTCCGTCTATGGGAGTCCCTCCCCTCTCTAAACCCTGCCTTCCCTGAGCTTCACCCCCAAATCCCCAGGAATTTCTTGACCCAGAGCTGGCAATCCCAGGAGCACTGGTTGCCAGTAGGGTTGTGTTACCTGTGATGTACACTGAGTTCTTCTTTGTGTGCAGGTTGAAAGTCCAAGCATGTATGAAACAATAAAGAAGCCTGATCAGGTAGGGAGCCATGTTGGTCTAAGCAGCAGAACAAAGTTTGAGTCCAGTGGCACCTTTTAAGACCAACAAAAAACACTTCTTCAGATGAGTGAGCTTGCACACAAAAGCTTATACCTTCAATAACAAAGCCTATTGCTGAAGCTGCCAGAGTTTCCTGTGTGCTAGCTGGATAGGTAAGCTTAATCCTACACACCAGATGCCAGAGGATGCTACGTGGTGTGCAAAAGGGTTTTCTGGTTGGGAATCCTCCTGTACTGAACAAAAATAATAGAACAGTTTAAGCCCACCATAAATTAAGCTTCATTGGAAATTTAGGAGAAAATGGGAGCAGAAATTAAAACGGTACCTACAAGATACAAAAACTGAGGATGAGTCAGAGGGTTATAAAATCACTGTAACATTGCACTGTATAGAAGACAAGGCATTGGAAATATACAGTAATCTGCCTAATATCTATGCTGACCCTGCAGACAAGACACTAGGAGAAGCCCTTGCTGTATTTAAAAACTACTGTGAACTCCGGGGGGGGGGGGGGGGGGACGACGACAGTGTATTTGGATGGTTTCAGTTCTGCCAACTTCCTTATGATTATACTGCAGGCATAGACTCCGTTGTTACAGTGCTCATGGAGAAGTCTCAAGACCATGCTGTCCTTGGTGCCCCTCAAATCAGTTCTGGAAGATGCCGAGGTACAAGGGGTCGTCACAAGAGTGACCAAGCCAGTCACATGGGTCTACAGCCTGCTGATAATTCAAAATGGATTGCTGAGGATATGCCTAGATCCCAGGGATCTCAACAAGGTAGTTATCTACTTATGGTAGAAGATGTGCAGAGGAAGCTGGCTGGCTAAAAGCTGTTCCCTATCCTGGATGAAAAAGTCTGCTAGCAAGGTCTTTCAGCAGAAAAGTTATGAGTGTTTTGGCAATATCCCAGGTTTTCATATAATTGCAGGGGACGTGATTATTGCAGCATTCACCAAAGAGGAACATAATGAGATTCTCCGGCAGGTCCTTGAGAGAGCATGAAGAAGGGGAGTCAAGTTCAACAAAGACAAATTTCAGTTTCTGGAGGAAACAGTTAAATACATGGGCCACATCTTCTCTAAGGATGGAACATGACCGGCTGTCCGCAAAGGGGTGGCAGTAGCCAAGCTACGCCCCCCATCCCTCCCCTGATAAAAAGGATCTCTAAAGGATTCTTGGCAGCATTCAATACCTGGCCCGATATATACCCAATGAATCCAGTCTGACAGTACTTCTTAGGACTCTTTTGCACAATAATGTCATTTGGCAATGGGAGCCTGAACACTAAGCAGCTCTTGATTAATTGAAGAGGACCATCACAACACCAGTTTTATAATATTTCAGTCCTATAAGGATGGACTAAGGGCATGTCTGTTCCAGAAAGGGAGATCAATAGCATATACATCCTGGTTCCTGTCCAAGGCAGAACAAAATTATACACAAATAAAGAGCTTCTGGCAATTGCCTTTGCAAGGTCCAGGTTCCATCAGTATGTTTTTGATGCCTAAGTGATAGTCCAGTCTGACCATAAGCCATTAGAAGCTATTCATGCCAGGAAATTGGAACAGCCCCAGTGAGACTGCAGAGAATGTTATTACAGCTGCAGAGGTATGCCATTCCGATCCAGTACAAAAATGGCAAAGACATGTTTATAGCTGACACCCATCTCAAGGGCCACCATAGACACCACGATTGTTGAAATGGAACTCTTGATGGAGGGATGGGTGAATTATGGCCTGTGCGGCATAATTCTGCTCCGTGATTACATGCTTAAACAGTTGCAGGATTTCACTGCAGCAGACCTAAAGGCCCTACACATCACTGGCTGGCCACTCTGAGACAACATCAGGCTTGAAAATGACCTATTGATAATAGGTGCTAGAGAAAACATGCTGAAACTGCTGCAAGTTGCACACCAAGAAGTCAGCAGATTCAAAGCACATGCTAAAGTGCTGGCGTGTCGGTCAAACATGAATGCAGAGATAGAGCATTGGGGTGGCAGCTGCCAGCCATACCAAGAATTCCAGCCCTCCAGTCACAGGGAAGCAATGATTCTGCATGAGATTCCAGACCTGCTGTAACTGAAGGTACCCATATTTGAGCTAGAAAGGCACACCTAATTAGTAGTTGTAGTGACTTCAGAGTTCTGAAGTGGTTTCTATAATTGGACAGTTGATAAGAAGACAGCATTAGTTTGAGGAAGGGGGATGTGATGTACATATGTGTGTGCACTTTAACTGAGCCCTCGCTAACTAGTTTCTGTTTCCCTCCTCAAGGCCTGTATGAGAGGGGCCTCAGTTCTGTGGGTGGGTGGGTGTGTTGTAGTTCCAAGTGTGTGTGAAGCAATAAAGAAGCCTGTGGTTGCCAGCCTCCAAGTGGGGCCTGGAGATCTCCCGCTTTTACAACTGATCTCTAGCTGACAGAGATCAGTTCTCCTGGGGAAAATGGCTACTTTGAAGGGTGTCAGATCCTCTGCCATTCACTGTCTGTTGTCTGGGTCTCTATCAGTAATTTACTGCTAGCCTTGAGTTTATTGCCTGTCATGTATACTATGGCTCTTTCTTTCCCTCCGGGAGGATGGCTTGCCCCATCACATAAACATTCTGGCTAATCTCCCCGGGCCGCCTCCCTTTGCCAGTCTGGCGTCTCGGACAGCTAATCTTGCTTTTGTAACCTTGAAGACTCTTGGAATGATTTAGGCCAGGTGCCTGGCCTGTGAATAGCAAATAGAGTTCACAAAGGGGCATGGGGGGGGGGTTAGTGCTTTTGCGCCTTTTTGGTGGGAACATAACAGTTGGGGTTTTTCGCGCTTATTTTAGTTGGCTCTGATTGGCTCTTTACCTGTCGTTACCTTTTTGTATATGGTATATTAATCCCTGCTGCTTGTAACTGACTATCACTGACAAACATTGTGTACCTGAAGGATCATTAAGAAATAAAAGGAATTTTGCTTCATCAAAGGCCTGGCTTCTTGGTTCCCATTCAGAAGCCTCACAGATTATCAGTGATCCCATTTATGGGACTATCCATACCTGACTGATGGGACTCTTCCCGTTACTACCGAGGAGACTCCGGTCATGACAGCTCCCAGCGAACCGTGTGAGCTGTGCGTGCCGGGGACAATGGGCCAGGACTTATTCACTTTCCTGCACCCCGGTGGGGTAGGTGGGGGTTGGCCACCCTTGCTGCGGTACTCGTGGGCCACGTTTGGGGCCGGTACCTCCAAGTCATGGATCCACGACTGGAAAGGGGCTCGAGTACGTTTCAGCGATGACCACTCTGAGATCAGTCGGTTGAGCCTGCAGGACGAGGATCACTTTTTACCTCATCTGCCGGATCACTGGCGGTTGATTCTCCTGGAAGAGGAGCGACTCCTGCCCCGAGGTCCGGACCAGTGATCGGAGGATCTCTGGCAACAGATGGACCGGAGGTTCGGTGAGATGCACGACCGTCTGGCAGTGGAGCTGAGAGAGGCCATGCTGGAGATGCAGCAGCAGCTGATGGGAGTGGCTGGAGTCGGGGCAGGGGCAGGGCCCATGCAAGGTGCCAGGGGAGCCGGAGCGCAACTCCCCGGACAAGTACCGGGGGAGCAGGAGCGGCTCCCATGGTGCCAGCGCCCGTAGGGGTACCTCCGGTGGGCGCCCCAGTACCAGTGCCTGTGGCTCCCTATCCGGGTGACCGAGTATTTTACCAGTCCCCTAACGACCCCCTGACTGCTACATTTGATGGGGACCCCGAAAAGCTCCGGTTCTTCCTGATCGAGATCGAGAGATTCCTGGACGCCTGGGGTCACCTCTACCCTTCCGAACGGGAAAGAGTGGGGTACATTGGATCGAAGCTGAGGGACACCGCCAGCAACTGGTATATAAGCCTGCATAACCCTCAAGGTCCCGAGCTAAGAACTGTAAACAATTTTATGTGGGCCCTCCGGCAGCACTAAGAAGACCCTCTAGGGGAGGAGAAGGCTCAGAACCAATTACGCAAACTGGTTCAGGGTCGCACCTCTGTGAGGGAGTATACTGACCAATTCTGTAGAATAGCTGCCAAAGTCCAGGGCTGGTCACAGGACTTATTCATTGAAACGTACCGGGAGGGGTTAAATTCGGAGATCTACAAAACTATTCTCCAAAATGATAGACCGGGATCCCTGGCGGCATGGATGCGGGCTGCGGCGAATGTGGAAGAGCGCTTTACCCTGATCAAGTTAGGTGCCTCCACCCCTCACATGGCCAAGCCCACTCTGAAGTCAAAGTTTAAGACAGCCTTGCAGGAACTACATGACTCCCGCTTCAAACAAGGGCTGTGTATAAAATGTGGGGAGAGCGGCCATTTTGCCTTGGTGTGTCCTCGCGGGGGACCAAAGACCCCGAAGACTTCGACCCCCCTGACGGGAGGAACACAAGTCATCATTTAAACCCCGGGCATTACAGCTGGAAGGGGCAACGGGCGAGTCGGCTTCGCAGGCGGAGTTGGAGTTGATTGCGACACAGCCGGCGGGAAACTTCAAAGACCTGCAGTAAAAGGCGCAGAACTGCAGGTCTCTTCACCCGATGTGCCACCACCGGTGAGCATCCCTGGCCCCTTGCTTTATATGGTTGTGACTGTAATAGCTCCCGGCACGGGAACCCACGTTCGGGTCCAGGCCCTTATTGACTCAGGGTGTGCGAGAGACCTAATCAGCCCATTAGTAGTAGAAGGGTTGGGACCGAGGGTGAACTCCTTGGGGGGACCCCTGCGATTCACCCAGAAGGATGGATCAGAAATGAAGGAGGCGTGTGTGGCAGAGACTGAACTGTTGATTGTAGGGACGGGAGACCACTGGGAAAAGAGAGCTTTCGTAATTACCCCCAATACCCAGTTCCCAATGGTACTGGGGAGCCCGTGGTTGAGTTCACACGGCCCCTACATCAAATGGAGTGAGGGAAAGATATCTTGGATCAGCACAAATGGGATGCCGCTTGGGGAGCGGGGGCCTCGACCCTCCCAGTAGCAGCCGCAGTATCTCCAATGCCATGTAAAATCCCCATGGAGTATAGAGACTTAGCGGATGTGTTTAGTGAGACAGAAGCAGACGAACTTCCCCCCCATAGACTCACTGACTGCAGTCGAGCTGCTACCGGGGAGAAGTTGCCGAAAGGGAAGTTATATTCAATGAGCCCGGCCGAGCGGGGTGAGCTACGGCAGTTCTTGGACAAGAATTTGGAGCGAGGTTTTATCCACCCGGCTAAGTCTCCTTTTGCTGCCCCTGTTTTGTTCCGGGAAAAAAAAGATGGGGGATTGAGACTGTGTATGGACTATCAAGGTTTGAATGCTGCTTCGAATGCCTACCCCCTGCCTTTAATCAAAGATTTATTGGCGGAAGCGGCTAAAGGAAAGATTTTTTCCAAGTTGGACTTGCGAGATGCCTATTTTCGGGTGCGCATAAGGGAAGGGGATGAGTATAAGACTGCCTTTAATACATCCCTTGGCCAATTTGAATACCTGGTTATGCCATTCGGATTGGCTGGCGCTCCTGGAGTTTTTATGAGCCTAATTAATGAGGTGCTCCACAAACATCTCTTCAAGGGGGTGCTTTGTTACTTAGATGATATCTTGATCTATTCCCCTGATAAGCAGTCCCACGTAAAATTAGTGCGGGAGGTGCTGGCAACACTTCTGGAGCACCGGTTGTATGCCAAGCTCTCTAAGTGTGAGTTCCACCGCTCTGAGATTGATTTTTTGGGCTATCAAATCTCACAACGGGCTGGAGATGGACCTGGCCAAAGTTGAAGCAGTGGTGCAATGGGAAGCCCCTCGCACCCGAAAACAACTACAAAGCCTGTTGGGATTTTGCAACTTCTATAGAACATTCCTCAAAGACTTTGCCACTATCACCCTACCCCTCACGGAACTGTTAAAGACTAAGGGGAAGGGGCCAGAGACAGGGAAGCCTGGGGAAAGTTTGTGCTGGACTGGGGAGTGTCAAAAAGCGTTTGATGCTCTGAAGCGTTTGTTCACGTCAGAGCCCATTTTAGCTCACCCAGACAAAACTAAAGAGTTTGTAATCCATGTAGATGCTTCAGATGTGGCGATGGGGGGGCGGCAATCTTACAAAAGGGTGAGGACAATGTCTTACACCCACTGGCTTACATTTCGGAGAAATTCACAGAGACTAAAGGACATTGGTCGGTATGGGACAAGGAAGCTGCGGCTATCTGACTGGCTCTTTCCACTTGGAGGCATTGGCTAGAAGGGGCGCAAAAGCTGTTCGAGATTTAGACTGACCACAAAAACTTAGAGGCCTTGCGCACCCGGAGATCACTTAACACCAAGCAGCTCCGGTGGGCTGATTTCTTCTCCAAGTTTAATTTTGTGCTAAAGCATTTTCCTGGCAAGGCAAATTCCTTAGCAGATGCTTTGTCAAGATTACCCCAACACAAATCTCGAAGGGATAAAGTGTTCGATTCCATGTTTTCTCCTCAGCAATTGGGCAGGGCAGTGACTACCCATAGTCAAAGTAAGACAACTGCGTCTCCCTCACAGTGGATTACAAAATGTGCTCTGGAGTATTCGGAGGAGGAGGTGAAGGACTGGGAGAACGATAGTGAGGTAGAGAGGCAAGCTGATGGCTGTTGGTATCATGGCCCGAAATTAATTGTGCCTAAATCGCTTCGCAGAGAGATCATGTTAGCTTGTCATGAGTCTAAGCTGTCAGGCCACTTTGGGTTCTTAAAGACCTTGAATTTGGTGCAGAGACAGTTCTGGTGGCCCCGCATGCACAAAGATGTGTCGGACTATGTCACCTCTTGCCAAGTGTGTTTAATGTGCAAAAAACCGGGAGGGAAACCCCCGGGACTTTTGCATCCTTTTCCCACACCCTCCAGACCCTGGGAGGACATCTCTATGGACTTTATAACTAACCTTCCACCCAGCAAGGGGAAAACTGTCATTTGGGTGGTGGTGGATTTATTTTCCAAACAGGCACACTTTGTTCCTTTCAAGAAATTGCCTACTGCTAAGGGTTTAGCCAAGGTGTTCTTCTCTCACGTGATCAGACTCCATTCTTTTCCGAAGCGCATAATTTCCGATAGATAGGGGGAGCCAGTTTGTTGCCACCTTTTGGCGGGAGCTTCTCCAGGTGATGGACATAGAGCCTGCCTTGAGTTCGGGTTACCATCCAGAAACTGATGGCCAATCCGAGCGAATTAATCAGATATTGGAACAATTCCTTCGTTGTTACACCAGCTATCATCAGGACAATTGGGTGGAACTTCTCCCTTTTGCAGAGTATAGCTACAACAATGCAGTGCATTCGTCTACTGGTGTTTCTCCCTTCATGGCGGCAGGGGGGTTTGAGGGGACCCCTCTTCCCTTCTTGCCCTCCCCTGGACCAGCCCAGCAATCCAAGTTCTCCAAATGGTGGACTACCTTGCAAGACTCTTGGCCCCTTATTTTACTGAATCAAAATTTTTTTATTGAAGTCACCATTTTCATTAAACAGTACATTCATCTTATTTTTTACCAGCCTCTTTTTATTTTCCTCCTCCTCCCCCCTTTTAGGCTTCCAGCAGACCCCACACCTGTACTTAAACTTAGATTAACAGGTAAATTACTAATTAAAAAAGATTGAGTATTTAGCTCTTTTTCTATAACATATGTACCTCTAATGTTTTTATATATTATTCCATTCCTAAAAATGTTAGATACATATACAGTTACTACAGATTTTTCAATAGTTAGAAAATGTAAATATGTTTCCTTTTAAAATTCAATACACTTTTCTGTATATTCTTGCAGGTCTTTCCATTCTTCTAAAAATTTCATAGAATCTTGATTGTTCCGTTTCTTAGTCCATTTGTCCATTTCAGCCAAAAATACTAGTTTTCTGAGCCATTCCCAAAGCTCTGGAGTTCTTTCATTCTTCCAGTTTTGTGCATAAACCATTCTTGCGGTTGTCACCATATACCATATCATCGTCCGTTTACTGACATCTATATCTTCTAACTTAAGACCTAGCAAAAACAATTCTGGTGTTTTTTTAAGCATTTCCTCATATATCATTGACCAATAGTTCTTCACTTTCTCACATGTCCACCACATATGATAAAAGGAACCTTCTTTTTGTTTACATTTCCAACACTTATTAGATACATGTTGACTAATAATTGCAATTTTCTTAGGTGTCATGTACCATCTATACATCATTTTATAGCAATTTTCTTTAAGACTATAACATGTTGATATACTCATAGCTCTTTTCCATAAAAATTCCCATGATGACATTGGAATATCTCTATTAACATTAATTGCCCATTTTATCATCTGTTCTTTAACTAGTTCATCTTCATTATCCAATTTCAACAATATTTTATACATTTTAGAAACCATTTTCTTATCACCTTCTAGCCATATCTGTTCTATTTCATCATTTTCACTTCTCAAGCCACCCGCCCTCTTATCTGCCTTGAACAAATCATATATTTGTCTGTAACGCCACCACCCATACCCAAAACTAACATCTTGTTCTTCTTTTAGGATATATTCACCTCTTACTTTTGTTACCAGTGCTTCATATTTCAACCAATCTTGACCTTCACAAATTGAAAAAGGCTTTATAACTTCCGCTGGAACAATCCACAATGGTTTTGTATCCGAAAAAAATCTATTGTATTTACTCCACACGTTTATTAAAGATCTTCTTACATAATGGAGTTTGAACATATTATCCATCTTCACTTTTCCGTAATACAAGTATGCATGCCATCCAAATCTACAATCATGACCTTCCAATGCCAAAAGCTTCCTATCTTCTAGTCGGATCCAGCTTTCTAACCACGTCAAACAAACCGCATCATGATATTACTGCAAATTTGGTAATTGAAATCCACCTCTTTCTTTCGCATCACACATTATCTTCATTTTTATCCTGGGCTTCCTTCCTGCTTATACAAACTTCAAAAGTTCTTTTTGCCAACCTTTAAACACCTTTGAGTCTTTTACTATGGGTATCGTTTGCAGCAGAAACAACAGTCTAGGCAAAATGTTCATTTTAACTACTGCAATCCTACCCATTAGTGATAGATTTAGTAAATTCCATTTCTTAATATCTTGGGTAATTTGTATCCAAAGTTTTTCATAATTATTCTTAAACAAGTCAATATTCTTCATTGTTAAGTCAATTCCCAGATACCTTGTTTTCTCTACTACCTCACAGTTCGTTCTTACTTGCAATTCTATTTTTTCCTTACTTGACATGTTCTTACATAACAACTTAGATTTCTTCTTGTTGACATAAAATCCTGCTAGGTCTCCGAAGTCTTTAATTTTTTGTAACAATATTGGCAATGTTTCCAGTGGTTCTTCCATTATAAACATCACGTCGTCAGCAAAAGCACGGTATTTGTAAGTATAGCCTCTTATAGTTAAATCTTTGATTTCTCTTTCTTCTTGTATTTTCACTAGTAATACTTCCAGTATCCATATAAAAAGCAATGGAGATAGTGGACAACCTTGTCTTGTTCCTTTTTGAACTTTGAAATATTCTGTCATATCATTATTTATTATAATTGATGATTTCTGATCTGTGTAAATCGCTTTAATCATGTTCAACAGATGCTCCCCAACCTGTAGTTCTTCCAAAGTTGCAAACATAAAGTCCCAGTTCAAATTATCAAACACTTTCTCAGCATCTAAGAAAAAGAATCCAACTTGCTTCTCTGATGTTTATCATAGTATTCAATGGCATCAAGTACCATTCTCATATTGTCTTTTATTTGCCTGTTTGGTAAAAAAACAGCTTGTTTTTTTTCGAATTGTCTCCTTCAGATACTCCTTGACCCTTTTTGCTATTACCTTGGCATATATTTTATAATCATTATTCAGCAAAGATATTGGCCTGTAATTCTTAACATCCATCAAATCTTGTGCTTCTTTTGGGATTAATGATATAGTTGCTTCTTTCCATGAATCCGGAATTATTACAGTACTTTTTATTTCATTAAATACAATTCCCAAAATTGGAGTTTTTCTTTAAGCTTTTTATAAAATTTTGCCGTAAATCCATCCGGTCCAGCTGCTTTCCCTAATCTGGTATCTTCAATGGCCTCTTGTATTTCTGTGGGTAAAATTACATCATTTAACATTTCTTTAATTTTCCCCTCTGGTTTTACTAGCTTCAATCCTTGAAGATACTCCTTTATTTTATTCTTATCTATCTGTTGCTTTTGAAAGAGCTTGGCATAAAATTTTAAAAACTCCCTCTTAATCCTATTGATATCAACAATTTCCTTATCTTCAGCTATAATCTTCGTTATTGTCTTTTTTTCTCTTCGTTTTTTCACTTGCCATGCTAAGTATCTTCCAGGTTTGTTGGCTCCTTCAAAGGATTTCTGCTGAAGCTTCTTTAAATTCTAATAAATCTCACGGTTAATTATAGCATTTAGTTGGTCTTGCAGTATCTGAATTTCCTTTATAAGTGTGTTTTTACCCTGCCTTTTCTTTAATTCTTTTTCTTTAGAGCTGATTTTTTGTTGAATTTCATTCTGCTGTTGTAATATTTTCTTTTTTTCTTTGCCATTAAAGTCTATTAAAATGCCTCATTACTGCCTTATATGCGTCTCATACCACTTGCGGTTTCATATCTTGTATCATATTAGTCTTAAAATATGTATTTGTTTCTCTTTTCAAAGTTTCCATTATTTCCTGCTTATCCAAAAGATCTTCATTTATTCTCCATCTCCACTGTCTCTGTCCTTGTCTCGATGTCCACATCAATGGATTATGGTCCAAGTTAGTTGTAGGTAAAATTTCAATTTTTTTCGTCTTCAATGCCAACTCTCCCGTCATCCATATCATGTCTATCCTGGAAAAAGAGTCATGTCTGTTTGAATAGAAAGTATAATCTTTAACTGTAGAATTCCACTTCCTCCACACGTCTTCAATACTCTCTTTGTTTTGCCAAGGCAAAAAAAGATTTTGGTAGCTTTCCATTTGTAGCATCTGTACTTTTCGTGCGTTGATCCATTTTTGTATTTACAGTCCCATTAAAATCCCCCATTAGGATTAAGTGTTCATAATCCACCTGATCTAATTCAGCAGTTAATTCTTTAAAGAAGGATTGTTTAGTTCCATTTGGTGCATATATGTTTATTAACAAAGTCTTTTTCCCATGCACCATAATTTCTACTGCATTGTATCTTCCTTCTTTATCTTTAAATATTTCTTTTGGGTTCAATTCCTTCTTAACATAGGTCACCACTCCCTTCTTCTTCTGATTCGCCAATGAAAAAAATTCCTCTCCCAATTTTTTCTTTTTCACATATTTAAAATCCTTTTTCTTTATATGAACTTCTTGTAAACAAATTACATTACATTTTTGTTTTTCTAACCAATGATTAATAATTTTCCGTTTATTGGGTGAATTTAGTCCATTAACATTCCATGATAAAAATTCGTACTCCATAGTATTAGTAACTTACATCTTTCCAAAGTCCTTAATATTGCATGCCCTAAAAGACATCATCTAGTCTACAGTCTTAATTATGACACGCTCATTCTGGGGGGAAAAACTCACACCTTGCGGGGCCTCCCAGCGAAATTTTATGTTTTTTTGTTTCAGTTGGTCTGTCAGTCGTTTATATAGTTTTCTATCTTGAAGCATGGCTCTGGGAAGTTCTTTCATCACTATTATTTTGTTCCCATCAATTTCCAGTGGCTTGTCAAAATGTTTTTTGAAAATCATTTCTCTTATTCTTTTAGATGTAAACTGAACCACCACCTCTCTTGGTAACTTCTTTTCTCTAGCAACTGCTGAATTTTCTCTGTAAATCATGTCAGTCTTGTATCTTATTTCTTCCTCTTCCATTTCATCCTTTAGGTACTCAGTTAGGGCTTCCATCACCACTTTGTAAATATCTTCTGTTCCTGCAATAGGCTCTTCAATTCCTCTTAGTCTTAAATGGGTTTGCATTACTCTAAATTCCATCATCACATCTATTCTATGAGTTTCCTTTGTAAGTTTCTGCACATTACTCTCCAATGTGTTGACTTGCTTCTCTATTTTTGAAGATTTCTGTGTTAAATTCTTTAGTTCTGTTTTAATTTCTGTTAGGCTCTCATCTATTTGCTGTCCCATTTTATTCATTTGCTGGCTTACATTAGATACTTGCTGAGTCAAAGTATTCATAACATCTAACATCCTTTTTTCCATTGCTTCTAAGGCACTTTGCCAGTCTCCTTTCTTGGGGGGCATCCTTGGAGATGACCAGGTTCCTGCCCTTTGTCTAAGACCTGACGCCGTCTTGAAGCTCCAAAAAGCCTCTTTTTGTGCACTTTTTTAAAAAAAAATTTTTTTTTGCTTATTTAATAGTACTCACTGTGCCTAGTTGAATCCCGTTGGTTTCGTCTTGTTCAGAGGTTTCGTTTTGCTGCAATCAATTTTTAAAGTTTTAGTCCTCCAACAGCAGTGAAAGACTTTCTCTATGATGCTGTAGCTTACTTCCTCATTTGTCAGCTGATCCGGGCCTCTTCTGCTTCAAGAGTCACTTCCTGCCCACCCCTATGGTGCAATGGCTTACTTCCTCCTTTGTCAGCTGATCCAGGCCTCTTCTGCTTCAAGAGTCACTTCCTGCCCTCCCCAAGTCCTTCTTGATACGTTACAAGCACTGTTTTCTACTAATTCTTTGAGATTCCTCAGTTCTCAGTGCTCCCACTGACATTCCATTAATTTCACTTTGTTCCAATGCGGTTTTTTCCTCCCTTTTCTTCTTTTCTTTTAAAATACAGTCCATCAAGACTAATAATAGTCTCTCTTTATGGTACTGACACTTGCTTAGAGACTCCCAGGTCACATCCGGTTATTTATTACTCCCGTCAGCACACTTATCTCTTGGCAACCACAGGAATGCAAAACACAGTCTCTTTTTGGCTTATTTTTACTATAAATCTTCTCCTTTCACTTCCACGAACAGCTCATTTTAGCTGTCTTAAATCTCCCAATCTTGCCGGTTATTTTCCTCACTCTTTAACTGCAAAGTTCCAGTAAGTTACGATATTTTTACCTTCATTTGTTTAACTGGCGCGGGTCCTGCTTCTTTACTTTAAAAACAAACTCCTTCTGTGTAGATGTCTGGGAATGAGGATCTTAAACTGCTAATGCAGTTCAGATGGTTCTTGTAGAAGTTCCTGGCAACACCTTCGTTGGGGGAGGGGATCAAAGTCTCAGATAAGTCTCCTCCAAGGCTAATTTTTAACCAATCTCTACTCACCCTTGGGTAATTATTGCTTGCTAAACGTTCCCCTATCTGGGGAGCGTTGCGTCGGGCTGATTAACGCCCGAGCTGTCAAAAAGAACCTCTGCTCGATCTGCACAGCTTGCAGATTGTGTCAGATCCCCATCTTGTCCAGACCGGAAGCCCCCAAGACTCTTGGCCCCTTATTGCTAAGACTCTGGACAGGGCGAAAGTGGACTATAAGAAATATGCGGATCAGGGCCGGGCTGAGGGTTGGGACTTGCAACCTGGGGATTCGGTGTATTTGTCTACAAAAAACATTCAGGCTCTTCAACACAGCAGGAAGCTGGGCTGGAAGTTTGTGGGCCCCTATAAGGTGCTCCGGAAAATATCCTCTGTGTCGTTTGAACTAGAGCTGCCTAAGTCATTGAGTTCTGTGCATCCTGTTTTTCATTACAGCTTGCTAAAGAAGAATCCTGGGCCGAATGTATGGAGACCGGTTCCTCCGACTCCTCCTCCTCTGATGAAGGAGGGGGAACAGCATTTTGAGATTTCTGAAGTTTTGGACTCTAAAATTAAACGGAATCGACTGTTTTATCTTGTGCGGTGGGTGGACTTTGGGCCTGAACAGAATGAGTGGGTTGCAGCTGAGAATGTCCATGCTCCTAAATTACTTTGTGCATTCCACAAACGTTTCCCTGATAAACCCAGGGGGGAGGGGTCTTGAGGAGGGCAGGATGTCAGATCCTCTGCCATTCATTGTCTGTTGTCTGGGTCTCTATCAGTAATTTACTGCTAGCCTTGAGTTTATTGCCTGTCATGTATACTATGGCTCTTTCTTTCCCTCTGGGAGGATGGCTTGCCCTGTACTCCCACATCACATAAACATTCTGGCTAATCTCCCCGGGCCGCCTCCCTTTGCCAGTCTGGCGTCTCGGACAGCTAATCTTGCTTTTGTAACCTTGAAGACTCTTGGAAACTCTATGGAAACTCTTCCAAGACTCTTGGAAGACTCTTGGAAATAGGGTGGACTCTATGGCATTGTACCATGCTGAGGTCCCTCCCCAACCCCTGCCCCCAAAGTCTCCAGGTATTTTCCAACCCACACCTGGCAACCCTAATGGCCAGAATCTCCTACATGCTGACTGGATAGGTAAGAGTCCAGGAGCACCTTCAGATTGTGAGATTGTCCCAATAGATGCAGTCCACAACAGGTCTCCTTAAACAGAAAGTCCTTTATTTGCAGAAAAGCTCTTGTTGGTCAAATACACTTCTTCTGTTAGTAATGCCCAAGCATAGTGATACAACTATAATTATACCTAATATGAAATGACACCCCCTTCGTGTCTCACCAATCATATAACTGAATTATTGGTGCCCAAATATATTGGCCCAAAGTTCCCAAAGAAAGCGCGGCAAAAGATATTCCCAAGGAAAAACACTGGTAAGAGTTATGGGGCGGAAGTTCCCAGGAACAGATTCTAGCATCTCAGCACCTGTGAAGAAATAATGTGTAGCAGGCAGCTTCCAACTCGAGGCCATGAGCTGGTGAGAAACGAGTTAAAGATGCTGGAACCTAATGAGTAGCAAGCGAGCGCGAAGCCAGCAGGGAGCCAAGAAGCACATTCCTAAGGTGGGAGTCACATCCTCGATGCTATCTCCCGTCCAGGATCAAAAGGAATGCATGTGAGGTTCAAAGCAGTAGTTATATCACATATAACCAAACATCAATAGAACTCACTGGTAATGATAATTGACAGGTGTGTAACAACTGACAGGTGGCCAACCTAACTTATTGGCAGTGCTAACAGACATTCTGCTCTCCCGATAATATCTTCCCACCAACCCCTCCAGGTTTCAATGGGTACATTATATGAAAAGCTCGAATTTTTCCAGAGGCATGTACATGAGATGCATCAACCCATTCATTTTCTTCAGGACCGAAATGTAACCATTTGATAAGATAAAACAAATGCCCTCGTTTTAACTTAGAGTCCAAAATCTGATCAATCTCATAATGGGGCTCATCGTTCTTCATCAGAGGAGGAGGAGAGGAGGAGGAGGGTCTCCATTCGTTCGGCCCAGGATCCTTCTTCAGAAGGCTGTAATGGAAAACAGGATGTACAAATTTTAATGATTTTGGGAGTTTGAGCTCAAAAGTCACTTTGTTAATACATCTGACCACTGGGAAAGGACCCACATATTTCCATCTCAGTTTTCAGCTTGGCTGAAGTCCTTTGATGTTTTTGGTAGACACATAGACAGAATCTCCAGGGGAGAGATCCCAACCTGGGGCTCTCCCTTTGTCAGCATATTTCTTGTAATCTGTTTTAGCTGCTTCCAACGTTTTGGCAATCAAGGGCCATGACTCACGTAATGAATTCCACCAGTTAGCAAAATCACCAGAGCTTTCAGTCGCTGAGTGTAAATTAGACAAAGGCACTCCCTCAAACCCCCCCAACCACCATAAATGGTGACACTCCTATAGATGAATGCACAGCATTGTTATAGCTATATTCTGCAAAAGGTAATAAGTCCACCCAGTCATCTTGTTGGTAGTAGGGGTGTGCAAAAAAAAAAATTCGGTATTTTTCGGATTCGGATTCGGATATATCTATATCGGTATAGGGTAGAAAACCGAAAATTTTCGGTATTCCCAATTTTTTGGGGGCCATTATACCCTATGGGGCCATTGTAATCAATGGCAAAAAAGTCTGAAAAGTTTCCAGGGGGCTGGGGGGGAGGGGGTTTGAGGTAGAGGCTCCAAATTTGGACTGTAGCTGCTGAAGCCTCTCCCCAAAGGACCCCCAAAGTTTTGAAAAGATTGGACCAGGGGGTCCCATTCTACGGGCATCCCCCTCCACACACACTGTTAACCGAATTGCTTTAATTTAGGATTAGCAATTAGCTAGACAGGAACTTGACACCTGGGCAATGTTCGATGACTCACTGGGGCCAGGGCAGGCCATCCTTTTGTCTCTTTAATGTCCCTAGCTGGCCACTTGATGGGAGGAAGATTAGCTGCTAGGTAACTTTGTTTAGCATAATCCTTTCAGGTATGTTGGAGAGGGCAGGAGTTGACCTGCGCAATGTGACAGAAAGAAACCTTATTGCAAAAGGAGTCTTTGTCTCTGTCTTGGTGAACTATGGTGGGTGCCAGCCTCCTGGAGTGGACTGGAGCTTCTCCCAGCAATGGAGAATGCCTGTAGCCCTTACAGCACAGTGACCCAAGTTCGAGGTCATCCAATCCAACCTGACATACAGCGTGGCAAAGTCTCAGACACCTCCCCATCCACTCACACCCCCAGCAGACCCTGGGCCCTGTCCTGAACAATGATTTGCTCAAACTGACTCACTGTGAAGTGAACACAGTCCACTTAGCTGGAGAAATGAGGAACCATGTTCTTGTTAGATCTGAACTGGGTCTTCCTTCCTCCGGCCAAGGAAGTGCTTCTGTCTCTCCAGGCATGTGTCAGCTTACCTTGACATACATCTGCTCGTGTGTCTCAGGTGGCCCAAGCAGACTCTGTCTGCAGTGCACGGCTAGACTCATCATGGACTCTGGGGAGGGGACCCTCAAGGGTCATCTAGTCCAACCCCGGTCTGCACAAGGGAATTCACTAATACCTCCCCCTCCATTTGCCCAAAGTGTGTGACTTGCTGTGAAGTGAACGTGCAGCCCACTTAGTCGGATGCTTGGAGTGGATTTCTAGTTAACACAGAAGGTGGCCACTCACGCATCTGGCCAAGGAAGTAGCCTCTCTGCCTCATCTTATGATGTCAGCTTACCAGAAAAGATGTGGCCCAAGACTCCACAGCTACAGTTGGAAGGAACTTGGTTGGAACTTAGTAGAACTCGGGAGGGGACCCTCAAGGTCACCTAGTCCAACCCCACATGGTGCAGGAAAATCTCAAGCACCTCCCCCTCCACACATGCCCCCAGTGGACCCCTGGCCTGGGCCCTGTCCTGAACAATGGGTTGCTCAAACTGACTCGCTGTGAAGTGAACGCAGCCCACTTAGTCGGAGGAACAAAGTGCCATTTCTTGTTAGATCAGAAGGTGGGTCTCCCTTCCTCCGTCCAAGGAAGCCCCTGTCTGTATCTCCAGGCACGTGTCAGCTTCCCTTGACATACATCCGTTCATGTCTCATGTGGCCCAAGCTAGACTCCCCATGGACTGGGGAGGGGACCCTCAAGGGTCATCTAGTCCAACCCCAGTCTGCACAAGGGAATTCGCCCAAAGTGTGTGACTTGCTGTGAAGTGAATGTGCAGCCCACTTAGTCAGATGCCGTGCGTGGTGTTCTGTTTAACTTAACATAGAAGGCAGCCCCGCACACATCTGGCCAAGGAAGTAGCCTCTCTGCCTCGTCTCATGATGTCAGCTTACCAAAAAAGAGAGCCCCCCCCCAAAACAGAGAGAGCCCTAACAGAGCCCCCCCCCACAACCACCCCACTACCCTCAGCCCCCAAGCCCCCAACCCAGAATATAAAAAATGCCCTAAAATTTAAACCCTGCAGCAGACTCCAGGCAGCAGTGACTCTGAGCTCACTCCAGGCAGGCAGGCAAGCAGGCCAGGCTGGGAGGAGAGGCCAGAGGCTCAGAGAGCAGGGGCAGCAGCCAACCACACTCTCCAAGCCAAGCTCTCTCAACTCTCTGACCAGTACAGCAGCACCAACCGTCCAGGAACAGGAAGAGAGTCAAGGGAGGGTGCAGGACAGCTCTGCTTTTATGATCTCTGGGCATACACAGAGGTTTCCTAACAGAAAACCTTCTGTGAATGGCCAGAGAGCGGATACCAAAATCCTATTAGCTGCCAGTGCCAGTCCCTGGGAGTTCCATAGATGTTTGCAAAGTTTGCAACTGGAAATGCATTGCACTGATTGGCTATCCACAGTCCCTACTCCCCCTCCCTCCCTGGGATCATTAGCAAAAGGTGGGAAAGAGGCTACAGAACCCCCACCCCGGGAAACGAAAGTGTAACTAAACTGTTACTAAGCTTCTGGCCTTCCCGGCAGTTAAGCCCCCCTGAGGCTATGATAATTCTTTAACCCCTGAAATGCCGAAAACCCGGTAAAAGCCGGATTTCTCGGCTTGTTTTTTACCGGGATACCAGGGAAGCACGCTGCAGCATTCCTCTTATACGGGAAACACAGAAAAACTCGAAACGGAGTTTTCCAGCTTTTTTCGGCTTTCCACGAAGCCAAAATGCACACCCCTAGTTGGTAGTGTAGCAACACAAATATTGTTCTAAAATTTGATTAACTCTTTGTGAGACTTCTGATTACATCCAATAAGCCAGGCCTTGTATTGCAAAACAAAGTCTTTATTCTTAGTGGTCTTTCAGGAAACACTTGCGGCGTTAGTGATAACTAGGGCTGCCAAGTCCCCCAGTAGAGTGGGGGAAACACCGATTTTTAAAGCTTTCCCCCGCTTTTCCAAAATTGGCCACCGGGGGGACAAAATGGCTGCCAGCAGGGGAACCTCGGAGCCTGCCCTGGCCTCTTGAACTTCTTAAAAGGGAAATTTCCCCTCTAAGAGCTGAGCAAGCAAGAGAGCCCCACCCAGAGATTAAGGAGGGACTAAGCTCTTTCTACTGAAGGGCTTGCGTGCAAGGTTGCTGCTGGGGTAAGCTGCTGGGGTCTGCGAGCTCTTTTCCTTCTCTGTCTCTCCCCCTCCCCCTCTTTCTTTTTTCTGTCTGTCTGTCCATCCGCTGTGGTTTTGTCAAAGGAATAAACTGTCACTTCCAAAGAGGTAAACATCACAAGGAGAGGTTGCCTGTAGAAGGTCTGGGAGTGGGATTGTTTAAAATGTCTTGTCGTGGCTGTTTGGGTCCCCCCAATCCTCATTTCCCTTCTGCAAATAAAAGTTGGGATTCCTCATTTTTATGCCAATTTTCTGTTTCTTTCAACCGTGTCCCCCCCCCCCCCCCGCAGTAAAAATCTGCATTTTTAAAAGCATTTGTACATCAAGTAACCGGTATTTTAAGTTAGGGATGGATCCAACTAGCTTTTCTGCTGGCGAAAAAGGGAGGACAAAGGTCCTCTTTAGCCACCAAAAAGCCTATGCTTGGGGGGGGGGGGGAGAAGTTATGGGACTTACATGGACAACAGCTGGGTGAAACAAGGGCCAGAAATAAAGCCTGGGAATTGGGCAAGAGTAAGTGAAAAAGCTGTCTGTCTGTCTGTCTCTCTCTCTCTGTCCCCATCCAGCAGAGGTCTATCAGTGGCTATTATTAGCCACAAGGTCTAAATGGAACCCTTTGTCTGGGGCAGTGATGCTCTGCCTTCTTGGTGCTTGGGGGGCAACAGTGGGAGGGCTTCTGGAGTTCTGGCCCCGCTGCTGGACCTCCTGAGGGCACCTGGTATTTTTGGCCACTGTGTGACACAGAGTGTTGTACTGGATGGGCTGTTGGCCCGATCCACTGTGGCTTCTCTCCTGTTCTTATGATATGAAAATCATATTTAGCACTTGTGTAGCACTTAGTGCTTCATATTCTGCCGAGATGAGGAAGGATTCAGTAGGGCCGTTGCTCAGTGATAGAGCATCTGCTTGACATGCAGGAGGTATCAGCCTCTTCAGCTAAAAAAGGATCAGGTAATAGGTGACATTAAAGATCTCAGCGTGAGACCCTGGAGAGCCACTACCAGTCTGAGTAGTCAATACTGACCTTGATGGACCAATGGCCTGATTCAGTATTAGGAAACTTCATGAGTTCATGTGTCAGCATGTGGAAGCAACATCACAGGATGTGACATCACAAAATGATGTCACTTCCTTTCTCCTGGCTCCACCCCCAAAGTCTCCTGGCTCCACCCCCAAAGTCCCCAGATATTTCCCAAGTTGGACTTGGCAGCCCTAGTGATAACACATACAGAATGGGAGGAATTGATATACTGTATTCAAACAGGGGCAAAAGCATGGGTACCAATGAGAATAAAAATATCAAGCGCCAAAATGTGCTACCATTACTTTCTCAAAGAAGAAGGCACGCAAGCGGAGCTAAATTCCCATCCCCGGCCCTGTGTAATCTACATGCATTCCCACGCAAAAGACACCTGGAAAAACAGAGACCCAGTTGCCTAAGGTTACAAGTGCAGCAACAGAGATAACTGAAGTCTAGCAAAATATATGAGCTCACTCTGAGGACGGAGGGTGAGGCAGGAGGGGGGGAACTGCCAGAAGTGAAGCCGATGCCAATCTCCCGCTGGGACCTGAAATGGACTGAGAAAAGGAAGGAAACATGACAGGGAACCTGACATCCTGCCCCTCCCAAAATCAACCCCCACCTGGTTTAGAAAGGTAACGTTTATTAAAGGCACGAATCAACCGAGGAGCATGAACATGATCAGCAGCCACCCATTCATTACATTCAGGACCGAAATCCACCCAGTTCACCAGATAAAACAAACATCCTCGTTTGAGTTTAGAGTCCAAAATGCTGGAAATCTCAAAATGCGGCTCCCCCTCCTTCATCAGAGGAGGAGGAGCTGGAATCTCCGGACGCCAGAAGTTTGGCCCAGGGCTTTTCTTCAACAAGCTGTAATGGAAAACAGGATGAACAGAGTTCAGTGATTTAGGCAGCTCAAGCTCAAAAGACACAGGAGAAATCTTGCATAGGACCTTAAAAGGACCGATGTATTTCCATCCCAATTTCCGGCTTGGCTGCAAGCCGCAAATATTTTTTGTAGATACATAAACAGAGTCCCCAGGCTCCAACTCCCAACCAGGAGCCCTATTCCGGTCCGCGTATTTCTTGTAATCTGCTTTAGCCCGATCTAGCGTTTTGGCAATAAGGGGCCAGGATTCTTGCAGATTAGTCCACCAAGATTCAAATGGAGAGGGTGAGCTGTCCCTCGGGGGTAGGATATTTGGCAATGAGTTACCTTCATACCCCCCACTGCCAGAAAAGGGGACACGCCTGTGGAAGAGTGCACTGAATTATTGTAGCTATATTCAGCAAAAGGAAGCAAGTCTACCCAATTATCTTGGTGGTAGTTTGAGTAACACCTCAAAAATTGTTCCAGGATCTGATTAGTTCATTCGAATTGTCCATGAGTCTCTGGGTGATAAGCAGAACTGAGGGCAGGCTCAATGCCCATTGTCTGTAAAAGCTCCCGCCAAAAGGTGGCAACGAACTGACTTCCCCTATCACACGTCTAGGAAAAGAATGAAGTTTCACCACATGATTAAAGAACACTTTGGCTAGGCCCTTAGCTGTGGGCAATTTCTTGAACAGGACAAAGTGTGCCTGCTTGGAAAATAAATCCACTACCACCCAGATTACAGTTCTCCCTTTGCTGGGTGGTAAATCAATAATGAAGTCCATGGAAATGTCCTCCCAAGGCCAGGAGGGGGTGGGAAGGGGTTGTAAGAGACCCGGGGGCTTCCCCCCTCGCTTTTTGCACATCAGGCAGGTTTGGCAAGAACTCACATAGTCTGAGACATGTTTATGCATTCGAAGCCACCAAAACTGTCTCTGAAGCAAGTTCAACGTTTTCAAATATCCAAAATGTCCAGAGAGCTTAGATTCATGGCAAGCATTTAAAACAAGACAGTCTAAGAGAATTGGGCACCACCAATTTTGAGCCTTTATACCAGCATCCATCGGGTTTATGTTCCAAGCCCTCCTCCCCACGCCATTCATCCCGATCCTGCTAAGAATATCCCATTGCGCATTTTGTAATCCACTTAGAGGAGGGAGCCGTGGCACACTGCTGCTTTTGGCTTCTGGTGACAACAGCCCCGCTAAGCTGCTCAGGTGAGAACATGGAATTGAACACTTCTTCCCTCTTAGATTCATGCTGGGGAAGCCTGGACAACGCATCTGCTAAGGGGTTAGATGTCCCAGGGAAATGCCGCAGTTTAAAATTAAACTTGGAAAAGAAATCAGCCCACCGGAGCTGTTTCATGTTCAAAGTTCTACGGGTCCGCAGTACCTCCAGGTTTTTATGATCAGTCCAGATCTCAAACAGCATCTGCGCCCCCTCCAACCAATGTCTCCAGGTGGACAAGACTAAGCGGATGGCGGCTGCCTCTTTGTCCCACACGGATCAGTGTCTTTCAGTCTCATTAAATTTCTTGGAGACATACGCCAAAGGGTGCAACTTCCCATCCTCCCTTTTTTGCAGAATTGCCCCCCCCCCATGGCCACATCAGAAGCATCAACATGTACAATGAACTCCCGAGTCTCATCGGGGTGCGCCAGCATGGGCTCTGAAGTAAAAAGTTTTTTAAGCTTTTCAAAGGTTGCTTGACAGTCAGGCGACCAGTTCAGCCGCTCACCCGGCTTGCCAGCTTCAGGACCCTTTCCTTTTGTTTTTAACAGGTCAGTTAAGGGAAGGGTGACTGTGGCAAAGTCTTTTAGGAATGTTCTGTAAAAGTTGCAAAATCCTAACAGGCTCTGAAGTTGTTTGCGTGTATGGGGGGCTTCCCACATTAGTATCGCGTCCACTTTGGCACGGTCCATCTCTAAACCCCTAGGGGAGATGCGGTAACCCAAAAAGTCAATTTCGGTACAGTAAAACTCGCATTTTGACAGTTTGGCAAAGAGCTTGTGGTTCATGAGGGTGGACAACACTTCTCTCATCAATTTAACGTGGAAAGGTTTATCTTGGGAATAAACAATGATATCATTTAGATAACAGAGAACCCCCTTAAATAAGTGCTTGTGCAACACCTCATTAATTAGGCTCATAAAAACTCAGGGAGCTCCAGCCAGTCCGAAGGGCATAACCTGGTATTCGAATTGCCCCAGGGGGGTATTAAAGGCAGTCTTATACTCATCCCCCTCCTTCATGCGCACTCGGAAATAAGCTTCCCTTAAATCCAGTTTGGAAAAGATCTTCCCCTTAGCTGCCGCTGCCAACAAGTCTTTTATCAGGGGTAAAGGGTAAGCACTGGAGGCGGAAACGGCATTCAGTCCCCTATAGTCCGTGCAAAGCCGTAAGCCACCGTCCTTCTTTTTCCGGAACAGAACAGGGGCGGCAAAAGGAGATTTCGCCGGGGGAATGAAACCCTGCTCTAGGTTTTTATCCAAAAACTTCCGCAGTTCATCTCTCTCCATGGGACTCATAGAATATAACTTTCCCTTTGGCAACTTCTCCCCAGGTAACAGTTCTATGGCATAATCAGTAAGTCTATGAGGGGGAAGTTCATCAGCCTCTGTTTCACTGAACACCTCAGCCAGGTCTCGGTACTCCGGAGGAATTTTAAGTCCTCTGAGACCAAGCAAGCAAAGGGGGTGGAAGGAGGTCCCGAACCCTAGCCGGGATTCCATTTGTGCTGTGTGCATTTAGGATCAACCCATGTAATTTTCCCTTCACTCCACTTGACATAGAGGTCATGAGCTCCCAACCATGGGCTTCCCAATACCATAGGGAATTGAGCATGGGGGGTGATGACAATGGCTCTCTGCTCCCAGTGATCCCTGGTCCCCACAATCAAAGGCTCAGTCTCTGCTACGCAAGCCTCTCATTTCAGACCCATCCATTTGAGTGAATTGCAGAGGCTCAGACAGCGTGTTAACTTTGGGTCCCAACCCCTCCACCACCAAGGGACTAATCAAGTCTCTAGCACACTCCGAGTCAATAAGGGCTCACACTCTGACATGGGTGCCACTTCCAGGAGCAATAACAGTCACAACCATATAGAGCAAAGGCCCGGGACTGCTCACCATTGGTGCGCGGCCGGAGGGGGGACCTGCAGCTCCACGCCTCCTACTGCAGGTCTGGGAAGTTTCCCGACAGCTGAGCGGTCACAGCCTCCAACATAGCATTCTCACCCTCTGCCGGTGCCCCTTCCAGCTGTAATACCCGGGGTTTGAAAACTCCTTTAGTGGGTCGCGGTGTTCCTCCAGGAGTTGGCTGGGGAGTCTTTGATGCTTTCAGGGGCCCCAGGGGACAGGAAGATGCGAAGTGGCCACTCTCCCCGCATCACATGCATAACCCTTGCATAAAACGGGCATCGCGGAGCTCTTGAACTGCGGTTTTAAATTTGGGTTTTGGCAGTGGAGTGGGAGGCCGGTGAACTCAGTTTAATCAGCGTGAACCTCTCCTCCATGTCGGCCGCCGCTCTCATCCAAGCCGCCAACGAGCCGGACCAATCATTTCTCAACACAGTCTCATATATCTCACGGTTCAACCCCTCCCAGTACTTCTTGATGAAGAGATCCTGACCCCAGCCCTGCACCTTCGCAGCTATTCTATGGAATTGGGCAGTGTACTCCCTTACAGAGGATCGGCCCTGAACCAGCTTCCGCAGCTGATTCCTGGCTTTCTCCTCCCACAAGGGATCCTTGTAGTGCTGCCGGAGGGCCCACATAAAGTCATTTACTGATCTCAATTCAGAACCTGGGGGGTTGTGCAGACTTACATATCAGTCACTTGCAGTGTCCCGCAGCGTAGAGCCAATATAGCCAACCCTCTCACGTTCGGTAGGGTAAAGGTGGCCCCAAGTCCCCAAAAACTGCTCAATCTCGATGATGAAAAAGCAGACTTTGTCAGGATCCCCATGAAATGTAGCTGTTGGGTGACTGCCGGTACAACCGGTCCACAGGACATGGGGTGGTGTGCTGGTGCTGCTGGCAGCTGCTGTGGACCCACGGGTGGTTGCTGCGCAGGTCCCGCTCCGCCATCCTGCTGCTGAGCCGGCACGCCACCTCCCCCTTCGGCTCCTGCCGGAGGGACCGCTCCTGCAGCTGCTCCCAGCACAGCTTGTTGCATCTTGAGTAGCGCCTCGCGTAGTTCAACCACCAGCCGGTCATGCATCTCATCAAATCTCCGGTCCATCTGCTTCCAGAGGTCATCCGTACCTCTCTCCAATGGCCGAGGGGTCTCACGTTCATCTGGGACCAAGCTCAATCTCCAGGAGACCCTCTCCTTGTCCGAGAACCGCACACGCGATCCTCACCTGTCATGGACCCAGGACTCCAGAGTACCCCCACCAAAGGTTGGCCAGGAATACCTTGGTAGGGGATCTGCACCACCTGTGGCTCCCCCCTGACTGAGGGGAGCATAGGAATCATAGTTCATGGTCACTGGCTCCACAGGTGTGGTGGAGACTGGTGTTTTGGGAGTCGAGGTGGGAACAAGGGACCCATCATCTGACATGGCCAGGTATGAGTTTCACTCCTTCCCGATTGGAAGGATCACTAACGATCTGTGAGACTTCTGATTAGATCCAATAAGCCAGGCCTTGTATTGCAAAACAAAGTCTTTATTCTTAATGGTTTTTCAGGAAACATTTGTGTTGTTAGTGATACCACATACAGAATGGGAGGAATTGATATACTGTATTCAAAGAGGGGCAAAAGCGCGGGTACCAATGAGAATAAAAATATCAAGCGCCAAAATGTGCTACCATTACTTTCTCAGAGAAAAAGGTGCGTAAGCGGAGCTAAATTCCCATCCCCGGCCCTGTGTAATCTACATGCATTCTCACGCAAAAGACATCTGAAAAAGCAGAGAACCAGTTGCCCAAGGTTACAAGTGCAGCAACAGAGATAACTGAAGTCTAGCAAAATATATGAGCTCACTCTGAGGAAGGAGGGGTGAGGTGGGAGGAGGGGGGGAACCGCCAGAAGAGAAGCCGATGCTGATCTCCCACCGGGACCTGAAACGGACTGAGAAAAGGAAGCAAACATGACAGGGAACTTGACACTCTTTCAGTTTGTCCATCCGTTTCTGGATGATAAGCACTGCTTAAGGCTGACTCGACTCCCATGACTTGTAAAAGCTCCCACCAGAAGTTGGCAACGAATTGAGAGCCGCGGTCGGAAATTACCTTTTTAGGGATTCCGTGGAGCTTAATCACATGATTGATGAAAGCCTTAGCTAGTGTCTTGGCGGTAGGTAATTTTTTTAGAGGTATGAAATGAGCCTGTTTAGAGAAAGTGTCCACCACCACCACCCACACAACAGTCTTTCCTTTCGTGGGAGGAAGATCGGTGACAAATTCCATAGAAATAACCTCCCAGGGACGACTAGGGGTCTCTAAAGGCTGTAAAAACCCTGGAGGTTTTCCCCCTCGAGACTTTCCCATAAAGCATGTTTGACAAGAGGAAACATAAGTAGAGACATCCCCTCTCATACTTGGCCACCAAAACTGTCTTTGTTATAGATTCAGTCTTTAAATATCCAGAATGTCCTGAGAGTTTGGATTCGTGTGCTGCATACATTATGTCTTTACGTAGTGTAAGTGGAACCACTAACTTTTGGTCTTTAAACCAACAACCTTCAGGACTCTGAGTCAGGAGAGGTATAGAGTGGAATTCCCTGGTTTCTTCTTCAGAATATTCCCTGGCAAACTTTAAAATCCATTCAGACACCTCTGGAGTTACATCCTTTTTTGTTTGGCTTCTTGTTTGCACACACCCCTCCCAATTGCTCTGGCGTGAACATAGTCTCTACCACCTCATCTCTCCAAGAATCATGTTGGGGAAGGCGGGAGAGGGCATCCGCTAATGAATTGGCTTTGCCCGGGAAGTGGCAAAGCGTGAAGTTCAACTTGGAAAAAAATCAGCCCATCTGAGTTGCTTAGCATTTAGGGAACATTGAGTCCACAGAGCTTCTAAATTTTTATGATCTGCCCATATTTCAAAAGGTTGGCACACCCCGTCTAGCCAGTGCCGCCAGGTAGTAGAGCTAAGTAGATTGCAACAGCTTCTTTATCCCAAACTGCCCAGTTACGCTCGGTCTCCCCAGATTTCTTTGAAATGTAGGCTAGAGGGTGCAATTTCCCATCAGCCCCTTCTTGCAGGATCGCCCCTGCCCCCCGGCCGCATTGGACACATCAACCTGCACCACAAACTTTTTTATTTTCGTCTGGGTGTGTCAAAATGGGTTCAGAAGTAAAAAGATGTTTCAGATTATCAAAAGTCTGTTGGCACTTGGACGTCCAGTTTAACCGAGCCCCTGGCTTTGCCACCTCCTGCCCCTTCCATTTAGTTTTGAGTAAATCAGTAAGGGGAATGCTGTATTGGGTGAAATTATTGATGAAATTGTGATAGAAATTGGCGAATCCTAGAAAACTCTGGATCTGGTGTCTGGTGTGAGGGGTCTCCCACTCCACCACAGCTGAAACTTTTGCCGGGTCCATCTCTAACCCCCGGGGAGAGATGTGGTAGCCCAAGAAATCGATTTCAGTCTTATGGAAGTCGCACTTGGAGAGTTTAGCAAACAGTTTATTGTCTCTGAGAGTGGATAGCATCTCTCTCACCAGTTTAATGTGTGATTCCATGTCCGGAGAATAGAGCAAAATGTAATCAAGTTAACAGAGGACCCCCTTGAATAGGTGCTTGTGTAACACTTCATTTATTAAGTTCATAAAAATGCCTGGAGCCCCCTGCAGGCCGAATGGCATAACCAGGTACTTGAACTGCCCCCAGGGGGTATTAAAGGCAGTCTTATATTCATCCCCCTCCCTGATGCACACTCGAAAATAAGCGTCCCGGAGGTCCAGTTTCAAAAAGATTTTTCCCCTACTGATTCCCCCCCCCCATTGAGTAAGTCTTTTATCAGCAGGAGGGGATAGGCATTGGATGTGGACACTGGATTTAAACCTCGATAATCCATACATAGTCTTAGCCCTCCACCCTTTTTCTTTCAGAAAAGTACTGGCACGGCAAAGGGGGAAGTGGCCGGTCGAATAAACCCTCGATCGAGGTTTTTGTCTATAAAGTTATGTAGTTCCACTTTTTCCTGGGGAAACATCGAGTACAATTTGCCTTTGGGTAATTTATGCCCAGGTAACATATCGATAGCACAATCAGTGTTTCGATGCGGGGGAGGCTCATCAGTCTCCTTTTCCTCAAAAACTCCGCTAAATCCTTGTATGCAGCAGGTATGGATAAAAGTTCCTCACGCGCCAGACAAGCGCTCTTGGAGCCAGGCTGATTGCCCCACTCTGGGTTCCAGAGATGTTTTTCACAAGAGGGAGAAACCCAAGTAATCCATCCCTCACTCCATGTTATGTAAGGATCATGTGTTCTTAACCATGGGCATGGGGAATTGGGCATGTGGGGTAATAACAAAAGCCCGCTGTTCCCAATGCTCTGCCGTGCCCACTATTATCGGTTCAGTTTCAAAAGTACATGTTCTTTCATCTCTGAGCCATCCATGTGGGTAAATCGTAAAGGCTCTTCGAGAGTGTTCACCCCTAACCTCAAACCATCCACTACAATAGGGCTAATTAAGTCTCGGGCACACCCTGAGTCAATCAGGGCTTGAACACGTATCTGCGTGTCTAAATGAGGGCTCACCACAGTCATTAAAATATACAGGAGGGGCCCAGGGGAGCTCACTGTTTAAGGCGCTGTAGATGGCGGGACCTGCTGCGTTGTGCCATTCAGAGCAGGTCCTGGTTGTTTCCCTGCGGCTGGGTGACATCCCCTCCTTCCTTCTTCTCTGGGAAGCAGTCGTCCATGATTCGGAGAGCCAGTGGCTTCGGGGTTGAGGCTTTTTTTGGCTTCAGGCATGCAGGCGGGGAGGGCAAGGTCCCTCCTTTGGGAGAAGCAGCTGGACAGATGGAGGCGAAATGGCCAGGTTCCCCGCATCTGGTGCACAAGCCTTTCTTCATTCGGAAATCTTGGAGATCTCTCATGGGGGATTTGGTCTGCGACTTAAAAGGGGTGGCTGGCAGGGCAGCACTCCTCGAGGTACTGGACTGTCAGTGCCTGACATGACAGTTTTTGCAATCCTTGCACTTGTTCTCACATGCTGTATGGAATACACAAAGTATACTTCCCCTTTCCTCTCAATTGTTTTCTCCTCTATGTTGCATATCTAAAGGCTTAATGTGTCCCCTTTGCATATGAGAATATTTGTTGCTAATCCTTTTGTGTCTACAGGTTCTCGACCGGGTGTTAGCATCCCTTCCTCCACCCGCCCCGAAGGAATGTGGAGCGTCTCTCTCTCTCCACCCATTCCCCCTCCTTATGCTCGGCTTACATCAACATAGTTAACACTGTGGAATGTCTTATTTGAAATGACTGTGCTGGAGAAAGGGAGGAGGGGAGTCTCTGAGAACTGTGAATGTTTTGTTAAGCAGGTTTTGGGAACCTGGGGAGTGTAGTCTCAATACATAAATTGTTTTGGAGGAAAGTTTGGAGGTTCCTGAGAACTAATTTTCCCGCGCTTTTGGTGAGAACAGCTAGCGCGGGAAGAAGGCAGGACATTGATTGGAGGGCCAATCTTTAGCTCATGTATCGGTTTAGTATATCAGTGAATGTAACCCATAGTATTTCATTACTAACAGAAGAAGTGTTTGTTTCCAGTGATCTTTTTACAAGTAAAGGACTTTTTACTCAAAGACCTGTTGTGGACTATTTTCATTGGGACTTTCTCACACGGACAGGTACCACATGTGAATCAGTGTAAAACGGGCCTCCACTTCTTCAGCAGCCCTGATCCAGCCATTCAGAGTGGTAGGGTTGACATTTCTCAGGATAGTTTCATACAGCTCCCCATTTAAGCCCCTATGGTACTGCTCTACAAACACCTCTTCTGGCCAACCCCTGATTTTAGTCTCTAAACGCTTGAAAGCTGCAGTATACTCATGCACTGACATGTTGCCTTGTGCGAGAGTGTGTACCTGGTTCTGGGCTTTCTCTTCACTCATCGGGTCTTCATATTGTCGGCGCAGTGCCCACATGAAGTCTTCCACGCTGTCCAGCTCCAGTCCCGGGGGATTGTGGAGACTCACGTACCAGTTGGCTGCTTCCTCTCACAGTCAGGACCCGATATAGCCCACACAGTCACCGTCATCTTGGAATAGATGGCCCCAATTCTGCATGCACCGACCGGCCTCAATGATGAAAAACTGTAGTTTCGTGGGATTCCCGTTGAAGGTGGCCCCCATCAGTTCATGCGGCACTGGTCTGCGATCCGCTGGCAGTGCCGGAGCCTGGGCAAAGCGGTGGGCCCCGGTTGGACGGGAGGCTGGACCGGTGGCTGCACTGGATGCGGTGCCCCTACCGGTGGTGCTCTGGCCCCAGCTCCCACAAGCTGCCCCTGCACTGCTTGAGCCACAACATTCAGTAGATCAGTCAACAAGGCTGCCATCTCCCATTGCATACGCCTCTGGATCGTGTTGAACCTATGATCCATCTGCACCCAGACCTTGGCCATCTGGAACTCATCCAGCACTCTCCGCTCGGCGCCGCGGTCTTTTGGGCAAGCCATAGCTCTGTACCAGCTGTTCCCTCAAGGACAGCTTGGGAAAGAGCTCTCTCAGCCCCACCTACCTCACAGGGTGTCTGTTGGGAGGGGAAGGGAAAGGAATTTGTAAGCCACTCTGAGACTCCAAATGAGTGAAGGGCGGGATATAAATCTAATCTCTTCTTCTTCTTCTTCTTTTGACAGCCTGACCCCAGCCTCCCACCAAGGGGACCAAGTTTCGGTGGTGTGTGACCCAAATTGAGCCCAAGCCTGGGTTCCTCCACTCCACCATGGGCGAACGTTCACCCCAAGAATGGTCACGGGTCATGCCGGTTCCTCTTCAATGGACACTGGTATCTCATGGTCAGTAGTAGTGATTTCAGCGCCATCATCTTCCATGCTGGGTACAATGGACTGGTTTCCAATGGAAGATTACTAACAGTCTGTGAGATTGTCCCAATAGATGCAGTCCACAACAGGTCTCCTTAAACAGAAAGTCCTTTATTTGCAGAAAAGCTCTTGTTGGTCAAATACACTTCTTCTGTTAGTAATGCCTAAGCATAGTGATACAACTATAATTATACCTAATATGAAATGTCCCCCCCTTCATGTCTCACCAATCATATAACGGAATTATTGGCGCCCAAATATACTGGCCCAAAGTTCCCAAAGAAAGCGCGGCAAAAGGTATTCCCAAGGAAAAACACCGGTAAGGGTTATGGGGTGGAATTTCTCAGGAACAGATTCTAGCAACTCAGCACCTGTGAAGAAATAACATGTAGCAGGCAGCTTCCAACTCAAGGCCATGAGCTGGTGAGAAAAGGGCTAGAGATAATGCTGGAACCTAATGAGCAGCAAGCAAGCACGAAGCCAGCAGGGAGTCAAGAAGCACATTCCTAAGGTGGGAGTCACGTCCCCGATGCTATCTCCTGTCTGGGATCAAAAGGAATGCATGTGAGGTTCAAAGCAGTAGTTATATCACATATAACCAAACATCAGTAGAACTCACTGGTAATGATAATTGACAGGTGTGTAACAACTGACAGGTGGGCAACCTAACTTATTGGCAGTGCTAACTGACACAGATGAGCAGTGACTCATGAAAGCTCCTACCCTACCACAAATTTTGTTAGTCTTTAAGGTGCTACTGGACTTTTACTCTTTTCTACTGCTACAGACAAACGCAGCTACCCATCTTCATCTATCTGGATAGGCAAGCATAAACTTAATCTTAAACTTGCTGGTGGTGTTTTAACAGCTGTGTAAAAAGCAGATATGCAGTGTTTGGTCCCAGAAAAGCAGTGTCTGTTCAGTGTGGGAGTGGGGACAGGTGGAGGAGCCCTATTAGGAAACTTCTGCTCTGCTCAATCTGCCACTGCCCCACACCCTTACTTTTCAAAACACTGGCAAAGAATCTTTATAAATACAGAGGCAGCCCCCTTTTTCTTCTGCTCCAGCTCTGGGAGAGTCACCCTGAAAGGCAAGAAGTTCCTCTGCCAGTGGCTAGCACATGGGTAGCACCATCAGTCCAGCTGCATTTTGCTTCTCCGATTTTTCCATTGGGAGTCCCTGACCTTTCCTTTGATCCTTGTTTTGTATATGCAGTGTCAATTCTCCTGAGCTCACAATATGTGAGTAACAGCAGGTACTGAATCCAAATCTAGGAGTAAATCGTATGCAACATGCAACAAATGACTGTCACATGTGGCACTTTAAAGTTACCAATATGAACCTACATGGCTGCTGACCTTTTATAGGGAGGCCTTGTTTTGTGTGACTCCCTTTTGCCAGATGGGAACATGCCTTTTTGGTGGTGGCACTAAGACTGTGGGAAACCCACCCTGGGAAGAACTTCATTTGCTAACTTCCTTGGCAGTGCTGAGAAAGATGTTTAAAACACCTAGCTGTCTTTCTAACAATGCAATCTTATGCAAAGTTACTCCAGTCAAAGTCCATTATTTCAAGGGATTTAGATTGGAGTAAATTTTCATTGTTAGGTAAGCTTCCATGGGGTGATGATTCCCCATGTAAGTCTTGCTGCTGTGACTGCAGAAGCAATGGAAAACACAGCAGTTTCCCCCACACATTTGCTTGCTCAGCCCCTCATGGCTGCTGCTTCTCCAATCTGCCACTGGAGGGCAGGGAAAACCGTGGCTGCAGGGGTTGAGGCACAGAAAATGAGGGGGGGGGAGTGCCTATTTTCCCATCTACTTGGTGTGCAAAGGCACTTTGAATACAGCTTTCCCAAAAGAGCCTACCAAACCAAGTTTGAGGAAGACTGCAACAAAGTGGGGGGGAAGCCCAGAAAGTGGATCATTAGGGAATGATGTCATGTGAATGCTCCCCCCAAAATGCTCCAGTTTAGATTGTAACCTGGAAGGAAACCTTTACATGGAAGCAATCTTAGATTGTTTTATGACCTGTGAGTTTTTAATCTTTATCAACTGGCTGTTTTACATTTTTAAAAACAAAGCATGCCTTTATGACATAAACGCCAAACTAAATAATGCAAGTACATGCAACATTTACACTGAAAATAATTAAAAATATGAATCCCTATTAGTATCCACATTTCTATATTTTTTCCAGCCTTGTAACAGACCTTAGAGTCACTGGTCAACTTTGTGGCCAATTAATTCAGAATCATACAAAATCATTCATATTTACAAGGAGTTTTTTGGCACTTTCCAGTATTTTGCAAAAACTCTCTTTGCTGTCAGAATTATTAAGCATGGTATCACCTGCTTAATAATATTCAACTAAAAATTGAAGGTGTATTCCTAGCATCTCATGGACTGGAGTATTACATATTCCAAAATATAATGGTTTTACATGTTTTGCATTCAATTGTAATTATTTTTATTGTACCAATACTTGGTAATGTGTAAGCTAACTTGAACAATAAATAAATTAATAAACAGATGGAGAAGTTAGATTCAGGTGGGTAGCTGTGTTAAGTAAAAAAATCGGGACAGGGTAAAAACTGGAACAGCACAGAACAGGCCAGAATAGGCAAATAATGGTCAATAGTACTGCAAAAAAAGAAGATGCGTTACAGACATCTAAGAAAAATATTTTTGAAATCAAAAGGTGGAACTCTTGCACCTTTATTAACCCTTTCCAGGCCTATATGCCTCCAGAACACCCTAGAACAGGCATTAAATGCACAATAGTACTGCAAAAAACTGGGATGCATTACAGACACTTGAGGAAAATATTTTAGAAGTGAAAATACAACTTTTGCACTTTTATTGACCCTTTCCAGGCCAAAATGCCTCCAGAACACCCCAGAACAGGCTTTAAACAAGCAATAGTTCCACAGAAAACAGTGGGATGCATTAAAGGCACTCCAGAACAATATTTTGGAAATCCAAACACAGAAATAGCATGCGCTTATTATCCCTTTCCAGCCAAAATGCCTCTGGAAAACCATGGATTGGACTGGAACAGGCATTAAACAAATTACAGTACCATAATCAACAGTGTGATGCATTAAAGGCTCTCCAGAACAGTATTTTGGAAATCAAAACACAGAAATATTGTGCAGTTATTAACCCTTTCTTGGCCAAAATGCCTCTAGAACACTTGGGAACAGGTTGGAAAAGGCATTAAACAAATATTAGTACCACTAAAAAGGCATCCAGGCAATATATTGGAAAACAAAATGCAGAAGGAGCATACTTTTATTAACCCTTACCCTCTTTTTTTTAAAGCAATTTTTATTGGAATATATACCATTTAAAATTTTTACAACATTCTTTTCCTTTTCCCTTTTTCTAATACAATATTAAACAGAATGCATTTTCTATGGTAAGTAATTTTCAATTACTGTAACTGGTATAAAACTTGCTAACATTGTTTAGGTAAACAAAGCTATTTTTTCTTTTCTCTTTGCTGTCTGCTCAGTGGTGATCATGGCTGCATTCTTGTAATTTTCGCAGTGAGAAAGTTTGGGGTAAGTGTTACCATTACTTCTAAGTGCTTATACCTGTATATCAGTGTTCCGCGATATTTGTAATTTCTAGTTTCTAGGAGTATTTAGAGGTGAAGCCACTTTACATAATCAGAGTTAGCCGGTATAATATTGTGTTCTGCCATATAAGTAATAAATGAAAACCATTTGCGTATGAAAGTTAGATGTCTTCTTTTTTTTTTTTGAAAAATTTTATTAGTTTTCCATAGTGATGATAATACATTAAGTCACATCTTATCAACAAAGAGCCATATAATTACTTCAACCAATCATATAACTTAGCCCAGACCGCTCCTACATCCCATTTTGCTTGTGGGTTCAAAAGATAACTTAACTTATCTAATTCCGCCCAATTCAACAAAATTTTGATTATATCCTCTTTACTCGGTAAATTCATTGATTTCCAGGATTTTGCCCGTACAATTCGTGCTGCCGTTGTTATATACACTAACAATCTCTGGTTTTCCTTAGTTAAACCATCCGGAACTAGATTTAACAAAAATATCTCTGGATCCAAAGGAATATCTATTTCCATGATCTCATTTAACATAGTTTTGATCATTGACCAATATATTTTAACTTTTTTACACGTCCACCACATATGCAAATATGTTCCCCTTTTTGTACCACAGGTCCAACATTTATTAGAAATATTTTTATAACACCTATTCAACTTCTCTGGAGTCCAATGCCAGCGGTAAAACATTTTATATATGTTTTCCTTATAATTTACGGCTTTTAAGTATTTTATTGTGTTCCAAATCTTTGCCCATCTATCTATATTGATGCTATTACCAAAGTCCTTCATCCATTTTATCATGGTCGGCTTAACCATTTCATCTTGCATCTCATAATTTATTAAGAACTTATATATTTTGTTAATTAATTTTTCATTTGTTTTCAGCCAAATCTCATCTAGCTCATTAGGTTTAATATTAATGCCCGTTTTTATATCTTTTTGATACCTAGATTGAAGTTGCACAGTTTCCCACCAAGTCAGTTGTAATCCTAGTTCTTCTCGTAGTTGTGTTTCTTTTTTAATTACTCCCTTATCATCTAATAATTTGTTGTAGCTTATTATTTTGTTGGCGTTGAGAAGCGTTGGTTTTATAAATGCTTCCAGTGGCGAAACCCACCCAGGGATTTCCTGATAGAATTTGTTTTTTAGATCTAGCCATATATTCAGTAGTGCTGCTCTCAGTTTGTGCACCTTAAAATTAGAATGGATTTTATATTTCTCGTACCAAATATATGCGTGCCAACCCATAAATAAGCCGTGTCCTTCTAATAGTAATACTCTTCGATTTTCCAATGTCAACCAATCTTTTATCCACACAACTGCCGCTGCTTTACCATAAAGTTCCCAGTTTGGTAACCCTGTGCCACCTTTATCTTTCTGGTCTTGTAATAGTTTCCATCTGATACGAGGCTTACCTGATGACCAAATAAATTTCCTGGTTATTTTGTTCAGGTCCTTATAGAATAGGGCATTCTGTTTTAATAAAGGAATCGTCTGTGCCAGAAATAGAAATTTTGGCAAGATATTCATTTTAATAGCTGCTACCTTCCCGAGCCATGACAAATTCATGTCCTTCCATCTATTTAAATCTTCTTTAATCTTTTTCAAGAGTACAATATAATTATCTTCAATTAAAGAGCTTATTTTATTAGTACACATGATTCCTAAATACTTAATCTTTTTTACCACTTCAATACCGGATTTCTCTTGTATTTTATCTTTCATCTGTTCTGAGCAGTTTTTAACTAGTATTTTTGTCTTTTGAATATTTATTTTGAGACCTGCTACTTTACCATAATCTTTGATAACTTCCAACAACTTTTCCAGTGATTCTAGGGGATCTTCTATAATAAACATCAAATCATCCGCATATGCGCAGAGCTTGTATTCCTGTTCTTTACGTTTCAAACCTTTAATATCTTTGTCTTCTCTCACTTGCTTGCAAAGAAATTCTAATGCGAAGATGAAAAGCAACGGGGATAGAGGACAACCTTGTCTTGTGCCTTTCTCTATATTAAATTCCTGGGAGATATCTCCATTAATCCTTACTCTTGCCACTTGTTTCCTATATATTGATTCTATCATTGTCCTGAAGTAAACCCCCGGATCGCATTCTCTCAGTGTTGCTAACATAAATTTCCAGGATAAGTTATCAAAGGCTTTCTCTGCATCCATAAACATCAAAGCCACCTCTTTATCCGGATGTGCTTCATAGTATTCTAATGCGTTGATGAGGGTTCTAATATTTTCCCTAAGTTGCCTTTTTGGAAGAAATCCCACTTGGTCTCTCTTAATTATTTGATTAAGAACATTTTTAAACCTCTCGGCCAATAAACTTGCGAAAATTTTATAATCGGCATTAAGAAGTGAAATTGGTCTATAATTATCAATTGAATCTAAATTCTCCTTACTCTTTGGAATTAAGGTTATTAAGGCTGCGTTCCATGATTCTGGTATCTTGCCAGTCTGACTGATAGATTTTAACAGGTCTTTATATATTACTGAGATTTGCCCTTCAAATATCTTATAAAATTCACCCGGCAGACCATCTGGTCCGGGTGCTTTATTCATTTTCTGTCTTTTGATGGCTTCTACCACTTCAAAAATTGAAATGGGATCATTTAGTCTGTTCCTTTGTTCCTCTGTAAATTTTCTCAGTTTCAGTTTACTTTTAATATATGTTAACAACTTTCCTTCGTCTTCTTCGTTTTGTTTATATATTTTACTAAAATATTCTTCGGCTATCTTTTTTAATTCTACCTGTAGATATTTACTCTCACCTTTATCATTTTTTAATGAAATTATTGATCTCTTTGCCTCTTCTTTTTTCAATCTGTATGCTAACCATCTTGAAGGTTTACCTGCATTTTCAAAGAAAAATAATTTGTTATATTGTACTCTTTTTCCTACTTCTTTGCTCATTAGTAAGTTTAATTTATGTTGTTTATTAAGCAGTCTACCTTTATAATTCTTATCCCTTTGTGAGTTATGTCTATTATCCTCCTCTATTTTAATCTGATTAACCAGTTTATTATATTCTAAATTTTCTTGTTTTTTCTTCCATGCGGTGTGACTAATTAATTTGCCTCTTACATAAGCTTTGAAAGTATCCCATATTATGCTGATAGACATCTGCGGTGTTAAGTTTATTTTAAAAAATTCCTTTATGTCTACCTTTAATTTGTCCACAAAAGTGTGATCTTTCAAAATATATTTATTCATCGACCATCTAGTGTTTTTTTTAGTCTCTCTCAAAGATAGGAGAACTGGATTATGATCTGCAAAGGTCATTGGAAGAATCTCAATTTCGTTCATTTCCAAGATCAGTGACCTTGTTAACCATGCCATGTCTATTCGAGACCATGATTTATTTCTTGCCGAATAGAAGGTATATGCATCTTTATCTATGTATTTAGTTCTCCATGCATCTAGAATGTCATATTCTTCCACTAGTTGATAGAAGATGTTTGGCAAAGTTTGGCCTTTTTCCCCAAGTTTTTTATTTCCACTTTTCCTGTCCCTTTTTCTGTCTACCACTGCATTAAAGTCCCCAACTATACAAATGTTCTCACATTTTCTCTTATTCAGGACTCCTACTAGCTCTTTATAAAAAGAATGTTGATTTGCATTAGGGGCATAGATATTAATAATTAAATATTCCTTACCCTGTCTTATTAGAGATACCGCGACTATTCTGCCATCATCGGACGCATATATTAATTCCGGATGTAACTGTTCCTTTATGTAAATCACAACCCCCCTCTTTTTTTCCTTCGGGTCTGCTGAAACAAATGCAGTACCTAATCTCTTATGATTAATATGTTTCACATGGTCTTTTTTGATGTGGGTCTCCTGGAGGCATACCACGTCTACTTTTAATTTATTTAACTGGTGGAAAATTCGTGATCTTTTTTGAGGGGCGTTCAGGCCGTTAACATTTATGGATATTAACCTGAAGTCTCTAGCCTTCGGCTCCATCTTTCAGACTGTGTTCTTGTTCTTTAGTCTTCGTCTGCTTACGCGTCTGTATCTGAAATGGTATTTTGTGATCCGCCTTTTTCTTCCCTCTTGTTTTTCCTTCCTTTCTTTCCTTCTCACTTTCTTCTTTCCTCTCCTCATCTTCCTCATCGCTTTCAGACTTTGATTCATTGTCTTCTTCTGCTAGACCCAGATCTACGCCATATGAGTCCAAAAAGTTATCCAGTTTGAATACTGAGTCTAGCTTATGTCTTCTCCCCTTGTATTCGAAGATCAGACCTTCTGGGATGTTCCACCTGAAGACGATGTTATGTTCCCGCAACACGTTAGCTAGTTGTTGATATGACCTCCTCTTCTCACGGACTCTCCAAGGAATGTCTCTCAAGAATTTTACCTCATTTCCTTGTATGATGACTTTGGATTCATATGCAGCTTTCAAAATTTTATCACGTATATGTCTTTTGTTAAACCTAATCTGAACTTCACGTGGGACCTTGAACTTTTTTGCATATGCTGTATTCCTCCTGAACATCAGCTCTATTTCAGATGTAATTTCTTGCTTAGTACCCACTTTAAGTTGTTCTTCCAATGCTGTAACAATCTCCTCCTTCCAGTCCGTACTTAAATTCTCTGGGACGTTTTGACATCTTATCAGCAACGCTGATCTGTCCATCTCCAAGCCAATCAGAGCTTCCTCTAAGTTCTCATTCTTAGCCTTCATCTCTTGTAAGTCAAGGTCCAGCTCTCTCACTCTGGCATAAGTCTGTCTTCCTCCGTTCGTTAATTTTTGTATGTCAGTTTTATTGCTTGCGACCTGCATCTTAACCTCTTCAATTTCAGTCTTGAATTGTGAAGCCAAATCATCAATCTTCTTATGTATTGGTTCTAATTCTTTTTGGATAATTGGTGGAAGCCTTTCTTCTACTTTATCCAGTACCGCTGGTAATGTACTTTCTAAGACCGCCTTGACTGCCGCTGAGACAGAGTCGTCTATCATGTTCTTAATCTCTTTGCTCGTGTACGCAGCACTTGATGCAGACTTCAGTTGACTCATGGTATTCAAGTTTGAGGGCGACGGTATGGAGCTCTTCCTTAAGTTGCCTGGGTTGCCTGACGCCATAAACCCTAAACTGCTCGTATTATGGAACAACTAATGCCTTATTATTCAATCAATTTAGCGTGTATTAATTTGTATTGGTATAAGTTGTTAACCTATTTTATTTATTTATTTATTTATTTATTGTAATTTTAATTAGAAATTTAATTAGAACCCCAAATTTGCAATTTACCCTCTTACAGTTTTAACTCTAATCAATTTATACAATTTATACAGACACTGATTAACTAATTAATTAGGTAAATAATGAATTAATTCAATAATTGGATAATGAACTCCGCTAAATTAATTATTTATTATACAGAAGTTTTTATTAAATCAATAAACTTTAATCAATTTTAGTGTATATTGCTAGCTATTAATCTCTTATTACACCCCTACAGTGACTTAATTAATTTCCCAAAATTTAATGAATTTAATTGGGTAAGTTAGTTTCCCAAAATTTCCCCACTACTTATGTTGATTTGAAATTAGTTTATTATTATTAATCCACTTAATCTAATCCCTAGTAGTTACTTAGTTACTTAGAAAATTAACCGCTGGCAAAGGCTATTAAATTCTATCCATTAATCAGTTAATTAGCCAGGGGGCCCAATCAGTCTTTAAACACCAATATGATTAGCGCAATTAACACAGCTAGTACAATGTCTTACACAGAATATATCTCTTCAATCACCCCCTACACACTTTACAACCCAATAGCTCAATTCCCCCTATGCGGCCCACACAATGTGACTTCAGCGACTTCAGCAAGTTTCTAAGTACTTAATTAGCCGTATGGCCGTCTTCTCCGCTTCAAACGCGTTTAGCAGTTCCCTTCCTGGCACAGTCCGTCGCTCCTCCTCTTCGGAAGTACACTCTGAACGTTCGTTGTTGCCTTGCCAGTTGCTCTTCTCCTACGTTTATAGCGTATTCCTGTGAAATCCCCTGCCATAGATTTCTCCTCTCTCTATCTCCGCGCATGCGCCGCCTCGCCACCTCGTCTCCGCCCTGGCTGCACTTTCTCTCGAGTTGACCCTCCGCGCCAACGTCGAGCCGTAGAGGGGCCTCTCCCCAATTAGAACAAGTATTCCGCAAAAGGAAGCAAGAAAATAAGGAAAAAAAAAAAACAGGTTAGTACAGCACCTCGCGTCTTAAGTTCCTCTCCCCCGGACCTTCCCTGCCGCGTTTCTTTAACTGGCCGCTTCCCCCGGGGCTCTAGCTAGTTACTAGCCACTGCTATACAAGGGCAAAATAATTTGTAATTTGTAATTAAATATATAATAAGTTTTGACCCGTACTCAACTTCTTTCCTGGGTCTCTCCGGGTCTTCCCGGTCTTCTTTGGCTCCGTTTGGTTCCTTTCCCTTCCCTTCGGTCCGAGGCCGCTGGTCCCACGGTGACGGCTCACCTCCTAGGACTCCGCACAGAACTGGGGAAAAAAGGACAAACCACTGCCCAGGGAAGGCAGCCAGCCTCCCGAGGCAGCCCCCAAGCTCTTTGCTTCTTTCTCCTCTACAAGAAAAAAGAAAGGCAGACGTTTAGCCTGGAAATTCTAGGCGTATATCACAGTGAACTCAGGAGCTCACACTCCTTGCGTCCGCTGTTCAGGTGGGCGGAACCGGAACTCCGAAAGTTAGATGTCTTCTTGTGGATTTGGACGTTTGCCCTTCAACCATGTCTGCTAATTTGTCCATGATGAAGTGGTCCCAGCATTTATTCCTCCAGTCTGATATGCTTGGTGCTATGGGTGCTTTCCAAGAGGCTGCAGTGGTCAGGCGAGCAGTTGCAAGCAGTGTGGAAGTTAACATGGTTATTTCCATCTCAGGATCAATACCTTCTTCTAAATTGAGGAGCAAAACTGTTGGGTCAAACAGTAAACATTGTGATGTGATATTTTCAGTTTCTATTATTATTTGTTTCCAAAATGTTTGGATGACTGTACATGACAACCAGCAATGGAAAAAATCACTAGGTTCTCCACATCTCTTCCAACACTGAGAGCTGTGATTCTGAAACATATGCTGAAGATGTTTTGGGGAGAGATACCACCTTGTTTGGATTTTAAAGAATTGCAGGCGTATTGGAAAAAATTGTGATTTGCATGCATGGGAGTTCCATATATTCCCCCATTGTTCCGCTGTTAATTCTTTCTGAAGGTCTTTGTTCCATGCTGCTTTATTTTTAGAGTTATGTTCTTTTTCAGAAGATGCCAGTATTTTGTATATAATTGACATTAGGCCCTTCCTCTGTTCAGAGAGTTTACTAATGGTGAGTTCAAATGGTGTCTTTGGTTTGGAGAACGTCCCTTGCTTCACGGCCCATTCAGTTAAGGTTTTTAATTGGTAAAATCTTAACCAAGGCAGTGTGGTGTTCATTTGCTCCTCAAAAAACTCTTTACTGTGTATTGTTTCCCCTTTAACTAAGTCTTGCAGTCTGTACAGTCCTGCGTCGGTCAACCTCTCAAAGGCTCTTCTTTCCTGTCCTGGTGGGAACCATGGTTGGTTAGTAAATACTGATATCAGAGAAATTTTAGAGACAAGTGATGTTCTGTTCACATCCCAGATTCTGAGAGCTGAATCCAGAAAGATATTACCCTCTATCACTTTGGGTCTTGAGACTTTAGGCATCCAAATTACTTCTGAAAGCAGGAAAGGCAAGGTGTAACTCTGTTCGATGTACATCCATGTAGCATTATAATTTGGCTGTAGCATACTTGCTATGTTGGCGATTGCTGATGCCAGATAGTATCTTTTAAGCGAGGGAACTCCCATGCCTCCCCGCGAGGTGGGTTTCGTCAGATGTCTGTGATCCACCCTGGGCTTTGATGTATTCCAAAGGAAATTCCTTAGGGTTTTCTGCCACTTATTTAGATCTTTGTCTGTTAGAGATATAGGGAGTGCTCTGAACAAGTATAAAAATCTAGGGAATATTTATTTATTTATTTATTTATTTTTCACATTTATATCCCGCCCTCCCCGCTATATGAAGCTCTGAATCAATTGTAGTCTGTCAGCTAGAGACAGAGATATTTTTTTCCACTCTTGTATCTTGTTTTGAATGTTTTTGTGCAGCCTCTGAAAGTTGCAGTCTGTTAAATTTTTTATATTCAGCAGAATCTGAATCCCTAAATATCTCCATTCCATTGTTATCCATTGGAAGCTATAATTCCTTTTTAACTCTGTTCTGATCTCTTTGGAAAGACCTATTGGAAACACCTCTGATTTGTTTGCATTTAAATGTAGTCCAGATATTGTCCCAAACTGCTTAATGGTGTTGAAGATGACGGGCAATGATCTTTTGGGGTTTGTTACATATAGCGTGACATCATCTGCATACATAGATAATTTATGCTCTTTATCTGCTATCAGCATTCCGGTGAAGGTGTTGTTCTTTCTCAGTTCCTCTGCTAAAGGTTTGATGGCGAGAGCGAACAGGAGAGGCGACAGAGGACAGCCCTGTCTTGTTCCTCTGGTTGGAAAGAAGAAATTGGAGATGATGCCATTCACTCTTACCCGTGCTCTTGGGTTTTTGTAGGTTGCTTGTATTGCTGTTAAAAGATTCGGGCCAAATTTAAGTTGTTTGAGAAGCTCTGTTAGATATGGAAGTTCTACAGAATCAAAAGCTTTCTCGAAGTCCAGCACCAGAATTACTGCTTCTGCCTTGATTCGGGAACTATGTGCTATAATATTTAACGTTCTTCTGATATTATCTGTGATTTGCCGTTGAGGAATAAAGCCAGTTTGGTCCTCATTAATCAGTGTGGGCACAATCTTCTTTAGACGGTTTGCCAGTATTGAGGAAAATAATTTTGCATCACTATTTATTAATGCTATAGGCCTATAAGATGACGGATCTGTGGGGTCCTTGTTTTTCTTTGGTATTACTGCAAGAGAGGATTCTGACCAGGACGTAGGCAATTGATCCTCCTTTAATACCTTGTTGCAAATTTTAAGGAGAGGCTCCAGAAGGGAGGGGCAAAGAGCCTTATATAACTCCGCTGGTAGACCATCTATCCCTGGGGCTTTTTGTGATTTAGCATTTTTTATGGCCTCTTTTAATTCTTGTCGAGTTATTGTACCCTCCATCATTTCAACTTGATCTGGAGACAGTGTGTGAGGAAGATTAATAGATGAGATATACACATTAATATCTGCCTGTTTTGGTGAAAATGTTCTATACAAATTCTGATAGAAGGTAGCAAATTCATTTGCTATGTCCTTGGAAGAGTCAAGATATTTACCATCACAAGTTTTTATTGCTCCGACTGCTGCTTTTTTCTTCTTGTTCTTCACCCTCCACGCCAGAATTTTCATGTTTTTTGAGGATTTGTGCCATAATTTCTGTTTCAATGGAGTCCAAAGCCTTTCTTTCCACCTGTAGATCCTTGTAAATTTTATTATCCCCTGTGCGTTGTCAGAATCTGCTGATTCAGACATAGTAATCCTGACTGTACCTTCTATATTATCCTATATGTTATTCTATGTTTGTAACTGCCATGTTGTAGTGCTTAACCAGGCCTGGAGTTTGTAACACTTAGAGCGGGAGGGTGACACCTGCAATGTATGAGAACAAGAGGGCCTCTCACACCGCTGCCTCCGCATTCCATCCGCCCCGGCTGGGACTTCAAGGGAGGATGCTTCTCATCTCTTATCACATGCAAAAGCCTTGAGGCCATTGATTGTTATGTGAACTGGTAACATCTGAGGGGTCTGGTTTGGGAAGGGAATTTACAGCTTGACACCTCACTTTCTTTCCTGTGAGAACCAAACGGTCAGGGTCCCTTTTTGCCCGCCAATTTTCCCCTATAGTGATTGGCTACCTATGGGTAATTCAAACTCCTTGGAATGGTATAATAGACCTGCCTGTATTATCTGTCTCATCTCTGACAATAATCCGAGAAGCTGTACTAATGTAGAGATTGGAAATAAAGAACTCTGGTTGACCAACCAAGATCTGATCCTTGACTACTTTGCGCAGAACTCTCACAGATTGTCAGAGATCTGTGACTGGGACTCAGCCGTTCCTGATCATGTCAGATGACAGCACGGTTCCCATCCCTACTACCCCCGAAGATACACCCACCACCCCGGCGGACCAGGGGAACGGTGGTGGAGGCGGCGGAGGGGAGCCCGAAGTACCGGTGACTACGATTCAGGGGGCTCACTACATCCCGCGCCTACCTCCTCTTCAGAGCGTGACCCCGAAGTACGCCTGGAGCCAGTTCGGTCGTGGGACCGTGGACTCTTGGGTGCACGACCGGAAAGGGGCATGGGTTTCGTTCCCGAGCGATCAACTCGACCGAGGGAGGCCGAGTTACCTGGGAGGAGACAGCGAGCCGATCTACGGAGGAGATCCGCATCGCCCTTCCATGGAAGGAGAGAGGACCGGTCCGTATGGGCCCGATCCGTACCGCGAAGACCAGATGCAATCCCTAGACCGGATGATGGGAGATTTGCGGTTCCAGCTTACCACTGAGCTCCGGGAATTGGCCCTCGATCTCCAGTACCAATTTTGGGACGCCATGAGAGCCATGCAAGAGGCTCTTCCAGCACCCGCAACGGGGGTCCAGCAGCCGGCGGCGGCTCCCGGGGGAGTTCCGGCTCAGCCACCGGTGCCAGTGCAGCCACGGCCGCTGCCGCCACAGGCTCCGCCGGTCGTCCCTCCGCAGGTGCCCGGCCCCGTTCCTGCGCCAGCCCCAGCGCCGGCAGGGCCAATCGTTCACCCGGCCCCCGCCGACCCCTTGACGGCTACTTTCGATGGGGACCCCGAGAAGCTGTGGTTTTTCCTGCTGGAGATCGAGCGGTTCCTGGACAGCTGGGGCCACCTCTACCCCACCGAGAGGGAGCGGATTGGCTACATAGGATCCAAGCTGAAGGACACCGCCAGTGATTGGTATGTGAGCCTGCATGATGCCCCCGGTCCTGAGCTGTGTTCGTTGAACAACTTCATGTGGGCTCTCCGACACCAATACGAGGACCCCCTGGGGGAAGAGAAAGCCCGGAACCAACTGCGGAAGCTGTTCCAGGGGAGGTCCACGGTGAGGGACTACACCGACAAGTTCCGGCGCATCGCTGCTAAGATTCACGGCTGGCCCCAAGAACTTTTCATAGAAAAGTACTGCGAAGGTCTCAACCCCGAGATTTATGAAACCGTTCTGTTAGGGGGCCGGCCGGGAACACTGGCCACCTGGATGAGGGCAGCCGCGGACGTGGAGGAAAGATTCACCCTCATCAAGATGGGGACGTCGGCTACAGCCGCCAGCAAAGCCGTGCCGAGGGCGAAGCCAAAGCCCAGTGTGCAAGACATCCGAGATGCCCGCTTCCGACAAGGGTTGTGCATGAAATGCGGGGAGACTGGCCACTTCGCCTCAGCGTGCCCCAGGGGAGGAGGGAAGGGCCCGAAGACCTCCACTCCGGTGGCCGGGAGCACTCCTAGTAGGGGGAAAACCCCACTCAAACCCCAGGCGCTGCAACTGGAAGGGGCCACGAGCGAACAAGGGGAGCTGGAGCTGATGGAAACGCAGATGTCGGGAAACTCCAACGGCCTGCAGTGAGCGGCGCAGAACTGCAGGTCCCCCGCCAAGAAGCGCCATCTTCGGTGAGCATCCCTGGCCCCCTGTTACATATGGTAGTGACTGTAATGACCCCGGGGACGGGCACTCACATGAGGGTCCGTGCCCTAATTGACTCTGGGTGTGCTCGGGACTTAATTAGCCCTTTAGTGGTGGAAGGGTTGGGACCGAAAGTCACCCCGCTGGCCGAGCCCCTGAAATTCACGCAAATGGATGGGTCAGAAATGAAAGAAGAGTGTGTAGCTGAGACTGAGAGCCTGATTTTGGGAACCGGGGAGCATTGGGAGAAGCGAGCTTTTGTAATCACCCCAAATGCCCAATTCCCCATGGTGCTGGGGAGCCCCTGGCTGAGCTCGCACGACCCCTACATCAAATGGAGTGAAGGGAAGATCTCCTGGGTGGACGACAGGTGCCTGAAGCACAAATGGGACTCCGAGTGGGGACCGGGACCACCAAACCCCCCCCCAGACCGGCTGCCCTCGCCCTCGCCCCCTCCACGGTCCCCCAGGAGTATAGAGACCTGATGGAGGTTTTCAGTGAGACCGAGGCGGACGAGCTACCACCCCACAGACTGTCAGACTGTGCCATAGAATTGCTTCCTGGCGAGAAACTCCCCAAAGGAAAGCTTTACTCCATGAGCCCTCTAGAGCGGGAGGAGCTACGAAAGTTTCTGGACAAGAACTTGGAGCGGGGTTTCATCCGCCCTGCTAAATCCCCCTTCGCCGCCCCGGTGTTGTTCCGGAAAAAGAAAGACGGGGGACTGCGCTTGTGCACGGACTACAGGGGACTAAATGCGGTCTCCACTTCTAACGCCTACCCCCTCCCCTTGATAAAAGACTTACTAACTGAAGCGGCCAAGGGAAAAGTGTTCACTAAGCTGGATCTCCGGGATGCTTATTTCCGGGTGCGCATAAGGGAGGGGGACGAGTTCAAGACCGCTTTCAATACTCCATTAGGACAGTTTGAATACCTGGTGATGCCGTTCGGTTTGAGTGGCGCTCCCGGGGTCTTTATGAGCTTGATAAATGAAGTGTTGCACAAGCATTTATTCAAGGGGGTGTTATGTTACATAGATGATATCTTGATCTACTCTACTGATAAGAAAGAGCACGTGAAATTAGTCCGGGAAGTCCTTTCCACCTTGTTGAAAAACCAACTGTATGTTAAATTGTCTAAGTGCGAGTTCCACCGTGAGTCTGTAGACTTCCTAGGGTATCGCATTTCACAGAGGGGTTTAGAGATGGACCCAGCAAAAGTGGAGGCGGTGGTCCAGTGGGAAGCCCCCCGAACGAGAAAGCAATTGCAGAGTCTATTGGGATTTTGTAATTTTTATCGAACTTTCATAAAAGACTTTGCAACAGTTACCCTCCCCCTGACGGATTTGCTAAAAACCAAGGGGAGGGGTTCGGAAGCCGGGAAACCTGGGGAGAGAATCGCCTGGAATGGGGAGTGCCAAAGGGCGTTCGAGACACTGAAAATCCTTTTTACTTCTGAGCCCATTTTAGCTCACCCAGACGAAACCAAAGAGTTCATAGTCCATGTAGATGCATCCGATGTGGCAATGGGGGGGGGGGCCGTTTTACAACAGGGGCCGGATGGGAAGCTACACCCCCTGGCATATATTTCCAAAAAGTTTAATGACACGGAAAGAAACTGGTCAGTTTGGGATAAAGAAGCCGCGGCTATCCGGCTAGCCCTCACTACGTGGCGGCATTGGCTAGAGGGGGCACAAACCCCATTTGAAATTTGGACTGATCATAAAAACCTGGAAGCACTGCGCACGCAGAGGTCCCTAAATGCGAAGCAACTTCGGTGGGCTGACTTCTTTTCAAAATTTAATTTTGTGTTAAAACACTTCCCTGGAAAGGCCAACTCCTTAGCAGATGCACTCTCCCGGTTGCCCCAACATGAAAGCTTGAAAGAAGAGGTGTTCGACTCCATGTTCTCCCCCCAGCAGCTGGGAGGGGCGGTCACTACCAGAAGTCAGCACAAACGAACTCCAGTAGAAGCCGAGACGTGCGATTGGGGGGGGGGGGAGTATTCACCCGAGGAAGCCGAGGAACTAGAGACACTGGCTGAATGTTCGCAGAGAGAAAATCGGTGTTGGTACCATGGAGATAAATTGGTGGTGCCTCAAAGCAAGCGTAAAGACGTTTTATTAGCCTGCCATTCTTCCAAACTGGCGGGGCACTTTGGGTTTCTAAAGACGCTTAACCTAATTCAACGCCAGTTTTGGTGGCCGCGCATGCGCCGGGATGTTTCAGACTTCGTCTCGGCTTGCCAAACTTGCTTGATGTGCAAAAAGAGGGGAGGAAAGGTTCCGGGACTCTTGCATCCTCTGCCTACCCCTTCCCGCCCTTGGGAGGCGATAGCTATGGACTTCATAACTAATCTGCCGCCCTCGAAGGGGAAAACTGTAATTTGGGTGGTGGTAGACACGTTTTCAAAACAAGCCCATTTCACCCCGTTCAAACAACTACCAACGGCCAAGGGGATGGCTAAAGCTTTTTTCAACCAGGTGATAAAATTACACGCTTTTCCTAAGCGGGTGGTATCCGACAGAGGCAGTCAATTTGTTGCCAACTTCTGGCGGGAGCTTTTGAATCTAATGGACATAGAGCCTGCGCTGAGCTCGGGTTACCATCCAGAAACCGATGGACAGTCCGAGCGAACTAATCAAATTCTGGAACAGTTCTTAAGGTGCTACACCAACTACCACCAGGACAATTGGGTGGACTTATTGCCGTTTGCAGAATATAGCTATAATAATGCAGTGCACTCTTCCACCGGCGTCTCCCCCTTCATGGCCGTGGGAGGTTTTGAGGGAAAGCCTTTGCCTACCATTGAAAATGTGCCCGATGCTTCCCCAACGGACTTCAAGAGTTGGTGGGCGACATTACAAGAATCATGGCCACTAATAGCCAAGGCATTAGACCAAGCAAAAGAGGACTACAAAAAATATGCGGATCGGGGCCGAGCTGTGGGCTGGGATCTCCAGCCTGGGGACTCTGTTTATCTTTCCACAAAAAATATACATGGCTTGCAACCCAGTCGAAAATTGGGATGGAAATATGTGGGCCCCTACAAGGTGTTGCGAAAGATTTCAGATGTGTCTTTTGAATTAGAGCTGCCTAAGTCACTGAGCTCTGTGCATCCTGTTTTTCATTTCAGCTTACTGAAGAAAGATCCTGGGCCGAATGCATGGCATCCAGTTCCTCCAGTTCCTCCTCCACTGATGAAGGGGGGGCCCCCTCATTTCGAGATAACTGAGATTCTTGATTCTAAAATGCGTAGGGGCCGCTTATATTATTTAGTTAGATGGCTTGATTTTGGTCCTGAACACAATGAATGGATTCGTTCTGAACATGTGCATGCTCCTAAACTAGTTAGAGCTTTTCAACGAAAGTTTCCTGATAAGCCCAGGTGAGGGTAATTATTGGGAGGCCAGTGTGTCAGAATCTGCTGATTCAGACATAGTAATCCTGACTGTACCTTCTATATTATCCCATATGTTATTCTATGTTTGTAACTGCCATGTTGTAGTGCTTAACCAGGCCTGGAGTTTGTAATACTTAGAGCGGGAGGGTGACACCTGCAATGTATGAGAACAAGAGGGCCTCTCACACCGCTGCCTCCGCATTCCATCCGCCCCGGCTGGGACTTCAAGGGAGGATGCTTCTCATCTCTTATCACATGCAAAAGCCTTGAGGCCATTGATTGTTATGTGAACTGGTAACATCTGAGGGGTCTGGTTTGGGAAGGGAATTTACAGCTTGACACCTCACTTTCTTTCCTGTGAGAACCAAACGGTCAGGGTCCCTTTTTGCCCGCCAATTTTCCCCTATAGTGATTGGCTACCTATGGGTAATTCAAACTCCTTGGAATGGTATAATAGACCTGCCTGTATTATCTGTCTCATCTCTGACAATAATCCGAGAAGCTGTACTAATGTAGAGATTGGAAATAAAGAACTCTGGTTGACCAACCAAGATCTGATCCTTGACTACTTTGCGCAGAACTCTCACATGCGTTTATGCTCCATTTCCAGTTTTGTGATGCGATTCAATGTCTCTGTTTTTAATTTTTGTCTTTCTTTTTTCAGGTGAACTGTTTGATATTGCTCCGCAGCACTGCCTTCAAAGCATCCCATTGTATTGTGAGATCAGTTTCCGTCCCATCATGAATATCCAGGAAGTGTTTAACTTCTTTATTTAGATTTTCCGTAATATTTTCCTTTAATAAAATCGATGTGTCCATTGATCATTGTCTGTCTTGCCTTCCTTCTGTCGGTGCTTGTATTTGGCATTCAATCCAAGCGTGATCAGATAGATATCTGAGACCAATTTCCACTGAATGAAGATGATTCTGGAGAGTTGTTGAAATCAATATATAGTCTGTTCTGGTGAATGATCCGTGTCTGGCGGAATAATACCTATAATCTCGATCTGCAGGATGTTTTGCACGTCACGTGTCCACAAGGTTGAAGACGTGGAATAATTCCACTAGACATGTCTCCGGCTTCCTGAGAGTTTTTTGCTTTGGTGTAGATTTTGAAGAGTCTAAAATTTTGTTCACGATGTAATTAAAATCCCCTCCGATCACTGTGCTTCCCTCTTGGAATTTCTGTAGTTTCTCTAGACTCTCCGTTAAGAAAGATATCTGGTCATCATTGGGAGGATAAATGGAAGCGAACGTCCAAGGTTTTGCTTCTATATGTCCCTTGACATAAATATAACGTTCTCTTGGATCAGTACTCTTGTCCTTAAAAATAAAGTTGACTCTCGTAGCTATAAGTATTGCCACTCCCCTTGAGTTGGAGGAGCCGGGTGCTGTAAATTGGTGAGGATAAGCTGCTGAGTTGATAATCGGATGTGTTATGGATCGCTTGTGAGTTTCCTGCATGAATAGCACTGCTAGGGATATTTTCTTAACATACTGAGCAACCCTTACCCTCTTCAAATACCAGTTCTTTATTTAGCTTTCCAACCAAATCAAAGTTAGTGTTTGCATCACTAGTTTTGTTCACATTCATCCACTATGCAATAGTGACACCCCCCATTCCTTTATTATTGCATTCACCTTCATTTTGACCCACTGCCTGAATTAAGACTGTACATTTCAGGTGGCCCCACAGAAGGGGTATAGTACAGTGGTTGAAGATACCACAGTACATTTAATCTTTGTCATGTTCAGTTAAAGAATTGCTGCAAGCCAGTACAGGAAACATCTATGTTAGAAAGCCTGAGACAACCAGTGCCAGTCTGAATAGATGCGACCAGCTATGGGGAGCAATGCTTAAAACAGTTTCAGTTGTTCAGTTATTTATACACATTAATATGACATGTCTGTTTGATCGTTAGTTGGTTAAATTGACTGATGTGCAAGTGGGGGACCTACAGAAACCCTTGGGAAGCCCTTCCACTGCCAGCCACTGGCCCTGTGCTGTGTAGCCTCCAGCCAGTTGAGCCCCATTAGCTTGAGGCCATGATTTAAGCCCCAAGCTACAACCAGACAGTTTAGGGGGCATGGAGCTGGAAGCATGCCTGGGATATTTTCAGCCCTGACCCACCACCAAAGATCCTGCTGCCTGCCACTTGCACCCAATCCTATTGTTCTCCCTTCCTTTAATCTGACCAACTGTCCTTTCTGCAGCAGTCTCATAGGTCATCCCTACCTTTTCATGGGGATCTTCAGGTGCTAGGCACCCAACTTTTTAGACAGTTTTGTGTAATGTCTGAGCAAGTGGAAACACTGATAGCTAATTTGGATGGATCATAACCCCCATTTTTCGAATGGAAGGCAGCATGGTATAGCAGTGGCGATGCTTCTCACTTGCTTTGAAGGCCCCTTATGGGCATCTCCATGTGGGCTGTGCCATGACACACACCTCCAGTTTTTAATTCCACTTTTCAGATTCTTATGCAAACCGAGTATCCCTCATATTTGGAGAAACATCTCTCCTATCTTTCAGTGGCTCCTAGCTTTACTTAGGGATGTTGCAGATGTAAGTTACCTCCATGCCAAGTAAAGCTTCAGCTGCCTATTTTCTCTACTAAAGGGATAAGACATTTTCCTGCAGACCTGTTGGTAACCCTAGCTCCAGGCCACTTAATCATATAAATTGAGTGAACTCCCAGACAGTAGAATCATATCCACAGCAGAGGGAAATGGAAAAAATGGGCAGAGATGCCACGAAATACAAGAGATAGTTTGTGACATTTGTATGCAACATTCGGAATCGTACAATTTAATCACAGTGATCACTGACAACAAACTTACGTTAAGCGATTTCATGCCTAGAGTAGATAAGAAAATGTCAACTTTGTTTAAACAAATAGTACAAACTTGGAAAATTCTATCCCATCAGTTTCTCTGGATTCTCCATTTGAAGTTCCTTAAGATTATGCTTCAATAAATCTATTACCACAGCACTCTTTTTTGCTACAACAGACTAGAGCGGCACTCTGAGAAAGGATAGTTATCTTGAGTAATCCTGTATCTTTCAAATACATTTGCATGCTACCAAAAATCCACATATGTGGCACATTAGTAGAAAGAAGTAAGAACTTACAATTCAACACAAACACTACTATTTATTTATTTATTTATTATTTCAAATTATATCCCACCATTCCCACAAGCAGGCTCAGGTCAGCTCACAGCAATAAATATAATACAGTCTTAAAATAATCCAATCAAATAAAATAACAATATTGAATCAATACAATAAAACCAGTTTAAAACATTTAAAGTGGGCAGTGCAGTATCTTCAGTTTCTACAGCCAGGAAATAAATAAATGGGCCAGTGCCAAGCCATGAGTGTCTCATACAGCAGCAATAGGGAGACCTGCTGGTAGATGCCTGCTGCCTCAACCAAAGGCTTGGAGGAACAGCTCCATTTTGCAGGCCCTGCGAAACTGTAACAGGTCTCACAGGGCCCTGATCTCAGTTGGGAGCATGTTCCACCAGGCGGGGGCCAGGGCCAAGAAAGCCCTGGCCCTGGTTGAGGCTAGATGGGCATCTTTCAGGTCGGGGACAACCAGCAGGTGGCTCTCTGCAGAGTGCAAGGCTCTGTGGGGCACATATGGGGAGAGGCAGTCCCATAGAAATGCCAGTCCCAGGCTGCATAAGGCCTTAAAGGTCAACACCAACACCTTGAAATGGTAGCCAGTGCAATTGGTGAAGCACTGGCTGGATGTGCGCCTGCACAGATGTCGCAGTCAGCAGGTGTGCCACCGCATTTTGCACCAGCTGGAGTTTCTGGATCAGCTTCAAAGGTGAGCCCAGGTACAACAAGTTACAGTAGCCAGTCCTGGAAGTGACCATTGCGTGGGTCACTGTAGCCAAGTCCCCGGGGGGGAAGGTGGGGAGCCAGCTACCTGATATGCTGAAGATGGTAGAAGGCAGACTTGGCCTCTCTTAGAAGGAAAGGGCATCTTTAATATTTAATATGACAATTGCATAGCAAAATAAATCCAAGGCCCACTAACTAAAATTTAAAATCAGTAATATAAATTAACCTTCACTGAGAAATCAGCTGAAGTTATAGCTAAGTGATCTAGTAATTTTTTTTAAATGGTGCAGGTAGCCCTAATCTTTGCCTGAATGTAGTACTAATGCAAGCAAGGTGCAATCCTATGAAGTCCCATAGCATAAAGGCAAAGAGAGTGAGCAACAGCTACCCAGCACCACTCCTGGAACCAGTGCTCAGGTAGGTATGCAACCACTCAACTGTGAAACACACACCCCTCCCCTGCTGCCACATTCCAAAGGCATTTTTGCCTGGAAAGGGTTCATAAGTTCACATTACGTCTGTGTTTTGATCTCCAGTGTATTGTTCTGGAGTGACTTTGATGAATCCCATTGTTTTTTGTGGTACTGTGATTTGTTTAATGCAGGGCTCCGTTGGGGCCGGGGCGCACCGGGGTGCAGCTCTGGGAGAGAGGAGGCCGGAGGGTGGGCATACAGCAAAGCCCCGCCCCCCGCTCACCCTTCCCGGCTGCGGCAGGCCACCGCCAGCCCCAGCAAGAAGCCCCCTCCCTCCCCCCCACTCGCTGCTCCGGGGCTGCGGCAAGCACTGCCGGCCCCGGCAAGAAGCCCCCTCCCTCCCCCACTTGCTGCTCCAGGGCCGCGGCAAGCACCGCCGGCCCCGGCAAGAAGCCCCCTCCTTCCCTCCCTCCCTGAAGCCCCCTCCCTCCCTCCCTTGCTTCTCTGGGGCCGCGGCAAGAAGCCCTCTCCTTCCCTCCCTCCCTCAAGCCCCCTCCCTCCCTCGCTGCTCCGCCGGCCCTCGTGGAGGAGGAGGAGGAGCCTGGCGGGCACCGGTTGCCCTAGCCTCGCCGCACCACCACAGCTCGACTGATGGAGTGGAAGGGGGCGGGCAGGTGGCGACGGGCCTCCTGAGGGGGCAGACTCGGGCGCAGCGGGCAGGCCGCGGAGAGGGTGGGCAGCTCCTGCTTCTGCCTCGGGGCGGGCGAGGCTCCTTCGGAGGCAGGGAGGGAAGGGGGGCTGTCGAAGGCGACCCGGGGGGATGGCGGGGTCTGGTCCGGCCGGGGTGAAGGCCTCGGTGGGATCTCCCTGAGCAGATTTTTTGTGTGTGGGGGGGCTCAGTCTGGGGTAAATGTGCCTGTGGGGCGGCCCCAGGGGGGATGGTGGGGCTGAGGCTGGGTTAAAGGCATCTGTGGGATGCCTGCGTATGTCTAAAACAGTAACAGAAAGCCTATCGGGCTGCTTTGGAGTAAGGTCAGGTTCCCTAGCTGCCGTCCTGTCTTATTTAACTGGTTTTTAATCATCTCTCCACTGTAGTTTGTTTCAGTTGTCAGCCGCCCTGAGCGCATCATGGGATAGGGCCGAATGCAAGGGCAAGGTCGGTCGGTAGGTAGATAGATACCTATCTACCTATCTACCTTTATGTTCCTTCCTTCCCCTCTCTCTTCCTTCCTTCCTTTCCTTCCTTCCTTCCTTCCTTCCTCCCTCTCTCTCCCCTTCCTTCCTTTCTTCTCCCCCCCACCTACCTACCTACCTTACTGTTCCTTTCTTCCTTCCTTCCCCCCTCCCTCCCTCCTTTCTTTCTTCTCTCTCTCTCCCCCACCTACCTACCTACCTTCCTTCCTGTTCCCTTCCTTCCTTCCCCCTCCCTGCCTTCTGACACACTGCCCATGATGTCAGGGATGTGTGGCCTTTTGACACTTCCGGTGACATCAGGGGGTGTGGCATATGCAAATAAACTATGCTAATGAGCTCCTGCACCTCTTTTTTTACAAAAGGACCCCTGGTTTAATGCCTGTTGTAGCCTGTTCCATGGTATTCCAGAGGCATTTTGGCTGGGATTTTTAGTGGTGCTATTAGTTGTTTAATGCCCATTCCAGTCTGTTCTGTGATGTTCCAAAGGCATTTGGCCTATTCTGGCCTGTTTTGGGATGTTCCGGAGGCATTTTGGGCTGGAAAGTGTTAATGAAAGCACAAGAACTGTGTTTTCCCTTCTAAAATACTGTTCGTGAGTGTCTGTAATGCATCTCACCACTTTTTTGCAGCGCTATTGCTTGTTTAATGCCTGTTCCGACCTGTTCCAGGGTGTTCCTGAAGCATTTCGACCTGGAAAGGGTTAATAAAGGTGTGAGAGTTCTGTATTTTCATTCCTAAGATATTGTTCTTGAGTGTGTGTAATGTAATGCATTCCACTGTTTTTTACAGTACTGTTTTTTGTTTAATACCTGTTCCAGGGTGTTCCTGAAGCATTTCGACCTGGAAAGGGTTAATAAAGGTGTGAGAGTTCTGTATTTTCATTCCTAAAATATTGTTCTTGAGTGTGTGTAATGTAATGCATTCCACTGTTTTTTACAGTCCTGTTTTTTGTTTAATACCTGTTCTGGGGTGTTCTGAAGGCATTTTGGCCTGGAAAGGGTTAATAAAGCAGGCGTCATTTGGGGCTGGAGTGAGCCAGAGCGATGCTCCGCCAGCCCTGGAGTTGGCACTAGGGCAGCCACGGGCTGAATCAGATTCTCTGATCTGATTCAGCCTACCGCCGAATTGCTGCTGAAATTCGGTGGTGGCTTAAAAAGTGGTTGGAGGAGAGGCAATTTGAGAGAGAGGCTCCAAACTTACAGGGTAGCTGATGGAACCGCTCCCCCAAATACCCACCAAGTTTCAAGAAGATTGGACCAGGAGGTCCAATTCTATGGGCCTCTAAACAGGTTGCCCCCATTCCCTCTGTTGTTCTCTATGGTTGGAAAAAAGTAATTTCCCACCACGGAGAACAATGGATGGGATTGGGGCAACGTGTTTGGGGGCCCGTAGAATTGGACCCCATTGTCCAATCTTCTTGAAACTTGGTGGGTATTTCGGGGAGAAGCCCCAGCAGCTACCCTGCAAGTTTGGAGCCTCTCCCTCAAATCCCCTCTCCTTCAGCCCCTCATATACCCTATGAGTTTTTGCCATTGACTTCAATGGCCCATAGGGTATAATGGGGCTAAAACTGACATTTGGTGGGCCCAATGACTCCCGAATCTGCTTGCATTGCCGAAACTGACATCCAGGGGTCATTCGGCAGCTGGAACAGATGCTGCCTAATTTGGCCTGATCTGAATCGGGTCAAAAAAAATTTATTTGCACACCCTGAGTCGGCACAAATGGCAGTGGTGGCAAGCCCCTTCACCAGCTCCCAGCGGGCCTGTGGAGGAAGCGAAGGGAGAAGGGGTTTAAAATTTAAACCCCTTCTGTTTAGAGTCGTGCGGTGGTGGCACAATCTTTCCATTGTATTCTATGAGGCCCTTCTCGCTTCGCTCCCCCCCGCCCGCCTTGGCAGGCCTGCTGGGGAAGGGGAGGGGAGGCTTTTGAAGATGCCCCCCCCTTTTGCTTCCCTTTCTGTCACACTTCTGGTGATGTCAGGGGTGTGTGGCATATGCTAATGAGTTATGCTAATAGGTATGCTAATGCGCTCCATCACCTGTTTTTCTACAAAATGACTCCTGAATAAAAGTCTGAGAGTTCTGTGTTTTCATTCCTAAAACATTGTTCTCGAGTGTGTGTGATGCATCCCACTGTTGTTTTGCAGTACTGTTTTTTGTTGAATGCCTGTTCTGGCCTGTTCCAGGGTGTTCAGGGGGCATTTTGGCCTGGAAAGGTTTAATACAAGTGCGAGAGCTCCACATTTTCTTTTCTAAAATATTGAGTGTGTGTAATGTATCCTAATGTTTTTTGCAGTACTATTGTTCGTTTAATGCCCATTCCGGCCTGTTCCAGAAGCATTTTGGCCTGGAAAGGGTTAATAAAAGCCCGAGAGTTTCGCATTTTCTTTTCTTTTCTAAAATATTGTTCTTGAGTGTCTGTAATGCATCCCAGTGTTTTTTGCAGCGTTATTGTTTGCTTAATGTTCCTTCCGACCTGTTCCAGGGTGTTTCAGAGGCATTTTGGCTTCAAAAGGGTTAATAAAAGTGCAAGCGTTTCACATTTTCTTTTCTAAAATATTGTTCGTAAGCGTGTCTGTAATTCATCCTACTGTTTTTTGCAGAACTATTGTTTGCTTAGTGCCCGTTCTATCATGTTCTGGGGTGTTCCAGAGGCATTTTAGCCTTGAAAGGGTTAATAAAAGCACGAGAGTTCTTCATCTTCTTTTCTAAAACATTGTTCTTGAGTGTCTGTAATGCATCCCACTGTTTTTTGCAGCACTATTGATAATTTAATGCCCATTCCATTCTGGGCTGTTCCGGCTTTTGTCATCGTTCAGTTGCACAGTTGAGTCCGACTCTTCTTGACCCCCTGGACCACATCACGCCAGGCCCTCCGCTGCCCTCCAGGGCTTGCTCAACTCCATGCTCATTGCATCGATAACATTGTCTAATCACCTCATCCTTTGCCGTCCCCTTCATCTTTGACCTTCAGTCTTTCCCAGCATCAGGGTCTTCTCCAGTGAGTGCTCCCTTCTCATTTGGTGGCCAAAGTATTTGAGCTTCAGCTTCAGTATCTGGCCTTCCAGGGAAACGTCAGGTTTGATTTCCTTTAAGATTGACTGATTTGATCTCCCTGCAGTCCAAGGGACTCTCAAGAGTCCCCAAAATCCTGCTTTTAATGGACACCTTGCACTTGATAATCATCATATACCTGCTGAACTGTTAGTTTAAACAAACAACCTGCAGCCTTGTTCAGCCTGTGGGCACTTCTGGGTGCTGAAAAACTCATGGGTGCTGTCACAAAATAGCTGTGGGTAGTGGTAAGACCAATCACAAAATGGCTGCTTCAGGTGCAGAGCCGACCTTAGAAAATGTTTGTAGGTTCTAAGCCAAGCATCCTAACAATAGAGCCAGCTGCTTCTGAATAGCTGCTTCCTGCAGATGCAAAGGTGATACCTGTTGGGCTCCTTTGAAGCACCTCCTACCCCAAAGAGGAGGAGGGAAATTAGGAATGGCTCTGTCTTTTGGGGAACAGACACTGTTTAGTGCCAGTTTCCAAAGAAAGGAGGGTTTGCTTACTGCATGTTGCAGTGTGGTTCACTTTCCAGGCTCAGGCATAAGAAAGTCTCTGTTTATTGCCAAGCTGGTGATGCATTGCTGCAATGCTCCTGCCCAAGATGAACTCAGCACTTCGCTAGGCATTCTGCTGGGAGGAAACAAAGTGGGTTTTATCCCATAGAAGCAAACAGTCACCAAGAAGCACATTGGCACGAGCCATGCTGCCCGTAGGCACCACCTTGGGGGTTGCAGGCTTAAGCTATTGTTTGGCACTTTTCAGGTTATATCATTAGCCTCATTATCCAAGATTGTAAATTTGTCTGCAAGGTTAATGCCTATGTCTGGCTACGTGTCAGTTTCCTTGACTGGATATCAATGGATATCCCATCTGTTCCTGCAGAACTGAAACACGGAGAAAATTCTGCCAGCATTTCATACCCTCTGGTTACTGTAGACATCAGTGAAGACACGGGGCTTGTCGACTGTTCCTTGCGGAAGCCCAGGGATGTCACTCTGCTTGTTGCTATAGCAAACACTGGTGTGGAGAGGCCTGGGATTCAAAAGCGCAGACAGAATAACAGCTGGTTGCATTTCAGCACTGTTTGAAAGATCATTAGGTCCAATTTGAAAGTGATGCTGAGCGTGTAAAAGGAAGTTACCCGTATGGGATTATGCATGGCGGCATCATATTTAAATTGGGTCGCTGGCCTCAGCACGTCAGGAATCCAGGGACTGAATGCATGCTGCGCTGGCATGCTAACATTGCACAAGTTGGAACTGGCACCTGATTTCAATGTAACCCTATGCGGATAACTTTTTTTTACGAAGTCCAGTGTCAGTTTTAAATCAGTCCTCTGAAAAGAACAGTTTCACCTCAGAAGCAAGTGCACCTCAGTGTGAGTTGAGGTGGGCTTATGCAATTTTATTTATTGAAATATTTATGTCCCCCTTTTTTGTCCCAAGGAACCCTCAGAACAGCTCACCATCATAAAATTAAAAATACATCAAAATCATACAACTAAAGGCCTAAAAAAAACCCTACTGAGCAGAGATTAAGAAATAACAACAACCAGAACCCAGCTAAACGTCAGCAGATTAATTATATGAGGTTGCTGCCTGTTTCTTACATTTCCCAATCAAGATTAGGAAGAATCAACATAATTCTCAAATCCCTTCTCCCCAGCAGCCATTGCTTCTCTGCCTGGAAGCACACAATATTACATGCTGTTACAGCTTTGCATAGGTCACTTAGGAGCGTGTGTAAGAGAGATGGATATGTAAATGAAGGCTCAGAGGTGTGTGGGGATAGTGGTTAAGTGTGTGGACTCTAAGGCCGAGGACAGACTGGCAATCTGAAGCGGGGCAGGCACGCTTCGCAAACGGAGGAAAGGAGCCCGTTCAGACATGCGCATCTGCCCATCGGCTCCGTTGCGTACTTACCCGTCTCCCAGCCGCTTTCCTTCCGCTTTACCCGGACACCAGTTTTACCCGGTGTTCTGGGGCCTTCCTCCGCATGCCTCCCGCTTCCAAACAGTGTGAACTGGAAGAAGCGGGAGGCATCCGGAGGAAGTGTGAACGCACCGGCAAAAAGTTTTGCGCATATGCGCATCTGTGCGCATGCGCACATGCGCATGTGCGCACATGCGCACATACGGAATACCCATGAAAGAAAAAGGAAAGGAAAGAGGGAGGGGGAGGGGGGAGGGGGCGAGAGAGGGAGAGAGACGGAACCTGGAGTGCAGTGCTCCAGCAGACTACGGAAAGTTAGGCAGAGCCGTGAAAGTGGACGGGAAGAGGGTACTGTACTCTGCCTGTCTGCCCAGCAGGACGGAAGGGTTGCGCTACGGCCACGGGAGGAGCTGTTGAGTGGGCTCATGGACTCAGGGTATAAAAGGACAGAGTGCTATGCAGGGGGGAGTCCAAAATGGCTGTGGCACGAAACTGGAGGCGGCCCGAGATACTAGACCTCCTGGCCCTATGGGGGGAGCCAGCAGTCCAGAGTGCCTTGCGGAGGACCCATCGCAACCTGGATATCTATGAGCAGGTGGCAAGGGGCATGACCGAAAGAGGCCACAGCCGCTCTGCCGAGGAGTGCCGCACCAAAGCCAAGGCCATGAGGCTGGAATATAAGAAGACGCTGCAGCACAACAGCACGTCGGGCAACGACCCTGCATGGTGCCCGTACTATGAAGAGCTGCACGCCATCCTCCAGGGGAATGCCAGTGTCAAGCCTCGTCGGGTGCGGCATAGCCTTCCACTGGAGACCACCCCCTCAACGAGCACCAGCTCCCAGAGGTCTGCTGAGCAGGTCCCATCTGCTGCTGTGCAGCCTTTCCGTCTGGCCCTCGAGTCGGAGGAAGAGGACGAGGAGGAGGGCAGGGAGCCGGAGGTCCTCGTGCCAGGTTGGTGGGGAGGAGGCTTGCCAGCCAGGACGTGGGGGCGGGGGGGCCCTGGTGGGTGGCCGGGCCAAGGAAGCAGGCGAGCAGGAGAAATGATGCAGGGTACCCATGGCAAGGGCTGCCACCCGCACCACATGACTGCACATCCAGGCGACAACACCCCACGCTGCAATCCATGTGCATCCCAAGGGGGGCAAGAATGTGAGATGGGCCCAATGGGAAAGGCCAGGTGCATGCGTGCGCAGCGCCATGCATCCCACTTGCCACCCCCGCACCACAGGTTGCCATGGGTCTGCTTCTGTCGGTGGCTGCCGCTCCGCGGGGAGGCGTGGGACCCTGCCCCCATGTGCTCTGGTTGCCAAGTGACAGTGTTGGTAGCCACAGTGTGCAAGTCACCCAGTTTGGTGGGCTGCCCAGAGTCCAACTTCCCTCCCTCTCGTAGAGACCGCTGAATCTGTGCTGGCCCAAGAGCACGTGGACACGGACTCAGATGACAGCACCCAGGTTCCTGAGGATGCCATCCCAGGTACTCCCTTCTGGGGGTGTGGAATGTGGTCCTGGCCCCGCCACGGAGCCAGGTGGACACCTATGCCAGTGGAGTGCCACGCACCCGAGGAAGGCCGTCTGCAGGGCCCCATACCCATAGGTGGCCACAGTGCTGCCATGTTGAGGCAGGTGTTGTCTATGGACTGCATCATGCAGGCGGGAGGGGGGGAGGGGAAACCCCATCTGCAGGCCCAACACATAGTGGAGGGCAGGGCCTGACCAGTGTGTCCTCAGTTCTGTAGCCACAACCCCACACCCTTGTTCCCTACTGTGCTGCAGGACCGTCGGGGGTGTCGAGGCCTCAGGGTGCTGGCATTGGGCGCCGCCGGACGACAGATGCTGCAGGTGGGTGACCACAGTGAAGCTCGGCGGGAGGCGGGGGCTGCAGGCGGAGAGGATCTCCTGCAGGGCGCCGAGGCTGGATTGTGGCAGGGCCGCCACGTGCAATGGGGGCATGGCTCGGTGACCTGACAGCACTAGGGCAGGTGGCCTGTGGGTTGGTGGGGGGGGGGGAGATGGCCCCGGGAGCAGTGGCGGCTGCCGCCAGTCATGCTGGCTGGGGAGCCCTGCCTCGGGGATGTGGCCCATCTTCCGATTCCCTATGGGGCCTGAGCATGGCAACGCAGAGAGGTGGCTGAGGGGTCCCCAGGCCGCTTGGAAGGTGGGCGGGCCTGCTGGACGGCTGTGTGGTTCCTCACCAGCAGGAGGCAGGCATGCGACTTTCGGTACCCTGTGTCCGCAGGGCCATCGGGGGCAGCCCAGCAGGAGCCGGTACCACATCCCCATGAGGGGGGAGCCTATGGTGAAGGTAGGTGCGGGGTGCCGGCAGCACGTCTGCCGTGGCATCCCCGGGACACAGCTGCTGGCTGCCAGCAGGACGGCTCGTGGGGCCGGATGCACCCAGACAACATCCGCCTGCCTTTGTAAGGTGGAATGGTGACAACACAGGCGGGGAGGTGTGAGGGATATGTGTGGGCCACGGAGCGGGTGTGGGTCCACATGCTGTGTGTTGCGACTGCTCCGCCGCCTCTGCTCCTGCCACAGATCCGCCCCCAGGACCCGGAATGGGAGACCCATATGGTGCGGCCCAGCAAGCTGCCGTCGTGGCCCGGAGACAACGTGCGTCTGCCCTGCAGAGGGTGGGCGAGCGCCTCCTGGCCCAGTCTGCCAGACAGCACCAGGACATGATGGAGTTGGCCCGCCGTGAGCAGGAAGAGTACATGGCAGAGCTGCGGAGGTCCCAGGCGGAGGAGAGAGAGAGAGACCGTGTCTCAGACCAGATGTTTCAGGCTGCCCTCGACAGGCTGACGGTCATTGCAGACGAGCTGATAGCCCGACGAGACTCCTCGCAGGAACGTCGGGGCCAGCGTGCCCGCGGAGCTCGTGGCCGGGGAAGAGCAGCACGCCGCCGTGGACGAGGCCGCCAGTGAGCTGGTTAGGACCCCTCCAGGCCCCTCGAGCCGCTGTTCCCCAGGTGGTGTCGTCCCCAAAGAAAGGACACCAGGCCCATGTTGTAAAAGCAAAAACAAACTTTATTACAACATAGAACGGGTGGGGGTAACTGGGATAATAAAGGCGGTTTTAGGAGATGCTGGCTGCTGTCTTGTCCGTGGTGGGGCCTCGTGGGCCAGCTACGGGTTGTGGGGGGCTGCACCGGGGTCTGTGGGTGGCTGCCTGGCCGGGACTGTCCGTGCAGAGGGCTGGCTGTCACTTTCTGCGGCCTCTGTGGAGGTCGTGGGGATGCTCACCCCGAGGTAGGTGAACATCTCCCGGCGCATCCTGCTGAGGGCGTTCTGATGCATGGTGAACAGAGTCACCATGCGGTCGACTGTGCAGGCGAGGGAGAGAAATACATGATGAGAGGCCCGGGGGCGCCCTCCACCCATGCAGCCAGTGCCATCTGGGCGCCGTCCAGCCACGTCTCCCTGCACCCCAGTGACTGGGTGCAGCACCCTCCCCACAGAGCAGGACCCCCAACTTACAACGGTAGTCCACGTGCCGCTCCAGTGCTGCAACCCGCTCAGCCAGGCCCGCAAGCGTCAGGCACGTGGTGCAGGTGGCTGGGCCTGTGCAGAAGGCCCCGCAGAAGGTCCCGCCTGATCCCCTGTAGCAGAGAGATGTGGCCTGTTGTCACTGTGGCCCGCCATGCCTGGCCCTGGCCCACACCCACAGGAGGACTGCTCACCTTCACTGGCGCCTGTCTGGGACGCGACAGTTGCTCGTTCCTCCAGGCCACTGGTGTCCCCCACGGTCTGTACTGCGGCCGGGACGTCCGCGGAGGGCCCCTCTCCAGCGTCAGAGGCTTCAGGGGTGGTTATGAGAACCACACATGGTTCCTCTACCTCCGGTGGTGTGGGCGGCTCTGGGGGAGGGAAGTCAGTTACGGACGTCACAGGCCGGCCATGTCGACAGCATGCCGAGTGCTGGCGTATGCATAGGTGTCCAATCCATCAAGGCCCCCCGGATGCCGAGTCGCACAGAGGCGTGTGGCAGCCGGGCCCTCAGGCACCATGCAAGGGACACAACACATCCTGCCGTGGGCAAGCCTGGCCCCTGGTGGCTGCACCCGGTCCTTTCGGGAATCCCACCTGCAGAGGGTCCTGCCACAGCCTCCTCCTCCGAGGAGCCGTGAACTGCTGCGGGAGGCGCCCGTCCTCTGCGCCTTGGACGCCGTGGCCGGGTCCCTGTGGGAAGGGAGAATGGCCGCTCAGTGGGGGCCACGCAGTGTTCAGCCGCTGCTGGGTTCTGGCAGCCCGGGCCACCCACCGGCGCCACCTGTGGCATCTGACAGCCACCGGCCCCTCCAGGGCCGCCCTGTTGCATCTGTGGCTTGGAGGCTGGCCTGCCGTGGCCCGAAGATACACCTGTGGGTGCCCTGGCCAGGCATCACCCAGGGCGTGCGGCAGGGAGCCCTGGTGTCCTGGGCACCCCGCGCACTCCTGCACCCCAGGGGTACACCCATTGCTCCCCTCCCCATGGCTGGCGACGGCAGGGGTTCTTCCGCCAACGTCTACCGTGCTCTAGGTGGCCCACACACTCCCCCCTGCCAGCCCCCCTGCCAGCCCTCCCCCCTGCCAGCCCTCCCCCCTGCCAGCCCTCCCCCCTGCCAGCCCTCCCCCCTGCCAGCCCACCCCCCTGCCAGCCCTCCCCCCTGCCAGCCCTCCCCCTGCCAGCCCTCCCCCCTGCCAGCCCACCCCCCTGCCAGCCCTCCCCCCTGCCAGCCCACCCCCCTGCCAGCCCTCCCCCCTGCCAGCCCTCCCCCCTGCCAGCCCCCCCCCCTGCATGCACCCCGATACTCACCAGGCACACGCCGATGCTGCCAAGCAGGGCGTCCACCCTGCTCCCACAGGGCGCGAAGGAGGTCGAACCGGGGAGGCCTATAGGACACTGGGGGGATCCCCTCCCAGTCTTCAATAGCCTCAAAAAAGGCAGCCTTCTCTCTTTTGAATTTCGAACGGCACTGGGCTGCCGTCCGTGGGTTCCCTGCATGAGCCAGGTCCCTTGCCACCTTCTCAAAAAGTCCCCAGGTCTCCAAGGGTGTGCTGCGCATCACCCTGGCCCCGGCTTCCCTGCTGAGCAGGCGCCTCAGCATGAGCTCAACCTCCTCATCCAGCCAGTACATGCCTAAACTTTCGGCTGCCATGCTGGCTGGACGCGGAATAGCGCAGGAGCGGGTTTGCGCATGTGCGAAAGGCTCCAGGGGCCACATCGGGCTCCAAGGACCCCTGCAGGCGTCCACCACAGAGGCCAGCCCAGGACGCCTGCAGTCCTCTCAGTCCTGAAGCCCTGCCCTAAAACTACAGTGGCCAGGAGCAGAGCAGAGCTCTGCAGTCGAACGTGAAGGCTTCATGGCATGCTGCTGTCGCCGCGCGGGAGACATGCGGATTTGCGAAAATGCGCATGCCCGTGCGACAGCTCGCTGTCAGGGACTACGGAACATGGGGGAGGGGGGATGTCACAGACGGCAGGGGACAGGGAGGCAGGGGTGAACTCTTAGCTGGGTAGAAGGATGATGGGGGCAGGGGGCCAGTCATGAGGAATGCCTGCTCTGGGAGACTGACAGCTGGATGGCTGCGGGAATCCCAGAGACACATCTCCCCCCCTGTGTGCATGTCAGGAGTTCCTGGGCTCCCGGGACAGCATGTCATCCCTTCCAGGAATCGCTGGGTGCAGCCAGAACCCTGGACGGGCTGAGGGATGTGCTGGAGGTGGACTGCATTCTCTGAGCTGGGAAACAGGGGAGGAGAGATACCAAGTGTTTGTTGCTCATAACATGCAGCTGTGTCTCTTTTCCCCTCCCTCGCAGGGGAGTCTGAGAAACGGCTCCTCCAAGGCCACTGCCAGGCTGCGGCCAGAGCAGGGGAGGGAAACGCATTCCAAGGGTGGGTGGCAGCAGAGCTCTCTCCTCCCCGACAGATCCCAGCTCCCGCCCGGGGGACGAGCATCTCGCCTCTGACACAGACAGAGGGGACAGATGCGTCCAGGACCCCCTTGGCTGCCGCTACTGCCTGTCATCTCGTGTCACTGTTATCTGGAAGTCCCCACGTGTGTCTCCACCTTCCATGTTACTGCTTCACTTGCGGAGGGACACAGATCACTGTCTGTGTGTGGCCATGTGTGCTCCTGTGCAAACAGCGCCCCCAGCATGAGCCACCCCCACCCCAGCTGCAGTGCCCACCACTGAGAACGAAAAGTGCCCTCTGGCCCTCTAATGGGCCACCAGCCCCTTGACAGACTCATCCTCCCCCACGTGCCTCCCGGGTGCCTGGAACCCCAGCCCACGCCCTCCAGGGCCTCACCCCTACCTTCACAGTACCAGCCCATGCTGGAAGGGATTGTGACACAGCCGTGGCATGCATGTGAATGGACTTTATTGGGCCCCCATCAACACCACAGACAGCACTGATTCACATGGGATACCACACGACTGTTCCTGCATGGGCTGGCAACTGCGCCATCACCACCACGGGCCAACACCCTTCTTGTGCCACATCAGCAGGCAGGCTGCCTGAGGAGCCAGGCAGTGATGGCCTCCCGCAGCGCATTGCCCTCCTGCCGGTTCCTCTCCTCGGCCTGGCGTGATGGTGCTGGTGCTGCGGGAACGTGGACTGGCGGCTCGTCCCCCGGACGCTGGATGATGGCATGGCCGCGCTCTTCACAAATATTGTGCAGTATGACACATGAGGCGACCACTGGCCCGAAGTTGGCCTCCTGGACGTCTAGCCGTAGCCCTAGCCGCCGCCACCGTGCCTTGAGGCGCCCGAAGGCGCACTCCACGACGCTCCTGGCGCGACTATGTGCTCGATTGAAGACGGCCTGTCGCCGGCTCAGGGCGCCCTTGTACGGTGTCAGGAGCCAGCTTCTGCTCGGGTAGGCGGCGTCAGCGAGCACGAGCGGAGGCACCTGTATGCCCTCAATGGTGACGGTTGGGTGGCCTGGGACGAAGACTCCGGCATCCATGGCCCGGCAGAGGTGCGACTGGCGGAACACGTGAGCATCATGGTCCTGGCCACTGTTGCCCACGGAGATGTCCGTGAACCGGCCCAGGTGGTCCACGGTGCCCTGGAGGATGATGGAGCAGAAGTTCTTCCGGTTGATGAAGTCCGCCGCCTGGTGTGGTGGCGGCCGCACTGGGATGTGGCACCCATCCACTGCGCCCACACAGTGTGGGAGCCCCAACTCTGCAAACCCATCCATGACCTGCTGAACAAGGACACATTGCTTTAGACCCTCTGGTGTGCGGCAGGAGAGTCGCTATCCCGTCCCTACTGGCCGGCCCATGGAAGCGGGCCCATAGCCCCGAAGGCCATATGTGACCCACCCTGGCCACACCACTGGGACTGTGCACCCTGCAGGCACCGGCTTGGCCACTTACCCGTCCAGAGGGACCGAGACATACGGTCCGGGACAGCAGCTCCGCATCCAAGGCCCCACACACCTCTGCCACGATGCCTGCGACGGTAGACTTCCCCACTCCAAACTGATGGCTGACCTCACGGTAGAAGTTGGCTCCGGACAGCCACCACAGGGTAATGGCCACACGCTCTTCTGCTGGGATGGCCCGGCGTAAGTGGGTGTCTGCATGCGTCACACGTCCACGGACACAGTCCACCAGCCAGCGGAACGTCCCCCTAGTGACCCGAAAGTTCTGCAACCACTGCTCATCTTCCCAGACCCGGCACACAAAGGTCTCCCACCAACTGGTGGGTCGCGGATACACCCACCAACGACGACCCCCACCCTCATCGGCCAGGCGGAGAAATCTTCTCATCTGCAGATGCTGCGAGGCCACATAGCGCCTTAGCAGGAGTCGCCACCTGGCCCTGTATCGACGGCGGAGTTGCCGTCTCTGCAGCACGAAATGCCTGCGTCTCTGCTTCTGCAAGTGCATGACATGCATGTAGAGACGGAGACCAAACATCAGGCTCACCAGCAGCTCCGACTCCTCTGCATCCATGGCCAAGCCTCAGTCTTGCACCGTGGGAACAGGACACTGCCTTGTCATTCTCTGCCGTGTGCGCTGTTCCCTCACAGCCCATTGCCTCTTTGTGCCGGTTTGCCCATGCGCTCATGCGCTCATGCACAAATGCGCAAATGCGCAAATGCGCATACCAGAACCGCCACTAAGCCGCGCAAGGTGCGCGGCCTGGCTACGCACCAGTGTGAACCCTCCGTGCGCAGTCTGAACGCTCCGTATCGCCGCTGATCCGCATTGCTCTGGCCAGTGTGAACGGCCAGCTCCGTGAGTTTTTCCCCCCGCTCCAGTTCCCTCCGCTTTGCCTCCGCTTCAGATTGCCAGTCTGTCTTCGGCCTAACCTGGGAGAACTGGGTTTGATTTCCCACTCCTCCACTTGCAGCTGCTGGATGACCCTGGGCAAGCCATAGTTCTGTCAGAGCTGTTCGTGAAAGAGCAGTTCTGGAAAGATCTCTCTCAACCCCACCTAACTCACATGGTGTCTGTTGTGGGGAGGGGAAGGGAAAGGAGTTTGTAGGCCGCTCTGAGACTATGAGTGAAGGGCGGGGTATAAATCCAATCTGTTCTTCTCTTCAGTCAAACTATGCTTTACATTGAGGCATTAATGCCTAACCTCCCAGCTCTCTGAATTTGATGCACTAAGCATTCTGCTTTTGGAGGTCAGCTTGTCACACACTGCTTGGTCTACTTATGGACTATTTTGACTCAGTCTGGATGTTGACACGATCCTAGGATCTGTGAAGGCCACTAGTTGTGCCCTGGATCCTTGCCCATCCTGGTCACTAAAATCATATAAGGACCATATAAAATCATATAAGGATCCACCAATGAGCCTTAGTAGCTATTAGAAATCAATCACTAACTCAGGGTACCTTCCCACAGCCACTCAAAGAGGTGGTTATGTGTCCACAAGTGAAAAATCTCATCCCTATGAAAAAATGATGTGGTCATTTATTGCCCAATATCTAATCTGCCCTTTCTGGGCAAAGTGATTGAGGGAGCTGTAGCAGACTGACTCCAGGTCTTCTTAGATAATTCATCTGCTGTGGACCCTACCCTTTTCAGTCTGGCTTCAGTCCAGGCTATGGGACAGCGATGGCCATGCTAACTTTGGCTGATGATCTCTGCATGAGTGGATTTATCTACAGCCTTTGATACAGTGGACCGTGCCATCTTGTTGAGGGGCTTGGAGCCAGAAGTAGTTATCAAGAGGTATGTGTTAAACTGGTTTGAACCATTCCTCATGGACTGGACTCAAAGGATTGCCATGGGAGATGAGTTATCCACACTGTGGAACCTGTCCTGTGGGTTTCCACAGAGCACAATCCTATCCTCCCCGCTTTTCAATTTCAAGCCCTTTGAACAAATCATTCATAGTTTTGTTGTTGGTTGTTATCACTATACCAACGATACCCAGCTCTTTATATCCTTCTCTAAATGACCTGGAGATGTGGAGGTTCTGAATCACTGCCTGGCTGCTGTAGCAAACTGGCTAAAAGTGAATGAATTGAAGCTAAACCCTGAAAAGACAGAGGTAATGCTGACTGGGAAGGCAGAGATCTTTTTTACTATTATTATTATTTTATTTTTTCGTAGCACAAACAAACATACATACAAACATAAATGGGGGTATTCACTCAGTATTCAAGTTACATTTTTTACATAATAGTCTGCCTAATTGTTATGGTTCATATGTTTCACCGTATAACATTAAACTAATAATTAAAATACTGCAAATCTTATCATGTTAATACCATATAAGACCTTGACAGTTTTTAGATATATATTATCTAATTATAATAGTCTTCATACCAATTGTAAAATCTTGTCCAAGTATTTTCAAATGTAGATTCTGGTCAGCCTTTCAGAATTAAAGTCAATTTATCCATTTCTGCTGTTGTAAGCCAGCAAGGTGCTTTTGCACTCTTATGAATGATAACTTCATAAGTGATAAATGGACTGCTAATTGTGTGAGAGAAACTAGGAAGAATAACCAAGGAAAAACCAGCTGCAAATGACTCCAGCAAATGCTTGAGACAGCGGTTCCCGAGGTTGCCAACTCCAGGAGGCTTCTCTTAACACACACAAAGACACTGACACAGAAAATAGCCATCTTGTCTCTGGCTAAAGACATGTGCTCATGAACTCCATTACATGTTCTCTACACATCGCAGGCTGCAACCCCCCCCCCCCCCAACATTCCTTGACCAGCTGAAAACCGGTTTGACTGCCCAGAGAGGTTAATCCCATCTACAAGACAATGCTACTAGCCGATGACATCAGCTTCTGGCCCCAGGTATTTCTCTGACCATGCTAGGTAGAATCTAACATTGCCCAACCCCCTTCTCCTCCTGAACAAGAGCTAGTGGGTGGACCAGCAAAGGGGTGGTCTCAGGACAGGCATCTGGCCAAGCCTGCCCCCAGAGACCTAGCCCCCAATAAAAGAAAGCTCCCAGCAGCCAGCTCGCTCTCTTGCTTCGATGATCTCCTGCCCTCCCTTACCTTCAAGACTCTTGGTATGCGCAACCAGGGGCCTACACATGTTGCTGCTGGTTCAGCACATGTGCTCCCCCCCATCTTTCTCCCAGAATAATTTTCCCAGAAGGACTACACCAGCTATTGGAGAGGTAAATATGATTTCTACAGGGAACCAACAATCTCCTGTCTCTTAATCTCTCTAATTTCCTAGAATCTGTATGTTTGTGTGTGATTCTGTATTGTTTGAATGAGATATAAGTTTGTTAGTAAAGAAACACTGCTTTATCATTACATCAGTCTCCTTGTCTATTCTCTGGTTTGTCTGGAAGGGCCCAACCTCTGTATACAAAGGTGTGATCCGTTTATGCCTATTGCCAATTATTAATATTCATAATTCCCCAATATTGATTAAGAAATCAAGGCAATTTGGCTAACACTGTTTCCAAGATTTTGTTTATAATTTCTTCTTTTGTGGTATTTCTGTTCTTTGCCAATATTTAGCATACAATATTCTAGCCGTTGTAGCAATATACAATATAAGATAAAAGTCATCCCTTTTACAGATTTCAGGTAATATACTTAGCAAAAATATCTCTGATATCAAAGATACAGTACATATTAAAAAAATTTGGAGCATTCCGTGAATCCCAGCCTAGTATTTTTTCGCTTTATCACATAAGCACCACATATGATAAAAAGATCCAACCTTATTTTGACATTTTCAACAAATATTTGAACATTTAGGATCAAACTTTGCCAGTTTTCGGGTGTAATATACCATCTATAAAACATCTTATATATTTTTTCTTTGTCTGAAATTGCTTTTGTGATTTTTATATTTTTTCCCAAACCTGTAGCCATTTATCTATTATTGTATCCCAAATTTTGTGCCCATTTGATCATAATGTTTTTAACCATTTCATCTTGTGTTTTATATTCTAAGTAGCATATAATTTTTTTAATAAGTTTCTCTTCTGTATATAAGAATATCTTATCTAGTTCTGAGGTTTTATCATAAAAACCTAACGGTTTCTCTTTGCTATATCTAGATTCAATTTGAATTTCTGCCACCAGGATAGGTTTTCTATTGGTTTAAGTTCATTTTTATTGTTCAGTAAGTCATCATATTTTAGGGCTGCTTCTTCTTGGTATAAATTAGGGTTTGTAAATGCTGCTAATGGGGCAACCCATCTTGGAGTTTTAATGTAAAAAAAATTTCTTTCTTGTTCCCATATTTCCAGTAGAGATACTCTAACAAAGTGTTGTTGGAAGTACTTGTTAGTGCTTGCTTTTCCATACCATACAAAAGCGCGGAAGGCAGAGATCTTGAAGGACTTTGTGCTCCCCGCTTTTAATGAAGTTCAGCTGACCCTTGCTGACTCAGCAATTTGGGTTTATACTGAATCCAACATTACAGCTGGAGAAGCAAGCTAAGGCAGCTGCAAAAAACTCCTTCTTCCAACTCACTCTAGCCTGGAAGATGGCCCCTACCAATTTGGCCATCTGCATCCCTTCCACAGTAACATCAAGACTAGACTACTGTAATGCTCTTTACATTGCTAGGAGTCTGCAGTTGGTGCAGGACACTGTGGCTTGGCTATTATCAGGAGCTAGACAGAGCACACGTATTAGACCCATTCTGCAGTCACTCCATTGGCTGCCCATTAGTTACTTGGGTCAATTTACGGTATTGACTATCACGTATAAAGCCCTTCATGGCCTTGGTCCTTCATATATGGGGGACTGCCTCTTGCCGGTGCTCTACCATGTTCATCTGATCAGGGCCTTCTGCAAGTGTCAGCCTCCAGATGGGCAAAACCAACAGCTGCCCATATGCATGCTTTCTCTGTTGTGGCCTCCACCTTATGGAATGGGCTGCCTGAGGAGTTCAGGAAGGCTCCCACTCTCCTGGCATTCTGCAAACCGTGCAAAACTGAATTATTCAAGAGAGCTCTTCTACACAGGTAATAGGGTTGTACTGTACAGAATGTTTTAGAAAGCTACTTGGGTAAAGGTTTAGGGACTGCGGTCTATACTACAGTATCTTCTTTGTGGTCTCTGTGCATCACACCTCTGGGATATAGTGCGCCTGCGCCAATCCTGATCGGTAATCTTCAAAGCCTAACGGATTTTTGTGCCAGCTCCCTGGTCACATGCACGTCCCACTGCGCATGACCCGGGGAGAGGCACGAGGATCCCGCCAGTTCTCTTCTGACCGCCGCGTCGTGAGGATCCCCTCTCCGGTTCGGTCGGTAGTCTACTTTTGTTTTCCATTGGAAAAGCCTTTTTGGACTGATTTTTCTCCTTTTTCGACCTACGGACTGTATTTGGACTCGCTTTTGGACTTTCCTCGTCTTCTCCCCGCTCGGCCTATGGCCCAGCGGTGGGGCTTCTTTAAACACTGTCTCAAGTGTGGTAGCAAGATAGCACCTCCAGACAAGCACTCTCTCTGCTTATTGTGCTTGGGCGAGTCACACCATGTGGACTCTTGTTCCAGCTGCGCTGCCTTCTCTAAACAAACCCACAAGAATCGGGCGGCTCGGCTGAGAGTGGCTCTCTTAGAAGCAGCACTATCCCCGAAGATGTCTTCTGCCAACGCTTCGGGAGCATCGCCATCGGCTCCGACGGCTCCGGCATCGGCTCTGGTAAGGAGCACCACCGGTACTGAGAAATCGGCACCGAAGCGACCACTCCCTCTGCCACACACTCCTGCAAAGAAATGCAGAGAGGGCAAGGAGGAGAAGGGCAAGCTGAAGCACAGGAAGGCTCCTAGTGCTCCGTCAACGCACCCCGCGCCGGACGTGACCCAGCTCGGGTCTCCACGGCTTGACCCTTCTGGGCGTGAGCGATCTCGGGGCAGCTCTGCCTCCCTGATGCCATGGCCCATCCAACTTACGGACTCAGACCCTGACATTGATCTGACCCAGGTCCCTCGGAGTAGCCCCGAGGTCAGGCCCGACCCATTACCGACACCGAGAAGTGATCGAGACTGGCGTCTTCCGTCCTCTTCAGTGCCGTGGGATGTTTGGCAATGGAGGTACCTTTACGGCTCCTACCCTCCACCACCGCAGTGGTATCCGACAGAATGGGACCATCAATCGACATCATCCAGAGTCTCCCGATGCCGTGACCCTTCGGCTTTGAGACCAACTCCGCCACCGATGTCGATGCCGACACCGATGTCGATGCCGACACAAACCCCACCCGATGTCGATCTCCCTCCCTTCCAACAAGACCCGTCGAGCCTGACCCCCATGTCTCCTTCCGAACATTCCGAACAGTTGATACCGAACTCCTCCGCATCTTTCGTCTCGGATGACGAATCACCCACCCACCCGTCGCCATCCCCCAACGTCGCTGACAATTTACCGATTTCCCCTTCCGAGGATGTGAAATTGTACGGGGAGCTCATCAAGAGAATGGCTCACTCACTAGCCCTAGCAACGATCCAGCCGACCCCTACCGCTACCGATGCCATCTTCGACATCGTGCAGATGGATACCTCTACCGCAGTAGCCTTACCGCTTATTTCGGTACTCATGAACACTGCTAAGGAGTCATGGGGACACCCCTCTTCGACTCCAATCTCTAGTAAGAGACTGGATCATATGTATAAGCTCCAAGAACCTGGAGCAGAATTTTTGTTTATACATCCCAAACCCAACTCGGTCATTGTGACCCCCTCCGCCAAAGGCTGCAGTGGACATTCCTCCCCCCTTGACAAGGGAGGGACAGAAACTGGACTCTTTTGGGAGACGTTTTTATTTGACAGGTGCATTGGGCATAAAAACTGCAAATTACACGGCCTGTATGAGCAAGTATCAATACTCACTATGGGAGCAGGTGACACCTCTTCTGGCCCATCTTCCTGAGGACAAACAGCGTCTAGCCAGGAAGATCCAGAAGGAAGGCATGGTCTTGGCAAAACACCAACTCAACGCATCCAAACATATTGCAGATGTAACTGCCAAGACGCTCACCTCAGCGGTCGCCCTTAGACGCCACGCCTGGCTGAGGTCGACTTCTCTTCCCCAAGACACAAAATCCTTGGTGGAAGACCTCCCCTTTGAGGGTGAAGGCCTGTTCAGCTCCACAACAGATACAGTTCTGCACGAACTGGACAAGAGCATGAAAACGTCTCGTAACCTGGGCGTCTCTCAGCCGAGACAGCAGAAACAGAAGACTTGGCAAAGATCCTGGTCTAAGAAGCAGCCACAGCGGTCTCCCACTGAACCCCAATGGCAAAGACCTTCCTCCTCCGCTTATCAGCAGAAACCTTATGGCCATAAGCCCCGCTTTCCAACTGTTTCCGCTTCCAAGTCGAAACCTCCTAAACTGAACAAACAGGGTCTTTGACTCTCGCATCCGCTCCAGTCCTCCCACCCATCTGTCACCCTTCCTACCTGCATGGCAACTCATAACCTCAGACAAATGGGCCCTCTCAGTAGTAGCAGAGGGCTACCGGATAGAATTCTTCCAAATACCGCAGAACTCTTATTTTGTAGTCACCCCTCCCTCCAACACCCTGTCATCAGAAGTCGAAGCCCTCCTATCCAAGGATGCCATAGAGCCGGTACCCGTAGCCCACCTTCAGCAGGGTTTCTACTCTTGCTATTTCACGGTACCAAAGAAGGATGGCGGACTCCATCCCATACTAGACCTTTCGGACCTCAATGCCTTTATCATCTACAAGAAGTTCCATATGACCACCCTACAGACCATCCTACCACTATTAGAAGCCAACGTGTGGATGGTGACACTGGACTTAAAGGACGCATATTTTCATGTGATGATTCATCCTTCACACAGACCATTCCTCCGCTTCGCGGTCGGTCCGCGTCACTTCCAATACAAGGCTCTCCCTTTTGGCCTTTCTACAGCACCTCGTGTTTTTACGAAACTCATGGCAGTAGTGGTGGCCCATCTCTGACTTCAGGGTGTCCACCTTTACCCGTAACTGGACAACTGGCTCCTGGTTGCACCATCCGCGACAACTCTACAGAGCCACATCTCAGTAACCCTCCACACCCTAGACTCACTAGGATTGCCCTGGCTCCCGATGTCGCTTTCCTGCCCAAGATAGTCTCGGACTTTCACATCGGGGCGGACATTACATTACCAGTGTTTTTTCCTGATCCTCGGGACCCGACACAACACAGTTTACACTCTCTCGACATCAAGAGAGCTCTTTCCTTTTACTTGCACCGGACGAAACCATTTCGCAATTCTCCGGCTCTCTTTGTCGCCTATGCCTTGCCCAGACAGGGACAGAAATTGTCGTCTCAAAGACTCTCAAAATGGATCATAGAGATGATAAAACTTGCCTACCAAAAGGCTGTTGCCGGCGTCCCTCCGGGCACACTCCACTCAAGCCGTGGCTGCTTCCACAGCGTTCCTCAAGGGCATTCCCCTGGGAGACATCTACAATGCTGCTACTTGGGTGTCTCCTCACACGTTTGTGAAACACTACGCCCTGGATGTCCATGTCCATCAACGTGCTGTGGTGGGCCGTGCAGTTCTGCAAGCAGCTCAGGTGTGAGACCTCCAGCACCCACCTCCAGGTATGTGGTGTGTTCATTGCTCGCTATTCTCCCAGAGGTGTGATGCACAGAGACCACGAAGAAGATATACAGGTTGCTTACCTGTAATTGGAGATCTTCAAGTGGTCATCTGTGCATTCACACCACCCGCCCTCCTTCCCCTCTGCTTTCAGTCTCCCTCATTTTTTTCTTGGGGGCTGTTAGCAGCGGTCAGAAGGAACTGGCGGGATCCTCGTGCCTCTCCCCGGGTCATGCGCAGTGGGACGTGCACGTGACCGGGGAGCTGGTGCGAAAATCCGTTAGGCTTTGAAGATTACTGATCGGGATCGGCGCAGGTGCACTATATCCCAGAGGTGTGAATGCACAGATGACCACTCGAAGATCTCCAATTACAGGTAAGCAACCTGTATATATAGCTTGTACTGCCTGTTGCTGTACGTAGGATCCTATGTAATTCTTGCATTGTTTAATATGTCATGTTTGTACTTATGCTTTGTGTGGCAGAACGGGCCCACTCTGGCCTGCAGGCCCTATTCCACCCTGCCCTCCAAGGTTTTTCCAACACCTGGAGAGGCTTTACTCTCTCCCTTGGGTAGCCCGCCACCACCACCTTTGCAGGAATTACCCACTAGGAGGGTCAGAGCTCCCAGCTTCCCTTCCAAATCCAGAGGCATTGCCTCTGTTTCTTCCATTGCCCAGCACCTGGTCACCACAGGGACAGTTTACTGCCTTGCATGCCCTTGGAGGAATAGCCACTTGCCAACTGCCTGCCCTCCCCCAGGTGCTCCTTTTAAAAGCGTGTCTGAGAGGGTGGAGACCTATGTGGTATAGAGAACCACTACCAGTATCCCAAGTTATAAAGTATTTAAAAAAGAAAATGTTCACAAGCATACTTTTAGCACAGCACCAGACTGAGCAAGGAATTCCAAAAGAAATGGGTAAAATGCAAATCCTCTGTCCCTCTCTCTATATACCTCCTATCAGATGTTAAAATAGGACAGACTCCTAAAGCTTAGGAAGTTACAGTTCTCTCCAGTTTCTATTACCTTGAAGCTTTCTCCCAGCTCTCCAGGTGAGCACATGGTCAACAGCTGCCTCCTTCAGACCTTCATTAAGAGTGCCTGCCCTGATGGACTCAGCATGAAAGAGAGCTTCCTCCTTGCACCCCTGAATTTCATCACCTCTCTTTTCCTCACCCACTGATCAGGTCAGGCTGGATTAAAGAGGCTTTTCCTGGAGATCTCTTCCTTCCTGAAGTCTCTCTAGCATTTAATTCTTCCAAATCTCTGTTCCCTGCTTGGAGGGGGGGACTGTCTCTAGGTAGACCTATTAGCATTTGTATGAAGGTGGGCTGAGGTTCAGGTTGCCAGACCTGATTCCCCTGATTTCAGGGGCTCCAATCCACCTTCTGCCAGCAGGATAAGTGCACCTGGCAACACTAGCTGAGGTAAGTCTGGGAAGCAATTGAACTGACTTCCTCCCTTCCTGCCTGATCTCTACCCAGAGGGGGGGGAACCTTTTACAACTCAGAGGGAAGGATTTGCTCATTTCAAAACCTCCAAAGGAAAAATGCATTTCTTCACACTTTGCTTCAGTTCTGTTTTCAGATTTCTCATTGGTTCCTGGTTTATTATTTATTTATTTATTTATTTATTTATTTGGATTTATATCCTGCCCTCCCCACGAACGGACATTGGTTTCCACAATGCAAGTCCTATGGCACTGTTTATTGGATGTCCCATCCTGTTGATTGTATTGACTTACTTCATTCAATCTGCCTCAGAGTCCCAGTAAGAAAGGTGCACTATAAATAACATAAATAAATAAAATACATGGTCTTCAGTGTTCTCTTTAAGATGTGGAGTCTTGTGAGCAAAAATTCTACTTTTTGAGCTACTGGCATTAAAGTTGTGAGCAAGCGATTTGGCTACTGCATAAAAGTAGCTAGCTTTGGAGTCATCCTTCCTGAACTAAGACAAAAATGTGTGAGCCAGAGGCTAAAAAAATGTGAGCTAGCTCACACTAACTCAGCTTAGAGGGAACACTGATGTCCTTGTATTACCTAGGTGTAACATCATAATGCTGTATCCTCAGACAATCCAAAATTGAGAGAGAGAGAGAACAAGGCTGATCCTGGCATAATCATCAACTACAATGTGGAGACGAATGATCAAGCACCATCCATGCTGTAATGTGGTCCTTGGATCCGTCCTTGTCTTTCTATTACCACTCTGCAGGTCTGTAAGAATTAAAATCTTGGAGTAGGAATTCTTACAAATTAATTCCACTCACCTTCCATCAATGGTTGGCTCCCTGATAGATTACATTACATTTGTTGCCTCTTGGGTGCCAAGCCTATCCAAGCCAATGTGTGTTACTTCTCCATCTGTCTGCCTCGGCCTGGTTGGAGTGGCAGCAAACTCAGTATCATCTTGCCAGCAGAGAGCAGAAGAAGTACTTATCGGAGTTGCTAAATTTGAGGAGACAAAATATCAGAGTGGAAGGGTTGTTTATTCAGTTTAGATTAAACCCATGATGCTCACACATGTATAGCCCTCTTGCAAATACCCCAAATGTATATTTGCAGGAACATGGGAAAATGTAATTGTAATGTACCGTGCTTTAGTATACAATGTCGCCTGCCATGTACTCCTGTAATGGCGACCACCATGTGGCCTGAGCACATGATCAGGCAGCAACCTAAGCTTCGGTCTGGGGGAACAACAGACACCTGGATCCTGTCTACATGTGCCCCCTTGCCCAGATTGTCCGGAGGTATGGGCGGGGGTGTCACCAGTACGCTGATGACACCCAGCTCTATCTGATGTTAGGTGGCCGGTCGGACTCTGACCCACAAGACCTGGACCGGGCATTGCATGCCGTGGCTGGTTGGCTCAGGCAGAGCCGGCTGAAATCAAACCCGGTGAAGATGGAGGTCCTGTACTTGGGTCGGGGCGGTTTGGGGCAGGGGGTCCCACTCCCAAGCTTTGACAGGGTGCCATTGGTGCCCGCATCGGGGTTAAAGAGTTTGGGAGTGCTCCTGGACCTCTCCCTGACAATGGAGGCCCAGGTAGCAGCCACTGCCAAGTCAGCTTTTTATCATCTACGGCTGGCTCGGCAGTTGGTTCCCTTCCTCGACCGTGACGACATGGCCACAGTGATCCATGCGACAGTCACCTCGAGGCTTGATCACTGTAATGCTCTCTACATGGTGTTGGCCAGCAAGGCACTTCTAGTGCTCTTATGGATGGTAATATTCATAAGCTTGAACTTATGTTGCTGTGCTGCAAGGGCTACAGGCATTCTCCATTGCTGGGGGAAGCTTCAGTCCACTCCAGGAGGCTGGCACCCTCGATAGTTCACCAAGACAGAGACAAAGACTCCTTCTGATATGAGGTTTCTTTCTGTCACACAACTCTGGTCAACCCCTGCCCCCTCCAACATACCTGCAGGGATTATGCAAACGTGGTTACCTGGCAACTAATGGTCGGGCCATCATCCAGTCGGCTAGGGCCATTAAAAGACAATGCAGTGGCCCCGGTGAGTCATCGGACTTTGTCCAGGTGTCTGTTCCTGTTGAGGTCATAGTTTTGCAATATTGGCCACCCCTCTGCCACCACCCCTCTTTTTACCGTAACCAATTATAGGGTTTGAAGGGACGGACTGCCTGAGAGGTGTGTCAAGGGGATGTGGTTTGCACAGCCCACCCCCAAAAACCACCTAATAAAAGACCTTGCACAGAAGCATTCGGTCTCTTGAGCCATCGTCCCCTATCTGCTTTGCTACCCCTTATGCCCAGCTTCCTATACCAATACCCTTGCCTCCATCTTTAAATCTCTGAATTCTTGAACAGAGAGAACCACGTGGTCTTGCCGGTTCGAGCCACGTGTCCCATTTTTCTGTTTTTCTCTCCCCATCCAATTCTTCCTTCGAGCGGACAACTCCTCTACCGGAAAGGTAAAGTATCACCCCCCATCGAAATCCTGCTAATGCAACAGTGCTATTTTCTGTCTTTATTTCCTAGGCCTGTGTGTATGTGTGTGTGAATCTGTTTTTGGTGTGCTTGAACAACATTACCCAGTAAACGGCATTGAATTTGCTATCTGCCTCACGTGCCTCTCCTTGAGAACTCCCAGGAGGGGTGGGACCCTGGTATACTTGGCAAGAACCCGTTATTTCACCAATTGCTCATCTTAAATTAAAGCAATTCGGCTAACAGAATTGGGGGCTCATCCGGGATTGCCCTGCAGGTCAAAAGCCGCGCCAAAGTCAACAGACGTATCTTTTAACCAGCAGACGTAAGGGAAAAACCACTTCCGGAGTTCTAGGAGAGGCTGTATGATCGGTTTCTGTCTGCGTGACTGGCTCTAGTGAGCACTGTATTGTGGGTTGGCTTTTCCCCGCTCTATCCTTCAAGGTTGCTGACTAGCCGCCCCGGTCCCGACTGCTAGTCCCACAGGGCAATATAACTGGTGGGGTCCAATTGCAAGGGGTCAGCAACCCGAAGTCCTAAAGCCACATCCCACGGCTAGTTTCGTCCTATTGTGGGAAGGGATCCAGAGAGGAAATAGTGTAAGGCAATAGGTCAGCCGCACGCACATGACACGCACCCACGAGGTCCGACTGAGAATCTTAATCTCCTTCTCCGAGCACACCTTTGCTCCACTCTAGTCCTACTTCGCCTGGCGGAGTGATTTAATTAAATTTTGGTTGAGGGTCAGCCCATTAGAACATATTGTTTCAAAACCCTACTGGGTCGAGAGGATCCAAAAAGAGCTGGAGTGCTCAAAGTTGTTGTACTGGTTAGAGGTGCCCCAGTGAGAGCCCGTGAGCTCAAAACCTTCATTTGGTTGTGAGGTTATCCCGTAAGAACGTGAGGATTTGGCCACCCCGTTCTCGAAACCCTCAACTGTAAAGAGACTAGGTGTCTCAGAGACTGAGTGTCTCATCTTTGGGTTAAGAGTGATCCCAGAGTGTTGAGAGGGTGTGAGTCCCCAGCTCCAAAAATTAATTAAGGCTTAGAGCCAGTTCTGTGGTGATGTTGGCCACCTTGTGCCAACAACTGTGACTTAAGAAGCTAAAAAGGCAAGGAGAAAAACTTCCCCCTTTCTTTTGCCCCTGTGGTAAGTGAAAACAGGAGAATCCCTCCAAAGATGTTTCGTTCTAAGGACGACGAGCCCAAATTAGAAAAATGGCTAATGAAAAAGGGCACGTCCCCATGGAAGGAAGGATCTTTCAAGGGCCCCAATCCGTTGGTCATAGTCCAGAGTGCTTTCCAGGACTATTGCAAAGAGCATAAACCCGGCTCCACGGCTAAAGATCTAGCCGCCAGTTGGGCATTGTATACGGCTTTGCAGGACGCTGCCGCCGTCATCAAATGTTTACAAGAGGACATGGAGAAACAGGAGGAATTAGTTAGGCGGCAAAATCAGGAACAGGAAGAGTTAGTCAGGGAAAATAATCAGAAACAGGAAGCTTTAGTTCGAGAGCACCAGCAGAAGCTGGAAGAGTTAATTAGACAGAAAAACTAGGAGCAGGAGGAGCTCCGTACGCAGAAAACTCGAGAAATAGAGGAGTTAAGTACCCAGTACAAGGTCGCATTAGAGAGAGAGGTGGCCAGATTCGATAAATTAGAATCCAAATTTGATGCTGTAAAAGAAGAATTGAGCAATATAAAAAACAAGTACGAACAGGACCTCACGAACCAGAGGGAAAATTATGAGGAGTTATTGGAGGAGAAACAAAGGGAAATGGAGGCGAAATTCTAGAGGTACGGGCCACCCATGAGCATGAGGTCCATCAATTAAGAACAGAAAAGTTAAACATGACCCTGGTAAATCAAGGGCTCAATACCCCTGCCAAGGAGGCCGAGCAAAGAGCTGTAAAGGCTGAGGCCACAGCAGACATAGCTGAGAAGGCCCTAGAAAAAGCTACCCAAGAATTACTCACTGCCGAACAGGCGGCAAAATATTTGGCCGAACAAAATCATATTAAGAGAGAGCAGGCAAATCACGATGCCTGTAAGAAGGAAATAGAGACCCTCAAAAAGCAATTGGGAATTCAGAGAGCGGTGGTGTCTACGATCCACCTGGAGAGTCTCATTGACCTCCCCCAGGACGAGGGAAATGCAGAGACCCCCAACGAATCTAGCTCCGAGGCTCCTGCCCCGGTTCATCCAGTCAGTACTAAAGAGATGGTCACAAAGACAGGGAACAGGACCACCACACAGACCGTCACTGAAACACAGATGTGGAAACCAGACAAGGTTAAGGCCATTGCCAAGCAGGTCGGGCCCCTGTCCAAGGATAATGCGATACAATGGATGACAAATGTCAGTACCATGTATGGCAACATCAATGGAGAGGATCTTACCCTGCTCGCCAGGCGTTGTGCTACCAGCACCGATTTAACCGCCCTTATTTCAGCCATAGCTGCCAACTGTCTGGCCAGCAGAACCTGGAATAAATGGATGAAAGGCATCCTAGACTACTTGCATCCCAACCGCAGCCTGTCCGCTCTGTTTATCCTGGAGAGACAAGGACATGGGGAAGACCCAGAGGCTTACATGGCACGGAAGCAGCTTCTAGCCATTCTATCTGAATCAGTGTACATAGACCTGCTGACCGAGGCTTCCTGTGGCAGATTCCGGGAGGCCCTAGCAAGATCAATGCGGTCCATCGATGTGCCACCCTCAAGGCTCCTTTTCCACTGGCCCCGCTAGAAAGCAGTGATCCTTGGATCCAAGATTTCCCTGAAGTCTGGATCAAGGACAAAGCTGAGTGCGGCACAGTGCGAGACGCCTGTGTGTTAATTGAAGGACAGGATCCACCTCCACAAAAACAGTACAAATATCCAGCCAAGGCCGAAGCCGGCATAGCCAAGACTATTGAGGGACTTCTACAATGGGACGTTATTCTCCCAATGCAGTCTATCTGCAACGCCCCACTCTGTCCTGTTCTTAAAGCCGATGGTGTAACGTGGCGAATGACTGTGGACTTCCGTGCCCTTAATGCAGTAACTCCACCAGTGGCTCCCATGGTAGCGAAATATCATGAAATTTTAGCCGCCATTGCTGCAGGCTCCCGCTACTACAGTGTCATAGATCTGGCTAATTCGTTTCACTCGATCAAACTCCATGAGTCATGTTGGTACAGATTTGCCTTCACATTCCGGGGACAGCAGTATGCCTTCAAAAGAATGCCGCAAGGTTTCCACTCTAGCCCCAGTATTTGTCATGCCCATGTAGTCCGCATGTGGGACCAACTCAGGACAGCCTCTAAGGACTACGTGCTCTCGTACATGGATGATATCCTGATCCACGCCCCTACTGAGGAAGAAGTGACCGAGGTCACCAAGGAAGTTTTAAATCTCCTTCGAGACGCAGGGTTCAAGGCAAGCAGGGAAAAGGCACAATTAGTTCAGACCCGGGTAAAATACCTCGGTTTAGTCCTAGGACCAGACAGAAGGACCCCTGATACCCAACGAATGGACATAATTGCCAAATTACCTGCCCCTACTGACGTGCCCTCTTTACGAGCTCTGTTAGGGACGTTCAATTTCTCCCAGGACTTTGTGGAAGGCTTTGCAGACAAAGCCCGCCCTTTGTAAGCTCTCCCAAAGAGCAATACACCGTGGGTATGGGGGCCAGAACAGCAACAGGCTTTCGCTAGCCTCAAACAGAGCCTTGCCTCCGCTCCCGCCTTAGCACATCCAGACCCCGATAAGCCCTTCTACATTCAGTTGGCACATTCAGATAGGAGCATAGGCGCCATGCTTATTCAACACCACGCTGGTGCCCCAAGAGTCATAGCCTATGCCTCCCGCAATCTTTCTTCTGTGGAAATAAAGTTTACCCCATGTAAGAAAGTATGTCTAGCCCTTGTCTGGAGCCTTACTCACTGGGAATTTATCATCGGAGGTGCGAAGGTCATAGTGCAGACCACTCACACGCCCCTGAAATACATTCTATCTGGAAAAATCCAAGACGGCCAAGTGTCTAACGCCCGTATTGCCCAGTGGACACTTGCGCTGGTCAATAAAGGTATCGACTACAAAAAAGAACAGAAAGAGCCGCCTGCCCCCTATGGCCTCATCGTAACTGGGGAAGAACATGAGTGTCCCCTGGCAATAGTAGACCATGTGCCGTGGCCAGCCACGTGGGGAGTGCCATTCGAAGAAGCCAAGCAGCAAGGTTTTCACTGCTGGTTCTGTGATGGCTCCTCCTTCCATGTTGCTGGGACCCCCTACACTGGGTACGGAGCTATCCGCGTCCATGATGGCCAGACCCTGCAAGACTCCGTTCGCCCCCATTCCAGTCAAGCCGCAGAAATAGCAGCTTTACGCGCAGTCTTGGCCTTTGAGCCTCCTGAATGTCCGGTAGCCGTCTTTACCGATTCAGACTGGACTGCGAAAGCGGCCACCATTTGGCTTCTGCACTGGGAGAGGCAAAATTGGACTAACGTGGAGGGGAAACCTATTGCGCATTTAGACTTATGGCGAGATGTTGTGCAACTCCTTCATAGTCGCTTTGCTGAGACACAGATCTCACATGTTAAGGGCCATCAGAAGAATGACTTGGAGATAGCCTATTGGAATGACCAGGCTGACCTCCTAGCCAAAGTTGCCGCTCAGGCATCCTCCTCCCAAAGGCAGTCAGAACACCCCATGTAGGCAGTCACTACAAGAAGCCAGCACTCACGGCCTCCTATCCCACTGGTCTTTGTGGACCTCGAGGAATTTCAAGCCAATGATTCAGACGTCCAGGACCTTCTTTCCAGAGGCAAGGATCCTACTGGGAAATATTCCATTCAGGAAAATGAGAGAGTAATATGGGCTGTGGATAGCACCGGGGCTCCCGTAGTTCTGGGTAGTTCCCGAAGAGTAGAGGTACGGGCAGACCTTATCCAGTTCATTCATGAGTAGGGCCATAGAGGGAAATATCTTACTTTGGAATAGGTGCGAGATGCAGGGTGGTGGCCCGGCATGAGACAGGATGTCGCCCAATGGGTAGACAACTGCCTGGCCTGCACCATGGTCAATGCAGATTCATCCGGTCCCAAAGCCCCTATTCAGCACCAGCGCATTGAGGGACCCTGGGCATGGGTCCAAATAGATTTTATCGGCCCCCTTCCTAAAACCCGCTGAGGCAATAAGCACTGCCTCACGGTTATCGATCCCTTTTCCAAATGGATCGAGGCCTTTCCGTGCCGGGACAATTCTGCCAGCACTGCAGCTAAAATTCTTTTTAATAACCTGTTTTCCCGCTGGGGCATCCTAAAGTGTTAGATTCCGACCGCGGGTCCCATTTCATCAGAGAAGTGACTCGGGAACTCTGCAAAGCTCTAGGAATCACACAGAAATTCCACATAGCTGCACATCCCCAGTCTTCTGGAGCCATTGAGCGGGCCAACCACACTCTTAAGGAGGCCCTCACAAAGGTAGTGAATTCCACAGGCAAAACCTGGGACGAGAAGTTGCCCATTATTCTTATGGCCATTAGGGGAACCACTGCCTCACACAGCTACTCCCCACACATGGTCATGATGGGCAGGAAAATGCGCCTGCCAGAAGCCTTCTGGCTGCAGAGCGATGTGCCCTCAGAGTTTGAGCCTAAGGTGGCCAATGATACATGGTTGCACACACTTCTTGAGGACCTCCTAACCATACATGTTCAGGTTGCTCGCATGCAGGGGCAGAGCCAGCTGGCTATAGATAAAAAGTTGGGATGGGTTCCGAATCCCCAGGTCTGGGATCCAGGACAGCAGGTCCTCTACAGAAAATTCAGCTGCAAACAGCATGCCCTTATGGCTAAATGGGTAGGGCCGGTCCCGATTGTGGCTCGCGTGAGCCCTGCAGTCTACAAGCTTGCCATTCCTCAGAAGCACAACCAGGTCTGGCACAAGTTACGCTAACCCCCGTGGACCTATGTCCACCCGAAAGGCTCACATACTGTGCATACAGCCGCACCGGGGAGAAAACCACCATATGTCCCTCTGAGGGTAGATCAATGGAGGACATGGGGGTACTATTATGCAAACGGCCCCAGAGAATTTACCACACAACCAAACACGCAGCTCCCACCTGTCAGAATCTGGGATCAGAATCTGACAGTAGAATGCTAGTTCTGAGGTTATTCTCTGTTTCTTTTCCTTTGTAAACCAGCAAGGCATTTTATATGCTCTTATGGGCATTAATATCATAAGTTTGACCTTTGGGGTTGGTTCTCTATCTAAGGTAAATGCTCTCTATTGCCGTGAGAGGTTCCAGCTCACAGCGGGAGACTTCATTCAGAGTTCCCACTTGCATGGAGAGCAAGAATGCATTTCAAAGAACTCCTACTTCACATGCATCCACCATCAAGGAAACCGGACCTCCACTTCAAAGAGGTTGTTTCTCCTCCTCGCTGCCAGGCTTGAAGTATTTTATCAAAGTTGTTTCAACCTTGGGGCTATTTTATTGTCATTGGCCAAAGGTTTTGCCTAAGAGTTCGCTCATCTGGGCCACTCAGGGCAAGAGGGGAATTTTTATAACTTTTCCACCTTTGGTGGGAACAAACGATTTGCCCTTCTGTATGTATTCTGATTGGTTGGTTATGTTCAAGCACCTATGCCTGAAGGTATATTAACCCACGTTAACTTCTTTCATGTATCTCAAACAAACATCAAGTACCGGTTCCAGTATTAGAAATAAAGAACTCTGTTTAATTACAAAGGTCTGATCTTTTGCTGATAGTACAGAAGTCTTACACCACCCCGCTCTCCTACGAAGTAGCCGTAATCTCAGCAGCCATGTGGAACATTGGTGATCCATTAAAAATAATTATTTCTACTGCCACAATATGCTTTCACCACACAGATAGCCAACCAGAAGTCTCACAGATTGTTTGAGATCCCTTTGCTTTGGGACTTTCTTATACCTGACCATGTCAGCCGATGAGACCATCCCCGTAACACCAGGAGAGGTTCCGGTGTCCACAGTGAGCGGACCCACCGAGCAAACAGTACCAGTGACTACGAGTCAGGACTTATTCCAGCTTCCATGAACCGGGGCAGGGCCGGGCTGGCTGTCTGCCTTGCCTCACTACTCATGGTCCACGTTCGGGGTTGGCACTTCCGAGTCATGGATACACGACCGGAGAGGGGCCCGAGTGCGGTTCAGCGGAGACCACTCGGAATTCAGCCATCTGAGTTTCCTGGATAAAGAGCGGGGTCGCTCGCGAGGCCAGGACGATTGGCAGTACAGCTTCCCGGAAGAGGAGCGCAGACTGCCCAGGGGTCCCGATCCTATGGGAGAGGATCTGAACCGAGTGCTGGACCAGAGATTCGGTGAGATGCACGACCGCATAGCAGTGGAGCTACGGGAGGTTGTGCTGGGGATGCAGCAGCAGATGATGGGCGCTATCGCGGCGATAGGGGTCCCGGTGCCAGTGCAACCCCAAGACGACGGCGGCGAGGGTGCCATGCCACCCAGGCAGGCTCCTGGAGGAGTGGGTGGAATCCTGCAACAACCAGCCGCCCCAGCATTACCCCCTTCCGGGGGTCCCCCACAGCCGGCGCCCGTGGTCCCAGTGCCTGGCGATTGGATGATCCGGCAGGCCCCCAACGACCCGCTGACTGCCATGTTCGACAGCGACCCAGAAAAGCTCTGGTTCTTCATCATAGAGGTCGAGAGGTTCCTAGCGGCATGGGGCCATTTGTACCCAACCGAGCAGGACCAAGTGGGATACATCAGATCTAAGTTAAGGGACACCGCAAGTGATTGGTATGTAAGTCTGCACAACCCCCCGGGGCCTGAATTACAAACTGTTGATAATTTCATGTGGGCCCTACGGCAACATTATGAAGACCCTCTAGGTGAGGAGAAAGCCCGGAACCAACTACGCAAATTGGTGCAGGGGCGCTCCTTGGTGAGGGAGTACACCGATCATTTCCGATGCATCACGGCCAAGGTGCAGGGGTGGTCCGAAGACCTGTTTGTGGAAAAATATTGGGAGGGGCTGAATCTCGAGATCTACGAGACGATCTTGCGGAGCGGCCGACCAGTATCTCTGGCCATGTGGATGCGTGCATCTGCGGATGTGGAGGAGCGGTTCGCCCTGATCAAACTGGGGGCTTCGGCGGGCCATCAGCCAAGGGCTGCCCCGAAGGTGAAGGGGAAGTCCGCGTTCCAGGAGCTGCGTGACACCCGTTTCAAGCAGGGGCTGTGCATAAAATGCGGAGAGAGTGGGCACTTCGCATCGGCTTGCTTTTGGGGAGCGGCGAAAGCTCCCAAAATGTCGACACCGCTCCCAGGAGGGACCCCGCAACTCGGCAAGACACCTTTTAAACCCCGGGCACTACAGCTGGAAGGGGCAATGGGCGAGCAGGGTGAGCAGCAGCTGGTCGAGGCTCAGCCGTCGGGAAACTTCAACGACCTGCAGTAACCGGCGCAGAGCTGCAGGTCCCGCCAACTGACGCGCCATCGCCGGTGAGCATCCCTGGCTCCTTACCCTATATGGTAGTGACTGTAATAGTGCCGGGCACAGGGACCCACGTACGGATCCGGGCTCTTATAGACTCAGGGTGTGCGAGAGACTTGATAAGCCCATTAATGGTGGAGGGACTAGGACCACAGGTGACCCCATTGGGGGAACCCCTACGGTTCACCCAAATGGACGGTTCGGAAATGAAGGAGTCGTGCATGGCAGAGACTGAACTGTTGATAGTAGGGACTGGGGAGCATTGGGAGAAAAGGGCCTTTGTGATTACACCCAACACCCAATTTCCCATCGTGCTAGGAAGCCCGTGGCTGAACTCCCACGACCCCCACATTAAGTGGAGCAATGGAAAGATATCGTGGGTCGACCCCAAATGCTCTCAACACAAGTGGGAACCCAGTTGGGGAAAGGGGCCCCCTTCCCCTCTCACTACCGCTGCCCTCTCTCTAGCCCCCTTACAGATCCTGGAGGAATACAGGGATTTGGGAGGGGTGTTCAGTGAGACCCAGGCAGATGAGCTTCCCCCCTATCGCCTCACGGACTGCGCTATTGAATTGCTTCCGGGGGAGAAGCTACCCAAGGGAAAGTTGTATTCCATGAGTCCAGCAGAGTGAGAGGAACTTAGGATGTTCCTGGCCAAAAATCTGGAGTGAGGTTTCATCCGCCCCGCTAAGTCCCCGTTCGCAGCCCCTGTTTTCTTCCGGAAGAAGAAGGACGGAGGCCTGAGGCTTTGCACAGATTATTGGGGCTTGAATGCAGTGTCGGCCTCAAATGCTTACCCCCTTCCCCTGATTAAAGACTTGCTAGCGGTGGCGGCGAGGGGGAGAATCTTTTCGAAATTGAATTTGAGGGACGCATATTTTTGGGTACGGATTCGGGAAGGGGATGAATACAAGACTGCTTTCAACACCCCCTAGGGCAGTTCGAATACCTGGTGATGCCATTCGGCTTAAGTGGCACACCGGGAGTATTTATGAGTCTGATCAACGAAGTGCTACATAAGCATTTATTCAAGGGGGTGCTCTAGTTTTTTTTGATGATATCTTGATTTATTCAGCTGATAAGAAATCGCATGTGAAATTAGTGCGGGAGGTGCTGGGAACCCTCTTAGAACACCAGCTATATGCGAAACTATCTAAGTGTGAGTTCCATTGAACAGAGGTGGATTTTTTGGGATACCGCATTTCGCAGCAGGGACTGGAAATGGACCCAGCCAAGGTAGAGGCGGTAGTGCAGTGGGAAGCCCCCCGAACCTGTCGACAACTTCAGAGTCTTTTAGGATTCTGCAACTTCTATAGGACCTTTCTGAAAGACTTTGCCACAATCACCCTGCCCCTTATAGAACTGTTGAAAACTAAGGGAAGGGGGCCGGAGGCAGGGAAACCGGGGGGAAAGCTATGCTGGACCCCCCAATGCCAGAGAGCGTTCGATGAACTGAAACACTTGTTCACTTCTGAGCCCATTCTTGCGCACCCAGATGAGACTAAGGAGTTTACAATTCACGTGGATGCTTCGGATGTGGCGATTGGGGGAGCAATCCTGCAGAAGGGCTCTGATGGCGCTTTGCACCCCTTGGCTTATATTTCAAAAAAGTTTACTGAGACGGAGCGCCACTGGTCAGTGTGGGACAAAGAAGCTGCTGCCATTAAATTGGCCCTGTCTACCTGGCGGCATTGACTGGAGGGAGCGCAAAAACCGTTTGAAATTTGGACTGACCATAAGAATCTGGAGGCTTTGCGCACTCAGAGGTTGCTAAACGCTAAGCAGCTTCGCTGGGCAGATTTTTTCTCTAAGTTCAATTTTGTGCTCAAACATTTCCCCGGGAAAGCAAACTCCTTGGCAGACGCATTGTCCCGGTTACCCCAGCACGAATCCCAGAGAGAGGAAGTGTTTGACTCCATGTTTTCTCTGCAACAATTGGGGGGGGGGGCAGTTGTGACTCAGAGCCAGAAGAAAACCCTCTCTTAGACCCCCTCCTGGACTGTACAATGTGCTAATGGTTATACTGAGGAGGAGGTGAAAGAGTGGGAGGAGGACTGTGAAAACACTAAAGCTCTGGATGGCTGTTGGTGTCATGGCTCAAAATTGATTGTGCCCACTTCTCTGCGGAGAGAGATTTTACTTTCTTGCCATGAGTCGAAATTATCGGGACACTTTGGTTTTCTTAAGACTCTGAATTTGGTACAACGGCAGTTTTGGTGGCCTTGCATGCGAAAAGATGTGTTGGACTATGTTACCTCATGCCAAGTGTGTTTAATGTGTAAACGGAGGGGGGGGGAAGGTCCTGGGGTTATTGCACCCATTCCCTACCCCCTCTCAACCTTGGGAAAACATCTCAATGGATTTTATTACGAACCTCCCTCCGTTGAAGGGTAAAACCGTTATTTGGGTCGTTGTGGATATGTTTTCCAAGCAGGCACACTTTGTCCCTTTTACAAAGCTACCCACGGCAAGGAGCCTGGCCAAAACGTTCTTCAATCACGTGATCAAACTACATACCTTCCCTAAGCGTGTCGTATCCGACAGGGGGAGCCAATTCGTTGCCAACTTCTGGCGGGAGCTCTTACAGGTTATGGACATTGACCCGCATGAAGTTCGGGTTACCATCCGGAGACCGATGGACAATCCGAGCATGTCAATCAAATATTGGAACAATTTTTAAGGTGTTACACTAACTATCACCAAGGCAATTGGGTGGAGTTACTCCCCTTTGCAGAGTACAGCTACAATAATGCGGTGCACTCCTCCACTGGTGTCTCTCCTTTCATGGCTGTGGGGGGGTTTGAGGGAAAGCCGCTGCCTTCTTTAAGTGACCCCAATGATTTGAGTGAGACTAACTTTACACAATGGTGGTCTAAACTGCAGGAATCCTGGCCCTTGATAGCCAAGACTTTGGACAAGGCTAAAGCGGACTACAAAAAATATGCTGATAGGGGAAGGGCTGAAGGATGGGACTTAAAACCTGGGGACTCTGTCTATCTCTCTACAAAAAACATTCATGGGTTGCAACCTAGTAGGAAGCTGGGTTGGAAGTATGTGGGACCCTATAGAGTACTACGGAAAATCTCGGAGGTGTCTTTTGAACTTGAATTGCCTAAATCCTTGCACACTGTGCATCCTGTTTTTCATTACAGTCTGCTGAAGAAGAACCCTGGGCAGAATGCGTGGCACCCGGATCCTCCTCCTCCTCTGATGAAGGAGGGAGAGCAGCATTTCGAAATTTCTGAAATACTGGACTCCAAATTGCGCCGGGGTCGGCTCCATTATCATGTGAAATGGGTGGATTTTGGCCCTGAGCTTAATGAATGGGTCCTTGCTGATAATGTGCATGCTCCTAAATTAGTTCGTTCTTTTCATAAACGTTTCCCCGATAAGCCCGGGGAGGGGCTAATCTTGGGGAGAGCAGGATGTCAGAATCTGACAGTAGAATGCTAGTTCTGAGGTTATTTTCTGTTTCTTTTCCTTTGTAAGCCAGCAAGGCATTTTATATGCTCTTATGGGCTTTAATATCATAAGTTTGACCTTTGGGGTTGGTTCTCTATCTAAGGTAAAAGTGCTCTCTATTGCCGTGAGAGGCTCCAGCTCACAGCGGGAGACTTCATTCAGAGTTCCCACTTGCATGGAGAGCAAGAATGCATTTCACAGTACTCTCACGTCTACTTCACATGCATCCACCATCAAGGAAACCGGACCTCCACTTCAAAGAGGTTGTTTCTCCTCCTCGCTGCCAGGCTTGAAGTATTTTATCAAAGTTGTTTCAACCTTGGGGCTATTTTATTGTCATTGGCCAAATGTTTTGCCTAAGAGTTCACTCATCTGGGCCACTCAGGGCAAGAGGGGAATTTTTATAACTTTTCCACCTTTGGTGGGAACAAACGATTGCCAGTTCCTTTCCCGCCCTTCTGTATGTATTCTGATTGGTTGGTTATGTTCAAGCACCTATGCCTGAAGGTATATTAACCCACGTTAACTTCTTTCATGTATCTCAAACAAACATCAAGTACCGGTTCCAGTATTAGAAATAAAGAACTCTGTTTAATTACAAAGGTCTGATCTTTTGCTGATAGTACAGAAGTCTTACAACACCCCGCTCTCCTACGAAGTAGCCGTAATCTCAGCAGCCATGTGGAACATTGGTGATCCATTAAAAATAATTATTTATATTGGCTCACAACGAAATTTTAGCAACGACACAGAGGTCTTAATTAAGGTACAAGATCCATCCGGGCAAAATTTAAGCCTTCCTGCAATTTCATGGGATACAATTAATTGGCAAATGAACTGTTTGGCAGTAACACAGCAAGGTCCTTCTGATTGGACCCTTCTTTTGAATAGTTCACTCTGTTCCTTCGCCTCAGGAATTCTAAATTTTACAGCCATAGGAACCACCAGCATACAATTAATACATCAAGAAGGCAATTACACCATAATTATAGGCACCACAAATTATACTCTCCTTTTTGATCCTTTAATACAAGACGTGGCCTCACTGACCGCACTAACTTATCTGGTAGTGGGCACTCACACTTTAAAATTTAACCACAAGGAAATCGTCCTAATGCATCCACAAATGTCAGTGAAAAGGGTTAATGTAAGTTTAAACAGGCTTGGAACGTCTTTTCGCCATGCCCTCTGCGACCCCTTTTTGCATACAACCCAGCACGGATGGGACGATTGGATTATGATGTGGCGCAAAGGAGAGCTTTCCAAACGGTCCAAACGAGGCATTTCAGACTGGATCACACCAGTAGAAGCAGGAATGGCAGCCCTGGATACAGCAAACATAGAGCTCATAGTGAATAAAGCCTTTAAAGTATCATTGGACATTTCCAAAATGAGCCTCCCTATCAGACAATCGTTAGACTCATTAGCTAACATTGAACATTCAACCAACCCCCTACTAGTCACATGGGAACAAGTAATGGAAAAAATTTTTAGCACCCTCCTCAGTGGCATTCAGTCATTACAACGGAACATCTCTCTGTCCCTAGCTTGCACCCAAGCTCAAACCATTAATGTAGTCACTGCAATGGGTATAATTAAACAAGCCATGGATAGCATTATTCCTCTGGAAATAAGGGAAATAATTAAAAGGAACTTCACAGCAAATGAAGTCTCTCTGGAGCAATGGTGGTCCCTCGCCAATGCCTCCTTTGATCCCTTAACCCAGATACTACAGTTAATTATAGTCACCGTGACTGCAAAAGAAATGTTTCCAGTTTATCCAGTGGTCCCACTGGGCCTTCAGGTAGATGGAGACACGGTATTATATGCCAGAGACAGCAATAGATGGGCTAAGGCAAGTCCCTCTAACTGGCAAACCGTCAGCATGGAAGGGTGCACACACAAGGAGAGGCTAGGTTTCATCTGCGAGGATGATGCCTTAGAAAAACATCACCCATGCTTGGCTCCAAGGAAAAATACACAATCTCACTGTCAATTTGAAGCCGTCAGTGAGACAGGTTCTACAGTTATATATTTGGGCAGAGCCTGTGTCTGTATTAGAACAGTCTGTAATCATGTCCACATCAATACTCAGTATATACAACATATGTTGCCAGGAATCAACAGGTGTTTCTGTAACATCACATCCATTAGGGGATGTGACTTCTTTTTCTCTACTCCAATTTGGACCCAACAGGAGATGGCAGTAGCTCCTGAACTTTACGACACGCTCACTCCAGTGCCTCTAGGCCTAGGCCTGGAAGCCTTATGCACTCTACTGCAACACCCAGAATTACATGATAAATTGGCAAAATTAAAACAAACCGGAGACAAGGCCACCCTGAATGTCTCTCCTAATGGTGCCAAGATAGCAGACTTGGCCATAGACATCAAGGAGGTGGGATTCCACTCCTGGTGGGAGGTGCTTCTTGGCTGGTCGCCTAGTGCATCTGGATATTTAAATGTGGCGCTCCACCCCATTGTAGTAATATTGGCCTTTCAAATTATTCTGGTAGTGGCATTAATTGTTTTAGTATGCTGGGTAAAGAAACAAATTTGAAAATTGGAAGTCCACACCAAAGCCACTGATTTCCAAGCCTTGATGCACCTGGCAACAAAGGCCTCTGACTCCTGACCCTCTTCTCCCCTTCTTATGCGCCCTCACCACTATGCCCCCTATCTGTGTCATTCCTTTTTCAGTCTATTCCCCTGTATGTCTATGTTTTTGTGTTTATTTTTCACCATAATTGGGTAGGCCTTTAAGGCCCATGAGGTAAAATTTGGTTTCTAGCAGCCCTGTATCATCCTGAACCCGAAGGAATGTATGCAAGGCAGAACACACTAGCACCCACAATGAACACCTTTCACCTCCTGCACATATTTGCAAGATCTCAACTCCACTGCCTTCTTGGCCTTCAGCAGTACCACTGAAACCAAGAAAACTATATTGTCAAAAGACAATCAGTGGAGCCTCCTCCAGATGAGGGAGACCTATGTGTCTGAGCAGTGCCATGCCTTGAGTTCAGAAATGCAGAACAAGAGAGGTAGTGCATGTGCAAGCCTGACTAGGATCAGTCAGAATGTGCAAAGCTTCCAGATAGGTTTCCGGTCGGAGGAATGGAGGTCTGACACGCTTTGCAAGTGTGCAAGGTGGACAGCGGCTCTTATTGACAGCTTGGGTGGATCAATCCACCTGACGCAACCTCACACAGGTAGTGTGAGGACTAGCAAGCAATATAATCCAGGTTTGAGCAAGCTCAGTGAAGAAAAAGTCTTGGAGGAGACTTTTACAACACCTTGAGCACTGCAGCCGAAGAAGATTCCTGCAAGTATCTCTAAGGAGCCGAGCTGAGTGATTAAATCAGCATAAAATCTCCAATTCCCCTGATTCCTTAACAAAGAAGACAAAGTTTAAACGTTGGGACCACATCTGAAGCGAAGTAACAACATAAGGTAACAGAAAAAAAGTTTTTGCCTTACTATTACCGCATTTTGAAAGACGAAAAGCAGATCTGGTGAAGCAATAGACTGTTGCAGATTGGATGAGTGCAGTTTTGAAACGTTAAACAGCTGAATTTGAACTTAAAAAGCCAAAAAAACAAGTTGTTTAACATTCCTGCGGTTAAGAAGAGTCGGGAGGGGGAGCCAAGCATCGCGAGACAAAGAGGGGAGGAGGGAACCAAGCATCGCGAGATCAAGCTGTGAGGATTGAGACAGGAAGTGACGGCTTGAGGAGCAGACAAGAAGGGAAACAGAGAAGAACCAGAAGAGAGCAAAGGGGACTGCAAAAACTGCCGGACCAAAAGGACTACAACAGGAAGTGACGTGCGGAGAGCAGACAAGTAAGCAAGAGAAAGGGACAAAAGGAAACTACGGCAAGCCAGAAGCAAGGTAAAAAGACTATAACCTTTGACACAAACCATAGAGAAGTTGCGCCTGCCATTTTGGATTTATAAAATTTTTAAACAGTAATATCTCATAAACTATATAACTTAGAAGGCTGAAACCAACGAAATTTGACTTGGCAAGACTAGCTTGTGTGATCACATTACTTGGTGTTTGATTTGGAAAATAAAATAAAATCGATCTTTTTTAAAGAGACAAGACGGACCGCGGACTAAGATCGAGAGCAGCTACATGGTCCTCTCCTACAATGGCAGCAAAAAAAGAAAAAGAACTACTAGCTGTTATGGAAGCAATGGAAAAAAAATGTTAGACGCTATAGGAGAGGTAAATGTTAAAATGAATGGCATAGCTGCACAAGCAGACAAAAACTTTATAGACTTAAAAGCAGAATTTCAAAAATTAACCACAAGAACACAAGAAATTGAAACTAAAGTAAAAGAACTGGAAGAAAGTACTCAAAAGACAACGAGAGACAATGACAGGATGGAAAAGATGATGCATTATAAAGATATGCAAAACCATTTGAGATTCAGAGGGATTGAGGAAAAAATGAGTGAAGACATTTTTATAAGAATGCAAGAAGCATTAGCAGATTTTTTACAAGAACAGGAAGAGGTTGTTAAAGAACACATGGATCTTGTTTATAGAGTCAATTCTACATACGCAAGAGACAAAAATATACCAAGAGTCGTGGTTGTCCAATTTACAATGAAAAGGACAAAAGAACAAATCTACAAGAAGTGTTTTACTGATCCTTTTGAAATAGATGGAAAGAAAATTATAGTAATGAAAGAACTGCCTAGAGCAATACTGCAAGAGAGGAAAAAATTCAAGCGTCTGACGGATAAATTGAAGGAGAAAAAAATTAGATTCCGCTGGAAAATACCTCAAGGATTAAGCTTTTACTATGGCAACACCAGAGTAGTGATTAAAAGCACAGGAGAAATGTACGCATTTCTTGGAGAGAATAAAGATGACCTCGGTGATATTTAAGAATATATCAAGATGGATTACAAAGTACTTACATGGAATGTAAATGGACTTAATTCACCCCAAAAACATAGAATGGTAGGGCATTGGCTGGAGAAACAAAAATGTAGTGTAATTTGCATACAAGAAGCTCATCTTAAAAAACAAGACCACAAATATTTAATAAGGAAAAAATTGGGAGAAGAATTTTATTCCTTAGCAAGCAATAAAAAGAATGGTGTTGTAACATATGTCAAAAAAGATTTGGAACCTAAAGTAATATTTAAAGACAAAGAAGGAAGATATTTAGCTATTGAAATTTTACTACAAAGACAGAAAACTTTGATTGTGAATATTTACGCCCCAAATGGAGCCAAAGAAATTTTTTTTAAAGAATTACAAGTGGAAATGGATAACGTAAATTATGATCAAATCATGATGTTGGGGGACTTTAATGGAACTGTGAATAACAAATTAGACAGGCGCTGTAAGAGAAAGGATGAGGCATTAGGGAAGCTTCCAAAAACTTTTTTGAACTGATAAAACAAGAGAAGCTGGAAGACATTTGGAGGAAAGCTAACCCACAAGGAAAAGATTTTACCTTTTATTCTAATAGACATGACTCGCATTCAAGAATTGACATGATTTGGATGACTACTAATTTAACGTTTAAGACAAGAAAAGTGGAAATTCTACCCAGAATAATTTCAGATCATAATCCGTGTTTATGGACTGCTGGCCAGGTAAAAAAACAAAAGAGATGGAGAATAAATGAGGACTTACTAGATAACCAAGAAATAGTTAAAAAATTACAGGAAGAAACAGACCTATACTTCCAAGCAAATATACAGAAAGAAGTAAAAATGCAAACTGTATGGGATGCATATAAAGCAGTGATGAGAGGACTATTGATATCATTAAATGCAAAAGATAATAAAAAGAAAAGAGAACAATATGAAAATATCGTACAAGCCATTAAAACAAAAGAAGAAGAACTGAAGAGTAGACCAGGGAAAAAGAAACTGCAAAAGGAAATCTGGATGTTACAAGACCAAGCAAAAGCTATTTTGAACCAAGAGACGTACTGGAACCTAAAAAACCTCCAACAAAAGGCATTTGAAGGTGCAAATAAACCCGGAAAATATTTAGCATGGCAATTAAAGAAAAAACGTGAAAACAAATTTATCACTAAAGTGATAAGAGATAACATTGAGATAATAGACAACAAAGGAATAATGAGAGAATTTTTTTAATATTATGCAAAACTGTTTAAAAAGGAAAACAAAGACAGAAGAAAGATTAAAGAATACCTGCAAACATTAAAGTTACCAAAACCAACAGAGAAAATTAAAGAACTATTTAACAATCCAGTATCATTACAAGAGATTAAAAATGCAATAAATGACTCAAAATTAGGAAAAGCACCTGGACCAGATGGATTTACAGCGAAGTTTTATAAAACGCTACAGGAGTCGATCTCACCAGCATTACTGCTATTAATGAATGATATAGGAGTCACTGGCGAGGTCCCAGAAACTTGGAAAGACGCAACCATCTCACTTATCCCGAAAGAAAATCAAGACTTAACTAATGTTAAGAACTACAGACCGATTTCTCTACTAAATAATGATTATAAGATTTTTGCTAAAATTATAGCTGACAGACTAAAAGAACACCTCAAAGAAACTATACAAACAGAACAAGCAGGGTTCTTACCCAATCGCCAAATAAGGGACAATCTAAGAGTAGTAGTGGATGCTATAGAATACTACAATAAACATCCTGAAAAGGAAGTGGGTTTTTTCTTTTTAGACGCAGAAAAAGCGTTTGATAATTTAAATTGGGATTTTATGTTTGAGGTTCTAGAACATCTTGAAATTGGTGAATATATGCTTAACCTCATTAAGTCAATTTATAAAGAACAGAAATCCTCTTTAATAATTAACACTGAAAAGACAGACGATTTTAAAGTCGAAAAAGGAACACGACAAGGATTTATTTAGATTCTAGAAGTTCTACTAATAAATGTGAAAGAAGATAAAGATATTAAAGGTTTAACAATCAAAGGTTTTTCTTTCAAATATAGGGCCTTTGCAGATGATGTGATGTTTATAGTGGAAGACCCTATGACTACACTACCATATTTGTTACAGAGAGTAAAAGAGTTTGGTGACTTGGCTGGATTTTATGTAAATAAGAACAAATCGAAAGTGATGTGTAAAAATATGTCAAATAACAAACAAACTGAGTTACAAAATCTTATAGAATGTGAGGTGGTGAAAAAGACAAAATATCTAGGTGTGAACCTAACAACGAAAAATATTGATCTTTATAAAAATAACTATGAGAAATTATGGCTGCAAATTATGCAAGGTATTAAAAAGTTGAATGTATTAAATTTGTCATTGTTGGGTAGAATTGCGGTGGTTAAGATGAATGTATTACCACGATTAATGTTTTTGTTTCAAACTATTCCAATTGTAAAAGACGTAAAAACATTCAAATGCTGGCAGAAGGAATTGTCTAAGTTTGTATGGGGAGGGAAAAAACCAAGAATCAAGATGAAAATAATGTGTGATGCTAAAGATAGAGGTGGGTTCCAATTACCAAACTTAAGGCTATATCATGATGCAATATGTTTGACTTGGGTAGGGACATGGACTATGCTACAAGATAGAAAGTTATTGTCCCTGGAAGGCCATGATTGTAGGTTTGGGTGGCATGCATACTTGTATTATGGTAAAGCAAAAATGGACAATATGTTTAAACATCATTATTTGAGAAGAACGTTAATGGATACATGGACAAGATATAAAAACTTTTTTCCAGAAGAGATACCTATGTGGATTGTACCCACAGAACTTTTAAATCCAGCATCACGTTACAAAGGACAAGATTGGTTGAAGTATAGAGACTTATTAACAAGACATGGTAAAGACTTTATATTGAAGGAGCAGCATCAGATGGACTTTGATTATGGTTGGTTAAGATATAGACAAATATATGACATGTATAGAAGTGATAAAAAATCCGGTTTTAGAGAAAAAAATAATGAAATAGAACAAGTTTGGGAGGAAGGTGGGGAAAAAATGATCTCTAAAATGTATAAAATTTTGTTAAAATGGTTTAACGCTGATGAAATGGTAAAAGAACAAATGGTAAAATGGGCGATAAACTTTAACAAAGACATTGAAATGGAATCTTGGGAATTTTTATGGAAAAATGCTATGAGTATATCTACATGTTATAACCTAAAAGAAAATTGTTTTAAAATGATGTACAGATGGTATATGACACCAAAAAAAATTGCAAATATTAATCAGAATATGTCTAACAAATGTTGGAAATGTAAAAAGAAAGAAGGTTCTTTTTATCATATGTGGTGGACTTGTGATAAAGTAAAGACTTATTGGTCTATAATACATGCAGAAATGGAAAAAATTTTGAAATGTACATTTAAGAAGTTGCCTGAAATGTTATTGCTTGGACTTAAACTAGAAGAGATAAATGTAAAGGACAATAATATGGTATATGATAACAACAGCAAGAATGGTGTATGCACAAAATTGGAAAAATGAAAAAATACCAGAGGTGTGGGAATGGTTGAAAAAATTGTTATATATGGCTGAAATGGATAAATGGACTAGAAAGTTGAATGATCTGTACTCAGAGACCTTTTTAGACGATTGGAAAGATCTGAAGGAATATGTTGAAAAATACTGGGACATGAAAAACTACATTTATACATGGTTATAATAACATAAAGCAATAGAATTAGAGTATATGAATGTACTAAGGATAATTAGATAATGAAGTTGTTTTTTATTTTAGAATTATATAAGAATATAGAAAGTAAGAATTAGTATATAAGTATTTTTAAGATATATGACCGTTACCAGAAATGTAAACATAGATATAAGTATTACTATTTTGGATAAAGTGGAAAATGTGTTATGCTTCAGATGTGGTGGGAAACTGCCAATACAAGATAAAAATAAGATTATACAAATAGAACAAAATGTTATATAATATGGAAAAAAGGATTTGTATAAAATAAAAGTATTAATTTTAATGTTTTGAAAAATAAAAAATTTTTACAAAAAAAAAAAAGAATGTGCAAAGCTTCCAAAAAGGTTGGACCAGGCCAAGGACTTTTTGCCTGGCAGCCTCCTGCAATAATTCTGTAACTCATGGTGACTAAATTTTCTTTTGCTTTTTCTTCTTCAATTATAACCTCTAAAGGATAGCTCCAAATTTACAACATTGGCATTTTCCAAACAGATTTTTCTTTGAATTTTTAGATCACTTTTTATCCAGATTGGGAAGAAACCCACCATACCCTCCGGTTGTCATTTTGCATACGCAGAGGCACATCACCCAAGGCGTTTTTCCTTTTTATCATTTTAAACTCTTTTTCCTTTTTTCCTGTTGCCAAAACAAAAGCCCCATTTATTTTTGACATTTTTGTCCATACATTTTCCCTCCACCGGGACAACCTCTTTAATCCGAAGTTTTTAAAATTTATTTCTATTTTTTAACCAGTGTTGGGGGGCCCGAGGCCCAGACGAACTGTGGGGAGGATATTAAGTGAGAGGCTACGCAGTGGATGGCCACAAGGGCTTTCACATGAGGCCCAAGGCTCTATCATGTAGACACAGGAGCAGATGCAGGCGGACCCTGCCTCACTACTGCCCAAAGGACATGCAGAAGTTGGGTTCGGAACTTGCTCTGCTCCTGATCCCCCATCTCTCTGGCGTGCAAGCCCTTGTCTGCGCTAGGCAGAAGAGAGTGCCGGAAAGACAGCCCAGGGTTAGCCTTAGCCGACCATCAGCCTCTTGCTCCAACCCCTATTCACGTTAGAGGGAGTTTTGCAACATACCCTCTCCCAGATGGCCCGCAGAAAGTAACATAATCCTACCTCTGCACTGGTTCCAAATTCGCTGCCGTCGATTTTTAACAAATTAATTCGGGCCGAGACATTCCTAATTCCCAGCATGCCCAACCGTTCTTCCAATTTGCATATGCGACCACCCCTGGCCTGGACAGACCACCAAGTCAATTGTGTGCGACCTTAGTCTCTCTGCCTTAGTCTCTCTGCCTAGAGACAGGCAGAGAGATCCAGACAAGTTTTTGGGAAGTACCATGGATCAGGTTCATGGGGGGAAACTGTTCTTTTCTTTGACCGTATTGGGGGAAGGCCCCCAGGGGGAGCCCTCCAAGTAAAATGGGTACGATTTTGACATCGTCCCCGCAGAGCCAGCTGGCTCCAAATAAAAAGGCCAGAGTCAAGCAGACACAACTCCCGAACCCAACTTTTACACGGAGTCTGCATGAGACTCTCTCTCTCGCATATACCCCCCATTGTTCGGAAGGCATGCCTGAAGACTCGGCCTCCCCCGAAGGGAAGATGGTTTTGCCTTATCAGACCCCAAGGGCAACCCCAGCCTGGAGTTTCTTTCAATGTTCAGTGATCTCACTGTATACTTTGCTTAGGACCATATTGCATTCATTGGATGTTTTGCCTATTATGTCTGGCCAGCTGGACAGTTCTTTTGCTTGATTCTTGCTTTAACCTTTCTGTTCTTAATTTCCCAAAGAGGTACCCATGATGCTTTTAGAGAACGGGGGGGGGGGTGACTCTCCGATATGCAAAACGGTCTCCTCCTTCCCGGCCGAACTGACTTGTGTCTGAGCCGAGAAGCGACGGGCATAACCGAGAGCATTGTGAGAAATTGATCGAGACCCGAGCGAGGCATCCGAAGAGCCGAAGATCAACGAGTCCTAGTGTTGAATTTAGATACTATGTAAAGTGCGCCTCCCTCCTGCTTTGCAACACCAGAAAATCATGTTCCAACACCCTAGCCATGGCGCACAGGAGGGAAGGACGAAGAATTGCTTGTAATGATTTTATTTCCTTGTGGATTTTTGTACTAGTGTGTGTGTGTGTGTGTGTCCTAGCCATAGATATATTTTGATACATGTAAAAGTAAGATAAGGAATTTCTAATAAGCATAGTTGGGCTGTTTTAAGCCCTCTTTCATAGAAGAATGATTTAGACTTTATTAAGTTTTCATTATGTATGCCCCCTTTTAGCGGTCATACCTACCTGCCCTGGAGTTCAGTGTTTGCTCTTAGGTAATTTGGCATTTTTGGTAGGTTAGGTTTTTTTCATTTTTTTTAAGTCCGTCCCTTGTTAGTGTAGTGACGCCTGGGTCTTCATCACCCAGACGGTTTCCAATGGGGCTGCCCTTGATGCAAATCTGGAGGCTTCAGCTGGTGCAGAATGCTGCAGCCAGGCTGTTGATGGGCTTCACTAAGAGGGACCATGTCCAGCCTGTGCTAGTGGCACTGCACTGGCTGCCTATAGCATACCAGGTTCGCTTCAAGGTTATGGTGCTTACCTTTAAAGCCCTATATGGCCAGGGTCCAACATACCTGAGGGACTGCCTATCCTCCTATGTACCCCAGCAGGCACTTCAGTTGGGGGCCCAAAATCTACTCTGCGTACCGGGCCCTAGGGAGGCCAGGCTTGCTGGAACCAGGGCTAGGGCTTTTTCGGTGGCGGCTCCTGTCTGGTGGAATGAGCTCCCGGAGGAGATCAGGGCCCTGCGGGACCTTATGCAGTTCCGCAGGGCCTGTAAGATGGAGCTCTTCCGCCAGGCCTTTAAATAGGAGCCGCCACCTCTGGCACTACACTGCTGGCACTACACCGCTGGCACTACATCGCAATTGGTATCTGGCGATGTGGGTTACCCTGGAGGCAGCCCAGGCCTGATGGCCATGGAAGGCTGTACTTTGACCCTGAAGCCATCTGATTTTAAACTATGACTAGAAGCACTTTAACTGGAATATTACTGTTAATTGAACTCTTTGGTATTTTAAAGTTGATTTTAATGTTATTGTATTGGATGTTGCACATTGTGCTTTTGTAAGCCGTCCTGAGCCCACTCGCGGGGAGGGCAGGGTATAAAACTGAAAAATAAATAAATAAATAAGTGGCCACAAATAAGGAACCTAGGTTCTCCCCAGGGAACCTATGGCAATTCATGTAAATGTAAGACCCTATCAGGTCATTTGGGTGCGGCTGGAGGTGTAGTTCCGGCCAGCATAAAAGCAGGGCCTGAAGCCCCATATGGAATGCCTCATCTGACCATGAAATAAACCTTGCTATGCTGAAATCACTACCACCGGTCTCCCAACTCTAGTACTTTCCAGTAATATAGGGAACTAGTAGCAAGGCTTGTTGTAAAATCAATACGATGGGCACTAGAAAGATGGGAGGTGGAACAAAAGTATTGGCTGTTTCTCAGGGTGCTCGCATACAGGCCCCCGTCGCCCATCCGCTTGCTCCCCCCTCCCTCAATGGCCTGCGGAACGCAACGCAAGAGAGAAGGGGTTTAAAGTTTAAACCTCTTCTCTCGAGTCGCGCCACAGCAGTGGCATGATCTCCTTTTGTATCCTATGGGGTCATAGAATACAATAGGAGATTGTGCCACTTCTCTTCAGGCCTTCCTCGGCTCATTCGCTTAGGTGGGCAGGCCAGGGGGGGGGGGGCTCTTCAGGTTTTCTGCAGCTAGCTCGCTTAGGCGGGCAGGGGAGGCGGGGGGGCCCTCTTCAGGCTGTTCCTGACTCACTCGCTTAGGTGGGCAGGTCAGGGGAGTTGCGGGAGCTTCTTCAGGCCTTTCCCGGCTTGCTTGCTTAGGCAGGCCAGGGGAGGTGGGGAGGCAAGCAACACAGAAAGGCTGGGTACTCATCTCCTGAGGTTACTTCCTGAGGTGAGTGTGCCTTCTGAGGGGATTTTTGGTGCCTGCCATTTCTGTGGGCAGGACTCAGGCAACGCAGCCAGTGGCTTGGGGCACCCTCTTCTGAATGACACACTAGGGAGCCAACTGATTTTGGGCTGTGTGGAATGTTCAGCAGAGTCCATGACCAAAACACAATTATTATAGGGAGAGCTACCTGGAAGCAATACTCCCTCTAAGCTGTGGAGTCTTGTGAGCAAAAATTCTACATTGTGAGCTGCTGGCATTAAAGTTGTATGCAAGCAATTTGGCTCCTGCATAAATTAGTTTGCTCTGGAGCCATCCTTCCTGAGCTAGGACAAAAATGTGTAAGCTGGTGGCTAAAAATCTGTGAGCTAGCTCATACTAACTCAGCTTAGAGGGAACACTGCTTGGAAGTACCCTTTTCTCTGTGTATTCCAACAGATATTTTTACCTTTTTGTGTGCACAGTTCAATACATGCATGCTCAGATTCTAGTATACAAATATGTAGCCTCGTACTGTTTCTCACACACAGATATTAGCATCCACCCATGGGGTATTCCTGTTGCGTTACTGGTAGAAATAATCATGCTTATCTCCAGAGAAACCTTGATATTCCTCTTTAGTTTTTGTGGTAGTAATTATCATAATTGTTACATTATTTATATAGCCCCACCTACACCAATCAGTGCCTGGGGAGCTTAACATTAAAAAATCAACAATAAAGTATAATGAGCACATTAGATATCTATTTTTAAAAAGCATTTTTATACAAGAGATAGTATATGATAAGACATTTGGCACAAATTCTTTACAACCCAATCAAATTGCTTGGGGCTATAGTCTTTCAAGGCAGAAACCTGTAATGTCTGCAGGTAAGTGGTTAGATAGCAGATGACAGACACCAATTAATATCTAACCACAAACAAGAGAATAACACGTGAGGAAGCTCCCAGGCATCTATGCATTCTCCCTCATACTCAGTGCAGCCATATACAATATTCCCAGCCCAGCACACACTGTAACAATGAAGCATTTAAACATGCATCTTCTTTGTGGTCTCTGTGCATCACACCTCTGGGATATAGTGCACCTGCGCCAACCCCGATTGATATCTTCAAAAGTGAAAGGGATTTTCACGCCCTCTCCCCGGTCATGTGCAGGGCTCCAGTGCGCATGACCAAGGGAGGGGCATGACAATCCCACCAGTTCTCTTCTGACCGCCGCACTGGTAGGACCCTCCTCACTTTGGTTGGTATTTTCTTTTCTTTTTTTCTCGTGCTTTTCTTCTATTGGATTTTCTGAAAGGGAAAGAAAAATAAATCTTTTTTGCCAGATAGGACTGACTTTTGTAAGTACTCTGCCTTGGCAGATTACTTTGTGTCCCCCCCCCCCAGCCTATGGCCAAACAGTGGGGCTTCTTCAAACGGTGCCTAAAGTGTGGCAGTAAAATCCCCCCCCCCCCCGACGGACACTCACTTTGCCTCCTGTGCCTCAGGGAAACACATTGTGTGGACTCTTGTGCTTATTGCTCCAAGTTCTTGAAGCAGACGAGAAATCAGGCCGCAAGGCTCCACATCGCTTTGCTAGAGCAAGCTCTTTCACCGATGGCATCTTTGCAAGAATGTCTGGTCACACTTTGATGTCGACTCCAGCTTCGGGATCAACAGCCGCGTTATCCTTGGCCCCAAGCGTTCCTGATGTCGATCAATCGGTGCTGAAATGCTCAATGGCTATTTCTCAGTCCGAAGCCCATACTCCTGCTAAGAAACTCAAGGAGGGCAAGGATGACAGGCTGGTCAAGCATAAGAAGCATAAGAAGGGCTCCCTCACTAAAGTTGCCTCATCCACACACCCTGCATTGGACTTGACCCTTGCGGGGGCTGCTTCACTTGATCCTACTGGCCTTGGACAGCTACAAGGTGACTCATCCTCGCCTTTGCTGAATCCTATCCAGTTCATGGACTCTGAACAGGATATAGATCTGACTCAAGCCTCCTGACCCTCCTGACCCTGTCGAAAGCCTACACTTGGGTTGAGGACCTGGCGCTCCTGCATTTTCTCCATATTGACACGATGATCGGGATCAACCATCTGGACCGTCCTCTTCCACCCCCCTGGGATCCTCGTCAGTGGCAGTACCTTTACGGGGCATATCCAATGCCCAGCACGCCTTGGCTCCTGCCGTGCACACCATTGGAATGGGACTGTCAGGAGTGCCTTTGAAGACCTGCCTCCTGTGGACCTAAGTGTGGTGGAGACAGCTTAGGAACTCCTAAGCTGGTGCGGGAGTTCCATTCCACTTATCCCACGAAGCCGGGGGGGGGGTGTCTTGGGGAGGGCAGTATGTCAGGTTCCTGACATTTTTCCTGGGCAGGAGTTGGGTGCCTGCTGCTCTCCATGTCATTGAGCGCTCTCTTGCTCCTTCTCCCCCCCCCCGTTTTTTTCTCATGCCTGTATCTGTTTCTCTGAGCAATGCTTGTAACCTTGAAGTGTTTTTCTAACAGCACTGACTCCAGGTGGTGGGGGTGTGGGAATCAGCGGGGAAGTTTAGTGGGAGATGGGGAAAGGCTGCCGAGTCTTAGCTGGCTCTGTTAGGCGCCTTGTCAGTGGGAAAACAACGGCTAGTATTTTTGTGCCTTTTTGCAACTCACCTGATCGGTGCCAGGTTCTTGTTCTGGTGTTTGAATATAGTATAACTTACCGTCTGCCCTGTAACTGTCATCACTAACACTGAAAGTGCTTACTGAGTAGACCATTAAGAAATGAAAGGACTTTATTCAACATAAGGCCTGGCTTATTGGATCTTACAAGGTACTCACAGAGTGTTAGTGATCTTTCACTAACGGAAGGAGAGCACCCCATACCCGAACATGATGGACGATGGGACCTTCATTCCATTCTCTTCCCCTGAGGTCCCGGTGACTACTTCACCCTTGGTGGTGCCAACGACAACCGAGCTGGACTTATTGACCCCCTTCTCTACGAGGGGGATCACCTTCGAGTGGTCAGTGAGACCGAGGTATTCCTGGTCGGCATTCGGAACTACTACAGAGGAGTCTTGGGCCCATGACAGGTGAGGCTCTGGGGTACGGTTTGAGGACGAACACCGCGGAGAGTGAAGGATGAGTGGTCAGCCTGTTCCAGTGACCCCATCCAGAATTCTGGCTGCAGTTCCTGATGAATTGTGGCAGCAGATGGATCGGAGGTTCGAGGATATGCAAGATCGTTTTGCTTTGGAGCTAAGAGATGCTCTAGCTGAGATACAGGGGCTTCAAAGGGGGGCCCTGTGCAAGGAGTGGATGGCGGGGCCGGGGATGGAGCAGCAGGGGCTGTCGGCAGGGCGCCCGCACCTCCCGTCCACTACGCACTGGTGGGGGCTGGTAATCAGCCTGCCCAGCCTGGCGAGGTGCCCCTACCCCCGGTAGCTCCTGGACTATTGGTTCCCCAAGGCGGAGAACAGATTTTCTGGCAATTGCCAGCAGATCCCCTCACAGCAACGTTCGATGGGAACCCTGACCGGCTATGGTTTTTCCTCATCGAGATCGAGCGGTTCCTGGACTCATAGGGACATCTTTACCTCACAGAGTGTGAGAGAGTAGGCTACATCGGCTCCAAGTTACGGGACACTGCTAGTGACTGGTATGTAAGCTTACACAACCCTCCGGGCCCAGAACTACGGTCAGTGAATGACTTTATGTGGGCATTGAGGCAGCATTATGAAGATCCCTTGGGGGAGGAGAAGGCCCGAAACCAGCTGCGCAAGTTGGTGCAGGGTTGTAACACTGTAAGGGAATATACTGCCCAATTCCGGAGAGCGGCTGCGAAAGTGCATGAGTGGTCTGAAGAGCTATTTGTTGAGAAATTCAGGGAGGGCCTCAATGCGGAGATTTACGAGACTGTGTTATGAAACGATTGCCCGGGTTCCCTGGAGGCTTGGATGTGGGCGGCAGCTGATGTGGAGGAGTGTTTTACGTTGATCAAGCTGGGCCCCCATGCCTCCCACTCCGCACCAAAAGCTCCCACCAAGTCTAAACTGAAGTCGGCGGTGCAAGAGCTGCGGGATGCATGGATGCAAGGGCATGGATGCAAGGGCTCTACATGAGATGTGGAGAAGGGAGGCACTATGCCTCAAACTGCCCCGTGGCCACCCCCAAAACCCCACGAGCTACCACGGCTGCTCCTGCGGGGACCCCAAAACCCGAAAAGGCACCTACAAACCCCGGGCATTACAGCTGGAAGGGGCAACTCATGAGACCCATGCCTTGGAAACGGTGGTCGAGCAGCCGTCAGGAAACTTCAAGGACCTGCAGTAGGAGGCGCACAGCTGCAGGTCCCCTAACCAGCTGCGCCACCATTGGTGAGCACATCTGGACCCCTACTTTATATGATTGTGACTGTAATAGCTCCTGGAAGGGGTACTCATGTTCATGTGCGAGCTCGAATAGACTGGGTGTGCACGAGACTTAAATTAGCCCACTAGTAGTGGAAGGGTTGGGGCCAAATGTAGTTCCCTTGGGGGAGCCTCTGCATTTCACACAGATGGATGGCTCTGAAATGAAGGAGCCGTGTATGGCCGAGACTGAACCTGTCATGCCTGCCCCTGACTTAGCCTTAGACCCAGTGCCTGACAGCCATGGACAGGAGGACTTGGCTCAGTTAACTGCAGAAGACGTAAGTCCTGCAGAGGATCCACAGCCAAGTCCTCAACCAAACCCACCTGGGGCTGACAATTCTCCACCAGACTCGCCTCCACCTGTCAGCAGGCTCCGTGAAAGGAGAAGGCAAGAGCTGACTAGGCGACGCAAGGAGGCACGCAGGCAGGGGCGAAGATCATTAAGTCCTGAGTACTAACAGGAGCCAGGACTTAGCACAGCAGTGCTAAGTGGTTAATGAGCCAGCACACTATTTAACAAAGCTGATGGCAGATAACACTCTGTGCTGGCAACATCGTTGTCAGGGCCCTTCGTTCCTGTATACCTTGCCTCTGATCCTGATTGATTCCCTGGCTTTCGACCCGGCTTGCTTCTTGGACTTCTGCTCTCTGCTCCCTGATCCTGGACCCCGGCTTTTGACCCTTGGCATTCCTTGACTCCGGCTTCAGCTCTGCTCCTGACTGACCTCGGCTTGATTTATGGACTCTGACCTCTGGTATGTTCTGACTATGCCTCTGCCTTGAGATTGGGACTTGCTGCCACGCTCTGCTGACTGTCTCAAGCCAAGTCACACCCAGGGCGTGCTTGCCAGCCTGTCTGCCCAGCCAGGCTCCTGGGCTCTGCCGTGACAGATTGCCAGCACCCACCCACTCGTCCTCACCATGGCAGACGAAGCAGCAGGAGGGGTTGACCAGCTTGCAGGGCTGTTAAATCAGGTACAGCACTTGACTCAAACTGTGTTGACACTGCAACAGCAAGCAGCTGCAAATGCTGTTGCTCTCACAGCGGCTGCTGTGCCTCCCCCACGCTGTCCTCTGAACCCTCCTGACAGATTTAATGGAAATGTGGACGAGTTCCCTGCTTTTCTGGCTCAATGTGAACTCTATATAGAATTACGCAGCTGGGATTTTCCTACAGACAAAACCAAGGTCTGTTTTATCTTAAGCCTTCTTAAAGGGCAAGCTACCAAATGGGCTACTCCCTTACTGGTGGGGGCTTCTCCCCTCTTAACGAACTATGCTACCTTCAAAGCCCACTTCACTGCTGCCTATGCCAACCCAGTTAAAACAGAGATGGCTAATTGTAAAATCCGGGCTCTCAGTCAGCGCAGAACATCAGTTGCGCAGTACACCATGGAATTCCAGCTGATAGCTCAAGACTTGGCCTGGAATGAGGCAGTCCTCATGGATCAATATACCGAAGGGCTGTCTGATGAAATCCTGGATGAGCTAGCCCGCAGTGACCGCCCAGAAACGCTTCAGAAGCTCATCCACTTGTGCCTCCGCATAGATGGCCGACTGCAAAGTCACTGCCAAAGCAAGAAATGGACTAACACCCCCTCCGGGACTCCCCAAGCATTTCAACAGGCCATGCCTCCAGGCCCTCCCAGGCCTCTGCAGGACACTGAACCGATGCAACTAGGCGGTGCGCGCCCACACCTCACCCCTGAGGAAAAGACGAGACGGCGCACCCAAAATTTGTGTCTCTACTGTGGGGAGGTGGGGCACTTCTCCTCCGGGTGCCCTGCTAAACAAAGACATCCACCCGCTCCAGCTGCGCCAGTAAAAGAGCAGCCCCCAAGCCTGACCGGACCCCCCAGTTTGGGGCATATCCTGGGGTCTTCCGGTTCGTCCTTCCCTCCTCAAGCCCCCTTCTTGTTGCCGGTGCGTTTACAGCTCCCGGATGGCAGATGGCTATTTATCCATGCCATGCTAGACTCGGGAGCCACCTGCTGCTTTATGGACGTTCTCTTTGCCAAGGAACATGACGTTCCCGTCCAAGAAAAGAAAACCCCTGCTCTAGTGGAAGCTATTGACGGACGTTTACTCCGCTCGGGACCCGTGGTTCACGAAACTCAACCCCTCACCTTATGGGTCCACCAGCATCAGGAGCAGCTCACCTTTGATCTGGTGAGGATGCCTCGATTCCCCGTCATCCTTGGGCTGTCCTGGCTTTGCACCCATAACCCACGTATCGACTGGGTTCACCAGGACCTTCAATTTGCAACGGTCTCTCCTCCAAAGATGCCCTTGCACAGCACCACCAAGCCCCCGTCTCCCGTCCTTCCGCCAGACTCGTTGCCCTCGGCTTTGCTGCTAGGAGCGTCTACCTTACTGCCTGCTCCCTATCAATCCTTTGCAGATGTGTTCAATGAAAAAGAGGCAGACCAGCTGCCCCCTCATCGGCCGTACGACTGCGCCATCAACCTGATCCCGGGCGCTCCTTTGCCTACTGGCCGCCTGTATCCCATGGCAGAACTGGAACTGGTCGCGTTACGGGACTACCTAGAGAAGAATTTGGCCCGAGGATTCATTAGGCCTTCCACTTCCCCATTGTCTTCACCGGTTCTCTTTGTCAAAAAAAAGACTGGGGACCTTCGACTCTGCAATGACTACCGGGCGTTGAACAAAATCACTCTCCGCGATCGCTACCCCCTGCCATTAATCCCCGAACTCCTGGACCGTCTGCGAAGGGCACAGATCTTCACCAAGCTAGACCTCCGGGGAGCGTATAACCTGGTTCGCATTAAACCAGGGGATGAATGGAAAACAGCCTTTGGTACCCGATACGGCCAGTACGAACATTTGGTCATGCCATTTGGGTTAACTAACACCCCAGCAGTTTTTCAGTGCCTGATGAATGACATCTTCCGTGACCTCCTGGACCGGTTCGTGATTATTTATCTGGACGACATCCTGGTCTACTCCACCTCCCTGCCGTTACACATCGAGCATGTGCAACAAGTACTCCAACGACTCCGCACCCATCACCTTTATGCCAAGTTGGAGAAATGTGAATTCCACCAGAAATCAGTCGACTTCCTTGGCCATGTCATCTCACCTCAAGGAACCCGGATGGACCCCCAAAAAGTCGAAGCCATTCTCCAATGGCAAGCCCCGCGGAACCGGAAGGAGGTCCAACGTCTTCTTGGCTTTGCCAATTACTACCGCCAGTTCATACCTGCCTACGTGGACCTGACAAAACCCCTGACCTGTCTTCTTCGGCCCAAGGAACCTTTCCAGTGGACCCCTGAGGCCGAACACGCCTTTGCTACGCTGAAACAATGCTTTGCTTCGGGCCCGCTCCTTCGCCACCCCGATCCTAGACTCCCTTTCACTGTGGAGTCCGATGCCTCCAGTGTCGCCATAGGGGCCGTGCTCTCCCAGCGAGACGACCCCACCCAACTGCTCCAACCCTGCGCATACTACTCCAGGCAACTCTCCCCGGCAGAACAGAACTACACCATCTGGGAGCGGGAGTTGTTAGCCATTAAAACCGCCTTCGAAGTATGGCACCATCACCTCGAAGGAGCCCGCCACCCGGTCCAAGTGCTCACCGACCACCGGAACCTGGAGCACCTCCAGACCACCCGCCAGCTAAACCAGCGTCAAATCCGCTGGTCACTCTTCTTTTCTCACTTCGATTTCAAGATTTCAGACATCCCGCACTCACAGAACCAAAAAGCCGATGCCTTGTCCCGCAAGCCCGAATACGCACTCGTCAAAGAGGCTCCGGAAGCTCCCATTCTGCAGCCAACGGTCTTTGCCGCCACCACTGACACCCCGTCCCTCTCCGAGGACATCAGGGCTAGTCAAGCTACGGACCCCTGGGCCCAACAATGCCTCCAGGAACTGCAGAACGGTGTCTCCAGAGACCTGGCCACTCGAGATGGGTTGCTCTTCCATCGTGACCAGCTCTATGTTCCTCCAGGGCCACTCCGAACCCAAGTCCTGCGCCTCACCCATGATGCCCTTCCCGCTGGGCATTTTGGATGGCATAAAACCGCCCACCTTCTAACTCGTGACTTTTGGTGGCCACGGGTTCGAGCAGACATTGACCGTTACGTCAGCACGTGTGACGTCTGCCGCCGTGCCAAGGATGTGCCCGCCAAGCCATCAGGCCTCCTGCGTCCCCTACCTGTGCCATCTGGCCCTTGGGATATAATCTCCATGGACTTTATTGTCGACCTTCCCCGATCCCAAGGGCACACCTGTATTCTTGTGGTCATCGATCTATTCACCAAGATGGCCCACTTCATCCCCTGCAGCAAGATCCCGACTGGACCTGAAACTGCCAAGTTGTACCTGCATCAGGTCTTCCGATTGCACGGCGTTCCGATGCGCATCATTTCCGACCGGGGCCCCCAGTTCTCTTCCCGATTCTGGCAGGCTCTGCATCGTGGCTTGGGGACTGAAAGCCACATGTCCTCAGCATACCACCCGCAAACCGACGGCCAGACCGAGAGAACTAATGCCACTCTGGAGCAATACCTGCACTGTTATACCACCTACCAGCAGGACAATTGGTACTCCCTGTTACCCCTAGCTGAGTTTGCTTACAACAACGCAGTACATACGTCCCTCAAGCCAAGTCACACCCAGGGCATGCTTGCCAGCCTGTCTGTCCAGCCAGGCTCCCGGGCTCTGCCGTGACAGAACCTCTAATAGTGGGGTCAGGAGACCACTGGGAGAAGTGGGCATTTGTAATCACCCCTCATGCTCAGTTCCCCATGGTGTTAGACAGCCCTTGGCTGGGGGCGCATGACCTGTACATCAAGTGGAGTGAGGGGGAAATCTCCTGGGTTGACCCCAAATGTACACAACATAAGTGGGAGGACCAGTGGGGCGCAGGACCCCCGGCAGCTCCTAAGGAATGCCTGGTCCAGGACGAATTGGCGAAAATACCACATGGGTATCATGATCTGGCAGAGGTGTTCAGTGAGACTGAAGCAGATGAACTGCCCCCCCATAGAGCTATGGACTGTGCCATTGAACTGTTGCCAGGAGAAAAACTCCCTAAAGGGAAACTATACTCTATGGGGCCGGCTGAGCGGAATGAACTCCGCAACTTTTTGGATAAGAATTTGGCTAGAGGCTTTATCTGCCCTGCGACCTCTCCTTTTGCCACCCCCATCCTCTTCCAGAAAAAGAAAGACGGGGGTCTAAGGCTGTGTACTGACTATAGGGGTCTGAATGTGGTGTCAACCTCCAATGCCTACCCCCTGCCACCAATCAAAGACTTGTTGGCTGAGGCAGCGAAGGGGAAGATTTTCATCAAATTAGATTTACGCGATGCCTACTTCAGGGTCCGCATTAAGGAGGGGGATGAACACAAAACGGCTTTTAATACACCTTTGGGACAGTTTGAATATCTTGTAATGCCTTTTGGCTTGGCTGGGGCTCCAGGCATATTTATGAGCCTCATCAACGAAGTGTTACACAAGCATTTATTCAAAGGGGCCCTTTGTTTTCTTGATGATATCATTATTCATTCACAAGACCTAGCCTCTCATGTTAAGTTGGTGAGAGAAGTCCTGTCCACCTTAAAAGAACACAAACTGTATGCTAAGCTCTCCAAGTGTGAGTTCCACAAGGAGGAAATTGACTTTTCAGGCTACCGTATTTCACCTAGGGGTTTGGAAATGGACCCGGGAAAAATAGAGGCAGTGATCTCCTGGGAGGCTCCTCGCACACGCAAACAGTTACAATCCCTCCTCGGATTTTGCAACTTTTATCACTCTTTCATCAAGGATTTTGCGAAAGTCACCCTACCCCTCACTGACTTATTGAAAATGAAAGGACGGGGACCTGAGGCGAGCAAGCCAAGTGCACACTTGCCCTGGTCCAGTGAATGCCAGGGAGCGTCTGAGACTTTAAAATCCCTATTCACCTCAGAGCCCATCTTGGCTCACCCCGATAAGACTAAAGAGTTCACTATCCACTATCCTCTGATGTAGCCATGGGGGGAGCAATTCTGCAGCGGGGGGGGGATGGTCAGTTGCATCCCCTGGCTTATATTTCCAAGAAATTCACGGAGACTGTGAGACATTGGTCTGAATGGGATAAAGAGGCAGCCACCATCTGCTTGGCCCTTTCTACTTGGAGGCACTGGTTGGAAGGTGCCCAAAAACCTTTTGAGGTTTGGACTGATCATAAGAACCTAGAGGCGCTACGCACGAGACATGCTTTGAATGCTAAACAGCTGCGTTGGGCTGATTTTTTCTCAAAGTTTAATTTCACTCTGCACCATTTCCCGGGAACAGCTAATTCTCTCGCTGATGCTCTCTCTTGTCTCCCGCAACATGAATTTCAGAGGAAGGAAGTGTTTGACTCTATGTTTTCTCCTTCTCAGCTGGGAGGGATGGTGGTGACTAGGAATCAGGCAAAGCGGGATGTAACAGCTCCCGTTAATGACTGGATTGTAAAATGTGCTACTGAATACTCACAGCAGGATAAAGATGCATTTGGGGCAGAAAAGGGGGCATGGGAGGATCCTGATGGATGTTGGTACAAGGGTGATAAACTCAAGGTGTCTAAATCTCTGAGACTGTCCATTTTACATACTTGCCATGAGTCCAAATTGTCTGGCCATTTTGGATATTTAAAAACTTTGCACTTGCTTAAAAGACAGTTTTGGCGGCCCCACATGTGCACTGATGTCTCAGACTATGTGTCTTCCTGCCGAACATGTTAGATGTGCAAGAAATGGGGGGGGGGGGTAAATCCCCAGGACTCTTGCAACCTCTCCCTACTCCTTCCAGACCCTGGGAGGTGATCTCTATGGACTTCATCACCAATCTGCCACCCAGCAAAGGGAAAACTGTAATTTGGGTGGTTGTGGATTTATCCTCAAAACAGGCTCACTTTGTGTCGTTCAAATGGCTTCCCATGGCCAAGGGCCTGGCCAAGGTGCTTTTCTCACAGGTGATAAGGTTCCATTGTTTTCCAAAGAAGATAATCTCCGATAGGGGCTCACAATATGTTGCCAAGTGCTGGTGGGAGCTCCTGGACATCATGGGGATTGAACCAGCATTGAGTTCCGCTTATCATCTGGAGACTGATGGAGAAACGGAATGAACAAATCAAACTTTAGAACAATTTTTGTGTTGCTACACTAACTTCCACCAAGATAATTGGGTGGAGCTGCTTCCATTTGCAGAATACAGTTACAATAACGCCCTTCACTCATCTACTGGTGTCTCTCTTTTTATGATGGTGGGGGGGTTTGATGGGGTTCCCCTCCCTATGCTGCGTCCGGCGACCACTTCTTCTGACTCTTTCAGCTCATGGTGGAACTCCCTCCATGAGTCATGGCCTCTGATAGGTAAAACAATTGACCGTGCCAAGTTGGATTATAAAAAATATGCGGATCGGGGGAGGGCTCCGGGTTGGAAGTTGGAGCCTGGGAACTCAGTGTATGTGTCTACTAAAAACATTCATGGACTGCAACCTAGTCGGAAGCTAGGTTGGAAATATGTTGGTCCTTTCAAAGTCAAATCTCCTCTGTCTCATTTGAACTTGAATTGCCTAAGTCTCTGAAAGCTGTGCATCCTGTGTTTCATTACAGCCTGCTGAAGAAAGACCCTGGGCTGAACGACTGGAGACCGACTCCTCCCACTCCTCCTCCTCTGCTGAAGAGGGGAGAGCCTCATTATGAAATCTCCCAGATCTTGGACTCTAAGTTTAAATGGGGTTGCCTGTACTATCTTGTTCAGTGGGTGCATTTTGGTCCTGAATGTAATGAATGGGTTTCTGTTGATCATGTTCATGCTCCTAAGCTGGTGCGGGAGTTCCATTCCACTTTTTTTTTTTTTAAATTGAAGTATATTTGAAAACATATTTACGTAACTCGTATACAATAACATTATACGCAGACTTAAAATTTTTGAATAGTTAATTAACATAGCTACTTAATGTAAAACTATTTGTTTAAACAGGTTACAACTTGGATAAATTCATAAACTATATACTTCATCTATCTGATTTCTGTTTTAAAGATGTTTAATATTACTCTATCAATCATTAGCATTTGCGTAGTGTGGTGTGGTGTGTGCTCAGACTAAACAAAGAAGTTTTAATATCATAACCATCCCATATAGTGTGGGTTAGGTGGTAAATAATTTTGTTTTGTCATGTATTCCCACGAAGCCGGGGGGGGGGGGTGTCTTGGGGAGGGCAGTATGTCAGGTTCCTGACATTTTTCCCGGGCAGGAGTTGGGTGCCTGCTGCTCTCCACGTCATTGAGCGCTCTCTTGCTCCTTCTCCACCCCCCCCCCAGTTTTTTCTCATGCCTGTATCTGTTTCTCTGAACAACGCTTGTAACCTTGAAGTGTTTTTCTAACGGCACTGACTCCAGGTGGTGGGGGTGTGGGAATCAGCGGGGAAGTTTAGTGGGAGATGGGGAAAGGCTGCCGAGTCTGAGCTGACTCTGTTAGGTGCCTTGTCAGTGGGAAAACAACGGCTAGTATTTTTGTGCCTTTTTGCAACTCACCTGATTGGTGCCAGTTTCTTGTTCTGGTGTTTGAATATAGTATAACTTACTGTCTGCCCTGTAACTGTCATCACTAACACTGAAAGTGCTTACTGAGTAGACCATTAAGAAATAAAAGGACTTTATTCAACATAAGGCCTGGCTTATTGGATCTTACAAGGTTCTCATAGGGGGCCCTGGGGGGGGATAGTGTCAGAAGTGCCTCCTGCGGACCTAAGTGCGGTGGAGGATCAGTCCCCAGCTCCAGAGGAGCCTCCACCTGAACCAGAGGAGGCTCAAGCAAGCACCTCTCAGGGCATTACCCCAGCACCAGCAGCAGCTGAGCCACAGCCAAGCTCAAGCCCACCTGATTCACCTCCTCAGGTGGAACAGCTAAGGTCACAATCCAGGTAAGACTTAGCTGCTAGGAGAAAAGAGGCACGCATGTGTAGTCGCAGATCACTCAGCCCTGAGTTTTAGAGGGAGCCGGGACCTCACTGCCAGCTGCTAACAAGCACAGGAAGTGGCTGGGTATTTAGGCATAGCACAAAGACCAACAACTTGTACTAGCAACAAGTCATTCTGGCTAAGCTCTGCACCTGCTCGGCTTGCATCAGCTAAACCTGATTCTGGACCTTCTGGCTCGTGACTCTGGCTCTGTCTGACTTCAGCTTGATTCTGGACCCTCTGGCTCGTGACTTTGGCTCTGTTTGACTTCGGCTTTTGGTTGACTCCTTGGACTGGTTTGCTCATGAATTTCCCTCTCTGACCTCGGCTTGGACTGACTCTGCTTTCGGCTTGTGCTTTGGACTTGGTAATTCGTTCCTGATTTGGCTTGACCTTGGACTGTCTCGGACTTCAACTTGGCTCCTGACCTACTGGCACCCAGCCCGTGACAGGGACTCCCAACCTACATCTTATGTCTCTTGGTACCAAGATCCACCTCCGACACCAGAGTTTTTACAGCCTTCGATACTGACGGGCAGGAAACACAAGACTGCACCTCTGCCTCCGTCGTCCCTGAACATGCCAGTGACCCCAATGCCATCAGTGCTGACACTGCTGATCTCATTCTCAGATCCTTCAGAGCATTCTGAGCCTTCAGAATCCTCTACCTCTGGAGATGGGATTCTGAACCACTCACCAGAACCCTCCTCACCGCAACAGGTGGTGGAGGATCTTCCTATCTCCCTATCGGAAGATCTCAAGTCTTATGGGGATTTTGTTAAAAGGATGGCTAATACACTGACTTTGTCCACTGTTCAATGCCCGCCCACAGTTACGGATTCAGTATTTGATATAGTACAAATGGACACGTCCACAGCTGTTGCATTGCTCGTGACTTCAGTATTACTACAGGCTGCTAAATCACCATGGTCTCACCCAGCCTCCATTCCCATCTCCAGTAAAAGAACTGACCACATGTACAAGGTACAGGAATCAGGAGCTGAATTTTTATTTATTCATCCCAAACCCAACTCGGTTGTGGTCACCTCCTCTTCAAAGGGCAGACACTGTCACTCCTCTCCCCGTGACAAGGAGGGAAAGAAGCTAGATTCCTTCAGACGACGATTTTACGCTGCAGTAGCATTAGGAATTAAAACTTCTAATTTATATGGCCTGCATGGGCAGATATCAGTATGCCCTCTGGGAACAAATGATGAGTTTATTGATTCCCTCCCAAAGGATCTGAACCATCAGGCTAGGAGACTCCAGAAGGAGGGCACGATGCTGGCCAAGCATCAGCTTAATGCCACTAAACACACTCTGGATGTGTCAGCCAAGACACTCATATCTGCAGTCACCCTCAGACGACATGCATGGTTACGTTCCATGTCCTTATCAAATTATACCAAAGCCTTTTTGAGGATCTTCCCTTCGAGGGTGAGGGCCTGTTTAGTTCCACTGCAGATTCTGTCTTGCAAGAGCTAGACAAAAGCATCAAAACGTCACGTAACTTGGGAGTCACACAGCCCACCAAGCAATCCAAACCAAAATCGTGGAATAAATCTTGATCTCACAGATCCTCTCACAAATCATCTCCTGAACCTTAATGGCAGAGGTCTCCAAACATGTTGTCACGTCCCTATAGAAACAAACAGAAGTTCGTTACTGCCACCCAATCTATAGCCAAGAATACCAAGGCTCCCAAGCAGGGCATTTGACTTTGGCCGCAGGGCCATGTCTCCCACCTATCTGTCCCCGTTCCTGTCTGCCTGGAGGCTAATAACATCAGACAGATGGGCTCTCTCCGTTGCCATGAAGGGTTACCTTCTAGCGTTTTTCCAGGTCCCCATGACATCTCACTTTGTACATACACCCAGTTCCATCACACTCCTAGAAAAAATTCAAGAACTTCTTCACATGGATGCCATAGAACCAGTCCCTCAGTTGCAACTTCATCGTGGTTTTTATTCCCATTATTTTACAGAGCCCAAAAAGGATGGAGGCCTCCTATTTACAATGACGACCTTACAGAATATTCTTCTACTCCTCAAGCATGAGGTTTGGATGGTAACTCTGGACTTGAAAGATGCATATTTTCATGTTACAATTCATCTAGATCACAAAATGTTTCTCACGTTCACTGTGGGGGAAAGACATTTTCATTACAAGACCCTCCCATTTGGCCTTTCAACTGCCCCCGGCCCACCTTTGTCTCCAAGGTGTATGGATCTTTCTGTGCATCGCCGACTGGTTACTAGTGGTGAACTTGGAGTCTACACTTCTCGACCACATCAGTCTAACCTTGAGCACCCTGGAAGCATTAGGACTCGGAGTAAATCTTTAAAAGTCCATGCTCATCCCTTCGCGACGGGTCCAATTCATAGGAGCTGTCCTGGATTCCCAGGTGTGCAAGGCTTTTCTTCCTCCCAAGAGGGCAGACAACATTATCACCCTGATACATCTTCTCTGTCAGCAAGGGGAAGCCACGGCGAGACAACTCCAACAGCTCCTGGGACTTATGGCAGCCACTACGGTAGTCATAGTTTTTGCCAGACTGCACATTAGACCATTTCAGCTGTGGTTCCTTTGTCACTTTCGTCTGCAGTCCCACCCCTGGTCCAAGAGGTTCTGCCTTACTGCACCAGTGCTGACCTCCTTAAACTGGTGGAGAAACCTACAAAATCTTTTGGCGAGAGCTCCATTCCACCCTCCTGCTTCGTCCATGACTCTCATTACAGACGCATTCCTCTGGGGATGGGGAGCTCATCTCATGGGACTGGGTGTTGGGGCCGAGTGGGAAACCTATGTAATCCACAATCATATCAACTTTCTAGAGATGCTAGCAGTTCAATACGCTCTCCCGTCTTTCAGACACCTAGTGCTCAACAGTACAGTTGCGGTCTTGACCAACAACACAACAACCATGTGCAATCTCAACTGTCAGGGTGGGATGGTGTCCAGAGGGCTATGTCATCTAGCCCTAGAGATTTAGGATGAATGCCGATCTTGGGGTGGGTTTCTAGTAGTAGCACACCTTCCCAGGTCCCTGAACATACAAGCAGACTTCTTGAGCAGAGGAGGAGTGTTGCTGCACGAGTGGAAACTCAATTGGACTTCAATTGGGCTCAATTAAACTCAATTGGGCTCCTTCATCCACTTTCCGATGGTGCCAGAGCTACTGTTTCCCCTTCCCACACCCAGGTCTCGGTCACGCAAGCCAGGTTCACCTGTTTCTGTTGTCCCACCTGTTGTCCCATCTGGACTTGGGCCTCAGTTGTGTCTCACTGTGGGTCTATCTGGCCACTATTTCCGCCAGTCATCCTACGATAGAAGGTCACTCTGTGTTTTCCCACCCACAGACAAAGCAGTTCCTGAAAGGCCTCAACCGTCTCTTCCCACCATCTCGAGCCCCTACACTGGCTTGGGACTTACCTTTTGGAAAGTACTGGAGTCGGGAGACCGGTGGGAGTGATTTCAGCATAGCAAGCGCTTTGCTGATGGTTAGATAAGGCATGACCGAAAGGGCTCCAGGGCCCACTTTTTATGCTGGCCGGGACCACACCTCCAGTTGCACCCAAACAACCTGATAGGGTCTTACATTTACATTGTTTGTCATAGGTTCCCCGGGGAGAATCTAGGTTCCTTATTGGCGATCACTTAGGATCCATCCATCTATTGTTCACCCTGGCTGAAGCTCAGGTTGGAAAACTGCTTTCCTCATGGAAAACTGCTTTCCTAGTGGTCATCACGTCAACCAGGAGGGTGAGAGAGCTCCCTGCTCTCCGCTGTGATCCGTCTTAAATCAACTTTCACCATGATGGCATTACCCTGGCTCCAGATGTCTCTTTCCTCCCCAAGGTGGTCTCAGAGTTCCATTTGCGGGCAGATATTGCTCTTCCTGTGTTCTTTCTGACTCCTCAGAATGAGGAGGAGCATCATCTTCATGCGCTGGATGGAAAAAGAGCACTGCTTTTTTACTTGGATAGGACTCAGTCCTTTCGGAGGTCTCCAGCCCTTATGCCTTACCTGGGCAAGGGAAGAATCTGTTGTCTCAATGTCTGTCCAAGTGGACTGTGGAGACAATCAAACTGTGCTACCTACTGGCCAAGAAGACACTCCCTGGTCTGCTTCGTGCACACCCCACCAGGGCCATAGCTACTTCCACAAACTTCCTGAGAGGTACGCCGCTCCGTGACATCTGTAATGCAGCAACCTGGGCCACCCCTCACCCCTTTGTGCCCTGGATGTATGTCTTCATCAGCATTCTGCGGTGGGATGAGCTATGTTGCAGGCGGTGCATGTTTAGTACCTCCAGTTCCCTCCTCCAGGTATGTGTGGTTTTGCTTCCTAATCTCCCAGATGTGTGATGCACAGAGACCATGAAGAAGATATACAGGTTGCTTACCTGTAACTGGGGATCTTCAAGTGGTCATCTGTGCATTCGCACCACCCGCCCTCCTTCCCCTCTGCTGTCGTTCCTTTTCTGTTTTGCTCTGAGACTGATGGCAGCGGTCAGAAGGAACCAGCGGGATTGTCATGCCCCTTGGTCATGAACATTGGAGCCCTGCACATAACTGTGGAGAGGGCGTGAAAATCCCTTTCGCTTTCAAAGATACCGATCGGGGTCGGCGCAGGCGCACTATATCCCAGAGGTGTGAATGCAGAGATGACCACTCGAAGATCCCCAGTTACAGATAAGCAACCTGTATTTCTTGAAAGCACAAACCAGAATCCTGCAAAATGTCAGCACAGTGGGCCTGAGGACCAGACTCAGAGGGTTGATGCTGGGGTTATCATCAAGTTGGGATTTGTCCTGTGAGGTCCCACTGGGTTCAGTCTTATCTCCCACACTATCCAGTCTCCAGGTAAAGCCCTTTGGATAAATCATCAGTAGTTCTGGATTGCTGACAACACCCAGCTCTGTTTCTCTCTAGCCAAATTTTCTGGCGGTGTGGCAGGGGTCTTGAGCCACAGCCTGTCTGCTGTTGTTAAATGGCTAAGAGTGAAACAATTGAAACTAAATCCTGACAAGGCAGAGGTAATGCTGGTTGGGAAGACTGAGGTCTTGAAGGACACTTGTCAGGTTCCCTGTCATATTCTGGCTTTGTTACTGATTGCATTTACAGGTCCTCCAGTCGGGAGACTGGCAGCCGAGTTCCTCCCCCTCGCTCCTTCCCCCTCCCATCCAATGCTCCCTCTAAGCTGTGGAGTCTTGTGAGCAAAAATTCTACTTTGTGAGCCGCTGGCATTAAAGTTGTGAGCCAGCGATTTGGCTGCGGCATCAATCAGTTTGCTCTGGAGCCATTCTTCCTGAGCTGAGACAAAAATGTGTGAACCGGGGGCTAAAAAACTGTGAGCTAACTCACTCTAACTCAGCTTAGAGGGAACACTGCGTCCCATCCCGTTTTGCTGTTTTCCTTTGCAGGCCCTGCTTATCGCTGTTGTTGCCAGTTAACCTTGAGCTGTTTCACTCTCTGCTCTTCCAGGTGTCTTTGCGTGGGAATGCAAGTGGTTTTGTACGCAGGGGCAAAAGGGGGGGAACTTAATTAGCTTGCGTGCCTTTTTCATGGGAATGCAACAGTTTGGGGATTTTCACACTTCATGTTTTTACACTGATTGGTGCCTGTCATTTCTATTCTGTTTGAATACTGTATAATAAGTCTCAACCCCTATCCCCTGGTATCCCTAACAAAGTAAGTGTTCCTGAAAGACCATTAAGACAATAAAGGACTTTGTTTATCCACAAGGCCTGACTTATTGGCTCTCATCAGAAGTCTCACACAATACGCAACCTTTATTGGCATACACTGCAGGGACATCAATAAAGAAACAATAGCAAACAGCTAGCAGTAAACCAAACAGTAGCCGACATGACTAGATGGAACTAATCAGAGAGGATTAAGCCTTATACTCCCTTACCCTTAACTTCCAAACATAAGCTAAAAATTCGGCTACAGACAGAGTAATTACCGAGAACTTGTCGGACAGTAAAATTTTTAGGTCACTGTCGGACAAGTTCCTTGAGGGGGGTAGGTAGGGGCCAATCAAATAGCTACGCATAGTGGAGTAATGGGGGCAGCATAGAAGGATATGGGCCACTGAGTCAGGTTCACTAGAAAGACAACTACAGGTTCTATCCCTATAAGGGATACCCCTATATCTGCCTGACACAACAGCTGAGGGAAAAAGACTGAATCTTGCTAACATGAAAACCCACCGATGAAGCGGAGCTATTAGATTGGAAATATAGGGAGCCATGGGGGCCTGGGGGAGGGGAAGATCAAGGAAGCACGGAGAACAGACTCCAGAACTCCCAGCATTGATTATTTGGGCTTCCATATCCCAAATCCTCCTCTGCACCACCTGCAAAATAGCTGTTTCGCCACAGTTGTACAAGGAGTCTAAATCTATTCCCATAGTTTTGATTTTATTCACTATAGTTTGTGACCAGGCAGAAATATATGGGTCTGCAAGAAGTTGGACAGAAAGGCTGTTGGGAGGAGAGCTAAAATGTAAGTGCAACCAATATTTTATAGTGGTAATCCACGCCCGGGATTCAATAAGGTGGAAGCCCAGTTCCGCACAAAGGGAAAAATATGAAACAGAGTTAGGAAGGCCTAAAATCCTGTGGAAGAAAAAAGATCTTATTGATTCAATTATTTTGTTAAAGCTTTGGATCCTTATGGGTGCCCCATAAAATAGCCAGGAGATAATGGACGCCTGAAATATCTGAAGAGCTGCGGGAACAAATTGATTACCTTTTCGATAGAAGAAACGGATTAATGCTGCACTCTTGTTCCTACCAAGGTTAAGAGCATGGTCTCTATGGGGGCACCAACTTAGACTGTAATGGAACAAAACTCACAAATATCTAAAAGTTTTGACCTGTTCTATTTCCTTGCTTTCTAATCTCCACTGCTTACACTTCCAGGATTTAGAAAAAACCAGTATTTTTGTTTTGTCAAAATTAATAGAAAGAGAGTTTTGAGTGCATTAGGAATTAAATTCAGATAAAAGGCGCAAAAGGCCTATCCTGGTAAAAGAGAGAATGACCGCATCATCTGCGTAGAGCAGAATAGGAACTGCAAAAGAGTTCAATTTAGGGGGACTTGGGCCTGGAAGTCTCACAGATTGTTAGGGATCTTCCTTTCAATCAGGAAGGTGTGATCCCCATACCTGACGAAGTCAGACGATGGGACCCCCGTTCCCACTTCCACTCCTGAGACACCGGCTACCACGGCGCCTGTGGAGCCAGTGACTGAACTTTGATACCTATGCTCCCCTCAGTCGGGGGGGAGCCACAGGTCAGTGGTCACCCATGCCGAGGTATTCATGGTCGACTTTTGGCATGGGCACTGCAGAGTCCTGGGTCCATGACAGACAGGGCTCCCGTGTATGGTTCGCGGACGAGGAAAGGGGATCCTGGAGGCTGAATCTGCTCCCTGAGGAACGGGCCCCCCCTTGGCGACTGGAGCGAGGTACGGATGACTTCTAGCAGCAAATGGATCGGAGATTTGATGAGATGCATAATCGTTTCTCAGCCGAGCTACGTGAGGCACTTCTCGAGATACAGCAGGCCATGGTAGGAGTTGTGGGAGCGGCACCAGCGAAGGTGCTGGGGGAGATGGTGGAATTCAGCACCCTCCCCAACCTGTGGATGGAGGAGCAGGAGCGGGTCCTGCGCAACAACAGGTACCTGGGGGACCCCAGCCGCCGCAACTTGGGGGACCCGACCAACCTGTACCCCGGCCCGTGGACCAAATGTATCGGCAGCCTCCCAATGATCCCCTGACAGCTACATTTGATGGGGATCCTGACAAGCTGCGCTTTTTCATCATCGAGATCGAGCATTTCCTGGAGAGTTGGGGTCATCTTTACCCCACTGAACGTGAACATGTAGGCTACATCGGCTCAAAGTTGCGGGACACTGCTAGCGATTGGTATGTAAGCCTACACAACCCTCCTGGTCCTGAACTGAGATCGGTAAATGAGTTTATGTGGGCACTCCGGCAGCACTACGAGGATCCCTTGGGGGAGGAGAAGGCCCGAAATCAGTTGCGTAAACTGGTTCAAGGCCGATCCTCTGTAAGGGAGTACACTGCACAGTTCCGTAGAATAGCTGCAAAGGTGCATGGCTGGTCTCAAGACCTGTTTGTCGAAAAATACCGGGAGGGCCTGAACTCGGAGATTTACGAGACTGTTGTGAAATGATCGACCCGGCTCCCTGGCAGCATGGATGAGGGCGGCGGCCGATGTTGAGGAGCATTTTACACTGATCAAGCTGGGGTCGCAGACAAGCCACTCCGCCGGTAAAGCCGCCCCTAACTCCAAGTTTAAGACAGCGATCCAAGAGCTCCGCAATGCCCGCTTCAAACAAGGACTTTGCATGAGATGCGGGGAGAGTGGGCACTTTGCATCTTCCTGCCCGTTGGGGGCCCCGAAGACACCCAAGACGCCTGCAGCTATGCCGGGTGGGACGCCCCAGCCACCCAAAGGGATCTTCAAACCCCGGGCATTACAGCTGGAAGGAGCACTGAGTGAAGGAGCTGAAAAAGCAACGTTGGAGGTGATTGCTGCCCAGCCATTGGGAAACTTCCCAGACCTGCAGTAGGAGGCGCGAAACTGCAGGTCCCCCTCTCCACCACGCCAACGGTGAGCAGTCCCGGACCCTTACTATACATGGTTGTGACTGTGGTTGTACCCAAACATGGCACTCACGTCCGAGTGCACGCCTTAATTGACTCGGGGTGCGCCAGAGACTTGATTAGCCCATTGGTAGTGGAAGGTTTGGGTCCTAAAGTAAACTTGCTGGGGGAGCCTCTATGGTTCACCCAAATGGATGGATCCGAAATGAAAGAGGCTTGTGTGGCAGAGACTGAACCTTTGATTTTGGGCACGGGGAACCATTGGGAGAAGCGGGCTTTTGTTATAACTCCCCATGCCCAATTCCCCATGGTGTTGGGAAGCCCCTGGTTAGGAGCTCACGACCCCTACATTAAGTGGAGTGAAGGGAAGATCTCCTGGATTGACCCTAAGTGCACATATCACACCTGGGATCCTGCTTGGGGGTCAAGGCCCCCTTCGTCTCCCTTGGCCTGCCTAGTGGCAGAGGACATTTCCAAAATCCCTCCAGAGTATCGGGATTTGGCTGAGGTGTTTAGTGAAACAGAGGCAGACGAGCTTCCCCTCCATAGACTCACTGACTGTGCTATCGAACTGTTGCCGGGGGAGAAGTTGCCAAAAGGGAAGTTGTATTCCATGAGCCCTGCTGAGAGAGATGAGTTGCGAAAGTTTTTGGATAAAAACCTGGAACGGGGTTTCATTTGCCCTGCCAAGTCCCCGTTTGCTGTTCCTGTACTGTTTCGAAAGAAAAAAGATGGGGGGCTGCGCCTTTGCATGGATTATAGAGGACTGAATGCTGTCTCCACTTCCAACGCTTACCCCCTGCCTCTTATAAAAGTCTTGCTAGCGGAGGCAGTGAAAGGAAAGATTTTTTCTAAGTTGGACTTATGGGAAGCTTACTTACGGGTGCGCATCAAGGAAGGAGATGAATACAAGACAGCCTTTAATACACCCCTGGGGCAATTCGAATACCTGGTTATGCCCTTTGGATTGGCTGGGGCTCCCGGAGTTTTTATGAGCCTAATAAATGAGGTGTTGCACAAGCATTTATTTAAGGGGGTGCTTTGTTACTTAGATGATATCATTGTTTATTCACAAGACCGGGACTCTCATATCAAACTGATGAGGGAAGTGTTAACCACCCTTAGAGACCACGAACTGTATGCCAAACTGCCCAAATGTGAATTCCATTGCACGGAGATTGATTTTCTGGGGTACCGCATCTCCCCTAGGGGGCTTGAAATGGACCCGAGTAAAGTAGAAACTGTTTTACAGTGGGAAACACCCTGTACCCGGAAGCAACTACAAAGCCTCTTGGGGTTCTGCAACTTCTATAGAACCTTCTTAAAAGATTTTGCCACAATCACCCTGCCTCTAACTAATCTGTTGAAAACAAAGGGGAGGGGGCCCGACACCGGCAAACTGGGTGAATGATTAAATTGGACAAATGAATGTCAGGTGGCTTTTGAAACCCTAAAATGGTTGTTCACGTCGGAACCTATTCTGGCTCACCCCGATGAGACTAAAGAATTTGTTGTTCATGTTGATGCATCAGACATAGCAATGGGGGGGGGGTGATTCTGCAAAAGGGGGACGATGGCAAATTACACACCTTAGCGTATGTGTCTAAGAAATTTAACGAGACTGAAAGACACTGGTCAGTTTGGGATAAGGAGGCTGCAGCAATTCGCTTAGCTCTTACCACCTGGCGGCATTGCTTAGAGGGGGCGCAAACACCCTTCGAGATCTGGACTGACCATAAAAATTTAGAAGCCCTGTGTACCCGTAGAACTCTCAATGCTAAACAGCTTTGTTGGGCTGATTTCTTTTCAAAGTTCAACTTCAGATTGCGTCATTTCCCTGGGACTTCTAACTCATTAGCAGATGCGTTGTCTAGTCTGCCTCAATATGAGTCCAAGCGGGAGGAGGTGTTTGACTCCATGTTTTCCCCAGAACAACTAAGCGGAGCCGTAATTACTAGGAGTCAAGCGCAACAATCCATGCAACGGTCACCTCAAGGCTAGACTATTGTAACACTCTCTACATGGGGCTGCCCTTGGTGCAAATCTGGAGGCTTCAGCTGGTGCAGAATGCCGCAGCAAGGTTGTTGATGTGTCTCCCGAGGTGGGAGTACATACGACCAGCTCTAGAGGCACTGCACTGGCTACCAATGGCGTACCAGATTCGCTTCAAGGTGCTGGTACTGGCCTTTAAAGCCCTAAATGGCCTGGGTCTGACCTACCTAAGGGACCACCTTTCCCCGTATGTACCCCAGAGAGCACTTCGGTCCAGGGCCCAACATCGCCTGGCCATACTTGGCCTAAGAGAAGCCAGGCTCACTGCCACTAGGGGGAGGGCTTTTTCGGTAGCAGCCCCTAGCTGGTGGAATGAGCTCCCGGAGGAGATCAGGGCCCTGCGGGATCTGATGCAGTTCCACAGGGCCTGTAAGACGGAGCTCTTCTGTCAGGCATTTGAATAGGGGCCGCTGCCGTCCTTTTTGTCCCCCCCCTGCCACCCAGTAACTACCAATGTGCAACACAATTACTACCATCTAGTCGCTGAGGACCCTGTGTGCTCCCAACATCAGATTGTATGTAACATCAGTTGATACGCCATCAGATAGCATTGAGCACTTTAATATTTGTATTGTGTAATAATGTCAATAATGACTTATAATGTTTTCTGTTTTTAACTGTTTTATTGTGAACGAGGTTCACCTAATTATGTAAGCCGCTTTGAGCCTGCTGTGCAGGGAGAGCGGCCTAAAAGCCGAATTAAATAAATAAATAAATAAACAAGCTGAGGCAGCCCCAGCCTCGGAGTGGATTACAAAATGTGCAACAGAATATTCACAACAGGATCGGGATTAGATGGCAAGGGAGGAGGGAATGGAACTCCACACAGACGGTTGTTGGTATAAAGGCTCCAAGTTAGTGGTGCCAAAGTCCTTAAGACTGTCCATTCTGCAGACTTGCCATGAGTCCAAACTTTCTGGACACTTTGGATATCTTAAAACGTTAAATTTGGCCCAAAGACAGTTTTGGTGGCCTCGGATGCGTAGGGATGTTTCAGACTATGTGACCTCCTGTCAAACTTGCTTGATGTGTAAAAAACGGGGAGGGAAGCCTCCAGGTCTACTGCAACCCCTCCCAACCCTGTCCCGGCCCTGGGAGGCCATTTCTATGGATTTTATTACCAATCTCCGTACTAGCAAAGGAAAGATGGTCATTTGGGTGGTGATGGACTTATTCTCTAAACAAGCACACTTTGTCCTCTTCAAGCAACTACCCACTGCCAAAGGCTTGGCAAAAGCATTTTTCGCCCACGTGGTGAAATTACATTCTTTTCCTAAGCGTATAATATCCGATCAGGGAAGTCAGTTCGTTGCCACCTTCTGGCGGGAGCTTTTACAATGGATGGGAATTGAACCCGCCTTAAATTCTGCTTATCACCCAGAAACCGATGGAAAATCCGAACGTGTCAATCAAATACTGGAATAATTTTTGCAGTGCTACTCTAATTACCATCAGGACAATTGGGTAGATCTCCTCCCCTTTCGAGGGTGATCCATTGCCGACTCTTATCCCTCCAGGGAATACCCCCCCCCCCCAGAATTTGGATTATGGTGGACTACCCTCCAGAACTCTTGGCCCCTTATTGCTCAGACTTTGGAACGGGCCAAAGCGGATTACAAAAAATATGCTGACAAGGGGAGAGTTCCGGGGTGGGATTTGGAGCCAGGAGATTCGGTCTACGTTTCCACTAAGAACGTTCTGGGTCTCCAACCTAGCCGGAAGTTGGGTTGGAAGTTTGTGGGACCTTTCAAAGTGTTACGTAAAATTTCCCCTGTCTCGTTTGAACTTGAACTGCCCAAATCACTAAGCATCCGGTTTTCCATTACAGCCTGTTGAAGAAAAGCCCTGGGCAGAACTCGTGGAGACCGGATCCTCATGTTCCTCCTCCTCTGATGAAAGCAGGGGAACCGCATTTTGAAATTTCCAGCATTTTAGACTCTAAACTCAAACGTGGTCGCTTGTTTTATCTGGTTAATTGGGTCGATTTTGGTCCTGAATGTAATGAATGGGTTGCAGCTTGAACATGTTCATGCTCTACATTTGATCCGTGCTATTCATAAACAATATCCTTCTAAGCCGGGTGGGGAGTAATATTGAGAGGGGCAGGATGTCAGGTTCCCTGTCATATTGTGAGGCTTCTGCCCTAAGCAGTCAAAGATCAGACCTTTGTTGATGAAACAGAGTTCTTTATTTCTTAATACTGCATGACAGGTTCTCGAATGTTTGTTAGAAATGCCATATACAATATAGTCAGAGTTAATATACCCTCCAGTGTAGTTTGAAACCCCGATATTCAACCAATCACAAAAAAGGAAAAAAGCACGGTTAAAAGATCTTAGCCGTTTTACTTCCCACAGGAAAGGTGAAGTGTGAAAGTTATAAATTTTCCCTTCTTGAATTAGGTGCCACAGATGTGCTAGGCATATACATAACAAAGTGGCCTTTCAAGGACTTCTCACAGCGATAAGACAGTTCCGTGTCTCCGAGGGCAGGGAGAGGAGGAATGCATGGGGGAAGAGGCCATTTGGTCTCGGGTGACGTGTAAGTATGCGGGGTCGCCATTCTCCTGGATGAAATAGTTACATTGACCAGACCTTCAAAGAGCAATATAACTCAGGGCAATAAAGGAAGGGGAGGAAACCTGAGACAGCTTGAGAGATATAGCAAACAGTTACAACTGCATCTGCACATAGCAAATTACACAATGCATAAAGAAAACATTGTTAGGATCCTAGGATCCTGACACATATTCTGGCTTTGTTACTGATTGCATTTATAAGTCCTCCAGTCGGGAGACTGGCAGCCGAGTTCCTCCCCCTCGCTCCTTCCGCCTCCCATCCCGTTTTGCCGTTTTCCTTTGCAGGCCCTTCTTATTGCTGTTGTTGCCAGTTAACCTTGAGCTGTTTCACACTCTGCTCTTCCAGGTGTCTTTGCATGGGAATGCAAGTAGTTTTGTACACAGGGGCGAAAGGGGGGGAACTTAATTAGCTTGCGCGCCTTTTTCATGGGAATGCAATGGTTTGGGGATTTTCGCGCTTCATGTTTTTACACTGATTGGTGCCTGTCATTTCTATTCTGTTTGAATACTGTATAATAAGTCTCAACCCCTATCCCCTGGTATCCCTAACAAAGTAAGTGTTCCTGAAAGACCATTAAGACAATAAAGGACTTTGTTTATCCACAAGGCCTGACTTATTGGCTCTCATCAGAAGTCTCACAACACTGCACTTCCCACTTTTGACAGAGTTCAGCTACCCCTTGCTGACTCAGTCAAGAGCCTCAGAGTTAGCATTAGTAGATTCAGCATTACTCCTGGAGAAGCAAGCCGCTGCAAAAAAAAAAAAAAAAAAGCTTTCTTCCAACTCTGTTCCAAGAGGCCACAGAAAACCTCTCATTCCATTAGGTAAACAAGAAGTGCAGCAAAAAGTCTGTGGGAAGAATAATCAAAATCAGATAGATTGGACTAGTACTCAGAAGAAAAAGAGATTGGATTTGTAACCTGCCCTTCACTCAGAGTCTCAGAGTGGCTTACAATCTCTTTCCCTTTCTCTCCCCCAACAGACGTCCTGTGTCTGAGAGAGCTCTGAGAGAACTGCTCTTAAGAGAACAACTCTGAAAGAACTGTGACTGACCCAAGGTCATCCAGCTGACTGACTGCATGTGGAGAAGTGGGGAATCAAACCTGGTTCTCCAGATTAGAGTCCACCCCTCTCAGCCACTACACCAAACAGAGAAAGGTGTCCCCCACTCCCAGTTGCGGGCAACTACCTCATGATAGTTTAATATACATATTTAAGACAGACTCTTGCCATAGAGATTAGCAGGTTCACAACAATCATTTTGGAGGCACTAACACCCTCTCAATCTGCCAGTGGCAGGACATGCCAGCAATGTGATAAGGAAATACGCCTGAAACGTAGCACTTGCTGTTTTATGCTTCCTGGAAGTATAAGGAAGAAACTTCTGTAATAATTTGGAAATAATTGGCTCTACTGTCATGTTGAACTGAACTTAAATATAGCAGAAGGGCCTGTGAAACTGGAAGGGGGGGCTAATGAAGCCCATAGCCCAGTTTTCATTTGTATCTTTGCTCAGACGCGCGCAAACACCCATGCCTTTCCCCATACCTTGGTGGCTGCCCTGGAGTGTGGCATGATTAGCTGCAGCCTTGATCTCTCCTCCTGCAACACAATCAGATTGTTGTTGGCGTCACTAATAGCCTGAAATTACATCAGTTTGGAGCCCTTTCGGAAACATCCACGGGGGAGGGGGGAATGTTAATGAGGAGCCTGCAGTACTGCTAATTGAGAGAACTAATGTGGAGTGGAGAGGGCAGCACCTACATCTGGGAATGACAACGCCTAGGAATCCAAGTGATAGAGCGAGTGGCATGGGCCTATCAGACAGCCTCTGTGCCTCCCCCAAAAGAAAACCAGTCATAATTAAGGAGCTCTAAATAATTAAAATGCCTCAGTGGTGTTTCCTGAAGCAGGAGGTGATTCGATAAGAATAATCGTTTTGCAGGAGGGTCCTCTTCAGACTAGAGTTCATGAGGGCCCTCAGGCTCATGGGCAGTGCAGAGAGAAGCACTCCTGGGCTTCAGGGAAGGTGCGTTCTGGACCTCACAGAGGGGAGGTGCCACAAATTCGACCTGGAACCTGGCCCATCCCCTTTCCGACCATGTCGCTTCATAGTAAGAGGATTGAATGCTTTGCCCAGGTTGTTTATCAGAACACAGCTGTGGAATGGTGATGGGTGTGGTTGAGAGGCACGCAGTGTAGCAGCCTTGCTGATACTAGATGGAGTGGGGGTTGGTCAGTGCCTGGCTGGGAGGGCTCCAGGGGAAGCCTCTGGAAGAAAGGTGGAATATGAGGGGGAAAAACTATAATCTATGCACACTGATGTGCTTGGTCCAAAAGGAACCAAAAGGAACCAAAACACTCTTGTCAGCCCCTCAGTGTGAGGCTTCTGTACTAACAGTAAAAGATCAGACCTTTGTTGATGAAAACAGAGTTCTTTATTAGTCTTAATACTGCTTGACAGGTTCTCGGATGTTTGTTAGAGATACCAGGTAGAAGACAGTCAGAGTTAATATACCCTCCCGTTTGTTTGAACCCCCCCCCCCCCGAAACCAATCACATTCAGAATAGAAAACGCGGGAGAAGGGATCGAGCCGTTTGGATTCCCACAGGAAGATGAGGTGCTAAAGTTATAAAAATTCCCTTCTTGAACTGGCTGACCCAGATGTGTGAAACCTATGCATAACAAACGGCTTTGGGTGGCAATAACAGACCTTCAAGGTTCTCACAACAAGATAAGACATTCTCTGTCCCAGGAAAAGGGAGGAGGGAATGCATGGGAGGAAGCGCCATTTGTTTGTCAGTGACGTGGAATGATATGGGGTCGCCACTCTCCCGACTTAAATGGTTACATTGTCCAGGACATCTAAAAGCAATACATTTCAAGGTGATAAAGGAGGGATTGGGGAAGCAGACAGAGAGGGAGACATGCAACATTTCATGTGATCAAAGCAAACAATGAGAGGTTTGTCAGGGCCCCCTGACACCCTGCCTCCTTCAAAATACATTCTACCCCGGCTTATCAGAAAAGCGCTTATGGAAAGCTTTAATTAATTTGGGAGCATGAACATTCTCAGAAAAGACCCATTCATTTAGTTCAGGGCCAAAATCTACCCACTTAACTAGATACAGTAAGCGGCCCCTACGCATTTTAGAATCAAGGATTTCAGAAATCTCAAAGTGAGTGTCCCCCTCCTTCATCAGTGGAGGAGGAGTCGGAGGTGCTGGGTGCCATGCATTCGGCCCAGGATTCTTCTTCAGCAGGCTGAAATGAAAGACAGGATGCACAGAGCTCAGTGATTTAGGTAGTTCAAGCTCAAATGACACATCAGAAATTTTTCTTAACACTTTATAGGGACCAACATATTTCCAGCCCAATTTCCTGCTGGGTTGGAGTCTGTGAATATTTTTTGTTGAGAGATAGACAGAGTCCCCTGGCTGGAGGTCCCATCCTTCAGCACGGCCTCTGTCAGCATATTTTTTATAATCAGCTTTAGCTTTATCCAGAGTTTTAGCAATCAATGGCCAGGAGTCCTGTAGTTTAGCCCACCATTGAGTGAAGTCAGAGAGGGGGTTTTCCGCTGAATTAGTCACTGTGGGTAAAGGCTTTCCCTCAAAACCCCCTACTGCCATGAAGGGTGACACCCCAGTAGATGAGTGGACTGCATTATTATAACTGTACTCTGCAAACGGTAGTAAGTCCACCCAATCATCCTGATGGTAATTCGTATAGCATCTCAAAAATTGCTCCAAGATTTGATTAATTCGCTCGGATTGTCCATCAGTTTCTGGATGATAACCCGAGCTCATGGCAAGTTCAATGTCCATCACTTTCAAAAGCTCCCGCCAGAAGTTGGCAACGAACTGGCTCCTTCTGTCGGAAATTACGTGCTTAGGAAAGGCATGTAATTTAATCACGTGATTAAAGAACGTTTTGGCCAGTCCCTTTGCTGTCGGGAGCTGCTTAAAGGGAACAAAGTGAGCCTGCTTGGAAAACATGTCCACTACCACCCTTTGGAGGGTGGCAGGTTAGTAATAAAGTCCATAGACACGGCTTCTCATGGCCTGGAGGGGGTAGGCAATGGATGTAATAGTCCAGGAGTTTCCCCCCCCTCCGTTTGCACATTAAACACACTTGACAAGCGGTTACAAAGTCTGAAACATCTCTGTGCATGCGCGGCCACCAGAACTGTCGTTGCACCAAATTAAGAGTCTTTAAGAATCCAAAATGGCCGGCCAGTTTTGAAGAGTGGCAAGCTACCAAAATGTCTCTGCAAAGTGACTGGGGCACTACTAACTTGTTCCCATGATACCAACATTTGTCTGGGTGCAAGGAACAGTCCTCAATCCCTGACAGCTCCTTGGTTTCCTCCTCTGAATAGCCCCCCGCACATTTATCACTCCATGATTGCACAGGCGCAGGTTTGCTCTGACTCCGCGTTGTGACTGCCCCTCCTAATTGTTGCCTTGAGAACATGGAATCGAATACTTCCTCCCTCTGTGATTCGTGTTGGGGTAATTGAGACAGAGCATCTGCTAGGGAATTTGCCTTCCCAGGGAAGTGTTTTAATACGAAGTTAAACTTGGAGAAGAAATCCGCCCACCTGAGCTGCTTAGTGTTAAGGGACCTCTGCATCCGCAGCGCTTCTAAGTTTTCATGATCAGTCCATATCTCGAAAGGGGTTTGGGCCCCTTCTAGCCAGTGTCTCCAAGTGGTTAAGGCTAAGCGGATGGCAGCAGCTTCTTTGTCCCACACTGACCAGTTTCTTTCAGTTTCATTGAATTTCTTTGAGACGTATGCCAGTGGGTGTAGTTTGTTATCGGGCCCCTTTTGAAGGATCGCCCCCCCCCCCATGGCCACATCTGACGCATCTACATGGATTACAAATTCTTTAGTTTCATCAGGGTGGGCTAGGATGGGCTCCGAAGTGAATAGTCTCTTTAACTTATCGAATGCTAGTTGGCATGCCTCGGTCCATTCTATTTTTTCTCCTGGCTTCCCTGCTTCTGGGCCCCTCCCTTTGGTCTTTAGCAGCTCAGTTAGGGGTAGGGTGACGGTGGCAAAGTCCTTTAGGAAAGTGCGGTAGAAGTTGCAAAATCCTAGGAGGCTCTGCAATTGCTTACGGGTTTGGGGAGCTTCCCACTGCACCACAGCCTCTACTTTGGCGGGATCCATCTCCAACCCCCTCTGGGAAATCCTATACCCCAGAAAGTCCACCTCAGTTTGGTTAAACTCACACTTAGACAATTTTGCGTATAGCTGGTTTTTCAGTAGTGTGGCTAACACTTCCCTCACTAGCTGCACATGAGACGTCTTATCAGTAGAATAAATCAAGATATCATCTAGCTAACATAACACCCCTTTAAACAAATGCTTATGCAACACTTCATTTATCAAACTCATAAAAACTCCCGGTGCGCCACTTAAGCCGAATGGCATCACTAGGTATTCGAACTGGCCCAGTGGTGTATTAAAGGCAGTTTTGCATTCATCCCCCTCCCTGATGCGCATCCGAAAGTAAGCATCCCGCAAATCCAGCTTAGTGAAAATTTTCCCCTTGGCAGCCTCCGCCAGCAAGTCTTTGATGAGGGGGAGGGGGTAGGCATTTGAAGCGGAGACAGCGTTTAGCCCACGGTAATCTGTACACAGCCTTAGCCCCCCGTCTTTCTTTTTCCGGAACAACACGGGGGCTGCAAAAGGGGATTTGGCCGGGTGGATGAAACCGCGTTCCAAGTTCTTATCTAGGAACTTTCTCAGCTCCTCTCGCTCCGTGGGGCTCATGAAGTACAATTTCCCCTTTGGTAGCTTTTCTCCGGGCAGTAGCTCAATGGCACAATCTGACAAACGATGAGGGGGTAGCTCGTCTGCCTCTGCTTCACTGAACACCTCGGCCAAATCTCTATACTCTCGAGGGATCTGCGAAGGCACTAGGGTGAGCGCCACCGCCCTGAGAGGGACTGGGGGCCCAGGCCCCCACCCCAGGTCCCACTTGTGGTGCTTGCACTTCTCGTCTACCCACGAGATCTTGCCCTCGCTCCACTTCACGTAGGGGTCATGGGAGCTTAACCACGGGCTTCCCAGCACCATGGGGAATTGGGTGTTTGGGGTGATGACGAAAGCCCTCTGTTCCCAGTGTTCTCCCGTCCCCAAAATTAACAGTTCAGTCTCTGCCACACACGCTTCCTTCATCTCGGAACCGTCCATCTGAGTGAACGTGAGTGGCTCCCCCAAGGGGGTGACTTTAGGGGCCAAACCCTCTACTACCAAAGGGCTTATTAAGTCTCTAGCACACCCCGAGTCAATTAGGGCACGTACCCGCACGTGGGTCCCTGTGCCCGGGGCTATTACAGTTACTACCATGTACAGTAAGGGGCCGGGGATGCTCACTGGGGATGGCGTGTCGGGAGAGGGGACCTGCAGCTCTGCGCCGCCTACTGCAGGTCGCTGAAGTTTCCCGACGGCTGTGCCTCAACCAGCTCCAACTCTCCTTGTTCACACGTTGCCCCTTCCAGCTGTAATGCCCGGGGTTTAAACGGTGTTTTGCCATGGCTGGGGGTGCCCCCCCATCGGGGTAGAGGGTGCTTTGCCACTGTTACGAGGGCAGGCTGAGGCGAAATGGCCGCTCTCCCCACACCGCATGCAAAGCCCTTGCTTGAACCGGCTGTCTCGGAATTCCTGGACGTTTGTCTTCCCCTTCATCTTCTGCGGGGCCTTGGGTTGGGCAGCTGCGGAGGTCCCCAGCTTGATCAGGGTGAACCGCTCTTCCACATCAGCTGCCGCTCTCATCCAAGCCGCAAGGGATCCGGGCCTCCCCTCCCTCAGAATGGTTTCATAGATCTCGGGGTGCAGGCCCTCCCTATACTTCTCGACGAATAGGTCTTGGGACCAGCCTTGCACTTTGGCCGCTATCCGCCGGAACTGGTCGGTGTATTCCCTTACCGAGGCCCGCCCCTGGGTCAGCTTCCGCAGTTGGTTTCTTGCCTTCTCCTCCCCCAGGGGATCCTCATAATGCTGCCTGAGGGCCCACATGAAATTATTGACAGTGCGTAACTCGGGCCCAGGGGGGTTATGCAGGCTTACATACCAATCACTGGCGGTGTCTCGCAGCTTGGATCCGATGTAGCCCACTCGGTCTCGCTCGGTAGGGTAGAGATGGCCCCACACCTCCAAGAATCGCTCGATCTCTATGATGAAGAACCGAAGCTTTTCGGGGTCGCCATCGAAAGTTGCTGTCAACGGGTCGTTGGGGGCTTGGCAGATCATTTGATCGGCCGGTGCGGGGAGAGGAGCGGGGGCTGGCTGCTGAGGGCCCCTGGCCGGAGGCCCTGCCGGCAGGACCTGTTGAGGGGGTGCCCCACCTGCCGGAACTCCTCCGCCTGCTCCCCCGGCTGGCGGCTGCCCCGGGACTTGAACCGCAGCAATGGCATCTCACAGTTGTTGCTGCATGTCCATTATTTCTCTCAGCTCCACTGTGATCTGGATCCGCATTTCTCCCATCCTCGGGTCCAAGTTGCGACCCAGATCGTCGCTCCCCGGATCAGGCCCAAAGGGAGCGCCTCGCTCCTTGTCCAGCATCGGGAGCCACCAGTCGCCTCCCAAGCACTCGCGCTTGTCGTCCCACAGGCTTGAGCGCCCTAGTTCCGTACGGTCCCTGTCGACCCACACGCGGGACCCCTTCCGGTTGTGCACCCACGAGTCGGTGGTACCGTGGCCAAACATGGACCATGAGTACCTCGGGGTGAACGGTGGCTGCTGTGTTGGGCACGGGATATAGTAAGCGCCCTGCGCCGTAGTCACCGGTTTCTCCGCCGGCCCGGTGGGTCCACTGTCCGCCGGCACCAAAGGTTCGTCTTGAGTTACGGGAATAGTATCGTCATCTGACATGGTCAGGTATGACAAAGTCCCAAACACAGATCTCTAACAATCTGTGAGGCTTCTGTACTAACAGTAAAAGATCAGACCTTTGTTGATGAAAACAGAGTTCTTTATTAGTCTTAATACTGCTTGACAGGTTCTCGGATGTTTGTTAGAGATACCAGATAGAAGACAGTCAGAGTTAATATACCCTCCCGTTTGTTTGAAAAACCCCCCCCCCGAAACCAATCACATTCAGAATAGAAAATGCGGGAGAAGGGATCGAGCCATTTGGATTGCCACAGGAAGATGAGGTGCTAAAGTTATAAAAATTCCCTTCTTGAACTGGCTGACCCAGATGTGTGAAACCTATGCATAACAAATGGCTTTGGGTGGCAATAACAGACCTTCAAGGTTCTCACAACAAGATAAGACATTCTGGCCCCGTCCACACTATCACTTTTGCTGCCCATTTCTCTGCTTTGGGTTCCTCCCCCTTTTCCACATGTGTTTTGCTCCCTCTGGGACTACTAGAGAGAACAAAACATATGGGGGGTGGGGGAACCTGAAGCAATAGGGAGAAATGAGCAACAAAAGTGACAGTGTGGACGGGGCCTCTCTGTCCCAGGAAAAGGGAGGAGGGAATGCATGGGAGGAAGCGCCATTTGTTTGTCAGTGACGTGGAATGATATGGGGTCGCCACTCTCCCGACTTAAATGGTTACATTGTCCAGGACATCTAAAAGCAATACATTTCAAGGTGATAAAGGAGGGATGGGGGAAGCAGACAGAGAGGGAGACATGCAACATTTCATGTGATCAAAGCAAACAATGAGAGGTTTGTCAGGGCCCCCTGACACCCAGCTGCTATTCTGATTCCACTTAGAAAAATAATACTGAGGGCAAAGCCAATAAGGAGCAATAATAGTTTAAGAGAAAATTCCTAGAGCTTTTTGCAGATCAGAAGAATTTATTTAGTTGCCAAAGACTTGGTCTACACAGACAGTGGAATGGGGTGGAAATGGGATGGTACGCAGTGTTCCCTGTAAGCTGAGTTAGTGTGAGCTAGCTCAGTTTTTAGCCTCCGACTCACACATTTTTGCCTTAGCTCAGGAAGCATGGCTCCAGAAGATGGACTCTGTGGCATTATACTCCACTGAAGTCCCTCCTCCCCTCAAGCCCCACCCTCCTCAGGCTCCACCCCCCAAAATCTCCAGGTATTTCCCAATCTCAACCTACCCTCAGATTCCCCTCCTGCATTGTTTGGTGTATACCCAACCACCCACCCTTTTGATCCCACTCCTTAAAGGGCCTGTGGTCATCTGCTACTCAGCATTTGGCTGCTGCCACGTTTCATCTTGTCTCTGCATTTCCCAGCACTACTTTTACTATTTATGACAATTCCAGTTTACAATCAACCCAACTTCCCAGTCATGGGCTTTCTTTAGATAATCTAGGAATGCCTTAGGGAGGAGCAGAAGTCACATTATAGAAGGCAACAAAATGAATATTGTGGCATATTACCATGTGCTTCAGAAGCAGCTGAGCTGGATCAGTCTCTCTCTCTCATGAAGGGATCTTACAACAGCCCTGGTTCCTTGCTATTCCCAGAGCCTCTCCCAAGGTAACACACCACTTTGGGACACTGAAATCACAGAAAGGCCTGTCTCTACAGATATTTGGTTCGGGCAGAGGGTCTGCAAGGTCCTTGTCTCAGACTTGAGTGGAGCCATTCAGATGTTAGGAAGGTGTGTGTATTCTGCTGGCTTTTCCTGTCTTTTGGGGGAAGGGGAATCTGAACCATAAAGAGCTGCTGGGGCATCTGATGAAGAGGTGGAACCCCCCCCCCCCCTCCATGGCTGAACACATGAGGGTGCTGCTGAGACATTTTGGGAAACAAAGAGACTTAATTGTTGGAGATAGGTGGGAAAGCATTTTTCCCTATCAGTTTCTTGTCAAGAACGCCTTCTCTGTGGGTTTCTTATTGAGAAATCCCCACGTTTCCAGTGGGAAATTGGAAAAAGTGGGTTAAGACTCTCTTTATTTCCCACTTCAGGGTTGTTTTCCAATATTAAACTAGACAGCCTGGAAGGCAATCCAACTCCCCTCTCCCCACATGTTTTTGATACATTCCTTTAATTTCAATATTTTTAAAAATGGAACTGAACCCCTGCTGAGTGCTCCCTGCACAATATTAAAATGTGTATGTGTGCATTATATCCCTCAATACAGTCACAGAATCCCCAGAACATGAAGAGACAAACGCTTGCTCAAACAGTCACCTGGCTCAGCAGGCCTTTATCTGACAGTGGCTGTGTCCTCCCCAGTGCCCCTTGTCCTGGCTCATTTTTATTTTCCTTCTTTGTTCCTGCAAGGCTTCCCGTGCCCTCCGTATCCAGCAGAGGAGTAAGTAATGGACTGGAGGCATCCTGAGGAATAAGCAGCTGTCTGTTCCCCCCCCCCCCCCCCCCCCATTTACGCTGACGCAGAGGAGCTCCAGTCAGCTTCAGTTTGGATGCCTGGCTAGGATGTTTTCCTCTAAGCAGATCTCCTCCCAAGCAGCTGCCCCAGTCTGCTGCTCAGAGTGGCGGGCTAACCTGGACGGTGATTCTTGTGAGGGCACAGAAAACGACTAGGGGAAAGTGAGATCCTCTTTAGTAAAGAAAGAAGGACCAAGCACAGGCAACCAGCAGCTCTGAGACTCTTCCGCCACACTAGTTTTTTATTTTTAAAAACAGCCATGAAAAGCTGAAATTGCGATTAGAGAAGAGGCAGTGGGAGGGCTGTTTAACTATTTCCTTGCCAGTCCTTGTTTAAATGTGTTAGGAATGGGTCAATTGAGGACTTTCCCTAAGATCAAATGAATTCGGTTATTTCTAGAACAAGGCTTAGCAACTGCTGCTAGGGCTGCCAAGTCCAACTTGGGAAATATCTGGGGACTTTGGGGGTGGAGCCAGGAGACTTTGGGGGTGGAGCCAGGAGAACAGAAGTGACATCATTTTGTGATGTCACATCCTGTGATGTTGCTTCCACATGCTGACACATGAACTCATGAAGTTTCCTAATACTGAATCAGGCCATTGGTCCATCAAGGTCAGTATTGACTACTCAGACTGGTAGTGGCTCTCCAGGGTCTCAGGCTGAGATCTTTAATGTCACCTATTACCTGATCCTTTTTTAGCTGAAGAGGCTGATACCTCCTGCATGTCAAGCAGATGCTCTATCACTGAGCAACGGCCCTACTGAATCCTTCCTCATCTCGGCAGAATATGAAGCACTAAGTGCTACACAAGTGCTAAATATGATTTTCATATCATAAGAACAGGAGAGAAGCCACAGTGGATCGGCCCATCCAGTACAGCCCATCCAGTACAACACTCTGTGTCACAACAGTGGCCAAAAATACCAGGTGCCCTCAGGAGGTCCAGCAGCGGGGCCAGAACTCCAGAAGCCCTCCCACTGTTGCCCCCCAAGCACCAAGAATGCAGAGCATCACTGCCCCAGACAAAGGGTTCCATTTAGACCTTGTGGCTAATAATAGCCACTGATAAGACCTCTGCTGGATGGGGACAGAGAGACAGACAGACAGACAGACAGAAAAAAGAAAGAAAGAGGGAGAGAGAGAGAAGGGGAAAAAACTGGCAGAGGCACTTACTTCCATTTAGACCTTGTGGCTATAATAGCCACTGATAGACCTCTGCTGGATGGGGACAGAGAGAGAGACAGACAGACAGACAGACAGAAAAAAGAAAGAGGGAGAGAGAATGAAAAGAGCTGGAAGAGAAACTCACCTTGCCAGCCACATGCAAAAGCAGCTCCTTCAGTCCCTCCTTAATCTCTGGGCAGACCTGCTTGCTGTGGAAGAAGCTCTCTTGCTGACTTCTTAAAGGGGAAATGTCTGGCGAGGCTTTTTACTGCAGGGCAGGCTCTCTGCAGACATTTCCCTTTTAAGGCAGCCATTTTGTCCCCCCGGTGGCCAACTTTGGAAAAGCGGGAGATAAGCACTAAAAATCAGTGTTTCCCCCGCCCCACCGGGGGACTTGGCAGCCCTAACTGCTGCACAACATATTTTAGTGAACCCCTATTTTAGCCTCCAGCATCTCCTTTTTAAAAACCTTCCTGGGTAGTGGAAGCAGTGGGATGTGAACTGATGTCAGGATATGAACCCCCATTTGGGATATGAATCCACATGGAACAGCACCTCCCTGTCCCCCCAGCTTCAGTTCTTTAATCCCCATTTTAGCCTTCTGCATCTGCTTTTTGAAAAGTCTGCAGAAAGCATCCCAGACTGGCCTGCCGCATCTTGCTTTGAGGGCCATTCTTAGGATGACAACCACAGCTCAGTTCTGGGGCTTGCACACAGGGCACTCACCTTTGGAAACTTTCCAAAAGCCCTACCCAGTGCAAAAGGATCATGTGTACAGAGCCAACCTGTACAAAGCTGCTCCCACACGTGATTGCCACAGTAGACTAAGTTGTTCTGAGTTTCTCAGAATAGCATCTAGAAGCAGAGCTCCAGCTGGTGCACCACCCACTGGTTCTGGAGTAGGCTGAGATATATCTTTCAGTACTACTGTATTAACCATAGTACCTGCCTTTACTGCCTGGTGAAGATAGGTCTGACTGACATTGTATTTTACTTATTCTGGATCCTTTGGGGGTGGGGGGGTAGGTTTCAGAAGATAATGCTGAGAGGCATTCTGTTCAGTCTCTTGGCTTTTGGGGTCCTGAAAGGATCCATCTTGTCTCCCATCCTATTTAATAACTACATGGAACTGTTGGGAGAGATCATTCAGAACTTGAAGCGAGTTGTCCCCAGCAAGTGGATGATAGCCAGTTCTATCTTTCCTTGGGAAGCTGTAAATGGACTTAGCTAGTATGTGGAGGCTGTGAATGACAGTAAAGGAATTAAATCCAAGCAAAATAGAGGTGCTGTATATCAAAGGTAAAGTTGACCCAGGAATAGCAGTTTAATCTGCAGTGGAGGGATAGTGCTGCCCCTAAAGAAATAAGTTTATAGTTTCAGTGTGCTCCTAGATCCTGAATGCCCAGGTGATAAAGGTCATCAGGAATGCATTCTTTATACGTCACCTGTATGTGTGTGTTTGTGTGTGTGTGGGTTTTCTGGATAAGGAGGACCTGAGGCCAAAGTCACTCATGCCTTAATAATGTCTGTGGTGGACTACTCTAATGCACTCAGAGTAGGGCTGCCACAGAAAGACTGGTCACAGTGAGTACATTGCTCCTACCTTGTGCCAGTGGTACCAGTTGTTGGTGGGCGTCTTGGCCCAATACAAAGTGTTGTGGCCGTGGTCACATGGCCCTTTAATGCGGGAGGAAGAGCTGTTTCCTCCTGCATTTAAAGGGACCATTCAGAACGGCCGGGAGAACTCCCGCGCCGAAGCCGGCTCAAATGCGGGTTCCTCCCGCGTTTTCCAACCCCGGGAAAATCAAGTGTTTTCCTGGGAGTCGCGCGAGGAGCCCGCATTTGAGCCATCTGGACAGCCCTCTCTCGCAATTATTGCGAGAGCAGGGCTGTCCCGATGGTCCCGTTCGCCATTCCCCCCCCCCCCCCTTTTACACTTGGCCACTCAAGCGCCCAAGTGTAAAAGGGGGGGGGGAAACCACCCCAAACTTACCAGGCAGCCGGCAGGGCTCGGGGAAGGGTGCCTCCCCTGGCTGCCGCCACCAGCCACTGCTGCCGCCAAACACCCGAGAATGCCTCCGCTGCTTCTTCCGCCTCCGCCAAACGCCCGAGAACGCTGCCGCCACCGCTTCTTCTGCCACCGCCTCCTCCATCTGCTGCCGTTGCCCGCTGCCTCCGCCGCCCGCCACCGCAGGGGTTGGGATGTGTAAACATCCCAACCCGAGGTAAAAAAAATGCAGCCCCTTTAATCCAGGAGGGCTCCCAGATTTAAAGGGGCCGTGTGACCACAGCCTGTACAGTGATAACCTTTAAATCCCTGAACAGACTGTGACTGTTTCTGCAGTACTCACTTGCCCCTCTGTTGCCTCACCTTTGTTAGCAATGAGCTGGCTCCAGTAGTCCCACAGTACTAATTTTCTTGCAGTGTTTCTCGTGTTCTGAGAAGGATTCATCCCGACACATTATTTCCACAGCAACCACGTTTGTTTGTTTCCCTGCAGTGCACAGTGATGTGACCACCCATAAAAATATTGTTTTTGTTTATGCATGCATGTCAGCGTAACGCAATTCAAAATTGAAGGCACCTTAGTGAATGGCCACACAGGGCTCCCCCTGTGGTGATTCTCTGATCTGTTTCCAGTCCACACACATGCGCATACATACAAGGAGGAGAGGAAGTGGTTGCTCCCCACTCCCCATATATGAATTGGTGACTCCATGAAATGTGGCGACTGGAGTGCAGTCTAAGAATGCTGCAACTGGCAAAAACATGCTGCAGAAAATCCACACCACAACAGCCACAAAACCCCCTCTGTGTGTGCCTCCACAATCACCAAAGACGTGTGAATGGGCTTCATGTTATCATAGCAAAAGTATAAACTGTTTCCTCCATGGTGATTGTTTGCTGAGGCAATGTGCTCAGCTGAAGAATCCTATTTTGAAGGTTGAACAGCACAATAACGCAATAGGAATCATTAAAAAAAAAAACATATCCGAAAAATGACCAACAGGATCTACTAAAAAATCAAAATGCTGTAGTTTTGCTAAACATGCATGATGCGGTGTACACAGCATTAAAACTGGCAATCCAAAAAACAAGACCCACGATATCATTTTCAGATCAGGGCAAGGGCTGAACTGCAATACTCACTGCTCAAGGGTGTTATGTATTGACCATGCGGTCGCCATGTGCTCCAGTAATGGCGACCGCCATGTGGCCAGAGCACATGGCCAAGAAACTACCTGAGCTTCAGCCAGGTAGAACAAAGGCCAGGTGGATTCAAACCGGCCACCAATCATGTACCTAGGTTTCTCCCAGGGAACCTATGAGATGTAAATAGACTGATAATAGCCTATCAGGCCAGTTGGGCGAGGTCAGGGGATTATCCCTGACCAGTATAAAAGGAGGGCTCGGAGCCCTGGGTTGTATGCTTCATCCAGACCAGCAATAAATATCTAGCTGTTTCACTCTTCCATGGACTCCCGACTCCAATACTTCTCAAACACAATAATGCAATAAAAGTGGGGGCTAAAAAAATATGAGGTCACATGATTGATGAGGGTTGGCATAAGGACAAGAATGGAAATGGATGTTCGTTGGTTAAAAAGAAAAATTGAGGGGGGGTATGGGAGGTTCCCCACCAGAAAACAGCAAGTTTGCGCCCAAGGTTTAAAAAAAAGTCGGTAAGTTTGGGGTTTCAGAAAACACAGGGAAAGAGGAGGAAGAGTTCAGGTCTGTGCCTGGTGAGGAGAATTAGACTGCGGAAAACTTGAAAGGCCACACGTACATAAAGGGATCAGTGTGGGGGTTTTGTACTGGTGGCATCAGTTGTCAGTGGGCATCCTGGCCCAAAACAAATTGTTGGTGATAACCTTTAAAGCCCTGAACAGACTGTCCAGAGTACCTGATGGACCATTTCTACTTTTATGTGCCAACTCATTTCTCTGAGTTCTGCAGAAGATGCTTTACTACAGGACACCCCCCCGCCCCGCCATCAGTGAAAACCCTCATGGGAGCTTTCTTGGTGGCTGCTCCTGCCCTGTAGAACCTCCCACCACCACCACACGCACTTGCAGATGGTTCCTTCCTTAGGGGCTTTGTAGCATTGGTTGAAAACATTCTTAATCCTGGAGCCCTTTGAAATTTCTCCAGTACTTTTAGATAGTTTTAATGGCTGCTGGTTACATGTTTTATATTGCTTTTGCATGACTTTTAAAATGCTGGTAAGCCGTCTTGAGTATTCAGCTTAAAGAGAAAGGCAGGATAGACGTGTTCTTTAAAAAAATAAGCAAATAAATAAGTATTGACTGTAGTGTAGTGGGTAAGAGACTGAGCTAAAAATCATGAAGTCACATCTGTCTTGAGCTCAAAAGGTAGCCTTAGGCAAGATCAGTCTCAGCCTCCCCCCCCCCCCCCCCCCGCCATGCTAATATTATTCCATCTTGGAAAGACCAGCTGGTACAGACATTCCCTTCGACTTCCCAAAGCCTGGAATGACCCTCCAGATAATACATCAAGTGGTGTGTGTGCTTGGCTCATGGTCATTGCTCCATACTTTGTTGATAAAAGAAACAGGCTGGATTTTTGACAATGGGCCAAGCACCATGTGCTGCTGCTGCTGCTCCAGTCTGGGCCAGGACCAATATTTTTCTTTCAGAATTCAGGCTTGGTGGATCTCTTCCAAGCAGGATACATCAGCTACTCTCCACATCTTACCCTTGGCCCTGATGAATTTTTCAGAGATCAAACCGATGCCCTAGTGGTGCTCCCCTCCCCCTGCCCTGCACTATTGTGAACCTAATTTAGGACAACGGACGGGCAAGAGATGGATGGGTGGATGGTTTTTTTTTCCTTTTTAAATTGCTGTTTTATGACTAATGGAGACAGGTTAGCTATTGGGCTACATGCAGCTATGAAGCAATCCATCTGGTATCTCCTACATGTTCACTGTAAGCAGGGGTCATTTCGAGCAGGAGCTCGGGGGAGCTCAGCTCCAGGAGTTGGTGCCAGTGGCCCCCCCCCCCCCCCGCTGAGGGGGAATGCCTGCTTGTGTCATAGCTGCAGCAAAATGACCCCGCCCCCTGGAAAGGTCCTTGTTCCTCCGACCAGCCATCTGAAGGCTTCAGCCACCACTGAAGCTATCTTCCCAGAATAGTGGTATTTCTGAGCGGTCCCCTCTCTGCCAGCTTCCTTCCTTCCTTCCTTGCCTTCTGACATACTTCTGGTGATGTCAGGTGGTGTAGCATATGCAAATAAGTTATGCTAATGAGTTATGCTAATGAGCTCCTGCACCTCTTTTTCTACGAAATGACCCCTGACTGTAAGCGTATGTTAGAAATTCTTGCCTGCAGGGGTCATTTTGTAGAAAAAGAGGTGCAGGAGCTCATTAGCATAACTCATTTGCATAACTTATTTGCATATGCCACACCCCCTAACATACCAGAAGTGTGTCAGAAGGCAACACCCACCCCTCAGGCTCCACTCCACAGGTGAGTGAAACTGATCTGCTCTTCCTCCATTCCCTTCCCCATCCAATACTTTGTGCAATAAAAATAAGCGTAAAGAACACACCCTCATTCTCTTCCTGCTCCCTTGAAACTACCAGGTTTCAAGTAGACTTGAGATACCCAGGACATGTGCACCACCCATCCCTTTCCCTTCCCCTCCCCACAACAAGACACCCTGTGAGGTAGGTGGGGCTGAGAGAGGTCTTTTCAGAACTGCTCATGAGAGAACAGCTCTGAGAGAACTTGTGACTGGCCCAAGGTCACACCAGCAGCTGCATGTGGAGGAGTGGGGAATGAAACCCGGTTCTCCCAGTATAGAGTCCAACTCCTGACCACTACACCAAACTGATAAGGTGGAAGCTGCTGAAGGGTTGGTGAAATTTCTCCAGTATTTATGTGCCTTGTGCCCAGATAAAAAATGGTATACTTAGAAAATTTATATGCCACCTTGAGCAAGTCTCTGGAAAAGCAGCACACAGTCATAAAAGGAACAATGATAAAATTATCAATATTAAAACAAAACATTAAAAACAATAAAGACCCTAGCAGGGCTTTCCTCGGGGCGCTGCGCCTCTGCACTGCTCGGGGAAGCCGAGGAGGGGGCGGGGCTTGGTCATGTGCCCGCCCCCTGGGCTCCTCAGTCCCGGAGCTGCACTCCTGTGTGCTCCCGCTCCAACGGACCCCTGCTTGCCTGCATTGTTTGATACTGAACACTTCAGTTGACGAGAAAGCTGAGCTTGAGTGACATCTCCTCTTGTGCAAGTGGTACCCAGAAAGACAAGATGAGTCTGCTGGGGATATGGGAGGAGGGAAGCGTAAGGATTTGAAATGTCTCTCCCATAAGGCAGGCAGGATGGGCTCTAGCCTCTAGGCCACCCCACCTTTTGCATCAGATGATACCAGATACAGTGACATATTCCCATCAAGCAAAACATTGACCCTTTCCTCTCCCCCAGTTTAACTCTTTCAGCACGGTCCAGTCCATTGCCTCTCTGTCTCTCTCTCTCTCTCTGGGCAGCAGGGAGATGCATCCTCCCCCCCCCCCCCCCAGTTCTGCAGACGGTGTGCGGGAATTGGTTGCCGGACTGCCTGGCAGGGAAGGAGCCAGCATGTCTGGCATCGATTCGTTTTTACTTGGTTTCATGTGAAGCTTTTAGACCCTGGCTAACTTCGGGAGAGGGGGGAGGAAAGAAGGGAAGACCATGGTACAGGAGGGGTAGTTGGGGTTAGGGTTAGGGCTGGAGAGAACCCAGACTTCAGACAATGGGGGCTGGAGTGGGTGGGAAACAGAGACATGAGCTGAAGCAGACAAGGGAGGGGAAGGACGGGGTAACAGAGAAGTCAAAACAGTTGAGAGACCAGACCACAGAAGGCCTTGTCCTTTGGGGCTTTTCCCAGCAGCAGGGGCAACGTGCCCCAATAATAGCTGGGCTGGTTTTGGTTGCATTCCAGTGCTTCACTGCTAACACACACGGACACACAAGGTGGAACTCCTTCTCCGCTAACCCTCTGTGTGAGAGTGGCCTGCATGTGACGATTCAGTTGTGAGCGGGAAGACAACACTTTTCTCTTTAGTAATGTTTTGTGGTATGTTTCAAAGCTGGATTTTAAAGGAAGCCCTCTGTTATTTCTCCTTACTGTACCCCTGCTGAGGAAGAAATATGGGTGCCTGTAACATTTCCCCAGAGGGAGCAGAAGCAGTTCAGGAGTGATTCCCCCCCCCCCCCAAAAGGAAAATGACAGGGGAGGAAAGAGTTAAAAGCCTCCCCTCCCCCACTGTTCTCCTTATTGAAAAAGCAGCCCCAGTGGCGGCATTTAGAAAAGCTCTGTTTGCATAAAAGGTTTCAATGATTCAGTTAGTTCTGCATAAAAGGACAAGGCGATCTCAGGATCCCTTGTCAATAGTTTTTTTCCAAATTTCAAGAAATGGCTCACTATAAAGCACCAGTTGTAATTCATTCTGGAGAGCATCCGTCTGTCTCAATCCTATATATTACTTGTAAACACAGTTTGTGGTAACTTTGCCTCACAAGCACACACTGGATCCTGAGTCAAAATATGAAATATAAGGGGTTGATGATTGCTCTCTGGGAGTGTTCCAACTTCAGAATGTAGTATCTTACCATAAACAGATGGGGAAACTAACAGATAATCAATCACACTTGTTCCCATACTACTAAAGTAAGTAAATTCTCCATGTTTATCCCCATCAGAATTACCATTCAATATAATGAGGCCTAGTTAAGCAATCAAACTGCAAAAATTCAATCCAGGTTTATTAACTATATGATCTTTTGACATCCTCCTACCATTATTAAATCCATAATCAGATCAATTGCCAATACGGGCATTAAAGCCACCTAATAAAATTAATTGCACCTTAGGATATTTGTCTTCAAGATCGCATATATAATTTCCCAAATCTATCGAACAAGTCTCATGACAGAAAACTTAAGAATAAGGAGGAATATATACATTTACTACCAGAATAGCCTGAGCTTTAAACATCAAAAGACAGGCCATCGCTAAAGGCATCAAAAGGGGGAGAGGTATCACAGCACATTTCAGTGAGGTTGGAAACAAGCATGCCAACCCACCCCTAGAACGTTCTTTAGCCGCTGAAGGCATGGCATTAAGTGAGTAAGAGAGAAACCCGTTAAAGCGCTCTGTCTCTCTCTCTCTCTGTGTGTGTCTGTGTCTGTGTGTGTGTGTGTGTTAAACCAGTTTGATAGCTTGACTGCCTACCAATTCATAATCTGGTGGCTGAATAGAATGACAGTACATCACCTCCATTTTTAATTTTATTTATTAATTTATTTACTTGCATTTTTGAATTGCCTAATCCTCACAAATGGGGGTCTCTAGGCGATGTGCAGATGTAAAAACAATAAAACCACAATCAGAACAAGAGGAAGAAGTGATTGGATTTATACCTCGCCCTTTGTCGCGCTCGCCCTCCGACCCCGGGCCTGCGCCCCCTGTAGCCGTGGCCCCTCGTCGGGCGGGGAAGGATCCAAGGAGCGAAGCGCTGGAAACGAGGAGGAACTAGGCCTCAGACGTGGCAGTGGCGGGGGGTTAACGTCACCCACACCGTCACCTTGCCTCCAGGAGCCAAGTCTATCAGCCGTGCTTCCCTCCCTCTGTCACGCGCGGGACTTAGGCTTCCCCGGCACTTCCTCCCCGGCCTGTCCATTTTCTCCTGCTTTTATTCCAACGGCCTTCTCCCAGAGTCCCCTCGCCCGTCTCCACCCCGCCCCCCCTCCCGGCTGATCCCCTGGCCCCGCCCCCTGCTATAGCGGCTGACGCCGACCCCCCCCCCCCCCTATCGGAAGCCCTCCTTCCCCTTCCGCTGTCAGCCTCGGGAGACGCCCCGTCCCTCCTGCTGCCGCCGCCGTCGGCCCCTCTTCCCCGGAGGCGCCTCTCCGGCGCCTCTCCAGGCCTGACGTCATGCCTCCTGCGCCGTCGCGTCCCGTGCCGGCAGCCGAGCGCTCTTGCAAGCCAGCGCCGGGGCCGCCTTGTCGCGGACTTCGATGACTCGCCCTGGCCCGGGCGGGAGCGGGGCGCGTCGCGGCGGGTGCTCTTTCCTCCTTCTGCCCCGGGAGAGCTCCAGACACGACGGGGACTGCGGCATTGGAAGCGGGGGACCGATCGGCCCTTCCCGGCTCTGGCGGCGGCACTGGTGGGGTGGGTGCGAGTCCCGGGGGTGGCAAGTCCCGACCCTGCGGGACGGGACACCCTTCACTCCCCAAGGGAGTCTCCGAGTGGCTTACAAACTCCTTTCCCTTCCCCTCCCCACAACAGACACCCTGTGAGGCTGAGAGAGCTCTGACAGAAACTGCTCTTTTTCAAGAACAGCTCTGACAGAACTATGGCTTGCCCAAGGTCATCCAGCAGGTGCAAGTGGAGGAGTGGGGAATCAAACACAGTCTGCCCAGATTAGAGTCCACGCACTTAACCACGACACCAAACTGGCTCTAATTCATTAATTAAAATCAAGTGGTGAAATTTGTGGTTCCCTCCCATTTCTGGCCTGTGGGTGCTTCATGGGCATGGGTGGGGGGTAGACCCTCCAAGGGATAAGGATCCAGGTAGGGTGCCAGCCATGATGTAAGCCATCACTGTCCTCAACCAAATGCCTGGCAGAACATCTCTGCCCTACAGGCCCTGCGGAATTGTGTCGGATCCCCCAGCGTCCTGATGTTGTTTGGCAGAGAGTTCTCTCAGGGTCCGGCCCTGGCTGAGGACAGCCAGATGTCTCTCGGGGTGGGGAGCCCCAGCAAGTTGTTCTGTGATGAGCGCACTGATTACTTTGTTACTGCTTTTTGTGATGCGACCTTTCTGTGTTTAATGGAACCTCGTTCTAACATTTAGGCTTGTTAGCCCAGAAAGCACCTTTGTCCATCCCTGTAGTGCTGGCTTTGCTGTGGCTCCCAGCCTCAGCCAGCTTTCTGGTCTCCTTGTTATAGTTTATGGTTAAACTGTGTTTGGCCGGGGTCAGCCCCAGTTTCTGCACTTTTCATGGCAAGGGAAGGTACATATATTTGGAACCAGCCTTTGGAGTTGCCCTGCCCATATATTTGATTTATTTTTTTCCTTGTAGGACCCCTCCAGGCAATTAAAAGCTCACCCTATTCTTTTAGTGTTATATGTGTGTTAGCTATAGTCCTATTGAAATAGCACGATAGTCCTATAACATGATCTCTTCCCCCCATTTCTAGTTGTGGGAGTATAGCTATATTCCTGTTTAATGGGAAGATGGGGTGTTCAGTTGTCAGAATGCAGAGTACACAGCCTTCAAAGACTTAAATAATAATAAAAAGATTTTAAAAACAAAAGGTCCATGAAATGGTTGGACATGGTTCCAGGATGGAGCGGATAGCCTTGCTTGTGTTTCCCCACTTTTAAAGAAAAAGGCTGTCTGAAAGGCTCCCACACTTGAGTGATACACCAGGGGAGCATTCAGCCTTCAAAGATAAAAACACATTTTTAAAAAATCATAAAACCATATGGGGCATGAGGAAAAGAGAAGAGAGTCACTTATGGCTCAAGACATCGCAGGCATTAGCTAGTAGGATCCCAAGACATTTGTACAACCACCTTCCACACGACAGCCACAATTGCAATAGATATGCTAGTTGGTAAAAACAACAACAAGACAATGACAAGACATTATGGTTTGCGTGCTGTGAATATACGTTTTCCCTGCAACAGAAGCACCACTTTGAGAAAAGACATTTAGAACCCGGGCAACAAATGAGTAACAACTGTGTATTTATTGCACAAAATAAAGATTGGCTGGAAAGGTTCCCAGTGACTTATATATTGGGTTTGTAGAAATTGGAGTCTTTCCAGTTGGATTGTTCACTCCACTAAAGGCCAAATTAGCTGTGATAGCAGGAGGGGAGGGAATCCACATGTACTTATTCATTTGTTCACCCACTCATGTGTAAAGTGGGGTTGTCTGTTTAACAGGAAGCAAAGTGAGGGGAGCTAAACCCTGCCCGTCCCCTCCTTAACTCACTTTGCTCCATCACTTAAAGTATTGTTCTTCCAATCCAATTTGCTTCTGGAATCAGAGCTTGGTCAAAATATTTATCTATTTATTTGGGCATTTCTATGCAACTTTTCTCCCCAAAGGGACACAAAGCTGCATATAGACACTTCTAAAACAGTCAGTTTAAGCCTGAGGTGTCGTACTCATTTGTTACGAGGGCTGGATCTAACATTAATGTCACTTTCTCGGGCCGGGCCATGCATACCATAAAATGTAACATGAGGTACTGGTGATACAGACTTTATAAAGGTGATTTCAGATGCCGAATGGCAATAGCAGGTGAATGACAACAGTAGGCTTGATTGGATTAAGTGTGATATGCAGAGGGGTAGTAGGTGTGGAGATACCAGTAGTAATGAGACAGGAAACCTAGGTCTCAATTCAGTCCTAGAGGATTCAGTCCATGAAGATGCAAAGAATAAATGGACATAAGTCTGACATTAGAAACCACAACATTCAAAAACCAGTGGGGGACATTGCTGACCTAAGAGTATCAGTTCTCTTTCAAAGTGAAATTAAAAAGACCCCCAAAGTCCAATCTGCACATAACTTGGAGGGCATGTAGAGGAGTGTCAGGGGGAGGCCCCCTGCCAGTTTGATGTCTCTAGCTTGCACAGGGTCCATTATATACATTCCTGAACCTCCTAAACTGGCACCTGTCATTTCCCCAGAAAACACTTTCCTGGGGTCACCTTCTTTGGGGGGCCGTAACTCAGACCTCATAAATCCAATCCCCACCAAACTTGGAAGGCAGGTAGAGGAGAGATCCCCTGTGAGTTTGGTGTCTCTAGCATGTCAAGGGCCATTCTGCCATATCACAAACCTCACAAACTGAACCAGTTCATTTGGCGCCTAAATGTTCATGATGGTTCATGACTCACGAACTGGGCATGCCACAAACCATGAACTGAAATGAACCACATTTTCCCAGTTCATACCCATCCCTACTAAACACCCAGGACAAAGACAACAATGAAAACAAACACATCTTGGGTGGTCCCAGGGTTACCAACAGGCTTGAGAAATTCCTAGAGTTTTTTTTGGGGGGGGGGGGGGAGCTTGGGACAGTGGGGTTGGTAGAAGGGAAGTATCTCAGCAGAGTATAATGCCACAGAGTCCTCCCTCCAAAGTAGCCATTTTCTCCAGAGGAACGGATCTTTGTAGCTTGGAGATCAATTGTAATTTAGGGAGGTCTCCAGGTCCCACGTGGATGCTGGCAACCCTAGTGGGTGTCAGGTTCTGACAATGATGTCTCTGTATTTTCTGCATTTTACAATGATGTCTCTATGTTTTCTGCATTTTGCTTTCGATTCCTTTGTTCTAGCAGACCCTTGCCAGTGCCCCTTATCTGTCTCCTTCACCCTCCCTCCTGCCAGCTATAAATGTCGCTTTGAAGTATGTTGGTTACTCTGGTTAATGTTGCAATGTCTGGGCGGGAGATGGCGACCCACATTCCTAGGTGTCATCTCTAAACAAATGGTGACTACTCCCTTGCATTCCCTCCTCCCTTTTTCCGGGTCTGCATATGTTATCTTGTTATTGAAACCTTGAAGAGTTCTTTATGGCCGGGTGCCTAGAGAATGTTGTGCCTAGGTTCACACATGTGGGTCACTCAGATCAAGAGGGGAATTTATAACTTTCTCACCTTGCTGTGGGAACCTCAATGGTCCTTTCTACTTTTCCCGTGTTCACCCTCTTGCCCTGATTGGCTTAGGTCCGGGGTTCAATTGAAAGCCTGAGAGTATAATAGTACTGTCTGTATTCCATTAAGCATCTCTAACAAACATTTGAGAACCTGTTTGCAGTATTGGAACAATAAAGAACTTTGCTTCAACTACAAAGGTCTGATCTTTTGCTGTCTATACAGAAGCCTCACAGTGGGTCCTCAATCTGGGCTTATTATCATAGACCTAGGCTGTAAACCATAAGGATAAGGTACAAACTAAGAGCCAAGAATACCTCTGACCATTTTCAGGCTTATGTACCTCAAAGGAGAGGAACAAGTAAGGTCACCCCAGATGCTTCTCAGCTGCTGCTACCAAACTAGCAGGCTCTTTCCAGCTCACTGTTCAGGGCCAAAATCTACCCACTTAACCAGATACAGTAAGCGGCCCCTACGCATCTTAGAATCTAGAATTTCAGAGATTTCAAAGTGAGGATCCCCCTCCTTCATCAGCGGAGGAGGAGTCGGAGGTACTGGGTGCCATGCATTTGGCCCAGGATCCTTCTTCAGCAGGCTGAAATGAAAGACAGGATGCATAGAGCTCAGTGATTTAGGCAATTCAAGTTCAAAAGACACATCAGAGATTTTTCTTAGCACTTTATAAGGGCCTACGTATTTCCAGCCCAATTTCCTGCTGGGTTGGAGTCCATGAATGTTTTTTGTGGAGAGGTAGACAGAATCTCCAGGCTGAAGGTCCCAGCCTTCAGCGCGCCCCCTATCAGCGTACTTTTTGTAGTCAGCCTTAGCTTTATCCAAAGTCTTAGCAATCAAAGGCCAGGAGTCCTGCAATTTAGTCCACCACTGTGTAAAGTCAGAGAGGGGGGTCTCTGACAAATCAGTCACCGTAGGCAAGGGTTTTCCCTTGAATCCCCCCACTGCCATAAAAGGTGAGACACCAGTAGAGGAATGCACTGCATTGTTATAACTATACTCTGCGAAAGGCAACAAATCCACCCAATTGTCCTGGTGGTAGTTAGTGTAACATCTTAGAAATTGCTCCAATATTTGATTAACTCGTTCGGACTGTCCATCGGTCTCTGGATGATAACCCGAGCTCAAAGCGGGTTCAATGTCCATCACCTGTAAAAGCTCCCGCCAGAAGTTGGCAACGAACTGGCTCCCTCTGTAGGAAATTATGCGCTTAGGAAACGTGTCTAGTTTTATCACGTGGTTAAAAAAGGTTTTGGCCAGACCCTTGGCCGTTGGGAGTTGCTTAAAAGGGACAAAATGAGCTTGCTTGGAAAACATGTCCACCACCACCCAAATGACTGTTTTCCCCTTGGAGGGTGGCAGGTTGGTAATGAAATCCATAGACACGGCTTCCCATGGCCTGGAGGGGGTAGGCAAAGGGTGCAGTAGTCCCGGGGTTCCCCCCCCTCCGCTTGCACATTAAGCACACCTGACAAGCAGTCACAAAGTCCGAGACGTCTTTACGCATGCGAGGCCACCAAAATTGACGTTGCACCAGGTTTAAAGTCTTAAGGAATCCAAAATGCCCAGACAACTTGGAAGAGTGGCAAGCTGTTAATATGTCCCTGTGAAGCGGTTGGGGCACTACTAACTTGGTCCCATGATACCAACAATTATCTTGGTGCAAAGAGCATTCCTCTATCCCTGCCAATTCTTCCGCTTCCTCTTTAGAATATTCCCCTGCACATTTCTCGGCCCATGGGGGGGGGTGATTTTGCTTTGACTCCGGGTAGTGACGGCCCCCCCCCCAATTGCTGGGGCGAGAACATTGAGTCGAACACCTCCTCCCTCAAGGATTCGTGTTGGGGCAATCTGGATAGAGCGTCTGCTAAGGAATTTGCCTTCCCGGGGAAATGTTTTAGCACAAAGTTAAATTTTGAGAAAAAGTCAGCCCACCTGAGCTGTTTGGCGTTAAGGGACCTTTGCGTTCGCAACGCCTCTAGATGTTTGTGATCAGTCCAAATCTCAAACGGAGTTTGCGCCCCTTCCAGCCAGTGCCTCCAGGTGGTTAGAGCTAAGCGGATTGCGGCTGCTTCCTTGTCCCACACTGACCAGTGTCTCTCAGTTTCATTAAATTTTTTGGAAATATAAGCCAGTGGGTGTAGCCTATTATCGGGTCCCTTCTGAAGTATTGCCCCCCCCCCCCATGGCTACATATGAGGCGTCCACGTGGATTACGAATTCCTTGGTCTCGTCTGGGTGGGCTAAGATAGGTTCCAAGGTGAACAGCTTTTTAAACTTTTTAAACACTGATTGGCACGCCTCGGTCCACCCTATCTTTTCTCCCGGCTTCCCCGCCTCGGGCCCCTTTCCCTTGGTTTTCAACAGCTCGGCGAGGGGTAGGGTGACAGTGGCAAAGTCTTTGAGGAAGGTGCGATAGAAGTTGCAAAACCCAAGGAGGCTTTGTAATTGCTTATGCGTACGGGGAGCCTCCCATTGCACCACTGCCTCTACTTTGGTGGGGTCCATTTCTAGCCCCTTCTGTGAAATCCTATACCCCAGAAAATCCACCTCAGTTCGATTAAATTCGCATTTAGACAATTTTGCGTAGAGCTGGTTTTTCAACAATGTGGCCAGCACCTCCCTCACTAGTTTCACGTGTGATGCCTTATCAGTAGAATAAATCAAGATATCATCTAGATAACAGAGCACCCCTTTGAACAAATGCTTGTGCAACACTTCATTTATCAAACTCATAAAAACTCCCGGAGCGCCACTCAAGCCGAATGGCATCACCAAGTATTCAAATTGTCCCAATGGGGTATTAAAGGCAGTCTTATATTCATCCCCCTCCCTGATGCGCACCCGAAAATAAGCGTCCTGCAAGTCTAGTTTGGTGAATATTTTCCCTTTAGCACCGCTGCTCGCAGGGGAGTGGGGGGCCCGGGTCCCCATTCGGGATCCCATTTATGATGGCCGCACTTTTCGTCTACCCACGAGATTTTTCCCTCACTCCATTTCACATAGGGATTGTGGGAGCTCAACCACGTGGGAGTTCCCCCGTCCCCACAATCAACAACTCAGTCTCTGCCACACACGCCTCCTTCATTTCAGAACCGTCCATTTGGGTAAATGTGAGTGGCTCCCCCAAGGGGGTTACTTTGGGGGCCAACCCATCCACCACCAAGGGGCTTATCAAATCCCTAGCACACCCTGAGTCAATTAAGGCACGCACCCGTACATGGGTTCCCGTGCCTGGGGCTATCACAGTCACTACCATGTAAAGTAAGGGGCCAGGGATGCTCACTGGAGATGGCGTGCCGGGTAGGGGGACCTGCAGCTCTGCGCCGCCTACTGCAGGTCGCTGAAGTTTCCTGACGGCTGTGCCTCGACCAGCTCCAGTTCACCCTGCTCGCACGTTGCCCCTTCCAGCTGTAATGCCCGGGGTTTAAATGGAGTCTTGCCGCGACTCGGGGTGCTCCCCCCTACCGGGGTGGAGGTCTTGGGGACTTTTCCGCTGCTACGGGGGCAGGCAGAGGCGAAGTGCCCGCTCTCCCCGCACTTTATGCACAGCCCTTGCTTGAAGCGACTGTCTCGTAGCTCTTGAAAGACCAACTTCCCCTTCACCTTCGGCGGGGCCTTGGGTTGGGAGGCAGTGGGGGTTCCCAACTTGATTAGAGTGAACCGCTCTTCTACGTCGGCCACAGCCCTCATCCATGCAGCCAGGGAGGTGGGTCGTCCACCCCTCAGGATCATCTTGTAGATCTCGGGGTGCAGGCCCTCCCTATATTTTTCGATGAACAGATCAACCTTGGGACCAACCTTGCACTTTGGCTGCAATCCGCCTGAAGTGGTCGGTGTATTCTCTCACTGAGGACCGCCCCTGTGCCAGCCTCTGTAACTGGTTTCGTGCCTTCTCCTCCCCCAGGGGGTCCTCGTAGTGCTGCCGAAGGGCCCACATAAAGTTATTAACAGTACGTAACTCGGGCCCAGGGGGGTTGTGCAGGCTTACATACCAATCGCTTGCGGTGTCCCGTAGCTTAGAACCGATGTAGCCCACCCGGTCTCGCTCGGTGGGGTACAGGTGTCCCCACGCCTCTAGGAACTGCTCGATTTCGATTATGAAGAAGTGGAGTTTCTTGGGGTCTCTGTCGAAGGTGGCAGTCAGCGGGTCGTTGGGGGCTTGGCGGATCAACCGATCGGCCGGGATGGGCTGAGCGGGAACTTGCTGGGGGGGACCCCCGCCGGGGGGTCCTGCAGGCGAAACCTGTTGAGGGGGTGCCCCACCCACGGGCCCGGCACTCCCGCTCCCCCAAGGGGGGGTGGTTGCACCGGGACCTGCACCGCCGCAACAACATCTCGCAGTTGCTGCTGCATGTCCAGCATTACCTCTCGCAGCTCCGCTGTGATGTGGTCCTTCATCTCTCCCATTCTCCGCTCCAGCACTTGCCCCAAATCCTCACCCATGGGATCGGGGCCACAGGGCACACCGCGCTCCTCTTCCAGGAACTGATACCTCCAGTCTCCCGAGCCTCCCAGGTAGTCTCGGTCGTCTTCCAGCAGGCTTGGGCGACCCAGCTCCGTACGGTCTCCGCCGAACCACATGCGAGACCCCTTCCGGTCGTGGACCCATGACTCGGAAGTGCTGCGCCCAAACATGGGCCATGAGTACCGGGGAGTGAAGGGCGGTTGCTGCAAACCAAGTCCCGTACATGGGATATAGTAAGCACCTTGCGCCGTAGTCGTTGGCTGCTCCCCCGGCCCAGTAGGTCCACTATCCGTCGGCACGGTTGACTCTTCCGAAGTTACGGGAATAGTATCGTCATCTGACATGGTCAGGTACGACAAAGTCCCAAACACAGATCTCTAACTATCTGTGAGGCTTCTGTATTAACAGCAAAAGATCAGACCTTTGTTGATGAAGCAAAGTTCTTTATTATTCTTAATATTGCTTAACAGGTTCTCAAATGTTTGTTAGAGATGCCACATAGAAAACAGAGTTAATATACCCTCCCAGTCGTTTGAACTCCAACATTAAACCAATCAGATTTAGAATGAAAAACGCGGGAGCAGGGATCGGGCCGTTTGGATTCCCACAGAGAGGTGAGAAAGTTGTAAAAATTCCCTTCTTGATCTGGGTGACCCAGATGTGTGAAACATATACATAACAAACGGCATGGGTGACAATAACAGAGCTTCAAGGTTTTCACAATAAGATAAGACATTTACCGGCCCGGAAAGAAGGAGGAGGGATGCATGGGAGGAAAGGCCATTTGTTCTTGGTGACGTGCAGGAATGCAGGGTCGCCATTCTCCCGCCTAAAACGGTAACATTGTCCAGATCTCTTAACAGCAATATACTTCAAGGTGACAAGGAAGGGAGGGGGGAGTAGACAGAGAAGGAGACATAGCTGCAATTCCTTTGGTCAGTGGAAACGAAACCATATTACAATGAAGCCTTTGTCAGGGCACCTGACAAAGAGTTCTTTATGGCCGGGTGCCTAGAGAATGTTGTGCCTAGGTTCACACATGTGGGTCACTCAGATCAAGAGGGGAATTTATAACTTTCTCACCTTGCTTTGGGAACCTCAACGGTCCTTTCTACTTTTCCCGCGTTCACCCTCTTGCCCTGATTGGCTTAGGTCTGGGGTTCAATTGAAAGCCTGAGAGTATAATAGTACTGTCTGTATTCCATTAAGCATCTCTAACAAACATTTGAGAACCTGTTTGCAGTATTGGAACAATAAAGAACTTTGCTTCAACTACAAAGGTCTGATCTTTTGCTGTCTATACAGAAGCCTCACAGTGGGTCCTCAATCTGGGTTTATTATCATAGACCTAGGCTATAAACCATAAGGATAACGTACAAACTAAGGGCCAAGAATACCTCTGACCATGTTCAGGCTTATGTACCTCAAAGGAGAGGAACAAGTAAGGTCACCCCAGACGCTTCTCAGCTGCTGCTAGCAAACTAGCAGGCTCTTTCCAGCTCACTTCTCGGCCCTCTAAAATGCATTAAAGTGAGATGAAGCAGGGTGGGGATTGGGGGGGGGGAGGCAAAGTGTGCGTTGTTTTATGTAAAAAAAGAGGGTAGTCTGTCATCTTCTATTTTATACAGGTATTGGCAGTCATGAGAATTATATGTAAGAACATAAGAAGAGCCCTGCTGGACCATCTCGTCCAGCATCCTGTTTCACACAGTGACCAACCAGTTCCTCTGGATGGCCAACAACAGGGCAGAGAGGCCGAGGCCTTCCCCTGATGTTGCTTCCTGGCTCTGTGATTCACAGGATTAGTGCTTCTGAATGTGGAGGTTCTCAGTCACCATGGCTAGTAGCCACTAGAGAAGTGATGTCTATAGGGTTTTGGCCAAAATGCTAGAGCATCGCCGTGTGACATCCCTGGCATGATGATGTCACTTCTGTGTGATGTCATCACATCAGCAACGTCACACCCCCACTCCCGGAAGGCTCCCTCCCGCCCTCTGCAGCAGAACAATTGGACCTGGCACCCTAATAGCCACTGACAGACCTTTAAACGCTGTCTGTGCCTGTCGCCATCACTACATCCTCTAGCAGCGGATTCCACATTTTAATCATGCTCTGTGTAAAATAGTATTTCCTTTTGTCTGTCCTGAACCTACTGCCCATCAGCTTCATTGGATGCCCTCGAGTTATAGTATTTGGGGAGAAGGAGTGTTGCGTTCTAATGGCAACCGCTGTTGGCCAGCAAGGCACTGCTAGTGCTCTTATGAATTATGATATTCATAAGCCTGAATTTTGGGTTGCCCGTAATGGAAGGGCCATGTGCTTTTTTCAATATAGGAGCCAGCTCCAGCCCATGCCAGGAGGCTGACACCCTAGACAGTTCACCTGGGACAGAGACAAAGGACTCCTCTTGCCATGAGGTTTCTCTCTCTCTGTTTCAGCACGCTGGTCAACCCCTGCCCCCTCCAACGTACCTGCATAGTTATGCTAACACAGTTGCCTAGCATCAACCAGTTGGCCAAAGTCATTGACTAACAATAGATGTGGCCAGGTGAGTCATCGGACCCCTGACCAAAGTCCACTTCCTGGTGAGATCATAATTTTGCAATATTGTCCATCCCCTTGCCCTCCTCCTTTTGTCCACCTTTAACCTATGGAAGGGGCCAAGAGGGACGGACCGCCTAGTAGGTGTGTTAGTGGGAAGTGGTCTGTGCAGCCCGCCCCAAGACCACCTAATAAAAGACCTTGAGCAGAGGCATTTGGTCTCTTGAGCCATCGTCCCCTATCTGCTTTAAAATACCTCTTCATTCCAGCTTGCTGTACCCAACCCTTGCCTCCATCTTTAATCCTCTCTCTCTGGAATCGCGATCCAGGAGAACCACGTGGTCTCGCAGGTTCAAGCCTCGTGTCCCCATAATCTTTCCATTTTCTCCCCATCCAATTCTTCCATCGTTCGGACAACTCATCTAAGGTAAGGCACTGCTTCCCCACCAACGAATTCCTGCTTATGCAAATGTGCTACTTTCTGTCTTTGTTTCCTTAGGCCTGTGTGAGTGTGTGAGTGATTACGTTTTTGGTATGCCTGAGACACATTATTAAGTAAACAGCATTTAATTTGCCATCTGCCTCACGTACCTCTTTCCTTGAGAACTCCCGGGAGGGGTGGGACCCTGGTATAGTTGGCAAGAACCCGGTATTTTGCTGATTGCTAAACATAAATTAAAGCAATTCGGCTAACACCGCCATGCGGTTAGGCCATGCAGTCCGGGGCAAGCACATGGCCAGGCACAGTCAGAGCTTCGCTCCAGAACACAATAGACTGGCCGGATTGTAATTTAGACCTTTCGGTCAGCCAGGATGCAAATAGGGGCCAGTGATCTGGGGGAGACTTAACTGTATTAGTTGTAATCCTATCAGAGCATGTGGGCGAGGCCAGGGGTGCTGTTTAGGTGTGCACATAAGCAGACCCCCGTGCCTCAGACTTGTGTTCCTGAACCTCCTAATAAACCATGAGTTGACTCCACTTGAAGGCGTCTCTGGACTGAGGACTCTACAGGGAGAAACAGTTCTCTTTGTCAATTCTCTTCACCCCATGCATAATTTTACAAACATCAGTGAAGAAATGCATTTTTTTCTTTGCTCAGTTCAAACCTTCAATTGCTTTCCAACCTCATCTCAGCCACCCTTTTAGAAATGCTAAATAGGTCTAGCTAGAGACAATGAGATGGTCCACTCCCCACCCCCCAGCCACACAGGTGATCTCTAGAAGGGAACAGAGTTTTCGGAGGAATTAAGCACTAGAAAGACTTCAGGAAGAAACTCCTGGAGACTGCAGGAAGGAAAAGCTTCTTTGACCTAGCCTGACCTGGTCAGTGGGAGAAGAAAGAGAAATGATAAAATTCCTGGGAGCCAGGAGGAAGGGCTCTTTCAGGGCCTGTCTGCCCAAGGCAGACAGAACTCTTAACCAAGGTCTGGAGGAGGCAGCCGCTGCCATGTGCTGGCCTGCACACCTGACAGAGGCTTGAAGGCAGTGGAACCCCTGTAAAACAGTCCTGTCTTTCTAAGCAAAGGAGACTGCCTTGTATTCAGTATCTGCTGGAGCATATATAGAGGGAGGGAGGGAGGGAGGAACTGCATCTTACCTGTTCTTTTGAATCCTTGGCTCAAACTGGTGCCGTGCTGAGAGTGTGCTTGTGAACATTTTTCTTTTTAACAAATACTTTATAGCTTTTTGATACTGGTAGTGGTTCTTGTACCACAAAGACCTCAACCATATTGGACACACTATTTCAAAAGAAGTGCCAGGAGAGGGGGGGGGGGGGAGTCACTTGGCGCGTGGCTGCTCCCCCAGTGGTTTCACAAGGCAAGTAAGCTGTCCCTGTAATAACCAGAAGCTGGATCTCAGGAGACACAGAGGGGAGGCCTCAGAACTTGGGAGGGAAGCTAGGAGTCCGGGCCCTCCCTGTCAGTAATTCCTACAGAGGCGGGAGGGGGGGGGGGTGCGGCAGATGAACAAAGAGAGATAAAAGCCCCTCCAGGTGTTGGGAAAACCTTGGAGGATATGGTAGACTAGGGCCTGTTCTGCCTCAACCTTTGTCATGTTCCCCCTTAGTTGTCTCTTTTCTACACTGAAAAGTCCCAGACTCTTCAGCCTTTCCTCATAGGGAAGGTGCTCCAACCTCTAATCATCTTGGCTGTCCCCTTGTATACTTCCCCATAGATTTCAAAGATTCCCGCCCTCACTCAAGTCAACCCAGGTAGCTCAAATGTTCCATAAGACCCAGGGTGAAATGTGCTAAATACAGGGTGGAGTTTGAATGTGGTAAAGTCTAGATCAGAGGTCCCCAGCATTTTTGAGCCTGCAGGCACCTTTGGAATTTTGACACAGGGTGGTGGGCGCAATCACAAAATGGCAGTCACAAGAGTTGGAGCTAACATATATAAATATATAAATGCAAATAAATAAATAAATAAATAAAATGTCAGGGAGTCAGGTCATGGATAACTCTAATAGTAATTCTTCAACATTTCAGGCAAAACCAGGATATATTTTCACATGAAAATATTGTTTTAAAAATATTTTCTTGCACACACAGTGAGGTTATGCAGTGAAGATCCTTGTGCTGCTGGGGCAGCTCCTGCTGAAACTACTTTTAAAAAACCTGCTCAACTAAACGAGATCTCCGAAAGCTATTCAGAAGCCCTTCTGGCCCCGAACACTTTCTGAAGACACTTCGTGGGTGCTAGGAAAAGTCTCAGCAGGCACCATTGCACCCATAAGGACTATGTTGGTGAAGAGTACTGGACTCGGGAGACCAAGAACGGTGAAATCATGAAGCCTTTATTGAGTGATTCAGCATGTCCAGTAGATGGTCAGATCAAGCATGCTTCCAGGGCTCCAGGGCCCTCATTATATGCTGGCCGGAGCCACACCTCCGGCCGCACCCAAAAGACCTGATAGGGGCTTAACATATGCACATGTTTGTCATAGGTTCCCTGGAGGAGCCCTTGACCGCATTGGCTCCCCAGGGAGAACCTAGGTCCCACATTGGTGGAGGCTTAGAATCCGGACATCTATTGTTCCTCCAGACTCAAGCTCCCCTCTCTGCCTGACCATGTGCTCTGGCCATGCGGTGGGCGCCATTACCTGGGAGCACATGGCAGGCTGGTTGCTACACAGAACATACTACATTACACCCCTCCCCCCATAGTCTGGACTGTCCCTTGGCAAACATAGTCTCTGAGGTGCACGGGACGTTTCTGTTCTCTGGCTGAGCGGTGCGGGGTCGCTGGAGCCACCAGTGTAGGGAGCAGAGATTTGGGGATATCTGCCACGGGCTGAGCCGGGTCTGGTGCCGGCGACTGGAGTGATGTCCAGGTGGCCGGCTTCTGTGGAGTCCTCCTGCAGAGTCTCGGCCCGTCGTGGGGCGGGCGGATTGTCTTTCTCTGGTACCTTGGGTTCCGTATCTGGGAAGTCCAGCCCTGGATCATCCGCGGAGAAGGTGTGCAGGCGACAGCGAAGTTGGTCCACGTGGTGCCTCCACCATTGTCCTTCCTCACCCGCGATTTCATAGGAGAGGGGACCGGTGACACGGATAATTCGCCCTGGCAACCACAGGGGGCCCCGAGTGTAGTTGCAGACAAAGACCGGGTCCTCCGGCGCGAACCCTCTGGGAGCTTTGGGGACATTGGGTTCTTTGGAGGCAGCTGGCGCCCAATCGGGGTGGAGCCGGTTGAGTTGGGTTGTCAGCTGGCGGCCCATGAGCAGCTCTGCGGGGCTGTGACCGGTAGCCGAGTGAGGGGTGGTACGCTGGCCGAATAGGAAAGCTGTTAGCTTAAATCCCAGATCCCCCTGGTCCATGCGCCTCAGTGCCTCCTTAGTGGTGCGGACCATTCGCTCTGCTTGTCCATTCATGGCCAGGTGAAAAGGGGCAGATCTCACGTGCCAGATGCCATGGAGCTTCATGAAGCGCTGGAATTCCGCGGAGGTGAAAGCCGTGCCATTGTCCGAGATGATGGTGTCTGGCAGGCTATGGGTGGCAAAGATGTGCCACATTGCTCGAATGGCGGCTTCAGAGGAGGTGGTGCGCACAGGAACAACTTCCAGCCACTTGCTGTAGCTGTCGACTAGAATAAAGAAAAGCTGCCCCTGTACCAGGCTCACAAAGTCCACGTGGAGCCAGGACCAGGGGCGTTGGGTGGACTCCCAGGGGTGGACGGGAGCATGTAGAGGGTCCGGACAAGTCTCTTGGCACTTTTCGCAGCAGCGGACCTGGTCCTCTATCTCCTTGTCAAGGCCTGGCCACCAGACGTAGCTCCGGGCCAGGGCCTTCATTCGTACTACCCCAGGGTGGTGCTCATGCAGAGCGGTCAGCACTCACGGGCAGAGGGGCTCCGGAATCACTACCCTCGAGCCCCAGAGTAGGCACCCCTTGTGGGTGGAGAGTTCTGTGCACCGGATTGAGAAGGCCACGAACTCAGGGTCTGGATTCTTGGGCCACCGCCTTCCCACCCAGTCGGAGACCCTGGAGAGTTGATGGTCCCAGGCCATGCAGTCCTGAAGCAGCTGGTCCGGCAGGTCCTCGAGCAGAGCGACGTGGTAAGCCGGAGCTGGGTCGGGGTCGCAGGAGGGCAGCAGAAGATGGCTGAGTGCGTCCGCATGGCCCATGGCCTTTCCCAGGCGATGCACCAAGTCGTAGTCATATCCCGCGAGCAAGATCGACCATTGGAGGACTTGCGGAGACAACATCTGTGGCGTGCGGCAATCTGGGGCAAGGAGGCCCAGAAGAGGTTTGTGGTCCGTGGTGACCGTGAACTTGCACCCGTACAAGTAAGTATGGAACTTTTTGACCCCGGCCACGATTGTAAGCGCCTCCTTGTCTATCTGAGCATAGTTCCTTTCGGCCGGGGCTAGGGTCCGGGAGTAATATGCGACCGGGACCTCCCAGCCGTCCGGCAGTTTGTGACCCAAAACTGCCCCCATGTCAGATTCTCTGCCATGAATTTATTGTCTGCCATGAATTGACTGTCTGTCATGAATACTGTGGTTCTTTCTTTAGCCGGGAGGATGGCTTGCTACTTACTCCCATGTCATACAACACCCTCGCTATCTCCCCCTCGCCTCCGCCTCCTGTCTCTTTCATCCCGGCGTCTCGGGCCGGCTAATCTTGCTTGGTAACCTTGAAGAATTCTAAAACTGATTTAGGCCAGGTGCCTGGCCTGTGAAATGCAACCAGAGTTCACAAAGGGGCCGTGGGAGGGTGTAGTGCTTCCGCGCCTTTTTTCTGTGAGAACCAAACGGTTAGGGGTTTCGCGCTCATTTTATTTTACTCTGATTGGTGCTTCACCTGCTCTTACCTTTTGAATACTGTATATGAATCCCTGTTGCCTGTAGTCTACTATCACTGACAAACAACGTGTTCCTGAATGACCATTAAGAAATAAAAGGACTTTTTGCTTTCATCAAGGCCTGGCTTATTTGGTTTACTCAGAAGCCTCACACCCCACCCCATAAGGAGATGCATCACAGGCCAATACGATGGGCAGGGCTTTGTTGAAGTGGGTGAGGACCACATTGGACATTAGGAGGTCCTTGATGCCCTGGAAGGTCGCTGCCTGGTGGGACCCCAAGTCCAGGTGGCACTTTTGTCCAGGAGCCTGTGTAAGGGCTCAGCTACTGCCACCTTATGGGGAAGGAAGGCGTGGTAGAAGTTGATGAGTCCCAGAAAAGACTGCAGCTCAGCCTTGGACTTGGGAGCCGGGGCATCGGAGATGGCCTTTACCTTGTCCTTAGTGGGGTGAATTCCATGGGTGTCCACCTTGAAGCCGAGGAAATCCACCGCAGGCACCCCGAGGAGGCACTTCTCGCGTTTCACCTTCAGGCCAGCGTCCTGGAATCGCTGGAGGACGGAGCATAGGCGGGACAAGAAGGTCTTGATGTCCGGAGTGTCAGAGTCTGCTAGAGTCTCTGCCATTAATTGTCGGTATCTGGGGTCTCTATCTCTAATTTACGGCTTGCCTTGAGGTTTATTGCATGTTCTGCTTAATGTGTCTTTTTCTTCCCCGGGCGGGTGGCTTGCCGCATTCCATCACGTCACATAAACAGTCTGGCTATCTTGTCTTGTCACCTCCCTTTTCCCTCTCCGGAGACTCGAATGTTTTATCTGCTTTTATAACCTTGGAGAACTGTTGAACTGTTTTTCTAGCCAGGTGTCTGGCCTGCAAATTGCAAGTAGAGGTCACTATGGGGCATGGAAGGGATTTTTTAGTGCTTTGCGCCTTTTCTGTGAGAACCAACGGCTTAGAGGTTTTTGCGCTTTTTTGTATTCATCCTGATTGGCCCTCTGCCTGCTATTAGCTGAAGGTGGGGGGTATATTAATCCCTGCTGTCTGTAACCAAGTATCTCTAACAAACATGAAGTACCTGAACCATCATTAAGAATAAAAGAACTCTTAGCTTCATCAAAGGTCTGGCTTATTGGTTTACTTCAGAAGTCTCACATGGAGCCGCGATCAGGACATCATTGAAAAAGGGCTGCACACCTGGAAGACCTTTTAACAAATGGTCCATTAACTCTTGGAAGATACCAGGGGCTACGCTGACCCCGAACTGGAGGCGCTTTACCTTAAACGCTCCCTTGTGCATCACAATGGTCTGTGCTTCTGCTGTGGCATCGTCAACCAGCAGCTGCTGGTAGGCCTGGGCCAGGTCTAGTTTCCCAAACACTCATGCCCTGGCCAGAGAGGCCAACATGTGGCTGATAACCGGGACTGGGTAGGCATGGGCCTGAAGTGCCATATTGATGGTGCACTTATAGTCCACGCAGATGCGGATATCCCCATTTGCCTTCATTGGCATCACAATCGAGGTCTCCCATCAGGCGTGGGACATTGGTTGTAGTACTCCCTGGGTGACCAGCTTATCGAGCTCTCGCTCGATCTTGGGCCGCACTGCGAGCGGTGGATGGTGGACCGGTATGCGCATGGGCTGGACTGCGGGGTCGAAGTCCAGGGTGACAGGCGGCCCTGTATATGAGCCCAGTGCCCCATCAAAAACCGCTGGGAATTCCTCACAGATGTCGGTAAAATCTGTGGGCCGCAGGCTGTGTACCCCGGTGACGCCCAGCCCTAGGGGCTGGAACCAGGAGAGTCCCAGCAGGCTTGTGAGGTTGCCTGCCACCACCAGGAGGCCCAAGCATCCCGTAAAGTTCTTAAATTGGACCTGGAACTTGCCCAACCCCCTTATCGGTATCGGGTTCTTCTGAAAGTCCCGCAGGGTTAGGCCCTGGACTTTCTGAAGTTGGGGCGCCCCCCTGGGGCAGAGCCTACAGAGGGTGGACTCTAAAATTATGGAGTAGGACAACCCGGTGTCTACTTCCATCTGGCAGGGGGTCCCCTTGATCAAAACTGAAACCTTAATTTTGTTGGGGGTGTCGGGGGGCAAGTTCATTACCTGCTGTGTCTTGCGGTGGTGGTGGCAGGTTGCTGCTGTCTGGAGGAGTTCAGTGGACTCCTGGTGCGTGGCTTGGGTGCAGCAGGCCCGGGCGATGTGGCCCTTCTTGCCACATGACCGGCACTCTGCTTCCTGGAAACGGTAGGTCTGGCGGTCATGCTGGTCGCCACAGCTAGCGCACGTGGAATGTTTGGAGTGTGGCGTCACTGAGCAGGAAGCCTTCTCACCCGAGTTGCGGGACCCTTGTCCAGGAGGCCGGCACTGTACCTGGAGCATCTCATCATCCTCGGATACATCAGAGTCTGCAGTGGCCCTGGTCTGGTGGGCGGCCGCGGATGTGCCTGGCTTCTCCTGCCGAGAGACCTCAAAAGCGCAAGCTGTGGTTAGCATCTTGTCCACGGTGGCTGTGGAGTTGGCCATCATCTTTCTTTGAAGCTTGGGGTCGCGGACCCCACACAGGAACGCGGAGTATAGCGTGTCCTCTACGGCCACGAACTCGCACCCCACCAGGAGATGGTAGAGGTCCGCCAGGCAATTGGAGGCATACTCACCCTTCTGCTGTAGCCGGTGGAAGAACTTCACCCGCTGCGTGTTCTTGGAGGGTCTCGGCGAGAAGTGGTTCCTTAGGAGCACCATGATGTCGTTGTATGTGGCCTCCGCTGAAGTACGAGGGGAAAGCAGGCTGCGGAGTAACTTCAGCGTCTTTACGACCGCAGGAGGCCATGAGCCAGGACTTCTTCTTCCCAGCATCTGCGATGTCCTGTGCGTCGAAGTAGGATGTGAGCTGGTCCGTCCAGGCTTCCCAGTCTTTGGGGCAGGCTAGATCGAATGGGTGGGTGGTTCCCAGAGTGGCGGCCATTCTGGGATGTGCAGCAGTGCATCGAGTGAGATCCTTGGGAGCCGATGGCAGTGCGGTGGCACTGGAGCCGAGCGGAGCCGGTGGCTGACAGATCTGATCTGGGCTTGATGCGGTGCTGGTGTCGGCCGAGGAGTCGCTCATCGGAATCCCACCTTAATCGCCAGTGAAGAGTACTGGATTCGGGAGACCAGGAACGGTGAAATCATGAAGCCTTTATTGAGTGATTCAGCATGTCCAGTAGATGGTCAGATCAAGCATGCTTCCAGGGCTCCAGGGCCCTCATTATATGCTGGCCGGAGCCACACCTCCGGCCGCACCCAAAAGACCTGATAGGGGCTTAACATATGCGCATGTTTGTCATAGGTTCCCTGGAGGAGCCCTTGACCGCATTGGCTCCCCAGGGAGAACCTAGGTCCCACATTGGTGGAGGCTTAGAATCTGGACGTCTATTGTTCCTCCAGATTCAAGCTCCCCTCTCTGCCTGACCATGTGCTCTGGCCATGCGGTGGGCGCCATTACCTGGGAGCACATGGCAGGCTGGTTGCTACACAGAACATACTACATTACAGTTGGGGACTAGGGTTGCCAAGTCTGGGTTGGGAAATACCTGGAGACTTTGGGAATGGAGCCAGGAGACGGCAGGGTTTGGGGAGGGGAGGGGCCTCAGCATAGTACAGTGCCATAGAGTCCACCCTTCAAAGCAGCCATTTTCTCCAGGGGAGCTGATTTCTGTCAGCTGGAGATCAGTTGTAAAAGCGGGAGATCCCCAGGCCCCCAGCTGGCAACCCTATTGGGGACCCCTGTTCGAGAGCAACAAGAACAAAGCTTGAAGTTGTGGTTGAGATCCCCAGTGGAAAGCCCTGCTGCAAGCTCTCTTAAAACTTTACAACTTGTCCATTCTGGCACATCTCTTTTTCTGTCTGTTTACCGCAGGGTGCCTCTTCAGAATGCTACTGCCGCTGCCTCTGAGATCACTTCATTATTGAAAATTGTGGAGTTTATGGCATTGGTTTGCTAACTATAGTGGCAGTCTCAAATGCAAGGGAAAACTTCTAATCACAAAGAAAAAAACCTTTATGTGTGGCAAAAAACATTCCACCTTCTGTCTGTCAGGACTCTTTGGGTCATGTGAGAGATGACTGGCAATCTAGAGCACTGGGCTCATGTCAGCAACCAGCTGGAAGGGAACGGCTAGCAGAGACACAACAGATGCATTCATTAGTCACCCCTCATGGTCCTCATTCAATTCATAGTTCTTTGGCATCCATGCAGATGTTTTCATAAGCAATAATTGCACAGAAACTTTCAGACACCTGGATCCACAAGTGCATAAGGAGCTTCATGATCTGTTAGTCATTAGCAATGCATCTCATGGGCTGCCCCACACATGGTTTGTTATTGTGAAATTTTTGGCCACAACAGGTCTTTTGAGTAAAAAGTCCTTTACTTGTAGAAAGATCAGTGGAGTCATACACTTGTTCTGTTAGTAATGAAATGCTATGGGTTACATTCACTGATATACTAAACTGATACGTGATTATAGATATGCTACCAATCAGTGTCCTGCATTTTGCCGCACTATTCCTAGTACTACCGGTTCCCACGAAAGACGCAGGAAAGTTAGTTCCCAGGAACCTCCAAAAGTGTTCTCATGGATTACAATTGTTATTCAGTTATTGCTGAGTCTAAAAACCAGTTTCTCAAAACCTGCAAACATAACAAATTCACAGTTCACAGAGGATCCTTTCCTCCCCTGGCCAAGGACACAGAAGAGGAGATAACACATACCAGAAGGCACACCATTCAGTGCGCAAGTGCGTTAGCTATTAGGCAAAGCAAAGCAAAAGCCAGGGGGGGAAGCGAAAGGGAGAGAGACTCCACATTCCTTCGGGGCGGGTTGATTAATGGTTGCTAACTCCCGGTCGTGGACCTGAGAATAGAAAAGGATTAGGAACGGATAGACACTTATACAAATGAATAGTGACTCATTCTGCATTTGTATAGTAACTCATACTGCTTACAGAAAGGAAAAGCAACTCATTAGGCATTTGTGTATTAAGGCATTGTGTAATACAGAAAGGAAGACCAACTCATTAGATACTTGTGTATTAAAGCATAGATCAAACAGGCTTCATAACAAACGGATTCATGTCAGGCACTGACATTAGGGACCTCCAGGGTCATCTAGTCCAAGCCCCTGCACAATGCAGGAAATTCACAAATACCTCATCCCCACCCCCAGTGACCCTTGCTCAATGCCTGGAAGAGGGCAAAAAAACTCCAGGATCCACAACTATACTGGCCTGGAGAAAAATTGCTTCCTGACCCCAAAGTGGTGATCAGCATTTCCCTGGGCTGGTAAGAAAGAGCCGGGAGAACTAAGCATTTAAGCCCTCAGTTCAAGAAGCAGAAGCAACAGCACATTATCTGAGATGTGTCACCGACAGTTGAAATAAGCACTTGCAGCACGTGAGAGAGTTGCCTGAATAATCCTGCGGAATGACAAGATATAGCTATTTTTATTGGCAGGTGAGCTGGGAAGAAAAGAAAGTTCAGTCCGCCTTTGCTGAAGGATTCTGATATTGTTACTCTGGAGAATATGACAATGGTTTGGATTGGTGTTCTGGAATTCTTCTTATGGAAATGTCCAATTAAGAACCAAACTAGACTTGACAGGGGTGCTGTGTTTGCTGAGCACATGTCGAATGCCCTGTTCACACATAAAACAGAGGGTGGGGAGATCTAATGTTTCCAACAAAAGTGTTACTGGAGAGAAAAGATTAACTCCCTTCCTTACGGTCTGTTGCTGCGTAAACAATTCTCCTCATACCAGGAATCAGGTGGGCTGTGGAAACGGTAAAAGTAATTTACACAGGATGGGTGGAAAGAGTTTAGTTCCAACATTTTTTTGTTGTACCATGTCAAGATGGGCAGCTGTTTTAGGTTGTCTGTAGCAGTAGAAAAGAGCAAGAGTCCAGTAGCACTTTAAAGACTCACAAAATATGCAGCAGGGTTTGAGCTTTCGTGAATCATTGCTCACTTTTTCAGATACCAGCTAGATCTCTCTCACGCACACCTTCTTTGTATAGGAATGAGGCAGGTAGCAAGACAACAAATATGGCTGCCTATACTGGGTGCTTCCACATTGTGAAAGTTTTCTGGGTTCCTTCCATTGCTGTTGTAAATGCAGAGGCATTTGCATGGTAGTTCCCTGAAAAGAGTCTGTGCAGCGGCTCCGCCACCGCTGCCTTGTGGGGGAGGAAATTATGGTAAAAATTTAATAGTCCCAGAAATGATTGGAGCTCGGCCTTGCATGTAGGAGTCGGACCATCAGAGATGGCTTTCACCTTGTCAGGTGTGGGGTGGATTCCATGGGTGTCAACGGTGAACCCAAGAAACTCCACAGACGGGATGCCCAGAGGACATTTTCCCGGTTTTACCTTCAGCCCGGCATCCTGGAAGCGTTGAAGGACCGCCTGGAGCCACTGCCTGAAGGTCTGGGAGTCCGGCGCAGCAATCAGGACATCGTTGAAAAAGGGCTGGACACCTGGTAATCCTTTTAACAAACGATCCATTAGTTCCTGGGAAAGCCCCGGGGCCACGCTAACTCCGAATTGGAGCTGCTTAACCTTGAAAGCCCCTTTGTGAGTTACTATTGTTTGGGCTTCTGCCGTGGCCTCGTCCACCGGCAGCTGCTGATAGGCTTGAGCCAAGTCCAATTGGCTGGGCACCTGTGAGGGTGGCTAGCACATGACTGATCACTGGTATGGGATAGGCGTGCACTTGAAGCGCCTTGTTTAAAGTACATTTATAGTCCGCACAGATGCGGATGTCCCCGTTTGACTTAAGGAGGGGTCACAATGGGAGTCTCCCATTTTGCGTGAGACACTGGCTCTAGCACACCTTGAGCCACCAGTTTGTCCAGCTCATGCTCGACCTTGGGTTGCATGGCGAGCGGGGGTTGGCAGACCGGCATCCGGATAGGCCGGACTGAGGGATCAAGAGCCAAGGAAATGGGGGGTCCGGTATAGGAGCCTAGCGCTCCATCGAAAACAGCAGGGAACTCTGCACAGATGTCCTGGAAGTCTGTGTCTTGGATGCGGTTCATCACAGTCACTCCTAATCCCAGCGGTTCAAACCAACCTAGACCCAACAGGCTTGTAAGGTTGGCCCTCACCATGTGAGGCTTCTGTACAAACAGCAAGAAATCAGACCTTTGTTGTTGAAGCAAAGTTCTTTATTGTTCCAATACTGCAGACAGGTTCTCGAATGTTTGTTAGAGATGCTTAATGGAATACAGACAGTACTAATATACTCTCAGGCTTTCAATTGAACCCCGGACCTAAGCCAATCAGGGCAAGAGGGTGAACGCGGGAAAAGTAGAAAGGACCGTTGAGGTTCCCACAGCAAGGTGAGAAAGTTATAAATTCCCCTCTTGATCTGAGTGACCCACATGTGTGAACCTAGGCACAACATCTCCAGGCACCCGGCCATAAAGAACTCTCAAGGTTTTAACAACAAGATAACATACACTGGCCCGGAAAAAGGGAGGAGGGAATGCAAGGGAGTAACCACCATTTGTTTAGAGATGATGCCTAGGAATGTGGGTCGCCATCTCCCGCCTAGACATTGCAACATAAACCAGAGCAACCAGCATACTTCAAAGCGACATTTATAGCTGTCAGGAGGGAGGGGGAATAAGACAGATAAGGAGCACAGGCGAGGGTCTGCGAAAACAAAGGAATCTAAAGCAAAGTACAGGAAAACACAGAGGCATCATTGTCAGACACAGAGGCATCATTGTCAGATCCTGACACCCTACTCCCTCTAAAATTCATTACACCCCGGCTTATCAGGGAAGCGTTTATGAAAAGCTTTAACAAGTTTAGGAGCATGAACATTTTCAGCCCAGACCCACTCATTTAGTTCAGGTCCAAAATCTACCCACTTCACAAGATACAGTAATTTCCCCCTCCTTATTTTGGAATCTAATACATCAGAGATTTCAAAGTGTTGTTCCCCCTCCTTCATCAGCGGAGGAGGAGGAGGAGGTACTGGGTGCCATGCATTCAGTCCAGGATCCTTCTTCAGCAAGCTGAAATGAAAAACAGGATGTACAGAGCTCAGTGATTTAGGCAAATCAAGTTCAAAAGCAACATCTGAGATTTTCCTTAACACTTTATAAGGTCTGACATATTTCCACCCCAATTTCCGACTGGGTTGGAGTCCATTGATGTTTTTAGTGGAAAGGTAGACTGAGTTGCCAGGCTGCAAGTCCCACCCTTCAGCCCGACCCCTATCCGCATATTTCTTGTAGTCTGCTTTTGCTTTATCAAGAGTCTTGGCTATCAGGGGCCAGGATTCCTGCAGTTTGGCCCACCACTGGGAGAAATCAGTTGAGGAGGGCTCACTAAAGTCGTCGATAGTGGGGAGTGGCTTTCCCTCGAACCCCCCTACTGCCATAAATGGGGATACTCCAGTAGAGGAATGCACTGCATTATTATAGCTATACTCCACAAAGGGTAACAAGTCCACCCAATTGTCTTGGTGATAATTGGTGTAACATCTCAAGAATTGTTCCAAGATCTGATTAACTCGTTCGGATTGTCCATCGGTCTCTGGATGATAACCCGAACTTAGGGCAGGCTCAATGTCCATCACTTTGAGAAGCTCCCGCCAGAAGTTGGCAACGAATTGGCTTCCCCGGTAGGATACCACCCTCCTGGGAAAAGCATGTAATTTAATCATGTGATTAAAAAAGGTTTTAGGCAGTCCCTTTGCAGTAGGCAGCTGTTTAAAAGGGACAAAATGAGCCTGCTTGGAAAACATGTCCACGACCACCCAGATGACTGTCTTGCCCCTTGAGGGCGGGAGCCCCGTGATGAAATCCATAGACACAATTTCCCATGGTCTGGTGGGGGTCGGCAAAGGGTGCAACAGTCCCGGGATCTTCCCACCCCTGCGTTTACACATAAGGCACACTTGACATGCAGTCACATAGTCCAACACGTCCTTGCGCATGCGCGGCCACCAAAACTGTCTCTGGACTAAATTAAGAGTTTTAAGGAACCCAAAGTGTCCTGATAGTTTAGACGTGTGGCACGACTTGAGCACCTCTCCTCGTAGGGACTGGGGCACTATCAGCTTGGACCCATGATACCAGCATTTATTTTCGTGGATAAAGCACTCGCTAGTCCCCCTCCACTCCTCTATCTCCTCCCCAGTGTATTTCTCCGCACACCTTTCCATCCAGGTTGGGGGCTCAAGGGTGGCTTTACTCTGGCTCCGCGTGGTCACTGCCCCCCCAATTATTGAGGTGAAAACATAGAGTCAAACACTTCCTCTCTCTGGGATTCGTGTTGGGGTAAGCGGGACAGTGCATCTGCTAAGGAATTGGCTTTCCCAGGGAAGTGTTTTAATACGAAGTTGAATTTTGAGAAAAAATCAGCCCACCGAAGCTGCTTGGCATTGAGAGACCACTGAGTCCGCAAAGCCTCCAGATTTTTATGATCAGTCCATATCTCAAACGGCTTTTGCGCCCCCTCTAGCCAATACCGCCATGTGGTTAAAGCCAACCGTATGGCAGCTGCCTCTTTATCCCACACCGAACAGTGTCTCTTGGTCTCGTTAAACTTTTTTGAAATATACGCCATGGGGTATAAGATATTGTCTGTGCCCTTTTGTAGAATCGCCCCCCCCCCCATGGCCACATCGGAGGCATCAACATGAATCACAAACTCCTTGGTTTCATCTGGGTGGGCTAGGATGGGCTCAGAAGTGAACAGTTTCTTAAGTTTCTCAAAAACTGCTTGGCACTCTCCATTCCACCCTATGCGTTCCCCGGGCTTCCCTGCCTTTGGTCCCCTCCCTTTTGTTTTCAATAGTTCGGTAAGGGGTAGGGTGACTGTTGCAAAGTCTTTGAGGAATGTGTGGTAGAAGTTACAAAATCCCAACAGACTCTGCAATTGTTTTCGGGTGTGGGGTGCCTCCCACTGCACCACTGCTTCTATTTTGGCTGGGTCCATTTCCAGCCCGCGCTGGGAGATTTGGTAACCCAAGAAATCGACCTCTGTTTGGTGGAACTCACACTTGGACAGCTTGGCGTAGAGCTGGTTCTTCAGCAACGTGGCTAACACTTCTCTTACTAGTTCCACATGGGATCGCTTATCAGTAGAATAAATCAAGATATCATCTAGATAGCAGAGCACCCCGTTAAACAGATGTTTATGTAATACTTCATTAAATAAACTCATAAAAACTCCTGGCGCGCCACTCAAGCCGAATGGCATCACCAGGTACTCGAACTGTCCCAAAGGGGTGTTAAACGCCGTCTTATATTCATCCCCCTACCTGATGCGCACACGAAAATATGCATCCCGCAAGTCTAGTTTTGTGAAAATCTTCCCCTTAGCTGCTTCCGCTAGCAAATCCTTGATGAGAGGGAGGGGGTAGGCGTTTGAGGCGGACACCGCATTCAGTCCATGATAATCTGTACATAGCCTCAAACCCCCATCTTTCTTTTTCCGGAAAAGCACTGTGGCGGCAAAAGGGGATTTGGCAGGGCGGATGAAGCCGCGCCCCAAGTTCTTGTCTAAAAACTTCCTTAGTTCTTCTCGCTCGGCTGGGCTCATAGAATATAATTTTCCCTTGGGTAATTTCTCCCCCAGTAGCAGCTCGATGGCGCAGTCAGAGAGGCGGTGGGGTGGCAATTCGTCTGCCTCAGATTCACTGAACACCTCTGCTAGGTCTCTATATTCTGGGGGAATCTGCGCCGGTACCAGAGCCAGAGCTGCCGCCTTGAGGGGGACTGGGGGCCCCGGTCCCCAACCAGGATCCCACTTGTGATGGGCGCTCTTCTCGTCTACCCAGGAGATTTTCCCCTCACTCCACTTTATGTAGGGGTCATGAGAACTCAACCATGGGCCAAATACCCCCATGGGTATTTGGGGTGATGACAAAAGCCCGTGTTTCCCAATGCTCCCCTGTGCCCACTACCAAAAGTTCAGTCTCTGCCACACACGCCTCCTTCATCTCCGAACCGTCCACTTGAGTGAAGGTGAGGGGTTCCCCCAGGGGTTTTACTTCTGGGGCCAGCCCATCCACTACTAGGGGGCTAATTAAGTCTCTGGCACACCCCGAGTCTATCAACGCACGCACCCGCACATGGGTTCCTGTGCAGGGAACAACCACAGTCACAACCATATAAAGTAAGGGGCCGGGGATGCTCACCGAGGATGGCGCGCCGGATGGGGGGACCTGCAGCTCTGCGCCTCCTACTGCAGGTCGCTGAAGTTTCCCGATGGCTGTGCCTCAACCAGCTCCAACTCGCCCTGCTCACAAGTTGCCCCTTCCAGCTGTAGAGCCCGGGGTTTAAATGACACTTTGCCAGGACGAGGGGTGGCTCCCATGGGGGTGGAGGTCTTGGGTGCCTTCATGCCACCTCAGGGGCAGGAAGATGTGAAGAGGCTACTCTCCCTGCACTTGATGCAGAGCCCCTGCTTAAAACGGGTATCTCGCAGCTCTTGGAATGCCGACTTCCCCTTCGCCTTCTGGGGTGCTTTCGGTTGAGCCATCGCAGAAACTCCCAGCTTGAACAGGGTGAAACGCTCCTCCACATCCGCTGCTGCCCTCATCCAAGCGGCCAGTGACATGGGTCATCCCCCCCTCAGCACAGTCTCGTAGATTTCCGGGTGCAGCTCCTCCCGATACTTCTCCATGAAAAGGTCTTCGGACCAACCTTGCACCTTAGCCGATATACGACAGAAGTGATCGGTATACTCTCTTACCGAGGACCTTCCCTGCACCAGCTTCCGGAGTTGGTTCCGAGCTTTCTCCTCCCCCAAAGGGTCTTCATAGTGTTGTCGCAGGGCCCACATGAAATTATCAACAGTACGTAGTTCGGGGCCCGGGGGGGTTGTGCAGGCTGACATACCAATCACTCGCAGTGTCCTGAAGCTTCAAACTGATGTAACCAACCCGGTCTCTCTCGGTGGGATACAGGTGTCCCCAAGCAGCCAGGAACCTCTCAATCTCGATGATGAAAAACCGGAGCTTCTCTGGGTCACCGTCGAATGTGGCCGTCAACAGGTCGGTGGGGGCCTGCTGGATCATCCGGTCTGGAGCCATGGGGCCCCAGGTGCCGGTTGCTGAGGGGGTCCCGTGGGAGGGCCAGCCAGGGGTACCTGTTGGGGCAGTGCGCCACCCACGGGCCCGGGAACCAGGGCCGCACCCCCTCCTCCCTGAGGGGGAATTTGCACGGGTGCTTGCATTGCAGCCACGACATCGTGCATTTGCTGCTGCATGTCGAGCACAACTTCCCGTAGCTCCACTGTGATGCGGTCTTGCATCTCGCCAAACCTCTGGTCCAGCACCCGTCCCAGATCCTCGCCCACAGGATCGGGACCACATGGCATCCCACGCTCTTCGTCCGGAAAGCGGTAACGCCAATCGTCCTGGCCTCGGGAGAAACCCCGTTCCTCCTCTATCAGGCTGGGACAGCCAAACTCCGTGCGATCCCCAGTGAACCGCATGCGGGATCCCTTTCTGTCGTGGATCCATGACTCGGAAGTCCCGTGGCCAAAGTTGGACCACGAATACCGGGGCGACACCAGTGGCCAATGCAGCCCCAATCCCGGGCGCGGAATCTGGTAGGCTCCCTGAGCCGTGGTCACTGGATTCGCCGGGCTGGTGGGTACGCTCTCCACAGGCACTGTGTCTTCCGCCGATGTTACGGGAATGGTCTCATCATCTGACATGGTCAGGAACGAGAAAGTCCCAAACACAGATCTCTAACAATCTGTGAGGCTTCTGTACAAACAGCAAGAAATCGGACCTTTGTTGTTGAAGCAAAGTTCTTTATTGTTCCAATACTGCAGACAGGTTCTCGAATGTTTGTTAGAGATGCTTAATGGAATACAGACAGTACTAATATACTCTCAGGCTTTCAATTGAACCCCGGACCTAAGCCAATCAGGGCAAGAGGGTGAACGCGGGAAAAGTAGAAAGGACCGTTGAGGTTCCCACAGCAAGGTGAGAAAGTTATAAATTCCCCTCTTGATCTGAGTGACTCACATGTGTGAACCTAGGCACAACATCTCCAGGCACCCGGCCATAAAGAACTCTCAAGGTTTTAACAACAAGATAACATACACTGGCCCGGAAAAAGGGAGGAGGAAATGCAAGGGAGTAACCACCATTTGTTTAGAGATGATGCCTAGGAATGTGGGTCGCCATCTCCCGCCTAGACATTGCAACATAAACCAGAGCAACCAGCATACTTCAAAGCGACATTTATAGCTGTCAGGAGGGAGGGGGAATAAGACAGATAAGGAGCACAGGCGAGGGTCTGCGAAAACAAAGGAATCTAAAGCAAAGTACAGGAAAACACAGAGGCATCATTGTCAGATCCTGACACACCACCAGGAGGTCCAGTGTTCCCTGGAAGCCCTTGTATTTGACCGTGAACTTGCCCAGCCCATTGATTTCTATGGGATTTTTCTGGAAGTCCCGGAGCCTGAGCCCTAATGGTTTCCGCAGGTGGGCCCCCCCCCGGACAAAGCCTTTGAGAGTGGCTTCGGAGATGATGGAATATGAAGACCTGGTGTCCAATTCCATTAAGCATTGGAAGCCCTCTATAAAGACAGGGACCTTGATCTTATTGGGGCCGGCTGGGGGCAAGTTCATTTCCTGGTGGCTTGAGATGTCCATTGAGTTGAGTTCCGCGGACCTGTGGTGTGTGGCTTGAGTGCAGCAGTTGCTTCTGGAGTGGCAGGCCCGGGCAATGTGCCCCATCTTCCCGCAAGACCAGCACTCTGCATCCCAGAACCTGCAGGTCTGGCAGTCGTGCAGGTCACCGCAGCTGGCACAAGCTGGGGCGCCTGTTCTGGGGGTTGCTGGAGGTTGGTAGGCTGACCTGTATTTGTTGTGGCCACTTTGTTCGGCCACCAGGCGAGCACTGGAGCTGACTGGTTGGCAGCGGACCTGAAGTGCGGTGTCCTTGTCTGATGCCTCGGATTCAGAGGTGGAAACTGTGCGGTGTGCGGTCGTCATGCTGCTGGCAGCCCTGTCTTTTTGGGAGACCTCGAAAGCGCATGCAGCTTGGAACACGTTAGTTAGGGTGGTGTCAGTAATCACCACTAGCTTCCTTCGCAGCTTTGGTTCCCGGACCCCACGAACAAAAGCCGTTAAGAGCATTTCGTCCGTGTCTCTAAATTCACAGCTGACTATGAGCCAGCAGAGCTCAGCCAGGAAGGCGGCCACAGCTTCCCCCTTCTGCTGGGTACGGTAAAAAAACATCACCCTTTGGGTGAGTTTGGATGGTTTGGGGTTGAAGTACTTGTTCAAGGCCTCCATGATCTTGTCATAGGAGACTTCGGCTGGGGCGCAGGGGGGAAGTAAGCTTCTTACCAAGCGCACGGTGGTGACCCCGCATGAACTCAGCAGCCATGATCTGCGTTTGCTGGCATCCGTGATTCCTTGGATGTCAAGGGCGAAGCCCACCTGGTCAGACCAGGTCTCCCAGAATTCGGGTTTGGAAGGGTCGAAAGGCTCAATGTGTTGTCCCAGAGTGGTGGCCATCTCGGCGACAACTGGATCAGCAAGGCAAGAAACCTGGTTCTCTGGAGCCTGGAACAGCAAGGTGGCGCAGGGTGCTGAACGGTGCCGGGTGCGGCTGACGAACCGGTCTCGAGCAGTGCTGGAGTTGTTGGCCGGTGAGTCGCTCATTGGGATCCCATCCGTATCGCCACTGAAAAGTACTGGACTCGGGAGGCCGGTGGAGTGATTTTCAGCATAGCTCTTTTTATCTGGGGTCAGGAACAAGAATGGGGAAAGGTGGTCAGGGAGCCTGCTTATATTTACAGGTAAACCGCACACCCGACTTCTCCCCCCATGGGGATTGGGTGAACAGAGATTAAGTTCCCGCCAGAGGCTATCATAGGTCCATTTGAATGTCCTAAACCCCTGATAGGGGGACAATCAGGATCCAAGGGTCCTTTGTTGTCTAGGAATGAAGCTCAGGCAGGTAATGCTTGGCCTTTCAGGCGACATGCCCTGATATGTCGCAGGGTGCATACCAGAAGTAAGTTTACACTAGGGAATCTTTAAGTCCAACTAGAAAATCGTGTACAGAACATAACACCCCACTTGCTCCAGTTCCCTGATGCTGCCATCCCCCCACCCCCACCCCATGCCACCAGCGGGCTTTTTGGAAAAGTCTGGTAAAGGTGTGCAAAGGCATTTTTACTGTGAGCTCTCCCAAAAGATTGTCCCAAACCAGGTTCAGGAAAGCTTGGAACGAGAAAACAGAACGGGAAACACAGAACCAGGAGAAAAAGAGGACAACATTGTGTGGACGCTCTCGAAAACAGTTTGTAATAAGGAAGTTAGGGAGGAACAAAGTCATCTGTCTGGAAGCAGCCGGTGCCTCATTTGGCCACAGGAGTTTAGCATGGGCTATATCCATAGAACCTTAGAATCCAGGAATGTAAACTCCCCAGGTCTCCCTTGACAAATGGCATGAGTGAATCCTGATGCCATTTTCTGGGCCAAGGCATTGAATGCAGTCATTTTAAACATTACCCTGTCACTTCTGAATTATTCTCAGTCTTGCTGTTACTTGATGCAGCTAGTATATAGTCCAACCCTTTCCTCATTTTGCCCCCACATTGCCTATCAGTAGGATTTTTCAGACAAGGTATCTCCCAAGTCTAACAGTCTGCTTCAGCTCAGCACCCCACAGACGGCGCTTCAACCAACAGACATAAAATTCAAAGCACATTTTTATATTTTAAAGTCCTGCTGATTCAAAGTGGAAACAAAGAAGACAACAGGAAGGCCCGATGTTACAGAGAGTGTTATCTGCCTGCAGTTTCCCAAATATAATTGTATCTAAGTTTATTCCCGTATTGATTTCAGCGGTAACTATTTCACCTTTGATTCACCTATATTTCCAATCCAGTGTAATTACACCTGATTTGTATTACTTCCATCTACCCTGCACTTCATGCCGGGAAAAGATGTTGCAGCTCTCCAGCATTCCATTGACCTTCACTGTCTTTTCAATACATTGGAAGGAATCTTTGTAGCCTGAGTAGATCTTCATTAGACAAGATCTTCATAATTTCTTCCCTTGAAATGGGAAAACAATTGGCACATCACAAAAGTGTATCTTGTCTGTGGGTAGACTTTCAATATAAAGTTATTGAAATGGTTTATGGTTATGTAAAAGTTTAAGAGGAAGTCTTGTTCGTATATCTGAGATGGGAAGGACAGACCTGTCTACTGTCTCTTTCTCATGCACCCATTTCCACATTAACATTCTTTGTTTCTCATACTTAGCTCCCACTTGTAGGTTTCCTCTTTGATTCTGGCCCCACTGCTTTAGAGCATAGTTGTGCTCTTAACGACGCCAAGCTCCTGAAGCTTTGGTTCCAACAAAATTCTTTGAGAAAGATGTGGCTTAAGGATGCTTCAGTGCCTAAAATGACCCGCTAGCTTATTTATTCTTGTGGTTACCTCAGCATGAAGTCTCTTCTGGGTTTCGATCAGTTAAATTGCAGCTGAAAACCAGAATAATTGAAATGGAAGTCCAGAAGGATCCTGCGTTTATCAGAACCTCTAGATTTGCTCCTTGAGAGGCAACAAATTAAACAGCAACTTTGCTGAAAGAAATAAACAGCTAAGAGAAGTGGGCCACAGTAATGCCAGAGGGGCATTTAGTGCCCAGCGTCGCTAAACAATGCCATCTATGCCTTTGAAGGCACACTGTTAAAAAAAAAACCCCATCTACCCAGAAACCTTCAGCATTCACAGTGCTAATTGCATTGAAGATTCACCACATCATCTTTACAAAAAATATTTTTGAGTCAATTCTAAGCCAAACCGCACAGTAGGAGATATTATATAAGATGATAGGAAACAGAACATCTGCAAAAAATATAAATAAATAAACAAGCTAGTGCTGAGTCAAAACAGGAGTACATTTTGTGAACTTTGCACCCCTAAGAAACATGCTACCCTGTTGAGTGAGTACTCACACTCCTTTGCAAAAGTGTGTAACACTGTCCAGAAAGGGAGGGGCATAAGTTGGTGAAAAGAGGGCACATTTTCCTGTTGTCAAGGCAACAGGGATGATGCTTTCTTATCCTGAACCAATTGTACACAGTTGACTAATTAGGGCAGATGTGGGTGTGTGGATATATATGGATGGATAATGTACACATGACATTGTGCATTTCTCCTCCATTTTGCACCAATCAGTCATGCATAGTTTCATGTGATCAGAACTGGGTTGGGGCAAAACCTGTATTGTGCAGCACTGGCAGGCAGTGAAATCACCAGGGCAACGTCACCTGATTGCCTGGACAAAGGGAGAAGTGAGAGAAATGGGAGGGCTTTGTTTGCCCGCAGTGGCATCATCACAGAGCCATCACTACAGCTGGTTAGCCATGTGATGCTGTCATGAAAAGTTCACTGTGTGACCCCTGACAGAAATTTCCTCCCCCGTATGATCCTGCCCCCCCCCCCCCCTAGCATGAAACAACAACAGATTGGGGAAAGATCGGATGTGAACAGTCACCAAAATGCATTAGAAGATACAGATTTTTTTTAGGGAGGCTAGGCTGCTAATGATAGGATTTCTGGAGGTCATTCATTTGTAGGTTCGCCATTAGTCAGAAGTGACTTAATGGCACACAATATACTTTTGCATTGAAAACTGAACTGCATGGAAATTTGTTGTCGAAGACCTCACTGGTTTGCAGTCTTGCAATCAACATTTGTCATAATTTTATACAAAGAGATATGGCCCAGTGTACGTACATGCCTGTGCCTGGGTCAAGCGCACATCTCCACCCACATGGTTGAGAAGGTGGGGCAATAATTAGTGGGAGTTATAATTTCTTTTCTCCTTTTTTTTGCTTGAAAGCAAAATGCAAATACACTGAAGTGTATCGTTATTACTTTGGGATTATAATTTGTGTTTAAGTGTAATTGTCCCTTCACAAACCATGGAAAGGATGCTCTGGCAAAGATAGAGGGGAGGAACCCTCACCCCCCCACCCCCCAAAGGATCGTATCTGGCTAAACAGAAGTAGTTAAAAAGGATTCTTCATACTTTCAGGGTTTTTCTGTGGGGTTTTTTTTTTGTCATTCTGGTCCCATATTGTTTCATTTAATCCCAATTTCCAAGTGCATTCTTGTGCCTTTAGCTTTCATTCCCCCCCCACCCCCCACCTCTGGGGCAGGTCTAGTTCTTTTGAAATCACTTTTACCCTGATCTTTTTCTGGAAACCGAGTTTGAGTTGGCTTTTTCCTCATGCATAATGTTTCGGTCACTTTTCTTTGTTACACCCACTCCCATCCACCTCCAGCCCATTTTTTTATGATTGGACTGTTGTGGCCAAATCACTCCCTTTCCTCCTCCCCACCCTGAAGATGTGGCTTCGTTTTCTCTTTTTTAAAAAAGCACTCATTACGTGGACATATTGCTAGAATGTTGTAACAATAGGCTTAGCATGTTGTTGTGTTTGTGGTGTTCTATACATGATTCCCTAGTTTAAACCAAAAGACTCTCTAGTGTCCACTGACTTCCTGGATGCACCCTGCGACATATCTGGGCATGTTCGCCAGGAATGCCAAGCAATACCAGCCTGAGCGTTATTCCGAGAGAACATAGGACCCTCGGATCCTGATTGTCCCCCTATTAGAGGCTGCGGATATTCAAATAGACCTATGATAGCCTCTGGCAGGAACTTAATCCCTGTTCACCCAATCCCCCATGGGGGGAGAAGTCAGGGGTGTGTCACGAGCTGGATGCCAATAGGACAGGAGTCAAGCAGAAGTCCAGGACAGTCCAAGGTTAAGCCGAATCAGGAACGAGTTGCCAAGTCCAAAACACTAAGCCAAAAGCAGAGTCAGTCCAAACCAGGGTCAAAGAGGGAAACTCATGAGTAGACCAGTCCAGGGAGTCAACAGAGCCGAAGTCAAACAAAGCCGGAATCACAAGCCAGAGGGTCCAGAATCAAGCTAGCCATCATGAGCTGAACGGGTGCAGAGCTTAGCCAAGAAGACTTGTTGCTAGCACAAGTTGGTAGTCTCTGTGCTGTGCCTAAATACCCAGCCACTTCCTGTGCTTGTTAGCAGCTGGCAGAGAGGTCCCGGCTCCTTCTAGAACTCAGGGCTTAGTGATCTGCGACCACGCAGGCGTGCCTCTTTCCTTCTTGCAGCTAAGTCTTGCCTGCATTGGGACCTTAGATGTTCCACCTGAGGAGGTGAATCAGGTGGGCTTGAGCTTAGCTGTGGCTCAGCTGCTGCTGGAGCTGGGACAAACCCTGGGAGGTGCTTGCTTGAGCCTCATCTGGCTCAGGTGGAGGCTCCTCTGGAGCTGGGAGCTGAACCTCCATCTCACTTAGGTCCGCAGGAGGCAGATCTTCAGAGGAACTCATGACAGTATGCAGTTTACCTGTAAATATAAGCAGGCTCCCTGACCACCTTTCCCCATGCTTGTTCCTGACCTCTAATAAACTCCACTATGCTGAAATTCACTCAACTGGCCTCCCGTTTCCAGTACTCTTCACATGTTCTCTGAGTTTACAGTTTTATTGGGGGTGGGGGGGAAGAGAGTAAGTCTCTATCCCTCTCCCTTGCAGAGAGATGCTTTCTTTCCTTATACCTCCAGGGCTCTGTTGGGGCCAGGGTGTGCCGGGGCACCGCTCTGGGAGACAGGATGCCGGGGGGTGGGCACATAACAAAGCCCTACCCCCCAGCTCACTTTCCTGGCCTGCACTTCAGCGTGGAGCCGGAAGAAAGCCTCCCCCCCGCTCACCCTTCCTGGGCCGCGGCAGGCCGTCACCGGCCCGGGGAGAAGCCCATCCCTCCCCCCCCTCACCCTTCCCGGGTCGTGGCAGGCCGGCAGCGGCCCGGGGAGAACCCCCTTCCCTCCCCCCCCGCTCACCCTTCCCGGGCCGCGGCAAGCGCCGCCCGGGAAGAAGCCCCCATCCCTCCCCCCCGCTCTCCCTCCCCGGACCGCAGGGAGGGCCCAAGCAAGAGGGGGGGAGGGAAACGCTGGCTGAGTGGCTGACAGCCACTAGGCCTGAAGGAGGGGGGGAGAAGCACCTAGTCTGTCTCTCTGTCTTCCTTCCTTTCATTCTTTCTTGTCTCTCTCCCCCCCACCTACCTACCTACCTTCCTGTTTCTTCCTTTCTTTCTTGTCTTTCTCTCCCCTCACCTGCCTACCTACCTTACTGTTCCATTTTTTCTTCCTTTCTTTCTTCTCTCTCTCTCTCCCCCACCTACCTACCTACCTACCTACCTACCTTCCTGTTTCTTCCTTTCTTTCTTGTCTCTCTCTCCCCTACCTACCTACCTTCCTATTCCTTCCTTCCTTCCTTCCTTCCTTGCTCTCTCTCCCCCCCACCTACCTACCTACCTTCCTGTTCCTTTCTTTCCTCCCCCTTCCTTCCCCCCTTCCTTCCCCCCTTCCTTCCTTCCCCCCTTCCTTCCTTCCTTCCTTCCCCCCTTCCCCCCTTCCTTCCTCCCTCCCTCCCTCCCTCCCTCCCTTCCTTCCTCTCTCTCTCTCTCCCTTCCTTCCTTCCTCTTTCTTTCTTTCTTTCTTTCTTTCTTTCTTTCTTTCTTTCTTTCTTTCTTTCTTTCTTTCTTTCTTTCTTTCTTTCTTTCCTCCCACCTACCTGCCTACCTACCTACCTTCCTGTTCCTTTCCTTCCTGTTCCTTTCCTCCCTTCCTCCCTCCCTCCCTCCCTTCCTTCCTTCCTCCCTCCCTCCCTTCCTTCTTTTGCCATCAGATAGGCTTGCCAGCTCTGAGTTGGGAAATACCTTGGAGATTTTTGGGGTGGAGCCTGAGCGGTGGATATTGCCTTCTGACACACTTCCGGTGCCGTCAGGGGTGTGTGGCCTTCTGACATTTCCGGTGACGTCAGGGAGTGTGGCATATGCAAATAAGCTATGCTAATGAGCTCCTGCACTTCTTTTTTTATGAAAGGACCCCTGTATACCTCCATGAAGAAGGAGACAAGAGACTTACTTTAAAAAAAGAAAGAAAGCTGGGAACCTGCCAAGGCATTATTGTTACAATTCTCGAGTGATATGGTGATGTTTTAGAGCTTTTTAAAAAAAGGGAGGGATGTTGCTGTAACACCACTGATGAGGACACTGATGACAGCAGCACCTTCCTTTGAAAACCCTCATTACTGAACGGGCCTGCAGAAGAGAATAAACTGACTCCACAACTGTGAAAATGCACAAGGAGGGCAGACATGCAGAACAGCCGCCCCCATAGGCCTGCTCTCAATGTGATGTCGGTGATGCAAAAGCACTTTCCATGGCACACAGTGAGTGCTACCTGGGCAAATCAGTTGTGTATGTTCTGTGCACATGCTAGATGTCCATTGTCCACATAGATGTTGTACTGTAAGCACACACAGCTGCCTTGCATAATTCCAGCCCAACTTAAATGAGACAAGGTACTTGCAAAGGTGAGTTGTTAGCCCCACATGTAAATCAGGTCCAAGTTAGTAATGGCAAGAGTTAGAAGTGGACTTAATCCCTCGGTTCAATGGGAGACTTTACAAGTACAGCGTGTGCTTTTGGGGTGCACCTCTCAACTTTGTACAGCTAGGAGATGGTGTGAGGGCAGAAGAATGCAACTATATTGTTAAGTGGGGATGGTGGTGTTATTGGGCTAGTCCAGTCACCATTGGTCATGTTCAAGGGCAAGGGTAACATTGGCTGAGGACAGACTGGCAGTCTGGCCCGCTCTGCCTCCGCTTTAAAAACGGTGTCCTGGCTGCTGCGCATGCGTTCCACCCGCTTCCGGTGGGTGTGAACGCGCGCCAGCTAGGGGAGCCGTGCAGCATTCTCACGCTGCTGCCAGAAGCTGCCCACAGTCTGGACGCTGCGGGCAGCTTCCTTGCGGTGGCGTGCGAACACCGCGCAGTGGGGGCAATTCCCCCTGCCTTGTCTGTCCTCAGCCATTCAATCACATGAAGGGTTCTCTGTTGCCATTCCATTAAAAAGCGGCTTTATGGCTGAACTTGGGTTACTACATGTGATAGGCCATGGTAACACGGCCCTTTAAAGCGGGAGGAACTGCTGTTTCCTCCCGCATTTAAAGGGACCATTCACAATGGCTGGGACAACTCCTGCACTGAAGCAGGTTCAACTGTGGGTTCCTCCCGTATTTTCCGACCCTGGGAAAGTCAAGTGTTTTCCCAGTGGTCGCGCGAGGAACTTGCGATTGAGCCGATCTGGACAACCCTCTCTCGCAATGATTGCGAGAGAGTGCTGTCCAGATCGTCCCTCCGTTCCCCCCCCCCCTTTTTGCACTTGGGCACTCAAGCGCCTGAGTGCAAAAAAGGGGGGGAACTTACCAGGCGGACAGCAGGGCTCGAGGAAGGGTGCCCCCGGCTGCTGCCTCTGCTCGCTTCCTCTGCCTCCTCCACCGCCGCCACAAGCCTCCTCCACCGCCGCCGCCACTGCAAGCTGCTGCCACTGCCACAAGCCTCCTCCGTTGCAAGCTTCCTCTGCCGCCATCGCAAGCCCCCTCTGCCCACCAGGGTTGGGATGTGTAATCATCCCAACTCGAAATAAAAAACCCCGGTCCCTTTAAATCTGGGAGCCCTCCTGGATTTAAAGGCCGGTGTGACTACAGCCACAGATGATGAAAATATTAAGAGAAGGATATCAGCAAGCTGGTAAGATGTTAGGTTGGGCTGATAAGACATTTATTTCAGGTGCTGGACCTGTGCCAGCTAGCTACTCTCTGCTTTTGTTATCATGGCTTATGCCCATGCTGCATAGTCTCAGGAGATGGCAAGGGCACCATCATAGCATGCTAAGGGCAGGGTGCTGTGGAGGGACTGGTAGTTAGATCCAAGGGAAGGTACAAGAGAGGAAGGGAGAATCAGCATAGTGTTGCAGGGTGTGTGACAGAGGGCAGAACCTCAACAGAGTCTGTGGGGAGCGGTGGCCATAACCAGGTCCTGTTGCTGCTCAGCTCTGGAGACAGTTTGGTTTGACAGGGACCACCAACTGAAAATACAGTTTGCATCAGGAATGTTTTGTACTGCATAATCATTCAATGATGTGCATAGCCAATGTATTGTCCTGTTACCTTAGGTTGTGCTGTTTGTGAAACTGAATGCAATCTGTTTGTGAATAGCTCTAAATTATTATTATTAAGCAAATTTATATCCTGTCCTTCCTCCAAGGAGTTTAGGGCAGGGCACATCAGTCTCCCCTCCTTCATTTTGGCTTCACACCCATCTAGTGAGGTAGATCAGGCTGAGAGCATATAAATTGCCCAGAGTCGCCCAGTGAGCTCCATGGCTGCATCCAGACTTGAACCCAAGTCTCCCAGCCCCTAGCGTGACATTCTGCCTGACATCCACCATGTAAACAATCACTCACATTCTTTTACACTGTAAACTTTATTCCGGAGACAGACATCAGTTAATATTTCCTTTACTCTCCCAATTTAAACCCTTGGATAATTATTTGAAATTTGCAGATATTGTGCTACTGAAATATTTGTTGGAAGACACCAAGAAGTAGTAGCAAAATATTGATTTTTAGTAATAAATAAGCAGAAGTTTTTAACAAAAACACAGACTGAGAAAAGTTCCGAATCTGGGGATATGATTACAGTTTTAAAGTAGATGGGGCTTGTGATTGTACTAGTCTATTTTTGTACTGTTGGTCAATTGGTAGCAATAAATAAATTTGAATTTGAACATCCCCCATGCTGTGGTATAAACCCTTCTAAGACATTATTTAATAAGAGCGGAGGCCCGATCATTCAAATCAGTGGTGGTTCTGCCCTTCCTTCCGGGAGGTTCCGCCTTGCTTCCTCTTCTCAACAAATGGTGCCTCCAGCCCCTTGGTGTCAGAATCTGCAGATTCAGACAAGGATTTTTGGGGTCTCATGCTATATATTGTAACCTGTAACATGCTATACATTGTAACCCATTTTGTATTCCTGCCTATTGCTATTAGCTGTTCCTAGGCCCACTTTATAATCATGCCTATTGCCATTTGCTTGACCATTGTGAATGTATATTATGTGACCCCAGGTTTATGGCTTTGACCAGGCCTGGTCTATGTATCTGTTTGCCCGGGAGAATGACAACTTCAAAGCATGGGAACAATGGGCCTCTCACACTCCTGCCTCCGCATTCCATTCATCCCGGCTGGGAAGACAGGGGAGGACAGGGACCATTTCTTATCAACGTGCGAAGGCCTTGGGGAAGGCATTTGTTATGTGAATATGGTTACATCTGAGGGGTCTGGTTTGGGAAGGGAGATTTACTGCTTCACACCTCGCTTTCTTTCCTGTGGGAAGCAAACGGCCACAGAACCTTTTGCCTGCGGTTTTTCCCCCTTGTTGATTGGTTACCTATGGGCAATTCAAATTGTGCTGGAGAGTATATTAGACCTGCTTCTATTGTATGCGTTATCTCTGACAATAATCCGAGGACCTGTACCAATGTAGAAATTGGAAATAAAGAACTGTGTTTCATCAACAAAGATCTGATCCTTGACTACTTTGAGCAGAAGCTTCACACTTGGTCTCCTTCCCTGCCGTGCCTCCTGGACCGGGCTGGATTCACCAAACTGGCCAGTCACGTGGGTGACTCAGATCTGACGGCTCCACTTCTCTCTCCCACTTGTGCTCCATCTCCTTTTCCTTCTATTTATGTTTTCTTTTCCTTGAGAAACCATGACTCTCAGCAGGAAAAAAAATAGCAGCGTGGAAGCAGCCTCCCCTCAGCAGAAGCGCTTAATGGCAGCCTGCACTGTGCGTTACGAGCCACCCCCGAGTGCCTTCCTTCCCTCTGCACCCATTTGCTCACACGCTCATTTTTTAAAAAAAACAGAGTCTGTAAGCCTCACGTATAAAAATAATGAAATTTTGGAGGGGGGGGGGACAACAGAAACAGATTTCATGTTCTTTTTAACTGTCTTCTGAGGTTTTAGGGCACTCACTGTATGTGTGCTTTCTCGCTTTCCACAGCAAACATGCATAGCAAATAGCTCAGTGTTTGGAATGAACATGGAAGGAAGGAAAAGAAAGTGGAAGTACTCCTCTGTTTATCTGTGAAACAGAACAAAGTTAGAGTCCAGTGGCTCCTTTAAGACCAACAAACTTTTATTGTCTTCAGGGTACTGTGGCTTCAGACCGACACGGCTGCCCACCTAGATTGATCTGTGAAACAGGGACTTGGGAGTTGTGGATAAAGTGCCATCAAGTCCCAGCTGACTTACGGAGATCTCAGTGGGGGGCTTCCAAGGCCAGTGAGGCGTAGAGGTGGTTGGCCATGGCCTTCCTCTGCAGAGGCTTCCTTGGTGGTTTCCCTTCCAAGTGCTGACCCTGCTGAGCTTCTGAGATCTGATGAGATTGGGCTACACCATACCGCCTTCCCTCCCAGTGGCTTCCTAGAATCTAAAAACCAACCAAACAAACAAAAAACAAACCCCATCCTCCTGTAACATAACTCCTTCAGTTCCATTCTCAACTGTTGGGCAAATTGCTTACAGTATCTCAGTACTTGGTGCTTGGGAAGGGGCTTCTAGTGTGAGGGCTTCTAGTGTCCTCCTGGCCCCACTGCTGGACCTCCTGAGGGCACCTGGTGTTTTTTGCCACTGTGAGACACAGAGAGTGTTGGACTGGATGGGCCATTGGCCTGATCCAACATTGGCTTCTCTTATGTTCTTATGTACTGAAGCTGTTTCTGATTTATATGAGGGATCAGTGCACCCAGTTAAAAGTACAGGAAGTTTCCCAGTGGAAAACCAAACTTCTACCCAAGGATACTGCTGTGCCCAATTGCATTACCTGCTCTGGTTTCCACAACCCTCTCTATCAGTAGCATGAGGATGGAAAAACAGCATAGGGGAAGGAGGCTACAGCTGCTTCTCCCTGCATACTGTGGTTGCATAGAGAAAAGAACCAGTGTGCATCTGACACAAGACTCACTCTGCATTTGTGATACAAAACTCACATTGCATACGTGATCCAAAGGCCTTATGTTGTTTTCCATTCTAGCTGTTTTCCATTCTAGCTATATCTGAAGAAGTGAGCAGTGACTCATGAAAGCTCATACCCTGCCACATATTTTGTTAGTCTGATAAGTATTGGAGTCGGGAGTCCGTGGAACAGTGAAACAGCATGATCTTTATTGCTGGTCCGGATGAAGCATACAACTCAGGGCTTGAAGCCCTCCTTTTATGCTGGTCAGGGACAATCCCCTGACCTCACCCAACTGGCCTGATAGGCTATTAGAAGTCTATTTACATTTCATAGGTTCCCTGGGAGAAACCTAGGTACAGGATTGGTGGCCGGTTTGAATCCACCTGGCCTTTGTTCTACCTGGCTGAAGCTCAGGTAGTTTCTTGGCCATGTGCTCTGGCCATGCTCTGGCCATGTGCTCTGGCCATGCGGTCGCAATTAATAACACCCCTCCCCCCATAGTCCAGAACCCCTCTGCACACATAGTCTTTGAGATAGTCTGGGCGTCTGCGCTCACGTCCAGAGCGCCGGGGGGTTGTAAGGTGGGGCGTGTTGCTTGTGTCGGCAGGTTGCGGTGTGGGTAGTTGTTCTGCTGGCGGGGCCTGTCTGCTCGGGAGTCGTTCAGGTGTGGATGGTGCGACTGCTTCGTCCGCAGGCAGGAGCGGCATCTCCGCAGTCTCCAGATCAGGGTCTGGCGCTGCTTCTGGAGTCATGTCGATGTCACGGTCTGTTGGTGCAGGGAGTTCGGGGGCCTGGGTATCATCGTGGTTCTGGGTACGGCGTCAAATCTGGTCAATGTGCTGTTTCCAGACTACACCATCTTCCGCAAGGACCTCGTAGGAATAAGGCCCTGTGACTCGGACAATCCTCGCGGGGAGCCATGTCGGAACCCGTGCGAAGTTCTTTGCGTATATGGGGTCTTCGGGAGCGAATCCTCGGGCAGCTGGCAAGTCCTCCATTGTCGGGTTCCCCTCTATTGCTCGGTCGGGATGTAGGCGGTCCAAGACGGTTCCCAGTCGTCTTCCCATCAGAAGTTCAGCTGGCCGGCGCCCGGTCCCTGAGTGGGGTGTGTTCCGTTGGCAGAACAGGAACTTGTACAGCTGCTCTTCCCAGTCGCCGTGCTCCATCTTCTTTAACGCGTCCTTCATTGTCCTCACCATGCGCTTGGCCTGGCCGTTGGTTGCGGGGTGGAACGGAGCGGAGCGGATGTGGTGAAGACCGCAGGCTTCCACGAACCGTTGAAACTCGCCAGAGGTGAAGGCAATCCCGTTGTCGGTCATGAGAGTTTCTGGCATTCCGTGTGTCGCGAAGATTGGCCAGAGACTTCTTAAGGCAGCGTTGGTGGAGGTCGAAGCTACCGGCACTACCTCAAGCCACTTGCTGTAGCTGTCAACAACGATAAGAAACAACCGGCCCTGGACCGGTCCCGCGAAGTCTAGGTGCGGGCAAGACCAGGGCTTGTTAGTAGATTCCTAGGATCGGACAGGAGCGTGTGGCGGATCTGGCCGTGACTCCTGGCATTTGGCACACTTCTGGACCCACCCCTCAATGTCTTTGTCCAGGCCTGGCCACCATTCGTAACTCCGGGCCAGAGCTTTCATGCGCACAATTCCCGGGTGAGCCTCGTGTAGGGCCTCTAGCACTCGGGGCCACAGGGGCCCGGGGATCACCACTCAAGATCCCCATAGCAGGCATCCCTTGTGGGCCGATAGTTCGTGCCTGCGTGCCGTGAAAGCGGCGAAATCTGGTCCCGGTTTTTCTGGCCACCCCCTTCCCACCCAGTCCGAGACACAGGAAAGGATGCAGTCCCGCTGCGTGCGATGGGCCACATCCGATACCTGTACGGGGCGCTCCGGTAGGTCCTCTAGGAGCATGACGTGGAAAGCGGGAGCTGGATCAGGGTCGCAGGATGGGAGGGGAAGATGGCTGAGGGCGTCTGCATGACCCATCGCCTTCCCCGGGCGATGTACCAATTCGTAGGAGTAGCCTGACAAAAAAATTGACCACCGCAGGACCCGCGGGGACAGCATGTGAGGGGTCTGCCTGTGGGGGGCAAGGAGACCCAGCAGCGGCTTGTGATCTGTGGCCACAGTGAACAACCGCCCGTAGAGATAGTCATGGAATTTCCTGACGCCAGCTACGATCGCTAGAGCCTCTTTGTCAATCTGGGCGTAGTTCCGTTCCGCCGATGACAGGGTCCTGGAGTAGTAGGCAACCGGAACCTCCTTTCCGTTGGGTAGCCGGTGCCCCAAGACCGCCCCAACGCTGTAGGGGGACGCGTCGCAGGCCAGGATGACAGGGAGCTTCTCATCGAAATGCGCCAGGACCGCATTCGAAACTAACAGGTCCTTGATGGCCCGGAAGGCCGCATCGTGGTTGGGGCCCCAGGCCCAAGCCGCTCCCTTGTCCAGGAGATGATGCAGGGGTTCGGCGACCGCCGCCTTGTGCAGAAGGAAGGCGTGGTAGAAGTTCACAAGTCCCAAAAATGCCTGGAGTTCCGCCTTTGAGGACGGACGGGGTGCACCTGTAATCGCTGCTACCTTCTCCTTTGTAGGGTGAATGCCGTCCGCGGTGACTTGGAACCCCAAGAAGGTCACCGAGGAGACTCCCAGGGTGCACTTGTCTTTTCGAATCTTGAGACCCGCGTCCTGGAACCTTTGCAGCACCATCCGGAGGCGAGCTGCGAATGTGTCGGCGTCCGGGGCGGTGATGAGGACATCATCGAAGAACGGCTTCACTCCTGGAACATCTTTCAGGAGAGAATCCATTAGATTTTGAAAGATTCCAGGTGCTACGCTGACCCCAAATTGGAGGCGTTTTACCTTGAACGCTCCCTTGTGAGTCACAATCGTTTGTGCCTCGGCCGTTGCTTCGTCTACGGGAAGCTGCTGATAGGCTTGGGCCAAGTCTAATTTTCCAAATATTTTGGCGCCCGCGAGGGAGGCCAGAACATGGCTGACCACCGGTACCGGGTACGCGTGGTCCTGTAATGCCTTATTAATTGTACATTTGTAATCCACGCAGATGCGGACTTCCCCATTAGCTTTAAGGGGGGTCACAATGGGAGTTTCCCACTTGGCGTGGGAGACCGGCTCGAGCACCCCTTGTGCCACGAGCTTTTCCAGCTCCACCTCCACTTTGGGCTGGAAGGCGACCAGTGGCCATCGGACGGCCACGCGGATGGGCCGGACTGCCGGGTCCAGGTCGAAGGAAACCGGGGGTCCTTTGTAGCAGCCCAATGAGCTGTCGAAAACGGTGGGGAATTCCTCGCAGATGGCCGAAAAGTCGGTGGAGCCTACATGGCGTATTCCTGTCCACTACACTCTGAGCGGCTTGAACCAAGCGCGACCTAGGAGACTGGTTAGATTGCGCTCCACCACGAGAAGGTCTAGCAGGCGGTTAAAGGCGTGGTACTGGACCTGGACCCTGGCTAGCCCCTTAATAGCCACTGGGTTTTTCTGGAAGTCTCGGAGGACCAACCCGGCCAGCAGCCACAGCCAGCGTGCCCCCTTCGGGCAGAGGCAGCGGAACGTAGCTGCGGACACAATTGAATAAGCTGACCCTGAGTCCAGTTCCATGGAGCAAGGAACTCCCTCTATTCGGAGAGACACGGAAATCGCGCCCGGAATGGGCTGGGGCAAGTTCATTACTGTAGCCGTGGGAACGACACTACCCACTTCTTCGAAGTTCGCTGCTGGGGCACGGTGGCTGTTCCTCAGGCAGCAGGCCCGGGCGAGATGTCCTGCTTTCCCGCAGGCACGGCAGATGGCATCACGGAAGCGGCATGTCCGTCTGTCATGGGGATCCCCACAGCTGGCCCATGTTGGGGCCTGCCTGTTGAGGGAAGTAGAAGAGGGAACAGAGACAGATGCTGGGCGCCGGCCCTTGGGCCTGGGGACGCCGGGCTCACCCTTATTCAAGTGTGGTTGCATCCGGTGGACGTCCTCTTCTTCGCTTGAGTCAGGTTCGGGAGGAGCCACCTGGTGGACTTTGGTGGCTGCCTTGTCCTTTTGCGTTGTCTCGAAGGCTGCTGCCGTTTGGAGCATCTTTTCCAAGGTAGGTTCCAGCATTGCGATGAGGCGCCGGCGGAGCTTGGCTTCCCAGACCCCTCCCATGAAGGCAGTCTCCACGTGGTCATCCACGTGGCGGAATTCGCAGCCCATGGCTAGTCGACGGAGTTCAGCCAGGAAAGTGGCGGCCGACTCCTCTGGCTGCTGCTGGTGCTGTATGAACTCCCAGCGCCTGGCCAGTTTTGATGGCTTCGGGGCGAAGTAATCGCCGAGGGTTTTGGTGAGCATGTTGTAAGACACCTCGGTGGGGTCTTGCGGGGCGAGTAGGTTCTGGGCCACCCGCATGACCTCCACCCCTCTGGAACTCAAGAGCCAGGCGCTCTTCAGGTCCGCATCTGTGATTCTGCGGACCTTAAAGGCGCAACCCAGTGTCTTGAGCCAGGACTCCCACGTCTCGGGGCAAGACGTATCGAAAGGGGTAATTGGTCCTGGAGCATTTGCCATATTTACCAGAGCAGGAGCAGCGGCGGCTGTTTGAGCGATGTCCTCGTGTCATGCGGTGGTACCGGGTAGCACTGAGGCTCGGCGCTGGCTAGTGCCGGAGGATCAGGCTCAGAGCGGCTTGCGGCGAGGCGTTGGAGTGCTGGGGCTCAGAGATGCCTGCGGCCGGCGGGACGGAGCTCGCTGTGCTGCTGTGGTCGGCTGGAGAGTCGCTCATCGGGATCCCATCCTCGTCACCACTGATAAGTATTGGAGTCGGGAGTCTGTGGAACAGTGAAACAGCATGATCTTTATTGCTGGTCCGGATGAAGCATACAACCCAGGGCTCGAAGCCTTCCTTTTATGCTGGTCAGGGACAATCCCCTGACCTCACCCAACTGGCCTGATAGGCTATTAGAAGTCTATTTACATTTCATAGGTTCCCTGGGAGAAACCTAGGTACAGGATTGGTGGCCGGTTTGAATCCACCTGGCCTTTGTTCTACCTGGCTGAAGCTCAGGTAGTTTCTTGGCCATGTGCTCTGGCCATGCTCTGGCCATGTGCTCTGGCCATGTGGTCGCAATTAAGGGAGCACATGGTGACTGCATGGTCAATACATAACAAGTCTTTCAGGTGCTCCTGGACTCTTGCACTTTTCTACTGTCTCTCAGTTGACCGAGTGGGTGGCAAACCCTGGAAATCTTGATGCACATTGTGGGGATCAGATGCACAGCGGGTGTGCACCTGATCACTGATAAAATGGCTGTTCAAATGTGCCCTCAATCATCCAGGCAAGTGGAAACTGCTGTCAGAAGAGTGCAGAGCCATTTTTCCTTGGTAATAGTGCAAATTTGCTAGAACACGGAATGGTCAGTATCTCATGCAAGCAACAAAAATGGTTTTGAAAACTATAATGCCTAGTATTTCACAGATCATAACTAAAGATTTATTGTATCCTTTATGCATGCATGTTGTCATTTCTGAAGAGATACTCTTGCAGTGGCTCATGGGAATATAAAATACTTTGTTTGTAGGAACAACCATGCAGATAGGATGTTTTGTAGAAAGACTGTGCCTGGATACAACGACACATGTGGAAGATTGCATATTCAAGAGTGGGCATTTTCACGGTGTATATGCATTGTCTGACGTACAACTACTCTCACTGTGGGCACATAATGTATAAGCCACAAAAGACACACACACACATCCATCCATAGTTTAATATTATTAATACATGCATAATTAATTAATTATCATATGGCACTGTGTGAAGAATAGCCAAGAGATCCTAGGATTGTCTGGCAGCCGCAAGTTCTAGCTCTTACCCTTGTGCTAGAGGCGAGCTAGACTTGTTTTTACATATTTTACATACACACAAATACAAACACATACACACAGGCATGCACACACACTCATTAAAGATAAACTGAATACAGACAAATACAGTGTTCAGCCACACACAAACAAGGGGCAAACCTATATATCCAGAATATGCAGACATGCCATTATAACATATACTGAAACATGAAACTCGGCCCACAGACTCACATACCAGACAGAGCCATTGTGCTGTTTTTCCTCTTCATCTCCTCCCACTCCAGCATAGCTGTCCCAGGAACTATTAGATTAATATTTGATTCTTCTTTTGTTTGGCAGCTGAGTAGGCATTTGTCAAAGTTTGAATTTTAATGTGAAAAGAACAACCTGAAATGCAACTAATTTAGAAGAGCAGCATTCGGTGCGGGTGGGAATGAAACCCAGGAGTCCTGATCCACAGAGGTTTAGGTACCCTGTTCCACAGGTTGATAGGGGCTTTTGTCCCAGGATGCCACATGGGGGAAGAATATTCCAGGTACTAATACAGACACAGGTACATTTTGTTAACAGGTCAAAGAGCAACTCTCGGGGGCCATTTCATTTTGGGAGCATGACACAAGGGAAGGCTCCCTTCCCCTCATGCTTTGGTCCCACTCCAAGTCAGGGTCCTGCGTGCCTTGTTTTTAGGGGGAAATGCCGGGTGCTCCATTCATGAACATCCCAGCAGCCCATCTGTTTGAGCTTGGTTCAATAAACAGTCCCAAGCTGTCAGTCTGGGAACTCATCCATCAATACTCACCAAGAGATATTCTCAGTCTGAGAATAAGACAGCACAGAAGCAGGTGAGTCACTAGGAAATCAAACCCAGCAAGGAACATTGCTGCTCTGCGCATCCACTGTCTGGTATCTCGCTGCAGTAAATGAACAAAATGTGCAATGCCCTTACTCAGAAGCAAGTTCCACTGTGTATAATGGGGCTTACTCTTAGGTAAGTGTGCATGGAATTGCAGTCTCAAGCAAGCTGGCATCAAATTCAGGTTCAAGATGAAGCAAAAATGGAACCGCCTTAGCCTTTTTAAGTGAACAGGTACATCCAGAAGAATGGAAGAGAGATTGGGAGATAAATATGTTTTATATTTGCTTACTATCTGTTAAATAGTGGGTTCCATGGATCAGCAGACTCACTGCTAGTGATCAGCTCAACTTTATTTGTGATTTCAGCCAGAGCAAGTCTGAAGAACACGGCCAACTGCCCTGTTTAAACAGCATGCAATTGCCACACCCAAACACACCCCACTCCCAACGATAGGCTACTTACATAACATTACTTCTTGATTGGTTACTGCCAGAATCCTAGTAGGCTATTGTTCTTTGGCTCCAAGCTCACTAGTCTCTGGAGGCACAGTCCTGCAATGTTTCAGTCCCAATATATAACACCCTTCCCCCTTAAGTTCCAAGGCACCTTAACAGGCATGGTCCTCAAGGTACGCTGGCTTGCGTTGCTCTCGCTGAGAATGCTGGGGGTCCTGTGGTGGTGGAGACAGCGCTGGAGCTGGGCTTGGTGATGCAGGAACTGCTCTGGAGTCCTGCAGGGCAGGAACAGATTTCGGAGGGTCCGTAGTATCCTGTGCAGGGCTTTCCTCTTCCCAGCAGTGCAGCAGCATGCTGTTGTCTGGGGAGCCACTCTCAGTCAGCAGCGGTGGTGGTGATGGTTCTGGGCTGCAATCCTTCTCCTGGGTGGAGGACAAGTCATGCTCCTCGGGCAGCAGGCTGCAGCGCAGCTTGTCTATGTGCCTGCATAGAAGCTGGCCCCCATCTATCGATAACTTGTATGAAAGGGGTCCGGTGACTCAGGTAACCCTGGCTGGGATCCACGCTGGACTGCAGGAATAGTTCCACATGAAGACAGGGTCACCTGGGAAGAACCCGCGGGGGGGGGGGGCTCCTGGTTCACCAGAGTTTGGTGCAACTCAGGTTCATGAGTTCCAGCCTTATTGTGAGGCAGCAGCCCATTAAGAGTTCCATGGGGCTGCAGCCAGTGAATGCACTTGGGTCACTTGATGGCTGAACAGGAAGACAACAAGCTGGTGGTCCCAAGTCTCCATGGGTGAGCCATTTTAGTGTGTCCTTGGTAGTTTGCACCATTCTCTCAGCTTGTCTGTTGGTAGCCGGGTGGAAAGGAGCAGACTGCACGTGCCTGATGAGGTTCTGTTTCAAGAACTCCTAGAACTCTCCTGAGATGAAGGCAGTGCCGTTATCAGTCACTACTGTATCTGGTAGGCCATGGGTGCTAAAGATCTGTCTTAGGGCCCAGATGGCTGCACGGGATGGGATGGATGCGACTGGCATGACTTTCAGCCATTTGGTGTAGGAATCCACTAGGATGAAGAATAGCTGCCCCTGGAACATGCCGGCAAAGTCCAAATTCACCCATGCCCATGCTGTGTGGGTAGACTTCCACTGGTGAATGGGAGCCCTTGGAGGTTCGGAGCGTGTCTTTTGGCAGGCTTGGCAATGCCATACCCAGGCCTTGATTTTGCTGTCCATTCCAGACCACCACACATAGCTCCTGGCCAGAGCTTTCATCCTCACGATTTCTGGGTGGGTCTCATGCAGGGCTACCAAAACCCTTTTACACAGCAGTGGGAAATCATTACCCGACTTCCCCATAGGAGGCACCCCTTGTAAGCTGAGAGCTCATCCTTGTGGGATGCAAATGCTGTGAATTCCAGGCCCACCCAACCAATGGGCCATCCCCTCCCCACCCAATCTAAAATGCCGGAGCGGTTTCCGGTTGGAGGAATGGCGGTCTGACATGCTTTGCAACGTGGCAAAGCGAACGGAGGCTCTTACTGACAGCTCAGGTGGTAAAAACACCCGACACAACCCCACACAGGCAGTGTGAGGACTAGCAAGCATTATAATCCAGGTGAGAGTGAGCTCGGTGAAGGAGGAGCCTTGGAGGAGACTTTTCCAACACCTTGAGCACCCCTCCCGAAGAAGATTTCTGCAAGCATCTCTAAGGAGCCGAGCCGGGCTGATTTATTCAGCATAAAATCGCTGTCCCCCTGATTTCTTAGCAAAGAAGACAAAGTTTAAACTGTGAGACCACATCTGAAGTGAAGTATCAACAAAAGGTAACGAAAAAAACTTTTGGCTTACCATCGCTGCGTTTCTAAAATTGGGAAGTTGAACGGGTGAAGCTGTAAAGTACTGGAGAGTTGGCTGAGTGCAGTTTTGGAGCACTAAAAAGCCGAATTTTGACTTAAATCGCTTAAAAACACATTGTTTAACATTCCTGCGGTTAAGAAAAGCTGGGAGGAGGGAGTCCAATCATCGCGAGAGCAGGCTGTGTGGATTATACCAGGAAGTGACGATTTTGAGAGCAGACAAGTGGAAAAAAGAAGAAGGGACGGAGGAGGCTGGGAACCATAGCAGTGAGACTAGACTGGATGGACTACAATGGACTATAACAGGAAGTGACGTTTGGAGAGCAGACAAGCAGAAAAAAAGAAGGGAGAGAAGAAGACTACGGCAAGCCAGAAGCAAAGTTGAAAAGACAGTAACCTTTGACCTAAACCATAGAGAAGTTGCGCCTGCCATTTTGGATTTATAAAAACTTTAAATATTAATATTTCAAAAACTATACAACATAGAAAGGCGAAATTAGCGTTGTTTGACTTGGCATGACCAGCACTTGTGAATGCAATAATTGCTGTTCAATTTAAAGAGCAAGAAAAAATCGATCTTTTTTAAAGTGACAAGACAGATCGCGGACTGAGATCGAGAGCGGCTACATGGTCCTCTCTTACAATGGCTGCAAAAAAAGAAAAAGAATTACTGGCTGTCATGGAAACAATGGAAAAGAAAATGTTAGATGCCATTGGAGAGGTGAATGCCAAAATGTTAAATGCAATTGGAGAAGTGAACAATAAAATAAATGGTATAACTGCACAAGTGGACAAGAATTTTACAGATATAAAAACTGAACTACAAACTAACTACAAGAATGCAAGAAATGGAGAATAAAGTAAAAGAGCTGGAAGAAAATATTCAAAAAGTATCAAAAGACAACGACAGAGTGGAAAAGATGATGCACTACAAAGATATGCAAAATCATCTGAGATTTAGAGGGATTGATGAAAGTCTAGGTGAAGATATTTTTACAAAAATGCAGGAGGCACTAGCGGAATTTCTACAAGAAGAAGAGGAAACCATTAAAGAACATATGGACCTTGTTTATAGAGTTAATTCAGCATATGCAAGAGATAAAAATATACCAAGAGATGTAGTAGTCCAATTTACAATGAAGAGGATTAAAGAACAAATCTACAAGAAATGTTTTACAGGCACTTTTGAAATGGCTGGGAAAAAAAATAATTGTGATGAAAGAGCTGCCTAGAGCAATACTTCAAGACAGGAAAAAATTTAAGCGCTTGATTGACAAATTGAAGGAGAAAAAAATCAGATTCCGTTGGGAAATACCACAAGGACTAAGTTTTAACCACGACAGTACCAGAATGGTGATCAAAAGTTCAGGAGAGATGTATGCATTTATTGCAGACCATAAGGAAGAGTTTGGAGATATTTAATGCTATACCATGATGGATTACAAATTACTTTCATGGAATGTAAATGGACTTAATTCACCCCAGAAACATAGAATGGTAGGACATTGGCTGGAAAAACAAAAATGTAACGTGATTTGTATACAAGAGGTACATCTTAAGAAGCATGACCATAAATATATAATTAGGAAAAAACTGGGGGAAGAATTTTTCTCATTGGCAGGTAACAAAAAAAATGGTGTTGTAACATATGTGAAAAAAGAACTGGAACCCAAAGAAATATTTAAAGACAAAGAAGGAAGGTATTTGGCTATTGAAATTTCTGTACAAGGAAAGAAAACCTTAGTTGTAAACATTTACGCCCCTAATGGAGCAAAAGAAATTTTTTTTAAAGAATTACAAGCTGAATTTGACAACGTAAACTATGAACAAACCATTATGGTAGGGGACTTTAATGGAACTGTTAACAATAAGATGGATAGACGATCCAAGAGTAAAGATGAAACATTGGGGAAATTACCAAAAAAATTTTTTAAACTGATAAAACAAGAAAGGTTAGAAGATGCTTGGAGGAAAGTAAACCCACAAGGAAAAGACTTTACTTTTTATTCTAATAGACACGACTCACATTCAAGAATTGATATGATTTGGATGACAACTAATCTAGCGTTGATGACAAAAAGAATAGAAATTTTACCTAAAATAATTTCGGATCAAGGCCATGATTGCAGGTTTGGTTGGCACGCTTATTTGTATTATGGCAAAACAAAAATGGACAATTTGTTTAAACATCATTATTTGAGATGAACATTAATGGATACATGGACAAGATACAAGAACTTTTTTCCAGAGGAAATACCTATGTGGATAGTACCAGCAGAAGTGTTAAATCCATCATCGTACTATAAAGGACAGGACTGGTTGAAATATAAAGACTTATTAATAAGACAAGGCAAGGATTTTGTACTGAAAGAGCAACACTTGATAGACTTTGATTATGGTTGGCTGAGGTATAGACAATTGTATGATATCTATAAGAGTGATAAAAATCTGGTTTCAGAGAAAAAAACAATAAAATTGAACAAATTTGGGAGGAAGGAGGGAAAAAAATGATTTCTAAAATGTATAAAATTTTGTTAAAATGGTTTAACGCAGATGAAATGGTTAAAGAACAAATGGTAAAATGGGCAATAAATTTTAACAAAGATATTGAAATGTCATCTTGGGAATTTCTATGGAAAAATGCCATGAGTATATCTACATGTTATAATCTAAAAGAAAACTGTTTTAAGATGATGTATAGATGGTATATGACGCCAAAAAAAATTGCAAATATTAGTCAAAATACGTCAAACAAATGTTGGAAATGTAAAAAAAAAGAAGGTTCTTTTTACCATATGTGGTGGACTTGTGATAAAGCAAAGACTTATTGGTCTATGATACATACAGAAATGGAAAAAAAATTGAAATGTACATTTAAGAAATTGCCAGAACTGTTATTGCTTGGACTTAAACTAGAGGAGATAAATGTAAAAAAAAGGACATTAATATGGTATATGATTACAACGGCAAGAATGGCATATGCGCAAAACTGGAAAAGCGAAAAAATACCAGAGGTGTGGGAGTGGTTGAAAAAACTGTTGTATATGGCTGAAATGGACAAATGGACGAGAAAATTGAATAATCTGTACTCAGAGACTTTTTTGGAAGACTGGAAAGATTTGAAAGAATATGTTGAACAATATTGGGATATGAAAAATTACATTTATACTTGGACATAATATTAAAAAGAGATATCTTAATGTATAAATGGCAGTTAGATAACGAAGATATTTTTAGAATTGTATAAGAAAATAAGAAAATAAGAATTTATATGATGCATAATTTTTTAAGGCTGTTTACGTCGTTACCAGGAGTGTAAAAACATATATATGCATTTAAAGAATGGTTAAAGTTGAAAATGTTATATGCTTCAGATGTGGTGGGAAACCATCAATATAAGATCACAACAAGACTATACAATAGAACAAAAAATGGATATAATAATGAAAAAGGGTTTGTATAAGAAAAATATGTTAGAATGTTTGAAAATAATAAAAATTTCTTAAAAATAAAATAAAATAAAATGCCGGAGAGGATGCAGTCTTTCGCAATGTGGCAGGAAATGTCTGCGGCATGCAGAGGATGGTCTGGCAGGTCCTCCACCATCAGGATTTGGTGCGTGGGGGCTGGGACTGGGTCAATGGAGCTGAACGGGGGTTGGCCAAGAGCATCTACATGTCCAATAGATTTCCCTGGGCGGTATTGCAAGGCATATTGGTACCCCTCAGATATAGACCAGTGCAGGACCCTGGGCAACCACATCTGTGGTGGCTGGCAGTTGGAGGTGAGGAGACCGAGCAGGGGTTTATGGTCAGTTGCGATGGTGAAGGGGTGGCTGTACAGGTAATTGTGGAACTTCTTCACTCCCGCCACGATTGCAAGAGCCTCTTTGTTGATCTGGGAGTAGTTCTGCTCAGCTGATGACAGGGTCCTTGAGTAGTAGGCCACTGGCCCCTCTCTACCGTCTGGTAACTGATGGCCCAGAACTGTACCAATGCCATAGGGAGAAGTGTTGCATGCCAAGACAACTGTCAGCATCTCGTCGAAATGGGCGAGGATGTCGTTTGAGGTGAGTAGCTCTTTTACGGCCTGGAAAGTGGTGGCCTGCTGCTGGCCCCACACCCACGGGGCTTTCTTGTCAAGCAGGCGGTGGAGCGGCTCTGTGAGTGCAGCTTTATGGGGCAAGAAGGAGTGGTAAAAGTTCAGAAGCCCCAAGAAAGCTTGCAGCTCAGCCTTTGAAGTGGGAGCAGGTGCATTTGCGATGGCGTGAACCTTGTTGGGGGCCGGATGGATGCTGTCTGTATCCACAGTGAACTCAGGAGCACAACACAGGGGACCCCCAGGAGGCATTTCTCTCGCTTCACTTTCAGCCCAGTGGAGTCAAATTGCTGCAGCACAGTGCAGAGGCGGGTGGCAAAGTCCTCTTCTATGGGGATGGCGATCAATACATCATTGAAGGAGGGTTGGACCCCAGGGATGCCTTTCAAAAGAGAGTCCATCAAGTTCTGGAAGTTCCCCAGGGCCACACTTACCCCAAACTGAACATAAGAGAACATAAGAGAAGCCAGTGTTGGATCAGGCCAGTGGCCCATCCAGTCCAACACTCTGTCACATAGTGGCCAAAAACACCGGGTGCCCCCAGGAGGTCAACCTGTGGGGGCAGGACACTGGAAGCCCTCCCACTGTTGCCCCCTCAAAAAACACCAAGAATATAGAGCATCACTTGCCCCAGACTGAGAGTTCCTAATCTATCCCTCGTGGCTCATAGCCACTGATGTACCTCTGCTCCATATAAGAACATAAGAGAAGCCAATGTTGGATCAGGCCAGAGGCCCATCCAGTCCGACACTCTGTCACACAGTGGCCAAAAACACCAGGTGCCCTCAGGAGGTCCAGCAGTGGGGGCAGGACACCAGAAGCCCTCCCACTGTTGCCCCCCCCCAAGCACCAAGAATACAGAGCATCACTTGCCCCAGACTGAGAGTTCCTCTCTATAACTTGTGGCTAATTGCCACTGATGGACCTCTGCTCCAGATGTTTATCTAATTCCCTCTTGAAGCCATCCATGCTTGTAGCCGCCACCATCTTCTGTGGCAGTGAATTCCATGTGTTAATCACTCTTTGGGTGAAGAAATACTTCCTTTTATCTGTTAACTGCAACTGCTTAACTCTGAACGCATCCCGGTGTGTGATGATGGTCTGTGCCTTGATGGTCGGCTCGTCCACCAAGGGTTGCTGGTATGCTTAGGCCAAGTCTGGCCTTAGCCAGGAGGGTGGGATAAAAATCTAACCAAATCAAAATAAAAAATAAGTTCAATTTCCTGAAGATCTTGGCCCCCACCAGTGCTGCTAAGACATGGCTAACCACAGGCAGGTAAGCGTGGTCCCTGAGCGCCTCGATAGTACATTTGTAGTCTGCACAGATGCAGATGTCCCCATTGGGCTTAATTGGGATTACAATGGGAGTCTCCCAGGTGGCATGGGGAACCAGCTCTAACACTCCTTGCACCACCAAAGAGTCCAGCTCTTCCTCAGTTTTGGGCTTGAGTGCAAACGGGACTCTTTGAGCCTTGAGGAGTATGGGCCGCACCTTGGGGTTAAGTTGGAGTGAGACAGGGGTCCCTATGTATCAGCCGAGGGTCCCATCAAAGACAGCAGGGTCCTGTCACACACCTTACTGAAGTCTGAGGGCTGCACGCGATGCTCCCCTGTTACCTTGAACCCCAAGGGCATGAACCAGGACAGTCCAAGCAAGCTGGTGAGCCATCCTCCCACCACCAAGTCCAACATTCTCTCAAACTGCCTGTATTTCACATGGAATTTGCCCCACCCCTTATTGGCCACTTTGTTCTTTTGAAAGTCCCAAAGTATGAACCCAGCAGGTCTCAGGTAGGGACCCCCTTGTGGACAGAGCCTCGGGAGAGTCTCTTCTGAGATGGTGGAGATGGAGGTCCCCGTGTCCAGCTCCATCTTGCAAGGCACCCCCTCTATAAATACAGTCACTTTTATTTTATCAGGGGTGTCCTGGGGCAAATTTAATCTCTGATGGTGGTGGATGGTGGTGGTGAGCAGGTCTGCTGCCTTCTGATGTGCCTTCTGGTGTGTCTCCGGACTCCCCTGGAGTGGCAGGCACAGGCAATGTGGCCTGTCTTGCCCCAGGCCCTGCAGGTGGTGTCTCAGAAATGGCAGGAGTGACGTTTGTGGGCCTCTCCACAACTGGAACAGGGCATCGGTGCAATGGTGTCTGCTGGGCGAGCAGTGGCGACAGAAGGTCACGAGTCGTGGTGAGCTGGGCGGCGCACCTGGTGGGCCTCCTCTTCATCAGATGCCTTAGAAGCCGAGGGGACAGAGGCCTGGTGTGCTGCGGCGGGTTGGCAGTCTCACCAGGATTTCTCGAAAGTGGTGGCCTCACATAGTGCCTTTACAAGTGTGAGGTCATCATGGCCGATGAGCTTTCGGCATAGTTTCTCCTCTCTGATGCCCATCACGAACTGGTCAAGAAGGGCGTCGTCGAGACTTGGGAACTCACAGGTGAGGGAAAGTCAGCAAAGTTCTGCCACAAAGTCAACAGTCATCACATTGGACTTTTGCTGGCACATGTAAAAGTCCATGCGGCATGCCATCTTTGTGGGCTGAGGCATGAAATGGTCGGTGAGTGCCTTAATAAGGTTGTCGTAAGAAGAAGAAGAGATTGGATTTATACCCCGCCCGTTACTTGTAGTCTTAGAGCAGCTTACAAACTCCTTTCCCTTCCCCTTCCCATAACAGACACCCTGTGAGGTAAGCGGGGCTGAGAGAGCTCTGAAACAACTGTCCTTGAGAGAACAGCTGGTACAAAGCTATGGCTTGCCCAAGGTCTTCCAGCCAGGTGCGAGTGGAGGAGTGGGGAATCAAACCCAGGTCTCCCAGATTCGAGTCCGCACACTTAACCACTACATCAACTGGCCGCTTCTAGTGTGGTGGGCGCGATGAGGCCCTGGACTAGCCTCAGGGTTGCGATTCCAGAGGAACTGAGCAGGAGAGCTTTCTTCTTCACTTCACCCTTGATGCTCTGGAACAGTACAAAGTACTTGAGCTGCTTTACCCAAGTTTCCCAAAGCTCTGTGTGAGCGGGGTCAAATTCTAGTAGATGTCCTGGAGTGGCAGCCATGGTCCCGGTTGCGATGTGAGGCATGTGGCTTTGTACGTGGTGTGGTGCAGATGGGTGCTGGGCTGGCTCAACAGGATCCCATCCTCATCGCCACTGTTAAATAGTGGGTTCCATGGATCAGAAGACTCACTGCTAGTGATCAGCTCAACTTTATTTGTGATTTCAGCCAGAGCAAGTCTGAAGAACAGGGCCAACTGCCCTGTTTAAATAGCATGCAATTGCCACACCCAAACACCCCCCACTCCCAACGATTGACTGGTTACTGCCAGAATCCCAGTGGGCTATTGTTATTCGGCTCCAAGTTCACTAGTCTCTAGAGGCACAGTCCTGCCATATTTCAGTCCCAATACATAACACTGTCAGAGCCTCAGGATGAGTAATAGCAGTTTTTTTAAAGAGATGAGGATATCCATCCTAGAGATAAACTTACAACTAAGTGAAAATCAACAGCAGAAAAAGTATAAACCGGAGTATCTGAGTGCCAACCATATTGGCATGTTTCAGTGAAGTCATCTCCAACCTTTTCAAATCCACTTTGAACCCCAATCAGCAAAATGGGACAGATCTTTTAATATTTTGCCACATGCATCCTTATCTCTTCTTGACCTCTGTTCATGTTGCCTTCTTCTGCTTGGTCTCTGGTTTCCTCTAAAAAAATGTAGACACACCCCAAAGGAATATGGTAGCAGTGCCTGTGGTAAAACCCACTGTAGGTAACAGTGCACCATTTGAACAACACAAGTTCCCACAGACAACACTGGTCTTTAAATGTCCTCTGTGGGTGGAGGAGAGGTCGCTATGGATGTGGATGGGCCATGACTTAGTGGAAGAGCATCAGCTTTGCATCCAGGAAGTTCCTGCTTCAATCCCTGGCATCCCACTTAAAAGGATCAGGTGGTAGGTGATGTGCAAGGCCTCTGTTTGAGACCCTTGAGATCCACTGCTAGTCAAAGCAGACATTGCTGACCTGGATAGACCAAAGGTCTGATTCAGCATAAGGTAGTTTCAGGTGTTCACTGTCAGCCGAAAGATTGGTAGGGGGCTTGATGGTGATGGCTTTGTCTAGCCCCATTCCTCAGGACAAGACAGGGGCCGCTGGTGGTATTTTCATCTGCCCCTTACTCTTCAGCTGCTTAGAGGGCTGTTAGTTCTCAAACAGCCACATTTTCTGCCTCCTTGTCCTAAATTTATGGAATTAGTTCCTGCAATAGAGCTGTAACCCATTGAAAAAGTGATGAGGTGATCACCACCTGATCCTGTACAAAATTAGAAAGAAGGCAAGGCACTGCAACCTGCCGCTGGATAAGGAATGAGCCTTGGAGATCAAATCCCAGGGGACTGAACCTGAGATTCACAGTGTGTAATTCCATTCTCTGTGACTTACACCTGGGCACAGTTTGTAGAAACACATTTTGTCATTTCTACTGTTATGTAGTGAAAAGTACTGAGTTCTCAGCGGCACAGATGAGGACGACGGCATAATGAGCAGCTCTTAGTTTATTTGAGCTACAGCAAGCATGGCTTAACCAGCCAAGAGGCCAACTATATACACACCCAGGGCACACCCCGGGTCCCACCTGTAGTCCTATTGGGGGGTTTGAATTTCCTGCCTAGATATTATTGGAGGACTGGAGGGATCCTAGGATCCTTGGCCCCTATTGTTCTAGGAACCAAGTTCTGGGTTATTCTCACTAGTGCCTCGTGGTGGTCAGCGGACACGACACCCCTCCCCCTGTAGTTTTTACAGTACCTAGACTACATAGTCCTTTAGGTATGCTGGGGGCCAGCGTTCCTGGTTGGAGCGTCTGGGTGCCGGAGCCTGCAAGTCCTGACTTTCGAACGCAGAGCTTGCTCCGGGACCCGGTGTTTCCTGTGGCTCAACGGTAGCCTCTGGTGCAGTCATGGGGAATTCTTCTGTGCTGGGGGGCTGGCATTCTTTGGTTGTGTCTTCTTGGGGATGGTGGCAGGGTGGTGGCCCAGGTGACGGTCTCTTGGGGATACCCATGGGGCCTGGATCTATGGAGGTGGGGATTTGATGGCGGTGCAGTTGGTCCACATGTTTCCTCAGGACCTGGCCATTCTTGGTGGAGACCTTGTAAGAGACCGGTCCAGTGGGCCAGATGATCCTCCCTCCCAAGCATTGCAGCCCCCTCCCGAAGTTGCACAGGAAGACGGGATCCTCTGGGAAGAACCCCTGTGGGGCTTCTGCCTGGTTGGTTAGTTGTCATGATTCTGGGGCTCTATCCGGGTGAGTTGGTCCAGGAGTACCGTCAGTCACCAACCCATCAGTAGTTCAGCCAGACAGTTGCCGCCAACCGGGTTCAGGGTGGTGTGTTGTGCCAGTAGGAGACAGGCCAACCTAAACTTCCAATCTCCGTCCGTGATGTGGCTGTTTGGTGTAGTGGTTATGTGCACGGACTCTAATCTGGGAGAACCAAGTTTGATTCCCCACTCCTCCACTTGCACCTGCTGGATGACGTTGGGCAAGCCGTAGCTCTGTACCAGCTGTTCTTGAAAAAGAGCAGTTCTGGAAAGAGCTCTCTCAGCCCCACCTACTTCACAGGGTGTCTGTTGTGGGGAGGGGAAGGGAAAGGAGTTTGTAAGCTGCTCTGAGACTCCCTCAGTGAAGGGTGGGGTATAAATCCAACCTCTCTTCTTCCTTCGTGGTCAGCACCATGTGCTCTGCTTGTCCGTTGGTGGCGGGGTGGAAAGGTGCAGACCTTACATGTCAGCTGAGGTTGCTCCAGAGGAATGCCTGGAACTCATCTGATATGAAGGCAGACCTGTTGTCTGATACTATGGTATCCAGGAGCCTGTGGGTCGCAAACAGGTGGTGCAGTGCCCAGATGGCCACTTTGGATGATGTTGTGGAAACAAGTGTGACCTCCAGCCATTTGGAGTATGAGTCCACGGTCACCATGAATAGCAGTCCGTGGAACGACCCCGCAAAATCAATATGGAGCCTTGACCATGGTGTCCGGGTTGACTCCCATGCCTGTGGGGGGGCCTTTGGTGAGTTGGGGTGGCTTTCTTGACATGCCTGGCACTCCTTCACCCATGCTTCGATCTCCGCGTCGATTTTGGGCCACCACATGTAACTCCAGGATAGAGCTTTCATGTGGACCACCCTGGGATGGACCTCGTGGAGGGTGGTGAGGAGGCAGCGCCTTAGAGCCTTGGGAACCACCACCCAGTCCCCCCAGAGTAGACACCCCTTGAAAGATGAGAGTTCATTCTGGTGAACCATGAAGAGGGTGAACTCTGGCCCCGCCGCTTCTGTGGGCCAGCCCTGTCGCACCCACCCCAGAACCTTGGAGATGATTGGATCTCGGACTGAGCAGCGGGCCATGTCTACTGCCTGCAGAGGTTGGTCTGGAAGATCATCCAGGAGGAGGACACGGTGTACCGGGACAGGGTCAGGCTCTATTGTGGGCAAGGGTAGGTGGCTGAGGGCATCCGCATGGCCCATGACCTTTCCTGGCCAGTGCTGTAGCTGGTAGTTGTAGCCTGCCAGGAAGATCGACCATCTGAGGACCCGTGAAGACAGGACTTGTGGGGTCTGTTTGTCCGTGGCAAGGAGAAATGCTCAACCCATATTTGGAGAGAAATGCAGGCTTCTGTTAAGGGATCGTTACTTAATGCCCTAGATATTGCCCGCCAAAAAAGACTTGCTGTTCCAAGATTTGATAGATAGGAAAAGTTGATTCCATCTATACTGAAAATGGTCATTCTTTTTCTTGATAATTAGATCTTGGAAGATTTTTTTAGAAGTAAAATAATTTCCCAGGGTATCAGGGGTTTCCATCAAGCAAGATTTTCTAAATAGTGTTCTAAGTTTACTTTTAAGTTCTAAACATTCTTTACTGAACGAACTTCGAGTCTTAGAGGAGGTTACCTGAACAGATCTGGCCAATAGAGAACAGTGCTTGACAATTTGGGAAAAAGCAGATAGTACTTCTGAGTGTGAGGTAGAACTAATAGTTACTGTTCTCAGCTCCTATTCCTTCTAAAAAAAATTACATACAGCCACAACAAGTCAAGTTAAATATTCTCCAGATGGAAGGCTGACCAATAAAATTCCATCTAAGAAAGGCGTTAAACAAGGATGTGTCCTTGCTCCCCTTCTTTTTAACCTATTCCTCTCTGATTTGGCATGCTGACTTGAGCCTGTGAACCACCCAAACTAGGAGGCAAATCAGTACCCATTCTTTTATATGCAGATGATACTGTTATGTTATCTTTCACTAAAACTGGACTTCAACGTTATCTAACAACTATTATTTAACAACTATTGCCACTCAAATCTGCTTAAAATCAACTATACTAAGACAAACGTGGTAGTGTTCTCAAGAAAATGGGTTCCCTACAATTGGCACATTTGAAATGTTAGAATTCAACAAGTTAAAAGTTATAAATATCTTGGTGTAACCTACAACTACAATCTCAGTTGGGCAAACCACAGAAGTAGGACTATAAAACTAGCAAGGATCTGTCTAAATCAGCTGAGATCCTTCTTTTTTACCAGTGGCAATCAGTGTATCCCTGCTGTGATCAGAATATTTAACTCTAAGATAGTACTTCTGAGTATGAGGTAGAGGACCTTCTCAGGTCCTGTTCGGAATCCCTATGTGGTTCACTGCCCTTAACCGTGATGTGGAGAACATCCAAGCGGTCTTTCTTTGACAAATATTGGGTGTCCCCAAATGTGTGCCTTACTTGACAATTTGCTCTGAAGTTGCCCAAAATTTGATTGAGACCAAGGCCTGGATCTCAACGATGCACTACTGGCTCAGGCTCTACTTTAGAGCTGAGCCGGGGGCCCCCTTTTATCTTTTTTTTTTTTTTTGCAAAAAGAACTGCATCATTCCTCCTGGGACTCCATAATCATATCCAGATCAACTTGGGTGTGCCTCTTGAAGACCTAGCCCTAACCAATGAACTTTATATTTTTAAACTAATCAAACAACAACTCTTAGACATTGATCTGCAAAAGCTGCACCCTGCTCAATCTCATTTCTGGCGCCTCGTGGCGGTCAGCAGATGCAACACATAGATGGGTGTGGGTGGGCAGAGACTTGCTGAAGAATCTTGCACCAGATTATTATACCTTTTCTGAATCCATAGTCAAGGCTGAGCTTCTGAAGTCTGAATAGTCACCTGCCTGAAGTCCAAAGCCCACCAAAAGCCGAAGAATGGAAAATATGAGCCTGTGCTTGGTTAAAAGAAGTATCTTTGCTCTTTAAGCTAAGAAGTGCCACTGACTGTTAGCTACCACAAAGGCTGGGGAGCTTAAAGAATGAAGACACATGGTTCTACTTAGTGTGCAATGTTTGGGGTTTTTTCTTAAGTTGTGATTCTCACCTGAGCAGTGATATTTACTTAAAATACATTTACCTCGTGTTATACTGAGTGATCAGCGATGTTTATTTTTGTGGCAGTCTTTGATTTCTGAAGTCCAGTATTACCACCTTAGCATCTGTGCTGGATTACGAGACAAGAGACCCCCCATCCCTCTGACAGAATAGCACAATTGTTCTCTCTGCTGCAAGTGGCCTGGGTCCAACCTAACTGAGGGACCGCCATTCCCCATATGTACCCCGGAGAGCACTACGGTCTGGGCCCCAACATCGTTTGGTTACACCTGGCCCCAGAGACGCCAGGCTCACTACCACGAGGGGGAGGGCCTTCTCGGTGGCAGCCCCGACCTGGTAGAATGAGCTCCTGGAGGAGATCAGGGCCCTGCGGGACCTGATGCAGTTCCACAGGGCCTGCAAGACGGAGCTCTTCCGCCAGGCGTATGAATAGGGGTTGCCACCTTCTCCTTTCCCTCCCCCCCCATATTACATCCACCAATGTTGACTGCTGATATCTGCCGCCGGGGATATGGCACTTGGTTTCATCAGAGAGACGCCATCTGTTGTACTGAATGTTGAGCACTTTAATTGTTATTATATTTTAATTATGTATGTTTTATAATGTTTTAACTATTTTAAAATGTAAAGTGAATCCTGGTTCGCCAGGTCTTGTAAGCCGCTCTGAGCCTGCGAAATGTGGGGAGAGCAGCCTAGAAATCAAATAAATAAATAAATAAATAAATAAATACACAGATGCAGGCTCATGTAGAGACACCGAAAGATAGAAATTCTCCCACTAGCTAGCTAATTTTGTACCTGTGGAAAGTACTGGAGTCGGGAGGCCGGTAACAGTGAAATCAGCATAGTGGTTTACTGTGGGTCAAGATGGAACATGAGAAACCCCGGGCTCAGAGCCCTCTTTTATGCTGGTTGGAGATAATCCCCCGACCTCACCCAAATGTCCTGATAGGACCTTAAGTCAGTGGTTGCAGTTCATAGGTCCCCTGTGGGAGACCTAGGCTCATGATTGGCGGTCGTTTAGGATCCGACCGGCTATTGTTCTACCTGGCCGAAGCTCAGGTAGATTCTGGCCATGTGCAATGATCACGTAGTGGTTGCCATTAAGAGAGTCCCTGGCGACCGCGATCTTGATACACAACACCCCTCCCCCCCATAGTCCAGTTCCCTCCTGCACACATAGTCTTTCAAGTACTCCGGTCGGCGACGCTCGTGTTCCGAGTGCCGGAGGTTGCTGGCCATGGAGCGCTGTTTGGCTCGGGGAGCAGGGTTGTCGGTGGTTCCTTGGGGCTGATTGTGAGAACGTCCGGTAGTGGCTCGGGCGTCATCGCTTCACTGGGATGGTCGATAGGCAGGGGTTCCACAGGCTCCACGTTGGGGTCAGATTCCTGGAGTGGGGTTGGTACTGGTTCAGCGGGAGCGGGAGTCTTGGGGACGTCAGGTGCATTGCTTGGGAGATGCCGCCGGAGCTGGGTGATATGGCACTGCCACACTGCTCCGTTGTCCATGAAGACCTCATAGGAGAGCAGCCCGGTTGCGCGGATGATCCTTGCGGGGACCCAGGCCGGACTTCTGGCGTAGTTCCGGGCATAGACAGGGTCCTCGGGGAAGAACCCCCATGCAGCTGGCTGGGACTCGGGCTTGGTGTTGCTGCTGATGGTGCGGTCTGGGTGGAGGCGATCCAGCAGGAAGCCGAGGCGCTGCCCCAACAGTAGCTCTGCCAGTTGGTGTCCCGTCCCGGTGTGTGGGGTGTTCCGCTGGCCGAATAGGAACTTTATCCACTGAAGCTCCCAGTCCCCTGGTTCCATCTGCTTTAGGGCGTCTTTGGTGGTCCTTACCATCCATTCCGCCTGGCCATTGGTTGCGGGATGGAAGGGCGCCGAGTGGATGTGCCGGATACAGAAGGAGTCCACAAAGCTCTGGAACTCCCCGAACATGAAGGCTGTCCCATTGTCCATTACGAGGGTGTCAGGCAACCCATGGATGGTGAAGATACGCCACAGTGCTCAGACGGCCACTTTGGTCGAGGTAGACCGCACCGAGACTACCTCTAGCCACTTGCTGTAGCTATCTACTACAATAAAAAAAAACAACTGGCCCTGTACCGGCCCTGCGGAGTCCAGGTGGAGTCTAGACTCCCAGGGCCAGACAGGGGCGTGAGGAAGATCGAGGCGCAATTCTTGGCATTTGCTGCACCAGTGCACTCGGTCCTCAATTTTCTTGTCCATGCCTGGCCACCACAAATAGCTGCGGGCCAGGGCTTTCATCCAGACAATTCTGGGATGGGACTCGTGGAGGGCTGCTAGGACCCTAGAGCGGAGCGGCCCTGGGATAACCACCCTCGTGCCCCATAGCAGGCACCCCTTGTGGGTGGACAGTTCATGCCGCCTCGCCATGTAAGTGGCAAAATCAGGGCCCGGATGGTCAGGCCACCCCCTCCCCACCCAGTCCAAAACTCGGGAGAAGACTCGGTCCTGGGCCGTGCAGCAGGCCACGTTGGATACCTGGACAGGCCGTTCCGGGAGGTCTTCAATGAGTGCAACGTGGATTGTGGGAGCAGGGTCCAGGTTACAGGAGGGCAGTGGGAGGTGGCTGAGGGCATTGGCGTGGCTCATGGCCTTACCAGGGTGGTACACCAGCTCGTAATGGTAACCTGCAAGGAAAATTGACCACCGCAGGGCCAGGGCTTTCTCGGTGGTGGCCCCTTACTGGTGGAATGAGCTCCCGGATAACATCAGGGCCCTGCGGGATTTGTTGCAGTTCCACAGGGCCTGTAAGACGGAGCTCTTCCGCCAGGCTTTCAAATAGGGGCCGCCGCCGGGGAGAAAGCTGATTAGACCATCTCCCTGGCCCTGTTGATCGCACCCTACTGCAGTTACCCACCGGAGCACTAGGAAGTTGCCATCTTGTGGTATTTAATTTAGTGCTGTTTTAAATGTTTCAATGTTTTAATTTGTAAACTTGTTTTTATGATTTTATATGTTGTTAGCCGCCTTGAGTCAGTTGTAAAACTGACAAGGCGGGATATAAATGAAACAAACAAACAAATAAATAAATGATGACAGCATGTGTGGGGTTTGGTGGTGGGGAGCGAGGAGGCCCAGGAGCGGTTTGTGGTCTGTGGCCACTGTAAACACCCTACCGTAAAGGTAGTCATGAATTTTTTTTATCCCTGCAACAATGGCCAGGGCTTCTTTGTCAATCTGGGTGTAGTTGCGTTCTGCCAATGATAATGTTCTGGAGTAGTAAGCCACCAGCACCTCCCACCCGTTGGGAAGCCAATGGCCCAGGACTGCCCTCACCCTGTACGGAGATGCATCACACGCCAGAATAACAGGCAAGGACTCATCAAAATGGGCCAGAACAGCGTTCGAAACTAACAAGTCTTTCACCGCTTGAAACGCTGCAGCGTGTTGCGGCCCCCAAACCCATTTAGCCCCCTTGTCCAGTAACCTATGTAGGGGCTCAGCAACCACTGCCTTGTGGGGGGAGGAAGGCATGATAAAAGTTCAGGAGGCCCAAGAACGCTTGTAGCTCCGCCTTCAATGTGGGTTGGGGCACCTCCGTGATGGCTGCTACCTTCTCCAGGGTGGGGTGAATGCCCTGGGTGTCAACGGTGAAGCCCAGGAATGTCACAGATGGGATGCCCAAGGTGCATTTGTCCTTGCGCACCTTTAGGCCGGCATCCTGGAAATGCTGGAGGATGGTCCGCAGCCTCGTCTTGAAAGTGGCGACATCCGGGGCTGCTATTAGGACGTCGTCAAAGAACGGCTTCACACCTGGAATGCTTTTTAAAACAGAGTCCATTAGTTGTTGAAACAGACTGGGGACTACGCTGACCCTGAACTGGAGCCGTTTTACCTTGAACTTCTTTGTGCATAACAGTTGTCTGCGCCTCTGCCATGGCGTCATCCACGGGAAGCTGCTGGTAGGCCTGTGCCAGGTCCAGCTTCCCGAATACCTTGGCCCCAGCCAGGGAGGCCAAATGTGGCTGACCACGGGCACCGGGTATGCATGGTCTTGCAAAGCCAAGTTCAGCGTGCATTTGTAGTCTGCGCAGATGCGGACCTCCCCGTTCAATTTTAAGGGAGTGATTATTGTGGTCTCCCACCACGCGTGGGAGACTGGCTCAAGCACGCCTTGCGCCACGAGCTTGTCCATCTCAGCCTCTACTTTCAGCTGGATGGCCAGGGGAGGCTGCTGGGCTGCCACATGGATGGGGCGGACCGCGGGATCTAAGACCAGGGAGACTGGGGGCCCCTGGTAGGAGCCAAGTGTGCTGTCAAAAATGGCCAGGAATTCCGTGCAGACCACTTTGTAGTCTGCAGCACCCAAGCGGTATACTCCTGTGACTCCCAAACCCAGGGGTTTGAACCATGCATGTCCCAGGAGACTGATGAGGTCCTGTTCCACCACAAGGAGGTCGAGGGGGCTGTTGAATTCGTGGTACTGGACCCTGACCTTGGCCAACCCCTTGATTGCGACCGGGTTCTTTTGGAAATCCCGGAGAACTAGACCTGTCGGCCGGCATAGCCGGGGTCCCCCCCATGGGCAGAGCTGTGTAAAGGTTGCCACAGAGGCTATGGAGTACGTGGACCCGGAGTCTAACTCCAAGGAACAGGGGGTACCAGCGATCTGTAGGTCAACTGTGATCGCTCCAGGAAGGGGTTGGGGTAGGTTCAGTACTTGTACTGCTGACGAGAGGCTATCCACCGTCTCGTAGTTGGCAGTGGTTGAGTGACGGCTGGTCCGGGTGCGACAGGCCTTGGCAATGTGCCCCGTTTTCCTGCAGGATCGGCAGACGGCATCCCGGAAACGGCAGGAATGTCGCTCGTGGGGGTCCCCACAGCTTGTGCACGTTGGGGGCGGCCTGTTTTTGGAGGAAGAGGGAAGAATGGTGGCGGATGCCGGATGCCGGAAGCAGGCCCGGGAGGAGCTGGACTCACCCTTCTGTGAGTGCTGCTGGAGCCGGTGGACATCCTCGTCCTCGGATGATTCGGATCCAGAGGTGGCGGTGTGTTGGACCTTGGTGGCTGGCTTGTCCTTTAGTGTTGCCTCGAAGGCCACAGCTGTTTGTAGTATCTTTTCAAGGGTCGGCTCGGGAAGTGCTATCAGCTGGCACCGTAACTTGGCTTCTCATACTCCCCCCATGAATGCTGTCTCCACGTGGTCGTCCACATGGTGGAACTCACAGCCCACTGCCATGCGGCAGAGTTCAGCCAGGAAGGTCGCAACTGACTCTCCCGGCTGTTGTTGGTGCCAGATGACATCCAGGCGCAGAGCCATTTTCGAGGGTTTTGGGGAGAAATAGTCCCTGAAGGCCTTGGTGAGGACATCGTAAGGCGCCTCGAGGGGATCTTGAGGGGCGAGTAGGCTCTGGGCGACTTGTATCATGTCCACCCTGCAAGAGCTTAAGAGCCAGGCCCGCTTCATGTCTGCATCCGTGATGCCCCGAACGATGAAGGCGCAGCCCAGCTGCTTGATCCATGCCTCCCAGGTCTCTGGGCGAGACGAATCAAAAGGGGGTAAAGGTCCCAGAGTGTCAGCCATAGTTACCAGTGCAGGAATGGCGTGGCGAGCTGTGTCCTAGTGGGCTAGCGGCAATGCTTCGGAGCGCAGGAGCTCGGCGGTGCCTGGTGCCGGTGGATCAGTGCTCGATGCGGGGCGGCTCGGTTCAGCTGATGAGTTACTCATTGGGATCCCATCCTCGTCACCAGTGAAAAGTATTGGAGTCAGGAGACCAGTGTCAGGATCCTAGGATCCTAACAATGTTTTCTTTATGCATTGTGTAATTTGCTATGTGCAGATGCAGTTGTAACTGTTTGCTATATCTCTCAGCTGTCTCAGGTTTCCTCCCCTTCCTTTATTGCCCTGAGTTATATTGCTCTTTGAAGGTCTGGTCAATGTAACTATTTCATCCGGGAGAATGGCGACCCCGCATACTTACACGTCACCCGAGACCAAATGGCCTCTTCCCCCATGCATTCCTCCTCTCTCTGCCCTCGGAGACACGGAACTGTCTTATCACTGTGAGAAGTCCTTGAAAGGCCACTTTGTTATGTATATGCTTAGCACATCTGTGGCGCCTAATTCAAGAAGGGAAAATTTATAACTTTCACACTTCACCTTTCCTGTGGGAAGTAAAACGGCTAAGATCTTTTAACCGCACTTTTTTCCTTTTTTGTGATTGGTTGAATATCGGGGTTTCAAACTACACTGGAGGGTATATTAACTCTGACTATATTGTATGTGGCATCTCTAACAAACATTCGAGAACCTGTCATGCAGTATTAAGAAATAAAGAACTCTGTTTCATCAACAAAGGTCTGATCTTTGACTGCTTAGGGCAGAAGCCTCACAGATTGTTAGAGATCTGTGTTTGGGACTTGGCCGTTCCTGACCATGTCAGATGATGGTACTATTCCCGTAACCCTAGAGGAACCGGTGACCCCAGGGGATCAGGGAGCTGGAGCAGGAGGTGGCGGCGGAGAGCCCGAGAAGCTGGTGACCACAGCTCAAGGGGCTTACTACATCCCGCGGCCGACCCCCCACCCTTCCATAACCCCGAGGTACTCATGGGCCTCGTTCAGACGTGGGACAGTCGACTCGTGGGTGCACGATCGGAAGGGGTTACGCGTCTCGGTCCCTGGGGACCGCACCAAGATAGGTCGCCCAAGCCTCCTGGAGGATGAGAGAGAGTACCTCGGGGGCGACTGGCAATTCCCGCTGCTGGACGAGGAGCAGGGCGCTCCCTATGGGGGCGACCTGCTCGGAGACGATTCGAGCTGTGCCTTGGATGGAGGATGGGAGAGATGCGGTTGCAGATAACCGCGGAGCTGAGAGAGGTAGTGATGGACATGCAGTACCAGCTCCGAGATGCCTTAGCTGCAATACAGGTACCCAGGCAGCCACCAGGAGGGGGAGCGGGGCCAGGCATGCCGGGTGGAGGAGCCCCTCCGCAACAGGTCCTGCAGCAGGTACCACCTGGGGGAGTCCCCCCTGGAGGCGCCCTGCAGCAGGTCCCGATCCCGGCCCCAGTTCCGGCCCCAGTTCCAGTCCCAGCTCCCGCCCCGGTGGACCGAATGATTCGCCAAGCCCCGAACGACCCCCTGACGGCTACGTTCGACGGTGACTCCGAGAAGCTCCGGTTCTTCCTCATCGAGATCGAGAGGTTTCTGGATGCGTTGGGGCACCTCTACCCCACCGAGCGGGATCGAGTGGGCTACATCAGTTCCAAACTTCGAGACACCACCAGCGACTGGTATGTCAGCCTGCACAACCCCCCGGGACCCGAGTTGCGATCCGTAAATAATTTCATGTGGGCCCTCCGGCAACACGATGAGGACCCCCTGGGGGAGGAGAAGGCGTGAAACCGACTGCGGAAGTTGGTGCAGGGGAGGTTCTCCGTGAGAGAATACACCAACCGGTTCCGGCGCATCGCGGCAAAAGTACAGGGCTGGTCCCAAGACCTGTTCATCGAAAAGTACCGAGAAGGTCTGAACCCCGAAATTTACGAGACTATTTTGAGGGGTGGGAGGCCCGGATCGCTAGCAACGTGGATGAGAGCAGTGGCTGATGTAGAAGAGCAATTCACATTGATCAAGCTGGGGACCTCCGCGACAGCCCAAGCAAAAGCCACCCAGAAGATGAAAGGGAAGCCGAGTGTCCAAGAAATCCGAGACAACCATTTCAGGCAGGGGCTTTGCATGAGATGTGGAGAGAGTGGCCACTTCGCCTCCGCCTGCCCCGAGGCAGCGGAAAAGTGCCCAAGACCTCAACCCCGATGGCTGGGAGCACCTCGAATCGCGGCAAGACCTCGTTCAAACCACGGGCATTACAGCTATAAGGGGGAACGAGCGAGCAAGGAGAGCTGGAGCTGACTGAGGTGCAGATGCCGGGAAACTCCAACGACCTGCAGTAAATGGCGCAAGGCTGCAGGTCCCTACCCCCGACGCGCCATCTCTGGTGAGCATCCCCGGCCCCTTACTGTACATGGTAGTGACTGTAATAGCCCCCGGCACAGGGACCCATGTGCGGGTCCATGCCTTAATTGACTCAGGGTGTGCTAGAGACTTGATAAGCCCTTTGGTGGTGGACGGGCTGGCACCCAAAGTCACCCCCTTGGGGGAGCCACTCACTTTCACGCAGATGGATGGTTCTGAAATGAAGGAGGCGTGTGTGGCAGAGACTGAACTGTTAATAGTGGGGACGGGGGAGCACTGGGAGAAGAGGGCTTTCGTTATCACCCCAAATACCCAATTCCCCATGGTGCTAGGAAGCCCGTGGCTAAGCTCCCATGACCCCTATGTAAAATGGAGTGAAGGGAAGATCTCATGGGTAGACGACAAGTGTAACCACCACAAGTGGGACCCGGAGTGGGGATCCGGACCCCCTGCCCCTCTACGAGCGGCAGCACTCACGTTAACGCCCTCTCAGGTGCCCAGGGAGTACCGAGACCTGATCAAAGTGTTTAGTGAAACGGAAGCGGATGAATTGCCCCCTCACCGCTTGTTGGATTGTGCTATTGAACTGCTCCCAGGGGAAAAACTGCCGAAGGGGAAATTATATTCCATGAGCCCCGCAGAACGGGAGGAGCTGAGGAAGTTCCTAGACAAGAACTTGGAGCGGGGTTTCATCCGCCCCACCAAATCCCCTTTTACAGCCCCCGTGCTATTCCGGAAGAAGAAAGACGGGGGCTTGCGACTATGCACTGACTATCGGGGTTTGAATGCTGTGTCCGCTTCTAACGCTTACCCCCTCCCACTCATCAAAGACTTGTTAGCAGAAGCCGCCAAAGGAAAAGTGTTCACTAAATTGGATTTGCGAGATGCTTATTTTCGGGTGCGCATCAGGGAGGGGGATGAGTATAAGACTGCGTTCAACACACCCTTGGGCCAGTTCGAATACCTGGTGATGCCATTCGGCTTAAGTGGCGCTCTGGGAGTTTTTATGAGCCTGATCAATGAAGTGTTACATAAGCATTTATTCAAGGGGGTGTTATGTTACTTAGATGATATCTTGATTTATTCTGCTGATAAGGTGTCGCATGTAAAACTGGTCAGGGAAGTACTAGCTACATTGTTAAAAAGTCAACTATATGCTAAGTTGTCAAAATGTGAGTTTAACCGAGATGCAGTAGACTTTTTGGGGTACCGCATTTCTCAGAAGGGGTTGGAGATGGACCCAGCTAAGGTAGAAGCGGTGGTGCACTGGGAGGCACCCCGAACTAGGAAACAGTTACAGAGCCTCTTGGGATTTTGCAACTTCTACCATACCTTCTTAAAAGACTTTGCTACCGTCACCCTACCCTTAACTGAACTCTTGAAAACTAAGGGGAAGGGTCCAGAGGCAGGGAAACCAGGGGAGAAAATAGCCTGGTCTGAGGAGTGCCAACGAGCATTTGAGACATTAAAGAGACTGTTCACCTCAGAACCAATCCTTGCCCACCCCGATGAGACCAAAGAATTTGTAATTCATGTGGATGCCTCGGATGTAGCTATGGGGGGGGGGGGCATCCTTCAAAAGGGAAATGACAATAAATTACACCCCTTGGCATATATCTCAAAAAAGTTTAACGAAACAGAGAGGAATTGGTCGGTATGGGATAAAGAAGCAGCTGCCATCTGCCTAGCCCTAACTACATGGAGGCATTGGCTGGAAGGGGCGCAAATTCCATTTGAAATTTGGACTGATCATAAAAATCTTGAGGCATTACGCACGCAGCGGTCCCTCAATGCTAAACAACTCCGGTGGGCTGACTTCTTCTCTAAATTCAATTTTGTCCTGAAACACTTCCCTGGGAAGGCAAACTCCATAGCAGACGCCTTATCCAGATTGCCCCAACACAAGAGTCAAAAGGAAGAGGTGTTTGACTCCATGTTCTCGCAACAACAGTGGGGGGGGGGGCAATCACTACCAGGAGTCAAAGTAAAATTGTAACTGTTGAATCATGGAGTGAAAAATGTGTGGGAGATTATTCCACCGAGGAAGCGGAAGAATTAGGTGGGATAGAAGAGTGTTCCTTGCACCCCGATAGATGTTGGTATCATGGGACTAAACTGGTGGTGCCTCAGGGGCGCAGGAGAGACGTTTTAGTGGCGTGCCACTCTTCCAAGTTAGCCGGGCATTTTGGATTCCTAAAGACTCTTAATTTGATACAGCGGCAGTTTTGGTGGCCACGCATGCGTAAAGATGTCTCCGATTTCATTACTGCCTGTCAAGTCTATGTGCAGATGCAGTTGTAACTGTTTGCTGTATCTCTCAGCTGTCTCAGGTTTCCTCCCCTTCCTTTATTGCCCTGAGTTATATTGCTCTTTGAAGGTCTGGTCAATGTAATTATTTCATCCGGGAGAATGGCGACCCCGCATACTTACACGTCACCCGAGACCAAATGGCCTCTTCCCCCATGCATTCCTCCTCTCCCTGCCCTCGGAGACACGGAACTGTCTTATCACTGTGAGAAGTCCTTGAAAGGCCACTTTGTTATGTATATGCCTAGCACATCTGTGGCGCCTAATTCAAGAAGGGAAAATTTATAACTTTCACACTTCACCTTTCCTGTGGGAAGTAAAACGGCTAAGATCTTTTAACCGCGCTTTTTTCCTTTTTTGTGATTGGTTGAATATCGGGGTTTCAAACTACACTGGAGGGTATATTAACTCTGACTATATTGTATGTGGCATCTCTAACAAACATTCGAGAACCTGTCATGCAGTATTAAGAAATAAAGAACTCTGTTTCATCAACAAAGGTCTGATCTTTGACTGCTTAGGGCAGAAGCCTCACAACCGGTAACAGTGAAATCAGCATAATGGTTTATGGCAGGTCAAGATGGAATGTGAGAAACCCCGGGCCCAGAGCCCTCTTTTATGCTGGTCAGAGATAATCCCCCGACCTCACCCAAATGTCCTGATAGGACCTTAAGTCAGTGGTTGCAGTTCATAGGTCCCCTGCGGGGGCCCTAGGCTCGTGATTGGTGGTCGTTTAGGATCCGACCAGCTATTATTCTACCTGGCCGAAGCTCAGGTAGATTCTGGCCATGTGCAATGACCACATGGCGGTCGCCATTACGAGAGTCCCTGGTGACCGTTGTCTTAATACACAACAACCTGACAGCTGCTGTTGTAGACAGAAGGGTCACACCACTTTTCATGTACTACAGAAAGCAATTAAAACAACATTTCTCCACAACTGGGATCATTGCCACTACTTCTCTCTTGTGAGGTCAAAGTCACTATGATCTGTTAAATGACCTCACCTAGGGATCACCCTTAAACAGGTCTGCTCAGAACTAATTTCTATTTTATTTGATGAAGCTTACTCCCAGGAGAGTATTCGTAGAACTACAGCCACAGGTACTACGAAAATTGCGCTCCACTCTAAAACCCAGTTTGGCTGGGTCAGTATTCTGTAGCACGTAGCATAATGCTTCACCCAGCCCAAAAGGACAAATTCCCTTGTGAATTCTCAGGAAATCCACCAATTCTGTTGTATGCTAAGAATATTCAGATACAATTCTCTGAAGAACTGTGCTACCCGAAAATGGTTCCCCCCTCCTTTTTGCCCAATGATCTCCTGTCTTATTAAAGGAATAGCAACAATGTTTGGAAATACCTGCTTTATACTTCTGAGATTTCAGTACTTCCCCTGAGTGCAAGGCATCAGATTTCTGTACTCCCTTGAAGCAGACAAATAACCTTAATTCTGCCCTGCAATGATGGCCTGAGGACACTGTAGCAAAGGAGGAGGAGGAGGAGATTGGATTTACACCCCGCCCTTCACTACCCAAAGGAGAGCGGCTGACAATCTCCTTTCCCTTCCCCTCCCCACAACAGACACTCTGTGAGGTAGGTGGGGCTGAGAGAGCTCTCTCAAGAGCTGCCCTTGAGAGAACAGCTCTGAAAGACCTTATAACTGCTGCTGCATGTGGAGGACTGGGGAATCAAACCCAGTCCTCCCAGATTAGAGTCCGTGCTCCTAACCACTACACCAAACTGGCTTAATTGTTCACTTAATCCATTCTTGTACGTTAGTAGGAATAAAAAATTCTGATTATTTCAAAGTGATCGAAAGAGCAAAGTTAAGCTGTTTGGTGCCATTTCCAGACCTCAAAGGTGCAATTTCTTTTCGTTCTGCTGTAAAAAAATTTGCTGTGCAGAGGGGGGGGGGAGAACATAACATGAATCAATGCAGAAACGCAAAGTAAATGTCAAAGCATGCAGTAAGCTCTGAGGTTTCCGTTCACAGTTATTAAGCAGCAAATAGCACATCAACATCATTCGTGTATACAAGTCTGTTTGGGCTGCATGTGTATGCACCGTAGATACAGCTGACAATTTGGAGCATGCAGCAAGATAACATATGCATGATCATCTCATACAACTATCCACATGTGAACATCATGCTTTTCTCCTGAAGTGGCAGGGCAGGCAACAGGCTGGCATCACTGGGTACCTGTTGAGGCCCTCTGTCAACCTCCAGTTCCTCCTTGTCTTCGCCACTCACCCTCCCCTCCTTGAATGTGGCTTACTCACCCACTTGTCCTCTCTCAAGGTCTGGACCCAGCCTGTGTTTTATGGTTGGGGAAAGGACCATGGTTCCATGGAAGAGCCTGTGCTTGTGCCAGGGCCCTAACTCAGCATCTCCAGTTAAAAGATCTGGTGGTAAGTGATGTGAAAGACCTCAGCCTGAGATGCTGGAGAGCCACTGCCATTCTGAGCAGACAATACTGACCTTGATGGACCAAAATGCCCTATTCAGTAGAAGACAGCTTCATGTGTGTTCATTTGGGAAATCAGAGACACCTTGTGCCCAGCCATCACTGCATGGAAGGCATATGGAGTCCCCTACATTTTTCTCCATTCCTGCAGCTCCTTCTGACCCCTGGGAAGATCATTCCTGGGGTCATGGGGCATATTCAGAGGAATAGCTGTGTGGTTCAGGGGGCTAGAGTAAGGAGGGACAAGGGAATGAAATCACCCACTCCCCTCAGCAGAGCTGCACTTAGGCTAGAGGAGTTATTTCACTGCCTTCTCCCCCCCACTGCAGTCCTCCAAATGACGTGGCTATTCTTCCATGCAACCCCATGAATAACCTTTCTTGGGGCTGGAAGGGGTGCAGGAACAAAGACGAATGTGAGAAAACTCTGGGTCTGTGGACAGATGATTGGATACAGGGTGTGAAGAAATGTATTTTTTCTTTGGATGTTTGAATGGAGCAAAACCTTCACTCTGAGTTTTAAAGGGTTTTTCCCCATTCTGGGCAGAGAACAGGCAGGAAGGGAGGAAGCCAGTTCAATTGTTTTTCAGACTTACCTCAGCCCACCTTCATACAAATGCTAATAAGACTAGACAATGGGATGGTCAAGCTCCCCCCACTCCAAGCAGGGAACAGAGATTTGGAGGAACTAAATACTGGAGGAGGAAAATTCTGGAGACTTCAGGAAAAGCTTCTTTGCCCTGGCCTGACCTAGTCAGTGGGTGGGGAAAAGAGAGGGGATAAAACTCAGGAGAGCAAGGAGTAAGTCCTCTTTGGTGCAGAGTCCATCAGAGCAGGCAGAACTCTTGTCTGAGGCCTGAGGGAGGCAGCCATTAACCATGTGCTGGCCTGGGGTGCTGTGCAACCTGCACTGGCTGCCTATCAAATATCAGATCTATTTCAAGGTGTTGGTTCTTACCTGCCCATCTTCGAGCCAGGGGCCTGGACATCTTCAAGACTGCCTCTACCCATATGAGTCCCACTAGCCCCCCTTCCTAAAGACAGGATTACCCACAACAACCCCCCAGCATATTAATCCATGTACAAATGGCAGTTTGTCCGAAGTGCAAAAAAGGTGCACTGCAAACATCAGGCAAAAAGGCAAGTAGCTCCTGATTCTACAATGAAGTATGAAGGGGGAATGTATATCGATTGTATCTGCTCACATGGTTGTTGGCATATTAGCCGCATGGAGCAGCAAGCTGTTACCTCCTTTGTCAAAGGATCTAGGACAATGTTCCTCAAAATGAAGCTGGGAGTCCTGACCTCTCACCAGGTAATTCCTGCCTCCCCCCAGTGACTGCAGATCCTGGAAGCCAGACTAGGACCATACTATCTGCCGTTGATGTGCATTGTTGTTTTAAATGCTGATGATTTTAGTGAATTAAGGCTGATGATTTTATGGCTTTTAATTGATTATTGTAATATGTTTTAATTTGTAAATCTACAGCCAACAATGTAGGAAGGGCGGGATATAAGTCTAAATAAATAAATAAATACAACAACAATAACATGCATTCATAAAGCTTTTGGGGGTGGTTAAATTATTTCCCATTATATTATCTAAGCATTGCTTGCAACAACCCTGCAAAATAAGTCAATATTATTATTATTCCATTTACAGATGAAGGGCTGAGGCAGAGAGGCAGCAACTTGCCAAAGATCCCCATGTGGGTTCATAGCAGAGGCGAGCAATGAAATGGGGATTTGCCTGCTCACAGTTTACACTTGTAGTCATAGCTATAACACTACACCATGGTCTTTCTCAAGTGTAGAGAAAAAAATTAATTAAAGGGGGGGAGTCAACATAATTTCCCCTCCATTAAGACACAGCTGACTTACGGCAACCCCATGGGGTTTTCAAGGCAAGAGACATTCAGTGTAGGGATGCCATACCCCCCCCCCCCAGTGGGGGCGGGGGTCTCTCAATTTCGGGTTCTCCTTTCTGTCACCAGCCAGGCAGCTGGCAGGGGAAATTACCTCCCCCAGCAGGCAAGAAGCTGGAAATAAATGCGACGTGCCTACATCACCCAGAAGTAATGTAGGCACTTTGGTGACATTGCCGGGGGGGGGGGGGGATGCACTGGTTTTGGGGCAAAACTCTATGCTAGACTCTAGTTCTACCATAGAGATTTTGCCCACAAACCAGAGCAACGCCCCCGAAGTGCCTACATCATGTTTATTTCTGGCTTTTATCCAGCTTCCGGTAAGTTCACCCCCATCCCCCACCAGCTAGTCTGATGGACCTGGCAACCCTAATTCAGAGGTAGTTTGCCATTGCCTACCTCTGTGTCATGACCTTGGACTTCCTTGGTGGTCTCCCATCCAAATACTAACTGGCCTACCATCCAAATACTAATTCTCTTCCTCAAGCTTGGTGGTGGTGGTGAACAATTGGTCCAGCCCTCCTTCCCCTGCTTCACCCATATGAAGGAGGAAGGAAGACCTGGAGGCTGCCAGCTCCACCATCACTGAACTCTTCTTAATGAGATTAGGCTAGCCTGGGCTATCTGGGTCAGGGCATCAGCATAATAGCAGTTCTCAAATATTTAGAAAGCTACTACAAAAAGAGTAAAGTGTTATTTAATCACATCAGATAGTGGTCCCCAACTTTGTTGAACTTGTGAGCAGTTTTGGAATTTTGAGAATGGATGATAAAATGACTGCCTGTGGGGCACAGAAAACCACAGAATCACTACTATGGTCACTGGGGCCGATCACAAAATGACAGCCATAGGGTATCGGGGCCAGTCAAAAAAACTGAGAGATTGAAAACCAAGCATTCTCCTGTGATGGACACAGTTGTTGCTGAGTAGGTATTCCCTGTAGACAAAAGATGATATGTCCCAGGGTTTTCTGACAAATCTGTTCCAGTAAGGGAAAAGAAAGGTAGGATTTAATCTTTGCTTGGGGGGAGATGGAAGTGAGCACCAGGAAACACATCCTTGAGAGATATGACATGCATGTGCACCATGTTGGGATCACTGGAATAAAACATTCAAACTGCAGCAGAGGAGATTTAAGGTTGGTTCACACGTACGCTTCCATCACTTCATAGCTGCAGCTTCAAATGTTGCACATGCAAATGAATTTTCATATCACCACAAACACAACATTTTTTAGATAAGTCAGTTAATTCATTCATCTTCCACTCATTGCATGCTGAATGGTCAAGGGATGAGCAAAGAAGTAGTATGTTATGGATGTATGAACCAACCCTTGGTTGGCCATTGGGGAATGGTTTGACTTTAGAAGCATCCTGGTAGGATAACCCTAAAAGAGCAACAGTCTACTTCAGCAGTGTGCACTTTGGCAAGATTGGTATGCCTCCTGGTGGTAGTATCAGAGGAGCAAAAGTATTTTATTTATTCATTATTTCTATTTTTATCCCGCCTTGCCGGACAAGCTGGCAAGTAGGATGCCTAGAATACAAGGAATTTCTATGGAGGAATCCTTGGTCTCTGAGGATGTTTGAAATATGGGATAAAGAAAGTAAGTCCATTGGGGTTCTTTCTTCTCTTCAGTCAAGGAACCCTCTGAAAGAGGGACTGCCTCATGAAGATTAGAGAGCGCTTCTGGGTTACTGGGTGTTGTGATACAGAGCATGACATGCTAAGATAATTTTATATTTTAATTAGTCTTACCTCACATACCTTCCTTAAGTGGAATTTTATGTAAGTACTTCATTTGGCTTGGTTTTGGAAAGAGACAGTCACTGAATGGCTGTGTATTTTTTGAGAAAGAACAACTTTGTTTTCAAAGCTAAACGGCCTTGAAGCCATTGACTTCATCTGTTAAAGAAGCCATAAATAAGATATGAGAAGTCTTCAAAAAGTAACTAACTAGAATCATTGTGAGAGTACTTTTTTTGAGTTTAGAAGAAAATTTATAGAAGCTCATTCTTGACATTTTGTGTATATGAGTGAAAGAGATAATTGAACTTTGCTGTGTCTTTAAATAGTCGTGTTTGTAATTTATATGAAAGATTTAAGAAGGCAATTAAAGGAAGTTGAAAAGTATAAATAAAGATAACTGACAAAAATAAAAGACTCTTAAGAACAGTTATTTTAAAAGATATAACTGGAACAGTCGTTATATTTGGAATATATTTTTATTTGTTTAAAATGGGTAAGAAGCAAGGCCATGTCCCTCAGAGAACAAGCATTACTCCCCTAAAGAAGCAAGCAAAGATTGGAGGACCTAAAGCTCTTGACTTTTGGTTGAAGACTCAGACTAACAGGCATTTGGATATGCATAACAATAAATATGATTGTTTGCACCCAAATATACCTGCTCCCTCAAGTATTTCAGTGGAAAATGGCTCATCTCTGGAGGGGAATATTCTAGAAGGATCTCTTATTAAGAAGAGAACACCTAACGAGACTTTCGGTTTCAGGCGCTTTAATGGCGGGCACTTCTCTCTGCAACTGCAGGAGAGGCAACCCGCTCTCGGCAGGTTGAAGGGGTTCCGGACTAGTGCCGGACCCCCTAGGAAAGGGTCCCTGCCTGGGGTGGTTGAAGGTAGCCTCTCCCTGTGGTGGCGATCGTGGGATTGAGGCTCCTTTTTACCCCTAGAGGTTCGCCTGCCAGAGGAAGCCCTCGGGCTACTGGAAGCGCTGCCGTGAAGCTGCAGAAAATGTAGAGCGGAGAGGTGTGGGTCTACCAGATACGCAATGGCTGAATCGTGAGTCTCCTGATCTTTTGATATGAAGCGTTAAGGGGTGGATCGGATCGGATCCCCCCCCCCCCCTCCCTCGTAACTTACTCGGAGACTTTCCCATGGTCCTGCTGCTGTTTTGGAGGCGTTATAAATGCGTTGGAATGTTGGATCACATGGAGCAGTGGAAGAGCTTGCGAAAGGCATCGGTGTGACAAATCGAGAATGTCCCCTTTGAGATCTCTTATCTAACTGTAAACAATCGGCGACTGTGGGAAGAAATGGTGGGGAGAGCTTCTCCAAGACTCAGAAGTTCGCTTCCTACTTCAAAAGGTGGAACTGAGCTGAATGTGGCATTGACGGCGGCACTGCAACCCCTAGTGGACCAACTGGCTTCAATCAACACTAAACTGGAGACGATGCAAACTGAAATGAGAGAGTCAAATAGAAAACCGGAAAGGCTCCAACAGGACCTCCTGGATGTCAAAACAGCGGTTGAAAAAAATGATTCAAGACTGCAGAAAATTGAAAAAGAAAAATCTCTTCAAAGTGACAACGTATTAAAGCTTCAAATGGACCGATCAAACTACTTCTTGAGATTTCAGAACGTTCCTGAGTCAAAAGGAGAGAATCTTAAGAAAATATTAAGCGAAGCATTGTCACCTGTGACAGGATGGCAAGCAGCAACAATTCAAAGCGATATGGATATGACCTACAGGACATATCCAGATTATGTTAAAAAGAAGAAACTGCCAGGTGAAATTGTGGTGAGATTCTCAAAAAGATCAACCAGGGATGTGGTGTTAAAAGCCACGAATTGAACTGTTCTGAAGATACAGGAAGAAGAAATCAAAGTTTTAAAAGACATCCCATTTGAAATAAGAAAGAGAAGGAAAGCTTATAGGAGTTTGGCTTTATGGTTGCAGTCAGAGACTATTTCTTACAGATGGGACATCCCGGAGGGACTGATGTTCAGCTACAAAGATAAGAAATTTAAAATTGACTCCATCGAACAAGCAAGATTGTTTTTGGAAAAGCACAAGAAGAAGAAAACAGAGACTGAACCAGACGATTCACTGGCAGAGCAGGAGAGTATGTATGGATTTGAAAGCTCAAAAATTGAAGATGGAGAAGACTCGGACTCTAAGAAAGGGGCGGCTGCCCCTAGAAAGAAGAAAGACAAGACGAAAGGAAGAGAATCAAAGGAGAAATAGTTTTATAACTGTTTTTTGTTTGCTGTAATAACACACCAAGCCTTGTAATCTTAAAAATTATTATTTAGATTGTTTCCTCTGCTGTATGAGGTTCAAAGGTCTAACGTTAAATTTTTGTTTGTAAACAGCAAGAATGAATTAACAATGTATGCCAAGAAATAATTTAGCTTTTCAGTAACTAATGATGTTAGTATTATTAGCATTACGAACGCATTTTCTGTATACCTTAGGGTAGGATAGTATGTAGGTTTTTTAGTGTAGGTGTAGGGTAAAAAATGCAATAAAAATTTTTTAAAAAGAAGAAGAAGAGAACCCCAAGCAAAAAGGAGATGACACCCAGCAAAAACGCAGGAAAAGAAATAGAGAAAACAGACTTATCACGTATTGGCTTTTTAATGTCTGATTCGATATATCATATTTTTAATCAGCAGCCTGATTATTTATTATTTATTAAAATAAATTAGACCTTTTAATCTTCTGTACAAAAGAAGATTAAAAAAGGATGCTCCCTATCAAAAAGAAAGATCTCCAACCTAGTAATAAACAAGACAAAGATGAAAAACAGGAGTTAAATATGTGTTTCAGTCTAACCAAGCTGCCTTGACAGTGTTTCCATATAGGGGGCATATTCCATACTAATGGTTTTTAAAGATACAATTGTTACACCTTTAATACAAAATGCATCTCCTAAAATGTTGCGTAAGAGCAAAACTGTAAGCTCTTTTATAAAAACTCAGTTATTGGACGTAAAAATATTAGGAAAAATCTGTTTGAAGAAGTAGTTGCCTCATATAAAGAATTACCTTTCGATGAGGGAAAAGCAATTAGACAAGATACGAGATGAATTACTGACTGTTAACAAAGCAGAGTACAGTTGTTGCAACACATCAATAAAGAAGAAAAACCAAACCTCTCCTGTAACAGCAATGAGAGCTGTGGAATGCACATATGACTTCCACCATTGCAACTTTGGTTCTTCTACTTCTAAGTGTAATTATTCTTCAGCATCACAACAGAAAAACACTAATTGTTTTTGAGATCATGAGACTGCAGAAGTTGTGCTGAGACCCCCATTCGAACCTAATGTAGTAATAGTCCATTCATCAAATAATCCATGTGTCTTTAGTGATAATGAAAGAGAGTTGGAGAAGATATCACAGAACCTATGCTATTGACATTTGCTTTAAGAAAAGAGAAGAAAGGCTCCCTCAAGATAATTTCATCAAATGTTAATGTCATGAATGAACCATGTAAATAGTTACTTAAAGAGAAAGCTGACAATTTTTTTTACAAAAAATACATATCTTGTCTCATCAAATTCATCTTATTGAGCAACCAGCTTTGGGTAACCGTTATAATGCCTCCTCTGAACAACCCCCCCCCCCCAAAGAAGTGGCCATCTATATTAAAAACCCATTATTTACAGTTAATCAAACTCTCTGTGATGCAGATGGAAGATATATTTTACTTAAAGAGGCCTTTCACAATACAAAAATAACCCAGAACATAAGAGAAGCCAATGTTGGATCAGGCCAGTGGCCCATCCAGTCCAACACTCTGTGTCACACAGTGGCCAAAAACACCAAGTGCCCTCAGGAGGTCCAGCAGTGGGGCCAGGACACTAGAAGCCCTCTCACTGCTGCCCCCCCTCAAGCACCAAGAATACAGAGCACCACTTGCCCCAGACTGAGAGATCCTATCTATCCCTTGTGGCTCATAGCCACTGATGGACCTCTGCTCCATATGCTTATCTAAGTCCCTCTTGAAGCCGTCCATGAAAATGTATATTTGAACCAAGAAAATGTATATGCGCTAAACTATAATCAAAATACATTTTTAAAAAAATCTTGGTATTTATGTATGTATGTATGTATTTATTTGATTTTTACCCCGCCCTCCCTGCCAAAGCAGGTTCAGGGAGGCTTACAAAAGATAAAACATAAAACAAATATAACATAGGTAAAACCATATAAAACCCTATAAACAATCTGATGTCAGAAATAAAAAGACATTAATTAACAAATCACTTAACTCCCTTTTTTGGAAACTATATCTTAGTTCCAGTTAATTAATATATAGAGGTTGCAGCATCCTTCTGAAAGAGATTTTTCATATTTTTCACAGGTTCATAGTAGTCTAGGATTGATTGATTTTTGGTTTCTAAAATGCCAGTAAATAGGATAGACAAGACAACAGTAGGAAGTTTTATTTATGCAGACTATGCCCCAATTTATTTAACCATAAGTATGCAAATTCTTTCACAATGTGGCTAAATAATGAAGTAATGAATAACTCTAAAAATAAAGAGAAGCTTTATAAAACTTTAGAGTATTGTTTAAAAAATAAATACTCAACCTGAAAGTTCCCCAGTTTGTATTTGGGAGGCAGCAAAAGCATATTTTCGAGGGGTGGTTATAAGTTCCACCTCATATCTTTAAAAAATTAGAGAAAAGGAGAGGAATGACTGTCTTCAAAAAAATTATTTTTTGGAAAGTCAGTATTGAAAACATTAACAAGAAAAGCTTTTGAAAGCTATTAAGATAGAGAAAAATAAACTTGAACAGATTGATGCACTGTCCCTCCATAAAAAGATGCTTTATATAAAACAAAGTTTTTTTGAAAATGGCAATAAAGCTGGAGAATTATTAGCCACAAAATTAAAACAAAAAGAAGCTAAAGTAACTGTTGCAAGAATAAAAATGAGAGATGGTTCAATTGTATCAAACAACAGTTCAATTATTAAGGCCTTTACTGAGTATTATCAACATTTATAGAAGGCAGGTATCTCAAATGGATGGAGTTAAAAAAAATGAACTTAAGATACCTAAATTAACTGAGGATAATAAATTGTTAATAGATGAAAAAATACGTCTGCAAGAAATAACTACAGTAATTCAAAATCTTAAATAAAGCACCTAGACCTGATGGTCTAAACTTCAGAATTGTATATTTTTTCCCTCCAAATAATAAAGCTACCCTTGCTAAGAGCCGTTAATAATATATTTGAATCTTGTTATGTCCCTAAAACATAGCCTGAGAGTAAAATTGTGGTGATTTTGAAACCATCAAAAGATCAGTTCTTATAGACTTATTAGTCAGTTCTTATATAGACCTAAGAGCCAGTTTGGTATAGTGGTTAAGAGCGGCAGGCTCTAATCTGGAGAACTGGGTTTGATTCCCCGCTCCTCCACATACAGCTGTCAGTCACAAGTTGTCTCAGAGCTGTTCTCTCAAGAGCATTTCTCTCAAAGCTCTCTCAGCCCCACCTACATTACAGGGTTGCTGTTGTGGGGGGAGGAATGGAGGGAGATTGTAAACCACTCTGAGACTTCAAGTGAAGGGTGGGGTATAAATTCAATCTCCTCCTCCTCCACCGCTGCTGCTGCCACTGCCGCCGCCACTGCTGCTTCTTCTTCTAAATTTGGATTGTAAGATCTTGACTTAGCAAGTCAATTAAAGGGTATAATAGGGAAGTACATCTCACCTGATCAGTCCAGGTTTATACCTGGCCGTTCTATTTATACCAACGTATGAAAAACTGTTAACTTAAATATGAAAAATTTGATGTGGTTAAGAAAGAAAAAACTGGGTCAGCTTTCTTGTTCTTAGACACTGAAAAGGCATTCGATAGGGTGGGGCATAGTTTTCTGCTAGCATCTCTTGCTGCATTTGGTTTTGGAGATAATTTTAAAAAATGGATAAATTTGATTTATATGCAATGTTATGCTAAGGTAAATATAAATGGGTGATTATCACCACAAATAAATATTACTAGAGGTGTTAATCAAGGCTGCCCTCTTTCTGCTCTTTTATTCACTATTTCATTGGAATCATTAGCAATCTCAGTGAGAGATGAATAAAAAATTCACGGTATCAAAGCAGGGGTAGCACATTGCAAAACTGAATTATATGCAGGTGATATCATTATTTTTTTAACTGAAATTGAAAAATCTAATATAATATTAGAAGACATTATTATCCAATATGGGAATGTCTCTGGGTACAAACTGAATCCTGATAAATTGGAGACTGTTTTAATACAAATTTAAAGGAGTGTAAAAAAGATAGTTGGATTCGGGATATGAATATCACTGACCAAGTTGAGTATCTAGGTATCTGGTTAAATAAGTATAGTGATAGATATCGGAAGACAAATTGTGACCCCGTAATAACTTGAATAAAAAAGCAATTTCAGCTTTCGAAAACTACTATTATAGCTTTTCTTGGTCATGTAAATACAATAAAAATGATGATTTTGCCTAAATTAAATTTTCCATTGGCAATCTCCCAGCTGAAATTCCAGAAAAAAGGTTAAAAGAGTGGCAACTATTATTAAACACTTTTTTATGGGATAAAAGGCACACAATGACAGAGGATTCCGCCGAGGTGATGGTCCGTGAGTTCCGGGCCGAGCCCCACAAGCCCGCCAACTTGGATCCACTTGAGTACTGGGTGTGCAAGGCCACCATATGGCCAGACCTCACCAGCATGGCCACCAGCCTGCTCTCCTGCCCACCTACCAGTGTCCAGAGCGAGCAGGTGTTCTCCCACCTGTGAGACATCCTTTGGCCACATCGATCCCGACTGGACCCAGCTATGGTGGACGAGCTGTCCCTTCTGAAGGTCAGTCTATCCATGCTGGGCAACCCTGTTCTGGACGGGGTGGAGTGAGCTCGCCATCTCTCATGTCCCCTCCTCCTCTCCCCCCGTTCCCATTTCCCCCCTTCCTCCATGGGTAATCCTGGCAAGCGGCCCATGGGGGGATGTCTGCTGGAGACTGGGGGGGAGGAGGGCCACCCCGGCCGGGAGGGGTTGACCTGGGGACTGGGACTCCACACCTGTTGGCCCACCATGGCCAGGTGGTTGGACCATGCTCCCAGGTCCCTCCCCACAAGGGCCACTCTCCCATGTCTCCTCATGTCCGTCCTCCCCCTGGGGGAGGTCCCACTGTGCCCATCCCTGGCTGGCACGCTCCTTAACGCTGCCCAAGAACAATTTACCCTCTTTCATTGTTGTCCAACCCCCCCTCCCGGTGGGGCTGCTAGAGGGGGGAAATATACTGTTGGTCACATCATGTCCTCACCAGGGGCCACTCCTCATTGCTGCCTAAGAACAATTTACCATCTGTTGTCATCCAACCCCACTCCCAGGTGGGGCTGCTAGAGTGGGGGGGGGGGAATATGCTCTCTGTCATGTCAAGTTCCGGGGCCCCTCCTGTGGGGCCTGTCCTTCCCTGTCTCCTTACGTCTCTCCCCCCCCCCAGGGGAGGTCCCGCTGGGCCCGTCCCCAGCCAGCGCGCTCTGTAACGCTGCCCAAGAACGCTTTACACTGCCCAAGAACAGTTTACTGTCTGTCGTCATTGTCCAACCCCCCCTCCCAAGTGGGGCTGCTAGAGGAGGGAAACTTACTGTCTGTCATGTCATATTCCAGGGTCTTCCCTGTTTCCTTACATCTCTCCTGGCATGCTCCTTAACACTGCTTAAAAACATTTGCCATCCGTCATCGTCGTCCAACCCCCCTCCCAGGCGGGACTGCTAGAGGGGGGAAATATACTGTCTGTTGCATCATATTCTGGGGCCCCTCTCACGGGGCCCACCCTTCCATGTCTCCTTATATCTCTCCTGGCACACTCCTTAACACACTACCTCAAACCATGTCACCGTCGGTCGTTGTCCTGCAATCCCTCCCCCCAAAGCATGGCTGCTAGAGGGAAAAACTTGAAATTACGTCATGCTCCTGGGTCTCTCCTCACAGGGCCCAGGCTCCTATGTCTCCTCATTTCTCTCCTCCCTCTCAGGGCAGATCCCGTTGGGCCCCTCCCCACCTGGGGCACCCCTTAAAATTACCTACCTCAAAGCATGTTGCTGTCAATCATCGTCCCTCAACCTCCCCAAACTAGGGCTGCTGGAGGGGGGGAAATATACTGTCACATCACATTCTGAGGTCCCGTTCCTTGTCTCCTCACATCTCCCCTCACCCGGAAAGTCCCACCAAGCCCCTCTCCAACTGGCATGCTCATTAACACTGCCCAAAAACATTTTAATGTTGGTCATTGTCACCCAACCCCCAAAGCGGGGCTGCTGGGGTGAGGGATATACTGTCATGTCACCCTAACCCTGCCAGTCCTTCTTGAGCCATCTTCTTTGGCAGATTCGACTTGTTTCACCACCAGGCTGTCCGTGGCTTCACCTGGCTCCAGTCTGCCTGCCAGCAATACTGGCCACAGAAAGATCCTCCTCTGGTCTTGTTCCTCCAATAAATGCCCAGCCTCTGTGAGGCCACATTCGCCTTTGGTCTCCTTTCTCCAGGGTGCTCACCCTTGCACCCAGGACTCCAGCCTCCCACATCATCCATCTGCTGCTAATGTGGCAGTCAGCCAACACCCGGGGTTTGGCATGCATTTCCTTGCCCTCCCCTCTCCTGGGACGTTCCCTGTGATGGCCCCCCTGCCCGGTAGTCACATTGCCTTTAAGGTGAAGGGTGGGCCCCAGGGAGAGAGCTCCACCCACCCCTACAAGTGATGCTCCCCGGGGAACCTCCTCCCTCCCCCAAAACTTAAAAATAAAGATAAATTAATGGACACAAGAGATGCCCTCCCTCCCCCTCCTTGACTGCTCCCTGCAGAGGCCCCCCTGCCCAGTAGTCATGTTGCCTTCGAGGTGGAGGGTGGGCCTTCAGGGAGAAAGCACCACCTGACCCCCTGCAGGTGTTCCCTAGGCCCCAGGCTGGGTGGGGTGGGGTGGTCACCCCTGCCCCGAGTCACATTGCCAGTGACTGAAGGGTGAGCCTGGGGAGGGAACGCCAGCCACCCCTGAGGACGGCTGGCCTCCACCCTGACTGCATCCATGCCTGACAAGTCGCCTTGTGGACAGCCTTGCTGTAGATCAGCACTCCCTGTTGATAGTAGGGCTTGGGAGTCTTTCCCCTGCACAGAAAGTCTGGGTTATCAGCTGTCGTGTCCCTCTGGCAGGGGATAACTTGTAGGTGAACTGCTTCCCTTTGGCCTAGTCCTCTACGTCTGGGGGGCTGTGAGTATGCCCAACCGGAACGTCCCTACCTTTGCATCACCATCTATGTAGGGGGCATCCTGTTGTGTCCCTTCGCTCTGCCACCTGGAAACTCGACAACTGCCCACATTGAGATCCTCCCAGGTCCCCCACTGTGTATGCCTCCATGTTGTTGTGGCCAAGCAGGTGACCAGTGTTCTGAACAGCAGTTCTTCTAGGCTTTCTCCTCTCTCCTGCCCACTCTGGCAAGGTGATAACTGTCCAGGTGAGAGATCCTGGTGGAATGTTCGATCAGCATCCATATTAGGTGGTGGGGTGGGGTGGACGGTTCCTTGGGCGGCAGTGGCCGCCTTCCTCATGCAAGTCTTCCCTCTTATTCTCCAGAAATTGAGCACGTTTCCAACTCTCTGTGGTGTCCACTGTATGACACAGCATCTCGTCATGTGGGTTTCCATCTGCTGTCAAGGTGACCACTGGGCAAGGCGGGCTCCGAGCTGTTGACCTTGGACACAGTCATACATCATCCCATGACGAGTGTTGGGCAGGTTCATCGCCCAGGACAGCATGTTTATCCCATTGCTACAGTGACCGATCAGTCCTCTCCCATCCCAGACCCCACCCCCCCAGTTTTCAATCCTGGCCACTGGAGGATTGGCACCCCATCTTTTGGATACTGTAACTGTCCAACCTGGGCAGGGTGGGGGGGTTGGCCCTGCCCGGCAGTCACATGGCCAGAGGGTGGAAGGGGGAACCGGGTAGAGAGATCCTTCCTGGGCCCCGGACAGGGCTGGGGGCTCAGCACTGCCCAGTTGTCAGGCTGCTGGTGGGTGGAGGGTGGCCTGGGGAGCAAGCACCACCTGCCCCTATGCAGGTGTTCCCTAGTGTGAGGCTTCTGTACTATCAGTAAAATGATCAGGCCTTTGTTGATTAAAACATAGTCCTTTATTCAGATACTGGAACAGGTCTCGATGTTTGTTAGAGATACCATACAAAGAAGGCTTGGGGTTAATATACCTGCAAGCATGCATGATTAAACTTTTGCCACCAATCAGCATACAAGGAAAAGTGCGGGGGGGGGGGGGGGAAAGGGCCTGTTTGTTCCCACCGTAGGTGCAAAAGGCATAAACATTTCCCCTTTTGGCCTGTGTGACCCAGATGTGCTAAGTCCTAGGCATAACATTCAAACCACGACAATAAAATAACCTTCAAGGCTAGAAGCCTGCAGATAGTGTCCTGGGAGCCTGAAGCGAACAAAGGGGGAGGGCACAGGAACAAGATAGCCGGTGTTTATATGATGTGATGGAATGCGTGAACCCACCTCCCGCCTGAAGGAGTAACATTAAGCAGACCAGCCATTGACATAAAAGAGGCAATAAAACATATGGCAGATAACAACTACAAAGAAAACGAAAGTAGACACTAGAACATCCTTCAGTAACATATATCTATGTCAGATTCAAAGAAAGAAACATTCAGCAATAGAGAAACCATTGTGCACAAAAAGCAGAATCTGACACTTAGGCCCCAGTAAGGGCGGGAGGGTCAGCCCTGCCCAGTTACCACATTTCTGGTGGGTGGTAGGTGGGCCCGGGGAGAGATCACCACCCATCCCTGTGTGGGTGTTCCCCAGGCCGCAGACTGGGTGGGAGGTTCTGCCCTGGTCAGTGATCCCGTTGCCACTTAAGGGTAAATGGGCCTTGGGAAAGAGCACCTGCCATCTCGGTCACCTTCCCGGGCAAGTTGGGAGGGTGAGCCCCAGCCAGTCCTCCTGTCCAAAGGTCTGGGTGGTTGCCCCCAGGAAGACAGAGGCAACTACAACCGTGCAGGTGGTCCCCAGGGAGGTCCTCTGGGAGTTGGGTGCCTGTAGCTGACCCAGTTCTCCTCTGGCCTGTTTGAAATCATCACTAGACAAGTTCTCCAGGAGCAGTTTCCCTGGGGGCACTGGTCTTGGGGGGTCTGCTACTCAGACCCCCTAGACCTGACAGGCATGTGACTTGTGGGGAATGTGGAGGGCCACCCCAGGGATGGGCTATGCAAGTTGGAGGCCTCTAGTTCACCCGGGTCAGTTTTGGTCACTCCCGAACCGGCAGGGGGGATCTCGCATTGAAAAGCATTGTCTCTTTGGGGGCCTGTAGCTCGCCCCCCCCAAGTCCAAAGGGAACCAAATTTGGTGGGCATGTCGAGGAGAATGAGCTGAAATTATGCTAAGAATTTGGGCCCCCAGGGGTCTTTTTTGCACCCGAACCATTCTGCAGACCAGTTTGCGGACTGGCCGCCAGTCGGTGCAAGGACCGGTCCGGCAAGGGGGTCAGTTCGGTTCAGTTCGGTCTGGGGCAAAATTTTGAAAGTGCCCATCCCTAATGCTAAATAGACTCTCTCAGGACACACACAATATGCTGAAGTTTAACTAGTTGTTTATGAACCTGGTTGATGCTTTTTTGTTGCACTGGCTGGCCATAAATATTATGGCTACAAAATCCATGTGCTCCAACAGACCTGCTTCTATGTTGTATGAGAGTTTGAATTAGCTAAAAAGAGAGCACTTTTCACAAAAACTTGAGGTAAGACCCAAAAGTTGCTCCAGTTTGGCAATTTCTCAGGAGTTCTATTACAAAAGGTTGAAAGTGTTCACCCATTCAGAATGTGGGCAATGCCAATCCAGGAAGCATCGCTTCACTTTCAGATTGTAAATTGCTTTGAGACTCCTTAAGGTAGAGAAAAGTGGGGTATAAAATCTTCAGTTGTTGTCATGCATCCCAATATTATTGGCTGCATATCACTGTGACATCATCACATTTGCATTGTGATCCTTGCTTGGCTGGGACTTTCCTGTGATTTATTCCCAAAAAGACCCCACCCATTAGGTGCCAAACTAGCAATAGATTGAGGAAACAGCAGGGTAAACAAGGCCAGCATTTGATTGATTCGTAATTCCCACACACACAGCCTAGGAAATATTTCCCACACCCCCAACTTTTGCCTTGGAAAATAAAATATTATCACAGTTTGGCACAGACCTAGTTGTAGTGGGCCAGAACTTGGAGCAGTTCCAAATCACATTTTAGCAACTGGCTTCATCTCTCCCTATCTGCTGATTGGGAAGGGGAAGCAGCAGCCCAGAATACAGCTCTTGTGGGGAAATGTGTAGCAAGAGCTGAGGAAGACCAGCATTCATTGGCCCTGACTTGTTGCAACAGACGATTTTGTTCAAAACTTGAAGGGTGCCTCTGTGTGCGAGTCCTGGTGTCTATTTATTTATTTATTTATTGCATTTTTACCCTGCCCTCCCCACAAGTGGCTCAGGGTGGCTTACATAGTGGCACAACACCAAGTTAAGATACAATTAAAACAGTTTAAAACATTAAAATTCCCAATAAAGTGCTCGCCATAGGCGTCAACTACGGAGGGGCTCGGGGGCTCAGGCCACCCCTGAAGTTTCCCAGGGGGGTCTGAGTCCCCCCCCAGGGAAACAGGGTGCCCGTCCCCCCCCACTGCTGTGCCTCCCAAGTTAGGCAGGCAGGCAGGCCCACCTGCTGCAAGAGCCGCCCACCTGCTGCCCCGCCGCCCCTGCAAGAACCACCTGCCCGGCCAGCCAACTGGCTGGCTCCCCTCCCCTGAACCCATTGGCTCCCTCCCTCCTGGGGCCCCAGCGTGATGATGTCACCCGGAGTTTCGGGGTGATTACCAGAGCGTCGCCCCGGCAACATGCCCGATGTGATGATGTCACTTCCGGGTGACATCATCACGTTGGGGCCCCAGGAGGGTGGGAGGGAGGGAGGGAGCCAGTGGGTTCAGGCCAGCCGGCTGGGCCAGGAGGGGGGAGGCTCTTGCGATGATGGTGGCAGCAGCGGGGACACCGTCACAAGCGCGTGCGCACAAGAGTTCCCCCCGGGTAAGTACAAAACTCTACGCCCCTGGTGCTCGCAATAAAATGCTGAAAATCAGCTTATGTCCAGATGGTGTCCTGCAATTTCTCTTGTGACCTAGTGTGAATTCCCTTGGGCTGGCCCTCATCTCTGATGGTAATGGAGATGGCAGATGGTAGATAGCTGGTGGTGGCTCCTAGTCAAAGGCCTGGAGGAAGAGCTCCGTCTTGCAGGCCCTGCGGAACTGCATAAGGTCCCGCAGGGCCCTGATCTCCTCCGGGAGTTCATTCCACCAGATCGGAGCTGCCACTGAGAAGGCCCTAGCCCTGGAACCAGCGAGCCTGTCCTCCCTTAGCCCTGGGACAGAGAGTCGGTGCTGTGGTGCCGACCGAAATGCTCTCTGGGGTACATGTGGGGCAAGGTGGATCCTCAGGTATGTTGGACCCTGGCCATATAGGGCTTTAAAGGTAAGCACACCAGCACCTTGAAGCAAATTCAGTACGCTATAGGCAGCCAGTGCAGCACCGCCAGGACAGGCCAGATGTGATCCCATTTAGGGAGATCCATCAGTAGCCTGGCCGTGGCATTCTGCACCAGCTGCAGCTTCTGGATTTGCAACAAGGGCAGCCCCATGTAGAGAGTGTTACAGTAGTCCAATCTCGAGGTGACCGTAGCATGGATCACCGTGGCCAGGTCATCACGATCGAGGAAGGGAACCAACTGCCGAGCCAGCCACAGGTGGTAAAATGCTGGCTTAGCAGTGGCTGCTACTTGGTAGCCATAAGCCTCTGTGTTGAGCTCCTCCAAATGATCAATGCACCTCTTAAACTGTAGTACAAAACAGTAGAAGTAATCTATCCTGTGTCCTGGGTATGATGCTTTACTAGGTGATCTGCTTTTCTGTATCCACAGCACGCTGCTCTTTCATATTGAGTGTGTGGTCCTCTGTCCTTAGTATTGTTGATATTCCTCAAATGAGGTCAACACACCGTTTCTGCCAGGCACTGCTGACAAAAGGTGAGAGACAATCGCTTTCTCAAAGAACTTTGAGCCTGTGTAGGGAGAGAGAGCCAGCGACTGAACCCAGGCATCCTGCCTGTCAGCTCAAGAACCAGTGGATGAGAAGAGTCTGAGGGCGAGGAGGGTCTCTGTCAGATCCTCTGCCATTCATTGTCTGTTGTCTGGGTCTCTATCAGTAATTTACTGCTAGCCTTGAGTTTATTGCCTGTCATGTATACTATGGCTCTTTTCTTTCCCTCTGGGAGGATGGCTTGCCCCGTACTCCCACGTCACATAAACATTCTGGCTAATCTCTCTGGGCCGCCTCCCTTTGCCAGTCTGGTGTCTCGGACAGCTAATCTTGCTTTTATAACCTTGAAGACTCTTGGACTGATTTAGGCCAGGTGCCTGGCCTGTGAATAGCAAGTAGAATTTACAAAGGGGCATGGGGGGGGGGGTTAGTACTTTTGCGCCTTTTTGGTGGGAACATAACGGTTGGGTTTTTTTGTGCTTATTTTAGTTGGCTCTGATTGGCTCTTCACCTCTCTTTACCTTTTTGTATATGGTATATTAATCCCTGCTGCTTTTAACTGACTATCACTGGCAAACATCGTGTACCTGAAGGATCATTAAGAAATAAAAGGACTTTTGCTTCATCAAAGGCCTGGCTTATTGGTTCCCATTCAGAAGCCTCACAGATTGTCAGTGATCCCATTCACGGGACTCTCCATACCTGACTATGTCGGACGATGGGACTCTTCCTGTTACTACCGAGGAGACTCCGGTCACGACAGCTCCCAGCTGTGAGAGTTCTGCTCAAAGTAGTCAAGGATCAGATCTTGGTTGGTAAACCACAGTTCTTTATTTCCAATCTCTACATTAGTACAGCTTCTCGGATTATTGTCAGAGATAACACAGATAATACAGGCAGGTCTATTATACCTTTCCAAGGAGTTTGAATTACCCATAGGTAGCCAATCACTATAGGGGAAAAACGGCGGGCAAAAAGGGGCTCTGGCTGTTTGTTTCCCACAGGAAAGAAAGTGAGGTGTTAAGCTGTAAATTCCCTTCCCAACCAGACCCTTCAGATGTTACCAGTTCACATAACAATCAATGGCCTCAAGGCTTTTGCATGTGATAAGAGATGAGACGCATCCTCCCTTGAAGTCCCAGCCGGGGCCGATGGAATGCGGAGGCAGTGGTGTGAGAGGCCCTTTGTTCCCATACATTGCAGGTGTCACCCTCCCGCTCTAATAGTTACAAAACCCAGGCCTGGTTAGGCACTACAGCATGGCATCTACAAGCATATATCTGTAATACATACATGGCAACAGAGTATAACATGACAGAATTGAAAATTAGACAGAATGTATAACTGTAAGAACTAGAAATACTTTGTCTGAATCAGCAGATTCTGACACACTGGCCCCCCGATAAACACCTCTACCTGGGCTTGTCAGGAGACCTTTTATGAAAAGCTTTAACCAGTTTAGGAGCATGCACATGTTCAGAACGAACCCACTCATTGTGCTCTGGGCCGAAGTCAAGCCATCTAACTAAATAATATAAATGGCCCCTACGCATCTTAGAATCAAGAATATCTGATATTTCAAAATGGGGTGCCTCCCCCTTCATCAGTGGAGGAGGTACCGGAGGAACTGGATGCCAAGCATTTGGCCCAGGATCCTTCTTCAGCAAGCTGAAATGAAAAACAGGATGCACAGAACTCAGTGATTTGGGCAATTCTAGTTCAAAAGACACATCCGAAATTTTGCGCAACACCTTATAGGGACCCACGTATTTCCATCCCAATTTCCTGCTGGGTTGCAAGCCGTGTATATTTTTTGTGGAAAGATAAACAGAGTCCCCAGGTTGGAGATCCCAACCCTCAGCCCGGCCACGATCCGCACATTTTTTGTAATCCTCTTTGGCTTGGTCTAAAGTCTTGGCTATTAGTGGCCACGACTCCTGTAAGGTCGCCCACCATCGTTTAAAGTCTGTGGGGGAAGCATCGGAGGCACTCTCGATTGTAGGCAAAGGCTTTCCCTCAAAACCTCCCACTGCCATGAAGGGGGAGACGCCGGTAGAGGAGTGCACTGCATTATTGTAGCTATATTCTGCGAATGGCAACAAGTCCACCCAATTGTCTTGGTGGTAGTTGGTGTAGCACCTCAAAAACTGTTCAAGGATCTGATTAGTTCGTTCGGACTGTCTATCGGTCTCTGGGTGGTAACCCGAGCTCAGGGCAGGCTCTATATCCATAAGCTTCAAAAGCTCCCGCCAGAAGTTGGCAACGAATTGGCTACCCCTGTCGGATACCACCCGCTTAGGAAAAGCATGTAGTTTAATCACGTGGTTGAAGAAAGCCTTGGCCATCCCCTTTGCCGTTGGCAGTTGTTTGAAAGGGGTGAAATGGGCTTGTTTAGAAAACGTGTCTACCACCACCCAGATTACAGTCTTTCCCTTCGAGGGTGGTAGGTTAGTAATAAAGTCCATAGCTATCGCCTCCCAAGGGCGAGAAGGGGTAGGTAGGGGGTGCAGGAGTCCCGGGACTCCCCCCCCCCCTTTTTACACATCAAGCAGGTCTGACAGGCAGAGACAAAGTCTGAGACATCCCGGCGCATGCGCGGCCACCAGAACTGCCGCTGAATTAAGTTGAGCGTTTTCAGAAACCCAAAATGTCCAGCCAGTTTGGAAGAGTGACAAGTCAGTAAAATATCCTTCCGCTTACTTTGGGGCACCACCAATTTATCCCCATGGTACCAACATTGATTCTCGCTCAGGGAGCATTCAGCCACCGTCTCTAATTCCTCGATATCCTTGGGTGAATACTCCCCTCCCCAATTGCATGACTCAGCTTCCACGGTAACTCATTTACTTTGGCTCCTGGTGGTCACCGCCCCTCCCAGCTGCTGCGCCCGGGGTTTGAACGGGGGTTTCCCTCTGCTGGGAGTGCTCCCGGCCACCGGGGTAGAGGTCTTTGGCCCTTTTCCTCCTCCTCTGGGGCACGCCGAGGCGAAGTGGCCGCTTTCCCCGCATCTCATGCATAGCCCCTGTTTAAAACGAGCATCCCGAATTTCTTGCACGTTGGGCTTAGGTTTTGCTCTCGGCATCGCCTTGCTTGCTGCTGTAGATGACGTCCCCATCTTGATGAGGGTGAACCGTTCTTCCACGTCTGCGGCTGCCCTCATCCAGGTGGCCAGCATTCCCAGTCTTCCCCCTAGTAAGACGGCCTCGTACACCTCGGGGTTGAGACCCTCTCGATACTTTTCTATGAAGAGGTCTTGGGGCCAGCCGTGGATCTTGGTGGCGATGCACCAGAACTTGTCGGTGTAGTCCCTCACCGTTGACCGCCCCTGGGTCAGTTTCCGCAGGTGGTTCCGGGCTTTTTCTTCCCCCAAGGGATCTTCGTATTGGTGTCGGAGGGCCCACATGAAGTTGTTCAGCGAACGTAGCTCAGGACCGGGGGCATCGTGCAGGCTCACATACCAATCACTGGCGGTGTCCTTCAGCTTGGACCCTATGTAGCCAATCCGCTCCCTCTCGGTGGGGTAGAGGTGCCCCCAGCTGTCTAGGAACCGCTCGATCTCCAGCAGGAAAAACCGCAACTTCTCGGGGTCCCCATCGAAAGTAGCCGTCAACGGGTTGGCGGGGGCTGGGCGAACGACCGGTCCTGCCGGCACCGGGGCTGGCGCAGGAATGGGTGCTGGCACCGGTTGAGGAACGACCGGCGGAACCTGCTGCGGCGGCCGCGGCTGCACGGGTGGCGGCACCTGAGCCGGGACTCCTCTGGGAGGCACCGGCGGTTGCTGGACTCCTGTCGCGGGGGCTGGTAGAGCCTCTTGCATAGCCCTCATGGCGTCCCAGAACTGGTACTGGAGATCGAGGGCCAGCTCTCGCAACTCGGTGGTAAGCTGGAACCGCAAATCTCCCATCATCCGGTCGAGGGACTGCGTCTGGTCTTCTCGGTACGGATCGGGCCCATACGGTCCGGTCCTCTCTCCCTCCATGGACTGGAGACGCGGATCTCCCGCGTAGATCGGCTCGCGCTCTTCTCCCAGGAAACTCGGCCTCCCGCGGTCGAGTTGATCTCCCTGGAACGAGACCCGTGCCCCTTTCCGATCGTGCACCCAGGAGTCGACTGTCCCGCGACCGAAATGACTCCAGGAGTACTTCGGGGTCACGCTCTGAAGAGGAGGTAGGCGCGGGATGTAGGGAGCCCCTTGAATCGTAGTCACCGGTACTTCGGGTTCCCCTCCGCCGCCTCCACCACCGGCCCCCTGGTCCCCCGGGGTGGTCGGTGTGTCTTCGGGGGTAGTAGGGGTGGGAACAGTGCCGTCGTCCGACATGGTCAGGAACAGCCAAGTCCCAGTCACAGATCTCTGACAATCTTTGAGAGTTCTGCTCAAAGTAGTCAAGGATCAGATCTTGGTTGGTAAACCACAGTTCTTTATTTCCAATCTCTACATTAGTACAGCTTCTCGGATTATTGTCAGAGATAACACAGATAATACAGGCAGGTCTATTATACCTTTCCAAGGAGTTTGAATTACCCATAGGTAGCCAATCACTATAGGGGGAAAACGGCGGGCAAAAAGGGGCTCTGGCCGTTTGTTTCCCACAGGAAAGAAAGTGAGGTGTTAAGCTGTAAATTCCCTTCCCAACCAGACCCTTCAGATGTTACCAGTTCACATAACAATCAATGGCCTCAAGGCTATTGCATGTGATAAGAGATGAGACGCATCCTCCCTTGAAGTCCCAGCCGGGGCCGATGGAATGCGGAGGCAGTGGTGTGAGAGGCCCTTTGTTCCCATACATTGCAGGTGTCACCCTCCCGCTCTAATAGTTACAAAACCCAGGCCTGGTTAGGCACTACAACATGGCATCTACAAGCATATATCTGTAATACATACATGGCAACAGAGTATAACATGACAGAATTGAAAATTAGACAGAATGTATAACTGTAAGAACTAGAAATACTTTGTCTGAATCAGCAGATTCTGACACCAGCAAACCGTGTGAGCCGTGCATGCTGGGGACAACGGGCAAGGACTTATTCACTTTCCCGTGCCCCGGTGGAGCAGGGGGGGGGGTTTGGCCACCCTCGCCATGGTACTCGTGGGCCACGTTTGGGGCCGGCACCTCCGAGTCATGGATCCACGACCGGAAAGGGGCTCGAGTACGTTTCAGTGATGATCACTCCAAGATTGGTCGATTGAGCCTGCAGGACGAGGACCGCTTTTTACCTCATCGGCCGGATCACTGGCAGTTGAGCCTCCTGGAAGAAGAGCGACTCCTGCCTTGAGGTCCGGACCAGGGCTCGGAGGATCTCTGGCAGCAACTGGACCGGAGGTTCAGTGAGATGCACGACCGTTTGGCAGTGGAGCTGAGAGAGGCCATGCTGGAGATGCAGCAGCAGCTGATGGGAGCGGCTGGAGTCAGAGCGGGGGCAGGGGCAGGGCCTGCACAAGGTGCCGGGGGAGCCGGAGCGCAACTCCCTGGACAAGTACCGGGGGAGCGGGTGCGGCTCCCATGGTGCCAGTGCCCACAGGGGTACCTCCGGTGGGCGCCCCCGTACCAGTACCTGTGGCTCCCCGTCTGGGTGACCGAGTGTTTCATCAGCCCCCTAACGACCCCCTGACTGCTACGTTTGATGGGGACCCCGAAAAACTCTGGTTCTTCCTGATCGAGATTGAGAGATTCCTGGACGCCTGGGGTCACCTCTACCTTTCCGAACGGGAAAGAGTGGGGTACATCAGATCGAAGCTGAGGGACACCGCCAGCGACTGGTATGTAAGCCTGCATAACCCTCCCGGTCCCGAGTTAAGAACTGTAAACAATTTTATGTGGGCCCTCCAGCAGCACTACGAAGACCCTCTAGGGGAGGAGAAGGCTCAGAACCAATTACGCAAACTGGTTCAGAGTCGCACCTCTGTGAGGGAGTATACTGACCAATTCCGTAGAATAGCTGCCAAAGTTCAGGGTTGGTCGCAGGACTTATTCATTGAAAAGTACCAGGAGGGGTTAAACTCGGAGATCTACGAAACTATCCTCCGAAATAATAGCCCGGGATCCCTGGAGGCATGGATGCGAGCTGCAGCGGATGTGGAAGAGCACTTTACCCTGATCAAGCTAGGTGCCTCCACCCCTCACACGGCAAAGCCCGCCCTGAAGTCAAAGTTTAAGACAGCTTTGCAGGAACTAAGCGACTCCCGCTTCAAACAAGGTCTGTGTATGAAGTGTGGGGAGAGCGGCCATTTCACCTCGGCATGTCCTTGCGGAGGACCAAAGGCCCCGAAGACTTCGACCCCTCTGACGGGAGGAACACCTCGACCAAGCAAGTCATCGTTTAAACCCCAGGCATTACAGCTGGAAGGGGCAACGGTGTCAGAATCTGCTGATTCAGACAAAGTATTTCTATTGCTTACAGCTATATCTTCTGTTTTACTCCTGTCATGTCTGTATGCCATACTATATTCTATTGCCATGTATTGAAGATGCTTTCATAACACCTGCCATGTAATTGCCCTCCCTTAGGTGAACCCTAACTTTGGCCAGTATGTATGTAGAATATGTGACCCCAGGTTTATGACCCTGACCAGGCTTGGTCTGTGTAACTGTCAGAGCGGGAGGATGACAACTTCAAAGTATGGGAACAATGGGCCTCTCACACTCCTGCCTCCGCATTCCATTCGTCCCGGCTGGGACTCCAAGGGAGGACGAGTCTCATCTCTTATCAACGTGTGAAAGCCTTGAGGCCATTGATTGTTATGTGAAATGGTAACATCTGAAGGGTCTGGTTTGGGGAAGGGAAATTTACAACTTGACACCTCACTTTCTTTCCTGTGGGAAGCAAACGGCCAGAGCCCTTTTTGCCTGCTGTTTTTCCCGTGTAGTGATTGGCTACCTATGGGTAATTCAAACTGCTTATAAAGGTATAATAGACCTGCTTCTGTCATATGTGTTATCTCTGACAATAATCCGAGAAGCTGTACCAATGTAGAGATTAGAAATAAAGAACTGTGTTTCATCAACAAAGATCTGATCCTTGACTACTTTGAGCAGAAGTCTCACAGATTGTCAGAGATAACTGCAGGTCCCCAGCCACGACGCGCCATCTCCGGTGAGCATCCCTGGCCCCTTGTTGTATATGGTAGTGACTGTAATGACCCCTGGGACTGGGACCCATGTCCGAGTCCGTGCCCTAATTGACTCTGGATGTGCTCGGGACTTAATTAGCCCTTTAGTGGTAGAAGGGCTGGGACCCAAGGTCACCCCGTTGGGGGAGCCACTCAAGTTCACGCAAATGGACAGTTCGGAAATGAAGGAAGCGTGCGTGGCAGAGACCGAGGGACTAATTGTGGGAATGGGGGAGCATTGGGAGAAGAGAGCTTTCGTCATCACCCCAAATACCCAATTCCCCATGGTGTTGGGGAGCCCCTGGCTAAGCTCCCATGATCCTTATATCAAATGGAGCGAGGGGAAGATCTCCTGGGTGGACGAGAAGTGCCAGGGTCACAAATGGGACACGGGGTGGGGACCAGGACCTCCGGTGCCCCTCCGGGCGGCGGCCCTCACCCTGGCGCCCTCGGCTGTCCCCCAGGAGTATCAAGACTTGATGGGAGTGTTCAGTGAGACCGAGGCGGACGAGCTACCCCCCGACAGACTTTCGGATTGTGCCATAGAACTGATCCCGGGCGAGAAACTTCCGAAGGGAAAGCTTTACTCAATGAGCCCCCCGGAACGGGAGGAGCTGAGGAAGTTCCTAGACAAGAACTTGGAGCGCGGGTTCATCCACCCTGCTAAATCCCCCTTTGCGGCCCCCGTTCTGTTTCGAAAAAAGAAAGACGGGGGGTTGCGATTGTGCACGGACTACAGAGGACTAAATGCGGTGTCTGCCTCCAATGCCTACCCCCTCCCCCTTATTAAAGACTTGCTAACGGAGGCGGCCAAGGGAAAAGTGTTCACTAAGCTGGATCTCCGAGACGCTTATTTCCGGGTGCGCATCAGGGAGGGGGATGAATTCAAGACTGCCTTTAATACACCGTTGGGACAGTTCGAATACCTGGTGATGCCGTTCGGTTTGAGTGGCGTGCCAGGGGTCTTTATGAGCTTGATAAATGAAGTGTTGCACAAGCATTTATTCAAGGGGGTGTTATGTTACTTAGATGATATCTTGATCTATTCGGCTGATAAGAAAGAACATGTGAAATTGGTCCGAGAGGTCCTCTCCACCCTGTTAAAAAACCAGTTGTATGCGAAACTGTCTAAATGTGAGTTCCATCGAGATTCCGTAGACTTCCTGGGGTACCGCATTTCACAGAAGGGACTGGAGATGGACCCTGCCAAGGTAGAGGCAGTGGTCCAGTGGGAAGCCCCCCGGACGAGAAAGCAACTCCAAAGCCTATTAGGATTTTGTAACTTTTACCGCACCTTCATAAAAGACTTTGCCACAGTCACCCTCCCATTGACTGAATTGCTAAAAACCAAAGGGAGGGGTCCAGAAGCGGGGAAGCCCGGGGAGAAAATTGCCTGGAATGGAGAATGCCAGAGGGCGTTCGAGACTCTTAAAACTCTCTTTACCTCAGAGCCCATTTTGGCACACCCCGATGAAACTAAGGAATTTGTGATCCATGTAGATGCGTCAGATGTGGCCATGGGGGGGGCATCTTACAGCAGGGGCCAGACGGGAAGCTACACCCCCTCGCTTACATTTCGAAAAAATTTAATGAAACTGAAAGGAACTGGTCAGTTTGGGATAAAGAAGCCGCGGCTATCCGGCTAGCCCTCACTACGTGGCGGCACTGGCTGGAGGGGGCGCAAACCCCTTTTGAAATATGGACAGACCACAAAAATCTAGAAGCGCTGCGCACACAGAGATCCCTGAATGCGAAGCAGCTCCGTTGGGCAGATTTTTTCTCAAAATTTAATTTTGTGCTCAAACATCTCCCTGGGAAAGCCAATTCATTAGCAGACGCGCTCTCCCGATTGCCCCAGCACGAGAGTTTGAAGGAGGAGGTGTTTGACTCCATGTTCTCCCCCCAGCAACTGGGAGGTGCAGTGACCACCAGGAGTCAAAGTAAGCGAACGACAGTTGAATCGGAGACGTGCGACTGGGGGGGGGATTATTCACCCGAGGAAGTCGAGGAGTTAGAGGCGTTGGCAGACTGCTCCCTCAGGGAGAATAAATGCTGGTATCATGGAGATAAACTGGTGGTGCCCCGAAGCAAAAGGAAAGACATATTGCTGGCTTGCCACTCCTCTAAACTGGCAGGGCATTTTGGATTTTTAAAAATGCTCAACTTAATTCAGAGGCAGTTCTGGTGGTCACGCATGCGCAGGGATGTCTCGGACTTCGTTTTTGCTTGTCAGACCTGCTTGATGTGCAAAAGGAGGGGGGGGGAAGTCCCGGGACTCCTGCACCCCCTACCCACACCCTCTCGCCCTTGGGAGGCGATAGCTATGGACTTCATTACAAACCTGCCACCATCAAAAGGAAAGACTGTAATTTGGGTGGTGGTAGATATGTTCTCTAAGCAAGCCCATTTCACTCCTTTCAAGCAGCTGCCTACGGCAAAGGGGATGGCCAAGGCTTTCTTCAACCACGTGATCAAATTACACGCTTTTCCCAAACGTGTGGTATCCGACAGGGGCAGTCAGTTCGTTGCCAACTTCTGGCGGGAGCTCCGAAAGTTTATGGACATAGAGCCTGCTCTAAGCTCTGGTTACCATCCAGAAACCGATGGACAGTCCGAACGAACTAATCAAATTCTGGAGCAATTTTTAAGGTGTTATACTAACTACCACCAGGACAACTGGGTGGAGTTGTTGCCATTCGCTGAATATAGCTACAACAATGCAGTGCATTCTTCTACTGGCGTTTTCCCATTTATGGCAGTGGGAGGCTTTGAGGGAAAACCTTTGCCCACAATTGAAAACGCCTCAGATGCTCCCCCCACAGACTTTAAACGATGGTGGGCGACTCTGCAAGAGTCGTGGCCTCTAATAGCAAAAACATTAGACCAAGCCAAAGAGGACTACAAAAAGTATGCAGATCGTGGTCGAGCTGAGGGTTGGGACCTTCAGCCTGGGGACTCTGTTTACCTTTCCACAAAGAACATACACAGCTTGCAACCCAGCAGGAAATTGGGGTGGAAATTTGTGGGCCCTTACAAGGTGTTGCGCAAAATCTCTGATGTGTCTTTTGAATTAGAATTGCCCAAGTCACTGAGTTCTGTGCATCCTGTTTTTCATTTCAGCTTACTGAAGAAGAATCCTGGGCCGAATGCATGGCATCCAGTTCCTCCGACACCTCCTCCACTGATGAAGGGGGAGGCACCCCATTTTGAAATATCTGAAATTCTGGATTCTAAGCTGCGTAGGGGCCGCTTATATTATTTAGTTAGATGGCTTGATTTTGGCCCAGAGCAGAACGAGTGGGTTCGTTCTGAACATGTGCATGCTCCTAAATTAGTTAAAGCTTTTCATAAAAGGTTCCCAGACAAACCTGGATAAGTTTATTTTCGGGGTGCCAGTGTGTCAGAATCTGCTGATTCAGACAAAGTATTTCTATTGCTTATAGCTATATCTTCTGTTTTACTCCTGTCATGTCTGTATGCCATACTACGTTCTATTGCCATGTATTGAAGATGCTTTCATAACACCTGCCATGTAATTGCCCTCCCTTAGGTGAACCCTAACTTTGGCCAGTATGTATGTAGAATATGTGACCCCAGGTTTATGACCCTGACCAGGCTTGGTCTGTGTAACTGTCAGAGCGGGAGGATGACAACTTCAAAGTATGGGAACAATGGGCCTCTCACACTCCTGCCTCCGCATTCCATTCGTCCCGGCTGGGACTCCAAGGGAGGACAAGTCTCATCTCTTATCAACGTGCGAAAGCCTTGAGGCCATTGATTGTTATGTGAAATGGTAACATCTGAAGGGTCTGGTTTGGGGAAGGGAAATTTACAACTTGACACCTCACTTTCTTTCCTGTGGGAAGCAAACGGCCAGAGCTCTTTTTGCCCGCCGTTTTTCCCGTGTAGTGATTGGCTACCTATGGGTAATTCAAACTGCTTATAAAGGTATAATAGACCTGCTTCTGTCATATGTGTTATCTCTGACAATAATCCGAGAAGCTGTACCAATGTAGAGATTGGAAATAAAGAACTGTGTTTCATCAACAAAGATCTGATCCTTGACTACTTTGAGCAGAAGTCTTGCAAACGGGTGAGTCGGCTTCGCAGGCGGAGTTGGAGTTGATTGCAACACAGCCAGCGGGAAACTTCAAAGACCTGCAGTAAAAGGTGCAGAACTGCAGGTCTCTTCACCTGATGTGCCACCACCGGTGAGCATCCCTGGCCCCTTGCTTTATATGGTTGTGACTGTCATAGCTCCCGGCACTGGAACCCATGTTCGGGTCCGGGCCCTTATTGACTCAGGGTGTGCAAGAGACCTAATCAGCCTGTTAGTGGTAGAAGGGTTGGGACCGAGGGTGAACCCACTGGGGGAACCCCTGCGATTCACCCAGATGGATGGATCAGAAATGAAGGAGGTGTGTGTGGCAGAGACTGAGCTGTTGATTGTAGGGACGGGAGACCACTGGGAAAAGAGAGCTTTCGTAATTACCCCCAATACCCAGTTCCCAATGGTATTGGGGAGCCCGTGGTTGAGCTCACATGACCCCTACATCAAGTGGAGTGAGGGAAAGATATCTTGGATTGACCCAAAATGTGTTCAGCACAAATGGGATGCAGCTTGGGGAGCGGGGGCCCCGACCCTCCCAGTAGCAGCTGCAGTATCTCCAATGCCAAGTAAAATTCCCGTGGAGTATCGAGATTTAGTGGATGTGTTTAGTGAGACAGAAGCAGACGAACTTCCCCCCCAGAGACTCACTGACTGTGCAATCGAGCTGCTACCAGGGGAGAAGTTGCCGAAAGGGAAGTTATATTCAATGAGCCCGGCCGAGCGGGGTGAGCTATGACAGTTCTTGGACAAGAATTTGGCGCGAGGTTTTATCCGCCCGGCTAAGTCTCCTTTTGCTGCCCCTGTTTTGTTCTGAAAAAAAAAGATGGGGGATTGAGACTGTGTATCGACTATAGGGGTTTGAATGCTGTGTCTGCTTCGAATGCCTACCCCCTGCCATTAATCAAAGACTTGTTGGCGGAAGCGGCTAAAGGAAAGATTTTTTCCAAGTTGGACTTACGAGATGCCTATTTTCGGGTGCGCATAAGGGAAGGGAATGAGTATAAGACTGCCTTTAATACACCCCTTGGCCCATTTGAATACTTGGTTATGCCGTTCGGATTGGCTGGCGCTCCCGGAGTTTTTATGAGCCTAATTAATGAGGTGCTCCACAAACATCTCTTCAAGGGGGTGCTTTGTTACTTAGATGATATCTTGATCTATTCCCCTGATAAGCAGTCCCATGTAAAATTAGTGCGGGAGGTGCTGGCAACCCTGCTGGAACACCGGTTGTATGCCAAGCTCTCCAAGTGTGAATTCCACCACACTGAGATTGATTTTTTGGGCTATCGAATCTCACAGCAGGGGCTGGAGATGGACCCGGCCAAAGTTGAAGCAGTAGTGCAATGGGAAGCCCCTCGCACTCGAAAGCAGCTACAAAGCCTGTTATAATTTTGCAACTTCTATAGAACATTCCTCAAAGACTTTGCCACTATCACCCTACCCCTCACGGAACTGTTAAAAACTAAGGGAAAGGGGCCCAAGGCAGGGAAGCCTGGGGAAAGATTGTGCTGGACTGGGGAGTGTCAAAAAGCATTTGATTCTCTGAAGCATTTGTTCATGTCAGAGCCCATTTTAGCTCACCCAGATGAAACTAAAGAGTTTGTAATTCATGTGGATGCTTCAGATGTGGCGATGGGGGGGTGGCAATCTTACAAAAGGGTGAAGACAACGTCTTACACCCACTGGCTTACATTTCAAAGAAATTCACAGAGACTGAAAGACATTGGTCGGTATGGGACAAGGAAGCTGCGGCTATCCGACTGGCTCTGTCCACAAAAACTTAGAGGCTTTGCGCACCCGGAGATCACTAAACACCAAGCAACTCTGGTGGGCTGATTTCTTCTCCAAGTTTAATTTCGTGCTAAAGCATTTTCCTGGCAAGGCAAATTCATTAGCAGATGCGTTGTTGAGATAGCCCCAACACGAATCTCGAAGGGATGAGGTGTTCGATTCCATGTTTTCCTCCCAGCAGTTGGGCGGGGCAGTGACTACCCGTAGTCAAAGTAAGACGAGTGCATCTCCCTCAAAGTGGATTACAAAATGTGCTCTGGAGTATTCGGAGGAGGAGGTGAAGGACTGGGAGAACGATAGTGAGGTAGAGAGGCAAGCTGATGGCTGTTGGTATCATGGCTCGAAATTAATTGTGCCTACCTCGCTCCGCAGAGAGATCATGTTAGCTTGTCACGAGTCTAAACTGTCGGGCCACTTTGGGTTCTTAAAAACTTTGAATTTGGTGCAGAGACAGTTCTGGTGGCCCCGCATGCGCACGGGACCATGTCTCTGCCGCTCCCCCCCCCCGGCCCAGGGAGGCAGACCCGCGGCGGCAGCCAGCTGGCCGGGACTGCCGCCCACGCGAAGCGCGCGCACGACTATGTCCCGGCCGCTCCGTCCCCCCCGGCCCAGGGAGGCAGACCCGCGGCGGCGGTGGCAGCCAGCTGGCTGGGACTGCCGCCCACGTGAAGCGTGCGGGCGACTATGTCCCCGCCGCCTCTCTCCCCCCCCGCCTCAGGGAGGCAGGGCAGCCCAGGGGTGAAGGAGAGGCAGCGACGGCCGGCTGGGCGAGCATTTTGCCGGGGGTGGCTGAGCCCCCCTGGGAAATTTCGGGGGAGGCTCGAGCCCTCGAGCCCCCCCCATAGTTGACGCCCATGCCCCAAGAGGACCTGTTTTGCAGCACATAAGCCTTCCTCCAGCGTCATTTCGTAGAAAAAGAGGTGCAGGAGCTCATTAGCATAACTCATTAGCATAACTTATTTGCATATGCCACACACCCTGACATCACCGGATGTATGTCAGAAGGCAACACCCACCTCTCAGGCTCCACCCCAAAAATCTCCAGGTGTTTCCAAACTCAGAGCTGGCAAGCCTACTCTCCTTTCTGTTTGTTCTAACCTTGGGAAAGAAAGAAAGAAAGAAAGAAAGAAAGAAAGAAAGAAAGAAAGAAAGAAAGAAAGAAAGAAAGAAAGAAAGAAAGAAAGAAAGAAAGAACATGGGGAGGAAGGAAGGAAGAGAGAAGAAGGGAAAGAAGGCAAAGTGATGGGGAGGGAGGAAGGAAGGAAGAGAAAGAGGGAGGGAGGGGGGAAGGAAAGAATGCAAAGAGATGGGGAGGAAGGGAGGGAGGGAGGGGAAAAGGGCAAAGAGATGGGGAGGGGAGGGAGGAAGGAAGGAAGGAAGAGAAAGAGGGCCAGGATCCCCATGTGGTGTGGCTTGTATGCTGGTTCTCCCACCCACCCCCACCCCACCCCATCTGATCAAACCTGCCACCCCCCACAACTCTTTCACTCTGATAAAGCCCCCCACCCCCTGTGGCTCTCCCACCCCAATCAAGCCCCCGCCACCCCCTGTGGCTCTCCCACCCCAATCAAGCCCCCGACACCCCCTGTGGCTCTCCCACTCTGATCAGGCCCCCGACACCCCCCTGTGGCTCTCCCACTCTGATCAAGCACCCGCCACCCCCCCTATGGCTCTCGCACTCCGATCAAGCCCCCACCACCCTCTGCCCCAGCCAGGCAACTTGCAGCTCTCCCACCCCCAATCAAGCCCCCCCCCTTGCCCCAGCCAGACTGCCTGTGGGTCTCCCACCCCGATCAAGCCCCCATCACCCCAGTGGCTCTCCCACCCCTGATCAAGCCCCTGCCCTACACCCCCACCAACTTACCTTGCCTTCTGGCTGGTTGCAGCGGTGTGGCGGTGGCAGCAAGCAGAGGGAGGCAGCCTGTGTGTGCTGCTTCCCGCTCTTCGAGGACCGACTGAAGGCTGCTGGGGGCGGGGCTTGCCACTCTTGGGCTTCTTACTGCCAGAACGGCATTCCTGCTTGTTTTGGCTGGAAATGAGCCCTGTTCCTTCCTGTTTCTTAGGACACCACCATAAACCTCACAGCCCCTAGCTATTCTAGGTGGATTGTGTTGTAATGTATACAAACAGCCTCTAGGGGCAAGTTTCTGCTTGCCTGTCCTTTCGTTTTGGCCCTGCAGGGCTCCTAACTAATTCATTCAGCAGCCAAATGGCTCGCTCGCAGCTTTAATGCCAGTAGCTCACAAAGCAGAATTTTTACTCACAAGACTCCAGAGCTTAGGGAGAGCATTGGAGAGAATGTGTCAGAGAGCTGAATAAAAAACCCTTTCTAAGTTGAAGCACAGCTGACATGCTGGGTTGTTCATGATACCACAGATGGTCAGGGCAAAACCAAATGAGACACTGGGGGTTTGTGAGTAGAGAGCTGCTAAGATTTAGTAAAAATCAGTTATCAACCAGTGTTTGCACCATTCTGGTAGCATTCATGTATTACTTGGTCCGGTAGTTATTTATTTCATGTATACCTACCTGCCTTTCCCCTCAGTGGGGACCCAAAGTGGCTGACATTGTCCAACCCTCCTCCATTATATTCTCACAACAACGCTGGGAGGTACAGAAGGCTGAGAGCGGGTGACTGGCCAAAGATCACCCAGCGAGCTTCCACAGCAGGGATTTGAACCTGGTTCTCCCAGATCCCAGCCCACCATTCTAACCACTACCCCACGCTGGGTCTCAGGGTACCTGTTACGTCCTAATGGTGACCGCGCACGCAGTCAGAGAAACGCACGTGGCTGGGCTGGCTACCGGAGCTTTGCTTCGGGAGACAATAGCCTGGGCGGATTGTAAATCAGACCAATCGGCCACCCAAGATCCACGAGGGGACCGATGCTGTAGGGTCACCTGTAATTAATCCTATCAGGGAGATTGGGCGAGGCCAGGGATGCGGTTTAGACAGACATTTAAGTAGACCCCCCCCCCCCCGAGCCCCAATCTCTAGTTGTGATTTGTACCATCAGTAAACTTATGAGCTGATTTCACTGAAACGCGTCTCTGGACCCAGTACTTTATAGCACCATTACCTGGCAATCCAAATTAGGCCCCTACCCGTAACCCATCTGAGAACTGGACTGTGAGCATTCTGGTACTCTATTCATGCTGCCCCCAACCTCTTGTCTGATTTCGAACTCAGAATGAAACAGCATATCTGAAGTTTGGTGTGAATTGTCTTTAGACAAAAGTGATGGTGGCGCATTCAGTATGCAGGGAGGAGGGACTGCAGGAATGGCTGTGATCTGTACCACAAAATCCCAGTTCCATGCATAGACAAAGGCGCACAGGCAGCATACATTATCCAAATCCATTACACGAGAGCAAATGCACTTAATTTGCATCAAGCGATTGCATGCTTGTGGTGTTTGGGTACTTGCTCAAATGCAGAATACTTTGGCAAAAGCAAAAGCCTGGTCTCTGCCAAAGGGCAAGCAAGGCACGGGGCTAGGAGCTGTGCAGGCAGGCTGAGGGGGACAAGGAGCCATATGCTCTGGCGATGATTCTTTGCTGGCTCTGGAAGCAGCTGCTGCTGGAACTATTGCTTTAAATAGATAGCTGCCTTTGCTGAGGTGGACGTGTTGGTTTGCGGCAGCAACAGCAATTTCCTTTCCTCCCTTTCTTCAGAGACTGGAAGGGTGGGGGGATATGGTGACAAGCCAGTCCTCAAAGCCTCATTTCACCACTGACAGTCTGGAACACTGTTGGGGGGAAGACTTTCCTCTTCCTCGAATACTGCCCCGTAGGAGGGGCCATCGCATCTGCCTTATATTCAGAAGGTCCCACATTCAAAGCCAGGTACCTCCAGGATCTGGTAGGAAGTGATGTGAAATATCTCAACCTACAACCCTAGAGAGCTGCTGCCAGTCAGTCCTCGCATAGGGTTGCCAGCTACGGGCTGGGAAATACTGGAGGTGAGCCCGAGGAGGGCTGGGTTTGGGGAAGAGAGGGACCTCAGCAGAGTAGAATGCCAGCAGAGTTCACCCTCCAAAGCAGCCGTAATAGGGTTTTCTGGTAATTATATTTTTGATCTGTTTTTCCCTATCCCTTCTTTTTTCTGTATCCCTTATAATACAATAAAAAGTATGTGTGTGTGTGTGTGTGTGTATATATATATATATATATATATATATATATATATATATATAGTTTCTACAGAGTATAATGTCATATCTCCTGTCCACCCTCCAAAACAGCCATTTTCTCGAGGGGAACATCTGATCTTGGTCATCTGGCGATGACTTGTAATGGCGGGAGATCTCCAGCTGCCCAAGCACTGACCTTGACAGACCTGTGGTCTGACTCAGGATAAGGAAGCTTCATGTGTTCATGTGAACCGAGTTTGAAATTTAATTTTGTTACTGTTCATGCCAATGACAATGTTGTGGTTTTCCCCTGAGATACTTAAAGTGCATCACACACATCATTTCAATCATTCTCACAACAGTCCTTTATAGTAGACCATTATTAGTGTCTCCAACTGGGTAAGATTGAAAGATAGTGGTGAATCCATGGCCACTCATGAAACTCATGGCTGAAATGGGGAGTTATAGCTTAATCTCTTTAGCCAGTATAGTGGACAGCGCCAAATAAGACAAAAAATAGTGACTGTATGTATCTTTGTGAAGCAGCTTGCCCTGGAATGATGGTTGCCAACTTATGATCAAACCCTGCTCCGTCCCTTTAATAGCAGTTTGGTTTGCAGTAATTAGCAGCTAGTAAAGTTTAAGCTCCACGCCAGGAACAATATCACCTGCAGATGTAGGTTTGCTAACTCTGGGTTGGGAAATTCCTGGAGATTTGGAGGTGGAGCCTGGGGATGATAGAGTTTGGGGAGAGGAGGGAGCTCCGCAGGGTCCAATGCCCCAGAGTCCACCCTCCAAGGCATCCGTTTTCTCCATGGGAACTGATCTCTGTAGTCTAGAGCTCAGCTGTAATACCAGGAGATCTCCAGGCCCTGCCTGGATGTTGGCAACAATGTGCTGAAGTCTGCAATCAAACTTCTCCTCAAGGGGCTGGAGTAAACCAGGGTGATTTTTTTCTGGGCAGTCGTCTGCCTACCTGGACTACATGGACTGAGTCTGATGAACTCACGAACACAGAGCAAATCCGAAGGGTGGAAGCAAGCAAAAACCCTTCTCCGACACAGCTCCTTAGGCTTGAGAACACCAGAACAGCTTGAAAGCTTTCCATCAGATAGGCTTTTTGACACAAAAGTGCTTGGCTGACAGACAGCTCAGTCCCTCATACCGGCATACTAAAAGTTCAAAAGGGACTAGGGATGGAATTACACACGACATGACATACATGTGTAGCAGAAGTCCAGCTGGTGCTTTTTCTTAGGGAAGGCAGATAGGGAGAAGAGGAGGGAGGGGGGCCGACAAGGGGAGGGGGGTAGAAAGCGCTTATCCCTTTCCTTGCCTGCTGCTTCTCTGCCCCAATTGAACCTCCATCCCAGGCACTTTCTCCCTTGTAGAGCATGCTTCAAGAAGCAAGCACATCTCAAACCCCCCACCCCCCACCCCCACCCCCACCCCCACCAACACGGAAGTGCCAACTACCTGGAGAAAAAAATGTCCCATCCTTGTAGAAGTGGCCTGAAGAGTACTGGACTCGGAAGACCAGGAACGGTGAAATCATGAAGCCTTTACTGAGTGATTCAGCATGCCCAGTAGATGGTCAGAACAAGCATGCTTCCAGGGCTCTAGGGCCCTCATTATATGCTGGCCGGAGCCACACCTCCGGCTGCACCCAAAAGACCTGAAAGGGGCTTAACATATCCACATGTTTGTCATAGGTTCCCTGGAGGAGCCTTTGATTGCATTGGCTCCCCAGGGAGAACCTAGTCCCACATTGGTGGAGGCTTTCAATCCGGATGTCTATTGTTCCTCCAGATTCCAGCTCCCCTCTCTGCCTGACCATGTGCTCTGGCCATGCGGCAGGCGCCATTACCTGGGAGCACATGGCAGGCTGGTTGCTCCACAGAGCATACTACATTACATGGCCTGAGGGGACATTATTAACTAGGTGATGTTATTTACTGACATACCATGAAGAGCTTCAGCTGCCAATTTCCATGTATTAAACTTCTGTTAAAAGGGCAGCACATTTTTCTCCAGCCCTGTTGGTAACCCTAATTAAGCAGATAGGGAAGCTGTGCCCTCGGTAGCAGAGCCCTGGCAGGCAGGGAAAACATATAAAGCGCACACACACACACACACACACAGGTGCATTCATGCCCAGCCTGCTGCTGCCTTGCTCTTCCCCCTGAAGGTGTCTGACTTCATGCACAGGGTGGGGTGCACATGTGTGAAGAGGATGATGTATGAATTTATTAAATGCATAAAGTTCAGTTAGGTTCTACTGAACACAGCAGGACTTGTTTTTGAATGAACATTCATAGGTTTGACCTATAGTATCCATGTGAAGTCCCAGCTGCTCAAATCCCTGCTCTCCATTGTGGGGTGCTTACATAGGATTCCCAGGAGAGTTCCTATCCAGGCACTGACTAGTCCCAGAACAGCTTTGCTCCTGCAAGGTGGCTGTATCGTGGGCCTTCCCACACAGTTGCCAACATGAGTTTGGGAAATTCCTAGAGATTTGTGGGCAGTGCCTAGGAAGGAAAGGGGAGGGGGCTCAACAGAGATGTAATGCCATCAAGTCCCCCTGTCAGGATCCTTGATCCTAACAATGTTTCTTTTATGCCTTACATGAATTATGCCAGCATAGCTTAATCACAAATGTAACCGTTTGCTTTTTTCTCTATGCATTCCCTTGCTATCTTGCCCAAGCTGTCTCAGGTTTCCTCCCCTCTCTTTACTGCTTTGAATTATATTGCTTTGTGAAGGTCTGGTCAATGTAACAGTTCCATCTGGGAGAGTGGCGTCCTCAAAGGCTGACACGTCACCCGAGGCCAAATGGCCGCGGCCCTTCAAGCATTCCTCCACTCCTCCACCCTCCAGAACACGGCACCTCTTATCGCTGTGAGAAGGCCTTGGGATGGCCTTTGTTATGGATAGAGGGGGCACATCTGTGGCGCCTAATTCAAGAGAGGAAAATGTACAACTTTAACACCTCACCTTTTTTCCTGTGGGAAGTAAAACGGCCGAAGATCTGTAACCGCGCTTTTCCCCTTTTTTGCGATTGGTCAACTATCGGGGTTCAAACTGTACTGGGTATATTAACCCTAGCTGATTTGTATACGGTATCTCTAACAAACATTCGAGAACCTGTCATGCAGTAACGAGACAATAAAGAACTCTGTTTCAACAACAAAGGTCTGATCTTTGACTGCTTAGGGCAGAAGCCTCACAGATTGTTAGAGATCTGTGTTTAGGACTTGACTGTGCCTGATCATGTCAGATGACGGTACTATTCCTATTCCCGTAACCCAAGAAGAACCGGTAACCCCTAGGGACCAGGGAGCCGGTGCTGGAGCTGGCGCAGGAGGAGGGGGAGGCGGTGAGAGCCCGAGAAACCAGTGACCACGGCACAGGGGGCTTTTTATCTTCTGCGGCCGACCCCTCACCCGTCTGGAGCCCCGTGGTACTCATGGTCCACATTCGGACGTGGGACCACCGATTCGTGGGTCCATGATTGGAAGGGGTTGCGCATCTCGGTCTCTGGGGACCGTTCCGAGATGGGACGACCAAGCTTCCTGGAGGATGAGAGAGATTACCTTGGGGGTGACTGGCGCCTCCCGCCTTTGGATGAGGAGAGGGGCGCTCCCTATGGTGGCGACCTGTATGGAGAAGATTTGAGCCATATGCTGGACTGGATGATGGGAGACCTGCGGCTACAGATAACCACGGAATTGAGAGAGGTGATGGCCGAGATGCAGCACCAGATCCGAGATGTGGTGACAGCAGTGCAGGTACTCAGGCAGCCACCTGGAGGGGCTGGGGGAGCAGGTGTGCCGGCTGGGGACCCCTACCACAACAGGTTCCTCCAGGGGGTGTCCCGCAACAGGCCCCCATGCCGGCCCCTGTCCCGGGCCCCATTCCAGTGCCGGTTCCTGCCCCTGTGGAACGAATGATCCGGCAGGCCCCGAACGACCCGCTGATGGCTACGTTCGATGGTGACCCCAAGAAGCTCCGGTTTTTCCTCATCAAAATCGAGAGATTCCTGGATGCATGGGGCCACCTCTACCCTACCGAACGAGACCGAGTGGGTTACATCGGTTCCAAGCTCCGCGACACCGCCAGTGACTGATATGTCAGCCTACACAACCCCCTGGGGCCCGAGCTGCGGTTGGTGCATAACTTTATGTGGGCCCTCCGACAACACTATGAGGACCCCCTAGGGGAGGAGAAGGCGCGAAACCAGCTGTGGAAGTTGGTGCAGGGGAGGTCCTCCGTGAGAGAATACACTGACTGGTTCCGGCACATCGCGGCCAAGGTGCAAGGTTGGTCCCAAGACCTGTTCATAGAGAAGTATCGGGAGGGTCTCAACCCCGAGATTTACGAAACTATCTTGAGGGGTGGAAGACCCGGGTCGCTAGCAACGTGGATGAGAGCGGCGGCGGACGTAGAGGAGCAATTCACCCTGATCAAACTGGGGACCTCCGCAACAGCCCAAGCCAAGGCGACCCAGAAGATGAAGGCAAAGCCGAGCGTCCAGGAGATCCGGGACAATCGCTTCAAGCAAGGGCTCTGCATGAAATGCGGGGAGAGCGGTCACTTCGCCTCAGCCTGCCCCTGCGGAAGCGGAAAGGTCCCCAAGACCTCAACCCCGGCGACCGGGAGCATCCCAAGCTGAGGGAAGACCTCGTTCAAACCCCGGGCATTACAGCTGGAAGGGGCAGCGAGCGAGCAAGGCGAGCTGGAGCTGACCGAGGCACAGATGCCGGGAAACTCCAACGACCTGCAGTAAACGGCGCCAAACTGCAGGTCCCTAATCCCGACGCACCATCTCCGGTGAGCATCCCCAGCCCCTTGCTTTATATGGTCGTGACTGTGATAGCCCCTGGCACCGGGACCCACGTGCGGGTTCGTGCCTTAATTGACTCCGGGTGTGCCAGAGACCTAATAAGCCCGTTAGTAGTGGATGGGCTGGGCCCCAAAGTCACCCCGTTAAGGGAACCCCTCACTTTCACACAGATGGATGGTTCAGAGATGAAAGAAGCGTGTGTGGCAGAGACCGAACCCCTAGTAGTGGGAACGGGGGAACACTGGGAAAAGAGGGCTTTCGTTATCACTCCTAATACACAGTTCCCCATGGTATTAGGTAGCCCGTGGCTGAGTGCACATGATCCCTATGTGAAGTGGAGTGAGGGGAAGATTTCCTGGGTGGATGAAAGGTGTCATCACCACAAGTGGGATAAAGAGTGGGGTCCCGGGCCCCCGGCCCCCCTCCGAGCCGCGGCTCTCGCGCTGGTGCCTTCTCAAGTGCCCAGGGAGTACCGGGACTTAATGGAAGTGTTTAGTGAGACGGAAGCGGATGAACTGCCCCCTCACCGCTTGTCCGACTGTGCCATTGAACTGCTCCCCGGGGAAAAGCTGCCGAAGGGGAAATTGTATTCCATGAGCCCCGCGGAGCGAGAGGAACTATGGAAGTTCCTAGACAAGAACTTGGAGAGGGGTTTCATCCACCCCGCCAAATCCCCTTTTGCTGCCCCGGTACTGTTCCGGAAAAAGAAAGACGGGGGCTGCGGCTATGCACTGACTACAGGGGATTAAATGCTGTATCCGCTTCTAACGCTTACCCCCTTCCGCTTATCAAAGACTTGTTAGCCGAAGCCGCCAAAGGGAAAGTGTTCAACAAGTTGGATTTGCAGGATGCTTACTTTCGGGTGCGCATTAGGGAGCGGGATGAGTTTAAGACTGCCTTTAACACACCATTGGGACAATTCGAATACCTGGTGATGCCATTCGGCTTAAGTGGCGCTCCGGGAGTTTTTATGAGCCTAATCAATGAAGTGTTGCATAAGCACCTATTCAAGGGGGTGTTATGTTACTTAGATGATACCTTGATTTATTCTGCTGATAAGGCGTCGCATGTAAAACTGGTCAAAGAAGTGCTGGCTACTCTGTTAAAAAACCAACTGTATGCTAAGTTGTCTAAGTGTGAGTTCAACCGAGAGGCAGTAGATTTCCTGGGGTACCGCATTTCCCAGAAAGGGTTGGAAATGGACCCGGCTAAGGTAGAAGCCGTAGTGCAGTGGGAGGCCCCCAGAACCAGGAAGCAATTACAAAGTCTCTTGGGGTTTTGCAACTTCTACCGCACCTTTTTAAAAGACTTTACTACTGTCACCCTACCACTAACGGAATTGTTGAAGACTAAGGGGAAGGGGCCAGAAGCAGGGAAGCCAGGGGAGAAGATTACTTGGTCCGAGGAATGCCAAAAGGCGTTCGAGACATTAAAAACCCTGTTTACCTCGGAACCTATCTTGGCTCACCCTGATGAAACCAAAGAATTTGTAATCCATGTAGATGCCTCAGATGTGGCCATGGGTGGAGCCATCCTTCAGAAAGGAGCTGACAACCGACTACACCCATTGGCGTATATTTCAAAAAAGTTCAACGAAACGGAGAGAAATTGGTCGGTGTGGGATAAGGAAGCAGCAGCCATCTGGCTGGCTCTCACTACTTGGAGACATTGGCTAGAAGGGGCGCAGGTCCCGTTCGAGATTTGGACTGATCATAAAAATCTCAAGGCTCTGCGCACCCAACGATCCTTCAATGCCAAGCAGCTCCGATGGGCTGATTTCTTCTCCAAATTCAATTTCGTCCTAAAACACTTCCCCGGGAAGGCGAACTCCTTAGCAGATGCCCTGTCCAGGTTGCCCCAACACGAGAGTCAGAGGGAAGAGGTTTTTGACTCCATGTTTTCACAGCAGCAGTTGGGGGGGGGGGGCGGTTACTACTTGGAGCCAGAGTAAAAGTGTGGCAGTGGAGTCCTGGGGTGAAAAATGTGCGGGAGATTACTCGGCAGGGGAGGTGGAGGAACTGAGCACGATTGAAGGATGCTCCTTACAAGCTGACAAGTGTTGGTATCATGGAACTAAACTGGTGGTACCCCTGTCCCGCCGCAGAGACATTCTAGTAGCCTGCCATTCATCCAAATTGGCTGGACACTTCGGATTTCTTAAGACTCTTAATTTGATCCAGAGACAGTTCTGGTGGCCACGCATGCGCAAAGACGTTTCCGATTTTGTCACGGCTTGCCAAGTGTGTTTGATGTGTAAAAGGAGGGGGGGAACTCCTGGACTGTTGCACCCCTTGCCCACCCCCTCGAGACCCTGGGAAGCAGTGTCCATGGATTTTATCACTAATTTGCCGCCCTCGAAAGGGAAGACGGTAATCTGGGTAGTGGTGGACATGTTTTCAAAGCAAGCACACTTTGCCCCGTTTAAACAATTACCATCAGCAAAGGGGCTAGCCAAGACATTCTTTAACCACGTGATCAAACTGCACGCTTTTCCCAAACGTGTGATATCCGACAGGGGCAGTCAATTCGTTGCCAACTTCTGGCGGGAGCTTCTGAAACTGATGGACATTGAACCTGCCCTGAGCTCGGGTTATCACCCAGAGACCGATGGACAATCCGAACGAATTAATCAAATATTGGAGCAGTTCTTGAGATGCTACACTAACTGGGTGGATCTGTTACAGGATAACTGGGTGGATCTGTTGCCTTTTGCAGAATATAGTTACAACAATGCAGTGCATTCCTCTACAGGAGTATCACCCTTTATGGCAGTAGGAGGCTTTGAAGGGAAGCCCTTGCCAACGATTGACGCCTCGGGTGAGGCCCCCCTCTCTGACTTTACCAGATGGTGGGCCGATCTGCAGAAATCATGGCCCCTAATTGCCAAGACATTAGATAAAGCCAAGGAAGACTACAAAAAATATGCCGACCGCGGGCGTGCTGAAGGTTGGGAGCTGCAGCCAGGGGACTCTGTGTATTTATCTACAAAAAATATCCATGGCCTCCAACCCAGTAGGAAGTTGGGGTGGAAATATGTAGGACCCTATAAGGTGTTGCGTAAAATCTCTGATGTGTCTTTTGAGCTAGAACTGCCTAAATCACTGAGCTCTGTACATCCTGTTTTTCATTTCAGCCTGTTGAAGAAGAATCCTGGGCCGAATGCGTGGCACCCAACTCCTCCGATTCCTCCTCCGCTGATGAAGGAGGGGGCACCTCACTTTGAAATCTCTGAAATCCTTGATTCAAAAATGCGTAGGGGCCGTTTGATGTATTTAGTCAAATGGGTAGATTTCGGCCCTGAACTAAATGAATGGGTCTTTTCTGATAATGTTCATGCTCCTAGATTAGTTAAAGCCTTTCATAAGCGCTTTCCTGATAAGCCAGGGTGAATTAGATTATGCAGGTGGCAGGGTGGCAGGATCCTTGATCCTAACAATGTTTCTTTTATGCCTTACATGAATTATGCCAGCATAGCTCAATCACAAATGTAACCGTTTGCTTTTTTCTCTATGCATTCCCTTGCTATCTTGCCCAAGCTGTCTCAGGTTTCCTCCCCTCTCTTTACTGCTTTGAATTATATTGCTTTGTGAAGGTCTGGTCAATGTAACAGTTCCATCCGGGAGAGTGGCGTCCTCAAAGGCTGACACGTCACCCAAGGCCAAATGGCCGCGGCCCTTCAAGCATTCCTCCACCCCTCCACCCTCCGGAACACGGCACCTCTTATTGCTGTGAGAAGGCCTTGGGATGGCCTTTGTTATGGATAGAGGGGGCACATCTGTGGCGCCTAATTCAAGAGAGGAAAATTTACAACTTTAACACCTCACCTTTTTTCCTGTGGGAAGTAAAACGGCCGAAGATCTGTAACCACGCTTTTTCCCTTTTTTGCGATTGGTCAACTATCGGGGTTCAAACTGTACTGGAGGGTATATTAACCCTAGCTGATTTGTATACGGTATCTCTAACAAACATTTGAGAACCTGTCATGCAGTAACGAGACAATAAAGAACTCTGTTTCAACAACAAAGGTCTGATCTTTGACTGCTTAGGGCAGAAGCCTCACACCCCCCTCCAAAGCTGCCATTTTTCTCCAGGGGAACTGGTCGCTGCAGTCTAAAGATGAGTTATAATTCCAGGAGATCACCAGGCCCCACCTGGAGGTTGGCAATCCTGTCCTCTAGCCATGTCCTAGGACCGGCTAGCTTTACTACCCAAAGGAAGAACTTTTGCTTGTCACAACAGCAACAGATTCCATCCAGATGAACTTGAAGGAGTTATCCCTCTGGTTCCAATCAAACGTGGGCATGGGTTGGGTTCAGGCCTTTCGGAGGAAGGCGTGATCCTCCCTTTCTTTCAGTGCTATTCATTGCTGACTGATGCAAGCTTTAGTGCCGCCTGATGTCACTCCCTCAATTCCTTCGTGATTAAACCTCTAATCACTGAGAGTTCCTTCCTGGCCTTCTGTTTGAGGATACCAATGCAGAAAGGCTCTTTCTACTCACCAGTGGCTGCCTATGTATTCTTCTAGTATTCTGTGTAGGGTCGCTGATGCCAGCCTCCAGGTGGCGCCTGGGGATCTCCCGGAATTACAACTGATCTCCAGACAACAGAGATCAGTTCCCCTGGCAGAAATGGCAGCTTTGGAGGGTTGAGTTTATGGCATTAATGCCCTGCTGAGGTCCATCCCTTCCCCAAATCCTGCCCTCTCCAGGCTCCATCCCCAAATCTTCAGGAATTTCCTAACCACGAGTTGGCAAAACCGAATGCTGTGTCTGTGTCTCTTGAATCCCATGCCTTATTTGTAGTAACTGGTGGTGCATTTGGAGAGAGTCTGTTAAAGTTTTGGCATCACACTGAAATGGCACAAACTGGAGCCTCTTTTTATTCAGCATTGTTTACCATGGACTGTTGTTTATTTCATGTGAAGCCATTAGCCCTGATGGCCACAGGAGTTTGTGCATGTGTACATATGGGGGGGGGGCTGACTAAGCCACCCTGAGCCTGCTTCGGTGGGGAGGGTGGGGTATATATCAGATAGATAGGTAGGTAGGTAGGTAGGTAGGTGATAGATAGGTAGGTAGATAGATAGATAGATGTCAGCTTTGGCTGCCATTCCCGGGCGGGAGGTGGCACTTTAATCTCCCCTCAATTCCCTCATTCTCCCCCCACCTTTGGAATGTATCTCTCCTCTCTCAAGCAGACACTTATCTGGCTGTGCCTCTTCAATCTTGGAAATGTTGCTGTTCACAGCGTCCTAACTGTTTCTTGTTTGCAGGTGTTAATTGTAACTTTCTTCCCGCTTTAAGTCTGGGAATAAACTGTCCAGCATATTTGGGTGCCTTTTTCTCTGTTGAATGATTGGAGGTTCCACTAAGCATTACACTGTTTGAATGCACTATATCTGTACCCCCTCTAGCCTATTTTACCTATTACTGACTCAGGACGTGTAGATAACTATTTGATCCGTTGTCAATAAAGAATCTTTTAGTTAAGGACTTTGTTTGCAGTTTGAAATCTCTTGGACTCTCACGATAGATAGATAGATAGATAGATAGATAGATAGATAGATAGATAGATAGATAGACAGACAGACAGACAGACAGACAGACAGACAGACAGACAGACACATATAAATCTGATAGACAGACAGACTGACAGACAGACAGACATATAAATCAGATAGATGATGATGATGATGATGAAGATAGATAGATGGATAGATAGATAGATAGATAGATAGATAGATAGATAGATAGATAGATAGATAGATAGATAGATATGACAGAGGCCAGTTTAACATACAGTGTGGCAGGAGAACAATTTTCACCTTCTTCTGTCCAATCTGTCTGGGCAGTGGATGCTAAGCACCTCAGAGTCTGGAATCTCCAGGATCCATTTTTATAAAATCTTCTCCCCAGGATGCAAAGACCTGCCCAGCTGCTGTGAAGGCCAGCCAAATGTCTGCTCCATGCTTGCCATGCCCTCCCCACCCCACCAGACAGAAGTGGCTCCAACTCAGAGGGAAGACTAAGAGCAGCATCTTTCAGCGGAGCCACAGATGGTTGTTGTGCCTCATTTTGGCTGCTCCAGGCCCTCCTAGGATGTGAGTCCAGGACATGATTATTTATCATTTATTGAATGCTGTCAGTGCTGTAGAGCCCGAGAGAGAGAGAGACAGTCTCTGCCCCAAGGAGAGTGCTGTCTGGGTTAGACAGGCAAGGCAAGGCACAGTGAAGTCAGAGGCATCAAGGCAGGGTGTGGAGGCCAGGCTGGCTGACAGATGCTTGGCTGGATTTGAAGAATCACTTTGGCTGGGAGTCTGACAGGCCAGCTGAACTGTGTGAGCATGAGAAAGGTGGAGGTGGCTTGGCTTGGCTTGGCTTGGCCTGAGGAGAGAGAGAGAGAGAGAGGACACTATGGCTGAGAGTGAATCAGCAGAGTAAACTGGGATGCCAACGGCAGCGGGGGCTGAACCTGGAGATGTGTTACTTCTGCTTATAACTCTCCCCGCAAGTGATGGAAGAGGCAACTCTCCCCACTTTCCTGACTGCATAAAATCTCACATGTTACCACTCGGATTTAAAATTTGATTGTCAGACTCCACCTCTACACTTGGCACAATATCCCGGGGGGGCTCTTCTCCATCTGTCCTGTACAGCCGCTTCAGAGGGGGAAAGCGTAGGCTACATCTTCAGCTTCCTTTGGCAACCACTTCTCAAGTCATGGAAGGGGCCCCATCTCATCACCAGCCTTTGATCGCTCTTTCTGATCATTCCCAGGACCTCCCCACTGTTCCTAGAGTCCAACCCTCTCCCTGCTATGCCCTCCTGAGGCCCTTTCCTGGTGGAACGGAGGCAGTCTCTCCCTAGCCTGGTTCCCCCAACACCCCTTGTGCTTGCCATATAGTAGTCAGGCCCTCCCCAGCACTTCCTCGGGACCAGTGTCCGCGACTGCGGCTGCCTTGGAGAAGCCAGTCCTATGACATGGAGCCCATTTTCACCAGCTGTGGCAATCTCAAGTGACTTCCTTGGATATTGTGCCTTGTCTGTCCAGGGAGTCATAGCAAGGGAAGCAGTGAGTAAGTGTGCCATTCTGCAGAAGGATGCACACACATACCAGTGAGTATGAGAGCTCACAGCATGAAATTATACATGTAGACCTGGCTGCTATAGATTGCTCTGGCTGTGGTATACCTGTGAGTTATGTGCAAAATGTGTTATGTTCCCGAAAGCTGATTCTTAAGAATCCAGTGCCTCTTTACAGTCTTCCTTCTGAAGCCACTGGGCAAGCCAGTTCCTTTACACATTACCTTTTTTATCTCACAGAGGGTCAAAGACACAATATAATGTTTAATGAGTCGGGTCGGAGACTTTCCATGCAGCTACACAGTAGCTGCAGGAAATGGCTTTTTAAAAGTCTGCCACTGTCTGAATCAGGTAAGGGCTTCAGTGGGGTGGGGGGGAGACTCCTGCCTTCCACCCAGCACTGTTTTCCCCAGCCAGAATACTTGCGGGGGAGTTATTCACTCCACTTTGAAGCTGGACCTGCACTCTTCTGTGCACAGGCCTTGCTTGTTGTTGAAAATTGCATTCCATAGTTTGGCCCTGAGTTGACGCTGAAAAACAGAGTGGGTGAGTCCAAGTTGGCATCTCTGTTGGCGGACAGAATTCCCAGCTAGCATAAACCAGTCCACAACAGAGAGATCATTTAAAACTGAGCAGAGATCTAGTTCCAGTATCCTATAAGATGACAGAGTGTGTTAGAGGTCATGGGTTGGAGGCTGCCCACTGCAAGGCCTGGACTGGTCCCAGTGTCCAGTTGTCCCTGTCTGTGGTCACAAGCGCATGGTAGCCTACTCCACCTGTTCCATTTGGTTTCTCCCCACATCACATGTTGGTGTAGGTAGGAGTGTAGCTGGGACTGAAAATCTGGCACGGCCAGATCTTCCCAGCAAGATACACGTCCCTGTCCTATGATTACCATATTTATGAGGCTCAGCAGAGCGTACACAGCCTAACCTGCTGCCGACCTCCCCCTTCACAGTGTCCTTCCCCTTCACCAGCAAGGGTGCCATGAGATATTCATGAGCAGCATCATTCCTGTTGAGCTGGGGCCTAAGGCTGGCTGGCAGTGAGAGCATTTTTTATTAATGGACTTCTGGAGTCAGGGGTACGCAAATGTGTGTGCATGTGTGTGTGCATATAACCCCTAATTGCTTGCACTCTGGAGCAAGTGGCAGGTAGAGACAGATCCAAACACTGCATCCACAGACCACCCTTAAATCCACATGGGACACACACTCACATATTAAGACGCTGAGCTGCAGACCAGAAGGTCTGTAGTTCGGCAGTTCGAGACCCGAGTGCTGTGTGATGGAGTGAGCTCCCGTCTCTGGCCCCAGCTCCTGCCAACCCAGCAGTTCGAAAGCAAGAAATTGCAAGTAGATAAATAGGTACTACTTCGGTGGGAAGGTAACAGTGTTCCATGTGCCTTGGTGTCTAGTCATGCTGGCCACATGACCATGGAAACGTCTTTGGACAGCGCTGGCTCTTCGGCTTGGAAACGGAGATAAGCACCGTGCCCTGGAGGCGGATTCTACTAGCTCTCAAGCAAGGAAAACCTTTACCTTTTACTAATTCTGAACTGGGCTATAGAGTATGGATCAAAAAATCCACACACTGGAACTAAGGGTAGACAGGAGATTTCTCTGGACACCTGAAGAAAGTCACAGGCTTGCAGAAAATCTGAAAACTAAAAGCAAGCAAGCAGTATGGGAAATCTCTCCAAAAGAACAAAAACAACATTGGTAGCTTTAAAAAATGGATGCCCACTGAGCTCTTGCAAGACTATCTTCTGAGATACTGGAAGTCATTTTGGGTGTCACTAGGCAACCACAACAATATTGTGGAGCCTTCCAGGCTTTGTTGTTAGTCTGAGGCATACCACATAATGAACAGAGAGACACAATATGCATTGACATGGAACACGTACATCCAGGTCTTTAGCCTGTCCTGCTTTCTTGTAATCTGTAGCCACTTGCCCATTCCAGGTCTTTTAAATTGACCAGCTCTCTTAAATCTATCTGTCCCTTGGCTTTTTGGTCCCATCCCTAGGGTTGCCAACCTCCAGGTGGTGGCTGGAGATCTCCTGGTTTTACAACTGGTTTCCAGACAACATAGATCTGTCCTCCCTTGAGAAAATGACTGTTTTATAACTTATACCTTAATGAGGTCCCTCCTTCTCCTAAACCCCACCCTCCCCAGTCTCCACCTCCAAATCCCCAAGTGGGATCTGGTAACCCTACCTGAGGCTGAGGGGAACTAATAGGGTTGCCAATCCCCAGTTGGGGGCAGGGGATACTCTGGTTTGGAGGCCCTTCCCCTGCTTCATGGTTATCAGAAAGCAGGGAGAGGGGGGAAATGTCTGCTGGGAGCTCCATTATACCCTATGGAGACTGGTCCCCATAGGATATAATGGAGAATAGATCCGTAGGTATCTGGGGCTTGAGGGGGCTGCTTTTTGAGGTAGGCACCAAAGTTTCAGCATAGCATCTAGTGCCTACACTAGACTGGGAGCCAGTCTAGTGTAGTGGTTAAGTGCGCGGACTCTAATCTGGGAGAACCGGGTTTGATTCCCCACTCCTCCACTTGCACCTGGCTGGATGACCTTGGGCAAGCCATAGCTCTGGACCAGCTGTTCCCTCAAGGACAGCTTGGGAAAGAGCTCTCTCAGTCCCACCTACCTCACAGGGTGTCTGTTGTGGGGAGGGGAAGGGGAAAGGAGTTTGTAGGCCGCTCTGAGACTCTTAAGTGAGTGAAGGGCGGGATATAAATCCAATTTCTTCTTCTTCTTCTTCTTCTTCTTCTCTCCTAAAAAAATCCCAAGTTTCAAAAAGATTGGACTAGGGGGTCCAGTTCTATGAACCCCCAAAGAAGATGCCCCCATCCTCCATTATTTTCAATGGAGGGAAGGCATTTAAAAGGAATATGGTCCCTTTAAATGTGATGGCCAGAACTCCCTTTGGAGTTCAATCATGCTTCTTCCCTCCCCTTTCCTGGAGGCTCCTGGAAAGTCTCCTGCCAGCTTGTCAGCCTAACCGGGCAACCCTAAATGGTACCAGTGTGTGTGGCTAGGGTGGAGAATGAGTTGAGAACAGCCACTGTTTTAGAAGCATTAGCTCCTATCATGGAATCACAGGAACCTTCTGACTATGGCAGTGGTCCTGGAAGATACATCACAGGAAGTGACACCACAAAAGTGATGCCACATCCTTGCTCCTGGCTCCACCCCAAAGTCTTATGGCTCCACCTCTAAAGTCCCCATATATTTCCTGAGTCGGACCTGGCAACCCTAGGAACTAATCTCTGTCATCTGGAGAACACTTATAATTCTGGGAGATCTCCAGCCTCCACCTGGAGGCTGGCAACCCTAACAGCCTGCTTGTCTGAAATTCAGTGCTGATGAACTAAATGTACATCTGGTGGATGTATAAGGCAAATATGTGTTTGGAAGGCATGTATTAAAGTAGTGCAGGCTGTGATCCAGGATTACCATCAAGGGTATTCTTCTTTATAAAAACGGGGCTACTGCCACAGACAGTGCTACAGGGTGCAGAAGGAAAGCCTTGTAAGGAGAGGCAGGCTTAACAAATGTAGGGATGCATGAGACCTACAGCGGCACAGAGAGCTCATGTACCTTAAGATACAAGGGAAAGCCCCCCCCCCCCCGCGGAGAATGGATTAAACACACACACACACACGGCAAAATGGATGCTTTCCCCCAGCTGATGTAGCAAGACGACCCTCTTGAATTAATAAACATAAGATGTGCTTTAAGTGGTGCACCCTGCGCTAAACACAAAAAAATATGTGTACATAAGACAAGCACACAGATACTTAGCACTGTCTTTTTTTAAAAAATCTAAATTTAGTCAACATTTCTTGAATGTGCAAAAACACTTTGATTCTCTGAATGTGCAAAAGCACTTGGTTCTGTTCAGCCTCATAATGTTGGAAAGGGTTTCCTTTCCAACAGACAGAGAGACTGGGTGTTGATTTTCCCTTTAGTTCCTTTTAGTTCAACAGAGACTTGAGGTAAGAGGTGAGCGGGTCTTCAAGATGAACACTTTATCTACTGGACCACACAGAAAATTAACCAGAAATTAATCAGACTAGGCTCTGGTAACCCTTTCCCTACAATCACACATGCCACTGCTGAAGCACTTTCTGCTCCTAGCCCTGCCCCTTGGCACCTTGCATCTTCCACCAGTACAAGAGTGGCTCTCGTTTAATTTCTGAATCTTCTGTTTCACTTTGAGGAATGAGAAGTGGGCGTCCTTCATTTCTCTTCCTGCCAGTGTTTTCTTGTAGAAGAGTGGCTGGGCGTCTCAAGCTAGTGCCCGTCTTCAGTCTCAAATGGTCATCCGATTTGTAGAAGCAATACCACTGCTTTTCTAGCCATGAGAATAGGTGTACTGGCAGTCTGAGGACTGTCTCAACATCAGAGCTAGCAGGCAGCAATAAACTCAGCCTGCCCGCACAGTGGTACTGCAAGTGCCATCACACAGGGCAGCTCTACAAAAACATGACGGGCCTCTGATGCCATCCCACCAAGCTCGTACAGAAAGCTGAGAGTCATGTCTAGCCATTGTTGCCATGTAGAGCCTGATGAATGGGTGAGGCTAGCACCTTGCTTGTCTCCTTCTGGTACCTCTTCTTCTGATAACTCTTAGAACTCCACTGTGGTGAAAGATAATTCAGGGCCATAATTGCTTTCTAATGGAAGAAAAAACATTGGCACCAACCCTGGCAGTATCATTTTTATATGTGTTTACATGTTACATGCTTCTTACTGAACCTCTTATTTGCAAAACCCATCCCTTGCCTGTATTTTTCCACTCAATGCTGCTGGTGTGTGTGTGTGTGTGTGTGTGTGTGTGTGTGTGTGTGTATGTAAAGCACCATCAAGTTGCACCCATCAAGGGGCTTCCAAGGCAAGTGGAAAGCGGAGGTGTGGGGCCATTGCTTTTCTCTACAGTCTTCCTTTGTGGTCTCCCCTCTGGGTAACAATTTCTTATTAAGAGAACCTTTGTACACTTTTATCAAACCTCCAGCTGTTATTCCTGGTCAAGAGCCAGTTTGGTGTAGTGGTTAGGAACACAGACTCTAATCTGGGAGAACCAGGTTGGATTCCCCACTGCTCCACACGCAGTTGCTGGAATGACCTTGGGTCAGTCACTGTTCTCTTAGAGCTGTTCTCTCAAGAGCAGTTCTCAAAGAACTCTCTCAGCCCCACCTGCCTCACAGGGTGTCTGTTGTGGAGTGGGGAAGGGAAAAGCCGCTCTGAGACTCCAAGTGAAGGGCGAGGTGTAAATCCAATCTCCTCCTCCTCCGCCTTCTGCCCCAGTGCCAGACTTTGCACAATACTTTGGATTGACTGCAGAATCGGTTGAATTGAAAAATATGAGGGTTGAATTAAATTTGGACCAATTTCACACAAGTTGCTGCTCCGCCCCCGCTCTTCCCTTTCCCCCCATTTGCAGGTGTCAATTTCCCATTATGTGCTCTGCGGCCACATTTTGACCCGCAGCTTCGCCTGATTTCCTCTGCGGCTTTGCGATCTTGTTTTTTGAGGATCTAGAAGACACGGAGGAGATCGGGTGAAGCTGCGGGTCAAAATGCGGCCATGGAGCACATAATGGGAAATTGACGCGTGCAATCGTGGGAAAGGGAAGAGTGGGGGCGGAGCAGCGGCTTGTGTGAAATTGGTCTTGGAGTTTTATAGATCTATGATCCCCATAGGCCAGATTTGGTCATTTGCCTCCATTCACACACAAATGTGGACACACACATGCAGCTTCCTTTGATGCTTCGTGTTGTAAATACACATACAACTGAGCACATGTCCACACCATTTCTTTTTGAGTTGCAGACAATTCCCAAATAATGACATCATACTTATGATTAAATAGTGGTTAGTGCCACATTCTAACGGTTGCCAGGCTGTGGCCAGAAGATTACAAGTTTCTACCCTTGTGTAATGTTTGTTCTTCTGAATCAGGCAGGTGGTGGCAGTTGATTTTAGCAACCGGTTTTTGGATTTTGCATAGGAGAATTTTCAGTCCTGCCAAGTATCCACAAAGTCAGGGAGAATGATCTGACTGCAACCTGGAGATCACCCCTTTGCTCTTAAGCAAGCATCTGCATCGAGGGAGATTATCACAGTTGCACAGTGCACTTCCTTTCTGGATGGCATTGCTCACCCACCTCACCCACCTGTTGAAGCAAGCGGGGCTTCCAGCTTGCTACAGAGCAGATGGGAGAGGAAGGTGGGCAGCAGGATCAAAAAGAAAAGGGAACAAGTGGCCCAGTGGAAGCAGCTTTTTCTGACGCAGAGGTTTTGTAAAGGGTGATCGCAAGTCTGTGACAGCTGTACCCTGTTCTACGGCATTCTTCGCTTAACTGCAGATCCTGTCGTCTGTAACCCAAACCCAACAGCCATGATGCAAGCATAAAAACTTGGTTCCATGGTAATAATCCTGAACCCTTAAAGACATTTTGAACAGCGATTGCTGCCCCAGCCTCATCAGTCACGATAGCCATTCATAAGCATTAGCAACATTTATAATTATGGATTTGTTGGCACAGAAAGGGGTGATTATTTTCTTTGGGCGTACAGTTATAAGGGTGTGTAAATTTTCATAACAACCTATTAAAATTATTAATCAATGCCTAGGATCCAGAAGGGGGGGAGAATATTCGGAGCCCTGCACTAACTGGTCACTATTGTTGAAAATATGGACTATCTGCCATCACTGGTGGGCTCAGTAATTATTGTTGTTTGTTATTATTACAATTGTGTTTTAACAGTCCCGCTCCCATTGAAAGTACAGTGGTGTATGAATTTGTCCTTGAGGGACTTTGACAAGAGTAAAAATCTCATTAAGGGGCTTGAGGGTTTTTTAAATAAATAAATAAATTAGGGTTTCTGCGTTGTGTTTTTCCCTGCCTATTTGATTTGAATTAGAGAGATAATGAGCTCCCAGAGGTGTGAGATGCCGACAATTCCCAATCAAAGCACAGGAGAGGAATTAAAGAGAGAGAAACAGAGAAAAGGCAGGCCTGAAGACTCTTACATGCCAGTCTGGTGCTCCAAAAGATCTAAAAGACATGGGATATCACTTAGGAAATTTTTAGGACCCGGCTGTTAAACCAGGCACACGGTCGACCACACACGAGGCCAGGAGAAGCCGTTGAGCTTCACTCCCAGGACAATAGACCCTGAGGATCCTATTCGGGGACCAATGGGAAAGCCCACAATCTATAGGGAGACATATAGGTGGCAGGGGCATTGTAAATAACCAGTCACAGGTGTTGGGTGTGTGCATGGGTGCGGTCATGAAGGGGAATATGTCAGAATCTGACATTTCCCGAGCGGGAGTTGGTTTCTCTGACCCAGTCTACGTCACCCGCTCCCACAGAGGGCTCATTACTGTGAGAGTTCTGCTCAAAGTAGTCAAGGATCAGATCCTGGTTGGTTAACCACAGTTCTTTATTACCTATTCCTACATTAGTACAGCATCTCGGATTATTGTCAGAGATGAGACAAATAATACAAGCGGGTCTATTATACCATTCCAAGGAGTTTGAATTACCCATAGATAGCCAATCCCCTTAAGGGAAAATTGGCGGGCTAGAAGGTGTCTTGACCGTTTGGTTCTCACAGGAAAAAAGTGAGGTGTTAAGCAGTAAATTTCCTCTCCCAAACCAGACCCCTCAGATGTTTCGAGTTCACATAACAATCAATGGCTCCAAGGTTCTTTTGCATTTGATAAGAGATGAGAAGCATCCTCCCCTTGAAGTTACTGCCGGAGCAGCTGGAATGCGGAGGCAGGGATGTGAGGCCTCCTTGTTCTCGCAAATCATGGTTGTCACCCTCCCGACCAAGACAGGAACAATGCATTATGTTTACATGGGTTCAAATATACTTTAGATACATAGGATAGTTAAAGACATGCATGCAAGAAGTTAACTCTATCTCAGGCTAATACATTGGCTGAATTTGCAGATTCTGACACCCTGCCCTCCTCATAATTCACTTCACCTAGCTTTATCAGGAAACATTTTATGAAACAGTTTGGTCAGTTTAGGAGCATGAACATGTTCTGAGCGAATCCACTCGTTGTGTTCCGGGCCGAAATCTAACCATCTAACTAAGTAATATAACCGGCCTCTTCGCATCTTGGAATCAAGGATTTCAGTTATCTCGAAGTGAGGGGCCCCCTCCTTCATCAGTGGAGGAGGAACTGGAGGAGCTGGATGCCAAGCATTCGGCCCAGGATCCTTCTTCAATAGGCTGAAATGAAACACAGGGTGCACAGAACTCAGTGATTTAGGCAGTTCCAGTTCAAAAGACACATCCGATATTTTGCGCAGTACTTTATAGGGTCCAACATATTTCCATCCTAGTTTTCTGCTGGGCTGCAACCCATGAATATTTTTGGTGGAGAGATAGACAGAGTCCCCGGGTTGGAGATCCCATCCTGGTGCTCGCCCTCGATCAGCATATTTTTTGTAATCCTCTTTGGCATGGTCCAATGCCTTGCCTATTAATGGCCATGAGTCCTGGAGACTGGACCACCAACTTTTAAAATCCGATGGGGAAGCTTTGGGGACATTCTCGATGGTAGGCAATGGTTTCCCCTCGAAACCCCCCACTGCCATGAAAGGGGAGACTCCCGTGGAAGAGTGCACTGCATTGTTGTAACTATATTCTGCAAACGGCAGCAATTCCACCCAGTTGTCTTGGTGATAATTAGTGTAACATCTCAGAAACTGCTCCAATATTTGATTAGTTCGTTCGGATTGGCCATCGGTCTCTGGGTGGTAACCCGAACTCAGGGCTGGTTCTATGTCCATCATTTTCAGGAGCTCCCGCCAGAAGCTGGCAACGAACTGACTCCCCCGGTCGGATACCACTCTCTTCGGAAAAGCGTGTAATTTAATCACGTGATTGAAAAAAGCTTTGGCCATCCCTTTAGCGGTGGGCAATTGCTTGAAAGGGGTGAAATGCGCTTGCTTCGAGAATGTGTCTACCACCACCCAAATAACCGTTTTCCCCTTAGAGGGGGGCAGATTGGTGATAAAGTCCATGGCTATGGCCTCCCAGGGTCTTGAGGGGGTGGGTAGGGGGTGCAACAATCCCGGAACTTTTCCCCCCCGCTTTTTGCACATTAAACAGGTCTGGCAAGCCGAGACGAAGTCGGAGACGTCTCGGCGCATGCGCGGCCACCAGAATTGACGCTGGATCGCCAAATCCCCCTTTGCCGCGCCGGTGCTGTTCCGAAAAAAAAAGGATGGGGGTTTGCGACTATGCACTGACTATAGGGGACTGAATGCGGTCTCCACTACCAACGCTTACCCCCTCCCATTAATAAAAGACCTCTTGGCGGAAGCTGCTAAGGGGAAGATTTTTACCAAGCTGGATTTACGAGATGCCTATTTCAGGGTGCGCATCCGGGAAGGGGATTGGCTGGGTGGATGAAACCTCGCTCTAGATTTTTGTCCAAGAACTTTCGCAACTCTTCCCGCTCCAACGGGCTCATGGAGTACAACTTCCCTTTTGGGAGTTTCTCTCCTGGGAGTAGTTCTATGGCACAATCCGACAGTCGATGGGGGGGCAGCTCGTCCGCCTCAGTCTCGCTGAACACTTCCAGCAAATCTCTATACTCCTTAGGCACCATGGTGGGGGTGAGAGCGAGCGCGGGGACCGGGGGAGGAGGGGTCAGGGGTCCAGGTCCCCACTCTGGGTCCCATCTATGGGTAAGGCAGCGTTCGTCCACCCACGAGATCTTCCCTTCGCTCCATTTAATATAAGGGTCGTGCGCCCCGAGCCAAGGGCTGCCCAACACCATAGGGAACTGGGCGTTTGGGGTGATGACAAAAGCCCGCTTCTCCCAGTATTCCCCCGTCCCCAAAATCAGGCTCTCAGTCTCTGCTATGCATTCCTCTTTCATCTCCGACCCATCCATTTGAGTGAACTTTAAGGGTTCCAACAACGGGGTGACTTTTGGTCCTAGCCCTTCCACCACCAAGGGGCTGATCAGGTCTCGCGCACACCCAGAGTCAATTAACGCGCGTACCCGCATGTGGGTACCTGATCCAGGGGTCACTACAGTCACTACCATATATAATAGGGGGCCAGGGATGCTCACCGGAGATGGCGCTTCTTGGCGAGGGACCTGCAGCTCTGCGCCGCTCACTGCAGGCCGTTGGAGTTTCCCGACATCTGCGTCTCCATCAGCTCCAGCTCCCCCTGGTCACTGGCAGCTCCCTCCAGCTGCAATGCCCGGGGTTTCATTGGTGTTTTTCCCCGGCTAGGGGTGCTCCCCACTCCGGGTGTTGAGGTCTTCGGGCCTTTTCCCCCTCCTCTGGGGCAGGCGGAGGCGAAATGGCCACTTTCCCCACACTTCATGCACAACCCTTGCCGAAACCTCGCATCTCGGACGTCTTGCACGCTGGATCAGGGCTTCGCTCTGGGGGCTGCTTTGCTGGCCGCCGTCACCGAAGCTCCCATCTTGATCAAGGCGAATCGCTCCTCCATGTCGATGGCAGCTCTCATCCAGGTGGCCAAGGTGCCCGGACGGCCCCCCAACAGCACGGTTTCGTAGATCTCCGGATTCAGGCCCTCCCAATACTTCTCCATGAATAACTCCTCCGGCCATCCGTGGATTTTGGCCGCGATGCGCCTGAACTTGTCAGTGTAGTCCCTCACCGACGATCTCCCCTGGAACAACTTTCTTAGTTGATTACGGGCCTTTTCCTCGCCCAGGGGGTCCTCGAACTGATGGCGGAGGGCCCACATGAAGTTGTTCAGGGAACGCAACTCAGGTCCTGGGGTGTCGTGCAGGCTCACATACCAGTCGCTGGCGGTGTCTTTCAGCTTGGAACCGATGTAACCAATCTGCTCTCTCTCGGTGGGATAGAGGTGGCCCCAGCTGTCCAGGAATCTCTCTATCTCCAGCATGAAGAAACGTAGCTTCTCCGGGTCCCCATCGAAGGTGGTCGTCAAAGGGTCGGAGGGGGCTGGGCGGGCGACCGGGGCGGCCGGGGCCGGGGCGGGTGCTGGAACGGGCCCTGGCACCGGAACCGGAACGACCGGCTGGACTGGTTGGGCCGGCAGAGCGGGTGCCTGTGGCTGAACCGGAACCCCTCCGGGCGCCGCTGGTTGTTGTGGGGCTCCTACCCCCTGACCGGGGAGAGCTCCTTGCACTGCCCTCATAGCGTCTCGAAATTGGTGCTGGAGATCGAGGGCCAACTCGCGGAGCTCGGCGGTGAGTTGAAGTCACAACTCTCCCATCATCTGCTCCAAGGGGACTATCTGCTCTTCTCCATACGGATCGGGCCCATACGGACCTGTCCCCTCTCCTTCGAAAGGCGGGCGACGCGGCTCTCCACAGTAGATCGGCTCGCGGTTGTCCCCAAGGTAGCTCGGTCTCCCTCGATCGAGCTGGTCTCCTGTCAGCGAAACCCGCACCCCTTTCCGATCGTGTACCCACGAATCCACGGTCCGACGACCGAATTTGCTCCAGGCGTACTTGGGGGTCACGCTCTGATGAGGAATCAGGCGCGGGATGTAGTGAGCCCCCTGGCTCGTGGTCACCGGCACTTCGGGACCTCCTCCGCCGCCACCACCCCCGTTCCCCGGATCCTTCGGGGTAACGGGAGTATCTTCGGGAGTAGTAGGGTTGAGGGGGACCGCGTCGTCGTCTGACATGGTCAGGAACGGCTGAGTCCCAATCACAGATCTCTGACAATCTGTGAGAGTTCTGCTCAAAGTAGTCAAGGATCAGATCCTGGTTGGTTAACCACAGTTCTTTATTACCTATTCCTACATTAGTACAGCATCTCGGATTATTGTCAGAGATGAGACAAATAATACAAGCGGGTCTATTATACCATTCCAAGGAGTTTGAATTACCCATAGATAGCCAATCCCCTTAAGGGAAAATTGGCGGGCTAGAAGGTGTCTTGACCGTTTGGTTCTCACAGGAAAAAAGTGAGGTGTTAAGCAGTAAATTTCCTCTCCCAAACCAGACCCCTCAGATGTTTCGAGTTCACATAACAATCAATGGCTCCAAGGTTCTTTTGCATTTGATAAGAGATGAGAAGCATCCTCCCCTTGAAGTTACTGCCGGAGCAGCTGGAATGCGGAGGCAGGGATGTGAGGCCTCCTTGTTCTCGCAAATCATGGTTGTCACCCTCCCGACCAAGACAGGAACAATGCATTATGTTTACATGGGTTCAAATATACTTTAGATACATAGGATAGTTAAAGACATGCATGCAAGAAGTTAACTCTATCTCAGGCTAATACATTGGCTGAATTTGCAGATTCTGACAATTACTGCTGTTGAAACTGTTATCTGCTTTACTGATGAATATGGCCACAAGACAGAAATCGACTTTTTGGGGACTCACAGACTTGTTAAAGACTAAAGGGCAGGGTCCGGAGACTATTAAGCCAGGGGTGCAGCTGCCCTGGACTCCCAAGTGTCAAAGAGCATTTGAGAAACTCAAGTCCCTATTCACTTCAGAACCCATCCTGGCTCACCCCGATGAGTCCAAGGAGTTTACTATTCATGTCGATGCATCGGATGTCACCATGGGGGGGGCGATTTTACAAAGGGGGGAGGATGGGCGGTTGCATCCGTTGGCGTTCATCTCAAAGAAATTCAGTGAGGCAGAAAGGAACTGGCCCGTCTGGGACAAAGAGGCAGCCGCCATCAGATTGGCTCTGATCACCTGGAGACATTGGTTGGAGGGGGCACAGAAGCCGTTCGAGGTGTGGACTGATCACAAAAACCTCAAGGTGCTGTGCACCTGGAGAGCCCTTAATGCCAAACAGCTCTGGTGGGCAGTTTTCTTTTCCAAGTTTAACTTTACACTGCACCACTTCCCCGGGGCTTCCAACTCACTCACTGATGCTCTTTCCCGCCTCCCACAGCACGACTCGAAACGGGAAGAGATGTTTGATTCGAGTCTCCAGCCCAATTGGGGGGGCGGTGGTGACCCATAGCCAAGCCCGAAACGCACTGTCAGTTACCCCTAACGAGTGGGTAAGTGATTGTGCCACGAAATATTCACAGAAGGAACAGGATTTATCTGACTCAGAGACATTGGCCATTAAAGAATCAGATGGGTGCTGGTATCAGGAGGGGAAACTGATTGTTCCGGAATCCTTGCGCCAAGCGGTGATGTATGTGAGCCATGAATCTAAGCTGTCGGGCCATTTTGGTTACTTAAAAACATTGCATTTACTTCAGAGGCAGTTCTGGTGGCCGCGCATGTGTGGAGATGTGTCCAGTTATGTCTCTCTTGTCAAACTTGCTTAATGTGCAAAAAGCGGGGGGGGGGGGGAACCCCGGGCTGCTACAACCCCTCCCTACCCCTTCCCGGCCCTGGGAAGCCATTTCTATGGACTTTATTACTAATCTCCCGCGAAGCAAGGGAAAGACTGTGGTGTGGGTGGTGGTTGACTTATTTTCCAAGCAAGCACATTCAAGCAGTTGCCCACAGCCAAGGGGTTGGCCAAGGCGTTTCTGTCTCATATAGTCAAATTACACAGTATCCCGAAGAAGGTGGTATCTGACAGGGGGTCTCAATATGTTGCCACTTTCTGGAGGGAGCTCCTGGACATTATGGGGGTGGAGCCTGCTCTAAGTTCCGCTTATCATCCAGAGACGGATAGACAAACGGAAAGGGTTAATCAAATCCTGGAACAGTTCCTTTGTTGCTACACTAACTTTCATCAGGACAACTGGGTGGAGCTCCTCCCCTTCTCAGAGTACAGTTACAACAATGTAGTTCCTTCCTCCACCTGCGTTTCTCCTTTTATGGCTGTGGGGGGATTTGAGGGGGTTCCTCTCCTGGCGTTGGGCCAGGCATCCTCGAAGTCTGGCTCATTTGGGGACTGGTGGAATTCTCTCCGTGATTCCTGGCCTCTCATTGCAAAAACACTGGAGAAAGCGAAAATGGATTACAAAAAATATGCGGACAAGGGGAGAACCCCGGGATAGGATCTTGAGCCAGGAGATTCTGTTTACGTGTCGACCAAGAATATACAAGGCTTGCAGCCGAACCGGAAACTGGGCTGGAGATATGTGGGGCCTTTTAAAGTGCTATGTAAAATCTCAAATTTGTCTTTTGAACTTGAACTGCCCAAAGCATTAAAAGCTGTGCACCCTGTGTTTCATTTCAGCCTTCTGAAGAGGGATCCTGGGCTAAACGCATGGAGACCAGTTCGCCCTCCTCCTCCTCCTCTGATGAAGGTGGGGGGAGCCTCATTATGATATTGTTCACATCTTGGACTCTAAGTTGAAGAGTCTTTCCTACTTTGTTCAATGGGTAGATTTTGGACCTGAACATAATGAGTGGGTGGCTGGGGGAAACGTGCATGCTCCTAAACTGTTGCGTGACTTTCATGCTTTGTATCCCTTGAAACCGGGGGGGGGGGGGCTTCTTGAAGCTGGCAGGATGTCAGAATCTGACATTTCCCGAGCGGGAGTTGGTTTCCCTGACCCAGTCTACGTCACCCGCTCCCACAGAGGGCTCATAACTGCTGTTGAAACTGTTATCTGCTTTACTGATGAATATGACCTTGGCTTGCTGTCTCTGCCCTCCAGGTGCCTTTCTAACTGCAGCCTGGGAATTGCTGGGGAGGTTTCGCAGGGAGGTGGGAAGGAATATGGGATGAGCAATCGCACATTTGAGCGCGTTTTCCTTGGGAAGCTAAACGGACATGTAATGTTGCGCCCTTTCTGACTAACCTGATTGGTGCCCCTCCTCCCCCTTCGCTTTTGAATAATGTATAACTTACCTACAGCCCTTTGCTCTGTATCACTAACACAAAACGTGTTGACTACTATGGACCATTAAGAATAAAAAGGACTTTTAATTCCAGAAGGCCTGGCTTATTGGCTCTGTAAGGGTTCTCACAAATATAAGCAGACCTGTGAGTCCGGTTTGTTATCCTTATCTTGACCTCTCAATAAACTATGAGCTATAATCACTCAACGCATCTTGGAACCTAAGTACATAAGAACATAAGAGAAGCCAATGCTGGATCAGGCCAGTGGCCCATCCACTCCAACACTCGGTGTCACACAATGGCCAAAAACACCCCAGGTGCCCTCAGGAGGGAGGTCCAGCAGTGGGGGCAGGACACCTAGGACTTTACAGAAATAGAACTACTTACTCCCTTTTTGCCTGGAGAGCCTCAGGGTTCACCATAAGGACCCATCAGGATTCCTTGATGGATCATCAAATAGCAGCTTTGAAATATCTGTTTATGGCAGTACTCAGCAAAACTCTCTTTCTCTTGCAACAAGGAAAAGCCACACACTCTTGTGAGTGGTACTTTTGACTGAGGAAACTGAGTTCATCCATAAGGAGGCGCAGATGTACCAAGTGTAGAATTCACGTTTGTATGTGGAGGGAGTGTACTCCTATGTGGCTGTGCATGCACATGCCTCCTCAGTGCACAGAAAGAAAGAAAAAGTTGGGTGGATGGTTTATCAGAGATAGACTGCTTACTGTCTCACCTACTTTTATCTCTGTTTTGGGAACAGACACGGCTGGGTATTAACTGGGACCACACTGCATCCTAAATGCACATGGAACTGAAAGGGGAAAATCTGCATCTAGCCAACTCCACTGACTGTAAAAGGCTCCTAGTGGCAGCTCTCCTCCTACTTTTAAAAGTGTGCGTCCTGGGCTGTGGCTCAGTGGCAGGGCATCTGCTTGGCATGCAGGAGGTCCCAGGTTCAATCCCCGGCATCTCCAGTTAAAGGACCAGGCAGGAGGTGATGGGGAAGACCTCCACCTGAGACACCCTGGAGAGCCGCTGCCAGCCTGAGCAGACGATACAGACCTTGATGGACCGAAGGGGGTCTGATTCAGTGTAAGGCAGCTCCATGTGTTCATGTGTATGTGTGTTCATAATCATTCTGACCTCCGGAATCACCTGCTAATTATTGACATTATTGGTCCAATTGGCAAAACGAAGGCTACAGTCCCACTGAACTCGGTGGGACTGACTTCTGATGACGCATACTTTAAGAATGGGCTGCAAAGCATTTCCCTTGCGGGGCTCAGGCACAGAAACAAAAGTGCCAGAAACAGGAATTATCAGTCCTATACATAAAATATTCATATCAAGTGCTCTTTAGATATGCAGTCATCATATAGAAAGGTAAAATGAACACAGTGCATACTGATTCTTCAGCTTCCCATGGAATCTCCACAAACAAGATATTTTCTACATGAAGCTTGAATCACCCCTTCTACTCCTGGGAAACAGGCTCTCCCCAGGGTTTCAGGGACTAACAGCCCAGTGCTCAGTGGGCTTACAATGGTGCACCTCTGTTTTGGATTGCACCATGAATGTCTCTTCTTGGCCCTCATTTCATTTGACAAGTTTTTCATCTTTATGCTCTCACTCACAAGCACCCTGCTAGACTGCTGCTTCTCCTTCAGCTTCCATGATGGTTCTTCTCCTTGCTTCCCAACTTCTCTTTCTCTTGTCTATCTTGCTGAACTCATTTCTGCTGCTCCTGGTAGGTGCTCCTCAGTGTTCAGTACTTACACTTCCCCCCCTTCTCCGCCCCCCCCCCCCATTTGTTCTCAGGATATCTGTTGCCAGATTTACATGTCAGATTCTGCTTCGCCTAAGAGATCTTTTCATAATGTTTCTACAATGTTTCTATTAATTGAATCTGACATTGATGCTTTTCTATCCTGTACTTTCGTTTTCCTTTGTAGTGCTTGCCTGGCCAGATGCTTTATTGCCCCTCCTTTAAGTTTTCAATTACTTGTCTGCATAGTGTTACAATTCAGGCGGGAATGTGGGTTCCCACATACCAGAATGTCACATAGTACAAAGTTATCTCCTGCTTCACTCCCTGGTGTGTCCTCCCCCTTCGCTGTAGTGCTATCTGCTCAAAGTAGCCTTGGGAATTGTTTTATTGTTTGTTCCGTCCTGTCTTCCTGGGGACCTGGCACCTCTGGGTCACACAGTTCAGGCTGGGAAATTTTATGTTCTCTCACCCCTGAATGACAAAAGGTGAAATTGCCTTCCCGCACTTTTACTGAATGCTGATTGGTGATCAATGTTTAGATTTTCATGTTTGCAGGTATAATAGTCCTCTGCACTCTGTATATGGTATCACTAACAAACATCGAGACCTGTACCAGTATCTGAAATAAAGGACTAGGTTTTAATTAACAAAGGCCTGATCATTTGCTGACAGCACAGAAGCCTCACATTACAGGATGACCTTCAAATCTGTCTGTTTACCCCAACCTCATACCTTCTGTCCGAGCATGTGTTTCTCATTGTTTCACCAGCAATTTCTTGCCAACACCTGAAACTAAAAATCATTGTCATGATTTGGGGCTGATTTAACAGAGCCATCAACTACATACTCTCCCTTTCTTATTTAATGCAGATGTTTTTCAACTTCTTTGTCCTGCAAACCACATTCTAGCACAGAAATCTGCAGAGACTTATGTGAGTTTTGGCTACAGTTTCTTCAACAGATCAGAACAAAAGAGATAAATATTAGGCAGAGGAAAAGGGTATTCAGAGAAAAACAGAAAGAATATCAGGCATAAAAGAAAACTGAGAGCAAAAATAGCATACAAGTTCACTCACTGCCCTACCTCAGGTATTATTCTGTTTATTTAATGTTTTACTTCATTTATTCTCTGCCTTTCCCCTCAATGGAGACTCAAAGCAGTTTACATTGTTTTCCTCCCTTCCATTTTTATCCTCACAACAACCCTGTGAGGTAGGTTAGACTGAGAGTGTGTGACAGGCCCAAGGTCACCCAGCAAGCCTTAATGGCAGAGTGGGGATTTGATCCTAGTCTGACATTCCAACCACTCCACCACACCCTGGTTCCCCAAAACTAAGGAACAGGACACACTTCTGACAGCCACCCAGTGTTATGAGTCCCTTGTGAGGTGAGCACAGAAACCTTTATTTGTTTATTTAATTCAACTTTTATTTTGCCTTCCCCACAAGCAGGCTCAGGGCAGGTCACAAATCACAAGTAAGCATATAATCAAGTAGTTAAAACCGTATTTCTCATACAACCCAATCAGACACAAGGCAGGGTGGATATTGAGTCAGGTCATGGGCAGATCTATCCCAAGCCAGCATGCAGTCATTAAAGTTGCTTAAATCTTATTGAAGACAATAAGACTGAAATTGCCTAACTGTGCACCGGCAGGATTTCAGTGCTGCCTGTTTTGATGGAGAGTGGTTCTCCAGGGTCACAGACAATGGTCTTTCTCAGCTTGACTACCTGAGATCTTGCTAATTGGTGATGCTGGAGCCGAACAGGGAGCCTTCTGCATGTAAAGCATCTGATTCCACAGACACCCCCTTTAAGGACCTTTAAAGAGCAAAGCTGACCTCTCACGTTGGGCCTTTTAACAAGGATACAAGACAGCTGGAGGGAGCAGATGCCCTTAGGACATGCCCTATTTATGGAAGAAGGCTTCCAGGTTGATCTTGCAGACCTATGTGGTCTTAGAGACAGCAACAGCTTTTCCAAATCAGGACAAAGAGGCTCAATGTACAATAGAAGGGACTGCCACTTGTTTTGCTGGGTGTGCTGAAGCTAGTCCTGAGGCCGATTCTCAGGCTTCCCAGCAAAGTATCATCTTTGTAAATCATATGTGAACAACATGAGAGTTCCCTGGGGCAGGCAAAAAGTGTGTCTCCAATAGGAATGTAGCAGGCAATGTAAGCATTTGGCTCAGGCCATATAAATCACACGTGCATCTACGGTGGATGACGCTTATGCAGCCTCTTTCTTGCGTAATCACTAGAATCGTAAGCCCAGGGCTCTTAATCTTTCCCCTTCCTGTTCTTATACTTGTCTGGCACAGTTGGGCATACCTAGGCTGAGGACAGACTGGCAGTCTGGCCCGCTCTGCCTCCGCTTTAAAAGTGGAGGCAGAGCGGCAGTCCAGACTGCCACATCTGTCTGGAGGAGGCGGGCCAGACGCAACACGTCCAGCGCCGCGCTCCTCCCGCAGCAGCCGGGCACCACTTAAAAGTGGTGTCCCGGCTGCTTCACGCGTGTTTCACCCGCTTCCAGCAGGTGTGAATACGCGCCAGCCGGGGGAGCCATGCAGCGTTCGCACGCCGCCACTGGAAGCCGCCCGCAGTCTGGACGCTGTGGGCAGCTTCCTTGCGGTGGCATGCGAATGCCGCATGGCAGGGGCAATTCCCCCCACCTTGTTCTGCCACGCTGCGGAGGCGCAGCAGAACAACAGTTTGTCCTCAGCCCTAATTGCAGCCTTGGGGGTCATCTGTGACTTCTCTTTGTCATTTTCTCATGTACCAATCCTGCTGATTTCTCCTTTTCAGCATTTCTGCCCCTTCCCCCCGATAAGTATTAGAGACGGGAGTCCATGGAAGAGTGAAACAGCTAGATCTTTATTGCTGGTCCGGATGAAGCATACAACCCAGAGCTCGAAGCCCTCCTTTTATGCTGGTCAGGGATAATCCCCTGACCTCACCCAACTGGCCTGATAGGCTATTATACGTCTATTTACATCTCATAGGTTCCTGGGGAGAAACCTAGGTACATGATTGGTGGCCGGTTTGAATCCACCTGGCCTTTGTTCTACCTGGCTGAAGCTCAGGTAATTTCTTGGCCATGTGCTCTGGCCACATGACGGTCGCCATTACTGGAGCACATGGCGACCTCATGGTCAATACATAACACCCCTCCCCCCATAGTCCAGAACCCCTCTGCACACATAGTCTTTGAGATAGTCCGGGCGTCTGCGCTCGCGTCCAGAGTGCCGGGGGGTTGTAAGGCGGGGCGTGTTGCTTGTGTTGGCAGGTTGCGGTGCAGGTAGTTGTTCTGCTTGCGGGGCCGGTCTGCTCGGGGGTCATTCAGGCATGGATGGCGTGGCTGCTTCATCCGTGGGCACGAGCGGCATCTCTGCAGTCTCCGGATCAGGGTCTGGTGCTGCTTCCGGAGTTGTGTCAATGTCACAGTCCGTTGGTGCAGGGAGTTCGGGGGCCTGGGTAGCATCGTGGTTCTGTGTACGGCGTCAAATCTGGTCGATGTGCCGTTTCCAGACTACTCCATCTTTCGTGAGGACCTCGTAGGAATAATGCCCGGTGACTCGGATGATCCTCGCAGGGAGCCATGTCGGACCCTGCACGTAGTTCTTAGCGTATATGGGGTCTTCAGGAGCGAACCCTCGGGCGGCTGGCTGGTCCTCCGTTGTCGGGGTTCCACTGATTGCTCGGTCGGGATGTAGGCGGTCCAGGACAGTTCCCAGTCGTCTTCCCATCAGAAGTTCGGCTGGCCGGCGCCCGGACCCTGAGTGGGGTGTGTTCCGTTGGCTGAACAGGAACTTATACAGCTGCTGTTTCCAGTCGCCGTGCTCCATTCTCTTTAAAGCCTCCTTCGTTGTTCTCACCATGCGCTTGGCCTGGTCGTTGGTCGCAGGGTGAAATGGTGTGGAGCGGATGTGGCGCAGACCGCAGGCCTCCACGAACCATTGGAACTTGCCGGAGGTGAATGCGGTACCATTGTCGGTTACGAGAGTGTCAGGCATCCCGTGTGTCGTGAAGACCGGCCAGAGACTTCTTAAGGCTGTGTTGGTGGAGGTCGATGCTACCGGAACCACCTCAAGCCACTTGCTGTAGCTGTCTACAATTATAAGAAACAACCGACCCTGGACCGGTCCCGTGAAGTCTAGGTGCAAACGGGACTAGGGCTTGTTAGTGGATTCCCAGGATCGGACAGGAGAGTGTGGTGGGTCTGGCCGCGACTCTTGGCATTTGGTACACTTCTGGACCCATCCCTCAATGTCTTTGTCCAGGCCTGGCCACCACACGTAACTACGGGCCATGGCTTTCATACGTACTATTCCCGAGTGGGCCTTGTGTAGTGCCTCTAGAACTAGGGGCCGCAGAGGCCCGGGGATCACCACTCTAGATCCCCATAGCAGGCACCCCTTGTGGGCCGAGAGTTCATGCCTTCGTGCCGTGAAAGTGGCAAACTCCGGTCCCAGTTTCTCTGGCCACCCCCTTCCCACCCAGTCCGAGACACGGGAAAGGATGCAGTCCCGCAGCGTGCGATGGGCCACATTCGATACCTGCATGGGGCACTCTGGTAGGTCCTCCAGGAGCGCTACGTGGAAGGCTGGAGCCGGAGCCGGGTCGCACGACGGGAGGGGAAGCCGGCTGAGGGCGTCGGCGTGTCCCATCGCCTTGCCCGGGTGATGCACCAAGGCGTAGAAGTAGCCTGACAAAAAAATTGACCACCGCAGGACCTGCGGGGACAGCATGTGAGGAGTCTGCCGGTGGGGAGCAAGGAGACCCAGCAGGGGCTTATGGTCCGTAGCCACGGTGAACGACCGCCCGTACAGGTAATCATGGAATTTCTTGACTCCGGCTACAATTGCAAGGGCCTCCTTGTCGTTTTGGGCGTAATTACGTTCCGTCGACGACAGGGTCCTGGAGTAATAGGCTACCAGCACCTCCTTGCCGTTGGGTAGCCAATGCCCCAAGACTGCCCCAATGCCGTAGGGAGACGCGTCGCAGGCCAGAATGACAGGGAGCCTCTCATCGCATTTGAAACCAATAAGTCCTTGATGGCCCGGAAGGCGTCGTCGTGCTTGGGACCCCAGGCCCAAGCCGCTCCCTTGTCCAGGAGGCGATGCAGGGGTTCAGCGACAGCTGTCTTGTGCAGAAGGAAGGCGTGGTAAAAGTTCAAAAGTCCCAAGAATGCCTGTAGTTCCGCCTTCGAAGACGGACGGGGTGCTCCTGTAATCACCACTACCTTCTCCTTTGTCGGGTGAATGCCGTCCGCGGTCACTTCGAAACCCAAAAAGGTCACCGAGGAGACTCCCAGGGTACACTTATCTTTTCGGACCTTGAGACCCGCATCCTGAAACCATTGCAGTACCATCCGTAGGCGTGCCGCAAACGTGTTGACGTCCGGGGCGGCGATGAGGACATCGTCGAAGAACGGTTTCACACCTGGAACATCTTTAAGGAGAGAGTCCATTAGATTTTGAAAAATCCCTGGCGCTATGCTGACCCCGAACTGGAGCCGTTTCATTTTGAACGCTCCCTTATGAGTCACAATCGTCTGTGCCTCAGCCATTGCCTCGTCTACAGGAAGCTGCTGATAGGCCTGGGCCAGGTCGAGTTTTCCAAATATTTTGGCTCCTGCGAGGGAGGCCAGAACATGGCTGACCACTAGTACTGGGTACGCGTGGTCCTGTAACATCTTATTAATACTGCATTTATAATCCGTGCAGATGCGGACTTCCCCGTTAGCCTTGAGGGAGGTCACAATGGGAGTCTCCCACTTGGCGTGGGAGACCGGCTTGAGCACCCGTTGTGCCACGAGCTTTTCCAGCTCTGCCTCCACTTTGGGCTGGAAGGCGAGCGGTGGCCGGTGGACAGCCATGCGGATGGGCCAGACTGCCGGGTCCAGGTCAAAGGAAACCGGGGGTCCTCTGTAGCAGCCCAATGAGCCATCAAAAATGGCGGGAAATTCCTCGCAGATGGACAAGAAGTCGGTAGAGCCCATGCGGTGTATTCTGGTCAACTGCACTCCAGGTGGTTTGAACCAGGCGCAACCTAGGAGACTGGTTAGATTGCGCTCCACCACAAGAAGGTCCAGCAGGCCGTTAAAGGCGTGGTACTGGACCTGGACCCTGGCTAGCCCCTTAATAGCCACTGGGTTTTTCTGGAAGTCCCGGAGGACCAACCCAGCCGGCAGCCATAGCCAGCATGCCCCCTTTGGGCAGAGGCGGCTGAACGTAGCTGTGGACACAATTGAATATGCGGACCCTGAGTCCAGTTCCATGGAGCAAGGAACTCCCTCTATTCGGAGGGACACGGAAATCGCGCCCTGGATGGGCTGGGGCAAGTTCATTACCATGGCCGCGGGAACGACACTACCCACTTCTTCAAAGTTCGCTGCTGGGGCACGGTGGTTGTTCCTTAGGCGGCAGGCCCGGGCGAGATGGCCTGCTTTCCCACAGGCGCGACAGACGGCATCACGGAAGTGGCATGTACGTCTGTCGTGGTGGTCCCCGCAGCTGGCGCACGTTGGGGCCTGCCTGTTGAGGGAAGCAGAAGAGGGAACAGAGACCGATACTGGGCGCCGGCCCTTGGGCCTGGGGACGCCGGGCTCACCCTTCTTCGAGCGTGGTTGCATCCGGTGGACGTCCTCTTCTTTGCTCAAGTTGGGTTCAGGAGGGGCCGCCTGGTGGACTTTGGTGGCTGCCTTGTCCTTCTGCATTGTCTCGAAGGCTGCTGCTGTTTGGAGCATCTTTTCCAAGGTAGGTTCCGGCATTGCGATGAGGTGCCGACAGAGCTTGGCTTCCCGGATCCCTCCCATGAAGGCGGTCTCCACGTGGTCATCCACGTGGCAGAATTCACAGCCCACGGCTAGTCGGTGGAGTTCAGCCAGAAAAGTGGCAGCCGACTCCCCCAGCTGCTGCTGGCCCTGTATGAACTCCCAGCGCCTGGCCAGTTTTGATGGCTTCGGGGCGAAGTAATCGCCAAGGGTCTGGGTGAGTACGTCGTAAGACACCTCGGTGGGGTCTTGCGGGGCGAGTAGGTTCTGGGCCACCCGCATGACCTCCACCCCTCCAGAACTCAATAGCCAGGCGCTCTTCAGGTCCGCATCTGTGATTCCGCGGACCTTGAAGGCGCACCCCAGTGTCTTGAGCCAGGACTCCCATGTCTCTGGGCGAGACGTATCAAAAGGGGTAATTGGTCCCGGAGCGTTTGCCATAGTTACCGGAGCAGGAGCGGCGGCAGCGATTTGAGCGATGTCCTCGTGGTCTTGCAGTGGTGCCGGGGAGCATAGAGGCTCGGCGCTGCCTAGTGCTGGAGGATCGGGGCTCAGAGCGGCTTGCAGCGAGGCGTTGGAGCACTGGGGCTCAGCGATGCCTGCGGCCGGCGGACGAAGCTCGCTGTGCTGCTGCGGTCGGCTGGAGAGTCGCTCATCGGGATCCCACCTTCGTCACCACTGATAAGTATTGGAGTCAGGAGTCCATGGAATAGTGAAACAGCTAGGTCTTTATTGCTGGTCTGGATGAAGCATACAACCCAGGGCTCGAAGCCCTCCTTTTATGCTGGTCAGGGATAATCCCCTGACCTCACCCAACTGGCCTGATAGGCTATTATATGTCTATTTACATCTCATAGGTTCCTGGGGAGAAACCTAGGTACATGATTGGTGGCCGGTTTGAATCCACCTGGCCTTTGTTCTACCTGGCTGAAGCTCAGGTAGTTTCTTGGCCATGTGCTCTGGCCATATGGCGGTCGCCATTACTGGAGCACATGGCGACCGCATGGTCAATACATAACACCCCCCCTCTGCAATTAGTGCTAAAACCTTGTCCGTGTGGCAGACACCTCTCTTCCACATGGCTATAACCTTTTCCTGGCTCGGCTGGCTTGCCTCTCTCCAGTCAGTTCAGACTGCTGAATTCATTGTTCCCTCCCACGGCTAAAGCCTCTTCTCTGACTCTTTGTTACTTGCCACAGTCAACTTCAGGCTTCTAACCCTGACTTGCAAAGTGTCTGGGTTTCTTTACCACAACAGTATTGTCTGGTTCACCTAGACACGTCCCTTTCTGTGTGTTCATCGGTTCTTGTCTCCCTCTTCTTTACACTCCATACTCAAGGCCTCTCTTCGTTCCTATACTTAGCCCCAGATGGGGTCTCCTAGTTCCATACCCCCACCCAGATGGAGCCCAGTCATTCCACAGAAGTTACATCTGTTCAATAGATGGCTGCAGAACTTACACAGGCCTCACACCTCCCCCTGCCCCTGTGGGATTCACTGCCCCAGATCAGTAGATTCCTATACAGCGGATACTTCCCCACCCCCAAAAGCTTAATTCAGTGTTCATGCATCATTCACATATACACACCACCATGTAGTTGTCATTTACTGAGGCTTAGCCTGGTTACTTCCGCCCCGACTTTGGCACCTGTGCGCCGTGTGCTGGGGATTAGGGGCTTTGCCTGCTCTGAGCTGTACAGGGCCCTTTCTGCTCTGGTTATTTCCCCCGGGATTGGGGGGGGGGTTTGCTCAAGGTAAACATTGTCAGGGGGCTGAAGCTGGTGCAGTGTTCTGCTGTCTCTTCCACTTTTTCACACTATCTTAATGCTCTGATTTGCCCTCATGTTTATCCCCCTCCTCTGCCCCTGCACCCCAGTCAGATCGTCTTTGCATATGCTCTCAGTCTGAAACCCACTTTCCACCATTTCAGGCCTGTCTGCCCCATCTCTGCCATTATTATCCAGCCTTTATCCTCCCTGTGATGTGGTCCTCATCCAAGATGATGCATAGATCTGCTAACACCTCTCAGTCTCCTTGACATATACGCAAGATCCTGTGTGAGCTCAGCACAGGCATGTGCTGCTGGTCCCACTGATGAATCTCCTGTGTTCTCCCATATCAGACTGTAATGAAACTGTAAAATGTTTTGGGCACAGACAATCTGGGGACTTTCACAAGGCAACGTGGCTCAGTTAACCCTGAGTTCAGCCACTGTTCTCACACCATCCGGATATAATGGGCAGGTTGTTTTTATGCTTGCCAGTCCAGATCAAGGACTACAGGATCCAATTTATGGGGACTTGTTAGTACTATACAGCATCAACAAAGAAAGGAAGGAAAACACACACACACACACATCAAATTAGATGGTTTTAAAATTGGACCATCTAATGTTCAAATGTAATCCTCCGTGTTAAAAAAGTAGAACAGATTTTTTGTGTGTGTGACAGTGTTTCACAGTAAACAGCACTGGCTGGTGAATTTGAGTGTTGTTTAAATACGGAGAAAAGTTTGAACAAGGTCTAAACCCTGAATATAGTATTCAACCAGTTCCAGATTGGGTTGCACTCTACCTTAAAGGTCATGTCCATAGCTTGGGAGGGACTGCTTAAATGGCATCCATTGCAAAAAGCATCTTTCAGCAGGTTCAGTAGGAGCACTCGAGGTTCCTCAGTGCCACCCGGACTACTCAAACAGATTCCCCTGCCCTCCCCAGACCTAATCTAGGCATCATAAGATAGCAAATCACAGGACTTGTTCCACTCCATGGGGCCCCCAGACTGACCAGGGCTCCAGGAATTCAGTCCGCCTAGTCCTCTTCTCTTAGCAGCCCTGGGTGCCCCAGTTGTGTCTCCTTGTGCAAACAAGTATCCTGGACATGTTTGGCCATGTCCAGGATTGATCACTGTAGTGCGTGTACATGGAGCTACCCTTGGGATGTGCCTGGAAATTTCAGCTAGTCCAGAATATAGCAGCCAAAAGTGGGATACAAATTCTATAAATAAATACAATTTCTGTTCAGGAACTGGACACCCCACCCTGTTATCATAACCTGCCCACTCTGACAATGTGAGCAAAAGAACACTATAAAACAACTTTATTTATTTACTTTATAGTCTGCCTTTCTCATGCAGACTCAAGGTGGATTTCAAAACTAGAAAACAGTATTAAAAAGATCAGTGTGATATAAACAAATAATGCAATAAAACTGGACTACAAAACTAGAGAATGATCAGATAAAGCCAGTTTTCGGAGTATAATACAACCAGTAAACACTGCAATATTTCTAAACTGCCCTTTTTTAACCAACATTAAAATTGCAACCCTATTCCCTTTATAAACATGCTCTTCTGAACAATTCAATTTCACACATTCTGTGAAACACTGTTTAATTACTTAAATAACAGGAGATTTTAATCCATGCTGGTGACTGAGGAAACCCAAACCAGGAATATCTTTTCCAGATACATTTTTCAAGATTCTTCATTATGGACCAAAGAGCGTACACACTAAGTTGTGATCATCTACTTGGTGGTGGAAAGTGTTGTCAAGTCACAGCTGACTTATGGAGACTCTGTAAGGTTTTCAAGGCAAGAGACGTTGAAAGGTAGTTTGCCATTGCCTGCCCCCATGTAACACCCCTGGTATTCCTTGGAAGTCTCCTATCTAAATATTTCCCCGGGCTGACCCTGCTTAGCTTCTGAGATCTGATCAGACCAGGCTTGCCTGGACTATCCAAGTCAGAGATCATCTCCTTAGTGTACAAATTTCTTTGTGTATAGACTGTCCCGGGAGGGGATTTCCTATGGTATAGCCTAATTTTGTCAGATCTCAAAAACTAAGCAGGGTCGGTACTTGAAAGCAAGACCACCAAGGAAGACGCTGCTGAGGAAGGTAATGACAAACCACCTCTGCTTCTCACTTGCCTTGAAAGCCTTTTGCTGGGGTCACCACCAATTGGTTGCAACTTTTTTTTTGAATTTTTGAATTTTATTTTCTATCACACTACAAAAAAAAAAAAAACACGACTATACTAAAAACCTACTCTACCCTAAGGTATACAAAGACCAAATTGCTATCCTATTAAAGTAATAATGCTTCAATTATATGCAAGAAACTAAAAAATAGATCAAGGTAAGCTAAATCTAACTGTTTTACCCTAAATCTTAAAAATACATAAATGGCTGTACTTCAAACAACAGAATACAAATCAAAAAATAGAACTTTAAAATAAACAGAATTATTTTTTCTTCTTTCTTCTCTTTTCTGTTTTGTCTCTCGGGGGTTTTGGAGCGGCTGTTCCCTTCTCTGCACCAGAATCTTCTTCTTCAGATTCATTACTCTTTGAAGTGTCAGAGCTTTCCAGTCCATAGATGCTTTCTTGTAGCTCCAGTTCTTCCTCTGTGGACGTCTTCTCTCTTCTTTCTGCATGTTGTTCCAAAAACTTCTTTGCTTTTGCAACAGTATCAATCTTTTGCTTTTTGTCCATAAAGTTAAACACCAGTCCTTCAGGAATCAACCACCTGTACACGGTACCTTTTGCTTGCAAAAATGTAGTTAAACTTTTGTAGGGTTTCCTCTTCTTTCTAATTTCAAATGGAATGTCCTTTAAGACTTTAATCTCCTCCTCTTTGATCTTCACGGTAGCCCAGTTAGTGGCCTTGAGCACCACGTCTCTGTTAGATTTCTTTGAGAATCTTACCATGATTTCTCCAGGCAGGTTTTTCTTCTTCAAAAATTTAGGATAGGTCCTATAGACCATATCCATATTGCTTTGAAGTATATCAGCTTGCATACCTGTCATTGGAGCCAGTGCTTCACTCAGTAGCTGTTTGAGATTCTCATATTTTTGTTCAGGGACACCTTGGAATCTTAAAAAAAAGTTGACCTTTCCATTTGTAGCTTCAAAAGACAGCCCTTATCTGAGGTCCTTTCCCTTTTACCACATCCACTTAAACTAATATTTTCAGTCTTGGCTTTAACTTTTTCCATTTCCTTAGCTGTCTGCTCAGATCTTGTGTTGGCATCAGCAATTTGCTTTTGTAGATTATCCAGTTTAGAATTAACTGTAGTCAGTTGTTCCATAAGAGCGCACAATGCCATAGCTAACACAGCAGTCAGGTCTGGACTTGCTTCAGGCTTAGATGCCGGAAGTACTGATGCAGTTTTGGGAGAAGGCTTAGATTTTACCACCATTTTTTCTCCCTATCCAGTCATTCTTTTTTGTTTACAGTTTCAAGACCGTTATGCAAAGTTCAGAAAAATTCAGTAAATTCAAGCTTTCTGTATTGTTTGTAAATGCTTGTTTAAATCCCAGGCATTTAAAAGGGTAGAATCTGCATTCTTAGTAAATATCACCCAATTTAAAGGGGGGGATTTAAAATTTAAACCCCCTGCTCCTCACTTCTATTCTGAACTGGAAATCACATTATGGCACTCATGCTTTCCAGCCACGCAACCCAGATAGGCATTCTTTCTTGTTGCTTTTCTTTGGCCTCTGCAGCCAACTGGTGTGCACCTCTTTGTGCCTGCAGGCGCTGTGGCGGCAGAACCTATGGAGGCAAAGGGGAGCCTCTATCCCTTGGTCGCCACCTCGGGAGAGGCTTCCCCTCATGCCTCAGGCAGGATGCCCCCTACAAGGGCTCCTGGGGGGCCAAAAGCCAGTTGGCACCCCTTCTGTCTGCCAGGTCTGAGCTCTGGAGGAAACAGTGGTTTGGTTGCTATGTAAAAGGGAGAAGCAGTTGTGAATGTCTGTGTGAGTGCGCATGTGTATATGTTGCGAGTCACTGAATGATGGCACTTTTTAATTTCATTGTACTATGTACAATGACAATAAAGTATATTCTATTCTCCAGGGACGTGCCCACCATGAGTCCGCTGAAACCAGAAGTTCACCAATTGGTTGCAACTTGACAACACTTTACAATACACATGTAGATTGTCCTACTGAGAAGGCCAGTGGAGGGGAGGAACTGGTGTGATGATTGACACGGGGAAAAGGCGGGCCTGGGGGCAGTCTGTGAAAACAGAATCTTCGCTTCCTTGCAAGATGTGGTCCCTGGTCTGGCAAATTATTTTATTATTTATTTTATTTAAAACATTTAAATGCTGACTTTGCAGCTCACAACTAAAACAGAATTAAGCAGACAGCAGTAAAAACAATAAAATCAAATTGTGCTTATAAAAATAATTAAAAACAAAATCGATAAAAACATGCCAATAAAAACTGCCAATAAAAGCAAGGCAGGGCATAAAAGCACGTAATAAAACCTTGTTGGTCTTAAAGGTGCCACTGGATTCTAAGGGTGTGGTCACACGGTCGTTTTGATCGGGTTTCGGCGCTGTTCCTTCTCGCATTTAAATTTGCTGATCAGATGGGCCAATCTGCCTCCCGCGCCGAAGCAGGCTCACTCTCGCAATGCTCCTGGGTCCCTAGCACATTTTCCAATACTGGGAAAATCCAGTACTTTCCCGGTATTTGCGCTTTAAATCTGCATTTTCGCCGATCTGGACAGACATCTCTTGCATGGATTGCAATTAGGGTCATCTGATAATTCTTCACGCAATATTCAACATTTAAATGTGCAAGTGCATATATAGCTGCGGTGTTAGGAGGGAGGAAGGAAGCCCCTGGTGCCAGGGAGAGGTTGGTTTGGCAGAGGAACTGTTGTGCTCCAGGCAGCCTCCACTGCCACCTTCCCTGGTTTCCAGGGGCCCTCGGTTAAGATGAGACTGGGGAGGGTCCCATTGTCTGGAAACAGGCAGCAGGAGACAGCGGGGAAAGTTGATGGGGAGGAGGCAGGCAGGCAGGGAAGGAAGGGTCGGGCGAGTCCAGTGTGGGTGGTGATTCGGCCGTGTGCATGTGCGCAAAGCAAATCAATTTTTAAAAAACATCTCATGCCATGCCGCTCAAACAGAGGCACAGCTATCTAGATGCTGCTCAGAGCCTTGTTGCTCAATGCTTGCAGTTCAGGAAGGGATGTGTGATCATTCCAACCTGGAAAAAAAAATCCCAATTGTATTTATAATGGGACCAAAATTGCAGTTACCTTGCCATGTGACCACAGCCTAAATTTGTTCTCCTGTTTCAGACCAACACGGCTAACCACCTAGTTCTAAGTACTAGTAGACATAAGCCAAGCAGCCATTGAATCTGGAATGGTAAAGCCACACTGATCAGCGGGGACTGTGAACCTGGTTAGCTACAAGTAAAAAAAGACCCTGAATAACGGGCACATTGGACTGTTGCTGCATTCCAAGGTTTGGGTGGCACTGTTTCTCTTGATTTTGCAAAACTTCGGGGCAAACCATGCATTATGTTTGCCATAGGAATGCTGCTTAAAAAACACATGGTAACTGAGGTATCCTAATGCTTAGAAATGTTTGTGGTATGGAATGTGTCCCATTGATGGGCCTCCTGGGCTCCCCCGGCCGCCGCCCAGGCAATTCTGATCGCCGCCATCCCCATCCCCGCTGCCCCCAGAGTTCCCTGAAGACAGCCTGACACCTACCCGGAGGCCAGAGGGGGCAGAGAGAGGGCCGCCACGAAGCCTTGGGACTAGCTCGACACCACAGCAGCACGGAGGGAGCACAGAAAGGCCGCTGCAAGCTTCCCAGGGCGGACCGCTGCTGCCGAGGATTGTGGGTACCCAGTGAACAGCCGAATGGACGCCAGGGCCAGCCCTGCAGTCTGGACAGCCAGCCGCACTGGGCCACAGGCCCAGCACGAGAGCCTGCCTACACCAAAGAAGCCCGTGGCTGGGGAGCTGCAGCAGGGCAGGACTAGGCCCAGAAGAGACGCAAACGCTGAGGCCACTTCCGGGGCTCGGCATCCTGGGTTAAGAGGGGAGGCGGGGCTTTGGAGGGAGGAGCAGGGAGGTGGGACAGAGGAAGCCTGCTGGGAGCGGAGAGGGGATAAAAAGAGGGCAGCAAACAGGGGCAGAGAGGATCTTCCTGGCATCTGGCAGAAGGGAAAACAGAGAGGGAGAGAGAACCCAGCCAGCCGGAAGGAACGGCAAGGAGGGGTGGTGACGTAACCTCCCCCCCCCATTCACCTATCTCAGCCCCCTGCTGCCCTAAGGGGGTGACCCCAAGGTGTCGGAGCCACCACGGAGCTCTGGGTCAAGTGATAGTGGTGGTGGGGTGTCAACGGACTCTTGTGACAGAATGAGATTCTCATGATGGCCTTTCATGGGCCTCTGAAATTTCCCAATAGCTGTGGAGACTCAGAACATAATGGCCCTGATTAGATACATAATATTTATGGATATTTTAGAGCCAGGAGAGGAGAACATTAAGATGGGGAAAGAGGAGAAATATAGAACAACTGAAATCCATTCAATATGTATTTCCTTATCAAACCTAAACTCAGTTTGCTACTTTGGAAACTGTACGTTGGATCCCTACACATTAACTCAGAAGTAACTCACCCAGAATTCAGTGGAACTTGTTCCCAAATAAGGGCCCTCAGTAGATAGCAGATAATATTGTACTGTGGCACATTAATAGAATTTAAAATTATAAATGCTTCTATTTTATGAAGACAATAAAGATACAGCTGTAAGTTACAATGCTAAGCTGCTACACCTCAAGGTGCCTCACCATGCCAGCTGGGAAAATAAACAGTTGGTACCGGGAGAGAAGTTACCGTGGCCCAGCCCTATTTTGCTTCAGGTCTTCTCCAACTGCTTTTTTTAGAAAAGAGAAACTTGATCAAGAGATCTCTGCATCCCAATGGATGTTTCATTTGGGGAAAAAAATATTTCACAAGGATTCCCCTCCCCAACTTTAACCCAAAATTCTACTCCCTCCCGGCTTTCAAAAAGGGGGGGGGGGGGATCAGAGCAATCAACCCTAGTCTCATCTCAGCCTTCATTTCCCTGATCCTTATCCATGTGTTAAACTTTTCCAAAATATTATAGCCAGGTAGATTTTAAGACATATTACAAAGCTTTCAATCTCTTATGCAGATGTGATTTCAATTTGGAACTAGCAATAAGTGCAGAGGAAAACCAGAGAGTTTACAAAAGTCCCTATGGGAGAACACCTGCTAGCTTGACCAATACGGTGGCTCAATACGAGAGTACTTAAATGTGAGAGGAAACAATTAATAGTTCTCAAGAAGGAACTTAACTAGCTTAGCCAACCAACTAATGGTTGTTAGAAACCTCTGTCTGTATGGGTCTTGCAACACTCCTTTGTGGGAAGATAGGCGAAGAGAACAGAAGGGGTGATTTCCCCCCCCCTAATCCAATCAACATGGCTTTTTGTACAGCTAACAGAAGCAAGTTATTAATAATATCATGAACAGAAGTACATCTCCGTCATAATGAGCTTCAAGCAAATGTGCGGATGGCCTGTTTGCATGACACATTTTCACGCATACGTAATCAAGGCAGTCATGCCAGGAGTCACCCAGTAGGTGTTGGAACTTATCTAGAGGCGAGGATTTGTTTTGGTGCATGCATTATGGCAATACTAATATGTTTATATGCTGTATGTAATGGTTTTTGTGGTAATAACTGAGGCAGGGATATCCATCAGGGTTGCTAACTGCCAAGTGGTAGCTGGAATTCTCCTGGGATTACAAGTGATCTCCAAGTGACAGAGACCAGTTCACCTGGAGAAAATGGCCACGTTGGAAGGTGGACTCTATGGCATTAATACCCCACTGAAATCCCCTCTCCTCCCCAACCTCCCCCCCCCCCCAGGCTCCACTCACAAAATCTCTAGGTATTTCCCAACCGGGAGCTGGCAACTCCAGTATCCATAAGTATTTATGGGTAGTGTGTGGGATGGAAGGAAAGCTGAGCCCTCCCCCCCCCCCACCTTACCTCACTGTGTTTTCTGCTGCTTTAAACATTTTTTCTCCCAGCCTGGCTCCAGTACCAGAAGGGAGCTGGGCTAGAAGAAAAATGTCGAAGCACAGCAAGATAAACAGAGGGAAGGGACAGGGTTTAGGTAACGTGTTTGATTTCCTGTAAAAAAATGATGTATAACCTCCCTTACATTTTACATGCAAGTCAAGAGGTACATGAATTAATAAGAACGTGTGGCTGTGATATCCTGAGCCAGCCACTCAGCTGGAAGAAGTCTGAGCATCTGCGAGAGAAGCTGAACCTTCGTGAACTGGCTTGGTTAGGATATCAGCAACCATCGCCTCAGGATGCCCCACTGAATATCTGGCCACGGTCACATGGCCCTTGAATGTGGGAGGAAGGGCTGTTTCCTCCCGCATTTAAAGGGACCATTTACAATGGCCACAACTAGTCCCGTGCCGAAGCAGGCTCAAATGCGGATTTCTCCCGCATTTTCCGACCCTGGGAAAATCGACTGTTTTCCCGGGAGTCATGCGAGGAACCCGCATTTGAGCCATCTGGACAGCCCTCTCTCGCACTCAAGCACCCAAGTGAAAAAGGGGGAAACCCCCCCAAAAAACTTACCAGGCGGCCGGCGGGGCTCGGGGAAGGGTGCCTCCCCCCGCTGCCACCGTTGCCACCGCCGCTCGTCTTCTCCTCTTCCTTCACCTCTCGCCACCCCTTGCCTCCTCCGCCACCGTTGCCGCCGCCGCTCGCCTCCTCCTCCTCCTCCGTTGCCGCTCACCTCCTCCGCTGTTGCCGCTGCTGCTGCTCACTGCTGCCGCCACTGCCTTTGCCCACCAGTAAACATCCCAACCCAAAATTAAAAAATCCGGCCCCTTTAAATCCAGGAGGGCTCCCGGATTTTCAGGGCAGTGTGACCACGGCCTCTGTGTGAAGGAAGAGAGGAATAAAGGTGGGGGTAGAGGTAATACTCAAGAATGTCACCCCTCTGCCTTCTGCGATGGCAGCCTCAGTGAGTGTGTGCAGCAAGTGTGTGTATGGGGGGAGGAGCTGTACTTGAAAAGGGATCCAGCTGGTGAGCCACACAGTGATCTGGACTGAAAATAGTAACTAGCGTGCTGAAAATCCAGATTTGGCTGTTTATCCAAATGTCAGGCCAAGTCTGCCCTCTCTTTATGCTGCTGCACCACCTTGTCTGGGTAAGGAGATGCAGGACAGCATTCTTGAAGAGTCACAGTGTATCGAGGGAACATCAAGTGCAACCAGTGAATCACACATTTGAACAACTCATCCCCAGTTGGTAACTAGAGGCTGGATATGGAACGAGAGACAGCCTAGCAATAGGGGCCCATCTATGTCCGTGGGGAAACAGACGCAAATTTGCATGCAGATTTTTTCCCTCCCTCTGCTGCTTTCCCATCTTTAACACTGTAATTCACAGGCAGCCTTGAAAAAGTCAAAACCTGCCAAGGCTGCTAAGCAACAAAGCACAAAGGAAATGAAAGCTGTTGCCACAAGCTTTTGGCACCCCCCAAAGCCTTTGCCCTTCCCTGGCTTTACAGAAAACATCCACCCAGCCTTGCCTGCCCTTTCGTTTTGCTTTCCCCACCACTTTGCCAGACTACAGGCTTCTACCTGAATACCGATTCAGACCTCCTTGGCTCTGGCCACGTTGCACCCTGCCTGGACAGCATGGGAAGCCTCCCTCCGTATTCTGCCCTGCAAACCACAATGGCAAATGAAGAAGAAGAAGAGATTGGATTTATACCCCGCCCTTCACTCCCCAAGGGAATCTCAGAGCGGCTTACAAACTCCTTTCCCTTCCCCTCCCCACAACAGGCACCCTGTGAGGTAGGTGGGGCTGGGAGAGCTCTTTCCCAAGCTGTCCTTGAGGGAACAGCTGGTACAGAGCTATGGCTTGCCCAAGGTTATCCAGCCAGGTGCAAGTGGAGGAGTGGGGAATCAAACCCGGTTCTCCCAGATTAGAGTCCGCGCACTTAACCACTACACCAACCTGGCTCTCCAAAGCAACCAATCAGCAGGGAGGAGGCAGATGCTGGGGCAGCACGCAGGCTGATGTCGGTCTCTGTCTTCCCGCTGGGGGGATCCAGGAACTCTGAGGGTGGGTTGCCAGGCTGCTGGCAGGGGGTAGTGGTGGTGGTGGTGAGAACAGTGAGGGGGACTGAGGCTGGGTGAAGAGCACACCTTTGCAGAAGCTGTGTGGGGGTGTAAGCCAGTAGAACATTATTTGATACATTCTTATGAACTTTGATAACATAAGTTTGACCTTTGGGGTTTGGTTCTCTGCCTAAGGCAAAAAGCACTCTCTACAGCCATGAGAGGCTCCAGCCCACAGCGGGAGACTTCCTCCAAAGCTCACAACTGCATGAGAAATCAACCTCCATTTCAAAGGTATATCTTTCAGGAAGAGCATGAGAATACACCTCAAAGAACACTCTCAAGAAGAAGTTGAAATGCATTTCAAAGAAGCTCTTACATCTACCGCACATGAGAGCCACCATTCTACAAGAACAAGACTCCATTTCAAAGAGTCCTTTTCTCTCTACACTGGCCTTCTCTCACATCTGCCCCCCAGCTATTCCAGTAAAGAGATTAGTCGCCTAGCAACTGATCACTGCCCATCAAGTGACCTGGCCGAAGCCATCACGAAGCCACCACGGGACCAGAGAATGGCGCCAAGATGACTGACCAGTTGGCCAGATGTTAGTTCCTGATTAGCATTTTAGTGTTGCAATATTGCCCACTCCTTCCTGCCCCCTCCTAACTATGACACTAACCAATAGGAAACCTAGAAATGATGGACAACCTACTGGGAGTGACAGTGGGACGTGGTCACCGCAACCCGCCCAAATGCCACCTGTTAAAAGATCTTGCCCAGCAAGAAATCGCCCCTAGTTGTTTTTACCCCTAGCCTTTAGCACTAGCTCCTAACTACTTAGCTTCTACCCTCATCGACCTCTATCTCTCTGACCAACCTCTTATGTATAGCTTCCTTTAGTGAGTACTTAGACTCCATCTTGAATCCCTGGTTTGCGCAGCCAGGACCGGAGCGTGTGTTTGCAGGTTCAGACTTTGTTCCTTAGATCTTCCAGCCACCTTTCCTCTATTCTTCTCGTGGAAGAGACTCAACCTCTACCAACCCAGGTAACGAGATTCCTTCTTAACGATACTCCTACTCATGCAAACGTGTTACTTTCTATCTGATCTCCCCTAGACTTCTGTATGTATGTGGTTTTATTATTATTCCTTGTATGCCTGCCTAATATTTTATAGTAAACATCATTTATAGAAACCGCCTTGTTGTACGCCTATTTACTTAGAACTACCGGGGAGGTGGGACCTTGGTATAGTTGGCAAGAACCCGTTATAGTGCTGATTGCTACATGTAAACCAGAGCAGTCAGGCCAACAGGGGGGCGATCTTGTGGTCTTGTGTTTGCCCACAGGCCACGTGCTCATTTTTTCATTTTCTTCCATGATCACAAGGAGTCAAATCCCTTGGATGCAGCTTTAGGCTGGGCTATGGGAAGAGGGAAACCGGTAGCCCTCAGATGCTCTGCTGCAACATGGGGTGCATTTGGCTAGGACTGCTGCTGCAGGCTCCGACTGGACAGTGTCTGGTCGCGTTCAGATGACTCTTTTGAGCCACGCCAGGCACAGGTGTCTGGTGGATTTAAAGGGCACATCCAGACAGCAACATCTGGGGAACATGCCGCTTCTGTGATCAGCCTGTCAATCCCCATCGGGGAGCTGCACTTAAAAGATAGTGGTGAAAGTCGGGTCCAAAGCTGGCCGACGGGCCAATGGTGGACTTTCCCCCATCTGGTCATTTCACCAGCATGCAATCAGCCTGTAGGAATTGCAAAAGCAGGTTACATATGAAGGGATTATACAAAGCACTAAAGCAAACCTTTGTTAGAATCCTTAGATTCTGACACTCTGCCACCTGAAAAATCCAATTTACCCTGGCTTATCAGGAAAACGTCTATGGAAAGCTTTTACTAATCTAGGAGCATGAACGTTATCTGAAAAGACCCACTCATTTAGTTCCGGACCAAAATCTACCCACTTGACAAGATATAGCAAGCGGCCCCTACGCATTTTTGAATCAAGGATTTCAGAAATCTCAAAGTGAGGCACCCCCTCCTTCATCAGCGGAGGAGGAATCGGAGGAGTTGGGTGCCACGCATTCGGCCCAGGATTCTTCTTCAACAAGCTGAAATGAAAAACAGGATGCACAGAACTCAGTGATTTAGGCAATTCCAGTTCAAAGGACACATCAGAAATTTTGCGCAATACTTTATAGGGGCCAACGTATTTCCACCCCAATTTCCTGCTTGGTTGTAGACCATGTATATTTTTGGTAGAAAGATATACAGAGTCCCCTGGCTGAAGGTCCCATTCTTCAGCCCGTCCTCGATCAGCATATTTTTTGTAGTCCTCTTTGGCTTTATCTAGAGTCTTAGCAATCAAAGGCCATGAGTTCTGCAGGTTGGCCCACCACTGTTTAAAATCTGAGGGGGGCCCGTCTGATGACTCCTCTATGGTGGGTAGGGGTTTCCCCTCGAAGCCTCCCACTGCCATGAAGGGGGACACACCCGTGGAGGAATGCACAGCATTACTGTAACTATATTCCGCGAATGGCAGTAATTCCACCCAATTGTCCTGATGGTAGTTAGTGTAACACCTTAGGAATTGTTCCAAAATTTGATTAGTTCGCTCGGATTGGCCATCGGTCTCTGGATGGTAACCCGAGCTCATGGCCGGTTCGATGTCCATCATTTTTAAAAGCTCCCGCCAGAAGTTGGCAACGAACTGACTGCCTCTGTCGGATACCACACGTTTGGGGAAGGTGTGTAATTTGATCACGTGATTAAAGAAGGCTTTAGCCAACCCCTTTGCAGTCGGCAGCTGTTTGAATGGGGTAAAGTGAGCTTGCTTAGAGAACATGTCAACCACCACCCAAATGACTGTCTTTCCCTTCGAGGGTGGCAGGTTGGTAATAAAGTCCATAGCTACTGCTTCCCAGGGGCGAGAGGGGGTGGGTAACGGGTGCAGTAGTCCTGGAACTTTTCCCCCCCTCCTCTTGCACATTAAACAGGTTTGACAGGCAGTGACGAAGTCAGACACATCTTTACGCATGCGTGGCCACCAAAATTGCCGCTGAATCAAATTGAGAGTCTTTAGGAATCCAAAATGACTGGCTAGTTTGGATGAGTGACATGTTAACAAAATGTCTTTTCTACGTGCCCTAGGCACCACGAGTTTGTCTCCATGGTACCAGCAATTGTTGGAACGCAGAGAGCACTCCCCTATGCCCTCCAACTCTTTTGCCTCTTCAGGAGAGTAGTCTCCCCCCCACTTTTCTTCCCATGACTCCACCGTCACACTCTTGCTTTGGCTCCTGGTAGTAACAGCACCTCCCAATTGTTGTTGTGAGAACATGGAGTCAAACACCTCCTCTTTTTGACTCTCGTGTTGGGGTAACCTGGATAAAGCATCTGCTAACGAATTGGCTTTCCCAGGGAAGTGTTTGAGTACAAAGTTGAATTTCGAGAAGAAGTCAGCCCATCTGAGCTGCTTGGCATTAAGGGGCCTCTGAGTGCGCAACGCCTCTAAGTTTTTATGGTCGGTCCAAATTTCAAATGGGGTTTGCGCTCCCTCCAGCCAGTGTCTCCAAGTGGTCAAGGCTAACTGAATAGCTGCTGCTTCCTTATTGTCAGAATCTACTAATTCAGACATTATGTTATTCATGCTTGTACTTTTCTGGTAGCTATCTGTCTTTCTTTTTCCCGATGTAACTGTCATATACTAATGCTTGTCCAGACCGGGAGGGTGACACCAATGAATTATGTGAACAAGGAGGCCTCACATCCCTGCCTCCGCATTCCAGCTGCTCCGGCAGAAACTTCAAGGGAGGATGCCTCTCATCTCTTATCACATGCAAAAACCTTGAGGCCATTGATTGTTATGTGAACTGGTAACATCTGAGGGGTCTGGTTTGGGAGAGGAAATTTACAGCTTAACACCTCACTCTTTTCCTGTGAGAACCAAACGGCCAGAACACCTCTTTGCCCGCCAATTTTCCCTTAAGGGGATTGGCTACCTATGGGTAATTCAAACTCCTTGGAATGGTATAATAGACCTGCTTGTATTATCTGTCTCATCTCTGACAATAATCCGAGACGCTGTACTAATGTAGAGATTGGAAATAAAGAACTGTGGTTAACCAACCAAGATCTGATCCTTGACTACTTTGAGCAGAACTCTCACAGATTGTCAGAGATCTGTGACTGGGACTTAGCCGTTCCTGACCATGTCAGACGACGACACGGTCCCCATCCCTACACCCGACGATGTCCCCGCCACCCCGACGGACCAGGGGAACGGTGGTGGAGGCGGCGGAGGGGCCCCCGAAGTGCCGGTGACTACGATTCAGGGGGCTCACTACATCCCGCGCCCACCTCCTCGTCAGAGCGGGACCCCCAAGTACGCTTGGAGCCAGTTCGGTCGTGGGACCGTGGATTCTTGGTTGCACGACCGGAAAGGGGCACGGGTTTCGTTCCCTGGCGATCCGCTCGATCGAGGGAGGCCGAGCTACCTGGGGGACGACTGCGAGCCGATCTACGGCGGAGAACCGCGTCGCCCGCCCATGGAAGGAGAGAGAACCGGCCCGTATGGGCCCGATCCGTACCGAGGAGATCAGATGCCACAACTAGACCAGATGATGGGAGATTTACGGCTCCAACTCACCGCCGAGCTGCGAGAATTGGCCCTCGATCTCCAGTACCAATTTCGAGACACTATGAGAGTCATGCAAGAAGCCCTCCCAGGCCCGGTGACGGGAGTTCAGCAGCCGCCGGTGGCCCCCGGAGGAGCCCCGGTTCAGCCCCAGGCGCCCGCGCAGCCGAGGCAGCCGGTGCAGCCGGCCCCCCCGGTCGTCCCTCCACAGGTGCCAGGTCCCGCCCCAGCACCGGGCCCGGTGCCGGCCGGTCCGACCGCACGCCCAGCCCCCTCCGACCCTCTGACGACTACTTTCGATGGGGACCCCGAGAAGCTGCGTTTCTTCCTGTTGGAGATCGAGCGGTTCCTGGACAGTTGGGGTCATCTCTATCCTACGGAGAGGGAGCGGATTGGCTACATCGGGTCCAAGCTGAAAGACACCGCCAGCGATTGGTATGTGAGCCTGCACGATGCCCCCGGACCTGAGCTACGTTCGCTGAACAACTTCATGTGGGCCCTACGGCATCAATATGAGGACCCCCTGGGTGAGGAAAAGGCTCGGAATCAACTACGGAAGCTGTTCCAGGGGAGATCCACAGTGAGGGACTACACCGACAAGTTCCGGCGCATCGCGGCCAAAATCCACGGTTGGCCCGAAGAGCTCTTCATGGAAAAGTACCGGGAGGGCCTTAACCCGGAAATTTACGAGACTGTGTTGCTGGGGGGCCGCCCGGGAACGTTGGCTACATGGATGAGGGCAGCGACCGACGTGGAGGAAAGATTCACCCTAATTAAGATGGGAACATCGGCTACGGCGACCAGCAAAGCAGCGCCAAGAGCAAAGCCGAGGCCGAGCGTGCAAGACATCCGAGATGCCAGGTTTCGACAAGGGCTGTGCATGAAATGTGGGGAAAGTGGCCACTTTGCCTCAGCGTGTCCGAGAGGGGGAGGAAAGGGGCCAAAGACGTCGACGCCGGTGGCGGGGAGCACTCCTAGCAGAGGGAAAACCCCGCTCAAGCCCCGGGCGTTGCAACTGGAAGGAGCCACAAGCGAACAAGGGGAGCTGGAGCTGATGGAAACGCAGATGTTGGGAAACTCCAACGGCCTGCAGTGAGCGGCGCAGAGCTGCAGGTCCCCCGCCAAGAAGCGCCATCTCCGGTGAGCATCCCTGGCCCCCTCTTATATATGGTAGTGACTGTAATGACCCCGGGATCGGGCATGCACATGAAAGTCCGCGCTTTAATTGACTCTGGGTGCCCTCGGGACTTAATTAGCCCTTTGGTGGTGGAAGGGTTGGGACCGAAAGTTACCCCGCTGGCAGAGCCCCTAAAATTCACCCAGATGGATGGGTCGGAAATGAAGGAAGAGTGCATAGCTGAAACGGAGGGCCTGATTCTGGGAACAGGGGAACATTGGGAGAAGCGAGCCTTTGTCATCACCCCAAACGCCCAGTTTCCCATGGTGTTGGGAAGCCCCTGGCTCAGTTCGCACGACCCCTACATCAAGTGGAGTGAAGGGAAGATCTCCTGGGTGGATGAACGGTGCCTAACGCACAAATGGGACTTGGAGTGGGGCCCAGGACCGCCAACTCCTCCTACCCAACCCACCGCCCTCGCCCTCGCCCCCAGCCTGGTGCCCAAGGAGTATAGAGATTTAATGGAGGTATTCAGCGAGACCGAGGCGGACGAGTTGCCCCCCCACCGGCTGTCGGATTGTGCCATCGAACTACTCCCGGGCGAGAAACTCCCTAAGGGGAAGCTTTATTCCATGAGTCCCCTAGAGCGGGAGGAACTGCGCAAGTTTCTGGACAAAAACTTGGCGCGCGGTTTCATCCGGCCAGCAAAGTCCCCTTTTGCCGCCCCTGTTTTATTCAGGAAAAAGAAAGACGGGGGGCTGCGCCTGTGCACAGACTATAGGGGGCTGAACGCTGTCTCCACTACCAACGCCTACCCCCTCCCTTTAATAAAAGACTTATTGACCGAAGCGGCGAAGGGGAAAATATTCACCAAGCTAGATCTGCGGGATGCTTACTTCAGGGTGCGCATAAGGGAGGGGGATGAACCCAAGACTGCATTCAACACCCCCCTGGGACAGTTTGAATACCTGGTGATGCCGTTCGGCTTAAGTGGCGCACCCGGGGTCTTTATGAGTTTGATAAATGAAGTATTGCACAAGCACCTGTTTAAGGGGGTGTTATGTTACATAGATGATATCTTGATCTATTCTACTGATAAGAGAGAGCACGTGAAATTAGTCCGGGAAGTCCTTTCCACCTTGCTAAAAAACCAGCTGTATGTTAAGTTGTCTAAGTGTGAGTTCCATCATGAGTCGGTAGACTTTTTGGGATATCGCATTTCCCAGAGAGGGTTAGAAATGGACCCTGCAAAAGTGGAGGCGGTGGTGCAGTGGGAGGCCCCGCGAACAAGGAAACAATTACAGAGCCTGTTAGGGTTTTGCAACTTCTATCGCACCTTCATAAAAGACTTTGCGACAGTCACCCTCCCGCTAACGGATTTGCTAAAAACCAAGGGGAGGGGGACGGAGGCCGGGAAGCCAGGGGAAAGAATTGCCTGGAGTGGGGAGTGCCAAAGGGCGTTTGAAACTTTAAAAACCCTTTTCACTTCAGAGCCCATCTTAGCCCATCCAGACGAAACCAAAGAGTTTATAATCCATGTGGATGCTTCCGATGTAGCCATGGGGGGGGGCATACTACAACGCGGGCCGGATGAGAAGTTACACCCCCTGGCTTACATCTCAAAAAAGTTTAATGACACCGAGAGAAATTGGTCGGTGTGGGATAAGGAAGCCGCGGCTATTCGGTTGGCGCTCACTATGTGGCGGCATTGGCTGGAGGGAGCGCAAACCCCGTTTGAGATCTGGACCGATCATAAAAACCTGGAAGCGCTGCGCACACAGAGATCCCTCAATGCCAAGCAGCTGCGGTGGGCAGACTTTTTCTCCAAATTTAATTTTGTGCTGAAGCATTTCGCTGGGAGAGCCAACTCCTTAGCAGACGCACTCTCCAGACTGCCTCAACACGAGAGTGTAAAGGAAGATGTGTTTGACTCCATGTTCTCCCCCCAGCAACTCGGAGGGGCAGTAGTCACTAGGAGCCAACTCAAGAAAACCCAGTCGGACGTTGGGGCATGTAATTGGGGGGGAGACTATGCTCCCGAGGAAATCGAAGAATTGGAGGCCTTAAGCGAATGCTCAAAAAGGGAGAACCAATGCTGGTTTCATGGAGACAAACTGGTGGTGCCACAAAGCAAACGTAAAGATGTGCTACTGGCATGCCACTCTTCCAAACTAGCAGGGCATTTCGGATTTCTAAAGACGCTTAATTTAATTCAACGCCAGTTTTGGTGGCCGCGCATGCGCCGGGACGTTTCTGACTTCGTCTCTGCTTGCCAGACTTGCTTAATGTGCAAAAAGCGGGGGGGAAAGGTTCCGGGACTGTTGCATCCTCTACCCACCCCTTCTCGCCCTTGGGAGGCGATAGCTATGGATTTTATCACTAATCTGCCACCCTCGAAAGGGAAGACAGTTATTTGGGTGGTGGTAGACACGTTTTCAAAGCAAGCTCATTTCACCCCATTCAAGCAATTGCCCACAGCCAAGGGAATGGCCAAAGCTTTCTTCAACCACGTGATAAAATTACACGCATTCCCTAAGAGGGTGGTATCCGACAGGGGCAGTCAGTTCGTTGCCAACTTCTGGCGGGAGCTCCTGAAAATGATGGACATAGAACCAGCCCTGAGTTCGGGTTACCACCCAGAAACCGATGGGCAGTCCGAACGAACTAATCAAATCTTGGAACAGTTCTTAAGATGCTACACCAACTACCATCAAGACAATTGGGTGGAGCTATTGCCATTTGCGGAATATAGTTACAACAATGCTGTGCATTCTTCTACGGGAGTCTCACCTTTTATGGCAGTGGGGGTTTTTGAAGGAAAACCGCTGCCTACCATTGAGAATGAACCTAATGCCCCCCCCTTGGACTTTAAGAGTTGGTGGACAACCTTGCAGGATTCCTGGCCATTGATAGCCAAAGCACTGGACCAGGCAAAAGAGGATTACAAAAAATACGCTGATCGGGGCCGAGCTGCAGGCTGGGATCTCCAGCCGGGGGACTCTGTTTATCTCTCCACGAAAAACATACATGGCTTGCAACCCAGTAGGAAACTGGGATGGAAATATGTAGGGCCCTACAAAGTGTTGCGTAAAATATCAGATGTGTCCTTTGAATTGGAATTGCCTAAATCACTGAGTTCTGTGCACCCTGTTTTTCATTTCAGCCTGCTGAAGAAAGATCCTGGGCCGAATGCATGGCATCCAGTTCCTCCAGCTCCTCCTCCACTGATGAAGGAGGGGGCCCCTCATTTCGAGATAACTGAGATTCTAGATTCAAAAATGCGTAGGGGCCGATTATATTATTTAGTTAGATGGCTTGATTTCGGTCCAGAACACAATGAATGGATTCGCTCTGAGAATGTTCATGCTCCTAGGCTAATTAAAATGTTCCACAAAATGTTTCCTGATAAAGCTAGGTGAAGTTAATTATGAGGAGGCCAGTGTGTCAGAATCTACTAATTCAGACATTATGTTATTCATGCTTGTACTTTTCTGGTAGCTATCTGTCTTTCTTTTTCCCGATGTAACTGTCATATACTAATGCTTGTCCAGACCGGGAGGGTGACACCAATGAATTATGTGAACAAGGAGGCCTCACATCCCTGCCTCCGCATTCCAGCTGCTCCGGCAGAAACTTCAAGGGAGGATGCCTCTCATCTCTTATCACATGCAAAAACCTTGAGGCCATTGATTGTTATGTGAACTGGTAACATCTGAGGGGTCTGGTTTGGGAGAGGAAATTTACAGCTTAACACCTCACTCTTTTCCTGTGAGAACCAAACGGCCAGAACACCTCTTTGCCCGCCAATTTTCCCTTAAGGTGATTGGCTACCTATGGGTAATTCAAACTCCTTGGAATGGTATAATAGACCTGCTTGTATTATCTGTCTCATCTCTGACAATAATCCGAGACGCTGTACTAATGTAGAGATTGGAAATAAAGAACTGTGGTTAACCAACCAAGATCTGATCCTTGACTACTTTGAGCAGAACTCTCACACTTATCCCACACTGACCAGTTCCTCTCCGTCTCGTTGAATTTTTTTGAAATGTAAGCCACAGGGTGCAGTTTATTGTCAACCCTCTTCTGGAGGATGGCCCCCCCATGGCCACATCTGAAGCATCAACATGTATGACGAATTCCTTAGTCTCATCGGGATGAGCAAGGATGGGTTCTGATGTAAATAGTCTCTTTAGTGTCTCAAATGCTCTTTGACAATTATCAGACCAGGCTATTTTCTCCCCTGGTTTCCCCGCTTTAGGGCCCCTCCCCTTGGTTTTCAGGAGTTCCGTTAGTGGGAGGGTGACTGTGGCAAAATCTTTTAGGAAGGTGCGGTAGAAGTTGCAAAACCCCAACAGGCTCTGTAATTGTTTCCTGGTTCGGGGCACCTCCCATTGCACCACTGCTTCCACCTTGGCAGGATCCATCTCCAACCCCTTCTGAGATATACGATACCCCAAAAAGTCTACCGAATCCCGGTTAAACTCACATTTGGATAATTTGGCATACAATTGATTTTTCAACAAAGTAGAGAGCACCTCCCTTACCAGTTTTACATGTGACTCCTTATCAGTAGAATAGATCAAGATATCATCTAAGTAACATAACACCCCCTTAAACAAATGCTTGTGCAATACTTCATTAATCAGGCTCATAAAAACTCCCGGCGCGCCACTTAAGCCGAATGGCATCACCAGGTACTCAAATTGTCCCAAAGGAGTGTTAAAGGCAGTCTTAAATTAATCCCCCTCCCTGATGCGCACACGGAAGTAAGCATCCCGCAAATCCAGCTTAGAAAACACTTTTCCTTTGGCTGCCTCCGTTAGTAAGTCTTTTATGAGCGGGAGGGGGTAGGCGTTAGAAGCAGACACTGCATTCAGACCCCTATAGTCCGTGTACAATCGCAGCCCCCCGTCCTTCTTTTTCCTGAACAGAACGGGCGCTGCAAAGGGAGATTTGGCAGGGTGGATGAAACCCCGCTCCAAGTTTTTGTCTAGGAATTTTCTCAGCTCCTCTCGGTCCGAGGGACTCATGGAGTAAAGCTTTCCCTTTGGTAATTTCTCACCCGGGAGCAACTCAATCGCACAGTCTGACAGTCGATGGGGGGGCAGCTCGTCCGCCTCGGTTTCGCTAAACACCCCCATTAAGTCCCGATACTCCTTAGGCACTGCAGAGGGCGCTAACATAAGCGCCGCTGCCCGCAGGGGGGCCGGGAGGCCCGATCCCCACCCCGGGTCCCACTTGTGGTGGTTACATTTCTCATCCACCCATGAGATCTTCCCTTCACTCCATTTGATGTAGGGGTCGCGGGAACTCAGCCAAGGGCTCCCCAACACCATAGGGAACTGGCTGTTGGGGGTGATGACAAAGGCCCTTTTTTCCCAATGCTCCCCCGTCCCCACTATCAGTAGTTCCGTCTCAGCCACACACGCCTCCTTCATTTCTGAACCGTCCATCTGCGTGAACATGAGTGGTTCTCCCAGTGGGGTAACTTTGGGGGCTAGCCCATCCACTACTAAGGAGCTTATTAAGTCTCTGGCGCACCGTGAGTCAATTAGGGCACGTACCCGTACGTGGGTCCCAGTACCGGGGGCTATTACAGTTACTACCATGTACAGTAAGGGGCCGGGGATGCTCACCGGAGATGGCGCGTCAGGGTTAGGGACCTGCAGCTCTGCGCCATTCACTGCAGGTCATTGGAGTTTCCCGGCATCTGCGCTTCCGTCAGCTCCAGCCCCCCTTGCTCGCTCGCTGCCCTTTCCAGCTGTAAAGCCCGGGGTTTGAACGAGGTCTTTCCTTTGCTTGGGGTGCTCCCCGCCACTGGGGTGGAGGTCTTGGGAACTTTTCCGCTTCCACGGGGGCACGCTGAGGCGAAGTGACCGCTCTCACCGCATCTCATGCAGAGCCCCTGCCTGAACCTGCTGTCCCGGATTTCCTGGACACTGGGCTTGGGTTTCAACTTCTGAGTGGCCTTGGCTTGGGCAGTCGCTGAGGTCCCCATCTTGATGAGGGTGAACCTCTCCTCCACATCGGCCGCCGCTCTCATCCACGTTGCAAGGGACCCCGGTCGTCCCCCTCTCAAGACCGTCTCGTATACCTCGGGGTTCAGGCCCTCTCGATACTTCTCGATGAAGAGGTCTTGGGTCCAGCCTTGAATCTTGGCCGCTATACACCGGAACTGGTCGGTGTATTCTCTCACTGAGGACCGCCCCTGGGTCAACTTCCACAGTTGGTTTTGCGTCTTCTCCTCCCCGAGGGGGTCCTCATAGTGCTGTCTGAGGGCCCACATAAAATTATTCACGGACCGAAGCTCTGGCCCTGGGGCGTTGTGAAGGCTCACATACCAGTCGCTGGCGGTATCCCTCAGCTTGGACCCGATGTAGCCAATCCGGTCCCGCTTGGTGGGGTAGAGGTGCCCCCAGGCATCTAGGAACCTCTCGATGAGGAAGAACTGTAGCTTCTCGGGGTCCCCGTCGAAAGTAGCCATCAGTGGGTCGTTGGGTGCTTGATGGATCATCCGCTCCACGGGCGCTGGCGCCGGGGCAGGAACGGGAGCTGGGACCGGCACTGGAACCTGCTGTGGCACCTGTTGCGGGACGACCCCGGCGGGAGCTCCCCCTGGGGGAGCTGGCTGCGGTGGGGCTCCCCCGGCTGGTCTTCCGGCCCCACCTGGTGCTGGCCGGGCTACCTGGAAAGCGGCTAGGGCATCTCGGAGTTGATACTGCAAATCCATTGCTACTTCTCTCAGTTCCATGGTAATTTGCAGCCGCATGTCTCCCATCAGACGATCTAGGGCTTGGCTCGGGTCTTCTCCGTACAGATCGGGACCATAGGGTGTGCCCCTCTCCTCGTCCGGTGGCGGGAATTGCCAGTCGCTTCCATGATACATCTCCCACTCGTCTCCTAGGAAGCTCGGCCGCCCTTGCTCGGTACGGTCCCCAGGGACCGAGACGCGCATTCCCCTCTGATCGTGGACCCACGAGTCGACTGTCCCACGGCCGAACGTGGCCCATGAATACCTCGGGGTTCCGGTCTGGTGAGGGGGTAGTCGCGGGATGTAGTGAGCCCCCTGAGCCGTAGTCACTGGCTTCTCAGGCTCCCCACCACCGCCTCCGGCTCCGGCACCCTGGTCTCCCGGGGTCACCTTCGGTTGTAGGGATGGGAAGAGTATCGTTGTCCGACATGGTCAGGAACGGCCAAGTCCCAGTCACAGATCTCTAACAATCTGTGAGGCTTCTGCCCTATGTAGTCAAGGATCAGACCTTTGTTGATGAAACAGTTCTTTATTCCCTATTACTACATTACAGGTCCTCGGATCATTGTTAGAGATAAAGTATACAATAGAAGCAGGATTAATATACCCTCCAGTACAATTTGAATTTCCCATAGGTAACCAATCACAGAAAGGAAAAAACTGCGGGCTAAAGGTCCTTTGACCGTTTGCTTCCCACAGGAAAAAATGTGAAGTGTGAAGCTGTAAATTTCCCTTCTTAACCAGGACTCCTCAGATGTGTCCATTTCGTGCATAACAAATAACTCGCCAAGGTCTTCACACACCGATAAGAAAAGTTCTGTGTCTCCGCCGGCAGGGAGGAAAGGAATGCAGAGGGGGACAGGGGGGAGAGGCCAATTGTTCTCAGGTGCTGTAGTCGCCACTCTCCCGGACCAAATGGTTACACTGACCAGACCCATCCTTAGCCATAAACATAGGGCAATAAACCAGAGTCAATTGGAACATGATACATGGTAAATGAGATAGCAGGATGTTACATCTGAATTGCAAAAGCAGGTTACATATGAAGGGATTATACAAAGCACAAAAGCAAACCTTTGTTAGAATCCTTAGATTCTGACAACCATCCCAAATGGCCGTTTTAAAAAGTCTTAGCAATGCACACATAACTGCTTAAACATGCAATGTCTACAGAGCTCCACTGAAATGATCCAGACAATTTTATGTTTCTGACTGTCCCGTGAACTTTATCAACTTTATTAACTGAAATGGTACCTAGAGGAAGGTACCGCTGGCGGTGCTTTTACCATTTAAGCCCGTGCATGCATAGAAAAACTAGTACACAGTGAGGCACGCATGCGCAAACAGGATTTTTTTTTTTTAAAGCGGACCGCACGGCTACTAAAGGTGGATGCCGTCTAGACAAACCACCGCAGAGTCACACACGGTAAAGCGCTTCACGGGGGAGCTGTCTGGTCATGCAACACTGGATAAAAAAGATCTAGATCAAATTTGAGCCGGGCCAATGGCAGGATTAGCTGCCCATCCGAACGCACCCTCTGCCAAGCAATAAAGGGCTCTGTCCTGCACTATGCCCAGAGCAGTTTGGGGACTGTTTTTAGTTTGATTTTTGGGGGTACATAAAAGGACACATGGTCACGACTGCTCATGCACCCTTTTGTAAGGCGGGGGGGCAGAATCAGTGCAAGCTATAGGCAATTTTTGCATCCATTTTTCTTAGACTGGGCTGCTGGTTAGATTGTCAGGATTTAGTACTATTTGGGGGTTGTTAAACTGGATGGGGTGAACACTAGGGAGGCAGGGTAAGCAGCTGGGGAAGGCAGGGTTGCCAATTCCTGCTTGAGAAATTCCTGGAGATTTGGGGACTATGCCTGGGGAGGGGAAGGACCTCTGCAGGGTACAATGCCATAGAGTCCACCCTCTAAAGCAGCCATTTTAGCCAGGGGAACTGCTCTCTGTAGTCTGGAGAGGGACCTCCAGGCCCCACTTGGAGGCTGGTAACCCTAGGGAAGGGCTCAGATTGTTTTATAGGATGTACTGGCTAGGTTGGGAGAGACATACAAGTTTCTTGTGCAGTTCTTCAAGGTTGCAGTCAGATGGTGTGCTTATAGTGTTGTGGGTGCACCTTTAATATTATCTGGGTTTATTTGTTCAGCTGCACGAGAACCAGGGGGCCAGCCTACGGGTGCTGTCCCACTCCAATAAACAGGAGACAGGTGGTTTGGGGCTTTTTAGGGAATTTTCTGCTCAAAGAGAACTCCCCCGGGGGCTCCTGATTCTGAAGGACAGTCTGGGCACCAAAGCACATCAGCTGTGATGCAGCAGCCCAGGGGCAACTGAGCGCTTATGTGCAAATAGCTAACTGCCTTTTTAAAAAATGGCGCTGAAACAGAACAATGCGAAACGGCTTGACTTCGCAAGACAGAGATCAGACATCTGGAAATGCACAGTAAACCAGCAACATCAGTAAAGATCGGACTTTATCTGGCGTCAGGAAAGTCCAAGGTGAGAACGGAGAGCCGACAACTGCTGTACGGGATACTAGTGATGCTGTCTGAACAAGCAATTTAAATCTGGAGGGGAGAAGCAACGAAACCAGATCAAAAAGCCCACCTGACTGCAGCCCAAGTCTCCCCACCCCAACCACAGCTAGTGCACATTGCAGGGGACCTGGGGGTATGCTTTCGCTTTGAACAAACCATACATGACCTCTTCCATGGGCTGGGCCTGAGCCTGATTCCCACTCATTCAGTCACAGGGCAGCAGTGAGTTCCCTCCTGGAATCCCAGTTTGGACCAGGACCGCACAGCACAGGGGGAGAAAAGCCATTTTCCAGGCCCTAAATTGCTCCCATTTGGTGGCTGCTTATGTACTGATGGCTAACATGTGCAGGCCCTAGAACCTCCAGGCAGGGTCTGGAGACCTCCCGCTATTGCAATTGCTCTCCAGACAACAGAGATAATTTCTCCTGGAGAAAATGTATGCTTTGGAAGGTGGACTCTATGGCATTGCATCCCTGCTGAGGTTCCTTGCCTCCCAAACCCCATTTCCCCCATGCCCCACCCCCAACAGCTCCAGATATTTTCTCACCCAGTGCCGGCAACCCTAAGCATGCCCCTAGTAGTGCCCTCCTGGGCTAGTTCAGGTTGGGAGAATAGTGCTCGTAGGGGGAGGGCGGAAGCCTCTTCTCCCACCCCCCCACCCCCCTGGGAAATTGAGTCCCCAGCAGGGCCTTTGCTGCTGCTGCTGCGTAACTGACTGAGCAAAAGTCATGCTGGGGAACCCAAATCCAGTCAGTGGACCCTTGTAACATGTCATCTGGCCGTTTGTGTAGGGAAGCTGGCACAACACTCCCACGGGACAAAATGGGTGCGTGCACCCCCACAGAGCCTCTGGCATGGCTGCCAAGACTACCAGGGTGTTGTTCTCATGGCACGGGGAGGGGGAAGGGCTGCCAAGATGGGGGGAGGTGCACCAAGCTTTTGTGTACAGCTTTCAATCCTCAGGAACTCCCTTCCTCCTTATGCAAAATTTGAAAATTCTCACTTTGCATTCTCCTTCACTCTGTAGCCCCTGACTTTCGTGCTTCCCATTTTTGAGTTTGGACATTTTAGAGCAGGGGTGTCAAACTTAAGGCCCGCAGGCCGGAAGCTGCCCGCCCATGGCTTTAATCAGGTCCAGGGCTCTTTTCTCCCCCCCTCTTCCCCCTTCTGTCCTCACCCTTTGAAGCCTGAGACAGCTCCCTCCCTCTTGTTTGTGCCTGCTTTGGCAGGAAGCTCTTCTGGGCTTGCAAAGTTACAAGGAAAATACGGAATGGATTTTCCCATTAAGGTCTCTGCACCCAGATAGACTACTCTGGGATTGTTTCCAGCTAGGGTTGCCAGCCTCCAGGTGGGGCCTGGGGATCTCCCGCTTTTAGAGAGCCAGTTTGGTGTAGTGGTTAAGTGCGTGGACTCTAATCTGGGAGAACCGGGTTTGATTCCCCACTCCTCCACTTGCACCTGGCTGGATGACCTTGGGCAAGCCATAGCTCTGTACCAGCTGTTCCCTCAAGGACAGCTTGGGAAAGAGCTCTCTCAGCCCCACCTACCTCACAGGGTGTCTGTTGTGGGGAGGGGAAGGGAAAAGGAGTTTGTAAGCCGCTCTGAGACTCCCTTGGGGAGTGGAGGGCGGGGTATAAATCCAATCTCTTCTCTTCTTCTTCTTCTTTTACAACTGATCTCCAGCTGACAGAGATCAGTCCCCCTGGAGAAAATGGCTGCTTTGAAGGGTAGACTCTATGGCATTGGACCATGCTGAGCCCTCTCCCCTCCCCAAACCCTGCCCTCTCCTGGATCCACCCCCAAAGTCTCCAGGTATTTTCCATCCCAGACCTGGCAACTCTATTTCCAGCAATAGAAACAGTGCTCTGGGACTGGAATGAAGAGGTATCAGTTGTCAAAGACTTAAATAAACAAAATATCGCAAGAGTTTTAAGCATGTTTTTATTTTAAGTAAAAAAACGATATCTTTAATTGTGTTTGTCTCTTATACAGTTTATATCTCTGCTCCCTGGCATTACATTTTATGGCATGCCTGGCCCGGCCCCACAAAATCCCATTTATGTCAAACCCGGCCCTTGTAACAAATGAGTTTGACACCCCTGCTCTAGCGAGTCAGGCCAGGGTCCTGAGTGCAGGGCAGAGCTTGGCATACTCTAGTGCAGTGGGAACGGAGCCAATTGCAAAAGTTTTTTGTTTGCCCCTGTGGCTGGTGCTGACAGCTACCGTGGGCTGAGTCTGTGATTGCGTTCTAGTAAAGGGTAAAGGAGTTGTGCAGAAATGTGGGTGTTCGAGCAGTCTGCACAGCTGTCACTGCCAAGTTGCTGCACGGCTCTGCCACCACTCACCCTGCCTCCCTAGGCTCAACAGAAACTGTGGGGGGAGCGATGGAGAAAGCACACAAATGCCCTCAGCAGTTTCTCACAAAGCAGCCTGTCAAAACAGTGTGCTGGGGCTAAGCCCGGCAGCCTGGCTCCTTCATAATTGTTCATGGCTTGGCCAGGTCAAGCATGCATACTAAGTTCACACAATGCTCTGACCTGTACTAAAAACAAACTCTGGCATCAGCTCAAATTGCAGGGCTTTGCACAAAAAGATCTGGCAACTGGCCCAAATGTATTTTTGCCCGGTGTTTTGGGTCTCGGTTGGTTGCCCTTCCCCCCAGCCGGTTGGCAACTTTGCCCTTTCTGCCTGACATATGCCTCTGGACCAGGCACAAGCTGGGCAGTTGAAATGGCTCATGATCCAGCCAGGCTGAGTGGTCCCTGCAGTGCTGCAGAGCTACTAGGGCCTGGCTGGGCCTGGCCATCTAGGATCCACCCTGTTCTGGGCCTAGCCATACAGAACATACACACATGAGCACACTTTCTTAAAAAAAATATTTTTATTTATTTTATAATAAAACATTATACAACAATAATCATCTTTAACACATACATAAAGAGTAAGCTATATTGCTGTTTGTGTTGTTTAAGTTACATAGTTTATATACATTACACTGAAATAGTCTTTTTGAAAGAACATATCTCCCTTAACGTTTGTTGTGGTCATTAGAAAATTTCTTTGAGTTTGATGTAGTTGTCTTGTAGTCTTGCAGATATAACCATTGCCGGTATATTGGATTTGATGGAATTATGTTGTGTGTTGACATGTAATTTAACACAGGGGCCCATGTATTTAGAGTAAACTGGTGTTGGATTGTTTGAGACCTATGGAATGAGTCATTTAATTTGGCCATTATGAATTGATCCCACAGTTTATCATACCATGTCATGAGCGTTGGCGGTCTTGGGGACTTCCAGGCTGAAGCTATGGTTAGCCTTGCTGTCGCTAATAATAATTAGGTAAGTTCTTTTGCATTGTCATTTGTTGTGTCGTCCCATAAGTTCAATAGCATTACTTCTGGTTTATAGGAAAGTGATTGTGAGGTAATTTCATTGAATTTTGCTGTCACTTCTTTTCAGAAATGTTGGATCTTCGGGCAGTTCCACCAGCAATGAAGGTAGGTACCTGTTTGCTCACATTTCTGCCAGCAGGTTGGGTTATTAGTGTGGTTAATTTTGTGTAACTGGCTTGGTGTCATGTACCATTTTGTTGTTAGTTTGAAAAATTGTATTCTTATGTTGTAACATAAGAACATAAGAACGTAAGAGAAGCCAATGTTGGATCAGGCCAGTGGCCCATCCAGTCCAACATTCTGTGTCACACAGTGGCCCAAAACACCAGGTGCCATCAGAAGGTCCAGCAGTGGGGGCAGGACACTAGAAGCCCTCCCACTGTTCCCCTCCGCCCCCGTCAAGCACCAAGAATACAGAGCATCACTTGCCCCAGACTGAGAGTTCCTATCTATACCTTGTGGCTAATAGCCACTGATGGACCTCTGCTCTATATGTTTATCTAATTGTCAGAATCTGCTGATTCAGACATAGTGATTTCTATTCTTACAGTTGTACCTTTCACTTTTGAATGCTGTTCTTTTGTAAGCTATTACCAACTATGTATGCTCATTGTATGTTTGTGACTGCTATGCTATAGTAATTAACCAGGCCTGGAGTTTGTAACAGCTAAGGCGGGAGGGTGACACCTGCAGTGTATGGGAACAAAGGGCCTCTCACACTGCGGCCTCCGCATTCCATCGGCCCCGGCTGGGACTTCAAGGGAGGATGCGTCTCATCTCTTATCACATGCAAAAGCCTTGAGGCCATTGATTGTTATGTGAACTGGTAACATCTGAGGGGTCTGGTTTGGGAATGGAATTTACAGCTTGACACCTCACTTTCTTTCCTGTGAGAACCAAACAGTCAGGATCCCGTTTTGCCCGCCAATTTTCCCCTATAGTGATTGGCTACCTATGGGTAATTCAAACTCCTTGGAATGGTATAATAGACCTGCCTGTATTATCTGTCTCATCTCTGACAATAATCCGAGAAGCTGTACTAATGTAGAGATTGGAAATAAAGAACTCTGGTTTACCAACCAAGATCTGATCCTTGACTACTTTGCGCAGAACTCTCACAGATTGTCAGAGATCTGTGACTGGGACTCAGCCGTTCCTGATCATGTCAGACGACGGCACGGTACCCAACCCTACTACACCCGAAGATACACCCACCACCCCGGTGGACCAGGGGAACGGTGGTGGAGGCGGCAGAGGGGAGCCAGAAGTACCGGTGACTACGATTCAAGGGGCTCACTACATCCCGCGCCTACCTCCTCTTCAGAGCGTGACCCCGAAGTACGCCTGGAGCCAGTTCGGTCATGGGATCGTGGACTCCTGGGTGCACGACCGGAAAGGGGCACGGGTGTCGTTCCCGGGCGATCAACTCGACCGAGGGAGGCCGAGCTACCTGGGAGACGACCGCGAGGCGATCTACGGAGGAGATCCGCGTCGCCCGTCTATGGAAGGAGAGAGGACCGGCCCGTATGGGCCCGATCCGTACCGGGAAGACCAGATGCAATCCCTAGACCGGATGATGGGAGATTTGCGGTTCCAGCTTACCACCGAACTACGAGAGTTGGCCCTCGATCTCCAGTACCAGTTCCGGGACGCCATGAGGGCCATGCAAGAGGCTCTTCCAGCCCCCGCAACGGGAGTCCAGCAGCCGCCGCCGGCTCCCGGGGGAGTTCCGGCTCAGCCACAGGTGCCCATGCAGCCACGGCCGCCGCCACAAGTTCCGCCAGTCGTCCCTCCACAGGTGCCCGGTCCCGTCCCCGCGCCGGCCCCAGCGCCGGCAGGGCCGATTGTTCGCCCGGCCCCCGCCGACCCGTTGACGGCTACTTTCGATGGGGACCCCGAGAAGCTGCGCTTTTTCCTGCTGGAGATCGAGCGGTTCCTGGACAACTGGGGCCACCTCTACCCCACCGAGAGGGAGCGGATTGGCTACATAGGGTCCAAGCTGAAGGACACCGCCAGCGATTGGTATGTGAGCCTGCACGATGCCCCCGGCCCTGAGCTACGTTCGCTGAACAACTTTATGTGGGCTCTCCGACACCAGTACGAGGACCCCCTGGGGGAAGAGAAAGCCCGGAACCAACTGCGGAAGCTGTTCCAGGGGAGGTCCACGGTGAGGGACTACACCGACAAGTTCCGGCGCGTCGCCGCCAAGATCCGCGGCTGGCCCCAAGAACTTTTCATAGAAAAGTACCGCGAGGGTCTCAACCCCGAAATATACGAAGCCGTCCTGCTAGGGGGTTGACCGGGAACGCTGGCCACCTGGATGAGGGCAGCCGCAGACGTGGAAGAAAGATTCACCCTCATCAAGATGGGGACGTCAGCTACAGCCGCCAGCAAAGCCGTGCCGAGAGCGAAGCCAAAGCCCAGTGTGCAAGACATCCGAGATGCCCGCTTCAAGCAAGGGTTGTGCATGAAATGCGGGGAGAGTGGCCACTTCGCCTCAGCGTGCCCCAGGGGAGGAGGGAAGGGCCCGAAGACCTCTACCCCGGTGGCCGGGAGCACTCCTAGTAGGGGGAAAACCCCATTCAAACCCCAGGCGCTGCAACTGGAAGGTGCCACGAGCGAACAAGGGGAGCTGGAGCTGATGGAAACGCAGATGTCGGGAAACTCCAACGGCCTGCAGTGAGCGGCGCAGAACTGCAGGTCCCCCGCCAAGAAGCGCCATCTCCGGTGAGCATCCCTGGCCCCCTCTTATATATGGTAGTGACTGTAATGACCCCGGGGACGGGCACTCACATGCGGGTCCGTGCCCTAATTGACTCTGGGTGTGCTCGGGACTTAATTAGCCCTTTGGTGGTGGAAGGGTTGGGGCTGAAAGTCACCCCGCTGGCCGAGCCCCTAAAATTCACGCAAATGGATGGTTCAGAGATGAAAGAAGAGTGTGTAGCTGAAACTGAGGGCTTGATTTTGTGGACGGGGGAGCATTGGGAGAAGCGAGCCTTTGTCATCACCCCAAATGCCCAATTCCCCATGGTGCTGGGGAGCCCCTGGCTGAGCTCGCACGACCCCTACATCAAATGGAGTGAAGGGAAGATTTCCTGGGTGGACGACAAGTGCCTAACGCACAAATGGGACCCTGAGTGGGGACCGGGACCGCCAAACCCCCCTCGACCGACTGCCCTCACCCTCGCACCCTCCACGGTTCCCCAGGAGTATAGGGACCTAATGGAGGTCTTCAGTGAGACCGAGGCGGACGAGCTGCCCCCCCACAGACTGTCAGATTGTGCCATAGAGCTGATTCCTGGCGAGAAACTCCCCAAGGGAAAGCTTTACTCCATGAGCCCTCTAGAGCGGGAAGAGCTACGGAAGTTTTTAGACAAGAACTTGGCGCGCGGTTTCATCCGCCCTGCTAAATCCCCCTTCGCCGCCCCTGTTTTGTTCCGGAAAAAGAAAGACGGGGGACTGCGCTTGTGCACGGACTACAGGGGACTGAATGCGGTCTCCACTTCTAACGCCTACCCCCTCCCCTTGATAAAAGACTTATTAACTGAAGCGGCCAAGGGAAAAGTGTTCACTAAGCTGGATCTCCGGGATGCTTATTTCCGGGTGCGCATAAGGGAGGGGGATGAATCCAAGACCGCTTTCAACACTCCCTTGGGACAGTTTGAATACCTCGTGATGCCGTTCGGTTTGAGTGGCGCTCCGGGGGTCTTTATGAGCTTGATAAATGAAGTGTTGCACAAGCATTTATTCAAGGGGGTGTTATGTTACATAGATGATATCTTGATCTACTCTGCTGATAAGAAAGAGCACGTGAAACTAGTCCGGGAAGTCCTTTCCACCCTGTTAAAAAACCAACTGTATGTCAAATTGTCTAAGTGCGAATTTCACCACGAGTCGGTAGACTTCCTAGGGTACTGCATTTCGCAGAGGGGTTTAGAGATGGACCCAGCAAAAGTGGAGGCGGTGGTCCAATGGGAAGCCCCCCGAACGAGAAAGCAGTTGCAAAGTCTCTTGGGATTTTGTAATTTTTATCGAACCTTCATAAAGGACTTTGCCACGGTTACCCTTCCCCTAACAGATTTGCTAAAAACCAAGGGGAGGGATTCCGAAGCCGGGAAGCCCGGGGAGAGAATTGCCTGGAATGGGGAATGCCAGAGGGCGTTCGAGACTTTGAAAACCCTTTTTACTTCTGAGCCCATTTTGGCTCACCCAGACGAGACCAAAGAGTTCATAGTCCATGTAGACGCGTCCGATGTAGCAATGGGAGGGGCCGTTCTGCAGAAGGGATCGGATGGGAAACTACACCCCCTTGCTTATATCTCCAAAAAATTTAATGAGACGGAAAGGAACTGGTCAGTTTGGGATAAAGAAGCCGCGGCTATCCGGCTGGCTCTCACTACGTGGTGGCATTGGCTAGAGGGGGCGCAAACCCCGTTTGAAATTTGGACTGATCATAAAAACCTGGAAGCGCTGTGCACTCAGAGATCGCTGAATGCGAAACAACTTCAGTGGGCTGATTTCTTCTCAAAATTTAATTTTGTGTTAAAACACTTCCCTGGAAAGGCCAACTCATTAGCAGACGCGCTCTCCCGGTTGCCCCAACATGAAAGCCTAAAAGAAGAGGTGTTCGACTCCATGTTCTCCCCCCAGCAGCTGGGAGGGGCGGTAACCACCAGAAGCCAGAGCAAACGAGTTCAAGTAGAAGCCGAGGCGTGTGAGTGGGGGAGAGAGTATTCACCCGAGGAGATCGAGGAACTAGAGACAGTGGCTGAGTGTTCTCTGGGTGAAAATCGGTGTTGGTACCATGGGGATAAATTGGTGGTACCGCAAAATAAGCGAAAGGACATTTTATTAGCCTGTCATTCCTCCAAACTGGCGGGGCACTTTGGGTTCCTGAAAACGCTTAACCTAATTCAACGTCAGTTTTGGTGGCCGCGCATGCGGCGGGATGTTTCAGACTTTGTCTCGGCTTGCCAAACTTGCTTGATGTGCAAAAAGCAGGGAGGAAAAGTCCCGGGACTCCTGCATCCCCTGCCCACCCCTTCTCGCCCTTGGGAGGCGATAGCTATGGACTTCATTACTAACCTGCCACCCTCGAAGGGGAAAACGGTAATTTGGGTGGTGGTAGACACGTTTTCGAAGCAAGCCCATTTCGCCCCTTTCAAACAACTACCGACGGCCAAGGGGATGGCCAAGGCTTTCTTCAACCAGGTGATAAAATTACACGCTTTTCCTAAGCGGGTGGTATCCGACAGGGGCAGTCAATTCGTAGCCAACTTCTGGCGGGAGCTTTTGAAACTGATGGACATAGAGCCAGCCCTAAGTTCAGGTTACCATCCAGAAACCGATGGACAGTCCGAACGAACTAATCAAATTCTGGAAAAATTCTTGAGATGCTACACCAATTACCACCAGGATAATTGGGTGGACTTACTGCCGTTTGCAGAATATAGTTATAACAATGCCGTGCACTCTTCTACCGGCGTCTCCCCCTTCATGGCCGTGGGAGGCTTTGAGGGAAAGCCTTTGCCTACCATTGAAAATGTGTCCGATGCGTCACCTACCGACTTCAAGAGTTGGTGGGCGGCCTTACAAGAATCATGGCCACTAATTGCCAAGGCTTTAGACCAAGCGAAAGAAGACTACAAGAAATATGCGGATCGTGGCCGAGCTGAGGGGTGGGACCTCCAGCCTGGGGACTCTGTTTATCTCTCCACTAAAAATATCCATGGCTTGCAACCCAGCAGGAAATTGGGGTGGAAATACGTGGGGCCCTATAAGGTGTTGCGAAAAATTTCAGATGTGTCTTTTGAATTGGAGCTGCCCAAGTCACTGAGCTCTGTGCACCCTGTTTTTCATTTCAGCTTACTGAAGAAGGATCCTGGGCCGAATGCATGGCATCCAGTTCCTCCAGTTCCTCCTCCACTGATGAAGGGGGGGGCACCACATTTCGAGATAACTGAGATTCTTGATTCCAAAATGCATAGGGGCCGCTTGTATTATCTAGTTAGATGGCTTGATTTTGGTCCTGAGCACAATGAGTGGATTCGTTCTGAACATGTGCATGCTCCTAAATTAATTAGAGCTTTCCATAAAAAGTCTCCTGACAAGCCCGGGTGAAGGTAATTATCGGGGGGCCAGTGTCTCAGAATCTGCTGATTCAGACATAGTGATTTCTATTCTTACAGTTGTACCTTTCACTTTTGAATGCTGTTCTTTTGTAAGCTATTGCCAACTATGTATGCTCATTGTATGTTTGTGACTGCTATGCTATAGTAATTAACCAGGCCTGGAGTTTGTAACAGCTAAGGCGGGAGGGTGACACCTGCAGTGTATGGGAACAAAGGGCCTCTCACACCGCGGCCTCCGCATTCCATCTGCCCCAGCTGGGATTTCAAGGGAGGATGCGTCTCATCTCTTATCACATGCAAAAGCCTTGAGGCCATTGATTGTTATGTGAACTGGTAACATCTGAGGGGTCTGGTTTGGGAATGGAATTTACAGCTTGACACCTCACTTTCTTTCCTGTGAGAACCAAACGGTCAGGATCCCGTTTTGCCCGCCAATTTTCCCCTATAGTGATTGGCTACCTATGGGTAATTCAAACTCCTTGGAATGGTATAATAGACCTGCCTGTATTATCTGTCTCATCTCTGACAATAATCCGAGAAGCTGTACTAATGTAGAGATTGGAAATAAAGAACTCTGGTTTACCAACCAAGATCTGATCCTTGACTACTTTGCGCAGAACTCTCACACTAATTCCCTCTTGAAGCCATCCATGCTTGTAGCTGCCACCACCTCCTGTGGCAGTGAATTCCACGTGTTAATCACTCTTTGGGTGAAGTACTTCCTTTTATCTGTTCTAACCCGACTGCTCAGCAATTTCATGGAGTGCCCACAAGTTCTTGTATTGTGATAAAGGGAGAAAAGGACTTCTTTATCTGTTCTATCCCATGCATAATCTTATAAACCTCGATCGTGTCACCCCTCAGCTGTCGTCTCTCCAAGCTAAAGAGCCCCAAGTGCCTCAACCTTTCTTCATAGGGAAAGTGTTCCGACCCTTTTATGTTGTAGGTCGAGGAGGTGTTTGCTGATGATTTCCAAATATTGTTCCAGTCCTCATTTTGCATATTCAGATTTAACTCTACTTTCCACGAAGATTGATGTTTTAATTTATTTTTAATTTTCTTTGTATTGGATTATTTTGTAGAGTTTGGATTATTTTGTAGAGTTTGAACTTTTGGCAAGTTCAGGTAGGTTTTTATGATTTTTTCAAAATTTGTCATGTCTTTTTGGAATGTTCCTAAATTTGCTAAATATTCTGTCAGGTTCTTGATTTATAAGTATTGGTACGATGGTGTCTGTGAGCCTATTTTTTGATAAAAGTAGTTTTTTCCCCAGGATTTTCCCTTTCTTGCAGCATTTGTATTACCTGTGCTAGTATTGTTGCTTGGTAGTATGCACGTAGCAGTGGGAAGTCCAAGCCTCCCAGGCCAGTAGGTCTCTATAGGATATTCTGGTTGAGTCGGGATTTCTTCCTGTCCCAGAAAAATTTGATCAGAACGTTTTGCCAGGAGTGTAGTTCTTTCATTGTTATTGAGATAGGTAGCGTGCAAAAGAGAAATGTGAATTTGGGGATGATAAAACTCTTAATTAGGTGCAGTCTATCTGCCAGTGTTGGTTGTAAATTTTTCCAGTTATTGAGATCAGTTTTAATCTTTTGGAATAGTTTATGGTAATTATTTTTGAATAGATCCTTCAAGTTTAGTGGTATTTGAACCCCAAGATGCCTCCAGTCGTCTATAATCCATTTATATGGAAAGTCTTTTTGGACTGTTTGGATTGTTGATTGTTTGAGGTGAATGGGGTATATTTCTGATTTGGTGGAATTTATTTGTAGTCCAGAGATAGTTCCAAAATTTATTAGGGTTCATTGTATTTCTTGTAGTGATTGCAATGGATTTGAAATATATAAAGTGAGGTCATCTGCATAAAGATTTATCTTATGATCTTGTTCCTTAATGATGATTCCAGTAAAGATGGGGTTTTCTCTTAGGTTTTCTGCAAGTGGTTCCATTGATAAAGCAAATATCAGGGGCAATAGAGGACATCCTTGTCTAGTTCCTCTTGAAAGGGTAAAAAACGATGAGTTAAATTCATTGACTCTTACTTTTGCTACGTTGCTTGAGTATATGGTCCGAATTGTCTTTAAGAAGTTATCTCCGAAGCCCATTTTTTTTGAAGAGCGATAGCATGAACGATATTTTCACTGAATCTAAGGCTTTTTCAAAGTCCAGAGCAAGAATTATTGATTCCTTTTGAATTTTTTCCCCATGTATAATGAGGTCTAGCGTTCTACATATATTATCTGTCAGTTGTCTGTTGGGGACGAATCCTGTTTGGTTAGGCTTGATGTAACTGGTAATAATGGCTTCTCATCTGTTTGATTGTCATGAAGATTTTGTTATCATGGTTTAACAGAGCTATTGGCCTATATGAGGGCTGGGTTCTCTGGGTCCTTGTTTTCTTTATGTATTACCACTACTACCGATTCATGACAAAGACCATGACTTTGGCATTTTTCCATTTTGTAGTATCTTGCTGCATGTTTTGAGTAGGTTTTATAGAATTCTGGAGGTATTCCATCTGGGCCCATGACCTTAGTAGTTTTTAAGTTGTTTGATTGTGTCATGTAGCTCTTTTAGTGTAATTGTGGCTTCCATTTGCTTTGAGTGTTCTTGTGAGAGTTGAGGTATTGATGGAATGGAGTTTAGGTATGTGTCAGTCTCCTCTTGTTTAGGGTTCCTGGATCTGTATAGAGTCATGTAATATTCAGCAAAGATGTTGGCTATTTCCTTTGCTGAGTAGTTCGGGGTGCCTTCTCTTGTCCTTTATGGCACCCATGAAGGTTGTTTTCCTTTTGTCTTTGACTCTCCATGCCAGTAAGCAGAGATTTTGGGGGGATTTCTGCCATAGCTTTTGTTTCAAATAGATCCGGTTTTTCTGTATTTGTGTTGTTTCTAAGTTTTCCAGTATCTTATGTTTTGCCGTGAGTTTTTGGTATTTTTGTTTCCTGTTCTTTTGTGTTCTTGTTCTAGTTCTAGCTGATATGTTCTGTTATTTCCTTTTAAAATTGTCTTTTTAAATTCTAGATGTGACTGCAATCATGGCTCCTCTTATCACTGCTTTCATCGTGTCCCATAAAAGGGGTGTTGAGACATCTGATGGAGGATTGTTTATGAAGAAGTTCTTAATGTCTTTTTCTATTTTTTCTCTCATTGTGGCCTTTAATAAAATATTTCTGTCTAAGGTCCATTTGCATTCTGTGGTTTTGTCCGTACATAATGTTATTTTCCCCTCCATCCAGGCATGATCTGTTAAGTATTTAGACTTTATGTCCATTGAAGTAGTTGTTGAAATTAGTGATGTAATCTGTTCTTGTGAATATGTTGTGTCTGGGTGAGAAGTACGTGTAATTTTTTTCTGTTGGATGCAGCAGTCTCCATGAGTCATAAAGTTGAAATTTGGCTAAAAGTTGAGTGAGTTTGTTGTTTGTCGAGGAGTTGTGCGCTTTTTGAGGTGTGGGCCAGGATCTCTCTAGTTTACTGTTTGCAATAAAGTTAAAATCACCACCTATTATTAGTTCACCCTCTTGGAATTGAGATAGTTCTGCACACATTGCATTTAAGAATGGGATTTGAGTTTTGTTTGGCACATAAATTGATGCTAGTGTGATTTCCCCATCTCTAAGATTCCCTTGATGAATAGGTATCTTCCAATTGGGTCTCTGACTGTGGCGTTAAGTACAAAATTTAAATTTTTGGCTAGAAGGATGGCTACACCTCTTGATTTAGATGTTCCTGGTGCTTGTATCTGTATTGGGTAGATCTTACTTTCTAGTATTGGTTCGTTCTGTGTTCTTATGTGGTCTCCTGTAAAAAGAGGATGTTTGGTCATGTACTATTCAAGTGTTGTAGCATATGTTTTCTCTTGATGGTGTTATTTAAGCCTCTGATGTTCACTGAGCAAATTTTTAGACTCTGGGCCATATTGGTGAAATGTGTGTGTTATGATGTAAGTAGTTGTTTTTTTGTTTGGGGCTGTCCCTATGTTTCTGCTTTTGAGAGTACTGATTGTAATTTTGTAACAACCAGTGGTGTTTGTTGTTCTAGACTTACAATTAGACTCTTTTCAGTAAGAAGAACTGATTTATGCCAATTTATCCTAATTTATGCCAATAAAGGCTGACTTGACTTGACTTGAAGAAGAACAATTAATAAGAGAATTAATAAGCAATAACAAGGTATCAAGCAATAGGTAATCAATCACAGTTTTCTAAGTAGCTTAATCTATATCTCTATATCTATTTCTCTGTGAGTGTGACTATTTTGATCAATCTAAAGTTGTTATTAAATCTGGTTTTGTTTTGCTTGTTTTTTATTTGGTTAATAATACTTAAATATTTAGCTTATAAGAAATAGTTTATTATGGTTTTTCCCTCCCCGCTCCCTGATCTTGCAACTTGTATACAATAAGTACGAACTATTTGCTCAATATATTTTTTAGAAATAAAAGATTAGTACTAGCTGTCATGATCTGTGCTGGGCTGAAAGACAGGCCTAGTGTGGCCTAGGCACAGGAGAGACCTGTGCAAGAGTATAAAGCTGGCAGCCTACACCCATAAGGCTTAGTAATGGTGGCAACCAATGAGAGTTCGGGTTTGTGTGATGAGACGGAATTTAAGCTTTGGTGAACTGTTAAACGGTGTTCTTTTCTCTACTGCGGCCTTTCCTCACACAGAGTCAAGCTGAGGGGAGAGTCTGGGCTGGGAGAAAGATTCTTCCCTTGGGGCAGAGCGGGTGCAGGCAGGAGGCCTGGTCTAGAAGGGCAGTGGGCCTTGAAGTAGTCGACAGTCAAGTGAAACAGTCACGTTAGATTCGTTTATTTTGCCTTTAAACACGGTTATTGGTTTTAATGCACGTGGTTTCGTTTTCCCTTCCCAGTATTGTATTCATAAACCCTTTTGTTTAATTGTTCTCTGCCTGGTCATCAAAACCTTTGTTTCTCGGTTTAAAATGGGGCATTGGGTTGGGCTTGGGAGGGTACCCTGGGCCTTCTCAAGAGACCCCAAGTCCAGGGTGGTGGCAGCAGAAGGTGGCAAACCTGTAGGGGTCATGACACAGGCTTACATGCAGATATCTTTAACTGGTAAATTAGTAGCTAATATTATACTGTAGGATCATGCTGGAAATGTTCGACTAACCTTGAGTCCTTTCCGATGGGGGCTTCTGTGGCTGGCCTCCAGGCGATTCCTTTCATGAAGATGAGCATCAAGCCCACTTCCCCCGCCCCACACTCCTTCTATATATTAATTTTGTTTTATCTGGTCGTGTTTATTACTTACGCTGTGTTATGGGGACTAAGGCATTTTAATTTGCTTAGGCGATTGTTGATGACTCGATAGTCTTTAATTAGTGGGTAGAGCATCTGCTCTATCTTCTAGTTCAGGTGACGTACTAGAGTGAATTGGCATTTTCGTGTTTTTCCGGTGTTGCTGAGTGCTGTATCTTTCGTTTTTGGGTTTTTCGTTGGTCTGCTTTGTCTATGATTCTTAAGGTTTGTAGTAGCTTTAGTCCTGTTTCTTTGTCTGAGGCTTGAAGTGTTTTGCCTTGATGTGAGACTAGTTCCCGTGGGCAGCTATTTGTATCTTACATTTGCCTCTAATAGTTTTGCTGTGATATGTTTTAGTTGGTGTCGGATAGCTAGGGCTTCCTGAGGTGTGGCAGGGTAGACTGCTATTTGCGTTTCTTTAAACGTAAGGAAACCTTTAATTCCTGCCTCATTTAGTATTTTAGTACGGGTCTCCCAGTCTACAAATTGTACCAGTAGGTCTCCTGGGTTTCTTCGACAAGGGTTTGAGAGGGATCCCAATCTGAATGCTCTCATTATTTTCAGGGCTTTAGCTGTTTCAAAATGTGTGGTTGATCTTAGCCAGTCGTACATGAATTTAGTTGGGTTTGCTGTTTCTTCTGCACCCTCTGGGAGCCCTCTGAATTTCAGGTTTAATTGGTTTAGTTGTGTTTTGATTATGAGTAAACGGTCTTTGGATTGCGATTCCAATTTACTTAGGTCTCTCACTTCAGCTTTCATTGCTGTTCCCATTTTCAGTGCCAATTCCGCTGTTTGTGTTGTTATTTTTAAAGTTCTTTGGATTTCTTGTAGTTGTTCCTTGACCGGTTGTATTGTTTGCTGCATTTTTTCGCTAATTCTTATTTCCATTCTTTCAAATAGTGCCAGTAAATCTTGTTTGTTGAAGGCTGAGTCTAGTAGTCTTACTAGAGAATTTTCGTCCGCTATTTTGGTGGTTTCAGTTGCTGTTGCTTTTTGCTTGGCTCTGTTTTCTATATTATTTATAGTGGACTGAGTTGTCCTTGCTGTTATTTTCTGCAGCCCGGTAGGGTTACCATCATTTCCCCCCATATATACTCATTTTTGTATTTAAAGAGGCTTATCTATGAGTGAGGAAGGGGACGGGATCTGCAGAGCGTCAGTTTTAGGCGGCCATTCTCAACGGCATCACTGCGCACCTTTCTACACATGAGCATGCATAAAGCTGCCTTATACTGAATCAGGTCATCAGTCCATCAAGGTCAGTATTGTCTACTCAGACTGGCAGCAGCTCTTTGAGGCCTCAGGCTGAGGTCTTTCAAATCACTTCCTGCCTGGACCTATAACTGGAGATGCCTGGGATTGAACCTGGGACCTTCTGCATGCAAAACAGAGGCTCTTCTATTGAGCCACAGCCCCTCTCTAATGGATGGCTGTTGTGCCTGCCTGCACAGCCTTACAGGGCTGCCCTCAGAAACGAAATAGACCAAAGCAGAAGCTGAGATTAGGTCCAATCAATGTCACTAGCCCCTGGATTTGTATGGGAGGAGGGACAGTGGCTGGAAGTAGGAAAATTGATTTAATAGGCTGGCCCCTGGCATCCAGGCCCCTTCACCTCCCACTAACTTTGTCCAGTTATTACCATGCAGCTGGAGGACTGTAGACACAAAAACGGGAGTGGGAGCAAGATCCGTGGCATTTGTCTTTTTTGTTTTTGTTTTTTGGGTGCAGGGTTGAGTTCTGCTTCTGGCTCTGGAGTGAAGGTTGATAGAAACACAGGGACAAACAGCCTGTTTATTCTTTCCCCCCCCAGCACTTGCCATGATTATCTGACTAAAGGTTTGTTCAGGGGTCATTTCGTAGAAAAAGAGGTGCAGGAGCTCATTAGCATAACTTATTTGCATATGCTATACCACCTGACATCACCAGAAGGGAGAGGGAGAGGGAGGGAGGGAGGGAGGGAGAAAAGAAGGAAATAAGGAAAGAAAGTAAGGGGACCGCTACTAATCCAAGTCTCAGAAATACCGCTGTTCTGGGAGGATAGCTTCAGTGGTGGCTGAAGCCTTCAGAAGGCTGGTTGGAGGAACAAGGACCTTCCCAGGGGACTGGGTCATTTTGCTGCAGCCATGACACAAGCAGGCATTCCCCCGCGGGGGGTGGGTTGGCACCAACTCCCAGAGCTGCGCTCCCCTGAACTCCTGCTCGAAAGGACCCCTGGGTTTGTTCCACCCTTTATTACCTGCTTACATCTCCTCTGGCCTTTTTTTTTTTGCACTCTGAAATCAGATTGGCAGCTTACGTGGGGCTAGTTGAGAGGAGTACTGCAGTCTTTCCCCTTTGCTGTTTCTCTAATAGAAATCCTGCACACACACGCCCCACACACATACAAGCTGTTAAATTGCAGTTGGGATAAACAGAGGCACAATATGAATAACAGGGTAATAAGCAAAAGAAGTAGGATAGAAGGGAACAAAGAGAGGTTTAATATGGGTGCCAGTATTATTTCTCCACCACAGTGAAGAGGAAATAATAGCACTGAGGAAAGGGTTAATTTCCTTCTCTCCCACTGGGGCTACGGCCCCAATCTCAAGCGAGCTCAGTGCACCACCTTTGTAATGTCAAACAAAGAAAACACTTGGAGATCTGGTCATGGATCCTGCATGTAACTTGATGGGTGAGCATTTACTTTCAAGGTTTCTTCCCAAAGCACATGCCTACAAAGAGGTTCACTCACTGTTTCTATGCTATGCTATGCTGCCCAGATGAATTGGCTAGGACCACGTACCAGAACTTTTCAGAAAGAGAAAATGGGATTCAGGTTTCTTCCACATGGGGACAGTTCCACGTTTTCTTCTGTTGCCACTGCAAATGCCTTAATTTGCAGTGGCAACATAGTGGCCTCAACACAGGGATTTCTTCCATGCTTTTCCCTTGCCCCTGCCATCCACTGTTCCCATGTCTGGAGAGCTTCTATCTGGGTTTCATAACATATGTCTGTAGTAACATCTTACCATAGTGGAAGGACACTATACATCTTATATTCTAATAGTCAACCTGGACCAATCTGTAGATACTTATAACCATGGATCAGGACCAGGTGGAGAAAAGGGAGATTTTTGTTCAAACCTGTGGGACTCAGGTTTGCAGAATAATCTGGAACCTTTTTTAAAAACCCAGGATGGGGATTAAAAAAAACCTCCAGGAAGCCATTGTTTGGAGCTCCAGCTTCTATTAGGACTCCTTCTCACCCACCTGTCCTGCCATTGCCACGGCCATCCTCCCTAAACTTTCACATCAGTTCCTGATTGCCAACATTGAGTAGATGGCACTGGAGTTGGGTGGGTGGGCAAGGTGGCTGCTTCTCACACACCCGCCTCTAGTGCCATCACCTCACTCTCCGCAGTCAGCAGCTGAGGGGAAAGTTTGGGAACGGCAACACTGCAGGGCAAAATTTCTGTGTAGAAGCAAGTAAAGTTCTGAAAACACATAGATGAGGGGGAGAAGTTTGTTCTTTCCTCCAGGTACTTCTTGTCAATATCAGCATCCTTATTGCCTCTAAAAAAGAATCGGCCAACTCCATCCAGAATGATCTTGTCAGCAGTTACTTGATTGTGCAGCAAAATGGGCTGGTGCTGCAAGTGGCTGTGTTTAAATGGACAAAAGTGAACTTCTGGTCTAGTTAACAACATTGCAGTGTCTCTGTGGGAATGATTTAGGTTGGAACGCCTGGTTTATTTTGGTATCTGTTCATAAACACTATGTACAGAGCATATCCTGTTTTCCCCCAAAAGAAAACTAAAGTCACTGAATATCCCAAACTTTTTTATTGTGCTTTTCCCATAATTCCTTGCCAACTCTCACTGGAGAAATGCAGTCCCACACAGTCCTTGGGAAGTATTGCTCAGTGGTTTGAGCCATGTAGGATCGGTGTATTCGGACCTGTAAAAGGGAAGGGTTTGAATCACATAATCCTGATTCACAAATTACAAAGTCCACGTGGAAGACACATGGCCACCGAAAGGACTTTGGATCATAGAAACACATCTTGTGTTCCATGCTGGGAACTCATTTCCCAGGGACATGGAGGCCCCACTTTGGACTAGGAGCATGGCTCATGGGGAGAGTAGGCTTATGGGGAGAGTGGGCTTAAGCCTACCCCCAGTACTGTTTTCCTGACCTGAAATGGCTCCAGGGAGCTGGTATTTGCCCCACTGGGGAAGCTTAAATGTAGTCGTGAGTACACATAAGTTTCCCCAAGAGGCAAACAGCAGCTCCTGCGGCCACTTCAGGAAATTGGTGGTGGAGAGAACAGAAGCCCCCTCCCCCCATGTGCCATAGTCCTGATCCAAACTGGGGGCCCATGCACCTGGGAATGGAGTCCTCCTCTTGACTACATCTGTTGACAGTCATGGGCCCGTTACTTGTGCATCACCCTGCAGAAGATGCTGTGCCCTGTGTCTTAATCAGAGGGGCTGCAGCTCAGTGATAGATAGTTTTGTGTGCAGCAATTCCCTGTAGTCTCCAGTTCAGGTAGCAGGTCCTGGGAAAGGTCTTTTCAGGACCTGAGACCCGGGAGAACACTGCAGCCGATCAACAATATTGAGTTAGATGGACCAGTATGGACTGACGGCTAGAAGGCAACTTCATATGTTCATCATTCTATTGATACGTCTGGTAGAAAACTGAGCTCGTTGCTGCTCTGGTTGCCAGTGTGAGGCATCTCGGCCTTTTCCCCCATCATGTTCCAGGGATGGAACGATGCCCTCGTCTGTGTCTGTATGGTTGCTTTCCAGGCTACGTGCAACTCTATTTCTCTCTCTCTCTCTGGTTGGAACTGCATGCTCAGTGCTGAAATTACCTGCCACAGAGAGTTGCTCCATAGAAGGGGAACAATTGAGGCGTTCTGGGTAGGAGTGGAGAGAATCCTGTTCTAGAAACATTCTTGTAAGCCAACTGTTCAGACAGAAGAGAAATAATTAGTGAAACTCCACACCTCTGGGACTGGGAAGAAACAGAAGGGTGCCAAGATGAAGCAGGTAGGGATGGATACAGGTACAGAAATCTTTCCCTACTGTGGCTGAACCCCAAATGAAAACCGCATTACACTCCTAAACTTCCAGAATTCACCCTCCTGATGTGGCAGGAAGCTCTTACCCCTTGGCAGTAATTGCGTGCTCCTCCTTTGTTGTTTTTTAATTATAACTTGGAACATATTTTATTGCATACGTTTGTTTTATAGAGGACTGTTAAACTAATTTCTGTTATATACATAAATGTTGAGATGAATAACAGCTTAATAGATTAAACAAAATATCACTGGATTCCATAATTAGATCGTATTCAGCCTTGCTTAGGAAACCTCAGGTTCTTGCTTATTCTCTCATTACATCTATATGCTAAAAGCATCCTCTCAAAGTGTAATAATAATATATGTTAGCTTCATTGTATTAGCCATGGCTCATGATCCACAAACATTCAAGCAGCTATTGAGTTTGTTTGCAGGAACAATAAACGTCCCTTCTCTCCCAGTTCCTCTGTGTTCTTTTCCAGCATGAGCCTAAGCTACACGCAGTGGGATTACTTGCGGATCTGGTGGCAGCAAAACATTCAAATTGTTTATTCCTCCATCAGAGTGTTTTGTGCCACAGTCCCCCTCCCTTCTCCAAGGAGCTCATCCCCATGTACCCCTGCCAGTGGGCTGGAACTGTGACAAGGCTGCATCACCATCACGGGTGGGGATGAGCAGCCGGGGCTGAGTCAGCAGCACTGCCTCTCTCTCTCGGGCACGATGGAGGGAGGGAACGTCTTTGGCAAACGTCCCCCACAACCATCTGTCCCCTCATGGCAGGACCCTTCTTCCTCTGGGGACGGAAGAACAGCCATGGCTCACGCAGGCAGAAAGTGACAGGGTGTGTGAAAGCCCGTCTTTACACACAAAAGGCACACCCCCCCTTGCGTGTCTGTGGCAGAGCTGCTCCCCCTTTCTTGGCACACATTGTTGCCCAGGAACGGGAAGCAAGAGGGTCACCTAACTGTCAGAGTCATTTGTTTGCAGTGTCACCACACTGTGTCTTCTGAGCGCCATGCTTGCTCCCAGGCGCAAGGAGCACGGCCCGTAGCTGGCCTTTACATGACCTCACACACAGCCGATGCTGACAGCTGGCCGTGGGTGACTGAGCAGAGAGGAAAGGGAATCTCAGAGGAAGGGACAGAGGACAAAGTGTGTCCTGTGCATCTGTGTGTGTGTGTGGGGGGGTGTTGGAGGCTTGAGGGCGGGTTCCACAGTTCTGATGAGGAAGGGCAGTCTAGTGGTTAGCTGAGAGCTTGGGGGGGGGGGTCACAGTAGTGCTGACAGCTGATCCAGCTCTGAAAGGGATCATCTGACTGTGAGTCCCCCTTTCCCTAGCTCAGGATCCTCTCCATCCTTTTTTATTTTCATCTTTCCTGGAACCTGGGCATAGTCTGGGACCCATGCTGAAGCCATCCACTTCTCCTCCCCTTGGCTGCACAGCCAGCTCACTGTCCATAGTCAAGGCTGGCTCCAGGAACAAATATTTCCTAGGTCCAAGACACAAGGTGATGCCAGCTGCCAGGAATCTTCCCCCAGCCTTCTTCCCTCCCCCCCCCCCAACCCCCTTCCAGAGTGGCAGCCTCCTCACCACAGGCCAAGTGCTGATTGTTCCAGGTCCAGGGGTCTGACTGATCTGGAACAGTCATGACTAGTGGGCTGGAAAATTAAGAGAGGGGACTCTCTGAGAAGCGGTCAGTTGGCTGTGGCCCAAGTTTGGATTGGCTAAGCCCTGTATCTGGCCTTTGGGGAACGGGAGGGAAGGAGGAACGAGACAAACGGGAAGTAATATTACTTTAGGATTCATTCCCCTTCCCCTCAGAAGGAGTGCTGAAAGAGAGAATGCTCTCTCACTTTGTATCTTGCTTCCCACGACCCACTCCCACCCCCAAGATGAAATCCTGGAGATGAGCAGGGACTCACTGCCTGCTGGTTTGTGAACTGACACCCCCAAGAAACAGAACTGCCGCTGCTATTTCCCTCTGATTCCTATACTGTGCTTCCAAGACCACAGAACGTCCCTTTCCACAGACAGCATTCTGTGCCAGTCTCCGCATTTTTCTACACTGGATTCCTCCCTCCTCTCATCCCCGCTGAATGAGAGATCTGCAAGGATCTTGGACTTCCACATGAATTTCGAACCAGAAAGCATATTCTGTGGGCCAGCATCAGTTTGGCAAATCTTGAAATCAACTACTCTCATTTAAGCTCCCAATCAGAGCCTGCTGCCATTCACAGCTTCAAGACCTGTATCTCAATGAGATCCACAATATTATTGTGGCTTTCTTGGGTGGTTGTGTGAATCCAGTGAGAAAAACTAAGCCATGAAGTTCAGACCACATGACTCATTTTTGATTTTCTGCCAATTTTACATTTGGAATACTGCTATAAGAGAGGGAAATGCTTCATTTATGTATCATCGGTTTCCCCTTAAGGGAGGTATGTGTGAGACATGTGAGGTTGCCATGTTCTCCTCATGAATCTCCAAGAGTTAATGCTCTTTTTGTGGTAGGACTTCATTAAGGCAAGTACTGTCAGAACTGCCTGAGATCAACGCTCCTGAACGGGTGGGGGCAGAAAGTCACGGTCCCATCATCCAGCCCCATACAAGCCACTTGTATTTATTTATTTATTTGCTTCAATTTATACCCAGCCTAGCCAACACAGCTGGCTCTAGGCGGCTAATAGCATTTAAAATCCACGATATCAAAAGGTTAAAATTAAATCCATGTACATAATTAACAGTAAACCACAAAAGATGGCGGCAATACAACAATCCGACACCAGAAACAGCAGCCTAAATGTCCTCGGCCAGGAGGCTTCCACCAGCAAATGTACCGGGCCAACCACATTACCAGTGGCCATTCCCTACCCCCCCCCCCCGTGGCGACTCCTAATTAAAAGCCTGGCAGAAGAGTTCCACTTTACAAGCTCTGCAGAACTGCAAAAGGTCCCGCAGGGCCCTGATGTTCTCCAGGAGCTTGTTCCACCAGTGAGGAGCCACCACCAAGAAGGCCCTTTTCCTGGTGGTCACCAACCTGGCTTCTCTAAGGCCAGGGAGGGTCAGGCGATGTTGAGTGCCTGACCACAGTGCTCTCTGGGGTGTATACAGGGAAAGGCTGTAGCCTCCGGAGCTGAGACAAGGGCAGCCCCTATATGGAGATAAGGCTTATACCCCTATTTGGAATCTCTTTGAACGAGAGACAGTGCTCACAGCCACAAGGAAAAGGAGGAGGAGGGCATATCTGAAAGAGGGCTGGGAACCTCCAAGGAAGTTGACTGGTAAGCAAGGCACGTAGGGCACCTGGTGCCCAGAGCCATTTGCAGGGACTTGTTCACACTCAGGGACCCTTCCCCCATTAAGTGTGTCACTTCCAAGGATGCAGAAATCTTGCTTGGCTGCAACTGCAGTGCCTCTGAAACAAAAAGATCCCAGGATTGCCAAGTGCTCCATACTTTAGAACCCCCATCTTATAAAAGGCCATTGCAGCCTCACAGGTCTGTAGCACTTTGGAAAGAGTGATGCGGCTGCTTTCCTCCTAGCCAGTTTTTGGGGCCAAAATCTGAAAAAAGGCAAAATTCCTATTCCTTTATTTCAGGCCCCTTCCCTCACCATGATCTGAGATTAGCTAAAAATAAACATTTCTAGACGGGGTAGTCTCCAGTGTTCTTTCAGATCCAAGCCAGCCAGGGCCATTTTGGAAGCAAGTTACCGAAGGATGAGTGAGTCACAGAAAGCAGAGTGGCTGAGAGCCACGGGTCTTGGATTCTCTCCCTACCTCTGAAAGTGGGGCTTCAGTGGTTTAGGGGTTTGTGTTGTGTGTGCACACTCACACACAGGCGCTGAGCACCAAGAATGGTAATTCCTGGCAGCTACCAGAGGAAGACACAGGGCAGGTGCCCTGACAGCAGGGGAGATCCCTCCAGGCCTCTTCAGCTACAGAAAGGATAATAATGGGGCACAGCAGGAGGGCAGCCATTTTTTTTGCCCCAGAAAGCCCTGTTCTAATATGTCTAATTGATGCCTTAGTGAGGGTTCTAATTCTCTGCCAATAGGATGAGATCACAGTCAATGAACAGTCACAACAGGCCAGGGTCCCCGCCCACTCAGCCACTCCTCCCCTCACACCATTTAGCTTTTGCCTCCTGCCTTCCTTCTTTTTCACCTTTTGCCCCTCCGTCTGCATATCCCTTCTCCCCCCCTCCCTCCCTTGTCAGGCTGGCGCCTGGGGCTTCCTTGGCAGCCCCTTATCTCCATGGGGTCCTACGCACTGACAGCTACCCTGTGTCGGATTCTGTGGGATTAACGCAGCAGTTGCACTCTTATGATCCATGCTGACATTGTGCAGCTCTACCACCCAAGGCCATATGCCACAGTGTCTGGTTGCAGATAGAATGGTAACATGTCCCCCGCACTGGCTCTCTATTATTCATCCTTCTGGAGGTGGAACCCAGTGAAACTCCTGGCTCTTAACCCTCAGTCTGGTTTATCTATCCCCATAATCACAACTTTTCAGAGCTGGGGCAGTGGCGGTGTGTGTGTGTGTGTGTGTGTGTGTGTGTGTGTGTGTGTGTGTGAAACCCAAGGAGTTCTTATTTCTTAGAAAGTGTAGGTATCCTTGCTCTTCAGCGGTAGATTGAGACGGTAAGTGCAGTCTGCAACAGCAGCAGAGGGAATTAGGAGCCACCATTCAGCAACAGAGCATATAGTTTCCACCAGGGCTTTTTTTGTAGAAAAAGCCCAGCAGGAACTCATTAGCATGTTAGGCCACACCCCTGACCGCACAGCTCCCTCCCAGGATCAGCTTCCCCAGGTGCCCTGCAGCTTGTGGGGCGCATGGGGAACCCGAGGGAAGGAAGGCAGCTTCTGGATCGGCTTCCCCAGGCACACTGCAGCTGTGGGGCACTTGGGGAACCCAAGGAGGGGGGAGGCTGTGGGTGTGGCCAACTCTGAAGCCAGCCGGGACTCCGTTCCTGTGCGTTCCTGCCCCAAAATAGCCCTGGTTTCCACGCAGAAGGTCCCAGATTCAATCCCTGGCAACCCCAGTTAAAGGATCTCAGGTAGTGGGATTTGGGAAAGACTCTTTCCCTGCTTGAGACCCTGGAGGGCGGCTCTCTGTCAGAGTTACAGAGTAAACCATACTGAGCCCCGTGATCGGACTCCACACAAGGCAGTATCATGTGTGCATGGAACATCATCACAGCCAGCGTGGTGAAGGAGTTAAAAGTGTTGGACTACAATATTAGAGACCTGGATTCAATCCTCCACTCTACCAAAATGCTCACTGGGTGACTGTGAACCAGTGACTACTGTGCTGGACCTCACAGAATTTCTGCTGATGGAGGGGAGCCATTTTAACCATTTCCCCTTTACTGCCACCCTCCAGGAGCAGCATATAGGGGGCATTTGGGGCTGTAGAGGGAGAAGAGAGGCAAGAATGTTGTGCTCTGTTGATGGAAATCCTTCTGTCAGGAGATGTATTCAGTGAGATAGGTCAAAGCCTCTTCCTCTCTCCATCTCTGCCTAATCTACCTCACAATGTTGTTTTGAGGATATGTGGAGGCCCTGAACTTCCTAGAATGCGGGTGGCATTCTAATAATCTAATAAATAAACCACCAGGCCCCCTTACTGTTGTCTCCCCTTGCAAATTTAGAAAGGAGACAGGGGGAAGAGGAGGTAAAAGGCAGAGAAAGACATACTTCTGTGGCAACCAAAACTCAAAAGTGGCTTTCGCGCCACAGGCTGGGTTAACAAGGAGGGTCCGGATTCAAAATTATGGATGTTATGGATGGGGGGGGGGGGTGTCGGAGGGGACTGTGCCCATTTTGAGATCTGTCTCTTTATACTTTGGTACTGCTGGAATAATACTCTCCGACATGTTTAAGAAAACGCAGCTTGCAGCATCTCTCTCCCACCAACCCTTTCTATGCTGCATCAGAATGACATGACGTTGCCCAGCATGTAATCTCTTAAAGTGGTGCCTTTAAAAAAAGACAAATCTTGTGTATTTGGACACACAGCCAGGACCTGTGTGGTTCTCCCCCCCCCCCCCCCGCTCATTTGGTGGGTCCTGCTCTCCTCTGCCCACCGCAGTGCAAGGGTTTTCCTGCCTGTCCCCCTCAAGGACAGCTTGTGCCCATTTTAGTGTCAGGCACCTTGGGGGGAGGAGGTGATTTGAACCCATAACCTCAGAGCCTTGGAGCTGCTATGCTACCAGCTGAGCTACATAACCAGGGAACCTTCAGTTTTTGAACAATGAGAAGCGGGGGTGGGTGGGTTAAAAACACTCCGATCCCACCGTTGGGTGTTTGTATAACACAGCGTACAATAGGGTTGCCAAGTCTGTATTACTCACCAGTGGGGAGAGTCCTCCATCCACTGGGAGCTTCCCCTGTGCGCGCGCAAAGCGCGCGTGCCGGTGATGTCACCAGAAGTGATGTCAGCACATTGGGGGCGTTGCCAGGGCGACGCTCTGCCAATTGCCCCAAAACTCTATGGTATCATAGAGTTTGGGGGTGATTGCCAGAGCGTCGCCCTGGCAACGCCCCCAACGTGATGATGTCACTTCCAGGTGACGTCATTACATTGGAGAAGTCGTCCTGGCTGGACAACTTCGGGGGTGGGGTTCCACCCGCCGGCCGAATGCTGGCCGGCGGATTGGGAACCCCTGTAGCAGGGGATCCCCCGGCCCCCCTGGCTGACTTGGCAGCCCTAGCGTACAAGCACAACCTCCCCGCCACCGCCCTTTGTTGCACTCTGGCCAATGTAAACCAACGTCTTCTCTGCCATCAAGAAAATGACCTCTGGCCAGACCATTAAAAGAAAATGTCATTGTGTTTCCCCTCCTCGAGGACACAGTTGCCTCTGAGCTGGTCTGGTGGTCCGGACATTCTTCCGTTCCTTCCCCCCATCCTCCCCAAACAACACATAGTTTCATCCTGATTCTGTTTCCCTGGGTTGCCATCACCGAGCAATTCTTTATTTAGCATAAAGTGAAATGATGGCTCTGTGTCTGCACTGTTGGGTGGGTGGCTAGATTAGGAATCATCTATTGTTAATAAGCAAAGTGGAATCATTAGAAAGCAGAGGGTGCTACAGACAAAATGTGGGAGATCTCACCCAAGGTGAGACCAGGAACGGGCAAGTAGTACTAATTGACAAATAAGCACACATAATTAGTGTTTAATAATCAACACTGCAGAACTACGGAAGACTGCCAGTCTTAATAGCAGGGCCCTAAATAGTGGTGTGGAAAGAGGGGCTTTCCAGCAGGGCTGTCTGTCAAGGGGGGTGGGATTAGGAGGATAGCATTTTGGTGCCCCCTCTGGTCATATATCCCCTGAGTTGAGTCTAAATGGGATGAGGGTGGGGCCTTGTCTGCCCCTCCTCCTTTGGTTCTCAGGATCCCTTGCTATGCCTCAGGAACAACTTTTCAAACCCCTTCAGCCAAAATCCTGTCATGTATACAAACTAATGCTGGCCGGGTGGCCGGGCCTGCACAACTGGACCTGTCATTCGCCACTACTAGCAGAAGGCAACAGAGAGGCCGTGGCTCATGATCCTGGTTGCGCTAGAGTTGCCAAATCCAGGCTGGGAACTTCCTGGTGAATGTGGAGGGTTTGGGGAAGGAAGGGAGCTCAGCAAAGATATGCCACAGTGGCTGTGATGCTCAAGAACATAAGAGAAGCCAGTGTTGGACCAGGCCAGTGGCCCATCCAGTCCAACACTCCGTGTCACACAGTGGCCAAAAACACCAGGTGCCCTCAGGAGGTCCAGCAGTGGGGGCAGGACAGAAGCCCTCCCACTGTTGCTTCCCGTGGTCAAGCCACATTGCCCTTGCTCTGCTGCAGCTTTCCTGCAGCAGAGGACCTGCAAGGCCTCAGAGTGGAGAGGGAAGAGAGTTCCATTCCATACCCTCTGCTCTCACACAGTCGGTCCCCAAGCAGGGGTAATCCACCCACCTGCAGATCCTCCTTACAGGCTGCCCTTCCAATCCTCTCCCCTGGTTTGCTCCTCCCCTCCACCTTCTCACCCAGCCAGAAGTGTCCTGGAGCCCTGCCTCAGCTTCAGTGGCCTCCTAGGTTGCTCCCTTCCTTCCACAGGCAGGACTTGATGATATAGCTGGCTCCACTTGGCTGCCAAAGTCTATTAATTAATTCAGAGTCTGCAACCCCACCTTGCCTGTTCTGGGTGTGTTCTGGCTAGGCTGCTGCACCTGCCAGTTGTGCATGGTTTGTGTCAGCCAAGGAGAGTTCTCCCTGCAAGTTTGGGGCAGATCCCATTGACAGACAGTACTCCATACAGCTGCTATTTCCTCCAAGGGAACTGATACCTGTAGTCTTGGGACCATCTGTAATTCCAGGAGTTGCCCGGGGCCTACCTGGAGGTTGGCAACTGTAATGTAGTATGCTCTGTGTAGCAACCAGCCTCCCAGGTAATGGCGCCCGCCGCATGGCCAGAGCACATGGTCAGGCAGAGAGGGGAGCTTGAATCTGGAGGAACAATAGACATCCGGATTGAAAGCCTCCACCAATGTGGGACTAGGTTCTCCCTGAGGAGCCAATGCAATCAAAGGCTCCTCCAGGGAACCTATGACAAACATGCACATATGTTAAGCCCCTATCAGGTCTTTTGGGTGCAGCCGGAGGTGTGGCTCCGGCCAACATATAATGAGGGCCCTGAAGCCCTGGAAGCATGCTTATTCTGACCATCTACTGGGCATGCTGAATCACTCAATAAAGGCTTCATGATTTCACCGTTCCTGGTCTCCTGAGTCCAGTACTCTTCACTGGCAACGAGGATGGGATCCCGATGAGTGATTCCTTGGCCAACACCAGCACCGCATCAAGCCCAGACCAGATCCATTAGCCACCGGCCCTGCTTGGCTCCAGCGCCACCACACCACCATCGGCTCCCGAGGATCTCGCTCAACGTACTGCTGCACATCCCAGAATGGCCACCGCTCCGGGAACCACCCACCCATTGGATCCAGCCTGCCCCGAAGCCTGGGAAGCCTGGACGGACCAGCTCACATCCTACTTCAACACACAGGACATCATGGATGCCGGGAAGAAGAAATCCTGGCTCATGGCCTCCTGTGGGGTAAAGACGCTGAAGTTACTCCACAGCCTGCTTTCCCCTCGTACCCCAGCGGAGGCCACGTATGACGACATCATGGCGTTCCTAAGGAACCACTCCTCACCGAAACCCTCCAAGAACACGCAGCAGGTGAAGTTCTTCCGCCAGCTGCAGCAGAAGGGTGAGTCTGCCTCCAATTACCTGGCGGCCCTCCGTCATCTCCTGGTGGGGTGCGAGTTTGTGGCCGTAGAGGACACGCTATACTCCGCGTTCCTGTGTGGGGTCCACGACCCCAAGCTTCAAAGGAAGCTGATGACCAACTCCACAGCCACCCTGGACGAAATGCTAACCACGGCTTGTGCCTTTGAGGTCTCTCAGCAGGAGAAGCTAGGCACATCCGCAACCGCCCACCAGACCGAGGCTGCTGCAGACTCTGACGTTTCCGAGGATGACGAGACACTCAAGGTACAACGCCGGCCTCCGGGACAGGGGTCCCGCAACTCGGGTGAGAAGGCTTCCCGCTCAGCAACGCCACACTCCAAACATTCCACGTGCGCTAGCTGTGGCGATCAGCATGACCGCCAGACCTGCCGTTTCCGGGAAGCAGAGTGCCGGTCATGTGGCAAGAAGGGCCCAGGCCCTTCGCCCAGGCCTGCCGCACCCGCTCCAACCGCCGCACCCAAGCCGCGCACCAGGAGTCCGCCGAACTCCTCCAGACAGCAGCAACCCGCCACCACCACCGCAAGACACAGCAGGTAATGAACTTGCCCCCCGACACCCCCAACAAAATTAAGGTCTCAGTTTTGATTGAGGGGACCCCCTGCCAAATGGAAGTAGACACCGGGTCATCCTACTCCATAATCTTGGAGTCCACCCTCCGCAGGCTCTGCCCCACGGGGGGGCCCCGACTTCAGAAAGTCAAGGGCCTAACCCTGCGGGACTTTCAGAAGAACCCGATACCGATAAGGGGGTTGGGCAAGTTCCGGGTCCATTTTAAGAACTTTATGGGACGCTTGGGCCTCCTGGTGGTGGCGGGCAACCTCACAAGCCTGCTGGGACTCTCCTGGTTCCAGCCCCTAGGGCTGGACGTCACTGGGGTACACAGCCTGCGGCCCACAGATTTTGCCGACATCTGTGAGGAATTCCCAGCGGTTTTCGACGGGGCACTGGGCTCCTATACGGGGCCACCCATCATCCTGGACCTTGACCCCACGGTCCGGCCCGTGTACATACCGGTCCGCCATCCGCCGCTCGCAGTGCGGCCCAAGATCGAGCGGGAGCTTGATAAGTTGGTTGCCCAGGGTGTACTAGAACCAGTGTCCCACGCCCGATGGGAGACCCCGATAGTGACGCCAATGAAGGCAAACGGGGACATCCGCATCTGCGCGGACTATAAGTGCACCATCAATAAGACACTTCAGGCCCATGCCTACCCAGTCCCGGTTGTCAGCCATGTGTTGGCCTCCCTGGCTGGGGCGCGAGTGTTTGGGAAACTAGACCTGGCCCAGGCCTACCAGCAGCTGCCGGTCGACGATGCCACAGCAGAAGCACAGACCATTGTGACACACAAGGGGGCATTTAAGGTAAAGCGCCTCCAGTTCAGGGTCAGCGTAGCCCCCGGGATATTTCAAGAGTTAATGGACTGTTTGTTAAAAGGTCTTCCAGGGGTGCAGCCCTTTTTCGACGATGTCCTGATCGTGGCTCCGGACGTCAAGACTTTCTCGGCCCGACTACACTCTGTCCTCCAGCGATTCCAGGACGCCAGCCTGAAGGTGAAACGCGAGAAGTGCCTCCTCGGGGTGCCTGCGGTGGATTTCCTCGGCTTCAAGGTGGACGCCCACGGAATTCACCCCACTAAGGACAAGGTGAAGGCCATCTCCGATGCCCCGGCCCCCAAGTCCAAGGCTGAGCTGCAGTCTTTTCTGGGACTCATCAACTTCTACCACGCCTTCCTTCCCCACAAGGCAGCGGTAGCTGAGCCCTTACACAGGCTCCTGGACAAAAGCACCACCTGGACTTGGGGTCCCTGGCAGGCGGCGGCCTTCCAGGGCATCAAGGACCTCCTAATGTCCAATGCGGTCCTCGCCCACTTCGATGAAGCCCTGCCCGTCGTATTGGCCTGTGACGCATCTCCTTATGGGGTGGGGGCAGTTTTGGGTCACAAACTGCCAGACGGCCAGGAGGTCCCGGACGCATAGTACTCCCGGACCCTAGCCCCGGCCGAAAGGAACTATGCTTAGATAGACAAGGAGGCACTTGCGATCGTGGCCGTGGTCAAAAAGTTCCATACTTACTTGTACGGGTGCAAGTTCACGGTCGCCATGGACCACAAACCTCTTCTGGGCCTCCTCGCCCTGGATCGCCGCACGCCACAAATGTCCCCGCGAGTCCTCCGATGGTCGATCTTCCTCACGGGGTACGACTATGACTTGGTGCATCACCCGGGAAAGGCCATGGGCCATGCGGATGCACTCAGCCGCCTTCCGCTGCCCTCCTGCGACCCCGACCCAGCTCCGGCTTACCCCGTTGCTCTGCTCAAGGACCTGCCGAACCGGCCTTTTCAGGCATGGGATGTGGCCCGGCGCACAGCTCAGGACCATCAACTCTCCCGGGTCTCCGACTGGGTGGGAAGGGGGTGGTCCAAGAATCCGGACCCTGAGTTCGCGGCCTTCTCAATCCGGTGTGCATAACTCTCCACCCACAAGGGGTGCTTACTCTGGGGCTTGAGGGTAGTGATTCCGGAACCCCTCCGCCTGCGAGTGCTGACCGCTCTGCATGAGCACCACCCTGGGGTAGTACGAATGAAGGCCCTGGCCCGGAGCTACGTCTGGTAGCCAGGCCTTGACAAGGAGATAGAGGACCGGGTCCTCCGCTGTGAAAAGTGCCAAGAGACCTGTCCAGACCCTCCACATGCTCCCGTCTGCCCCTGGGAGTCCACCCAATGCCCCTGGTCCCGGCTCCACGTGGACTTTGCGAGCCTGGTACAGGAGCAGCTTTTCTTTATTCTAGTTGACAGCTACAGCAAGTGGCTGGAATTCATTCCTGTGCATGCCACCTCCTCTGAAGCTGCCATTCGAGCAATGTGGCGCATCTTTGCCACCCACGGCCTGCCGGACACCATCGTCTCGGACAACGGCACGGCTTTCACCTCCGCGGAATTCCAGCGCTTTGTGGAGCTCCATGGCATCCGGCATGTGAGATCCGCCCCTTTTCACCTGGCCACGAACGGCCAAGCAGAGCGAATGGTCCGCACCACTAAGGAGGCGCTGAGGCACATGGACCAGGGGGATCTCGGGTTTAAGTTAACGGCTTTCCTATTTGGCCAGTGCACCACCCCTCACTCAGCTACCGGTCACAGCCCCGCAGAGCTGCTCATGGGCCACCGGCTGACAACCCAGCTCGACTGGCTCCACCCCGATCGGGCGCCGGCCACCTCCAAAGAACCCAACGTCCCCAAAGCTCCCAGAGGGTTTCCGCCAAAGGACCCAGTCTACGTCCGCAACTACGCCCGGGGCCCCCTGTGGTTGCTGGGGTGGATTATCCGCGTCACCGGTCCCCTCTCCTATGAAGTCGCGGGCGAGGAAGGACAACGGTGGAGGCGCCTGTCAGATTCTGCTTTGCATAAGGGGTCTTTTCATGATGTTTCTACAATGTTTCTGATTGATTGAATCTGACACTGATGTATCTCTGTGAAACTGCTCTCTTGCTTACTTTCGTTTTCTTTGTAGTGACCAGATGCTTTATTGCCCCTCCTTTTGGTGTAGATTACTTGTCTGCTTAAAGTTACATTTCAGGCAGGAACTCAGGTTCCCACATACCAGGGTGGCACATAGTACAAAGTTATCTCTTTTTCACTCCCTTGTATTTCCTCCCCTTCACCAAGAGTGCTATCTGCTGAATGTAACCTTGAGGATTATTTTATTGTTTTCTTCCTGCCTGCTTTTCCCGGGGACCGGGTCACACAGTTCGAGCTGGGAATTTTTATGTTCTCTAACCCCTGGGTGACAAAAGGTGAATCTGCCTTCCCGCATTTTTTACTGAATGCTGATTGGTGATCAATGTTTATACTTTTATGTTTGCAGGTATAATAGTCCCCTGCTCTCTGTGTATGGTATCACTAACAAACATCAAGACCTGTACCAGTATTTGAAAAAATGACTATGTTTTAATCAACACAGGCCTGATCATTTGCTGATAGCACAGAAGCCTCACAGCGCCACATGGACCAACTTCGCCGCCGCCTGCACACCTTCTCCGCGGACGATCCAGGGCTGGACTTCCCAGATGCGGAACCCGAGGTACCCAAGACAGACGATCCGCCCACCCCACGACCGGCCGAGACTCTGCAGGAGGACCCCACAGAAGGCGACCACCCAGACATCACTCCATTCGCCGTCCCTGCACCGGTACCAGACCCAGCTCAGCCCGAGGCAGATATCCCCAAATCTCCGCTTCCTACACCGGTGGCTCCGGCAACTCCGCGCCACTCGACCAGAGAACGGAAACATCCCGCACATGTCAGAGACTATGTTTGCCAAGGGACAGTCCGGACTATGGGGGGAGGGGTGTAATGTAGTATGCTCTGTGTAGCAACCAGCCTGCCATGTGCTCCCAGGTAATGGCGCCCGCCGCATGGCCAGAGCACATGGTCAGGCAGAGAGGGGAGCTTGAATCTGGAGGAACAATAGACATCCAGATTCAAAGCCTCCACCAATGTGGGACCTAGGTTCTCCCTGAGGAGCCAATGCAATCAAAGGCTCCTCCAGGGAACCTATGACAAACATGCGCATATGTTAAGCCCCTATCAGGTCTTTTGGGTGCAGCTGGAGGTGTGGCTCCAGCCAGCATATAATGAGGACCCTGAAGCCCTGGAAGCATGCTTGTTCTGACCATCTACTGGGCATGCTGAATTACTCAATAAAGGCTTCATGATTTCACCGTTCCTGGTCTCCTGAGTCCAGTACTCTTCAGCAACCATAGTTTGCATATCTGTGGCAACATGTGGAACTTGCTGAAGCCCTGAATGTGAGCCCTGTGTCAGAACATTCATACTCACAAACACATAGTAGGGTTCAGTGCTGTGTCCTCCTGGGAGAGTGTGCTCCTGTTGGTTCTCCTGCACCTCCTGGTGGCATTTAAGACCACTGACCATCGTCCTAGCAAGCAGGGCAGCAGCACATGGGCTTGAATCCCAAGCGGTGAATGGCCACTGGGAAATCAGCCCCACACCTCACGGCCCCCACCCCACTTTTTGCTAGCAGAGCTGAGGCTGGCAACAGCCCCTTCCCTCCCAGCTAAAATTTTTCTAAAGCCCTCCAGCTGATTGGCAGGCCACATGCTCCCCACCGAGCAGCTGAAGCCCTTTAAACCTCTGCAGGAGGGGAGGGAGAGGGGTGGCTGCAACTGGCCGCAACTTGGAGGCAGGGCTGGCTGGCAGCGGATTGGAGCCCCCAGAAGTTGGGGAACTCCTGCTCGGGCCTGAGGACTGGCAGCCCTAAGGGTATGTGAAGGCTGCATGTGCCTCCATTTTCCAGCCCGCCCATTAAGAAGCCCAGGCCTCCCCTGCTCTGGATAGCCCAGGCAAGCCCGATCTCATCATATCTCGGAAGCTGAGCAGGGACAACTTTGGCAAGTACTTGGATGGGAGACCTCCTTGGAATACCAGGGGCAGGAAGACAGGGGCAGGCCTTATTCAGCCACCTTATTCAACATCCTCCAGGCCCCCAGTAGGGGGCAGTCCCCAGAGGTCGCCATGACTTCCAGGTGCACACACCCATTAAAAAATACCCCCCCCCCAAAGCAAAGCCCAGGTCTCTGTGCTAATTTTGCCTCTGAAATTCTGTCTGCTGTGAAGTCAGGACACAAGGAGATCACCAGCTCATTCTATCACACACACACCCTCCACTACCCTGTTCATTACAGACACGAGGCTCCTCCCTGGCAGGTCCCACACCCTGGCCTTCTGCTGTTGTGCTGCTTTCCTTCCCCAGGCTCTCCCCAGGCCTCAGAATGGGGGGGGGGGGGTTGTGTTACCCAAGTCCACCCTTTCCCCCCTGGACTGTTGCCCCTGTCTAGACAGAACATGACTTCCTGTCTTCTCCCTGGCCTGTTTGTGGAGCCACCCTTTCTGCTTCCTCCCCACCCGCCCTGCCCCTGCCCCATAGCCTGAGCCATTACCTGGGCTTGGGGCTGGAGCACCTCGTCCCCCTGGCCTCCTGCTCCCTCTTTGCTGGCCCTCTCCTTTCCTTTCCTTTCCCAGGAGGCCTTCAGCCAGGCTCTCCCTGCCTGGCTCTTCCCATGTCCTCGCATAGAAGAAGAAGAAGAAGAAGAGATTGGATTTTTACCCCGCCCTCCACTCCCCAAGGGAGTCTCAGAGCGGCTTACAAACTCCTTTTCCCTTCCCCTCCCCACAACAGACACCCTGTGAGGTTGGTGGGGCTGAGAGAGCTCTTTCCCAAGCTGTCCTTGAGGGAACAGCTGGTACAGAGCTATGGCTTGCCCAAGGTCATCCAGCCAGGTGCAAGTGGAGGAGTGGGGAATCAAACCCGGTTCTCCCAGATTAGAGTCCGCGCACTTAACCACTACACCAAACTGGCTTTCATAGCATAGCTGGGTCCCTTCCATACCCCGCTCAGGCCATTGTGTTTGGGCTTCCGGTAGCTGCCGCCCTGCTCACTAGCTGGCCCAGTGGCCTCTGAGGCCTTCTCTTCCCCAGGGTTGTTTTTGTCAACCCAGCACCGGGAAATGAAGTCATCAGCTGGCACCTGAAGCTCTGGGGTGCAGGAGTGAGGTGGCAAAGCCCATGTCCAGTTGTGGCAGGGGTCTCCCACCCAGGAATCTTGAATACAGGACCTTCTGTTCTTTAGCCACTTCCTTGGCGATGATAGATGAATGGTGGAAGGAAGGTTCAACCCCAGCTCCTGCTCCATATTTCCGCCTGGATAAAATCGTGGGGGAGGGAGAACTTCTAAACAGGTCCTCAGATAATTGTGCCAATCCCGGTGACAACTCACAGCCCCTGAATGTGAATCCCCATCAGAATGAGAGTATATGGTTCAGTATTACCATTGAGATTCCAGGGCTTGCACCAGGAAGCAAAAAGGCTGGTGCTTGAACATAATTTTGTGGAATACCTAAGACTGTGTGCTGAGGGGCCTCAAACCCCACACTCCCTAGGTCAGGGGTATCAAACATAAGACCCAGGGGCCAGTAACAGCCCACCCAGGCCTCTTACACGGCCCGCAAGCTACTGGGATGTATGGAAATGTTAAGTACTCCCCCTTTTATGGTGTCATTTGGGGAAAAACTAGTCTTGATTAAATACATTTATTGAAGCTTTTGTGTATTCCCTGTAAATCAATTGCTTTCACTACTATAAATCAATTGCTTTTTTTTTGTATTTTGAGTAAAAAATAATATTGTTTATTGGGCTTGTCTGCATCCTTTATAAAGTTTATATCTTTGGTACCTGATGTTACATTTTATGGCATACATGGCCCGGCCCAACAAAGTGACATTTATTTCAGATCCGGCCCTCATACAAATGAATTTGACACCTCTGCCCAAGGTCTACTCACAAATTTCTAGGAAGTTCCCAAACTGGAGTTGCCAACCCTATAATTCATCTAAGTACATTGAAGAGAAGCAGTTGAAAAATAAAGGCACAAAAAGGGAGTTCTGGGTTTTGGTGACTTGTAGGCCTGTGCGCTCCACTGAGCTCTGAGGGGAGCGCCCCGCAAACATGGGGGCTGGGAGGGGTACCGAACGATTCTGGACCCCCACTGAGCCCTTGGAGGGGGCTCACAGCCTGGGGTGCAAGAGGTGCCTCTCCAAAGGATCAAGGCTCCTCTTTGCCCCAACAGGTCCCACTGCGGCGGCACCAGCAATGGCGCAAGAGACACACACTGGACGAGCAAGCAAGTGATCTAGCAGTTTGAAGTTTTCCTTACCTCACGAACAGTCGCAGAATGAAGTGTGAGTGCACATCTCTTCAAACTAGTTAAGCATAAAAGCGGCTGTCCGAATGCCCCATAAGCAGCAGAGGGGGAGGGATTTCACCCACCCCTGGAAAAATTTTTAGATGACTGACTAAGCGGTTACAAGGGGCAAAGAGTGAGGTTTTTTTCATGAAGATTGATGATTTGGCAGAGTAAAATGCAGAACTATTGGAAACGCTTGATTTAATAAACTTTCAGAGACTTAAAAGAACTTTTCCTGTAATGTAAACAATGACACAGCGTGCAGAAAAGATGGCGGCGAGGATGAAACCTCTCCAGGAACTGCCAGCTCAACATGGAAGCACATATTGACTTCCCTAATACGTTGGCTACAGCGTTGTACCCTCTGTTGGACCAGATGACTAATCTCAATAACAACTTTGAAGCTCTCCAAAAACAATTGAAGGAGACCAGGGCTATTTTTGGGCAGGAACGCACAGGAATGGAGTTCTGGCTGGCTCCTGAGTTGGCCACACCCAGCAGGAACTCATTAGCATAATAGGCCACACCCAATAGCAGGAACTCATTAGGATTGGCTATATTAGGGGTATGTGGCCTAACATGCAAATTAATTCCTGCTACAAAAAAAGCCCTGGGTTTTGACAACAAACAAGGTAAACAGAATAAGAAGCAAAAGGTGGGTGTGGCTGGATGACCACTCTTCTGGTAATGTAGGGGTGTGGCCTAATATGCTAATAAGCTGTGCTGTCAGTGGTGTGGCCTAACATGCTAATGAGTTTCTGCTGTTGGGTGTGGCCTATTATGCTAATGAGTTCCTGCTGGGCTTTTTCTACAAAAAAAGCCCTGAAGGAGACTAATATAAAAACAGAGGAAGCTGTAAAATTGGTCAAAATAGTTGAAGCTAAGACAAAAGAGATGAAACAAAGGCTGGAGGTTGTGGAGAAAGAGAGAACCTCTGATAAAGACCAGCTTTTACAACTCCAGATGGAAAAAGCATCATATGTTCTGAAATTTCAAGGTGTCCCTGAGCAAAAAGGAGAGAACCTGAAAGAAATTTTGAGCGAAGCGTTGGCTCCTGTGGCAGGTGTTAAAGTGGAATTATTGCAAAGCAATATGGATATGGTCTATCAGACATATTCAGAATATATTAAGGGGAAAAACTTGCCTGGTGAAATAGTTGTGAAGTTTTCTAAGAGATCCACAAGAGATGTGGTACAGAAAGTGACTAATGGAACAATCTTAAAAATCAAAGACGGAGAAATTTGAGTTTTAAAAGATATTCCGTTTGAGATAAGGAAGAAGAGGAAACAATATAGAAAGCTGACTACTTTTTTACGGAAATACTCCACTCCCCACAAATGGATTATATCAGAAGGACTTATCTTCAACTACAAAGAGAGAAAAGAAAAAATTGACTCTGTTATGAAAGCAAGGCAGCAGCAGCAAGGTATGGGGAAACACAAAAAGGAAGAAAGAAGAAGAAGAAGAGATTGGATTTATATCCCGCCCTTCACTCACTTGGAGTCTCAGAGCGGCTTACAAACTCCTTTCCCTTCCCCTCCCCACAACAGACACCGTATGAGGTAGGTGGGGCTGAGAGAGCTCTTTCCAGAGCTGTCCTTGAGAGAACAGCTGGTACAGAGCTATGGCTTGCCCAAGGTCATCCAGCAGGTGCAAGTGGAGGAATGGGGAATCAAACCCAGTTCTCCCAGATTAGAGTCCGCACACTTAACCACTACACCAAACTGGTTCTCCAGAAGAAGAGAGGAAACAGATGAAAGGAAACAGAAGATGCCGAAGGAGAAGAAGAGAGCACACATGGATTGGGAAGTCAAGAGAATTTAGTGAGCAGTATCTCAGGAAAGGACTCTGAATCAGAAAAAGGGACCTTTGCCCCTAGACTTAGGATAAAAATAAATCTAGAGGGGAAAAATGATTCCAACAGCATAAGAACATAAGAGAAGCCTATGTTGGATCAGGCCAGTGGCCCATCCAGTCCAACACTCCGTGTCACACAGTGGCCAAAAACACCAGGTGCCCTCAGAAGGTCCAGCATAATTGTATACTATTGAAAGTTTGATTTGTTTTAAACTGCATCCACTTGAGCTAAATCCATATATACTAGTTTGATATTGAAATATTAAAGATCTTTATTCCTATAACCTTTAATACAGAGGAAACTTCAGCTTAAGATTTCATGAAATAACGATATATGATCCTTGTTTAGCTATTGTTTTAGTCTAGTGTGTAGTGTCTTGTGTTTTTTGTTTGTAGTGTGTAGTGAAAAGCAATATAAAAAATTTATTAAAAAAGAAAAGAAAAAGAAAGGCACAAAAATTAAAGGGGTAGAATCCTGAAGTAAGCTTGGTGGGTTTTGGCTATCTATACAAGCTTCCTGTCGTAGCAGCAGATAGTAGTCCTTATTTCTGTTGGAGCTGGTAGGGTGATACTGGAGAGTTAAACCCCTTAGTAACATCTAGTACCTTGTCACCTGAACCTACTAGAATTGTAGTGCTTGTAGGGCTATTTGATCACAGAGGATATATGTTCCTTTAAATGGATTCTGCCATGTATTTCAATTGTTCATGATTTATGCTAAGTGATTAAACTCCTGGGTCACACTTTTTCAGCAGGGGGCACTGCATCACTACAGACTGCCCCTAAAAATGGGCAAGTGTGCTAAATGAGCAGTCCTATAGATGCTGCTACTACCTGTACAGGACAGGCTGCCCATGACCAGAAATCTAACGTTTGTAGTGATGTCAGGCAGATTTGCAGTGAATACCATTTGCTCAGAGGTTGTGTGAATCAACCTAGGCACTCTGGCCATTTGCATCCATGTCTTGAGAGGAGGGAGGGGAAGTATGGTTTCTGTTGGAGAAATTCTTGTCTTTAATCTCAGCAAGGGAAGCTGCAAAGGACTGGCCAGAAACCCCAGCATGCAGAGGAGGTGGGGGCTATGTACAGAGCCACAAATCCTCTATGGCTTCAGAGGCGGGGCACCTGAGTCCCTTAAGAGCTTTACAGTATAGCTGCCTGGGCATTTGGGGAAGGGGATTAAAAAAGGCCCCAGTCTTCTAGTCCTCGTTGCCAAGCCTCTAGCCTCAGGCTGCAAGGACCGCTTCTAAGCAAAAGAAGAAGAAATCTTTAGCACATCATTTTCCCCCTGCTAGAAATCTGAAGAGGGAGGCACGTTCAGGCCTTGGTTGCACGCAAGCAGCACTGCCTAATGAGACCCCGTATGCAATTACTGCAATATGCCGCCATTACTTTCTGTCACACACAGTCGGGTCTTACAGCCTCCTGCAACCCAGTCCAGCAGGCAGACCAGACAATAAGCAAAGTGAGATAACCCACCCTGCCCATCAAAGAAGGGGAAAGTCTGGGGCTGGAGGAGGGTGTATTGCTTGCAAGGGGAATTCATACCTCTGAGAAGTGAAACAGCAGGAAGGAAGAAATAATGGGCTCACAAAAGCATATTCACAAGCACATCAACATCACAGGGGTGATTTCTGACATAATATTCTAGGAATATAACAGTCCACACACACACACATGCCCGCCGTGAATATTCTTGCAAGGAGAGGGAAAAATTACACTGTAAGAGATTACAAGAAGAATCTATATTTCAATGAGATCAAGATAAGAATCTTACCTCTTTGGATTCCTGCCCATTCCAGCTCACAAATCCCCCCCCCCCCCGGAAAATCCATGTGGATTTGGTATTCTAACACAAGTTTTCCAGATATATCCCTCCACAGATATGGTTCATCATTATTCCCAGTATAATTCACTATTTCTACAGCACTTAACATGTCTTAACCACAGAACCATAAATAAAACAAATATTGTTTGAATGTGAAAAATGTTGCACTGGACTGGATGATGACAGGATTAAAATTAAAACCGTTCCCACTTCGTCCTTAACTCCCATGCTCATGGATCTCTCCGGCAAAGGCCAGATGGATCTTGCATTCCAATTTTAAAAAATCATATGTGTTTGTTCATTAATATTTCCCCCTGTGGATGAAAAGCATTAACTCAGAATTACCACACAGGCACATTCACAGGCCGGTCATTCATATTTTGGTTCGATAGGCATCCCTTTATAGTATCTGTTAACCCAAACCCTATTTCTTCATTTTTCAAAAAAAAAATTTTTTTACATAAATATATGTATCATTATCCCCCCCTTCACCCCCCCTTTTCCCACATGGCTAACTGTGAGATCTTTTGGGTCAGAAAGGAGCTGACAAAGCTCTGGACAGGTTCTTTGCTGATCCTGGCTCCCAAGGGTGGGTGATAGTCAACACACAGGGCCACTGATTCTAGTCTAAATTAACCTTCCTTTAATCATAGCCCACATATTGTGAACCAGAAAGGCATATATATATTTCCACCCTGTCCGTCTAGTCCTTTCAATTTTTGTGGAAGGTTTGTTTTCCCCTCTCCTCGAGTGTAAAGACACTGCTGGGGGGCGGGGGGCGGGGGGGGGGGGTTGAGGCAGCTCCCAGTGCCCCCTGGGCTTGGTGTGTGCCCACACACCACCCGCCGTCATGATCCTGCTTATGATGGATGAGACAGAACGAACGGCACCTCCTGGAGGGGGTTGGAGGAGGCAAGCGGAGGAGCTGAAATTCATTTCCAAAGAGAAATAAATAAACTTGCCCACCCTGGGGCTGCCATCGCCGCTGTATTAGCCAGGCTGTAATTTCATTCTTGACTTGATGTGATTTCATTGCATGGGTTCTCCCCCCCCTCCCTTTAAACATATCCATGGGAGGAAAACTATTGGGTCTGGTCCGGTGGGTTATTGTGGAGGTGGAAGAGCCAGGAGTCCTGGGTTCTTGTTGCTCAGGATCTGAGAAGGATTAAAAGGGCAAAGCCAAAAGGCCTGAGTTTTGTCCCCAGTGCTGGGAGGGAAGCAGAAAGGAGAGGCCAGAAGCCAGGAATCTGTAAAGTTATTCCTAATTGCTCTGCAACCCCTGGCCTTCCTTCACTCTTGGCTTCATTTATCTACTGACAGTGTGCTGTAATAATTGTCACATAGGTAGTGGATTACCTTATTTACTCCCTTTCTGGTTAAACAATGGGGGGGGGAGTTTTTGATGAGGAATGACCTATGCCAGTGATTAAACACAGCCATGGTGGTGGGCCCTGCCTGCATCCTCTGGAATTTTCCACTTCTGACTCCCATCTGCTGATTCCAGCTCTGGCTCCCTGTGCCGAATTCAAGGGTCCTTTAGTGCCCAAGAATTCCTCTCTATTTTTATGCACATCACCAAGTTACTTTCTCAGTTTGAATATGTTAACACTTTCACTTCCAGATTTGAGCATTTGTTTCTTTCCCCTCTCTCTTCCCCACTTCTCTTTTCAGTTTCAGCCACAAAGCTTCTTATTCCTAGCAGAGCATTGACCCATTTGGGCCTGATTTAGGTGCTGCCCAGAGCCTAACTCATAGTAGACAAAAGGTCTCCACCTTGTTCCTTGACAGAGGGTCTTTAACTACTGCATGGCTGGCAAACATTGAACAAGTGAATTCTCCAGAATGGAGACCTAGCTGTCTTTGTTTATTTAGTGCATCTTTATCCTGACCTTCCTCTGAGGTGCACAGGATGGCACACATTTTTTTATCCTCACAACAACAACCCTGTGAGGTGGATTAGGCTCAGAAAGGATTACTGGTCCAAGATCACCTGTTAAGTGAGAAGTATTGGAGTCAGGAGTCCATGGAACAGTGAAACAGCTAGATCTTTATTGCTGGTCCGGATGAAGCATCCAACCCAGGGCTCCGAGCCCTCCTTTTATGCTGGTCAGGGATAATCCCCTGACCTCGCCCAACTGGCCTGATAGGCTATTATCAGTCTATTTACATCTCATAGGTTCCCTGGGAGAAACCTAGGTCCATGATTGGTGGCCGGTTTGAATCCACCTGGCCTTTGTTCTACCTGGCTGAAGCTCAGGTAGTTTCTTGGCCATGTGCTCTGGCCACATGGCGGTTGCCATTACTGGAGCACATGGCGACCGCATGGTCAATACATAACACCCCTCCCCTCATAGTCCAGAACCCCTCTGCACACATAGTCTTTGAGATAGTCCGGGCGTCTGCGCTCGCGTCCAGAGCGCCGGGGGATTGTAAGACGGGGCGGGTTGCTCGTGTTGGAAGGTTGCGGTGCAGGTAGTTGTTCTGCTTGCGGGGCCAGTCTGCTCAGTGGTCGTTCAGGCATGGATGGCGCAGCTGCTGCGTCAGAGGGCATGAACGGAGTCTCCGCAGTCTCTGGATCCGGGTCTGGTGCTGCTTCTGGAATCTTGTCGATGTCACGGTCCGTTGGTGCAGGGAGTTCGGGGGCCTGGGTAGCATCGCGGCTCTGTGTACGGCGTCGAATCTGGTCGATGTGTTGTTTCCAGACTACGCCATCTTCCATAAGGACCTCGTAGGAGTAAGGCCGGGTGACTCGGATGATCCTCACGGGGATCCATGTCACACCCTGTGCGTAGTTCTTAGCGTATACGGGGTCTTTGGGAGTGAACCCTCGGGCTGCTGGCTGGTCCTCCGTTGTCGGGTTTCTGGTGATTGCTCGGTCGGGATGTAGGTGGTCCAGGACGGTTCCCAGTCATCTTCCCATCAGAAGTTCGGCTGGCCAACGCCCGGTCCCCGAGTGGGGTGTGTTCCGTTGGCTGAACAGGAACTTATACAGCTGCTGTTCCCAGTCGCCGTGCTCCATTCTCTTTAATGCATCCTTCATTGTTCTCACCATGCGCTCGGCCTGGCCGTTGGTTGCAAGGTGAAATGGAGCGGAGCGGATGTGGTGAAGACCGCAGGCCTCCACGAATCGTTGGAACTTGCCGGAGGTGAATGCGGTCCCGTTGTCGGTCACGAGAGTGTCAGGCATCCCGTGAGTTGCGAAGACCGGCCAGAGACTTCGTAAGGCTGCGTTGGTGGAGGTTGATGCTACCGGAACCACCTCAAGCCACTTGCTGTAGCTGTCTACAACGATAAGAAACAACCGGCCCTGGACCGGTCCCGCGAAGTCTAGGTGCAGACGGGACCAGGTCTTGTTAGTGGATTCCCAGGATCAGACGGGAGCATGTGGCGGGTCTGGCCGCGACTCTTGGCATTTGGTACACTTCTGGACCCGCCCCTCAATATCTTTGTCCAGGCCTGGCCCCCACACGTAACTACGGGCCAGGGCCTTCATACATACTATGCCTGGGTGGGCCTCGTGTAGTGCCTCTAGTACCTGGGGCTGCAGAGGCACGGGGATCACCACTCTAGATCCCCATAGCAGGCACCCCTTGTGGGCCGAGAGTTCGTGTCTCCGTGCCGTGAAAGCAGCGAACTCCGGCCCTGGTTTCTCCAGCCACCCCCTTCCCACCCAGTCCGAGACATGGGAAAGGACGTGGTCCCGCCGCGTGCGATGTGCCACATCCGATACCTGCACTGGGCGCTCCGGTAGGTCCTCCAGGAGTGCTACGTGGAAGGCTGGAGCAGGATCCGGGTCGCAGGACAGGAGAGGAAGACAGCTGAGGGTGTCGGCGTGTCCCATCGCCTTGCCTGGGCGATGCACCAAGTCGTAGGAGTAGCCAGACAAAAAAATTGACCACCGCAGGACCCGCAGGAACAGCATGTGAGGGGTCTGCCGGTGGGGGGCAAGGAGACCCAGCAGTGGCTTAGGATCCGTAGCCACGGTGAACGATCGCCCATACAGGTAATCGTGGAATTTCTTGACACCGGCTACAATCGCAAGGGCCTCCTTGTCGATTTGGGCGTAATTATGTTCCGACGACGACAGGGTCCTGGAGTAGTAGGCTACCAGCACTTCCTTGCCATTGGGTAGCCGGTGCCCCAAGACTGCCCCGATGCCATAGGGAGATGCGTCGCAGGCCAGAATGACAGGGAGCCTCTCACTGAAATGCGCTAGGACCGCATTTGAAACTAATAAGTTCTTGACGGCCCGGAAGGCTGCGTCATGCTTGGAACCCCAGGCCCAAGCCGCTCCCTTGTCCAGGAGGCGATGCAGGGGTTCAGCGACGGCCGCTTTGTGCGGAAGGAAGGCGTGATAAAAGTTTAAAAGTCCCAAGAACGCCTGTAGTTCCACCTTCGAAGACAGACAGGGTGCTTCTGTAATCGCCGCTACCTTCTCCTTGGTTGGGTGAATGCCGTCCGTGGTCACTTTGAATCCCAAGAAGTTCACTGAGGAGACTCCCAGGGTACAGTTATCTTTTCGGACCTTGAGACCCGCGTCCTGGAACCGTTGCAGCACCATCCGTAGGTGTGCCGCAAACGTGTCGACGTCCGGGGCGGCGATGAGGACGTCGTTGAAGAACGGTTTCACACCTGGAACATTTTTAAGGAGAGAATCCATTAGATGTTGAAAAATCCCTGGCGCCACGCTGACCCCGAATTGGAGACGTTTCACTTTGAACGCTCCCTTATGAGTCACAATCGTTTGTGCCTTGGCCATTGCCTCGTCTACAGGAAGCTGCTGATAGGCCTGGGCCAGGTCGAGCTTTCCAAATATTTTGGCTCCGTGAGGGAGGCCAGAACGTGGCTGACCACTGGTACTGGGTACGCGTGGTCTTGTAACACCTTATTAATAGTCCATTTATAGTCCGCGCAGATGCGGACTTCCCCGTTAGCCTTGAGGGGGGTCACAATGGGAGTCTCCCACTTGGTGTGGGAGACCGGCTCGAGTACCCCTTGTGCCACGAGCTTTTCCAGCTCCGCCTCCACTTTGGGCTGGAAGGCGAGCGGTGGCCGGCGGACGGCCTTGCGGATGGGCCGGACCACCGGGTCCAGGTCGAAGGAAACCGGGGGTCCTCTGTAGCAGTCCAATGAGCCATCAAAAACAGTGGGAAATTCCTCGCAGATGGATGAGAAGTCAGTAGAGCCCATGCGGTGTATTCCGGTCAACTGCACTCCGAGCGGCTTGAACCAGGTGCGACCTAGAAGACTGGTTAGATTGCGCTCCACCACGAGAAGGTCTAGCAGACCGTTAAATATGTGGTACTGGACCCGGACCCTGGCTAGCCCCTTAATAGCCACTGGGGTTTTTTGGAAGTCCCGGAGGACCAACCCAGCTGGCAACCCTTCGGGCAGAGGCGGCTGAACGTAGCTGTAATATGGAATATGCGGACCCTGAGTCCAGCTCCATGGAACAGGGAACTCCTTCTATCCAGAGGGACACGGAAATCGCACCTGGAATGGGCTGGGGCAAGTTCATTACTGTGACCGCGGGAACAACGCTGTCCACTTCCTCGAAGTTCGCTGCTGGGGCATGGTGGCTGTTCCTTAGGCGGCAGGACTGGGCGAGATGGCCTGCTTTCCCGCAGGCGCGGCAGACGGCATCACGGAAGCGGTATCTACATCTGTCGTGGCGGTCCCCGCAGCTTGTGCCCGTTGGGGTCTGCCTGTTGAGGGAAGCAGAAGAGGGAACAGAGACAGATGCTGGGTGCCAGCCCTTGGGCCTGGAGATGCCGGGCTCGCCCTTCTTCGAGCGTGGTTGCATTCGGTAAACGTCCTCTTCTTCGCTCGAGTCGGGTTCGGGAGGGGCCGCCTGGTGGACTTTGGTGGCTGCCTTGTCCTTTTGCATTGTCTCGAACACTGCTGCTGTTTGGAGCATCTTCTCCAAGGTTGGCTCTGACATTGCGATGAGGTGCCGGCGGAGCTTGGCTTCATGGATCCCTCCCATGAAGGCAGTCTCCATGTGGACCTTGATGAGTACGTCGTAAGGCACCTCGGTGGAGTCTTGCGGGGCGAGTAGGTTCTGGGCCACCCGCATGACCTCCACCCTTTCGGAACTTAATAGCCAGGCGCTCTTCAGGTCTGCCTCAGTGATTCCGCAGACCCTGAAGGCGCAACCCAGCGTTTTGAGCCAGGACTTCCACGTCTCTGAGCAAGACGTATCGCAAGGGGTAATTGGTTCCGGAGCGTTTGCCATAGTTACCGGAGCAGGAGCGGTGGCGGCAGTTTGAGCAATGTCCTTGTGGTCTTGCGGCGGTGCCGGGGAGCACTGAGGCTCAGCGCTGCCTAGTGCTGGACTGGTCAGTAACGGGAACTGAAGCAGCCTCTGATTGTCCGCAAGCAAAATGCCATCTATCTTTAAAATCCTCATGACCAGTTTTTCCTCCACACGCTCAGAGTGGCTTGCGGCGAGGCGTTGGAGCACTGGAGCTCGGAGATGCCTGCAGCTGGCGGGACGGAGCTCACTGTGCTGCTGCGGTCGGCTGGAGAGTCGCTCATTGGGATCCCACCTTCGTCGCCACTGAGAAGTATTGGAGTCGGGAGTCCATGGAAGAGTAAAACAGCTAGATCTTTATTGCTGGTCCGGATGAAGCATACAACCCAGGGCTCCGAGCCCTTCTTTTATGCTGGTCAGGGATAATCCCCTGACCTCGCCCAACTGGCCTGATAGGCTATTATCAGTCTATTTACATCTCATAGGTTCCCTGGGAGAAACCTAGGTCCATGATTGGTGGCCGGTTTGAATCCACCTGGCCTTTGTTCTACCTGGCTGAAGCTCAGGTAGTTTCTTGGCCATGTGCTCTGGCCACATGGCGGTCGCCATTACTGGAGCACATGGCGACCGCATGGTCAATACATAACATAAGTTTTCATGACAGATGGAGACTTGAACTCGGGTTTTCCCAGTCCTCCTAGCCCAACACTCTAACCACCATACTCTGCCAGGAAAAAGGTAGCAATCCTTTATACTTTTGAAGTGATGCCCAAACATAGCTGAAGGATCTGAATTGTAGTGAAGGAAGCCTTCACTACAACCAAAACCAGAACTTAGCTAAAGTGTGGAGGAAAAACTGGTCATGAGGATTTTAAGGACAGATGGCATTTTGCTTGCGGACAATCAGAGGCTGCTTCAGTTCCCGTTACTGACCAGTCGGGGGCACAGTAGAAACCAACTGCTGCCTCTGAGTTGATCTCAGACATTAATCCCCTGGCTCTCTCCCGTTCTTATGAAAGGATTTTCTCAGCCAACAACCCGGAGAGTCCATTTTCCTCCTGGTGTCACCAGCAAGCCATTCTAGAGTTTTGAAAGAGAATGAGGGGATCGTATTATAATCCTTAGGGATGGAATTACGAGAGAAGAACTGTATGAAAGGGTTATGGGGGAGAGGGGGATACCGGGGTTCTTCACAGAGGTGATTGGCTCATTAATGGAGCCTGTGTTCTGTGAAAGTGGTAGGAACACCTCGGGATACACGTGGGAACATTGCATGAGGAAACAGGATTCTAGGTACATATTTACAAAGGTGGCAGTTTATCATAGGCTCATTTGTGTCCCAACGGGGCACCCATATTCCACTGAGCTGCTGCCTTTTCACAAGGCAGATGCAGGAAACTGTGGTTTGTGCCCAGGCAGCACAGTCCATATTGTGGATGAAGTGATGTGGGAGGAAAATTGACCAGACCACTTGTCTTTTTTCCGGACACAATTTTTTCCTTAGTTCCAATTTTGCATTGAGCCAAGAGCATGGACCGTTTCCATGCAGTGGTACCCCAATATTTAAAATTTTCATATACATGACGTGCATTAGGAACAGCATTTTACCACTTTGTTTCTGCCCGCAGAGCCTCTGAATCCTGTGTCTGAGGCTTCCATCATGCTTTCTGCTCGAACAGGGAAACTGAAGAGAGAAGGGAACCATAGCCCAAGGGCATCTGTTTGCAATTTAAAGGGCCCTTTCAAACATGGAGCAGAAGTAACTCAGGGTTTGCCACCAAGATGCCACCAAGGAAACGGTTTATTTTTGCATATGGCCCTTTCTGCATGTAGCATTCCCTGCAGCTCACGCTGGAGAAGCCCAGCAGTCAAGCCTTAAAGGCTGACTTCGAATTATCGTTCCTTCCTCTCTGCACTATTTTTCCCCCTCCAGTTTATCTGTGTGTGCATTTTGCGTCTACGGACAAAACCCACATTTTTTAGCTTAATTAAGTATATGTGTGACCTGTGGGGGGCGATGTCCAAAGTTTTTTTTAAAATTTACCGGGTTGTCCTACTGCAGCCGTACAGTAGCCTCCAGCAAGCACCTCTGTCCCGCCTTCCCATTTCATTAATTCACAGAGACACCCCCCGAATCACATGTATGATTTCTCTCTCTCTCTCTCACTCACACACATGCATGCTCCTAATTTTGATGGCACTCACTTCCCAATGTTGAGATTGACATCCTTTCTTCGTCCTCTTAAATGCTGCCGGCCTGCGCTTTTCAGTCTCTCGAGCCCGGTCACATCTCTGCATGCTCGTTGTCAAGGGCAGCCTCTGGCTCTGGAGCTCCTCACAACAGCAGCAGCCACAGTGGCCCTTCTCTCCCTCTATAACCCCCCCCCCCCGGCTCTTTCCAAGATCTCTGCAACCCTCCAGGTGATTTTTTAGAAAGTCTCTCAGGTTTCTACACCCAAACTTTAGCATTTGGGGGGGAGAGAAGAAAGGCTTTGCAGGGGTCAAGAGGCAAAGAAATTTGAGTCTGATACTTCCACAGGTTGGGGGGGGGGGGGGAGAAGTCAACCCAAACCTTAAACAACACGATGCTGCTTCCTTTTTCTCACCCCGCCCCACCTCAGAACTGCTTGTTATTCCTGGGGAAGGGTGAGAAGAGATGGGAGCAAACATGGGAATCTTTGCTTGGACAAAGACCCGGGAGCTCCAGCAGAGGCCCTCTGCACCCAGCTGTCAAAAACAAACAAGCACGCCAAAACAGCCAGAGCCACCACTGGGTGTGTGCGCGAGCCAGCCGGCACCTCTGGCTCCTTCCACCCGCAGCGCCTTCCCACCTGGGCCGGTTCCTTCTTCGCACAGTGGCCGCACACACGCTGTCCTGCTGCTTCTCCCTTGCCTTATCAGCCCAAGGCGTCCAGGCACCGCTGGAGAGAGAAGGAGGAGAGGGAGGTGGGAATGGAAGCCGCTTAAACACAGTGTGAAAGGAATGACCTCAATGTGGCCCGAGGAGTGGTCTTCAAGGGAGGGAACATGTCTGCTTTTGAATTAGCTTTGGCGTGGAACGAGGGGATGGGAAAACTCGCAGCAAAAGCAGTCTCACAAAGCCTGGACCAACAATGAAAGGAATACAAACTGAGCACTGAAGGGGGAGGAAAAACAGAGCAAACTGGAAAGAAAAACCGGATGCACGTTCACGTTAAAATCAGTGGGAATGCAGAACGACAAATAGAAGCCAGCTGAAATGCACAGGGAAAGCGAAGCAAAACACAAGTGCAGAGAGGGCCTTTATGTTATTTCATTCCACTTTTCTCACTGAGACTCAAGGCAGATTACACAATGTAAAAGTCAACACAGTCAATAAGATGGGACATCTAATGTAGAAATTAAAACCAAGAAAAATCTGGAACAAAGCTGAAACAAAATGTAAGTATTAATATGGCACATTAAATAATGCAGAGTAGGATAGTAAATACAGCAGCAGACAGTACATGCTGTAACCCGGAGTAAAGCCCCACAGTCTCTTTCCCTGTATTAAAGCATTCTTCCTGAAGCAGGAAGGGTGGCAGGAGTACTGGCAGTCCCACAGATGGGGTGGGGGGGTCCAAGGCAGTGAATGGCTTTGTATGTGATAACCAATACCTTGAATTGAACCCAGTAACTGATGGAGGGTCTACAAAATGTGGATAATATGTATACTGTGCCTAGCTCCTGATAATCATGGTGCACCACTCTGAACCAACTGGAGTCTCCAGGCTAGTGTTACCGTGGCATGGGTGCAGGAGGCCAGATCAGCCCAGCAAAAGTAGGGGCCACCTTCCAGGCTAAACAAAGATGGTGGAAAATATTTGTTTGCAGCTGCATTAACTTTCCCTAGCAATAATAGCGGATTCAGTATAACCCCTAAGCTTGTGACAGAGTCGGTGAGGGTCAGCTGAACCCCATGGGAGGCGGGAAGCACAATGTCCTTCAAGATCTCTGCCTTCTCAGCCAGCATTACCTCTGTCTTACCACAGTTTAGTTTCAATTAGTCCACTCTCAGCCATTTAATTTCAGAAAGCAGATAGCAATTCAGGACCCTTACCTCGTCACCAGGAAATTTGAATCAGGAGACATAGAGCTGGGTGTCATCATCATACTGCTGACGGCCAAGCCCCAAACGATAAATAATTTGTTCTACAGGCTTTACATACAGGTTGGGTAGGACTGTACCCTATAGAACCCTGCAGGACAGGTCTCAGAGTGATGACAGCTGGTTTCTGACAGCGAGACGGTGAGTCCAGTCTGTAAGGAATGATTTGAACCAGTCCAGAGCACATCCCAGTATCTATTTCTGTCTTCAAATGCCTCCAACAAGATGCCCATGGTGCACTGCATCAAAGGCTGCAGGGAAGTCCAGTAGGAGCAACAAAGAAGTGTGGCCTTTGTCTACATTCGGATAGAGGTCACCAGCCAAAGCCATCAGGGCTGTGGTATGTCTCAACTGCCAGGCAAACACATCTGCAAACATGTGTAGCACATTCACATCTTGCATTTTTAGGTGTGCACAAAAGATCTTTAGTTGTACATGTGGGGGGAGAATTTGTTAAGCGTCCCTTAGGATATCCACAGCTGTCAGCTGTGCTGCCATGGCAAGTGGGGGTTGGATGATGGAGGTTGGGTGAAGCCTGTATTGAAGACAGATGTCTCCTGGTATTTTAACTTCCGATTCTTGCCCTCTCTCTGATCTCTCTGCCTGCCTGCTTCTGACCTTGGTGCCTGGGTGCTCCTATTCCCCTGGGAACCTGTAGTCGTTATTTTAGGCACGCTTGCTTGCTTATTTGTGATTGGCTTCATTCCACCCCGGGGTGTCTTTTGAATTCTGTATAACTTCCCAACTCCCGCCTGGAGACTCATTCCTGGCACAAAGTGTGTACCGATGGACCTGTGCCTTTCCTGATCTCAATAAACTGATTCCTGGTTAAGGGCCGTTGTTGGGACTGGTTGCTGGGGGGCTCTGACAACAGCATTCCGAATGCAAATAGCCATTCAGATGTCAGGGAGACTGTTGGCCTTTTCAAATCTGGCTCCGACTTTCTCCTACCCCAACCTCAAGGGCCTTTGCTCCTGCATTGCTTCCAGTCCTGCCAACGACAAAGCAGCCCTTCTGCCCTAAGAGATCCTGAGAGCTTCCATGGCTACTTCTGAAGATCAGGGGCCCCTTCTCCTGAAGATCCTGCTCAGGTTTCAGCCTCTACAATATGTGAATAATTCTTTACTCCTCATCTGCCCCAGATTTGCACCTTGAATGGCTGCTCCAGACTGGAAGGAAGCAAGCTGCAACACAGTGTAGTGGTTAAGAGCAGTGGACTCTAATCTGGAGAACCAGGTTTGATTCCCCATTCCTCCACATGCAGCCAGCTGGGTGTCCTTGGGTCAGTCACAGTTCTCTCAGAGCTGTTCTCTCAAGGGCAGTTCTTGAGAGTGCTCTCTCAGCCCCACCTACCTCACAGGGTGTCTGCTGTGGAGAAAGGAAGGGAAGGAGAGATTTTAAGGCGCTCTGAGACTCCTTCGAGTGAAGGGTGGGGTATAAATCCAACTCCTCCTCCTCCTTCTGGCACTGTTGATAAAATTGTCACTCAGTATCTGCGTGGCTTGCCCACTCGATCGACTGAGAATGGAAACAGCACCCTTTGCGGTGTTACACAGGTGACGCTCCTCCACTGAAGTGTCTGGATCTCCTTCATTCAGAGAGACCCAGTGACAGGGTTAGCAAAGGGAGAAGAGCACAGGCAGGCACGCGGCCTCTTGCATTCTGCCCTGGCCCGGCATCTGAGTTCTCTCCTGGTGATGTCTTCATGGAGCTGCCAGCTGTCAGGGCCAAGGGGCTGCTCAACTCCCACTCTTCAGTACTAAAAAAGGAGGCCTGCCAGGCTTGGCTGAAGCCCCTGGAGCCCCTGCCCTGGGCACCTGATCGATGGTATGAGTGACGGGTTTGTGGGGCCGGAATGAGAGCGCTTCCCCTAGCTGTTCAAGCATGCAGCGGCTGTACCTGGCCCTCACCCCATCTATCAGCAAGGGTGGCAGGCAGCCAATCCTCTTCCCCTACATGCGGAATCATAAGGCAACAGACAGACTCACTCACTCATATTTGGGATCCCTAGACAGTGTGAGGGTACAGTGTGTCGTGGTAAAACTTGATGCTCACGTATTCACATCGCTGTAAGCTTCAGGTTAAGGAATCCAGAATAGCTGCTCTGTCCTCACAGCCACGAGTGGCTGGCACCAACATTTACAAAGATCAGTTTGCAAAAACATAGGGAGGAGCCCATCCTTCCACCACTCTTCCTGCTGTTATAGGGTAACTAAAGAACACAGGCTGAGGACAGACTGGCAAAATGAAGCGCAAGGGAAGCGGGGCAAAAAGACCTGGGCTGAGTTGTCACGGGGCTTTCGGTTCGCACTGTGTAGCCTGATGCGGAACTATACTGGGGAGGAGGCAGAATGGAGCATTCACACTGTGGGGCGGCCCCTGGCACTGGTGCTGCACCGCCGCATGGCTTTAGTCCTTTTTGCTGACCTGCGCATAGGCGCATGGGCACAGCAGCCAGATCAGCAGGTTCACATTACCGGCACCTCTTGAAGTTCGGCTTATTTGCATCTGCACTGTCAGGAAGCGGGATGAACGCGCACCAAGACGGCTTGACACCGGTTTCACCAGGTACCTTTCTGAAGCCCAATGAAAGCACTTCAGGACTGGGTGAATGCGGCACGGCAACACTAGGCAGCTGCAGCTGTCTGAATGGGCTCTCTTAATCCACTTGAAAAATGGACCTATCTTGGGCCAAACTGCCAGTCTGTCCTCAGCCATAGCTGGTCCTGGGCAAAATCTGTTGTCTAAAGTGTCAGGAACATTCCTTTGGAGTGTCATTGCAAAGCAGCTGGACTTAGCTCTGGCAGAGCCAGTTTGGTGTAGTGGTTAAGTGCGCGGACTCTAGTCTGGGAGAACCGGGTTTGATTCCCCACTCCTCCACTTGCACCTGGCTGGATGACCTTGGGCAAGCCATAGCTCTGTACCAGCTGTTCTCTCAAGGACAGCTCTAGAACCAGCTCTCTCAGCCCCACCAAGCTCACAGGGTGTCTGTTGTGGGGAGGGGAAGGGAAAGGAGTTTGTAAGCCGCTCTGAGACTCCAAGTGAGTGAAGGGTGGGGTATAAATCCAATCTCTTCTTCTCTTCTCTTCTTCTTCTTCTTCTTCAGATCTTTAGAGATGCAGAAATGTTGTGGTTTTTTGCAGAGTAGGGTTACCAACCTCCAGATGGTGGCTGGAGATCTCCCAGAACTACAGCTGGTCTCCAGCTGACAGAGATCAGCTCCCCTGGAGAAAATGGCTGCTTTGAAGGGTGGACTCTATAGCATTGTTCCATGCTGAGTGTGAGACTTCTGATTAGATCCAATAAGCCAGGCCTTGTATTTCAAAGCAAAATCTTTATTCTTAATGGTCTTTCAGGAAACACTTGCGTTGTTAGTGATACCAGATACAGAATGGAAGGAATTGATATACTGTATTCAAACAAGGGTAAAAGCGCGGGTACCAATGAGAATAAAAATATCAAGCGCCAAAATGTGCTACTGTTACTTTCTCAGGAAAAAAGGCGCGTAAGTGGAGCTACATTCCCATCCCCGGCCCTGTGTGTGTAATCTACATGCATTCCCATGCAAAAGACACCTGGAAGAGCGGAGGCCCAGTTGCCCAAGGTTACAAGTGCAGCAACAGAGATAACTGAAGTCTAGCAAAATATCTGAGCTCATTCTGAGGAAGGAGGGGGAGAGGGGGGGTTAACTGCCAGAAGGGAAGCCGATGCCGATCTCCCGCCGGGACCTGCAACAGGGACTGCAAAAGGGAAGCAAAACATGACAGGGAACCTGACATCCTGCCCCTCCCAAAATCAACCCCCACCCAGTTTAGAAGGGTAACGTTTATGAAAGGCACGAATCAACCGAGGAGCATGAACATGATCAGCCGCCACCCATTCATTACATTCAGGACCAAAATCCACCCAGTTCACCAGGTAAAACAAACGTCCTCGTTTGAGTTTAGAGTCCAAAATGCTGGAAATCTCAAAATGCGGCTCCTCCTCCTTCATCAGAGGAGGAGGAGGAGCTGGAATCTCCGGACACCAGGAGTTCGGCCCAGGGCTTTTTTTCAACAAGCTGTAATGGAACACAGGATGAACAGAGTTCAGTGATTTAGGCAATTCAAGCTCAAAAGATACAGGAGAAATCTTGCGCAGGACCTTAAAAGGGCCGATGTATTTCCATCCCAATTTCCGGCTTGGCTGCAAGCTGCAAATGTTCTTTGTAGACACATAAACAGAGTCCCCAGGCTCCAACTCCCAACCAGGAGCCCTATTCCAATCCGCGTATTTTTTGTAATCCTCTTTAGCCCGATCTAGCGTTTTGGCAATAAGGGGCCAGGATTCTTGCAGATTAGTCCGACCAAGATTCAAAGGGAGGGGGTGAGCTGTCTCTGGGAGGTAGGATATTTGGCAGTGGGTTACCTTCATACCCCCCCACCGCTAGAAAAGGGGACACGCCAGCAGAAGAGTGCACTGAATTATTGTAGCTGTATTCAGCAAAAGGGAGCAAGTCTACCCAATTATCTTGGTGGTAGTTTGAGTAACACCTCAAAAATTGTTCCAGGATCTGATTAGTTCGTTCGGATTGTCCATCAGTCTCTGGGTGATAAGCAGAACTGAGGGCAGGTTCAATGCCCATAGTCTGTAAAAGCTCCCGCCAAAAGGTGGCAATGAACTGACTTCCCCTATCAGAAATTACACGCCTAGTAAAAGAATGAAGTTTCACCACGTGATTAAAGAACACTTTGGCTAAACCTTTAGCCGTGGGAAATTTCTTGAACAGAAGAAAGTGTGCCTGCTTGGAAAATAAATCCACTACCACCCAGATTACAGTTCTCCCTTTGCTGGGTGGTAGATCAGTAATGAAGTCCCTGGAAATGTCCTCCCAAGGCCGGGAGGGGGTGGGAAGGGGTTGTAAGAGACCTGGAGGCTTTCCCCCTCATTTTTTGCACATTAGGCATGTTTGGCAAGAAGTCAAATAGTCTGAGACATGTTTATGCATTCACGGCCACCAAAACTGCCTCTGAAGCAAGTTCAACGTTTTCAAGTACCCAAAATGTCCAGAGAGGTTAGATTCATGGCAAGCATTTAAACAGGATAGTCTAAGAGAACTGGGCACCACCAATTTCGAGCCTTTATACCAGCACCCATCGGGCTTATGTTCCAAACCCTCCTCCCCACGCCATTCATCCCGATCCTGCTGAGAATATTCCATCGTGCATTTTGTAATCCACTCAGAGGAGGGAGCCGTGGCACACTGCTGCTTTTGGCTTCTGGTGACAACAGCCCCACTAAGTTGCTCAAGTGAGAACATGGAATCGAACACTTCTTCCCTCTTAGATTCCTGCTGGGGAAGCCTGGGCAACGCATCTGCTAAGGGGTTAGATGTCCCAGGGAAATGCCGCAGTTTAAAATTAAACTTGGAAAAGAAATCAGCCCACCGGAGTTTTGCGTTCAAAGTTCTACGGGTCCACAGCGCCTCCAGGTTTTTATGATCAGTCCAGATCTCAAATGGTGTCTGCGCCCCCTCTAACCAATGTCTCCAGGTGGACAAGGCTAAGCGGATGGCGGCTGCCTCTTTGTCCCACACGGACCAGTGTCTTTCAGTCTCATTAAATTTCTTGGAGACATACGCCAAAGGGTGCAGCTTCCCATCCTCCCCTTTTTGCAGAATTGCCCCCCCCATGGCCACATCAGAAGCATCAACATGTACAATGAACTCCCGAGTCTCATCGGGGTGCGCCAGTATGGGCTCTGAAGTAAAAAGTTTTTTAAGCTTTTCAAAGGCTGCTTGACAGTCAGGCGACCAGTTCAGCTGCTCACCCAGCTTTCCAGCTTCAGGACCCTTTCCTTTTGTTTTTAACAGGTCAGTTAAGAGAAGGGTGACTGTGGCAAAGTCCTTTAAAAATGTTCTGTAAAAGTTGCAAAATCCTAACAGGCTTTGAAGTTGTTTGCGTGTACGGGGGCCTTCCCATGTGACTACTGTGTCCACCTTGGCAGGGTCCATCTCTAAACCCCTAGGGGAAATGTGGTAACCCAAAAAGTCAATTTTGGTACAGTGAAACTCGCATTTTGACAGTTTGGCAAAGAGCTTGTGGTTCATGAGGGTGGACAACACTTCTCTCATCAATTTAACGTGGGAAGGTTTATCTTGGGAATAAACAATGATATAATCTAGATAACAGAGAACCCCCTTAAATAAGTGCTTGTGCAACACCTCATTAATTAGGCTCATAAAAACTCCAGGAGCTCCAGCCAATCCGAAGGGCATAACCCGATATTCGAATTGCCCCAGGGGGTATTAAAGGCAGTCTTATATTCATCCCTCTCCTTGATGCGCACTCGGAAATAGGCTTCCCGTAAATCCAGTTTGGAAAAGATCTTCCCTTTAGCTGCCTCTGCCAACAAGTCTTTGAGCAGGGGTAAGGGGTACGCATTGGAGGCGGAAATGGCATTCAATCCCCTATAGTCCGTGCAAAGCCGTAAGCCACCGTCCTTCTTTTTCCGGAACAGAACAGGGGCGGCAAAAGGAGATTTCGCTGGCCGAATGAAACCCCGCTCTAGGTTTTTATCCAAAAACTTCCTCAGTTCATCTCTCTCCGTGGGACTCACAGAATATAACTTTCCCTTTGGCAACTTCTCCCAAGGTAACAGTTCTATAGCACAATCAGTAAGTCTATGGGGGGAGGGAGTTCATCAGCCTCTGTTTCACTGAAACACCTCCGCCAGGTCTCGGTACTCCGGAGGAATTTTTTTTAAGTCCTCTGAGACCAAGCAAGCGAAGGCGGTGGAGGGAGGTCCCGAACCCCAGCTGGGGTTCCATTTATGCTGCGTGCATTTGGGATCAACCCATGTAATTTCCCCTTCACTCCACTTGACATAGGGGTCATGAGCTCCCAACCACGGGCTTCCCAACACCATAGGGAATTGGGCGTGGGGGGTGATGACAAAGGCTCTCTGCTCCCAGTGATCTCCAGTCCCCACAATCAAAGGCTCAGTCTCTGCTACGCAAGCCTCTTTCATTTCAGACCCATCCATTTGAGTGGAGCGCAGAGGCTCAGACAGCGTGTTAACTTTGGGTCCCAACCCCTCCACCACCAAAGGACTAATCAAGTCTCTAGCACACCCCGAGTCAATAAGGACTCGCACCCTGACGTGGGTGCCACTTCCAGGGGCAATAACAGTCACAACCATATAGAGCAGAGGCCCGGGACTGCTCACTGTTGGCAGCACGGCCGAAGGGGGGGACCTGCAGCTCCGCGCCTCCTACTGCAGGTCTGGGAAGTTTCCCGATGGCTGAGCAGTCACAGCTTCCAACGTGGGATTCTCACCCTCTGCTGGTGCCCCTTCCAGCTGTAATGCCCGGGGTTTGAAGACTCCTTTAGTGGGTCGTGGTGTTCCTCCAGGAGTTGGCTGGGGAGTCTTTGATGCTTTCGGGGGCCCCAGGGGACAAAAAGATGCGAAGTGGCCACTCTGCCCATACCGCATGCATAACCCTTGCTTAAAACGAGCATCGCAGAGCTCTTGAACGGTGGTTTTAAATTTGGGCTTTGGTGTGCTCTTAGCAAGGGAGTGAGAGGCCGGTGAACTCAGTTTAATCAGTGTGAACCTCTCCTCCACATCAGCCACCACTCTCATTCAAGCCGCCAATGAGCCAGGCCGATCATTTCTCAACACAGTCTCATATATCTCACGGTTCAACCACTCCCAGTACTTCTCGATGAAGAGATCTTGACCCCAGCCCTGCACCTTGGCAGCTATTCTACGGAATTGGGCAGTGTACTCCCTTACAGAGGATCGGCCCTGAACCAGCTTCCGCAGCTGATTCCTGGATTTCTCCTCCCCCAGGGGATCCTCGTAGTGCTGCCGGAGGGCCCACATAAAGTCATTTACTGATCTCAATTCAGGACCCAGGGGGTTGTGCAGACGCACATACCAGTCACTTGCAGTGTCCCGCAGCTTAGAGCCAATGTAGCCAACCCTTTCACGTTCGGTAGGGTAAAGGTGGCCCCAAGTTCCCAAAAACCGCTCAGTCTCGATGATGAAAAAGTGGAGTTTGTCAGGATCCCCATCAAACGTAGCTGTCAAGGGATCGTTGGGTGGCTGCCGGTATAACCAGTCCACAGGACGTGGGGGCGACTGTGCTGGTGCTGCTGGCTGCTGCTGGGGACACACGGGTGGTTGTTGCGCAGGTCCTGCTCCGCCATCCTGCTCCTGAGCCGGCACTCCCCCTCCCCCTCCGGCTCCTGCTAGAGGGACCGCTCCCACAGCTGCTCCCAGCACAGCTTGTTGCATCTTGAGTAGCGCCTCGCATAGCTCCACTGCCAGCCGGTCGTGCATCTCATCGAATCTCCAGTCCATCTGTTTCCAGAGGTCATCCGTACCTCTCTCCAATGGCCGAGGGGTCTCACGTTCATCTGGGACCAAGCTCAAGCTCCAGGAGTCCCTCTCCTCATCCGAGAACCGCATGCGCGATCCTCGCCTGTCATGGACCCAGGACTCCAAAGTACCCCTGCCAAAGGTTGACCAGGAATACCTTGGTAGGGGATCTGCACCACCTGTGGCTCCCCCCCCCCCCCGATTGAGGAAAGCATAGGAATCATAGTTCGTGGTCACCAGCTCCACAGGTGCGGTGGAGACCGGTGTTTCGGGGGTCAAGGTGGGAACGAGGGACCCATCATCTGTCATGGCCAGGTATGAGTTTCACTCCTTCCCAATTGGAAGGATCACTAACAATCTGTGAGACTTCTGATTAGATCCAATAAGCCAGGCCTTGTATTTCAAAGCAAAGTCTTTATTCTTAATGGTCTTTCAGGAAACACTTGCGTTGTTAGTGATACCAGATACAGAATGGAAGGAATTGATATACTGTATTCAAACAAGGGTAAAAGCGTGGGTGCCAATGAGAATAAAAATATCAACCGCCAAAATGTGCTACCGTTACTTTCTCAGGAAAAAAGGCGCGTAAGCGGAGCTACATTCCCATCCCTGGCCCTGTGTGTGTAATCTACATGCATTCCCACGCAAAAGACATCTGGAAGAGTGGAGGCCCAGTTGCCCAAGGTTACAAGTGCAGCAACAGAGATAACTGAAGTCTAGCAAAATATCTGAGCTCATTCTGAGGAAGGAGGGGGAGGGGGGTTAACCGCCAGAAGGGAAGCCGATCTCCCGCCGGGACCTGCAACAGGGACTGCAAAAGGGAAGCAAAACATGACAGGGAACCTGACACTGAGGCCCCTCCCCTCCCCTCCCCAAACCCCACCCTCCCCAGGCTCCACCCCCAAAATCTCCAGGAATCTCCCAACTCAGAGTTGGCCATCCTGTTGCAGAGCCTCCTGCCACTGGGAGAGGTGGCACTGGGGGAAAGGAGGGAAGGCAAGGAACGAATCATGCAATTAGGGGCAGTGGGAGGGAGCTCCGTGGGCAGGCTCTTTTTGGAGTGCTGCGTTCCCTCTCTGCACTCTTATAACAGCAGTGTCAGGCAATGCCTCTTGAGGGACGGGACATTATACCTGCAGACACATATTATGCAACAGGTGCCAGCTCTGATGACCATCAATGGAAATGCCAGGGGTCTTGCTTTCAGTTCACACTATGGAAAGGGCAACATGGCATGGATGCAGCTATCATCCTTACTGGTGGCACGTTTGACATCATTCAGTAACTATGAAGCTTGGCTTGGGGCAGCCTGAGATGTGTAATCCCAATAGGATTCAGCATTCCTTTCACTGGTTCATGCCCAGCTGCAGGATACACCTTCGACCATGATGCTCTGGTTTCTAATCCCATAGATCTCCATAGGAGTAAGATTGGGTTAGGAGGAGTGTGTGTGGGGTGTGTGTGTGAAATCTTGGTTGTAAGCTTCCTCTAGCTCCCTAAGTCCAATTTTGTGTGCTTTGAATACTGTGTGGGCTGCTATTTGTACTAGTTGGCATTTCTTGAAGACCAAAATGATGCCACTGTGGTTAAACAGCAGAATTAAGCCAGTTTTAAAAAGGCAGCAAGACTTCTTTAAAGTGAAAGTCTTGCCTGAATTTGGAGGGGGGGACCCTCTGGCAAATTAAATGTACATTTACAGTAAGCTAAGCCAAGAAGGACTCTGAGAAGTAAATTGCTAAAGATGTAAAAACCAACAATAAAATGCCTTTAAATACATCAGAAGCAGGAAATCAGCTGGAGAGGCAGTAGGGCCCATGGATGATAAAAGCATAAGAGGAGTATTGAAGGAAGATGAAGGAAATTGCAGAGGAGCTAAGTGAATTATTTGTGTCAGTCTTCACTGTAGAAGATGTTGGAGAAATACCCACATATAAAACTTATGTTTTCATGCTGTGTCAGTTGAAATACAGTTGTCATACAGAGGTGTGACAGGAGGATGTTTTAGACCAATTGACCTATTTTTTGCCTACTCCGTCAAATTGACCCCCTTGCCACCCATTTTCAACAAGGCATCCAGTGATATCAATCGGCAGTAGATTCAGGACTGACAGATGAACATTCTTCAACCAGTGCATAATTGATCTATAGAATTCACTGGAACAGGATGTGATGCCCACCATCTTAGATGGCTTTTTGAAAAGCTTAGCCACAATAAATAACTGAGGGTGAGCATATCAAGCAGGACTCTGAAGAGGCAGCATAGAAACCTTCTAAATAAACAAATACATTTCAGCAGCTAGCAGTTGTGAGAACTAGTTGAACTTCCATATTCAGAGGAAGTTTACCTCTGATTATATGGTGCTTGAGGGAAAGGATACTATCTCTCACGACTTGCTTGTGGAACTTCCTGGGAGCATCTGTGCTGGTCTCCTCTGAAGACTCGAAACATCTTGGTTTGATTCAGCAAGCCGATCCTTATAGAAGCAGCTTGACTCGTCATGGGATTTGAATCCCCCCCCCCCCCGAAGAAAGCAATTTTGAAAAGCACGTGATCAAGGATACGCTTGGCTATAATGGAAAAGCAATGAGTACAACAGCATTCTGATCCACATCCCAAATTGTGGGTGGATTTGGCAATGTTAATATTAAATGTCCATCAGGAAGTATTGCACAGGTAGCAGGGCCTTGTAAAGTCCCCGTTCTCTACCAACCTTCAAGTTTGGCAAGGAAAACGGAAGCTAGCATTCTTTATATACAGATGTGTGCTGATTTCTTCAGAGGTTTACAATTGTAAAGAAAAATAAATTAATTCATACCATGCTATTAATACTTTTATAGATCTCTGTAGATCTATCTAAATCTTTAACGTGCTATGTCCTTGCTAAACTGAAATATACAGGGAGAGAAGAGTTTATTTCCTTTGAAATTCTTTGAAAGTTTTGCCTGATTTGTTTTGAGATGGACATATGATACGAACCAACACTCTAGATACAAGGAGGCCATTTGTGTATTTTCTGTCTTTTTCCATGTGCATCTTAATGGGCTTTCCCATGTTGTCCAGTAGACAGACACCACCAGTCCCTTGTTGAAGAGCAGGAAGGTTTTCAGTACTCAAACAGAAGACCAACCTGCTCAGTGATTTTTTCTTTCTTTCCTTTCCAAAATTATTTGCTAAGCTTTCCTAGGGGCACTGCTGGCAGCTTTTTCCATTTGCAGTATCCTCCATTGGACCCAACCAACTGACTTCTTGGCGTTTTCCTCACAACGTCAATGGCCTTTTAATTTGGGCACTCCAGACATGATCCTCAGACTATGAAATCAAACAGTAGGAACAGGAGGGAAACGGACACCTACCGGGACAAGATGATTCAGACAAATGACAGACCAATATTTTTAACAACAAGAACTATCCATAAATTAGAAGGAAGTCAAAGACATTGGTTCACACGATACAAAAATCCATGTTGTAGGGTTGTCAGCCATTGGCTGTGTGGCTGGCAAACGGTGGGAGAGGGAGGGAGCAGGGAGGGGGGAAAGATGTTGCTCCAGTGGTTTTAACAAAGAGTTCTGGAGGAATCTAGAGGGTCGTGCCAACACAGTGACATCACTTCTGGGTTTTTATCAGACGTGACATTGCACCAGCACAGTGCAAAGACTCCTCCACATTTTTCCTACACTACCAAGTCAAGAGGCTGCAGGGAAGGTGGGTGTTCAGTGGAGGCCTCCTAGCAGGAGACACAGTTAGCCTGTCTGCATAGCAGACACATGGACGGTCAACAGGCATAGGTCTAGACACCTGAGGTGAGAACTCAATGACCAGGTGTGCAGGGGCCCAATTAGACTGAGGCTACAGCCTGCCCAGAGAAGGGTCTTAAGCCTTCCTCCCTGTGCCATTTCTGCAATCCAAAACAGCCCCAGAGTGGGGGGCACCACTGTTTCCCCTTTTGAGTATGCTTTTATTGAACCATCCAGTTCAGTCATGGTTTGGATTGTTCCTACACCAGAGCTGATTCACACGATGACAACAGTGTTGCTGCTGGCAGGTTCTTTTTCTCTCCCTGAGCCTGCTGTCTTTAAGATTTTTTCCCTGCAGATGTTTGCTATGTTTTCTATCTAAAGTCAGCCACTCAGAGAACCGATTCACAAATAATTATACGGACAAACCCATAATCTCAAAGACAGCAATGCCACTTTGCATCAGCTGCATCTCTCTGGCTCACAGTGTCCACTTCAAACCTACCTCCTGGCCCTCCCCTTCACAATCGTGTCTAGGAGAGCAGACCTTTGCAAAATGTTAAAAACTGAAGAGATTCTTTTTTTAAAAAAACCTATTACATGTCTATCCCACACTTCCCCCAAGAAGTGCACACAATTCTGCCCCTCCATGTTACCCTCACAACCATCCTGTGAAGTAGGTTAGGCTGAAAGAAGGAGAGAGAGAGAGTCCACCAAAGTCACCCAGTGATCTCAATAAAATGGGGTTCTGAACCCACATCTCCCTCGTCATAATCCAACACCATCACATAGGGTTGCAAGTCTTGCTTGCTTTTTAGCGGGGGGAGTCCTCCTCATCTCCGGGAGTCTTTTGGCGTGCGCGCTTTGTACCCGGAACTGACATCATTGCGTCAGGCACGTTGTGGGTGGGACCCCTATAATTCAAGGGAAAACCATAGAGTTTTCCCTCAAATGATAGAGCATGTGATGTCATCACGCCGGGTGACGTCATCACGCTGGGCATGTCTCCACAGCCCAGCAATTTGGGGGTGGGGTTCCCCCCGGCAGCCCGATCTGGGCTGGCGGGGAGACGGCCGATTGGGGGGGGGGGTTCCCTGCCCCCCCAGGGGGACTTGGCAACCCTACCATTACACCAGTCTTTATCAACCTCAGGTGACAAGCAGTTTGTCCAGAATATAAATTAACCCAATAGTATTCAAGCCATATTTTAGGAAGTGCTGGAGTTCCTTGGAAACTTACTGAGTTCCCAGCACAGATTTCTCACTGAGAATATCCGTGATAGTGGGCAAGCTTCCCTGACAGATGGCAGCTCCATCCAAAAGAGCAACAGCGAGGCCTAACAAGCTGGGCCAGTGATTTGGGCATGCACCACAGAATGTGTCTGGCCTAGAATTCTCAGCCATGGGCAGCCAAGGAAGGGTGCACACACTCCTTCAGGTGGCAGCACACCCCCACCCCCACCCCGAGCAGGTCCTAGAAGGAAGACCCCAGGCACCTGTTTTTTACCCCAAGCGTTGCCCATTCTGACTGTGTTTCCATCCCTTCTCGCTGTACCAGTGTTGGATGAGTGAGTGCACAGATGGCTGGGAGAGACCATTTGAGCAATTTTTCTTCACAGACTGGGGGGGGGGGGGCGGGGGGAGGTTTCCTTTGGTGCACGAAAAGAGTGTACCCACAATCATGTCATCCAGGCTGATTTGACTTTCACTGCTATTTCTCATTTCATGGTTGAATGTGACTGCAAAGAATTTTCCAAGGCATCCACCTTTGTATTCTGGCAAAAAGCCAGAAGCAGAAGACAAGCCAGTATCCTCTTATTGATTGACTGACTGATTGATTGACTGATTGATTACATAGTGCCTGTAGAGCATACTAAGGAGGTCATGGGAACTGTGGCATTCTGAAAAACAGCAGATATATTTATTTTTTAAAACATTACATGTCATCCTTCCCCAACAGGAACCAGGGTGATTTACAACACAATGCCAATATGCAGCAAAAATAACAGCCATAACAAGACTCACATAAAAACCTAATTTTACAACCAGAGCCAAAACTATGTAGCATACAATCAGCATAAAACCTTAGAAAAAGTAAGGTCTTAAATACAGCTGAAGGACAAAATTAGAAGCCTGACAGACAGCCTCAGGCAAGGCCCTCCACAGAGCCGGAGCAGCACAAGGGAAGGTCTGGCCCCTTGTAAAAGCCAAATAGGCAAGATGGACAGAAGAGGCAACCAACAGGAGGCTTTCAGCAGAAGACAGATGAGTTTATACCAGGAGTGGGAGCCTACAGATATGTCACAGAGGACGTGAGAGGTACCGTCAGCACCTGGAATTAGTCCCAGAAGCAAACTCTGAGAGCCAGTGGAATTGTTCCAGTTCTGGGGTCATGAGATCACTCCAGCTTATACCCCGGCCTGCCACATTTTGTAGCAACTAGAGCTTCTGTATTGTGTTGAAGAGCTGACCCACACAGTCCACATTGGAGTAGTCTAACCTTGAGGTTACAATAGCATGAATCTGCACAGGTTGAATCTAAGGCCCAGTTTACACCTCCCCTCTGAAGTAGTTTGACTGCTGTCTTTTCCCAAGCTCATTTCACGCTGGTTTCAAATTTCACTCCAGGGGGTCTGAAGAGTACTAAGCAACAGCAGTTGTTTAAAGCAGTATAATGCTAGCTTGACCACAGAAGGGCAATTAACAAATGAAAACAGTAATTTATAAACTAGAACCAGTATGGTTTGAAACTAGAAACAGGTATAGACAGGTTTTTTTGAAACTAGAATGATTCTAGCGGGAAAGTCGGATGTAAATTTGACCTAAAAGGGAAGGCAGGTTTTTTGTGAGATATAGTTACAAAAGGCACTTTGTGCAACCCCCGTGACAATTTTCTCAAAAAGTAATGAGTCTAAAAACACCCGAAGACTCTTTACCTGTTCAGACAGTGTTAACTTAATCTTCTCTGAAACAGGCCAGTCAGTCTCCTCTTGCACATCAGTTTCATTGAACAGGGCCATCATCTCATTCTTGTCCAGAGGCAGCTTCAGGGGGTCGTCCTCCATCACTGGTTCAGGGCAGAGACAGGAAGATTTGGGGGCTTAGCTAAAGAAGTACAGAGCTAGATTAGATCATTACATTAATTAAACCCAATACCAAAACTCACTTGATGACCTAATGTAAATAGTAAACAAGACGGGGAAGAGTACCTAGGGGGAGGCAGGGGGCAGGAGGCCTCTGCATCTCTGGAAACTCTTCACATCCTGCCAGACAGACGAGGCCAAAGCGACCAGAATATCACACCTATAATCCCCACCTTCTTTTCCAGCAGACATAATAATACAAATGGGAACCTGCATTTCTTCCACCTTCGTTTCCTCCCCTCTCCTCCTGCTTCTCTGCCTCTCACTCTTTCTACATCCTGCCACCCCTTTTGTTACTCTCTCCTGTCTCATGCCTGTCACTCCACCTGCCTCCTACTCCATAACTTTCTTTCTCTTCCTGCCCCTTAAACAACTCGCTCCCTTTTTATCTCTCTTTCTGCCTCCCCACCTCATCACTCTCTCTTTTTGCCCCCTACTCCATGACGTTCTCTCTCTTCCTGCCCCTACCCCCAGTCAACAGTAAATGTGGTAAATTGTATTAATTTGGGGAAAATTTAAACCCATGATGTGTGTGTTTTTTTTAACATTTTAGATGTTTCAACAAACCTTGAGAGCCCCCCAAGTTTGTAGAAAAATCTGTTTTGAGTAAGTGTGGCCCCGATCTGTGGCTTTAGATATCTGCATATGGCAACCACCCTTGAGAAACAGGACGTAGATGGCATGGCCCTCAGTGTCAGATGTTGCTCACAGGTCTAGTAATAGCAACATGGACAGATCCACGTTTCTCTGGCTATAGATAGTGATCATCCACTAGTGCAGCCAAAGCTGTCTCCATCCCATTGCCAGGCTTGAATCCACACTGAATCAGAAAAAGGACAGGAGGATCCAGAGAAGAATAGGCTTGCAAGGAGACAGCAGGAATGATTTTTGGCTGCTCATAAGATTTGAAGAATGTCCTTGCTTAGAAGACTCATAGAAAGCCCCTCACCCGACGAAGAGAACTCCTGCCCTCTGGTATGCACCCGGAGGTGCTGGGGTCAACAACAAGCAGAGAAGACCAAGCTCCTAACAGAAAGTCTAGTCCCATGCTAGGTGAGTGGCAACAGCCACTGGCAGACACTCTCTCCCTCTGGAGAGACAGGTATCTTAAGTCACTGAAGAACTGGCCTGGCTGCTGTCTGTTCTGCACGATCTGTAGTTTGAAGCACATAAGACTCAAGAGGGTTTGGTCAAATTTACATCCGACTTTCCCGCTAGAATCATTCTAGTTTCAAAAAAACCTGTCAATACTTGTTTCTAGTTTCAAACCATACTGGTTCTAGTTTATAAATTAATGTTTACATTCGTTAATTGCCCTCCTGTGGTCAAGCTAGCATTATACCGCTTTAAACAAATGCTGTTGCTTAGTACTCTTCAGACCCCCTGGAGTGAAATTTGAAACCAGCATGAAATGAGCTTGGGAAAAGACAGCAGTCAAACTACTTCAGAGGGGAGGTGTAAATTGGGCCGTTGACTGAGGCACATTAATATAAATCTTGTTATTTCTTTCTGTTCAGCTCCATTTGTGCGCGTGGCTCTGCCCGACACTGGCCAGTTTGGTCTTGCCACCCCCAGCGCTACATTCAAAGGCCTGGATCACTGGAACACTTGCCAAGGAACAGGTTGGCTGCAGCCAGAAGCAGATGTGCCCCCACCCCCCGATCTCCTTGATGGCAAGCACTGGGTAGCAGGAGATTAATCACTGTTAAATGAGTTGGGGGACAAAGAGAAGCAGATGCTTCACAATCCTGACCTTCAGTCCCCTCCAAGCTCCATGCGCCTCCCATCCTCTGCTCCCAGGCTTACTGACACGTCTTTGGTTCTGTGCTGTTACGCCCCTCTCCTCACAGCTCTTGCAATTGCTGTTTCCTGCAATCACAGCCCTTGGGCTCTCCTCCTCCTCCTCTTCTTCTTCTTCTTCTTTTTCTTCTTCTTCTTCTTCTTCTCCTCCCCCCTCTCTCTCTCTCTCTCTCTCACACACACACACAGACACACACACAATTAGTTCGTAGGTTTTATAAATGCCATCTGCTAGGGAAACTAATGCTGAGTTGCTCTAATCCCCCCCTCTCCACTGAGCAAATGCCAGGGTAAGGCAGCTGCTGTGTGGCATTCACTGAAACAGGTCTTGTGCTGGCACAGGCCGCTATGGTCAGCCGTGCCTGCAACCCCCCCCCCCCCGCAGTTGGGGCAAGAGGCACGGGGGGGGGGGGAACAACTGTCCCCTTAAAGTAGCCAATACCTCAGGAACTGGTGCACAAAAGTAGGGATTTTAAAAGAAAGGACCACGATTTTTAACATCTGTTAAATTCTTTCCTTCTAGACAGTTGGGTTGATCATGTTCTAAGGGAGAGAAAACGACTAAGGACTGACTGCCTGTGAAGCTGCCTGTTGTCCAGAAAACATCTCTCGTCTTCTTCTACCCTGGACACCAACAGCAATTCTGAGCAGCAATAACGCAGCACATTCAGAAACAAGTCGCCCCAGTGAGGAGGGGTGAATGGCCTTTTCTCAGAGGTTTTCCAGCAATTTGGATGCTGACCTGTGGTGTTGTTGTTTTTTTCTCAGAGCGTTCTCATTTTCTCAGAGCGTTCTCATTTTCCATTTGTCATTTTCCCATGTTTCCTTGCAGTTTCTTCGACCACCTTTTATCTGATTTGAGAGCACAGCAAAATGACAAAGAAAGCTTGGAAAGACCAAAAATGGGAAACGGGGATGTGAGGCAGCCTGGAGAACAGCCACTGCAGGTGGGCCCCTTCAGCCACTGGCAGACTTCTGCGTGGAAAGCCCCTGTGGCTTCCTGAAACGACCAAAGCAAGGACAAACCCAACTTGGTCTCTTGTTTTGTCTTGAAAAGCAGCTTCAATGTGGAAACCGGGTGTAGCTTTTCCAGTCATTGAGGAGGTTTGGAGGTTCTAGCCGGAGAGTGCAGCTATCGTATACCCTTGACTGAAGAACGGTACGTCTTCGACTGAGCACGCAGCTTCAGGAGGGATGCGCATGGAGTGGTGAGGGAGGATTGGGAACATCCACGTAGCCAGCCAGATCAGCCTAACCAACCCTGGTGATCAATGGGGTGACAGATGTGGCAGCCAGATCACCCTCACATCCCTAGTCATCGAAATAAGTATCACCCCCTGCTACTATCTGTGTATCAAGCCCATATTAAAGGCACAGTTATAGTGGACCACTGATAAAACCCACAACCCAAGGAATGGAACATTTAGCCGATAGCAACTGGTAGCTCCCTGTGTCTTCTGATCCATTCTAAAGATACTGACCCCCTCCCTGGTCCCACCCTCAGAACTCACCCTGCCAGGGGCTTTTCTGGGAAGCGAAGGTGTTGGGGAGGGGGTGTCAGGTCCCTCCATGGGCATGTTGAGCTTCACTCTTATCCAGTCTTGATCGCCACGATAGCAAGGCCCAGCACGGCTGAGCTGCCTCTGGCCCTTTAAGTCTTGGCAGAGGGGGAGAGAGAGAGAGAGAGAGAGATTTCCCACCTTTTTGTCTTTTTCCTCTTTTATAAAGGAATCAAGGTATCGAGCGGCGCCTCAGGGGGGCTCACAGCTGCTGTTGCTGTGGCAACCAGCCTTACTAACCTGTAATTGGTACAGAAAAGCAACCTGGTTTAAAGTTATTACAATGAAGGCAGACCAGATTTCTAGCCGATTAGAAACCTCCCCAGGTGCTGGTATAAATAGAAATTGAGAGAGGGGGCATGGGGATGGACCTGTGCCAAGCAGGGAAGCTCAGTAGGGGGCACTCTCCGCTTTCAGTCATTGTTGGCCTTGTCTGGCACTGGAGGAGTGCAGGGAAAAGGCCGGACTGGCCCTGCAGACAATGCTGTGCCACATCTTGGGACTAGGGGGCGCTGTGTTACAAAGAACTCTGTGGGTGTGATCTTCTCAATTAAACTTGGGGGAGGGGGTGGCACAAAAATAGCATGTGCGTGCTACAGCCAAAGGAGGTGCAGAGGACAGATTTCTCAATGTCCTTATCATGGTTTTAAAAGACGGGAGCCTGCTTCAAAAGGCATTCATATAATGTCCCCCAAACTAGGGGTCTGTTCGTATGCATTACAACTGGACACAGCCTTCAATGTGTAGCTTGACAGGCCACTTTTCTTTTTTCTTTTATAAAAATTTTATTAGTTTTTCAACTATTTCTAAAACTACACAGCTAAATTCTAAGCTAAATTATCTTATACAGAAAATGCTGAGTAAAATAATCATTTTTAGCAGATTAATAAATTTGAGAAACAAAAAATTCTTGGTTTAACTAGTTACATATGCTACTGTTTCTAAACATCACATAGCTGATTTGCTGGTACACATAACTTTGGAGCACGCTTATTTCCCATTAACATATACTTAGTGCTCGTCTTTTAACAACAAATAAAAAGTTTATTTCTTCTTTCGTCCTCTTCTTATCTTTTTAGTCTCTTCCAAAGGTTTTGGAGCCGCAGCTCCCTTCTCCGAGTCTGAATTATCTTCTTCACTTTCTGAGCTATCCAAGCCGTATATACTTTCCTGCTGTGCAAGCGAATCGTCTGAGTCTCTCTCTTTTTTCTTTTTCTTGCATTTTTCCAAAAAGGCTCTCGCTTGTTCAACAGAATCAATCTTCACATTCTTTTCTTTGAAGCTGAAACATAGTCCCTCTGGAGTATTCCATCTGTATATAATCGATTCAGACTGGAGCCATGTAGTTAAACTTCTGTAGGCTTTTCTTCTTTTTCTTATTTCAAATGGAATGTCCTTTAGTACCTTGATGTCTTCCTCCTGGATCTTCAGTGTTGTTCTGTTGGTGGCTCTTAAAACCACATCCCTTGTTGATCTTTTGGAGAATCTTATCATAATTTCACCTGGCAGGTTTTTCTTTTTGACTAGCTCTGGATAGGTCCGGTAAACCAAATCCATGTCGTTTATTAATTCCTCCGCTTTTAAACCTGTCACTGGTGCCAAAGCTTCACTCACTATCTTTTTAAGATCCTCCCCTTTTTTTTCAGGAACATTCTGAAGTCATAGGAAATAGCTTGAATGTTCCATCTGCAATTTCAAAACATTATCACATTGAAAAGCCTTCTCCTTCTCAATTTTTTGTAGTCTTGAATCATGTTTACTGGTAGTTGCTTTCACCTCCAAGAGGTCCCGTTGCAGCTGTTCTGTTCGTTTGCCAGATTCTTTCAGTTCGTTTTGCATTAAATCCATCTTAGTGTTGAGAGCAGTCAGCTGGTCCACTAGTGGCCGCAGCAGTGTTGAAAACATTGAGCTTATCTCTGTGGTATCTCCCTTTGAACTCGGAGGACAGCTTCCTAATTTAGGGGAGGGTTTTGGCCGCCCCGTCATTATTGCAGCTTTGCTTTTGTTTACACTTAGATAAGAAGGGCCGTAAAAGGAGCAATCGTAGTCGCACTAATGTCTTTTGAAAGGTTTTTTCTCCGTGTATGCGATCCAGCCCTCCAGCATTTTCAAAACGCCTTTGTAGTTGCAGTAACACCGTGGGAAAGTCTAATTCACTTTGGTAAGGAGGGGGGGGGGAACGCGATCCTCCCTTTCCCTCCCCGTCGCTTTATTTGTTGTTAGGTTTTACAACTCACGGTTTTCACCATTGCGTATCAGGAATGTTGATTGTTTCTCCGCAAGGCATTTTCTGCTGCTTCTCGGTCACGCTTACGCAGCCTGAAGGCTTCCTCGGCAGGGGAACCTACAGGCTTCCTCGGCAGGGGGTGATGAGGGGGGTCTCAATCTTGTGGTCACCACCATCAAGAGAGTCTCCTCCTCGTGCCACCCCAGGTAGAGCCCCTTCACTAGGGTCTCTGGGGGTTCGGAACCTGTCCAGAACCCCTTCTCCCTACCGGGCACGGATCACCTCTCCTGCATAAGCAGAGAGAGGCGTCTGCCATTGCGCACGTCTCTTCTGGAAGTCCGACAGGCCACTTTTCTGAAGGGCTCCCCCATGAATCCCATGCTGCACGCTGCTTGGGCTGGTCTGTCTGTTGCCTGCACTACAGATGGGTGGAGGAGAGAGACGGCAAGGATCTGCACAGGAGATAAAAAATCGCAGGAGCCCCCTCTTTAGACGATGTCCAGATCTTGTTGCTGAAATATGATGAAACTCTGAATGTTCATTCTAGATGTGGTGACAGGTGGCTACACGAGCCATAAAATCCACTTTCCTCTCCCAAGACCAGATTCAATTTTGAAGAAATTGCATTAGGTTTTTCTTCAAGATGTCAGATTTCATTCTTGCATTTCCCCATGTTCATTTTGCAGCACGAAATATCTTCCCTTCTCAGGCTCTTTTATGCCACACCAGCTGCACACCTATTACATTTAGCATTTGGGATGACAACTGGGGCTTCCTTATTTCAACTTTCAATTTGTGGTCCGTCTCTGGTGATGTTGCAGAACAGAAGGGGGCACTAGGGGGCACTGTGCTGCAGGGAGTAGGTAGGCATCTCCCTTTGAGAGTGGCCCAGCTAGTGCTGGCAGTATCAGAACTTCTAGACATGATAACTGGTGGTTGATGAGAAACGTATCTGCGCTTACCAGGATGTTCTAATTTTGAAAGCAGGTTCTTCTCACACACCCTCATAGAAAAAGCAAATTTCCTCTGAACAAAGTGTTAGAGATTGCATGTTTGAATCATGTTTACAGTAATTCTGGTTCCTGTTTTTATTTAAGCAGTACATAAGTCAGGTTTAGTTTTCAAATAAAGGATGAGCTCGAATAAATGTTACTAAGGCTTGCAGTCAGGAGGAACAAATCTGGCGTCTATACATCTTTTTGGAGGGGACATAGCCACCCATATCTTTAATGCAATAATCCATCATTGGCAGACCTGACTGTTCAAGGAAAGGTGCTCTAAGCTATTCTCTCCCTTCCCCCCCCCCCCCATTTTCAAAAGGGAGGCATGACAAAGAGTCATAGTACAGAACAGAATGGGCACGATGCTCAATGAGGTCATATTACTGGACCACATAGTCTGGACCTTGTCTCCAGAGCTGCTCTGCAATGGATCTATTTCTCCACTCAGGAAAATAATACAGGTTAAAGGCACATAAGTCCCAGCACTCATTGTTGCCGCCTGCCTTGTACATTGGTGGTGGCCACTGCATGCATAAAGCTGTCTCAGTCAACCTATTAGAATAAGACAAAGAAGACAAGGGAGAGAGAACAAAGATGGTTTCAAAGCATGATGATGCTTTTCATAATGGTTGACTGATCTGTGTCCAGCTGAGACCCTATCAAACTGAATTTCTGTTTTCATTTTTTACTCTGTTCGTGCCAATAAATAAAGTCCACAGGTTGGTTGGCAACTTATCTGTCTACTGTCATTCACTTCTAGTTAGAATTTGTGGAAAGCCCAATTCAGATACTACGGGATAATTCACAAAAGTATTCTGCACGGGACTAGGTATGTTTTCTTCGTGCACTCTCGTGGCAAGCAGAACTGTTGATCACAAGCACAAATCATAATTCGGTATGCTGTCTTCCACACAGGCTGAGTCAAAGCAGGCAAAATGGTGGTTTTTCTCATTCACGGCAATGATCCAGATTCCTATTTACCATTGTATGGGGAGAGGGGGGAGAAGCATAGCAAACCAGGAGAAAGACCCCAAATAGGAAAGACTCTTGAACACATGAAGCTGCCTTATACCAAGTCATACCGTTGGCCTGTCAAGGTCAGTATTGTCTACCATGACTGGCAGCAGTTCTCCAGGGTCTCAGAGTCAGATCTTCTCGCATCCCTTGGTCCTTCTAACTGACAGTGCCAGTGACTGAATCTGTACCTTCTGCATGTAGGGCAGATGCTGTGCCACTGATCCAGTCCCACTATGCATACCTGGGAAGATTCATGCAGAATTAATTATCTTAATGAACTGGAGAATGATGCTGAAAACAATACAAATGCCCAGTGTCGGACACATTGAAAGAAAAAATATCCCCAAACAAATGCACAAATACAAGGTGGAGAAAAATTGTCTAAGGACAGCGAAACAGGACAGAAGACCGGATTATAAATGGAAGGGTTCATGGAATATTAACAGGGCAAATCTGTTTCGGGGGAGGGATACTGAAGACACGGTCAGGCCTCAAATGTATTTATTGGTCATCTTCTGACCAATATATCTGAAGCAGATCTTTTCATATTCTTGGTCAATGCAAGGGCATAGACCTTACAATTTCCCGGGGGGGGGGGGGGCTGGAGCTGGGCCAGAGACATCACAGTCCATTGTCTCCGGTGGAGGCTCAGCACCTCCTGGAAAAGTTCGAGGGGGGCTCCAGCTCCCCAGCCCTTCTGAAGTTGACGCCTATGGGTCAATGGATTCCTTGTGTCTTCAAAAGAGTGCGAACATCTATTACAACTGCTGCAGGGATCCAACACCATCTTTAATGTGATTATGTTCATGGCAGTGCTTAATACACCGTCTGCCTTGACATATGCAGCACTACAAAAACCAAGTGAGGGGGTGAACTCCCCAGCTTCACAGCATCTGGAGCCCTACAATGAGAGACTGGTCCTTTCAGTCAAGGAAACAACTGGCATACCTTGTCTAAAATTAATCTTTGCAACCCCACAACAACAAACAAGTCTTTGTACTCTTGCTATGGTTGAGCAGCACACAGGTGTTCAGGGATCTGAACTCTCCTGCTGATGCACCTGGCTTTTCTAGCTCCTTTTCGCTGGTGGGAATGCATACAATTGTTCCTTCCCTGGAGACCCAAGCAGGGGCAGACCCTTGTATTGGGCTCAGACAAAGCAGGGAGGTCAGTAACAGGAAGGCAAGGGCAGGGAACAATGGTTCCAAATCGAGAGACAGTGAGGCCTTCTCAGCAGACAGCTCATTGCGCCACTGACACCAGCTGTTTACCTTTCACCGGCAGGCGGCAGGGGACAGAATTTTCCTTTTCTACTGGGTATATTGTTTAATAGCCAAAGACGGAAGAATTGACCATCTCCCTGGCTTCCTCCAGAGCTTTTCAGGCACAGGTGTGAATGAATTTCAAAGCACTCACTGCATCAGCAGTCAGAAAAAACAAACACAGAAGGAAAGGGGCACTGTTTTGAAGGGAAACTGAGGCAGAGAAAAACAAGAAATCCCCCAGGAGCAAGCAGTGCAGCAGGGACTGGATCCTAGGAGTGCCCCTAACCTTTAGGAACCATGAATAGAGCTCAGGATTTCTGTCATTCAAGGACCCCATCCATCGGATTCTAACCAAGAGAGATGATCACGCCATCCAGTTTCCTTCCTAGGAACGAAAGGGGGAAATTATCCCTTGTCTGTCCTTCTCCCAGAATGGCCTTATGGTGCTCTCAGCAAGTCTGCAGCTCCTTTCCCACAAAGAGCCGCACAGTAACCTTTGCGTGTGTGTTTCACGTTGTGTGAAGCAGCAGGCTCCTCCATGAGGGGGTCTGCTGGTGAGGAGGCCCCCAGCCGGCCTGCTTGACTACAGTGGCATGCTGAGCAGCCTGAAAATGGCAGCAGCCTTCTTGCGGAGCCCTTCCTCTGGAGTGGATCCGGGCACTGGCGTAAACTACGGGGGGGGGGGGGAGGCTTGAGGGCTTGAGCCACCCCCGAAATTTCCCGGGGGGGACTGAGCCCCCCCGGGAAAATGTCACGCCTGCCGCCAGCGCCTTGCCGCCGCGCCTCCCAGGCCCTTCCGAGGCTCGCCAGCTGGTGCCTCTCTCCCCCCCCCCCCCACCGGCCTGGCCATTCCTCCCTCCTTATCTCTCCCTCTTCCTCTTTTAGGGGTGAGGGAGGGAGTGGCCAGGGCGGAGGGGGAGGGAAAGGCACCAGCAGCACCGGCTGGTGAGCCTCAGAAAGGCCGGGGAGGCGCGGCGGCTGGCAGTAGGTTTTCCGGGGGGGGGCAGAAACATTGCCCCAGCGAGCGTGCATGCTTTGCGCGCGCGCTAAAGAGCCCCTGCCCCCCCCCCGGACTTCAGAAAAGTCTACGCCCCTGGATCTGGACCCTTACTGGAGGGGGGGGGGGGTCTGCTGGCAAGGGGAAAGCCTCCTGTCTGCTGCTAGAAATGGCAGGCAAGAACCCCGCCACCTAAGCTGTGCCCAACGGCAGGTCCAGACCAACAGCAGCTGGCGGTGTCAACATGTGGCACATGGGTGACTGCTGCTCTGAGTCAAGAGTGCCCGTCACCTGCAAACTGTGACACCTGGAAGGGTCCTAAGGGGGAGCCAGCGGGGTGCAGCGGTTGAGAGCGGCAGACTCTAATCTGGAGAACTGGGCTTGAGTCCCCACTCCTCCACCTGAACCCTGCTGGGTGACCTTGGGCCAGTCACACTTCTTTCAGAGCTCTTTCAGCCCTGCCTGCCTCACAAGGTGCCTGCTGTGGGGAGGAGAAGGGAGACTCCTTTGAGACTCCTTAGGGCAGAGAAAAGGGGGGTATACGCAACATCAACTCTCCTTATTTTTATTATTACTAGATGGCTTTGGGACAAATGAGTGAGGATGCCAGGGCATTACAGTCGCCCAAGTGGGTTTTGTGTGCTGAAGGGCCAATGCCAGCTCCCACTCTTGCATGTTATGGGCAGCGCAATTAGGAGCTAGGTGTGCCATGTCAAACCTCTGTGCTTCTGAAGAAGAGATGGCAAACTACATAGTTTTTAAACATGTGTGTTCTTTCATCTATATTTGGAAGCTGAATGATGCCAACCCTGTCTGAAATGAGTGCAAACTCCTCCCCACCCCCAGACCCAAGTACTGCTTGATGCTGCTGATGTAAAAATCACTATCTCGATCCAACTACAGATGTATGCTGGAAATCAGGGTTGTGTAAATCAAATCTTCATAAGCTGTTTAATTTGTATAATGTTTAATTTGTAGTGAGCTTGTAGGCTTTAGCGTTCCAGAATGCAGAAAATTCCATTTTGACCTGCAGTCAGGATAGATGGTGGGTTGAAGGAAGGAAGCTGTGTCCTATAGAAGAAGGCTGGAATGAAGCATGGGGCAGGGTTTTGGGAAAGAGAGAGAGACCGATGGCTGGCCACGGTTTGTGACCTCTGACCCACAGACAGGACCCAACCCATTCTTTGAGGCTGATCTCAGAGGAGTTGCCTGGTAGCTAGAGTCTGGATGGGATCACGTCTAAGGTCTGTTCCCACGTGTTCCCACACACCACTTAATATCTCTCTCCAGCTTTTGGCATGGCCATGGGAAAGGCAACTTTAAGTGTTTGTGTTCTGGCTAATAGCTCCACTGTTTGATACTTCCTCCTTCCTGTAGTTGACGGAGCCCTAGGGTCTGATGAGGAGAGAAAAGCTAAGTTTCTGAAAAGCTGAGCCCGTTCGCGGGGAGGGCGGGGTATAAACTGAATAAATAAATAAATAAATAAGTTTTACGCTGAAATCCCACGAGCATTTTTACTAAATGTAACTTTCCTCCCCTGATTAAGCCCCAGGGTGGGATCCTGGTTTTCATACCCGTACTGTCAACCACTCCCATCCCAAGGGCAGGAACTCTAGTTTTCCTAATTCGCAGCTATATTCCATGAATCCCAACTCTTCTCCAGGAATGGGACAGGGGTTATTTTTCTAAATCTTGGACCCAGGCTGTCTTGCAGACCACTTCCCTGGTGCTAGCAGGACCCACAGTATCCCGCCCCCACTTCAGTCCCCTTTTGTCTTCCCTTCCTCCCAATCCAGAAGGAGGTTCTCTCAAGACGGCAGATGAATGTTGCAAAATTAAATTTTCTCTGCTTCCTAGCAACGGTCGTCACGGTGCCAGGGTGGGGGTGGGAGGGACGCACTGGGGTATCACCCCCCCCTTTCCTGCCTCCCTATGCCTCATGTTATTTATTCTGTGTTGACATCATTAGAATCCAATCCCCATTTCCTATGGGAGCCTCTGGCGTCTTCTGCCATGCATTTTTGTGTAACTGTTGAAGGTGTGACACATATACAGTTTCTGCACACGGAAACAAATTCAGCTCTCTTTCACTTACTCATACACAAATGATACTAAGCAAACAAGCTCATCACATGCACAAGATCATATATACAAGCTTATGAATATGCAAATACAAATAGCAGGTAACCCTCCACCCCAGAAACACACATGTCTGCACACTCTTACAAATGAGTAAACAACACATAAAATATATGTCATCTCGAATACAAATTTTCGGAGGGTAGCACCAAACAAACAGACACACACATATTCCAACATATACTCATGAAATTACACATGACATACATATACTTTCATGCACAAACACATAAAAACATCAATTCTCAACATGAAAATATAGATTCACACACAGATACACTGCTAAGAGCATCATGGCGCTCAAGAGCACTCTCAATTTCATATTTTTGGGAGTCATCCATGCAAAAGGAAATGAATGTTATGTGTTACATGTTAGTTGCATGTGCTGAACTCCATGCTTCTTTTTATGTTAAGCCCCTATCAGGTCTTTTGGGTGCGGCCAGAGGTGTGGCTCCAGCCAGCATATAATGAGGGCCCTGGAGCCCTGGAAGCATGCTTGTTCTGACCATCTACTGGGCATGCTGAATCACTCAATAAAGGCTTCATGATTTCACCGTTCCTGGTCTCCTGAGTCCAGTACTCTTCACTGGTGAAGAGGATGGGATCCCGATGAGCGACTCCTTGGCCGACACCAGCACCGCATCAAGTCCAGACCAGATCCGTCAGCCACCGGCCCTGCTTGGCTCCAGTGCCACCGCACCGCCATCGGCTCCCGAGGATCTCACTCAACGCACTGCTGCACATCCCAGAATGGCCACCGCTCCGGGAACCACCCACCCATTGGATCCAGCCTGCCCCGAAGACTGGGAAGCCTGGACGGACCAGCTCACATACTACTTCAACGCACAGGACATCTCGGATGCCGGGAGGAAGAAGTCCTGGCTCGTGGCCTCCTGTGGGGTAAAGACGCTGAAGTTACTCCGCAGCCTGCTTTCCCCTCGTTCCCCAGCGTACGACAACATCATGGCACTCCTAAGGAACCACTTCTCGCCGAGACCCTCCAAGAACACGCAGCGGGTGAAGTTCTTCTGCTGGCTGCAGCAGAAGGGTGAGTCTGCCTCCAATTACCTGGCGGCCCTCCGCCATCTCCTGGTGGGGTGCGAGTTTGTGGCCGTAGAGGACACACTATACTCCGCGTTCCTGTGTGGGGTCTGCGACCCCAAGCTTCAAAGGAAGCTGGTGGCCAACTCCACAGCCACCCTGGACAAGATGCTAACCACGGCTTGCGTCTTTGAGGTCTCTCAGCAGGAGAAGCTAGGCACATCCGCAGCCGCCCACCAGACCGAGGCCGCTGCAGACTCCGACGTTTCCGAGGATGATGAGACACTCCAGGTACAACGCCGGCCTCTGGGACAGGGGTCCCACAACTCGGGTGAGAAGGCTTCCCGTTCAGTGACGCCACACTCCAATCGTTCCATGTGCACTAGCTGTGGCGATCAGCATGACTGCCGGACCTGCCGTTTCCGGGAAGCAAAGTGCCGGTCATGTGGCAAGAAGGGCCACATCACCCGGGCCTGCCACACCCGCTCCAACCGCCGCATCCAAGCCGCGCACCAGGAGTCCGCCGAACTCCTCCAGACAGCAGCAACCCGCCACCACCACCGCAAGACACAGCACGTAATGAACTTGTCCCCCCGACACCCCCAACAAAATTAAGGTCTCAGTTTTGATCGAGGGGACCCCCTGCCAGATGGAAGTAGACACCGGGTCGTCCTACTCCATAATCTCAGAGTCCACCCTCCGCAGGCTCTGCCCCACGGGGGGCCCCCGACTTCGGAAAGTCCAGGGCCTAATCCTGCGGGACTTTCAGAAGAACCCGATACCGATAAGGGGGTTGGGCAAGTTCCGGGTCCAATTTAAGAACTTTACGGGACGCTTGGGCTTCCTGGTGGTGGCAGGCAACCTCACAAGCCTCTGGGACTTTCCTGGTTCCAGCCCCAAGGACTGGACGTCACCGGGGTACACAGCCTGCAGCCCACAGATTTTACCGACATCTGTGAGGAATTCCCAGCGGTTTTCGATGCGGCACTGGGCTCATATACAGGGCCACCCATCACCCTGGACCTTGTCCCCGCGGTCTAGCCCGTGCGCATACCGGTCCGCTATCCGCCGCTCGCAGTGCGGCCCAAGATCGAGCAGGAGCTTGATAAGTTGGTCGCCCAGGGTGTACTAGAACCAGTGTCCCACGCCCAATGGGAGACCCCGATTGTGACACCAATGAAGGCAAACGGGGACATCCGCATCTGCGCGGACTATAAGTGCACCATCAATACGGCACTTCAGGCCCACGCCTACCCAGTCCCGGTTGTCAGCCACGTGTTGGCCTCCCTGGCTGGGGCGTGAGTGTTTGGGAAACTAGACCTGGCTCAGGCCTACCAGCAGCTGCCAGTCGACGATGCCATAGCAGAAGCACAGATCATTGTGACACACAAGGGGGCGTTTAAGGTAAAGCGTCTCCAGTTCGGGGTCAGCGTAGCCCCCAGTATCTTTCAAGAGTTAATGGACAGTTTGTTAAAAGGTCTTCCAGGTGTGCAGCCCTTTTTCGACGACGTCCTGATCGCGGCTCCGGACGTCAAGACCTTCTCGGCCCGTCTACGCTCTGTCCTCCAGCAATTCCAGGACACCAGTCTGAAGGTGAAATGCGAGAAGTGCCTCCTCGGGGTGCCTGCGGTGGATTTCCTCGGCTTCAAGGAATTCACCCCACTAAGGACAAGGTGAAGGCCATCTCTGATGCCCCAGCCCCCAAGTCCAAGGCTGAGCTGCAGTCTTTTCTGGGACTCATCAACTTCTACCACGCCTTCCTTCCCCACAAGGTGGCGGTAGCTGAGCCCTTACACCGGCTCCTGGACAAAAGCGCCACCTGGATTTGGGGTCCACGCCAGGCAGCGGCCTTCCAGGGCATCAGGGACCTCCTAATGTCCAATGCGGTCCTCGCCCACTTCGACGAAGCCCTGCCCGTTGTATTGGCCTGTGACGCATCTCCTTATGGGGTAGGGGCAGTTTTGGGTCACAAACTGCCAGACAGCCAGGAGGTCCCGGTCACATATTACTCTCGGACCCTAACCCCGGCCGAAACAAACTATGCTCAGATAGACAAGGAGGCACTTACGATCGTGGCCGGGGTCAAAAAGTTCCATACTTACTTGTACGGGTGCAAGTTCACAGTTGCCACAGACCACAAACCTCTTCTGGGCCTCCTCGCCTCGGCTCGCTGCACGCCACAAATGTTGTCCCCACGAGTCTTCCGATGGTCGATCTTCCTCACGGGGTACGACTACGACTTGGTGCATCACGCAGGGAAGGCCATGGGCCATGCGGACGCACTCAGCCGCCTTCCGCTGCCCTCCTGCGACCCTGACCCAGCTCCGGCTTACCACGTTGCTCTACTTGAGGACCTGCCGGACTGGCTGCTTCAGGTAGGGGGCATGGCCCGGTGCACGGCCCGAGACCGTCAACTCTCCCGGGTCTCCGACTGGGTGGGAAGGGGGTGGCCCAAGAGTCCGGACGCTGAATTTGCGGCCTTCTCAATCCGGTGTGCAGAACTCTCCACCCTTAAGGGGTGCCTACTCTGGGGCTCGAGGGTAGTGATTCCGGAACCCCTCCGCCCGCGAGTGCTGACCGCTCTGCATGAGCACCACCCTGGGGTAGTATGAATGAAGGCCCTGGCCCGGAGCTACGTCTGGTGGCCAGGCCTAGACAAGGAGATAGAAGACCGGGTCCGCCGCTGCGAAAAGTGCCAAGAGACCCGTCCGGATCCGCCACATGCTCCCGTCCACCCCTGGGAGTCCACCCAATGCCCCTGGTCTCGGCTCCATGTGGACTTTGCGGGCCCGGTACAGGGGCAGCTTTTCTTTATTCTAGTCGACAGCTACAGCAAGTGGCTGGAAGTCATTACTGTGCGTGACACCTCCTCTGAAGCCGCCATTCGAGCAATGTGGTGCATCTTTGCCACCCACGGCATGCCAGACACCATCATCTCGGACAATGGCACAGCTTTCACCTCCGCGGAATTCCAGCGCTTTGTGGAGCTCCATGGCATCCGGCACGTGAGATCTGCCCCTTTTCACCCGGCCACAAATGGCCAAGCAGAGCGAATGGTCCACACCACTAAGGAGGCGCTGAGGCGCATGGACCAGGGGGATCTGAGGTTTAAGTTAACGGCTTTCCTATTCGGCCAGCGCACCACCCCTCACTCGGCTACCGGTCGCAGCCCTGCAGAGCTGCTCATGGGCCGCCGGCTGACAACCCAGCTCGGCCGGCTCCACCCTGATCGGGCGCCGGGCGCCTCCAAAGAACCCAACATCCCCAAAGCTCCCAGAGGGTTTGCGCCGGAGGACCCGGTCTATGTCCGCAACTACGCCCGGGGCCCCTTGTGGTTGCCGGGGCGGATTATCCACGCCACTGGTCCCCTCTCCTATGAAGTCAAGGGTGAGGAAGGACAACGGTGGAGGCGCCACATGGACCAACTTCACCACCGCCTGTACGCCTTCTCCGCGGACGATCCAGGGCTGGACTTCCCAGATGTGGAACCCGAGGTACCAGAGAAAGACAATCTGCCCGCCCCACGACCAGCCGAGACTCTGCAGGAGGACACCACAGAAGTCGGCCGGCCGGCCATCACTCCAGTCGCCATCCCTGCACCGGCACCAGACCTGGCTCAGCCCATGGCAGATATCCCCGAATGTCCACTCCCTACACCGGTGGCTCCGGCAACCCTGTGCCGCTCGACCAGAGAACGGAAACGTCCCGCGCACCTCAGAGACTATGTTTGCCAAGGGACAGTCCAGATTATGGGAGGAGGGGTGTAATGTAGTATGCTCTGTGTTCTAACCAGCCTGCCATGTGCTCCCAGGTAATGGCACCCACCGCATGGCCAGAGCACATGGTCAGGCAGAGAGGGGAGCTTGAATCTGGAGGAACAATAGACATCCAGATTCAAAGCCTCCACCAATGTGGGACCTAGGTTCTCCCTGAGGAGCCAATGCAATCAAAGGCTCCTCCAGGGAACCTATGACAAACATGCGCATATGTTAAGCCCCTATCAGGTCTTTTGGGTGCAGCCGGAGGTGTGGCTCCAGCCAACATATAATGAGGGCCCTGGAGCCCTGGAAGCATGCTTGTTCTGACCATCTACTGGGCATGCTGAATCACTCAATAAAGGCTTCATGATTTCACCGTTCCTGGTCTCCTGAGTCCAGTACTCTTCACCTCTCCTGATCAATTTGACCTGGACAGTCTCTTTAAGGAAGGGCATTTTCCTGAAAATCCAGCTCCCAGCCCATGAAGGTCCTTAAAGGTCTCACAACCAACACCTTTGGTTTTAATGCTCGTGGGTTTCATGCCCCTTCACCCTCATAGAAGAGATGAGAGATTTAGGATTCCTATATTTTTTAGGTGGACTCATTCTAAGGAACAGCGCATATAGGGTCTCCTCATTTTATCCCTTACAATAACAAAGGCAGCATCCCAGAGTTAACATGAGCTTTGCATCCACATTTCATTCATTATGCTTTTGAGTAGAGCTGTGTATTTGACCTCACTTTAATCCAAGACGGTTTGTTGTGCTAAAATTAGTGCCTAAAACTGTGCTTCAGGTGGATGACCTCAGCCTGAGAGCGATGTATAGCAACACAGCATTGCAAATGTCCTGCAGTTTGTAGGTATCTTGAAGAACTGTTACCAGTGGAAAGCCCAGCAAGACACAGGAACATGTGAAGCTGCTTTATAGGGAGTCAGACCTACAGTTGCCATCGGGTTGCCAGCCTCCAGGTGGGCCTTGGGAATCACCTGGAATTACAAATGACCTCCAGACAACAGAGATCAGTTCATGTGAAGAAGATGGCTACTTTGGAGTGTGAAGTTACTCTATGGCACCACACCCCCACTGAGGTCCCTCCCCTCCCCAAACACGACCCCCAAACTCTCCAGGAATTTCCCAGTCCTAGGTGGCCAACAGCCTGGAAGGGGGTGGGGGGAGTCCTGTCCCTTTAACAGAGGTTTGGTGTGTAGAAATCTCCTGGCTTGTTACCATCTGGTAAATAACATCCCATTGAGCCTCTGTTAAAGGGGCAGGACATTTTTTCCCGAGCAACCCTAGCATTTATCACTGTATTGCCTATTCTGTCTGGCAGCGGCTTGCTAAAGTTTCAGACAGCCAGTTCTTAAATGGACATGCTGGGACTGAATTCAAGACCTCGTGCACACAAAGCATTTTCTCTATCACTGAGCCATATCAACAGCACTGCACTTCATTTAGGTATGCACATAACACATTAGACCTTTTTGTGTTCCAAGCAGACTTTTCTATGCAATAAAAGCATCAAGTTTCCTAGTTCCATTTTCTTCATTTTTTGTTACTCAAATAGATTTTGCTGGGATGGCTGAATTCCTGAAAATAGCCAGCAGAATCATCACACAACCTCAGCCCTCCCTTTTCCAGCTTTTCTAGCACAGCCAGGTACTCCTTATAGCTATCGCTTGTTCACTTTATTCATTTTTAACCTCTGTATCCTTTGTGCTAGAGGTCGTTGCTCCACCGCAAACTGTTATTACTAGTAACCCAATTTCTACTTAGTAACTTCCCTTACTTTCTGCCCTTCCTCCCCATGAACAAATCTTAATTCCTTATAAGTCCTCAGGGCATCGCCATCTGGTTAGCCTACCTGCATTCCCATGTGTAGTATTCTTGTTGTACCATAACTGTGAGTGATGGAGTCACACTTCCTGCTTAATTTCTCTAATTGCTTTGAGTATTTGTAGTTTTAGGATTCCAAATTAAAATAGCCATGGAATGTAAGAGAAATCTGTTCTCACTACAAATATCTTCCCACACTGGCAATGGTGACAATGGTCTATGGACCATGTCACTGCTTGGAGTTCTTTTCAGAGAGCCAGTAAACAAACTGTCTTTGAATAAGTCACTGAATGTTCACTCATCTCGTTCTCCTAAGGCAATTTAACTCCCATTCCCCAAGCACTAACATCAGTGTCTCTCTCCAGCCCCTCCTCTCTTGAAAACTCGGGGACAGAAGTTCTCCAGGTCCAGTAAATATCTTTATCCAGAGAAGCAGGAATTGGACTGTGGCTGCGTCTGATGCTGGTCCAATAATGTATGAAAGGATGAAAGGATGCATCTTGGGGGGGGGGGGGGGGGATTGGGAACGTCCCACCCACACCAGCGTTCCTAGTGAAAGGAGATGCTGATATGGGAATGTTCATGTGGTGCCCTCTCCCCACATGTAATTTTACCATTTCATGTTACTGAAATCGCATGAGATTACAACACAAGGAAGTGGCAACTCTGCTACTCAGGTAAACCTGACTGGGCTAGGAGCAGGATAGCTAATATTAGATGGATGTTGGCTTAATTTAACAGAGAATCCTCAGCACCCTCAGAAGGCTATAGCTCCCAGGAGCCCTCATACAATTAACAGGTTTAGAAAGGAACCCTTGGATGTCCTGTACTTTGTGGATGTTGTTAACACAAGTCTGAATGCGTAAGAAAGGCCAAATGTATATTTGTGATAATACAGGTTTCACACTTGCATTACTGACCAATTTAAAGAAAGGAATCTTAACGTTAACATGTGAAAAGACTCTTGGACTGTGTTTGGATTCTGACTCCCTCTACAGAAGTGGAGAAATCCAGAGGAGGTCCTTGGCTTCAGGAACACCGTAGGCTCCATTGCTGGGGTGAAACCATCCCTTGGATCTGTTGGCTGAGAACAAATCACCCAGGGGGAAAAGGCCAACTCTGGAAAGTCTCCATTATCCTGTTTGAGAAATGGCAGCTTAGGGTCACTGTGACGCAGAAACAATCACAAAAACTGGCACAAATTCTTTGATGGCCAAATTCCTGGAGATGTTGGGGGGGGGGGTGCTTGGGAAGGGCAGCATTCTGGGAGGAGAGGGAGCTCAGGGTGGGTGTGGTACCACAGAGTCCACCTTCCAGAGCTGCCATTTCCACCAGGTGAACTGATCTCTGTAGTTGTCAAGAAGAAGTAATTCTAGCAGAAGCAGATATGATCTCAAAATGAAAAGGGCGAGCTTTCCAAAACATTCTGCTGCCATGTATATTGGGCTTCAGGAGGCAATAGCTGTGAGTTCCAGAACTACCCTTCTTGGATGTCTATGGGAGAATCATAAAAGACATTTTTTAAAAAACAAACCATATTTTTCTTCACTGGCAGTCTTAACCTCAGCTGATCTCTGTCCAAAGTGTTCTTTTGTAGAACAGGCTCCAAATTTTACAGACTCTTTTCAAGATGACATACCAGCTTTCGTAATGGCATTTCTTCTTCTTCTTCCTCTGCCACCGCTGCCATTTCCTGACTAGGTCTCGAGGTCTGTAGCTGAATATCATTGTCTGCTTCAGAGGGCCTCACTAGATATTATGGCTTGGAGCCTGTGCAGTGTGAACAGAACTGCACTGCATAAAGACCATGAAAGGCAACTTTCCTGCCTCCTCCATCCCTCTGTAGTCTTCTTTTCCTCCCAACATTGTGCCCCCTGTGGATCTTTGGACCCCCCAGAACACCATGGGGCTGCAATGAGAGTAGGAATCAGCAAAAATCACATACCCCCTTATGTGGGCAGTAGTGCAAATGGCAATTAAATAGTGCAAACTGAAAAGGTTAGGATCCAAGCTAATGTCTCTCCCCATGTGCTTCCACTGAAAGCCTAGCTGTTGTTTTTCCAACCCACAGGATGTGATTCTGCATTCAGAATTGCAGTGTCCCCACTCCAGTTCATTGGCTGAGCTTGCAAGAGGTGGGGAAAACCTGAATGCAGTAATGTTACACCAGACTTCCTTTTACTAGGCATTTGCAAGGAAATGCATGGAAAGGTACAGGTTGGTGGCATTCCCCACTAGCAAGGCTGCAGCACACTAGACCACTGTTGTGACTCCTGAAGAAATGAGTGTGATGGATAGGTGGCAGTGAACCAGGAGCTGAGATCACTTGTTAGGTGCACGCAGGGGGGCAACAGCCAGAAGGATTCCTGTTGGGGGGAAAGAGAAGGCACGGCAGGAGGGCCTCTTCCCTCCAGGGGAACAGAATGTCTGAAACTGCACTAGAAGGCACTCAGCCAATTCACTTTCCCCCTTGGGGAGCGGAGGCACTTACAAATAAAGCAGCTCATAATTTCTCTTCAAGGAAAAACAAAAATACCCCCAGCACTAGAGCTTTGCTTCTCCTTCTCTGATCAGTAAGAAATTCAGCCTTCCCAGGATCTATATTTTTAAGCAAGGAAAGCACCAGTGCCTTAGGATTCCTGTGTGAACATCTGTTTATTTACATGTTTGCAGACAGAACGAAGCAATGAGAAACAGCAGGCAGCACAGACAATATGACTGCTTTTTAAAGGAAGATGCAAATGCAGGGTTCAAGGGACCTACAAGCTTGGAGAACTCCTAATTGCTCCTGGAAACATTGCTTCTAGCTCATTAGACAAATATTTAAAACACATCCATACCAAAAATGGATTTAATAGGACTTCCATCTCCCCAGGGAATCCTGGGAGCTGTAGTTTTATGATAGGTACTAGATCTCTCTCTCTCTCACACACACACACACACACACACCTCAACACCTTCATCAAACTACAGTTCTAGGGATTCTCTAAGGGAAAATGAATGACAATTTAGTTGTTATAAAAATATCCAAATTTATAACGTAGCTATGTCATTAGCCGCAAACCTGTTCTCTCAGTTTAAGCACAATATCTCCTGTTTCATAGTTTTTTCCATTTGTCTATATTGGGACAACCACACTGCTTTAGTTAGTTTTACAGGGAAAGTGCCCAGTTTGTTCACTTTAGGGAAGAAGTAAATATACAGTATGAATTTTGAACATTACTTATTTAAAAAAAATTGAATTCTTAAAAGCGAAGCAAATGTAGTCCCCCAATATATGCTTTGCAGAAATTAACGTCATGTAGTAGTGTATTAACTTGCATTCATATTTGATTTATTTGCTTTTGACACAATTTTCTATTTTTTTTAAGCTGTTCAAAAACCATCCGTTCATACCCAGGGATGAATCCATGACTGGGTTGAGAAAAGGTCTTATGTTCCCCTCTTGCTCCCCCAGGCTTTGATCTCATGTCAGTGTCTTGGGCTGCCATAACTAATTGGAAAAGGCCTCCCTATCAAATTCTATGTGTTGGAATACAAGGAAATGCCTTGGTGGACGGATCTAGTATTATCCAGCTGATGTTAATTATACCTCCCTTGGCCTGGCTTCCTCTGATTAGACCCCCTACCAGCATATGCTTTTCATCACAATCCTAAACAGAGGCTGTGGTCACACACACTAAATAATCCACTTTCAATCCACTTTTCAACTGGATTTTGGAAAGTTCACACAGTAAAATCCAATTTGAAAGTGCACTGAAAGTGGATTGAAAGGGGGGTTATTTAGTGTGTGTGACCGCAGCAGAGTTTCACTTTTCAAGTCCAGTGGGATCAATGCGCTTAGAAGGGTATAACTCTACATAGAATTGCACTGTTACTCACGTAGTGGCAGGCCACGTAAGGAACTCAGGCTGTTTTGTTAAGAGAGCGTGGAAGGCAGCCTTGACTGGAATCTGTTTAGCAACAACCCAGAGGCCATGTCAGCTGCCTGGCTCATGTCCTGGCTTCACAGGTGGTTGCCATAGCTCTAGAATATAGCTGGCAGCATGGAATACTCAGCTGTAGGATCCATGTGAATTGATTTTTACCTAGAGGCACATCTGCTGGAAACCTGTGTTGCATTTCTAGCTCCAGGCTAAAAGAAAGCTGATATTTGACTGGGTACACCAAGGTAGGTAGGTAGGTAGGTAGGTAGGTAGGTAGGTAGGTAGGTAGGTAGGAAGGAAGGAAGGAAGGAAGGAAGGAAGGAAGGAAGGAAGGAAGGAAGGAAGGAAGGAAGGAAGGAAGGAGTGATGCCAACAGTCAATATCTGATACCATGTAAAAACATATAAGCAGACAAAAGTACGTAACAATATGCTTGAGTGCTTTCTCTTTTTCTCCTGAGAGAGAACCCGTGTCCCCCTCATTCCTAACCCAGCATCAATATCCCCCTGCTTACCCAGCTTGGCTAATTAAAACCTACTAAAACCAAATTTCAAACCTAAGTATGCTGTGAAGGTATGGAAACAAAAAGGGCAGATCTGCTATGTAATATCCTCTGCTCCTTTCTCACAAAGGATGAGAGTTACATTACATTACATTTACTTCCCACAATTAGAAAAGATGCCTTTACACATTTATCCCCTATTTTGCTTTGGTGCTCTTTGCTTTGGTGCTCTTTCCCCCCCTTAATTAAACCAAAACAACTGTTGACCTTGTAACCTTAGCTTGTTATTTAGTTTTGTTTTTGTATAACTTAAAACATCTTTATCATGTTACATGTAAATTTGCTGTTCAGTCTGTCTATAAGTTTGAACTCTACCTTCCATTCCAGTGTATTGGGGGAAAGTGTGTATGCACATGAAAGCTCATAACTTGAACAAACCTTTGTTGGTCTTAAGAACATAAAAGAACATAAGAGAAGCCCATGTTGGATCAGGCTAGTGGCCCATCCAGTCCAACACTCTGTCACACAGGGGCAAAAAACACCAGGTGCCTTCAGAAGGTCCAGCAGTGGGGGCAGGACACTAGAAGCCCTCCCACTGTTCCCCCCCCCATCAAGCACCAAGAATACAGAGCATCACTTGCCCCAGATGGAGAGTTCCTATCTATACTTTGTGGCTAATAGCCACTGATGGACCTCTATATGTTTATCCAATTACCTCTTGAAGCCGTCCATGCTTGTAGCCGCCGCCACCTCCTGTGGCAGTGAATTCCACGTGTTCATCACTCTTTGGGTGAAGAAGTACTTCCTTTTATCTGTTCTAACCTGACTGCTCAGCAATTTCATTGAGTGCCCACGAGTTCTTGTATTGTGAGAAAGGGAGAAAAGGACTTCTTTCTCTACCTGCTCTATCCCATGCATAATCTTATAAACCTCAATAATGCCACCTCTCAGCCGTCATTTCTCCAAGCTCAAGAGACCCAAGCGCTTTAATCTTTCTTCATATGGAAAGTGTTCCAACCCTTTTATCATTCTAGTTGCCCTTTTCTGCACTTTTCCAGTGCTATAATATCTTTTTTGAGGTGTGTGACCAGAACTGTACACAGTACTCCAAATGAGGTCGCACCATCGATGTATACAGGGGCATTATGATACTGGCTGATTTGTTTTCAATTCCCTTCCTAATAACCCCCAGCATAGCATTGACCTTTTTCATTGCAGTCGCACACTGTCTCAACATTTTCATTGAGTTATCTACTATGACTCCAAAATCTCTCTCTTGATCAGCCTCTGCCAGTTCAGACCCCATCAACATGTATTTATAGTTAGGATTTTTGGCTCCAATGTGCATCACTTTGCACTTGGCCACACTGAACCCCATTTGCCACGTTGATGCCCACTCGCCCATCCTCGACAGATCCCTTTGGAGTGCCTCACAATCCTCCCTGGTTCTCACCACCCTGAACAACCTTGTGTCATCTGCAAATTTAGCCACTTCACTGCTTACTCCCAACTCCAAATCATTAGTAAACAAGTTAAAAAGCATTGGACTGAGTACTGATCCCTGCGGTACCCCACTGCTTACCTCCCTCCACTGAGAAAATTTCCCATTTATACTCACTCTCTGTTTCCTTTTAATTAGCCACTTTTTGATCCACAAAACGACTTGTCCTTTTATCCCATGACTATTGAGCTTACTTAGAAGCCTTTGATGAGGAACTTTATCAAAAGCTTTCTGGAAGTCAAAGTAAACAACATCTATTGGGTCCCCCTTGTCCACATGTTTGTTCACTCCCTCAAAGAACACTAACAGGTTAGTGAGGCAAGATCTTCCCTTATAGAACCCATGCTGAGTCTTCCTCAATAGAGGTGCCACTGGACTCTTTTTTTTTAATAAATTTTTTATTGATTTTTATCTATTTCTACATCTATCATGCTACATACTAAGCTACATTATCTTATACAGAGAATACTGTTTAAATTGCTTAATTATATCAGGTTACAAAAATTCTGAAACATCCCAAAGTAAACCTTGGTTCAGTTATTCAAGTACTCTGTTACTTCAGTAAATCAAAAGCTGTTTGGCTAGTACACATGCTATTGAAGAAACGCTTAACAAAGATTTTAAGTTCTTATATAATGCACAGGCTTATTAAAACATTTAACAATCATTTCTTCTTCTGTCCTCTTCTTGTCTTTTTAGTCTCAGTCTTTGGTTTGGGAGCAGTAGCTCCCTTTTCCGAGTCCGATAATTCTTCTTCACTTTTAGAGCTGTCAAAGCCATACATACTTTCTTGCGATACTTGTGAGTCATCTGAGTCTCTCTCTGCTTTCTTTTCTTTGCCTTTTTCGAGGAATTTATTTGCTTGTTAAACAGAGTCAATTTTATAATTTTTGCCTTTAAAACTGAAACTTAGTCCCTCTGGAGTATTCCAATGATATACAATTGACTCAAACTGAAGCCATATCGTTAATTTTTTGTAGGCTTTTCTTCTTTTTCTTATTTCAAATGGTATGTCCTTCAAAACTTTAATTTCCTCTTCCTGGATCTTCAGTGTTGTTCTGTTGGTGGCTTTTAACACCACATCTCTTGTAGATTTTTTGGAGAATCTTATCATTATTTCACCAGGCAGTTTATTCTTTTTAATATATACTGGATAGGTCCTATAGACCAAGTCCATGTTGCTTATTATTTCTTCTGCTTTCAAACCTGTTAAAGGCGCTAGTGCTTCACTTAACAGTTTTTTAAGATCTTCCCCTTTTTTTTCAGGAACATTCTGAAGTTGTAGGAAAAAATTTGAACGTTCCATCTGTAGTTTCAGAAGGGTATCATGTTGAAGAGCCTTATCCTTCTCTATTTTTTGTAGTCTTAAAGTCCTGCTTACTTGTAGATGCTTTCACCTCCATAAGGTCCTGTTGCAGTTTTTCTGTTTTCTTGCTTGACTCTTTCAGCTCCTTTTGCATTGTATCCATTTTTGCATTGAGAGTAGTCATTTGGTCCACCAGGGGTCGCAATAATGCGGAAAGCATTGCGCTCATCTCTGTGGTATCAGCCTTTGAACTCGGAGCAGCACTTCCTAGTTTCGGGGAAGGTTTCGGTTTCCCCGCCATTATTGCTTCTTCGCTATTGTTTACAGTTAGATAAGATGGATCAAAGAAGTGATTTTCTTAATGGCACTTATATCGTTTTAAAGCTTTTATCTTCAAGCATGCGATCCTGCCCTCCAGCAACTTGCAAACGCTTTTACACATTCAGTAACGCCGTGGGAAAGTCCCGTAAGTACGCTTCGGTAATGGAAGGGGGGGGGATTTTCAGTCCGTCCACCCCCTTCCCTGCTTATTTTACAGTCCTTCTTTGAGACTCACGTTTTCACCTTGCGTATCGGGAGGGTTGTGGTTTCATTGCTTCGCATTCTCTGCTGCTTCTCGGTTTGCGCTTGCAGCCATAAAGGCTTCCACGGTGGGGGAACCTACGGGGGTGATGAGGGGGACCTCGATCCCGCGGTCGCCACCGCCGGGAGAGATCCCTTCTCGTGCCACCCCAGGCAGAGCCCCTTCACTGAGGTCTCTGGGGGCTCGGCACCGGTCCAGAGCCCCTTCTCCCCACCGGGCACAGACCGCCTCTCCCGCTCGAGCGGAGAGAGGCGCCCACCATTAGGCGCATCTCTTCCGGAAGTCCCCACTGGACTCTTAAAGGTGCCACTGGAGTCTTAATTTGCTCTACTGCTTCAGACCAACACGAGTGATCACCTGGAACTATTACATCATCTTGTACCCCTTCAGCTTCACATGTACATGAAAATAAATGGATTTCTGTAAGAATGGAGGCATGAAAAGTAATGAGGAGAAAAGTTCTCTGCAGCCTTGCAGTGGGGCATGTACTAAGCCAAGGTCAGAGGTGCCTTCCAAAGATGTTCTTGGAATTAAAGGCCAGAGGCTCAGAAGAGGTTGCTGTCAGGCTGACTACAGTGCAGAGCTAGAAGAGTCCCAAAATAGCCAAGGATTCTATGGACATTGGGGAGCTTGTTTCATGGATCCTGACAGAACTGAGAGAAATCTGTTATGAATTTGATGGCCTGCATTTTACAAAGCTGTATGAAGTTCAATAAAACAGAAGGCCAGTGGCACCCAAGGACTAACATTTGTTTTGGCATTATTTGTTTATTTACAAGAATTATACCCCACCTTTCTGCCTCTACAAGGGCCACCAAGACTCTTAAAAATTTAAAACATGCATGATATAAAATTACACTATAAAACCACTAAAACCAACTCCTCTCCCAAACATACATCATTAAAGCAATTTTAAAAGTTAAAAAACAGAATTAAAATATATACAAAACAGCAAAAATAAATACAAAACATAAAAACCATTGGTTAGGAAGGAGGGATCATTGAGGGAATGCCAGACAAAACAAAAACATTCCTCACCCACTGACTTTCCACCCAGTGCTAGGGATGCCTGATCTCCCCTGGCCCCTGGCTGGGGATGAGGAAGGGTAGGGTTGCCAGATCCAGACTGAGATACTCCTGGAGATTTGGGGATGAAATCTGGTGAGGACAGGGACCTCAGTGGAGTACAATGCCACAGAGTCCACCCTCAAAAGCATTCATTTTCTCCAGGGGAACTGACCTCTGTAGTCTGGGAATGAGCTGTAATTCCAGGGGACCCCCAGGTCCCAGCTGGAGGCTGGCATCCTTACTGCCAACTGGTAGCACTACCATCTTGTTGGGGTTACACTTCAGTTTATTAGCTCGCATCCACTCCATAAATACCTCCAAGCTGTTTCAGGGTTTCTACAGTGTCCCTGGGATCATCTGGAAGTGGGAGATAGGGCTGAGCATCCTCCACATAATGGTGATAATCCAGCCTAAATCTCTGGATGACCTTATCCAGAGGTGTCATGTAGATGTTAACATAGTATTGGGGACAAGAAGGAATCTTGTGGGGCCCCATAGCCCAAATGCCAAGAGGCTGAGCAGCAGTCCCCCAGCACCACCTTCTGAAACCTACTCCAGTAAAGATCAAAACCACCACAGAACAGAGCCTCCTCGCACGGGTCCAGAAGGATACCATGATCGACAGAATCAAAAGCTGATTAAAGGTCCAGGAGAATCAACAGAGTAACACTCCCTCTGTCCATCTCCTGGTGCTGGTTGATCCACCAGAGCAACCAAGACTGTTTCAGTCCCACAACCAAGCCTAAACCCAGGGTTTTCCTCATCCAAGAAGGCTTGGAGCTGTCCATCACCTTACTCAAGAATGGGACATTTGAGGCTGGTCGATAATTATTGAGATCTCCTGGGTCCAGGGTAGGCTTCTCTAGAGTAAGCACAAGCATCCCTCTGCAATATGTCTGGAATTTAGCGTGCATGTTTGTCCCCCAAGGTTAGATAGATCTGTGGTGTATATTATCTGGGTCACTGTGGAGCTTGGAATTGTCTCTGTTGGGATCTGTGGAAGGATATACATCCTATATTTCTTTGTCCCCCTATTCACTGAGCTAACAGGCAATTAAGGCGTAAGATCATGTATGCTGGCTGAGGTACCTAAAATATTTATGCAATTGAGGCAGCTGTTTCTTGAATTTCTTTCTCATTCCCTGATATTTCCATATTCCACAAACTATATGTGGCCAGCATATTTGCATTTATAATGGCTTAGTCATATTGGATTAAGTGCAAGTACTCTGGCCTCAGTAAGTTATGGGGCTCCACTATGAGTCTTGAGCAAAGTCAGTCATTTTGCAGCTCATGTTACGTACCACCAAAGTGGGTTATAGATAGATGGTCATGTAATGGCTTCACTTTTTAAATGTTGAACTAGAGTAGTGACAAGGCAGTAAAGTTTTTAGCAGTTTGTGGGGGGAGGGGGCATATCAAACATCAGGGGTCTTTGCCTTTTCAAAGCCTGACTGATGCAGCAATAAGAAGGCATGAGATTTTTTTAGATGCAGAAAAGAGTAACTTATAGTGCCACTTTCCCAAGCCTCTTGACTTCGGTGGGCCTAGAAGGGAGTAATTCTGTTTAGGATCAGCTCTATCAGGATCATCAGGGAATAAGGCGGAATCAGGTTACATAGATTAATGGCTGGAACCCTTTGAAGACTGATGCCACTAGATAGTAGTCTCTCTAAGAAATATGCAGAGGCCAGGCCAAGAAGAGAGTTCATACACAGAAACCAAGGCAGGACTGCTGGGTCAGAGGAAAGCAACCAGAGTTCCTTAGGCAAAACTAAGGTCACAGCTAAGGAGAATGTCAAGGAGAGCAGGAAGCATGGAGCAGAATGAACAGGGGTCCTTTAGTAGAAAAAGAGCTGCAGGAGCTCATTAGCATAACTCATTAGCATAACTCATTAGCATATGCCACGTCCCCTGACATCACCGGAAGTGTGTCAGAAAGGGAATGTCAGTTTCAGCCCCATTATACCCTATGGGCCATTGAAATCAATGGCAAAAACTCATAGGGCATATGAGGGGCTGGAGGAAAGGGGGTTTGAGGGAGAGGCTCCAAACTTGCAGGGAGCTGCTGGGACCTCTCCCCCAAATACCCACCAAGTTTCAAGAAGATTGGACCAGGGGGTCCAATTCTATGGGCCCCCAAACAGGTTGTCCCATCCCGTCCATTGTTCTCTATGCTGGGAAAAAATGTTACCTTTTTTTCTACCATAGAGAACAATGGAGGGAATGGGGGCAACCTGTTTGGGGGCCCATAGAATTGGACCCCCTGGCCCAATCTTCTTGAAACTTGGTGGGTATTTGGGGGAGAGGTCCCAGCAGCTCCCTGCAAGTTTGGAGCCTCTCCCTCAAACCCCCTCCCCTCCAGTCGCTTTTAAAGTTGCCGCCGAGAATCTGATTCAGTCCATAGCTGCCCTAGTGGCCACTCCTGAGCTGGCGGAGCTTTGCTCTGCCTCGCTCCGGCCCCAACGGACCCCTGAGAATGAATATGGGCAAGTCAGGAATATCAACTGAGTGGGAACTCAGGCAGACAGTCTCTTAGACAGAACAAAACAAATATGGAGTTCAGATTACTTGGATCTACTGGAGAAAGCTAACGTTGCCCTTTACAGATGTAGGCAACTGCTTCCCAGAAATGATTTCCCTGAAGTCATAACAGTCACTTCAAAACCAGCACCTCCTTTCACTTTTCTTGGAAAGCATGTCTTCAGCAAACATTGTGTGTATGAGGTGCTGTCAAGTCACAACCGACTTATGGCGGCCCCAGCAAGGGGCTTTCCAGGCAAGTGAGAAGCAGAGGTGGTTGGCCATCGCCTTCCTGCCTGCAGAGGCTTCCTTGGTGGCGGGGAAAGAGAGTCTTCCTTAGTGGTCTCCCTTCCAAGTACCCACCCTGCTTAGCTTCTGAGATCTGACAAAATCAGGCTATACCATGCTGCCTTCCCTCCCCCAGCAGACACTGCCTCCGTTAAAATGGCTGATGGCACCTTCATCTGCCAGTGGGATTCATACACCAGCCACAGGAGGTTCTTAGAAACAAGGCCATCATTTCTGTTAATCTCCTTCTCATTGCTTATTCCTAACTGGTGACTAGGGATGTATCAACTTCAGATATCTTGACTCTGCTACTGGTGGGAATGAGCATGACCATGACCTTTTGGAAAACTTAGGGCATGATAAAAACCCAGATACACTGATGAAGCACCAACGAGAGGCAGGTAGGGAAACCATACACCAGAATCTGGACCGGTCAGCTGCCAGTTATTGGTACTGCAGGGCCATGATCAGAAAAAACAAGTGGCGTAGGTCTCTTTCCTACTTGGAGCACACAAAGGTCTGGTTCTTCTCAGAGGAGCCAGTTTGGTGTAGTGCTTAAGTGTGCGGACTCTAATCTGGGAGAACCAGGTTTGATTCCCCACTCCTCCACTTGCACCTGCTGGATGACCCTAGGCAAGCCATAGCTCTGTACCAGCTGTTCTCTCAAGGACAGCTTGGGAAAGAGCTCTCTCAGCCCCACCTACCTCACAGGGTGTCTGTTGTGGGGAGGGGAAGGGAAAGGAGTTTGTAAGCCGCTCTGAGACTCCAAGTGAGTGAAGGGCAGGGTATAAATCCAATCCAGGGTATAAATCCTTCTCCTCCTCCTCCACGTGCAAGCCCATTCATCTCTCCCCCTTTCTAAACACAGTGGAAGAAAGATATTCCACAGGAGCAGAGGATCTAGGAAATTCCTTCCTTCCAGCCCCCCCCCCAAGAAGAATAAAGCCCCATTGTTCTCTTGCCAATTTTAGCCCATTAAGCCAGCTAATCACAAGGAAAGGCCATTATTAGATGAACAACACGCTGTAAATTATTAATGCAAAAAGCAGGATTGCATCCCTGGAGAGACATCCTCGGTTTCAGCCATCAGGGATAGCCTGGTTCAGGGAGCTCTTCAAAATGAGAGAGAAGAACTTTCTCCATAGGCAGCATTCATCACCTACACCAGTGAGAGAAGGAAGACACAAGGCATTCTTATCCAGGAGGAAGAGGCAACTGTAGGGCTGCATGTGAAAGAGGCAGCAGCTGATGTCTCAAGAATATCTTACCGGATGCAAGTGTCTCTAACAAGTCTAGACAGCTTTAATTGTGGAGATCAGGTGTGCTGGTGGTTCAGCGCTTCCAGTGGCCAGATTCTGGAGGTGTGGAGAAGCGCAATCTGCAGTGGCTCCCAGAGGATCAGTTTGGCTAACCAAGACCTCACATGCCTGCACTAGTCACTCAGAATTTCAAGGATTCCCTCTCTGTAGTTGGTGGGAATTTATTAGGCTTCGACTGAAGGGATCCTTCTAGCCCACAGTGGCAACAGCTCTCAGGGAGGCTTCAGGCAAGGTCTTGCCCAGCCTGCTGTCTCTAACTGGAGATGCCAGGGACTGAACCTGAGAGACCTTCTGTGTACAAAGGACTGAGCTGCACCATTTGGTTACTTATCACAATTTTATCTCCGCCTTCCTCACAGAAGAGACCCATTTTGGCTCACAAGTAGCCTGTGAGGCAAGTTAGCTTTAACATG